>OZ024726.1:33744660-38544660 GCA_964016875.1 Fallopia convolvulus
GTGTAGCGGATTTAGAGGGGTGGGCGTGTGAGTGGGTTGCAAGAGGTATAGGGTTCAAGTCCGGCTCTTGCATTCTTTTTACAAGACTTGTAATTAGATTTTAAAGCCTTAATGTAATTTATTTTATTTAAAAGAATTCGATCCCTATAAGGCATTATTTTTATTTAATGCCTTTTTATTTATTCATGACCCTATACTATCTTATTGGATTTTATTTAATTTAATTTACTTGATAATCTCTTTTTAAAGAGAAATAAGGGTTGTTATGATATATAAAAAAAATATTCTCTTTTTATTTAGAGAAAAGAATTTATTATTATAAATATTACATTTTATTTTGTTTAAAACCTTGGAATATTGCGGATATTACAACGAGGTAGAGAAGATACGAGTTCAAACCGTTCAAATTTGACGAATTTGTACAAACAAAATTCAATTGAGAAGTGCGATTTCAAACTGAACAAATTTGGAGAAGAATTTGTAGACTTTGACTAGGCGGAGAAGATATTTCGTCGGTGAAGGATTCCATCGCTCCGTTTGATTCTCTCTCTCATCCTTCCTAGGGTTGTTTCAAAGAGAGAAGGATTCGGGGAAGAAGGAAGGGTATTTTTGGAATATTCTAATTTTTTTTCCTAAATTACAACCCGTGCCCTTTATTAATAAATCAGTCTTTTTTCTGGTCTAATCTCATCCGTCCATACACCTGATCCAACGCTATAAATTTATTAGTTTTCACCCTAAGAAAAATTCTCATCAGAACCCTCTTATTTATTGAAACTAACTTTTTCATAATTTTTTTTATTGATGTGATTCTCGTGTTTATGAAATTGTGAATAATCGACAATAATATTGTATCTTTTCATTTCCTTTCTAAACAAAATTAAAGTTTATTATATTATATTATTTTTCATTAAGAAAATTTTGAAAATATAAGCAATTGTAATTATTTATTTAATTTTCTTCAAAATTTTTTATATATTTATTGTAATTTAATATTATTGAGAGAAATTATTATAAGAGAATGGAGAATTTATTAAAAAAATTTGTTAAATCCCTTTCATATTTACAATATTATTTATTTATTTATTTATTTTAAAAAGATTGAATATAAAAAATAGAACATTTATGTAGCTTGAGAGGCACAACTTTTATAGTTGTTAAGATAAGATTCTAGCTCTCCATTTGCATCTCATTCTCTTTGATCGTATGGCATTGATGAAAACTCTCATAAATGAAAATAAGTCAATGGCCGAATTTCTGTATTTTAATTTGATAAACATGATATTTATATGTATGTTTTCTAAGCGTATAAATTAAAACGCACTTGTCCACGTAACAACTATAGTGAATATTCGATAGTAATTTTGTATGTTTCATTTTTCTAAAACAAAATTAATGTTTATTATATTATTTTATTTTGAACTAAGGAAATTTTAGTCCTTAAAAAAGATGAATAAACTATAATTATTTATTTAATTATCATCAAAAAAAGATTTAATATACTTATTACAATTTAATATTGAGAGAAATTATTATAAAAGAATGGAGCATTTATTAAACAAATTTGTTAAAGTCATGTTGTATTTCACAATATTTTTCATTCATTTATTTCAATAAGGTTAAATATAAAAAATAGAACATTTATTTGACTTGTGAGGGACAACTTGTAGAGTTGTTAATATTATTATTTTGAATAATATGGTTTTTAAAAAAGCGCGTATTTGCATAAAGGATATGATAATATACATACGATTAATTATGTTTAGTATTCTAAATTTGAATATATGTATACATTTTATGACAGTTATTAAAACCTAATAATTATACATTGATAAATTGATATTTTATTCATTTTTTACCACAAATTAAAAGAAATATAGATTTAAATAAATTTTAGAATTTCAACTTTCGAAGAGAGAAAAAAGATATAATTTGTTTTGTATTTCTTTGTGTGAATCAGGAAAAGGAACTTGATCGTAGGGTTTCAATCTCGTATGAAAGACAACTTTTGCTTTCGCCTGCAATCAATGCAAGTGGTTGTTCACTTTCATATTTTTTCATGAAAATTGTTATTCATGTCTCCTAGTTTTGTCGGGAACGCTTGTTTGAAAATCATTATTGTTGTGCGTCGACCAGTGTCGGGAAAGTAGTAAAAGCTACCAACTCAAATTCTAATTAATAAGATAAGTGTCAATGCACATAATCAATGAGCTAGGGTGGGGACTAGAACTTGAAAACCGTTGTTGCTCCTATTCGGTGAGGTTGGTTGTAGACTCGATAAGTCGAGGGAGGCTTTTCAAAATATTGTGTGATAATTAAAGTTTTCAACAAACCCGTTTTACTCATTAAGGAACCAGAGTCAATGTGGTGTCTTATTCTCTTTTTAGTAAACTATTTTTATTACATCATCGACCGACTTTCATTCGAAAATTGATGGTTGTAATTAAAATAAGTTCACAAGAACTTCACAAAAAGTCCCACTTGTATAGTATTTCATTAGATCGATCAACTTTTCTTTTTCCTTGCATGGTTGGTTGGTATGACTAGTCCATATACAACACATCGGAATTCAAAGCATCGGAGTCGAAGAGTCAGCTTCTTTCGAAGATTTGAAGAGCTGAAAAAGGTGTGAATTTGTCTCTTTCTCTTAATAAGTTTCAAAAGTTAAGATCTTTGGTTTGTTATAACTACATTATGTTATACTTCTGATTCGACAGAATGTATAAACGGTCCCCTGACCTTTGATCAATTGGTCACTTTGACACCCCATCTTTGAAAATGTTCGATTGAAAACCTAAACTTACACATTGTGACCTATTGAACACCTGATTGCTGATGTGGACAGATGCGTGTATTTCACTCTCTGTTGAGTGAGTAGAAAAATTAATCATGCTGATGTGGCTTGATATGGATCCTATTTGGCAAAATTTTATTTTTTTTTATTTTTTTCTTTTGCTTTCCTATTTTTCTATATACTTATTTTATCTTTCTTTTTATCCTTTTTTTTCTTTCTACTTTCATTTGAGGCAGAGAGGAGAAGGACATGTCATCCATCGTTCTCGAGTCCGTCATGTAATAAGTGTGCTCTTTAAGGATATTTTTAAATTTTTCTCAGATATCCTTTTAACCTCTTTGTCCGTTTTTAACGCTTAATCCAATATTTTTGTTGGAATATAAATCCTATAAAATTCTTGGTGATATCCTAAAATCACAAAGAAATGATTTTATGGATCGATGTGAATTCTAGGATTTTTCAATGGAAAAAAGAATATTTATTGGATAAGCCGTCTTTTTAATTATGTACTGTAAAGGATTTAAAATATGAAACAGAAGTCTTAAAAATTGAAGGTAGCATGATAAAATCATGAAAAATTGATTTTATTGGTCTACATAATTTACGGGACGTTTTTCGTTTAAGAAGTTTTTCCAACCGAGGTATATAATTTTACCGCTTTAACGCGAATCCCGTTTCGAGACGGGTTTTGGGCTTCAAAACCGATATCTTCTCTACCTTGTTAAGTAAGAGGAATCAAGAAAGGGATAGGAGGAGGATAGAACACAGGGGCTTGGGCAAATTCGAGCGTCTTCACTGCCGGCTGCTCCCCTCTTCCCCCGCCTTCTCTGCCACCCCTTTATCTTCTCCTTCACCTCATCTTCTTCCTCTCTGTGATTCTTGGGTTCGTTGCCGCTGCTAAAAAACCAGAACCAGCGAGAATCAAGGCGGAACGATAAACCGGGAGAAAGATTTCGTCACCGCCGGCGTACCTTTGCCTCGCTGTGCGTCGTCGCCGGAGGCCACTCCTCCTGGGCCAGCCACCAGCAAGCGCCTAACCGGACCACCATAGTCGAGCCAGGGTGAGCTCAGCTGTGCCCAGCCTTGCTGCATCAACCCATGCAAGCTCCCTCGCCCTCTCGTGATGTGTAGACTCCAGTGAGTCTTTCGGGCCGCCGTCGACCACTCCTTTAGCCACTGATGGACCACCCACCACGAGGGCCGCCACCGAACAACACCCAACCACCCTTGGGCTCTTGGATTGGGCCATTAACGAACCAAACGAGCCTTAGGCTCAAGTAAAGGTAAAAGTTGAACTAAATTAATTAGCGGTTTGGTTGCGGAGCCACCGTAAGGACCTTTTGGTTCTGCTTTGCTAATTAATTTTGAAGTTTTTAAGATCTTGACGTTGATACGGTCTCACAGGTTCAAACCGCTCATGAAACGGACATCCGGATCTTCAGTTATAGCGAATACAAGTTTTAACATCGATTGGCAGGTAAAGGACTTCGTACATTTACTCTGGATTCGTTGTTAATCAGTATGATCCGAGATTTGGTCACCTTTAAGAACTGTTACTAATGAAAAAATTTTATTTAGAAAATTGTTTCAAAAGTGAAACGGTTAGTTACTTATAAATTCGCCAAGATGGCTCCTTAAAGCTTGATAGCTAAGGATTTATTATAAATCGATATGCGGAAATCAATTCGTTTATCGATTAGGAAATTGTAGAATTTGAGTATAATACTAAGAAGTGTATCCGTGAGCTCATTGTTGAGAAATCTTTTTGTTATATTTGGCAGAAGGGTGATAAAGATTACTGTTGGAATCACTAAGAACGTTGAGCACGCCTTCTAAGGCAAGTGGACGATTCCCTCTTGCGTTACTGTTATTAATGAGGAATTGAATTCCATTTGATCTTCATGTTGGGAATAATTTGTGTGTTGAATAAAGTTCGATAAGTTGTTATTTTGTTAGAAATAACGACCATGTCATTATTTCAGTTTTTGCGCTAGAACTAAACTTAGGACCGTTGTGTGATCTTGTGTGTTTAGCTATCTCATGCTGAGACATTGTTGTGAAGTAAGAAAGTTAGAGATGGGAGTGTAGACTCCAAAACATCTCTTTAGTGGTCCTATGCTGAAACACTATTGTAAAATAGGTAGTCCAGGGGTAGGAAGCCGAGTCTCCAATGACCTCTTTATAATAAAGTCTGTATTGGGGGGCGTAGCTTGCTAGCGGATCCCAATATTGGAGTCATGACTCATGTCTCGCTCCACATTGGAGGAGGACAATGGTGCACTCTAGCTAAGTGCAAAAGGAATTAATGTGGGTCAAGTGGTCACGGGTGAAATAGTCCCTCTCACCCTGACGACATCGGTTACAAGAAATTTATCGGCAGCAGTTTGGGTCGATTAAAAGTATTTAAAATGAATGTGAAATGTTAAAATCATAAAGTGAAGAGAGTGTGATAGGCACGTTAATGTAACTGAATGGTTAGTTCTTTTGATAACTATTCTTGCTCCTGATTAAAGATGATTCTTAATCAAACTTTGATTAAGTTAAGTTGATTAGTCGTTGAAGACGTTTGTGAATGTTGTGTGGCTAGTATAAGTTTTCATTAATCGTTTATGCTTTTTAAAGGAACCACAAGCTATGGTGTTCTCTCTCTTGAATATGCAAGTCTCCTTCTTATTCTCTATAAGACTGCCAACTGTTAGATCATAATCCGAGCCTAATCGGATTTTGATGACAATATGTTTAGTCACAACCATAATAACCAAGTTAGTTTCTCCACTTGCTTAGTCTTTCATTAGACTAACCCGTCCATCTTCTTTTCTTTTATATGGTCGGCTGATGTCCACCGTTGGTATACGACACATCAGGCTCTTCTTGGAAGTTGATTCAAGAGGTGGATTCAGATGTTTGAAGCTTTAGAAGTTGAAGAAAGGTTTCCAATGGCTATAATTGAGTGAAGTTCTTGGTTAAGTTGCTGCAAAGGGAAGTGGGAAAGAAGTTAAGAACTTACGGAAAACTTTTTAAAGACTTTGTTCAAATAGAAGGTTGCTCTATTTTTTTTTTAAGTTAAGGTTTGTATAAGACCCTTTACTTGTTTTTCCGCTGTAATAGTAATTTCAGTAAATTTACTGAAATTTTATTAGGTTTTAAATGAATTCATTTATCCAATTCTAGTACTTTCTTTCAGTTTAAAGCCTTGGGTAACTTCGGTTTAGTACTAATCGGGGTTACTAGCGGTAATACCTCCAGGGTAAGTAAGGGGGGTGTTACATGTCATTCCTGAGTTCAATCCCGATGACCGTCGTTCCCGAATTTGTCATTCTTCCGAGTCTGTCGTTCCCGAGTCTGTTGTTCTGCCGGCGGTGAAGAATGTCGTCTCTCGAGTCCGTCGTTCTGCCGGCGGTGAAGAATGTCACGGGGCCATGGCGTCATAGATAGGGAGGGCGAGAGAGGAGCCAGCGGGGGAAGGATGGGTCTGTTTCGTGAGCCGGTGCGTCCTCAGATCGACCTCTGGACAACGTCATCGGGGAGGATGAGCTTAGCGGACTCGACGAACACGACGCCGGAGCTCCGATGGGGGCTGAGGAAGAGGCGGTGTCGCGGTGATGTTGGATAGGATTACGGTTTTGGATCGAGGCAAAAGGGGAAGAGATTTTGAGAGATGGCTTTTTTTATTTTTCTTTATTCTTTTCCTCCAATCCAATTGGGGATCATTGAAGATTTAATTTTTTTTAATTTTATTAATAAATAAATGATGTGACTCTCTGACCTGGCACGCATGTTATGTACGACAATTTTTTTCACTAAACATGTGTTTAATAGGTCTCAATTCAATAGTTAAAGTACCCAATAGGTCTTAATTCAATAGTTCAAGTACTCAATCGAACATTTTCAAAGGTGGGGTGTCAAAGTGATCGGTCAAAGGTCAGGGGGCCGTATATGTATTCTGCCCTTCTGATTCTGTTATAACTTTCACATTATATTTTGTATTCCTTTGAGCATGTGTTATAATACGCATAGTTTTTTCATTCAATAGAAATAATTATTCTTTAAAATATCCTTGTCATTTCTGTTTTGAATACTATGAAAGCCTAGGGTGACTTCGGAGAATAAATTTTGAGGTCTCTTGCGGTAATACCTCCGAGGAAAAATGGGGGTATTACAAATGAATCCTCCAAAGAAGATTTGGCTTTTGGTGGGGTTCGGAAAGAAGCCAAACATAGCGCTAAAACGTTGAAAGACTTCAAAGACGGAAGAGACAGAGACGTGCCCTTGGCAAGGATTAGGAGATCGTCCTGGGGTGAGTTCTTTTGGTGGAGGAGCAATTAGGGTGGTAGCTGTAGGAGGGATTCTCTACTAGTTTGGACAACATTTTGCTCAAAAATTTAGGGAGAGATCGGTTTATTTTACTTTTGTTGTCCGATAAACTCTCTTTACACTATTATACGACGTTGTAACAAGAGATCGAACAAGAACATTAACAACGTGTTACCTATGTCCATTGGTAGAAAACAAGAATATTATTATGGAAGCAAATTATAGAGTACAATTTTTTTTTTTATTTTGGTTAGGAAACGGAGCTAGAGCTCCTGCGGTAGTTTTATTTATTAGCTAGTAGTAGCAAACTCCATAAAAGGAGGTACATCAAGTTTAAAAACATCAGAAAAACAATCATGAATGTAGAAAAATTCAACTAAGGAAACATTTAAATTATATGAATGGTTTGCTAAAGCATCCGCTACAGAATTAGCGGTTCTTGGGACGTGGCTTATCTTGGACAACCAACGATCTTCCTGGAGAAGCTGAATACAATCCTTGATTAGGTAGTAATTCCTATGTGGACTGATTTGCCTTTGATTCAGCAGTTGAACCGCTTGGGAGGAATCAGTTTGAATAACCAGCCTTGAAATGCCCATGCGTTTGGCGATATTTAAACCCTAGAAGATGGATTTTAGTTATGTAGTAAGAGCATCAGTATGCCCACATTTGAAAGAATAAGCTTGTAAAAACTGACCCTTCTCATCTCGGAAAATTCCACCACCACCAGCGGCTCCAGGGTTCCCTTTTGAGGCCCCATTAGTGTTGAGAGCTAGCCAACCAGTGGGTGGAGGAGTCCAAGTTGTTGGGGCTGCAGCAGGGGTTGCTGTCGGTCGTATTTTGTGAAATTCAGTCTTGGATGTCATGTAAGCTTCAACAGTCGTGTTCACAATCAGGCTAAGGCGATTGACACCATCTTTGCCCTCATGAATCAAAGCATTGCGGGGTTTCCATGTAAACCAAAGCATTGTGGTGAACACTGAGCTCCAATTATCTTGGCTCTGGACGTTTTAAGAGTAACCAATCCTTGATCTCCAATAATGAAAAGAAATTAGATGGGAGATGATTACCCGAAAGAGCTAGCCAGACATCAGAAATAGCTCTGTAGTCCCGGAGAAGATGGAACACACTCTCACTTGAACCGCACCTTGGGCAGGCAGCCAAGTTGCCAATATGCCTTCTCAAACGGAGTAAAATTGCACATAATCGATTGATGTGCCACAAGATAAAGAAAGTGACGGGCGCGTTGCTGCACCCGAATTTTCCAGATCTTGGACCAAATCGAATGAGTTGGCTCTGCTGGGAAGTCACGAAGGAGCTCATAAGCAGATGATGTTGTGAATAAGCCTGAATTTGAAGGTCTCCAAAAAAAACTATCAACAGCAGTCTCGTCCATCTTCAAAGTAACCATGGACAAGTTTTGGAGTATAGCTGGCCCCAGGAACTGCTACAGAAACACCCAATTCCACCCACTTGGAGTGTAATAATCCGCAGAGATGATAGTCGTTCAGTGATAAGTTTATCAGTGATCACATCTTGAATAAGTGGCCCATCTATAAGCCAAATATCAGTCCAAAACATCATGTTTTTCCCATTGCCGACTGAGATACCAATTGATTTAGACACGACCTCAGCTCCGTGCACCAATCCCTTCCACATATAAGAAGAACGTGGGCGTGGCTGGAACATTTAAACATCCAATCTGTTATTACAGTATTTTCCCCGAATTACCCAGCTCCAAATCGACTCGGGTTCATTGAGCAACCTCCAATCGAGCTTAGCCAATAAACCCGAGTTCGAACTTTTCATAGATTTAAGTCCTAACCCGCCCTTATTTTTAGGCTTTTCTATTTTCTCCCAGCCCAGCAAATGGATTTTGCGCTTCTCAATTGTCGAGCCCCATACAAAATTTCTGATTTTCTGATCAAGAGATTCACAAATTGAACGAGGCACCAACGTTGATTGCATCGAATAAATGGGGATGCTAGAAAGAACAGAATTGGCAAGCATTACCCGCCCGCTGCTGAGAGATATTTAGCCTGCCAACTATTAAGACGAGCTGAGACTTTATCAAGCAAGTAATTGTAGCGAGCATTCGTCATTCTGTCACACACCGTCGAAACACCCATGTAAGATCCCATGTCTTCCGAGATTGGGATTGATAAAAAAAAACTACTGATCGCTTCACGGTCTGCTTGAGCAACTTTGCGAGAGAACATGATGCTACTTTTATTGAAATTTACTATTTCTCCTGAATAAAAGCAGAATCTGTCAAAGTAACTCTTTATTATTGCACCTTGGTGAATGGAGGCTTCCAAAAACAAAATAAGGCCGTCCGCAAAAAAGAGATGCGATAATCTGACCCCACCTTCAGTTATCGGTCGCCAAATGCCTATATTAACCACATCTTGAATGATATGAGACAAATACTCCATGCAAAGAACAAACAAGTAGGGAGATAGCGGGTCACCTTGACGAATTCCCCTGGACGGTTTAGAAGAACCCGCCACTTGCCCGTTCCATAAAAGTTCCATCGAGCCTTGTGTATGACACTTCATGATGAAATCAATGAGATGAGATGGCAGATTGGCTCGGGTAAGAATGAGCTTGAGAAAACTCCATCTCACCCGATCGTAGGCTTTTGCAAGGTCAATTTTAAGCAACATCATTTTGGAAGGGTTGTTTGTGGCATTGAACGAATGCAGAACTTCATGGACCACCACCACATTGTCATTGATTTTCCTGCCCGGAATAAAACTTGCATGAGCTGGTGAAATAAGAAAAGGAAGGATTGGTTTCAGCCGATTGACCACCATTTTTGTTTCCAACTTAAAGGTGACATTGAGCAACGAAATTGGCCTGAATTGCACAGTCGAAGAAGGTGAATCAACCTTTGGTATGAGGTGCATAAACGGCATTACTCATCAGCGGGGGTAAATGGCCATCATTGAGAATCTCCAAGATTCTTTTCATGACATGAGGCCCGACAATCGACCAATTCTGTTGATAAAATGCAGCGGGAAAGCCATCCGGCCCTGGGGCCTTGAACGGTGCCATCATTTTCAGCGCCTCCCACACCTCTTGCTCAATAAACGGTTTCCCGATCTCTACCATCAAATCAGAGGAAATTTCAGGGAAGCTGACCGATGGTGACATCGTGGAGTATCGCGGTTCAATACTATGAGCTGAGAAAAGCTTAGCAAAAAAATTCAAAACTTTTGACTTGATTGTGTCTGCATCCAAGGTCCAAGAACCAGATTCATCTTGTAAAAGAGTAATCTTATTCGTCCGTCGTCGAATCAAAGTCAAGAGGTGATAGTATTTAGTGTTCCTGTCACCCTCAATGAGAAAAGATGACCTTGATTTTTGAAACCAGAGAAGTTGCTGCTGTTGAAGAACCATATCAAGTTCCCGACAAAGTTCTTTCTCTCTCTAGAATAAACTTGCTGAAGGCCGATTATCAAGAGCCCTGCGAACCCCTTCAATCCTTGCCAACAACTTACGTTTCTTGTGAAATATATTGCCAAAGACATTTCTATTCCACGATTTCAAAGTGGCAGAGAGTTGATCAAGCGAGTTGGACAGATTGCCCATGCTATTCCCCTTATCTCGAAGAAAATCATTGAATCCATTATGAGTGAGCCAAGCTGCCTGAAATCTAAAGGGTCGATGCAAACTCTGATTAGCTTCTTCCAAATCAAGATTCAGACAAAGAGGCAAGTGATCAGAATGAGCAGCAATCAAATGACGCACTAAAGCATCCGGAAAACGTATTCTCCAAGCATCATTGCTTAAGGCACGGTCTAGTCGGGCCGCTTTGTAAGTGGTGGGTGAGTTTCCCGTTGACCACGTGAAGCGTGGGCCCTCAAAACCAAGGTCAATGAGACTTAATTGATCAATCCAATCAGCAAACGCAACAGACCCCCTGTTCGAGCCAACTGAAGAGCTAGATCTCTCTTCTGAGTTCCTAGTTGCGTTAAAGTCACCTGCAATCAGCCATGGGAGATTGTTTGTGCAGGCAAGAATAGAAAGGTCATCCCAGAGCATGACTCGGTCATTAGGATCAGGAGAAACATAGACCGCTGTAAGCATCTACGCTCTTCACCTCGACGTATCACCTCAATAGTAATATGCTGCGGATTCAGGGACAGAGGAATAAGGAGAATTTCACCTGTTCGCCATAATAACAAGATACCACCAGAAAACCCAACAACATCCACCCGAAGAACACCATCATAGCCTAAACGCCTACATACATCATCAGCCCGCACACCACTTATGCGTGGCTCAACAAGGGCAAAAACAAAGGAATTATGTAGACGTATCATGTCTCTTATTGCAGCCATAAAATTAGCGCTTCCCGTGCCACGGACATTCCAAATAATCAGATTGAGATTATTCATAGATAAAACTGAATTTATGAGGTTCCCAAAAATAGGAGAAGTCGTAGCATTGGACGGACTGCGTAGTATACAGCCGCTCTCGCGATGCAGCTTATTGCATCACTGATGTGATTGGGCATTGAGACCCGACACAACATCGGTTGAGTCTCCGCATTCATTGGAAGGAATTCCATTGTCATTCGATTTGCTAACCGAGGCAGAAACATGTGTTTGGGATTCATCTGGTGGTTTGAGACCAGAGTACTTGAACTGTTCAGGACAAGTATGGTCTCTATTATTGGAAACGGGTTCGGGGGGTGGTTGTTCATGGCTTGATGGTGGTTGTGGTTATGGTTAGGGTGTTGGTTGGGTTGGTTGTGATCTCGGAAGTTTTGGTTACAACCAAGTTAGGGTTTGTTTTGTAACCAACACTTTCGGCTATTAGTTTGGCATTTTTTAATTTCGTATCTTTTCCAATTGTGATTAGCACAAAAGACGGCTTTTTGAGAGATTTGATTGTTGTGGATAGGATAACATCTTTTGTTTCCTTTCTATCTTTCTTCTTTGGTTTAGTATTGCCCTGAATATCCGCTTGTGTGTCCTCTGAAATATTTCTTCCATAATCCTGGCTCCGATATTTTTGGGATTGACTTTGGCAGCAGCCGCTGCAGCTTCAGAAATTACTGCTTTAACCATTCCTGATTTCTTGGACGAGACGTTAGGGTTTGAATTCGAACCCGGCTGTTGAATGACTGATTTGCCCTTGGATTCATCCGACACCTTGGATTGTTGTTGCAGCTGTTGAGTTGCCGTCGGAACATTCTCATGGGGTTCACCATTATCGGTTACCATCAATGCAGCAAATCTGGAACCATTGTCACTCGATACGGCTTGTGTTGAACTTTTGTCGTTCGATTGAACCCTGGCTGTTCCTTGGTTTGGCACATTCTGGCAACGTTGAGGTTTCTTGACATGCATCCATGGCCCAATAGTCTCATTGATTGACACTTCCCGTATATTGGTTGTAACCAAGAGGTGTCGGGCCGTCGGAGCCTGTTCTTCATCTTGTTCAGCTTCTTTGGGAGCTTATATGTATAGCTTATATAGACACTCAAGAAATAATATTGTATATATATATATAGCTTTAGCGGGGGCACTCCCCCCAGCGAAACCATCGCCGGAGCGCCCCTTGGATCTCTGTCTGGGGGCTCCGCTCTTTGCAAGGAGTCGTGGTGTTGTCAGAGGCTTCGCCCCCAAACCCCTAGCGGGTTCCGGTCAACGAAAAATTCAAGGCATATTTACATGTGATTTATTCTAACATACGTAGATCCTACAAATGACAAATTGTATATATATTGTTCAAAATAATTTAATTTAGGGAACCAACCATTTCTAAAGTTTTACATCAAAACACATAATTCATGCATATATATAGTTTAATTATTTGCATCTTTCATACATGCTTTGAAGTATGTATATGAGTATATAACACTTACAATACATGTATAAGGGGTCGATCATTGATTATCAGTTTGCATATGTACTTTGTTCTTACATTGGAAATGAAACCTTTCAATTATATTACATCCAAGACAACTAGTTAAATTTGTTCTCTCTAATTACAAACATGTGTTAGCTAGCATGCTAGCTAACTTTTAATTCTGGGTTCCCTTAATATACTTGGTTGATCCGGGAATGGGAAACTAACACCCAAAACAAAACAATTCAAATGTAACCAAATAAGAAAGAACTTAACGTACCAAGTGCATTCTTCTTGGTTTGAACTTTTCTCGTTATCATCCAATCCAACCTAACTCTAGCTAGCAAGGCATTTGAGAGTGCATCATACTTGTTACGTTCACACCTTAATCCGCTTCAAGGCGAAATAGGCAATCAATCTATACCCAACAAACATTAACCCTAGGATTGCAAAACATGCAATGGGGCTAATTTGGCCTATCACATCATCCTCAAGATATTTACAAGACCCGGCAATGTTGCCCTCATGGTGCACATTTGAACAGCCAAGGATGGACCAAATAGCTTCACCATGGCCATATTGCACCGCAATCAAAAGCTTATAGGCATAGAAGGTTATCGATACGTACTTGATCCAATGAAAGCACTCAGGCATCTTGTGCACATAAAACCCTCCTGTTAACACAAATGCTAGCATGGTTATGGTGACGATGGTGGAAGCTCGCTTTGCATCCATGATGATGGCTCCTAGGGCAAGCCCCAATCCCTGGGCAACAAGCACATATAGCAAGAGCACGGCTAGAGTTAAGATGAATGCACCAAGCTCCATCTTGAGCCCGGTCATCCAATATGTCAAGCTCAAGAATAAAGTGGGAAGGATGAGCTCCATGGGCAGGTCACCTACAATCCTTGCCATGAAGTAAGAGGAGAGTGTATACATCCCAGAGCCGCGTTCCTTGAGAAAAACCGCTCGGTCTTGTGGAAAAGCAAAGGTGGCATTGAAGGAAGGGAAAACACCCCAGAAGATGGAGATGAAGAAGAGAAGGCCAAGGCGATCCTGGACTTCTCGAAAGTCCGAGTGCCACCACATGGTGCCACACAGAAGGGCGGCTGCAGAGACTTGGAGGACTCGGAGGGAGTTGAACGACTCATGGCGACGCTCCTTGAGGCTGCGTTGAAGGAGAATGGTGAAGTGGTTGAACCACGTGGATATGGCGGATCCAATGTGTTGCTTAGGGCGGTTGTGACCTCTTTTCTCCATTGAGGTGGTTGTGGTGGTGGTGGCGGCGGTGTTGGCATTGGTTGTTTCCAAGCACATGGACTTTATCTTAGGCCCTAAGTGGTTGTTGTAGGCGGAAATGAGGGTTTGTCTCACGTTTGGCTTCTCTCTTTCAGTTGTGGAGGCATCGAGGTGGCATACGCCTGCAATTTAATTGAAATGCAAAATTGGTCAAGTGCTTGTATAACTTAAAAAAAGTTATCCTATAGAGATAATTATAAATGAATTTCTATTTATTGGTTTACATATCTGGACAATCGATATATGCGGTAACAATAAGCAAAAGCACCATGCAAGACCAACAAAAATTAAGGAGAATATGTAATGTGATGTACTTTTCCTATTGAATTCGGATGATGTAAATTAGCATATAGGTAGTGAGTGGTGATATTCATACTAAGCAATTAAATCTGAAAATGTGAAAAGAATGAAAGTAGAGACCATTGTTGGTGGGGGCAATGGTGGGAGTCACACTTCAATTCTTTTGTGGCTCTGTACTTTGCTTTGCCTTAACCCACTTCTGTAATTACACCTTTTTTCTGAACAACAATTAAGATTAATCTTCTTTTTTAAGGTTGCTTTTAAGTATCACACATCTACGACCAAAATTATCACTCAAATTGGTGGATTCGTGTTAAAACTTGACGGGTTAGAATCAGCTCATGGAGAAAAGATTGATGAAGTATCAGAAAATTATCTTAACGGGGTGAGATTAGCTAGAAGTATTTGCTATATATACTTTTCCTTGGGAGATTTTGCATATTTAGATCAATTCCTAAGGAAATTCTTGTCATTTCGCCACCATATATGAGTCCATGTCCGGAAAAATAAAATGCTAGAAAATACAAAATCAACGTTGTTTCACTTTATAGATATTCAATTAAAAAGTTATACCATATAATAGTATACATTTTCGTTAGTGCTTCTTTTGGTCTAATGGGTATTGATGCGTAAGGGGATGGTTGAGCATAAACATCCTAACACGTGGTGCCAACCACAGTGTGTTTGGCATGGAAAAGTGATAAAGATGTTGAGGAAAATGATTATGCAAGAAAATACAATAAAACTTGTGACAACCCAAAAAGACGGCATTATATTAGTTTTATGCTGTACTAATTAATGGCATACAAAAATGGTACGGTGTAAGAATATTCATGCCAAAAATTAAGAAAATTGTGAAAATTTACAATACTAGTTATTATGTCTTAATTATATAATAAGAGTTATTTGGTGAATCTTATTTTGCTTATGCAATGATCAAACAAGTTTCGTCCGTTTAACCTCTACTAAGTACTAATCCATGTTTGCTTTCTTATAAATAGTTATATGTTAAAAAATATCACTTTAATTCCCTCGTACAACAGAATTAAAGTTGTACAGAGACGTGACATAATTAATTAAGAGGCAAATATTCTGGTATTTGTCTGCATGGTTGTGTGTTGGAGTCCCTTTCATACATGCATATGGCTCAAGTGTCAAACTCAATTAGGGCAAGCAATTCATATCATGGCGTGCTAACCCTTGAAAAGATTGACATGATACAGTACGTACGATTTGTCAAGACACTCGCATGCAAAGATAACTACTACGGAGTAATTAACTTTCTCGATTTGCTTGTGGGTTAATAGCAATCCTAGTCACGATACATATATGTATTGTCATAAATCACAATTCATATGTACAACATATCTAATTAGATTAGGATGAAGATATGCATATAAAGCACCGCGTTAAGTAAATTTCATTTTCAAACTAATAATTAGTTAACACCTAATTAATGTCTATCTCTAAATAACCAGAAAAGTGGATAACAGAGAGTATTGTCTCTCCATCTACTAAAAAAAAAAATAGACAACAAAAAAATATAGAAAAAGCCTTATGAAACAGTTGGACGAAATAGGTTGATCATGTTTATATGGATAATTTTGTAAGATAATCATCCTTTTATTTTAAACATTAGCATATATTATTAACAACAAAGATATAACAAATTATCTATTTTTTTCATATTCCACACTAGTTTATAAGTTTATTATTTTTGTTGGTTCTTTTTATAACGGCTTTTCTATAATTAGAAAGATTTAGATATGTATAAATTTTTTAAAATTACTTAAGATTTTATCTGATTTATAGTGTATCTATAATATACTCCGTAAAAATTAAATCGAACTCACTCTTGTTTTAGTAAAAGATAGCGGATTTGATTTAAAAAGGTAAAAGGAAAATAATATTTTGAACTCGATCGAAAGTGTGCATATCCCTTTCCCAACAAATCTAAGTGTTTCCATTTAATGCGATTTTACGCAACTGATTTCGTCATTGATCAATTAAATTCATAAAAGATCTAAAGGATCATCATGAGCTATAAGAATCTAATTTAATTTTTTTAAATGAATTTTTACTAGTGCACTCCACTTCAAGAATTTAACTCGATCATACTACTTTACTTCAACGTTATATGATTTGAGTTTTTCTCCCCTTTTGACTAAACCATTGATGGTGGGTAAGGTCTCATGAATTGTCGCGGGGCTTTCTCACAAATTTTAAAAGTTGTTTATTACCAAGTCTTGAGTTTGAGTTTAATTTCAACCATCAGCTACTAGCTCGTGCGGATTCATTATGGATTTATGACTTTATATGTAATATATGATTATGGATTATGTATTTTATATATATATATATTATCATGAGATTTTGGTGTTTTTTGTTTGAAATGATTTATGATTTTAATTTAAATATAATCAAAATTATTATTTACAAGCTTATCTTTAATCACTTTGATATAGACAATTATATAAAAAAACTGTTTTTAATATAAAAAAATTAAACTCAGCAGTACAAAACATTGAAACTCGTATAAACGTAGTCAGAGCGCACTAATTAATCTTAGTTTTTTTTTTAAAAAAAATTGAAATGTTTGCCCATCAATTATTTATTATTTCTATTAAAGACCAAAAGAAGGATGGTTGAATATAGATATATATCTCGTAGTCTCGTTTATAGATAAATTGCTTCTTTATAACTTGTAAAAAGGAAAAGTATTGGATTCCATCTAGCTATTTCTTTAAATTAGTTAGTCCGAAAACTAGAGCTAGCTAGTTTCGATCAGTATCTCACATTACCCCTTTTGATCATGTACAAGCTAGGTGTCATTTAGGAGGAAAGTAATGAAAAAGACCGAGAGTGAAAGTTTACTAAATATATAGCTATGATTTATCTATCTATCTATCTATATAAAGCTCATGATCTTCATCAAAGATTGAGCTGTCTTAATCATGAATTATCAAATGAAATGATGATTTCTAGCTAGTAGATGTCTGAATTAATAAATAGACTGAAATCCTATGTTTCGAAGCTAATAATGAATAATACAAACGTCTCTCAATTTTCCTGGTTAATAGACAGTTAGCTATAGAGAGGAGTAAACCTACCATTATCACTTGCAAATATTGAGTTTTATAAATTTGCAATATACAATTCTAAAAGTAGTGCAAAATAGAGCTTTTTAGGATGAATTTGACCTGAATACTACAACTCAACTTTAACTTTTTTGATCGTGGTGACAAAACGTACGTGTGGTTATATGCTTGTCTATGGCGCGCAAGACCACAAACACAAGCTAGGAAGATGAAGACCTAGATATATATAACACGGAAACCTATCTCATCCAATTTTATACGACTAAAGGGTATGTGCATGCATAGGTCCCTCCAATAAATTAATGGAGATGTGTCAACATCAATTTCAAAAGTTTTTGAAAGCATCTTTCACATAACCTATATATACCACACATATATACTTGTCCAATTCATCAACACACACTCTTAATATTGTTCAATGATATATGCAACCCTAATATATAAGAGTGGGGATATAAATAGAAAAAACATAGGTAGAAAATGGAACTTTCCGATGATACAAAAACGTAACCCCAAAGATAGGGAGGTTTTTTTTAAACAAGGGTCAAAATGGAAAATGACTTTACAAGTATTTGATGTTAGTAAACATTTGCTTTTGGAATCAATATATACAAATATAGTTTTTTTTTTGTGGTGCAAGCTTTTAAATAAGAGACATATGTTCTTTGATCTACTTAATTAAGATTTGTAAATAATTAAGTGTGATTTGGTTCATTTAAAAAATTTGATTATAGGACTTATAGCTGTGTGTAGCTGTAATATGATCCACACTAATTATATATGTTGGCATTAATTTGTACGGTTTTGACACCTCCGGGTCTATTCGGCCTTCTTTTTATCGCTTGGACCGGGCCGGCATGCTTTTTGTTTCTTCCCCTTATCTATCTCTATATTGACCGTTGGTTCACTTGAGAGAAAAATAATGTATGTAGCCAGATTCTAGCATCAATATAATTGTCGTTTTTAAATGTGTGGATGAAGATAGTGTAAACAAATTTTTTATTATTTATTTCTGAGCCATTTCATTTTCTTTCTTTTAGATTTATACGTATGTGATACTATTCTTTTTAGCTTTATATGGTTTAATACATACATGGTACAATTTCTAAGAGGTAAGATGGAGTGATGGAAGAAAAGTGACAGGCAAGAAGAGAAAATTTGGAATCCTGCAAAAAAGAAGAGAGGAAGAAAAGAGTCGTCCGACCCAAAAGAGAAGAAAAAAAGCAAGTCCAATTCCAGAGGTGACACGTATACAAGGACACGTGATGCTCAACTGAGACACACTACGTACATTACACATTAGCCATTAGGCAGTAGCATTATTTCCCCACTCAAAAGTTGCAAGAGATCGATTTGAGGATAGACTCTCTTCTTCTTTCTCTAATCAATGTGACCCCCACTATTCAATTCAATTCAATTCAATTCATTATATATATATATATATATATATATATATATATATAAAGCTGCTTTGAATCAAATATGGATATTGTCCAACCAATTTTTGCCAACTAGCTATTTCCCATGTTTAGGATTTCGGATTCCATTTCCCTTCCTCGACTCTCTCCACAATACCAATTCCTACCTATTTGCTTATATTTTTTTTATCCTACTTAATTAATAAAAAGTTGCATAATATATGCATGTGTCATTCATTGCGTACAATATACTTTAATTCTTCTGCTTGACTAAATATGTCATGGCCGGGCTCATATATATACTGGAGTATGGTCTAGCTACATGAACCTATCTATGGCTTAAATGGTTCCATGTGGGATGTGTTATATCTACACTCCATCAGTATTTTTTTGGTTGAAATCTACACTCCATCACTATATATTACATACTATGTATATATGCAAGGAGTCATAAAATATATATTATATAATGTATGAGATCGTATATAGCATTAAAGCTTCTAGCTACCCGTATTTTGGCACAATATTTATTAATTTGTCAATCGGCTCTTCAGATTCGGATTGTTTGTGGTTTTGAAATTCAGGTGAGAGAAGAGAAATATTTACCACTGACGATCCTATTTATCTCCAATTGTTTAGTATTTATATTGTTAATTTCGAATTTTCAATCGAAAATATTGATCATTGATGATTACTAATCTAACTCCTGCTGTAAAAGTAGATGAGATTTTTATAGGATGGAGCATCATATATAATTTTAATTGATGTAATAATAGTGGTGCTTTTGTTCGCAAAGTTTATAATAGTTGTTCAACCATGATTGCTTGCTCTACTTGCTGCCCCCACCTTCCACCAACATACTGCCATCCATCATCCCCATTATATGCTTATGACTTCAATTCGATCTTCTTTAATTTCTTTGTCGAATAAACTATAAAGAAAAATCTCCCTATATTAATTACGAGTGATAATTTAATTTGTTACATATATAGTTACAACTATTAATTATTTTAACGAGTAATAGTTTTTCGTTAATGAGAGGCTTTGAAAAAACTCTCATATATCTTTGTATAATCAGACTCTTTTGTACGTGTTTCTTTTCTCATTATTGCCGTCGTGCTGTTTTGAGCTTTAGATAGAGATTTGTTAGTAGAGAATATGATAATACAGTACCGTATTAATTAGACTATCAAACTTACATAATTGCTAATATAAAAATGTACGGTTCCACTTCCACTACAGTCGTCGAGAACATAAAGTAATATTCTAACTTTTGAATGTTAGTGATCATGAGAAATCAAAGTTTGGTACATTACTATATCTGAATGTGTAAACGTACAGTACGTATATATGTGTGTGGTATCAGGTTCTTTTCTTTTTATTGCAAGTTCTCTATTTTCTTAGAATTCCACGGATTACAGACAATTTACAGCTGACTTTTTATTTTCCTTTTAATTCAGCTTATTATCATCTAACTTTGAATGTGTCTCTGAACAGTATGGATCAGTTAACAACAAGCATGATACATTTAACATAGCTATGTATTCAATATTTATAGTGCAGAGGAGTATTTTGTTTGTTCGCTAGCTAGCTAGCTAATTGTGTAAGTTAGGATAGAATTTAATGTGACAGGAGAAAAAGTGCGTTACCCACAAATATCCACCAACTAATCATATTAACTCTCCACATTATATGTAAGGTTCAATGTCATTAAATTTGGCATTTAATTTGACCTTTTTTTAAGGAATTTGACAATGACTTGTATTATACATAGAGAAGAAAGCTCCATCCGTTGTCGATCACTTGGTCCCAAAGAAAATGATCTGTCCTAATTTGAACAAAAATATTATGGCATTAATTCAATAAAATTTTAGCCATTTAGTACGGAGTATATATTATTTTCATTTGAAACGTTTCGATCAGTTATATGTTGTGATCGAAAGTCATGTTACCTAGCCAAGATTCTCGGTGGAATGACCTAACCTAATCTTCAAATAGTCGATCTAGAATCTAGCAAGCATATAGGAACTAAAACGTTACCTTAAAAAGGAAAGTATAGGCAATTAAGAAAAAAGTAACGGATTGGCATATATAATTAATCAATGAAGGTGAAATGAATGATGTAAAAATAAAACGGATCGGAGTAATGGAAAAAGAAAGTACGTACCGTTAGCGAGATCGAGGAGGAAATCAGCGGGATTCATGGGGAAAGAAGGGGAGTAGCCGACGGAATGGAAGTAGGCCATGGCTTGGGCCGACTTGCCAAAGTAGAGAGGCGCGCCTTCGCTCAGCAGGAGCACCGTGTCCAGCATCTGGAACAGCCGGCTCGACGGCTGGTGCAACGACGCCACCACCGTCTTCCCGCCTTTCTTCGCCAGCGTCACCAGCGTCGTCGCTAACCTGAATGCCGCCGTCGAGTCCAGTCCCGATGTCGGCTCGTCTAGTATCAGCAGGCTCGGATTTACCTGCGCCACCCAATAATTTCATTACAATCATTTCGTTATTGACTAAATGGAAGTCAAACTTTGTAATTTTTACCCTGACTTTTTCCTTCATTTGGGCTCATCGATCATTTATGCACTGTCACAATTATTGCAGTAATAACTACTCCTAATAGTGCTCTGGCTATTGGAGGTTTGAACGATCCACTTTTTCCCCTTTTGGCTTGTGGGTTTATGTACTAGTACTACAGTACTAGTACTCCTCTACTAGCTTCAAGTTGGGTCACTCTCCACTAAATCCAATGTATTCTTTACCACTATTCAAACAAAACGCTTACTGTAAATCAAGGTAATTTGAATTCAGAGTATTTAATACGGAGTAAAATGTTTACTGTAAATCAAAGTAATTTAAACTCAGATTAGTCATACATACAATTCTCAAAAGTCAAAACCACATGTAAATGATACAACAACGTATTTTTTGTACTAGTCTACCAAAGGAGTCCATCTATCTACGTGTCGGTCTTTCATTTATTTCGTACACATATCAAATTTTAATATTTAAAATTAGTTGTATTTTAACTATTATAGTTTTCGTTTTATTTTTAACGAAATTAGATAACAACTTTAATAACAAATACATAATATCCATATAGTCTGATCCTGTTCTCATTTAAAAATTTAAACAATATAATTTTTTGTAGTTACTAAGAAATTAGTTTAATAATTTACTCTATTAGGTGAGGTGTAGAATAAAACTTGTGCATTTCACAGGAATTCAATTAATTTTGTTTTTATAGCTGTAAAAAACCGCTACAATCTTTCAAATCATAAAGTAATTTATTATCATAAAAATAATACAAGTAAATAAAAAGTTCCATATATAATATGGATGGAGAGCATAATAAATTGGACCATATGTTTTATCCATAAGCAGGTGATAGATGACTGAGAAAAAATATTTGAGCCTTTAACCTCAGGATAAAGGATGGCTTTATTTATTTACAAGCAACATCTTGGCATTAAAATCTTTAGCAGGCCCACCCTACACCAGCTTTTAAAGTTTACCACAAGACCAAAGTAATGAAAATAATGTTGTAACAAGAAATATAATCATTATAATTAAGGAGACTATAAGAATTGATGTTTTTTAAACAACTCCAAACAATAGAAGACAATCACTTGAGTTATGATTTCATTTATTTTTCTGTGTCATGGTGTGATGAAGTTGAAGGATTATACAGTAGTAAGAGTTTTGCTATACATGGAGATCGATGTACCACATAACTTATTTGGAATCATGATCGTGATTTCAGAAATCATTAAAAACTATACTCCTTTATTTAGCTATTCAGCGCAACAACGGAGAAAAAGAATTGTAAACAAAAAGAAAGAAAAAGAGAAGTTTAATAATTAATTACCAGCATTTCATGAGCTATGCTGACCCTCTTCCTCTCGCCGCCCGAAACTCCTCTAACGAAGGCGTTTCCGATTATGGTGTTCTGGCACTTGCAGAGGCCCAGCTCGGCCATGACGGCCTCAGCGGCCGCCACCCTCTCCCTCTTGGTCAGCGTGGTGGGCAGCCGGAGGAGCGAGCAAAACACCAGCGTCTCCCGGACCGTGAGGTGCGGGTACAGCACGTCGTCCTGCGCCACGAACCCGGTTCGCCTCAGAACCGGCCTCGTCAGCTTCTTCCCGTTGGCGAGAATGGACCCGGTGAGCGCGTGGCCGTGGATCCTCCCCGCGAGCGCGTTCAGGAACGTGGATTTGCCGCTCCCGGACGGGCCCAGCACGGCCAGCACCTCCCCTGGACACGCCGTCCCCGTGATCCCCTGTAAGATCGTCCTCTCCTGGTCGACATGGTGGCGTGGGCTGATCTCGGCCATTGATTGGCTCCCGCCGCACACCAGGTCTTTGAAGCTGGTGTTGTTGTTGTTGTTGTCTAGCTTAACTCGGTAGCACACGTCCACAAACTGTAACATTAGTAATTGAGACCGAGTGATGTTATTATTGGGGATCGGATTGATTAGTAACTTATAAAATTCTCATTAAATGCTGGTGCTGGTAAGTCAAAAGAAAAGTCAAGCCATGGGAGAATAAATGGAGATGGAATTAAGACTTTGTCAGCCACATACTGCCAATGGAAACAAAAAACAGATGGTCCCGATAAGTAGCTGTCCATGACTTGATCGAGCTTTAAATGGTAGCCTTACAGAGGAACATTAATTGACGATTACGAATTAAGTCATTTTGAATTTTCCTATGTGTGTTAGTGTGTATATATTCTAGCCTGCTGTTTCCATCAAGATATCTGTACGGGATCGGAATGAATTATTAATGCGGAGGGGAGAAAAGAACAAAGATGAGGAATAATTGAGGCGAGAAAAGTACTGTTGATACTTGATATGTATGTGTGGTCGAATTGGATGAAAGTAACAAGTTCAATTGGGAGGTAGTGTATACTGCATAGTGTATACGTACGTACCTTGAGAGTCATGGGGTAGCAACGGGAAGAGAGAAGGGACGGCGGCGGGGAGCTGGAATCCCCTGTGGATGAGGTGTATAAGGAGGAGTCCGGGGAGCGTTGTCGGCCGTTGATGGATTGGTGATTGGGAGGCTTGGCTTCTCCAAAATTTGACATCTTCGATCCTTTGATTACTTGTATCCAACTTAATTAATTGTAAGTGGAAGGGGCCAGGGGGAGAGGAACTGAAAGGAAACTAAGTGGCAGTAGTAGTGGGGTGGGAAAGAGGGATGTAGAGAAGAGAGAGTTGGAGGAGGGATCGCCTATTTATTAAGGTTCGTCATTTGTGGAGATCAAATTAAAGTAGGGTTCTTGCCACGTGATGGGTTGCCCCTACCAGTCTCCTGACACGTGGAGTGACTCGAATGGACAATTGTAAGTTGGGGCTCCAAAGTCCAAACCCTGACTCCAACCCGATATGTATACAATACAACTACTTTATTCCTATGTATATGTACACAGAGATCGAGTACGTAGAAAATATACAATGATACTACTAGAAAATGGAAATATCTTGCTCGCTCTTCGATCCCGATCAATTTCATAAATAGGGAAGGGATTAATATCGGATGAACCGGTCAGGTTCAAGGTATGGAATATGCATATATGCATATTCAAGTTAAAGTCGTCTAGTTGAGTAATGAGTATGGATGCCTCATTTCTATTTTGCAGCCTGATGTTCGTGTTTTTAGTAAAGTTTTAGGTGTCTTTCTTAGGTTGTTTGGTCTAGTTTTAGTAAGGTTTAGTGTTACTTTTGTGTGTTTTTGGATAAGTTTGCATATTTTGTGAAAAGTATGGAAGCTAGCTACTCCGTTTTGTGTCTTTTTGTAGGTTTGTAAAGCGGAAAGGAGCATTTTCAAGTGAAGCTTAAGTCAAGTAGTGAATGGTGGAGTGCATAGAAGAAGAAAAGGAAGAGTGTATGTTAAAGATCCCGAAGAAGTCCAAGAAAAGTCATGGAGAGTGTTCAAAAAGACCTCGTTACCGACTTGTGAGGGTCGGTACCGAGCTGTGCAACAAGTTTTTATCCAAGAAATTCAGCAAGTGTCTACCGACCCTGTGCAGGTCGTTACCGAGGTGACTTGTGTCGGTAGAGCGGCGCCGACCGACTTTCGGAAATTATATCTTTTATCTTGTAATCTTTTTAGTTTAGAAAGTTTTTATCTTTTAGATTTTTATTAGATAGCTTTCTGTAGTATAAATACCCTTGTTCTAGCTCTAGTTTAGAGGTTAGAAAGTCGTGGGAGAAAAAGACGGTAGTTTGAGATTTCGATTGACTCGACTAAAGTCGTTGTGCCGAGATCAAAAATAAATTACCCTAAATTACAAACTAAGTATAGCATGCAAGTAAGGGATCGAACCCAAGAGAATCGGTATTCTGAACAATCAACAAAGAACAAAAGCAAGGGTTTTGGGTTTAAGCAAGCAAGCAGAATTAAATTTCAAATCAATTAAAGGAAAGCAGAGTTCATTCAATCAATTCCACCTTTTTAATCATTCGATCATCGATTCATCCACTTTTCTATAATACCTAGGTTAATTCCAATCCTTATAAAAGATTTCCGCTTGTCCACGGTCCAAGCGAAACTATGATATGAACAAGGACGCTTAATTCAAATCATGCAAAGTATTAAGGATAAAAGGATATCAAATCATGCAATCAAGCTATGAGTCTCATGCATAAAATAACAATCAAACACTCTTTCTCAATTTCAGTCCACGATCCTGGAAAAGAGTTGTTTCAAGGATAAATAAGATTGCACAGGCAACAATCAAACCTAATCCAAACAGTAGATCTAAGTCAATAAAACAAGTTGATCAGGCTCATAAAATCAAACATAGATCATATAAATAAAAACAAGAGTTTTGATATTAACCAAATGATAAAAAAGTTACCAAAATCTCACGAATTCAATAAAAAAGGCTTCCTTGATCAAACAAACTCCAAGGAAGATTAGTTCTCCATAATAACAGAAATAAAAACTAGGTTAAACTAAAAAGTAGCCTCCCAAAAATCTCCTCTAAACTGAATACGAAACTAGGCTTAAATACTAAAAACCGAAATAACCTAAATACTAAAGATGTACTAAAATATAAGATAAAATAAAGCAAAGGCGGCGCGCGAAGAAATAGCCACCCGCGAGCGCGGGTCCAGTAGCTCTCGGCGTCCGCTGATCCAGCTTTCACTGATGTCTCTAGTCTCGACCCGCGGTCACGGGTCTTGGTTCTCGTAACTTCTTCAATCTCGTTCTTCCTAGCAACCGCTATAAAGCGGGTCTTCAGCTCGAACTTAGGACTTCTGTCTTCAAAGTCTTCATTTGTAGGCTTTTCTAATATTACAATTAAACACCCTAATCTAGCCTAAAACACTCAGAAATCCTAATAAAAATACATAATTACGTTGTACTAAATTCAGCGTATCAAATTCCCCCATACTTAGATCTTGCTCGTCCTCGAGTAAGCTCAAACAAAATCTAACAATCAATACAAATAAGATCCACCAGAAGTAATAAGGGAATGTGAAAAATAAAAACTCTCAACTTACAACCCGAACCCAAGTAGAGAAAATAATGAGCAAAGACATGAAAGCTCAACACACACCTCACCATAATACAAAATATAACACTCAAGCTCCAAAAAGTGTAGAGCAACCTAGGATCTACCCGACATCTAAAATGTAATCTCCAAACCCCAAAGTAGAATATGATCCTAAACACTCTGATTTTACCACTCAATTCTACTTAGGCGCCCTTTCGGGTTTTCACATAATCACTCATTTCATTTTTCTTCAGGTGTGCTCACATATACTCACATCTCTCATAAACCTCATATTACCCCAACCTAATGCTGGTCTGAGTTACCTGCTTATTACTTGAGCCGTCCTTTCGGGTTTTCAGCTCATCCTAGGATTTTCTATGCCTTTTTTCTATTTTTAATGGCTTTTTTCATTTTTTTTAAAAAACTAAAACAAATAACTGAAAATAAAATGCAACTGTACATATATCACAAAACAAAGCAGTGAATCCCCTCCCCCATACTTAAACTCTTCATTGTCCCCAATAAAGCTAGGAAATATAAATCAGAGTATAGAAAAGGGAATCAGAAGACTCACTGCTGATCCGGTAGAGGAAAAGATGGATACCTGGCCAATGTGTCTGCCAAAAAATAGCGGCCTCCCTTTGATGCTTAGTCAGTGCCTCCAAAGATCGATCCATAGCATCTTGTCGGACTGAAAAATGCTGGAGCCCACTCAAAACTCGCTCCTCAAATGTCATATCAGCAGTCCAAGGCAAACTAGAAGGAGCAGATGTAAATGTAGAAGTAGATGCATAAGTAGCTGGGTTAGGTACACCCCAACCAGCTATAGAATGTGGTCTTGGAGCCCATCTAGATGGCTCAGATGCAAATCTGGACTGGTACACTGTAACATGCTCATCCCAACCTCCACCATCATCCTCGGCCTCATAATCCTCCTCAACCTCATCCACAAGATCATCTACATCCGGCTGTAAGTGAAAATCAAATACGGTTTTACCGTACTGTAATGCCCTAGGTAGACGTAGAAAAGGAGTAGCAGGATGTCCATGAAGCCAAGTCCAACCCCCCTCAGCTGAACCTCTCAAACAGCCTGCCCTAACCAGTGCCTGATGGGTATACAGGTATCCATCAGCCAGTCGTCTCCCATAGTTGGTCTCAATATCCTCAAAAGTAATAAATCGAGTGGCTAACTGAGTAACCATGCCACCCAATCCAATCTGCCCACCTTTCTTGGGGTACTTCTTGGTTGATGCTATAAACAATCCAAACCAATCAAGACACTCAGAAGGAAAAGGAAACTAGCACCAAATCAGTCTCATATCATGTGCAGAAACCTTGTTTGCCTCTCCCTATCCTAGAAATGCCATAGCTAAAACCTTGTGACACAGACACACACAAGGGTGAGGTATCCTACTATTCTGCTCCCCTGAATCTGTGTTGAATGGGGAGCCAGTGAGTGCATACCAGAAATCAAAGAACCTGGCATCTTTCAATATATTCTTCCACCCTTCAGTAGGTGGAGAAGTAATCCCAAAATTCAGAGAAGCCTGCTCACGTGGTACAATACAAACTCTATCACAGGCATTAAATGTCAGCACAACCATCAGCATAACGGAATATAGACAGAAACTCAATAGTAAGCCCTCTGTAAGTAGGGACAGGCATAGTGTTGAGTCTACCTAAACCCCATGTCTCTAACAATTGCTCTGTACACTCCCTAAATCCCAAATCAATCAGCGTCGGGATATCAAAGAACTTGGTACTAACAAATCTCCTATCCTCATATTTATCCCATAACTCCCTCTGCCTATCAGTAAGATTTTGTAGATCGAAATATGCCATACTGAATTAAACAGAATCGAAGGAGGAATTACCCGGAACTGTTGAACCGCGAACGCGTGTAGGAAACGGAGGTCGCAGAATGGCGAAAAAGGGCACCCGCGAGCGCGTGTTGCAGACTGCAAGCGCGACTTCTGTCAGATCTCGACCCGCGGGCGCGGGTTGTCAGACGCGGTCGTGGTTCAGGCTGAATTTCAGATCTAAACTTGACGAACAACGATGGCGACCGAGAACTCCCAAATCTCCTCAATTTCTTCTCAAGCAACATCAATTCGACTTCAATACAGTAGTAATCAAACTCCAAAGGCTAAAACGAGTACTAACCGTAGTAGATCTGAACCAAATTTGCACAAGCGCCTTCAATCCAACCGAATTTTATATGAACCAATCAGTGGTGGTGCGAGCCGCGAGCGTCGGTTTAAAGCCGCGGGCGCGGTGCTCGGGTTGGTCGCGGGGGCAGGCTCGTCCGCGCGGTGCTGGAGGCGTGGTGGTTGGTTTGGCTAGAGGCTTGTATTTTGGAGTTTAGAGTTTTTGAGGGATTAATGGTAGTGAGGCAATGAGGAAGACAAGGGAATTTTTGTTGGTGGGGCTTTTTGTGAGGGTTTGGTATTGTTTTGGGCTCGGGTTGGTACTGATTTGGGCTTTTTCAAGGGTTTCATCCGAAAACCTTTTATTTCGGGGGTTTCACCCGAAAACCTTTTATTTCAGGGGTTTCACCTGAAAACTTTTTGTTTTGTTTTTATTTTTTATTTTTTTATTTTTTTTATTTTTTTTTATTTTTTCGAAAACAAAAACTTAATTCCGTCAAGGGCAGACCCGCGAGCGCGGGTCCAGCCACGACCTCGGTTCCAGCCTCGCCTTGCACTTTCTTCGAGATGGAAAATTATACCTGCAAGTTAGCCCGATAAAACCAAAACGAAACTAAAACTAAAACTAAACTAAAAAGACAAAAAGAAAAGAAAAGAAAAACTTACCCCGGGTTGCCTCCGAGCAGCGCCTTCGTTTAACGTCGTTGGCCCGACGTCATTTTATAGCTCAAAACGGGTCCTTATCTAATTGAAAGTGGACCTTCTTTCCCTCATGTGCCATATATAATAAGACCTTTGCAACATCAATCACGGCGCTCGCCGTCTTCATGAACGGACGACCCAACAGCAAAACCGGGTCATATCTCCCTTTACCTATCTCCAGGACATAAAAGTCTGTCGGAAAAATTAAACCGTCCACCTGCACTAAAACATCTTCCACAAATCCTTTTGGATGCACATTAGAGTGATCAACTAATTCAATAGTAATATTTGAATCTTGTAATGGCCCTATACCTAATCTCTCATATATGCTCAGTGGCATGACATTTATAGACGCTCCCAAGTCAAGCATAGTGTGACACCGTTATACCCTATGACATATACTTTGTAATACTTATCTCTTATATAAACAGATAACAGACATATACCAACTATTCACGTAAGCACATAGCAGACATTAACAACCATAAAAGGTTGCACATACATCTATGCAAACTCTTCTTATACTAAAACATCTATTACTCTAACTTCTATAACAACTCATATGTCTATGATGCAAAATGAAGAGGAGAAGGTTGCTTAGAGCTTCAGCCGGCCGACTTGTATGAATGTGACCTCTAAACGGACACACATCAGTAAGAACTAGCTGAACCTGAAAATTTATTTTGCGATTTACGTGAGTCGCATACTCAGTAAATATAAACCATCCTCAATTATTTCACACAATACCAAGCAATTGGTCAATATACATATTATATATGTCATATATGAATTTACTATGCAAATGCAAATGTTGTTGTTTTCGATTCTTTATTCTGTGAACTATTCAAGCATGAATCTGCCCCGGGTTTACTGTATATGGACTCTTATGGTCCCTTTAATTATGACCCGTAGGTCTTGTATGATCCGTAGATCCTGTATTGATCCGAAGATCCTGTATGATCCAAAGATCCTGTATGACCCGTAGGTCCTGTAATACAAATTCAGGGCAAGATAGTAACATGTCCTTTTAATCTCATTGCAATATGTTATGCAATCAAATGCATCCATAACCATATATCATATGATATATGCTATCATACTTTCTGTGCAAACAACTCTGGAAATTTCAGAGCTATCATATAAAACATATATATCCATATAATCCATATACCACATATATCCATATAGCTCATATAGCACATATATCCATAAAGCACATATATCCGTATGGCACATATATCACATAGGGTTGAATCTCCGGTCTATACTCACCTGTTTAGAACAAATACTATATTTCTCCCCCTTGTTCTTGACCACGATCTATGATTGGTGCTCCTATATGTAACCCAACGCAAATTAGGCTATTTACTCTTACAAACTCTAACCCCAAATGCAATAAAATGCCAGAATGCATTACAACTTCTTGTACATCTTTCCAAATCCTTTAAAACTTGACAACAATAAACTATATATATAGAAGAACGTTTTTCTAGTTCAAACCTTTCTGTAAAACTTGATCAAGGGTCTCCAAAAATCATTACAAAGAGAAACCCTAAAATTACTCTGAAATCTTTTACCGAATATAAATCCGATATAGAAAACACCCTTTGAAAACTATAAATCAACTGATTTCTCATTCAAAAACCACTGTAGATCTAGATCTGGAAAAATTAGGAAAATCCAGATAAACCATTAACTAATTAAAAACTTACCAAACCACGCTTGTACTTAAGATTAAAACCCGATAGAAGAGATCGTGCACCAAAACGAGATCAAAACCACCAAAACCCCCAATTTCTTCTTCTCTCGATCTCTCTGTGTACTCTCCTTACCTTTGTGTTTTTACGTAGCTTAAATGATAAGCCCATCATTTACATATATCCACATATATATTGATAAGAAAGCAAGGTCGGCAATCTCGTGAAAGTCGGCCAAAAATTTGGAAAAATCACATTTTCCACCCTCAAATTCTCTTTACTACAAACTTTACCCTGAAATAATTAATAATTAACTTTTACTTAAAAACTTTTTAAAATATAATAAACTTAATTAGAAAATAAATATTACTTTTAAAAACTCACTATATATCATGTCAAAATGCTATGCATATGCTCTTAATATTATATGAATGCAAAATGACGTATGCACTTTGGTCGGGGATGTTACACATAGAATGCTCAACTTTTGTCTCATCTATACTAACGGGAATAGTAAACCTCCCGGGATCTCCATATTTCTTAGGCAATTGCCTTTGAAGCATGGAAGATACATTTTCTACATTCTCAACAAGATTGATTTTCTTAACCTTCCCCTTCTATTGTTGTTTCCTCTTAATAGTACATAATTCTTTAAGAAACTTAGAAAACCGAGGAATACTCTAAACAAGTTTAAGTAAAGGGACATTTAACTCACATTTTGAGAAGGTTTCGAAAATTTCCTTGTCGTTAGCTAGCTTTCTAGTGTCCTTCATGGCCTCAGGAAATAGTGGAACGGGCTTTTGTGAAGCCATGGGAGGAAACGAAGGCCGAACGTAAGTATCTTAATTTGTCAGAGGAGGGAACCGCGAGCTCGGGTGGAGACCCGTAGGCGCGGGTTGACCGCGGTCGCGGGTTTTGGCTGAGGCTCAGCTTCAACTTTGTTTTCTGTACCGCGATCGGGGTTGTCCTCTTGTGAGCTCGGTTGGTTTCCGTTGGCTGGGACATCGATATTCAGCTCTTTCCCACTTCTCAATGTGATGGAACTTACATTCTCTCTCGGGTTAATAGTCTGAGATGGAAGTTTCCCCGAGTCTCTGGCTTCTAGACGACCAAGAATGGTTGCAATCTGACTTAATTGATTTTCAAGGTTTTTCACTGCAGCCTTGGTCTCTTGATTCTCCTTCATGAGTTGAGTAATAATACCGGGATTTTCATGAGGAACTTGGGGCCTTGGAACATAATTAGGCCTGGGAACATAGTTGGGCTGACCTCCTTGTTGTGGAAAAGGTTGTTGAGGTTGTTGATTCCATCTAAAGTTAGGGTGGTTCGCCCACCCCAGATTGTATGTATTCGAATATGGGTCATTCCGGGGCCTTGATTCATAATTCCCAATAGCATTGACATCAGCTGCTGGCTCTTGCATAATAGGGCATGCATTAGTAGGATGGGTCGTTTCACCACAGATTCCACAAGCCCTTGAACTTGAAGCTCCATTACCCACCAACAGTTGCTTCATCATAGCCTTGAGCTCCCTTACTTCAGGATTAAGGGAGTCATTCACAAAATTTACAGACCTACTGTTGGACCTCTTTCTCTGGTTCCGGCATTGCTCAGCTAGAGTCTCCAACTTTTCAAACGCTTGTCTCGGAGTGAGATTCTCATAGGAACCTCCACACGACGCATTCATCAGGCATTTATCAGCATCACAGAGCCCTTCAATAATATAGCAAATCAGATCTTTTTCAAAATAGTCATGATAGGGACAGCTAGCTATGAGCCTCTTGTAGCGCTAATAATATTCATACAGATTCTCATCATCACCCTGCTCTAAACTGCTCAGCTGGTTCTTGATTGATGTTTGCTTGGCAGCAGGGAAGTATTTCTCCAGAAAAGCACCCTTCATCTGAGCCCAAGTAGTAATTGTCTCAGGTGCTAAGTATAGAAACCATTCCTTAGCCGAGTCAGGTAAAGAAAATTGGAAAGCTCTCAACATCAGCTGATCTTCAGTCACATCAGCCGGCTTCATTCATAAACAGACAGAATGGAAATCTGTAAGATGTTTATTCGGATCCTCCCCACTCAATCCATGGAACTTGGGCAAATAATGGAGAAGACCAGACTTAATCTCAAACTTCACTCCTTCCCCTAGTGCGGGAAATTGAAGACCAAGCTGCTGTTGCTGTAGATTAGGCGCAGTCAGTTGCCTAATAGTACGATATGCCATTGTTACAAACTGTTCTTCAACCTCTGAATTAGATGAAGAAGAAGAAGATGTTATTGGATCAAACTGAATGCCAAACACTTGAGCTTGAACTTGACGTCTTAACTCTCTTAGAGTCCTGTTAATCTCTGGATCAAACGGAACAACAGGAGAATTATCAATAGAACGGGTAAGAACCATAAGATAGGTTCTTAACCAGATTCAGGATCTCTGGACGAACCGAACTGCAAGCGCGCGTTTCAAACCGCGGGCGCGAGTCTGGCCGCGGGTGTGGGCTTCGAGCCGCGAGCGATGGTCATCAGAAATGCCGATTTATCAGAAAAGTAAAACCAATTCCCCGGCAACGGCGCCAAAATTTGACAAAACTAAAGTCATTGTGCCGAGATCAAAAATAAATTACCCTAAATTACAAACTAAGTATAGCATGCAAGTAAGGGATCGAACCCAAGAGAATCGGTATTCTGAACAATCAGCAAAGAACAACAACAAGGGTTTTGGGTTTAAGCAAGCAAACAGAATTAAATTTCAAATCAATTAAAGGAAAGCAGAGTTCATGAAATCATTTCCACCTTTTTAATCATTCGATCATCGATTCATCCACTTTTCTATAATTCACAGGTTAATGCCAATCCTTATAAAAGATTTCCGCTTGTCCACGGTCCAAGCGAAACTATGATATGAACAAGGACGCTTAATTCAAATCATGCAAAGTATTAAGGATAGAAGGATATCAAATCATGCAATCAAGCTACGAGTCTCATGCATAAAATAACAATCAAACACTCTCTCTCAATTCCAGTCCACAGTCCTGGAAAAGAGTTGTTTCAAGGATAAATAAGATTGCACAGACAACAATCAAACCTAATCCAAACAGTAGATCTAAGTCAATCAAACAAGTTGATCAGGCTCATAAAATCAAACATAAATCATATAAATAAAAACAAGAGTTTTGATATTAACCAAAGGATAAAAAAGTTACCAGAATCTCACGAATTCAATAAAAAAGGCTTCCTTGATCAAACAAACTCCAAGGAAGATTAGTTCTCCATAATAACAGAAATAAAAACTAGGTTAAACTAAAAAGTAGCCTCCCAAAAATCTCCTCTAAACTGAATACGAAACTAGGCTTAAATACTAAAAACCGAAATAACCTAAATACTAAAGATATACTAAAATATAAGATAAAATAAAGCAAAGGCGGCGCGCGAAGAAATAGCCACCCGCGAGCGCGGGTCCAATAGCTCTCGGCGTCCGCGGATCCAGCTTTCACCGCAGTCTATGGTCTCGACCCGCGGTCGCGGGTCTTGGTTCTTGTAACTTCTTCAATCTCGTTCTTCCTAGCAAACGCTGTAAAGCGGGTCTTCAACTCGAACTTAGGACTTCTGTCTTTAAAGTCTTCATCTGTAGGCTTTTCTGATATTACAATTAAACACCCTAATCTAGCCTAAAACACTCCGAAATCCTAATAAAAATACATAAATACGTTGTACTAAATCCAGTGTATCATCGATCCCGTTTCGATCGATCGATCGATCGATCGAGAGAGAGAGAGAGAGAGAGAGAGAGAGAGGATCGTGATCGAGGTTGTTGTTCTTGTTCTTCATTGTTTCTTTCGAGTTTGAACGTGTGGTTTGTAAGACGTTATTTCTTTAATTTCAAGTAAGTTTTACTTTTCAATGTTTTCTTTCAATCAAGTTGTTTGTTTTGTTTCAATTATGAGTGAGTAGTTCTCTTTTCTAGGGTCGGGGTTGAAGCCCGACATAGTTTTGCATGGTTAAATGAATGTGTTGATATTTTGATTGCCTTCTATCTTTTGAATTGCTTGTTTGTGCTTATACTTAAATGAGAGTCAAAGTAATTTGAGTTTAGTGCTTGATCGAAAGAGAAGGTTGTGAACTTGAATGTTGATATTGTTCGATAACGAAAGTTTCGAGCTTTGGATTCAAAACAAGTAGAAAAGTGAATTGATTTATGAGAATTGATTGATTTGCTTGATTAGTCAACGAAAGTTGATATTTATCTTTAAAGGCATGATCTTTATCCTTCACATGAGTTTGTATGCATAATTATGTCGCGGTAAGCTTTGTCCTAGAGCTTTTTATCATTTGATTTTCCTTCGTTTTGCATTCGTATAGACTCGTTACCGAGGCACATAGATTGGTACTGAGCCTTCACTTGAAACGTGTGTTTGCTCTATTTTAGTAGAATTTCAGCATCGTTACCGACTCTGACAAGGTCGGTACCAAGGGCTGTCGTAGCTGTTTTGCCTTGTTTTGCTTTGTTTTCTTGTTTTTCCTAGTTCAGTAAACAAATAACCTTGCTTCTCTTGGACGATCCTGACCTCCCTATACTCAGCGGGGTCTTGACTACAAATTTATTTGTTGTCAGTAAAACCCTCTCAACAAATTGGCGATGTTGCTGGGGAAGCAACAGTGTTCGTTTGTTTACCTGTGGGTCTGGGAATAGCCCGACCCCGTTTTTGTTTTTAATTTTGTTTTCTTTTGTTTGTTTTCTCAACTTATGCCAGCAAGACGCTGCAGGCTCGAGTTTGATAACACTGGTTATTATTTTGAACCTGAACGCACCCTGCACCACATAAGAAGAGGAAACCAAGCCATGACAATGACTCCTAAAGAGATGGCACAACAGATGGCCGCTCTCCAGAGGCAGATGGAGGCGTTACAAGTTGATCGAAACGCTGCTGCCGCAATTGCTGAACGAGAGTGAGTAAACGTTGAACGTCACCGAGAGGACAATGCCCGCCTACAGGAGCAGTTGAATGCCTATTCGAGGAATGCTAAACAATATATGCATCCAGAACTAAGAGTGTCAGAGTCTGAAATCGTGCTTCCGGAGATAGAGAAGACTTTTGAGATAAAGTCTCAATTTATATCCTTAATAAAATGGGCTCAGTTTGAAGGGAAACCTACTGAGTGCCCTATGGAACATATTAAAAATTTCCTTGATTTATGTGACACTATTGCTACTGAAGGTGTCTCACTAGAATATGTTCTATTAAAAGCTTTCAGGTGATCTCTTACAAGAAAGGCCCTGAGCTGGTTGGAGAGCTTACCTCCTAAGTCTATCAGGACTTGGAAGGCTTTGTATGATCAATTTCTTACAAATTTTTTCCCTCCTGCCAAGACAACGGAGTTGAGAAAATGCATCACCTCCTATCACCACCTGCCTAACGAGATCTTCGTAGAGACGTGGGAGAGGTTCAAGGAGATGCTCAGACAATGCCCCACTCATGGGCAACCCCTATATGTGCTCCAAGAAATCTTCTTCAAAGGGATTAATGCAGAAACAAAGAACTGCATCAACACGCACACTGCTTGCAGATTTATTGAGATGGATCCCACTGTTGCATGGGAATTGCATGACAAGTTGTCTAAATACGATGTCATGTATGGGACCCAGTAGCCATCCCAGCCACATAAGCGTCTCAACATGCCTAATAAAGACAAAGTTGATCCTGATGTCAAAAATCAATTTCTACAGGATGAGATCAACCGTCTAAAGAAACAGGTAAGTTTTCTGTAAACCTCTCAACCTTGTCAAGAGTGTGGATCTTCTTCCAATAGTACTTTTGCTTGCACTAACATCGAGCATGTTAGAGCCGTTGAGACATATGCTGAGATGAACTACATGAGAGGTCAATACAGGAACCCGCTGATGAGGTATTTTCATTGGTCGTTAATACCTATCAAATAAACTTTCACTTTACCAAACTCAGTAGAGCGGTAAGTAAGGGCCGATCTCACAGAGACTCGTGTATTTATGTTCTTAGCTTGCATTTAGGTAGTGTTTAGGATGCATATATGTTTATTTTTCTTGGTTTTAGCTTAGTTTAGTCTAGTTCTTAGGTTTTTAGGTTTTTCTAGGAAATTTGGGTGGTTGCTCTTGTTTTGTTCGGTTTTGCAGATCTTTAGGTAAAATAGCATGGACAGGATGAAGTTTAGTGGACTATGGTGGAGTTTGATGAAGCTTAGAGTGATATAAATGAAGATTAGAAGAGCTAAGGCCTGAGAGCTTGAGGGATAAAAACGCTTAAACCCGGGCTAGGCATTGGAGTTCTTGTTTTGACACCTCTATCTTGCAATGCTTGGTTTGGGAGCTATAGTGCTTGGATGAAATTCAATTTGATATCACTGCAAAGCTAACTCGAAGAGCTATAATTCATATTTTTACTCCGAGTCCAAATTCCAACTTGAAGGGGGTCAAAATAGCGTCTGAAGTTTCGTCTGAATGCTGAACCGAGGCAATTGCGCGGGTTAGCATGCTTAAAGCTCGGCCGCGCAATCTGAGGCTAACCTGCGCAATCTGGATATGCACGCGGACGTCTTGGGCCGACTTTTGGGCTGGGTTAATTATTTTTCCGACTTTCATGTTTAATGATAGGGTTTGGAAGATTATTTTGGGAGACATATATAAGCTTATGTTAGTTTATCTCTTTCATAACATTGATCATAACTTTTGGAGGCTAGGGTTTTTCTCTCTAGAGGCAAACTTTAAACCTTTGTAAGTTTTTCTTAATTTTAATTATGCATTGCTAAATTTATTGTGTTTGTCTAGTTATTGAAGTCATGATTTGTATATAGTTGTGAGGTTTGATTGATTCTCAACAAACTTGAATATAGTTTATTTCCTTTACTTACTTGAATCTAAACTAGGGTTTTTGTTAGATTAGCTACCTAATTGAATTTCTAGTTATAACTGAATCTGATTAATTACCGGTCGGAGTTAATTTGATCAAGAGTATACTTTAATCAATTTAGTACCGGTTGGACTAGTTGGTTGAAGAAGGGAATAAATTCACAAGTCACTTAGATGTTTGGTTGCTCTAAGTGTTTGTTTCTATTGTTAACTTGGATTGTTATGATGTTGTCTAATTGAATCTAGAAGGTCTTCTATGTTATTAGATAATTAGGGTTGTCAGACTAATAGTTCTATCAACTAAATCTGATGTTCGGTTCATAATCCTTAGTAGGATCATAATCCACAATAGATTATTCAAGTGAGAAGAGAATCAAGAGAATCAATGATCAACAAAGCAATGTCATGATGGATTTAACTATTTGAACACGCTTGTCTCTTATTGATTTAAATCATCTTTTGCATTTTTATTTACTTTTATTTTGCATCTTAGATTAGACTTTCAATCATAAAACCCCTTATTTGGTTACTTAGCATCCAAGTAATAGCACAAATACACGAGTCCTTGTAAGATCGACTCTTACTTGCCGCTCTACTAATTTGGTAAAGCTAAGGTTTCTTTGATAGGTATTAACGATCACTGAAAATACCTCATCGAACCCGAGTCACTCACATGACAGGCGGGAATACTTACCACTATACTGCAACGACCCCAAATTTGATGAGGTATTTTCATTGGTCGTTAATACCTATCAAAGAAACCTTCACTTTACCAAACTCAGTAGAGCGGTAAGTAAGGGTCGATCCCACAGAGACTTGTGTATTTATGTTCTTACTTGAGTGCCAAGTAATAGAAATATGGGGGGGCTTGGATGATTGAATACACTAAACTACTTTGCAAACTAAAAGCAAATATGAATGCAAAAGATGATTTAAATCAATAAGAGACAAGCGTGTTCAACTAGTTAAATCCATCATGACATTGCTTTGTTGATCACCGATCCTCTTGATTCTCTTCTCACTTGAATAATCTATTGTGGATTATGATCCTACTAAGGATTATGACCCGAACTTCAGATTTAGTTGATAGAACTACCAGTCTAACAACCCTAATTATCTAATAACCTAGAAGACCTTCTAGATTCAATTAGACAACAGCATAACGATCCAAGTTATCAATAGAAACAAACACTTAGAGCAACCAAACATCTAAGTGACTTGTGAATTTATTCCCTTCTTCAACCAACTAGTCCAACCGGACTAAATTGATTAAAGTATACTCTTGATCAAATTAACTCCAACCGGTAATTAATCAGATTCAGTTATAACTAGAAATTCAATTAGGTAGCTAATCTAACAAAAACCCTAGTTTAGATTCAATTAAGCACATGGAATAAACTATATTCAAGTTTGTTGAGAATCAATCAAACCTCACAACTATATACAAATCATGACTTCAGTAACTAGCCAAACACAATAAATTTAGCAATGCATAATTAAAATTAAAAAAAACTTACAAAGGTTTAAAGTTTTCATCTAGAGAGAAAACCCCTAGCCTCCGAAAGTTATGATCAATGTTATGAAAAGATAAACTAACAAGAGCTTAAATATGTCTTCCGAAAACAATCCTCCAAACCCTATAATTAAGCATAAAGTCGGACAAGATATAATCAAGCATAAAAGTCAATCCCAAATGTCGCCGGCCCATGTCCGCGTGAAAATCCAAATTGCGCGGGTTGACCTCCAAATGCGCGGCCGCACAATTCTTACCTATCCCGCGCAATTGTCTCGGTTCAGCATTCAGCTGACACTTCAGAGGCTGTTTTGACTCCCTTAGATTTAGAATTTGGACTCGGTGTAAAAATATGAATTGTACCTCTTCGAATTAGATTTCCAGTGATACCAAATCCAGCTTCATCCGATCACTATAGCTCCCAAACCAAGCATTGCAAGATAGAGGTGTCGAAAAAGGACTCCAATGCATAGCCCGGGTTTAAGCGTTTTTATCCCTCAAGCTCTCGGGCCTTAGCTCTTTTAATCTTCATTTGTATCACTCTAAGCTTCATCAAAATCCACCATAGTCCACTAAACTTCCTCCCATCCATGCTTGTTTACCTAAGGATCTGCAAAACCGAACAAAACAAGCGCAAAACCCGAATTTTCTAGAAAAACCTAAAAACCTAAGAACTAGACTAAACTAAGCTAGAACCAAGAAAAATAAACATAAATATGCATCATAAACACTACCTAAATGCAAGCTATCACACGCCTAATAATTTTGACAGGCCAAACAACTATCCGGCTTGGGGAAATCAAAATCAAAATCCAAGTTATGCAGCTCCCCCTCCAATATAGACGGCCAGCACCGTATCGACCTCCAGGCTATCAAGAGCCACCATCTTGGGTGCAAGGACTCTATGATGGGATCAATGGAGTAAAGAATGAAATCACTGGAGTCCAAGCCAACCTTAACAATCAAATGAAAAGATGGGGAGAATTCGATGTTTGGAAGAAGAGTGTCGACTCACGGTTAGGGAACCTGGCTGCACAGATATCGAGGCCGCAAGGGAAACTCCCGGGCCGCGCTGAAGAGAGACCTAGAGGAGAAATAGCGGCCGTACACCTCAGGAGAGGAAAGATGCTGCCAGATCGTGCCACAACTAAAGAGAAGGACCCCGTTACAAAAGAAGACGCCTCGGCCTAGGTCAACAACGGGCCAAAGAGGGTCGTTACCGAGCTTGAACCACTTGGTACCGATACTCCCAGGGTCGTCACGGACCCCAACCCAGGTAAGTTTTCTACACTGAGCTCCTCTCTTAGTCCCAGGCTCTATACCGACCCCACCAGGGTCGGTACCGATCCTTCCGCGACACCGATCGACCCTATTGACGACCCGGTAGCATCACTAGGGCTGTCAAAACTTGACCCGACCCAAAAAACCCGCCCGACTCCGAACCCGACCCGACCCGAGAAAACAATAAAAAAAATTTATACCCGAGACATGTTTGACCCGAACTGATTTGACCCGAATCCGAAAAAACCCGAACTCGAGATTAACCCAAAACCGATTATACCCGAATGAACTAGCCCGATGCAACCCGATATCCGACTCTACCCGACCCAAAGTCATCCGAAAATCCGAAGTTACCCGACCCGAAACCATCCTAAAATCCGAAGTAACCAGACCCGAAACCATCCAAAAATTACATTATGTTATAAAATATTAATAATATTGAATATTTATTATAATTATGTTTAAATTAAATGTTACCTTAAATATTTAGACCCTATAGTAGTTAAACTACAAAAAATAATCATTCGATATATGATCTAAATCAAAATCCGGCTTACTCGAAATCATATTAACCCGAAATTCGGCCAAAGTCGAAAATCGATTCACCCAAAATCCGAAAAACCCGAAACCCGACTCACCCAAAATCCGACTAAACCCGAAACCGAACTAAACCCGAAACCGAACTTATCCGAAATCAAGCTGGACCGAAAACCGGATGACTCGACCGAAATTGACCCGAAACCCGACTTTGCCCGACTAATTGAGCCCCGACCCGAAATGATCCAACCCAATTTGACCCGATTTTCAAAATATCTAAATTTGACCCGAATCCGAACTTACCCGAAATTGAATTTACCCGACCCAACCCCCCGATTGACACCCCTAAGCATCACCTCTCGAGCCCGCTTTGGCTCCGAGATTGGTGAAGTCTCTTTCCTTTCCTACTAAGAAGTCAAAGGACTCAACAGAAGGCAAGTTTAAGCATTTCGTTAAGATTCTTCAGGGCTTAAATATTTCTATTCCATTCGTTGAGGCCCTAAGCGAAATGCCAGCTCACACAAAAATTTTGAAGGACATTCTTAGCAGGAAACGGTCAATAACAAAGCTGACAGGTGAGGTCCGATCCATCACTCTTCTAGAGAAGCTAGGCGACCCCGAGAGATTTGCTATCTATATTGGCATTGGCGACCACCGATTCAAGGCTTTATATGATTTGGGAGCCAGTGCCAGTTTACTTTCCTTATCAATCTGGTCAAAAGTCAACATGCGACCTCTAGAACCCATGGATATGAGGTTGTATATGCTGGACGGATCGAGTGTAAAAGCTACAGGAGTTGTTGATGATTATCCCATTCAAGTGGGGAAATTCTTCATTCCAAACGATTTCATTGTCCTCGATATGTTTGAAGATCCTCTAGTCCCCATCATTCTAGGCAGGCCATTCCTCGCTACAGTAGGCGCTCGAGTTGAAGTTCGAAAAGGACTCCTATCCTTCGATATAGCAGAGGAACGGGTCGAGTTCAGCCTTAATCAAGATGTCAACGACACGGCCGCGGCCGCCCAGATCGAGATGTCCCAGCAAGAACTCGACATTGTTGAGTCTGAAGTTTCCCTTCCAATTAATAAGGATTACGAGAGCACCACCAAGACCGCTACCGACCCCCCTAGGGTTGGTACTGATCCCTTCGTACAGTAATATGATGGAGGCGGCGCGTTTTGGTACGACACCGAGAGAGGTTTTGCTTCTGATAGGTCGATAACGACCTCAACTACCTCGGTGCCAACACCCTCACTAATGGATCGAGGTGAGTATTCTAACTCTGGATTCACTATCACTGATCATGATCCTTCCTTATATCATATTCCTACACCATATCATGCTATCTATGCTATAGAGGAGTCGAGACCTCCTTGGCGTTCGGATTTCACTAACCCTTGTGTAAGAATACCGGGCATAATGTTAGAAGATGAAGGACCAAATTTAGTGAGAAAAAAAAACAATGCCTTTAACACTAAGTATGGGGTCTCTCAAAACCCCGACAAAGCCGAGAAGGAACTACCTTGATTAGCCAGGTAAGTGCGTCGGGCTAACTACGTTAAAAATAGCGCTTACGGGAGGCAAACCGATTTTAGTTTTAGCTTTAGTTTTAGTTTTAGTCTTAGTTTGGTTTTCTTTTTATTAGCTCTTTTTCCTAGCTTTTTTTTTGAAGTTTTTAGTAGTATAGAAGTTTGCAAGATAAAATATTTCTTGGAGCTAACATGTCATAGGAAGTCGGGCTCGAAAGGCGCTAGAAAATGAGTCACCCAGGCTCGGTACCGAGCTGAGAGGGTCGGTACCGACCTGAGACACAACCAAAATCCAGCAACGCGCGAGCAGTTAAGTTCACTAAACCTAATTCTATCTTTTATCTCTCCCTGCCCCCGGCACGCCAACTTTACCCTATTCCTTTTAAACACTCTTAAGCCTTCAAATTCATACCAATCTCAAACAAACTCCCACAAAATCCCACCGACTCCACTCGGATTTCTCTCATCGTTGTTGATACCCATGCCCTCAATCGCAACCCATTCGATAACGAGCACAACTCTTTTGATTCATTATCGGAGCACTTATGTGACACCCTTATACCCTATGACGTATACTCTGTAAAACTTATCTCTTATATAAGGAGATAATTCACATATAAGCAATTATTCACGTAAGCACATAGCAGACATTAACAACCATAAAAGGTTGCACATACATCTATGCAAACTCTTCTTATACTAAAACATCTATCACACTAACTTCTATTACAAACCATATGTCTATGATGCAAAATGAGGAGGAGAAGGTTGCATTGAGCTTCAGCCGGCCGACCTGTATGAATGTAACCTCTAACAGAGACACACACTAGTAAGAACTAGCTGAACCTGAAAAATTGTTTTGCGATTTATGTGAGTCGCATACTCAGTGAATATAAACCATCATCAATTATTTCACACAGAGTCAAGACATTTAGTCCATGTACATAAACATACATATTATACATATGTCATATAGAGATTTACTATGCAAATGCAAATGCCGATGTATCCGGTTCATTATTCTGTGAACTATTCAAGCCTGAATCTGCCCCGGGTTTCCATTACCAACTCTTTTCCATTACCAACCTTTTTTTTTTCCATTACCTCCATTACCGACTTTTAGGCATCTTAGGCCTCATTTGCTCATTTACCATCTTTTAGGCATCTTAGGCCTCATGTATGACCCGTAGGTCTCCTCTGTATACAAATTCAGGGCAAGAGAATCACAGGTCTTTTTAATCTCATTGCAATATGCTATGCAATCAAGTGCATCATGTAACCATATATCATATGCCATCTCTTAGCATACCTTTTGTGCAAACAACTCTGGAAATTTCAGAGCTATCACATTTATCCATATAATCCATATAACACATATATCCATATAGCTCATATAGCACATATATTCATATACCTCATATACCACATATAGCGCATATATCTATATATTCATATTTCACATGTAGCACATAGGGTTGAATCTCCGGTCTATACTCACCTGTTTAAGGCAGATACTATATTTCTCCCCCTTGACTCTGACCACGATCTATTACTTGGGCTCCTATATGTAACCCAATGCAAATTAGGCTATTTACTCTTACAAACTCTAATCCCAAATGCAATGAAATGCTAGAATGCATTATAACTCCTTGTGCATAAGTCCAAATCCTTTAAAACTTGACAACAATAAACTATATATATAGAAGAACATTTTTCTAGTTCAAACCTTTCTGTAAAACTTGATCAAAGGGCTCCCTAATATCCTTACAAAACGAAACCCTAAAAATACTCTGAAATCTTTTACCGAATATAAATCCAATATCGAAAACACCCTCTGAAAACTATAGATCAACTGATTTCTCAAACAAAAGCAACAGTAGATCTAGATCTGGAAAAATCAATAAAAATCCAGATAAACCAATAATTAATTAAAACTTACCAAATCAAACTTGTACTTCAAGATTAAAACCCGATAGAAGAGGCCTTGTACCAGATCCAACCAAAAACAACAAGATCGAGCTCTTTTTCTCTTAAAAACTCTCGAACTCCCAAACTCATGAACTCCTTTTTTTTGTTTCGTACGGAGCTTGATATGTACGAACATATAAGCCTCACATATATATATTTAGACATAGTCGGCAAATTTTGATAGATTTTTGTAAAAATTACAATTTGCACCCTCAAATCCTGTTTACTATAAACTTTACCCTGAAATAATTAATAATTAACTTTTACCTAAAAAATTTTTAAAATATAATAAACTTAATTTGAAAATAAATATTACCTTTAAAAATCACTATATATCATGTCATTGTGCTATGCATATGCTAGTGATCTTATATGAATGCAGAATGACGTATGCACTTTGGTCGGGGATGTTACAACTTACGCCCTTGTTACCCATTCAAATCCCGATTTTTGTTCTTCAATTCCTAAATCTACGATATGATTTCTAAACCCTAATTATAATTCTTGAATATTCATGGTAATTTAGGGATGTTTTCATATCTAGATCTCTATGAGAAATCGGTTTGTATGTCTATATTGATCGTGCTTCTATTGCTTCTTTGGGTGGTGATTGATCTTGATTTAATTTCGGTTATTCTTGCTTCGTTTGCATTGAAATTTTGATAAGGAAAGCATGAAGTAAACTAGTTCTTGAATTGCATGATTTTCACCATAAATTTTCGCAATTATTGACATGATTAGATAGGGTTTCGAGCAAGTATGGGATTGCATGTTCTAGATTGTGTGTTTTTATGTGGAATCGTGCTTAAAATTGTGCTGAATTGTCAAAAAAATTTGATATTTGGAACTCGGAATCGCTTGCGTATTGTTCTCACCCAGGCTCGTTACCGACCTGTGAGGGTCGGCAACGACCTGAGAATGTCCAAAACTAGAGCCAAACCCAAAGACCTCGTTACCGACCCAATTGGGTCGATACCGAGGTGGGTCGAGACCATTTCCAAGAGCAAGTATGGGGTTTTATTTTGTTGGTTTGAATGGATCTTATCTTGGATTTTCATGTGATTTCAGGTGCTAAATGGCAAGCACCAGCCGAGCTAACGCTACAGCCGGAAAGAAGAGGAGGACTCAAAGATCCCCATCTCCTCCAAGAATGGACGATGTAATCTTGTCTACTCGGGAGCAAGTTAAGGTCTTTGATTCCGTCCTTCACAAGGACCATTTCACTAGATGGTTCTCGAGATCAAGTGGCAAAGCCATCGGTATCTATGATGATGTCAAGCACTCGTTCGCTATTCTCGGTGTGCCGCATCTATTAAAGAAGGAGGACACACCGCATTACCCTTCCCTCACTTCCGAGTTCATAGCCACTCTCCAAATGAGTTTTAAGTCCAAGACATCGATAGGGAAGATCAAGTTCCGTTTGGGCAATGCCAACCACGAGTACACAATGGCCCAGTTCAATCAACTCCTCGACTTCCCCCACCGCTCTAGGGATTACAAGGCCGACGATTTCAAAGTCACCGACACATGGAGCTAGATTTCCGGGGAGGTCAATCCTTCCGCACCGGCACTCACAGGGGCAAGAATCATCAACCCCATCTTCTGGATCATTCTTCGAGTCTTGGGTGCCACTTTCTAGTCCAAGAAAGAGCTTTCAAGGCCGACAAGGCTAGAGGTTGCATGCCTCCACACCATTCTTTTCGAGGACCCCGCCCCCATGAATTTGGGGTATGAATGATTGAAATATGTCGAGAAGCACGAGGCAAAATCAAAGGAAGTATGGAGTGGCAATTTGGTGAGTCTTTTGGCGGAGAAGCTTCATGTCGACCTCACGCGCTACACTCCTCAACTTCCCCAGAAGTTAGACTCAAAGTATTGGTTCTCTTCCGGCATCTTTGTGAGGATTCAAAATGGAGTCATCACCAAGGTGCTTAGACAAGTGGTGTCGATCACTCGGGCCAAGTTGGAGTTGCTCTATGTGCCGAACTGGTATGAAGCTTGGACGTCTCATTCGTTCCCTTTGGAAAAGAAGCCTCAAGATGAGCCATCATTGAGGGAATGTGAGACGAGATATGATAGAGAAGGCGTTGCCATGGATGAAGACGAGGCAGCTATGGAGGAGCTCAATATCGAGGATGACGACCTCGGTAACGAGCAACCTGGGCTTGATTTTGAGTATTTTGAAGTCAATACCGATGCATTCAGCTTCGGTAACGAGCCTGCTCCTCCACCTACCGAGCCGTGGTCGTATGGATTAGTGCCTCACAACCCGATCATCTATCAGGACCACTTCCAGTCCCAAGATCACTACCAACCGCCTCCTCAGCTCACCTATTCTGGTTCAAGTATTCCACCTCCATGGGCTGAAGATTTGTCTTTCCAGATGCAGCAACTGAACCTGCAGCAAACACACCTCCACCGGTGGATGGATCATTGGGAAGGTGTGTATTCCGCTCGCATGGCTCTTGAGGATGCGAGGCATCAACAAGCCGACGCTCGTTGGAGAACGATGGAGCAACGGGTGACGATTGATGAGGAGTGCTGGAGGACTATGTATGAGTATATGGGCAATTTTGAGCGCCAGTTTCCACCACCACCACGGCGATGATTCGGTTTCAAATGATGTTTCTTCTGCTTCAAAGTTAATCTTGTGAGTTTCTTTTCCCTATTCTTTTCTTTTATCTTGCTTTATTACAGTGGAGACACTATAATTTTAAGTATGGGGTAAGGAGGGACAGGAACTTGCTTGCGTGTTTTGTGTGCCTTAGTTGTTTTTATTTTGCTTTGTCTTGCTTCTTGTTTTTAAGTTGTCTTTTGAAAAAAAAAGAAGTAAAAAATCACAAAAAAATTGAAAATTTTGAAAATTCCAAAAAGATTTTTAGAGCGGATGAATACCTTGTCTTTTGGTTCTATGATAGTTAATTGCTTGCATGACCGTGTAATTTCCTTTCAGCATGTTTTTGATGGTATAGCGTGATTCTTATGATGAAATTGTTTTTGTAGAGGAATAGCATATGATGAAATTGAGCATGTATAACTTCTAGTATGAGTAGTTGCAATCCAACAAATTGACCTTGTGAGTTAATTTTGGCCTTATAGGGAGAACATAAAAAATCCCTCTTCTTTTCATGTGTGATTTACTCTCTTTATGTATATTATCTCTTGGAATTGTGATGGTTATCTATTTCTCAAGACCTATATAAGATTTTTAGTTCATTACTTGTGAAGTCACATGATAGAGAACTTATTTATCATGAGCCCTATTAATCCCTATCCACCCTTTACATGATCCTTGTTTTTGACAACCAATTTGAGCTTTAGCCTTTTATTTGTTGCTCCACAAAATTGCTCCCTAGCCGAGATAAGCTTGACCCTATCCGGGGATTATGACTTAGTTGGAGAGGTATGTTTTGTAGAGTGCAAAAGAGATGTTTTGGTTCAAAACAAGGGTTTTGGGTGCGGTAGATTGGAAGTCTCTTGTTTTATTTTGTAAAAAGATCTCTTGGCAAGAAAGATGCACAGAAAAAAAGAAAAGGAATGTTTGGATTGATATCAGCCTATGCGGGCTCGGTACCGATGGTAAAAAGAAGAAAAAATCGAGGAAGAGAAGTGAAAATTGTAGCTCGTTATCGACCTTCTCGGGTCGGTACTAAGGCAAATCGAGCAAAGAAAAAAATGGAGAAGTATAGAAATAAAAGGGGACAGAGAAGGAAGATATGCAGAGTGTTTAAAGTAAAAACTAGAGATTCTCTATGTTTATATGAGGCTTTCTATGATTAAAAGGTGAGTGAAGAATTGCATAATGAGAGTGAGTTTGGTATGTTATTATTATGAGAGTTTTTGTTGTTGTGTGAGTTTTTAGGAGTCTTTGATTCCCGAATATTATTAGCACCACATGGCCGTTCACCGGGGCTTCGGTCACCGGCTCCCCTGTCATCAGGTCACCGACTTCCTTGACCTTCCGGCACTGGGCAGGCGTCATCCCTCATACATGGTCTTACGACTTTGCGGAGACCTGTGTTTTTGGTAAACAGTCGCCCGGGCCTGGTCACTTCGACCCCCTTTGTGAGGAGGCACCCCTTCTCCCGAAGTTACGGGGCTACTTTGCGGAGACCAAAAATATTTTCACTCCCTATTTGTCTTTAATGATCCCCATTACAACCCGGTCGAATGGAAACTTCTATGAAGTTTTTCATTGAGCCAAAGTTCTCTTGATGATTTTTGCTTGTTTTAACAAATATTTGGTGGAGAGTTTGGTGATATAAGTTCCAATTTCTATGAGTTTTTGCATATAAGATCGAGTTGAGAGATTGAATTTATAAGCCCAAACACATGAGAGTTGAGTGAAACACTTATCCTTGGTGAGGTTGGATTGTAGTTGCTTATGTCTATTAGTGCTTATATATGTGTGATGACGTTAATAGTCATTTGCTGTTTTTGCTATGTTTTTGATATTGCTTTTTAGATGATGGCTATTTCTTGATAAGCATGATGTTTAGTTTTGGTTATTGTTTAGTCGTTGCTTGAGGACAACCAAGCTTAAGTATGGGGTATTTTGATGTTCGTGTTTTTAGTACAGTTTTAGGTGTTTTTCTTAGGTTGTTTAGTTTAGTTTTAGTAGGTTAAGAGTTAGTTTTGTTTGTTTCTGGATAAGTTTGCATATTTTGTGAAAAGTATGAAAGCTACTCCGTTTTGTGTTTTTTTGTAGGTTTTTGAAGGGGAAAGGAGCATTTTCAAGTGAAGTTGAAGTCAAGTAGTGAATGGTGGAGTGCATAGAAGAAGAAAAGGAAGAGTGCATGTTAAAGATCCCGAAAATGTCCAAGAGAAGTCATGGAAAGTGTTCAAAAAGCCGAAATAGAGACCTCGTTACCGACCTGTGAGGGTCGGTACCGAGTTGTGCAACAAGTTTTTATCCAAGAAATTCAGCAAGTGTCTACCGACCCTGTGCAGGTCGTTACCGAGGTGACTTGTATCGGTAGAGCGGCGCCGACTTTCGGAAATTATATCTTTTATCTTGTAATATTTTTAGTTTAGAAAGTTTTTATCTTTTAGATCTTTATTAGATAGCTTTCTCTAGTATAAATTCCCTTGTTCTAGTTCTAGTTTAAAGGAGAGAAAGTCGTGGGAGAAAAAAAGACGGTAGTTTGAGATTTCGATCCTGGTTCGATCGAGAGAGAGGATCGTGATCGAGTTTGTTGTTCTTATTCTTCGTTGTTTCTTTCGAGTTTGAGCGTGTGGTTTGTAAGACGATATTTCTTTAATTTCAAGTAAGTTTTACTTTTCAATGTTTTCTTTCAATCAAGTTGTTTGTTTTGTTTCAATGATGAGTGAGTAGTTCTCTTTCCTAGGGTCAAGGTTGAAGCCCGACATAGTTATGCATGATTGAATGAATGTGTTGATGTTTTGATTGCGTTCTATCTTTTGAATTGCTTGTTTGTGCTTATACTTAGACGAGAGTTGAAGTAATTTGAGTTTGTTGCTTGATCGAAAGAGAAAGTTGTGAACTTGAATGTTGATATTGTTCGATAACGATAGTTTTGAGCTTTGGATTCAAAACAAGTAGAAAAGTGAATTGATTTATGAGAATTGATTGATTCGCTTGCTTAGTCAACAAAAGTTGATAATTTATCTTTAGAGGCATGATCTTTATCCTTCACATGAGTTTGTTTGCATAATTATGTCGTGGTAACCCTTGTCCTAGAGCTTTTTATTTGCATAATTATGTCGTGGTAACCCTTGTCCTAAAGGTTTTTATCATTTGATTTTCCTTCGTTTTGGATTCGTATAGACTCGTTACCGAGGCACACAAATCGGTACCGAGCCTGCACTAGCATCGTGTTATTTGCTCTGTTTTAGTAGAATTTCAGCATCGTCACCGACCCTGACAAGGTCGGTAACGAGGGATGTCGTAGCTGTTTTACCTTATTTTGCTTTGTTTTCTTGTTTTCTTAGTTCGGTAAACAAATAACCTTGCTTCCCGTGAACAATCCTGACCTCCCTATACTCAGCGGGGTCTTGACTACAAATTTATTTGTTGTCGGGAAACCCTATCAACACACTCAGAGAGGAAATGTGGAATAAAAACTATTCTATTGGACAAATTGTAATAACACTACCAACAATGTCGATAAGTGTTACTTCTTAATTGGATTTCCATTTGGCTACAAGGAAGGAAAGTTGAAGAAACAAGAACCGTATAAGAAGTTTGTTGGTGCTAGGGTATTATGTAGCTCCTGAGAAAATGCATGAGAAGTGTGCATGGCTTCGTTGTCTCCTATGGTAAAAGCTCATATCTTGCTGGAATAAGCATGATTAACTAAGGGAAGTGGCTTCATCATAAGAATTTCTCCCCTAACACTAGTGTATGGTTCATAATAGCTTGAATACAACCACATATGTGTTAAATTTTGGTTCATCCTAAAGTGTCTTGAATTTTGTAAAGTACACAGAAATTGAGTTCGAACCTTGGTTTAAAGTGCTCAACTCCTTCTCGATAGAATACAACTGAACCTCACTAATTTGGCCAAAATGAGTGACAAGTCCATCCCAAATTCCACGAGCCGTCTTAGTGTCCCGATTAATGTATGAGCTCAAGCCATTGAGAAACCACATTGACCATGCTATTTTATCGTTCCCACTTGTCGTAGCGAGTGTCTTTTTTTTTGAGGTCTCACCAAGCTCCCATTGATGAAGCCAACCTTTTTTTTTTTTGCTAAAAGTACGATGTAAACCGAAATCTTCCATTCTTTGAAATTCAAGGTGTCGAATACTTGCAGAACCAAAGACAAACCCGGATGATCACTTGAGTGAAGAAAAAGTGGATCGTTGTTGTCGATAACTTCGTTCACCATTTATGAAGAAACTCGGAATTGGGTAAAAAGTTTACTTTTATGAAAGGGAAGAAGTTGATTTACCAAATGATCGAACAATTTTGCTGGGACTTTTAATCTGATCTTTGATACCATGATGTCAAATAAAGGGAAAAGCCATGGAAACTGATATCCACCTTTTTAGTTGTGTTTTTAAGGTGTGTTTTTTGTGTGTTTGAGTCTTTTTTCTTTAGTTTTTGTGTTTTGTTTTGAGTCATTTGTGTATGTTTTCGTATTTTCTTAAGATATGGAGTCTACATAAGCTTTGGTGATGTTTTTATAGGCTTTGGAGCGGTTTGGAGCAACTTTTGAGGAAAATCTTTAGGAATGAAGTCCATAAAGAGGTGAAGAATCAAGTTCAAGCTAAGAAAGAAGTAGATAAACTCGTTACAAAGACATAGGAAAAAGAATCGAGTCAAACCGAGGTGTAACGAACCCGCTACTGAAGTTTTACTCTCAGTTGTTCGCAGTGCTGAAAAGGGTCGATAACGACCCAGTGAGGGTCGATACCGAGGCTGCAAGGGTCAATATTGAGGTACATTAGGTCAGTAACGAGGTATTCAGCAAGGAAGAGAAGTCGAGAATTCAGCAAAGTTCTACCGACCCTGTGGGGCTCGGTACTGAGGCACTCAGTATCGTTAGCGAAGACCGAGTCGGCGCATTTAATGATCTTTTATCCCATATCTTTTTATATTATTAGATAGTTTTAAGGGATATATCTTTTAGAGATATTATTTCCTTATACATAGCTTTAGTTTCTCTATGTAAACCCTTGTTCTAGCTTTAGTTTTCTTATTCCGTAATTAACCTAGTTTAGGTTAGAGAGAGAAGAGAGGGAGGCGTGTGAGATAGAGTAGAGAAAGGACGAGTAGAGATTGCTTGCAAGACAAGTTTCATTTTGAATTCAGTTTGTAAGCTTTTCATTTCTTTATTAATTCAATTGTTTTGTTTTAATCATGACTTGTGATTAGTCTTTCCTTCTAAGGTTGGGGTTAAACCCAACAATGGTTGTGCATGCTTGTTTGTGATCATGATTTCATTGTCTTTATTGCATGATTCAATCCTCTTGTTCTTAATCCTTGAAACGAAAGTTGAAGGGAATTTCTCATTCATAGTTGAAGCGAAAACGGAAACCTTGAATCAGAATAGTCAATTTATGGTTTTGAAGCGAAAGTGGATCAATGCTAGTTGAAGTAGAAGAGATAGATAGTAAGATTATTGATTGGACGAAAGTTCATTGATTTACTTGCTTAAGTTGACGAAAGTTGACACCTTTATGTAATAAACGCATGATCTTTATGTTTCATTAGCGTTTGCATGTATAATTATTGTTGTGGGGATACCAAAATCTTAGATTTTCTCTTTCTCTTGATAAAAACCCTTACTTTGTTGATTACTTGCGCTCCAAGTAAGAACAGAACTTGATACTGACTTTCTCAAGTGGACGAACCTCACTTCCCTGTACTCAGCGGGGTCTTGATTATAAATTTATTGGTTGTCAAGAAACCCTCTCAATAGAAACCAGGGAAGAAGAAGAAGAAAGTTGGGTTTTTTATTTCATGAATGAACTAGAAATTTGTTATAAGGGAGGGCCTTATATACTGGCCAAATAGAGCATAAGACTAGGGCTGTAAATGAGTCGGGTTATGGGTGGGTGGAGCTCTTCCATTATCCGAAATGCAAGGAATAGTGCCCTGCCCAACCCACCCGTCACCCGTGGAATGTTCCACCATCACCCACACCATCCGTCACCCGTTGGTTATATGGGTGACATATTTACCCGTATAACTGTTGTATTTTTTCCATAATTTGTATGGGACCATTTATTACATATAATTCAATATGAAAAACATATAAAGATAATGATTGAATAAATAAATTATCAATACACTAAGTAAACGAAAATACGAATTAAAAAACACAAAAAATACATTAGAAAATGTTAATATTAACAAGATATTTAAAATTTTCCTTCTAAAATATACTAGGATAACTAGAGTTTAAAACGGTTAAGTAGGTGGTTCAGGTGAAATGGTTGATGGGTTAGTGATGGGTCGAGTTATTTGGATAACAAACTCCCACCTATACGGCTATAATTTGTTGATAAAAAAACCCTTACTTTTGTTGATTACTTGCGCTCCAAGTGATGGGTCGGATTATTTGTTGATTGATGAAACCCGAAACAAACTAGCGCTAGAAGACAAGAAATGAGATTACTTTTATTCGACTGTGCAAACACTTGCTCTTTTATTTATGTCTTTAATGCGAGATTACAGGTTGCGAGGTTACAATTAATTACGAGGTTACAACCAGCAATTATGCCCTAGATATCTCTTAGAATGTTCGAGATCTCGATCTAACAAGTTTCGGGATCTCCTAGTTATAATGAGGTTCTATCACCCGCAGACTGAGTGTCGAGCTCTAGTGGCGAGGTCGAGGGGTTGATTTAGCACGCGGTGTGGTGACCTGCGAGGCGATATAGCGAGATCTTTGATTGAGGCGGGGATTCTTTTGGGTGGCTTGAAGTCTTTTTGTAGACCTTCACTTGTCTGTAGCGTGGTTTTTGACAATGTTTCAACACGTTGATCTTCAACGAGCAAGATAGTTCTTGAGTTCAAGAGGTTTTTGACCCCTTGCCACCTACGAGGTTCTCCTCTATTTATAGAGATTTGAGGAGTCGAGTTTTGGTCCTTGTTCGATGTGGGACGCCCGAGATCAAGCCTTTTGATTGGTCGAGTGTGAGGTAGTTGATCATTGGTTGGAGGAGCGGTGACTGCTGAGTGGTTTAGACGGGGCGGGGTGTCAGCTTTTGAGCAACGAGGTTTAGACCTCGTCGCCGAGGTTTCGAGGCCTCGCAAAGGTGGGTTTTTTTTGTTTTTTTAGAGATGGGTACGACAATAGGCCCCGAGTTTAACCTTAGGAATCCCGCCGGATCCGTTAATCCTTGTACCTCGGTCCCACCTCTTATTCCGCCCATTTTGAGCACCATCATTGATAAAACGGTTAACCTTAGATTTTCTCTTTCTCTTGATAGAAACCCTTACTTTGTTGATTACTTGCGCTCCAAGTAAGAACAGAACTTGATACTGACTTTCTCTCGTGGACGAACCCCATTCCCCTGTACTTAGTGGGGTCTTAATTATAAATTTATTTGTTGTCAAGAAATCCTGTCAACAGAAATCAGGGAAGAAGAAGAAGAAGAAAGTTGGGTTTTTTATTTCGTGAATGAACTAGAAATTTGTTATAAGGGAGGGCCTTATATACTGGCCAGATAGAGCATAAGACTAGGGTTGTAAATGAGTAAGCTTATGGATGGATGGAGCACTTCCACCATCCGAAATGCAAGTAATAGAGCCCTGCCCAACCCACCCATTACCCGTGGACTGTTCCACCATCACCCACACCATCCGTCACCCGTTGGTTATATGGGTGACATATTTACCCGTATAACTGTTGTATTAATTTCTACAATTTGTATGGGACCATTTATTACATATAATGCAATATGAAAAACATATAAAGATAATGATTCAATAAATAAATTATCAATACACTAAGTAACGATTATACAAATTAAAAAAACACAAAAAATAAATTAGAAAATGTTAATATTAACAAGATATTTAAAATTTTCCTTCTAAAATATACTAGGATAACTAGAGTTTAAAACGGTTAAGTAGGTGGTTCCGGTGAAATGGCTGATGGGTGAGTGATGGGTCGAGCTATTTGGATGACAAACCCCCACCTATACTTTGTTGATAAAAACCCTTACTTTATTGACTACTTGCGCTCCAAGTGATGGGTCGGGTTATTTGTTGATAAAACACTTAACCTTAGATTTTCTCTATCTCTTGGTAAAAACCCTTACTTTGTTGATTACTTGCGCTCCAAGTAAGAACAGAACTTGAAACTGACTTTCTCCCGTGGACGAACTTCACTCCCCTATACTCAGCGGCGTCTTGATTACAAATTTATTTGTTGTCAAGAAACCCTCTCAACAGCAACCAGGGAAGAAGAAGAAGAAAGTTGGGTTTTTTATTTCGTGAATGAACTACAAATTTGTTATAAGGGAGGGCCTTATGTACTGACCAAATAGAGCGTAAGACTAGGGCTGTAAATGAGTCGAGTTATGGGTGGGTGGAGCACTTCCACCATCCGAAATGCAAGTAATAGTGCCCTGCACAACCCACCCATCACCCATGGAATCTTCCACCATCACCAACACCATTCGTCACCTGTTGGTTATATGGGTGACATGTTTACCCGTATAACTGTTGTATTTTTTTCCACAATTTGTATGGAACCATTTATTACATATAATTCAATATGAAAAACATATAAAGATAATGATTCAATAAATAAATTATCATTACACTAATTAAATGAAAATACAAATTAAAAAAACATAAAAAAAATACATTAGAAAATGTTAATATTAACAAGATATTTGAAATTTTCCGTCTAAAATATACTAGGATAACTAGAGTTTAAAACAGTTAAGTAGGTGGTTTGGGTGAAATAGGTGATGGGTGAGTGAAGCGAAAGCGGAAACCTTGAATCAGAATAGTCAATTTAGGGTTTTGAAGTGAAAGCGGATCAAACCTAGTTGAAGTAGAAGAGATAGATAGTAAGGTTATTGATTGGACGAAAGTTAGTTGATTTACTTGCTTAAGTTGACGAAACTTGACACCTTTATGTGATAAAAGCATGATCTTTATGTTTCATTGCGTTTGCATGCATAATTATTGTTGTGGGTATACCAAAACCTTAGATTTTCTCTTTCTCTTGATAAAAACCATTTCTTTGTTGATTACTTGCGCTCTAAGTAAGAACAGAACTTGATACTAACTTTCTACCGTGGACAAACCTGACTCCCCTGTACTCATCGGGGTCTTGATTATAAATTTATTTGTTGTCTAGAAACCCTCTCAACAAAAACTAGGGAAGAAGAAGAAGAAAGTTGGGTTTTTTATTTCGTGAATGAACTAGAAATTTGTTATAAGGGAGGGCCTTATATACGGGCTAGATAGAGCATAAGACTAGGGCTGTAAATGAGTCGGGTTATGGGTGGGTGGAGCACTTCCACCATCCAAAATGCAAGTAATAGTGCCTTGCCCAACCCACCCGTCACCCGTGGAATGTTCTACCATCACCCTCACCATCCGTCACCCGTTGGTTATATGGGTGGCATGTTTACCCGTATAACTATTGTATTTTTTTCCATAATTTGTATGGGACCATTTATTACATATAATTCAATATGAAAAACATATAAAGATAATGATTCAATAAATAAATTATGAATACACTAAGTAAACGAAAATACAAATTAAAAAAACACAAAAAATACATTAGAAAATGTTAATATTAACAAGATGTTTGAAAATTTCCTTATAAAATATACTAGGATAACTAGAGTTTAAATCGGTTAAGTAGGTTTGTTCGGGTGAAATGGGTGATGGGTGAGTGAAGCGAAAGCGAAAACCTTGAATCAGAATAATCAATTTAGGGTTTTGAAGCGAAAGCGGGTGAATCCTAGTTGAAGTAGAAGAGACAGATAGTAAGATTATTGATTGGACAAACTTTAGTTGATTTACTTGCTTAAGTTGACGAAAGTTGACACCTTTATGTGATAAAAGAATGATCTTTATGTTTTATCACTAGTACAAAAAGAGCCTCGCATGGCGCTTTTTTTACATAGCACATGGCACTTTTTTTGGCGCATTAAGTGGAAGTGCTGTAAAGCTTGCGGATGGCGTTTTTTTAAAAAGCGCCATAAAAAAAACTTACATATGGCGCTTTTTTAAAAAAAGCGCCATAAAATATGTTATTTTTATATATATATATGCGAGACGCGCATGGCGCTTTTTTTAGAAAAAGCGCCATAAGTGTCTGCTTACTTATGGTGCTTTTTATAAAAAAGCGCCATAAGTGTCTTTTTATTTATTACGCTTTATTATTAAAAAGCGCTATAATTTTTTTTTTCTTTTTAAAAAAAAAAAATTTCTGGTTTCACTCTCCTGTAGCCTAGTAAATTTACAATAATTAAATTCCATCAAATAAACTCAAACAATTGCATTAATATAAAATACAATTCCACAAATACACATACAAATCATCAATACATAATTCAATCAATTTTTCATGTATCTCCTCCAAGCCTACTACACACAAAAACTAATCAAACTACCAAGTAACAATAAACTAAAATCTTCGTTTATAAACTGTGCTAGGTAGCAGAAGGAATCAATATATACTAATAATACTATCATCACCATTGAGTTCTAGCACGTGAGTATCCAGCAACACCATCCATTTCTCCCTTCCCACAATTGATCTAGAAAAACCAGTTTGGTTACTCAGCTTCAAAGGTACATTTGTCTCTCCCAACAATTACTGGATTCCTACACAAAGAAAAGTCATAAATTTTACAGCTTAAAGCTAAGAAATTTGTAAGTAATTGTAAATAGGAGCAAAAGTCAAAGTTTCCAACTCAATTCTATCTTGTGTGGGAAGATGGTTAAAAAAGAATCTCCAATAAGTTACAGCAAAAGATCAAAACAACTAAACATTTTTTTAAAAAATACCTTCCCAAGTTTAGCCTGCGTTTAGTTTATACTAAACTAAGCTATTACTGCACTATCATCACTGACTACAATCACACTACAATTCAAAAGAAATTAAACTATTGCTGCAATATCATCACTGACTACAATTCAAATGCCTTTGAAGCGAAAACATACCGCAAACTCTTGTCAGTCAACTCATCATCTGCATCTCCTTCGTAACTTGAGAAATCAACAGTAAAGAAATCACCATCACTCACATCAAGTAGCCCATCATCCCCACTTCCCGTCTGTGTGAGAAATATAATAGAATCGCAAAACAAACATGTTCATAATCTATTAAAAAAAGAGTCAAAAATTCAAAAAATCTGATTTAAAGATAAACAGAAGTTCATACATTGTTGAAAAATGTCATTAAGAGTTGATTGGTAGATTCAAATTCAAGATCAATTTCAGCCTTGGGTTGAACCAAACAAACCTTGAGAATCAAAATAATTTGGATTAGTTTATAAAAGAGCTTCAACATCATATCAACAAACTAACATTTGTAAGCTGGAAGATTATTATTAGCATATCATGCCATGATGTGTTTAACTGACTAAACAAGCAAACTCCTTGGCAAAAAATAGAGCAGATAATAGGTTTAACACAAGCTTAATCTATGAATTGATCCTTGAATCAATAATTAGGCTCAAGAATGAGTTGGATACATGCTTTGTGATATCATCCTTCTTCTCTTCCAAGAACCACAAGATGATATCCCTTCCAGCTGCTTCAGACAACTTCTTCTCTACATACCTTCTCTTCGTCTTCTCCTCGGACTCAGTTTGTAGAATTCTCCTCGTTTGCATTAGCCTTTTCTTCCTCGTTTAGTTGCTTCTCAACAACATTTGTCTCATTCTCTACTGTTGGCTGCTCAATCTCTATAAATTGCCATCATCAGAGGCATAGTAAGTACCAAAAATACTAATAACACTATCGAACATTCAACAACGCAAAGAGAATCACGTTAGCTGCAAGGGAGAGCTGAGCCATTAGAGGGCTATTCAAATAACCATACCCTAAATCTGACAAGCCCTAATTAAAACTGAAGTTCTTGAAAAATTCTAAAGATAAACTAACAAGCCTCTCTCACACTTGACAGGCATAAAAAATTGATGCCCCAACAATTGCAAGGACATGCCTAGCTAAATTAATAAATGTGACCTATAATTGATGAGCACACTGCACACACACAAGAAATGAACTGAACATATAAACTCACATCATGTTCTCATTTGGAAGCAATCCAAAACTCACTTACAATTTACAAGCCCTAAAATCATACCATAAACTTTAAGCAAATTCAAATCGACAATTACCTAAAACTGAGCACAAAAACTGGAGAGGGAAATCGAAAGCTGAACAAAATTAAAGCTAACAAACTTAACAGGCTTAGACTTTGGCAAAGAAGGGGCGGGAGAGGATTGCGAAGCCGACATCTCTTTCTTCTGCGCCGACAGCGTCGGATCCGTCGGGGGAGTGTCGAGTCTCATCAAAAGCGAGCAATCTTACGCCGATCCAGATCTGCCGGAGAGTCGCTCGCCTTTTCTTTGAGAGGGGAAGGAGGTTAGAACCCTAACTGCGCTTTGATAGGGGAAGGTGGCGGGAGGGTTTTGGGCTCCAAATAATTAAGCAGAAGTTTATGGCGCTTTTTGCAATAAGCCTCATCCGTTTCTTTCAGTATTATGGCGCTTTTAAAAAAAAAGCGTACTAATAAATATATTAATTATTTTTTAAAAAAGATTTAATACTTTATAGCGCTTTATTTTTAAAAGCGCCATTCGGTATATAACTGCACTTTTATGTAGCGCCATAAAATTTCCGCCTTATATAATGAATTGTGTACTAGTGTATTAGCGTTTGCATGCATAATTATTGTTGTGGGATACCAAAACCTTAGATTTTCCCTTTCGCTTGATAAAAACCCTTAATTTGTTGATTACTTGAGCTCCAAGTAAGAACAGAACTTGATACTGACTTTCTCTCGTGGACAAATCTAACTCCCCTGTACTTAGCGGCGTCTTGATTATAAATTTATTTGTTGTCAATAAACTCTCTCAACAAATTTGCGTCGTTGCCGGGGAGATTTCAATTGTGCCAAGTTTTGTTCTTTTATCGTTTTTCGGGACTTTGTCGAGTCGTTAACGACCCTACCCAGATCGGTATCGACCCTGTCGACAAACTTAGTTCTTTTCTATTCAGTTTTTTTTTCGGGATCACTGCAGGTTCGATACCGACCCTCTCTGAGAACCCGTTTTGCTTTTGATTTCGTTTTTGTTTTTGTTTTTGTTTACAGTGTATGCCATCTGAAGGACGCCGAGTTGTCTCTAATCCAGTAGTTGACCCTGAACCCGAGCGATCTTTCCACCGCCGATTAAGAGAACTCAAAGCAATGGCTACACCTGAAGAGATGGCTCAACAAATGGTCGACCTCCAACAACAGATGGAGCGAATCCAGGTTGACAGAGATCGTCTACGAGAGCAGTTGGATACCTTTCTAAAGAACGCCAAAAAATATATGCCCCCAGAACTGAGGGTTCCAGAATCTGCAGTAGTTCTCCCAGAAATAGAGAAAGCTTTTGAGATCAAATCTCAATTCATATCCTTGATTAAAAGATCTCAATTTGAAGGGAAACTAACTGATTGTCCAATAGAACATATTAAAAACTTTACTGATTTATGTGACACCATAGCTGCTGATGGTGTCTCTCTTGAATATGTTCTTTTGAAAGCTTTTAAAAGGTCACTTGCAGGAAATGCCCTGAGCTGGTTAGAAAGCCTACCTCCTAGGTCGATAAGGACTTGGAAGGCTTTCCATGACTTATTCTTGAGAAAGTTCTTCCCTCCAGCCAAGACTACGGAGTTAAGGAAACGCGTCACCTCCTACCACCATCTGCCTAATGAGACATTTGTGGAGACATGAGAGAGATTTAAGGAGATGCTTAGACAGTGCCCTACCCATGGGAAACTACAATATGTGCTCCAAGAAATCTTCCAAGGGATCAATGCTGAGACGAAAAACCGCATTAATCCGCATTAATCTATTTCAGAGAGGTCAAGTGAAGTCCGATCTATGAAGCTCTATGAAAAACTCAGTGATCCAAGTAAGTTTGTAATTTCAATTGGTATTGGAACTCACCGTTTCAAAGCTCTATGTATCTAGGTGCTAGTGCCAGTTTATTACCATTATCTATCTGGACCAAGGCTAACATGGGACCACTGGAGCTTGTCGATATGAATCTCTACATGGCTGACAGATCTTGTGTAAAAGCAATTGGAGTCGTGGAAGACGTTCCTATCCAAGTTGGAAACTTTTTTGTTCCCAACGACTTCATTGTTCTAGATATGCCAGAAGACCCTGTGGTGCCAATCATTCTTGGAAGACCATTCTTAGCCACCGTAGGGGCACGTGTTGATGTTAGGAAATGACTTCTCACGTTTGATATTGAAGAAGATAAGGTCGAGTTTCACTTCAATCCGACCATGAATGAGGTTGCTAGTTTCAGTAATGAACAACCTACCGACCCATCATGGTTCGGTAACGACCCTTCTCTAAGTACAGAAACGAGCAAAATCAAGGAAGTCACACTTATCGAGGAGCACACCGACCCACCATGGGTCGGTACCGATCCTTTTATAAACAATCACGATGCTAGGGACGACACCAAGCACGACATCGAGCCACTTCCTGACCCAGATAGGTCGGTAATGACCTACTCTGCCTCGATAACGAGCCATCCTCTGAGAGATAAAGGTGTGTCTTCTTGCTCTGATTTATTAGATTCTGGTCATGATCCTCTCTTATATCCTTGTTCTATTTCATATCCTATTGTTTAGGGATGCTCACGGGTCGGGTCACGTCGACCCGAGACCCGAAATTGCGGTTGCGGGTCGACCCGCGACTCGCAAAAAAATTTACTTTGGACCCGCCACCTGGCCCGCAACCCGACTTGCGAGTCGCGGGTCGACCCGCAACCCGCAAATTGCAGGTCGGGTCGGGTTGTGGGTTGACCCGATTTGTTTATAAAAAAATAGTTTATATATTAATAAAATTATAAAGATATACATATTTTAAAAATATTGCGGGTCGCGGGCGAACCAACCCGTTGAACGCCCCTACTATTGTTAGTCCTGTGAAGGAGTCGAAACTCCCTAGGTTTTCGGATTTTTCTAACCCTTATGTAGGACTTCCAAGCATTCTTGATGATGATAGAGGACCATATCTCTTAGAAAGGGGCTTTGATGCTGTTTCGGTAAAGTATGGAGTTTCTCATGATCCATACAAAGCCGGAGAGAAGCCACCTTAGAGGCTAGGTAAGTTCGTCGGGCTAACGACGTTAAACGTAGCGCTTACGGGAGGTAACCCACTTTTTAGTTTTTGCTTTCTCAGATCTTTTTGCTAACTTTCTTTTGTCTTGTTTTTAAGTTAGGATAGTGTAGTAGGGATAGAAGTTTTTCTAAATTGACTCAGGTAATGCAAGAAGAAGAACAAAGTGTTACATATACTCGGTGTTGAATGCAACAGTTCAAATGAAATTCGGTGAACATACAACGTGCTCGGTAATGACCTTCATAGGTTCGGTACCGATCCTCTACAAGAAAACCGAAAAAATTCAAATTCCTCAAGTGATCAATGGTTTCAAAGCAGCTTCAGTTTTATTTTGTGAGTTCCTTTTCTTTATATTTTTATATTTTAAACCGTGAGAACACTATTTGGTTTGAGTATGGGTAAGGGAAAAGGAAACTCACTTTATGACTCATATGACTCATATTATGCCTGCACTTTCACCCATCAGAATCTTCAACCAGGGCGTCTCCGGCGGGGATCAGGCGTGTCTCCGGATGGACTCCAATGTTGGTCGCCGTGTTAGTCGCCCAAGCTCGCTCCGTCTTCATCCCTCAGAAGCAAAGGTGTGTCTCTAACTGCCATCAGAAGTATATCACTTCCAGTTTTAGTTATCACAAGCTAATTTCTACTTTGAATTGAGTTCTTGTTCACCTTGTTATACATTCACCCAATTTTGACAAGTTAATTTCTACTTAAATTGAGTTCTAGTTCACAAATTAATTTCTATGCCTAGGGTTTTCACAAGTACTATAGCATTGCCCCAATTTTAATCCTCCCCGATCAATTTATCATCTTAACATCATCATCGGTTCATTGTTCTTTCTTATATGATATCTGAACTGAAAGAATATCGATTTTTGATTTGTTCTAGTATAAGCTAGTGAAAAAAGTGCGTTGGTTAAATGTTAATGTTGATGTACTAGTGTATGCACTTTTAATAAAATTGTAATTCAGAAGTCAATGTTGATCTGTTAGATAAACCTGTATAACCTGAATAAAACTGGAATCAGATTTTGTGCACAAACAGTCCATCAACGAGAAGATGATGAAGAAGTCTCTCTTTACACCTTACACCAGATTTTTTTTCTCTTTAGGATTTATGGTTACAAGAACAAGTTGTCATGCTTTATTTTTTATTTGCTTCTGATTCCAAGAAGATTTCTAAGTTTTTTAATTTTATGGGAATTGAATTCTAAAGTTCTGAGTGTTAGACCAGTTCACTTTTACCGAATAAAAAACAACCCCTTCACATTTTGTACTAACAACAGTGAGAAAACTACAAGTTTTACCAAGTTTTATTTTATATTCTTTTTCCAAGTAAGCTGAACTTAATGCAATCCTAGACCTGAAACAGATTTCTTATTAAAGTGCTCTATTTACATGCATAATAATCTAGATTTCTTGTGGTGATTATATAATAAAGGGTAGAAATTAAGTTGCTATTCTCATCAACTCTTTGAACATAGCAAAGTCATTTTGATATTTTTTTTAGGGACCGCATATCACCGTCAAGCACTACTTACCCACCTAGCAAGCAGATCATCTCCTTTCTGTTCTACCTTCAAAAGGTATGTATGCAGATGGTGTTTGATCTTTTTTTTTTGGGAGAAGCATTATTGAATTTAGAAATGAATTGAGTTTTCTTGTCCAAAAACAAGAAACAATTCGGCTTAAGTGATGAGCACCCTGCTGGTTTATTATTTGCTCAGTATCCATCATGGAGCTATGCAAGGCCTCATGTATTGGCTCTGTTTCAGGAATCATCTTCAAATTCTTTCTTTCTAAACATTGCTTTCGCCAACAATAATGATGTCAAATTCACGCACACAGAGACTGGAACAAAATCTTGGATTTCCCAACAGGGAGAACTTGCCTTGTACATTGCCGAGAGGCAAAAAATGCCCATTGCAAGCATTTGCCTTTCAAGTCTATTTAAATGGTATTTGACTTCAGCCTTTACTCTTAGTTCAAACAGAACTTACAGGCTAATAATCGTTTTTTAATACTTGTGTTTCCTTTTCCATTTAGAGATGCACTAGTTGGCAGTTTGCTTTTATATGAATCTTGGGCAAGCTTTGTTGTCGATACTTTGGCCGCCTTTGGCACTATGGAACCTAGCTTGGCTTTACACTACTCCTGGGCATCTTATTCTACAATAACTTTTTAAGGCATAAAAGTCTTGATTGCCTTGAATTGCTGGTGAGTTCTCTCAATAAGACATGCAAATTCATATATGCAACTTCCTTCAACAAGCATTTCTGTTAAAAAAAAAAACTCTAGGGCAAGAAAAAGAGAGCGTTTCTGATAGCAACCGCTCTGTAGACGGTTACTAAGCGTTTCTCCGCCTCTCTCCGGTGGCTGGCCGTGAGAGCTAGGGTTTGTCCCCGTCGGCAACGTGTGGGTTTCACCGTTTATTGTATGTGTGTTGGATCGGATACTGAGTTCTGAGACTGGAGGAAGGTCGACAGCGGAATTTGCACTGAACAGAGAGTGAATGCATTGAAATTGAAGTCAGTATTGGATTGGAGGCTGAACGTCATGCACAAGGCTCTCTGACCCTTGTAGGCACTCTTCTTACAGTCAGACCCTTTAACTCATATGCTCTGAAAACAACAATGAAAGGTGAGTGGAAGCTCCAGAATGGCTTTATCTTTAGAGAATTACGTGCCAATCTCTTCCTATTCACATTTGCTGATACTGAAGACAAGTAAAGAGTTATGGTTGGTGGTCCATGGGCTTTCGATCGCGCTCTGCTGGCGCTAAAGGAGCCAGGAGTCGAGCACCCTTCACGGATCACAATTGAAAAGGCTGCTTTTTGGATCAGATTTTACAATCTCCCTTTAGACGCAATGAACAAGGAAACAGCACAACTCATTGTGAATTGCTTTGCAGGACTGGAGGCAGTTGATGATGAGGAATTAATCCGTTGTGCTAGATTCATCCGTTTGAGAGTGCTGATTGACATCACAAAACCGCTTCGCAGAGGATTCATGATGAGATTTGGAGGCAAACGTGTATGGGTCAAGATCAAATGTAGAATCATTTTGCTGAAATTCAACATCTGGGAAGCCAGGCCTTTTCCTTTTTAGACTGGGCAGAAAGTGTTATGCATCTTCCAAGTAAGGATCAGAATGTTTGGGCTTGGCTTTGCTAGGGCATCTGCAAGGCTTCCAATCAAAGTATTTTTACAAATGAGGCTTCTGAGATGGGTGACATAATCCATAACACCTTAGCTGTTTTGGAAGAGTTTAATCAGGTCAATGAAGTTTTCAAAACATCAGAACCTTCAGCCCCACTCCAACTGCAGCGCTGGGTCTGTCCTCCTACGGGTTGGGTAAACATAAATGTAGATGCTCTAGTAAAAAACTCAAGTGTGTGGCATTGGGGTTATTGCTAGAATGGCCAGTGGCGAGGTTCTATTTGCAGGAGCAAAATGCATACAAGATGGAACGGAGGTGAAGGTAGCTGAGGCTGAGGCAGCTCTCTGGGGCCTCAAAACAGGCTTGTCTCTCGGATTGGATAACGTCTTTCTCTAGTCGGATTCACTAGAGCTGATTCACAAGGTGAAGCTGGGGGAATCCCTATTAATGTGTTTGGTCAAATCCTTGCACTCGCTTTAGGTGGGTTTATTGTCTTAGAAGTGTGTAAAATTATTTTGAGGCTGAAAATCTGACTCTTATTAATTAATTGAAGGATATTTATACAAACTAAAGAGACTTGGGCCTCAAGGATTTTCTATTTTCTCTATACATATAATATATACCAAAATACAATATATAACTCAATACCCCCCTCAAGTTGGAGCATGTAAATCTCTAATGCCCAACTTGCCCAAAAGAAACTGAAACTGCTGACAACCAAGTGCCTTGGTAAGAATGTGAGCAGGCTGAGAATGAGTCCGAATATGAGCAGTCTGAACGATCCCTGACATAATCAAATCCCGAATGAAATGACAGTCTACCTCAATATGCTTAGTACGATCATGAAAGACTGGATTGGCAGCAATGTGTAACGCTGCCTGACTATCACAAAAGAGCCTCATAGGAGAAGTAAGTCGAACACCAAGTGAAAACAATAGTGATTTCAGCCATAATAACTCACAACAAGCTACTGCCACGGAACGGTATTCGGCCTCTGCAGAAGATCGAGACACAGTCTTCTGTTTCTTGGTCCGCCAAGATACAGAAGATGATCCAAGCTGAACAAAATACCCAGTAACAGAACGACGTGTCAAAGGACACATAGCATAATCTGAATCACAGAAAGTAGTCAACTCTAGGCTAGAAGAGCGGGACAGGAGAACTCCTTGGCCAGGATGACCCTTGAGATAACGCAGAACTCTGGTGGCAGCTTCCCAATGATCAATCAAAGGACTCTGCATAAACTGAGCCAAAGTATGAAAGACATAACAGATCTCTAGTCTGGTGATGGTCAAATAAATGAGACGTCCAACAAGACGTCGATAACGAACATGCTCGGCAAATGGGAGTGAAGTGGACAAAACAAGCTTATGATTCTGCTCCATAAGAAAATCACAAGGCTTGCTAGCAAGTAAACCGGCCTCAGACAGAATATCCGAAGTATACTTACGCTGACAGAGAAATAAACCTTGAGGAGAATGAGCTATCTCAATGCCCAAGAAATACTTCAAGGACCCCAGATCTTTCATATGAAAGCAAGAACTGAGCTGATCCTTGAATCTGGAAACGGCAACGGAATTGTTCCCAATAATAATAAGATCATCAACATAAATCAGAACATGCAAAGTGACCCCAGATTGGTTATAAGAGAACAGAGAGTAGTCAGCAAGGGACTGAATAAAACTGAATTTGCCCAGAGCAGAAGTCAGCTTGGCAAACCAATTCCTAGGAGCTTGTCAGAGCCCATACAAGGAGCGATTGAGCCGACAGAAGCGTCCATTAGCTGAGCTAGAAAAACCAGGAGGAGGTCGCATGTAGACTTCCTCATCCAAATCACCATGCAGAAAAGCATTATGAACATCCATCTGATGAAGTTCCCAATTACGGGCAACAACAACAGCCAAAAAAGTGCGAACCGAGACCATCTTTGCAACCGGAGCAAATGTCTCATTGTAGTCGATGCCAGCCTTTTGATTATTCCTAAGAACAACCAAACGGGCCTTATATCTCTCAACAGAACCATCAGATTTATACTTAACTCTGAAAACCCATTTACAGCCAATAGGTTTCTTCCCTTTAGGAAGATTAGACAAAGTCCAAGTGCCATTCTGCTCTAGAGCATCAATCTCTGTTTTCATAGCCTCTCTCCAATAGGGACTGCGAACAGCTTCAGAAAAGGAAGTCGGTTCTGTAACACACTGAACAGCAGCAATAAAGGCACGATGTCTAGGCGAAAAACGATCATATGAGACAAAATGAGCTATGGGATAGGAGGTACCTGACGACACTGACCGAGAAGGTTGTAGAGGCTCCGAGGCGTCATGCTGTCGTACAGTGTGACAAACAAAATCTTTTAATTTCACGGAAGGAACACGATCGCGGGTAGAACGACGAACATTGTCTTGAACAGGGACATGAGGAGATTGAACCCCACTCCCCCTGTCGTCTGTCTGCGAATGGTCATTTGAGGAGCTAGGTAAGGAGATGTCTTGAACAGAAATAGGAGAAGATTGAACCCCACTCCCCCTATCATCTGTCTGCGAATGGTCATTTGTGGAGATTGGGTCTTGTTCTTGAATGGGCACATGAGGAGATTGAACCCCACTCCCCCTGTCATTCGTCTGCGGTAAGGCAACTGGACTAGGTAATTCATCAAATATGGACGCATTAAATGGTTCAGATTCATTCAAGGCGAAATTGGGATGTGATTGGGCAAGTTTATAAGGAAAGTGTGATTCATAGAAAACAACATCAGACGAGACAAAGCGTTCTTTAGTTTCAAAATCAATAACTTGCCATCCTTTTTTACCTTTAGGATAACCAATAAAGACACATTTTCGGGCACGAGGTGCAAATTTGTTAGAAGGCCGGGGTATCACAGATGCATAACAAAGACAACCAATGGTCCGCAAATGAGAAAATTTTGGAGGTTGACCGAACAAGATTTCATAAGGAGTTTTATTTTGAAGGAGCGGTGTGGGGGTCCGATTAATTAAGTAACATGCGGCCAACACACATTCGCCCCAAAACTGTAAAGGCAAATTGGCATGAAAACGAACAACCTTAGCAACATTCAAAATATGACGGTGTTTTCGTTCAACCCTAGCATTTTGCTGAGGTATCCCAACGCATGAAGTTTCAAACAAAATACCATTATTTGCAAAATAAGACCGTAGACTCACAAATTCGGTGCCATTATCGCTTCGAAACTTTTTAACATGTTTTGCAAATTGACGAGTAACCATAGCACAAAATTCATGAATCAACGAAGCAACCTCAGTTTTATGTCTCATCAAAAAAATCCAAACACCTCTAGAGCAGTCATCAACTAAAGTCAACAAATAATGAGCACCGGAATAGGACGAAGTCCGATAGGGACCCCAAACATCACAGTGTACCAAATCAAAAATATCCAAAGCATTAGAGTTACTAATAGGGAACTTAGAACGAGTCTGTTTTGCTCTATGACAACTGTCACACGGGTCTAGGGATCCGTTTATTTTAATATTAGGCAAACATCTAAGAATAGATAAAGATGGGTGTCCAAAACGGGAATGCCAAAGGGCAGGTGAGTCGGCCTCTAACCGTGAAATGTATGCTGTCGGCACCACTGCACGAAGCCAGTAAACCCCATTGCGCTCTTCACCCGCTCCAATCAGCGTCATCGAAGCCCAGTCCTGTAAAACACATAGCCGATCAGTCAGAGTGACGATACAATTTTGATGTTTTAGCAATTGAGAGATAGATATCAAATTGCACTATAAATTCGGTACTAAAAGCACGTTATGCAAAACGAGATTGTCACTCAGTATCAAGCTTCCGGCGGATTTAGCAACTGTAAACATTCCGTCAGGAAGTAAAATAGTAGATTCTGCCACAGACTTCAAATTACTCAAAAGTGAGGCATCTCCCGTCATATGAAACAAAGCACCCGTATCTAAAATCCATTTGAAACAAAACATACTGTAACACCCCGTCTTTTCACAAGGCGCTACGTGGTAGTAGACCTTACCAGGTACTATTAAATAGGTTGACAACTACACTTTAGGATCTTGCAACGCGGGCACGACGAGAAAAACAAAATAAAACATCCAACCTTTTATTTAGTAAAACTTAGAAAACGTAGTTATGCATGAACTTCCGAAAATATAAATATTCCAATACGACACAACGCTTACTAATACTGAACTAACCAAACAAAATAATAAATAAAACATACTGCTAACTTCATCTTATCAATAATAAAATCAACAACCTAACTGTCATAAATAATCTAGCGTAAAACCAATCCCACTATGACACGCGCTCTTTACCGCTCCGGCCCGCCATCTGGCCTCGGTTCCTGCACGACTCCCTGGTTCATACCTGGAACTGAAAAATATTCCCCGAAGGATCAGCGTCTAATCTACCAAGCTAGAGAGAATACGGAAATTGCAGAACGTTTTGAAAGCGTTTCTAAAGTCAGCATACAAATCCACAATCGCAATCATAACTCTAAAGGCCAATACCTAAATTAGTTATAATCAGTCACACATAGCCACATACACGTCTACAAACACAACCATATAACAATGCATTTCCTACATCTCACAATCCGACTTCCAAGGCGCTCATCACCACGCCGAGTGCAGAGGCAGGCCCTCTCACTCCACTTCACAATCTCCCTTCTAACCCCGGCTAAGCCTCCACTGGAGCACTTGCCAAAAACACACAGATAATAATTTTCGTTTTGAAGGGGCACGGTTTCCCTGTCACACGGGTCAACGTAGCCAACCCTTCCTCAACGCCAGCTACGATGGGCCGTGTCGGAAACGGTACCAACACAAAGAAAACGTTCCAAAAATATCTTGCTGATAAAATACATTCAAAACCATTTACTCACACAACAATTCAAGGAGTACAAAACAATTTAAAAAGGTATTCGGGACTAGTTCCCAAAACCCGCCCTACAATAACGGTACGCAATCTAACAAGGTAGAGAAGAACCGAGCAAGTCGAAAAACGACTTACCTCGAAGACGAATTCCTGGCAGATATGTAGATCAACAACCCGAGCAAACAAATTACCTAAACGTTATAAAAAAAAACGCTGATTTTTTTAATACCATGAGATTCCTAATATCAAGAAAGTATATACCCGAGACCCAAACTCCCAAACCCGAATCTCAACCTCACTCGACTCTTAGCCAAACCCTCACCCATCCCATTCTCTATCCCGTACCTTAACCTGATACATGACTTCAACCTAGCTACCTAACCCACACTCGAACTCCAGAGTCTATACATACCTCGAACTAGATCAAACCAAAATCAAAGACAAAGTCATGAAGCAAAACACTTAATCATGTAAAACAGAATTTTCCAAAAACTATATGTCCACTTTAAAAATATCAAAACCCGACTAAAACCGATCCAAAAATTACGTAATTTTGTAAGAACACCTGATATCCAGTTATAAAACATCAGAACTTAGAATCATTCAAAAATAATATCTTAAAGAAAAGTTATGTTTAAAATACTACACATCTGTTTAACAAAAATGTGAAACTGAAACGGGTCGGTTATTCTCATAAACAGGTATGCTACAATTCATGAAAAGTTACGAAATTTTATAGACAAAAACTAGATTTCATAACGGTTCCAAAGGCATAGAAAACATATAATTTGGAATTCTATATGATTTTTGACGATTTTTCTAAAAACATATTACGATCCAGAAAAACAGAAAACTTGCTGAACTTTTATGAATCACCGTGACTTCCATAGGAATCAAAGTTCCACCTATGAATTTTTCCAGAATTTATTGATATAAAAGAACACCAAAATCCATTGCTTTCCACACCCTTGATCCCACTAAATGCTAAATCCAAATCCGTACCATCTGAAACCAACTAATAGCACATTCTAAACTTAATTAGTCCACCAAATTCTAGCCTTTATATATATTTTATAAACCAAACTAGATTTCACTCCAACATATATATTTATACGTAACCCTCCCCACATACACGAACCAGAAGAATAAAACGCAAACAACCCTCCCTCACCGGCGAGCCTACAGGACATCCCTACCCACTCAATCCCGACCCGACGACTTCGAAAGGGACAGAAAAGAAGAGATCCTATCCTTACCCATGGAGTGTCGGAGTAGGTGTTGCGCACTGATCACCCGGAAGAAGGCAGTGCCGATCCCAATGCCGGCGGCTATGAAATCCGACCGACGCTGTGCGAGGCGCTATGGCTTAGGAACAATGGACAACTTCCGGCGTTAGGCTCTTCCAGTGGAGCGTGCTGGCGCCGCAACAACGCACGAGGAGGACCGAGGTGTAAGGAGAAGACCAGTGTTTGGTTTTGGGGAAGGACGAAGATAGATGGCTTTCACGGGGAGTACGGGTCTTGAGGTTTTAAAGTAAAAAGAAGATTAAAGATAAGATCTTGATTAAATTAGGTGTGATTAGGGTTAACATGAGATTGGAACGGCTCTTAAAAGATATGATCAGATTTCCTTGAACATAATTGGTTTAAGGATAAGATTAATCTCCTTGGATAGAAATACATATATACCGAAAAACCCAATTGCTTGTAACCCAAGAAACTCGTTTTACGGAACCCGAATATTACACATACCCGACAATTTATTGGAAGACCCGGCACCAACACCTTGAATCATATTCATAAGCGTTGACCACTGTGTGTCAGTAAAGTCGGTCCCCGCACGATCTCCATTGGACCAATTTCCAGCGCTCCTTGGAACAACGCTGGATTGCGCAGCGTTGGCGAGCACTCCGCCCCTGCCACGCCCACGTCCGCACGAGCCATCAGACGGGCCAAAATCAGCGGACCGCTGCTGCGTCTGATTTGAATCACGATTGTGATCCCACCACTCGGGATATCCGATCACCTTGAAGCACAATTTTTGGATGTGCCCGACCTCGCCGCAATGGTGGCACACCGGTCGTTCATAGCCACCACGTCCTCGGCCACGTCCCACCGAGCGACGGTCGTTGTCATCACCGCGCGAGCGACGCTCACTGCATGCAGAAGTAGGTTCCTTCCGTTCGCTGTCACGCCGATCAGAGTGATTGCCACCACGCACAGTGAAGACGCCGCCTTCCGACGCTTTCTCCCCAGACGAAATATGCAGATGACGTTCCTTTGTAATCAGCAGAGCGTAAACTCTAGTCAGTCTTGGCAAAGGCTCTTGAGACAAGATGCTTGAGCGTACAGTACCGAATTTCAGATCCAATCCCATCAAAAATTGGTGAATTTGTTCACCCTCACGATCCATAGCTGCTGAATTTGACCATTGACAGACACACTTTCCACAGGTGCACGATCGATCTTGCACATAGTGTGCTAACTCGTCCCAAATCTTCTTCAAGGAGCCATAATAAACCGCAATTGATTGGCCATTCTGAGTAGTCTTAGCCAAACCCGAGGTCCGTTGCCAATGGAAAATCTTTGACGAAGATCCTCCCACAATTCTCGAGCAGTGTCGTAATACGTAATAGTCGATCGAATCGACTCCTCCATTGACTGGACAATCCAGCCGACTAGCATTGAATTCACATTAGTCCAATCGTCCAAATCAGCCTCATCATCAGGCCTTTTAATCGTTCCGTCAATGAAACCGAGCTTCCGCTTGGCCCTAAGCGCGTTGCGAAAACAGAGATCCCATTCTTGATAGTTATTAGTCTTCAAAACAACAGGACATATCTTCATGCCGGGATGATCCGACGGATGAAGATAGTAGGGAGAGTTGGCGGGTTTCACACCCGAAGCAACCGACCCGTCGGAAACAATAGCCTTCTGCTTCTTGTCGTCAGTCATCTTCAACGATGAAGAAAATATCAGGCGGCACAAGGGCGGCCAAAAGAACGATGGAAAAAATTAAGGCAAAAGAAAGATTCGCTCTGGTACCATGTAGAATTATTTTGAGACTGAAAATTTAACTCTCATTAATTAATTGAAGGGTATTTATACAAACTAAAGAGACTTGGGTCTCAAAGATTTTCTATTTTCTCTATACATAAAATATATACCAAAATACAATATATAATCAAGCGGCGGATTGGCTTATTCACTGGAATCCTCCCGCTCCTTTCTTAGACATTAGTAATGTTTATTTCCCTTCTGAATTCTATGATGTACATGTACTATTGGATGATTTGGTTTGAATAGCATAAAGTGTTTTCATCAGAAAAAAAAGACAAGCATGTCTGTTTGTTTATTCAATTCTCTAAAATTCTTTGGATTGTTGTTGCAGTTAAAGTTGATGACAATGCTTCCAACACTTGCATCTCATAATGCCATGATGCCATTTGTAATTCAGACCATCATGTGGATGCTTTAGAAGAATAGTGAATTGTGGATTCTTGTCCTCTTGTAGTGAATTTTTGTATGTTTTGCACTATCCTTGTCATTCCTACAGTGACATCTCATTGTTGTGAATTGTGATCATCATTCCAGACTCGATGCATAGGTGCCACATTTAGGCCAGGTATTGTAACATCTCATTGCTTGATTTTATACAATGCTCTCCTAGTTTCATAAGATTGGATTAGATATTATTAATGTCTGATGCAGGATACTGACGAGGTGGAATTATTGTTTGGTTACAAAACTTTCCTGCTTGTATTTATTAGCACCTTTCATGCCGCAATTGCTAGGATTTATAAAGAAAGTATCTGGATTTTCGAAAGTCTATTTGTCTAGTGTAGTTTGTAAAGACTAAAAAGGGTGTTTACCAAAAAAAAAAAGACTAAAAAGGGTTCAATCTTCAATGAAGTTTGTCTAAAAGACATCCACTTCCACGTATTATATGACGTTTTCTCAAAATTTTATTTTATATTCATTTCCAAGTGAGCTGAAATAATGTAATCCTATAGCTAAAGCAAGTTTCTTAATAACTTTAATTTATCCCTATTTATATCAATGAGGTTGATTTACATAGAAATGAACCTTATTATAAAAAACTAGAGTTCTAATCCCGTCCTTTGGACAGGACAAAATTTGCATTCTATGCTTATATAATTTAAAATATTTTAGTTTTTGAAAATCAAAACATGTGATCAATCATACTAAATTAGAGTCAATTGAAATACATATAAAATACCATAAATATGTTTAGTATAACAAAAAAACAAGATGTTAAAAATCGTAACTATATAAATAATTTGTTCATTTAATCAGCAAATACCAATTTAAAATATATAAATTACTTATCAATCTTAATTTGATAGGTGAAGTAATTTTTTAATTTTACTTACTTAATCTATTAATGATTTGCTTTGAGATTTAATTAATGTAGTTCTCATGCATATAAAATTGTGAATAATCAACAATGTTATTTTATCTTTCATATGCTTTCTATATGATACAATTTTTATTTTTATATTTATTTGAAATAAGAAAATTTGAAGTCTTTGAAATAAGATGAATAACCAATTATAAATATTTAATTTAATTTCTTTCATATAAGTCATTACATACTTACTATATTTCAACATTTGTGAAAATCAATACCAAAATTGCAATACATTTATTTGACCAAAATGAATAGCTTTACTAAGATTTTAATTTAATTTGAATTATTTAATTAAATATTTATTTTTCATAAGAAGATTAAGATAATATTTTAATTTTAAGAATAAATTTATTATGATATACATACATATATCGATATACAGATATATACAAATTTGAATTTATTTATTTTATTTTATAAATTATAGTTAAATACATATTACTAAAAGGTATCATTAAGGTAATTAATTATAAAGTTATTATAAAATTTTAAATTAGAATATTTAAATCAATAGATTTTACCATATACTTTCTTTATTAAATAAAAATATATAAATTAATACATTAAATTTTCATAAAACTTTTCCATGAAAATCTTTTATCTTCTCTCATAAATAAAAGTATTTATTGGATAAAATCTTCATCTTTAATTAATAGGGGAATTTATGTTGCCAAAAAAATTATTTTATTAATAAAATTTTAAAAATTGATGAAACATTTATGACTAAAAAAGGGAGAACTTTATATGTTTTTAATATTAGAAATAAATGAGGGTCATTGGATTTGAGAAATAGATCGTTAAGATCAGGACCGTCCAATGAATTTTGGGAGCCCTGTGCGAATTTTATAAAACCTATGAACTACTCTACAATATCAATATAGAGGGGAGCGCTCCGGTACACATACATATTATGGTGTAAGCGTGTGGTTAAACATAGGAAGTTGGATTAGGATAAATCAGTGGCTAATAATTAAGGAGCATATTAGAATAAATGAAGTCGTTGTGGAAAATTAAATTACGATTAGTTTAAAAAGGAAATAACCAAATATGACCGAGATTTATGTGATTACATGCATTTAAAATAATTAGAAAAATAATTGAAAATTTGAATATGGGGATTGGATTTTAAATTTGGAAGTTACTAAATTTAAGGGATTTTGAAATTAAATAAATCCCACGTTATTTTTTATATATGACAGTTGTATGATTTTAGGGATTGAATATCTATTAGTCGACGTTTGAAAAACTACGTATGATTGTTTGAATAATTATAATTGTATAACATGTATAACCGAGTTTTGAATAACTCAATTTGATTGTTTGAATAACTCAATTTAATTGTTTGAATAATTATAAAATCATAAAATATTTATAGTCGAGGTTTGAATAACTCAATATAATTGTTTGAATAACTCGGTTTAACACAGGTGATAACACAAAACTTTTTTGATACAATTACATTTCATAACAATAATATCAATATGAATAACTAAATGAAAGTAGTTGAAAAACAACATTATTCATCCTAAATAACTAAACTTATTCAATGGTTTTCACTAGTATTATTAGAATGTATTGACATAAATAATGTATACTATTGAATAACAATTACAATGCTTCTGAAAAATAACCTATTATGAAAAATATGTGATTCTTTGTATTAAGTTATGCTATGAATAACCATTACACTGCTTATGAATAACAATTACAATGCTTATGAATTACAATTCTTTTTTTGGACCGAGGTCAAATACATCAACATTATCATCATTTCGAACATGTTCCCTGGTGCGACTTCTTTTAAATTGGACCTTGGTGCGATTTGGCTTTTCTCCAATGTCCAACTGTTGATCATCATCACATGTTCCATTTGAAAACTCGGTTAAACATAAATGATAACACAAAACTTATTTGATACAACTACAATTCATATATGAATACAATGATATCAATATGAATAACTAAATGAAAGTAGTTGAAAAACAACATTGTTCATCATGAATAGCTAAACTTATTCAATGGTTTCACTAGTATTATTAGAATGTATTCACTATGGACATAAATAATGTATACTATTGAATAACACTTACAATGCTTCTGTAAAACAATCTTTAATATTGTGAAAAAGTTGTGATTTTATGTATTAAGTTATCCTATGAATAATCATTACACTGCTTATGAATAACAATGATGAATACTCTGAAAAATGTTTGAATTCTTCTATATTGTTATGCATCAGTCTGTGTAAAAATAATAGAATAACTCAGTACAATGAATTGAATAATTCTAATATTACGTGATTTCAAAAACAATTTTATTTCTCTTGAATAACAAAATACATTCTTTTGAACAATAATACTATTTTAAAGTAAAGGCATGTATGTACGAAAAACAAAGCACGTATAGATGAATAACAAGGCATGAGTATATGAAAAACCAGCCACACATGTGTGGAAAAACAACATATGCATTCATGAATAACAAATCATAGATTACTCTTTCTCTTGAAATTGATTCACGCCTATCTTCTTTCTTCGTTCTTCCACTTAACCCAAAGACACGAACCCTAGTTTGAACCACATATCGATCCACACACAGATCCCTAGCTGAACCCTGGGTCGGCCATACTTGCGCGATTGTTGTTCGTTGCTGTGCACCGGATCCACGCCATGGCTGAGTTCTTGGCACCACTACATCGTGCTAGCGTGAATCCCGATCGTTCCATCCGCTCGTCTTCGTGGGTGTGCAATGGTGGAATGAAATTGAAGAGAAACGAAATAGATACGAAGAAAAAGAAACAATAAGGGAGAGAGAGAGAGAGATTTCAATCGGCAAAATAAGGAAATAAAAAATGAAGACGATTTTATTATGTAGGAGAAAGAATAAAATTGAAAATGGAAATAATTAATTGTTCCGTAAAATTAAGGGATTTGAACCAAATCAGAAATTGGGAAAATAATTATAGTAAGATTTTTTTTTAATCTGGTGTAGCACGTCCATATAAGCTATTTGTACCCTTTTTGGTTTTAATCTTCACCCTTTACTAGCAAGACCCGGTCGTCCCATGTACGACTATGAATTGATAATTGTTTTTGAAAAGATTTGGCCAATACGCATAAATAATTAACCTAATTAGGCGTTTGGCACCCGGTCCTCAAAAATTAAGATTTTGTTAAGTATATAAACTGCAAACTTACCTGCCCTCCTTCTCTCCCCCGCTTTTCTTCCCCAAGACCCCAACCCATACCCTCTCTCTACGATTCGGCGATTTCTCTCACCCAGATTGTGACATTCGATTGGAGCATCCCAGCATCAGCCGATTCCACATGCAAATCCTCGCTAATCCCTCTTCGAAACGTGTTTTTGTGACCGATTTGTCATTCGATTTCTGGATTCCTTTCTTCGATTGTGATTGATTTTGGTTCGCTTTTGGTCTCTTTGAGTTGGATTTGGGGTTCTCGTTGATTGTTTGGGTTCTCCTGGGCTGATTTCCTCCTCTGATAGAACCCTAATATTCAGAAGCAAAGAATTCAAATCTGCCTGCACGGTTGATGCTCACACTAGGATTCATCTCTTTAAGGTATGTATGATAAGATCTGACGTTGTTCTACTCCTCACTTTCATTTTTGTCCTCGAACCCTAATCCTTTTACTGATGTTAATTTTGTGGATCTTCCTATGTGAATTGTAGTTCTGAATTGTTGGATTGGATCTATTAGGGTGAGTTTGAATACAATTTTGTGGATCTTCCGATGTGAATTGTAATTCTGACAAATTCCTACTTTCAATAAGATCTCCCTCCTAAGTTGCAATCTATTTTCTCGGCCGCTTCAATTCAAGTCACAAAGCGTTGCTTGCTCTTGATTTTTTATCAAATGAGATATAAAGCCACAAATTGTTGATTTGGCACTGTTTGATGATTTCGTACTGATGATGCAGGCATGATGAATATGCTAGAAATAAGTGATTTAATTGACTTGAAGGTTGATAAGTGGTTTAATGGTTGATACCAAAAAAGTGATTCAATAGTGACATTAGTGACTACCTTGCATCTCCCCATTTTACAAGTAAGATGTCTAGTTTATTTATATACAATCTTATATTTTTGCTCTAATTAAATCTGCTATAACTAGTAATTAATTAAGTAGGACATAATCTATGCAGGGCTGTTGTAAAAAATGTTGTCACTTTTAGTTGGAGTGTTTGCCAGTTGATTGTGAGTTGTGATTATGATCTTAGTTAACTGATTGTTGCTTGATTTTTCTGTTTATTATCACAACCCAACAAAAGTCTAATTTTACTATAAATTAGTATGAGTATCTTGCAACAAAGAAGGTGAAAGAAATACATGCCTCTGTTGTTAGGAGAGGCCTGGATTTGTATGTTTCAGTCTCAAACTGTTTGATAGACTCTTATTCCAAATCTGGTACAATTGCCTATTCAAACGCTGTTTTTGATTCCATGGTACTAAAGGACATCATCACATGGAACTCTCTACTGGGTTTATTTTCCATGGTTGTGCTGATGAAGCACTTGATGCCTTTGACAAGATGAAAAGGGACGGATATTCCATCAGTTTTTTCCTCTAAATTAATTGTCTTTAATCTTGAATTGTTCCTTGATGTAGGTAGCAACATACTAGAAAATTTTAGTTGGTTAGCCTATTAGCTCAAATGGTAGAGCAATGTGCTTAACGCACAATGATGTGGGTTCAAATCCCACATAGACTTATTAATGATCTTTGAATGCATTTTTTTATGACATATTTATATTTAGTGATGTCAAGTGATAATTTTTTTATGACAATTTGATTTTTTTAGTGATGAAAATTGTTTTTTATGCGGTGATGACAACTATTTTTGTGATGATAGTTGATGACAAACAAATGAATGTATCCTAATTTTATGTCATTAAGGTCCTTTGATGACACTTAGGTGTCATCTAGGCCTTTTGGTGATAAACAAATCAATTAAATTGTCATCATGACAATTGATGACAATCAAACCGTCATCAAATAGTGATGACAATTGATGACAATCGAATTTTCATACTAGGGATGACATTTATGATGATAGTTGATGACAATTAAATCGTCATCAAGTAGTGATGATAGTTGATGACAATCAAACCGTCATCAAGTAGTGATGACAATTGATGACAATCGAACCGTCATACTAGGGATGACATTTGTGATGATAGTTGATGACAATCAAATCGTCATCAAGTAGTGATGATAGTTGATGACAATCAAACCGTGTCATCAATACTTTGATGACAACTTTATTTTTTATATGTGATGACGATTGTTTTTATGTGATTGAATGACTTTGATGTCTTGATGACAACTTGTGATGATAGTTGATGACAATCAAACCGTCATCAAGTACTGATGACAAGTGATGACAGTTGATGACGGTTAGAACCGTGTAATCAAGATATTTTGATGACACTTTTTACCTTTTATTATACTTTTTGTCATCAAAAAATTATCATCAAGGCATTTGATATTTTTTTCATCAAAAAATTGTGATGACGGAGGAAAAAATTGTGATGACGGTGAAAAAAATTGTGATGACAGTGATGATGGTTGTTTTTATGTGGTTGAATGCCTTTGATGATACATTTTTGTCATCAAAAAGTGTCATCAAGACATTTTGATGACACTTTTTTACCTTTTATTACACTTTTTGACATCAAAAATTGTGATGACGGTGGAAAAAACGATGGAAAAAATTGTGATAACGGTTGTTTTTATGTGGTTGAATACCTTTGATGATACTTATTGTTATAAAAAGTGTCATCAAGACATTTTGATAACACTTTTTTTTACTCTTTTATTAAACTTTTTGTCATCAAAAAATTGTGATGATGTTGAAAAAAAATTGTGATGACAGTAGAAAAAATTGTATTGATGGTGAAAGAAATTGTGATGACAGTGATGACGGTTGTTTTTATATGGTTGAATGCCTTTGATGATACTTTTTGCCATTAAAAAGTGTCATCAAGACATTTTGGTTACACTTTTTGTCATTAAAAAATTTGTGATGACGATGAAAAAAATTGTGATGACGGTTGTTTTTATGTGGTCGAATACCTTTGATGATACTTTTTGTCATCAAAAAGTCTCATTAAGACATTTGATGACAATTTTTACCTTTTATTACACTTTTTGTCATCAAAAAATTGTGATGATAGTGAAAAAAATGTGACAGTGGTGAAAAAATTGCGATGACGGTTATGAAAGTGATGATAGTGATGATTGTGATGATTGTCAACGCCGGTCAACGGGTGGTCAACGATCGAGTCAACTCGGTCAACGGGCGAGTCAACCCGGTCAACGACTGAGTCAACTCGGTGGGAGTGGGGTGGGGGTGGGTGATGGGGAGTTTTGCTATTTTGCTAATTTTCACACACTCCTTAATATCCACCTAAGGCTCTTTTTTTTGCTATTTAATTAATTCATCCATTGTTTTTATGTAGGAACAATATATTGAATGTGTAATATCCGCTAAGTTCTAAATAAAATAAAATGAGTAATTATCCCAATAAATTTTTTTTCTCTAAAACAGAGAATTTAATAAACTTTATAATTTCATATTATATTATGAAAGGTTACAAAAGTTTACTATAATGACAATGAAGAATTTAATTAAATATATTATGCAAGTCGGATATCCATTTTCTCTTGAAAAGAGAGTTTAAGTATTTTTATAATTGTCTTAAGAAATTATAAAAATGTTATAAATGTAATATCCGCAATATTCCAAAGTTTGTAAGAAACCATTATAATATATTTTAGAGAAAATTGCACTAAACCACCCGTTAAATAGGCGAATTTACACTTAACCACCCGTTATACACGAATTTGTTTTAAACCACCCAAAACTTCGATTCCGTTAACAAATAGCCACCCACGAGCCTTTTCCGTCAAAAAATCCGTTAAATCCTACCGTTTGACACTTTTACCCTCAACTGTTCATCCTTTCTTCTTCTTCTTCCGTCTTGTCTGGCCTCTAACCTCGCTCTCCAACCACACAGGTTCTGGAGGCCGCCGAACACCTTGGATTTGAGCACCAGGTTCTGGAGCTGGCGATTGAAGCCTTGGGAGACGCGGGTCTCGAACTGGGCGAGCAGATGAAGAAACGCGGCCTCCTCTTCTGCCTCCCCCTCGGCGAGGGCTTTGACGAGATTGTGGAGGCTCTCGCGGGCGATCCAGGCCTGGATCTCGGACTCGATGCCGCCGGCGACGCGGGCTAGCTCGTGGGTGGAGGCGCGGAGGCGGAGGAAAGAGTAGAGGTTGCGGTCGCCGGGGCGGGGGCTGTCGATGAGGGACTTGAGGGAGGAGAGGTGGCCCGAGAGGCGGGAGAGCTTCGGGTCAGAGGAGAGGATACTGTCAACATGGCTCCTCCGCGTCTCCGCTCCCGCCGACGACGTTGACTACCCCTAATCGCCACCAACGAGCCCATCCTCTACCTCATCTAGGAGCAGATCGCTCCTCCACACCAGAACCCTAAACGACCGCTCCGACGCCGCCGCCTCCCTCGTCGGACCAATCTGGATGTGTGTTATCGGCGAGCATGGTTAGAGGTCGCCAGGTCGAGCGAGACGGAAGAAGAAGAAGAAAGGGATGAACAATTGAGGGTAAAAGTGTCAAACGGTAGGATTTAACGGATTTTTTGACGGAAAAGGCTCGTGGGTGGCTATTTGTTAACGGAATCGAAGTTTTGAGTGGTTTAAAACAAATTCGTGTATAACGGGTGGTTAAGTGTAAATTCGCCTATTTAACGGGTGGTTTAGTGCAATTTTCTCTATAATTTATAATCCTTTTCATCTATAACAAGAGGACTTAAATAATTCAAATAATAAAATTCAAGAATATTTTATAAAGGATTATGAAGGCATAAAAGTATTTAAATATGTTCTCTTCGAAAGAGAGTTAAATTATTTCTATAATTTTTATAATAAATTATAAAAACATGATAAAGGATTATTAAATTGTAAAAGTCAACCAAATAAAATGGAGTGATATTAAATTCCGAAATTTTATTAATATTGGAGTGTTACAAAGCTAAAAATAGTACAATGCAAATTAATTAAAAAGGAGGCAAGAGTCGGGATTCGAACCCGAGAGCTCTTGCACCTCCCTTCCAACGCACACACCCAATTAATCCACTAGGCCATTGTGACTTTCTATTATTTCTACCCAACATTTTATTATTAAACCATTTTTATCTTCTTCTTCCCCAAAGAAAGTCTGATTGATTTGACGTAGTTCCAATCCATGGCCATTTCTTCTCCCCCTCTTCATCTTGGCTTGCAAGACCACCCTAGTGACATCCCTCCTTACATCATCAACAAACAAACACAAACATCACCAATCCCCTTCAATCTTCTTCTTCCTCAATGGTCAAGACAAGTTCCCATGGATCACTAGAGCTCACCAATTTGCCTATTTAAAGGCTGAGAATTCCATTGTTTCACTCACACAAACATCCAATCTTCCTTCTCTTACAAATTCACACCAATTTTAGTTGATTTTCAGCCCCAAATGAATATTTTTAATTTCTGATTTTTTTACAAAAAAGCCACAAAAAACCCTAGATTGGTGGCCTATCACCACCGGACCACCCTTGGAGCACCGACCGGCCACCACCACCACTCGGGCTCGCCACCACGGCCACTAGGAGCGCCGCCCTACCCCGCCTTGCTGCAGCCTGGTCGTCCGTCGTTCCTCCAAATCTCTCTCTGATTTTTTTTACGTATAATAGGAGGAAGAAGGGATAGGTGGGCTAGTGTTTTGGGTAATATTGGGCTGGTTTTTAATAGGCTCATATGTCCAAAATTAGCCCACCAGAATTTTATTAAAGGAAAAGTAGAAGGAGAAGCCCAAAATCCGCCCATCTCGTTATCCATGCCCATTCCGCTCTCGTTTCCGCTCGGTATAATTTCCCGACCTATATTTTAATTAATATCTATTTTTAAACAATATTTTTCACAATTATATGATATTTATTTAATTAAATTAAATAAAACTAACATGCATGTGAAATTGTGAAGTGATAAAAGGAAATAAATTTTGGCAAGATATTAAATAAATTCCAATAAAATTATAAGAATAATATAAATAACTTTTGACCATATAAAGGCTGATTTTAAATATATATATATATATTAATATATTAACTTGGTTGTGTTTTTATTTTAATGATTAAAGGGATACATTATGATAAAAAAGAGTTATTAAAATAGGACTATATTAAAAAGAAAATAGACTTGCATGTCTCTTAAATCCTTTTATAAACTTGAAAATAATATTGATAAGATATTTTATCATAAGATAATCTAATAAGAATAAGTTGAAGAATAAAAAGATATATTAGTTAAATTACATGTATTTCTATATAAAGAAATACAATATAATAGATATGGGAAGATTGTTAAATAAAATCATGGGATTTAAAATATGAGTTTATATACTTGAAAATATAATATATATAGTAGGTTTACTTTACTTGGAGCATAATTTAATGAATAATAGAATTTGAGCAAGATGATAGAAATTATTATCTTAATACTTTTTATAATATATAAAGTGATTGCATATCTTTTAAAGGAGCATATTATAAACTCAAATATATTTTGATAAGATATTCATATGGAAAAGTATGAGATAATTTGTTTAACATAATACTTGGGAATTTATTAAATAACTAAAGTACTAGAATAAGTATAATATAAAGTTACTAGTTTAAAGTTGGTAGCTTTCTATTGTTAAAATGCCTAGTTAGAAGATTATAAGATAAAGGGCTATTATTTTATAATATATCTCCAAGTGTAGGGAATTTAAAGACTTATGAACTACTTTATAATGATGATGGATATGATAAAAAATTTATTATATAATAAAATATTAGTATGACATATCTCTAGGGGTAGAGATTCTAAAAGATATAGACTTTATTAAATAACTATGGTAGTTGTGATAATAAGTTATTATATAAGAGTCCGGTTCACGTGCGAATGGGCGCCCAGGTGCGAAATAAGAAAGAACAGGAGCCGTTGGATCAAGAAAAATCAAATGCGCTGATCATTTTACTTAAAAAGGGGAAAAAAACGGCACGGGCGAATTATTGGCGAATTATTCGCGTATTTTTGAAAAAAAACGGAAATAGGACACGCGCCCAGATTGTTCATCAGTATTGTGGATTTGTTCATCAATAATGTGGATTTGTTCATCAAAACTGTGATTTTGTTCATCAAAACTGTGATTTTGTGCATAAATAAACTATTGCTTGTGCATCAAAAATCTATTGTTTGTACATAAAAAATGAACAAATGTGTATCAAAATTACATGCAATATGTTCATCAACATTGTGATTTTGTTCATAAAAAAACGAAAATATTTGTTCATCGGTTTGTGCATATTTGTTCATCTGTTTGTGCATATTTGTTCATTAGTAATATCAATTTGTTCACTGGTTTATGCATATTTGTTCATTGCCTTTTTCATATAATTGTTCATTACTAGATGCATATTTGTTCACTAGTAACCTCAATTTGTTCATTACTATATGCATATTTGTTCATTAATAACATCAATTTGTTCATAGCTAAATAAGGCACAAGCACACCTCTTCGATTTGTTGCTATCTCGTTCTCTTAGCATACACCATATTATTGCAAAGTCAAATTCTTTATCTCTATTATCTTTTGCATTCAAGTTTCTACATCAAACTTATCTTATTTTGGTAATATATTGAGCACTTCATTCGTATTGACAAGTTAGCCTTAAATCACTTCATTCGTATTATACTTTGAATTCAAGATAGCCTTAAAGCACAAAATAAATGCAAAAAATGCACAAATAGATAGTCCTAAATGTACAAGTTGATGGTATTAATAGTCCTAAATGTACAAGTTGATAACATTGACACATAAAACATAAGTTTATTTCAATTCCCAAATAAGGGTATAATAATGAACAAATAAGGTTATATCAATGAACAAATAAGGGTATATCCATGAACAAATAGGGTATATCAATGAACAAATAATGGTATACCAATGAACAAAAAAGAAGTATACTAATGAACAAATAATAGTATACTAATGAACAAATAATGGTATATCAATGAACAAATAGGGGTATATCAATGAATAAATACGACTATATCAATGAACAAATATGGGTATATCAAAACTAATTATATGTGCATAAAAAACTACATAATATTGTATTCCTACACATAAATAAGGTTAAAAAATAAAATTAAAAATTAAAAAAGTTCAAAATCGATGAACAATGTTATCAAAAACTCAATGCACAATTAGTTAGTATTGATGAACAATTGGTGAATATTGATGAACAAATCGCTATTTCTGATGAACAAACTGGGCGCGTCTCATAAAAACGTATTTTTCGAAAAATTCGTGAATAATTCGGGAAAAATTCGTCCGTGTCGTATTTTATTGAAAAATACGCGAATAATACGGGAAAAATTCGCCCGTGCCGTATTTTATTTTTTTTAATGAATGTTTAATCAGGGACGTTGATTTTTTGAAATGAACAATCGAGATTTATTCTTATTTCTCACCTAGGTGGCCATTCGCACGTGACTCTTTTTCATTATATAATATAATATTAATAGTGCTAAGTTATAATAGTTGCCTTGTATGAAAAAATAATTAAAAATAGAAAAGATAATATATCTTGTTCTAGTGATCCTAATTATATACTTATTGTTTATAAGATAAGTTTTTAAGACATGATCATATTTTTATATAAGCTATAGATATGGGAAAATATATGTGAATAAAGTAAGTAAGATTATTTTAATATTATGCTAAGTTATGGAAAGCTTACTTTATAAAGTATATAGAAAGTTCTATTTATGGAAATACTAAGAAGGAATTCCTATTAATATTTTATCTCTATTTAATATGGTTTATATATCTAATTAAGGCTTTACTAAAATAATGTTACTAATAAAATATTCTTTGATGAGAAAATAATATTTTAAGTATCATTATGGATATTATTGATAAAAAAAAGTGATATTATAATAACACTAAGTTGAGATATTTTAATAAGGATATAATGGACTTTTATAATCCTGAGAATATTATAAATTTCAATATAACTTTTTAGGTTGAATATTATATCATATGTTTTTATAAGGTTGTCCTTGCTTATTTATATTAAGAAATTAGCAAGTGAAATTAAAAGAATATTTTAAATAAATTAAATAATAAAATTATTGGTTTTCAAGAATGAAAATGTTTAAATATTAAGAATAAAAATTTATAAGAAATACAAGGATATTACCAACATAAAATAATAATAAGAAATATTATTATTTTATTCATCTCTACCTAAATTATTATTATAATAATTTAGTAATTAATTCTCTTATAAAAAGAATATAAGAGATATTTAAAACTTTAGAAGAATTAAAGAAATTCTTATTAAAGTTCGTTCGTACCTCTCGTGTCGATAGGTCGAGTCTCCGTTCCGAGTAAAGTCAATGATTTCCGTTCGTTCGTTCGTACACAATCTTAAAGGCTAAGGCAAGTGGAATTTCTCTTTGTAGCCTTAATAAACTCGTTTCGTGAAATTCCTCGATGTTGGGAACAACTTGTTTGCTAATAATAAAACAAACCTAGGAATATCGATTGCTAGAATTAATGACCCCATTGTTATCGTTATTCCGTTATTTAAATATTCGATAGGACTATTATGCTAGTCTTGTTTGTGACCTTGATTGTTTATGATCTCTTTTCGAGATCGGTTTGGATGGAATAGTAAGGGGTGCGGGCCTAACCCGACACCTCTGTATAACCCACTAAAGTCGTATTGCCACCATGCATAAATTACGACTTGTCGATCATGATCTATGTCCGCTCCTACGCCTCGGAGGGACGTAGGCACTCTAGCTAAGTGCCAGAACTTTTTGTTCCTGTCAGTGGTTCAGGCCGGTATATAAGCCCCCCACGCTCTTAAAATATGTCAACCTAAGTGAGAGTTTTCATCACTATACAAGATAAGTGCCCAATGCACAATTAAAAGACACCAAAACCGGACCGATCTCAAATGATCGATCCGGCTCTCGGTTCGCAAGAGCGCGAGAGGTTTTCAAAACTTGTATGAATTAATAATGTTCCCAACATACTTCCTACTCTAAAAAGAATTCTACAATCTCGTAGTTCTTCTCTCGATTATCGAGTTATCTCCTCTCGAGATACACTCTTCTCCGTCTCGTTAAGCCCCACAAAAAGACCTATAACTTAAAACATATCCCGATAATATACCTCGAATATTATAAATTACCGAAATACCCGTGAGAAGTTCCATTCTCACTTGCTTAGTCTCCTTAGACTAATTCCCCTACTTCCGCATTTTTGCCTGGTATTTCTCGCCCTTCGCGACAAATGCCAGACTGTAGGATTGTACACCGAAGTGATGAAGATGAAGTCTAGAAGGTTCAAGAAGCGTCAGGCGAGGATTGAAGGTCAAGGCAAGATGACATCAAAGGAAGGAAGGAATTCTCAACAGAGCAAGGCATTCCGAAGATAGTGCACTAGCTCTTCCCTTTTTAAAACCAAGCAAATCATCATCACATGAGTTGTCTTGGGAAAACATTCTTGTAATTTTAGATTACGTATTTTAAGCCCCTTTTTAAATGGCTTTACTTTCCGCTGCTACATCTTTTGTAAAACGACCCTCAATGTAATGAACGAAAGTTCTTATCAATAAATAAAAATCCGCTTTTGGTCAATTTCCTCTTCAATTAAAGAATCAAGTCTCATTCGTGAGCATCCGTTTATTTATGTAACATTTATGTTAATTTTCCGCATTTGTATAAGTTTAATATCATTCTAAAAGCCTTGGGTGACTTTGGACGGGAAAGTCCGAGGTCACTGGCGGTAATACCTAATGTTGTAAAATAGGGGTGTTACAGAATCAATAACTATTAAGAATTAAATAAGTGGTGGTAAGCGTCATATTTTAAAAAAAAATATGAGGTGTACTACCACCATTAATCTCATTATAAATTAATATTATACATATACTTTAATATTATAAAAGTGACACCTTACACATAAGTGGCGACGAATAGAAAAACCATATTAAAATTTATGTCCATAAAAATAAAATCATAGAAATTTCACCTATTTATAGTTTCATATTTACCATAGAAAAAATTACGGTAGATATATCTCACATACTAATATAATTATATAATATTAAAGTTTCTCATATTTTGTTCATAAAGATAAATAGTAGAGATATCATGTACTAATTTAGTGTGTAAGGAATTAAACATCACCTACTAATATATTAAGTGCAATAATTAATAACATTATCAATATTATTATATTATATATTTTTAACGATTGTAAATACTAATAATTATAATGGGTAAAGGAGTAAATTGAAAAATTAAGAAACTTATGTGGCATAGTTAAGAGATTGACAAATAGAATAGAGGGATTCGAGTTTAGTAATAGTATATAGATTAATGTAAATTGGACGGATGTAGATTAACCTGATGCTTACAACCTAAAATGAGTTTTCACTAGAGCATTATTCTATCAATATATATATATATATATATATATATATATATATATATATATGGTTGAGTTCAAGTAAGGAGGTAATTTAGTGTAAATAGTTAGGAGAAATAAGGAGCGTTGGATGTATGGAAATGAATGATATTGATTTTGATAGGATTAATGATTTAAAAGAAAAAAGAATAATAAAAAACCTATCACGTAGATTACGGTGGTTACCAAAATTATACCTTTTTTTTAATATTTTTATCGTCGAAAGTTTATTGTAGCGTACATTTGCATCATATTATAAGGTGTTCATCAATTAACATAGAGTTGTTCATTACAATAAAGAAATTGTTCATTAAAAAAATCTTCCTACATTGAACTAATTTGTTCCTTGTTCACTATCTATATTATGTTGAGTTATTGTTCATCAATTAATTTAGATTTGTTCATTACAATAAAGAAATTGTTCACTAAAAAATTTAAATACATAGAACTAATTTGTTTGTTGTTCATGATATTAGGGTTGATTTTATTTTGAAAAATAATTACTCTAATATAAGCAAAAAAATCAATCTGCTTCTCTCTCTTATAGTTTTCATCACTTCTATATATAAGCGTTGATGAAAAAACTCTCTCACCTCTTATAGTACATATTGAACAACTAACATATCACAAATGAACAACTACTTGTTCTCGAATGAACAACTACAATCTCACACCTATTAATAAAAAACCAATGAACAACTACTTACTTATAAATGAACAATTAAATATGATCAGAAGAACATCTAACTATCCTAGTTGTTCTTCTGATTATATATAATTGTTCATTCATAAGTAAGTAGTTGTTCATTGTTTTTTTATTAATAGGTGCGAGATTGTAGTTGTTTATTCGAGAACAAGTAGTTGTTCATTTGTGATATGTTAGTTGTTCAATGTGTACTATAGAAGGAGAGCAAATTTTTTCATCAACGCTTATATATAATCATCATCATTGACCCAGTGAGGCTCCGCTACAACGGAATCTGGGGGGTCAAGATAGGGGTACCCCTGCCCAAGGGAAAGGGGGTACGCCCGTATAGACCCAAGAAAAACTGAAATTCAGCTATGTGACAATAATAACTGAATTTAGTTAGAATGCACCAAATTGATATAGGGACTAAATCCATCTCAAAGGCAGTGTATGAAAGCCAATGAGCATGAGGATGCGCCCATATCAACTCTTTGACAATACGAAAAACCATTGTTCAACTCTTTGTCAACATGAAAAAACCAAAAGCCCTGCCCTTCCATCCCTTGGTCAGATATAGAGGGAGGGAAGAGGCCTTTGGTGTCCCCTCCAATCAAGAATTGGGGCCTCACAATCACTAGCCCGTTTTCTCTCATGCCTTTCTTAGTTCGTGGTTCGATATTCTAGTGTCCTAGGCGTAGAGGAACCACACCAATCCATCCCGAACTTGGTGGTTAAACTCTACTGCGGTGACGATACTGTAGGGGAGGTCCTGCGGAAAAATAGCTCGACGCCAGGATGATAAAAAGCTTAACACCTCTCATTCTTATTACTTTTTCAATATCAACGCTTATATATAAAAGCGATGAAAACTATAAGAGAGAGAATCAGATTGATTTTTTGCTTATATTTGAGTAATTATTTTTTAAAATTAAATCAACCCTAATCCCTAGAATTACGCTCCATTTGTCTTTGATTTTTTAAAAGTTATTTATTATTTTAAATCTACACCATTAATTATATAAGATCTGACGCTTCTAAAAGCTCCTCATTATTTACCATAAGAAGGCTATTTACTTGAACTCGACCCTATATATATTGTGTTAGAATAATTGAATAGAAATTAATTTTAATTTGCATCGAATAAATACATCCATTCAATATATAAGTACAAAGTATAAAATTTGTTACAAACAATTTCATAACCTTACCATTCTAACAAAAAAGATTAAAACATCAAAAACACTAACTAGAATGAAACAGAAATATGGATAATAGTAGGAACACTTATAAAAAAAGTAATACAAATATTTACATATTAATATAAACTACGCATAAAATAAAGAAAGACCCACATTAAATTATTAAAAACAATACTCCTAGAAAATTCAATATAGTTGAATGGTTAACACAGAAAATGGTAAAGGAAGGGGAGAACCGGAGAACAAAGGCCCATAAAAGCATGTGCTATCAAGGGGATTACCAATTCTCTCTTCCATTTTTTATTAAAAATGAGGATCCTCTTGGATGTAGGGTGAAAGAGAGAATCCTCTCTTGAGAGAGGAATGTGGTGAATTCCTCTATGGATAGAGGAATGTGCACATTATTTTTGTCTATAAATTGAACCTAATATTGTGAGAGTATGTGCATCGGATTCGGATTGTGATTAAATTCTTATGACAATAATGTTGTTATTTATGCTTAATGTTTTCATTTTACATCTTATTTTATATTGTTGTTTGTATTATCTTAATGTTAATCAAGATTTAATTATTAGTAGTAATCAATTTATATTGTCATAAGTAATATATATTTTTTTATTGAATGTTAAATTAATTTATTAATTAATTAAAATCATAAGGAGTGAATAAATCATAAAATGATAATATGAATATGTGGTAAGATATATGTATAAAAAATTGGAAGAGAGGAGAAGAAATGATTCTCATGGTTGTGGGTGGATATAGAGAAAGAGGAAAAGGAAGAGGAAAGAGTGAGATATAATATAGGGTAGGTGAGGTGTCAAAAAGAGGTAAAGAGAGAGAAAGTGAAGAGAGGATTGATAATTCTCTTGATAGCACATGCTCGCCACACGTTGTAGTGGGGTGGGGCCCATAAACAATTTGTAAGAAAATTAATTCTCACCAGTGTCGAACACTGCACAAGTGATTAAGTAGTCTCTGTACAAACCACTTAACCAGAGATAGTTCTTACTATGCATTACTAGTAATTTTAATTATAAGGGGGCCTAAAAATATGGGGGCCTTGTTCTATCAGCACAATGGACGGGCCTGGTTAAGATTAAAAGAGATAAGAAAATAGTAATTTTATTAAAAAATATTTTTTTTCTTATTTACGCTTGGGATTTGCTAAAATTACGACATTTGATTTCTTAAGTTACATTCACATATTTTATGTATATGTTCACACTTTTATAAGACATGTTCACATATTATCACCTTATCACCTTACAAGTTCAAATATTTAATAATACATCCACATATATTACAAGTGTGTTGACATAGTAGTACTATTTGTTCATGTTTTATGCTCATATCTTCATATTCGATTAAATCATCATACAAGCGTTAAACGACTTTAAAAAATTTGACAAAAAAATAAAAAAAAATTTTATTTTATTTTTCGCTTGTTTTTGCCAAAAACACAACACTTGACATTTTATACATGTTCAAATTATTACAAGAGTTGTTCACATATAACCACATTTTAACTTCAGAAAATTTAGTATACGTTCACTTATAATATAGGTACGTTCACATATTAGTATTGCATGTTCACGTTTTATGGCCTTATGTTCATACTCGATTTATACCATTCTATATACGTAAAAAGAATTTTAAAAAATAAAGTAATTTTTTTTTAATCGGATGGCCTAGATTCAGGGAACAATTCTCGTCAGCATGAAGATGACCAAGATGATGAGAATCATGATGATAAAGACTCAATGGAAGTTCCTCCGATTGATGATGATTTCCAAGAGAACTTCCAAATAGGTTCCCTCAATCTGCCCAACAATGATATTGCATCAATGGAGCATCCAAGTTCAAATGTTCAGGGGAAACCAAGGAACAATGCGACAATTTAGGGGAATAGTGAAGTTGTAACGAAAGAGGAACACCTAGTTGAGGCAAAGGAACCAAGTGTGGTACCAAATGTCATAAAAATCTAGAAAAGGAACTACCGTCAAAAGAAGGATCATCCTATCGACAACATCATCACTCTATTCAACAAACGGGTACATACTCACTCCTTTGTACAAAATTTTTGTGCATTCAATGCATTTGTCTTATTTGTGGAACCAAAGAACATCAAAGAAGCCTTACAAGAAGCAGATCAGATCGTATCTATGCAAGAAGAACTTCATCAGTTTCAAAGGAACAAAATATTGAAGCTTATTCCTCATCCAACGAACAAGAACATTATAGGAACAAGGTGGGTCTTCAGGAACAAACAAGATAAAACTAGAGCCGTGTCAAGGAACAAAGCAAGGCTGGTGGCACAAGGCTACACTCAAGAAAAAGAAATTAACTACGATGAAACTTTTACCCCATTGACAAGAATTGAAGCTATTTGCCTCTTGATAGCCTTTGCAACACTTCAAACTCCATCAAATGGATGTGAAGACAACCTTTCTAAATGCCCATATCAAGGAACAAGTCTACATAGCTCAACCCCAAGGATTCAAGGATGGGAACAACACTGATCATGTCTACTTCCTAGAAAGAGCTCTCTAGGGCCCGAAGCAAGCCCGTCGTGACTAGTACGATAGGTTTGCACAATTCCTATTGTCAAATGGTTATCTTCATGGTTCCTTTGACAAGACTCTCTTCCTAAAGAAAGATTCCAAAGAGACTTTGATTGTTCAAGTCTAGATGATAGTCTTTGGTGTTACTAACTCCTCTCTTGTTGAAAAGTAAGAATCTTATGAACAACGAGTTTGAAGTAAGTTTGACAGGAGAATTGATGTTCTTCATGGGGATCCAAATTTCCCAAACCAAGGAGGGAACACAAATCGATCAGTAAAAATATAATAAGGAAATGTTGGAGAAGTATGGTATGGATACATGTAAACCAATTGACACCCTATCTCTCCCAACACTCGTCTAAATACAAACAAAATAGGGTTGTGTGTGAAACAAAGGGTATACAGAGGGATGATTGATTCCCTACTCTATCTAACCGCTAGTAGGCTTGATATGGTGTTTTTAGTGTGCCTTTGTGCACGTTTTCAAGCTAATATTAAGGAATCACATCTGAAAGAGGTGAAGAGAATTTTTAGGTACTTGAAGGGAAGAGATGACATATGCATGTGGTATCCAAGGAATACTTACCTTGAACTAGTTGCATATTCATATGTAGACTTTGTTGGGCATCTTTCCGATTGAAAGAGCACATCTGGAATGTCACAGTTCTTTGGATCGTGCTTAGTGTCATGAGGATCAAAGAAATAGAATTTTGTATCTCTCTCACCCACTGAGGACGAGTATGTTGTAGCCTCCTCGTGTTGTTCCCAAGTGTTCTTATTAAATTACAAACTACAAGACTACGGTATGTCTCTTGGCATTGTTCCTATTCATTTTGACACCACTAGGGCCATAAACACTTCCAAGAATCTTGTGCATCATTCATTCTCCTACTAAGAATATTGATATTAGACATCATTTTCTATATGATAATGTTGAGCATGGAAACATTTCTATGGAACACTATAGAAATGAAGAGTAAATCGTGGACATCTTTACCAAAGCTTTAGACACACATCCCTATGAGCACCTTCATATGCTCCTAGGGATGATAACTCTAAAATTAACAAGTCTTAGTTTGTTATTCCCCTAATGACTTACTAGTTTTGTTAAGTTGCATGTTATGGAATTGTATGAACACGTTTTTCAGTTTGCATTCTTACTAGTCTAAAGCATAAGTCTTGGCATTTTACAAAACTATTACTTTCTTTATTCCCAAAATGATCAACCTGAGTTCCTAACCCTCATTATAAGCCATAATGATGGTTGATCATAAGATCGCCTTAAGTCGTTAATCAGGTAAATGCTTCCTATGAACCGTCTTTAACTTATTTTTCGAGTTGCAGATTGCTGGATTCCCTTTATTGTTCCCTAGCTAGCCCTTCCGATGTTTGCGTTTGGATATGAGTTCCTATACCCCCTCTATCCAAACCTGTCCTTTCTACAAAAGTTATGGGAATTGTTTACTATACTTGGAAGTTGAGAAATGAGGTGATCTTCAAGGATGCTCAATTGGATAATTCTGCTTCTGCTCAACAGATCATAACATATTGTAAGATAAGATTTACTATTAAGTTGAAACTTCAAGGCAACGTGCACAAGCTATGAGGCAGATAATGCATTTGTGAAAATTTGCTTGTCTTGTTACAATTCGGTTATAGTGTCCCTTTCCTGCTCGTATTTCCTAAGGGTTGTTGTGCTCTCTGAAGGAGACTAGTTAGGGTTTGGAGTGCTTCCAACAACTTATTAAGGTAGCTTTTAGGTTAGGTTTCTTTGTTTTTAGGGTAGCTTGTTTTGTTCACACTCCCTCTTACACTGGTTGTTGAATGGAAAAGCATGTGCTTGACCATGATGATGCAAGGGTGAAGTGGCCCACAATTTAACTTTGTGCCCTTACGAGGCTTGTTCTCTATAAAGGCCAAACAGGACGCTCGGAAGTGTATGTCTCCTTTATGAATTAAGTTGTATTTTTTGAGTTTTGCTGTGTACTCACTTTTTCCTTCTCCCCTTTCTTAATAAATATTTACCACTTGTGAAAAAGCTCCATGTACAAGCTTGGTAGATAAAACAACGCAATTTTCTTCTTCAAGTTGGCTTCATCAATTCGGTGGTAGATTCTTCTTTGTTTGTTCTTGATAAGCTAGAATATATTAGATTATATTAGGTTAATTAGGATAATTAGAATATTATCTTTTAGATTTGGTTTTATCTTTTTAGGAAGAATATCTTTTTAGTATTTCATCTTGTTAGCTATTAGGGTTAGAATTTTATTATATATACTAATGTATTAGTTTTATGGAGGAAGGAATCAATGAAACCAATTAATTAATTTATCCCTTTGCTCTAAATTTATTATCGTTCTTCTTCCCGTGGTTACCAACCACGTTTATCGAGCCAATCCCACATCGGGTGCGTCTCAACCCCGTGGAAACCAACCACGTTTATCGAGTCAATCCCACACCAGGTGCGTCTCAAACCCTTGACCAACAAGGTTCCGATACGAATCCACACCGGGTCTGTATCAATTGGTGCTTTCATTCTTGAACATCGCAATTATCATGTCCAGTGTCGCGCAGATGCGAGCCATTCTTCACGACATGTTGTTGACATACGATGCTATGGATCAACGACTCGACGCTATAGCTCAACAATTGGACCGAATTTGTCATCTCCTGGGCAGTCCTCACGAAGATGCGAGCGAGGTGGAGCGCAACCCTAGCCCCGCGCCCGCCGTCAAGGTCCCGGCACTCGCGGCCAGCGTGACCCGCGCCCGCACCCGCGTCCCCCAAACCTCCTGCGCCCGCAGCCATTTCGTGCCCCGTGCACGCGGTTTTGTGCCTTGCGCCCGCGGTTTCGTGCTTCGCGGCCTTCGTTTGCCCTTCTCCGCCGCCTGCAGATTTCATTCCTAAAATTCTTGGCGATACGGAAAGGCAGGAGAATGAACCTTCAGCATCAGATATGCCTTCCACCGATGCACATCACGATTCTGGCATAGACTTGGAGGTTGTTCTAATTACTGGTTGTTGGGTATTAGGTGGATTCATCTTTATCTTTGATCCTGGAGGAACAAGTTTACAACAGCAGCGCATGATTTCTCTTCCTGATTTCCGCCTCGAGGACGAGTCGATTCTCACCGGGGGAGTAATTGATACGCTAGAATATATTAGATTATATTAGGTTAATTAGGATAATTAGAATATTATCTTTTAGATTTGGTTTTATCTTTTTAGGAAGAATATCTTTTTAGTATTTCAGCTTGTTAGCTATTAGGGTTAGAATTTTATTATATATACTGATGTATTAGTTTTATGGAGGAAGGAATCAATGAAACCAATTAATTAATTTATCCCTTTGCTCTAAATTTATTATCGTTCTTCTTCCCGTGGCTACCAACCACGTTTATCGAGCCAATCCCACCTCAGGTGCGTCTCAACCCCGTGGCAACCAACCACGTTTATCGAGTCAATCCCACATCGGGTGCGTCTCAAACCCTTGACCAACAAGGTTCCGATACGAATCCACACCGAGTCTGTATCAGTTCTTCTCTTGACACACTCGATTATATATCTTCTTGTCTATGTGGGCAATATACTCATCACTTGCAGTCATTCACATGCTATTGAGGATATAATTGGTTGTCTCTCTAGCAAGTTTTCACTTAAGGATGTGGGCTCTCTCTCCTATTTCTTTGGTGTTGAAGTTCAATAGCATCCAAAAGGTTTGTTCTTAAATCAACACAAATACAACACTAATTTACTATGTGATACGCTGGTTTTAGTACAGCGTAATTATGTATTTTTATTAGGATTTCTGAGTGTTTTAGGCTAGATTAGGATGTTTAATTGTAATATCATAAAAGCCTATAGATGAAGCTTTTGAAAACAGAAGTCCTAAGTTCGAGCTGAAGACCCGCTTTACAGCGGTTGCAAAGGAAAACAAGTTTGAAGTTTCGAAGAAACCAGGACCCGCGACCGCGGGTCGAGATCGAGACCGTGGGTGATGTTGATTCTGCGGACGCCGAGAGATTGAAGGACCCGCGCTTGCGGGTGGCAATGTTTCAGCGCCGACTTCGTTTCGCTTTATTTTATCTTTTTATTATATTATTATATCTAGTTCTAGTTTGGATGTTTTTAGTATTTAAGTTTAGTTTCGTATTCAGTTGAGGAGATCTAGCATACTTTTGGAGAGTTTTATTTTTAACCTAGTTTTTATTTCTATTATGGAGAACTAATTTCCCTTGGAGTTTGTTTGATCAAGGAAGCCTTTTTATTTGAATTCGTGAGATTCTGGTAACTTTTCTACCTTTGGTTAATATCAAAACTCTTGTTTTTATTTATATGATCTCTGTTTGATTTTTATGAGCGTAATCAACTTGTTTGATTGACTTAGATCTACTATTTGGATTAGGTTTGATTGTTGTGTGTGCAATCTTATTTATCCTTGAAATAAATCTTTTTTAGAACCGTGGACTAGAATTGAGAAAGAGTATTTGATGATTATTTTATGCATGAGACTCGTTGTTTGATTGCATGAATTGATTTCCTGTTATCCCTAATATTTTGCATGATTTGAATTAAGCGTTCTTGTTCATATCATAATTTCTCTTGGACCGTGGACAAGCGGAAATCTTTTATAAGGATTGGAATTAACCTGGGAATTAATAGAAAAGTGGATGAATAAACTCTGCTTTCCTTTAATTGGTTTGAAACCTAATACTGTTTGCTTGCTTAAACCCCAAAAACCTTGTCTTTGTTCTTTGCTGATTGATTAGAATACCGATTCTCTTGGTTTCGATCCCTTACTTGCATGCTATACTTGGTTTGTAGTTTTTGGTAATTTATTTTTGATCTTGACAACAACGACTTTTGCCGAGTCAAATTTTGGCGCCGTTGCCGGGGAATCAGTTTTAATTTTCTAATAAATTGGCGTTTCTAACGACCCGCACTCGCGGCTCGACGCCCGCGCCCGCGGCCTGACCCGCGCCCGCGGTTTAACACCCGCGCTCGCGGTTTGGTTTGTCCAAAATCCCTGAATCGGTAAGAACCTATCTTATGCTTCTTACCGATTTTTAGGCATTTGATCTAGAAATTCGCCCGTTGTTCCGTTTGATCTAGAAATTAACAGGACTCTGAGAGAGCTAAGACGTCAAGTTCAAGCTCGAGTGTTAGGCATTCAGTTTGATCCAGTAACATCTTCTTCTTCTTCCTCATCTGATTCAGAGGTTGAAGAACAACTAGTAACAATGGTAGATCGTACTATTAGACAACTGACTGCGCCTAATCTATAGCAACAACAGCTTGGTCTTCAATTTCCCGCACTAGGGGAAGGAGTGAAGTTTGAGTTAAAGTCTGGTCTTCTCCATTATTTGCCCAAGTTCCATAGATTGAGTGGGGAGGATCCGAATAAACATCTTACAGAGTTCCATTCTGTCTGTCAGGGCATGAAGCCGGTTGATGTGACTGAAGATCAGCTGATGTTGAGGGCTTTTCAATTTTCTTTAGCTGATGCAGCTAAGGAGTGGCTTTTGTATTTAGCACCTGAGACGATTACTACTTGGGCTCAAATGAAGGGTGCCTTTCTGGAAAAATATTTCCCTGCTGCCAAGCAAATGTCTATCAAGAAGCAGCTGAGCAGTTTGGAGCAGGGTGATGATGAGAATCTGTATGAATATTATGAGCGTTACAAGAGGCTCATAGCTAACTGTCCCTATCATGGCTATTTTGATAAAGATATTATCTTTTATATTATTGAGGGGCTCTGTGATGCTGATAGGCACTTGATGAATGCGTCCTGTGGAGGTTCCTATGAGAATCTCACTCCTAGGCAAGCATTTGAAAAGTTGGAGACTCTAGTTGAGCAATGCAAAAACCAGAGAAAGAGGTCCAATAGTAGGTCTGTTAATTCTCTGAATGATTCCCTGAATGCTGAACTAAGGGAGTTAGAGCAACCCCAAGAGATTCTCTATATACATTGATATTTGTGTTTTTGGAGAATGCTAAACTTTTTTTAGCCCAACAGATTCTCTAACACATTCTTCAAAATAGGGATGGAGGGGAAAATGTAAAGTGTTTTCTCTAAATTTAGGGAATTCCCCAAATGCGTTTGGGGAGTGAAATAAATGTAGATGTTATACATGTTAACTTGCAATTGGTCCTATTAAATTTATAGTATTTTGGAAAATATTTTATATATAAAAAATAAAGATAATAAATGCTATTTTCTTCAAAATAAAGAAATTGTTGGAGTTGGAGTGAATATTTTTTAGAGAATTTGACTTTAGGTTCCCCATTTTAGAGAAAATTATAGAGAAATTGTTTGGCATGCTCTTAAAGGCTATGATGAAACAACTGTTGGTGGGTAATGGAGCTTCAAGTTCAAGGGCTTGTGGAATCTGTGGTGAAACATGCCATCCTTCTGATGCATGCCCTATTATGCAAGAGCCAGCAACTGATGTTAATTCTATAGGGAACTATGATCAACAAAGGCCCCGGAATGACCTATATTCGAATACATATAATCCGGGGTGGGCAAAGCATCCTAACTTTAGGTGGAATCAACAACTTCAACAACCTTTTCCACAACAGGGAGGTCAGCCCAACTATGTTCCCAGGCCTAATTATGGGCCAAGGCCTCAAGTTCCTCATGAAAATCCCGCTATTATTGCTCAGCTTATGAAGGAAAATCAAGAGACCAAGGCTGTAGCGAAAAGCCTTGAAAATCAATTAAGTCAGATTGTAACCATTCTTAATCGTTTATAAGCCAAAGACTTGGGAAAACTGCCATCTCAGACTATTAACCCGAGGGAGAATGTGAGTGCAATCACATTGAGGAGTGGGAAAGATCTGAATATTGAAGTCCCAGCCAGCGGAAACCAACCAAGCTCGCAGGAGGACAGCCCCGATCGCGGTACAGAAAACGAAGCTGAAACTGAGCGTCGAATAGAACCCGCCACCGCGGATCAAAACTGCGCCCGCGGCTCAGCCGCGCCCGCAGGTCACCACCCGAGCTCGCGGGTCCTTCCTCCGACAGAATCACATCCTTACGTTCGGCCTTCGTTTCCTCCCATGGCTTCGCAAAAGCCCGTTCCACCATTTCCTTAGGCACTAAAGGACACCAGGAGGCCAGCCAACGACAAGGAAATTTTCAAAACCTTCTCCAAGTGTGAGGTAAATGTTCATCTACTTAAACTTGTTCAAAGTATTCCTCGTTTTCCAAAGTTTCTGAAAGAATTATGTATTATTAAGAGGAAACAAAAAGAGAAGGGGAAGGTTACGAAAGTAAATCTTGTTGAGAATGTTGAAAATGTATCTTCCATGCTTCAAAGGCAATTGCCTAAGAAGTATGGGGATCCAGGGAGGTTTACTGTTCCCGTTACTATTGGCGAGGCAAAAATTGAGCATTCTATGCTTGATTTAGGAGCATCTATAAATGTCATGCCACTTAGCATGTATGAGAGGTTAGGTCTAGGGCCATTACAGGATTCAAATATTACTATTGAATTGGTTGATCACTCTAATGTGCATCCGAAAGGATTTGTGGAAGATGTTTTAGTGCAGGTGGACGGTTTAATTTTCCCGACGGACTTTTATGCCTTGGAAATTAGTAAGGGGAGATAGGACCCAGTTTTACTGTTGGTTCGGCCATTTATGAAGACGACGAGCGTCGTGATTGATGTTTCAAAGGGCCTATTATCTATGGCACATGAAGGGAAAAAGGTCTAGTTTCAGATAGATGATGACATGTTTTGAGCTATAAAGACGTCGGGCCAACGACGTTAAACAAAGGCGCTGCTCGGGAGGCAACCCGAGGTAAGTTTTTCTTTTCTTTTATTTTTGTCTTTTTAGTTTAGTTTTAGTTTTAGTTTCGTTTTGGTTTTGTCGGGCTAACATGCAGGTTAAAAATGTCAAACCTCGAAGAAAGTGCAAGGCGAGGACCCGAGGTCACGGCTGGACCCGCGACCGCGTCCCAGGACCCGCGCTCGCGGGTCGGCCTGACGGAATCGTGTTTTTGTTTTAAATAATAAAAAAAGAAAAATAATATAAAAATAAAAAAATAAAAAAAAGGTTTTCTGGTGAAACCCCCGAAATAAAAGGCTTTCAGGTGAAACCCCTAAAATAAAAGGTTTTCGGGTGAAACCCTCGAAAAAGCCTCAATCAGTACCAACCCGAGCCCAAAACAGTACAAAAAGTCCCTAGCCCTTCTCAAAATTAAAAACAACAACCCTTTTCTTCCTCATTCCTTCACAACACAATACAAGCCTCCATTCCACAAAACCACTACCAAACACCTTCTCCACCACCGCGTACGTACTCCTTCCCGCGATCAACTAAGACCCGCGCACGCGGCCACCGACCCGAGCCCGCGGCTTGCCACCACCATCGGTAGATCGGTTGAAGAACTTGGTTGAAGTAAAGGCGTTTTAAAGGTTTGAGCAAATTCGGGTCAGATCTACATGGGTTGTAGCCCTCTTGCTTTTTGGAGTTCTATTGCTTCCTTGTTGAGGTCGATTTGTTGTTTGAGAAGCATTTGAGGAATTTTAGAAGATTTGGGGTTGTTTTTTGCCATTGTTGTTCGACCGGGAAGCTCAGATCTGTTCGCCGGCCTGACCCACGCTCGCCTCTGACGACCCGCGCTCGCGGGTGACTGCTGACAGAACCGCGCACGCGGGTGACTACACACGCCCGTGGGTTGCTTCTTCTCCAGATCTGCGGTCCCTGTTTGCTACACGCGCCCACGGGTACTTATTTTCCGGGTAATATTTCTCGTTCGATTCTGTTCTATATTCAGTATGACATAATTTGGTTTACAGAATCTGACTGATGGACAGAGGGAGTTGTGGGATAAGTATGAGACTAGGAATTTTGTCAATACTAAGTTTTTTGACATCCCTACATTGATTGATTTGGGATTTAGGGAGTGTACAGAACAGTTGTTAGAAACTGGGGGTTTAGGTAGATTTAGAACTATGCTTATTCCTACCTACAAAGGGCTGACTATAGAGTTTCTGTCTACATTCCGCTATTCTGTTGGGGTTCTGACATTCCATGCATTTGATAGAGTGTGTAGCATATCCCGTGAATAGGCCTTTCTTATTTTTGGGATTACTTCTCCACCTACTGAAGGGTGGAAGAGTATATTGACAAATGCCACATTCTTTGATTTTTCGTATGCACTTACTGGCTCCCCCTTCAACACTAATTTTGGGGAGACAAGCAGTAAGATTCCCCACCCTTGTGTGCGTCTGTGTCACAAGGTTTTAGCTATGGAATTTTTAGGGCAGGGAGAGGTGAACAAGGTATCTATGCATGACATGTAGATTATTAAGTGCTTGTTTCCTTTTCCATCTAAGTGCCCAGACTGGTTTGGATTATTTGTTGCATCAGCTAGGAAGTATCCTAGGAGACAGGGGCAGATAGGATTGGGTGGCATGGTTACACATCTAGCCACTCAGTTTGTTACTATTGAGTAGATTGAGGCTCGATATGGAGGACGTTTGACTAATGGTTACAGATATACACATCAGGCGTTAGTTAAGGTTGGTTGTTTGAGAGGTTCAATTGACGGGGGTTGGACTTGGTTACATGGGCATCCTCCTGCACCTTTTCTGCGTTTACCTACAGTTTTACAGTATGAAAATACTGTATATGATTTTCACTTACAGCCTAATATAGACGCTCTTGTGGAGGTGGTTGAGGAGGATTATGAGGATGATGGTGGAGGATGGGATGAGCATGTTGAGGCATATCACTCTAGATTTTCTTTTGAGCCATCTGGATGGGATCCTGGTCCACATTCTACAGCTGGTTGGGGTGTACCTAACCCAGCTACACATGCATCTACTTCTGCATCTACATTTGCTCCTTCTGGTTTACCATGGACTCTTGAGATGACATTTGAGGAGCGAGTTTTGAGTGGACTGCATCATTTATCAGTTCGACAAGATGCACTTTATGTGCACCAGAGATAGGCTGCTTTATTCTTCCAGACTCAGTGACCAGATTTTCCACCATTTCCTCCACCAGGTCAACAGTGAGTCTTCTGATTCCCTCTTCTATACTTTGATTTATATTTCTTAGCTTCATTGGGGACAATGAAGGGTTTAAGTATGGGGGAGGGGATTCACTTATATATGTATAGTTGCATTTATTTCTGTTATTTGATTCAGTTGTTTCAGTTATATAAAAAAATGAAAAAGCCATAAAAAATATAAAAAAGGCATATAAAATCCTGGGATGAGCTGAAAACCCGAAAGGGCGGCTCAGGTAATAAGCAGGTAACCCGAACCAGCATTAGGCTGGGGTAATATGAGGTTTATGAGAGATGTGAGTATATGTGAGCACACCTAAAGAAAAATCAAAAAAGTGATTAGGTGAAAACCCGAAAGGTCGCCTAAGTAGAATAAGTGGTAAAATCAGAGTGTTTAGGATCATATTCTACTTCAGGGTATGGGGATTACACTTTAGATGTTGGGTAGATCCTAGGTTGCTCTACACTTTTTAGAGCTTGAGTGCTATATTTTGTATTAGTGAGGTGTGTGTTTGAGCTTTCATGTCTTTGCTCATTATTTCTCTCCATGAGTTCGGGTTGTGAGTTGAGAGTTAGATTGTTCATTCTCTCCATGAGTTCGGATCCTTGATAGGATTTATTGTTAGATTTATTTTGAGCTTACTCGAGGACGAGAAAGATCTAAGTATGGGGGAATTTGATACGCAGGTTTTATTACAGCGTAATTATGTATTTTTATTAGGATTTCTGAGTGTTTTAGGCTGGATTAGGATGTTTAATTGTAATATCAGAAAAGACTACAGATGTGTTGGGAAATTCGGATCACCTACTGTCAATAATAATGACAACATAGATCCACAAGAGAAATCAGAAATAAACAGTAAAGGAAGACAAGAGATTTGTTAACCCAGTTCGTCAGAATGACTACGTTTGGGGGCACTACCAAGCCAGGGATATCCACTAGATCTGAGACTTACAAGGATTACAAGACCTGTTAGTCTAACCTAATCTCTCTAGCGCTATGATTTTTCCCTCTCTCTGCTCTCAGGTTTTCAGCACATCAATTACAATAACCTAGTTGGGTATTTATAGAGGATTTTAGGCATAAAGATATAAACAAGATATTACAAGATATTGCAAGATATCACAAGGATATAATTTCAATCCCCTAGATATATTCTTTCCTAATATCTAATATCTTCTATCCATTAATGATAGAAAATCCCATCTACCAAAAATAGCCCGAATCAGGCTCCAAAAAAAATCCCAACAATCTCCCACCTGGAGACTAATTCCAATTGTAATGGTCTTCTTCTTCAGCAGAGTCCTTCAATCTTGGTAGTGCCGGGCCTCCAACTTATGTAAGCCCGTCTGAAGCCTTGCCAGGCCTCAGTTTTTCCTCTTCAACCATGTCAGCCTACCTGACTTTCTTGCCAACTGCACAGTCATCCCATTCAGCTAACTCAACAAACTTCAGATAGAACTCAGAGGATGAATCTCTATCCAGTTCTTCAATGATCTCCTGACCATCTTTCCATGGCTCATCCTTCAAGGCCTCCTGCCTACTAGAAACCACTGCCATACTCCCACCAGAACTTGTGGAACTCAGAATCAATACATCACTATCATCTCCCAGATAATCCGCTGTTGTATTTTCTGACTCCTTCTCTCACGATGCCTGACACTCGTTCTTGTATTGACCAAATTCACCACAATTCTAGCACTTGATCTTGCTCTTGTCCTTGGTGGCCTTCTCCTTCCCTTTGGAATTCGACCCACCATGACCAGATCTGCCCTTATTCCCTACATTCAAAGCTGATCCAAATGCAGGGGATGTTTCTTTCCTGCGAATCTCTTCGCTCATAATCAAATCTCTCACATCATCAAACTTAAGTTTCCCTTTACCAATCGAAGCACTAAAGGCAGTAACAGTTCCGTCCCAACTTTCAGGCAAAGAAGAAAGTAGAATTAGGGCTTGTACCTCATCATCGAATTCAATCTCAACCGACTCTAGTTGTGCAATCGTTGCGCTGAATTCGTTCAAGTGCTTGGATACCGGTGTGTCCCCCCGCATCTTCTGGTTGACTAACCGCCTTATCAAGTGCACCTTGTTCACCGCTGATGGCTTCTCATACATCGCGAACAAGATCGAAAGCAGTTCCTTTGTCGTCTTAGCCTTCACCGTGTGATGGGCTACATTCCTGGACAAGGACAAGTGAATTGCACTCATCGCCTTCCTATCCAACAAGTTCCACTCATCATCTTTCATGCCCTCCGGCCTCTTTCCAAGAGGCAAATGAAGCTCTTTACCATAGAGGTAGTCTTCCATCTGCATATTCCAGAAGCCAAAGTCTGTCCCATCAAACTTATCCACCGGGATCTTTCCGCTCAATGCCATCGTAGGAACCTGCAGCTCTGATACCAGTTGTTGGTAAATTCGGATCACCTACTGGCAATAATAATGAGAAAACAGATCCACAAGAGAAATCAGAAATAAACAGTAAAGGAAGACAAGAGATTTGTTAACCCAGTTCGTCAGAATGACTACGTCTGGGGGCACTACCAAGCCAGGGATATCCACTAGATCTGAGAATTACAAGGATTACAAGATCTGTCAGTCTAACCTAATCTCTCTAGCGCCCTGATTTTTCCCTCACTCTGCTCTCAGGTTTTCAGCACATCAATTACAATAACCTAGTTGGGTATTTATAGAGGATTTTAGGCATAAAGATAGAAACAAGATATTACAAGATATTGCAAGATATCACAAGGATAGAATTTCAATCCCCTAGATATATTCTTTCCTAATATCTAATATCTAATATCTTCAATCCATTAATGATATAAAATCCCATCTACCAAAAATAGCCCGAATCAGGCTCCAAAAAAAATCCCAACAAGATGAAGCTTTTGAAAATAGAAGTCCTAAGTTCAAGCTGAAGACCCGCTTTACAGCGGTTGCTAAGGAAAACAAGTTTGAAGTTTCGAAGAAACCAGAACCCGCGACCGTGGGTCGAGACCGAGACCGCGGGTGATGTTGATTCCGCGGACGCCGAGAGATTGAAGGACCCGCGCTCGCGAGTTGGGACCCGAGCACGCGGGTGGCGATGTTTCAGCGCCGACTTCGTTTCGCTTTATTTTATCTTTTTACTATATTATTATATCTAGTTCTAGTTCGGATGTTTTTAGTATTTAAGTTTAGTTTCGTATTCCGTTGAGGAGATCTAGCATACTTTTCGAGACTTTTATTTTTAACCTAGTTTTTATTTCTATTATGGAGAACTAATTTCCCTTGGAGTTTGTTTGATCAAGGAAGCCTTTTTATTTGAATTCGTGAGATTCTAGTAACTTTTCTATCCTTTGGTTAATATCAAAACTCTTTTTTTTATATATATGATCTATGTTTGATTTTATGAGCCTGATCAACTTGTTTGATTGACTTAGATCTACTGTTTGGATTAGGTTTGATTGTTGTCTGTTCTTGAGAGGGTTGATTGACAACAAATAAATTTATAGTCAAGACCCCGCTGAGTATAGGGGAGTCAGGATCGTTCCACGGGAAGCACTGTTGTTTGTTTATCAAACTACTAAGAGAAATAAAACAAAGTAAAACAACACACCACACCTACGACCAACCTTGTTAACGACTTTGTCAGGGTCGTTAACGAATCTGGATACCACTACTAACACACACTAACGACCTAAAAACAGGTTCGGTACCGAGGCAACGAACCCAGTAACGAATATAACCGAAGAAATTCAAATAACAACAAAAATCTAGGACAAGGTTACCACAACATAGCCATGCATATAAACTCGTAAGAAGATAAAGATCATGCCTTTAAATAGATAAATTTATCAACTTTCACTGATTAGCAAGCAAATCAATTTATTCTCATAAACTAACTCACTCAATCACTTGTTTTTGATCCAAAGCTCGAAACTTTCGTTGTCGAACAATATAAACATTCAAGTTACTAACTTTCTCTTTCGAACAAGTTAAGAACTCAAATTACCTCGATTCTCATCTAGGCATAAACACAACAAGCAATCTAAAAATAGATAAAAGGCATTCAACACATCAACTTACTCATCAAACCATGCACAACTATGCCGGGTTTAACCCTGACCCTAGATAGGAAAACTACTCACTACTCATAACTATAAAGAAAACAAATTCAATAAAAGAAAACATTGAAAACAAAACAAAACTACTTCAAATTAATAAGATAATATCGTCTTACAAACTTCAGAAGAAACTGAAAACAACAAGAATACCGAACAGAAGAACAATTAACGACCTTGCTTCACTCTCGATCCACCTCGTTTCGACTTCTTCTCCGACTTGGCTCTTCTCTCTCTCGGCTCTTCCAATCCATCTACTACTAAAAAACAACCCCCCTTCTCAGGGTAGAAAAGAAGGGTATTTATACTAATAAAGCTATCTAATAAAAAAGGCTAGAAGATAAAAACTTTTCTAAAAGATAGAAACTAACTCTAAAAAGATAGAAATAAAATCTAAAAAGATAACAAGACCTAAAATACAAAATATAATAACCCTAAAACTCATTAAAAACCCTACCGACACGGAATTATCAAGATAGATTTCCGCATAGGGTCCGTAGACATAAGATCTCTCGAAAAACTCTATCCCTAAGCCTCGTTAACGACCCTTCACAGCCTCGTTAATGAGCCTGGATTTGGCTTTCCTCAACACTTCAACTCTAAAAATCTTGACTTCGACTCTTTTATCCTCGTATTCTTCAGTCTTCCACCATAGCACTCCAATTCAGCTCCAAAAAGCGCTCCTTCCTTGCTTAAAACCTACAAAAAGACACAAAAACAGAGTAGCTTCCATACTTTTCACAAAATATGCAAACTCATCCAAAAACACACAAAACTAACCCTAAAACTACTAAAACTAAACCTAACAAACTAAGAAAACACACTAAAAATTATACCAAAAACACGAACATCAAAATACCCCATACTTAAACTTGCTTGTCCTCAAGCAATCACTAAACAATAATCAAAACCAAACAATCATACTCATCAAGTTAATAGCCATCATATAAAAAGCAACTTCAACACATAGAAGAAAATAGCAAATGACTATTAATGTCATCACACATATATGCACCAAATAGACATAAGAAAATACAATCCAACCTCACAAGGTAAATGTGTTTCACTCAACTCTCAAGTGTTTAGGCTTATAAATTCAATCTCTCAACTCATCTTATATACAAAAACTCATAGAAATTGGAACTTATATCACCAAACTCTCCACCTAAGATTTGTCAAAACAAGCAAAAATCATCAAGAGAACTTAGGCTCAATGAAAAACTTCATAGAAGCTTCCATTCGGCCGGGTTGTAATTGGGCTTGGTAAAAACAATAAGGCGTGGAAATATTTTGGCTATGTGGTGCTAATAATATCCGGGAATCAAAGACTCCTAAAAACTCACACATTTTACCAAAACTTTCATAAAACAACAATACCAAACTCACTCAACAATATGCACTTCCTCTTCACTCACCCAACATATCCTAGAAAGTCTCATAAAATAACTCAAAAGAATCTCTGATTTATCTATTAAACACAAATGCACATCTTACTTCTCTTTCTTTTTCTTATTATTTCCCTTTTTTTCTCTTTATCAACCTCTTTTTTTTTCTCTTGCTTGCGCAACCTCGTTAACGAACAAACTAGGGTTGTTAACGAGCTTCATCGTGTATACTTCCTTCACTGTTTCTTTTAACAAATTTTGTGCATCCTTTCTTACCAAGAGATCTTTGTTTTTACAACATAAAACAAGAGACTTCCAATCTACCCTTCCCAACAATCCCTCAATTTCAAAACCAATCATAACATCTCACTCAACAAAACTGACCTCTCCAATCTAAGTCCTAATCCCCGGACAGGGTCAAGCTTATCTCGGCTAGGGAACAATTTTGTGGAGCTAAAAATAAAAGGATTAAAGGCTCAAATTGGCTTCAAAAAGAGGAATAACATAAGGTAGATATGGATTAATAGGGCTCATGAAAAAGTTCTCTATCATATGATCTTCACAAGTAATGAACTATAAATCTTATATAGGTCTCAAGTAATAGATAACCATCGCAATTCCAAGAGATAATATGCATATAGAGAGTAAATCACACAAGAAAAGAAGAGGGATTTTTTATGTTCTCCCTATAAGGCCAAATATAACTCACAAGGTCATTATTTTGTTGGATTGCATCACTTATGCTAAAAATCATATGTGCTCAATTTCATCATATGCTATTCCTTCCTAAAAACATGTTCAAAATAAGAATCAGGCTATACTATAAAAGACATGCTTGCAAGGAATTATATGATCATGCTAGCAACTACTATCATAGAACCATAAGAAAAAGGGTATCTATCAATTCTAAAAACTCTTTTTGTGCAATTTTTCAAAAAAAATTCAATTTTTTTTTCAATTTTTGATTTTTCAATTTTTTTTGTCATTTTGTATTTTTGTGAAACAAAGAACTACTTATGACAAACAAGACACATAAAACAAACACGACACAAGACAACAAGTTTTCTACCCTTTCCCACCCCATACTTAAAATTACAGTGTCCCCACTGTAATAAAAATAAGAAGAAGAAAACAAAACAAATCAAAAGAAAAAGAAAAACTTACAAGATCTTGAAAGAAGAAAAGAAAACAACTCTTCAGACTGACTCAACGCCCAGGTGGTGGAAAATAATGCTCGAAGTTCCCCATGAAGTCATACATCGTCCTCCAGCGCTCTGCATCCTCGGCCTCTCTATGCTGATGCCTCGTATCCTCGAATGTCATGCAAGCAGAATAGACACTCTCCCATCTATCCATCCTCCGATGAATATGTGTCTGCTGAAGGTGAAGCTGTTGCATCTGAGCAGAAAGGTCTTCGGCCCATGGTGGCGGGATACTCGATCCAGTGTACTCGGACTGAGGATATGGTTGGTAATGAGGCTGGAAGTGGTCTTGATAAAGAATCAGATTGTAAGGCATGATACCATAAGAATAAGGGTCGGTAGGTTGCTGCGGGGGGTCGTTACTGACGTTGTTGGCCTCGGTAGGAGCATCGATAGAAGCCTCGAAATGGTCGTTAACGACCCTGACGAGCTCGTTAACGAAGATGTTGTTTCCCAGAACTTCTATATCGAGGTCATCCTCCTCGATGTCGAGCTCCTCTGTACCTCCCTCGGTAGCTTCCTCTTCAGTCTCGTCTTCAACATCTTCTTCCATCTCGTCTCCCTCTCTTTCAAACCGGGACTCGCATGGCCGGAGCTTTAACTCATCTTGCGGCTTGGGCTCTAACGGGAATGCATGCCCCGTCCATGCCTCGTACCAATTCGGTACATAAAGAAGCTCCAACTTGTCAAGGGTGGGTACAACATCTTGGCCTAGAACTTTTGTAGTGTACCCGCCCTCGGTTTGAGTGAAAATACTCGAACTAAACCAATAGTTCCTGTTGAGCAACTGAGTGTGGGCCGGTGTGTAGAGGGTGAGATCAACTCCAAGATTGGTTGCCAAGAGACTTACTAGGTTTCCGCACCATACCTCCTTCGACTTGATCGACTTCTCAACATAATATAGCCATTTGTACCCCAAGTTCAATGGGGCGGGACCCTAAAAAAGAATGGTGCGGAGGCATGCAACTTCGATCCTTTTCGGCCTGTTCAACTCCCTTTTAGGCCAGAATGTAGTGGCTAAGACTCGGAGAATGATCCTAAATATGGGGTTGATGATGCTTGCCCCGGATAGTGCTACGGCGGAGGGCTCTACCTCCCCGGTGATGTAGCTCCAAGTCCTTGTCACCTTGTAGTCCTTAAGGCTGTAATCTCGAGAAGGATTTGGGAGCTCAAGAATGGTGTTGAACTCCGCCAAAGTAAACTCACGATTCACATTACCGAGCCTGAATCTGATTCTTCCTTCCGAAGTCTTCGTCGGGAATCTCGTCTCAAGAGTGGCTAGGAACTCGGATGTGAGAGCCGGGAAGTGTGGTACATTCTCCTTCTTCAATAAGTGAGGCACGCCAAGAATAGCAAAGGCCTCCTTGACATCATCGTAGATCCGCATTTGCTTTGCACTCGACCTCGAGAACCACCTAGTGTTGTGGTCCTTGTCTAGTATGGCATTGTAGCGGTCCGCTTGTCCTCGAGTGCGCAAGATCACGTTGTCCATGTGGGGTGGGGATGGGGACCGTTGATTCGTCCTCTTCTTTTGGGCTCGGGTTGCGGCTCGGCTTGAACTTGCCATGTGGACCTAAAAAGAATACAACTTTTCCAAGATAAGATCCACTCAAATCAATAGACAAGAGACCCCATACTTGGTCTCGAAGTAGCTCTCGGAATGCCTCGTTAACTGCCCAATTGGGGTCGGTAACGGGTTTGGACTGGTTTTTCAGCTTTGATGATACGCAGGGTCGTTAACGAGCCTGGGTGGGTCGTTAAAGAGCCTGTACAAGAACCAGTCGAAATTTCTGAGTGGAAAAGACTCCTAAATTAATCCATGAATCAAGCCTGCATCATTCATAATCCTTCATAAGGCACACAATCGGGTATACGCACCCCCATACTTACTCAATTACCCATCCTGAACATGCTATAATTGCCCAAGAAACTAATAGTGAAGATCAAAACAATTCCGAAACAAAGTAGTTCATGCTTTTCTTAATCAATTTGCAATGAAGAATCAAGCAAGAACAAACCCCTAGAAGTCAAGATCAACCACTAATAAATCAAGCATTGAAATCGTTGAGCATCAATAACATGCCATTTGATCCTCTATGAACAAGATATGAAATTTCGACCCTATAAACCATGAATCATGCAAATAGAGAGTTAGAGTTTAGAAATCATACCGTTAGAATGAGAATTTGAAGAACAAAGATCGAAAATTTAGGGGTTAACGAGCTCAAATCTCGTCGGTAAGAACAAATCAAGGGCGGCGGACTTCGTTAACTAGGTGGGTCTCCGAAGTTCGGTGGCGGTGAGAATTCCGATCGGTGGTGAGGAATTTTGGTAGGGATCTTGGGGGATTTAAGCTTTTTGGATTGAGGATTTGAGAGTGGAATTTTTGGGAGGTTTAGAAGGGTTATATAGGAGAGGGCTAGAGGTAGAGGAAAGGTAAAAGAGGCGGTACATGGGTAAGATAGAAGATAGATTTTAGGTTCAAAAAACTTACCTGCCCGTTTGTCGATTCGGGTCGCCGACTTGGGTCGTTAACGACATTGGGTTGGGTCGTTAACAAGCCGTCGTAGCCTTTCTTAGGTGATTTACGAGCCCTACTCCTGCATCTTGTTAGCTAAAAAAACTATCCTATCTTTCTATCCTAAAAACTACTTTCTAAAACTAAAAAGAAAACAAGGAAAAAGAAAAAGAGAAAAGAAGAAAAACTAAACTGTACTAAAAGCGGGTTGCCTCCCGTAAGCGCTATTTTTAACGTCGTCAGCCCGACGTACTTACCTTGGCTCAAGGTGGCTCATTTGCAGCTATGTTAGGGTCTTGAGGTATCCCATACTTAGCTTTGTAGGCATTATTGGTTTGAGTCACTAAATTTGGTCCTTTATCTTCTATCAATATGCCCGGTATTACTACATAAGGGTAAGTGAAATCCGAAAACTAAGGTGGTCTGGACTCTATAGCATAAACAATGGAGCACGGTGTAGGAACAAAGTATGAATAAGAATCATAACCAGCATTAGCGAATTCATGGTTAGAGTACTCACTTGGATTACAGACCTGCGTGTGGGGCTCGGTGATAGGCCAAGGAGGTTCGGCAGGGTCCTGTGTGAGATTCTGTCCGCTTTTGTACTAGGAGGAGGCATGTTAAGAACAGCTATGTCGAGTTCTGGCTGAGTGAACTCGATCTGTGTAGCCGCAGTTGGGCCATTAGCGTTTTGGTCAAGGCTGAATTCCACGCGTTCCTCTCCAATATCAAAAGTGAGAAGTCCTTTCCGCACGTCGACCCTAGCACCTACTGTAGCTAGGAATGGCCTGCCTAGGATAATGGGGACGTGGGGGTCCTCAGGCATATCGAGGACGATGAAATCATTTGGAATAAAGAATTTCCCAACTTGAATGGGATAGTCGTCCACGACTCTTGTAGCTTTCACGCATGATCTGTCTGCCATGTAGAGGTTCATGTCTACAGGCTCTAGTGGTCCCATGTTGGCTTTTGACTAGATTGAAAGAGGGAGTAAACTAGCACTGGCTCCCAGATCCCATAGAGCCTTGAATTTGTGGTCGCCTATGCCAATTGTTATGGCAAATCTCCTTGGATCTCCTAGCTTTTCTGGTAGAGCAATAGATCGGACCTCGTCTTGCAGCTCTGTGATGGATCTTTTCCTGCTAAGAATGTCTTTCAAAAATTTTGTGTAAGCCGGCATTTCGCTTAGGGCCTCAGCGAATGGGATGGAAATATTAATGCCCTGGAGAATCTTTACGAAACGCTTGAACTTACTCTCAATAGAGTCCTTTGATTTCTTAATAGGAAAAGGAAGATATTTCACCATTCTCGAAACCAAGTCAGGCTCGAGTGGTGGTGCGACCGGATCGACACTAGGGTCGTTAGGTGCTCTCGGTGGGTCATTATCGACCTTGATGGGGTCGTTAACTACCATGGGATTGAGAGGAGGACTCGGATTAGAAAACTTACCTGGGCTAGGGTCGTTAACGACCCTGGGAGCCTCGTCACCATGGTTTGCCGGTTCGGTACTCGCTCTCGCTGGGTCGTTACCGAGCTGAACCATGGCGTCCTCTTCAATCTAGTCCTTAGCTTGGTTACGCTCCGGTAGTGTCCTTCCGCTCCTAAGGTGTACCACTGCTATTTGTCCCTTATGGTTCTCCTCAGGACTGATACGTGATTGCCTCGGAATCCTCCTTGATAATCTCGTATATGACCCATACAAGTCCTGATCTTGCCTTGTAACAATTATTCCAACCTGAATTTGCAATCAATGTGAGAAAAAATGTGGACAACAAGTAACCAAACTGATTCGAAGTTGAATGAACGGAAACCGAACAGAATTATAGTAAATAAACTCGATAGTTCACTCGGATTGGCTCTAACGCTAAATCCGAATGATAAACTAGTTTGATCTTTAACAATCAAGACTAGAACAATCTTATTGAAGAAATATAACTCGAAAATTATGATGATGATGATCGGCAATGATGATGAACACAAGCACACACAGATCGTTGTTTTTGGAGCCCAAGAGATAGATTAAACCAATTTTGGTTTAATCTCTCTCAAGCTGATTTTTATTAATGAAAAACAAGAGTTTAAATAGTAGAATACAAAGCTATTACTTGGGGAGTAAGGGAGAATCATGGCCGGCCCTAGAGGGGTACTTGTGACCTTTTCTTGCTTCCCAAGATATAATAAAATATCTATAAATAAATCTATCTAGATTCCCGTAAATAAAATAAATCATGGCTGATTTATTTATTTAAGGAAATATCCTAACAAACTCAAAATATCTTAAAAGATAATAAAAACATAGGAGAGAGAATATCAACCAACTAACATATGCCTATGGCTGAAATTCTCCAATTATTCTAGCATAAAAACGTCCATAAATAAAATAAATAAAGATAGAAATTTAAACTAAAGATAAGATTCCCGTAAGACTTGAATAACTCTCAGTAAAACCCATTTTTCGGCCCTTTACTGTTGGATTATGAACTTGATGTAAACTACAAAGTTGTATAACTTTTAATTATCTTTCCAACGAGTACTTAACGGACTTCATATGAATTTTCTAGCCCAAGTTATGATCAGTTTACTGAGCACTGTTTTCCATTTGACGAACTTCTTACTTTCCGAACTTTTGTGACTTGATTCTCTTCCTTGCTGGCCTTGGACGCCATGGATGGATATTTTGAAGAGATAGTATCAAGTCCATGAACACCTCTTTGAATTTGAACGCTCGAGACCTTGGAAAAGGTCTTGTTCTTGGCCTCCTAGACACCTTCTTTTCAACCTTGTTCTTCATGGTCCTTTGATCGCTATCAGGGACGGCCCGGGAGTTGCCTCTATGGTCTTGGAATCTGTGCAGCAAGGTTCCCTAGTTGAGAGTCGACATTTTCTTCTACACATCGAACTCTCCCCATCGTTTGTTTTGATTGTTAAGGTTGGCTTGAACTTCGTTAACCTTGTTAAACACTCCGTTAATGCCTTCCTGTAACCCTTGTACCCATGATGGTGGCTCTTGATAGCTTGGAGGTCGATATGGTGTAGGTCTTCTATCCGGTGGAGGCGCTGCATAGTTGGCATTCAGATTTTGATTGCCCCATGTTGGATAATTGTTTGACTTGTCAAAATTACTAGGCTGGTTTTTGTATGGGCCTCTCATATAGTTCACTTCAGCATATGTCTCATCGGCTCTTACCTGTTCTATGTTAGTGCAAGCAGAAGTACTATGGGTAGAAGAGCCACACTCTTGACAAGATTGAGAGGATTTCAGAAAACTTACCTGCTTCTTCAAGCGGTTGACCTCGTCTAGTAGAAATTGATTTTTGACATCGGGGTCAACATCGTCCTTGTTGGGCATGTAGAGAAGCCTCTGTGGCTGGGGAGTTTGTTGGGTACCATACATGGCATCGTAGTTAGATAGCTTGTCCAACAATTCCCATGCAGCCGTAGGTTCCATCTCTATAAAACCGCACGCTGTATGCGTGTTGATGCGGTTCTTCGTCTCTACATTAATACCCTGGAAAAAGATTTCTTGGAGCACATATAAAGGTTGCCCATGAGTGGGGAATTGTCTAAGCATCTCCTTAAATCTTTCCCATGTTTCAACAAAAGTCTCATTAGGCAGCTGGTGATAGGAGGTGATGCGCTTTCTCAACTCCGTTGTCTTGGCAAGAGGGAAAAATTTTGTAAGAAATTGATCATACAAAGTCTTCTAAGTCCTGATAGACTTAGGAGGTAAGCTCTCCAACCAGCTCAGGGCCTTTCCAGTAAGAGACCACCTGAAAGCTTTAAACAGAACATATTCAAGTGAGACACCTTCAGCAACTATGATGTCACATAAATCAAGAAAATTCCTAATATGTTCCATAGGGCACTCGGAAGGTTTTCCTTCAAACTGAGCCCGTTTGATCAAGGATATAAATTGAGATTTAATCTCAAAAGGTTTCTCTATCTCCGGAAGCACAATTGGAGACTCTGGCACCCTCAGTTCCGGATGCATGTATTCTTTGGCATTCCTTGGATATGCATTCAGCACTTCTTGTAGACGAGCACTGTTGACTCGTTGACGCTCAGCCTCGACAGCAACGGCTTCTTTCTCGATTTTTAACGCCTACATCTGCCTCTGTAGTTCGGCCATCTGACAAGTCAACTCCTCGGGTGTAGCCATAGCTCGGTTCTCTCGGCGTCTACGGTGTAGAGAACGTTCAGCTTCCGAATAATAACCGGTATTGTCAAATTCGAGCCTTCGACGTCCAGCTGGCATACGCTGAGAAAACAGACAAAGAAAACAAAAATTAAAAACAAAAACGGGGTCGGGCTATTCCCAGACTCACAGATAAACAAACGAACACTATTGCTTCCCCGACAACGGTGCCAATTTGTTGAGAGGGTTGATTGAGAACAAATAAATTTATAGTCAAGACCCCGTTGAGTATAGGGGAGTCAGGATCGTTCCATGGGAAGCACTGCTGTTTGTTTATCAAACTACTAAGAGAAATAAAATAAAGCAAAACAACACACCACACCTAAGACCAACCTCGTTAACGACTTTGTCAGGGTCATTAACGAACATGGATAACATCCTAAAAACAGGTTCGGTACCGAGGCAACGAACTCAGTAACGAATATAACCGAAGAAATTCAAATAAGAACAAAAATCTAGGACAAGGGTTACCACAACATAGTCATGCATATAAACTTGTAAGAAGATAAAGATCATGCCTTTAAATAGATAAATTTAACAACTTTCGCTGATTAGCAAGCAAATCAATTTATTCTCATAAACTAACTCACTCAATCACTTGTTTTTGATCCAAAGCTCGAAACTTTCGTTGTCGAACAATATCAACATTCAAGTTACTAACTTTCTCTTTCGAACAAGTTAAAAACTCAAATTACCTCGATTCTCATCTAGGCATAAACACAACAAGCAATCTAAAAATAGATAAAAGGCATTCAACACATCAACTTACTCATCAAACCATGCACAACTATGTCGGGTTTAACACCGACCCTAGATAGGAAAACTACTCACTACTCATAACTATAAAGCAAACAAATTCAATAAAAGAAAACATTGAAAACAAAACAAAACTACTTCAAATTAATAAGATAATATCGTCTTACAAACTTCAGAAGAAACCGAAAACAACAAGAATACCTAACAGAAGAACAATTAACAACCTTGCTTCACTCTCGATCCACCTCGTTTCGACTTCTTGTCCGACTCTGCTCTTCTCTCTCTCGGCTCTTCCAATCCGTCTACTACTAAAAAACAACCCCCCTTCTCAGGGTAGAAAAGAAGGGTATTTATACTAATAAAGCTATCTAATAAAAAAGGCTAGAAGATAAAAACTTTCCTAAAAGATAGAAACTAAATCTAAAAAGATAGAAATAAAATCTAAAAAGATAACAAGACCTAAAATACAAATAATAATAACCCTAAAACTCATTAAAAACCCTATCGACACGGAATTATCAAGATAGATTTCCGCACAGGGTCGGTAGACATAAGATCTCTCGAAACACTCTATCCCTAAGCCTCGTTAACGACCCTTCACAACCTCGTTAACGAGCCTGGATTTGGCTTTCCTCAACACTTCAACTCTAAAAATCTTGACTTCGACTCTTTTATCCTCGTATTCTTCAGTCTTCCACCATAGCACTCCAATTCAGCTCCAAAAAGCGCTCCTTCCTTGCTTAAAACCTACAAAAAGACACAAAACGGGGTAGCTTCCATACTTTTCACAAAATATGAAAACTCATCCAAAAACACACAAAACTAACCCTAAAACTACTAAAACTAAACCTAACAAACTAAGAAAACACACTAAACATTATACCAAAAACACGAACATCAAAATACCCCATACTTAAACTTGCTTGTCCTCAAGCAATCACTAAACAATAATCAAAACCAAACAATCATACTCATCAAGTTAATAGCCATCATATAAAAAGCAACTTCAACACATAGAAGAAAATAGCAAATGACTACTAATGTCATCACACATATATGCACTAAATAGACATAAGAAAATACAATCCAACCTCACAAGGTAAATGTGTTTCACTCAACTCTCAATTTCGCGAGATGATGATCGTTAGCGCGATCACCCGTCTTTCCCTGCGTAGCGATCTCGGGATTAGGAATTTCATGTAAATATGGCACTCTTTTTCCCATGTGGTTTTGATGAGGCCCTTAGTATTTTTTGTTTTTGCATTCATTCCGTTTAGCTTTGTAAGTTCATGACATTCATGTTTACTTATTAATAAAAGTCAGCTTTTTAGCCTTAGCTTGAGTCTTGCATAAAAAAATATATAAGCGCAACATTAGTTAATCGCACTAATGGACTTTTCATAATGGTGTATGTCAAAAAGAGTTTATGATATTCACTCATAAAATATAGAGAATTTATGATACTTGCTCATAAATGTTGAAACACATGAAATTCGCTCATGTGTATACAAATATACAAATAAACGAAAGCGTTAGGCGACTTGACATCGACTAATCCACTTGGCTACTTCAATTAGAAACCCTATGTACCTTACGTCGCCGAACATGGTAAAACATGTAAGGCAGTCACTACACCATTCTGAAGATTTAGCGACCATATTTTAGCGACCACAAAATATGGTCGCAAATTAGCGACCATATAGATGTCAATGGTCGCTAATCTGAACGTCAAAACGCGGAAAAAAATAAAACCAAATTAGCGACCACATGGTCGCTACAAAGGGTGTTCTCGTGGTCGCCGGGCCTTTATAGTCGCAATAAGTGCGCGGGGAAATTTCCCGCCAGCACGTAGCGACCATATGATCGCTGAATGTAGCAACCATATGGTTGCTGCATTGGGAAGCCATATCCGCGACCATATGGTCTCCGTAAGGCCAGCGACCACATGGTCGAAACATATAGCGACCAGTTGGTCGCTAGCATGGATCAGATCTTTGGCGCGTGACATCAATTTTGACGGGTAATTTCCCGCGTTTTTTGCGACCACTTGGTCGCTAAAAACAGTAATTGGTAAAATTGTCGCCATTTCAGCATATATACCTAGGTTGTAAAAACTTCACTCTCATTCCGCTTCAACACAACCTCATATATACATAGCTCTTTTCCAAAATATTCACAAAAGAAAGAAATAATCAACCACAAGTTTGAATTGATTCTAGGAAGAAATTCCGTCAATTTTTACCAACAACCTCACTAAAGGTATGTATTTAAATCTTATTATTGGTAGAAAGTTTTCGTTTATATAATTTTAAGAGATTGTGTTACAGAAACTAACCACATATAACATATAGCAATTGGTTAGGTTATAAATGTCTGTTCCGATATACTGAATGTGGCGACCATATGGTCGCTAAATACATAGTGGCGACCATATGGTCGCCACATTCAGGATAATATGCACTTGAATTAATTTAATTATACTCTTATATTGAAATGCAGGAAGGAAAAAATGCGTGAGTGGATGTATGTGCGTAATATAGATGGTTTTTTGAACAACGAGTTTTTAGCTGGCGTAGAGCAATTTCTCGAATTCTGCAAATCTATGCCGTCCTATAACTCATCCGAATTAAGGTGTCCGTGTCGGAGGTGCAAGAATAAGAAACGGAAATCTGTAGATGATGTGCATTATCACATTATTAAGGAATGTTTTGTTCCTAACTATTACCATTGGATTTCGCACGGGGAGACAGATGAAAGGTTCGCTGCATTATTGGCCGAGTCTAGACAGCATAAAGGTTGTAGCAGTACTGATCCAGCACCACCAGTAAATGGTGAGAATGATAATCGAATGGAACAGATGATATATGATGGTTTTAATGCCCGAAGTCATTATACTACTGAGGATCCCGTGCAGAATGAGGATATAAAGCATGAGCCAGGGGAGCAATATTATAATGAAGTGCTAAATCCCGATGCACAACATATGTACGACATGTTGTCGGCCGCAAATAGGCCGTTGTGGCCTGGATGTGATATGACCTAGTTGGAGGCTGCAACTGAGCTATTGAGCCTAAAGTTTAAGCTAAGGATGACGAAGCGCGGATATGACATGATCTCGGATATTTGCGGATGCGTTTCTCACCCGGAGACGACATGACCAGCCACGTTTTACGACATGAAAAAACTGGTTGAGGGTCTCGGTCTTCCGTACGAGGCTAGTAATTGCTGTCCAAACTCTTGCATGATATATTGGGGTGCAAATGCAGAATACGTAGCATGCAAAATATGTGACTATCCTAGATGGAAGCAAGGCAAGACAAAGCTCATTCCCTATTCTCATATGTTCTACTTACCAATAACTCCACGGTTGTAGAGGTTGTACGCATCTATGGTGACTATCGAACACATGAGATGGCATGCAGAGCACGTACAAGATGGGGTGATGAGACATCCGTCAAATGCAAAGGCATGGAGGCACTTCAATGCTGTGTGGCCAGATTTTGCATCAGAAACACGAAATGTGAGACTAGGCTTGTGCACGGACGGTTTCAATCCGTTCGGGGCGTTCGGGCGCCAGTACTCATGTTGGCCTATGATTCTGACACCCTACAACCTCCCGCCGTTGATGTGTATACGAGAAGAGGTTATGTTTTTGAGTTATTGTACTTGGACCGAAGAGTCCAAAGTAAAAGTTGGATGTCTACTTGCATCCGTTGATAGCCAGCTAAAGGATCTGTGGCTTAATGGGGGTGTACACATACGATTCTTGGAGGAAGCAGAATTTTATGTTGCGTTCAGCTGTAATATGGACTATTAGTGACTTCCAGGCATATTCGATGTTGTCAGGTATGTTGTTAATTTTACATATGCTAATGAATTTGAAACTATTATATATAATAACAATGCATATATATATATATGATTTGTGAAATTTAATGTGTGATACAAAATAAATGTTTGTGTAGGCTGGAGCACTTTTGGAAAATACGTGTGTCCTTATTGCATGGAGGACACCAATGTATTTTATCTAACACATGGACACAAAATGTGCTAGTTCGATTGTCACAGGATGTTTACTATTCATGATCATCGCTTCCGAAACAATAAGACTGATTTCAAGAAAGGTCGATGGGAGCGTCGTGGTCCCCCGGTACATCGTGACGGATACGAGATATTAGACCAGATAAACAATATGGGGTTGATGAAGATAAATGAAGTGGGAGTTGAGGAGCACAATGCCGCGGTCAGTAGAGGTTCAGGTTGGAAGAAGAAAAGCATTTTCTAGGACCTACCTTACTGGCCTAGTCTGCTAGTAAGACATAATTGAGATGTCATGCACATTGAAAAAAATGTCTTCGATAATATTTTCTTCACCATTCTCGTTGTTCCGGGGAAGTCGAAAGACAAGTGGTCGTCCAGAAAGGATATAAAGGAATTGTGCAAGCGTCCGGAGTTGGAACCTGATGAGGAGGACAATAAGTAACAAAAAGTGCTTCTAGATTGGTTGAGATCCGTAAAATTCTCGGATGTCTACGTGCCCAACTTGAGCCGCTGTATTGACTTGCACAAGCTTAGACTCTTTGGGATGAAGAGGCATGATTGTCATGTGTTCATGCAAAGGTTGATGCCTGTTGCTTTCCGTCCATTTCTTGATGACAAAGTTTGGGAGCCCATTGCTCAGCTAAGTGCGTTCTTCAGGGACCTGACGTGTTACGAGCTGAAGCCTGAGGTGGTTATGCAATTGCACAAGGAAATACCAATAATTTTGTGCAAGATGGAGCGCATCTTTCCCCCCGCGTTATTTGATTCAATGGAGCACTTGCCTATTCATCTGCCATGGGAAACATCACTTTGTGGCCCCGTCAATTATAGATGGATGTATCCAGAAGAAAGGTACGTATAGTTATATGCAATTGTACGATTTTGGATTTATATAATTAACTTGTATAAGAAATAATGGTCTTCAATGTATATCATGTAGGCTCCTAAAATGGTTGAAGGCCTCAGTTGGCAACAAAGCCCACGTTGAGGGGTCAATTTGTAGTGTCTATCTTGTTAAGGAGACGTCCACATTCTACTCGTATTATTTTAGCTCACATGTCCCGAGTAATCATATGGATATCGCCCGTAATGTGAGTTGCACACTTCCAGTTGGTATTGATCCGGGCGATTTGTCTATTTTCACAACAATTGGTCGAACCTTGGGTAGCAGATCAACTGGTCGTGTCGTCACAGATGATGAATTCATTGTGATCCAACTGGGTGATTTGTTGTTGATGTTATTGTTATTGTTTTTGTTGATTTGTTGTTGTTGATGATGTGCTTGTTGTTGTTGTTTGTTGTTGTTGTTGTTGTTGTTGTTGTTGTTGTTGTTGTTTTTAGTTGTGTTATTATGGCCGGATCACGTTGACATGCACGAGCTCCTCGTCCAGACGAGTCGAGCTCGTTCGACATACCGAACGAGGAGAACTTGTCCGAGGTGACCCACATGGACACACCACGCTTGTTTGAGGACGACGGGGCCCGTCATCCTAGTACAGAGGAGTCGGGCACCCAAGCGGAGGAGTCCATGGCTAGTACGCCCGCGTCCTCGTCGGGATCAAGTCGAGGTCTCGATCCCAATTGCGTTTGGGATCTTTCCATTGTCAGCAGGTGGTACGTACAAATCCTTTTTACCATATATTGTTTTAGATTCTTATGGTACCTTTAAATATGTTATAACACGTTTTTCAATATCTCGCAGCTTGCAGCCATCGGGCATGGTGTCGCGGTGGTCGACACAGATCTTACAAGGCCAACCCGATGATAAGGCATCGGAGTTCGACTTTGCCTCCGCCGCTTCGAAGACTCGTTGGTTTGAGTCTTGGAAGGGAAATTTTATTTAATTTACATTTCTTTTTACAAATTCCGCACTAACTATTTTTACATAATTTTTTTGTCAAATTTATTTAGACGCACTTCCGATGGGATCCCTCCCAGCCGTGTATGGACGTCGACTTCGTCCGTTTCTGTGGGAGAAGAGAGCCAAGAAGAGATACGACGACTTGATCGGGAAGCATCGTTGGGCCGGGACGAAGCTGAATTTCATCGAGTCCGCCACTTGGGAGAACTGGAAGATGACGCATTGGTCCACGGAGGCGTTCAAAGCCAAGTGTGCGCGCTAGAAGCAAATCCAAAATGTCAATCCGGCGAACCACAGTAGTGGTTCGAGGTCCCACCTCGACACCATGCGTCGAATGGTACATATGTTATCTTAATTTGATTAAACTTAAATTTAGTTAATTATTCTTAATAGTTCGTAACACACTTAATGAATTTCATAGGAACAACGACAACGCCGCATCACGTCTCTCGAGCTTCTCATCGAGACGCACACACGTCGGTTGATAGTATGGTTTAGTTGCTAGTAGTTTAGTTTTTCAGGACATGGGGGACCTTTAGTTGTTCATTAGGTTGTTCGGTTGTTTGAATCGGGATTTTGTTGCTTTGTTTATGACTGTTTATTTTATTGATTGTTGCTTGGATAATTGTTTTGTTTGGACGTTGTTCATGAAAACGGGATGGATTTTGTTTGTTTATTATGGTCTTAATTTTATACCCTAGTTTCGTAAGGTATTTTAGAACAGCGGTTCGGGGACGAACCGTTTTCTTAGAGGGAGATATTTGTAGAATTTGACAATAGGTCTAGTAATCTCTTAATTATTCATCGGTTACTTCAGTTCCGTTTATTCCTAAGTTTCGGGACGAAACTTTCTTAAGGAGGGTAGTATGTAATACTTGGGTTAATTGTTAGGGTCGGAAATCAAAATTTTCGTCTTGACACGCAAGTGAACTCGGGATGATAGAAAATTGCTAATATTAATATTAAATTTTTATTTCTTTGAATAGGAGATTAATTATATCTAACTAAATTAATTCTATCCAAATCTTCCCGTAGCTATTTAACCTAATATTATTGAAACTTATCCTGTCAAAACCCTAATAAAAGCCTTAACCCTTTTTCTTTTAATCGACTCCTTCAAAACAATAATCGCCTTCGAATTTCTTTTCTCTCTCGCCACTTTCTTCTTTCCAAGCGCCGGCATACCAATCGGCCTTGTTCCTTTCCCCTGTTTTACGTGGAAGTCCGGAGAATCGACTCAAGCTTTTGGCGATCGTCAAGGCCGACCCGAGGGTATTCAGTCAAACACCACACCACCGCCAGTGGTATTCCGTCCTCGTCGGCAGTTTAGTACCCATAATCCCGGTGAGTTTTCGTCGGCTTAACTAAGTTCCAGTCCTCTGTTTTCTTTTCTTTCTTCGAGCATGGTCGGGAATGGGGTCCGAGTTATAGTGGCGTCGGGGTTAGATTCCGGGTCAAGGGGATGTACCGAACGGGGGAAACGACATCACCCTTCTGAAATCGGGAAGGCTGTCGTCATGTTGGTTGACCGGAGATCGCCTTTCGCCGTCCACGGTGGGGAAGCGAGATCGCCGGTGTCTCTTGTGGTTAGCGGGGGGGTTCGTCGCAGGACCGCCGACGAAGTGAAGTCGGGCCGAGAAGTCGGGGATGTGCGGGCGAGAGGTAGAAGAAGAGTTGACAAAAAAAAAAATATAAAAATGCCGAGAAGCCGTGGATGTGCAGGCGAGAGGTAGAAGAAGAGAAATTAAGGGGGTGGGGCCTTGTTAATTAGTTGTGGTGGTGGTGTTTGAACATTAAATTCGATTCCACGTACAGGATTAATATATAGTTGGGCTTTTCTTTTCTTTTTTTTATAACTAGGCTGATCTTTTGGGCAAGGAGAGATGGGTATTTAGATGGTTTGGGTTTGTCTTTAATGGGCTGAGCGATTGGGCTTGAATTGAGTCTTGTACCGAGATTAAAAAAAATTAATAGTTGCTAGATTAACATTTTGGGAATATATAAGATAGTGCTAGAATAGGAATTTTGATAAGTCAATATTACGTATAATTAGTAGTGTAGGTTAGTGAACAAGTATATATGGATAAGTACTAGTGTTTATTAGAGCTTAAATTGTTAGTTGGATCATGTTTTAAATCGGATTTACAATATAAGGGATGAACGTTCATATGTATCGTTAGAGTAAGTGTGGGTTGAACCTAATTCAACTTGTCATGTTAATATTTCTTCTAGGGAATTGTTTTTGCCACAAGCGTAATTTCCGTCTTCGTCAAAGATCCCACATTTGAGGTAAGTCGTTTTTCGACTTGCTCGGTTCTTTTCTCCCTTGTTAGACTGCGTATCGATATTGTAGGACGGGTTTTGGGAACTAGTCCCGAATACCTTTTAAATTGTTTTGAGCTCCTTGTGTGTTGTGTGCGTTAATGATTTTAAATGTTTTTTATCGGAAAATATTTTGGAACGTTTTCTCTGTGTTGGTACCTTTTCCGACACGGCCCATTGTAGCTGGTGTTGAGGAAGAGTTGGCTACTTTGACCCGTGTGACTGGGAAAATCGTGCCCCTTCAAACGAAAATTATTATCTGTGTGTTTTTGGCGAGCGCTCTAGTGGAGGCTTAGCCCGGAGTTAGAAGGGAGATTGGGAAGTGGAGTGGGAGGGCCTGCCTCTGCACTCGGCGCGGTGATGAGCGCCTTGGAAGTCGGATCGTGGACAAAGGAAGAATTGCATTGCTGTGTGATTGTGATTGTGATTGTGATTTGTGAATGCGTATGTGACTTGTGTGACTGATATAACTAATTTAGGTATTGGCCTCTAGAGTTATGATTGCGATTGTGGATTTGTATGCTGACTTTAGATAACTGATTTCAAAACGTTCTACAGTTTCCATATTCTTTCTAGCTTGGTAGATTAGACGCTGACCCTTCGGGGAACATTTTTCAGTTCCAGGTATGAATCAGGGAACTGTGCAGGAACCGAGGCAAGATGGCGGGCCGGAGCGGTAAAGAGCGCGTGTCATAGTGGGATCGGTTTTTATTAGTTATTTATAATAGTTAGGATGTTGATTTTGATATTTGTTAGACGGAGTTGGTATCGTGTTTTGCTTATTATAACTTTGTTCGAGTAGTTCAGTCAGTATGCGTTGTGACGTATTTGATTATTTATGATTTTCGGGAATTCATGCATGATACGTTTTTCTAAGTTTTACTAAATAAAGGTTGGATGTTTTATTATGTTTTCTCGTCGTGCCCGAGTTGTAAGGTCCTACAGTGTAGTTGTCAACCTAAATAATAGTACCTGGTAAGGTCTATTCCCCAGTAGCGCCTCGACGGAAGTCGGGGTGTTACAAATTGGTATCAGAGCCAGGTTGACAACAGGGCACATGCAACTGACCAACAAAGAGTACCCGAGGTCCAACTTAAAACCAAAAGCCGACCGGTGTTTTCAAATGTTTTTTTTTCTGGGGTAGGAATGTTGCATATAGGAGGGTAGGTGAGATGTCGCAACTCCGCCCCATCAGCCGAAGGACCTCACGTAGAATAGTAAGAATACTGTTAGTAAATAGGATGTTTAAATTTTGATCGTAGGACTTTCTGTTATAGATGGCCCCACCAACTAGAGCCAGAGCTGCTGAAGCCAATGGAAGAGGCCGAGGGAGAGGCCGCGGTAGAGGCCGAGGTCGGGGCCGTGGTAGGGGTAGAGGAGAGGCCCCTGTAGCTGCTGAGCCAGAGGTACAACAGGATAACCATCAGGAGGAGGTTGCTGAGAGTCAGGATGTGGTTGCTGCTGTTTATCGAGAGGACAATGCCTCTGTCGCTGGAGGAGTTCTCCCAGCAAACGGGGCTCAGTTGGGAGGAGGAGTACCGCCAGCGGGATTGGCCCCAGAGGTGACTGCTGCGATTCAGCTGTTATTGCAGACGTTGATGGGTGCGGGAGCTGCACCGAATCTGAACGCAGTTGCGGGGCAACAAGAGGCTGAGAGAAGGGCACCAGGACCAGACTCTGTTTTGGCTGCCCAGCTAGGAGCAATGCCAAATTCGCGAGGACCAGTGGTAGCTGATCATGTGGTCGAACCGAGGATACAGTATCGCGAGCCTCAGCCTAACAAATGGCTCGCGGAGTTTAGGAAGACTGGAGTGCCGAACTTTGCTGGAGCTCAGGATTCTGACGTAGAACAGTGGTTGAGGAGGGTGAAATCCGCGTTGGACTCCATTAAGGCACCGGAGGAGCGGAAGATGTCCTTAGTACAGAGTCTGCTACAGGAGAGCGCTTTTGACTGGTGGGAATTGTGTAGGGACCACCGGAATGAGGTGACTTTTGAGGAGTTTGAGAGGCGGATTCGAGATCAGTACTGTCCTCCGGTGGTGAGGGCGGCTCGGGAGGCTGCTTTTCAGGATGCTGGACCCCAAAATATCACAGTATCAGAGACTATTTTGAAGTTTCAGCAAGAGTTGGCAGCGGTGCCAAATGCTGCCCCTACTGAGGAGCTGAAGATTTCGACCTTTCTGAAAAGGTTGCAACCGCATTTACGTGCTTATGTGTCTGGACTTAGACTCACGACATTGACAGAGGTTCAGCAGTCTGCTTTGGCGTATGCTATAGCCACTCTGAGGCCGGAACAGGTGGATGCTCAGGTAGGAGGGGGTAAGAGACGAAAAATGGCAACTGCAGCGACTTCTAAGGGTGAAGATCAGTCTAGACAGTACCCGCAGAGTAGACTAGAGTTCCAGCCAGCGGGACGCCAAGAACGATCACAGCAGAGTCGGGTTGCCGGGAATCAAAGACAATGCTACAACTGTGGAAGCGCTGAGCACTTGAGAAATCAGTGTCCTAGTCCAATGAAGGATTGCTTTACATGTGGGAAGCCCGGACATCTTCAAAGGTTCTGTACGGTTGGCGCACCTTCGCAGGGATCGGTACCAGGAACGGGAAATCGGGGAGTCCATCATCGGCCACCAACACGGCAAACACCAAATCAGAGTGTTGGTCGGAGTGCAGGAGCTAGTAACACTGGCGCAGTTCCTACTCGAGTGTTTGAGATGAAGGGAATGGAAGGATCGGATGTCTTCGCTCCACCCGACGATCTAGCTTGAGATTTCTAATTGTCGGTTGATAGTATGGTTTAGTTGCTAGTAGTTTAGTTTTTCAGGACATGGGGGACCTTTAGTTGTTCATTAGGTTGTTCGGTTGTTTGAATCGGGATTTTGTTGCTTTGTTTATGACTGTTTATTTTATTGATTGTTGCTTGGATAATTGTTTTGTTTGGACGTTGTTCATGAAAACGGGATGGATTTTGTTTGTTTATTATGGTCTTAATTTTATACCCTAGTTTCGTAAGGTATTTTAGAACAGCGGTTCGGGGACGAACCGTTTTCTTAGAGGGAGATATTTGTAGAATTTGACAATAGGTCTAGTAATCTCTTAATTATTCATCGGTTACTTCAGTTCCGTTTATTCCTAAGTTTCGGGACGAAACTTTCTTAAGGAGGGTAGTATGTAATACTTGGGTTAATTGTTAGGGTCGGAAATCAAAATTTTCGTCTTGACACGCAAGTGAACTCGGGATGATAGAAAATTGCTAATATTAATATTAAATTTTTATTTCTTTGAATAGGAGATTAATTATATCTAACTAAATTAATTCTATCCAAATCTTCCCGTAGCTATTTAACCTAATATTATTGAAACTTATCCTGTCAAAACCCTAATAAAAGCCTTAACCCTTTTTCTTTTAATCGACTCCTTCAAAACAATAATCGCCTTCGAATTTCTTTTCTCTCTCGCCACTTTCTTCTTTCCAAGCGCCGGCATACCAATCGGCCTTGTTCCTTTCCCCTATTTTACGTGGAAGTCCGGAGAATCGACTCAAGCTTTTGGCGATCGTCAAGGCCGACCCGAGGGTATTCAGTCAAACACCACACCACCGCCAGTGGTATTCCGTCCTCGTCGGCAGTTTAGTACCCATAATCCCGGTGAGTTTTCGTCGGCTTAACTAAGTTCCAGTCCTCTGTTTTCTTTTCTTTCTTCGAGCATGGTCGGGAATGGGGTCCGAGTTATAGTGGCGTCGGGGTTAGATTCCGGGTCAAGGGGATGTACCGAACGGGGGAAACGACATCACCCTTCTGAAATCGGGAAGGCTGTCGTCATGTTGGTTGACCGGAGATCGCCTTTCGCCGTCCACGGTGGGGAAGCGAGATCGCCGGTGTCTCTTGTGGTTAGCGGGGGGGGTCGTCGCAGGACCGCCGACGAAGTGAAGTCGGGCCGAGAAGTCGGGGATGTGCGGGCGAGAGGTAGAAGAAGAGTTGACAAAAAAAAAAAAATATAAAATGCCGAGAAGCCGTGGATGTGCAGGCGAGAGGTAGAAGAAGAGAAATTAAGGGGGTGGGGCCTTGTTAATTAGTTGTTGTGGTGGTGTTTGAACATTAAATTCGATTCCACGTACAGGATTAATATATAGTTGGGCTTTTCTTTTCTTTTTTTTATAACTAGGCTGATCTTTTGGGCAAGGAGAGATGGGTATTTAGATGGTTTGGGTTTGTCTTTAATGGGCTGAGCGATTGGGCTTGAATTGAGTCTTGTACCGAGATTAATAAAAATTAATAGTTGCTAGATTAACATTTTGGGAATATATAAGATAGTGCTAGAATAGGAATTTTGATAAGTCAATATTACGTATAATTAGTAGTGTAGGTTAGTGAACAAGTATATATGGATAAGTACTAGTGTTTATTAGAGCTTAAATTGTTAGTTGGATCATGTTTTAAATCGGATTTACAATATAAGGGATGAGCGTTCATATGTATCGTTAGAGTAAGTGTGGGTTGAACCTAATTCAACTTGTCATGTTAATATTTCTTCTAGGGAATTGTTTTTGCCACAAGCGTAATTTCCGTCTTCGTCAAAGATCCCACATTTGAGGTAAGTCGTTTTTCGACTTGCTCGGTTCTTTTCTCCCTTGTTAGACTGCGTATCGCTATTGTAGGACGGATTTTGGGAACTAGTCCCGAATACCTTTTAAATTGTTTTGAGCTCCTTGTGTGTTGTGTGCGTTAATGATTTTAAATGTGTTTTATCGGAAAATATTTTGGAACGTTTTCTCTGTGTTGGTACCGTTTTCGACACGGCCCATTGTAGCTGGTGTTGAGGAAGAGTTGGCTACTTTGACCCGTGTGACTGGGAAAATCGTGCCCCTTCAAACGAAAATTATTATCTGTGTGTTTTTGGCGAGCGCTCTAGTGGAGGCTTAGCCCGGAGTTAGAAGGGAGATTGGGAAGTGGAGTGGGAGGGCCTACCTCTGCACTCGGCGCGGTGATGAGCGCCTTGGAAGTCGGATCGTGGACAAAGGAAGAATTGCATTGCTGTGTGATTGTGATTGTGATTGTGATTTGTGAATGCGTATGTGACTTGTGTGACTGATATAACTAATTTAGGTATTGGCCTCTAGAGTTATGATTGCGATTGTGGATTTGTATGCTGACTTTAGATAACTGATTTCAAAACGTTCTACAGTTTCCATATTCTTTCTAGCTTGGTAGATTAGACGCTGACCCTTCGGGGAACATTTTTCAGTTCCAGGTATGAATCAGGGAACCGTGCAGGAACCGAGGCAAGATGGCGGGCCGGAGCGGTAAAGAGCGCGTGTCATAGTGGGATCGGTTTTTATTAGTTATTTATAATAGTTAGGATGTTGATTTTGATATTTGTTAGATGGAGTTGGTATCGTGTTTTGCTTATTATAACTTTTTTTGAGTAGTTCAGTCAGTATGCGTTGTGACGTATTTGATTATTTATGATTTTCGGGAATTCATGCATGATACGTTTTTCTAAGGTTTACTAAATAAAGGTTGGATGTTTTATTATGTTTTCTCGTCGTGCCCGAGTTGTAAGGTCCTACAGTGTAGTTGTCAACCTAAATAATAGTACCTGGTAAGGTCTATTCCCCAGTAGCGCCTCGACTGAAGTCGGGGTGTTACACATCGGAGGTGGATTAAGGTCCCCGCCCCTGTGTCCATTGTTTTGCAGGTTTTTAGGTAAGAAGATTAGCATGGAGCGGAAGAGGAGGAGTTCATAATTAGTACATTAAAAGGCAGAATTTTTGTGCACTAACGAAGATTAAGTTATGTCTCTCGATCTATATGTATCTTCTATATATTGAGGTTCTCCTCGATCTCTAATCTATGTATATATATAAAACACGCAACGAATAAGGCCACCACGTTGCGCCACCTAGGATTTTCTTACGTGTCGTTCCCACGTTAAGCCACCTAGGATTTCACGACATAGGATTTTTTATTTAGGAATTTATATATGCTCATATTATTTTAGTATAATATAGAAATAAGATTATATCTAAAATAGAGATGTTATCAATTATATATTAGGAATTAGGATGGATATAAAAGATTTTATCTAAAATTAAAATAAATTATAGAACATTAGATATTATATATTAAGATAGATATATTAATTCAGTTTTTCCAATTAAATTTCTATCTATTTATATGAAAAAAATTAAATTCAAATTTTATTTAAAATTAAAGAAAATTATTTTATCTTTGCTTTTTTATCTATTTATGTGAAAAAATTATCTTAAATAAAATTTTGATAAAAAATAGAACTTTTAATCTAGATAATTACTTGCCTAAATTACAAGAATTTTTGATAATAAAAAATTACGTTATCTTTTACTTAATTTTATTTGTTTAATTATTTATGTAAATATAAATTATTTTCTTATAATTAAAAAAATATTTTTTTATTTATACTTTTTCATAATTTCTTATTAAGTATATTTTTAATTTATTATTCAAATTTTTTTAAAGAATTGAATTTGATAAAACAAAATTACAAGAATTTTGGTCATTTTTATCTTTTTATATTTTTTGTAAAATATTTTTAAAATTAAATAATTCTAATTCAAATAAGTTATATATATATTTTTTTCATAAATAGATTATCATTAAGCCATAATAATTATAGTGAGCTTATCTTAATAATTTTTGCCCTATTTTACATGACATCAATTGTAAAATTTTATATAATTTTTTTAATAAATAAGTTTTTCATATTAAATTAAAATCATATTCATAATTCATTAAATAAATCTATAACTATATATTAAAGCTATACCTTTTCGAGCCACCACATTGATTTTGGTCCCACTTTAAATCTAAAAATTAAATTTTATTTATATTAATTTAGCTTTTTCAATTAAATTCTTTTTATCTATTTATATGAAAATGGATTTTAAATTCGAAATTTAATTAAAAATAATAAAAATTATTCTATCTTTATATTTTTATCTTTTTACGTAAAAGATTTATATTAAATTAAATTTTAATAAGAAAATAGAACTTTCAATATCTAGATAATTAATTGCCTAAATTTAATTTTGATAAGAAAAAATACATTGTTTTTTCCTTAATTTTCTTTTTGATTAAAAGTATATCGAGTCACCACGTTGATTCTGGCCCCACCTTAAATTTAAAAATTAAAATTTATTTATATTAATTTAGCTTTTCAAATAAATTATTGTAACACCCCTATTTTTCAACGTTAGGTATTATCGCCAGTGACCTCGGATTTTACCATCCAAAGTCACCCAAGGCTTTTAGAATGATATAAAATAAAAATGCGGAATTTAAACATACTTAGATAAATAAAAGGTGCTTCCGAAGAAGGCTTTGTTCTTACAACCCAAATCACATGATTAGAAACTTGTTCGGAAATTACAATTCATGAAAGAAACCGTCTTTAAAGCATAATGAAAATAACCAAAAGGAGATTCGATTACATCTTTAAAACTTCTTGCCCTTCCTTTGTCCTTCACCTTACGCCTTGTGATTAATCCTAGGTTCTGACATAATTCGCGAGGGGCGATAAAATGCCAGGCAAACATGCGGAAAAGAAGAATTAGTCTAAGAGACTAAGCAAGCGGGAATGGAACTTTCCCAAGGGTACTTCGGTAATTTAATGAAATAATGCCGAAGATAACAATAGGTTGTGTTTCAAGATAGGGTTTATTTATGTGGGGTTTTAACGGTACGAGGGAGAGCGTATGATAGCTCGTTAGTTTAGAGAAGACTACTAAATTGTAGGCCTCTTTAAGCATCGAGAATAAAAGATATGTTGGGAACATTATTAATTCATACGAGTTAAACCTCTCGCGCCCTAAGCGGACCGAGTGCCAGATCGATCATTTGAGATTGGTCTGATTTTAATATCTTAAATGTGCATTGGCACTTATGTAGCGTATTTGATTTAATGATTTTAAAAAGGGTGGGAATTCGGTGAGCCCGATCCACCAAGGGAAACCCAGTTTCCCGGCACTTAGCTAGAGTGCGCACATCCCTCCTTGCAATCGGAGCGGATGAGATCATGATCCCGAAAGTCGTACTTCAAACACGTATGCACTTACGACTTAGAAGGGTTGTATAGAGGCGTCGGTTATTCCGCGCCCCTTACTAGTTCATTCAACGTGGATCTCTAAACGAGTTCATAAACAACCAAGTCCATAATCACACTAGCATAAATAGTCCTATGAGATAATAATAGCGAAACTATACTAACAAGGGTCGTTATAGCTAACAATCGATATTTCCTAGGTTCATTCGTAACTTAGCACACAAGTTCTTCCCAACATCGAGAAGTTCACGGAAACGAATTTATAAAGGTCACAAGGGGAAAAATCCACTTGCCTTGGTTCGGAAGATAACGGACTTAGCGATAAGACAGAGGTGGGGTTCGCGACTTTGAACGAGATTCCCGACCTATCGACACGGAAATTTTTACGAATGGTTTTAGATATGAAATTCCTTTTTAAGATTTGGATTTCTCAAGTGTACTTAGCTTAGGTGGATGGAAAGATTCTAAATTATTATAATAATAATAATTTAGGTAGCTAAATTAAAATAATAATATTCCTTTATTAATATTTTAATTTCATAATATCCTTTTATTCCATTTAAAATAAAACTTATTGATTATTCAAAATAATTTACTTAGTTTCAAAGATATTCAAGGGTTAATTAAAATCATTTTCCCTTTACGAAAATACTTTATTAATAATATCCTCTCACTAAAAACTCTTTTTTTTTTAATTATGGGGGTTATAATAAAAAAAAGAGGTAGAATAATATTAGGCTATTTCTTAGGAACTTCCCATAGATAGAAACTTTTATTTACTTGATAGAGTAAGCTTTATAAAACTATCATAATATAAAATAAATATTCTCATTTACTTTATTTCCAAATTTCCTCCCATGATTTATCTATACTTACAAGATCATGGTATAAAAATATCTAATCAATTCCTTATAATATAATTTTTATGATATTCTAGGTCACAAAATAATATTCTTTTCTATATTATACAATATCTTTCTAGGTGAGATATTTTTAAATACTTAACAATATAATGTTATAATTCATATTATTGTCCATACCCTTGTATTTATAAAAGAACTTAGGCCTTGTAGGAATACTTTACCCTAGAGATGAGTTAAACTAATATTATATTAAATAATTAAAATAATCATTATTAATATTCTTATTTCCATATAATTTGGTATTTTCTACACTTAAGCTTATACCTTTATAATGGTGATATTTAATATAGAGACAAAATCATAAGCTAATAAATTTATAAAATCAAATACTTTTTATAATAGCTTCATAAAAATTTATTTAAACAACCATGTCCTTGTTATCCATATTAGGATATAGTAATTTAATAATAGTCTATACAAAAATGATTTTTCCCCTTCTTTCAACTAACAAGGTTTATAAAAATTTCTTATAACTCTTAATAATTTGCAATTACTATTATTTGACCAACTTACTAATACTTAGCATACTATAATAAGAAAAAGAGTCACGTGTGAATGGGCGCATGTGTGAGAAATAAGAATAAATCTCGACCGTTCATTCCAAAAAATCAACGCCCCTGATTAATTAAACATTCATTAAAAAAAATAAAATACGGCACGGGCGAATTTTTCCCGTATTATTCGCGTAGTTTTCAATAAAATACGACACGGCCGAATTTTTCCCGAATTATTCACGAATTTTTCGAAAAATACGTTTTAATGAGACGCGCCCAGTTTGTTCATCAAAAATAGCGATTTGTTCATCAATATTCACCAATTGTTCATCAATACTAACTAATTGTGCATTGAGTTTTTGATAACATTGTTCATTGATTTCGAACTTTTTTAATTTTTATTTTTATTTTTTAACCTTATTTATGTGTAGGAATACAATATTATGTGGTTTTTTATGCACATATAATTAGTTTTGATATACTCATATTTGTTCATTGATATACTCGTATTTGTTCATTGATATACCTCTATTTGTTCATTGATATACCCATGGTATACCATTATTTGTTCATTAGTATACTTCTTTTTTGTTCATTGGTATACCATTATTTGTTCATTGATATACCCTATTTGTTCATGGATATACCCTTATTTGTTCATGGATATAACCTTATTTGTTCATTATTATACCCTTATGTTTTAGGTGTGCTTGTGCCTTATTTAGCTATGAACAAATTGGTATACCATTATTTGTTCATTGATATACCCTATTTGTTCATGGATATACCCTTATTTGTTCATGGATATAACTTATTTGTTCATTATTATACCCTTATGTTTTAGGTGTGCTTGTGCCTTATGTAGCTTTGAACAAATTGATGTTATTAATGAACAAATATGCATATAGTAATGAACAAATTGAGGTTACTAGTGAACAAATATGCATCTAGTAATGAAATATTATATGAAAAAGGCAATGAACAAATATGCATAAACCAGTGAACAAATTGATATTACTAATGAACAAATATGCACAAACAGATGAACAAATATGCCCAAACCGATGAACAAATATTTTCGTTTTTTTATGAACAAAATCACAATGTTGATGAACATATTGCATGTAATTTTGATACACATTTGTTCATTTTTTATGTACAAACAATAGATTTTTGATGCACAAGCAATAGTTTATTTATGCACAAAATCACAGTTTTGATGAACAAAATCACAGTTTTGATGAACAAATCCACATTATTGATGAACAAATCCACAATACTGATGAACAATCTGGGCGCATGTCCTATTTCCGTTTTTTTCAAAAATACGCGAATAATTCGCCAATAATTCGCCCGTGCCGTTTTTTCCCCTTTTTAAGTGAAATGATCAACGCCTTTAATTTTTCTTGATCCAACGGCTTCTGTTCTTTCTTATTTCGCACCTGGGCGCCCATTCACACCTGAACCGGACTCCTATAATAAACTTAAATTAAATTACTAAATTAAATAGAATGGAAATAAGGGTTTACTATAAGTTGCCTGAGTTACAGAACACAGGGGAAGAGGAGGCAGGAGGACCGACGGTGGGAGGGGCGGCGCACCAGGGGGCTCCGGCGAGTAGGGCGGCGCGCTGGAGGAGGAGGCGGTCGACGGTGGTGGAGCCGGTGGTCAGGCGAGGTGGCCGGCGGTCCAAAGGGGAGAGGAGGAGGCTCCTTTGGTGGGGTTTTGAATGAAGAACTAGAGCTTGGAGGGGTGATTTTTGGGGGAAATTGGGAGCCAAATTGTAATGAGAAGGAGAAGAATGGGGTGAGTGAATTCTAAGAAGGGATTTCAGCCCCTTTAAATAGGTAGAGCATGATCCATTGCCATGGATTTTGCCCAATGGAGAAGAGGAGGGAGAAAGGTGATTGGGGAGGGTTGGTGAGAATGGTGATGTAATCTTGATGAGGTAAGCAAGGTGATGTCATGGCTAGGAGTGTAGGCTATGGTGGAAAGGAGAAGCATGGATTGGTCTCTTTTCATTCTACGTAAAAAGCATCAGGTTGAAGAAGGAGGAGAAGGGTTTTATTTTAATTTGTTTTATTTATTTTAATAAATTTGAGATTTTAAAAATAAGCCTTAATTTTATTCAAAGCTTTTTAAATTGCCCAAAAATCCTTATGGAGTATTCCTTAATTTTATTTAATTAATTTTTCACAAAATTCTCTTTTCCAAGAGAAGTTTAAAGTTTATTATAAAAATTTTAGAAATAGAAATAGATAATAATAATAAAAAAAATATTATATTAAATTTCATTTCTAAAATCTTGAAATTTTGCGGATATTACAATTATTTTTATAATAGTTTTTAAATTCGGAATTTATTAATAACAATAAAAAATACTCTATCTTTATCTTTTTTTTCTGTTTATGGAAAAGATTTATGTTACATAAAATTTTGATAAAAATAGAACATTAAATATCTAGATAATTACTTGCGTAAATTGAATTTTGATAAAAAAAAAATTATCTTTTCCTTAATTTTCTTTTTGACTTATTTATGTAAATATAGAAGATTTTTTATACTTACAAAATTCAATCGTTATTCATATTTTTTTCATCCTTTCTTAACAAGTATATTTTTTTATTTAACTTTTCTTAAGAATTGAATTTCATAAAAAATAATTATAAGAATTCACATTATTTTTACCTTTATCTATTTTGTAAAATATTATTGAAATGCAATGATTCTAATTCAAATAATTTTTATTTATATATTTCATAAATAAATTATAATTAAGACATTAATTATAAAGAAAGAGTCATGTGCGAATGGTCGCAAATGTGGGAAATAAGAATAAATCTCGATCATTCATTCCAAAAAATCAACGTCCTTGATTAAACATTCATTAAAAAAAATAAAATACGGCACGGGCGAATTATTCCCGAATTATTCACGAATTTTTCGAAAAATACGTTTTTATGAGACCCGCCCAGTTTGTTCATCAGAAATAGCGATTTGTTCATTAACATTCACCAATTGTTCATCAATACTAGAGTTGTCAAAAGCTGACCCGACCCAAAAAACCGACCCGAACCGCGCGAAAAATTTAGGGTTAAGACCCGAAAATTTGAACCCGAAACCCAAAATAAACCGAACCCGATATACCCGAAACCCGTTGGGTTCAAACCCGAAAAAACCGTTGGGTTGGCCCAATTTGTTATATTTTAAGAATATATAATATATTTTGAAAATTATAATATATTTTATTATTAAAATATATAAAAATAATAGATTTATTATTAAATACGTATCATTTTTTAAATAAAAAATATTTTAATAATTGTAAAAAAATTAATTTTCTTGACCTCTTAGGTCGACCTGACCCGCCCGACAACCCGCAATGACCCGACCCGATTTGACCGATGACCCGTTACGACCCGAGCCCGACTCAACCCGAACCCGAAATAACCGAACCCGAACCCGACCCGACCGACCCGTTTGACACCTCTAATCAATACTAACTAATTGTGCATTGAGTTTTTGATAACATTGTTCATTGATTTCGAACTTTTTTAATTTTTAATTTTATTTTTTAACCTTATTTATGTGTAGGAATACAATATTATGTAGTTTTTTTATGCACATATAATTAGTTTTGATATACTCATATTTGTTCATTGATATACTCGTATTTGTTCATTGATATACCCCTATTTGTTCATTGATATACCCATGGTATACCATTATTTGTTCATTAGTATACTTCTTTTTTGTTCATTGGTATACCATTATTTGTTCATTGATATACCCTATTTGTTCATGGATATACCCTTATTTGTTCATTGATATAACCTTATTTGTTCATTATTATACCCTTATTTGTGAATTGAAATAAACTTATGTTTTATGTGTCAAGGCTATCAACTTGTACATTTAGGACTATTAATACCATCAACTTGTACATTTAGGACTATCTATTTGTACATTTTAGCATTTATTTTGTGCTTTAAGGCTATCTTGAATTCAAAGTATAATACGAATGAAGTGCTTTTAAGGCTAACTTGTCAATACGAATGAAGTGTTCAATATATATAGTACCAAATTAAGATAAGTTTGATGTAGAAACTTGAATGCAAAAGATAATAGATAAAGAATTTGACTTTGCAATCAATGGTGTATGCTAAGAGAACGAGATAGCAATAAATCGAAGAGGAGTGCTTGTGCCTTATTTAGCTATGAACAAATTGATGTTATTAATGAACAAATATGCATATAGCAATGAACAAATTGAGGTTACTAGTGAACAAATATGCATCTAGTAATGAACAATTATGTGAAAAAGGCAATGAACAAATATGCCTAAACCACTGAACAAATTGATGTTACTAATGAACAAATATGCACAAACCGATGAACAAATATGCCAAAACCAATGAATAAATAATTTCGTTTTTTATGAACAAAATCACAATGTTGATGAACATATTGCATGTAATTTTGATACACATTTGTTCATTTTTTATGTACAAACAATAGATTTTTGATGCACAAGCAATAGCTTATTTATGCACAAAATCACAGTTTTGATGAACAAATCCACATTATTGATGAACAAATCCACAATACTGATGAACAATCTGGGTGCGTGTCCTATTTCCGTTTTTTTCAAAAATACGTGAATAATTCGCCAATAATTCACTCGTGCCGTTTTTTCCCCTTTTTAAGTGAAATGATCAGCGCGTTTGATTTTTCTTGATCCAACGTCTCATGTTCTTTCTTATTTCACACTTGGGCGCCCATTCACAACTGAACCGGACCCTTAATTATATATAGTGGACTCACCTTAATGATTTTGGCTCCATTTCACATGAAAATAATTGTAAAATTTAATATATTTTTTCTAATAAATAAGTTTTTTATATCAAATTAAAATATCAAGTATTTAATCCATGTAGTCTTGCATGGCACGAAGACTATAACTAGTAATATATATTAGTTGTTCTCTCCAAATCTCTATAGTGAAAGGTGCAGTCAATGGATACCGCACACGGCGGACTGGCGGAGGCGAAGTTTCCTTAGTGGTGTGTCCGGTTCCGGAACCGGCGGTTCCGGTTCCTCGGAACCCCGGAACCGGGACCGGAACCGAGAACCCCCCGGTTCCTCGGTTCCGGTTCTGGTTCCGTTTTTCCGGTTCCCTCCAGTTCCAGAGCCGGTTCTTGGACCGGTTCCGGTTCGGTTCCATTTAATTTTAAAAAAAAATTGAAAAATATAGCCGTCGGTTCTTGATCCGCGACCACGGTTCGAGAACCGCGGTCGCGGAATATGGGCCGCGACCGCGGTGATAGAGCACCACGGTCGCGGCCCGTCCTCCGCGATCGTTGTGCGATCGCGGATTGTGGTTATAATGGATATTTTAGCCTATTCCGACCGGTTTGGGACTTTGGGAAGAGAAGGGGGGTGGGAGAAGAAGGGCTTGAACTTGATATTAAGTTGCCTACGTATCCTCTCGGTGTCATAGAGGAATCAAAGCCCACGTAGTTCTCTTACCTTCGATATGCAACCCCTCTTGGCGACTTACCTACGGGCTACGGTTAAGGTGGATGTCGTGCTTGGTCTTTAAATGATGAGTGATGGTTCCATAACCTCCCCCCGACAACCATTTGTACCTCTTGGAACAATAGTTGCACTTAACCTCACATCGGCCTCGTTCATCCAATACGTTGTCTTTGGTGAAGTGATTTGTGAAAATTTCGAATTTCAACCCTCGGCCTTGGTTTTCCATACTTGAAAATGAATATGAAATGAAAGAGTATGAGTCAATGAGATTGGTGTAAATTAAATTGAAGGAGAGATATAATATTTATATGGATAAATGGATTAAAAATAGCCGTTGAAATAGCCGTTGAATTTGAAAAATATAGTCGTTGGAATGGATCCGCGACCGCGGTTTGAGAACCGCGGTCGCAGAATGTGGGCCACGATCGCGGTGATAGACCACCGTGATCGCGGCCCGTCCTCCGCGATCGCTGTGATCGCATAGGGATCGCGGTTTGTGGTTCTAATGGCTATTTTAGCCTATTCCGACCGATTTGGGAAGAGAAGGGGTGGGATAAGAAGGGCTTGAACTTGATATAAAGTTGCCTACGTATCCTCTCGGGGTCGTAGAGGAATCAAAGCCCACGTAGTTCTATTACCTTCGATATGAAACCCCGTTTGGCAACTTACCTAAGACGACCCGGCGGAACCGGCGGAAGAAGCTTGGCTTGCGTCGTCCTCTATTACATCATCGGATGACTCCATATAGTTCAATGATTGTGATCTAATTTCCGCCCTCTTCCAATCGTCCACACAAACTTGGGCTTCCAATGCTTCGGGTGCCAATCTTGATCTCCAATCGTCTAAGATGTGGCCGCCTTGGCTAAACTTTTGCTCCACCGCTACCGTTGAAGCGGGAACGTCAATTACTTGAGCGGCGATCCTTGCTAGTATCAGATATGTGTTCTTGTGTTGCTTCCACCAATCTAAAATGTCAAAATCATCTACAAACTCAAAGGTAGTGGTTAGATAAGTATCGAGCTCCGTATGTGAGCTCGTGAATCTCGGTTTTTTTGTAAGATTTTGCAACATACGAGACCCGGCGGATAGAAAAGAACGACGAGATGAGGAGGATGATGGGGGTAATTGAGGCGTAGAAGGAACCTCACCACCCGTGCTATAAGTTTTGTACAAATCATAGATAAGAGATTTAACACGTTCTATAATGACATCAACATTGCAATTTCTATCATAATGTTCTTCTTCTAAATTTAAAAACTCATAGTATTGATACAAAGTATCTTGCAAACCTTGCATCTTAAATCTTGGATCAAAAACACAAGCAACAAGATAAATATCGGGAATATATTTGTAATAGTTCAACCACTTCCTCTTCATATGTAAAATACCTTCAACAATGTCGGGTCGGTCGGGTTGTGAAAGCCCTTCCTTAAAGGCACCCGCAACATTCAAAGCTTCAACAACAAACAAATGACCACTTGGTGTATATGTTTGACTAAATGTAAAAGTTGCATCATTAAAAACTTGTAAGATCTCCACAATATCATAGCAAATATCCCAACAAGCTTCAATTTCTTGTGAACCCGGGATATGTTGAGGGGCAAAGGAAGCTAAAAGTGCTTTATAACGTAAACATTGATGAAGTAATTTATAAGTTGAATTCCAACGATGACCGACATCTTTTGAAAAAAGTATGGGTTTAACAACATTCGATTTACAAAACCTCCCCCAATCACTTTTGGCCTTCTTTTTTAACCAAATAAAGCTAACAACATACTTAATAGGTTCAAGATATGGCATTAAAAGTGTCAAACCATCTTGAACACATAAGTTTAAAATATGACAAGAACATCTTACATGAAAGTATTTGTTTCCAAAAACCGGTTGACAAACTTGAATCAATTTACTAATAGAAGCGTTGTTGTTAGATGCATTATCAAATGAAATAGTGAAAACTCGATGAAGTAGTCTATACTCATATAAAATAGTTCGTATAATGTTACAAATATTTGAAGCGGTATGTGCCCCCATCAAATACTCGAAAAGCCAAAACTCGTTTTTGCATGTGAAAATGATCATCAATATAATGACATGTAATACCCATGTATGAATGAGATTGATAGTTATCATTCCAAATATCACTACAAATAGAAACACAAATATCATTTTGAGCAAAAAACCGAGACAACTCCTTTTTACGACACGCATATGCTTTAAACACATTTTTCCTAATTGTTTTTCTTGTTGTTCGTTTATAAGCGGGTTGCAAATGGTTGGAAACCCAATCATTTATACCCACACTTTCCGCAAATTGAAATGGCAAATGATCAACACAAATAGCTTCAGACAAAGCATACACACTATGCTCATGATTATAAGTAAATAAGGGAGATTGAGAGGAAGAACTTGCTAACCTCGAAGTCGAAATTTGTGTTTGACCTCGCATCATGCCCAACTTGTCCAAGTGTTTTGCCTTCAAATGCTTGTTCAAGGTTCCATAGCCTCCATTGCGCTTCCATTTGTACTTCGAGGGACAATAGTTGCACTTGACAACATATCGGTCTAGTGCATCCAATTCATTGCCCTTGGTGAAGTGCTTTGTGAAAATGTCGGATTTCAACACTTTTGCGGTTTGCTTGGCCGTAGATGCCCCCTCCTCCTCTTCGGTGTGTTGCTCATCCTCGTCGACTTATTGCTCATCGACCTCCTCATTGCCTTGTGGACCTTGGTTATGAATAGGAGTGGAATGAGGAACTTGTGGTGGAATGGGCATAGGCATAGACATATGAGGAGGAATGGGCATAGGCATAGACATATGATGATAAGGTGGTTGTGGTTGATAAGCATTAGGATTCACTTGACTTTCTTGTGAACCACCAACACCACCATAGAATTGCTCGGCCAACAAATCAATAAAGCCTTGACCTTGGTTATCCATGTTTCAAAAGATTAGGAAGGAGATAAGAGACTTGGAAGTAGTAATAAAGAATTTGCAAGTTGAAAGCTTGTAGAATTATGAGAGTAGTAATAGTAGAGAGAGATAAGAGAGTATGAGATTGATGTGAATCAAATTGAAGGTGAAGTATGGTATTTATATGGGTAAATGGAAGGAAAATAGCCGTTGGAATTCATGTGAACGTTGGAATATAGCCGTTGGAATATAGTCGTTGGGGAAAAAAATAGCCGTTGGAATAGTGGCCGCGATCGCGGATTTAGGGCCGCGATCGCGGTTCCCATAGCCGCGACCGCGGTTTCTATAGGACGCGACCACGGCTTTGGGAACCGCGATCGCGGCCCCAAATCCGCGATCGCGGTGTGGTCCAACAGAATGTGTGTACATTCTGTTGGCGGAACCGCGACCGCGGTTTTAGGGCCGTGATCGTGGTTCCCAAAGACTTTGTCGCGGCCTATAGAACCCGCGGTCGCGGTCCCACTTAATCCTTACGGAGGAACCGGCGGTTCCGAACCGCCGATTCGGAACCGGAGGAACAGCCGGTTCTCCAGTTCTTCTAAGGGAGGAACCGGGACCGAGACCGGTCCTCTACCGGTTCAGAACCGGAATCGAAACCGGAACCGCCGGTTTTAAACCGGTTCGGTTCCCCGGTTCCAGGGAACCAAACCCACCTCTAAGTTTCCTCCTCCGAAGGCAGCAACTCCATCTTATTCTTCCGCGCGCGAGAAATTAATTTAATATATGAATTAGAGATTTAGAGATCTGTAGATTTGATGTTGAAAGCATTCTACCGATAACATAGATATAAATTTTGCACCGACGCCTGTCGCTTGACATTTTGCAGATTGCAGGACACACAAATTACGCAACACCTACCCCAAATCATTCAAGATTCGATGATGCCATTTTCCCCGAACCCACCACCACAAAGCCATACGTGCGCTGATTTAGATCGATACTTGCTTTTTACCGATCGAATTATGAGGAAACTAGTTAGCTTTTGCCAAACAAACAATTATGTTATAAAAATGTTTAATATAAAGTTTAAATTTTACACTGTTGAAAAAAATACTTTGTTTGGATTATGTTGTTAATGATGAAAGCCCCATGTAATTTATGTTTGATCAACTCCATTTGCTTTTGTGATATCGGTCGAAGTGTAATTAGAAAACCGTTAATGCTATGTAGGATCCGATTAAGAAATTTAAGAAGTACAATCAATTTTAGTTGTTGGTGGTGTTATTGCAATACTAAACTTCAATTATTTGTACACAACATTTTGGTATTAATTCAGAAAATAAGAGGGAAATGAAGGTTTGTTTGGGCTTGTGTGCTAGGCTCATAAGCGCATGTAAGCACTGGACGGACATTTCTTCTATCAATATTTCTCACGTACGGACTTTTATATAGTATCATGGTGGTTCGGTCGATCATGAGTCATGTTTTCTAGCTGTTTGAGTTTGGCTAGTTATTGGCCCATTCGTTATTTAGGTTGAGTTGGCTAAAAAAGACTAATTGGGCTAGCCCGCCATGATGGCACGATTTGGGCAAAGCTCCCTTGGCTCGTCGACGAGTTGTCGGCTTTAAGGCCTTATAATTATCAAGTGTCAAATGAGCTAGACAATTATCACTTGAGAGGACGTGTGAAAAAGTTATCTCACATTAAAAATTTGGGACATAAATTACGTAGTATATGAGTTCTTGGATTACTTCTGTTATTGTAAATTAATTTTAGGATAATATTTCATTGTACTTACGTGCTAGACCTTTATACTTGTGTGCATATAAAACGGAGGGTTAATATTTTTCAGACTTGAATATAAGTCACAACGGAAGCTTTGAAAATCTAGGAAAAGAAAGAGTATGACAAAAACACACAAGTAAAAACTAATTAGTACTCTCTCCGTTCTATTCTACTTGACACTTTAGAGTTAAAATCGTGTTCATTAAAACTTGTCATTTTGGAGTATTTATTTAATTAATGTATTGGAAAGTGTTTGTATTGACTTTTTTCTTTCATTCTATTGGCTTTAAGGATGGGTTAGTAATTAATTTTTGAATACATATAGAAAAATTTGGATTTTCAATAATATTTCTTATATTTTCAATAAATTTCTTAATATGTGTGAATTGTTCTAAAGTGTCAAATAGAATAGAATGGAGGTAGTATGACTCTCTACTTGAATACATATAGAAAAATTTGGATTTCCAATAATATTTCTTATATTTTCAATAAATTTCTTAATATGTTGGAATTGTTCTAAAGTGTCAAATAGAATAGAATGGAGGTAGTATGACTCTCTACTTGAAAATGTGATAAATGTATTGGAAATTGACCCTCTATTACCCCATGGATATTAACGATATTCTTTTGACCGTAAATTAATTAATATTGCAAATCTTATGTGACTGTACGTTAAAACAATCATTTCCGGCCGGTGTATCTGATTTCGTGGTGAGAATGTTATAAAAGGGACAAAATTCTCTTCTATTAGCTAATATAAAACATGATGAGCAGTTGCTCCTCCAACGCCGTCCACCCCAGATCAAGTTCTAGCGAGCAAGTAACCTCCTCCGCGAGGCGGCGGAACAACCTCTCTTGTCCGCTTAGTGAGCAAGCTGACTTAGAAGCACAGCTGAATGCGCACTTCCTTCCTGGGGCTACGGCAACGGCAACGGCTGCTGCAGTTCCGTTCTCATGGGAAGATCACCCCGGAGTCCCAAAACCCACAACACCACCTACCCCTTGCCAAATGCAGCTGCCGTTGCCGCCTGCAGCCGGAAGGAGATTGAACCATGAACCCAGGCTGAGGAGGAATCAGGAGGATGGTTTGGACCCTTTCCTCACTGCACTTCTAGAATGTTCCAAGGACGGCGATCTGGATCCGCATCCGCCGGATCATCATGGACCAGGGAAGCAAGTAATGCCGAGCAGGAGGAGGAGGAGCATATTGAGTGAGAAGAATAGAGTGAGGAGAATGTTAATGAATCTAGTCCACGCCCACCATTATGCGTCTTGCAGGAGAAGATGTCCCGTTTCCGACTCCGCCATTGTTCTCCATCCCGCTTTTACAAGGCTCCCCTAGCAACCTATCTACGCCCGTGATTTACACAAATGACAGATCTAAGTAGTAGATTATATATGTGTGTGTGACTTTAGTTCTTGTCCATCTCTTATTCCATCCGCAGATGCAGATCGAGTTAAATTGTACAATCATCATATACATTTAAGTCTACGTACGTACGTGTCAAACTAAGTACATAGAGACTTTGATGTGTACATATATTATTTTGGGTGCACCACGCGCGGTTCAAGGTGATGTGCAGTGCGCCCCCATTGTTGGAACGAGTGTATTAATAATATATATACGATCCGATCTGATATAAAGGATATCCATTATTTTTTCTTTAAAAATCCCGATCCGTATCCGATCTCTTATAAACCGGACATTCGATAAAAAAAATATCCGATTGGGTCGGATACACGAGAACGGTTATTCGAAATATCCGTTATTTAAATATTTTATTTTGATTTGAAAATTCATAAGGCAGAGTAGCGAATATCTAATTCATATCGGATATCTCTCAATCTAATCCAAAAACATGCTTAAACACACCTGTTAAACTAAACCTGCTACCCAAAAGAGGCCACAACCAAACCTATTAAATTGAACATAAGCTTAAATTAACCCTGCTAAATTAATGCTTCAAAATAAAAACCTGCTAAATTAAACATTTAAAGTTTCAAACCAAAGTTCACATTAAATATAGTTAACGGCGAAATACATAAATAGGTCCCTGAACTTTGACGATTTTGGCATCCATATCCCTGTACTTTGGGAATTTCAAATAGGTACTTGTGCTATATATATTTTTGTCATTTAAACACAAAATGCTTACGTGGTAAAACCCGTGTATATTAGTTTTGTATACGCGCGTAAGTGACTTCCCCCCCCCCCCCCCCCCCCTTTTCTTTTATTTTCTCGGTTTTTTAATAATTTCAAAAGATCTTTTTTTTTAGTTTTCCAGATTTGTTATATATCTCTTTTTTTATTTTCCACATTAAGTTTTTAGTCTTTTTTTCTTGCTCTTCCATGCTTTTTTCTTGTTAAGCTCTTCTTCCATGGGTTTGGCTTGCAATTTCTTTAAATCAGAACCTCCAAATCTCGTTAAACTCATCCTAATCACAACACACAAACCTCCAAATCAGAACAGTAAATAAACCAAACAAATTGAACCAATCAACGAAAAGAACAACATTTAGCGGTAGATCCCCGAACTCAAACCTCCTCGCGAAGTCATCGGCTTCCATAGAAGCCACGACAGCCTTCCGCGACATCACCAACACCCGCAGCAACAACGACTGACGGCGACGGCGGAGTAACCTTCAAGAGGGGAACCTGAACTGTTCCCCGTCGTAACCCTAAAAACCACGGATCGGTCGGACTCGGGAAAAGATCTTGTTTTCCAGATCTAGATCAGGACGGAAAGATGGAAAACAAATACAGAATCCAGACTTAGGAAAAGACAGACTCGGGACGGAAAGAATGAAAGATGGACTCGGGAAAGGGCGGAATGAATTTGTTCAATGCCAGAGGCCAACGAATCAAAGTCTGTCGTTTCTTCCTTCTCTCTGGTTCTGGTTATGGTTCAATTGAAAGGGAATGGCAACTAAAAAAATGAAAATGTTATTAAATAAAAAAATTATATTTTTTTATTAAAATTGTCGTTTCTTCCTTCTCTTAGTGCGAGTGTAATGCACGTTTGTGTATCTCAAGTGATTTGTGTTTAAATGACAAAAAAATGTATAGTTTAGGGACCTATTTGAAACCTCCAAAGTACAAGGATATGGATGCCACAATCGTCAAAGTTCATGGACCTATTTATGTATTTCACCTATAGTTAACTCCACACAAAGTTCATATTAAACCTACTAAAATAAAAGTCCTTAACAACCTTCTAAAATAAAAGTCGTTAACAACTTTCTAGCAATGGTTAACAATCTGCAAGTTCTAGCAAAAAGTGGTAAACTTCTAAATAGAACAAGTTCTTAATAGCCTTCTAGGCTTGTTAACAACATGCAGTTCTTCGAGCAAAAAGTAGCAAAACAGTTCTTATGTAATAACAACAATTTCTAATAAAAACAAAACGGTTATTTTTATTAATTTAATTATTTTTTTTATAAAATAATAAGATATTCTTTATTATTATTTTTCATAATGATGATGATGATGATGATGATGATCTTGGTTAAAATTTAACATGATAGCAAATAAAAATTTAAATAATTAATTATAAACGATACTTTGATTTAAGTTCCGTTAACTTAAGTTTAAAAAAAATAAAGGATTGTGATGGAGAATAAAAGTGCTAGAGGTGGGACTTAAAACCCCAACCTTATGCACCCTCTCTACTTAAACACACCCCTCAAACCACTATGCCATCTTGTATTTTATGCAATTAAGGTATTTTAAATTGTTTTAGTTCAGTACTTCCTTAGAAGCTTCCATAGGCATGCATTGGATGCTTGTCCCATCAACAATGGAGATTGGTGAGAGGTCTCACCTCCTCACCATCCAATCTCCAAACTCTCTTCTGACAAGCCACCTCCACCTCCACCAATGGCTTCCATTCTTCTCTTTTCTTCTAGCCTCTCCTTCCCCTATTTAAAGGAGTACTTGAACAAGGAAGAAGAGTACATCACCCACCAAATTTGAAACATTTTCGTCCATCTCAAGCCTCAAAATCTCAAATCTGAAATATTTTCCAAATCTGATTTTTCTAAAAATTCATCCAAGAAACCCCTAGTTTTGCATGATTTTCAAAGATCGATTTCAAGATCGTTTCTCCACCAAATTTTGTGATTCAAGTCCCTAAATGTAGATGAATGAATTGCCTACAAAACCACTCAATCAATTGGGCACAAACACACAAAATCGAGCGAAAAATGCATCTGAACTATACGACTATGTGTAGTTTCGGGTTTTCCGGGCTGTTGACGAACGATTTTCTCCAATCTCGTCCGCCTTCGTTCCGCATCCTTTTCCTTATCTTTTATCAACAGTAGAAAGAGAGGGATGAGAGGTCCCAGATGTCACATCTTTCAGCCCCGATCCCTTACTGGTGTCGCCGCTAGGACCACATGAACCTACCTCGACGACCAACCTACACCGACTCTAGGAGAACTGGTTGGCAACGAACGAACTTTCTGAGCACCATACGCCGTCTTCAAGCCGCCATAGACCGAGCCGCTGCCGGAAGTTGGTAGAGGGAGTTTCCGGCAACCTACTGCTGCTTGATTTTAAAAAGGAATTTATGTGATTGAATTCACTTTGCATGCCCATTTAGTTAAATATAAAATTTTATAAAAATTATGTAAGACCTCACTTTAAAAATAATAATAAGGGAATATTATTATTTGGATTTTTCTGCCTAAATTATTGAATTTAATAATTTAGATTATAATACTTTCTCTTAAAGAAAGAGAATAAGAAAAGGGTTGTATAAGAAATAAAAAAAGAAATTCATTATAAATTCGTTCCGTTATTTTATCTCGAATTACTAGGTCAAAGCTTTCGAGTTCACTAAGCCTTTCTAAAATTTCGAGCCTTGTGAAAAGTTCGAACGCAATTCAAGGCAACTGGATATTCTCCTTGAAACCTTTTCGATATCTCGATTCCGCTAAATCTTCTCTATGTTGGGAACAAACTTGTTTGACCATTGGATATATCATATATTTATTGATAGAGGTAATTACATCGTATTATCGTTATTATTATTCGAATGCTAGAAATGAATAAAGGACCGATCATTGCAGCCTTGTTTGTTTAAAGTGTCTCGTTTAGAGACCTAGCTCGCTTGGAAAAGTATAGGAAAAAGTGTTGGACATAAGTCTTGAACCACTTTTTATAACATCATATTATATGTAGGTTATGACTCTACTGTTACTTCGTTGACTTAGGTCTTAAGCAATGTCGAAATAGAAAGGTTTTGTGTAAAGGCTAAAGCAATGTCACACGGAAAATAAATGTTGGCTGAAGTCTTAAAGCAATGTCTAGATAAAAAGGTTTCGTCTAAAGTCTTAAGCAATGCCACATGAAATGGAAAAGACGACTAAAGTCTTTTACTATGTCGCCTTTCAAATTCACGAATTAGGCTAACGTCTATGCTATGCCGAAATTTAAAATTGATAATAAGGCTAAAGGATTGGCCTTATTCAATCCATTAATTAACTTATGTTATGCCCCAGCTAAGTGTCGAAACTCTATTCCTTTAAGTCGACTCGACTCTTTCATAGCCTCCACACCATTAAAAGTCATTAATGCTATGCAAAATTTTGATGCGTATTAAAGATAAGTGCTAGTGCACATTAAAATTAAATTGAACCGGATCGAATTAGTACAACTTGGAAGACCGACCCGACTCTCGGTTCTTTGACGGTCGTCTTTCTAATATGAATGCTTATTTGGGCTTGTTAAGGTGGGCTTGGCACTTAAGCGCCTTCGGGCCACCTCCCCGATCTGGAGCACCGAATAAGATTAGGTTGGTTGAGTTCCGATAAGGGCGTGAGAGGCTTTCTAAAACGTTCCCAACATTATTGTACTCTAAGAAGTTCTACAATCTCGTAGTTTTTTTCAGATTAAAGTTATCTCATTTCGAGATCGACTCATTCCGTCCTTAAGCTCCACATAAAGTTCATAAATATCAAACATATCTCTTCCATATCTCTTTGATGAAATGTTAAATTACCCTTGAGAATTTCCATTCTCACTTGCTTGGTCTCCTTAGACTAATTCCGCTATTTCCGCATTTTTGCCTATAATTTCTCGCCCTTCACGACAAATGCCAGACTCTAGGAAATTCCCACCGAAGTTTTGAAGACAAAGGCTAGAAGGTTTGAGAAGAGTTATCAAGGATAGAAGATCACAGCAAGACGACATTGAAGGAATGAAAGAATTGTTATAGAGCAAATCATTCAGAATATGGTGCAACAACTCTTCCATTTTAAGCCAAGCAAATCATCATCATATGAGTTGTCTTGGAGAAGAATACTTGTATTTTCAATACGTATTTCAACCATTTTATAATATGAGCTTTATTTTCCGCTACTACATTAAATAATACGAATGTTCTTATTAATGAACAAAATTTCCGCTTTTAGTTCATTGTCCTTTAAATATGTTTAATTAAAATTTTTTAAAGCCTTGGGTGACTTTGGACGGTAAATTCCGAGGCCACTGGCGGTAATACCCATCATTGCAAAATAGGAGTGTTACATCTTAACAACCTTCTAAATACAATACATAATAAGTTAACAGCCTAGGTAAGTTAACAACCTACAACCCTACATAATATACAACCATATATGTTCACTATTCAGGAGAATCATCAAGGGAAATGGTAGAGAGATCTTCCAGATTGACATCAAATTCATCAATAATCATGTTTGGGTGCTCCAAAAGCAATCCCTTCAAATCTACAAATTTCAATAAAAGGAAGAGATGAAAAATAAAGATTAGTTAATCGCACAAATTAAATAAAATTGCTTATATTATAATTTAGATGAATAAATACGGCATTACCTTCTTCTATACACTCCATACCAACCAAGCTCTCCTCTATAATAATACGAATGTTAGAGGTGTGTTGCCAATCTTGTGCACAATTAAGCGCTTCCACCATATGTAGACAAAGAAGTATGAAATGAATCAAGAACACACCCACCAGTGCTAAATGTTGATTCAGAAGCAATAGTGGAAACATGTATTGCTAACACATCTCGAGCCATTTTAGACAATATTGGACACCTCTTTTGATTGTCTTTCCACCATTGTAAAACTTGAAGGGATGTTGTAGTTGAAGTTTCACAAGCATCCTGTAACACCCCTATTTTTCAACATTGGGTATTACCGCCAGTGACCTCGGATTTTACCATCCAAAGTCACCCAAGGCTTTTAGAATGATATAGAAATAATAAAATGCGGAATTTAAACATACTCATGTAAATAGAAAGGTGCTTCCGAAGAAGACTTTGTTCTTACAACCCAAATCACATGATCAAAACTTGTTCGGAAATTACAATTCATAAAGGAAATCGTCTTTTAGAACATAAAGAAAATAAACCAGAAAGGAGATTCGATTACATCTTGAGACTTCTTGCCCTTCCTTTGCCTTTCACCTTACGCCTTGTGATTAATCCTAGGTTCTGACATAATTCGCGAGGGGCGAGAATATGCCAGGCAAACATGCGGAAAAGAAGAATTAGTCTAAGAGACTAAGCAAGCGGGAACAGAACTTTCCCAAGGGTATTTCGGTAATTTAGCGAAATAATGACGAAGGTAACCATAGGTTGTGTTTGAAGATAGGGTTTATTTATATGGGGTTTTAACGGTACGAGGGAGAGCGTATCTTAAGCGATAATAGCTCATTAATATAGAGAAGGACTACTAAATTGTAGGTCTCTTTTAGCATCGAGAATAAAAGATATGTTGGGAACATTATTAATTCATACGAGTTAAACCTCTCGCGCCCTGAGCGGACCGAGTGCCAGATCGATCATTTGAGATCGGTCTGATTTTAATATCTTAAATGTGCATTGGCACTTATGTAGCATATTTGATTTAATGATTTGAAAAGGGTGGGAATTCGGTGAGCCCGATCCACCAAGGGAAACCCAGTTTTCCGGCACTTAGCTAGAGTGCGCACATCCCTCCTTGCAATCGGAGCGGATGAGATCATGATCCCGAAAGTCGTACTTCAAACACGTAGGTACTTACGACTTAGAAGGGTTATATAGAGGCGTCGGTTATTCCGCGCCCCTTACTAGTTCGTTCAACGTGGACCTCTGAACGAGTCCATAAACAACCAAAGCCATAATCACACTAGAATGAATAGTCCTATGAGATAATAATAGCGAACTATACTAACAAAGGTCGTTATATCTAACAATCGATATTTCCTAGGTTCAATCGTTACTTAGCACACAATTTGTTCCCAACATCGAGAATTTCACGGAAACGAATTTATAAAGGTCACAAGGGGAAAATCCACTTGCCTTGGTTCTGATGATAACGGGTTTAGCGATACGACGGAGGTGTGGTTCGCGACTTCTAACGAGAATCCTGACCTATCGACACGGAAGATTACGAATGGTTTAAATATGAAATTCCTTCTAAGGTTCGGATTTCTCGCGTGTACTTAGCTTAAGTGAAGGGAAAATCTAAATTATTATAATAATAATTTAGGTAGCTAAATTAAAATAATAATATTCCTTTATTATTATTTTAATTTCATAATATCCTTTTATTCCATTTAAACAAAACTCATTGATTATTCAAAAGTAATTTCCTTAATTTCAATGATATTCAAGGGTTATTTAAAATTATTTTCCCTTTACGAAAATACTTTATTAATAATATTCTCTCAATAAAAATCCTTTTTAACTATAGGGGTTATAATAAAAAAAAAAGTAGAATAATATTAGGCTATTTCTTAGTAACTTTCCATAGATAGAAACTTCTATTTACTTGATAGGGTAAGCTTTCTAAAACTGTCATAATATAAAATAAATATTCTTATTTATTTTATTCCAAACTTCCTCCCATAATTTATCTATAGTTATAAGATCATGGTATAAAATATCTAATCATTTCCTTATAATATACTTTTTATGATATTCTAAGTCACAAAATAATATTCTTTTCTATATTTTACAATATCTTTCAAGGTGAGATATTTTTATATACTTAGCAATATAAGTTTACAAATTATCTTGTAATTATTTTATTGTTACAACTCTTGTACTTGCAATAAAGGTTTATGCCATATAGAAAATTCTTTAAACTTAGAATTAAATGAAACTAATATTACACTGAATTATTAATATAACTAACATTGCTCTACTTAATTTCATAAATTTTGATATCATCTACTCTTAGAGCTTAGTATCATTATACTTTGGAAAAATCATATATTTTTATAAGGGTCATAATTAACATTGAAATAAATTCATAGGCTACTAAAATTCATGAAAATACTTTTATAAGGTCTTCTTAGAATTTATTTAAATAATAATGTATTTACTAATTAAATCATAATATAATAATTTAACCATAGTTTATTTAATGGATTTATTCCCTTCTTCCAACTAACAATATTTACATAACATTTTTATAAGTCTAAAACAAAAATAAATTTGCAAAAAATAATTCTAATTAGTCTTCTTGATATTACTAGTACATTTTAATAACATAAATAAAATAAAATAAAATAAAAATAGGGTTATGAGATTATACTGTTATTTGCCTGAGTTACAGAACACAGGAGAAGAGGAGGCAAGGAGGGCCGGCGGTGAGGGGCGGCACCAGGGAGGCTGCGGCGGCGGCAGGGCGGCGCGCTGAAGGAGGCGGCGGCCGTTGGTGGTGGCGCCGGTGGTCAGGCGAGGTGGCCGGCGGTCCAAAGGAGGGAGAAGAGGGCTCCTTGGGGGAATTTTTGGAGGAAAGACTCAACTTGGAGGGCTGAGTTTTGAGGGGAATTGAGAGCAAAATTGTAATGAGAAGGAGAAGAATGAGATGGGTGAGTTCTAAGTGGAGATTTCAGCCCCTTTAAATAGGTAAATCCATGGGACTTGTGATCCATTGCCATGGATTTTGACCAATGGAGAAGGGAAGGGTGAATGGTGATTGGGGAGGGTTGGTGAGAATGGTGATGTAATCTTGATGAGGTAAACATGGTGATGTCATGGCTAGGACTATAGGCTATGGTGGAAAGAGAAGCATGCATTGGCCTTTGTTTTTCATTCTACGTTAATTGCATTAGGTTGAAGAAGGAGAATAAAAGGATTTATTTTAATGTATTATTATTTTAATAAATTTTGAGATTAATAAAGCCTTTGTTTTATTCAAAGCTTTTTAAATTGCCCAAATATCCTTATGGAGTATTCCTTAATTTTATTTAATTAATTTTTCACAAAAATCTCTTTTCCAAGAGAAGTTTAAAGTTTATTATAAAAATTTTAGAGATAGAAATAGATAAAAAAAATATTATATTAAATTTCATTTTTAAAATCTTGAAATATCGCGGATATTACAATAGTAACCCCTTAAATTAGTTTCGTCCCCGAAACTAGGGAAAAGTAGGGCGGTCCAAAGATGGGAAAAAGGAAGGTGACTACAACACTTCTCGACTTGGGAGGATAAAACAGGGTCTAGTACCCCCTTAAAAAGATAAAACTACTGGTTCTTAGGGTGACATTAACTCGGGGAAACGTTTCTGCATAACTTGCTCGGTTTCCCAGGTTTCCCAAGTTGTACCTTCCTTGCCATCTTTAGACCAGAGTATCCGAACTAGAGGTACCTCTTTGTTGCGTAGTTGCTTCACACGATGCTCCATTATCTTAATTGGTCTTTCTTCGTAGGTGCCGTCCGATTGGATTTCGACATCGTCGAAGTTGATTACGTGGGATTCGTCGGGCACGTACTTTCTCAGGAGGGACACGTGGAATACATTATGCACAGGGTGAGCAGCAGGTGGTAAAGCAACTCGGTAAGCTAGGTTGCCGACTCTTTCTAAGACTTCAAAAGGTCCCACATATCGAGGATTAAGCTTGCCTTGTTTTCCGAATCGGAAGACGCCTTTCGAGGGAGACACCTTGACGAAGACCTTATCTCTAACTATGAACTCGATATCTCGTCTTTTTAGATCGGCATAAGACTTTTGCCGACTCTGAGCAGTCAACATTCTCTGGCGTATGAGGGTAACCTCGGATGCAGTCTTTTCTATCAAATCTGGACCTAGAAGGATCTTGTCGACATTGTCGTCCCAACAGAGCAGGGAACGACACTTTCTGCCGTATAAAGCTTCGAAGGGAGCCATCTTGATCGTGGAATGCCAGCTATTGTTGTATGTGAATTCTATTAGACTTAAGCTGTCATCCCAACTTGTGGTGCGGTCCAGCACACAGGCTCGAAGCATATCTTCAAGAGTTTGGATGGTCCTTTCAGATTGCCCATCCGTCTGAGGGTGGAAGGCGGTGCTAAACTTCAGTTCGATACCCATGGCCTTATATAGTTCCTTCCAGAAGGAAGCGGTGAAGCGGCCATCTCGGTCGGAGATAATTGTTTTTGGAGTCCCGTGGAGACGGACGATTTCCTTAACAAGGACTGTTGCTAACTTTGGGGCCTTCCACTTCTTTTGAATGGGGATGAAGTGGGCGATCTTGGTGAGTCTATCCACTATTACCCAAATAGAATCCTTCTGCATTTGAGTCTGGGGCAGATCGGTTACGAAGTCCATTGCTATATCCTCCCATTTCCATTCGGGCACGGGAAGAGATTGCAATTTTCCTCCGGGTCTTTTGTGTTCGATCTTTACCTTCTGACAGACTAAACACTTAGATATGAAGTTGGCGACATCATGCTTCATATTTGGCCACCAAAAATTTCTTCGGACATCCTTGTACATCTTACTTGCCCCTGGGTGTACCGAATAGGCAGATGCGTGAGCTTCTTTCAGTATGATCTTCCGAAGTTCGCCCTCCGGCGGTACACAAATCCGGTTTTGAAACCACAGGGAACCGTCATCCTGAATGACGAATCCTGGTGCTTTGCCTTCTTGCACCTCTCCACTTATCCTGATTAGCATGAGGTCGTCTGTTTGCTTCTCTCTGATTTCGACTAACAAGTCGGAATGGATATCCAGGGTGTTTAGACAACCTTGTTGCCTTCCAAACCAGACCTCGATGCCTTCTCTGATCAGTTCTTGCTGCAACTTTGGCTGGACCGTTAGCATTGCGATCAAGCCCTCTTGTTGGGTCTTTCGACTGAGAGCGTCTGCTACGACGTTAGCTTTGCCCGAATGGTAGAGCAGCTCTATGTCGTAGTCCTTTAGTAGTTCCAGCCATCTTCTTTGCCTCATGTTCAGTTCCTTCTGAGTGAATACATACTTCAAACTCTTGTGATCGGTGAAAATCTGACATTTGACCCCGTACAAGTAATGTCGCCAAATTTTCAAAGCGAACACTACTGCTGCTAGTTCAAGGTCGTGCGTCGGATAGTTCACTTCGTAGACCTTGAGTTGCCGAGATGCATAGGCAATTACCTTCCCCCTCAGCATTAGCACGCATCCCAAACCTTGCTTCGAGGCATCACTGTAGACCACGTAGTCCTCGTGTCCATCTGGTAGTGTTAGCACCGGTGCACTCGTGAGGCGTCTCTTAAGTTCTTGGAAACTTTCCTCGCACTTCTCATCCCATATGAACTTCTTATGTGTCTTTCGGAGTAGCTTCGTCATAGGGAGATCAATCTTCGAGAATCCTTCAACGAACCTTCTGTAGTATCCTGCTAGTCCTAGGAAGCTGCGAATTTCCTTCACATTCTTCGGTTGCTTCCATTCTGAGACCGCTTCGATTTTCTTTGGGTCCACCATAACTCCTTCTTGGTTGATGATGTGGCCTAAGAAAGCCACTTCTGTAAGCCATAGGTCACACTTGGACAACTTGGCGTAAAGTTGATGGTGCCTTAGAATCTGTAGCACGGTCCGGAGGTGTTCTTCATGTTTTGCACGATCCTCGGAGTAGATTAAGATGTCGTCGATGACAAACTTGTCGAGGTATTCATGGAAGCATCGGTGCATCAGATCCATGAACACCGCCGGTGCATTGGTCAACCCAAATGGCATCACTACAAACTCGTAGTGACCATAGCGGGTGCGGAAGGCGGTCTTCGGAATGTCCTCTTCTCTAATCCGCAGTTGGTGATACCCTAATCTTAGATCAATTTTTGAAAAGATTTTAGCACCTCAGAGCTGATCTAAAAGGTCGTCTATCCTTGGGAGAGGGTATTTATTTTTGATGGTGACTTTGTTCAACTCTCTGTAGTCGATGCATAAGCAGAAAGTCCCATCCTTCTTTTTCACAAAGAGCACAGGTGCTCCCCAAGGCGAAGCACTTGGTCGGATATATCCCTTCTCAAGCAGTTCTTCGAGCTGACCCTTGAGTTCATTCATTTCTAGTGGGGCCATCCGATAGTGGGCCTTGGAGATTGGTGCGATTCCTGGCTCGAGGCTTATTGCAAACTCGACTTCTCATCGGGGAGGTAATACAGGAAGCTCTTCTGGAAAGACGTCGGGAAAATCTCTGGCTATAGGAATCTCTTGTATATCTATGACCTTTTTCTCCGCTGGCTCGAGGTAGCAAAGATACCCAACGCAGCCTTGTCGGAGTAGCTTCCCGTCCTTCATGGCATTGATCACTTTCCCAGTTTCTTCTTCTCGTTTTCCCTTGAATCTGCATATGTGTTTCCCCCCGGAGTTGATGGTTACTGTTCGGGTGTAGAAATCGATTACTGCTCCATGCTGGGACAACCAATCTCTTCCGAGAATGATGTCGTAGGGGTCCATTGGAATGCATATCAAGTTGAATTTGAAGATTCCTCCTTGAATGCATAAAGGGAAACTACCTAACTGTTTGGCTCCTATAATCCTTTCACCGTTTGGAAGGTTCACAATAAATGGCTCACATTCTTCGAGGTCATCTAACTCTAAGAGTTCTACACATTTTTCGGACATGAAAGAATGCGAAGCGCCGGAGTCGAAGAGTATAAAAACATCTTTAGAGTGGATCTGGAGGGTACCTTGGAAGATAGGTTCCTCAGGCTTGTCGGTGGTGCGCATCTCGTACAGCCGCTGCCCTTGATTCTGAGGATACATAGGCCCTTTTCCCTTCTGATGAGCTGTGGATTGGACCGATGAAGTTCCTGCTGGCTTGTTCGAAGCTTGCGGGCGCTGGGATACGGGGTTAGACCGGGTTTGGCCTGCGGAATTTGTTGGTTGCCTGCAGAACCGCCGAAGGTGTCCGTCTTTGTTGCAGTTATAGCACCTCCTGAGTGGCTTAGGGCATTTCCGATTTATGTGTCCGGGCTCTGCACAGTTTGATAGACTATGACGGTCTTTGTTGATTCGGGCCCAGGGCCAAATCTGGATCCAGCTGACGAGGTCTTGTGCTTGCTCTTCTTAGACCACTGAGATCCCTGTGGAGATGCTGGCCTCTTAAACCCACCGTGACTGGAGTGGTGAGGCTTTCCTTCCCCGAACTTCTTGCGCTCGGGGACCTTAAGAGTTCCCTCCATTCTGTGGGCATGGTCCACATATTCCTCCAAAGTTTTGAAGGAGCGATTTGCCATCCAGGGTTTAATGTGATCACTCATCCAGCGATGGAAGTGTTTGATTTTCTGTTTCTCTGTGGTGAATTCTTCCTCAGCATACTGAAGGAGGTGATTGAACTTCTTTGCTCGCTCCAGCACACTCAACCCATATAATTTCGGGGAGTGTAGTTCATCCAGCTTTTCTTCTTTCATGGATTCAGAGAAGAATCGGTGCATCATTTTGCCCTTGAACATGGCCCAGCTCAGATCAGTTCGTTTGGACAAGCTAGAACTTTCCCACAACTCACCAGCTTCATCCTTCAGTTTTAGTGCGGCCATGTGCACTTTGTCAGCTTCGGAACAAGGTATATTCCTTAGAAGTCTTTCGACATGGGAGAACCAATATTGGACTCCTGATGGGTCGCCCGTCCCGTCAAATGAGTCGGGTTTCATTGCGTTGAAAGTTTTGATTCCCTCAGCGAAGCTAGCTCCTCTCGGCCCCTCGAGAATGACTTCTTCTGTTGGGACTCTCTCTTGTACTTCCTCAGTGTTTTCAGGGTTTGCTACAACAGCAGGGATGGCTTCTTGCACTAACTGCTGCACCAGAGTGCGTAGAGCGGCTACTGTATTCTCATTGAGGACAACTGGGGCTGCTGGTGCAGGAGGCGGGTTTACTCGGCGCCTACCTCCAACCTCGGATTGACTCTTGCCAAGATCTTCCCTACTGCCGTCGGGATTGACGGTACGACTTGTGGCTCTCGTGTTGACCATCTGGAGGTTTTAGGTTGGTTTCATTTGTTAATTCAATAACACATGTAAGAATTAACGCGCGGGCTTTAGTAAAGAAAAGGACAATTCACTAATAATTGTTTAAAAGGTAGTACAAGGCTTCATAACTTGAGCCAATCCACGTTAAGGAAATAAAGAAAAACTAAGCCGATTTGACCCCTTAAGGACAAAAATGGAGTCGGGAGAAGTGGTCTAAGCTCACTTCTTTGAAAGGAAAAGTAAAAATTACGGGGATCTAGGAGTGGTGGTGTATTTGTCGAGGAAACCTTCCTCGAAGAGTGCCTCGTTAATCATCCCTAGATCATTGTTGAGGAGGAGATTCGCCTGTTCTATCCATCTGCTTCGACGGTTTTCCCGAGCCTGAAGTTCTGCGATACAGATCCGATGTTGGATCCTCTCATCTTGTTCCCTTTCTCTTTCCTGCAACCAACCCTCCTTACTGCTTTCCAGAAGGTTGTAGTCGATTTTGCGGTTTTCAGAGGGCATAACTCCCGGGGCTGGCGGAAAATTCACCAATGGTTGGCGAGCTCGTCTGCTTGAGGATTCCCCCTCCATCCAATTGGTGAGTCCTTCCATATGACTTTCCAAGGACGCTTGACTTGCCCTTTCGTACAGTGATGGTTGCCCGGGGTGCTCCCACGGGCGGTTCGGGTTGCTGGGTCCTAGGTGAAGCCTTTGGAGGAGCTCCTCGTCCCTTTCTCTTACGGACATAGGCCCTTCTAGCTCGCGTGCTCTTGGAGGTGGGGCAATTTCCACCCTTGGGACCTGAATCGGGGATGTCATGACCCTCGGGACTTGGATCATGGGTGGCATAGGTGCCGGGGGCACATACTCCATCACTGGTGGTGGCGGTGGTGGCGTCTCGGGGTCAATAACCACCCCGTCCGAATCTTCTTCCTCGGACTCTTCAAACTCTTGTTGATTCATGGCATCCCATTCCTCTTGGGCTTGCCATAGTAGCTCAAATTCCTCGTCATCCACTTCATTTGGTTCCCCGTCCTCAAAGTTGAGCTCGGGTACAATTCCCCCTGGTTGGTATTCGGGTATCCACCCGTCGTTATCGTCGTCAATATGATCCGCTGGTATGTAGCCGGGTGCTATCTCCTCATCCCCCGAGGGGTAGTCCTCGAGGTAATACGTCGGGGATGGTGGGGGTGCGATGGGTACTGGGTAGTCCTCAGGGATCTCGATAGGGAGGTTGGGGTCCTCCTCTGGATCTTCTTTGGATTCTTCCCAGTGTTCCACATTCCGATCGATCTCCATGTTTTCTCCGAGATGATTCTCTTCGGGTTGATGGAAGAAGTTGTTTGGAGCATCGTCATAAGGAAAGTATGGGTTGGGGGCCTGCATTCCAAAGCAGGCTTCGTGGTCTTAGTTTCCTAAGTGGCAGTTTCTTCCTCGGTTAACCATGATGTCTGAGGAAAGGAAAGGAAAAGGCGTTAATAGAGAACATCCTTAGTTCTTCCAAGGTGAAGACATAGCGAAGGAAGTCAAGGCTTTTGAAAAATTACTAAAACAAAGGTTTATTTTATACTTTTCATTTTCTTGGCCCTACTTAGAGGGTTTAGGATTTTCTCTTGGAATTATGTTATTTCAAGAAGGTGGGGAATTTTTTAAAAGATTCTCGTTATAAGAATTTTCCTAACTCGTAGAAGTTACTATGGTGAACGTTTCAAGAAAAGTTCTAACTTAGGTGGTTAAGTTTAAAGAGTTGAAACATATTTATTACTTAAGTAAAAAGGGAAATTTCTAAAGGTAAAAGTTCTAGAACTAAGTTAAAGTTTTAAAAAAGAATTTTAAGGACTTTCTTAGCTAAGAAGTTTAGAAAATTGATACTTTTAAGTTTCTTAAGGAATATAAAGAAGAAAACTCTATAGAAATAGGAGTTTTGCTTTTGCGGAATGAAAACTTAGGTTTTAAAAGTTCTTGGTTTTCAAAAAAAAAATTTTGGTTTTAGAAGTTTTCGGTTTTGAAAACAAAACGTTCGGCTCTGATACCATAATTGTAACACCCCTATTTTTCAACATTGGGTATTACCGCCAGTGACCTCGGATTTTACCATCCAAAGTCACCCAAGGCTTTTAGAATGATATAGAAATAATAAAATGCGGAATTTAAACATACTCATGTAAATAGAAAGGTGCTTCGGAAGAAGACTTTGTTCTTACAACCCAAATCACATCATCAAAACTTGTTCGGAAATTACAATTCATAAAGGAAATCGTCTTTTAGAACATAAAGAAAATAAACCAGAAAGGAGATTCGATTACATCTTGAGACTTCTTGCCCTTCCTTTGCCTTTCACCGTACGCCTTGTGATTAATCCTAGGTTCTGACATAATTCGCGAGGGGCGAGAATATGCCAGGCAAACATGCGGAAAAGAAGAATTAGTCTAAGAGACTAAGCAAGCGGGAACGGAACTTTCCCAAGGGTATTTCAGTAATTTAGCGAAATAATGACGAAGGTAACCATAGGTTGTTTTTCAAGATAGGGTTTATTTATATGGGGTTTTAACGGTACGAGGGAGAGCGTATCTTAAGCGATAATAGCTCATTAATATAGAGAAGGACTAATAAATTGTAGGTCTCTTTTAGCATCGAGAATAAAAGATATGTTGGGAACATTATTAATTCATACGAGTTAAACCTCTCGCGCCCTGAGCGGACCGAGTGCCAGATCGATCATTTGAGATCGGTCTGATTTTAATATCTTAAATGTGCATTGGCACTTATGTAGCATATTTGATTTAATGATTTGAAAAGGGTGGGAATTCGGTGAGCCCGATCCACCAAGGAAAGCCCAGTTTTCCGGCACTTAGCTAGAGTGCGCACATCCCTCCTTTCAATCACAGCGGATGAGATCATGATCCCGAAAGTCGTACTTCAAACACGTAGGCACTTACGACTTAGAAGGGTTATATAGAGGCGTCGATTATTCTGCGCCCCTTACTAGTTCGTTCAACGTGGACCTCTGAACGAGTCCATAAACAACCAAAGTCATAATCACACTAGAATTAATAGTCCTATGAGATAATAATAGCGAACTATACTAACAAAGGTCGTTATATCTAACAATCGATATTTCCTAGGTTCATTCGTTACTTAGCACACAATTTGTTCCCAACATCGAGAATTTCACGGAAACGAATTTATAAAGGTCACAAGGGGAAAATCCACTTGCCTTGGTTCTGATGATAACGGGTTTAGCGATACGACGGAGGTGTGGTTCGCGACTTCTAACGAGAATCCTGACCTATCGACACGGAAGATTACGAATGGTTTAAATATGAAATTCCTTCTAAGGTTCGGATTTCTCGCGTGTACTTAGCTTAAGTGAAGGGAAAATCTAAATTATTATAATAATAATTTAGGTAGCTAAATTAAAATAATAATATTCCTTTATTATTATTTTAATTTCATAATATCCTTTTATTCCATTTAAACAAAACTCATTGATTATTCAAAGTAATTTCCTTAATTTCAATGATATTCAAGGGTTATTTAAAATTATTTTCCCTTTACGAAAATACTTTATTAATAATATTCTCTCAATAAAAATCCTTTTTAACTATAGGGGTTATAATAAAAAAAAAAAGTAGAATAATATTAGGCTATTTCTTAGTAACTTTCCATAGATAGAAACTTCTATTTACTTGATAGGGTAAGCTTTCTAAAACTATCATAATATAAAATAAATATTCTTATTTATTTTATTTCCAAACTTCCTCCCATAATTTATCTATAGTTATAAGATCATGGTATAAAATATCTAATCATTTCCTTATAATATACTTTTTATGATATTCTAAGTCACAAAATAATATTCTTTTCTATATTTTACAATATCTTTCAAGGTGAGATATTTTTATATACTTAGCAATATAAGTTTACAAATTATCTTGTAATTATTTTATTGTTACAACTCTTGTACTTGCAATAAAGGTTTATGCCATATAGAAAATTCTTTAAACTTAGAATTAAATGAAACTAATATTACACTAAATTATTAATATAACTAACATTGCTCTACTTAATTTCATAAATTTTGATATCATCTACTCTTAGAGCTTAGTATCATTATACTTTGGAAAAATCATATATTTTTATAAGGGTCATAATTAACATTGAAATAAATTCATAGACTACTAAAATTCATGAAAATACTTTTATAAGGTCTTCTTAAAATTTATTTAAATAATAATGTATTTACTAATTAAATCATAATATAATAATTTAACCATAGTTTATTTAATGGATTTATTCCCTTCTTCCAACTAACAATATTTACATAACATTTTTATAAGTCTAAAACAAAAATAAATTTGCAAAAAATAATTCTAATTAGTCTTCTTGATATTACTAGTACATTTTAATAACATAAATAAAATCAAATAAAATAAAAATAGGGTTATGAGATTATACTGTTATTTGCCTGAGTTACAGAACACAAGAGAAGAGGAGGCAAGGAGGGCCGGCGGTGAGGGGCGGCACCAGGGAGGCTGCGGCGGCGGCAGGGCGGCGCGCTGGAGGAGGCGGCGGCCGTTGGTGGTGGCGCCGGTGGTCAGGCGAGGTGGCCGGCGGTCCAAAGGAGGGAGAAGAGGGCTCCTTGGGGGGAATTTTTGGAGGGAAGACTCAACTTGGAGGGCTGATTTTTGAGGGGAATTGAGAGCAAAATTGTAATGAGAAGGAGAAGAATGAGATGGGTGAGTTCTAAGTGGAGATTTCAGCCCCTTTAAATAGGTAAATCCATGGGACTTGTGATCCATTGCCATGGATTTTGACCAATGGAGAAGGGAAGGGTGAATGGTAATTGGGGAGGGTTGGTGAGAATGGTGATGTAATCTTGATGAGGTAAGCATGGTCATGTCATGGCTAGAATTATAGGCTATGGTGGAAAGAGGAGCATGCATTGACCTTTGTTTTTCATTCCACGTTAATTGCATTAGGTTGAAGAATGAGAATAAAAGGATTTATTTTAATGTATTATTATTTTAATAAATTTTGAGATTAATAAAGCCTTTATTTTATTCAAAGCTTTTTAAATTGCCCAAAAATCCTTATGGAGTATTCCTTAATTTTATTTAATTAATTTTTCACAAAAATCTCTTTTCCAAGAGAAGTTTAAAGTTTATTATAAAAATTTTAGAGATAGAAATAGATAAAAAAAAATATTATATTAAATTTCATTTTTAAAATCTTGAAATATCGCGGATATTACACATCCTCCAAATACTTTTCCAACTCAGACTTATTATTATTGCAATCTAAACCCATCTCCATTTGAAACTCATCACTCAACAAAGAAGCAAAACTTAGAACATTTCCCCGTGATCAGACTTATTCAAACTAGTGGTAGAAGAAGATTGAGTAGAACTTTCTGATTATTTGCTCACACTAGGCATAGAAGCAGAATAAGTCTCAAATAACTCATCAACAAGAAGTTTTATAAGCAAAGATAAAGTCTTGGACTTTATCTCATCAAACAACTTCCGAACTAGAAATTCAACATATCTCAACTTACGCCTCGAGTCAAGAAAGACAACAATAAACATCACAAGATTAATATTCATGACATCACCCCAATATTTATCATATTTTGCCTTCATTCTCAACGCTATAGACCTATGCTCAGCTTGCTCATGGAAATGAGTTTTGATCATTTAACCAACTCCAAACATATCTTCAGTAGCAAGGTTACAAGTGACATACCGAGAACCAGACAAGGACAAGGTAGTATCATAAAAGAGTTTCAATATTAACACAAAACTAGCAACTTCTTTCCAATCATCATCATTAGGAACACCAACTTTCCTATTCTCCTATGATCAAATTATCAAATGCTTTCTTAAACTTAAGGGCAGATTGAAGCATCAAATACGTTGAATTCCATCTTGTTTCTACATCCAAACAAACTAGACTTTTACTTTCCAAATTCTCCTCTTTGACACATAATTTAAACTTTTCAAGTCGTGATGGAGAAGACCTCACATACCTTACAAGACCACGAACTCTCAAAATTGAAGACTTAATATCCTTTAATCCATCTTTCACAACCAGATTTAAAATATGGCAATGACATCTCATATGCAAATACCTCCCCTATTGGATGCTAGATTCCCAATGATTAAATCTCTTTTTCAAATGAGCAATTTCCAAATCATTAGAACCACAATTGTCAACTGATACAATCATAACATTTCTTATCCCCCAGTCAACTAAACACTTTTCAACAACTCTACCAATTAATAGGCTAGAATGATCAGCAAGAGGACAAAAGTTTATGATCCTTTTGTGCAAAGAGAAATCATCATCAATAAAATGAACAGTGAGGCACATATAGCTAGCTTAAGTTTTGACTAGAAGTCCATGCATTTGTAGTAAGACTCACTCGACTAAATAAACTTTGGAAGAAATCTTTCAACTTTTCTTTTCCTTACTATAGAGCTTATAGCAATCTCTAGCAATAGTGAAGCGAGAAGGAACTTTAAATTCAGGATTCATACACTTGCAAAAGAACTTAAAGCCCTCATGTTCAACAATAGGAAAAGGCAACTCATCCAAAATAACCATACGAGCAATAGCATTTGTATAGACTTCTTGATCAAATAGCCAAACAGATGGAACAGAAATAGTTTCAACCATACCATCATCACGAATAACAATTTTTGTACTCATATCAAGCAGCTTTTGTTTCTTATCCATGTTTGAAGGCAACATTTTGCATCTAGTGGTGTGATTTTTCAATGGAGTGGTTCCATTTTTAGGTTTACAACCAATTAGTGCACCACAATATTTTCATTGTGCATAGTTTGAATCAGGAAGTTCATTAAAGTGCGCCCAATTTTTAGAATATTTTCTTCGCTTACCCGTAGGTGGCTTTGCAACTTTGTTGTTCGGGTTAATCATTTGACTTTCCTGAGTAGGAAACTCATTTTTTTTTGCATTTCAGCATCAGGTTAGGCATGAGATGCCATACTTGAGTTACCTCGCTCCTGTAAAAAAGTATAGAGGATGCAAAAAAAATGAATCAGTTTCAGGTTTAGTTCAATGAATCAGTTTCAATTCAATGAATTAGTTTCAAACAAAAGCAACACAAAGCCATAAAAAAGGCTCGAACATATGACCATTCAGTTTCAAACAAAAGCCATAAAAAAGGCTCGAATCAGTTTCAGTTTCAGATGACCAATCATCCCTATTCAAATACCAAAAGCCATAAAAATTATAAAGGCTCAAATAGTTTGAAACAAAAGCCATAAAAAAGGCTCGAATAGATGACCATTCAATGTTGTATTACCTGCAAGGTTGAAAACACAAAAATTATAAAGGTGAAAACACAAAGATGAAGGAGTGGGGAAGAAAGAGAGACCATTGTGTAAAGTGAAACACCCATTTCACAGAGATTTCAAAGAAGCCTACAAAAATAAAGGGAAGAAACAAAAAAGCCATATACAAAACTCATCTAACCGAAAGCCATAAAAAAAGCTCGAACCGATGATAAGTGAACACAAAAAAATCCCATAGATCAAGCTGGGTTGATGCAACTATCATGTGAAGGAGAAAGAGAAGTAGATGCACATTAATAGTGATCGAATAGATAACAGTGAAAGAGAGGTCGAACTAACCTTGAGATTGAAAGTTGAGAACCGGATATCTAGGTAATCTTGCGTGGTGGTTCGGTGGATATAGAAGACGGAGCCTTCGAATGGATCTAAAGCTTGAAGAACAAAACAAGCATGCAATGCTACTATAAGAAACAATACATTTTCAAAAATCGAAGATTGAGACTAACCACACAAAGATCAGCCAAGCGCCAAGGCTCTAGGAGCCTTCCATCCTTGGATAAGGATCTCGCGAGTTCCAGAGAAGAAACGAGTGAGAGAAGTTTATGGTTAGAGACACGAGTGAGAGTGAGAACGAAGAAGTGAGAAACTATGAATGGTCAATGATGATGGAGATTAGAGACCAGAGGCAAATGGCGGATCATTGGAATGAATATTAGAGGCGAGCAACAGTTTAGAGGAGAGGAGTGTTCAGATTATAATAGAAAGTGACCTAGGGTTTCTACTTTGTAAGGTTAGAGAATATCAAAATAGAGAATGGGCTGGAAATATGGGGGATCTTTCCAAATTTTTATTGGGTTGGCTAAGTATTTTCACAAGTCCAATAAATAAATTAGGCTCACATTACAATATCAGATTAATGAGCATACTATACTATATACATACTATATTCCCTATCTAAAAACATATAATATATATAATGAATATTTCGGATATATCCGTTTACCTTAAACCTCGATCCGTATTCGATCCGAGTATCTGGAAAAATTAGCTGGATCGAATACAGATCAATTTTAAACGGATAAATTTGGTTACGAATAAAACGGATCGGCGGATTTTTCAGATCGGATCAACGGATCGGCAAATTTTGCTCAACCTTACTTTCGAGGATGGAGAGGGCGATTTCCCTCTTGTCTTGTAGTTAGCCTCCTCTAAGCGCACATACTGGTGAATGTGCTCTTAAAGCTCAACAATGGTGAAAGGGAGACGAAGTTTCAAGTCTTCCCTGAACTTACTCTCAAACAACTGTGATGGCCCTCTTAAATGTAGTAATTGCAGTCTTCTCATCACACCCATCAATTTTAGCATAGCACTCCATGAAACGATTGGCGAAGAAGTGCAAGCTTTCACTTTTCTCCTCTCGGGCGTATCTAGAGACATTGCATCCCAGTAGTTAGCTATTTAGTGCCTCACAAATTCATTGGCAAGTTGATCCCAAGACCGGATTGATCTTGGTTTGGAACTCTTGAACCACTTCAAGGAACCTTTGTCAAGGCTACCCAGAAACATCTTGCACATTGTGGCTTCCTCGAATACTCATAATGCCATCTTGTGAGAAAAAGCGGCTTTGTGGTTTACGGGGTCCGAATGCCCATCATAAAGGGTGAATGACGGAGGAGAAAATTTTACCTGGATGCTTAGAGCGCTAGATACTTCTATGGAACCATAGACAACTTGTGCTCCACTTGCTCTTGAGCCGATTGCAAGTGAGTCGTCGACTAGTCGTTTCGATCGTCGTTTCGCTGACGGTGCGCTTGCTGATGTCCGCCTTTTTAGTCATGTTTTTAGGGTGTGTTTGAGTCTTTTTCTTTAGTTTTGTGTTTTGTTTTAAGTCGTTTGTGTAGGTTTTCGTATTTCTTTAAGATATGGTGTCTACATAAGTTTTGGTGGTGTTTTGTAGGTTTTAGAAGCTATTTTGAAGCATATTTCAAAGAAAGGAGGAGAGCACTTGAAGATAGCACTCAAGAATGAAGTGAAGAACAAAGAAAAGAAATCAAATAAATTCATTGAAGATCAAGTTTGAGCTTGGAAAGTGATAGAGAAATTGGTTACAAGAACATAGGAAAAAAAATCGAGTCAAACAGAGTTGTAACGAACCCGCTACGCAAGTTTTACTCAAAGCTATTCGTAGTGCTGAACAGGGTCGGTACCGAGGTGCACAGGTCAGTACCGAGGCATCCCATGTCGTAGCGAAGACCAAGTCGGTGCAATTAAAGATCTTTTATCCTATTTCCTTGTATGTTATTAGATAGATATAAGGAATATATCTTATTAGAAGATTTATTTCTTTAGAGATAGCTTTTAAATAGATTAGTTTCTCTATAAATACTCTTGTCTACCCTTTGTTTTTCTCTACACAATCAATGGCCTTGGAGCGCAAGTAAGGGGGAAAGAGAGAAGTTAGAGAGAGGCGCGAGAGGGGGACGAGTTTGTGGAGTTGCTTGGAAGACAAGTTTGCTTTGGATTTGCTTGTAAGTTTTACTTTTTATTTAATTTAGATGTTTTTTAATTATGAATTGTGAGTAGTCTTCCTCTCTAAGGTTGGGATTAAACCCAACAATGGTTCTGCATGCTTGTTTATGATCATGTCTTGATTGTTTTTATTGTATGAATCTTTTCTCTTGTTCTTAATCCTTGAAATGAAAGTTGAAAGGAATTTTTGATTCATAATTGAAGTGAAAGCGAAAACCTTGAATCAGAATAGTCAATTAGGGTTTTGAAGCAAAAGAGGATCTATCCTAGTTGAATTAGAAGAGATAGATAGTAAGTTTATTGATTGAACGAAAGTTAGTTGATTTACTTGCTTTGGTTGACGAAAGTTGACACCTTTATGTGATAAAAACATGATCTTTATGTTTCATAGTGTTGGCATTGCATGATTGTTGTTGCAGGGATACCTTTACCTTAGATTTCTCTTTCCTTTGATAAAAACCCTTACTTTGTTGATTGCTTGCGCTCTAAGTAACAGAACTTGATACTGACTTTCTCCCTGTGGACAAACCTGACTCTGCTATACACAACGGGGTCTTCATTATGAATTTATTTGTTCTTAAGTAAATCTGTGACACCCTTATACCTTATGACGTATACTCCGTAAAACTTATCTCTTATATAAGGAGATAATTCACAAATACCAACTATTCACGTAAGCACAAAGCAGACATTAACAACCATAAAAGGTTGCACACACACATCTATATTGTTACTTCTTATATTAAAACATCTATTACTCTAGCTTCTATTACAAGCCATATGTCTATGATGCAAAATGAGGAGGAGAAGGTTGCATTGAGCTTCAGCCGGCCGACCTGTATGAATGTGACCTCTAAAAGAGTCACACTCCAGTAAGTTCTAGCTAAGCCTGAAAAATTATTTTGCGATTTACATGAGTGGCATACTCAGTGAATATAAACCATCATCAATTATTTCACATAGAGTCAAACATTTAGTCCATATACATATACATACATATTATACATATGTCATATAGGAATTTATTATGCAAATGCAAATGACGATGTATCCGATTCATTATTCTGTGAACTGTTCAAGCCTGAATCTGCCCCGGGTTTCCATTACCAACTCTTTTCCATATACCAACTTTTTTCTTTCTTTTCTTTTTTTTCCATATACCAACCTTTTTTTCCATTACCTCCATTACCAACTTTTAGGCATCTTAGGCCTCATTTGCTCAATTACCATCTCTTAGGCATATCAGGCCTCATGTATGACCCGTAGGTCTCTTTTGTATACAAATTCAGGGCAAGACAGTCACAGATCCTTTTAATCTCATGCAATATGCTATGCAATCAAGTGCATTTTGTAATCATATATCATGTGTCATCTATTATCATACTTTCTGTGCAAGCAACTCGAAAAATTTCAAAGCTATCATATAAAACACATATATCCATATAATCCATATAACACATATATCCATATAGCTCATATAGCACATATATCCATATAGCATATTTATCCATATAGCACATAGGGTTGAATCTCCGGTCTATACTCACCTGTTCAAGACTGATACTATATCCATATAGCACATTGTGCTCCTATATATAACCCAATGCAAATACAGCCTATTTACTCTTACAAACTTTAACCCCAAATGAAATGAAATGCCAGAATGCATTATAACTTCTTGTGCATAATTCCAAATCCTTTAAAACTTGACATCGATAAACTATATATATAGAAGAACATTTTTCTAGTTCAAACCTTTTTGAAAAACTTGATCAAAGGGCTCCCTAATATCATTACAAGGCAATAGCCTAAAATTACTCTGAAATCTTTTACCGAATATAAATCCAATATCGAAAACACCCTCTGAGAACTATAGATCTACCAATTTTCAAATCAAAAGAAAATGTAGATCTAGATCTGGAAAAATTAGGAAAAATCCAGATAAATCATTAACTAATTAAAACTTACCAAATCACGCTTTTTCTTCAAGATTAAAACCCGTTAGAAGAGATCTTGTACCAGATCCGACAAATAAACAGCAAATTCAAGCCTTCTCTCTTCAAAACCCTCGAACTCCAATTCTATTCACTCTTTTTTTTGTCTCGTAGCTTCATATGGAAGAACATATAAGCCCCTTATATATATTAAAACATGGTCGGCTAAAAACAACCAAAGTCGGCAAACTTTTTAAGAAATTTCACTTTCCACCCTCAAAACTCTTTTACTACAAACTTTACCCTGAAATAATTAATAATTAACTTTTATTAAAAACTTTTTTAATAATTACTTTTAAAAACTCACTATTTATCATGCCAATATGCGATGCATATGCTACTAATATTATATAAATGCAGAATGACGTATGCACTTTGGTCGGGGATGTAACAAAATCCCTCTCAACAAATTGGCGTCGTTGTCGAGGAGATTTCAATAGTGTCAAGTTTTGCTCTTTTTGCGTTTTTCGGGACTCCGCCGAGTCGGTAACGACCCCCTAGGGTCGGTGTCGGCCCTGTTAGGCAACCCAATTTCTTTTCTTTTTATGTTTATTTTCTAGGTCACTATCGAGTGGTTATTTCTTTCTTTTCAGTTTTTGTTTTACGGGATCACTATAGGCTCGATACCGACCCTCTGGGCCTTGGTACAGACCCTCTTTGAGAACCATTTTTGCTTTTTTATTTCATTTTTGTTTTTGTTTTTTCTTACAGTGTATGCCACCTGAAGGATGCCTAGTTGTCTCTAATCCAGTAGTAGACTCTGAACCCGAGCGATCCTTCCACCGTCGATTAAGAGAACGCAAAGCCATGGCCATGACATCGGAAGAGATGGAACGATAAATAGATGCACTCCATAGGCAGATCGATGTCGTGCAAGATGGCGTTGCCCATCTACGAGAGCAGTTGGATGCTATTTCAAGAAACGATAAGCAATATATGCACCCAGAACTGAGGGTGCTGGAATCAGCCATAGTTCTCCCAAAATTTGAGAAACCAATCAGTCTCGGAAGACCATTCTTAGCCACCGCAGGAGCACGTGTAGATGTGAACAAGAGACTTCTCATGTTTGATATTGGAGAAGAGAAGGTCGAATTTCATTTCAATTCGCCCGTAAGCGAAGTTGCTAGTTGTAGTATTGAGGAGCCTACCGATCCACCATGGTTCGGTACCGACCCCTCTTTGAGTATAGAAACAAGAAAATGCAAGGAAAAGACGCATACCGAAGGTCCTACCAACCCACCATGGGTCGATACCGAGCCCAACACCGCAACCGAGTTTGACCAGCATGACATCGATCCACTTCCAGATCCAGTGGGCTCGGTAATGACCCACATAACCTTGGTAACGAGCCCTTATCTGCTCGATCAAGGTAAGTCTTCGTTTTCTGAGTTGATTGGTTCTTATATCCTTGTTATATGTTAAATCCTACTGTTAATTCTGTGAAGGAGTCAAAACCTCCTTGATTTTCAGATTTTACTAACCCTGTTGTACGACTTCCGAACATACTTATTGATGATCGAGGGCTAAATATCTTATAAAGAAGCTTTGATGCTTTTCCATCTAATTATGGGGTTTCTTTTTATCCTGGCATAGCTGGATGGAAGCCGCCCTGATCCTCTAAGGTAAGTTCGTTGGGCTAACGACGTTAAACGTAGCGCTTACGGGAGGCAACCCGCTTTTGTTTTCGCTTTTAGTTTTTGCTTTCTTAGATCTTTTTGCTAGCTTTCTTTTGACTTCTTTTTAGGTTAGATTAGTGTAGTAGGGATCGATGTTTTTCTAAAGTGACTCAGGTACAACACGATGAAGAAGTGCTAAGCAGAGGAATAGAAAAAAAAAATCAATGCAATCGGTTTATAAGAGCAACAATGAGCAACTAGTACAAGCACGCAAGCTTGGATACCGACCTTCACAGGGTCGGTAACGACCCCAACAGAATCGAAAGAAAAGCAAAACTCCTCAGTGATAAATGGTTTCAAGCAGCTTCAGTTTTATTTTGTGAGTTCCCTTTTCTTTTTCCTCTTTATTTTTATGTTATAAACAGTGAGGACACTGTTTGGTTTCAGTATGGGGTATGGGAAAAGGAAACTCAGTTTTTGTCTCAGTTTTTGTGTCTTTGTTTGTGTTTTTAGAATTGATAATGTTCCACTTAGATGTCCTATGATATGCTTTAACTTTCTTGATCATGTAATTCCATAGCATGTTTGGATAGATTTGCCTGAATCATGTTGAAATTTGTTTTTATGTGGATATTTAGCATGTGATGAAATTGAACACATATGATCTTAGGTAGAAGTGACTTAAATCCAACAAAAATTGCTACCTTGTCAGTTATTTTTGGTCTTAAAGGGAGAACATAAAAAATCCCTCTTCTTTTCTTGTGTGATTTACTCTCCTTATACATATTATCTCATGTGATTGATATGGTTATCTATTACTTCAGACCTATATGAGATATTAGTTCATTACATGTGAAAGTTAGATGATAGAGAACTTATTTTTCATAAGCCTTATTAATCCTTGTCCACCCTTACATTATCCTTGTTTTGATAGCAAATTTGAGCCTTAAGCCTTTTATTTTTTAGCTCCACAAAATTGTTCCCTAGCCGATAAAGCTTGATCCTATCCGGGGATTAGGACTTAGTATTAGTTATTGTGATGGTTTTGTTGAGTGAGGGATGTATTGGTTCAAGTGTGGGGTAATATGTATTGGGTATTTGAAGATCTTGCAATTTGTTATGTAAAAGGTGTTTGGTTCCCTGTATACAGTTACAAAAGAGGTGGAAAGTAAAGAGGAAGAAAGAAAAAAAGTAGCAGACATCGTTACCGATCCCAGTAGGGTCGGTACCGAGCCTTCCCATCAAGAGAAAAAAAATGAAAATCGAAGTAAGGAAGGATGAAAGAAAAAAGGATTGAATAGTAAAAGTGTGTATGAGCCAAATTTCCTTGTTATTTTGAGCAAGATTAAGTTGGGATATTAAAGGGGTTGAAGAGAATGAGAATTTTTGTTTATAAGTTTGAGTGAGTTTAATTATCTTTTGAGAGTTTTGTGGATGTGTGAGTTTTTAAGAGTCTTTGATTCCCTGATATTATTAGCACCACATGACCAAAAATATTTCCACGCCTTTTTGTTATTACCAAAACCCCATTACAATCTGGCCGAATGGAAACTTCTATGAAGTTTTTCATTGAGCCTAAGTTCTCTTGATGATTTTTATGTGTTTTCACATCTCAGGTGGAGAGTTTGGTGATATAAGTAACAATAACTATCTTGATATTTGTACATTGGATTGAATTGAGAGTTGTTATTATATGCCCAAACACTTGAGAGTTGAGAGAAATACATTACCCTAGTGAGGTTGGAATTTTAGTTGCTTTAGCTTGAGGTTACTCATATATGTGTGATGATGTTAGATTCACTTGTCTATTTTCTACTTGTGCTTCGATGTTGCTTTTTGATAAGGGCATTGACTTGACATATGTGTTGATGGTTTTGGTTCTTGTCTTGTTTATTGTTTGAGGACAAGCAAGTCTAAGTATGGGGTATTTTCATGTCCGCCTTTATAGTCATGTTTTTAGGGTGTGTCTTTAGTATGTTTGAGTTTTTTTCTTCAGTATTGTGTTTTGTTTTGAGTCGTTTGTGTAGGTTTTTGTATTTCTTTAAGATATGGAATCTACATAAGTTTTGGTGGTGTTTTGTAGGTTTTAGAAGCTGCTTTGAAGCATATTTCGAAGAAAGGAGGAAAGCACTTGAAGATAGCACTCAAGAATGAAGTGAAGAAAAGCACTCAAATAAATTCATTGAAGATCAAGTTTGAGCTTGGAAAGATATAGACAAATTCGTTACAAGAACAGAGGAAAAAGAATCGAGTCAAACAGAGTTGTAAGGAACCCGCTACGCAAGTTTTACTCAAAGTTGTTCGTAGTGCTGAACAAGGTCGGTACCGAGGTGCACAGGTCAGTCCAGAGGCATCCCGTGTCTTAGCGAAGACCGAGTCGGCGCAATTAAAGATCTTTTATCCTATTTCCTTTTATGTTATTAGATAGATAAAAGGAATATATCTTATTAGAAGATTTATTTCCTTAGAGATAGCTTTTAGATAGATTAGTTTCTCTATAAATACTCTTGTCTACCCTTTGTTTTTCTCTACACAATCAATGACCTTGGGGGGCAAGTAAGGGGGAAAGAGAGAAGTTAGAGAGAGGCGTGAGAGGGGGAAGAGTTTATGGAGTTGCTTGGAAGACAAGTTTGCTTTGGATTTGCTTGTAAGTCTTACTTTTTATTAAATTTAGATGTTTTTTAATGATGAATTGTGAGTAGTCTTCGTCTCTAAGGTTGGGGTTAAACCCAACAATTGTTGTGCATGCTTGTTTATGATCATGTCTTGATTGTTTATTTTGCATGAATCTATTATCTTGTTCGTAATCCTTGAAACGAAAGTTGAAAGGAATTTTTCATTCATAGTTGAAGCGAAAGCGGAAACCTTGAATCAGATTTGCCAATTAGGCTTTTGAAGCAAAAGCGGATCTATCCTAGTTGAAGTAGAAGAGATAGATAGTAATTTTATTGATTGAACGAAAGTTAGTTGATTTTCTTGCTTTGGTTGACGAAAGTTGACACCTTTATGTGATAAAAACATGATCTTTATGTTTCATAGCGTTGGCATTGCATGATTGTTGTTGCGGGGATACTTTTACCTTAGATTTCTCTTTCCTTTGATAAAAACCCTAACTTTGTTGATTTCTTGCGCTCTAAGTAACAGGACTTGATACTGACTTTCTCCCTGTGGACGAACCTGACTCTGCTATACACAGCGAGGTCTTGATTACAAATTTATTTGTTGTTAAGTAAATCCCTCTCAACACTTGCCCTGAAATTTATCCAAGGTGTGTTTCAACCTAGCGATCTCTTGAAAGGCTTGGTCCTAGCGGGACTCAGCCTGGACACGCTTAGTTTGGATTTTCTCAATCTCTCTTAAGATATGTGATGCCCCATTCCCGCCGTTTGGCCTAGATGCCAAAGATATGCGAGTTTCACCACGAACGGGATTAGACCCGACATGGCTCGATTGACCACACTCATAGCACGGGCAAATATAATTAGGGTTCTGTTCGCGATTTTGTGTCATCGCGGGCTCAAATATGCGCAGTTGTGCTCGTCTGCAATCGCGGGTTTCCTGTCTGCGGTCGTGGATTGCCTAGCTGCGGTCGAGGCTCACCAGGCCGTGGTCTAGGTTTTGTTCCGTGAACGCAGTTACTCGTCTTGATCCGTGCGATGGCCCATGGCCCTACAGATTTCGATTTGTTTCGGATTCAGCAAAACGCATCGGTGAGTCCCAAACTCGATCAAATTCATGAGATTCAGATCACATATTGTTAAGACTTTCAATTCCATCGCTTGAATTAGATACCTGAGGGTTTGTGTGATGAACAACCGTGCTTCCAAGAGGGGCCGGGTCACGGTTCAAGTCATCTTTAAGCAAGCTGTCTTGTTCGGTTCATGCTATGTTTCGATCTTTCGAGCGAATGTCGGAATTTGCTTGATCAATATCCGCCAAGGCTTGATCCTTAGAGCGAATATCGGAGTTCGTACGATCGCTTTTGGATCCGCGATCGCAGGTGGTTGGTCAGCGGTCGCGAGTCTCGTTCTACGGTCGTAGACCTGCTCGTTGAGGGAACCGTGGTTGATTTCGCTTTGCGCTGTTGCCCCAGGGTTATGAAAACCATTTCTTGATTTTCTAGGATCGATTCCAACACATAATTGCATGGATTGAGTACTCGTTTCCCACAGACGACGCCAATTGTTAAAGCATAAAAATTCGCCTTTAATGCACTAGTTGATTACTCCCTTCTTCACCTTCTATTCCAACTGGCTTTTTAACCTAGAACCTGCAAAACATTGAAAAAAGGTGGCAAAGACCCTCTAATCCACTACCAATGCGTAAGTTAGAAGAGCAATTGTCGATTGAACGTCGAAGTAAAGGACAAGACTCGTGTGCGAGCTCAACAAATATGAGGTACCCATCATACATGGCGCATACATGTATTTATAATGGAGGAGAGAGGGTAGGAGGCCGAAAATTCTACCCCCTAGGGTCGGCCGATGATGCCTTATCACCCAAGCAATTGATATCTTGCTCCCCACACCAAACGGAAATTCTATCTTTCAACTAAGATAGAATCCTCTATCATAACGAATAACTGGCATATTTAACTTTATATTAAAATACTTAAAGATAGTAAAAACATAATAAATAAAAATACCTTTATGGTAGATAATAGCAAAAATAATTATGGCAATTAATTTTACTCGCTCATAGACTCCAAGAATATCTAATCTCTATACCCTAGATCTATCAAACCGTAACTTCTCATCCTAAGCAAGAAAAGATAATAGTCTAAGAAGACCGAAAAACCGTAGAAACAACTTAATACCTTGACGAAGCTTCAATGGCACTTGAATGCTCAGCTACTTGATAGGAATAGAGATCGTTCGAGATCGGTCAATAGAAAACTTAAAGTCTACTCTCATTTATTGAACAGACATGGATCTGATATAATATTATTTCCTTTCCATGAAATAATATTTTTTCACCCAAAAATATCTTCTACAAACTGATTACACAATGTAATGTTCCATGAGATCTTTCCTTAAAGTAGAAATCTTCTCTTTGCATCATGTTGAGGAGGGTATTCTTGACAACAAATAAATTTATAAGTCAAGACCCCGCTGAGTATAGCGAAGTCAGGATCGTTCCACGGGAAGCATGGTTGTTTGTCTATCAACTACTAAAAATAAAACAAAGCAAAATAAAACAAAACACCCTACGACCAACCTCGTTAACAACTTTGTCAGGGTCGTTAACGAACCTGGATAAACTACGAACTCACACTAACGACCTAAACATAGGTTCGGTATCGAGGCAACTTAACTCGATAACGAATGTAACGAAAGCAAACTCAAATAAGAATGAAAATCTAGGACAAGGGTTACCACAACATAGTCATGCATAAAAACTCATAAGAAGATAAAGAATAAAGATCATGCCTTTAAATAGATAAATTCATCAACTTTCGCTGACTAGCAAGTCAATTAATCAATTCTCATAAATTAATTCACTCATCACTTGTTTTGGATCCAAAGCTCGAAACTTTCGTAATCGAACAATATCAACTTTCAAGTTAACAACTTTCTCTTTCTATCAAATTGCACACTCAAATTACTTCGACTATCGTCTAAGCATAAGCATAACAAGCAATCTAAAATAGATAAAAAGCATTCAAAACATCAACTCACTCATCAAACATGCATAACTATGTCGGGTTTCAACCCCGACCCTAGATAAGAAAACTACTCACTACTCATAGTAATAAAGCAAACAACTTCAACAAAAGAAAACATTGAAAACAAAACAAACTCACTTCAAATTAATAAGAAAATTAACGTCTTACAAACTTCTGAAGAAACCGAAAACACAGAACAAAAACCCGAGCAAATCTGACTAACGACCCAACTCTCTCTCTCTCTCGATCGACCTTGGCTCATTATTCTTCTCTACTCTTCTCTCGATTCAGCTCTCCTAGAAGAAATAAAATCGTCCTCCCCCTTTCTAAGCTAGAAAGAAGGGTATTTATACTAATAAAGCTATCTATTAAAAACCCTAAAAGATAGAAACTTACTCTAAAAAGATAACAAGATATAAGATATAAGATATAACAACCCTAAAATCATTAAAACTCTACCAACACGGAATTATCATTAATGACTTCCGCACAGGGTCGGTAGAAATCACAAAATCCTATCCAAAAACTCTATCTTTAAGCCTCGTTAATGACCCTTTATAGTCTCGTTAACGAGCCTGGGGTTTGCTTTCTTCAACTCTTCTTCTCCTTAACAGCTTGGACTTCAACCTCTTTATCTTCAGGTTCTTCCGACCTCCACCATAACACTCCAATTCAGCTCCAAAAGCACTCTTTCCTACTCAAAACCTACAAAAAGACAGAAAACAGAGTAGCTTCCATACTTCTTACAAAATATGCAAACTTATCCAAAAAAACACCAAACTAACTCTAAAAACCACCAAAACTAAACCTAAACAAACTAAGAAACATACTAAAAACACAAATATCACATCACAAGCTACTTCCAATTTGGAGAGATATGGTTTCGATTTTATCTTCAAAGATTATCTTCTAAAAAACAAACTATTCTAGCGATCAAATCTTCGAGAGTCAAATCTTCCAAAGTTGAAAGGATGCGCTTTCCTTATTTAGAATATGTCCAACCGTAGACATTGTTGTTCTCTTTGTTTCATCATACTATTCCCTCACATCAGCGTCAACTCGATCATTCCTACTCCCATACTTCTCATTTGACCTGTATTACTTGAAATCACTATAGAAACATACAACCCATCAAATCTCATAGAGTTTGTCATTATCAAAACATAAGGGAACGATGGGTACTATTCCCATGGTAAAAATGTTTGTTCCCATGGTACCAGTATCCAACACCCCATCACACATATCATCCTCAATTGTAAGTGAAAAAATTATTCTATATTTCAATGTTTGTCATCCTTTATTCTAATTTTTTTATATTCGAAATAATATCTTCAAATTAAGAAAAGAGAAGTTCTAGTCGGTGTGTCTGTGATTTGGGTTATTTCGGTTATTATCCTTAAATTTTTTTAATTGCCTCTTGTTGCCCTTTTAATTTCAATAACTTCTGCTACGTACCCTAACACTATTAAAAGTCAAACTCTATATATATGGGATGATTTTAGTAAATATATAGCCTTAAAATAGGTGTATAATAGCATACTAGTTGGGAGTTATGTTTTAATAGCATGGATAACCCCTAACCCTTTGATCGCTCTCACGGAGTGCGAGGGTCTAGAGATACAATTTATAACCCGACCCCGTTATAGCACGTGGTGGGTGTCGAACACTCGGGAAGTCTACTCGATTGATGTGCCTAGACACAAGGAAGCTGGAAAAGAGAGCTTAAAACAAAGGAAAACAAAGAGAACAGTCGGGACCGACACAAAGGTCACGTCGGGCCCGATGTTGGCGACAAGAGGAAGTCGGGATCGACGTAGGGTAAGTCGGGCCCGAGGTAGCTGGGTTTGTCGAACTTCAAAGATTAAAAGTAGATCTTGGGCTTTTGGGTTCCTTCTCTAGTAGATTAAGGCTTATCCACCCCAATTCAAGCAATGAGTGATGATCGGACTAGGATCGAGTGCTTTCGCCCTCGTTCCAACCACTTCTACACATCGATCATTGGGGAAATCCCCTTCGAAGCAAGGTCTTGAGATTGACACATGTTCACTTTCGCTACTTTGCCAATCTCAAGCCTTGATTCCCAACTTTCGCAAGGAATTGTAGCTCTATGTAGAGTGGGTTCCTTAGATCAAACACTCAAGGCTATGGAATTGGGGTTTCTAGCCTAAACCTAGCTAGGGTTTTCCCCCATAACCCAAGATCAAGGAGATCTACTCCATGTGACAAGCAAAGAAAGCAATCAAATCAAAAGGGAAAGCAATCATCATAATCAATCTCAAAACAAAATGAAGTTTCATTCAAATCCAAAGCAATCCAAAAATTCAAATCAAGGGTTTTCAAATCCACAAGAACAAAGCAAATCAAAGCAAATCTACCAACAAAACCTATCAAGACTTCCTCCCTTGGCCGATTCTCTCTCTCTTCCTTCTCCTCTCCTTCCTCCTTGCTCTCCAAGAATCCTCTTGGCTCCCTTGGAACCCCCTTTTTGTGTGAGAGAACCCCCTTTTTGTGTGAGAGAACCCCTTTTTGTGTGAGAGAACCCCCCTTTTTGTGTGAGAGAACCCCCCTTTTTGTGTGAGAGAACCCCCCTTTTTGTGTGAGAGAACCCCTTTTTGTGTGAGAGAACCCCCCTTTTTGGGTGAGAGAACCCCCCTTTGTGTGAGAGAACCCCTTTTTGTGTGAGAGAACCCCCCTTTTTAGAAGACAAGAGGGCCTTTTATAGATTAGATGAGGGGCAAAAGTGGAAGTTCACAATTTCGTGCCTTGGAGCCCAAGTAGTCCAGTGACCGACTCGGACCGACACGGAGGACCTCGGGCCCGAGTTACTGTGCAACTCGGTCCGAGGTTGGAGACTTCAAAGTCGGGCCCGATGTTGGTTGCAACTCGGTCCGAACCTCGTTCCACCTTCTTCTTGTTGGCTTTCCTCTTGTTCTTCTTCATGGCTTTCTCCTCTCTTTCCTCCTTTGCTCGGGCCTCGCTCCATGTCTCGACCCTCCTTCAAATCGATCCTTGATTCATGCCAGATTACCTACAAAACACATAAAATGTGCGTAGTCTCCGAATCTCATAGAAATACGGGAACTAAGCTAAAAAGGAACAAAACGCACAAGAAAAGGGGAAAAAGAAACATATTTACAAAGGAAATCACATATGAAAACACCACCAAATAGAGAGACATCAAAATACCCCATACTTAAACTTGCTTGTCCTCAAGCAATAACAATGTAAGCAAGACCGAAACATAATCTTCAAGTAAAGCCTCGTATGAAAACACATTTTAAGCACAAGTGATCGATATTCAAGCAAGATTACATCATCACACATGATTAAGTGTTCCAAGGAATAAAGTCAATGCAACTAAGCCTCACTTTAGGGATATGTGAATGTGTATCACTCATCATGTGTTTGGGTTTAGCAATGAACACTCAAGCTCAAAAATCATGCAAGTAAAGACTTTACTATTGAAGCTAATATCACCAATTCCTCCACCTAGAGATGCCTAATGCACAGTACACAAAGAATTTCGAACTTGGCTCAATGGAGGTCCTCAAAGAGGTTCCATTCGGCCGGGTTGTAATGGGGCTTTTGGTATTTTTCAAGGTGGGAATTATTTGGTCTTGTGGTGCTTACAATGGGGATTGAACAACTCTCACCAACTTCACCAAATTCCACAATTACTTTCACACCCACCCAAAAGACTTAACATTTTCCTTTCAACCCAAAATTTCACTTAATATTCCACTTCATCTTTGCTCTTATGCTTTTTGTTGGATTTTCAACACCTTCTACATTTGGACCGACTTTCTTATGACATCGGGCCCGATGTTGCTTGTAACTCGGTCGGACCCTTTTCTTCACTTAAGCTCTTTGCTTTATTCCACTTTACATTTCCAACATTTTCTTTCTTTCTTTTCTTTCTTTTTTTTTTTTTTCATTTTTGTACAACAAAGATGCACTACCCACATGATTCATAACACCATTCTTTGCCCTTAAACCCAAGAGAATCTCAACTCTTCAAATACAATCCCAACCTCTCTTCTAAATTCCAATCCCATAAGGGTCAAGTCATATAAGGCTAGGAATAATATTTTTGAGGAGTTTCAAACAAAGGCTTAGGCTAGAACGGGGCTACAAACAAAGGATTATCTTCATGGTAGGATATGGAACATTTATGTGACTAAAAGAACAAAGTTCAAAATCAATGTGACAATGCTAGGACAAATCTCATGACGGTCTTGGAAAATAGATAAACACCGCAATAGCAAGTTTTACTAAGCATGAATGAGCTAATCACACAAGAAAAATGAGGGATATGCAAATATGAACAAGCATCCCTAAAATGGCCAAAAATCAATCTCACAAGGGTCACTCATACTTAGTTGCATAAGAACTCATCCTAGAACTCACATGTTCAATAAAACAAGCAAGATATCATGATCACATCAAAAGCAACATCATTTAATAGGCTAAACTATCCAAAAATATGCAAAGGAATTTACATGCTCACATCATCATTAGCTTTTATTGTGGCAATCTAAGATGGGAATTTCTAGTCCAAAACCTACAAAACACAAAATCTTTTTGTTGTTTTCAACACAATTTTTCAATTTTTATGGATTTTTTGCAAAAATTTCTCTAAAACCAAAAACTCATCCATTCAAGACCAAATTAATCATTCATGTTTTTCATCAAACCACAAACCAAGAAGCAAACATCCCAAACACAAACTAGAAACACAAACTAAATATCCTCAAAATAATAAACAAACATAAACAAGTGAAATCATGAACACACTTACCCCCACCCCATACTTAAAATTTTGATGTCCCCATCAAACAAGGAAATCAAAACTTAAAAGCAAGAGAGAAGAGTATGAAAAGCTCACAATTTCTTATTCTTCAATGGCATGTATAGGATCAATCGAAGGGGTTGTCACGTCTACGTCCTCTTTGGAGCCTTGCTTGCCGCTCCCTCTCGTACACTTGTTCTTGGTAGAAGTCTTGTGGTGGTGGTTGAAGTTGAGGCTCCGGGCGTGTCCATTGGTCCTCACGGGAAGGGAAGTTCCCGCTCATCCATGTGTTGTAGCTATCTTGGACCCGCCACCTTTGGTCTTCCACCTCCCTAAGCTCCTCTACCTCTCGTCTAGTGTAGCCGAGGGCCCGGTTCATCTCTTGTTGGCTAGCTTGGAAAGAGCTTTGTTGTTGAAGCATTTGTTGTTGTTGTTGGTACATTTGTTGTTGTTGGAGATTCACTTGATGGACCTCTTGGAGAACATTTTCTTGTTGAAGTTGGAGATGAGCCATTTGGTTGGCTAAGAAGGACATGTCCACGGTTTGTTGTTGCTCGGGAAACACCATTCCCGGACCGTACCATTGGGCATAGCCTTCATAACCACCACCTTGAGCTTGCTCTCGCCTTGCACCGCTCCCTTCTCCACACTCATAATGCCTCGGGACCTCACCACCATGGAATGAACTGGACCGACGTTGAGGGAAGTCGGGCCCGACTTGGTGTGTACCTCGGTCCGCCAGTGTTGGAGCATAGTGCGTGGCTCGGAGGTCGGCCATCAAACCTTGGAAGCGCTCATCTTCTTCATTTTGCTCTTGATCGACTTCCATGTCTTCCCCACGAGGTGCAAACACGAAGTTGTCTTGGTCGGAATCCGGTGTAGATGGAGGGGAGGTAAACCGAATGTGTTGAGATTGTTGTCGCCGCCCCTCTCTTGCACCTTCGGGGTCACCAAATGAGTGTGGCTTGCCGGCCCACACTTGGTACCAATTTTGATACCGAGAAAGGTCATAGAGGTTGTGCACTAACCAGATCGACACACCATCATAGTTTGAGTGAGGGGCCAAGGAAATCATGTAGAGCTTCTCTTTGATGATGTTGGCCTTCTTGAAATACTTCATGTTCATGTACTCCACACCATTCGGAGCCGGAGAATACTTGTCAAGATCAACTCCTAGACGCATGGCGAGCCTTGCTATCATCCCACCGAAGTAGATCCAAGAGGAGCTTTGGAAGTCTCGCACCATCTTGACCCACTCCCATGCAAGGTTCATGGGCTTCTCGGTGTTGAAGAGCATCTCATGGAGCAACATGATCTCCTCCTTCATCGGCTTGCTCAACTCATGACGAGCATAGATTGCACACCCCAAGACTCGCACCATGACCCGAAAAAGAGGGCTAGCAATCTCGGTTGTGGAGGCGCCCTTTCTCATCTCGCTCTTCCCGGCCACATGACGCCACACTTGGTTCACCTTCTCGTTGTCGACGCCGGTCTCTTCTCTTGGGCATGGAAACCCGAAGTAGGTAGCCAAGTCCCTAAGAGAGAGATTGTGGTCCTCATTGCCCAATTGGAAAGTGATCGCCCCTTCCTCATCCTCCACATTATCATAAGTGCATTCAAAAGTGGCCATGAATTCCGAGGTGAGGGCGGGATAGTGGGTGTTGTCCCACCTTAGCATTCCATTGAGACCGATATGGGAGTAGCACCTTGGAAGAGCTTGATCCATGTCCATCTTCCTCACGGCGTCCCAATCAAGCCACCTTGTGTGATGCTCAAGCGCCATATACCTTGCATAACTCTCAACTTGCTCATCATCCTCCAAGTAGACATCATCCAACTTTGGCTCTTTCCTTGACTTCTTGGACTTCTTCCTCGGCCTTTCCGCATGAGATGATGAAGCTCTAGTCTCCATGGTACCTGGGCTCGATGTGGGAGTATTCTGGTCACCAATTTTACTCCATCCTCTTGCAACTTCTTTCCCATATTTCCATTTAAATATTTCACCTCAAATCCTACACAACTTTGAAGAATGCACGACACCATAAATCCACAAAACACTAGATAGAGATTGGTTAGGGAAAAGCTAGGCTAAACTAAGAAAAATCAAACTAAAATTACGAAAAGAAAGCTACTAGCTCGGGTTGCCTCCCGAGAAGCGCTCGTTTAGAGTCACTAGCTTGACTTCCTAACCTCAACCTTATGGCGGGTGAAACACGGTGAATTGCTCGCCATTGTTATGCCCATTCCCATTGCCTTCATACCCATAAAACCACCAACGATGGTCTATATAGGCATGGCTATCCGGTCTCGGGCCTCTCTCATCATACTCCTCCAACGGATGAGATTTCTTCTCCTTACTTGCTCCATCATGTTCCTCTTTTCCTACACCAAAGTTATCCAAAGAATTCCTAGGAGATTCTACCAATTCATCTTTCAAGTCACTAAGGCAAATGTAGGAGTCAAAAGTTTGGGAAGAATTGTGGTCATCACCAACATCAAAAGGATATAAGTAAGGATACTCTTCATTTCTCCTTGGGCTAGCATTGATCCTTGACTCATCTTGATCCTCAATTTGCTCCAACAACTCCCTTGCTTGTATTTGTTTATTGAACCCTTCATCACTTCTCAACACAACGACCTCTCTAGCAACTTCCACTTCTCCACCTTTTCTCTTAGCACTCTCTTCAAGTTTGAGGATAGCCAAGGCGTCCGGCTCATTCAAGGCCTTGTTGAAGTGAAAATCGACCTTTTCTTCACCAATCTCAAAGGAAACCTTGCCGTTTTTGACATCAAACCTTGCCCCCGCCGTAGCTAAGAATGGTCTTCCTAAGATTATTGGGACCAAGGGGTCCTCGTGCATGTCCAAGATCACGAAATCATCGGGGACAAAATACTTTCCAACTCGCACCGGAACGTCATCCAATATTCCCTTAGCCTTGATGATGGAACCGTCGGCCATAGTTAGGGACATATCGGCCGGCTCCATTTCACCCAAATTTGCTCTTCTCCAAATGCTAGCGGGCATCACCGAAACACTTGCCCCAAGGTCACATAAGGCTTGGAAATTTTGAGACCCCACACCAATGGTTATAGCAAAACGACCGGGATCTCCTAGCTTTTGCGGTAACTCCAAGGTCTTGACCTCATCTTGCATTTCAACTATGGACCTCTTCTTGCTCAAAATCTCCTTTAAAAACTTGGCATAAGATGGCATCTCACTCAATGCATCGGTGAACGGGATAGAGATGTTCAAGCCTTGCAAGAGTTTGAGAAACCTCTTGAACTTGTTCTCAACAACATCTTTCGGCTTCTTTGAGGGATATGGAAGAATCGTTGCACCTTGAATCTTGCTTGGATCAACCTCCTTGGACTTCCCTACTTCACTTGCAACATTTCCTGGTTGGACCGACTTGGGCACCATGTCGGGCCCGATGTTGTGACTCTCGGTCCGAGGCAGAGGAGTTGGATCAAGGTCTGTGTACGTCGGTCCCGAGTTGCTCTCGACCTCGGTCCGTGGTGAAGGAGTCGATCTTCTTGATGGGTCGACTTCGGGGAATGTCGGACCCGACTTGCTGGGTAAGTTGGTCCGACTCTCTTCATTCTTCTTAGGCACCTGTGGCTCGGGTAGGTTTCGGCCACTTCTCAATCCAATTGCCCGGACTTCATTTTGATTGTTTTGAGCTCGAGGATTCTCCTCGGATCGGCCCGGAAGTCTCCCATTCTCTCTCGGGGCTTGAGTTGCAATTTGGGCAAATTGATTGTCGACTTGCCTCCTCCATGCACCAAACTCATTGAATTGGGTCCTCATCTCCTTGAACCCATCTCTCATCTCTTGAGCAAATGTGTGTAACTCATTGAATCCCGGTGGTCTATATGGTGGTGGTGGCGCCCTTGGCTCGTTTTGGTTGAAGTTGTTGTTGTAGCCTTGAGCTTGACCGTTGTTCCACCGGCCATTGCCACCATTGTTGAAATTGCCTCTTCCACCGAAATTTCCTCGAACATAGTTTGCCTCCTCAATTCGCTCGGCCAAGCGTACTTGGCTCTCATTCGGACAAACTTGTGTAGCATGTGCAAAGGATCCACACTCCTCACAAGCTCTAGCATTTTGCTTGTAGTAGTGGACTTGCCTCTTAAGCTTGCTCACTTCACCTTCAAGGAATTGGAGCTTCACATCCCTATCAATGTCTTCTCCCTTTGGATCATATAACTTCCTTGCACCTTCACCTTGAACTTTCACCTCCTTGCTAGCTTGACTCACCCCATACATGGCCTCATAATCGGATAGCTTGTCAAGTAGCTCCCAAACTTGATCCGGTGTCAAGTCTATGAACCCACAATCGGTGTGGAGATTGAGGTTGTCCTTCGTTACCGGATTGATGCCTTGGAAAAAGATGTCTTGAAGTACATATGGTTGCTGGCCATGAGTAGGACATTGGCGCAACATCTCCTTGAAACGGTCCCATGCTTCGAAGAGGGGCTCATTCGGACCTTGTTGAAAGCTTGCAATCTTCCTTCTTAACTCGGTTGTCTTTGAGGGAGGGAAGAACTTCATCAAGAAAGCATCATAGAGTGTCTTCCAAGTTGTGATTGACCTAGGAGCTTGGCTCTCGAGCCAATGTGTGGCCTTGCCCCCAAGTGACCATTTGAACGCCTTTAGAAGCACATACTCCAATGTCTCCTCGTCGGTGGAGATCGTCTCACACATATCCACAAATCGCTTAACATGCTCTATGGGACACGCATGTGGACGGCCCTCGAATTGATCACGCTTGATGAGGGAGATGAATTGCGTCTTGATCTCAAAATTCTTGGCAACCTCGGGAAGCACAATAGCCGGCTCGGGTACCCTCAACTCCGGATGCATGTATTGGCGTGCATTCCGGTGTAGAGCGTTGAGTTGAGCCTCGGCTCTCATCCGTTGCTCCCGTTCTCTTCTTGCCACCTCCTCTTGATTGTCCCTCTCAAGTTGCAATCTAGCCATTTCAGCCCTAAGTTGAGCCAACTCCTCATCAAAATGGAGAGCTTGATTCGCCATCCTTTTCCTTCTTCGGGCTTCCTTGAGAATACTTTCCGGATCACTCACAAACTCAAGCTCAAGTGTTCCTCGGGAGGAACGAGCTAGCATACACCTATGAAACAAAAACACAAACCAAAACAAATCAAAAACAAACAAAGGGTTTGGGCTATTCCCTCACCCAAATCACTACCAAAACACAAGAAACTCACCAAATTGGCACTCAATGCACATAGACTTCCCCGGCAACGGCGCCAATCTTTTGATCGCTCTCACGGAGTGCGAGGGTCTAGAGATACAATTTATAACCCGACCCCGTTGTAGCACGTGGTGGGTGTCGAACACTCAGGAAGTCTACTCGATTGATGTGCCTAGACACTAGGAAGCTGGAAAAGAGAGCTTAAAACAAAGGAAAACAAAGAGAACAGTCGGGACCGACACAAAGGTCACGTCGGGCCCGATGTTGGCGACAAGAGGAAGTCGGGACCGACGTAGGGTAAGTCGGGCCCGAGGTAGCTGGGTTTGTCGAACTTCAAAGATTAAAAGTAGATCTTGGGCTTTTGGGTTCCTTCTCTAGTAGATTAAGGCTTATCCACCCCAATTCAAGCAATGAGTGATGATCGGACTAGGATCGAGTGCTTTCGCCCTCGTTCCAACCACTTCTACACATCGATCATTGGGGAAATCCCCTTCGAAGCAAGGTCTTGAGATTGACACATGTTCACTTTCGCTACTTTGCCAATCTCAAGCCTTGATTCCCAACTTTCGCAAGGAATTGTAGCTCTATGTAGAGTGGGTTCCTTAGATCAAACACTCAAGGCTATGGAATTGGGGTTTCTAGCCTAAACCTAGCTAGGGTTTTCCCCCATAACCCAAGATCAAGGAGATCTACTCCATGTGACAAGCAAAGAAAGCAATCAAATCAAAAGGGAAAGCAATCATCATAATCAATCTCAAAACAAAGTGAAGTTTCATTCAAATCCAAAGCAATCCACAAATTCAAATCAAGGGTTTTCAAATCCACAAGAACAAAGCAAATCAAAGCAAATCTACCAACAAAACCTATCAAGACTTCCTCCCTTGGCCGATTCTCTCTCTCTTCCTTCTCCTCTCCTTCCTCCTTGCTCTCCAAGAATCCTCTTGGCTCCCTTGGAACCCCCTTTTTGTGTGAGAGAACCCCCTTTTTGTGTGAGAGAACCCCTTTTTGTGTGAGAGAACCCCCCTTTTTGGGTGAGAGAACCCCCCTTTGTGTGAGAGAACCCCTTTTTGTGTGAGAGAACCCCCCTTTTTAGAAGACAAGAGGGCCTTTTATAGATTAGATGAGGGGCAAAAGTGGAAGTTCACAATTTCGTGCCTTGGAGCCCAAGTAGTCCAGTGACCGACTCGGACCGACACGGAGGACCTCGGGCCCGAGTTACTGTGCAACTCGGTCCGAGGTTGGAGACTTCAAAGTCGGGCCCGATGTTGGTTGCAACTCGGTCCGAACCTCGTTCCACCTTCTTCTTGTTGGCTTTCCTCTTGTTCTTCTTCATGGCTTGCTCCTCTCTTTCCTCCTTTGCTCGGGCCTCGCTCCATGTCTCGACCCTCCTTCAAATCGATCCTTGATTCATGCCAGATTACCTACAAAACACATAAAATGTGCGTAGTCTCCGAATCTCATAGAAATACGGGAACTAAGCTAAAAAGGAACAAAACGCACAAGAAAAGGGGAAAAAGAAACATATTTACAAAGAAAATCACATATGAAAACACCACCAAATAGAGAGACATCACCCTTCACCCTCCCTTCCCTTCAACAAGGGGTGAATTGACCCAGTCAACCGAGTTGACTCGGTCGTTGACCGACGTTGATTGTCAACAACTTATTTTTACCAACAGTCAATAACTTGTTTTCAACAATTATTGTCAACAATAGTTAACAACTTGTGTTGTCAACAACTTATTGTCAACATCAACAATTGTCAACAACTATCAGTAATTGTCATCAACAACTGTCAGCAATTGTTGGCAACAATTCTCAACAAGTGTCAGCAATTGTTGTCAACAATTCTCAACAAGTGTCAACAATTGTTGTCAACAAGTAGGGCTGGGCAAAAAATTGTAATCGAAAAACCAAACAAAAGAATTGACAAACCGATCACTTTTTACGGTTAACCATAATAAATTCCCAAGGGACATGGGAGTCACCCAAAAAAACTTGTTGGCTTGCTTTCGACAGAGGAAGTGCACCAACATCGGTTGTTCAGCCCCGACAAAGCTTTCATCTGCGACATCCGTCGATCTATTTGAATGACTGCATATGTGTTGGAGCGATACGTGTTAGCAAGAGCTTGGGTACTAGCAGTTAGGCTGTTCCCAAGGCATCGGAAGTATAAAAACAAGCAAGTAAACAGAATGCAATTGACACAGTTCCTTTATAGAGGAACCCCACAACAACCAACTAGTTGTGTGGGTAAACCTCTACCTCTGCTTGGAGGATTTTGAACGATCTTCTTATCTTATTGATTGTTCCCTAGTTACACATGCGGACTTACACTTCTCTGTTCCTAGCAGTTCTACCCAACTCTAGCAACACTAGTAATTGGCCTTGTTCCTAAGCGAACATCTCAACTAAGCATAAGACAAATCGAACCTTACACCTTGAGCTCAATGTCACAGTTCTCTATCTCCTGGGAACTTCGATTCGCCGTCGTCGAGATCACACACTCGCCGCCGGGGACTTCTCTTCTTTTGTCTTTCTTTCTTTTTGAGTGAGTGAATTCTGGGAGAAGTACTTTATCCGAGCACTATTCACTTGGCTTTATACTTGTCTTTGCTTGGGATGCAATCTTTACTTTCATTGTGTCCAAAATGCCTTTTGTCTTGTATGCCCAGTCTTTGTCTTTCTCATGTGACTTGATTTGAATTGAGTCAACTTTGAGAAGCAATCGGGTCGTTGGATCACTCGCTTCAGTCTGTTCCTCAAACTGAGCGCTTATTTTGTCCTGAGACAGAATCCCGTGAATCGCGCTGAGTGGTCTTTGTTTGCACATATGAGTTCCCATGTAATGGGAACTGTCTTCTCCAGAGTTCCTTGAAGGGAACTCTTCATCATGTATTCCTGGTTCCTTTGGCATTCTTGGAGATTCTTCATTAGACCTGGTGTTCCTTAGAAATACTTGGATGTAACACGTTAGTTCCCATATGGAGTTTGTCATTGTCAAAACTGGAGAATGGTATCGTTGTTCCGATGTTTGGAACCAGGGTTCCCAACACCGTCCCAACAATTTCCACCTTTTTGATGATGACAAACCCATCACAAAAATAACCAAGTATTTCAAAGTGTGAAAGTATGGCATGCAATAGTGTTCCTATGTGAGATCCTAGAGAGCTACTTCTATGAAACAATAAGTTCTTACTTAGCATTTTATGCGTTAGTTCCCCCTTAGCAAAAGCATATTCTATGATAACTCATAATAAGACTCATCTCACACATTTTTTCCTTCCCCCTTTTGGCATCATCGAAAATAGAAAAGCATAAGTATGGAAGAAGGGAACATGCAATCATACTAAAAGCCATTGATATTACTTAAGCATAATAAATGTACAAGGGGAACGCATTACATATAGTGGGGAAAACAGGGGTAAGGAAAAAGAAACGGGAGATCATGGGCCCCAGGGAGCAGTATTGTCACGCAGCTGAGTCATGACGGACAAAATATTCTTAAGAGTGCCCGACATATGTTCTAGAGTGGCTGCAATGTGCATCAACGCCTAAATGTTCCCAACACTTGGGTCGTCACCAGAAAGAAAGGTCCGTTGATCCTCTGCTTGCTCTAAATGACGCAGCTTTTGGACCACGGAAAGGTCAAGTTCCCTTCCGATGGTCACTTCTTCTTTGGTAGCGTCATAGAGCCCTTCCTTGATCATCACTTCTTTATCAGACCGGGGTAGGGAAGGGAGTGAGAGGTCGAGGCCATACACTTCTCCATATGCTCAAAGATGATGCAGGGGAGATTTATGGGCATCTTGTGAAGAAAGTGATAGAGAAGAATGGCATCTTGAATTTTAATGTGGTGACGCTTCTCCTGTCGTGGGATCACAACCGTTATGATGAACTGGTGAGCCAGTTTGCCGATGAGAGACATGTTGTGAGTGGGTGTTCCATTTTCGGGAACACGGCCTTCATAGATGTCATTGTAGATGACCTCTCTGTCGAACTCACCCTAGTTCTTGATGGGAACAACGCTTAGGCCCTTGACAGGGACGTGTAGCTGATGATGAATCGAAGAGGCGGTGAAGACATAGTCATCGCCCTAGAGGGAGAGAGTTCCCTTGGTGGTCTCGTCATGAATGATGAAGTTGTTGTAGAAGAGGCGCACCTATGCAGGGTCGACGGTCACAGCAGCGTCGCACACGTGTTCCCACTCCTAGGCCTTTATGAGGTCCTAGAGTTCCCCAAGTCCTTGTTCTTGGAGTTGTGGCTCAGTGAGGATGAGTGGGGAGATGATTTTATGGTCCTCGGTGATGGGAACCCTCTTCGACCCTGTGCCCTTCCCTTTCTTCTTCTTGCTCGTGTTCCTCTTGAAGGCGGCAGCCTTTCTTTTCTACTGAGGGGAGACAGCCGATCCGAGCAAGAGAGGGGGGTTCCTTTCTTCTTGAGCTCTTTCGGACACCACCATTTGGCGTCCTTGTTCATCTTCTATTATGGCCTGATCGTGTTCTCGTTCAAGGCCATCTTGATCGAGAACCTCGGTGAGTGAACCACCATCCGAGGTCCCTTCAACGTCGGAGGACAACCCCATGTCCTCATCGTCATCTTCTTCTGGATGACCGGTACTTGTCCCACCACCATCAGCCGGTGATGGGTTCCCTTCTTCTTGGGCCTCGCCTTCTTCCCTGGAAGGCGGTTGATTGATGACTTATTGTAGCTCGGCCTCAAGGGCATCGAGGCAAGCATTCTCTTCGGCAGTTCCCATGACAATGGGTGCCGTTTTCATGGCCTTTCAACGAGAAACCTCGGCGATTGGTAGCGCGTCCTCGTCGGAGTCGAGATCTATGTGTTGCTTGGTCGGAGAGGGAGATGAGGTTGTTTTTGTGGTGGATGGAGGAGGGGATTTTTGAGAGGGAGGAAGAGGAGATTTTGGAGGAGAGGGAGATTTTGTAGGGGGAGAGATAGGAGTTGTGGGAACTTTGGGTTGTGATGAAGATGGGGGTGGAGCGGAAGTTCCCTCAGTAATGGGAAGAGAAGAGGAAGTGGAGACAAAATCTCTGGGACTAGAGTTCCCACAGATGGGATTAGGGTTGGTGATGGGTGGCAGTGGGGGATTCTGGGATTGAGTTTTCCCAAAATCGGAGGGAGGTGGAGGAATGGAGGTTTGAGAGGGGGGTAGAATGATGTAGGAATCGGGTTTGGAGAGGTTGAGAACTTCGTCCATGGCTAAAATGGACTTCTTCTTCTTCATGGGAACAGTTGTTCTCAACTTCTTCACTGAGTGTCTCTTTAGGATTTTCTTAAATGTTTCCTAGTTGTTCCCCCTAAACACTAGACTCTGGTATGGCTTCATTTTGGGGAACGAGAGAGTTGGATGCATCTTAAGGCTCTTCTGTTGAGGAAGGAACTTCGAAGGAATCTTGATCAGTAGAATTTCGACCTCCTTCGTTGTTCCCTGGTTGTGAGACGTTGTTCCCACTTGGATAGTCCTCATCTTGCTTTCTTGGCTCGTCATTGTTGTCTTCCTCTTCTTGTCTGACCAGTTTGAACAGTGTTCCTTTTCCTTGGGACTCTGTTCCCATCTTCACAAATTGTTCGTCGAAGATGACGTGAATGCTTTCCTCTATCTTCTTGATTCTCTTGTTGTACACTCTGTACGCCTTGCTTTGGGAGGAGTACCCGAGGAAGATCCCTTCATCTCCTTGGGTCAAACTTCCCAAGATTGTCTTTGCCATTGTTGTGGACGAAGCATTTGCACCCAAAAGTCCTGAGATGAGAGATGTTGGGATTTCTTCCCTTGATCAATTCATATGATGTTTTCTTGATCATGGGACGTATCATGGCTCGATTTAGAATGTACGTAGCCGTGGAGATTGCTTCAGCCCAAAAACTTTCGAGAACTCCACTCTCAAGCATCATGGTCTGTGCCATGTCTTCTAAAGTTTTGTTTTTCCTTTCCACCACGCCATTTTGCTAAGGAGTGCGAGGGGCCGAGAAGTTGTGGGATACACCATTGTTATCACAGTACCTTATGAACTCTGAGTTTTTGAACTCAGTTCCATGATCAGATCTGAGGGCTTGAGCTTTAGTCCCATGCTAACTTCCATCCTCTTGATTAGAGACTCAAACTCTTTGAATGTATCTAATTTTGATCTCAAGAAAATAACCCATGTAAATATTGAAAAATCATCAATTAAAACATACATGTACCTTTTTCCACCATAGCTAGTGGTTTCCATGGGACCACAAAGATCCATGTGGATTAGCTCCAATGGCCTTGTTGTACTCACCACCTTCTTTGGTTTGAAGGAGTTCCTTGTTTGTTTGCCACGAACACATGCATCACACATTCTGACTCCCTCAATGTTGATTCGTGGGAGGCTAATGACCAGGTCCTGTAAGTAGAGCTTTAGGATTTGATTGATGCTTGTGTGGCCCAACCTTTTGTGCCAGAGTTCCGTATCATCATGGGAGCTTGCGAGGCACAATTTCCATGGTGGTTCAAACTTTGTGTCTACCACATAGACATTGTTGGACCTCCTTCCTCTTAGAATAATTTTGTTGGTTTTCTTGTTGATGACCAAGCATTCTTCCGAGTCGAAGGTGACAATATTGTTCCCTTTATCACATATCTGAGATACACTCAGGAGATTGTATCCCAGATCTTTAACCAAATTGACATTGCTAATCTTGATTGACTTGTTGAGTAGTACTTCCCCTGTTCCTATGATTTCTCCTTTATTCTTGTTGCCAAAGGACACATGACCTCCTTCGGCTTTTGTGTGGAGTGAGGTGAGATTGTCTTTGTTCCCATTCATATGATTTGAACAGCCACTATCAATGACCCATGTGTTGTTCCCCCTCACTGCCACCTACAAGGTGAGTTAGTTTTTGATGACCCAGGCAAGATGACACTTGTCTGGTCCCTTACAAGGAAAGACAGTTTCAAATAAAACATAATCAGCAATATTGATATCACGAGGGTTCCTAGAGTTATAGGCAAAGTTTCTATGTTGGTTCCCATGAGTGGGAACTCTAGCAGATTTGTTGGTCTTTTGGTTTTGCTTGTTCCAATAGTCGTGATTTCTCTGAGATTGAGCTCTAGCTTTGGGACAGCTTTCCTTGTAGTGCCCATGAGCACCACAAATCCAACAGGTCTTATAGTATTCCCCTAGGTAGTACTTAGGATGGGGTCTTTGTATCCTATTCCTATCCATGGTTTCCTTGTTGTAGACTTTGGACCCACTTCCCTTGGCTATTTGGATATAGAGTTTGTGCCCACTGTTCCCAGTGTAATAGTCCCTCTCTCCATTTACCCCACTTCTAGGACACGTATCTTTTCCCCTAGATGGGCATTCTTTTGTTTTTCACTTTGGAGTTCTAGGGCTCTACACTCATTCACCTATTGCTCACTTAAAGGAGACTTCCCATTCTTTGGGCACTCAGACTTGTACTCAATCCCATGTTTGGCTGGGACAAATTTTGTTTGGGAACTTGAGGCTTCAGGACTCTCACATCCCTTACTCAGCTTTTGGAGGACATCATTTTTGTCTCTCTCTATGGTCTTAAGCTCATCTTCAAGAGCTACTATGTGGGAGAGGTAGGATTGAAGCTTATCAATCAGTTTCACACAGTTGGAACAGGGTTCACGACCAACTAACTCAGCATTTGTGTGTTCCGACTCATCTAGTTTCTTTTGCAATTTTATGTTATCCTTAATGAGACTAGAGAGCAACTTTTACAAAATAGGTTTTTCATAATTGGCTAAAGAAGCAAGAACAGTTTCGGTGGTTACCTCACTAGGTTGTTCCCTAGTGGTTTCTCCTAAGGCCATAGTGCATAGGTCTAGGTGTGCCCATGATTCAGGATCTTCGTCCTCGTCATCGCTCCAGGTGGCGATGTAGGCCTTCTTCCCTTGCCTTTTGTCGTCAGTTCCCTGTGGGCACTCTTTCGCGAAGTGCCCCTTTTTTTAGCACTTGTAGCAAGTGAAGTCCGAGAGGTCCTTCTCAGCAAGCTTTCTTTGGGAACTTTGACCCTTTTGTGAGTTCCCATATCCCTTTTTGAACTTTCCTTTATTGTAGAAGGATCGAAGGGGCTTTGTGACAAGGATGAGTTCCTCGTCTTCTTCTTCCTCAGAATCTTCATGTTGTTCTTGAACCGTCTTGAGCATCTTTTCCAGTTTTAGGGCAATTCCCTTGTGTGCCTTCTCTTGCTCCTTATCGTCCAATTTCCTTTTCTCATGTCCCGCCAGCTTTCCAAATACTTGGTGAAGCATGAGGGTCCTATTTTCAGGATTTTATTTGAACATGGTCCTCTCATTCGCCCATTCACCGGTGAGGCCGTTGAAGAGCTGTTGAACCTTCATTTTATCAGATATTTCTTCCTTTGTGATCCCAAGCCCTACGAGCTTGGTACATAGGCCTTCGAAGCGTGATTGGTAGTTGTTGAATAATTCTCCCACCTCCATTCGAAAGTTGTAGAACTCCCTTCTGGCATTCATTTGGAGGTCTTCTCTGAGATCAGAGTTCCCAATGTGCATTTGCTGGATGGCTTCCCACATTTCTTTAGTTGTCTCGATATTTGCCACTCTGTCACAGTCTTGCACTGGCATGGCATTTTTGAGATATTGTTTTGCCTTGAAGTTTGCCTCCATGCACTTCCATTCATTTGGTCCCCATTTGGTGAAGTCATTGCGAATGGTTGGGTCTACCTCGAAGTTCCCTACTTCGATCACGCACCATGCTTGAAAGTCGTGGCTTCGCATCCAGTCCTTCATGTTTTGTTTCCACTTCTCAAACCTTCCAGTGATAAGCCTTGGAGGCTTGTTGTTCCCATGTCCAACTTGAGTGAGTTCTTCAGCCATTCTGTAACCTGCGATACTAACATAGAAGATCTAGAGCGTTCTTGCTCTGATACCAATTGTTGGATCGATACATGTTAGCAAGAGCTTGGGAACTAGCGGTTTGGTTGTTCCCAAGGCAGCGGAAGTATAAAAACAAGCAAGTAAATAGAATGCAATTGACACAGTTCCTTTATAGAGGAACCCCACAACAACCAACTAGTTGTGTGGGTAAACCTCTACCTCCGCTTGGAGAATTTTGAACGATCTTCTTATCTTATTGATTGTTCCCTAGTTACACAGGCAGACTTACACTTTTCTGTTCCTATCAGTTCTACCTAACTCTAGAAACACTAGTAATCGGCCTTGTTCCTAAGAAAACATCTCAACTAAGCATAAGACAAATCGAACCTTACACCTTGAGCTCAATGTCACAGTTCCCTATCTCCTGGGAACTTGGATTCGCCATCGTCGAGATCGAACACTCGCCGACGGGGACTTCTCTTCTTTTATCTTTCTTTCTTTTTGAGTGAGTGAATTCTGGGAGAAGTGCTTTATCCGAGCACTCTTCGCTTGGCTTTATACTTGTCTTTGCTTGGGCTGCAATCTTGACTTTCAATGTGTCCAAAATGCCCTTTGTCTTGTATGCACAGTCTTTGTCTTTCTCATGTGACTTGATTTGAATTGAGTCAACTTTGAGAAGCAATCGGGCCGTTGAATCACTAGCTTCAGTCTGTTCCTCAAATTGAGCGCTTGTTTTGTCCTGAGACAGAATCCCTTGAATCGTGTTGAGTGGTCTTTGTTTGCACATGTGAGTTCCCATGTAATGGGAACTGTCTTCTCCAGAGTTCCTTTGAAGGGAACTCTTCGTCATGTATTCCTGGTTCCTTTGGCATTCTTGGAGATTCTTCATTAGGCGTGTTGTTCCTTAGAAATACTTGGATGTAACACGTTAGTTCCCATATGGAGTATGTCATTGTCAAAACTGGAGAATGGTATCGTCGTTTATCGTATTGTTCCTTTTATATCTAGTACTAATTTTTCTCCTTCCCATGCTCGTTTTTTAGCAATTGCATCCGAGGGTGTTCAACCCCATTCTTTTTCTAAGGTCGTCCAACACACCGTTTGGCGGGATGCTATGGCTTCAGAAATTGTTGCACTAGAGAAAAATAAGACTTGGTCCATTACAACTCTTCCTCCTGAGAAGAAAGCCATCGGATGCAAATGGGTTTATCGTATCAAGTACAAATCGGAAGGAACCATTGAGCGTTATAAGGCCCGCTTGGTTCCCCTGTTGCGAAGATGGTTTCCGTTCGTAGTTTCTTGTCCATTTCTTCTATTAAAAGATGGGATTACATCAAATGGATGTACATAGTGCTTTCCTGTATGGGGACTTAGAAGAAGAGGTTTATATGCAGCTTCCTTCAGGTTTTTCTGCCACCAGTTCGAACGAGGTCTGTCGCCTACAGAAGTCTCTTTATGGACTCAAACAAGCTCCTCGAAACTGGTTTGCTAAGCTGGCTCACTCTTTACGAGGTTTTGATTTCAAACAGAGCTATGTCGACTATTCCTTATTTACCTTTTAGCGAGGGCGTATATTTCTACATGTCCTAATATATGTTGATGACATGATTATAGTCGACAATGATGCTTCTACTATTTCTAAGCTTAAGTTGTATTTGAGTTCTTGCTTCTATATGAAAGACCCGGGGTTGTTGAAATATTTTATGGGTATTGAGGTTACCCAATCTCCTAAGGGTATCTTTCTTTCTCAAATATAATATGCCTTATACATTTTATCTAAATTAGGTTTTTTGGTTGGCAAGCCTTATGATTTCCCCATGGAGAAGGATCAACGCCTTGCTACGTCTAACAACTCTCTATTTGAATTTCCTGACTGGTATAGACGACTTGTTGGTCGTCTCATTTATCTGACTATCACACGGTGTAGGATCATTAGTACTTAAACTGATGTGATTCCATCTACCGAGTCATGGCTGCACGGTACCGTGCCAATCGGGGCGTCGTTGCACAAGTTGATTTCCGACCTTGGCGCGCCTTGGCCTTTGATGAATGGCACCACTTCTTCGAGCACTTTTAAAGGCACTATGCTCCATGATTTGAGTGAAGATCTCATCCCTAATGACAAGTTCAATTTGCACGACAAAGGAGGGTCTTCACTTGGACAAATATCCAAGACCGGTGTTCGAGGCGCTAAGAAGCCAAGTCAAGGTATCGTGCCATATCTTGGGCGCATCACTCGAGCACATGCTAGGGCAATGCTTCACAAGATCAAGGAGGAGATCATGGCTCATAATTTGGACTTTGGTTAGCAAAGGTGAAGGTTGGAGTCTCGTTTTAACTAGTGGCCCGACAAGTGACTATTTTGCGGTTAAGGACAATTAATGTGTTCTCGGGTTCTATGGATTGTTTTTGTAATTTTTCTTTAAGTGAAGGGGCTGGTTTGTGAGATTAATTCTCTAGGTTATATGGTCGGCCTCCCTTCCTTGGTTCCTGAGACTTGAACGATGAAATTCCTCTCTTTTTACTTGTTTTCAATCTAAGTTCTTTGTTTTGTTTTTCCGTTCAATCTCGTTGTTTGATCGTTGGTGGGTAATATCCAACGATCTTGCATCTTAGTTTGCTCAATTCTTGGTGAGTCATATCCAAGGTTTGAGCATCCATATCCAACAATCCATCAATCCACTTCCAATCGCTCCATCCATCGATCCATCTCCATCACGGTGGAATTCTACACCACGTCAGTATTTTCGCCATAACTTCCAAATTACATATCATCTAGATCTGAAATTTTATGGGCGTAAACTAGACTCAAGGATCTAACTATGGTCTTTGAAATCACCCAATTCCGAGTTTGGAAAAGGGAGATCTACCCTTTTAATCCCAGACAAAATTTCAGCCACCGAGCTCCTCCATCTTCGAACCAAGTGAAGATTTCCATCCACTCTTCGGCGATCTCTTTGCACCATCATCTACACCATCGATCCTCTCATCAAGTTGTATCAGAGCCACGCGAAGGTATCGCCATATAAACCTTGTTTCGAACTTGAATTTCCACTTGTTGCAAGTATTTGGTTCGAACTTGTTGTGTGGTTGCGTTGATGTTGTTGTGTGCGGCCTTAGTTGTCATTGTCTTGTGTTGTTGTGGACGTTTTTTTTGTCTTGAACTTGTTGTTGTCTTGGCCGAGTTGGTGCTCATCCATGGCTGCAAAACCATGCCCAAAAACGTCCTTGGATAGACTCCAAAGGTCCATTTAACTTGGTAGTTGAAGGGTTGCCTTTGTTTTTTGATTAATGTCTTCCATTAGTGCTTGATTTTAGTGTTTCTTGCTGAATTTTGCTTGAAAAAAACGTCCATGGATAGAACACTAAAAGGTTCTCATAATTTTGGTAGTTGAAGGGTTGTTTTCTTGCTTGATTAATGCCTTCAATTAGTAGTTAATTTGAATGAACCTTGGCTGAATTGTGAGAGCTGAAAAACGTGGATTTTGTGTCCAAAAACCAGCCTTAATCCTTTTCGTTACATGCTTGTTGAAAGGTTCGGTGCAAGGATACGGGAACGACACCAAGACGGAACATCTTGTGTTGTTGTTTAAGTGACTTTGAAATCTTTTGTTGAAAATCGGAAAAACCTTGTCGGCGGCGTAAAGCTAATAAGGGGTCAGGCACTTACTAAAGCTTAAGACTAGAAAAACCTTGTCCGGCGGCTAAAGCTAATAAGGGGCCGAGCACGGAAAGAGTAGTCAACTAGTAGAGCCTAGCAAAGGCCTACTCGAACAAAAAAAAATTAATTAATTAATTATACTTGATGCTTGTTGTCTTGGTGGTTTAGTAGCTTCTTACCATTGTTCTCTTAGGCAAGTGTGTGGTGAATCTCTTCTTTGTTTGTCTTTTGTTGTCTTTTGCATACTTGCAACTTGTCGGATTTTCATCTCGGGCAAGTCTTGGTGGTTATTTCAAGTGCACTCTATACATTGATTTGTGTCGTGGTTGTAAGATGACAAGTGTAGGTGACGAGAAGGATAAGCAACAGGTTGAAGAGACGTCCACTAGTTCGGTGGCTGCCATGTTGCAATCCATGAAACAATCCTTGCAACAATGTTTTCAACAATCTTTGCAACAATCTTTGGAAGCCATGGAGACACGCATGGAGGCATGCTTTGATGCCTTGGAGAGACGATTCCTAGGGCTAGATGAGAGGACGCAAGTGCCTCAAGTGGGGAAGATCAAGAAGAAACGAGAAGAGGGTGTTCACACATTCAAGGAACGAGGCGATCATGAGGTATTCAGCGTTTCTAACCTTGTTCCTTTGTTTTCTAACGATTATGTTGAGAATGTTCAAGATCAAGGTTTGAGGACGACCCCTTGTAAAGGGGAGGAGACTTCCTTCCAACAAAGAGTGATGAGTGACACAAAACAACCAAAAAGAGAGACTCCTTTCCATGGATTGGAACAACTCATTACCATCAAGTGTCCAATAGAACTGATGCACATATTGCAAGAAGAGGAGGAAGTTGTGGAATTGTCTCCTAAAATCAAGCATCGTCCTACCATCACTCCTAGCTCCATGAACTCATTGGCTACACCATGGATGGATGCATTTCCTATGATTCCTTCAAGTTTTCCCTTCTTGCTCCATGAGGAGGATGAGGCTGTTTTAGCCACTCCAAGCGATGATTACATTCCTTTTCTTGTGGAGGCCAAGAAGGATGTCTTTTTCATGGAGAATGCCACACCAAGGGAGCTAGAAGCCCTACCTCCATTGTTGAGCTCACATGGTGAGACGAGTATACCTCTCAGGGAAGTTTCTTGCACTCCTCTATTCTATATATATGACTATGTGTTGGTTGTATCACATGCATTTGATCTAATAATTTCACTTTTCTTTCATGCATTTGTGACATCTACTAGGACTAAGTACTCTTGCTTCCATTTTAGTTCTCTTGCCCAATACATGTCATCTAGGATGCATATAGGTCATAGAATTCCATTGATGCCTACTTACACTCAATCTCTTCATTGCTTTATTATGAGATGTACCCGTAAGAAAAGGAAGAGAAGTGGTGTAGCTAGTACGTACTTTCTGGCCTATCATATTGAGATTGGAAATGTTATTCTTAACTTGACTTCTATAGATTGTATTTGTTTGTGCTTCCCTCGATGTGTACTTTGTTTTACAGGCTTGATAAATTCGAGGACGAATCCTTTTAAAGGGGAGGAGGAGGATGTGATTCCATCTACCAAGTCATGGCTTCACGGTACCATGCCAATCGGGGCGCCGTTGCACACGTTGATTTCCGACCTTGGCGCGCCTTGGCCTTTGATGAATGGCACCACTTCTTCGGGCACTTTTAAAGGCACTATGCTCCATGATTTGAGTGAAGATCTCATCCCTAATGACAAGTTCAATTTGCACGACAAAGGAGGGTCTTCACTTGGACAAATATCCAAGGCCGGTGTTCGAGGCGCTAAAAAGCCAAGTCAAGGTACCGCGCCATATCTTGGGCGCATCACTCGAGCACATGCTAGGGCAATGCTTGACAAGATCAAGGAGGTGATCATGGCTCATAAGTTAAACTTTGGTTAGCAAAGGTGAAGGTTGGAGTCTCGTTTTGACTAGTGGCCCGACAAGTGACTATTTTGCGGTTAAGGACAATTAATGTGTTCTCGGGTTCTATGGGTTGTTTTTGTAACTTTTCTTTAAGTGAAGGGGCTGGTTTGTGATATTAATTCTCTAGGTTATATGGTCGGCCTCCCTTCCTTGGTTCCTGAGACTTGAACGATGAAATTCCTCTCTTATTACTTGTTTTCAATCTAAGTTCTTTGTTTTGTTTTTCCGTTCAATCTCGTTGTTTGATCGTTGGTGGGTAATATCCGACGATCTTGCATCTTAGTTTGCTCAATTCTTGGTGAGTCATATCCAAGGTTTGAGCATCCATATCCAACAATCCATCAATCCACTTCCAATCGCTCCATCCATCGATCCATCTCCATCACGGTGGAATTCTGCATCATGTCAGTAATTTCGCCATAACATTCAAATTACATATTATCTAGATCTGAAATTTTGAGTGAGTAAACTAGACTCAAGGATCAAACTATGGGCTTTAAAATCACCCAATTCTGAGTCTGGACGAGGGAGATCTACCCTTTTAATCCCAGACGAAATTTCAGCCACCGAGCTCCTCCATCTTCGAAACAAGTGAAGATTTCCATCCACTGTTCGACGATCTCTTTGCACCATCATCTACACCATCGATCCTCTCATCATAAACGAGTCGGCGACTCGTGCGAAGTCGTCCACTTTGAGTAATAAAGCAACGGAATAAATTAACAAGAAAAATGTTATCAACTGTTAATGACACGTGATGTATAGTGGAAACTCCTTGTAAACCAACTAGTTTACTTAGAGAAAAACCACTCCCTTCCAAGCTTCTCACTTGATCGGATTTCAAGAGTCCTTAAACTCGCTCTATTGCTTTCTTGAGTGTTTACAAAGCACTCTCGTGTACAAGAATGAATCCCACACCCTTGAACCATGCTCTACCTTTGCAATCACACTCTCAATCTCACGCTATGCCTAAGAACACTCGACACACCACTTTCACGAGTCTCACGCACAAGTACACTCTTCATTTTTCACAAGAATTGCAAAATGACGATCGAAGTCTCACCTTCTATCCTAAACACTGAGGTATTAAGCTAGGGTAAGAGATATCTTTTGTGTATCAAATCCCATTCGATTAGGGAAGTGACACACACTCAATCTTTACATATCTTTCCTAATATAACATGCATGCACACAAAATATTCTTTAGAAGATCAAATCGTCCTTCTTTTGATTTTAGCATTCTTTTGTGATGATCCTCTCCTAAAATAAACGCTCCAGCTGTCTTCCAATAACCGCACACAATCGTGTGTTCCTTCCTTTAATAGTTTTCTCACCAGCTGGTCATGTTAGTGACGTTGACAAGTCGCCGACTCGACTTGCAAACTCAGAGTCACTGACTTTCCTGGAACCCTCAAAACTCTAAATCTTCTAACAAATTCCCCCTTTTGATGATGAAAAAAAACCTGTCCTGATAAGATCTTTATAGCATACACAACCTCATAGTATAAACAGCAAACGCAAAAACCCTAAAAAACAGTTCCCCTTAAGTTTACTATCCACATGGTTTCAGTTTTTAGATCCCCCTTTGAATATATTCCCCCGGTTAATTCTCCCTTTTGGCATCATAAAAAAGATAGCTAAAACAAGAAAAGAAGTTAGAGGCAAACATGAAAATTTAAAACATAATATCAAAGCAAGCATAGATAGTCATCCACCAAAGCATAGAAGAGTACGGTGCAAACATAAAACCATCCAGAATATGCAGTACAACCAAATCGAACTAAAGAAAGCAGTCTTTTTAAAGTGGGGAGATAATGTGGAAAGGATAGAAGAGAGGGATAGAGAGAGTCATGAATGTGCGGTAGTCACTGACATCAGGCTCCAAAGTCATTGAGCATGTCCTCTATCGCACTTATCTTTTTTTTGATAAGGTAAGATTAGGAGACCCCATAAGGAGGGTGTCCTAGAGCATCCTTACGGATGAGAACACGAAGTTCTAAATTATCCAAAACGACGTTGGTAGGGTTGTTGTGGCCCAACTTAGCAATTTTATCGGCCAGAACATTGCACTCCCTACCCACATGTCGAACTGAGACAACCATAAATTGTTGGAGAGATACTACAATATTTGATCTTAGCATTTCAACTCCCATGGGCATTTTCCGTCACCTTTGATTGCATTAATCACAATAAGATTGTCTCCTTCAATTTCAAATCTTGTAATACCTAGTCTCTTGGCTTCTTTAATTCCTTCCCAAAGTGCTAGAGCTTATCTTTGTAAGCACAGTACCACACGTGTTCTGAAGCCTCTCAATCAGCCCCTTGAGAATCATATTCTGCTCGATAAGTTCTTTCAATTCACCGGCTACTTGAGCAGACTAGATTCCTTCTTCTTGTTGATCCTTGTCACTAACCTCAGAAGTCTTCGATACTCACTTTCCATCAACTAGATTCCAACCAAATTTTCTGATCATCTCCTTGTTCATGAACCTGGAGTTGATGACTTCACCACCATTCTCGTAGACCTTGTGCTCAAACATCAGCATAGAGATCAAAATACCATATGGAAGGGCATGCTTAGCAGTCTCAAGCACATGTTTCTTGTGGAGCATCATCAGCCTGGGCATGTTCACCTTCTTCCCCCTAAGAACTGTTGAAAGGGTTTCTTGACAACAAATAAATTTATAATCAAGACTCCGCTGAGTACAGGGGAGTCAGGTTCGTCCAAGGGAGAAAGTCAGTGCTAAGTTTTGTTACTTGGGACGCAAGCAATTAACAAATTCAAGGGTTTTTATCAAAGGAAAGAGATTTCTAAGGTTAAAGGTGTCACCACAACAACAATCATGCATGAAAACGCTAATGAAACATAAAGATCATGATTTTATCTCATAAAGGTGTCAACTTTCGTCAACTTAAGCAAGTAAATTAACTAACTTTCGTTCAATCAATAAACTTACTATCTAATTTCCTCTACTTCAACTAGGATAGATCCGCTTTCGCTTCAAAACCCTAATTTTGACTATTCTGTTTCAAAGTTTCCACTTTCGCTTCAACTATGAATGAGAAATTCCCTTCAACTTTTGTTTCAAGGATTAAGAGAAAGAGAATAGAATCATGCAATAAAAACAATCAAGACATGATCACAAACAAGCATGCATAACCATTGTTGGGTTTAACCCCAACCTTAGAGAGAGAGACAACTACTCACAATTCATAATTAAAAACATCCAAATCAAATTGATAAAAGGAAAACTTACAGACTGAATTCAAAGCAAACTTGTGTTCCAAGCAATCCACAATAGACAAGTGTATATGTGTTTCTCTCAACTCTCATGTGTTTAGGCTTAGAATAATCCAATATACAATTACTCATAGCCATTGCTACTTATATCACCAAACTCTCCACCAGAGATGTCAAAACACATAAAAATCATCAAGAGAACTTAGGCTCAATGAAAAACTTCATAGAAGCTTTCATTCGGTCGGGTTGTAATGGGGCTTGGTAATAACAATAAGGCGTGAAAATATTTTGGTTATGTGGTGCTAATAATATCCGGGGATCAAAGACTCCTAAAAACTCACATACATCCAAAACTCTCATAAAAGATAACCAAAACTTCTCATCATTTTTTTCTTCTTTTGCACACTCTCTTTCACTCACCCATTTAAATCCTAGAAAGTCTCATATACAAACACAAAGAAACTCTTGGCTTTGAGCTTTAACATACTTGAACATTATTTTCCTTCTTTCTTTTCTTATTCCTTTCTTTTTTTTCTTCCTTTTTCCTGTATTTTTCTTCACTTTTTTCTTACTGGCACAGCCTCGGTACCGACCCTGCAAGGGTCGGTATCGAGCCTGATTTGGCTTTTCTTCCTCTTGTTTCTTGTGCAATTCTTCTACCAAGAGATCTTTTATAAAATTTAAAACAAGTGACTTCCAATCTACCCCAACCAAACCCTTTATTTTCGAGCCAGCATACATCATATACTCAATAAAAACAACTTCTCTCCAACTAAGTCTTAATTCCCGGATAGGGTCAAGCTTATATTGGCTAAGGAATAATTTTGTGGAGCTACAAATAAAAGGCTATAAGGCTCAATTTGGCTTCAAAAACAAGGATGATGTAAGGGTGGATAAGGATTTAATAGGGCTCATGAAAAACAAGTTCTCCATCATATGATATCACAAGTAATGAACTAAAAATCTTATAAAGGTCTTGAGAAAAAGATAACCATCACAATTCCAAGAGATAATATACATATAGAGAGTAAATCACACATGAAAATTAAGGCTTAAAAATAAAGCTCACAAGGTCATTTTTTTGTTGGATTGTAACTACTCATGCTAAAAGTCATATGCACTCATAGGATGTTTCCTATTCTTCAACAACTCATGCTAAAAATAAAGTTCTCCATCATTTTTTGTTTCATCATATGCTATTTCACCATAAAAACAATTTTATCATGAGATTTATACTATACTTATCAAAAACATGCTAAAAGGAATTACATGGTCATGCAAAGTAAAAGCAATCATAGAGCTATAAGATCAAGGGTACTTATCAGTTCTAAAAATCTTTTTGTGATTTTTTTTAATTTTCTATATTTTTTTAATTTTATGTGAAAAAAGAAAGCAACAAAAGCAACTTAAACTTATCAAAGCAAAAGAAGACAAAAACACATAAAGACACACAAGTTTTCTTTTCCCTCCCTACCCCATACTTAAATTACAGTGTCCTCATTGTAAAAACAAAGTAAAACATAAGAAAAGATAGGGAAAAGAAAATAAACTCACAAAATGGTTGTTGAAGCATATGAAACATCCTTGAATGAGAGATCATCGGAGAGTCTTTGGTGGATAATACTTTTCCATGTTGTCCATGAATGTGGCAATGGACGTCCAACGCTCATTATCCTGTTGTCGACGTTGCTCTCCCTCCCAATAGTGAGATTCATCTACCTTGTGGCGTTCATCCTCAATTGCCACTCGAACCTCATACGCCTCTTGGAAATGCTTCATCCGATCATTGAAGTGGCTTTGACTCATGTGTAAGTGCTCCATTTGTGAGGCCAAGTCATGCGCCCATTGTGGTGGAGGATCAGAACTAGAGGCATAGTTGTTGAAGTTGAACTGATGTTGTTGGAAATGAGGGTCGTAAGACACAATGCCGAACTCGGTTGGCACGGTAGAGCTCGGAGCAGGCGCATTGTCGAAGTGGCAAGGCTCGGTACCAAACCCAGGAACCTCGATACCGACCCTAGGATGCTCGGTACCGAACCCAAGAACCTCGGTATCGACGTCCTCAGCAGGGGCTGGAGCGTCTTCTTCCATTGTCGCCTCCTCCTGCTCATACCGGGACTCGGATATCCTCAAAGAAGGCTCATCTTGGGGCTTTGCGGCCAAGGGGAACGGTGTAGAGGTCCTGCTTCGTACCAATTTGGTAAGTACAAGAGCTCAAACTTGTCCCGAGTACAAAGCACTTCCCGACCTTGAATTGTGGTGGTGACTCCGTCTTGGCATCTCTGAAAAATCCCCGCAGCTATCCAGTAGTTTGTGTTCAACTTTTGCGGACGGAGTGTGCTGTAGAACGTAAGATCGATCTCGAGACCCAAGGCTAGAAGGCTCACCAAGATGCCACAATAAACTCCTCGTAAAGTTGCTCCGTTTTGCTCCACATACTTCACCCATTCATACCCCAGATTCATAGGAGCGGGGTCTTCAAAAAGAATTGTACGGAGACATCCAACCTCCGTCCTTGTCGGCCTAAAGAGCTCCTTTTTGGGCCAAATTATTGAGCCCAAAATCATGAGGATGATACGGAAGATGGGGTTGATGATGTGTGCCCCCGGGAGTGCATGAGTGTTGGGACTGATTTCCCCAGAGATGTAACCCCAAGTCTTTGTAACCTTGAAGTAGTCTGGAGCTTGTATTCACGGGAGCGGTTGGGAAAGTGGAGTAGGTTGTTGAACTCCTCCATGGTAAACTCATGATCCACGTTCTTGAGCCTGAACCTAATCTTCCCCAGGGATGTTTTGCTGTTGAAGCTAGTACGGAGGGTGGCAATGAACTCTGAAGTAAGAGCCGGATAATGAGGAATGTCCTCCCATTTGAGGAGGTGAGGCACGCCAAGGATGGAAAAAGCATGCTTGAGATATTCATAACTCCCCAATTGTCTCCCATCGGTCCTAGAAAACCACCGAGTGAGATGAGGTTTCTCGATCATAGAGTTGTAAATTGATTATTGTCTGTTGGTCTTCAACACAACCTCATCCATAGGTGGTGGAGATGGAGATCTATTGGCTATCTTCTTCTTTCCAGCCCTTGAGTTGGCTCAGCTTGAACTTGCCATTAGAAGTATTTGAAAAATCACAAGCAATTAAGGTAAAATCTACTCATGTAAATAATACACCAAAGAAACCCCATACTTGTATTGAAAAAAGCCTCAAACGCAAACATTTCTTATTCTGGTGGACCTCGGTACCGAGCCTACAGGGTCGGTATCGAGGTCTCTGGACTGGACTTTTTGTTTGGTGAATGACAGGGTCGGTACCGAGCTTCACATGGTGGGTACCGAGCCTGTTTCCAGAATTCTTCACCAAATAGTCGAGTCTCAAAGGCTCGATTTCGAACAATTTTTACATACATAATAGATATCAAGGATGATTCCAAAGCAACACCACTTAATCAAGTATCTACAACCCCATACTTACTCAAAGCCCTCGATAATCATGCCAAAATTGCCAAAAAATCATGGTGTTAATCATGCAAATCAAGAACAAGTAACTCCATGCTTTAATAATCAAAAAGAGTTGCAATCCAAGCATGAGGAAACGAATTTAATCAAGATCAGGCATCAATATTAAGGCAAGAAGGCACGAATTTGACCACAATTTCGGACTAGATCTAGGTCTAGGCATGAAAACCACCAAAAATTACCATAAATCTTCAAGAATGTCAAGTAAAGAGTAGGGTTTGAGAAATCATACCGTAGATTCGAAGATTTAGAACCGAAAATTCAAAGGGGCGGAGAGTAACAAGGGTTGGGACTCATTAACGAACAAATTTTTGGGTTTTTGCTCGGTATCGAAGGTGGTGTGCGAAGTGATGCGCATGGATCTAATAAGGGATTGTGTGGATTGATTTTGAGGGATTGAGGGTGAGTGGTGTATGGATTTCTTGAGAGTGTTTTGGGTATGCTTGTTAGAGGTGGAGCGAGGAAAGAAGGCAGGGTAAAATTTAAGTTTAAAGGGCACTTACCTACCGCGTTGTGTGTTGGATTTCGCAGGGTCGGTACCGAGCCTGTCTCGACACTTTTCCAGCTTTGTTATCGATCCGACTTTTGTAACACTTTTAGCCAAAATATTCTATTCCGCAAACTTCTACTCTACTAAAAAACACAAAAGAAAGCTAACAAAAAGAACTATAAAAAGAAAGAAAAACTAAACCGGGTTGCGTCCCATAAGCTCTATTTTTTTAACGTCGTTAGCCTGTCTAGCTTATCTTGGCTAGTCCGACGATGTAAGAGCCCAGGTGGCTCTAATTTCTTCTTCCGGGTCGGCTTGCTCATGAAATTTCTTCAACCTGTGCCCATTGACTTTGAAGATGGATCTGTTGTTTTCTACTAGATCCGCTGCTCCGTGCGGGTACATGTGATGGACCACAAATTGCCCACTCCATCTTGACCTTAGCTTCCCTGGAAATAAGCGTAGTCTAGAGTTAAAAAGAAGTACCTTGTCACCAACTTCATAAGTTTTGGGCACAAATTTCTAGTCATGCCATCGCTTTGTACACTCTTTATAAATCTTAGCGTTCTTGTACGCCTTTATCCTCAACTCCTCTAGTGCTTGCAAATCCATGAATCGCTTTGCGCCGGCCGTGTCAAGATCCATATTAAGCTCTTTGAGAGCCCATAATCCTTTGTGCTCCATCTCGACAGGCAAGTGGCACGCCTTTCCATATACTAGATTGTAGGGAGTGATGCGTAGAGGTGTCTTGTACGCCGTTCTATAAGCCCATAGAGCGTCGGCCAACTTAGATGACCAATCCTTCCTTGAGCGGGAAACCATCTTCTCCAAGATGCTTTTGATTTGCCTGTATGAAACTTCAACTTGGCCACTAGTTTGGGGATGATATGGTGTTGCCACCCGATGTGATACCCCATACTTAGCCAAAAGTGCTTCAAAACTCCGCTCTATGAAATGTGACCCACCATCACTAATGAGGACTCTCGGTATGCCAAACCTGGGAAAAATGTTAGTCTTAATAAATTTTGCCATGGTTTTAGCATCATTGGCCCTTGTAGAAATGGCCTCCACCCACTTAGAGACATAATCAACCGCAACAACGATATACTTGTAGGGGCCCGATGAAGGGAAAGGTCCCATAAAGTCTATGCCCCACACGTCGAATAATTCAACCTCTAGTATCCCTGTTAGCGGGTTCTCATGCATCCAAGTGATGTTTCTAGAGTGTTGGCATTCATCACATGAAGTCACATAATTCTATACATCCCTGAAAATAGTTGGCCAATAGAGACCACTTTGAAGAATCTTCGCCGTGGTTTTGAATCCTTTTGCATGGCCACCGGTGGGAAGTGTATGACATTGACGGATCACACTCTCTATCTCTTCTTCTGGAATAAAACGCCTAAAGCGGTGATCGCTCCCTTGCTTGAACAAGTAAGGATCATCCCAATAGTACTGTTTAACATCATGGAGAAACTTCTTTTTCTTTTGTGGTGTTAACTCCTCAGGAATCACGCCTCCTACAATGTAGTTAGCAAAATCCGCAAACCAATGGGCTTTTGACCCTTTAAAAGCATGAATAGAATGAAAAGAAGTAGAAGCAAGAGATGAGGATGGATTTGAATTAAAAGTAATGAAATTAGGTTGAGAAAACATATCTGGTTGGGTTGTTACCGAGTTTGGTTGAGTCGGTACCGACCCTTTGGCTTCGTTGTTCCCTTCGGTAACGACCTCTTGTGGCTCAATATCGAGCTCTCTAGCCTTGTTATCGATGGTCTTTGGTTTGATACCGGTGTGATCAGTGTTCTCCAACTTTAGTGATGGGTCGGTACCGACCCCATTAGGGTCGGCAATGAGCCTTCTGTAGTTTTCGACCTCGTACAACATGAGATACTCGTCCGTTCTGGAGTCGTTTATTGGCACAACATTGTTGGAGTTAGTGATGAGTTCAACTGGCAACCTAGATAAGTGATCTGCCACCAAGTTTTTTGATCCTTTCTTGTCTCCGATCTCATGATCAAATTCCTGTAATAGGAGCATCCAACGAGTTTGGCATCCTTTTTGGCCATTAGATATCTAATGGCCTCATGGTCAGTATGAACTATTACTTTTGAACCAACAAGGTAGGAACGGAATTTTTCGAAAGCAAATACCACGGCGAGGAATTCCTTCTCCGTCGTAGTATACTTACTCTATGCCTCATCAAGCGTCTTAATTGTATAATAGATGGTGTGGAGCTTTTCATCCTTCTGTTGTCCTAGCACTGCGCCAACAGCATAGTCATTGGCGTCACACATAATCTCAAAGGGCAGGGTCTAGTGTGGAGATTGTATGATAGGAGCGGAGATGAGGGCCTCTCTCAACCTGTGAAAAGCTTCAAGACATTCTAGAGACAGCTCAAACACTACATCTGTCATTAGTAGGTTAGTCAAAGGGTTAGCTATCTTAGAAAAATCTTGGATAAATCATCTATAGAAGCCAGCATGTCCTAAGAAACTCCTAACGTCTTTGACAGAAGAATGGGGAGGTAGTTTAATTTTTCAATAAGCTCAATTTTAGCTTTGTCTACCTCTATCCCTCTTTTTGAGACGAGGTGTCCTAGTACAGTCCCTTCTTGAACAATGAAATGACATTTTTCCCAATTAAGCACAAGGTTGGTTTCTTCACATCTTTTAAGCACATAAGTAAGATTAGTAAGACAAGCATCAAATGAAGAACCATACACAGAAACTGAGCCGTCAAAACCTCTACGATGTCCCCTATCATGTCAGAAAAGATAGCCATCACGCATCTTTGAAAAGTTGCAGGAGCATTGCAAAGCCCAAATGGCATTCTCCTATATGCAAAGGTCCCATAGGGACATGTAAAGGTTGTTTTCTCTTGATCATCAGGATGAATGAGAATTTGCGAAAAACCGCTATATCCATCTAGATAACAGAAATAATCATGTTGAGCTAAGCGTTCTAAGACTTGATCAATAAAAGGAAGCGGAAAATGATCTTTCCTTGTGGCACTATTGAGCTTCCTATAATCAATGCACATCTTCCAACTAGTGGTGGTTCTAGTGGGGATTAGCTCTCCCTTGTCGTTTTTAATAACGGTCATACCCCTCTTTTTAGGGACTACATGGACCGGACTAACCCATTGGTTGTCCGATATAGAAAATATGATCCCAGCATCAAGCAATTTAATAATTTCCTTTTTAACCACCTCTTTCATATTAGGATTTAACCTACTTTGATTCTCTATGGTGAGTTTATGATTATCCTCCAAGTAAACCCGATGCATGCATAATGAGGGGGATACACCAGTTATATCATCTAGGGAATAGTCGATGGCTTTTCTATATTCCCTAAGCACAGAAAGAAGCTTCTCTACTTCCTCATCTTTTAGTTTAGCATTGATGATGATGGGAAAAGTACAGTTAGGATCAAGAAATTCATACCTGAGGGAGTCTGGAATGGGCTTGAGCTTTGGGGTAGGCTCAACCGAAATAAGAATGGGTTCTTCGGGCTCCGTCTTCAAGACTTCTTCTAGGTAATAACACGCCAAAATCTCTTCACATTCGGTCCTTTTTCTTCATTCTTGAGTGCTATCTTCAAGTGCTTTCCTCCTTTCTTCAAAATATGCTCCAAAACAGCTTCTAAAACCTACAAAACACTACCAAAGCTTATGCAGACGCCATATCTTAATGAAATATGAAAACCTACACAAACGACTCAACTAAACACAAAACTAAATAAAAAGACTCAAACACACTAAAACACACCCTAAAAACATGACTAAAAAGGTGGACATCAAAATACCTCATACTTAGACTTGCTTGTCCTCAAGCAATCAACAAGACATTAACGAAAACCATCAACACATATATCAAGTCAATGCCTTTATCAAAAATCAACATCAATGCACAAGTAGAAATAGATAGACAAGTGAATCTAATGTCATCACACATGTATAAGCAACCTCAAGCAAAAGCAACTAAAAATCCAACCTCACAAGGGTAATGTGTTTCTCTCAACTCTCAAGTGTTTGGGATTAAAAATAACAACTCTCAACTCAATCCAATAGACAAAAACTCATAGTTATTGTTACTTATATCACCAAACTCCCCACCAGAGATGTCAAAACACATAAAAATCATTAAGAGAACTTAGGCTCAATGAAAAACTTCATAGAAGCTTCCATTCGGCCGGGTTGTAATGGGGCTTGGTAATAACAATAACGCATGTAAATATTTGGTTATGTGGTATTCAAAATTCCTCAACTTCTTCGGAACTTCTTCGGAACGCTCCTCTTTTCGCTTCGAAAACCTACAAAAACACTAAAACAGAGTAGCTTCCATACTTTTCACAAAATATGCAAACTTATCCAAAAACATACGAAACAAACACTAAAACTCAACTATACTAAGCTAAACAACTAAGAAAACACTTAAAAATTATACTAAGAACACGAACATCAAAATATCCCATACTTATGCTTGCTTGTCCTCAAGCAATCACTAGACATAGACCAAAACCAAATAACATACTTATGCTTGCTTATATCAACCAAACTCTCCACCAGAGATGTCAAAACACATAAAAATCGTCAAGAGAACTTAGGCTCAATGAAAAACTTCATAGAAGCTTTCATTCGGTCGGGTTGTAATGGGGCTTGGTAATAACAATAATGCATGTAAATATTTGGTTATGTGGTATTCAAAACTCCTCAACTTCTTCGGAACTTCTTCGGAACGCTCCTCTTTTCGCTTCGAAAACCTACAAAAACACTAAAACGGAGTAGCTTCCATACTTTTCACAAAATATGCAAACTTATCCAAAAACATACGAAACAAACACTGAAACTCAACTATACTAAGCTAAAAAACTAAGAAAAACACTTAAAACTATACTAAAAACACGAACATCAAAATATCCCATACTTATGCTTGCTTGTCCTCAAGCAATCACTAGACATAGACCAAAACCAAATAACATATTCATCAAGTAATAGCCTTTATCTAAAAAGCAACTTCAACGCATATCAAAAATAGAAAATGACTCTTAACGTCATAACACATGTATATATACAACCAATAGACATAAGCAATCACAATCCAACCTCACCAAGGATAATGTGTTTCACTCGACTCTCATGTGTTTAGGCTTATAAATTCATCTCTCAACTCAATCTAATATGCAAAAACTCATAGAATTTGGAACTTATATGACCAAACTCTCCACCAAAGATTTGTCAAAAGAAGCAAAAATCATCAAGAGAACTTAGGCTCAATGAAAAAACTTCACAGAAGTTTCCATTCGGCCGGGTTGTAATGGGGCTTGGTAATAACAAATAGGCATGGAAATATTTTGTTATCTGGTGCTAATAATATCCGGGAATCAAAGACTCCTAAAAGCTTCATACATCCAAAACTCTCATAAAAGATAACCAAAAGTCCTCATCATTTTCTTCTTCTTTTGCACACTCTCTTTCACTCACCCATTTAAATCCTAAAAAGTCTCATATACAAACACAAAGAAACTCTTGGCTTTGAGCTTTAACATACTTGCACATTTTTTTCCTTCTTTCTTTTCTTATTCCTTTCTTTTTTTCTTCTTTTTTCTGCATTTTTCTTCACTTTTTTCTGCATTTTTCTTCACTTTTTTCCTTACTGGCACAGCCTCGGTACCGACCCTACAAGGGTCGGTATCGAGCCTGATTTGGCGTTTCTTCCTCTTCTTTCTTGTGCAATTCTTCTATCAAGAGATCTTTTACAAATTTTAAAACAAGAGACTTCCAATCTACCCCAACCAAACCCTTTATTTTCGGACCAACATACATCATATACTCAACAAAAACACCTCCTCTCTAACTAAGTCTTAATCCCCCGGATAGGGTCAAGCTTATATTGGCTAGGGAATAATTTTGTGGAGCTACAAATAAAAGGCTATAAAGCTCAATTTGGCTTCAAAAATAAGGATAATGTAAGGGTGGATAAGGATTTAAAAGGGCTGATGAAAAATAAGTTCTCTATCATATGATATCACAAGTAATGAACTAAAAATCTTTTTATGAAAAAAAAGCAACAAAAGCAACTTATACTTATCAAAGCAAAAGAACACAAAAACACATACAGACACACAAGTTTTCTTTTCCCTCCCTACCCCATACTTAAAACATTACAGTGTCCTCACTATAAAAACAAAGTCAAACATAAGAAAAGATAGGGAAAAGAAAATAAACTCACAAAATGGTTGTCAAAGCATAGGAAGCATCCTTGAATGAGAGATCATCGGCAAGACTTTGCTGGATAATACGTTTCCATGTTGTCCATGAATGTAGCTATGGACGTCCAATGCTCATTATCCTGATTATCTTCAAAATTGTAACCTTCCCATGGCATATAAGCTACTAATACGTTTTTTCCCAAAGCGAGTTCGCCCCCCACCGTGGCGGCGCCGTCCGCTAAAATTTGTCCTTTTTTAATGCATTTACCCTGCGGAATCCAGGCAGGGACGCCCGTTACAATTTTGACCGCCCAATAACCGATTTGGTCCCAAGGATAGTGGTAAGTATCCCCGCCTGTCACGCGGGTGACCCGGATTCGATCCCCGGCTACGGCGCCAATTTATTGAAAGGGTTTCTTGACGACAAATAAATTTATAATCAAGACCCAGCTGAGTACAGGGGAGTCTGGTTCATCCACGGGAGAAAGTCGATGCTAAGTTCTGTTACTTGGGACACAAGAAATTAACAAAAGCAAGGGTTTTTATTAAAGGAAAGAGATTTCTATGGTTAAAGGTGTCACCACAACAACAATCATGCTTGCAAACACTAATGAAACATAAAGATCATGCTTTTATCACATAAAGGTGTCAACTTTCATCAACTTAAGCAAGTAAATTAACTAACTTTTATTCAATCAATAAACTTACTATCTAATCTCTTCTACTTCAACTAGGATGGATCCGTTTTCGCTTCAAAACTCTAATTTTGATTATTCTGATTCAAAGTTTCCGCTTTCGCTTCAATTATGAATGAGAAATTCCCTACAGCTTTCGTTTCAAGGATTAAGAGCAAGAGAATAGAATCATGCAATAAAAGCAATCAAGACATGATCACAAACAAGCTTGCACAACCATTGTTGGGTTTAACCTCAACCTTAGAGAGATATAACTACTCACAATTCATAATTTAAAACATCCAAATCAAATTAATAAAAGGAAAACTTACAAACTGAATTCAAAGTAAACTTGTCTTCCAAGCAATACACAATCTCTACTCTCTATCGCCTCTCTCTCTCTCTCTCTCTAACTCTTTACCCTAAACTAGGTGAATTGTGGGATTCATGGTCTTGAAAAACAAAGGCTAGACAAGAGTATTTATAGAGAAACTAATCTATTTAAGAGTTATCTATAAGGAAATAAGTCTTCTTAAAAGATATATCCCCTAAGGAAACTATTTAAAGGGATAAAATAACATTAATTGCACCGACTCGGACAAGGAGGACCTCGGTACCGACCCGGTTCAACACTGCGAATAGCCTAGAGTAAAACTTCCGTAGCGGGCTCGTTACACCTCTGTTTGACTCGATTCTTTTTCCTATGTCTTTGTAACAAGTGTCTCTACTTATTTCCAAGCTCAAAATTGATTCTTCACTTCTTTGTTTGAGTGATATTCTTCAGCCTTGCTTCATTCTTGAGTGTTATCTTCAAGTGCTTTCCTCCTTTCTTCAAAATATGCTTCAAAACAGCCTTTAAAACCTACAAAACACCACCAAAGCTTATGTAGACTCCATATCTTAAGAAAAATACGAAAACCTACACAAAGGACTCAAAACAAAACACAAAACTAAAGAAAAAGACTTCGAGCACACAAAAGCACACCCTAAAAACACGACTAAAAAGGCGGACATTAAGACCTTGTCCATGACAAGCAGATCTTGAATTGAAGAAGCATTTCTTTTAAGCTCACGTGGTAGAAGGTTACTGATCAGGTAGCTGAACAACACCTTCTTCTCTATTCCCATCTTGTTAACAAGGTATGGACTGGTGAAATTATCATCATTGTTAGTGACAGTTTTGATGATCTCACGATCATTGACTCCTTCAAGCCAAGAACCTTTGAAGTACTCAGCAAAACCTTCATGGGGCAGCTCCAAAAGGTGACTCACATCCTTGCTAGTAAAAGAGTACTTCTTCTTGCCAACAGTGTATCGTCTTAGGGTCATGTTCCCAGTATCCTCGATCTCTAGGGACTCATAAAACATATTAATCATCTGAGGGTCGTACTCGCATTCCCCTTGCATCAAATTATCCCATTTTTGCTTCTTGAGCCAGTCGTTAACCTTAGTCACCTTGTACTCAACCAAGAAGTTTTCCTCCCAAAGAAGATCCTTGGTAAATTTCCTAGTAGACATGTCCACAACAGTAGTACTCCCACCCTTTTTCTTCTTACTCGCACTAACTCTAATTGGTGACTTGCCTCTTTTCCTCTTTGTAATCTTTTCAGACACAGAGGAGTCACCTCCTTTAGACACATCATCAAGGATAGCCAATCCCTTAGCCTTCTTAGCCTTTAACACCAAAGTCGAAGCTCTAGCAAGGGCTGATCTAGTCTTAGGACCAGAGGAGGAGGGAGGTACTTCAATGTCATTTTCCTTCAGCAATTCAGAATCATCCCCAAACAACTCCTTTTCTAAGTTTCTCTTAACAGACTCGTCTTTTTTAAACGACTTATGAAGAATATGGGGATCAGAATGAGTACCTTCATCAGAGATTTGCAAAGGTTCCTTTGGAGGGTTATCCTTCTCAGAAGTCTTGTCATCGAATTCCATGGCAACCACCTTGTCAATGACTATGAGAGAGTCACTGACCTCCTTTGTCTAATCTTTAGGACATAGCCATTGAACCTCTCCGTCTTTATCATGTTCTTGCATGTCCTCAGGAGCAATCTGAGATTCTTTTTCCTCTTCCTTCTCTTCAAAAGACCCAACTATAGTTGCGGTCTCGTCCAATTCCATAGACACCAAGTTTGGAGTTCTCACTCTCTCTTCCTCAATCTCTTTCTCAACGGGCTTGGGTGTAGTTGTGTCACCAGTTTCTGGAACAACCATCGGTTGTGCCGTTTGGCGCGGAGTTCCAGATTCTAGTGAGAGGGTTAGGGTTTGGTTTTCTTGTGAGGGGGATTGAGGATTTTGGGGTTTTTCAAAAGGAAGGGGGCCCGTGGGGGTTGATTTCAGAGAAGAGGGGTTTTTAGTGGATATTTCCATGGTGGTTTGAAGGGAGATTGAAGGAGATGGTTGGCCAGACATCACCGAGCGAAGGAAATCGTCTCCAAAGAGAATAATGATTTTCTTTCTCCCTAATTTAGGGCATTCGGTTTGGGGTTTGGGAGAAGCGGGGCGGTTGGAGGTGTTGGAAGGAGAAGCCATGGAAGAGGGTTGAAGGTTTGAGGGTTTGAGTGAGAGAGAGAGAGAGAAAGCAAGGAACGCGAAAGAGAGAGAGAGATTTTTGAGAGCGTACCTTTTTCTTTGACGGTTGGAGTATATTTAAGAAGGGGACTTCAAACATAAAGGAAGTTGTCAAATCATCAAGATCTTCTCCTTCTACCTTTTTGAAACAACTTTTCAATTTCAAAAGATATTGTTAAGCCACGATCTCATTCACGTGCCAAAACACACAGTCACTGACCTTGATCAAGTCGGCGGCCCATATCACAAAATCTACTCTTCTCATTTGTTCGTGACTTTTGCACAATTCATGACTTTCTCTAATGAAATTACTTGGTGTGGGGTTGCATAGGGAGAGTGCCAAACCAGACCAAGTATGAAACAATACATATATGTGGATTTGTCGATCATGATGATATGTCTCCGTTTAAAGAAAGATCAAAATGGGCTCATAAAGACTCTCAAAGCATGATAGGTTAGGGACAAGCATTAGAATCAACTGATGTCTCTCTATTTGGTGGTGTTTTCATATGTGATTTCCTTTGTAAATATGTTTCTTTTTCCCCTTTTCTTGTGCGTTTTGTTCCTTTTTAGCTTAGTTCCCGTATTTCTATGAGATTCGGAGACTACGCACATTTTATGTGTTTTGTAGGTAATCTGGCATGAATCAAGGATCGATTTGAAGGAGGGTCGAGACATGGAGCGAGGCCCGAGCAAAGGAGGAAAGAGAGGAGCAAGCCATGAAGAAGAACAAGAGGAAAGCCGACAAGAAGAAGGTGGAACGAGGTTCGGACCGAGTTGCAACCAACATCGGGCCCGACTTTGAAGTCTCCAACCTCGGACCGAGTTGCACAGTAACTCGGGCCCGAGGTCCTCCGTGTCGGTCCGAGTCGGTCACTGGACTACTTGGGCTCCAAGGCACGAAATTGTGAACTTCCACTTTTGCCCCTCATCTAATCTATAAAAGGCCCTCTTGTCTTCTAAAAAAGGGGGTTCTCTCACACAAAAAGGGGGGTTCTCTCACACAAAAAGGGGGGTTCTCTCACACAAAAAGGGGGTTCTCTCACACAAAAAGGGAGGTTCCCTCACACACACAAAAAAAAAGGGGTTCCAAGGGAGCCAAGAGGATTCTTGGAGAGCAAGGAGGAAGGAGAGGAGAAGGAAGAGAGAGAGAATCGGCCAAGGGAGGAAGTCTTGATAGGGTTTGTTGGTAGATTTGCTTTGATTTGCTTTGTTCTTGTGGATTTGAAATCCCTTGATTTGAATTTGTGGATTGCTTTGGATTTGAATGAAACTTCGCTTTGTTTTGAGATTGATTATGATGATTGCTTTCCCTTTTGATTTGATTGCTTTCTTTGCTTGTCACATGGAGTAGACCTCCTTGATCTTGGGTTATGGGGGAAAACCCTAGCTAGGTTTAGGCTAGAAACCCCAATTCCATAGCCTTGAGTGTTTGATCTAAGGAACCCACTCTACATAGAGCTACAATTCCTTGCGAAAGTTGGGAATCAAGGCTTGAGATTGGCAAAGTAGCGAAAGTGAACATGTGTCAATCTCAAGACCTTGCTTCGAAGGGGATTTCCCCAATGATCGATGTGTAGAAGTGGTTGGAACGAGGGCGAAAGCACTCGATCCTAGTCCGATCATCACTCATTGCTTGAATTGGGGTGGATAAGCCTTAATCTACTAGAGAAGGAACCCAAAAGCCCAAGATCTACTTTTAATCTTTGAAGTTCGACAAACCCAGCTACCTCGGGCCCGACTTACCCTACGTCGGTCCCGACTTCCTCTTGTCGCCAACATCGGGCCCGACGTGACCTCTGTGTCGGTCCCGACTGTTCTCTTTGTTTTCCTTTGTTTTAAGCTCTCTTTTCCAGCTTCCTAGTGTCTAGGCACATCAATCGAGTAGACTTCTCGAGTGTTCGACACCCACCACGTGCTACAACGGGGTCGGGTTATAAATTGTATCTCTAGACCCTCGCACTCCGTGAGAGCGATCAAAAGATTGGCGCCGTTGCCGGGGAAGTCTAAGTGCATTGAGTGCCAATTTGGTGAGTTTCTTGTGTTTTGGTAGTGATTTGGGTGAGGGAATAGCCCAAACCCTTTGTTTGTTTTTGATTTGTTTTGGTTTGTGTTTTTGTTTCATAGGTGTATGCTAGCTCGTTCCTCCCGAGGAACACTTGAGCTTGAGTTTGTGAGTGATCCGAAAAGTATTCTCAAGGAATCCCGAAGAAGGAAAAGGATGGCGAATCAAGCTCTCCATGTTGATGAGGAGTTGGCTCAACTTAGGGCTGAAATGGCTAGATTGCAACTTGAGAGGGACAATCAAGAGGAGGTGGCAAGAAGAGAACGGGAGCAACGGATGAGAGCCGAGGCTCAACTCAACGCTCTACCCCGGAATGCACGCCAATACATGCATCCGGAGTTGAGGGTACTCGAGCCGGCTATTGTGCTTCCCGAGGTTGCCAAGAATTTTGAGATCAAAACGCAATTCATCTCCCTCATCAAGCGTGATCAATTCGAGGGCCGTCCACATGAGTGTCCCATAGAGCATGTTAAACGATTTGTGGATATGTGTGAGACGATCTCCACCGACGAGGAGACATTGGAGTATGTGCTTCTAAAGGCGTTCAAATGGTCACTTGGGGGCAAGGCCACACATTGGCTCGAGAGCCAAGCTCCTAGGTCAATCACAACTTGGAAGACACTCTATGACGCTTTCTTGATGAAGTTCTTCCCGCCCTCAAAGACAACCGAGTTAAGAAGGAAGATTGCAAGCTTTCAACAAGGTCCGAATGAGCCCCTCTTCGAAGCATGGGACCGTTTCAAGGAGATGTTGCGCCAATGTCCTACTCATGGCCAACAACCATATGTACTTCAAGACATCTTTTTCCAAGGCATCAATCCAGTAACGAAGGACAAGCTCAATCTCCACACCGATTGTGGGTTCATAGACTTGACACCGGATCAAGCTTGGGAGATACTTGACAAGCTATCCGATTATGAGGCCATGTATGGGGTGAGTCAAGCTAGCAAGGAGGTGAAAGTTCAAGGTGAAGGTGCAAGGAATTTATATGATCCAAAGGGAGAAGACATTGATAGGGATGTGAAGCTCCAATTCCTTGAAGGTGAAGTGAGCAAGCTTAAGAGGCAAGTCCACTACTACAAGCAAAATGCTAGAGCTTGTGAGGAGTGTGGATCCTTTGCACATGCTACACAAGTTTGTCCGAATGAGAGCCAAGTACGCTTGGCCGAGCGAATTGAGGAGGCAAACTATGTTCGAGGAAATTTCGGTGGAAGAGGCAATTTCAACAATGGTGGCAATGGCCGGTGGAACAACGGTCAAGCTCAAGGCTACAACAACAACTTCAACCAAAACGAGCCAAGGGCGCCACCACCACCATATAGACCACCGGGATTCAATGAGTTACAAACATTTGCTCAAGAGATGAGAGATGGGTTCAAGGAGATGAGGACCCAATTCAATGAGTTTGGTGCATGGAGGAGGCAAGTCGACAATCAATTTGCCCAAATTGCAACTCAAGCCCCGAGAGAGAATGGGAGATTTCCGGGCCGACCCGAGGAGAATCCTCGAGCTCAAAACAATCAAAATGAAGTCCGGGCAATTGGATTGAGAAGTGGCCGAAACCTACCCGAGCCACACGTGCCTAAGAAGAATGAAGAGAGTCGGACCAACTTACCCAGCAAGTCGGGTCCGACATTCCCCGAAGTCGACCCAGCAAGAAGATCGACTCCTTCACCACGGACCGAGGTCGAGAGCAACTCGGGACCGACGTACACAGACCTTGATCCAACTCCTCTGCCTCGGACCGAGAGTCACAACATCGGGCCCGACATGGTGCCCAGGTCGGTCCAACCAGGAAATGTTGCAAGTGAAGTAGGGAAGTCCAAGGAAGTTGGTCCAAGCAAGATTCAAGGTGCAACGATTCTTCCATATCCCTCAAAGAAGCCGAAAGATGTTGTTGAGAACAAGTTCAAGAGGTTTCTCAAACTCTTGCAAGGCTTGAACATCTCTATCCCGTTCACCGATGCATTGAGTGAGATGCCATCTTATGCCAAGTTTTTAAAGGAGATTTTGAGCAAGAAGAGGTCCATAGTTGAAATGCAAGATGAGGTCAAGACCTTGGAGTTACCGCAAAAGCTAGGAGATCCCGGTCGTTTTGCTATAACCATTGGTGTGGGGTCTCAAAATTTCCAAGCCTTATGTGACCTTGGGGCAAGTGTTTCGGTGATGCCCACTAGCATTTGGAGAAGAGCAAATTTGGGTGAAATGGAGCCGGCCGATATGTCCCTAACTATGGCCGACGGTTCCATCATCAAGGCTAAGGGAATATTGGATGACGTTCCGGTGCGAGTTGGAAAGTACTTTGTCCCCGATGATTTCGTGATCTTGGACGTGCATGAGGATCCCTTGGTCCCAATAATCTTAGGAAGACCATTCTTAGCTACGGCGGGGGCAAGGTTTGATGTCAAAAACGGCAAGGTTTCCTTTGAGATTGGTGAAGAAAAGGTCGATTTTCACTTCAACAAGGCCTTGAATGAGCCGGACGCCTTGGCTATCCTCAAACTTGAAGAGAGTGCTAAGAGAAAAGGTGAAGAAGTGGAAGTTGCTAGAGAGGTCGTTGTGTTGAGAAGTGATGAAGGGTTCAATAAACAAATACAAGCAAGGGAGTTGTTGGAGCAAATTGAGGATCAAGATGAGTCAAGGATCAATGCTAGCCCAAGGAGAAATGAAGAGTATCCTTACTTATATCCTTTTGATGTTGGTGATGACCACAATTCTTCCCAAACTTTTGATTCCTACATTTGTTTAAGTGATTTGAAAGATGACTTAGGAGACTCCTACATTTGCCTTAGTGACTTGAAAGATGAATTGGTAGAATCTCCTAGGAATTCTTTGGATAACTTTGGTGTAGGAAAAGAGGAACATGATGGAGCAAGTAAGGAGAAGAAATCTCATCCGTTGGAGGAGTATGATGAGAGAGGCCCGAGACCGGATAGCCATGCCTATATAGACCATCGTTGGTGGTTTTATGGGTATGAAGGCAATGGGAATGGGCATAACAATGGCGAGCAATTCACCGTGTTTCACCCGCCATAAGGTTGAGGTTAGGAAGTCAAGCTAGTGACTCTAAACGAGCGCTTCTCGGAAGGCAACCCGAGCTAGTAGCTTTCTTTTCGTAATTTTAGTTTGATTTTTCTTAGTTTAGCCTAGCTTTTCCCTAACCAATCTCTATCTAGTGTTTTGTGGATTTATGGTGTCGTGCATTCTTCAAAGTTGTGTAGGACTTGAGGTGAAGTATTTAAATGGAAATATGGGAAAGAAGTTGCAAGAGAATGGAGTAAAATTGGTGACCCGAATACTCCCACATCGAGCCCAGGTAAGTCGGGCCCGACATAGGGACGTCGGTCCATAAAGTCGGTCCAACTCGATTTGACTAGTTGGAATGCCAATTTTGCCCTTGACCTAATTTGTCCTTTTCCCCCATTAAATACTATCCCCCACCTACCTATCATCTTCATATCAACCACCACCACAAGACTTCTACCAAGAACAAGTGTACGAGAGGGAGCGGCAAGCAAGGCTCCAAAGAGGACGTAGACGTGACAACCCCTTCGATTGATCCTATACATGCCATTGAAGAATAAGAAATTGTGAGCTTTTCATACTCTTCTCTCTTGCTTTTAAGTTTTGATTTCCTTGTTTGATGGGGACATCAAAATTTTAAGTATGGGGTGGGGGTAAGTGTGTTCATGATTTCACTTGTTTATGTTTGTTTATTATTTTGAGGATATTTAGTTTGTGTTTCTAGTTTGTGTTTGGGATGTTTGCTTCTTGGTTTGTGGTTTGATGAAAAACATGAATGATTAATTTGGTCTTGAATGGATGAGTTTTTGGTTTTAGAGAAATTTTTGCAAAAAAATCCATAAAAATTGAAAAATTGTGTTGAAAACAACAAAAAGATTTTGTGTTTTGTAGGTTTTGGACTAGAAATTCCCATCTTAGATTGCCACAATAAAAGCTAATGATGATGTGAGCATGTAAATTCCTTTGCATATTTTTGGATAGTTTAGCCTCTTAAATGATGTTGCTTTTGATGTGATCATGATATCTTGCTTGTTTTATTGAACATGTGAGTTCTAGGATGAGTTCTTATGCAACTAAGTATGAGTGACCCTTGTGAGATTGATTTTTGGCCATTTTAGGGATGCTTGTTCATATTTGCATATCCCTCATTTTTCTTGTGTGATTAGCTCATTCATGCTTAGTAAAACTTGCTATTGCGGTGTTTATCTATTTTCCAAGACCGTCATGAGATTTGTCCTAGCATTGTCACATTGATTTTGAACTTTGTTCTTTTAGTCACATAAATGTTCCATATCCTACCATGAAGATAATCCTTTGTTTGTAGCCCCGTTCTAGCCTAAGCCTTTGTTTGAAACTCCTCAAAAATATTATTCCTAGCCTTATATGACTTGACCCTTATGGGATTGGACTTTAGAAGAGAGGTTGGGATTGTATTTGAAGAGTTGAGATTCTCTTGGGTTTAAGGGCAAAGAATGGTGTTATGAATCATGTGGGTAGTGCATCTTTGTTGTACAAAAATGAAAAAAAAGAAAGAAAAGGAAGAAAGAAAATGTTGGAAATGTAAGGTGGAATAAAGCAAAGAGCTTAAGTGAAGAAAAGGGTCCGACCGAGTTACAAGCAACATCGGGCCCGATGTCATAAGAAAGTCGGTCCAAATGTAGAAAGTGTTGAAAAATCCAACAAAAAGGCATAAGAGCAAAGATGAAGTGGAATGTTAAGTGAAATTTTGGGTTGAAAGGAAAATGTTAAGTCTTTTGGGTGGGTGTGAAAGTAATTGTGGAATTTGGTGAAGTTGGTGAGAGTTTAGGTTGTTCAATCCCCATTGTAAGCACCACAAGACCAAATAATTCCCACCTTGAGAAATACCAAAAGCCCCATTACAACCCGGCCGAATGGAACCTCTTTGAGGACCTCCATTGAGCCAAGTTCGAAATTCTTTGTGTACTTTGCATTAGGCATCTCTAGGTGGAGGAATTGGTGATATTAGCTTCAATAGTAAAGTCCTTACTTGCATGATTTTTGAGCTTGAGTGTTCATTGCTAAACCCAAACACATGATGAGTGATACACATTCACATATCCCTAAAGTGAGGCTTAGTTGCATTGACTTTATTCCTTGGAACACTTAATCATGTGTGATGATGTAATCTTGCTTGAATATCGATCACTTGTGCTTAAAATGTGTTTTCATACGAGGCTTTACTTGAAGATTATGTTTCGGTCTTGCTTACATTGTTATTGCTTGAGGACAAGCAAGTTTAAGTATGGGGTATTTTGATGTCTCTCTATTTGGTGGTGTTTTCATATGTGATTTCCTTTGTAAATATGTTTCTTTTTCCCCTTTTCTTGTGCGTTTTGTTCCTTTTTAGCTTAGTTCCCGTATTTCTATGAGATTCGGAGACTACGCACATTTTATGTGTTTTGTAGGTAATCTGGCATGAATCAAGGATCGATTTGAAGGAGGGTCGAGACATGGAGCGAGGCCCGAGCAAAGGAGGAAAGAGAGGAGCAAGCCATGAAGAAGAACAAGAGGAAAGCCAACAAGAAGAAGGTGGAACGAGGTTCGGACCGAGTTGCAACCAACATCGGGCCCGACTTTGAAGTCTCCAACCTCGGACCGAGTTGCACAGTAACTCGGGCCCGAGGTCCTCCGTGTCGGTCCGAGTCGGTCACTGGACTACTTGGGCTCCAAGGCACGAAATTGTGAACTTCCACTTTTGCCCCTCATCTAATCTATAAAAGGCCCTCTTGTCTTCTAAAAAAGGGGGTTCTCTCACACAAAAAGGGGGTTCTCTCACACAAAAAGGGGGGGTTCTCTCACACAAAAAGGGGGTTCTCTCACACAAAAAGGGAGGTTCCCTCACACACACAAAAAAAAAGGGGTTCCAAGGGAGCCAAGAGGATTCTTGGAGAGCAAGGAGGAAGGAGAGGAGAAGGAAGAGAGAGAGAATCGGCCAAGGGAGGAAGTCTTGATAGGGTTTGTTGGTAGATTTGCTTTGATTTGCTTTGTTCTTGTGGATTTGAAATCCCTTGATTTGAATTTGTGGATTGCTTTGGATTTGAATGAAACTTCGCTTTGTTTTGAGATTGATTATGATGATTGCTTTCCCTTTTGATTTGATTGCTTTCTTTGCTTGTCACATGGAGTAGACCTCCTTGATCTTGGGTTATGGGGGAAAACCCTAGCTAGGTTTAGGCTAGAAACCCCAATTCCATAGCCTTGAGTGTTTGATCTAAGGAACCCACTCTACATAGAGCTACAATTCCTTGCGAAAGTTGGGAATCAAGGCTTGAGATTGGCAAAGTAGCGAAAGTGAACATGTGTCAATCTCAAGACCTTGCTTCGAAGGGGATTTCCCCAATGATCGATGTGTAGAAGTGGTTGGAACGAGGGCGAAAGCACTCGATCCTAGTCCGATCATCACTCATTGCTTGAATTGGGGTGGATAAGCCTTAATCTACTAGAGAAGGAACCCAAAAGCCCAAGATCTACTTTTAATCTTTGAAGTTCGACAAACCCAGCTACCTCGGGCCCGACTTACCCTACGTCGGTCCCGACTTCCTCTTGTCGCCAACATCGGGCCCGACGTGACCTCTGTGTCGGTCCCGACTGTTCTCTTTGTTTTCCTTTGTTTTAAGCTCTCTTTTCCAGCTTCCTAGTGTCTAGGCACATCAATCGAGTAGACTTCCCGAGTGTTCGACACCCACCACGTGCTACAACGGGGTCGGGTTATAAATTGTATCTCTATACCCTCGCACTCCTTGAGAGCGATCATCAACCATCATTTGGGCTTGTAATGAGGGTTAGGATCATCAAGTTGATTGTTTTGGACTAAAACAAAGAGCTCAAAAAGGTTGCAGACATACTGAATGTAGTAAAAGTCACCGACAAGTCAAATGCATGGGGTTTCCTAAACGTGATGTCTATCAAGAATGAAAAGATTTATACCATAAAAGCATGACTTCATAATATATGTAAAGCAATCAATTCTAGCCAAACATCGAGAGAATTTATGTAGGGAAATAGATCATTGAAGAGAGATCATACCTAGTTTAATGCGGAGTTGTTCAAATGGTTCACAATTTAAGGCCTTTGTGTAGATGTCTGCTCTTTCATCACTTGTTCTACAGAATTCCATAGTGACCATGCCTTTTTCCACATAATCTCAAAGAAAATGATGCCTTATCTCGATATGATTTGTCTTTGAATGTTGCACCTGATTCTTTGAGATGTTGATTGCACTAATGTTGTCACATAGTATGAGCACTGACCCACACTTCACACCATAGTCACTGAGTTGTTGCTTGATCCATAAGAGTTGAGAACAACACACTACAACCGCAATATACTCTGCTTTTGTTGTTCATAGAGCAATAGAATTTTGCTTCCTAGACCCCGATGACACCAGGCAAGGCCCAAGAAATTGAGCCATCCTGGATGTGCCAACAAGTTCAAAATCAAATCCTCTTGGATACCATAGACACAAATTGTCAGTCCCCTTATGATATCGAATGATTCTTTTAACAGTTTTCAAGTAGGACACTCTTGGATGAGCTTGAAATCTAGCGCATATGCATACTCCAAACACAATATCAGGTCTGCTCACAGTAAGATAGAGTAATTATCCCATCATGACCCTGTACATTGTAGCATTGACTTCCGGATCCTTGTCATCTTTTCCAAGTGAGGTAGTCAGTGACATGGGAGTATCGAAAGGTCTAGAACTCTCAAGACCGAACTTCTTAACACATTCTCTAAGATATTTTTGTTGATGAACTCTTGTCCCATCTTCACCTTGAACAACTTGAAGTCCTAAAAAGAACTTGAGCTCACCGACCATACTCATTTCAAACTCACTGGACATGAGGTCAGTCAACTTCTTCACCAGCTTATCATTTGTTGAACCAAAGATGATGTGATCGACATAGACCTGAACAACAAGTGTGTGACCTCCTTCCTTCAACAAGAACAAATTCTTGTCTACTTCTCCTCGAACATGACCATGTTGAATCAAGAACTGAGACAAACAATCATACCAAGTACGCGGTGCTTGCTTCAATCCTTAAAGAGCTTTGTCCAGTTTGTAGACATGATCCGGGTGGGCAACATCTTCAAAACCCGGAGTCTGTTCAACATACACCTCTTCCATTAGGTATCCGTTCAAGAATTCATTCTTGACATCCATTTGTTGTAACTTGAACCCATGATGAGCAGAATAAGTGATGAGCAATCGAATAGTCTCAAGACGAGCCACTGGAGCAAATGTCTCATCATAGTTAATGCCCTCTTGTTGATTGTATCCCTTAACTACCAGCCTTGCTTTGTTTCTGATCATATTTCCTTCATCATCCAGCTTATTCTTGTACACCCAACGTGTTCCAATCACATTTCTTCCCTTTGGCCTCGGAACCAAGTGCCAAACTTTATTTCTTTCAAACCGATGGAGCTCTTCTTACATGGCACTGACCCAATCCGAATCTTTCAATGCTTGTTCAACATTATTGGGCTCGAACATAGAGATGAAAGCATTGAAAGAGAAGAAATTGTTTAGGGAAGATCTGGTTTGCACACCCTTTGAGAAATCACTGAGGATGTTAATGATAGGTAGAACACTTTTCTATTGATAATTCCTGATCTGTAGATCTGTAAAGTCGTCGACTTATGTCTAAGGCGTTCTCTCTAAATCTTCTTTAGAATCTTTTAGACTTGAGCTTTTCTCAGACGTTTTCTCATCATCTGTCTCATTGTCACTTGATCTTTGATTTTGATCACTCCCCCTATTTTGTTTGAGTCGATGACACCAGCATTGTCACTGACTACTGATTCTTTTTTTGATGCAGAAATTGGAAGTGGATCATCTTGAACCAGATAGTATCCTTGATCACCATCATCATGATCCTCAATCATTGAGCCTCCCATCGTGTTCTCATCAAACACGACATGAACATTTTCTTCAATCATCCTCGTCCTTTTGTTGAACACTTTGTAGGCCTTACTATGAGGGCAGTAACCTACAAAAGTTCCAGCATCACTCCTTAGATCGAATTTTCCCAAACTGTCCTTGCCATTATTGTGAACATAGCATTTTCATCCAAAGTGCATAAGTGGGCGACACTGGGGTTGACTCTTCTAAGCAATTCATAAGGTGTTTTTCCAAGAAGTGGACGAAGCATGGCTCGATTCATCACATAGCAAGATGCATTAATGGCTTCATCCCAGAAATTTCTTGGAAGACCACTTGAGATGAGCATTGTTCGCGACATGGTCTCCAAGGCTCGATTCTTCCTCTCAACCACGCCATTTTGCTGAGGAGTTCTTGGCACTGAGAAGTTGTGACTCATGCCATTTTTCTTGCAGAAAATCAGAAACTCAGAGTTTTCAAATTCCGTTCCATCGTCTGACTTGATAGATACAAGAACTCCAAGTTTTTTCTCAAGAGCCTTCACCCATGCTTCAAATTCTTCAAAGACCTGATCTTTAGAAGGCAGAAAAATTGTCCAAGTATACCATGAAAAGTCATCAACAATGACAAAAATATAATTATTTCCTCCACGGCTTTAGATTCTCATGGGACCACATAAATCTATATGAATTAGCTCTAAGGGTTTAGTTGTACTTACCTCCTTCTTGGATTTGAAGGACGACTTCACTTGCTTACCTCTTACACACGTCTCACAAACTTCATTCTTGTTCAAATAAATCTTGGGTAGTCCTCTTGTTGAGTCGGTGTTAGGAACTCACGTTCATTAACACTAGAACAACGTTCTCATTTTTTATAATGACAATCACCCATGGGAACTAACTTCAATTGTCAAGCATTTTAGTTTAATAGGTTGCACGTCGTAAGAGCACATATCAAAGAGTTCCCACACCATGGGAACTAATGCAATGACAAAAAAGAGAATGACCAACCTCAGAAGAGAACAGGTTACATGTTGCAAAGTAAAGCATAGAGTAACAGGTTCCTACACTGATGTGATTCCATCGATGTCCGAGCCAACTATGGAGCACACGTCGGAACACTTGGAGGAGCCTTGGCATACCCTAGACGCGCCAACAAGCTTGGATGGTGGCGCGCCCTTGCCTTCCGGTTTTGATGGTGCCAAAGCTCAAGGAACTACACCACCTTATCTAGGTCGTATTACGCGATCCCGAGCTAAGGCCATTCTATGTCAAGTGCAAGAAGAGCTCATGGGGTGTAGCTTTCCGAAAGAGTGCAATGAAGATGGTTGGAGTTTTATTCTACTTCATGGTTCTAAGTGACAATTCGACGGAAAGGACAATTATTAAGTTTTCGGATTTTTGGGTTAATTTTTGTAATTTCCTTAAGTGAAGGGGCTAACTTTGTGAGGTTGCTTTCTAGGTTATATGGTCGTCCCCCTCACCCTTTGTTGCTAGATTGGACGAAAATACTCTCTTGTTGCTTACTTTCCCTTGCAAATTCAATTCAAGTTCTTGTTCTTGTATTTCGTTCGTTCAATTCTCGTTGTTCAAGTTGTTGGTGAGTAATATCCGACAATTTGGGCATCTTAGTTTGTTTGAGATCTTGGTGAGTCATATCCAAGTTGTCAAGCATCCATATCCCCTTGTTCTCCCCATTTCGATCCATCATCCATCTCGGTGGTTTGTGCACCCTCTCAGTAAATTCGACATATCTTTTAATCCACTCATCATATAGGTCTGAAATTTTGAGGGGTTAAACTAGACTCAGATATATAACTTCTCGACTTGGAATCACTCAATTCCGAGTTCGGAAGAGGAAGATCCAGCCATTTGAAGACGGGTCAGTTGCGTGGTGTTTGTTGTCGGAATTCCTTGGATTCTCGTGGCGATCTCTTTGCACCAACATCCCTTCCATCGATCCTCTCATCAAGTGGTATCAGAGCCACGCGAAGGTATCACCATCTAAACCTTGTTCCGACCTTGAATTTCCACTTGTTGCAAGGTTTTAGGTTCGAACTCTTTATTGGCTGCGTTGTGTTGTTGTGTGCGACCATAGTGTCCTTGTTGTGTATTGTTGTGGTCGTTGCTTTGTCTTGATCTTGTGGTTGTCTTGGCTGAGTGTGTGTTCAGCCATGGCTGCAAAACCATGCTCAAAAACGTCCCCACAGAACACCAAAAGAGCATTCAAAGGTTGGTAGTTGAAAGGGTGCATTTGTTGCTTGAATTTAAGCCTTTCTTTAGTGTTGGTTTTAAGTGTATCTTGCTGATTTTGCTGAGTTAAAAAACGTGGGATTGAGGTCCAAACCAGCCTTGTTTGTTTTCATTACATGCTTGTTGATGGTTACGGTGCTAGGATACGGGAACGACACCGAGACGAGACATCTTGTGTTGTTGTTTAAGTGTCTTGAAATCTTTTGTTGAATAATCAGAAAAACCTTGCCGGCGGCGTAAAGCTAATAAGGGGCCAGGCACAGAAAGAAAGATTAAAGACTAGAAAAACCTTGCCCGGTGGCGTAAAGCTAATAAGGGGTCGGGCACGGAAAGAGTAGTCATCTTGTAGTGCCTAGCAAAGGCCTACAAGAAAGTCGTCTTCTAGTAGTGCCTAGCAAAGGCCTACCCGAAACAAAAAAAAATTAATTAATTTCGCAATACTTGGTGTTGAGTCTTGGTGGTTTAGTAGCTTCCTAGCATTGTTTTCCTAAGCAAGTTGAATTCTCTCTTTGTTGCCATTGTTGTTTTTGCCTACTTGCAACTTGTCGGATTTTCATCTCGGGCAAGTCTTGGTGATTAATTCGTGTGACCTCTATACCTTGATCTTTGCCTTGTTTTTACGATGACAAGTGTAGGTGATGACAAGAATAAGGAACAAGTTGAGGAGACGTCCACTAGTTCGGTGGCTGCCATGTTGCAAAACATGCAACAATCCTTGCAACAATCCATTGAGGCTTTGGGAACTAGGTTGACTGATTTGGAGAGCCAAGTGCGAGGCCAAGATGAGAGAGCACGGGTGTCTCAAACGGGGGATCTACCAAGTGTGCTACAAAGCGCTAACCAAGTGGAGTCGTTACACGAGGAGGCCTCTACTTCTTATTTGCCAAACTCGGAGGCGCAAGCATCCATCGGTGTGAGCACCTCCATGGGGATTATGCCTCCTCACATTCCTCCGACGAGCTTCCACAATCCACACTTTGTGGCCAATTCCGGGGTAAGGCCTTCATTTGCTACATTTCCTAATAATATCCTATTAGTGCTACTAACAATTCAGGTTATGGAGCGCCGAGCTATCAAGAGGCCAATGCTGCAACGGCCACTCAACCACCACCTCTTTTGCATCTACCAAGGCGCGGCCAACCTCCTAGAGGGCCGGCCAATGTTGGTGCCGAGCAGCCTTGGCATGGCGCGCCGGTGCAACAAGAAGAGCGGCCCCGGGATCCCCATTACGGCATCAAGCTGAACGTGCCGACGTTTTCGGGAACTTCCGACGCCGATGCATGCCTTGATTGGCTTTCCAAGGTGGAGTCAATCTTTGACTTCTATGGCTATGATGATGCAAGGCGGGTGGCCATGGCAGCCATACACTTCACCGACTTTGCTTACCAATGGTGGCTCAAGGACAAGGCCTTGAGGAGAACACGTCGGATGCCTCAACTTAACACATGGCAAGATCTAAGAGAGGCCTTAGAGGAGAGGTTCGTGCCTCAAGATTATACGGAGCGCATCCATGCCAAGTTGGAGCAAGTGCGTCAAGGAAACCGGACTCCCGATGAGTTCTACAACGAGCTGCGTATGCTCATCTTCCGTTCCCGAGTACAATTTCCCGACGGGTATGTCATCTCTAAATTTGTCAATGGGTTAAATTTGGAACTAAAAAATGTGGTGAGTATGCAGCATTTTAGTAGGGGTACCGATATTGAGCAAGTGCTTCATTATACCAACCATATCTACAAGCAACTTGCTCAACGGCGTTCGAGTTCAACCACTTCTCGAACGTGGCAGCCTTCATCCACGGCTCCTAAGGCACCACCAACTCAGTTTAGGAAGCCGGAAATAAGGAAGGACTCGACTCCTCAACCGAGGAAAGAGTTTCCCCCACGTCCTCGGCAAGAAGGCGGTGTGAAGGCGAGCGACGTGAAGTGTTTCAAGTGCCTTGGACATGGGCATTATTCTCGGGATTGTCCCAACAAACGGAAGGTTCTTCTTAACTCCCAAGGGGAGTACAAGTATGAGGAAGAAGGGGCTGCGGAAGAGGAAGAAGAGAGCCCCGAGGTTGAGGAAGACGGCCTCCACGTCACCGCCGAGGAGGGTGAGTGCTTCGTGGTACAACGGACGCTTTTCATGACGGAGAACACCACCACACCTAGCCAACGAGAGGTTATCTTTCACACTCGATGCAAAATTATGGATAAGGTATGTAGTGTGATTATCGATAGCGGGTCTTGTTGTAATATTATTAGTCAAGAGGTGGTGGATCGCTTTTCCTTGAAAACTACTTGCCATCCTTTACCTTATCCTCTATGTTGGTTGAATTCTAATGCCCCGATCCAAGTCAAGGAAAGGGCTCGTATTTGCTTTTCTATAGGGCCTTACAAGGATGAGGTGGAGTGTGATGTGGTGCCGATGACCGCTTGTCATCTTCTTTTGGGGTGCCCTTGGCAATATGATAAGGGAGTTATTCATGATGGCGTCTCCAATGAGTATCACTTTCAAATGGAGGGAAAGAAGGTGACGTTGCACCCGATGACCCCCCATGAAATCATGTTGGACCACGCAGCGAAGGAGCAAAGGAAGAAGCATGTGCTTCGAGAGGGAAAGAAGGACAAGAAGCTAGCTCTAGGCGGCCCTTCTACGCCCTTGCTTTTGGCCAAACCGAAGGAGATTCTTCATACTTTCAAGGGAAGTGGCGTTTGCGTTTTACTTATTTTTCAAGAATCTTATTTATCTTCCCAAGAATTAGTTGATCTTCCTCCTTCCATATCTACTCTTTTGCAGGACTTTGAGGAGCTTTTCCAAGAAGAGGTGCCACCGAGACTACCACCGCTTAGGGGAATCGAGCATCAAATCGACTTTGTCCCCGGTGCCACTCTACCGAACCGTCCAGCCTATCGAGCCAATCCGGAGGAAACTAAGGAGCTTCAACGGCAAGTCCAAGAGCTCCTTGATAAGGGATATGTGCGTGAGAGCCTCAGCCCGTGTGCCGTGCCCGTCATTCTTGTGCCTAAGAAGGACGGCACATGGAGGATGTGCGTTGATTGTCGGGCGATCAACAATATTACTATCAAGTATCGTCACCCGATTCCGAGACTTGAAGATATGCTTGACGAGCTGCATGGGGCGAGTCTCTTCTCCAAAATGATCTCAAGAGCGGATATCATCAAATAAGGATGAAGGAGGGAGATGAATGGAAGACGGCGTTCAAAACCAAGCAAGGCCTATACGAGTGGTTGGTTATGCCCTTCGGATTAACCAACGCTCCGAGCACTTTCATGCGCTTGATGAACCACGTCCTCCGCCCTTTTATTGGTAATTTTGTGGTTGTATACTTTGATGATATTTTAATTTATAGCCACGATTTATCATCCCATGTCGAGCACCTTAGGCAAGTGCTTGAAGCTTTGAAACGGGAACGCCTATTTGCTAACTTCAAGAAGTGCCACTTTTGTTCGGATCACGTGGTATTTCTTGGTTTTGTTGTGAGTAGGAAAGGAATTCAAGTGGATGAAGAGAAGGTGAAGGCGATTGAAGAATGGCCAACACCGACAACTATGACACAAGTCCAGAGCTTCCTTGGACTAGCCGGTTTCTACCGCCGGTTTGTTCGTGATTTTAGTACCTTGGCTGCGCCTTTGACCTTCCTCACCAAGAAGAATGTTCCATTTATGTGGGGAGAGGCGCAAGAAGAGGCCTTTGTAGCCCTTAAGGCTAAGTTGACACAAGCGCCGTTGTTAGCTCTTCCCGACTTTGGCAAGATGTTTGAGATTGAGTGTGATGCGTCGGGAATCGGGCTCGGTGGTGTGCTTATGCAAGAGGCACGTCCCATAGCCTATTATAGTGAGAAGCTTGGAGGTTCCGAGCTCAAGTACCCCACGTACGACAAAGAGCTACTTGCTCTTGTTCGAGTGCTAAGGGCGTGGGAGCACTATCTCTTGCCTCGGGAGTTTGTTATCCATTCCGATCATGAGGCGTTGAAGTACTTGAGAGGGCAAGCAAAACTGAATCGGAGGCATGCCAAATGGGTTGAGTTCATTGAATCCTTTCCCTATGTCATCAAGCATAAGAAAGGCAAGGACAACGTCGTCGCCGACGCGTTGTCCCGGAGGTACGCTCTTTTATCCTTACTAGATGCACGATTGCTTGGATTTTCTTTCATGAAGGAGTTGTATGCTCATGATGCTGAGTTTAGTGATATTTTTCATGCTTGTTTGAAGGGGGGAAGTCGGGATCAATTTTATTTGCATGATGGGTTTTTTTAAGGGAACTCGCTTGTGTGTGCCTAGTGGTTCGGTTAGGCGTTTGCTTGTCCAAGAGGCCCATGGTGGCGGCCTCATGGGACATTTTGGTGTCATTAAAACTTTGCATATGCTTAGGGAACATTTCTATTGGCCTCACATGCTTAGGTCGGTAGAGAACTTTTGTGCTTCATGTGCTACATGTGTGCGTGCAAAGTCTAAAGTGCACCCTCACGGTTTGTATACCCCTTTGCCTATTCCTAGTGCCCCATGGGAGGATATTTCTATGGACTTTTTTTTGGGGTTGCCTAGGACAAAAAGGGGTAGGGACTCTATTTTTGTGGTGGTAGATAGATTTTCTAAGATGGCACATTTTATTGCTTGCCACAAAACCGATGATGTTGTTAATGTTGCCACTTTGTTCTTTGATAATGTGGTTCGGTTGCATGGAGTCCCTAAATCTATTGTTTCTGACCGTGATGTTAAATTTCTAAGTTTCTTTTGGAAGACTCTTTGGTCCAAGCTTGGAACCAAGCTCTTATTCTCTACTACTTGCCACCCGCAAACGGATGGGCAAACCGAGGTCGTTAATCGTACCCTTGGTGCCTTGTTGCGTTCTATTTTGAAAACTAATTTGCGCAGGTGGGAAGAGTGTCTTCCTTTCATTGAGTTTGCTTACAATAGGTCCGTTCATTCCGCTACAAAGAAGACGCCTTTTGAGGTGGTGTATGGGCGCAATCCCGTTACACCACTTGATTTAGCGCCTTATGCTATGTCCGATCATGAGAGTCGTGAAGGACGGGACCGGGCTGAGTATATTAAGCAGATTCATGAGGATACTCGTCTTCAATTGGAGAGGCGAACATTGCAATACAAGCGCCAAGCTGATAAAGGGCGCAAGGAGCTGATTTTTGAACCCGGCGACCTTGTATGGGTTCATTTGAGGAAGGAGAGGTTTCCTACTCTTCGAAATTCTAAGCTTAAGCCACGTGGAGATGGACCATTCCAAGTGTTAGAGTGCATCAACGACAATTCTTACAAGCTTGATCTTCCTCCGAATTATGGCGTCCATGAGGTATTCAACGTATCCGATCTTGTTCCTTATTTTTCTAACGATGATGTTGAATTTGAGCAGGATCTAGGTTCGAGGACGAACCCTTTTCAAGGGGAGGAGGATGATGTGATTCCATCGATGTCCGAGCCAACTATGGAGCACACGTCGGAACACTTGGAGGAGCCTTGGCATACCCTAGACGCGCCAACAAGCTTGGATGGTGGCGCGCCCTTGCCTTCCGGTTTTGATGGTGCCAAAGCTCAAGGAACTACACCACCTTATCTAGGTCGTATTACGCGATCCCGAGATAAGGCCATTCTATGTCAAGTGCAAGAAGAGCTCATGGGGTGTAGCTTTCCGAAAGAGTGCAATGAAGATGGTTGGAGTTTTATTCTACTTCATGGTTCTAAGTGACAATTCGACGGAAAGGACAATTATTAAGTTTTCGGGTTTTTGGGTTAATTTTTGTAATTTCCTTAAGTGAAGGGGCTAACTTTGTGAGGTTGCTTTCTAGGTTATATGGTCTTCCCCCTCACCCTTTGTTGCTAGATTGGACGAAAATACTCTCTTGTTGCTTACTTTCCCTTGCAAATTCAATTCAAGTTCTTGTTCTTGTATTTCGTTCGTTCAATTCTCGTTGTTCAAGTTGTTGGTGAGTAATATCCGACAATTTGGGCATCTTAGTTTGTTTGAGAGCTTGGTGAGTCATATCCAAGTTGTCAAGCATCCATATCCCCTTGTTCTCCCCATTTCGATCCATCATCCATCTCGGTGGTTTCTGCACCCTCTCAGTAAAATCGACATATCTTTTAATACACTCATCATATAGGTCTGAAATTTTGAGGGGTTAAACTAGACTCAGATATCTAACTTCTCGAGTTGGAATCACTCAATTCCGAGTTCGGAAGAGGAAGATCCAGCCATTTGAAGACGGGTCAGTTGCGTGGTGTTTGTTGTCGGAATTCCTTGGATTCTCGTGGCGATCTCTTTGCACCAACATCCCTTCCATCGATCCTCTCATCATACACCATGGGAACTAATGCAATGACGAAAAGAAAGAGACCAACCTCAGAAGAAAATAGAGTTCCTACAAGATGGGAACTGAACATGAGGAACAGGAATCCCACAGAGGTCAAGAAGAGTTCCCAGGAGAAGGGAAACGAGAAATCAAGAGTTCCCTTTGAATGGGAACTGGCGCATGCGTGAAAGCGACATCTCAGCGCATTTTCAGGGATCATGTTCGTTCCGGACATAGAGGCATCTCAGACCATCATAGCCTCAGAACAGAGACGACGACCATCCAACGGTCCGGATTGATTCAAGAGTTGACATTTCAAATTCAAATCAATGTCACATGTCAACCTTAAGGAATCATACTTGGAGAGCAAGGCAAAAAGGGTATTTAGGACAAATACCTCAAGTGGATAAGGTTTTCTCACCACACTTATTTAAACCCTTCAATAGTCACCTTGCTGCTCACTTTTCACATTTATCAAATCCAAACACTCAGAGAAAAGAGCTGAAAGAGCCACTCAAGTGAAGATCGTAAAGTTGGTGAAAAGTCTCCAGCTCTGAGCTAATCTCGACGACGGTGAAGAGAGAAAGAGTTCCTAGGTCTAGGGAAACTTTGGAGAAGAGAGAGAGAGAGAGAGAGAGAGAGAGAGAGAGAGAGAGAGAGGTTTAAGTTTCTCTTTGTCTTTGATTGTGAGCGTTCACCGGGTTAGGGTCGAGAGAGTGCATTAGTATTGCCTAGGGAGAGAGTCCTAGTAGGAACAGAGAAGTGTGTACTCTGTCTTATAACCTGAAGGGAACTAAGCAATAAATAAAAGGTAACTCATTCTAAAATCCTTCGAGAGGGAGGTAGAGGTTTACTCACGCGGTTAGTTGATCGATGTGGGGTTCCTCTATAAGGGAACTATCTCTATTGTTTTATTTACTTGCATACTTGTTTATTCCATTGCGTGTGGGAACTGTATTGTGTTCAATACAGTTCCCATAACTGATTTTGACTAACCTACGATCCAACACCTCTAACCAGCTCTTGCTTATGAAATTTGTCAAGGAGTTGAAAGCTCGCATGACCAAATCTTTTGTGCCAGAGGTCAGCGTCATCTGTAACTATTCTAAGACACCGTTTTTCCTCGGGTTCAAAACAAGGGTCCAGTTTGTAAAGATTGTTTTCACACGCCCCTTTCAGAAGAATCTTCCCCGAGTCAATTTCTTTCACCTGACAACCCTTCTTATCAAAGAAAACTTGAAATTTTCCATTAGCACAAATTTGGGAAACACTTAACAACTTGAAATTGAGATTATCAACTATATTCACATTATCTATGGTCAACTTATCAGAAAATCTTACCGTACCAATACCAGAAATACCACCTTTACTGTTGTTGTCGAAGGTAATCTTACCTCCCTTGTATTCTTGAAGTGAGACAAAATCAATAAACCAGGGCTCCTTGTCACTCACTTCTAGTTGCATTGAAAGAATTAGTTCTTAGGAACCCAGAGTTGTCTAACTCCTCCGGGTTTGGCAACATAGTTTTCTAGGACAACACTTGTTACAACTCGCACACACAGATCTTGAAGGACAGTCAGCGACAACAGGTTTGTCAGAACTATCATCAAGTGTTCGTGACCTGGCATTTTTCTCATCTCTTGCCTTTTTGTGACAATCATGTTGGTAATGATCAGCCTTGCCGCAATACCAACATATTTTGTGAGATTTTAGGCCAACATACTTGATGTAGCCTGGATAGATGGGTTTGTTGTTGATGCGTGATTGAAAATCAATTTGTGAGGGAACCGAGTTCTGGGTTTATTTTTGCCACATATTGTGCACCTTTTGATCAGGATACCACTATTGCTTCCCTTTGTCTTGTTTGGCCACCACATGAGTAGAACAACTTGCATTGTCACTACCCATAGGGGCTTTACCTTTAGACAGAAGAGGGGCGTGTTTGGTACCCTGAGAGTTGGATGCACGAGCATATCCAATCCCAAACCTGTCAACCTCCTTCAAAAACTTCTTTTTATAGTCATTTCTGACCACTTGAACCTTTTTAGCAACAAACTCATCCAACCGTCTTTTTCTTTTAGTCTCATCATCAACTTTATGATCTTCTAGTTCTTTGGATAGCTTAGCATGACCAAGCCTAAGCATAAGTATTTCTCCTTTCTAGGTTAGTGACTTGTTTTTCCAAGTCCTCAACTTGCTTTTGCAAGTCGACGACCTGAGTTTTTTTGTTAGAACAAGACTCACAAGTCACCGACTTAGGAGAAGAAATCTTTTCCAGTTCAATAGCTTTAGAGGACCAGAGTTTGTTATCATCAAAAAGATTGGAAATGGTTTCTTCATTTTCTTCCACTTTTTCTCTTAACTCAGTGACCTAAGTTCTATGCTTTTCGATGATAGCAACCAACTGTTCTCTTGACTTTTTAGCAAGAAGAGAAGAGAGTCCAGAGTCATTTACCTCTTGGGATGATTTATCTTCAATGGCCATACAACGGTTATCTCTTGTCGGCGCCACTTCGTCATCATCGTTTGACATATCCCAAGTTTCCATCATTCCATTGATAGCATATCACCTCCTTCATATCCTTGCCTTCCTTGCTCGACCCAGGAGCTTTGACAGGAGCTTTGCTGCTATTCCATAACCTGTTCATAGCCTTTGAGATGAGAGCAACATCCTCATCTACTCATTCAGTGTCATCATCCCCCTGAGCTAAGTCGAAGGCCCTTTCGACTTTTAGAGCAATGTTCTTGACTTTCTATGAGTCTTGACGTTCTTCTCTCCTTTTTTGGATACCTCCATGCATGGTGAGTTGACCAACAAGATCCTCCAAGGTCAGCTCCTTGGCTTCCTTTTGTGTAAGCAGTGACGCTGCGACGATGTCCCAGCTTTTATTTAGCACCAAATTTGATGACTTATTAAGGGAAATCCAAAGATCAGCTTGTTGGTTTGCTTCCATTGAGGAAGCTTTTCTCCAAGGAATTCCAGTTGGTTAACAACAGTTTGGACTTGGAATGATAGTCCCGGAGAGACTCACCCTTTCCTTGAAACATATTCTCATATTCTCTTTCGAGACTTATGATCCTATCTTTCTTGACATCCTCATTCCCTTGATGAAGCCTTTTGAGAGCGTCCCAAATGTCCTTTGCAGTCTTGTACCCAATAACATTTTTAAGGTCACCGTCCGTGAGAGTATGATGAAGGACCTTCTTTGCTCTAGCATTCTTTTCAAGCTTCTTGAAGTCAACATCATCGTACTTAGCCGTGGTCTTTTTCATCTCCCCATCTTAAGTAAGAAAGGTTTCCGGACCGATCTCTATCACCTTCCACAATTGACCATCTACGGAGCAGATGTGAGTCTTCATCTATTCAAACCACCAATCATACTCTCCAACCTTGAAGATTGGAGGCTTCCAAAAAGAGTCATTGATAGCAGTGTTGGTTGAAGACATTTTCCTGTAAGAAAAATACTAAAACACAATCTAGAGCTTATGCTCTGATACCAATTTTAGGATCGTTAGTACTTAAACGAGTCGGCGAATCCTGCAAAGTCATCGACTTTGAGTAATAAAGCAACAGAATAAACAAATAGGAAAAATGTTACCAATTGTTAATGACACGTGATGTATAGTGGAAACTCTTTGTAAACCAACTAGTTTACTTAGAGAAAAATACTCCCTTCCAAGCTTCTCACTTGGTCAGATTTCAAGAGTCCTTAGACTCGCTCTATTGATTTCTTGAGTGTTTACAAAGCTCTCTTGTGTACAAGAATGAATCCCACACCCTTGAACCACGCTCTACCTTTGCACTCACACTCTCAATCTCACACTATGCCTAAGAACACTCGACACACCACTTGCACGAGTCTCACGCATAAGTACACTCTTCCTTTTTCACAAGAATTGCAAAATGATGCTCAAAGTCTCACCTTCTATCCTAAACACTGAGGTATTTAAGCTAGGGTAAGAGAGATCTCGTGTGTATCAAATCCCATTCAATTAGGGAAGTGACACACACTCAATCTTTACATATCTTTCCTAATATAACATGCATGCACACAATATTCTTTGGAAGATCAAATCGACCTTCTTCTGATTTTAGCATTCTTTTATGATGATCTTCTCCTAAAATAAACGCTCCAGCTGTCTTCAAATAACCGCACACAATCCATGCGTTGCTTCCTTAAATAGTTTTCTCGCCAGCTGGTCATGTCAATGAGTTTGTCAAGTCGTCGACTCGACTTGCAAACTCAGAGTCATTGACTTTCTTGAAACCATCAAAACTCTAAATCTTCTAACACACGGCCTAAGATTAGTTATTTCGTTCCTATGCTTGCTCAGTTCCTACAGTCTCCATGACATGATCATTGGCATGTTGCGGTTCTTGTTTTGCGTTATCTTAAGCATTTATTGTCTGCTTCTAGTTCTTTACAGTTATTTGCTTAATGTGATTTTGATTGGGTTGCTTCCCCTATGACCAGGCGTTCCGTTTCTGGCTTTCTCGTTTTCCTAGGTGAATCCCCAATATCTTGGAAGACTAAGAAACATAACACATTATCTCATTCTTCGACCGAAGCCGAGTGTCGCGCAATGGCCTCTACATGTGATGAACTTGTTTGGCTAAAGTCCCTTCTCCGTTCCCTGGGCATGTCTCATTCTATGCCCAAGAAACTTCACTGTGAAAATCAAGCTAGACCTGGACCGGGTTCCGCCGGAACCGGTGAACCACCGGGTTCGGTTCCCGGTAAGGTTCCGGTTTCGGTTCCTCGTGGTTCCGGAACCGGGGAACCGGCAGTTCCGGAAAAGGGGAACCGGGGGTTCCGGAACCGGGGAACCGGCGGTTCCGGAACTGGGGGTTTTGCTTTTAAAGCCAACGGCTAGTTTTCAACAGCTATTTCATAATTCCAATGACTAGTTGATAAATTTCTTCAATAAATACCCATTACATGATCTCATTCCCACCCACACTACCAATCTCTCTCTCTCTCTCCCAATCTCTCAAGTTTACAAAGCTCTCTCAATTCTCAAGCGTTCAATCTTTACTAGTTTTTACAATTGTTTTCATAATTGTTCTTTCAAGGTTCATTATCTTCTTAATTACATATTTCCTTACCACATATTGCTTTTTGTTTTCTTGTTTAGTTAAAATTTAAAAAAATGGAAGGATTTCTTAACATTGATCAAATTTTTGGCTCACAAGAGAGTGGTTCAAATGTAGAATTTGTACCCCCTATTAACTTGTCGGAATTCTCGGATCCCAATGTGGTACAACCGAGATAGTCCACTCCCAATAAAAATGAGGGAGCGAATGTGGATCATGGATCCGAGGCGACCGAGGGTGAGGCTCCAATCCTTAAGTCCGACATTTTTACAAAACATTTTCGAAAGGATGCTTATGAGGCATCTACCAAGAAATTTAAAGTTCATTGTAACTATTGTCCTAAGCATTACACATGGGTGTCGGGATCGAGCTATGGAACATTGTCAAAGCACGTGAAGAGAGCACACCCCGACAAGTTAGGCATGATGCGAGGACAATCCCAACTCTCCGGGTTTGCAACTTCTTCTTCCCTTAATCCTCATCATAACCCTCATTTATTTACTTATAACCATAATGATAGCATGTATGCCTTCTCCGAGTCTATTTGTGTTGATCACTTATCATTTAGTTTTGCCGAAAAGTTAGGATTTAACAATTGGATGACTAATCATATACAACCGGCTTATAAACCGACTACTAGGAAGTCGGTAAAAAAATATGATGAAAGCATATAAACCCCGTAAAATGGCATTGATGAGTTTTTTTGCTCAAAATGATATCAAAGTTTCAATTTATAGTGATATTTGGAGTGATCATTGGCAAAATCATTCATACATGGGCTAAACATGTCATTTTATTGATGATCATTTTGTTGTGCAAAAACGTGTTTTAGCTTATAGAGTTTTTTATTTTTCTCATACCGCTTTAATAATTAGTAACATTATTCGTACTATTTTGGAAGAGTATAGACTACTTCATCGAGTTTTTTCTATCTCGTTTGACAATGCATCTAACAACACCGCTTCAATCCGAGAATTGATTCCGCATTGTCAACCAATTCTTGGAGCGAAGTATTTTCATGTAAGATGTGTTTTCCATATTTTAAACCTTTGTGTCAAAGATGGTTTAAATGTTATGTCGGGTTTAATCGCTCCTATTAGATATGTTGTTAGTCGTATGTGGGCTAGCCCCCGAACCGCCCAAGATTGGACGGCATTTTGTAATCAAAAAAAGGTGTTCCACCCCGAACATTTCCAAAAGATGTTTGTCACCGTTGGAACTCCACTTTTAAACTACTTCATGCATGCATGCCTTACAAAGAACTTTTGACTTCTTTTGCATCCATATATTTTCCCGACAATGCCATTATTTCTCAATGTTGGGATTATTGTTATAAAATCTTAGAAGTTTTGAGAATATTTCATGATCCAACACTAACTTTTAGTCATGTTTATAAACCTTGTGCTCATTTGTTTTGTTTTAAAGCATTGAATGTAGCGGGCGGTTTTTGTGAGGGGCGTAAATTCCCCGAACTTTGTGGTGCTATTGATGCTATGAAAGTGAAATGGTTGAACTATTATAAAGTTATCCCCGATATTAATCTTGTTGCTTGTGTGTTTAATCCTAGGTTTAAGATGAGTGGTTTAGAAATGTTTTTGAATGGTTATTATGATGCATTAGAGTTGGATGTTAATGATGATATTGCTAGTGTTGGGGATATACTTAGTAAAGTTAGAAGATCAATTGAGGAATTGATTACCGAATATTCATCTAGTGTTGGTTCTTCTCCATTACCTCCACATTCATCCTCCTCTTCGAGCTCGAATGCCCTCGGTGCTACTAAAAGGTGGGGGCTAATCTTTTGCATACCCTTACCAAGAAACTGAGATATTCGAGCTCGAATGCGGATTTTCAAACATATCTAACAACCCACTTTGAGTTTGGTGAAGGAGAATTGATATTTTAGCCTGGTGGAAGACCCACAAGAAGACTTTCCCAACCTTTGTCAAGATCGTGGCTCAAGTGCTTGTTGTTCCCACCTCGACCGTATCGGTAGAGCAAACATTTAGCGAAGGAGGACACGTCCTAGACGCAAAACGATCTAGTTTAAATCCCGATGTCTTGGAAGCCCAAGTGTGCGTATGTGATTGGAAGAGGGCAGAAATTCGTCAACAAAAGGTGGAGGTATGAAAACCTTCCGACTCGGACGGCCAAGACGATGAGTCCCAATCCCAAAGCGCTTCGGATGGATCGACGTAGACGGTAAGCAAAGCGGGGTTTCATATCGAAAGGTAAAAGAACTACGTGGGCTTTGATTCCTCTATAACCCCGAGAGGATACGTAGGCAACTTAATTTTAAGTCCAAGCCCTTTAATTATCCAACTTTTTTTGTTTTGAAGAACAAGCCTTAATCGCCTATTCGCCTTAGTCCAATCTCCAAGCTCGGTTTTGGGCCAAAATCAAAACCGCGACCGCATGTCACAGTCCACGGTCGCGGAATGTGAAACCGCGATCGCGTCCCTCAGGCCGCGATCACGGGTTTGGGACTTTCTTAAAAAAGAGAGGTTCTATTTTTTGGGACCGCAATCGCGGCACCCAAACCGCGATCGTGGTCCATCAGCCGCGATCGCGACGTGGCCGGGATAATTTTGTTTTTAAATGCCCGATTCCGAACCGGAACCGGGAGAAACCGGCTCCGGAACCGGCGGAAATCGGAACCGACCAGAACCGGGGAACCGGCCCATGCCCGGTTTTGGTTCCATGGTTTCTAGGAACCGGAACCGGACCCAGGTCTAAGTCAAGCTGCTTTGCATATTGTTGTTAATCTGGTATTTTCATGAGCATACCAAGCACATATATAGAGATTGACTGTCATTTTGTTCGTGATCATATTCAGAATGGGAATATTGTTACTTCCTATGTTCATACTCCCTAGCAGTCTGCCAACTTGTTTATCACACCTCTTAGTCAATTGCAATTTCTATTCTTCTTGCTAGTTAATTGTAACACCCCTATTTTACAACGATAGGTGTTACCGCCAGTGACCTCGGATTTTACCATCCAAAGTCACCTAGGCTTTATAAGGTATTAAGTTAAATAAAACATGCGGAATTGTAAAGTTACAAAGCTTGGACTTAGTTTGACAAAACATAAAGCTTAAGAGTTGTTTAGACAGGGGAATTTAAATAACATTGTTTAAGTAAATGTGGAGTAACCCAAAAGTAAACAAAACACCATTCTTGAAAATTCCCGACCTTCCTTCCTTCACTTGAGTAGTCTTCATCTTTTACGCCTTCGGTGGAGGTTTCCTAGCGTCTGGCATTTGGCGCAAAAGGCGATAAATGTCAGGCAAAGATGTGGAAAAATGGAATTAGTCTAAAGAGACTAAGCAAGCGAGAACGGACATTCTTAAGGTAGTTTGGTAAAGTAACAAAATTATCAACGAGGTATTTGATATGTGTTTCGAGAAGTGTATACTTTAAGTTGAGCTATTAAGGATGGAAATGAGTAGATCTCAAGATGAGATAACTCTAAACCGAAAGAATGAACTACGAGATTGTAGGACGTTTTAGAATAGAATAAATGTTGGGAACGTTAATTACACACAAGTTTCTCAAAAACCTCTCGCGCCCTTGCGGACCAAGAATCGGATCGATCTTTTAAGACTGGTCCGGTTTTAATGTCTTTTTAAGAGTGTGGAGGGCTATGAATAGGCCAGAGTCCACTTATTGTATTTTTTTTATAAATCATATCTAAACAATAATCTAAAATGCTATAAAACAATATCAAAATAGTGTAAAAAGGCCTAGAATTATTACCCTTAAATTTGTTGGATTTTTTGAGGAAGAATACACAAGAAAAGGGGCGGCGGCCCATGGTGGACGGCGGTGGCGCGCAGGCTGGCCGGGCTGCGGCTTGGTGGTGGCCGGCAGTTGTGGTGTGGTGGTGTGGTGGTGTGGAGGTGTGGTGGTGTGGTGGTGTGGTGAAACTCAAAGAAGAAGGCTTTTGGTGGGAGATAAATGGATAGAAGGGAGAGCTAGAGAGTGATCAAGAGGCTCTCTCACAAGTCATTTCACCCTTAAAGTAGAGCAAATAATGTTAGTGGAGAGTGTAGAGATTTCTAGATCCCTCCTTAGGGTAATGTTTGACTAACATAGCATAAACTGGATTGTAGGAGAATCTAATATTAATGAGGCAATCCACCTTAATGAGTGGAGGATCTCTACCAAATTCTCCATGGATCTCCTTAATGATTGGTCTGACGCGTTTGCGAAACAAACCAAAAGTCGGTTTGAGACTCGCGTAAGAACGATCGGGTTTTACGAAAGAAAATTTTGTTTGCTACGTACTTATTAAGTACATGCTTAATAAATCCATTTATTCGCATAAATATTTCATAAGAATATTATAATTCATTTATTTTAGAAAAAAATAGATTTTTGAAAGAAAAAGAAATATTATGAATTTATTTTATTTAAAAAATAATTAATGATTAAAATAAAAAATAGTCATAAAAATAGCGGTTATTACATTAACTAGGAGAGGGCGGCTCTCTCTTTCTCGGATCTCCTAGGCTTTTCTTCACCATGTAAATACACCCTTTTTCTTCCTTTTTCCTTTAATGATGTTGATCCATTGATTGGTTTCAATATCGGTTTTTCCCTTTTCCTTGACCCTTCCCCTGAAATTTTATGTTTTATGCCTCTTGTGGCTCCAATTTTGGTTGGATCTGGAGGTTTTTGGACCACCTTTAACCCTTTGTGTGAGGCTTGCTTTGATTGGTATTGGGTTTCTTCAATTCTGTTCTTCAGCTTTTGCTCTCTTCTAATGTTACTCCCTTTGTTTTTTGGATCTGCTTTTTTTCTTGTGTTCTCCTAGGTGTCTCATCTTCTGATTCAGATCTGCTTATTGGGTTTGTTCATCTCCTTGTGGTGATGGACTTCTCGATTCTCCATTCCTGGATTCAGATTTGAAGATTTGAAGATTTGAAGATTTGAAGATTTGAAGATTTGAAGATTTGAAGATTTGAAGATTTGAAACATCAAAATTTGTTATACCTAGGTTTGATTTGTTGTTGTATTTTAAAGCTCACCATCTAGTAGATGGTGATTTAGGCTAACCTTGCTTTTTGCTTGTAGCCTAGTTCTTATCATGGTTGTTGTTGTTGCAACTTATCAAAAAAAAAATTCTATTCTTACTTAGCAAGTTAGGCATTCTCGATCCACATGAGCCAACTTGAAAGGGGGGGGGGGGGGGGGGGGGGGGGGGGCATTCTACAAGTTGTACCCGTCGTGGCATGCACGACTATTGTTCGATATTTTATAGATATTAAATAAAAATATAATATAAAAATTAATGTAAGTAATTTATTGCTTGTACAATGTACAAATATTATATTTTTTGGAAAAATATAAAACAAATTAAATATAAATTATTAAGTTTAATGTTGAGAATAAAAAAGATTATTAAGGTAAAATAATGTACATTTCTCCTTTTTCTTGATTATATTTCATAGATATTTAATTTTAAAAAATAACATATGAATAAAAAAAAATTATATATTAGAAGACATAAGATTTACATAAAATAATAGTTAAATTAATAAATAAGATATAATGAAATAAGAATGATAAAGATAAAAATAATTTATTTATAGAAAATAATTAAAAAATTAATTTATTTTCATTTAAGGTGGGGCCAAACTCATTTTGAGGCTCAATAACGTAAAGATTAGATAAGATTAAATATTATATTTTTTATATATTTTTATTACTTTCTATGTAGCTTAATTTAGAGATTATTAAATATTTCAATATATCTATTAAATATTATATTACCTATTTTTATTATTTTAAACATTATAAGTATTTATCATTAATTTTTTTATTATAAAAGAATATATATATATATATATAAATTCGTGAAAAGATATTATGCTAAAAGATAAAAGATATTTATACTTATTTTAAAATATTTTAAATATTTTATCTTTAATTTTAAATATTTGTATAAGGAAATTTTCAAATGATATTATTATACTAAATAGATATTTGTTTGATCTTAAAGATAGATTTAAATATAGTTAAAGAAAAATTTATTAGAAAAAAGTTAAAATATGACTATCACTTTTTGCACACTAAAACATAGCTTTGTACACCACGTCATATTATGCCGTAAGGATTTTACGGCATATTAAAATGTAACATTAAAAAATATTGAATTGATAGATTTTAATTTGTTTTATGTTTTTTGCATAAGGATTTTACGCCACAATACGGCGTAACATAACGCTACTTAAAAGCGTGAAAAACTGTACAAATTGACTGCGCCAATCCGGAACATTTTAATGGCGTTATATATGGAATTTTTTTTGAAGTATGCCTTTTCAATTTTTTAATTCCAGATCTAGGCTGGAAAGAATTTTTTTTTTCCCAATATAGGCTGGTTTTTTTGCTTTGGATGAAAGTCGCTATAACACCTAGAGATTTTCTATTTGAATTAACACACATGGCGTAAGTCGCTGAGTTGGTAAGCGTAGTCACTGCCTAGTCTGCCTTCCCCACGCAAATTTTCTCAATTTACCAGTCAGAGTAGTAGTCTCATGCACTTTATATCAACTTTTTTTAAAATGTAAGGATACTATAGTGAATAATATATATAATAATGTTTAAAAATATTTTATAAAGAAAAATAAATGTAAAGATAATGTGTAATAGTGAACGATCGAACATATATATGTACTAGTTAGAACTGTCAAAAATTGACCTAATCCGTAAACCCAACCCGAACAGTCAGATAATTTCAGGGTTAAGACCCAAAAATATGAACCCGAAACCCGAAATAAACAGAACCCGATAGAACCCGAAACTCGGTGGGTTGACCGATTTAGTATATTTATAGAGTTTATAAAATTAATTTTGAAATTTCTAATATATTTTATTATTAAAATACATAAAAATAATATATTATAATTAAATATTATTATTTAATTAAAAATCAATTTTAATAATCATAATAAAAGGATATTTTAAACCCACTGGTCAACTCGACCCGACCCGACCGAAAACCGGCAACAATCCGACCCGACTGGCATGTGACCCATAACGAAACCGAACCCGATTTAAATCGAACCCGATTTAAATCGAACCCTGAATGATCGAACCCGAACACGCCCGATCCGACCTGATTGACAAGTCTAGCAATAGTACGTGAACGACTAAATATACTTATGTAAAGATAATGTTTAAAATCATTTCAATATACAATAATATAATATTTATATCTGTTTAATTCGAATTTAAATTTCCTACTTTTATATTATAAGGAACATATTTATTTTGTGGAAGTGTTTTAATCTATGAATATCTACCCAGACTACCCTAATCTATAATCAATCAATATATATTATAAAAGCTGACCGTTTTTGAGCCACCAAGTTCATTCTGGTCCCACTTGAATTTAAAAAAATTAGTCATATTATTTCAACTTTTCAATTATTTTTATTTTAAAATTTTCCTAATATCTATATTTTGCTCAACTATCTTAGAGAATATTTATGATAAGATTTTTCAACTACAATTAGACTTGTCAATCGGGTCGGGTTGGGCGGGTTCGGGTTCGGTCATTTCGGGTTCGGGCTAAATCGGGTTTCGGGTCGTTATGGGCCACGGGTCAATCGGGTCGGGTTGTAGCGGGTTTTCGGTTGGGTTGACCAACGGGTCTAAAATTTCATTTTTTCTTATGATTATTAAATCAATTTTTAATTAAATAATAATATTTGATTATAATATATTATTTTTATTTATTTTAATAATAAAATATATTATAAGTTTCAAAATAAATTTATTTTTCTTAAATATACTAAATCGGTCAACCCAACGGGTTTCGGGTTTCAACCCAACGGGTTCGGGTTCGGTTTATTTCGGGTTTCAGGTTTAAATTTTCGGGTTTTAACCCTAAAATTATCAGACGGGTCGGGTCGGGTTAGCAGGTTAGGTCAGTTTTTGACAGGTCTAACTACAATTAATTATAGGACCTATAATTATATAATTTGAACAATCAACTTTTATTCATATTACTTTATTTTTCCAATTAACTTTTCTATCTATTTATTTATAAAAAAAATTAGGAATTCAAAATTTATTTAAAATAATAAAAATTACAATATCTTTATGTGTATATCTATTTATATAAAAAATTCTTAAATCAAATTTTCGTAAAAAAAATCAAAAGTTATGAGATGATAAATTTTACATTATCTATTATTTTTTTATCCAATTAGTATATAAAAGATTTTTTAATTGAATTTTGATTAAGAAATGATAAAACTTATCGTATCTTTTCTTGATTACTTTCCTAAATTAAATTTGGATAAAATATATGTCAAATTTTTCAAAAAATAAATTATTTTATGTTTTACATTGAATTAATTTTTTTTCTGTTATATTTATCTCTTACATAGACAATAACAATATATATCTTTCTAATTTCATTTTTATTTTATCTCTCTAATTAAAAAAATTCTAAAAATAAATAAATATTAAATTACATGTCTATTAGAGCGGTCAAAAGCTGACCCGGCCCGAAAAACCGAAGCGAACCGCCCGAAAAATTTAGCGTCAAGACCCGAAAATTTTAACCCGAAACCCAAAATAAACCGAACCCGATAGACCCGAAACCCATTGGGTTCAAACCCGAAAAAACCGTTAGGTTGACCCAATTCGTTATATTTTAAGAATATATAATATATTTTGAAAATTATAATATATTTTATTATTAAAATATATAAAAATAATAGATTTATTATTAAATATCATTTTTTAAATAAAAACTATTTTAATAATTGTAAAAAAAATCAATTTTCTTGACTTGTTAGGTCGACCCGACCCGCCCGACAACCTACAATGACCCAACCCGATTTGACCGGTGACCCGTTACGACCCGAACCCGAATCAACCCGAACACGAAATAACGGAACCCAAACCCAACCTGACCGACCCGTTTGACACCTCTAATGTCTATACATGTTTACTATGTTAAAAATAAATACATTAGTTTTTTATAGGTAAAAATTTATTTCAATAATCATCATCCTTAATATATGAATTTTATTCTCTAAACAATATTTATAAATAAGTCATGATCATTTTTGAGATTTTGTATCATATGTAATTTTAAAGTTTTTTGTTTGATTCCAAATATAAAATAATTAACGTATATGAGTATAAAATTTAATTTTTCTATGTATCATTATATTTTTTTAAAAAATATGGGCATATCTAATTATATTAATTTTTTCTTTATTTATTATAGACAAATTAATAGTAAATGTACCTAAAAAAATCAAAATTGCGAAAAAGGTATACCTTTTTTCAAATTTGCAATTTTACCAAAATTAATTAAGTGGGTACCCATTTTTATTGCAAAAATGCCCACTCATCCCCCAAATGCAATTTTTTAGGAATTAAAGAAAAGGTAAATTAAATATTTATGTTTACTTTTGTTAAATACGAAAATCGCCTTTTTTGAATTGCGCAGCCTTCGACTTCTTCGCCTCCTTCAATCTCTGAGTCCGACCACCGCAATCCGGCACAGCAGCACCGTCCTTGGCTCGTCCCGCCTTGTCCCTGCTGGCGACGCCTTCGGCCGGCCCTAGAGCCCCAGATTTCTCGTTCTGATTGATTTTGGAAAATCGCCTTTTTTGAATTGCGTAGCCTTCGACTTCGCCTCCTTCAATCTCCGAGTCCGACCACCGCAATCCGGCACGGCGACACCGTCCTTGGTTCCCCCGCCTTGTCCCCGCCGGTGACGCCCTCGGCTGGCCCAGAGCCCCATATTTCTCGTTCTGATTGAGGTTGGTGTCGCACCACTGCTGCCATCTCCGATTCCACATCTCTCTCCAATCCTCCAAACTCGCTTCCCTTCACCCCCGGATATTCAAATTAGTCACCCACTCTACTCTAAACCCAGAAAGTTTCAGCCCCAATCTCGAGCGCCCTGATTTGGTCGTCAATGCCGATAATAATTCGGCGCCGGGACCGTCTGATACGCCGTCGGGTTCGGATAATCCGGCGATTGGAGCTGATGCGGGCGTGGAGATTGAGAATGATGTAAAGAGGGAAATTGAGGGCGTGTATAATTCGGTGTCAGTTGCAGACAATTCGGAGAAGCTGAATGGGTTTCTGGTGATGGTGTTTCTCACCGGCGTTTGGGCAAGAGCGAAAAGAGCTTTTGAGGAGACGTGGGTGCAGGAGAAGCGGCTGGAGAGGCTGATTGCCGAGGCCGATGCAAACCCTAATGATGCTGCCAAGCAGAGTGCAGTGTTGGCTGAGCTCAAGCAGGAGAAAGTCGACGCCTCACGCCTGGACGACGGACTCACCGTTGATAAGTGACGACAAGAGAGTGCAGAAGAGGTCACAGGCAATTTGGAGACTCAGAGCAGAGAGGGCGACTGGGCGAGAGTCATAAATCAAAAAATGGAATATTTTCTTTATTTAAAAAAAAAGATTTATTGATGTTCCTTTTATAGAAAAGATGCTCACGTGAGTATTCAAATGCTATTTCAGTATAACATTGTCATTTTTACAAAAAATATTTTTAGTTGGTGTATTACTACAAAATCGCCATTAAAATAATCGATTTTTCTACTAAATTTTATTTATTTTTAGTTCTTGTCAAACAAAAGATTTTTCTAAACTTATATATGAAACTCGTTTTTTTAAAACAAAAATGGGGAGTCGTTGGCAATTCACCGACCTGTACCTTTGAAATGAATTTAAAAAAATATGGACTTATCACTTGTGCCTTGAAAGGAATTTTTGAAAATAGAAATGGTAAATAGGAAGTCAAATCTACAGTGTATCTTGTAAATCTCTGGTCTGGCCGGCAATTTCAATCCAACCCTAAACTGCCAGCCTATACCCGGAAATACTTTTTTTCCAAGCCTAGATCCGATATTAAAAAGTTAGAAAAGCACACTTCAGAAAAAAATTGTTATATATGGTGATACAAATCAACGGAGGATCCAAATGAATGATTCGTTGAAGACAAATAGAGGCCAAAGACCAAGACCTTAACTAAGGTTCCAATCATTTAAATTTAAGAAGGTATTCATGGATCTAATATTATCCTTTAATTATGTTCATCAGTGGCGTCCAAGGCCACCAAGGAAGAGGATGAAGTCTTGAAAGTTCGAAAAGTTAAGAGACTCGTCAAATTAAAAACAATGCTCAGTAAAATGGTCATAAATTGGGCTAAAAATGGATCTCAAGTCCGTTCAAATTGCGTTGGATAGATAATTAAAAGATCTACAGCTTTGTAGTTTACGTCGAATCCAGAATCCAACAGCAAAGAGGCGGAAATTGCGATTTACTGAGAGTTGTTCAAGTCTTACGAGAATCTTATCTCTAACTTTTAATTCTATCTTTAGATAGATATTATATTTATGCATAATTTCGGCCATATGCTTATGTTAGTTGGCTGAAATATATCTTCTTTTATTATTATTTTTATCATTTTGAGTTTTAGGATTAGTTTTTTAGTTTTCTTATCTAAATAAGTCATATAATTATTTATTTGATTTATTTATGGTAAGAGGACTTAGATAGGAGTTTTGGGAATATATTAGGTTATCTTGTGAGGCAAGCAAAAGGTCCATCATACCCCTCTAGGGATGGCCATCTTGTTACTTGTTCTCCAAGGAAACTCTTTTGTATTCCCTTTAAATAGTTTTGTTATTCATTCAATGAAAATCAGCCTGAATTAGATAAACCCTTATTGGTTTATCTAGTTTATGGGTCATTAAAGCAACTATTGTTCAAGCATTCAATCTCTACGATCATCATCACTAATTTGTTTTCTTTCAATTCAGATTTGATTTGTAAATTTGATTAATTAAGTTAGTTCTAGTTTTGATTATTAAAGATCAATCTAGTTTATCAATTGGATTTAGCGTTAGAGCCAATCCAATTGAACTATCCCTTTTGATTCAATCTAAGTGTTCAAACCAATTCTCATCATAATCAAGTTCGAACTTTGTTTACTTGTTCTCCAAGACATTAAACTTTGTTAGAAAATTCAGGTTGGACGAGCTTTACTGGCAAGATCGGGACTTGTGTGGGTTACATTCGAAATTTCTAAGGAGTAATCCGAGGCAATCACGTATCATATGGCATACAAAATGTATGTAATAGCAACTACATGCATTGTTGACGAAAATGCATTGTACATTTGTATGGAAAGACATGTATAGTTTGGTGACAATTATTAAACGTGAAATTATTAAATAGTGGGATTCATTTGCCTTTTTTGTCAACAACTCATAATGGGTAATAATTATTACTCCTTTCGTATAAGTCTACTTGTCTTTTTAGAGTTGGACACATATATTAAGAAAGTTTTAAATTAGACAAAAATATCCTTAATTAAATGTTTACTTTATGCATAGAAAATGAAAATGGAGCAAATTTAGTTCACTTTTTTTTTAATTAAATGTAAGGGTTAAAGTGAGAAAGTTGAGTACAAAATATGTAAAAGGACAAGTTCTTTTGAACAAGATTTTATGTTTAAAAAAACAAGTAGACTTATACGGAGGGAGTATTGAAAAATTATTTAATACTCTCCTCGTTTAGTTCTATTTGTGCTTATAGCATAATGCACATATATTAAGACATGTTCTAATCTTACCAAATTACCCCTATTAAATTCATATTGGAAAAAGGCGAATGGTAAATCTATTAAGGCCCCGTTTGGTTTGTCGAGACATAAGGAAACAGAAACGGAAACGGAAACAAAATGAATCTAGACAATTTTTAGTGTCATAATACATTTATATTAAAAAAAATCATCCAAAAACTTGTCCATTGTAAAAGTGAGATAGAAGGGAGTGATTCCATCATTTTGTTACCCACCCCTTGATGGAGGAATGATTGAGGTGGAGTAAGCCGCTTTTTATATGTGATCTCCATTCTTTTAGTGTATATATATATATATATATCATAAAGAACTTTTTTATATGTCAATAATAGATTTAATTACATATAAATCTATTAACTGTCCAAATGTCCTTTAAGTTTAGGTGAATTACATTCATCATCATCATTATATCGTGCTTTATAAGATCGAAATTAGAGATAAAATGATATTTTTCTATCCAAAAGGGCCATTATATATATATATATATTAATCTTTACTAATCCAACAGTCATGTACCCTAGTATCCGAAAGGGCCCTTATATATATTAACCAACATTCATCCAAGTTACAAATATTATAAATAAGTTATAAAGGTTCAAAAAATCTGATTTCGTCCAACGGACGAGTAAACACCCTAGTATCTATATGACTATATCTATATCTATATAACATATAAAATTGAAAAACTTGATCATTTATGACTCATTTCCTCATTTAAATTTATAGGAAAAAAAAACAATGATTCATTTTTATAATAAGAAGTTTCATCAATTTCCATATTCTTAATTATGACAATATCTAAATGTAATTGTGTATTAGTAATATAAAAAATATTGTTATGATATAAGGATTGTAAATACTTAAATAAACAAAGGACAAAAGGTAAATGAAAAAATTAACACGCCTAAATGACATAATTAAGACGTATATTGATTACAAGTATGATGTATGATAGTTCTTGAAATTATGTACTCTAATCTAATTAAACTAATGATTCTTCTGTAAAGTAAATTGAAATAAGAAATATGATATAATAGCCAATTATAATAACATGTTCAATTTACAGCTTTAATATATGATAAATATTTATATTATGCACGACATAGGTTAAAAATTATTTCTTAAATTGGGTCGGGCTGGAGGCTGACGAGTGTACATGCATTAATCATATTCCTTTAAAATGTTGGGCCGGCCCATTTTTTGTTTGCATTGAAAAACTGTGTCTTAGGATCTTCTACATCCCATGTACAACCTACTATAATCCACTATACTCTATTTAATTATTTAAATTATTAAATAATGATAAAAAAATTTAAAAAATATATTTATATTCTAAATGCTTATTCTTATATATTTATTGAGTTCTGTGATAAAAAAAGTCATTATTTTTATTTTCTACATTAAAACTTGTTAAATAAGCGGTTTTTTTTTACTTTTAAAAATATTGGTAAGAAATTTGTATGATAAAACTCTATATATATATATATATGAGAATAAGCATTTAAAATGTAAATATATTTTTTAAAATTTTTTTATCATTATTTGATGATTTAAATAATTAAATGAAGTATAGTGGAGCATAGTAGGTTGCATTGTGAGTTGTAGAAGATCCGAACTGTGTATTTACGGCATTAAATGGTGTGATATAACGCTATAGGATATCGTGAAATTACGCTGAATATAATAAAATTGGATTCAAATTTGATTATTTTTAAAAAATTTAATGTTACGGTATATGCTAGCGTGAAATCGTTACGGTACTTAATAGCGTGGTGTACAAAAATTGAATTTCGTGTGAAAAATTTCCGATGTGTAAAATATTAGAAATAAAAAATAATTTTGTAAACATGAGTGACTCGAAAAAATACAGGTTTAATATATAGTTATAAATATTTATGTTATGATGACTTAAGGCCCAAGATATAATCTATATACTATTACTAAAGTCGAATAACCCAATCCTATGTATCAATCATTTAACTATGCCACCTAAGTAAATTAATTTTTACATTTACTATTTTGCCCATCTAAATCTTCAAATATTACTTAATTCTACAACATCATAATTTTTAAATAATATTTAATTAGGTCACTTTACTACTATGTGATTTGTCATATTATACTTACCTTTTCTAATCGTAGTATCTACAAAAATATATTTTTATAAAAGGTATTAATTCCTTAAGATCAATGTATATAAAATCATTACTATATCTTTCTTAATTAGCTTACATCTATGTAACTTTTTAAGATCAATCAATATCAAATAATTATATTTTAAAATAAATTTAGATTAAATAGTTATATAAAAGGAATAAATTTATTGTATTCTTTTCTATTCATATATATTTCTAAAATTTCATGGCTACTTTCTCTTCTTATTCACTAATTATATTTCCTTAATGAGTAGTTTAATTTGGATTTTTAAATAATTATTTAGATTAATTTTCCTAAGTAATTATTAAATAATTGTATTTTTAAGATCAATTTCTATGAAAAATTTCATAAAACAATATCTAACATGCACGTAACTTTGTAAGATCAATATATATTAAATAATTATATGTTAGGATCAATTTATATTAAATAATTACATAAAAATAAATTTTAAATTTTTATGTAAAAATGATTGTTTCTGTTTTAATTATATGCGTACATCCTTACAGTTTCAAGATTATTTTTTCTTCTCATTAGGCCTTGTTTCACTTATACACTAAAACAACTTTTCACCCAAAAACTACTTTTAACACTCTTGAAATTCGTGCAATTCTCACTACTTTTACGTTTTTCGAGACACAAAAATTAACTTTTCACCCAAAAATCACTTTTCATCAAAAGTGAAACACACCATAAATAAATATCCCAAATGTGAAAAATAATAAGATAATTTTCTAATATAAATTATTCAAGTAGTACAAATGATGACGATAAGATTTTAAGAGATTCAATAACATGTTTCATGTAGAATATCATAACATAGTATATAGATTTATCATTGTATCATGAAATTTGATTAATCTTCATTTTCTCAAATGCGTAGAAATTTCAACAAGATTTATCATGTAGATTTTTTTCAATAATGTCATCATGTAGAAATTTTTTATATAAAAAAATTCGTTAAAATTTTGTAATACAAATTATGCAAATATTTTGTTATCAGTTAATATCAATATACTATAATTAAAGTCGAATCCATCTATCCTATTTGTCATCACCTTAACTAGGCTACACATTGCATTTGAGCCTGAACTATACAACAATGTATCGTCGAATGAACCACTTACCCCTTCTAAGTTTTCAAATGAAAGCTCATCATATATGATGATAATGGAGACAAACTTACAGAAGATCAACTTTTCACTTCCTGTTCCAAAAAACTTTGAAGCACGAAGAGGAAAATTGAGTTGTTTGCATATCTAATGCAAATAACTGCAATATTACAATATGAATTTTCTTTCTCAAATATTATTTCGAACATATTTTTCTTATTTTAGTCTTATAGTTATTTTAAACATATTTTCTAATTGGTTATTCTATTTAGTATTTGGAGCTTAAATTATATGAAGTTATTAATATTAAGTTATATTTGATTTATTTGTAAATAATTATTAAAATTCACTCAAAATAAGTACGTTTTTACAATCTGTATATCAAACAACTATTAAAGATCCCATGCAGGGCACGAGTACGTCAACTAGTATACTCTATAAATCTATAACTATATATTAAACCTGTCCCTTTTCGAACCACCAGAACGATTATGGCCCCACCTCATATTTATAAAATTAATTTTTATTTCTAATATTTTAACTTTTACCCTATTATATTCTTCTTTACCTGTTTAAATCTATCTTTAACATCAAACAAATATCTATTTAGTATGACAATATCTTTCGAAAACTTCCTTATACAAATATTTAAAATTAAAGATAACAAATTTAAAATATTTTTAAATAAGTATAAATATCTTTTACCTTTTAGCATGATGTCTTTTCACGAAATTATTTATAGATATATTTTTTCTTTTATAATAAAAAAATTAATGATAAATACTTAAAATGTTTAAAAATAAAAAAATAGGTAATATCTATCTATAACTATATATTAAAGTTGTACCTTTTCGAGTCACCAAAACGATTCTAGCTCCACCTTATATTTATAAAATTAATTTTTTTATATTATTATAACTTTTTTCTATTAAATTCTTTATAACTATTTAAATTTATCTCTAACATAAAAAAATATCTATTTAGTATAACAATATTTTTTGAAATCTTCCTTATACAAGTATTTAAAATTAAAGAAAATATTTAAATATTTAAAAATAAATATAAATAATTTATCATATATCTTTTGACGAATTTATTTATAGAAATATAGTGATTTTCTTTTATAAAAAAATTAATGAATAAATAGTTAAATTTTTTAAAATTAATAAAAATGGATAATAAAATATTTAATAGATATTGAAATATTTGTTAAACTCTAAATTTACGTACATGAAAAGTAATAAAATAGGAAGAATATAAAATAAATTATTTATATTATATTTTTATTTATTTATTAATATCCTATTTATAATGTTTATAAAATATCGAATCGTATTCGTACATGGTACGACAGGTAAAACTAGTAGATATAATGAGAATGAGATAATCTGATTTTGCCCCATTCTATCTTGTTATCTTAACAATTATTCTACACTATTTGCTCATTAGTGTGGGGATCAAATGAGAACATTTCTTAGGATAAGAAATGAGAACAATTATGAGCCTTTGATTGTGTGAGATCAATGGTCCACATATGCTAATCAGGAGAGAAGGCGCGCGTCATTAATTTTCAGATTTTGGGGGTATTTTCGTCATTTGATCCCCATTCTACATTCAATCTCAGCATACTGAAAAAAAATTCGATTGACGTCATTAAATTCTCTCAGAAGGCTCTTCTCTCGATCGTCGTCACTAGAACTCCTCCGTTCTTCAATTGATCGGCGTCATTAAATTCTCTTTGGAAGGCTCTTGTTTCGGGATTTGTTCGACTGGATTTGATCGGCGTCATTAATCTGCTCTCGCTGCTAGGGATTTGAAAGCTCATCGAAATTACGTCAATAAACCCTATCAAAATCCCTTCGACCGTCTCCTTCGATCGTCATTCAATCCTCTCAAGCAAATCCAACCTCAACCTCCTCCTTATTGATGGATTTAGGTGCGTTTTTCGTTGGTTTTTAGGTTTTTAATCTTTGTTCCTGGATTTCGGTGAAGAGAGCCTTATGTATGAGATTTCGATTTAATAGATATTGCACAATAAATATGTTTTTTGCTTTGCAATTTGAAGGATTTGGTTGAAAATATAGTTTGATTTCTTATGTTTATTTGATTGCCCACCAAGTGTTTGATCAAATGCCTAAATCGTTTTTCAATGAACTAGTCAGGAAGTCGTGAACCGAATTGTCATTTTCAATGAACTTTAATGTCTATTGTTATGAACCGCATTGTCTATTGTTATGACCCAAAAGAACACTTTTATTTTGCACCTTTTTACTAGATCTCTTCTTTAATTCCCTTTTTTTTTATTGTAGGTTGTTCATCAAGCTCCGGCCAACCTAATTTGTCTAATTCAGATAAAGATCATAGTATTGATGGGGTTCAATTGACGGGTCTTGATAATGAATTTAGTGTTGATGGGGTTCCATTGGATGATGCTGATGAAGCTAGTGATGCCTACATTCTTCAAATATCACAGGATTGTTCTTATTACATTCCCAATTGTCCAGACGAGTGTAAACCACATGAAGGTCAATATTTTATCACATTGGATGTTTACACAATTTCTGTTTTTTACGAGGTCCAGAAGGAGATCTTTTCTGCATGCTTCTCATGTTGCATTGACACAATAGCTCTAGAAAATGGAAGTAAATTTTTTGATATAAAGGAGGATGGCCAGAGTGTAGTTCAAGTTGTTTATGATTTGCTGAACGATGAGGTTATTTGTGGGTGCCGAATGTTTCAGAGGATCGGTTTACCTTGCCGTCATATGTTCGTGGTTTTCAAGAACCTTGGTATGGAATCGATTCCGACAAAATTCGTCCTTTCACGTTGGACAAAAGCTGCAACTATTAGCCCAATTTTTACAATTGATGGTGCTATTGTAGAACAATGTGTTGCCATTGAGGAAACACAAGCCTTAACGAGTTCAGTGATATCAGACTTTTATAGTTGCTTAGGTATATTAGAAGACCATCCTCAATTAATGCATGAGTTTTCTTCTGTTATCAAGGAGCAAAAAGAGAAACTCGTGTCTGGTAGTAGTTCTTCATATAGTGACAAATCAGTTAATGCTAGGAGTGTGGAGTCATTAGCTGGTATTAGTATACCCAATGAGATTCATGTACACCAACCTGAACAAGCTAAGAACAAGGGTTCTGGTTCTGGCAAGCGCATATTGGGTGCTAGGGAGAGTGCAATGTCTTCAAGTAAAGTCGGGAAAAGGCGTTGTGGAAAATGCAGGAAAACGGATGGTCATAATATCCGTACTTGTGTTGGGAAGTGATTTGCTTTATGTGGTCCAAGATTAAACATTGAAGTTGAAGTTCTCTATTTGTCCTTTTTAGTAGTTTTTGTGTTTTTTGGGGATTAAGTTGATTGTTTTATGGTACTTTGTGTTTGATAAATTCATTTGCTACATTTGTAATTGCTTTTAAAGTTGTATTAGACTTTGAAAATTTCCTTTTGATGCTTCTTTATGTTTTAAGTTTTGTTTTAACACTATGAACCTTCGCGTTCATACAATGAACCTTCCTGTTAAACACTATGAACCTTTGCGTTGAATACAATGAACCTTCCTGTTAAACACATTGAACCTTCGCGTTGCATACAATGAACCTTACTGTTAATGAACAAAAATGCTCAACATATAATTTCATTGCAAAAAAATTGAGCAAAATGAGCACATGCATTTAACAAAATGCACCATTTGCATTTAACAAATTGCACCATATGCAACAAGAATTCAAGGACCAATTTTTACATTGTTTTCTCAAAATGGACCCTTCGCGTTACATTTTTACATTGAACCTTCGCGTTACATTGAACCTTGAACCTTCGCGTTACATTGAACCTTCGCGTTACATTTTTACATTGAGGAAACACAAGCTTTAATGTTTTCTTTCCTCGCGGACTTTGACGTGTGAAGCTAACTTGTGTCTTTCTTTTCAAGCCTTTTGAAGTTGCCGCTGTCATATGCATAAAACAGAATATAACACAAATGAGAGCATGAACTGTAATATGAAACTAAGTGTGAATTTTCATGAACCTACAAACATAAGAACATGAACTGTAATATGAAACTTCAAAATACAACACACATTAGAAGTATTTTGTGTACTAAATAAAATGAACCTTATTGGCAAAAATGATGAACCTAATAGCATAAGAACATGAACCGTAAACTAATAAGCACATCCAGCTTAATGAGTGAGCCTTTTTGGCCTATATTTGAACATGAGACATGGCAATACTGAAAAATGAACCATATTGTTTGCAATCATGAACCACGACGACATGTTTTATGAACCACACATCAAGCTTAATTATAAATACTATGAACTTGCAAAAAAAACTACTTCATTAACCTTTGTCTTGAGCGAATTTGCTTCGAATTTCTCTCTGCTGGACTTCTTCTTCATTTTGTTTTCCTTGTAGTGTACCTGAACAAACACAATAATATCAACATCAAGTGCACTTTTAACCAAATAACAAGGTGGAAGTCTAATAATACCTTATTATTCAATAGCATGAATTTATTATACTATTGCATGAACTATATTATACAATAGCATGAACCTTATTGAGCAATAGCATGAACCTTATTATTCATAGCATGAACCAGAATTTTTCACTTCCTTCAAACAATCCATACGCAAAGTCTAATTTTAGCAGCTCTGGCCACAATGTCAAAAAAGCTATCACAAGGCAACAATTCAAGGAGTTCCAATAAAAAAACCGGAAGTTCATTCAACCATAAAACGAAGTAGCGGAAAGCAAAATTCAGCCTATAAAAACCCTCACATAAAGTAGCAGCCATAAACAACTTAAAATATGTTCATTCAACACAAATCCAGTTCAAGTGGAATGAAAATCAAGTTCATTCAGCACATTTCATTCACTTGCACAGAAAATGAAGACCGATCACCAGCGGAAACGAAGACAGAGAAAATGCTAGGAATCAGAATCAAGTTCATTCAGTGCATAAATTTTGGATATACACAATAGGAATCAGAATCAAGTTCATTCAGTGCATAAATCAAATTCATTCAATTGCTAGATTGTTAAAACCCTAACCGGAGGAGGAGCTCGTTGGAGCGGCGGGGGCGCTGTCTTCCGATCTCGCAGGAGGCATCCTCGGCCGGACGAGAGAAAGTAAACTGGAACGAAATCGCTGCACGCGGAGCAAGGACGAACGATCGCCGAAGGAGCAAGGACGAACGAAGTCGCCCAAATCGCCGCAGGGAGAAGAGAGAAGAATTTGTCGGTTCAACTTTCACGAGATGAACAAATCGTCGCTTGAACCTTGTGGGTGAGGGCAATTTCGTCTTCCACCATTAAAATTAGAAAATTTACACAATTTGCCACCGCCTATATATTTTTCTGATTTAATCTACGCCCTTGATTTATACAATCGGATGGCTATTAATTGTTCTCGTTTCTCACTCTAAGTATTGTTATCAGTAGAACTGGACTCTTGCTCATTATTGCGTAGTATTATTGAGATCATCCAATAATTAACTACAGACCGATTTCCTCTTTTTTTTTTTTGAGAGAGAAAAAAGATCCAGAATTGATTCTTCTGGGCATTCCCACTTTTATCTTACTAGGTAGTTCTTTCGTATGTCCTCATAAGTTGATTCTACTTCTTAATTCTTCTCGAAGTAGAAGCACCTAAAAGGATCCAGAAATAGCATCTCATATGGAATCTGATGTTTCTCTGGTCAGAACCTTATCTTCACAATACTGCATGTGAAATTTGTTGGTTGTTGTTGACCAGAATTAGGGTTTGAGTAGCGGCCTTTACTAGTATCCTACAAGCTCCTGCTTTTGCTAGAAAATAGAACCCTGAATTACTTCCTGGAGAAATCCTTCCTGTAGCGGATGAACCAAGAAGATTTGGGTGGGTTTCAGTTTGTTTCGTTTTGTTATCTTGAAGTATTGTTGAGCAATTGGGTTTCCATGGCATTAGGGTTTCCATCCATCAACCGGAAGCCTTCAATTTTGCTTTTGCTGTTCGCTATATATTCAATCATGGTAAGCATGAGTTCAGCAACGGTGGTTGTGATTGGGAATAATATCACTCTGTCTTTTGATGATATATCGGCTAACTTTGGTAAGCTCTCATCATTGCTTTATTGCCTTGTGTTTTTTTTTTTTTCTAAATCATAGCATAATTTCAATATTGAGTTATTTTACTGCTCTGTCTGGTTTTAGCCCCGCCTGTAAAGTCATCAGGAATATGCGGGCAACTGTATCTAGCAGAGCCTCTTGATGCGTGCTCACAATTGACAAATAAGATTCACACTAGTGGGAATTCGAGTTCTCCTTTTGCATTGATGATAAGGGGTAATTGTAGCTTTGAGAAGAAAGTTAGACGAGCTCAGACGGCTGGCTTCAAAGCTGCTATCATCTATGACAATGAAGATGGTGGTGGTTTGGTTGCAAGTAATGATCTTTCCCTTTTTTGCAACTTCTACTTTACATATCTAAGTTTGCAATCAGAATAATTGGACTTTCCAACAGTTTCATAAAGATTATTTATTTCACAGTGATCCTGGTTGGTTGCTGTGAGAATTATGTATCTGTAGTTGCATTCTTAGTAGTTTCTATGCAATGCTTTTCACTTGTCCTAAGATGAAATATACTATCCGTTAATGATTTTTATTTCTGTAATCTCATTTTTAGTAGTTTCTATGCAATGCTTCTTAAACAGTTTTATATGAGGTGTTTTTGTTCTATTAAAAAATATTTAGTTCAAGTAACTAAAATCAGTGATATTATAGAGAATGGAACGATAATTGATTTTTCCTTTCTATTTAGTGTAGTTCCTAATGCATTATCCACTATAGTGGCAGGAAATTCTGCTGGTATCAAAATACATGCAGTCTTCGTTTCAAAAGCATCAGGAGAGAAACTGGGCAAGTATGCTGTCCAAGACAGTATGGAGCTGTGGATAATTCCCAGCTTTGAAAACTCGGCATGGTCAATAATGGTGATTTCATTCATCTCTTTACTTGCCATGTCTGCTGTCTTGGCTACTTGTTTCTTTGTCAGGAGGCACCGTGTAAGACGAGAAAGACCTACTCAACAGGCTCGAGAATTTCATGGAATGAGTAGCCGTTTGGTGAAAGCAATGCCAAGTTTGATCTTTACGGCTGTTACAGAGGATTATTGCACATCAGCAACATGTGCTATTTGCCTTGAAGACTACAAAATTGGAGAGAAGATCCGTCTCTTACCTTGTAAACACAGTAAGTTGACTCTAGTCTCTATTAATGACTACCTTCTTTGACCTTACTGTTATTTGAGTGCACTTATTTTCTGGATATTGACATATGTCTCTAGTATCCAATGCGAGATTATGAATTTTGTGTTGCATCAAATCTGTTTTGACCTTGCATAGATTGATAATGATATGCCTAATTGATCTACTCTGAAGTTTGTTAAAAATGGTTTTGACTTCAGTGGTGGCTAAAGCAATAAGGAAAGCATTCAAGTTTATGACTATCTTATTACATTGATTATTGTTGTTCGAATCCATACATTGTTTATTGTTGTTGGACATCTAGGATCTCTCATTTTTTGTGTCGATTTTGGTTTATATTCTTTTGTTAGCCTTTCAACTTTTTGTACAATTACATGGAATATATGATATTTCTTAACTATATTGTTTTGATTGCCAATTATATGATAGTGATGCTGCAAATCATAAACCAGAAGACCTTGTAGCTCCTATTTAAATATATTATGAAAGGAACTAGCACTTAGATTATTGCGCTTGTTTGCTTAACCAGAAGACCTTGGATTTGTTATCAGGGTAGAGTTGATCCATGGAGGAATTTAAAGACTTCTTGAAGTAGCAGATGTCACTTTTTATAGGAATAAATATGGTGCCCCTTTACTGTAAATTAAGTCTATAACAACCTCTTCTCCTTGCATCATGAAATAATATACATGCATGATGCTTATGTCTCCTGTATTAAGAAAAAAGATGTTAATCTGCTGTCAGGCTGGCTTGTTGTTTTGCAATCAACCTGGTGACCCTTTTCTTGTTTATCTGGACACATCTAAATGGTTTCTTTTTCAAATGATTTGTTCTGATATTAACTGTTAACTTTTGGCAGAGTTCCATGCCAACTGTGTTGATTGCTGGCTGACCTCATGGCGAACATTCTGCCCGGTATGCAAAAAAGACGCAAGGACAAGCACCGGCATCCCACCCGCCTCCGAATCAACTCCTCTCCTTTTTTCAGCCCCATCCTCAGTCGCTTCATCCCCTCTCTCTATTCGCTCTTCTCTACGTTCATCCTCAGCCTTACAAATCTCTTCCCTTCAATCCCGTTCCTCTTCAACACTCAATTACTCTTTTGTAAACACTCCTCACAACTTACCCCGTCACAGAATCCCAGTTTCCTCAATGACTATGAGCCGGAGCTCATTGGATCTAAGAAACATGTCTTCATCCCAAAGATCAGCAGCAGCCTCTAATTTAATCTCTCCACCATATTCTTCTTCCTCACTTGGTTACCCGGCTTCACCACTTAACCCAAGATACATGTCTCCATATGTCCCCAGCTCGAGCCAGAGGGCTTCAAGCTATTTGGGTGTGGGGTCCGCTTCAGCTAGCCGGACCCTTAACAGCCCGTTGCATTACAGTGAATCGTCAGCTAGCTTTTCACCGTTTGATTCGGCTCATTCGCTTCCGCCTGCTGAGTATGAGGTGTAGATAGATACTGCCTGTGTGCTCGTGTGTACCCTTCCTCCCCTTGGAATTTGGTTACGGAGTTCAAACTTGTATTTAGTTGATGCTTTTGTAAGAGGATTTTTCCTTATTTATCTGTAAAATTTAGAATGTGAATAGTGGCTTTTGTGTGAAATTGATTTGTTGGAAAAAGATGAGGCAGCAAAGATCAATTCTTCTAGTGAAGAACGAAGACATGCTCTGCCTAACTTGTACATAATACTGAATAATGAGAGTTAGGAGAACAAATTGAATTCAACTACATATTCAACGCTCTTATAATCATAATCTTGACCCGGATCTACAAAATTGAACGAAAAGCACTCATAAGTTAACATGATCTTTATCTGGATCTATAATCAACGATATTTGTAGAATCTTTTGTACGAGTCTATTGTGTCACATAATACAGATGCTTCTTTCCGGAAATCAAATTCTGTTATGCCGTAAAGTTCCTGTCGAAGACAAAAATGAAAAAAAAAAGGGATTCAACGAGCTTAAATAGTAACCAAAAGTACAGTGGGTCTACTTAGCCAAAGAGCGTGATTGGGTCCAAAAGAGCTTTTGTTTTTCACTTGTCTAGTCTTCCTTTTCACCTCCTACTTTGCTTTCTGGCCTGGAAGATGATGAGGCAACAGCAGGCCTTTCTCCTGATTCATGGCTTCTAATCACGGGTTCATCTTCTTCATCGTACTTATAAATGGTCTGAATCAACACTAACACAGCCACCACAAACACAATAATAACGATCAACCTGAGCCCAATGAAGGAGTTGATGAATCCCATGAATGACAGGCCAATCTTCTTCGAAACTGTTCTTCCTCCTCTGTATCCTTCCAGGAATCTAGTGATCCCTGAACCCTGGTCCTCTTCACCAATGCTCTCAGATCCGATCACCTGAGGGTTGACAATAATAGTAGCACCTTAAATCAATGCATTTCACCTTTCATAGTTTATGACTAATTAGGGATGATGTCAACATAATCGATTTCCTCATGTTTTCACTACTGAGATCTTGAAATCCTATATTTACAAGAGACAATATAAAACCCTCTAAAAAGTAATATGCAATTAAAACTTACAGAGAAGTACTCCTCATTCCCGTCCCAGACAACCATTTGGGGTAGCTTAGTGCTGCCATGAATTCCAAATGACTCCACAAATTCTGGGAACTGTTTGACACCAACATAACCAAACAGGAGGTCACGATTTGCAGATGCTGCAGCCTTCAATACCTTGATCAGTTGCCTGGAACTCTCAGCATTCTCGTCATTTACAATAGTAAGGGCAACTTTCCTCTCGTCATCTTTCATTAACTTCAATGTCTCTGAGTTTATGGGCACACACAGGGGGAACAGATTCTGCTTAATAAACTCTTCCAAAAAATCATCTGCACACAGAAACAGAAAATGCAAACTGTTATTACTTTATGCTACTAAATATTCTTTTTTCTTTTTTTTTTTTAGGTGAAATAAGCTACTGAAATACATACTTTATAACTAAAAGATGCATGTCTTAAACTCAGGAAATCCGTAAATTCACATGATAAGCATTGTGATAATCTCAAACTCTCGATGTAGGACCTGGGCAAAAGAAATCTATATCATAATATTTCTACGATTGTTGGAAGGAAATAATGAAGAGAATATGAACAAACCATCGAAGGGGCCATAGAATATGTTTCTTTCATTGTACTCTGGGTGAATGGACACCAAAGCTGGAAACTTATCAAAATCATAAAGTTCCATCGTGCTGTCTGAAAAGTCCTTTGCCACAGAAAACCATCCTTTTTTCTTGTACTTGGCTGCTAGTTTGGATATCACAGACTCATTCATCCCGAAGCCAATGTAGATAGGAAAAGAAGTTCCAGCAGCTTCAACAAATTCACTTATTGCAGTGTCTGAATCAAGGACGGAGACATCTAGAGCAACAAACTTTTTCAGGAATCGGATGAGTAATTCAGATTTTCTGGGTCCATAATAATCTGTGGCAACTCCGTGAATGAAGATCTTTAGAGTTGGAAACCCACTGCAATAGAACATTAACGGCATCAAAAAATGAAACACAAATTATCATCTCAACTCTCCATAATTGCAGCTGGCAAGCCTAATTTAAGCTACTAGTTATAGAAATGAGTTTGAACTTCAAAAGTTACAGTAAGAACAAAGTGTGAATTTCCAGTAGCATACTCAATTTCATATTTATTGCCAATGCTTCTGTACTTGTCTGCATCCAGTTTTGCTATCACTATAGGCTCCTTCAATTCGGCAAGAATTGGAGCTGCTGCTTCTAACTGAATGTGCAAGATTTAAGTGTAAGCATTCAAGGTAAAATCATCGATACATTCAGCACACAACAATGAAGCACAGACTGAAATAAAAACATGACATTAACAAGAAGGAGATAATGTAAAATGAACATGTATGCAGGTCAATATACTTTAGGAAGATAAGCCATAAGGCAATTGTTAAATCGAGTAAAACTCATTAGTCACTGAGGAGGTTACTTATAGGGTTATACCCAGTAGAAGTCGTATATCTGTCTTATATCTTTCGCAAAAGGGGAATTTTAGCCTTGTAGTTTTGACTTCTCCATGTGGTACCGAGAGTTTTTTCAAAATCCAAACGGTGCGCACCCCTTTAAGAGTTGTCCGCATGAGGGCTTATCATGTATTTTGATGCCAAATTTTAATCCATTAAATGTTGCAATGCCCCAATTTTTATTGTCTATAAGCTCCTCCAAGTTGTAACAAACACAAAATATCATTCAAACATAATGATTTCAACTCAATTGGAAGTATTAATTTACTTAAGCAATACTATAAGAGTAAATAATATTTAAGCTTACTGGGTTAGTATACAAATTTTAACAAAGTATATATGACAGAAAAATTGCATGATAGGCTACCATGTGAACAGGTTCTAAATAAGTGGGACACCACTGTATTTTAACAAAACACTGTAGATCACATTCAAAAGTCAAGAACAAGAGGTCAATATGTAGAATTCCCCCAATAATGTGATTCATGAAGGACAACCTTGATTCTTTTCCAGTACAACAACAAACCACTAACCCAGAGACCATTCAGAAAGACAAGATTGTCTCACTCAATAAGTGACTGCATATATGGGTTTAAAAATACTAAATTACTAATGAGTTTGGTGTTACAGTAATAATAACGTGTTCTTAATCATCAGTTCATCACACAGGCAAACATGCTCACATTCAACACTAGTGGGGAGATTTTGGTCCATACCTCTCTGAAATGCGAAGATTCCAGAGAAGATGTATCGGTATCTAAAATCATACATGTGGGTTCAGGAAAAGTTGCAACCATGTGCGAATTGCAAGGATGAAACAAGATGCACTATAAATCACTTCTTGCATCCAAAATTCTTCACCTTGAGTTCTAATTCAGAATCCAATTTCTACCTATGCTCCAAAATTATGAAAATTCACGAGCTAGAAATCACTCTAAATCATCAAATTTCAAACCAATCAAAACCTAAATTCCACCATTATAAGCCACACAATTCAACCTGCTAATTAACTCAGAAATCCAGAACCCCCACCCCCACCACCCCCCACAATTCAACCTAAATTCCACCATTATAAGCCACACAATTCAACCTGCTAATTAACTCAGAAATCCAGAACCCCCACCCCCACCACCCCCCACAATTCAACCTAAATTCCACTATTATAAGCCACACAATTCAACCTGCTAATTAACTCAGAAATCCAGAACCCCCACCCCCACCCCCCCACCCCCACCCCCCACCCCCGAATACCTGCTTCACAAGCTTCCTTCCCTGAATTGTAAATCAGAACCATCATTCCTCATCACTCCCTGCCCTTTATCTTCCCATGCTCCAAAACTGTAAACTTCACAAGCTACAAATCTAATCTGTTAAAATCGAGTCCTGTATCTTGTAAGCCTAACACTTCAATCCACAATTAACGCAGGGATCCGAAGTTATTTCTGATTACCTCTGTTGGCTAGTGCCCCCAATGAGGTCAAGAAAAAAAAAATACAGGAGCTTTAGAGATTCACATAGTTGCATACTTTAAAAATTTAATGAACGACTTCATTACTTGTGAAGAGGCGGCGCATACGTAATTTAAACAGATCGGCAGAAGAGAGAAAGAAAGAGGAAGACCTCAGGAGAGAGGCGTTTGCAGTGGCCACACCAGGGGGCATAAAAATCAACAAGTATATAATCGAAAGATGAGATGGCGGAGTCGAAATTGGAATCGTCCAGCTCAATAACCTTCCCATCAATGGCGAATTGGTTATCAGCGGCGATCGAATTCCGACATAGAAGACAGAGAAACAGTAAAACTATCCCCAATTGCATATCTTGTTCTCCGTTCTTCTCTATTTCGCTCTAATTCTCCTCTTAACTCTTTCGATTCTCACTTGCATTCACTACCGAGTTGAGAGTTTTTGGCGATTATCAGAGCTCGATTTGATATAAAACTAGTTTTACCCGTCGTAACATGTACTACGATTCGATATTTTATAACATTATAAATAGGATATTAATAAATAAATAAAAATATAATATAAACTTTAATATAAGTAATTTATTATTCGTAGAATGCATATAATTTTTTAATCAAATATTATATTCTTCCTATTTTATTACTTTTCATGTACGTAAATTTAGCGTTTATTAAATATTTCAATATCTATTAAATATTTAATTATCTATTTTTATTAATTTTAAATTTTTTAACTATTTAGAGAAATTAGTACCCCATGCCCCATTTTGAAAATTTGTTTGCAAAAATACCCCATGCCCCATTATTTCTAATGTTACATCAATACCCAAAAAATAGCATAAATGCCTAAAAATATAGTAAAAATGCCCAAAATCATGCCCTTTCCTTTTTTAGAAAAATATTAAAATAATTCATTTTTTTGAAACTTTAAATTACGAAATTTATTTTCAATTTAAAACTTAAAATGATTTCTACTAATTAAAAAAACAAGATTTAAAAATTTTAAATTAAATTAAGAGGAATGAATTAAAAGCAGATAAAAAAACAAAACACATTATCTTCTTCTTTCGTACGAAATCTAATCTGTTTACAATTTCTTTTTCCTTTTAAGTATGTGACATGATCATATAAATGTATGACAGTAGAATAGACAAGCATGACAATATAAAATCTAGCCCGAGTAGACTTTGACGGAAATCTCAACCAACTAGTATCTTTGCCATATCTTTGACTTTTATTTTATCCTCTAATAATTGGTTATTATTGTTTCCATTAATATTGGTATCTTTTAAAATTGTTATCTTTCTAATATCCGTTATATTTCTCATTTAAAGGAAACAAAATATTTCGTAACAAATCTAATTCGTTTGCAATTTCCTTTTACTTTTCAAGTACGTGACAGGATCATAGAGAGGTATGACAGTAGAATAGGCAAGCATGACAGTATAAAATCTAGCCCGAGTATACTTTGATGGAAATCTCAACCAACTAGTATCTTTGCCATATGTTTGACTTTTCTTTTTTCCTTTTTTCCTCCTTATTTTCCGTAAACACTTTAAGATCATAACCAATAGATCATTTAAAAATATCTTTTCTCATGACTTTTATTTATTTATTTTTTCAATTTTCGTTTTCTGATTTTAATTCTTTCAATTTAATAATTCATTTCTAAAAAACATTACAAATTTAAATTCAAATAATTAAACAATAAAATAATTAAAAATAAAATTGCATAAATGCCAAAAATGCATGATTTGCAACTTCCTATAATATGGGGTACTTTTGCAACCTTTTTTTGTACATGGGGTACCCTTGCAAATCCGCCAACTATTTATTCATTAATTTTTTTATAAAAGAAAATCACTATATTTTTATAAATAAATTCGTCAAAAGATATATGATAAAATAGTTATATTTATTTTTAAATATTTAATCTTTAATTTTAAATACTTGTATAAGGAAGCTTTCAAAAAATACTGTTATACTAAATAGATATTTTTTTCATGTTAGAGATAAATTTAAATAGTTAAACAAAATTTAATAGAAGAAGTTATAATAATAGAAATAAAAATTATTTTTTTTAAATATAAGGTGTGGCTAAGATCGTTCGGTGACTTGAATATGTACAACTTTAATATATAGTTATAGATATTACCTACTTTTTTAATTTTAAACATTATAAGTATTTATCATTAATTTGTTTATTATAAAAGAAAAAATATATCTATAAATAATTTCATGAAAAGACATCATTCTAAAAGTTAAAAGATATTTATATTTATTTAAAAATATCTTAAATTTGTTATCTTTAATTTTAAATGTTTGTATAAGGAAGTTTTCAAAAGATATTGTTATACTAAATAGATATTTGTTTGATGTTAAAGATAGATTTAAATAATTAAAGAAGAATATAATAGGGTAAAGTTAAAATATTAGAAATAAAAAGTAATTTTGTAAATATGAGGTGGGGTCGTTCTGGTGGCTCGAAAATGTATATTTCTATAAATAAATTCGTCAAAAGATATGTGATAATATATTTATATTTATTTTTAAATATTAAATATTTTATCTTTAATTTTAAATACTTGTATAAGGAAGCTTTCAAAAATATTGTTATACTAAATAGATATTTTTTTGATGTTAGAGATAAATATAAATAGTTAAAAAGAATTTAATAGAAAGAAGGTATAATAATAGAAATAATTTTTTTTTTAAATATAAGGTGGGGCTAGAATCGTTCAGTGACTCGAAAAGGTACAACTTTAATATATAGTTATAGATATTACCTATTTTTTTATTTTTAAAAATTATAAGTATTTATCATTAATTTTTTATTATTAAAGAAAAAAATATATCTATAAATAATTTCATGAAAAGGCATCACGCTAAAAGGTAAAAGATATTTATGCTTATTTAAAAATATTTTAAATTTGTTATCTTTAATTTTAAATATTTGTATAAGGATGTTTTCAAAAGATATTGTTATACTAAATAGATATTTGTATGATGTTAAAGATAGATTTAAATAATTAAAGAAGAATATTATAGGGTAAAGTTAAAATATTAGAAATAAAAATTAATTTTGTAAATATGAGGTGGGGCCAGAATCGTTCTGGTGGCTCGAAAAGGGATAGCTTTAATATATAGTTATAGATGTTTGTAAATATGAAAAATACAATATAAAGATTAGTATAGAAGAAAATATTGTCCTTGATTTAAGAGATAAAATATAGAGAAAATTATCTATGTATTATTTTGCAAAATTCAATCCATCTATAAAGTTGTTTCCATACTAAATTTACATAACGAAGAAATACAATACAAAGGAAATTAATGTATATGAAAATTTACAAAATTCAATGTATTAATCAACCTATCATCCATATTAAATTACAAAAAAACATAGAGATAAAAAATTTAAATGTAAGGCAGGGCTAGATAAAAAAAATCTATATTTACATAAATAAAATAAAAAGGAAATTAAGAAAAATGTAATGTAAATGTTTATCAAAATTCAATTTAACAAAGTATTCATCAAGATTTGTAAATTTTTCTATTTTTTTATCAAACTTTGATTTAAGAAATATAAATGCATAAAAAGATAAAGAAAATCAAATTTTATTAATTTAAATTAAAATTCGATTTTTTATTTATTTTTGACATTTACATATAATCTTAGTCATCACTCATCAACATAAAATTATATCTTTTTCTCAATATAAAAATATATCAACATAACAAAATATATTATTTAAAATTATACCATCATATAGATATAAATTTTATATTTGGAGCTCAAGCTTTGTTAAAAGATAAATAAAAATATATTAAGACCCTAAATCTTGTTAAGGGATAAAAATATTAAATTAATATGAAAAATATCATCTCATAGGAATTTATTCATATAAAAATTATATAAATATGTTCTCTATTGTAGTAAACTAATACATAGTCTATAGATAAAAAATTATATACATAAAAAATTATATAAACATGTTATCTATTTAGTATATATAGCAAGAATACTATTAGTTGTTACAAAATTTATTAAAATATAATTTCATATTAATTTATTCAAAAATTCCACGTGGCGCAAATTTTACAACAGACTTGGGTTCTGCTTTATAATGTATTAGGGTAGATAGAGGGGAAATTACATTTAATCATCCTTTATTTTACACTCTTTACATTTAACCACTCCTTAACTTGGAAGTTATAAAAAAAACCACCTTTTATTCCATCTACCCTAATCAGGTGAGAATGGGCGTACATGTGAGAAATAAGAAAGAACAAGAATCGTTGGGTGGACAAAAATCAAGGACGTTGATCATTTCACTTAAAAAGGGGAAAAATGACACAGACGGATTTTTGACAAATTATTCGCGTATTTTTGAAAAAAAATGGAAATAGTATGTGCGCCCAAATTGTTCATCAAAACTGTGACTTTGTTCATCAAAATTATGATTTTGTTCATCAACACTATGATTTTGTGGCAGCGGGAATTCTTGATCCATAGTGACCATGCATGCAGTGCTTTCCTACCTTAAGAGCCAAGCACAGTTGAGTAAAAGACATGCTCGATGGGTAGAATTCTTGGAGACATTCCCTTATGTCGTCCAACACAAGAAGGGTAAAGAGGATGCGGTAGCCAATGCCCTTTCTCGCAGGTATGTGCTCCTAACTTCTTTGCAAACTCGTCTATTACGGAGCTTTATGCTTCAGACCCCTTCTTTGGTCCTATCTTTGAGAAGTGCTCGGTTCATCGTGAGTGGGACTCATATTTTTTGGACGAGGGGTACTTGTACAAGGCTGGAAAACTTTGTATTCCATACTCTTCTATAAGGCACCTCTTGATTAAAGTGGCTCGGATGGATGGGGTCATTTCGGGGTGAACAAAACACTTGCGACATTGCGTGAACACTTCTTTTGGCCTCACAGGGCCGCCCAAGTCACGCAATTTTGCAAGAGTTGTGTTTCATGCCGAAAGTCCAAGTCGACTACATTGCCTTATAGTCTTTAATCTCCTTTGCAATGCCGAAAAGCCAATTCAAAACTAGAATCACTGGTTATGGCCTGAGCAACGCTGGAAACAAGTGAAAGCTCAGTGCTAGGAAACATTATTAGCGAAGATGCTTCGGTATAAGCTGTATGGGCAGCTTCCTCCGTAAGTATTTCAACTGAATTCTACTCCTCCACTTGAGGTGGAGTTATTCTTCTAATAACATCAATGATCTCATCTCTTTTACTAAATTTTATAGTAAATGCTTTGAGCAACTCTTACCAACTCATCGACATTATCTCTCAGTTGGCCCCTTAAGTAGAACAGAAATGAAGGCTCCAAACCAACCAAGAACTGTGAACATATCATAGGTGATGACGTTGGAATTCCAGCAAAGGTGGCCAAATCTTCAAGGTCCATAAAGAAAGCAAGTGGGGAACGAGAACCTTGGCAACAATTGTTGAGCATTGCCATACATCTTGCATGCTCGGATTGAAAAAACGCTCTACGCATAGAAAATCTTAATTCTAGCAAACTTTTGATGGGGCAACATCCTTGGGTAAAATTGTAACGAACAACATCAACCCATAAATTATAAGCAACACCATGAAAGACGTTTGTAAGAGCATACAAGCCATCGATACCATCATAGCCATAATACTCCAAGAATGCATTAGTATTATTTTCCCAATCAAAATAATAATCAGGATCATAAATACCATAAAATAAATCAATTTGACTTGGAATATCAACTTGAGACATCTTAGAATAACAACTTTTGAGAAATCTTACCAAGACGGGGGAGATCTCCTATGCAAAATTCAAAACATGCAACACAAGTAACAAACTAGGGTTTGATTTTTGTGGGGTTTAGAGTAGGGTTTAGCGGCTGGAATTTTAGTATGTTGGAGGTGGAGGGAAGGTGGTTGAGGTCATCGTCGGTGGTGGTTAGGTGTTTCAGAGTATTTCGGGGGTCAAATCATGTCCTTTTTCGATAAATTTGATATGCATGGACTCGTATCGAAATTATCTAATAGAATATGCAATGAGAAGCTAGAAATTACCTTCAAATTTTCTTGAAAGGAATCAAATTGATCTTCGAACTTGAAACCACTAAGCTATGATACTAATTGATATGTGACGATCTTCATGATGAAGATGATCAAGTGAAGAATGTGCCAAGGATATGGATTTCAAGTGAACAAGTTCATTGATGATTCAATCTTGATTAATTATTGTTGAATGAATTGGAACGTGGGATTTGTATGAACAATATAATTTGTTTGAGTTTAGATTGTGAGAATAAGCAAGATAAAAGATAGAGTTTGGGTAGAAAAACCTTAGAAAAAGAAAACTAACTCAAGTTTCTCATTCCAAAGTAAAATCCACCATAAGTGATGACCTCTTGTAAGGTCGAGGTTTCTTTCTTCTCTTCATTGGATGCCATGAATCCTTTGCCTTAGACACATCCCGTTTTGCATCACCAAGGGTAGATATACTAGACAATCAATTTCTTTATTTTCCGATGTGGGATAACTTATCTTCACACGCCCCTCAATTAGCAACTGACCTGGCCCAACTGACACTTGACAACATCATGGCCTTAGAGCCAACCAAATTGTCGACGAGCCTAAACAACTAGCCCAAGTCACGCCAGTTGACACTTGACAACACCATGGCCTTAGAGCCAACATATCATCGAAAAGCCCAAACAACTAGCCCAAGTCATGCCGTGATGGAGTGCTAGCCCAATATAATAGGTGGGGAGCATTCCAGCCCAACCCAAACAACTAAAGACCCATGATCAAACCACTTTGATAGCATGATAAAGTCCGGTGGGCTAATTATGATGTGGGGGGGCCCACACATCCATTCCTGCACATAAGCGCGGTATAGGCCTAGCACATAAGCCTATGGGGTTACATCCTAAAAGCAATTGGTAATAGAAGGTGTAACCCGATTACTTATGTGTTAGGCAATTATCTTTCATATTTTAAATTTGGGAAGATTTTTTTTTTTTTGGTGGAAGGAGAGGCAGTAATCTCCGTCTCCTCAACGAGAAATTTTATTAAAAAGGAAAAGCGGGCCAATTAGTCAGCAAATGGAGGATAGCCCTACCCCTTGCATCAGTAGTAAGAAAAGAAATAACACCCTCCAGTGGGTCAAACAATACATGAAAACCTAATCAAACTTAACAAAAAAGAAAAAGAAGCTAAATAATCAACCAAACATTTTGCTTCCCTTTAAATATAACGGATTTGAGCATTCTAGTTCCTTTTGAGTAAGCCATGGCTGATAACGGTGATTTCGTCGTCCAAATCACGGCTATGGAAAAGAATCCAAACTAACTAAGAACCGTAGTCTTTAGGAAGTTCGGGTCGAATCTGCAGGGAGGTAGATTGATTTCTTTGTGTGAGTTTTATGTCAAAACAAGTAACAAAAGGGGTTTTCTTTTGTAACTAAGAATGCAAAACTAACAGATTAACAAGTTTGTGAATAAAAATATTTGGGAAGATAGCTTAGACAAACAAATATCCACATTCGTATGAGAAGTTGATCATTGATTTCACCTTAATATCACATGCAATGGATTTTCCAATTCCTTTTCAATTGTAACTAACAACACAACCAGAAACTATTAGTTCTAACTAATTAAACAACCATTCAGGAAAAATTAGAAGCCTTCTCAACATTTGAGGCATATACAGATGGGCGGTAAGCAACATCAGAAGGGCAAAAATCGAGGTGGAGGGCGGCGGGTAGGCGGAGGTGGTCGCCACTTTTTTAGGAAATTTGAGGCTGCGAGGGGTCACCGTCGCGGCAGGCGCCGCTATTTTGGTGGCGATCGCCGCCAATTCAATTTTGGGCGCCGCCTTTAATTTCCAATTTCCCGTAGCCAAACTCTTTTTGGCAGCAGGTGCCGTCGTGGTGGCGGCGGTCGCCGCCGTCTTGATCGTCTTGATCGTCAATTTCTTGCTCCTTTCTTTCCTCAAGATGCTTCCCACTTCTTAACATCATAACACTGACATTCGAATGTTCGGGTTTGCCTCAGTTTGAGATGGAAGCGTAACTGAATCTTTTGCTTCAAGTCTGCTCACAGCTTGAGAGATTTGCCCCATATGACTTTCCAAGTTATGAATGCTCGCTGATGTAGTCTCTTGGAATTGTAATTGACTCTTGTCCAGCTTAGAAACATTCTCTGTGAGACTGAGATTACTCTACATCAACATCTTCATCATGTTTTCCATAGGTGGAGCGGCAATAGAGTTTTTTCTTTGAGACCTTGGCTCTGGCTCTCTCTATTTGAAGTTAGGGTGGTCCTTCCAGCCTTGATTGTAGGTGTTGGAATAAGGATCATATCTTGGCTTCATTTGATACCCTCCTACTGCATTCACCTCCTCTTGTAGTGTAGGACATGAATCAGTAGGATGCAAGGGTTCATAATAGATCTCACAAGCCTTAGCCTGCTGAGCAGTACCTTTTTGCTTCAGACGCCTCACCTCTTCTTTCAGCACATCAAAATCAGCTTGATCAATCTTAGAATGAGAGTTGGGAGCTGATAAGTTTTGGGAACCTCTTCCATTGTATTGTCTAGAATCATCAGCCAACATGGAAAAGATGTCTAGAGCCTCTTCATAAGTTCTTTTCATAATGTTCCCACCACAAGAAGAATTGACCAGTCGACGATCATCCTCTCGGAGTCCTCCATGGAGATAGAGAATGAGATCATGATTAGAATAACCATGGTAATGACAACTCTTCACCAGTTTCTTAAAGTGCTCAAAGTATTCATAGAGAGACTCATTGGGGAGTTGCTCTATGCTGCATATCTTTTTCTTTAGTTGATTATACTTGATTGCAGGGAAGTATTTGTCAAGAAACAACTTCTTCAAGTTCACCCAAATAGTAACGCTTCCAAGAGGCAAAGTATGATACCAATCTTTAGTGGATTCCTTTAGAGAAAAGGAAAACGCTCTCAATCTCATCTGCTCTTCATTAAAATTAGGATACATGCTAGTGTAGACATCAAGGAACTCATCAAGATGTTGAATGGGATCCTCAAGTGGAGTTCCATTGAATTTCGGGAGTAGATGGACTAATCCTGTTTTAAGCTCAAACTTCACCCCATCACCAAGGGATGGGAATTGCACTACACGAGATGGTTGATTCAGATTAGGAGCTGTCAAGCTCTCAAGAGTAACAAGTTGATCACCCATTGCTTCAAACTCTTGTAATAGTGCACGCACAGCTCGACAAGTTCTAAATAGAGTCCTTTCAATTTCTGGATCAAAAAGAAGATTTGAATTATTAGTAGCACGGGTTTGAACCATAAGATAGGTTCACATCAAGATTGGCACAAAAATCACACAAAAGACAATTATTGCCTCCCCAACAACAGCACCAATTTGATAATGGTGATTTCGTCGTCCAAATCACGGCTATGCAAAAGAATACAAACTAACTAAGAACCGTAGTCTTTAGGAAGTCCAAGTCCAATCCGCAGTGAGGTAGATTGATCACTTTGTATGAGTTTTATGTCAAAACAAGTAACAAAAGGGGTTTGTATTTGTAATTAACTAAGAATGCAAAACTAACAAATTAACAAGTTTGTGAATAACAATATTTGGGAAAATAGCTTAGACAAACAAATATCCATATTCGTATGACAAGTTGATCATTGATTTCACCTCAATATTTCATGCAATGGATTTTCCATTTTCTTTTCAATTGTAACTAACATCAGAAGTAGATACTATTAGTTCTAACTAATTAAACAACCATGAAACCATCAATGATTCAATTTAATAGAAGCAGTAAGGATAGGCATATAATAGGATACAATTCTAGCATAAAACAATCAGCTTTTATCGTAGAATGCAAAACAAATCTCTTTTGCATAAAACTAGCACAAACCAGATACTAGTAAAATGCAGTTGATACTTCAATCTAGAGATGCTCAACCAGTAACACTTTAGATCTAACAATAGATTCAATAACAACAAACACAAGTTGATCAGGCTAGAAACTACTGAAATAAATCTTAGAAATTCAAGCAAGAGAGAAGATTAAATCCATGCAATAGATAAGGAATTAGAAATCTCACAACTTTTATTCAAAATGATGCTTCAATTGTCTAACTAAGCGCATTGGGCTTAGTTCTCCATAGAAATTATGTAAAACTTAGAATGAAAAGTATGAGAATAAGAATTAGAAAAACCCTAATATAAAGAAAGAAAATAGGTCTAAACAACATAAATCCCGTAGAATATAAGCCCAACATATGATATAATGCATCTCGCGGACTTAAATCTCGGCCGAGTAAAAGGCGGCGCCCGCTGCCAACAATAGTCAGCACTCCTCGGTCAGATTTTAGGTCACACTTTGGGGGCTATTTTGACTCCATTCGAGTTGGAATTTGGACTTAGAGTAAAACACTAATTGTAGCTCTTTGAATTCGCTTTCCAATGATAACAAATTCAACTCTATCAAACCACTATAGCTCCCGAACGAACCTTTCCAAAACAGAGGTGTCGAACCAACTACTCCAATGGATGGCCTGAATTCAAGCTTTCGTTTCCCCGGTTTCCATTCCTTTCACACTTGTTCACTTTAAGACCTGAAACAACTTAGAACAAGTGCAAAAACCTAGAACTCATAGACACTCTAAGACATTAAAGAAACTAACTAAAACTACCTAAAAACAACGCAAAAGAAACGTAAACGTGCATCTTAAACACTACTTATGTGCAAGCTATCAATGTCACTGAGCAACCAGGCTAAATAAAGGGTGGTAATGATCCACATGCTTATTTAGAAATAGACACACAATTTGTGAGTCTAATTATAAACAAACCCTCATGTAACCCCGTTCCCAGGCCAAGCGAAGACCTTGAAGCGGGTCCCATAATTCTGCCATCAGAACAATAAAAATACCAATATTATTGACAAAACCTACATGCCACTGCCCATCACCGTCCCGAATTACACCCGTTCTCGCAGCTACCATCTTGATGAATCGACCCATCAGAGTTGATTTTCACCCAAGGATCAGTTGGCCGAGACCATAAAATCAAATGTTCCTCCTTTTGTCTTTCTCTTATCCATTTCCGAGCAACGAGCAAGCCTTGGAATAATCCGACAACTGCTCCAAGTTAAAACCCTTATGATTGCCTGTAAAGGGAGTATTTTCAAAAACACACCTATTGCGCCATTTCCAAATCAACCAAATAGCGGTAACGAAAATACAATTCCGATCACCACCACTACTATGCTCGTAACCAACAAGCAAATTTAGACTCGAAAAAGTCTTCCCTGGCAAGAGGAGGGTGAAGATCTTTCCAAAACCGCATTGTGATATCACAATCGCGTAAAAGGTGGATCAGCGACTCCTCCTCATATGAAAATATCTAGCAAAGGGCATTCCCGACAAAATAGCGCCTAACCCGATCTTGATTTGTGAGGACAACGCCCTTCAAAACCAGCCAAGTAAAACACGTATATGCTCCGTGACTTTGAGTGCCCATATTAACCTGTCCATGAACTGATCAACTCCTAGGATAACAGAATCAACCCTAAGATTCATGTAAGCTGTGCTGACAGTAAATTGGCCGGTAGGAAAATTACTCCACGTAAGAACATCTAGAAATTCAGCACTTTCAGTTATGGCAACCGATCCTAACTTGAGCAACAAAGCAACCGATAGAAGCTCCCATTTCCATCCATTTCCATCAGTCCAATGATCCCGAACAACCAGATGACGATCGTTGGAGGAAACCGGCAATAAAGCCAGATCAGCGAGACAAACATTCGTCAACTGCTTATCGAGCCAAAACCGTACAGAAAGACCATTGCCCACACTCCATTTCGAGCCATGGACAACCACATTTGCACACCCAACTCGATACTTCTCCACACATGAGATTTCGACATCGAAGTCGATCGAGAGGGGCGTATATATTTTGAATGAAGGACATCCACCCAAAGTTTGTTTGACTCTGTAAGACAATGCCATCCCAACTTGTCCACAAGAGAAACGTTAGAATCCTTCATGGCCCGGAAATCAAGACCACCACTTTCTTTCGTCCTACACACCTCTTCCCTCGCTGCCATCCCAAATGAAGTTGCGAGTCAAATCATCAATTTTAGAACAAATCTCATTTGGTAAGGTAACCGTATCCATAGTATACACTAGAATCGAGGATAAAACAGATTTAGCAAGAGTAATCCGCCCCGCTAAGCTAAGAAACCGACCCTACTAGCCCTGTAGTCTCTTCGTAATCTACTCTAAAAGGGACTCAAAAGTTTCCGCTTTAACTTAATCATGAAACATTGGCATTCCAAGGTACTTACCAATATCCCGAAGGAACAAAAAACTACACCATTATGGCATCAGCGAAGAGTATATGCAAAAGAGTTGGACCGCCACGAGGCAATCTAATGGGCTTCCAACGTTTATACGCAACAGTCCGAGAAATCATCTGACTGAGTCGCACAATACAAAGTACAAATAAATAGGGTGATAAAGGATCACCTTGCTCGAAGTAACCTCTCCATTCCAAAGTAAAGGGAAGGAAGTAGAATTCAAACAAGACCGAATCCAAGCAACCAAAACCAGAGAAAAGCCAACATCCACAAGAGTATCCTCATCGGAGGCGATCATAAGCCTTTTCTAAGTCAAGCTTCAATAACTTCCAACGCGTCCCTCCCTTTTTGCGTTTCATGGAATGAAGGATCTCTTGAGCAAGCACAATATTATCCGTAATGAAACAACCGAGAAGAAAACTCACCTACTTGGGTCCAATCAACTAAGGAAGAATCAATTAAATGCATACGGTTGACCAGAACCTTCGTAATAATCTTATAAGTACATTACAAAGACTTATAGGGCGGAATTGACTTATTTACTCCGGTTTGTCCACTTTTACAATAAGAGCAATCAAAGTACCATTCAAGTCGATTGGTAGGGAGCTAGGCTGAAATAGAGAACTCTTTAATTAACCGTATCCATGACCAATCTACCAATTGTCTGCCAACACTTTTGGAAGAAGATAGGCTGAAAGCCATCAACTCCCAGAGCTTTCAAGGGCCCCATCATTTTCAAGGCATTGCTAATCTCTTCATCGACAATCGTAGAATCAAGAGCTGCCCAAGTTTTCGCTTCTAGAATGGGAAAATTACCACTACTACATAAATTTGGAGTTCTCTCATTTGCCAGTTGATGATATAGATCTTGGAAAAAACGCACTGCGTAAGCCTCTAACTCGTCTTTATTCGTAATCCAGTGGCCATTAGTATCTTTCAAGGAATCCACATGATTTCGACGGCGCCGAATGATAGTAGAAGCGTGGAAAAAACGAGTATTGCAATCACCCATTTTCAACCAATCCACGATGGACTCTTAGAGCCATAGCAGCTCTTCACGGTCCAAAGTCATATCAAGTTCACGTTTTAAATCAGATTCCATGTTCAGCAAATTATCCGAAGGACCTACACTCAAACGTTGTTGAATATCCTCAAGCTGCGTAAGTAGATTTTGTTTCATAGCATGAATGTTACCAAACACAGACCGGTTCCAAGCGATTAGCTTAGGTTTCAAATTCGCCAACGCCACACCAGAACTATAACCTCTTTTCTTCGATACCCTTCTTTTTCAGTGTTTGAGTAAGCACAAGGAACTTTGAAATTAAACGTGCAAAGGTGAAAATAGTACCGAGATGGGTCAATTTCGTATCAGTTCTAGTCTAACCTTGTCATACCAGCCAAGCAGTTACGTTGTAATGTGTTAACGGGTACCATTTTATGCCAATACAATTTAGGACTTAAATTAGATTCTAATTCTTGCGACTTTTGTTTCCATGATTTGAACTTAAATACGACATGCAAGAAGAGCAAATTCAACGTACGTAGAAGCTAGCTGCACATGTCATTAATAAGATGTGTACTTTCAAGTTAGAGCTTATGACGGATCAACAGAAGAATATATTGAATCATGATGTTCTTAATTTGATCCTTTGAAGAGTGGGTAGCTAGATTTGGCAAAAAGTACACATTGCGTTCAATGAGTTGCGATATATGGCATCTTACAAAAGGGCAAATTTAATTACTTGATTCAAAAGATAAATGTGCTTGGTGGATCGATTAACCTAGAGAGATGAGGTGGATTAATTGCGATCAAGAATTAATTGTATGTCCGGCCGATAAATAACCATTTGGAGTAGCTAACGTTTTTATGGTTGACGAAGCTCTAGGTCCACCACGTTAACCTCGGTAGGCTGGTGGACTATATTAATGGGGTGTGTTTCTTCTTTGCTCTTTCCCCACAAGACTGCATAGAGCCCCAACACTATAAGCACCGAGCCCACAATACTGCAAGCAGTAGCACCCAATCAAAAAAATTAACAAGTACGTATATATTAATGTACATCTGAGATTATACATATGGAAGAGAGAGAGTGGTGACGTACGTTCCGATGTATAATTTTTCCTGGAGTAAAGCCCAGCTGAAGAAGGCCACGAGAACCAGCAACAAAGGGCTGAACACCGACACATAGAGAGGACCTTTCTTCTGAATGGCCCATGTCATCAGACAGAATGCTAGTCCCGACCCAATGGCTCCCTGTTTTATCACAAAACTATATATGTGAAAACAAAGTAATTGACTGATCGATATATAAATATAGCAATGTGTGAGTTAGGGTTTGTATATATATATATAAAACATATCCTACAGCATAGAGGCCGGCTACTAGTCGGATGGGTGGGAAGGGGAGCCACGCCGAGATGTGGTGGTTGAAGATTAGGGCAGCGCAAGTGCATTGCAACGCAGACATTAGGCACATCAGTGTCGTGCTCGTATACGGAGCATCAAACGTCCGTCCCATTTTCGCCTGATCGAAAATAAAGACTTAATAAACCTTTAATTGAGAGTTAATATATATATATATATATATAGGGAGTAGTTTTGGGCCGAACTCAATATATAATTAATTACTTGGATGATGAACCAAATGGCCCAACAAATATTGCTTCCAAGAACAAGAAGAGAGCCCACGACGGAATTCCCTCCTCCGGAAGAGGCCGTAGCCGCCGTATTCTGTAGCGTTTCGGCGTAATTCCAGTGCAGCTTAGACTCGCCAACTCCAACTTGGTTGCCATGGTAAAATGACAGCAACATCGCACCTCCGATGCACACTGATGTTCCTATAATCTTCGCTTGCCCCGATCTCGTCTTTATTCCCACTCTCTCCAATCTACATATATATATACAAATTAATTAGTACTGGCCGGCCGGTCTAATTAGTTTGTATATCCAAGTGTATAAAATTAGGATGACGACATGTATTTTGTACCCGAACGGAATGGCGAGCATGAAGGTGAATGCGGGTAGTACGTTGTTCAATGCGCACCCAATGGTTGCGGTTGTGTACTTGAGTCCAACAAAGTATAGAAGTATATTTCCGGTTGCTCTGCATAAATCATGCACTTTACATTTGTGTATGTATTATGTCAACTAATTAATTAAGAAAATGAATGAATGAATGAATTTGGACTGAATTAATTAATTGACAAGTAGCTACATATAATTAATGAAAGTGATGTATCCCAGCGGTTACCATTAATTACAGTCTACCTACGTACGTACGTAAATCAAGTACGATGGAGCGAGGTACTTACCCGAAAAGGGAGCATAAAAATATCTGGAACAAAATCTGTTTGCTGATGTTGTGAATCATACTCCTACACAGTACATACCCATCACACCACCGTATTAATGGCGAAAAAATTGTTCGATTCATTGGCCATCAGCCATCTACCAACTTTTAACATAGAAATTAATATTGGAACAAATATTAATTGATAATTTAAATGCCTCTCCAATCAAATACGGAGTAAGGTGACCTATCTCGTGCTACAACTAATTAAATTTCAAATTACAACTATACTGACCAAAGTATCTCACATTGGGTTTGTAGTGGTTAATTCTAGCAATTACTGGTTTTAATTACTAGTTTCTAGTAGGTTAGAGCTTGTCCAGGTGTTTCGCACCTTGCCCAATGTCATTGTGGAGGTAAATCATGGTGACTCAGAAGAAAAGTAGAGGACGCATCCGATCTAAATCAAAGAATGGAACACACCAAAGGCTGGAATGGGCGCCCATCATCCTAACTTGTCTTTTTTTAGGTGGAAGAAAAGGCAACACTCTCTGATCGATCAAGGCCGATTCTAACTTGTCTTAACCCTCACACTCAATCATCTACATATATTATACCAAGTACCTACTTAAACTTGTGGATTTGAAAGTGCTCATGCATGAAAGACAAATAAAAACATGGAAACAATACATCCATTCATATAACACTTAAGAAACATGCATGAATGATTATGAATATTAAACTCCAAAAATATATAATAAAATTTCGTACCACTCAATTAGTATCAAAAGGAAAAACAATTTATTTTGTTTTTGTTTTTGCATTCCAGTAAAACATTTTTTTTTTTGAAGTCGACAGCGTACACTCCAAAAAGCACTCCACAAATAAAACATGCAAAGCTTGTGGGCCTTGTGGCACACCAAAGAACAAGCTTAGCAAATACTACTCCGGAGTATATTGTATGTGTATACCTTCGACTATATAATTAATATGCAAATTCATTTTACCTCTCAAGGTAAAGAGCGAAAGGGGCGGTGACAAAGGTAGCAACGATCTGGCGATAAGCGACGAGGACGAAAGGATCCATTCCAGCTTCCAGCGCCACCTTCGAGAGGATGTTCATGCCCGCGTACCCCACCTGCACCACCACCATCGCCACCAGTGGCCACCACATTGCCATCTTCGATCTTTTTGAATTGGGAGAGTAAGAAATATATGGGGAGACTTACAGTAATTAATTATATATGCACATATATATAGAGATCGAGAGAGAGACTCAGAGAAGAAAAGGGGTTTCTTGTTGCACAATATTGGTCCATCTGCGTGGCACCTTCACAACCCAATCGACATTGTGTATGCCAGTTAATTGTTACTCTATTTTTTTTTAAGAAAAATTACTTGATGTGTGTATAAATATCCTACAAAGCTATACAATCATTTATAGATATGTATGTATGTAAGTAAATGTATACGTTATCATCCGTGTAAAGTTGGAACTAAGTTAAAGGTACTTTATATATATTCGTGATTAATTATACACAGCTAAGAGTATTAGATGCTAATATCATTTATTACTACAAGCTTTCAATTCTTGTGCACTGTAAACACAATAAATTTCCATTAGCAATTCCCAAATGACAGCTCCATTCCACAACTCTTTACCACTACTTTTTATTGAAAGGATCTCTTTTTAAAAGCCCAGGATGCATGGTTATAATTTCCATTAGCAATTCCCAAATGACACACTCAATGCAACTTGCAAGAGAGTGAAGAAACCGTAGTCAATAATCAATCTAAATAATTTTAGGGAAAAAAACGTATATATAATGCACCATACAATGATATTGCACCATGGCATGGTGAAACAATTCCAGTTCACTCTAGGTAGAACATTCATGTATGCAAATTAAATTATCATATTATTTGTTGAAACAAACCCATCCATTCATTGCTCATGTGTTTATTAAGTATAAAAATATTCCTTTCTCAAATTCTCATGTCGCTACCTGTACGAGTCATATATACTTGCATTGTAATCAAGAGTGCGCTTATGAGCTAGTGTACGTGTGATGACGATTATAAAAAAACATATATATGTTTATGTGCAAATTAAACCCGTTTCAGCCTAACTACAAAAAAAATGTCATTTACTTAGAAAGGTTAAAATATCAGAAAAGATACTAAATTGTAATTGCATGCACATGTACACTAATTACGTACGTTACTAAACTGAAAATATCCAGGTACGCACGTCACGTTACACATTTTTTCTAAACTTGTCAATTTGTTAGAAATATGATTAGATGCCTATGTGGACTGGCGTCAATCATCGTAAACATTTAGATCATGATTCATGAGTGTTGTGAATTTCAGAAGAATGTAGTCAAACGCAAAACGTACTAATATATATTCCTAAATTATCTTACAAGTTACAGCATAATGTACTAATATTTTGTGATCATAAACTACGTTTAATGAAAGTATGATATATTTTTTCCTTATGTTATAAAACACGAGTTTGAGTTTGATACAGTGGATTTGAATTGTTTAAACGGCGATACAAATGGTTAATTATACGTACGGCCATACCCCAACGGCCCATGTAACGCGCTTTCGTACCGTACACAGCTTGGTCCACCACATCAAGTTGATCTTGATCTATTTTTGGGGTATTGCTTTTTACGTTGCACTTGGCAACCTTGTCTTCTTCCACCTGCCAACTTCGCTTGTAATGCCTTCTCAATTCTTGTAATATAGACATCCATGTCTAAATTAATTGCTTATATAAATATGTTCTTACTACTTTACATTTCTCAGTTTTATATATATACTTGCATGCATTTTTCCATCTGCAAGAGTATGTGTGCTGTGTGATGATGCCGTGCATGCATGTGATCTCTTGCGATAAATTCGGAATCCCTTTTTAACAAATTAATATGCATGGTTGAATCCAAATTGAATTAATAGTAGTGTCAGAGTTATGTTCTAGAAGAATACGCATCAATGGGAATCCTACTTTGAAGGCATCAAACTAGCTTATATACTACCAACAACCTAGACTATCTAGTGATCCTATAATGTAGCCATTGGTAATTGTAAATTTTTTGAGCTCTCTTTTACCATAAAAATATTGTTTGCTTATATCCTTCAAACTGTACGTTCTCAGTTTTTTTTTACAACAAAAGAGATTAGAGAGTCCAACTAACAAACAAGTGATCACCCTAGGACATGCATTTTGTCGGATCAGGCTTCGAAGACTCGTATCAACTACAAGTGGGACGAATGAAACGCGGCGAATCGATCCAGCAATGTAGTCCGCCATAGAATTGCATTCCCTGAAGATGTGAGAAATACTCCAACTCTAAAAACTAGCGAGCAAACAATGGATGTCAGACCGCATCAACTCAATCTTCCATGGGCAATGCCCGTCACCAAGCACAACATTGACCAACTTCAAATTATCGCCCTTAATCTGGATATGGGAAATACCACGTCGGGTGGCCTCGAGAATTCTCTGGTGCAAGGCGATGGCCTCGGCCCTCAGAGATCAGAACAAACTGTCGACCTATTAGTCATCCGTCAAAATGGATGGGGAACCACGTGATCCTGGAGAATAAACCCGAAGGAGATCACACCATCAGCGTTAACTACATCATCAAAATTAAGTATAACGTAGTTCATCGTGGGTTTTTCCCACTTTTCCATCTTTCTCCCACTCTCGGAACTCGGAGCTCCAGACCGATGGCAGATGTCATCGGGTTTGCCGACAATTTTCCATTCTTTAACCCCATTGCGGATAAATTCGCACAAGCTACTTTGGGTCTTGTGTTATCAAAAAATTTCTTATTCCTGAAGTACCATAGGCACCTGCACCAAGATGTTGTTAAGAGTTCCATTTCATCCTAAGAGGACATGGCCCTGAGTTCATTGAGAATTTTGTGTGTAGGTCTCTCATGTATATATGAGTCATCAAACAAAAATAAGTATTCGATTACATCCTTTTATTTTAGTCAAGAACACTGCCCATAGAAGTCGAAATGGAAAACATGTTACTATCTTGAAATCCTAACTACTTGACTAGATGTTAGCTCTCTTACATCCTAAAGAAGAACAAGTTCAAATTAACAAAGCAACATGAAGCCGCCTTCCAAGATGTGACGGAATACCTAACATATCTGTTAGAAGATTGAGTTTTGATGGTTCTAAAGTCAGTGACTCCGAATTTGAAAGTCGAGTCGACGACTTGGCAAAGTCACTGACATGACCAGCTGGCGAGTAATCTATTTAAGGAAGGAATGCACAGCGTGTGTGCGTGTATTTGAAGACAGCTGAGCTGTTCTATTTTAGGAGAAGATCATCATAAAAGAGTGCTAAAATCAAGAGGAAGACGATTTGATTCTCCTAGAATATTTTATTGTATGCGTTAATGTATATTTGGAAAGACATGTAAAGATTGAGTGTGTGTCACTTCCCTAATCGAATGGGATTTGATACACACGAGATCTTTCTTGCCCTAGCTTAAATACCTCAGTGTTTAGTATAGAAGGCGAGACTCTTGAGCGTCATTTTACAATTTGTGTACGAAAGAAAGAGTGAACTTATGCGTGAGATTTGTATGAGTGGTGTGTTGAGTGTTCTTAGGCATAACGTGAGATTGAGAGTGTGAGTGCAAAGGTAGAGAGTGGTTCAAGGGTGTGGGATTCATTCTTGTACACGGGAGAGTTTTGTAAACACTCAAGAAATCAATAGAGCGAGTCTAAGGACTCTTGAAATCTGACCAAGTGAGAAGCTTGGAAGGGAGTACTTTTTCTCCAAGTAAACTAGTTGGTTTACAAGGAGTTTCCACTATACATCGCTCGTCATTACTATTGGTAACGTTTGTTTTTCTTGTTTGGTTATTCCACTGCTTTATTTCTCAAAGTCGTCGACTTCGCAGGAGTCGCCGACTCGTTTAAATACTAACGATCCTACAATTGGTATCAGAGCCAAGGCTCTAGGTTGTGTTTTTAGTACTTCTCTTACAGGAAAATGACTTCAACCAACACAACTATCAATGACTCTTTCTGGAAGCCTCCAATCGTCAAGGTTGGAGAGTATAATTGGTGGGTTGAACAGATGAAGACCCACATCTGCTCTCTCGATGGTCAGTTGTGGAAGGTGATTGAACTAGGTCCGGAAACCTTTCTTGCAAAGGATGGAAAGACAGAAAAGACCACGGATGAGTACGATGATGTTGATTTCAAGAAGCTTGAAAAGAACGCTAGAGCAAAGAAGGTGCTTCATCATGCTCTCACTGACGGTGACCTCAAGAAGGTGATCGGATACACGATTGGAAAAGAAATCTGGGATGCTCTTAAAAGACTTCATTAAGGAAATGATGGTGTAAAGAAGGATAGGATCATAAGTCTCGAAGGAGAATATGATAATATCTTTCAAGTAAAAGGAGAATCTCTCCATGGCTATCACTCCATGTTTCAGACGCTCGTGAATCAATTGGAGTTTCTTGGTGTGAAGATTCCTCAATGGAAACAAACCAAGAAGCTGATCTCTGGATTGAACAAGAGTTGGGACAATATCGCTTCGTCTCCACTCACTCAAAAGGAAACCAAGTCGCTAACCTTGGAAGATCTTGTGGGACAACTTACCATGTATGGAGGCATTCAGCAAAGAAGAGTTGAAAGACTTGACTCAGAGAAAGTCAAGAACATTGCTCTTAAAGTTGAAAGAGCTTTTGACTTGGCTCAGGGAGATGACGACACTGAAGGAATAGATGCGGATGTTGCTCTCATCTCTAAGGCTATGAAGAGACAGTGAAATCACAACAAAGCTCCTATCAAGACTCCAGAGTCAAGCAAAGAAGGGAAGGATATGAAGGATGTCATTGACGTAGAAGGTAAAAGACTTATGCTTAGGCTCGGTAATGATAAGCTATCAAAAGAACTAGAATATCAAAAGATTGATGATGAGACTAAAAGAAAAAGGTGGCTAGATGAGTTTGTTGCTGATAAGGCTCAAGAGGTTAGAAATGACTATAAAAAAATTTGTGAAGGAGTAGGTCTGGGATTTGACATGCTCGTGCACTGATAGCATGCATTTAGGTGTTAGTTTTATGGAATATTTATGTTTAAATCTTAGATAGTTGCATGTGTTTTGCTTAGTTTTCGTAGTTTTTTTTGCATTTTGGTGTCTACTCATGTGCTTTCGTGTTTTTAGGTCGTTTTGAGGAGAAAGGATTGGTTAAGTTGAAGGATTCAAGATTGGAGGTATTCAAGTGTCTCTTCCCAGCATATCCAAGCCACTTATGATTATCATTAAGGGCCAAGAGGTTGTGGAAAAGAACACTTAAAACCGGGTCATGCATTGGAGTTGTTGTTTCGACACCACTTTCTTGTGATGCTTCGTTCAGGAGCTACAATGGTCGGAAGAAGCTGAATTTGGTATCATTGGAAAGCTAACTCTAAGAGATACAATTCATATTTTTACTTCGATTTCAAATTCCAATTTTAAATGGGTCAAAACAGTCTCCGAAAGTACCGTCAAAATGTTGTCAAGGCAAGAACCGCGATCACGGCCAACCTCTACGGCGATCGCGGCTATGGCGGTCGCGACTTCCTTCTATCTTTATTGTCTTTTTATTATATCTTTCCTTTCGTGTTTTTAGTTGGCTACTTAAGCCTAGTTGTCAAACTTTGTTGGGGGATCTCTCTCTTAGACCTAGTTTCCATTATTCCAGACTTTTGTATTTTCTGTTTCATGGAAAACTAAAACCCTAGATCTTATTCAAGTTGAAGCTTTTCAGACTCAAGTTTATTGTGAGATTCTTCTATTCAGGTTTATTTCTACAGGTTATTTCAATTCTCTTGTGCTTAATTAATATTGATTGTATTGATTTCTACTTGATCGGTCACCTTGTTGGAATTGATACTCTCTATTGCTAGATCTAGGTTTTTTCGTAGTAAAACCTAATCTTTTTAGCAACTCAATTGTTTAGGACTCGTTGGACTAAAACAATTGAGAAAAAGATTTGAATGCATGTTTAATTGTTTGACTCGTTGGAATTCAATTGCATGTATCTTGTTTATCCTTGTTCTCATTGCTAATATCCTTATGATTTATGATCGTTTCATGAGTTATTTGGATGTTAAGTTTGCATGTCTCATTTCCATGTTATATATCTGATTAGGATAGGAATAACCAAAGGAAATAACTTGTTTCATCAATGATCAATAACATGATGATGAAAGTGGATGCTTAAATAGGATTGTTTTTCCTCAATTGATAAAACTCAACCTTTGTTCTGTTTAATTGCTTGCTTTGTTTACTTCAATTTCATAGTTTTAGATAATAATCCAAAATCCCCCCCCCCCCTTTGTTACTATTTTGAGTTGATAATAATAACTACTTGGGATATAAGTGTCTCTTGGGTATGACCCCGACTTACCAGCTATAATAGTTGAGTAATTAGGGATTATTTTTGATTTGGCATGACGACTTTAAGCCAATCATGCACCCAACACTTCAGGGTACCAAACATGATCCCTTTTTGTCTAAAGGTAAAGCCCCTATGGGTAGTGACAATGCAAGTTGTTCTACTCATGTGGTGGCCAAGCAAGACAAAAGGAAGCAACAGTGGTATCCTGATCAAAAGGTGCACAAAATCTGGCAAAAACAAACCCAGAACTCGGCTCCCTCACAAATTGACTTTCAATCACGCATCAACAACAAACCCATCTATCTGGGCTACAGCAAGTACGTTGCTCTAAAGTCTCATAGGACATATTGGTATTGTGGCAAGCCTGGTCACTACCAACATGATTGTCACAAAAAAGCAAGAGATGATGAAAATGCAAGGTCATAGACTCTGAATGACAGTTCTGACATGTCCACTGTCACTGACTGTCCTCCAGGATCTGTGGTATGCTAGTTGTGAGAAGTGTTGTCCTAGAAACTACTATGTTGCCAAACCCAGAGGAGGTAGACAAATCTGGGTTCGTAAGAACTAATTCTTTCAATGCAGCTTGAAGTGGCCGACAAGGAGCCCTGGTTTATTGATAGTGCGTGCTCAACTCATATGTTGGGAAATTCTAGGGATTTCATCTCACTTCAAGAATACAGGGGAGGTAAGATTACCTTCGGCAACATCAGTAAAGGTGGTATTTCTGGTATTGGTACGGTAAGTTTTCTGATAAGTTGACCATAGATAATGTGAATTTAGTTGATAATCTCAGCTTTAAGTTATTAAGTGTTTCCCAAATATGTGCTAATGGAAAATATCAAGTTGTCTTTGATAAGAGAGGTTGTTAGGTGCATGAAATGGACTCGGGGAAGATTATTCTGAAAGGGGTGTGTGAAAACAATCTCTACAAAGTGGACCCCTGTTTCGAACCTGAAGAAAAACTATGTCTTAGAATAGTTGCAGACGTCGCCGACCTCTGGCACAAAAGATTTGGTCATGCGAGCTTTCAGCTCCTTGAAAAACTTCATAGGCAAGAGCTGGTTAGAGGGTTACCCAAGATAGATCCAAGAAAGCATGAAGTTTGTGAAACTTGTGTAAGAGGTAAGCAAGTGAAGTCATCCTTTCAATCCAAGAAGGAGGTAAGTATCACTAAACCCTTAGAGCTGATTCATATAGATTTGTGTGGTCCAATGAGAATCCAAAGTCGTGGAGGAAATAGTTATATTTTTGTCATTGTTGATGACTTTTCACGGTATACTTGGACAATTTTTCTGTCTTCTAAAGATCGGGTCTTTGAAGAATTTGAAGCATGGGTAAAGGCTGTTGAGAAAAAGCTTGGAGTTGCTCTTGTATCTATCAAGTCAGATCATGGAACGGAATTTGACAACTCTGAGTTTCTAGTTTTCTGCAAGAAAAATGGCATAAGTCACAACTTCTCAGCGCCAAGAACTCCTCAATAAAATGGCGTGGTTGAGAGGAAGAATTGTGCCTTGGAGAACATGTCGTGGACCATGCTTATCTCAAGTGGTCTTCCAAGGAATTTCTGGGGTGAAGCAATTAATGCATCTTGCTGTGTGATGAATCGAGCCATGCTTCATCCACTCCTTGGAAAAAACTCCTTATGAACTGCTTAGAGGAGTTAAGCCCAGTGTCGCCCACTTACGCACTTTTGGATGCAAGTGCTATGTTCATAATAATGGCAAGGTCAGTCTGGGAAAATTCGATCCAAGGAGTGATGTTGGCACTTTTGTAGATTATTTCCCTCACAGTAAATGCTACAAAGTGTTCAACAAGAGGATGAGGAAGATTGAAGAAAGTGTTCCTGTTGTGTTCGATGAGAACACGATGGGAGGCTCGATGATTGAGGATCTTGATGATGGTGATCAAGGATACCATCTGGTTCAAGAGGATCTACTTCCAAATGCTACAACAGAAAAAGAATCGGTAGTCAGTGACAATGTTGGTGTCGTTGACTCAGACAATTCAGGGGGAAGTAATCAGGATCAAAGTTCATGTGACAATGAGTCAGAAAATGAAAAAACGCCTAAGAGAAGCTAAAGTTCGGAAGATTCTGATGAAGAGTCAAGAAGAACACCACAGACTAAAGTCGACGACTTGACAAATCTACAGGCCAGGAACTATTAATAGAAAAGTGATCATCTTGTCACAAACATCCTTACTTATTTTTCAAAGGGTGTGCAAACGAGATCTTCTCTGAACAACTTCTTCGCTTTCAATGCTTTCATCTCGATGTTGGAGCCTAAAAATGTTCATCAAGCATTGAAAGATTCGGACTGAGTTAGTGCCATGCAAGAAGAGCTTCATCAGTTTGAAAGAAATAAGGTTTGGCACTTGGTCCCGAGGCCAAAGGGAAGATCTGTGATTGGAACACGTTGGGTGTTCAGGAATAAACTGGATGATGAAGGAAATGTGATCAGAAACAAAGCAAGGCTGGTAGTTAAGTGATACAATCAATAGAAGGGCATTGACTATGATGAGACATTTGCTCCTGTAGCTCGTCTCGAGGCTATTCGGTTACTTATTGCCTATTCTACTCATCATGGGTTCAAACTACATCAAATGGATGTCAAGACTGCATTTTTGAATGGATACCTAAAGGAGGAAGTGTATGTTGAACAGACTCCAGGTTTTGAAGATGTCGTCCACCCGGATCATGTCTACAAACTGGACAAAGCTCTTTATGGATTGAAGCAAGCACCGCGTGCTTGGTATGATCGTTTGTCTCAGTTTTTGATTCAACATGGTTATGTTCGAGGAGAAGTAGACAAGACTCTGTTCTTATTGAAGGAAGGAGGTCACACACTAGTTGTTCAGGTCTATGTCGATGACATCATTTTCAGTTCAATAGATGATAAGCTGGTGAAGAAGTTCGCTGACCTCATGTCTAGTGAGTTTGAAATGAGCATGGTTGGTGAGCTCAAGTTCTTTTTAGGACTTCAAGTCGTTCAGAGTGAATATGGAACAAGAGTTCGTCAACAGAAGTACCTCAGAGAATGTGTTAAGAAGTTCGGTCTCGAAAACGCTAAACCTTTTGAAACTCCTATGTCGCCGACTACCTCACTTGGAAAAGATGATAAGGATCTAGAAGTCAATGCTACTATGTACAGGGGTATGATTGGATCTTTGCTCTATCTTACTGCAAGTAGACTTGATATTGTGTTTGGAGTATGCCTATGTGCTAGATTTCATGATGATCCAAGAGAATCTCACTTGAAGGTGGTTAAGTGAATCATTTGATATCTTAAGGGGACTGGCAATCTATGTTTGTGGTATCCAAGAGGATTTGATTTTGAGCTTGTCGGCTACACCGATGCTGATTTTGCCAGAAATCGTGTTGATAGAAAAAGCACTTCATGGATGGCTCAATTTCTTGGGCCTTGCCTTGTGTCATGGGGATTTAGAAAGCAAAGTTATGTGGCTCTATCAACAGCAGAAGCAGAGTACATTGTGGCTGCGACGAGTTGCTCTCAACTCTTATGGATCAAACAACAAGTCAGTGACTATGGTGTGAAGTGTGGGTCAGTGCCTATACTATGTGACAACACTAGTGCAATCAACATCTCAAAAAATCCAGTGCAACATTCGAAGACAAAGCATATTGAGATAAGACACCACTTTCTTCGAGATTGTGTTGAAAAAGGCATGGTCACTATGGCATTCTGTAGAACAAGTGATCAAAGAGAAGATATCTTCACAAAGTCCTTAAATCGTGAACCCTTTGAACAACTCCGCATGGAATTAGGTATGATCTTTCTTCAATGATCTATTTCCCTACATGAATTCCCTCGATGATTGGCTAGAATTGATTGCTCTGCATATGTTTTGAAGTCATGCTTTTATGGTATAAATCTTTACATTGTTGATAGACATCATGTTTAGGAAACCCCATGCATTTGACTTGTTGATGACTTTTACTACATTTAGTATGTATGCAACCTTTTTGAGCTCTTGTTTTAGCCTAAAAGAATCAAACCTGATGATCTTATCCCTCATTGCAAGCCCAAATGATGGTTGATTCTAATGCTTGTCCCTAACCTATCATATTTTGAGAGTCTCTATGAGCCCATTTTGATCTTTCTTTAAATGGATACTTATCATCATGATCGACAAATCCACATAAATATCTTGTCTTATGCTTGGTCTGCCTTGGCAATCCCTGTGCAACCCCAAAACCAAGCTATTTCTTAATAGAGAAAGTCACGAGTTGTGCAAAAGTCACGGATATTTGAGAAGAGCAGATTTTGTGATAAGGGTCACCGACTTGATCAAGGTCGGTGACTGTGTGTTTTGGCGCGTCAAAAAGATCATGGCTTAACAGTATCTTTTGAAATTGGAAAGTTTTTTCAAAAAGGAGGAAAGAGAAGATCTGGTGATTTGACAACTTCCTTAATGATGGAAGTTCACTTCTTTATTATACTTCAACCATCAAAGGAAAAAGGTATTCTCTCTCTCAATTTTCTCTTTCTCGTCCTCTGCTCTCTCTCTCTCTCTCTCTCTCTCTCTCGAACTCAAATATCCAAACCCTTTCAATGGCGTCTCTCTACAACACCTCTAACCACCCTGCCTCTCCCAAAACTCAAATAGAGAGTCTCGAATCGGTAAAGAGGAAAATCATTGCCCTCTTTGGTGATGAATTTCTTTGCGCTCTCATGTCTGGGCAAGCATCTCCCTCAACTGCCCCTCCAACCGCCATTGAAACACCATCTCTGAACCCCTCTTCTCCACAAAATCAAAACCCTAACCCTTATCCTCCAAAATCAACTCACACGTCTCCCATTCCCACTAAAAAACCCCAAATTCCTCAATCCCCACAAAAAGAAACCGAAACCCTAACCCTCTCATCGGAATCTGGAATACCGCGCCAAACGGCGCAACCGGTGGTTGTTCCAGAAACCGGTGACTCCTCCATACCCAAACCCATGGAGAAATAGTATATTGAGGAAGAGAGAGTAAAAACTCCTAATTTGGAATCAATGGAGTTTGAGGAAATGGAAACGGTTGTCAGGTCCTTTGAGGAAAAGGAAGAAGAGAAAGGCTCGGAGGATGTAATGGAGGGCATCCAAGTGCAAACTGAAACGAACGAGGCCCAACAACTATCTCCTAAGGATTAGACAAAGGGTGTCAGTGACGCTCCTAAAGTCATTGACAAGAACGCTGCAATGGAGGTGGACGACAAGGTCTCTGAAAAGAATGTCTCTCCAAAGGAACCTGTTGAAATCTCTGAAGAAGGTACTCATTCTGATCCTATCTTGGCTTCTAAAAAATCAAAGTATGCTGATTCTGTTAAGAGAAACTTGGAAAAGGATTTGTTTGGTGATGATTCTGTGTTGTTAAAAGAACATGAAATTGAGATGCCTCCTCCCTTTCGCTCTAAGACTAGATCGGCCAGTGCTAGAGCCACGGCTGTAGCTCTTAAAGCTAAAAAGAGTAAGGGGTTGAAAACCCCTGAAGCTATTTCAGAGGGCGGTGACTCTTCTTTCTTTGAGAAGGTCACAAGGAAGAAAAGGTGGAGGTCATCACCAAAGTCTGCTGTTGGTTCTAGCAAGAAGAAGAAGATTGGGACTATTGTTGATATGTCTTCTAGGGAATTTACCAAGGATTTGTTGTGGGGGGAAAACTTTTTAGAGGAGTTCAAACTGACAAAGGTCAATGACTGGCTCAAGAAACATAAATGGGATCATTTGATTCAAGGGACTATGATTACAACCCTCAAAATATCAAGATGTTTTATTATTCTTTAGAGATTGAGGATACAGGAAACATGACTATTGGGAGGTACACGATTGGGAAGAAGAAGTACTCTTTCACTAGCAAGGATGTCAGTGACATCTTGGAGATACTACATGAGGGTTTTGCTAAGTACTTCAAAGGAGTATGGTTCGAAGGATTCGATGACCATGAGATCATCAGAATTGTCACTGACAGTGATGACAATTTCACTAGTCCTTACCCGGTCAGCAAGATGGGCATTGAAAAGAAGGTAATGTTTAATTACCTAATTAGTAACCTGCTGCCCAGAGAGCTCAAGAGAAATGCTGCCTCAATTCAAGACTTGTTGGTTATGAACAAGATTATTAAGGGAAAGAAGGTGAACATGCCTAGACTGATGACGCTCCACATGAAACATGTGCTTGAAACTGCTAAGCACGCGCTTCCTTATGGTATGCTGATTTCCTTGTTGATGGATGAACACAAGGTTTATGTGGATGGTGGTGATGTCCTCAACACTAGGGTCCTGAACAAGGAAATGACCAGGAAATTTTGCTGCAAATGGGTTAATGGACAATGGGTGTCAAAGGCTTCTGAAGTCAGTGACAAGGAACACCAGGAAGAGGGAATAAAATCTGGTCAAGTGGCTGATGAACTGAAAGATCTCAAGGAGCAGAACATGATTCTGAAGGGGATGCTCGAGAAGCTTCAAAACCGGGTTGGCTCTGCGCTGTCCAAGATCAGTGCTATAGAGGATAGGCTCAACGACTTTGGATCTTGATGTCAGTGACCAACGCTCACTCATGACTATCTCTACCCCTCTCTTCTACCCTCTCCACATTATCTCCTCAGTTTAAAAGACTCTTCTTTTTAAGTTCGATTTGGTTGTATTGCATTTCTGAATTGTGTGTGTTTGCATCATACTTATTCTTTTGCCATGGTGGATTACTTTTTATGACTGTTTTGATATTATGTTTAAAGTTTCTATATTTGCCTCTGACTTCTTTTCGTGTTTTAGCAATCTTTTTGATGATGCCAAAAGGGGGAATTAACCGGGGGAATAGATTTATTAGGGGGATCTAAAAACTAAAACCATGTGGTTACTAAGCTTAGGGGGGACTTTTTATGGCATTTTGTACTTTGCCCTTTATATTGTAATGTTGTATGTATGCTGCAAAGATCTTATCAGAACAGGTTGTTTTTCATCATCAAAAAGGGGGAATTTGTTAGAAGATTGAGTTTTGATGGTTCCAGAGTCAGTGACTCCGAATTTGCAAGTCGAGTCGGCGACTTGGCAAAGTCACTGACATGACCAGCTGGCGAGTAATCTATTTAAGGAAGGAACGCACAGCGTGTGTTCGTGCATTTGAAGACAGTTGGGCCGTTCTATTTTAATTAATAGCACACTTATATATTGGAATACAGTATTAAGATAGGAAAACTTTCTGCCCTACTAACAAGTTGTAAAAAGAAAAACCTCTACTTGTAAGATTCCTTCTCAGATGATTTTAATTAATAGCACACTTTTATATTATGTTTCAACGATTACAAGGCAAGCCAAGTTCCTTGTTAACTAAGGCATGCATCAACCGAAGTTCAACCAACTCATTTCTGTCAAAACCCTAACCAAGAAAGCTTCCATGGAGTCCACTCCCCCACCTTCCCTCAACATGGATCTCTCTAAACTCACACATACCCAACGAATTGAGATCTCTTCTCAAATCACCTTCCTCACCGCTGAGAAACCCTCCAGTCCCCCAACAAAAAATCTCTCCAACCCTAATCTGTCTCCGGTGAAAGAACAAGAGATGCATGTCACCAAAAATCATACACCTTTGGTTTTCTCTCCCACCATCGGCTCTAATCTATCCCATTCCCCCATCCGCTACATCCATTTTGATGTTGTTCTCACCTCCTCTTCGCAAAACCCTAAGCCTTCCCCTACTAAAACCCCAAAACCCTCTACTAAAAAATCATTAGAGCTCTCCCCTGCTAAAACCCCAAACCCCTCCATCAAAAAAAGACTAGAGCTCTCCCCTGAAAAAACCATGTCTCCACCATCCAAAATCTCCGCTCCTTTCCCGGACACGTCCCACTGCACCAAAGCGCAAGAGATCTCCATTACCTGTTGAGGTTGACAAAGATGACATAGAGGAAAGGGAAAATCTGTCCTCCGAGAAGCAGGTCTCCAATGAATCTTACGATCATCTTTTTGAGAGCGATAGTGAGGAGACAAAAGAGGAGCCGCGTCCTGTCAAGAAGGCCAAAAGACTGAAGTCTCTGGCACCTAATCCGGCCACCAAAAGAATTGGTCTCCGATCGACTTCCAAGTTTACAACGTCGACTTCTGCCAAAACCGATGAAGGCTCCTCCACTCACATCGGTTCAAATAGCCGTGCCATTGTTTCCAAGGGTGGATGTCCTTAAGTTGTGAGCTGGCAAGGTCAGTCCAGAACTAATTCAGGAATTCAATGACAACTTCACTCTGGGAACAACGGTTGTTCCTATCGACACTACTATGGTTAATGGTGAGCACATGTCATTCTCCAGTCTCCAGATCGCAAATTTTTTGGGAGTACCCTCTATTGGCTTCAACTCTCTTCCTCCCCCTGGTACATGGAAAAGTGGTAAGAATGTCATCCTGAAGAGTCTTTTCGACAAAATACCATCTGGTGGCTAATATACTAGTGATCTATCCTTTGTCAGACAAGTAGTTCACCAATATCTGATGAAGGTTCTTTTACCTTGGAAAGAAAAGCGTAGAAGCCTCACAATCCATGACATGATACTCCTTGATAAGTTTCTGGATCGAGAACAAATTGACCTTCCACGGCTTGATCTGTTCCATATGCAAAAGAGTGCTCGACAAGGTGCTCATGCTTTGCCATACCCCAGACTGGTAAAAAAGATTCTTCAGAAGTTTGGGGCATACTCTCCTGATCTAGAGGAGCAAATTGGGTTCTTTTTGGGGAAGGCCAATATTGAAAAGATGCATTTCCAAGGTCATGTCAAGACTGAATATGTTAAGAACAACTAAGAAAGGAAAGACGGCCAAGGTTGAGCTTGCTAAAGGTGATTCTACTACAGAACAAATTTTTGGAGTTCTTTAAGAGATCAACAAGAAAATGGACAAGCTGATTGATCTCTCCCACCAAGTTCTGACATAGCTCCCCAAACGATCATATATGAATCCTTTTCTCCCTAGCCACAACTTCCTTTCCTCAAATATTTCTCTATTACTGTTTTAAGGATCTTGCTATTTGTTTCTTTGCTTTCCTCTTCATGCTTGATGTTGAAGGACTTTTGATGTACTTTTGCTTTCTTTGGTATTAACAGAACTTGTTGACGATTAGTACTTTTGTGCTTTGTTTCTTCCCTGTATTACTAATTGTTTGATTATGCCAAAAGGGGGAAGTTGGAAAATTGCAAAGATGCGCTAATTTTACAAGTACAGAACATTGTTCCCTTGGGAACGGTCCATATGCTAAGACGGAACAATAGTCACCTAAACGGTCTGAAAATGGTAATGTCTTATTAAGGACTAATGATTCGTATGCTTCTGTAAGTTGCAATAGAGAATATCGTTTGATACAAAGCATAGAAGCACAATCAAGGAAGTACTGATGTGAGGGAACCACGTGAGGGAACAACACTGCAAGAGTGATTTACCTTTCCGCTTTTAGAAAGTGTGTCAACGTTTGAGGAAAGATTTGCTTTTTGAGAAGATTTGACAGCTTGATGAATCGATTACTTGGAGATACACATAGAGAAAGGATTTCCGATAATCTCCAAGATATTGTGCATGAGGTACGATTTTGTTCTATCTAGGTTTAGATAAGATAGAGTCGTTGTAAATCTATTTATGGTGAATTAATTAAACCCAAGAATATTTTATTTACGGAAGTAAGTAAGATATGATTGGGAAAGATTGTTTCACTATAACGCCCCATTTGGTTTGTCATGACATGTGGAAACGTAAACGTAAACCGAAATAAAATGAATCTAGACCATTTTAGTGTCATAATACATTTATATAAAAAAATCATCCAACAACTTGTCTATTGTAAAAGTGAGATAGAAGGAAGTGATTCCACCATTTTGTTACCCACCCCCTTGATAGAAGAATGATTGAGGTGGAGCAAGTCCCTTTTTACAATGGATAAGAGGTTGTGCAAAACAAGTTGATTTTTTTTTGTCAATGTATCATGACACTAAAATGGACTACATTCATTTCCATTCCGTTTATAGGTCCATGAATTACAACCAAATGGGGCCTAAATAAGATAAGGAGAACATGTTAAAAGCATCGATCACAAATGAGTCATCGTGGAGATTGAAGCCAGTTGTTGTAAGTTGTGTGTTATGTTTAGTTTTATTGTTGAAAAGTTCTAAAGCTAAGAAGTCGAGTCAAATAGGTCTAGGTTCTAGAGAATAGGATAAGACTATCGTGGAGTCTCTACTTGCTTGTAGTTCGTGTGATATCAATAAAACTAAAAGAAGCATTTCAACTCCTCTATTGGGGGAGTGGTTTTTCTCTCATTCAACTAGTTGGTTGATTGAGAGTTTTCATTATAAGTGATTGTGTTTGAGTTCTTGCATATTTCCGCTGCCCAATTCATTGTTCCGATAAGAATAGTGTATGTACTTCTAACACACTCGTTCCAACACTAGTTGTCAAGAGGATTGCACACCTATATGAGGTCCTAAAGAGGATCTAGGGAATATGCTAAAAAATTTATTGAAGGATTAATCATCTCAATGGACCCAAATTGAGTTTCAACGTGCTCAAGTACAGGAACATAAAAAACATGCAAAAGTATATTAGATAAATCCACAGAATCTTGCAAGAAAATACATGACAAGATTAAAAAGTACATTAGATAAATCCATGAAGTGTCTCTTACAGGGGTTGAAGGAAGTCCTCTAAACCCCCTAGTCCCAATGCATAGTGAAAATTTCCATGGCTTCTAAACGACCTATCGTTCGTAGTGCTTGTTGGGCCCAGTAATTCCGAACTCACCTCTATCTTAGCCCATCAGAAGAAAGCTGGGCTCACATGCCCATTCCAACTAAGGTCACATCTAAGGGAGTGAGCGGTTAAAGAAAGCGGAGGAACCAACAAAGGGACGAGGCCAGACGTGGGGCAATACGCCGACGAACGTGGGTAGTAACGGCCAGGGGGATCGGGGATAAAATATTGAAATCGAATGTAATCGAGGGTATGCAAAAAAAAGTTGTATTCGTCTCTTTGAAACAGAAACACTCGCAATTCTCAATTGAATCCTTATCACCGTGTTTGTACTTTGATCGAAACTTTGCTCATTGGTTAGAAAAGCCCTACGCTCGATATCAATCGTCAGCTATCTCAGTTGGTAGAATTTTGACCAAAACAATTTGGCGCCTACCGTGGGGCCCTAGCCGGTTTCACTCTTTCGGTCAAGAGTCCAAACAGTCCACCCAAGATGTCGAATCCACCTGCATTGCCCCCTGCTGCCGGAGGAGATGGCGACGGAAACCACAACAGCAACCAAGCAAACGGCTCTGGGGAAGGCGGTGACGGAGAAGTCCAGAACCTCTGCAACGTTCTGGATGAGTTCGCGGCCAAAATTGCGACTCTCCAACAGGATATGTGTTGATAGGGTTTTTACTGACAACAAATAAATTTGTAGTCAAGACCCTGCTGAGTACAAGGGAGTCTGGTTTGTCCACGGGAGAAAGTCTTAGTGTCAAGTTTTATTACTTAGAGCGCAAGTAATCAATCTAAAGCAAGGGTTTTATCAAAGGAGATAGATTTCTAAGGTTTAGGTGTTCCCATTACAACAATCATGCATACAAACGTTTAATGAAACATAAAGGTCATGCCTTTATCACATAAAGTCGTCAACTTTCTTCAACTAAGCAAGTAAATCAATCAACTTTCGCTAAATTAATAAACTTACTATCTATCTCTTCTACTTCAACTAAGATTGATCCACTTTCGTTTCAAAACTCTAATTGGCTATTCTGATTCAAAGTTTCCGCTTTCACTTCAACAATGAATGAGAAATTTCCTATCAACTTTCGTTTCAAGGATTAAGACCAAGAGAATAAAATCATGCAATAAAGACAATCAAATCATGATCACAAACAAGCATGCACAACCATTGTTGGGTTTAACCCCAACCTTAGACAGAGGAGACTACTCACACATCATAATAAAGAAGAACATCCAAATTAATGAAAGGAAAACTTACAAAACTAAATTCAAAGCAAACTTGTCTTCCAAATAACCTCCAAATAACCCCCTTCAGCATTGAAAACAGCCTTGTAACTGAGAGTAAAACTTCGGTAGAGGCTTCGTTTCACCTAATTTTGCCTTGATTCTTTTTCCTTAGGCTCGATAACAGGTTTCTCTACTTCTTTCTTAGCTCGAACTTGATTCTTCATCTCTTTATGGACTTCATTCCTTGAGATTTTCCTTGGCTTTGCTCCTTTCCTCAAAAGTTGCTCCAAACAGCTCCAAAACCTATAAAAACACCGCCAAAGCTTATGTAGACTCCATATCTTAAGGAAATATGAAAACCTACACAAACGACTCAAAACAAAACACAAAACTAAAGAAAAAGACTCAAACACACAAAAACACACCCTAAAAACACGACTAAAAAGGCGGATATCAATATGTCCAACCAGAAAGACCACAGTCAGACCCACCTGGACCACATTGTTCAACTAATGTCAGAGAACGCACACCTGCGCGAACAGTTGTAGTCGGCGTCTGTTACACAAAATGGGCCTCGACCCATTAGCACTATCAAGGAGGTAACCGCTCGCCTCAACATGGGGGAAGCGTCCAACCTCCTCTCCAGAACAGGGAGCCAGCCCCCGTCGACAGAAATGGTTACTCCCCCGGCCACTATCCCAGGGATACCCACCGCCCTGGCGTCCGGGAACAGGACCGCGGGCACTAGGGTCTATCATCCTGTCTACGACGAGAGAGTCGAAAAATCAAGTACATCCTACGGACACCTTCATGGAAGTTCTATTCCAAAAGTACTTAAAAGATCGGCTTAAGGGGATCGATGACAAAAGCGCACAGATCCCCGGGGTTCCCTCTCTGATCGAGAGGGAGGCCCCGAACGGTTATGACAATTCCCCCTTCACAACTCCTATCTCCAATGTGGATATCCCCAAGAGATTCACCGTCCCGACTGTCCCCACTTACGACGGGACAGGAGCTCCTGAGGAGCACGTCGCCGTCCTTAAGCAGAAGATGATGACTAGCTCTGTCCAGCGAGAGTCAAGGAAAGCGATCATGTGCAAGGGGTTCGGGATTGCAATCCGGCGCCACCTTAACCTGGTTCATAAATCTTCCATGGGGAAGTATAGGGTCTTTCACCGGTTTGGTGGATGCCTTGAGGGTGCAGTTCGCTAGCAGCAGGAAACTGATGCAACAGTCCAATGACGTGTACCAGGTCGCCCAAAGTCCAGGAGAGTCCCTATGGGCGTTCTTGAACCGATTCAACCGAGAGAAGATGGCGATCCCACTTTGTGATATTCCCACCTCCATAGAAGCCTTCTGGAGAGGTTTGCTCTCGGACAGCGAGCTCTATCGAGAACTCAAGAAGTATCCCTGCCACAGCTTCGAGGACGTCCAGGTGAAAGCTCTGGTGCACATCAGGCTAGAAGAGGACGAGGCTCCTATGAGGGCCACTTTGGTTTTCGACCGGGTGGAAAGGAAAGTCGCTATTGACCATCGAAAGGAACGTCGTGGGCAGCCATACCCGAAAACCCGGCCATAGGCGCCCGGGGTACATGCTGTCGGCGTTAAACAACCAAGCGGGAAGAAAGATGCCACCCAGCGTCCGAAAGTCAATGAGTACAACCACGGTCTGAGGAATGCAGAAATAGTGAAAGGCCTCGAGAAATTCGGGGACAGGATCAGGTGGCCCAAGAAGGAAGAAAACCCCAATCCGAGGAGGCACAAGAGAAGTTGTGTGACTTCCATGAGGACTATGGGCATGAAAAAGACGAATGTTTCGCACTCAAGAAGGAACTAGCCTACCTTCACTCAAGAGGTTTGCTATCCGAGATCGCACCAAATTTCGGGATACCCGCCGACCAGAATATGTCAGAACCCATGGACATTCCTTCGCCCCCGGAGTATGCTAAGATCGTCAACATCATTTCCAGAGGGTCAAATATCTTCGGCGTGACCTACTCGACAGTAAAACACCATCCTCGAGGACGCCCAGATGGACAGTTGATGGCGAACGTTCGTAATCCCGGAGGATACCCTGGGGACGCCATTACCTTTAGTGACTCAGATTCAGCGGGTCTGGTAGGACCTCACCACGATGGGCTGGTCATTTCTCCATCAGTGGGAAACGTACTGATGAGGAGAATCCTCATTGACACGGGAAGCTCAACCAACATGAGGACACTAGATGCTCTCAAGGAGATGGGATTGAATGAGGAGAATATCCATAGAACATCTGTGGTGTTGGTAGGTTTCATTGGAGAAATTGCGCAAACCCTCAGAGAGATAACCCTCTCGACTTACGCCAAAGGGATCAACCTACAAGTAAGGTTCTCTGTGCTGGACTGCCCGTCTTGTTATAACATTATCATGGCTCGACCTTGGATCCATGACATGATGGCGGTCCCGTCATCTTACCATCAGACCATCATGTTCCCGACTCCTTGGGGAGTTCGAGAAGTCAAAGGTGACCAACGGTTGTCCAGAGAGTGTTACAAGTCTGCTCTCAAGGCAACCGTCACTCAAACAACATAGCAATCAAAGGGGGCCAAGGGGTCCGGACCAACACAAGACCCCGAGGCCGAAAGGATCGAGGTGGTTGTCCTCGATAACCAAAAACCACAGCAGACAGTGAGAATCGGGCAAGATCTCACCCTAAGGTAAAAACTGAGTTGGTCAATTTTCTAAAGAGCCACAATAGCTGCTTCGCCTGGACACACAAGGACATGGTGGGGATCGACCCCGCCGTCATTACCCATCAACTGAATGTGGATCCTTGTTATCCACCGGTAAAGCAGAAGAGGCGGAAATTCGCGCCCGAAAGGAACTTGATCGTTGACGATGAGGTTCAAAATTTGCTCAGAATTGGTAAAATAAAGGAAGTGAAATACCCGGAATGGCTAGCGAACGTCGTGGTAGTAAGCAAGAAAAACGGAAAGTGGATGGCCTGCATCGATTTCACAAACCTCAACAAGGCTTGCCCGAAGGATTCTTTCCCATTACCACACATAGACGCCATGGTGGATGCTACCGCCTGCCACGAGATGCTGACCTTCATGGATGCCTTCAGCGGGTACAACTAAATCTAGATACATCCGGAGGATCAGGAAAAAACCTCATTTATCACCAGTCAGGGTACTTACTGCTATCAGGTCATGCCATTTAGGCACAAGAATGCGGGGCTACCTATTAGAGATTGTTGAACCGCATGTTCCAGCAACAGATAGGCAAGGCGATGGGGGTCTACATTGATGATATGCTCGTCAAATCGAAGCAAGCAGTTCACCACATCCAACACTTGGAAGAAGCTTTCCAGATCCTTGATAGCTACCATATGAAGCTTAACCCGTCCAAATGTGCATTTAGGGTGACGTCTGGCCGCTTCCTTGGATTTATGGTGACTCGGTGTGGGATAGAGGCCAACCCCGACCAGATACGAGCCATAGCCAACCTGGGGTCGCCTAAATGCGTGAAAGGCGTGCAGAAGTTGACGGAAAAAGTCGCAGCATTAAACCGCTCCATCTCTAAGTCGTTTGACAAATGTCGGTTATTCTACGATGTGTTGTGGAAGAACAAAAAGTTTGAGTGGACACCCGCGCATGAAGCGTCTTTCTAGAAGCCAAAGCAGTATTTTTTCAACCCGTTGCTGCTATCCAAGCCCGAAGAAGGGGAAAATCTTTTCCTATATCTGGTAGTAACTGAAGTAGCCATCAACAGGGTGCAGGTGCGCGAAGACGACGGAGACCAGCTACCAGTGTACTATATTAGCCGCACCCTGCTCGCAGCCGCAACAAGGTACTCTCCCCTAGAGATACTGGTACTTGCATTAGTGATGGCGTCGACAAAGCTCAGGCCCTATTTTGAATCCCACACGATCACCGTCCGCCCAATTATCCATTGAAGGCAATACTGAGGAAGTCGGAGATCACCGGTCGAATGACCAAGTGGGCCATCCACCTGAGTGGTTTCGACATTGATGTTCGTGTTTTTGGTATAGTTTTTAGTAGGTTTTCTTAGTTTGTTAGGACTAGTTTTGATAAGTTTAGGGTTAGTTTTGTGTGTTTTTGGATAAGTTTGCATATTTTGTGAAAAGAATGGAAGCTACTCCGTTTCTTGTCTTTTTGTAGGTTTTAGCAAGGAAACGGTGCTTTTTGAAGCTAAATTTGGAGTGCTATGGTGAAGGACGGAAGAATGCAAGACGAGAGAGTCGAAGTCAAGCTTTCAAAGAGGAGACGAAGAAGTCAATATCCAGGCTCATTAACGAGGTTGTGAGGGCTCGTTAACGAGGTTATGAGATAGGTTTTTCGAGAAATCTTAGTGATGACCTACCGATCCTGTGCGGAAATTTATTCTGTGTCGGTAGAAGTGTTTTTGATGAGTTTTAGGGTTATTATATTTTATTTTTAGGTCTTGTTATCTTTCTAGGATTTTATTTTTATCTTTTTAGAGTAGGTTTCTATCTTTTAGGAAAGTTTTTATCTTTTAGTCTTTTTTATTTTCTAGCCTTATTAGTATAAATACCCTTCTTATTAACCTAGAGAAGGTGGCAAGGAAAAAGGAAAAGGAAGAGCCGAGAGAGAGAGAGGAGTCCGATTGAGATCGGGTTCGGTGGAACGAGAGTTTGCCGGGGTCGTTAATCACGGTTTTTGATTCGGTTTTGTGTTTTTCGGTTTCTTCTGAATTCTGTAAGACGATTATTTTTCTTAGTAGTTGTTTTGTTTTCAATGTTTTCTCTTGTTGAATTTATTTGTTTCTTAGTTATGAGTAGTGAGTAGTTTTCCTATCTAGGGTCGGGGTTTAAACCCGGCATAGTTATGCATGGTTTGATGAGTAAGATGATGTGTTGAATGCTTTTTATCTATTTTTAAGATTGCTTGTTGTGTTTATACCTAGATGAGAGTCAAGGTAGTTTGAGTTTTTAACTTGATTGAAAGAGAAAGTTATAGACTTGGAGGTTGATATTGTTTGAATACGAAAGTTTCAAGCTTTAGATCCAAAACAAGTGATTGCGTAAATTAATTTATGAAAGTAGATTAACTTACTTGCTAGTCAATGAAAGTTGATGAATTTATCTATTTAAAGGCATATCTTTATCTTCTTACGAGTTTATATGCATGACTATGTTGTGGTGACCCTTGTCCTAGATCTTTGTTTTTATTTGAATTCTTCTAGATCGTATTCGTTATTGAGTTCGTAGCCTCTGTACCGAACCTGTTTAGGTCGTTAGTGTTGGTTAGTTGTTTGCGCTGGTTCGTTAACGACCCTGACGAAGTCGTTAACGAGGCTGACTGTGAGTATTTTGCTTGTTTTTGTTTGATTTTTATTATTTTTAGTTGATAGATAAACAAACCTTGCTTCTCGTGGAACGATCCTCACTCCCCTATACTCAACGGGGTCTTGACTTATAAATTTATTTGTTGTCTAGAGTAAAGGCCCGTCAACAAATTGGCGTCGTTGTCGGGGAAGCAACGAGTTTGTTTGTTTATCTGTGGGTCAGGGAATAGCCCGACCCCGTTTTGTTTTTAATTTTTGTTTTCTTTGTCTGTTTTCTCAGCGTATGTCGGTAGGACGTCGAAGGCTCAAATTTGACAACCCTGGTTATTATTCAGAACTTGAACGTTCCCTGCACCATAGACGCCGAGAGAACCGAGCCATGGCCACACTTGAAGAGATGGCTCGTCAGTTGGAAGTCCTCCAAACCAGATGGAGGCATTGAAAACCGAGAAGGAAGAAGCTGTTGCCGAGGCTGAGCGTTAACGAGTTAACAATGCTCGTCTACAGGAAGAGCTGAATGCCTATCCGAGGAATGCCAAACAATACATGCATCCGGAACTGAGGGTGCCAAAATCCCCAATCGTGCTTCCGGAGATAGAGAAACCATTTGAGATTAAGTCTCAACTTATATCCTTGATTAAGCGGGCTCAGTTTGAAGGGAAACCTACTGAGTGCCCTATGGAGCATATTAGAAATTTTCTTGATTTATGTGACACTATAGCTGCTGAAGGTGTCTCACTTGAATATGTTCTGTTAAAATCTTTCAGGTGGTCTCTTGCTGGAAAGGCCCTGAGAAGGTTGGAGAGCTTACCTTCTAAGTCTATCATGACTTGGAAAGCTTTGTACGATCAATTTCTTACAAAGTTTTTCCCTCCGGAGTTGAGAAAACGCATCACCTCCTATCACCAGCTGCCTAATGAGACTTTTGTTGAAACATGGGAAAGATTCAAAGAGATGCTTAGACAATGCCCCACTCATGGGCAACCTTTATATGTTCTTCAAGAAATCTTTTTCCAGGGTATCAACGCAGAGACGAAGAACCGCATCAACACGCATACATCGTGCGGTTTTATAGAGATGGACCCTACGGCTGCTTGGGAATTACTGGATAAGCTGTCCAATTATGATTCCATGTATGGGACCCAACAAACTCCCCAACCTCAGAAGCGTCTCTACATGCCTAACCGAGAAGAAGTTGACCCGGACGTTAAAATTCAATTTTTACAAGACGAGGTCAATCGCCTAAAGAAGCAGGTAAGTTTTCTGAAATCCTCTTAATCCTATCAAGAGTGTGGCTCTTCTACCCATAGTACTTCTTCTTGCACTAACATAGAGTAGGTAAGAGCCGCTGAGACAATTGTGGAAATGAATTACATGAGAAGCCCATACAGGAACCAGCCTAGTAATTTTCACAGGTCAAACAACTATCAGACATGGGGCAATCAAAATCCAAATCCAAGCTATGCAGCGCCTCCACCGGATAGACGACCTGCACCTTATCGACCTCCAGACCATCAGGAGCCACTATCATGGGTACAAGGGTTACAGGAAAGCATTAATGGAGTCCATAATAAAGTTAATGAAGTTCAAGCCAACCTTAGCCACCAAAATAAAAGATGGGGAGAGTTCGATGTATGGAAGAAGAATATTGATTCCCAACTAGGGAACCTCGCTGCACAGATCCCGAGGCCATAAGGGAAACTTCCGGGCCGTCCCGAAGAGAACCCTAAAGGACAGATAGCATCGGTACACCTTAGAAGCGGAAAGACACTACCGGAGCGGGTCCAAGCTAAGGACAAGACTGAAGAGGACGCCACGGTTCAACTCGGTAACGAGCCAGCGAGGGCGAGTACCGAACTAGCATGTCGTGGTGACGAGGCTCCGAGGGTACCTAACGACCCTAGTCCAGGTAAGTTTTCTAATCCGAGCCCTCCTCTCAATCCCAGGGTAGTTAACGACCCCATCAGGGTCGGTAACGACCCGTCGAGAATAGCTAACGACCCTAGTGTTGACCCGGTAGCATCACCTCTCGAGCCTAACTTGGTTCCGAGAATGGTGAAATCTCTTCCATTCCCCACTAAGAAATCTGTGGACTCTACTGAGAGTAAGTTCAAGCGTTTCCTAAAGATTCTTCAGGGCATTAATATTTCCATCCCATTCGCTGAGGCCCTAAGCGAAATGCCGGCTTACACAAAATTTTTGAAGGATATTCTTAGCAGGAAAAGATCCATCACAGAGTTGCAGGATGAAGTCCGATCTATAGCTCTACCAGAAAAGTTAGGAGATCCAGGGAGATTTGCCATAACAATTGGCATAGGCGACCACAAATTCAAAGCTTTATGTGATCTGGGAGCCAGTGCTAGTTTACTTCCTCTCTCAATCTGGTCAAAAGCCAACATGGGACCACTAGAGCCTGTAGATATGAACCTCTACATGGAAGACGGATCATGTGTCAAAGCCACAGGAGTCGTGGAGGACTATCCTATTCAAGTCGGGAAATTCTTTATACCAAATGATTTCATCGTCCTGAATATGCCTGAAGATCCTCACGTCCCCATTATTTTAGGCAGACCATTCTTAGCTACAGCAGGTGCTCGGATCGATGTGCGGAAAGGACTCCTCACTTTTGATATTGGAGAGGAACGCGTGGAATTCAGCCTGGACCAAAACGCTAATGATCCAACTGCGGCAGCATAGATCGAGTTGACCCAACCGAAACTCGACATAGCTAATCATACCAAGCCTCCTCCAACTACCAAAACGGATGAGAATTTCACACAACTCCCTACCGAATCTCATGAGCCCATCACCGAAGCCCACATGCAAGGGTATAATCAAGGTGAGTACTCTGACTATGAATTCGCTAATGCTGGCTATGATTATTCTTCATACTTTGCTCCTACACCGTGCCACACTGTATATGCTACAGAGGAGTCCAGACCACCTTGGTTTTCGGATTTCACTAACCATTATGTAGGAATACCGGGCATACTGATAAAGGACAAAGAACCAAGTTTAGTGACTCGAGCGAATAATGCTTACGAAGCTAAGCGTGGGGTACCTCAAGACCCCAACATAGCTGCAAAGGAGCCACCTTGAACAAGGTAAGTACATCGGGCTGACGACGTTAAAAATAGCGCTTACGGGAGGCAACCCGCTTTTAGTATAGACTAGATTTTTCTTTTCTTTTTAGATCTTTTTCCTAGCTTTCTTTTGAGTTTTTTAGTAGTTTTTAGGATAGAAAAAATAGGATAAATTTTGAGCTAACAAGATGCAGGAGAAGGGCTCGAAAATCATTCAAGAAGGCTACGGTGGCTCGTTAACGACCTACCCAAGGTCGTTAACGACCCGGTTTGGCGAACCGACTCGGGCAGGTAAGATTTATTAAACCCTAACCTATCTTCTATCTTCTACCCCCCCTAGCCGCCTCTACCTACCCCCTCCTCCTATTTCTACCCTCTCTTATTTAACCCTTCTAAAACTCCCAAAATCCTACTCTCAAATCCTCAAATCCCAAGCTCCAATTCCCTCAAAAATTTCTACCGAAGACCCTTCACCACCGATCGGAACCCCACCTTCACCGAACTTCGGAAAACGCCTCGTTACCGAAACCCGCCGCCCCAGTTTTCCACCGACGAGATCCAAGCTCGTTAACCATCCAAACTCGATCGTTGTTCTTCAATTTCTCAATCTTCCGGTATGATTTCTAAACCCTAACACTTTATTGCATGATTCATAGTTTTTAGGGTAGAAATTTCATATCTTGATTATGTTTATAGAGGAGGTTTTTAGGGTCGAATTGCATGTTTATTCTTGCCTATGGGTTTTATTAAGTACATTGGTAGTGATTCTCGATCTAGGGAAGGTTATTCATGCTAGATTCTCCATTGCAAAAATTTAATTTGAAAAGCATGAATGTTCTTGTTCTAGAAATTGAGTTTGATCTTCACGATGTTAATTTTGGGCAAATTTAGCATGTTCGGGATGGGTAATTGAGCAAGTATGGGTGCGTATACCCGATTGTGTGTCTAGTGAAGGATTATAGAGGATGCATGCTTGATTCATGGATTAATTTTAGAGTCAAATACACTCGGGTTTTGCGAACTGGTTCTCGACAGGTCCTTAACGACCCGCCCAGGCTCGTTAACGACCCTGCGTATCTTCAAAGCTTAAAAACCAGTCCAGAACCGATTAACGACCCAATTGGGTAGTTAACAAATACTTCCTAGGGCTATTCCGAGACCAAGTATGGGGTCTCTTGTCTATCTACTTGAGTGGATCTTATCTTGGAAAAATCATAATTGTTTTGTAGATCACATGGCAAGTTCAAGCCAAGCCGCTACCCGAGCCCGGAAGAAGAGGAGGAATCAGAGATCCCCATCTCCACCTCGCATGGATAATGTGATCTTGCGCACTCAAGGGCAAGCGGATCAATACAATGCCATCCTAGACAACGACCACAACACTCGGTGGTTCTCGAGGTCTAGTGCCAAGCAAATGGGGATTTATGTTGATGTCAAAGAGGCCTTTGCTATTCTCGGTGTGCCTCACTTGCTGAAGAAGGAGGATTTACCACACTTTCCGACTCTCACATCCGAGTTTCTAGCCACTCTAGAAACGAGCTTCCCGACGAAGACTTTGGCGAGATGCATCCGGTTCAGGCTCAGTAATGTGAACCGAGAGTACACTTTGGCTGAGTTCAACGCTATTTTGGAGCTCCCAAACCCTTCTCGAGAGTACATTCTAAAAGATTACAAGGTGACAAGGACTTGGAGGTACATCACCGGGGAGGTCGAACCCTCCTCTGCGACATTATTTGGGGAAAGCATCATCAACCCCATATTCAGGATCATCCTCCGAGTCCTAGCCACCACATTCTGGCCAAAGAGAGAGCTGAACAGGCCAACAAGGACGGAGGTTGCATGTCTTCGCACCATTCTTTTCGAGGAGCCCGCCCCATTGAACTTGGGGTATGAGTGGCTTTATTATATAGAGAAATCAACCAAGTCAAAGGAAGTATGGTGCGGGAATTTGGTTAGTCTCCTAGTGACCAATCTTGGAGTTGATCTCACTCGCTACACACCGGCTCATGCTCAACTCCTCAACAAGAGTTATTGGTATAGCTCCGGTATTTTCATTCAAGCCGAGGGAGGATTCAAGACAAAAATTCAAGACCGCATTGTCGTACCCACCCTAGACAAATTGGAGCTACTTTATGTACCGAATTGGTACGAGGCGTGGACGGGTCATGCATTCCCGTTGGAGCCCAAGCCGCAGGATGAGTTGACGCTTAGGCTGTGTGAGTCACGGTTTCAGAGAGAGGGAGATGAGATGGATGAAGATGATGAAGATGAGACTGACGAGGTAGACACAGAGGGAGGTACAGAGGAGCTCGACATCGAGGAGGATGACCTCAATACAGAAGTTTTGGGCGCTAGTGTCTTCGTTGAAGAGCCCACCAGGGTCGTTAACAACCATTTCGAGGCTTCTACCGATGCTCCTACCGAGGCACCCAGCTTCGGTAACGACCCACAGAGAGCTTCTACCAACCCCTCCCAGCCTCCTATCGACCCTCATTCCTATGGACTCATGCCATATAACCCGGTGTTTTACCAAGACCACTTCCAGCCTCACTACCCACCACCTCCTCAGCTCGAGTACACTAGATCGAGTATCCCGCCTCTATGGGCCGAAGACCTTTCATCTCAGATGCAACAGCTGAACCTTCAACAGACACACATTCATCGGAGGATGGATAGATGGGAGAGTGTCTATTCTGCTCGCATGGCAATGGAGGATGAGCGGCATCGTCAGAGAGAGGTGGATGATGCAGAGCGCTGGAGGACGATGTACGACTTCATGGGGAACTTCGAGTATTACTTTCCACCACCTAACCGTTGATGCAGTTTGAAGAGTTTCCTTGTTTTCTGCTTTTAAGACTTTGTAAGTTCTTATGTTTTTCTTTTCTTGTTTTATTTTCTTTCTTTTCTTTTCTATTTTCTTTTCTTCTCAATTTTTTTTCTTACAGTGGGGACACTGTAATTTTAAGTATGGGGTGGGAAAGAGTAGAAAACTTGTTTGTCTTGTGTCTTGTTTGTTTTATATGTTTATGTGTTTAATTTATTTTAAGTAGGCTTATAAAAAAAATCAAAAAAGAGTTTTAGAATTGATAAATATCCCTTTCTTATGGTTCTATGATAGTAGTTGCTAGCATGATCATATAATTCCTTGCAAACATGTCTTTGATAGTATAGCCGGATTCTTGTTATGAAGTTGTTTTTAGGAAGGAATAGCATTTGATGAAATTGAGCACGTATACTTTATAGCATAAGTGATGCAATCCAACAAATTATGCTACCTAGTGAGTTATTTTTGGCCTTATAGGGAGAACATTAAAAATCCCTCTTCTTTTCTTGTGTGATTTTACTCTCTATATGCATATTATCTCTTGGAATTGTGATGGTTATCTATTTCTTGAGACCTATATAAGATTTATAGTTCATTACTTGTGAAAATCATTTGATAGAGAACTTATTTTCATAAGCCTTATTAATCCCTATCCACCCTTACATGATCCTTCTTTTTGACAACCAACTTGAGCCTGAAGCCTTTTTGTAGCTCCACAAAAATTTGTTCCCTAGCCGAGATAAGCTTGACCCTATCCGGGGATTAGGACTTAGTTTGGAGAGGTATGTTTTGTTGTGTGAGATGTTATGTTTGGTTTGAAAGTTAAGGATTATTGGGAAGGGTAGATTGGAAGTCTCTTGCTTAAATTTTTTATAAAAGAAAGATCTCTTGAAAAGAAAAAGATGCACAAAAGGATGTTGTTAACAAAAAGAAGGAAGAGTACATGATGAAGTTCGTTAACGACCCTTATGGGTTCGTTAACGAGGCAGCGAAAAAAAAGGGAAAGAAAAAAAGAAAGAAGAAGTAAGTAGTGCATGCGTGTTTGATAGATAAACCAGGGATTCTTTTGAGTTGTTTTTATGAGACTTTCTAGGATGTATTGGGTGAGTGAAAGTAAAGTGAATATGAAGAGTGAGTTTGTTATATGTTATTTTATGAGATTTTTGTGTATGTGTGAGGTTTTAGGAGTCTTTTGATTCCCGGATATTATTAGCACCACATAGCCAAATATTTTCCATGCCTTATTGTTTTTACCAGGCCCTATTACAACCCGGCCGAATGGAAGCTTCTATGATGTTTTTCATTGAGCCCCCTAAAGTTCTCTTGATGATTTTTGCTTGTTTTGACAAATCTTGGGTGAAGAGTTTGGTGATATAAGTTCCAATTACTATGAGTTTTTGTATATAAGATGAGTTGAGAGTTGTTATATAAGCCTAAACACTTGAGAGTTGAGAGAAACACATTTTCCCTTGTGAGGTTGGATTGTATTTTCTTATGTCTATTTGGTGCATATATGTGTGATGACATTAATAGTCATTTGTTATTTTTTCTTCTATGTGATAAAGTTGTTTTTAAAGGATGGCTATGTTTTGATGAGTATTGTTGTTTGGTTTTGATTTATGTTTAGTGATTGCTTGAGGACAAACAAGTCTAAGTATGGGGTATTTTGATGTTCGTGTTTTTGGTATAGTTTTTAGTAGGTTTTCTTAGTTTGTTAGGACTAGTTTTGATAAGTTTAGGGTTAGTTTTGTGTGTTTTTGGATAAGTTTGCATATTTTGTGAAAAGTATGGAAGCTACTCCGTTTTGTGTCTTTTTGTAGGTTTTAGCAAGGAAACGGTGCTTTTTGAAGCTGAATTTGGAGTGCTATGGTGAAGGACGGAAGAATGCAAGACGAGAGAGTCGAAGTCAAGCTTTCAGAGAGGAGATGAATAAGTCAATATCCAGGCTCGTTAACGATGCTGTGAGGGCTCGTTAACGAGGTTATGAGATAGGTTTTTCTAGAAATCTTAGTGATGACCTACCGATCCTGTGCGGAAATTTATTCCGTGTCGGTAGAAGTGTTTTTGATGAGTTTTGGGGTTATTATATTTTATTTTTAGGTCTTGTTATCTTTCTAGGATTTTATTTCTATCTTTTTAGAGTAGGTTTCTATCTTTTAGGAAAGTTTTTATCTTTTAGTCTTTTTTATTTTCTAGCCTTATTAGTATAAATACCCTTCTTATTAACCTAGAGAAGGTGGCAAGGAAAAAGGAAAAGGAAGAGCCGAGAGAGAGAGAGGAGTCCGATTGAGATCGGGTTCGGTGGAACGAGAGTTTGCCGGGGTCGTTAATCACGATTTTTTATTCGGTTTTGTGTTTTTCGGTTTCTTCTGAATTCTGTAAGACGATTATTTTTCTTATTAATTTGAAGTAGTTGTTTTGTTTTCAATGTTTTCTCTTGTTGAATTTATTTGTTTCTTAGTTATGAGTAGTGAGTAGTTTCCTATCTAGGGTCGGGGTTTAAACCCGGCATAGTTATGCATGGTTTGATGAGTAAGATGATGTGTTGAATGCCTTTTATCTATTTTTAAGATTGCTTGTTGTGTTTATACCTAGATGAGAGTCAAGGTAGTTTGAGTTTTTAACTTGATTGAAAGAGAAAGTTATAGACTTGAAGGTTGATAATGTTTGAATACGAAAGTTTCAAGCTTTAGATCCAAAACAAGTGATTGCGTAAATTAATTTATGAAAGTAGATTAACTTACTTGCTAGTCAATGAAATATGATGAATTTATCTATTTAAAGGCATATCTTTATCTTCTTACGAGTTTATATGCATGACTATGTTGTGGTGACCCTTGTCCTAGATCTTTGTTTTTATTTGAATTCTTCTAGATCGTATTCGTTACTGAGTTCGTAGCCTCGGTACCGAACCTGTTTAGGTCGTTAGTGCTGGTTAGTTGTTTGCGTTGGTTCGTTAACGACCCTGACGAAGTCGTTAACGAGGCTGGCTGTGAGTATTTTGCTTGTTTTTGTTTGATTTTTATTATTTTTAGTTGATAGATAAACAAACCTTGCTTCTCGTGGAACGATCCTGACTCCCCTATACTCAGTGGGGTCTTGACTTATAAATTTATTTGTTGTCTAGAGTAAAGGCCCGTCAACAGACATCAGCTACGAACCAAGAAAAGCAATCAAATATCAGGCACTGGCAAATTTCATGACCGATTTCAGCCCAACATTAGAAGACACTGCCAAACAGCAAGAAACCTTCGTGACAGAAATCGAAAGTTCTAGGATTTGGACCTTGCACACATATGGGGCTTCTAACGGACGTGGAGTCGGGATCGGCGTAGTGTTGAAATCGCCCTGGGGGAGAAGATAGCGCAGATAGTACGGTGTGCCTTCGAAGCCACCAACAATGAATCTGAATATGAAGCGTTGATATTGGGGATGACGGTAGCCCAAGATTTGTCTGTCAAAGAGCTAGAAGTAAGGTGTGATTCGTTGCTGAACGTGAATCAGATTCTGGGAACCTTCGCTGCCAAAGATGCGAGGATGGCCGCGTATACAGAAAAAGTCAAGGGGATCATGCGTGAATTCAAAACCTTCACAATCCAACAAGTTCCAAGGGAAGAAAATGCACAAGCCGATGCACTAGCAAATCTGGCGTCCGCCCTGGATCCAAAGGAGTTCCCTTGAATCCCATAAGTGCATGTGTAGTTTCCAGCAATTACCAAGGAAACCAATCCCTCGGCGCAACCGGGGCAACTCGATCAAAAGCTCACCGAGACCGAGGAAGTTTGTGCTCAACATGAGATACCTGACATCGAGAATCTAGAAGCAGGTGTCCACGATACGCCTCCATAAGAAGAAAATTGGACTCGACCGTATCTATGATGGCTCGAACATGGCCAGCTACCAGCAGACAAGTCTGAAGCCAGGGCACTCAAGATGAGGGCGGCTCGCTACAGCGTGGAGAATGGAGTTTTGTTCAAACAATTTGCCGCAAGAACTTCGCTCCTCTGCCTAGCAAGAAATGAAGTACAAAAGATCATCCAAGAGTTACACGAGGGTGAGTGTGGAAACCATTCAGGAGGCCGCATCCTCTCTAACAAGGCTCTCAACTTTGGGTACTACTGGCCGACCATGCGCCGAGATGCAACAGAATACTCCTAAAAGTGTGAGGCCTGGCAAAAGCACGCCCCCACTTCTCACCAACCACCAGAACCGTTGCACCCAACGCTAACCCCATGGCCCTTCATGAGATGGGGAATGGATATCGTAGGGAAGTTGTCGTCGTCATCTGGACAACGAGTGTTTTTCGTAGCAGTCACAGACTACTTTTCTAAGTGGATCGAAGCGGAAACATACAAGGAGATAAAGGAGCAACAAGTCATTGCATTCGTCAAGAAGCACATCATCTGTCGCTTTAGGATACCCTCAAAAATCGTTTCTGACAATGGATCACAATTTTCGATAGGAAAACACGAGATTATTGCCAGCAATCGAGCAACAAGGTGATCATCAACAATCTCAAGAAGCGGTTGGTTAAGGCTAGAGGGTGATGGGCCGACGAGCTACCCTATGTCCTATGGGCACATAGGACCACCCCAAAGGCTGCCACTGGACAATCTCCATTCTCCCTAGTCTACGGGTGCGAGGCAGTCATCCCGGTAGAAGTAGCCATACCCACCGCTCGGTACGGACTTTTGACGCTTGACCAGAATGCCACCGAGCTAGCCGCTAATCTGGACGCTACAGAGGAACTTAGAGAGAGGGCACGACCGCGTCTAGCTCGGCATCAACAGCAAGTGGCCCGTATTTACAACAAAAACATCCGGATCAGAGCCTTCCATATCGGTAATTGGGTCCTCCGAAAGGTGTTCCAAAACACCGCCGAGCTGAACGCGGGAAAGCTCGATCCTGCTTGGGAGGGACCATACAAGATAATCGACGTCACGGGCTAAGGCGCATACATGCTAGAGTCTAGACTAGTGAATCAATATTGCGTAGTTGGAATGCTACGCACCTAAAGAAGTATCCCTTCTAAAGCAAAGAAAGACGCTAGAAACGGCCGAAATAAACAAAAGTAAGATGTAATCCGCGGTATGCGTTCTTTATAAAGCAAAGTTCAAGTACATACAATATGTGAATTAAACTGTTTCCATTGTAATTTCCCTAGAATAATGTTACCAGAAGCTATCCCCAGTAGTCATCGCCAGAAGAGGAGAACTCTCGGGTACAAATAAAAACGGTATGAATGCCTAAATTACAAAAGATAGACACACAAAAGGCAAAAGGATTCTAAAACGAAGCTTTTGCAAATGGTGACAAGGCACATGAAGACATCTCCTAGACATCACCTCCAGTTGTAATCGGGAGAACATTCCCCAAACACTTGATATCCGGCAGAGAAGATCCATTCCTCACGTCGCCAGTACAGCCGGTAAACACCAGATCGTCGATAGACCACACCAGGGAACTGCAGAAAGTCGACGGGTACCGTCCATTGCGCACCTTCAAAGTAGGTAAACAATCAAGCAGTTAGGGGCTCAGAGGCATCCTTTGAGTCACCCGTAACGCCGACTAAGATTTTTCCTATTCTCCAAGCCATAGCTATGCACACTCCTTGACTAACAGATGGCCTTCTGCAGGGGCTGCTCACTCAACAGGGACACCTGAAAAAGACACCAAAGGAAACAAAAGCAGAACAACCAGACAAGATCCAAGCAGCTAAAAAAGTAGTAAAACCCCCGCCCCTTGACGGGGGGTAAAACATGACAATGTATGTGGCCCAACCAACAATCAAAACGCCCTTAGGTCGCTCGATAGACGGCACGAGCCAAAGGTATTACTTGTCCGCTACTAAAACAACACACACGCACGAGAGATAAATTTTTTACAAGACGGCCACAGCCGCTAGAATCCTTCATTGTTCAAAAAATAAAATCATGCAGGGCCCTCAGAAGTCCCGTCCTTCTCCGCATGCTCGCCATCTGGTATCATTGCACCATCACCTTGATCCTCATGCGCCCTTGGAGTCACGGGGGAACCGACAACACCCATTAGAGTAGCCACCTAGGCCAGCGGAACGCCGCTTGGGAAGGTATTGAGGAATAAAGCATTAAACTTGTCAACATCCCCGAAAGTAAGACCCTTGGCCTCAAATTCTCTGATGGTTTCCAACCGAGCCAACATGTTGTAGTATGCCCCGATATCCTCCGCCTCTTCCTTTCTCACGGAAACAGAATCAACATCCCTTGCCTCGAGCTCCCCGACCTTCGCCTTCAATGTAGAAACTTCCTGCTCCAGCTCCGCAACCTGTGCCCTAGCGGCCTCTTCCTTGGCTGCCAGAATCTTCGAATGAGCGATAGTCTACTCTCGAACTTTCGCCACCTCCTCATGGTAGTGCAACCTCTCGCTTCCTCTGCTCCTGTTGGGCTATCTCTTTGCCCATCTCGTCTATGATCAAGCCGATCTCTTGAATTATCTACATCCAATCAGATGGTCAGATTCCAGAAAGCGCGCATAAAAAAAGAGAGAGAAGAAGAAAAGAAAAGGAAAATTCAGAGAGGGCAATCAAGCACAAAAATTATCTTCCAAGCCCCGGAACCTACCTCGGCGGCCATAGTACGAGAAGAAGAGGAAGCGTGTTTCTACTTAAAATTCAGGTCGCGGTATCGCTGGAGAGACTGCCATTCAGAAGAAGCATCATCTCGAAGGTCTATAGGGTCGCTATCACTCGACGCCTGACGCTTGCGAGAAGTCTTGGGGGCTTCAGTAGACTCTTTCTTAACAACAGGCGCCGATGGAGGTTTGTAGTCACTAGACCCCGTCTTCCTAAGAATCAAGTCTGAAGTAGAGAAGGCTGAACCAGATTTGCAAGCACGAGTTTCTAAACATCACAGAACGAGTATATCAGAAGAGCAAAGTAACAAATTTTCAGAGGAGAATACACTAGAGCAGTATTTACCTACAGAGGGACCAGAGACAGTGGTAGATGCTGGGACCGACGAAATCTTGACAAAGGGAAGGTTGTCTTTCTCACTCGACTCGCCAGAATCTGCTGAAGTTGCACTTTCTTCACCCTCCGAGAGTTCTTCCAAGGGGTCGGCGAATGAGGCACCGAATGTTCTTTGCACCGACGGGAGTTTGAAGAGCTTCGAGATCACTTTCTTCGACTGGTTCCTGGGTTCAACAATATCTGGAATGCTTGCAAGCAAAGAAAGGCAGAGATGAATAAACGTTAAACAACCTTGAGAGTACAATCAAAAGAAAAGTCAGGCTCTTACTAGTCTCGTTTCACTTGTCAAAGAGGAACAAACGACACTTAGGTTCAGCGAGGCAATCTCGACAAAAAAGAATCTACTGGCTTAGTTCTTCCCGTTAAGCTTGGTGTTTAAAACCAACGTTCGTCGTGCAGTCCTGGACAGCAGAATGAATCGTCCTCGTCTTACCGTCGTCAAACGATAAGACTGGAGCAAATCCAGGACGGTGAGATCCACACCGGCGGCCTCGGACATTTGACTCGCCCAAAATAAGATCTTCTAGGTGGAAGGGAGCAATTGTGCGGGGGATAACTTAAAACGGGACAAGAATTCTTGGACCAAGGGAGAAAAGGGTAGTTTGCAAGAAATAGAAAAGGGAAATTAAAAAAACAAGCCCAGCCCGAACGGACCCTGTCCGAGCGCTCTTCCTCGGGACATAAAGCTACTATCCCCCCCGGGAAAACCACCGTCTAAAAGGATCTGGTTCATCTTACTCAAGGTCATAGTGCTGGCTATGCTATCGCAATCCTGCAGGACCCCCGACGGCTGAAAATCGTTCTTGGAGACCAAGCGTGTCCTCGCCATTAAAGAAAAAGAAAGCAAAGTTGCAGAATAGCAAGAAGAAGAGGAGAGGGTTTTCACTTTTCGTACCTTGAAGGAGACTAGCAATGGGAGAACGCGTAATGATTGCAGACGAACGCAGTAAATAAAGCAGCGGCCCGTCTCTTCAAATGCGGCCTTGGAAAATGTCCGACAATCTCGGCCCTACACGTGGCACAACCCCGAAAGTAGAGATCGCGGAAGATCAACAGTGAAAAGATCTCGTTAATTCAAAATTAAACGCAATCTTTTGGGGCTATTGTTGGGCCCAGTAATTCCGAACTCACCTCTATCTTGGCCCATCAGAAGAAAGATGGGCTCACAGGCCCATTCCAGCTCAGGTCACGTCTAAGGGAATTGACCGGTTAAAGAAAGCGGAGGAACCAACAAAGGGACGAGGCCAAACGTGGGGCAATACTCCGGCGAACGTGGGTAGTAACGGCCAGGGGCTCGCAATTCGCAATTGAATCTTTATCATTGTGTTTGTACTTTGATCGAAACTTTGTTTATCGGTTAGAAAAGCCCTACACTCGATATCAATCGTCAGCTATCTCAGTTGGTCGAATTTTGACCAAAACAGTGCTATCGGGTTTGAAACTGGATATCAAGGAGAAACAGCATCCTATATAGGCTGGGCTGAATGAATATTGGGCAAGTCCTAACAGAAAACATGTAAGGCCCACCACTAGCATAGGTAGGCCCAAACAAATTCAATCAATTATGCTCAATTTCAATCAAGTGACACTCGTCAAATGTGTAGCATATAGCCTCACTCATTGCCAGTTGCCACAGTGCCACTCTCTCAAACACATGTGACACATTCATACCCTATATATACACACACGAATACAACAATACAAGAGACGCGGAAGCAATATTAAGATAAAGAATGGCTTCTTACGCTCCCCGATCAAGCTTCTTCATCTCCTCGCTTTCAGTAGCTGTAGCTGCTCTGTCTCTGCTCCCCCACCCGGCTTTGTCTGCCTGCACCTCGGGCTCTCCCATCATCTTCAATTTCGGCGACTCCAATTCCGACACCGGAGGCCTCGCCGCCGGCCTCGGATTCCCCGTCAACCCTCCTAATGGCCGTTCCTTCTTCCGCAGATCCACCGGCCGCCTCTCCGACGGCCGTCTTCTCATCGACTTCCTCTGTAAGTTCCGTCTTTTACTTTGAATGAATTACCTGTTTGCATTCACATTTTGTTGCGTAATAGATTTACTAGTGTGCACTTTTGTTGAATTTGAGTTGCTGTCAAAATTTACGTGGAGATATTCTCACAAAATAAATTCTGTCGGTGGTGGTAAATGTTACGAAGACCAAGGCACGTGAGGGCCCACACTAGATCCAAGCTAAAAATAATATTTCTATGCCACTTGCACGTTTAATAATAATTTAAGCAGAAAATGGAAGAAGATGAATCTCGATCTTGTTGTTGTTGAGGAGGTTTCACTTTATCATACGGATCTCTGTGTTTCACTACTCTATGGGCTTGTTTCACTTTTTTGGATAGAAACTAATTTTTTAGTGAAAAACTATTTTTTGTGTCAAAATAGAAAGATGTACAGATTTCAAGATGGTTTTTTTTTATTGTTTATATGTGTGTGTTTTTTTTCTGCAGGCCAGAGCTTGAACACAAAGTTTCTGAACCCATACCTGGATTCATTAGGGTCTGATTTCCACAATGGTGCCAATTTTGCTGTAGTAGGCTCCTCTACCCTGCCTAAATTCCTACCCTTCGCATTGAATATTCAGATCATGCAGTTTCTTCATTTCAAGGCCCGTTCTCTTCAGCTCGTCGCTTCTGGTATTCTCTGCTCATTCAACTCTTCTGTTATATCAATAGACTCCTATTTACTAACCTCCACTATATTCATAACAACAATGGTGATGGTGATGCAATTATCTTAGGCTCTAAAGGTCCAATCAATGAACAAGGATTCCGAAGTGCTCTCTACATGATTGATATAGGCCAAAATGACCTCGCGGATTCTTTTGCAAAGAATCTTCCTTATACACAAGTTATCAATAGAATCCCTTTGGTGATTGCAGAAATTAAAGATGCAGTTAAGGTGAGCAATTATTGAGATTATTATGGATGACAATAATGAATCCTTTTTGCAAATCATGATATGTATGTGTACATAGAAAAATAAAATTACAGTAGCTAAGCAACAGTGCACATCTTTCTCTATTTATGTGTAGAGATTATATGGTGAAGGAGGTAGAAAGTTTTGGATCCACAACACAGGGCCATTGGGTTGCCTTCCTCAAAAACTTTCCATGGTTCACCATACGCCCAAAGATCTTGACTCGAATGGATGCATTTCGAGTTACAACACGGCTGCAAAGCTGTTCAATGGAGCTCTCCTTCATTTAACACAAGAGATGAGATCTGAGATGAAAGATGCCACAATTGTCTATGTAGATATATACGCCATTAAATACGGCATGATATCCAATGCTGCAAGACACGGTACTATTAATAAGCTTTATCCTTTCCATATTTACGGAAATGTTTATAAAATCAGATTACCATTTGTAAATGCAGGATTGAAGTGTTATTAATAGCACATAAGTTAAAAAGACAGTATATATTGCATGAACTGAAGTGTTGTTGCAAATGCAGGATTCAGTAGCCCGTTGATGACGTGCTGTGGATCGGGAGGGCCACCCTACAACTATGATATTAGGGTTACTTGTGGTAACCCGGGTTATCAAGTCTGCGGAGAAGGGTCCCGGTTCATCAATTGGGATGGCATCCACTACACTGAAGCTGCTAATGCAATTGTTGCCAAGAAGGTGCTCTCTACTAATTATTCAACTCCGAAGGTAGCATTTGATTTCTTCTGTCGAAGGTAGACTTTCAAAACAGCAACATTTTTGCAAAATGTCAAGTATCAAAATTCAAGGTGACGGGTTTCAGAACGTAGACTTCCATACTGGGGTGGGGTCTCAAATATGTCTGTGAGGCTTAATCACAAGGAAATTACCCATTGGAGGAAGTTGGTTAAAATCGATCGAATAATGACTTTGCTTTTCAATCTCACAAATTTTGGCTTCCAAAGCGAATGCTTAGTTGTCACTGTATATATGACGAAATTCACAATCAGGGCGTGCGTGACTCATTAAAACTGAATTTGTTTGAACATCAGGGAAAAATTCAGATCAGAACGAGTTACAATCAAACAAATGGACAGGACATCCTTATAAGTTACAAGAGCATGATTATGAATGGACAGGACATCAGGGAAAAATGCTATAAAAGTCGGTTGCTAACCACACAAAAATTATGAATGTTGATACAACAATATTATATTGACATCAAAAGCTGGTTTCCATCTGGTAAAGGGATTGTTAATCGCTTCACCTCCTATCTAAAGTGGAAGTCTTCATTCGTCAGCCATAGTACACAGAAATACACTACATCTACACACTTAACTCAGTTCTCTTTGGAGTGGTCTTTTTTGTGCATAAATTTTAATTGAGAGTGCATTTTCTCCTGTACTACTTTTACGTACAGAGACAATGAGTGAACATTACACAATAAGCAGAGTAACTCAAAGCACAAATTCCTTCGATGCTACAGCATTTCCTCACTTTCGTTTTCCACAAATTCATGGTCAAATCATAACTCAAGGAACGGGCATTGCTTTCTTGCATGCTCCGGGATTAGCTTCACAAGTGTCTCAACAGGCACTCCCTTCACCTCTGCATCAGATCACTCATCTTGTTAGGAAATGGAATGTTACAGACACATGGAAAGAAAATTAGAAAATCTTTACTCGTGGTAAATTTCATACCGTGAGCTTTGAAGTTGAATAATGGAGGAAGGTACCGTCCATTTGGTAGGCGGGTGTTTGGGTCACGTAACTCATCAAAGAATGGATGTATTAGCACATCCAACTGCATTACATAAACATGTACATTCAGAATTCAGGTGCTTTTTATTTTGACAAATGAATTTGAGTGCTCTTAGAAATTGAAAGACAAGCCATGCAAAAGAGAGAAATGGCTGACCATAATCTCAGAGCAATTGAATGGTTAGGCCATTAAAGAAAAAATATTCTTATAGCACGATATATGCAAATTGAATACTCTAAAACCCATGTAGCACAAAATAAAACGTAGGCAATAATATTTACGTCCTAATAATACTCTAAAAAGAACTGTTGCACCCAAACCTGCATTAACTATATGCTTTAAGAATCCTTTACTTACAGCTTCGCATCGCAGGTTTGGAGAGTACTGCAGTAACCTTGAGACCAAATCTACTGCTTCAGGAGGCATGCGTTTTTGGAATATCTATAAGAGGACAATTACACATGTCAACAAATGTTATCACGAAAAAACAGTCATGTCATTCTCACAAATGAAGAATCCACCTACATACCTTGTGCCAAGGATGAGCTTTAATTTGGGGGAAACTTGAATTCAGTATAGTTAGGGTTCATGCACTTGATCTCTTCTCTTGTTGGTGTGCCTAATACCTGCAAAGCAATAGAATCCGTTGATTGGAGGAACAAATCAGAGCATATGTACCTTAATTATGTCTGGATCTGTGTAGCAGACATTAAATATAGCCTGGAGCATATATAGAAAACAAACCAGCATATATACCTTTATTATCTCTACTAGTTGATCCACTCCACTTTCTCCAGGAAATAGAGGCTGAAAGTCGATAGAGAAAACCAAATAAGGCATATAAGTGTGCATGTAAAAATGATTCAAAGCAAATCAGAACAAAAATACACACAACAATGACAAACATACTTGCCCAAGAAGCAGTTCAGCAAGTACACAGCCAGCAGACCAAACATCAATGGCTGTGGTGTACTCGGTTGCTCCAAAAATTAGCTCAGGAGCTCTATAATATCTAGAACAAATGTAAGAAATATTGGGTTCCCCTTTTACCTGTTGACTAACACAGTTTTCCAGTTAAAAGCTAGATTGCCGATTATAGTTGATAAAATTGAACAAATTTTGAAAGAGCAATCCAGCATACCAAGACTTTAGCACTTCCAAAATCACAAATTTTAAGCTGTTGTGAATGCGGATTGACCTGCAAGAAAAGATTACTAGAAATTTTAGTCAGTGGATCTCTGATAGTTTGAATACAGATAGCTTTCTTAATATAAATAAACAATTATCTTCTTGTGATTAAGAGCAACAGTGCAAGTACAAAAGAGATTTTTGCAAACAAGTAGTGCAAACATTAAAGGCAGTTCTTTAAAAAAGCTAAATGAAAACCATATGATGGAAGTGAAATAAAAACCCAAGCCCACCATCTGTTCATAATGCAAAGGATCATAGCTTGCATAAAACATCACATACTAAACACATGAAAAACATGCATTTTCATTCACTGATAAACATACCAAAAGATTTTGAGGTTTAATATCTCGATGACAAACACCAATACAACGATGGATGTATGACAACGCCCTGAAAATCTGCAATTAATAAACAGGGCATTACTGTAACCTGAAGCATCTGTACCACAAAAAAACTGTTGACTAAAATAAAGAAAACTAGTATGACTAAAATTTACCTGATATGTGTACAGTTTTACATATATTGAAGGCATCTTCTGGCTTAACTTATTGTAGTGTTTTATCACCCGGTGAACTGTTTCAGGGACATACTCAAGGACCAAATTCAGATAGACTTCTTCTTTATCAGTTGTTGAGAAGAAACAATGCTTTAAAGACACAACATTAGGGTGGTCAAAAAGACGCATTGTCTGCAGCTCACGGTTCTTGTATCTCTTATCCTGAAGAACCTTCTTTATGGCCACAGTTTCCCCCGTCTCTAAACATTTGGCCTGAAAATTACAGATTTTGAATCATCCACTTCAAACACTAATCATAGACAGCAAATCTAGATCATAATCCTACCTGGAAAACAACTCCAAAGGATCCATGTCCAACAACCCGCTCTGCCATGTAGCTAATAGTCTGAATTTGAGGAAAAGGACAGTAAAATTAAGACAACAACCCAACAAAAAGTTGATCCTCATGATCATACCATACCATTTCTATGCATAAGTTGATCCTTGAGAAATGCAAGAAAGAAAAAAAAATGCATTTTAGCATATAAGATTAGCATAATACCTGCTTTGGTTGACCATTCTTTCCACCAATTGTTGTGACTATAATATGACCTGCCTCTGTGCCATTACCATCAACAACTGTGGCCTCTATGTCCTGAATATTCGTTGATGCTGTAACTAAGCTAGTGGCTGAATAACACATATGAGTATGAGATCAGGATTTACCTTATCATCTCTGATTTTCATATTACTCATCTCTTCTTGAAGCTTATCGATACCATGACCACTAGTCTCTCTCAGACCAGAGGTGGGAGCCACTCCAACTGAAGTCATTTGTTAGTCTGCACTCTGCAGTGCTCACTCAGCTCAAACACACATCTGATCCAGGCAAATTAAAGATATGGATTAGTATTCCAAAAGACCACAAGAAGAAAGACAGAGAATTAGACATAGTGTGAGCTTCATCTATCATTGTCAAAAATTAATTAGGTTATACACTAAATGTATAAGACATCCAATTTACTCATAAGAGAAGAAAAGCACAACTACTAGCCATTAAAATTGGCACCTAGTAGTTAAAGATGTGCTATATGTCAAAACCAAATCATTGTTCTTCTGATACAGAGCAAAAGCTATGGAAAATAAATTACATGAAAAAACCGGAAGAGTGAGGGAGGAAGAAGAAGACTATAACGGATGGAAATAGTAGTTGTTTGGAGGCCTAAGCAGAAAAATAAACCTCAAAACAGAAAATCAAAATTTCTGCACTCACAAACTAAAAATCCTACCAAGAGTAAAACTATTCATTTCCAAGAAACCTCACCCTTGGCCCCCAAAAGAAACCCCCCCCCCCCCCAAAAAAAAAGAAATAAGGAAAAAAAAACTGAGCTATTATGGCAATCATGATCAACAGAACATCACTCCAAAAGGGAATTTAATGTATGCATAAAGAAATGAAAAACATTTTTCCGCCTTATAATCTGGATAAGGAAGACGAGTTCCTAAGATCACTTTCACTGGACAAATAATTGAGCTATTTTTTTTTTCTTACAATTGAGCTATTTTTTTTCAGGAAAAGGAAAAATAACATAGACCTTAAGATGGTAAGGAAATATATAAAATACCAAATCCAATCACCATAGCAAGATCACGAGAATAATAAAGAAAACAGGTTAAACAGCGGGGAAAAAAACATAAATCACTTGAATTGGATCTTTAACAGAAACACCTCCAAATTCAAAAAGCCACCAAAGCTCAAACACAAAGCCCTAGAATGCATAATAGGGGAAACAAGATAGAAAACGAAAGACAAATTGTAAACGAGAAAAACAAAACATGATACGGGAAACAATAAGAAAGATGTTTGTACCGAAATCTAAGAATTTCCAGAAGAGTGACGAAGAGACCACCGTCCGATTAAGGAGCTGAATGAACGAGACCGGAGGCTGGAGTCAAAAGGCTACCAGAGAGAAGACGAAGGGAGAGAAGAGAGAGAAGGGCGTCCAGTCTTTACCGAAATGCAAGAAAGTCTTTTTTCTATTCAGGGAAATTCCAATGGCTAAATTACACAAAAACTACTTTTTTTTCATAAGGAAAGAAATTAGGATGACCACTAACAAACTACTGGCCGCCCTAAATCATCATGGGAAATGAGGGTAAATAAGCCCGAATCAGCTGCAAGTGGGACGGAGGAGAAATGCTAAACCATCCAGCGATGAAGTCCGCCACAAAATTACACTCCCGAACAACATGAGAGATGCTCCAATCCTGGAAACGAGCCAACAAGCAATGGATATCCGCACGCAGCAACTCAATTTCCCACGGGCAGCGCCAGTCACCGAGCACGGCATTGACCAGCTGCAAACTATCGCCTTCTATCTGGATCCGGGGAATGCCACGTCTGGTGGCCTCGAGAAGTCTCTGGCGCAAGGCGATGGTCTCGGATATCAGCACAGACTGTCGACCAATCAGTCCTCCGTCGAAGTGGATGGGGGAGCCACCAGAGTCCCTGAGGATGAACCCGAATGAAGCCACGCCATCTGCATTAACTGCACCATCAAAATTCAGTTTAATAAAATCACTTTTGGGTTTTTCCCATTTGGTTCGCTTTCTTCCAACCCGACCCCGTACACTAAGGTTACGGGGACCGGAGGATGTAGCGGCTTCTACAAGTTTCCAATCTTTTATCTGGTTCCGGACGAGCTCAATAATTTGATCGGCATTGGTCAAGTTAGTTCTGGCGTTGCAATCAAAGACTCTCTTGTTTCTCGAGAACCAAACGCACCACCAAATATTGGTGAGGAGTTCAAATTCCTCTTTGGTTGTCAATTCTTAATTTCCTCCAGAATCTCGTGTGGTTTTTTCCCGTTCGGGGGAATCAAGCTGGTGATCCCCCGTAATTTTGGGTCTAATGAGTTAAGGGTTGCCTTAGTGAGTGGGCATGATAGTAACACATGGTATGTGTCCTCCACTGTGCAGTTACATGCTTCGCAGCCTTGTGTTACCGGAATGTGGTTTTCCGCAAGTCTAGTTTTAGTTGGCAGACCGTTTCGGGCTACTTTCCAGATGAAGTTCTTCATTTTAGGAGGGACATTTAGCCGGTTAATCCATTTTAGGAGGGACAAAAACCACTTCTAATTATAGATGACTTTCATTCAGCAAGCCTTATAAATTTGAAATTACATAAAACAATCCAAATTCAACCTTCCATTCAGTAATGAGCCACAATCGACATTTATTTAAAGGTTATTTTTTTGTCAACCATGTCCATAGGAGTAGAAAAGCAGATCTTGTAGTGCTATCACAAAGTCGCTAGACATTTGACTAAATGCCCGAAGGCTATTTAAAGGTCATTATAGAGTTAGTCTATTTTCGATATTTTATTTAATACCCACACTGTTACAAAAGTTCATTAGATAACCTTGAAAGAATTTGATAATGTTCACATGATTAAGAGATTTGAAAGAGAATGAAAAAGAGCTTTGCATTGAATTAGTCTCATTCTATTCACCATAACCTTGGTAATCAACTTGTAGATCACATTATAGAGGCTTATAAGCCGAAACTGCTTAATTCTCTCGGGTTTAGCAACTTTTGCGAGGAGAACAATGACGATTTTATTAACTCTAGCATGCAACTTCCCAATTCTGAAGAAGTTCTTCACAAAATCTCGAATAGAGTGGCCAATGGATCCAACATTTTTGAAAAAAGAGTGGATGAAACCCATCAATCCCGGGTGCTTTAAAATTGTCCATCTGGTTCATAGCAGCATTAATCTCTAAATTTGACATCGGTGCAAGAAGAGACCCCCATTGGATTGGTCAAATAGACAGGAAAGAATTCCGAGCAACATTCTCCACCATGTCAACCGGGTCATGAGCCAAATTTAGAGCCTTAAAATAGTCCATGGCCAAATTTTCAACCAACTTACAATCCTCAACCACAACCCCATTGTAATCCACAACGGAGTCAATTCTATTACGTCTTCGTCTAACCACAATCAAGATACGGAAGAAAGATGTATTTTGGTCCCCCGTACAAAGCCAATTTTCTCTTGACTTTTGAAACCCAAAAAGCACCTCCTATTCAAGATTTTCGATCAAATTAGTCTACAAATTAGCCTCCAACTTGAGTAAAAACGGATTGACCCCATTGGAGAAGGCTTTGTGAATCCCAGAGAGCCTATCATGAATTTTATTCTTCTTAAAATGAATGTTGTCGAAAACTTCTTTATTTCATATTTAAGGAGGGTTGCCTTTAAAGAATTAAGAGTCGTATGGGCATCTACAATATGATCCCAATTACTAGCCACCAGCTCCTTGAACGATTGTTAGGAATGTGTAATATAGGAAAAATATAGGCATAATTTGTAAATAGGTCAAAAGCCTATAAATGCCTAGTGTATTCACTTTTACAACATCTTTGAACAATTACTAAATTTACTATCTTATTCTTACTTTCTCTCCTCTGCAACTCTTCTCTAAACTCCTCTTATCCCTAACCTTTCTCCTTATTCTGTCTTTCTTTCCCTTAATCTCTTCTTCTATCCTAAATTCAGATTAGGATCATTACAAACTGGTATCAGAGCGTACGATTCTTGCGCATAATTTTAACCTAATTAAATCGATCGACATTGTTGAGTTTGAAAACAAAAATAACTATGGCGGAAGCTCCCAAGTTGGATTCATGGCAGAAATTTAGGCTTCAAACACAAGAATTCGATCAGAAGTTCTACCAAAATCTCAACGAAATTCGAGTTGCTAGGGGTATGCCTTTGTCATATTTTTCTCCAGAGGCGGCCTTGAGGTTTGTTAGACTTCCTTGCAACACTTTGGGGGATTTCAATGAAGATTTGAAGCGTTTGGGTAAAGAGATCGTGAATTAAGATCAAGTATGGAACCAATTAAGTGTTGATGAGAAGATTAGTTGGTTGAGGGTCCCAATGGGGTTGCCTCCTTTGATCGATTACTCGAACCAAACGTCGGAAAATTTTAAAGTCGAACCCATTCCTGGCGAAGTTTTTGTAAGACAAGGTTTCAAGATGGTGGAGGAAATTCCTGAGAAAACATAGCCTCTACTTCAGCAGATCATCACGTCGTTGAACTCAAATCAGTGTTTTGTGTTGTTCCCTTCAATCACTTATTCGATCAAAAAGACCGGATATATTGATGTTGAACCCATTCTTGGAGCAAGTCTTGGAAAACAAGATGGCAATACAGATTTTCTTGGTGCCAGTTCTACTAGTAAGGCAAAAGAACTAGGAGGGTCGAACATCCAGGCACTGAATTTTTCCAATTTGGCTCAAGCGACTTATGAACAAAGCGTTTCTTTTGGGGGGGTGAACTCAAGGAAGACGAAATTTCATATCAGAATCAGTTGAATAGCGAGACTCCTAAAGTGGGACTGTGCGACAATGCCCAAGAAATTGGAGGACTATATGGGAATCTGCCGAATTCAGCGGAAGAACTCGTTGAAGAGCTTAACTACAATGAACAATCGGGGCAGAAGGAAGATAATTTTGGGCAAATCATGAATGATTTGCAAGAATATCTAGAGGAGACCGACAATTCAAGGCAAGAAGCTGAGAATGATTCAAAAGACCTTCAAATTGGGAAGGGGTTCTCCAAGCATGATTTGAAGAGGCCATTGAAGGTAATTTCCTCCTTTGATGTTTTTGATATTTCTGCTGCACACCAGGTGTTCGCTGAAATGCCTGATAGAGGTTTCAATGGGTTTGACTATACTATTCAACTGAGCAATGCCCTTTCTTAAATGGGTGATAGGAATTTAGATCCTAGTGATCTAATGGAATCGAGATTTGCCAAAAAGGCTAGTTTGGAGTTTCAAGAAATTTTGTTAAGAGATGTTGCAGTAGCTAAAGGCAATAACATATGTGTTGTTTTTTATCCTGGTATTATCAACAAGGAAGATGGAATAGTTGCACGAATTGGTATTGATTATATAATTCAGCTATGCAAGCTTCATCCTCAATAAGATATTAGCCAAAGAAAATTTGTGCAATTGCTAGCTTTCATTTCTGATGATCTTGATGTGTCTGCTGGGTTTTTGGAGGATGAGTTAGGAGTCTTTGTCCATTCTACTTTTGAATTTGGGTTTCTTAACTCAATTAAGATCAAATGGTTCGTCTTTGATCCAGGGATTGTTAGATGTGATCAGTTTAGCAAGATGTTTGAGCTGATTCCTATCAAGTCATGTCAAAAATTCATTAGCTTGATTTGGGATCCTGGAGGATTGAGTAGATTGCTTTGTTTCATGTTACTTGGGACCTTATAACAGCCCCGAAGTAGTATTTGCTAAACTAAGACAGAGTTAAAAGAGAATATGCTAATGCTTTGGGAGGTTGAAAGTTAAAGAGGCAATGGCTCTCAAATCAGCAAGTGACCAAACACAATTCCACCTTCAATCTCTCAAATCAGCAAGAGGCAATGGCTCTTAAAAAATCAAAAAAAAAAAATCAAAAAAATTTGAAAAACACAAAAATATTACATTTAGGTTCTTATTTCCCCATTGTTTGATTCCTCTTGTGTTTCTAAGTTAAGTATAAGTTATAACCCATGATTTCCATGATTTATTGAAGTTGATATGATATGAGCATGATCATTGATTAATTACCTTGATTATAGGATGGAGCATGTATTTAGCTTGAGTATTTGATTCATTCTGAAGTTCTAGACAATAATTAGCCTTGTGAGATATTTTTGGCCTTTCATGATTATTTGTTCTCTACATTCTTGAGTGTATCACCATGACTATCTAGCTCTAGAACTTGCGTTAATACTCTTTGTCAAGGCTGCTTATATGATTGAATGCATGACATTAAAATGATTGAGGCAATGTTTCTTATAGCCTATTATTTCCTTTCCTACCTGACAAGATCCATGTTCTTGACACCCCTATTTCTTTTGAGCTTTAAGCCTATTTTTGATAGCTCCACAAAATGATTCCTAGCCTAATAAGCTTGACCCATAATCCGGGATTTAGGACTTTAGGTTGTGGTTGTATTTTGTGTGAGTTTGATGTAAGTATGGGGGAGTTGGAAGAAAAGGAAGAAAAAGAGGAAATACAACTCTTGGTTTCAAAGTAAAAAAAAGTTGAAGATGAAAAGTTTGATTGCAAAAGAAACGCAAAAGAAAGAAAATTGAGCTTAGTTGTTAGTAGTCTTCATTAATAAAGCGAGAAAAGAGTGGAAGAGATAAGAAAAATAAATAAAAGAGAAGCAAAGTGCTTAAGTGTTAATGTAAGGAGTTGGTAGAGTGAAGAAGGGAGTGTTATGAAAAAGTGTGTTGAATTTTGGGTTAGGATTAGTTCTTTATCCCGGATTTAGCACCACAGGCCAAATATGATCCCTTCCAAATTTCTCTTTACCTTGGCCCCATTACAAGCCTTAAAAAGACCTCTTGATTTTTGTTATGTGTTTGATCCCCAGCGGTGGAGATTTAGAACTCTGATGCAAGCATATGGTAGTCTAGTTTTCATGGTTGATTTTGAGTGAAACGCATACCTTTAAACACTTGAGAGTTTGAGTGCAAACACATTTACCTTGGTGAGGTCTAGAATGAATGAATGCTCTTTGCTCTTTGCTTGTTATAATGCATGTTAGGAAGTCTTGGTCGGGTTCTTGATTATATGAGAAATGCTTGTTTGATTTGAGATGGATGTAAGATTGCATTTTTGTGGTGTGACTTGGATTTATGTCTTGCATGAGGACAAGCAAGGGTTAAGCATGGGGGAATTTGATAACTTGCATTTAGGTAGTGTTTAGGATGCATATTTATGTTTATTTTGCATGGTTTTAGCTTAGTTCAGTCTAGTTCTTAGGTTTTTAGGTTTTCTAGGAAATTCGGGTTTTGCGCTTGTTTTGTTCGGTTTTGCAGATCTTTCGGTAAACAAGCATGGACGGGATGGATCTTATAGGACTATGGTGAAGTTTGAGGAAGCTTAGAGTGATACAAGTGAAGATTAGAAGAGTTAATGCCCAAGAGCTTATGTGAAAAGAACGCTTAAACCCGGGCTATGCATTGGAGTTCTTGTTTCGACACCTCTATCTTGCAATGCTTGGTTTGGGAGCTATAGTGCTCGGATGGAGATGAATTTGTTATTGAATCTAGACGTTGTTTTAGGTTGTTAAATGATTAGGGTTGTTTAGACTGTTAGTTCTTTCAACTATTTATGAAGTTTGGGTCATAATCCTTAGTATGAGTATAATCCACAATAAATTATTCAAGGGAATTGAGAATCAAGATAATCAATGATCAATAAGCATATCTATGATGGATGTAACTAGTTGAACATGCTTTTCTCATATTTGTCAAACTCAATCATATTTGCATTCTTAGATAGTTTCAAACTTTGCATAGTAGATTAGAATTCCATTCATAAAACCCCCCTATTAGTTACTTGGCACTTAAGTAATAGCACTTTTACACGAGTCTCTGTGGGATCGACCCTTGCTTACCATTCTACTCAGATTGGTAAAGTTAGGATTCTTTGATAGGTAAACGACTGAAAACTACCTCATCAATGCACCAAGGAATGAATAAAGTGAGCATACAAGCAAATAATTTAAATCTCCACTTTATTGTCGTTCCAAAGCAACCAAATTCCCGCCACGAACCAAACTGCTTCAATGCGAACACTTTGCGAGAAGGACATACGACTACAAACTTGATCTGCTTAAGGGCCATATATCTTAGGATCAATAATTGCAAGGATATCAACATATTGATGTTTCAACATATAACGTATGGCCCTATGGAACTCGTCATTACCGGCTCCATGACAATTTGATAGAATGCTATTCATGGGAAACGATGGGAGAAAAACGAAACTGCAAAGCATCCTTAGACCGATTGATCCACTATAGGGTCAACGCCATCATCCTACATGGATGTGATGTCGTCATTATTCGTCTGCGAATTCGAATTGTCATGGTTCGGTTGCCGATCAAGCTACCCGAGTCGCCAACCAAGGTAATATGATCTGCCTCTTCCTGTGATTTGACTAAAAATCAAAATTTAATATTTGTTAGTGCACAAAAATTCACCTTTATGCCCTAATGATTTCTCCTCTTGATTCGCCTTTTCGTTGTCTTCTGTTCAAAACTTCTTTAGCCTAGAACTTGCAAAACAACGGACACATGGGGGCGGGGTCCTCGTAATCCACCTCCAATGCCTAAGTCAAAAGAGCAGTTTGTCGATTGAATGTCGAGATAAATGGTGAGACTTGCGAGCGAGTTTTGCGAGTATTGAATATATATATGCTTACCATACATGGCACATACATGTATTTATAATGGAAGAAAGGAAGAAGAGGAGATCGAAAATCTCCCCCATGGCCTACCGAAATACTCTAGGCCCAACAAGCGATTTCTTGCTCCTCAATTCATGCGGATATTCTATCTTTCGACTAAGATAGAATCTTCCATTATGGCGAATTATTTACGAAATTTAACAAGATAAAATCTTACCATAATAATAACCTTATTTAAAGAAAAAGATAGAAAAATAAATAGAAGTACCTTTCTTATGGAAAATAGCTCAAATAAGTATATTATTATTTTATCATACTCTTTTTTCCAGTCATCCCACCATTAACAATATGATAGAATTTTCCATTATGGCGAATTAATTACCAAATTTAAAAAGATAAAATCTTACCATAATAAAAATCTTATTTAAAGAAAAAGATAGCAAAATAAATAGAAATACCTTTCTTATGGAAAATAGCTCAAATAAGTATATTATTATTTTATCATACTCTTTGTTCCAGTCATCCCACCATTAACAACATGTATTACTTTTATTTAATAAGAGATCATTCAAGATTGATATTCAAAAACTCAAATCAAATCCATATAACTATATATACCAATCTCAAATAAATCACTTTTTTGGGTCCGAAATTTTGTTAAGGGGATTTAAGGCACAAGGGCTTCAATGGTACATTGATGACATCGGTGGTGTGGATGTGCTTGAAGAAAGCTCGTAGGGTTGAGAGACAAGCCAAAAGTTAAAGACTAGGGGCTGTTTGGATTACCATTGAAAATGCATTATCTTGCATCATAATGCAAGATTTAATATAAAATTACATTATCTTGTTTTATAATTGAAGATAATGTATTTTCAATGGTAATCCAAACATGCCGTAGAAAGTTTTTGTATAAATGATATTACAATCAAATTAAATGCCATTAGATGCAACCATCCAATCCGTTACTTCTCTTTTATAGTAAACCAATGATTACAACTTGAGCGTGGAATCATGATTAGGGGTGTCAATCGGGCGGGTCGGGTCAGGTCAATTCAGTTTCGGGTAAGTTTGGATTCGGGACAAATTCAAATATTTTGAAAATCGGGTCAAATTGGGTTGGTTCATTTCGGATCGGGTGCTCAATTAATCGAGCAAAGTCGGGTTTCGGGTCAATTTTGGTCGGGTCATTCGATTTTCAGTCCAACTTGATTTTGGATAAGTCCGGTTTCGGGTTTAGATAGATTTCGGATTTAGTCGGATTTCGGGTGAGTCGGGTTTCGGGTTTTTCAGATTTCGGGTGAATCGAATTTCGAATTTGGCCGAATTTCGGGTTAATCTGATTTCGAGTAAGCCGAATTTGATTCAGACCATTATTTTTTGTAGTTTAACTACTCTAGGGTCTAAATATTTAATGTAACATTTAAATTAAAAATATAATTATAATAATTATTCACTATTATTAATATTTTAAAACATAATGTAATTTTCGGATGGTTTCGGGTCGGGTAACTTCGGATTTTTGGATAGTTTCGGGTCGGGTAACTTCGGATTTTCGGATGACTTTGGGTCGGGTATCATCGGATATCGGATTGCATCAGGCTAGTCCATTCGGGTATAATCGGTTTTGGGTTAATCTCGGTTTCGGGTTTTTTCGGATTCGGGTCAAATTAGTTCGGGTCAAACATGTCTCGGGTATAAAAGTTTTTATGTTTTTCTCGGGTCGGGTTCGGACTCGAGCGGGTTTCTCGAGTCGGGTCAAGTTTTGCCAGCCCTAATCATGATGATGGGGGCGAGCAAAACAAGTCACCGAAAAAGAGTAACAAGCTGGATAAATAAAGACAAATTTATAGAGCCAAAAACATAAATTTATAGGCTTAATAAAATATATATAGCTCCCTTTAATTGTGCCAATTTGTTATATAGACACCTCACCTTTAGTTTAGACCTATTGAATACTTAAACTCTACATTTGTGTTCTATTAAGTACTTGATTGCTGAGTTGGCAAAATGGGTGAACTTCACGCACTCTAGGGAAAGTGGGAGAGTGACGATTAAGAAATTTTTGTTTTTTGTTTTTTTTCTTCTTCTTTCTTCTACCCTTGAAGTGGATTTTATTTTTTTATGCAATCTTTTCTCCATGCCCACGACGCTACCGACGACGATGCTCCTTCCACCAACATCGACGACGACGCTCCTTCCACCGCCACCGACGACGCTCCTTCCATCGCAACCGACGACACTTATTAGGTGTCGTTACGTTTCTCCATTCCTCTAGCACCAGTGCATAACCCCACAACAGTCGTTGCTCAAGCGTCCTCTCGCCGCTGACTTCTTCTCCCCGTCCTCCGAGGGGAGCGTCAATGTCACCGTCTGCTCGAGCCGCTAGATTCTCCGACCTCGAATGGCGGTACCACAAGCGGTGACTTTTCCATGGCGGCACCAAAACCAATTATGGAGATTTTTGCACAAATCGAAATCAACTAAAAAAATTCAAGAAATTTGCAATCAAACCATGTGGTAAATATAAATTTCACAAAGATCTATACACATCTATAAGCAATTTCAAGATTCAAGGTCACATGATTATAAATTTTGAATTTGAAATATTGGTTCAAGAACCCTAATTTTTGAATCTAAAAATAAACCAGCATACTTAATCAACCAACTAAAACAAGAGAATGCTAGAATAATGCAATATCATGAGACAAGCTTTTGATCCAAGCAAAAAAAAATTAATCAAATTTCTTTGAAATCTCGAACAAGGAGGATGAAGAACACTGCTTGAAAATTTCACATTCCAAAAATATTTTTTTTTACTTTTATTAAAATAATTAAAAATATATTATATTTATGGATGTAGCATCTACATAGCATTCACGTGGCATGCATATGGCATAATAGTTTTACAAATCAGGACGCGTACAAAACACATGATAAAGTCCTAGCCTCGAGGTATTCAATAGAACACAAATGTAGAGTTTAAGTATTTAATATGTCGAAACCAAAGGTGAGGTGTCTATATGACAAATTAACACCATTATAGAGGGCTGTATATATTTTAAACCTAAATTTATATTAATTTGCAACTTCTCATACAGATTTGAGGTCTGGGCCGTCGGGCCCTTGGGAAACAAGATAGACATAATAATTATATACTACTAACAAAAAGAATGACTCTGTTTTTAAACATTTGATCAAATTTCAACCATCAACACTATCTTGAACTAAGAAAAAAGACCATTGTATATAACTTTGACCCAAAAAAAAAAGAGAAAAGAAACAGATTTGGCACTAGATCATGATTTTTATGATCTAAATCAATGATGCATGCTCAATAATTCACCGCCCTACAATTCCCTCTGATTTGTCCTTGGTTCCCAGTCATGACCTCAATCGAGCCCATCCGAACCATGGCTCTGGCAAACTCACTAGCCCACACCATATTATCCCTTGCATACTTGTTCACCATATACACAGACGAAGGACTAGTCATCAAAGCTTGATCCGAGGTCAACACTCCTCGGTTCCTAGTCAACTCTCCAAAGTACTTGTTATCGAGCCCATTGGGCGTCTCGAACTCTAGTGGGACGGCTGAATTGGGGCCGTTAGCCGGGCATTGTGCCTGGAGCAAGCTAGCAAAGCTTTGGTCCAAGGAATTGTCTTGTGGGCTAATTAGTGTTGCAGAGAAAGAAGAGCAATGGGACACGCCAATGGAATGTGCTCCAGAGAGTGCAACCATGTCTTCCAAAGACAGTCCTTTTGTGAGAAACTTGTCTTGGAGCTGTCCAAGATTGAATTGCGGGGCAGGGAGATGGAAGAGAGGCTCGTCTTGGCGGGAAACTAGGCCGTCTCTTCTTCCAGAAGGGACGGTGTAGTGGATGTGGCCAAGCTTCAAGATGCTGTCCCGTGCTGCAAAGGCTAGGATGTCGGAGCAGGAGACGGTTTGTGGGCACGCGAATTCAAGCTCTTTCTTGATTTCGTTGGAAGCCTCGGAGAGTGCCGTTGTTTGGTGGGCTTGTCTTCTCTGATGGGTTTCCTGGTGTTGAGTCTAGTAGTATAGAAGCATCACATCCCTGTATAATAGCAAGTGCAAAGTGTAAGTAGAGTTATAAAATCTATCAAATTGATGTACGTTATTCCAAAATTATATCATCAATTAGGCAAAAAACAAAAAGAAAAATAAAAGACAATTGAGTACTTGATCGATGTAGAAGTGCATATAATTTACCCTGACAAAACAATCATGGAAGTGTAGTCTAATGAGACCAGCTCCTAAGCCAAGGTTTTGGGTCACAAAGCTGTTAACCACTCTCCTCACAATGGCCTCAGCTGGGGGGCAGCTCCATTGGTAAAAACCGACTCGTAGCCGTCTTGTTTTGCCCTGGAGAACTCTGTCGTGAGTGAAGAAACGGCGAGAAGGGAAAGAAAATAGAACAGAGCACTACACTTGAATGAAGCCATTGTATGCAAGTTGAAAAGGAAGAACACTTGTTGAAAGAAGAAAAGGATGGTGAATTACGTGAATGATGATGAAATTGAAGTATGTTTGAAGTTTGAATTAATTTGCATTGAGATGGAGAGACGAAGAAGATAGGTATATATATATATGTATATATAGAGAGATCGATCAGATGATGAAGCAAGGAAATAGCAAGGATGATGCATGGAGGAGAGTTAAGAGTTAGGTGAAAGCTTGTGTAGAAGAAGAAAGCGAGTAGTGGGACTGACTACACTACTGGAAGCAGCACGACAAAGCACAAAGCAGGCAGAAGCTATCAATATTTTGAAGCGTTCTACTTACTTGTGTGCGCTTGGTCGTCGTCTTAATTTCTCTTGCTCCTCCATTTGAGCAACCGTGTGTATATTGTAATAAATTAATGCACTACATTTAATGTCCAATTAGATTGTGCAAATAATTGTCTGGGGTTTGTTTAACGTGTGTGCCCAAAAGATTCACCAACTCCAATACCAAATTATGTGGAATGTGATACAAATTAACACGAGACAAAAATTATTTTGAATATTTTGTTGCATACTATATATGTTCATTTCGAACTAATTTTTTTTTAAAGTTATTGTAACAACAACAACAACCATTGGTAAAAACTAAGCTACCACTAAAGACTAGCCTAAATCACCATCTACTAGATGGTGATCTTGAGACAACAACAACAAACCAAATCTAGTCAAAACAAAATTTAAGGCTTCAAATCTTCAAAACTTCAGATCTTCAAATCTTCAATCTTCAAATCTTCAAATTTGTAGATGCCGATATCCAAAAGCAAGAAAAAGGGCAAGACAAATCTTCCCCTTCTACAAAAGGTCAAGAACAACACAAAGCTTGGCCATAGAAGTCAATCCAGAAATCAATCCGAAAAGGGTCAAAAGAGCAACGAGCAAGATCAGATCCACACCGAAATGGACCAACAAGAAAACCCGAACTCTAAAATTTCAATTGAGAAGTCGAATAAGGGGAAAAAGGGACTGATTCCAACAACAATACCTTCAACAAAGTGGATGGACAGATTTGTTTTATGACGGACGACAAAACCAGACACCACCTTCGCAAAAGAGGGTGGTAGCGCAGGGCGGTACATCGTGGAGTGGTTCACAGCCAGCGAAGACAACGGTGAGGGGGAAAGGGGTATATTTGCCGCTAGAAACGCAGGCAAGGACGTCAACGAGGTACCGAGACGAGAACGAAGGGAGGGGCCGGGGAATTGGAGGGGGAAGGCTGCGGCTAGGGGGAAGGGAGAGGCATCCATGAAAGAGGAGGGGCAGAGGAGGCCTAGGGCCGGCGCCCTTGGCTCCCATGGGAGCGTTTTTCTTTTAGGGTCGGCTCTCTTCAAAAAATAAGTTGGTGAAACATTTGAAATTATTTCGAACTAAATTTGCACACCGTAAGTTGTTGCGAGAAATGTCATGGCTAAAAAGGAGGTTAAATATCACTACTATATAAGGGAAGATAAAAAATTTACGTATTAATTAAAGTTTTTGATTAACAAATAAATTTCAATTTTATTTTAAATTAATAATTAATAAATTATCGATATAATTTCTCGTCCTCCAATTTATTACGGCTTACCCGAAATTTGACAAAAGTATATACATATATAGCATTATAAAAACATGTATGTAACTAAAAGGATTACATCTATAAGACCTGAGGTTCAACTCTAGTAGATGTGAACAATTTTTTTAGAGATTTACACAACAAAATTAGACGCGCGATCCAAGTCAAGAAAAATATAATTTTGATAAATCAGTGAACAACTAAAAAAAACACGTATCTTGTAATTGTTTAGCCCATTCATCTCACTGAGTACAATGTTTGTACAATGTTTGCTCAGTATAAACATTTTGATAGTCTTATAATAAAAAAACACGTATCTTAGTGTGCATGATGATCTTATAATAAGTGTGTACAATGTTTATACTAAGTGTATATTATATCGTCATTGACTATGCATATGCTTTATATCGAGTATGCATGTTCTAGTAAACATTTTTTTAACAACAGAGGGTCACAAAAAATTAGAAAAACAACAAAGGGTGTTATCATTGCTTGTGTATGCATGGTTATCTAGGTGAATGTGCTTACTCCTTTAAATGAGTGTGCATTCTTAACTAAGTATGAATGAATGTGAGAAATCAAGTTTAACCTCTTCCTACTCAAAAACCCAAATAACAAAGTTATGCATACTCAAATACAATGGTCATACACATTCATGCGTTAACCAATGAAAAAAACCCAAACTTCCCAATCTTCAGTTCTAACCCTACCTCTTGCACATCACCATCGCCGCTGCCCAATTTCACCAAAACCTGCCTTCTATTGACCTCCACTCCATCAACCAAAGAACATTTCACCCCAATTCCTCTTAATGTAATCTCCCCCCAGTTCATTGACTGGTTTTTTGGACTAATTTTTTTATTCTTATCTGATTCATAGAGGCCACCCTCGCTTATGAGTTTTTTCACTTACTCAGTTATGACGTCCTGCAACCGAGACACAACTTCTCCTATGTAGAAGACTGGAACTACTGATCCGATTTTTCCACTCAGATCTATTCTTTTTGGATCTTGAGATGGGTTGAACAAATTTGCTCTCTTTCGGTTGAGGAAGCCATTCTTGAGTTTTTATAACTCTCCTTACGGCTGAGAAGGCCATGGATGTATTATATTGAACATCCCAAATAAATCTGAAAATTATTCTTGCTCAAATATTGCCCTTGCTATCTTGCCAGTTTGAACATTTCTCTTTGAGAATCTTTGCTTCTGTGTTATTTTTAGATCTGTTTTTGAATGGCTCCATATGAGATATGAGTTATATTTCCGTTTTGGGATTACGCGGCCGCTGGTGCCGTGTCGAACCCGTCCACTCGCCCAACCTTCCGTCGCCCAAGCCTTTGTCGGTTTCGTCGGCTTGTTCGGCCGTCTAACGTCGGATGGGTTGTCGTCCTCCTTTCCCAAGTTTTCATTGTTGACCGCTTGAACAGTGAAATCATAAAAAAGGAAAAAAGAAATGAGAAAAAATATATATGTACTTGAACCACGAGCATGATAATAGGAAAAACAAAAATAAAAATAAAAATAATTTAAAAATAAATCTTTGCTTCATCAGGATTGTTTTGGCCACACTCAATTTTTAATAAATAATATTAATAATATATATATTAAATGGGTCCGGTTCAGGTGCGAATAGGCCTAGGTACGAAATAAGAAAGCACAAGAGCCGTTGGATGAAGAAAAATCAAAGGAGCTGATCATTTCACTTAAAAAGGGGGAAAACGACACAAATGAATTTTAGGCAAATTATTCCCATATTTTTGAAAAAAACGAAAACAAGACGCGCACCAGATTGTTCATCGACAATGTGGATTTGTTCATCAACATTGTGATTTTGTTCATCAAAATTGTGATTTTGTGCATAAATAAATTATTGCTTGTGTATCAAAAATCTATTGTTTGTACATAAAAAATGGATAAATGTACATCGAAATTCTATGCAATATGTTCATCAACACCGTGATTTTGTTCATAAAAAACGGAAATAGGAAGTGTGCCCAGATTGTTCATCAACACTGTGATTTTGTTCATCAACACTATGATTTTGTGCATAAATAAACTATTGTTTGTGCATCAAAAATCTATTGTTTGTATATAAAAAATGGACGAATGTGTATCGAAATTGTTTGCATTAATATATGTGTGTGCTTCATAATTAGTCGTATGTGAGACAAAACTAATTGTTTTGATGTTGGTCTCGATATTGTCTTGTGTTGACTCATTTGGATTTGTCATTGTTTCTAATGTGAAACATGTGGCTACTTCTTGGGCTCCGAACATAGCTAAATAAGGCACAAACACTCCTCTTCAGTTTGCAGCTGGCTCGTTCACTTATCATACATCGTATAACAACTACATAAACTAGATAAATATATGTGTGCATTGAAACTAATTATATGAGTATGTGAGTGAATTAATTATATGGGTAAGGAAAAAAGATAGCTTTAAAGCACAAAATAAATGAAAAAATGCACAATTAGATAGTCCTAAATGTACAAATTGATGGTATTGACACATAAACATAAGTTTATTTCAATTCATAATTAAGGGTGTAATAATGAACAAACAAGGTTATATCAATGGACAAATAGCGATATATTCATGAACAAATAGGGTATATTATTGAACAAACAATGTTATATCAATGAACAAAAAAGGTTATATCAATGAACAAATAGAGGTATATCCATAAACAAGTAGGGTATGTCAATGAACAAACAATGGTCAAATAAGATTATATCAATGAACAAAAAGAGGTTATATCAATGAAAAAACAAGGTTATATCGATGAACAAATAGAAGTATATCAATGGACAAATATGGGCATTGAGACATCTTGATCCAGGTTCGATTTTGTCTAAAATTGATGTCTAAGCATGGTAATCCATGGAGGTAGCAAAGCTTGATCCGTCATGGCTCCTAAATGATCTAGAAGAGCACGAGTTGCATCTTGTATCTTCTTGGTTCGAGTTCTTGTGATTTGTCTGTCAAATGACACCTTTAACTTTTCCTCGACGTCGTTAGGAGTCATAGACGGATGTTTGGCATCAATTATTGAACTTGAAAAAAAAAGACCTTTGGGGTTCAACTTTTGATTATATGTTGTAGACAACTTGAAAATATCGTAATGACCTTATCTTTAACAATCAAAACACCATTTCTGGTTTGAAAATAATTATATGTGCATCAAAAACTAGATATATTGTATTCATACGCATAGATAAAGTTAAAAAATTAAAATAGTTCAAAATCGATGAACAATGTTATCAAAAAATTTGATGCACAATTAGTTAGTATTGATGAACAATTGGGGAATATTGATGAGCAAATCGATAGTTTTGATGAACAAATTGGGCGCGTCTCATAAAAACGTATTTTTCGAAAACACGTGAATAATACGGGAAAAATTCGTTTGTGCCGTATTTTATTGAAAAATCCGCGAATAATACGGGAAAAATTCGTCAGTGCCGTATTTTATCCTTTTTAATGAATGTTTAATTAGGGACGTTGATTTTTTTGGAAGGGACGAGCGAGATTTATTCTTAATTCTCACTTGGGCGACCATTCTCACACGACCCTTGCTAGGTAAGGATTTGTTGTTTTTAGTTGTGTCTACTTGTGTTGTAAGTAAAACTTTTATGTTTTATTTGCGAGGCAAAATCTTAGCCATCAATGCTTATTAAAGTAGAATCACCAATGCTTATTAAAGTAGAATCACCAAATTTCACGACCATGTCATATGTTTTGTCAAAATCTTTAACAAAAATGATGTTGTATTATTTTTGGTTAATACGATAAAAGTTGGTATTATTTATGATCAACTTAAAAGTTTATATTATTTTTTATTGGTACTAATTTGAGTAATTATTCCATTAAAAAGTCATGCACACCTAGTTGCGATATTGTGAACATTTAGTCATAAAAATATGCATAGTCAGTTATAAAATTATACACAGTTAGTTGTAACATTTGCACATTCAAGTATCAAATTTCTTTTTTCTAACATAATTCGGGTGTGTCGACATTTTCCATAATTTTCACTTTATTGAAGTTTTAATCTGGACCGTGTATTTTTGAAATCTAATAATCGTGATGAGTTCTCAATTCTCTCTAACAATATTGTTCTTTTATGATCCATTCTCATAGAAAATATACCAAACAAAAACTATATAGAATATAACAATAGAAATGCGCATTTACATAAGAAGATAAAAATAAGTGTGCATGACCAGTCGTATTCAAGCCCACCAGCTGGTTTTGCTAGACCATAAGTGTATGGGCTTGGAAGGATGTGGGTGTGACTTGAACCTTCATATTCAACTTGTTTGTGTGATGGTTCTTGAGGCCCAATCAACGGATTGTAAATTGAGCCAGAGTTTGAATGGCCCAAACTTTGTGAACTCTGTGTTCTCTAATCGAAAATTAGATAAATTGAGTCACGCTCGGTTACATTAAAGTGATAAAGTGAAAAATGCGAGCAAATCAGGGATATTGGATTAAATAAATGCACAATTGATATTAGACAAAGTGGATTTGGTAGAAAAGAAGAAAAAACAAGTGATTCATTTATAATGGCAACACGGGTAAATACATTAACTTCTAGGTTCAAAAGACGAAACTACCTTCTGAGCTAAATCTTTCCCAAAAACGCCGAACTCCTACAATCTCCAAATAACGCTCTTTTTTGTACAATGCGAGTCGCATTCTCGCTCAAAACACCCAAATCACCACCTCTCGATCTCGCTCCATCATGCCAGATTTTGCCCGATATCGCCATCCTCTATATTAAACTCTCAATCTTACTCGATTCAAATCAACAATGGTGAGAGGAACAAAAAAGGGTATGCTTTTATATCAAGTGTTTATTATTATAGTATATCAATCTTACTTATGTATTATTTTATTTGAGAAGGTTAATTTGAAAGTGGTATTGATTCTTTGATGACATGCTTTTGGTATAGAAGATATGATTCATGATATATTGCCACTGTTGAAGCTATCTACTTAGTCTTCCTAGGAGAAACCAATGTAAGGTTGTTTAGATCTTGTTGTATCAGTGAGAAATGTGTATTTGACACTTGAGAAATAGTATATTAGGTAGCCTATTAACTCAAATGGTAGAGCAATGTGCATATGCACATAGACGTGGGTTCAAATTCCACAAAGGCTAACTCTTTGTACGATTTATGGCTTTTGGTTCATGGTAGTTCATTTTTTTCATGTTTTTATATGCTTAGGTTCATGATATTTTATCTTACACCTTATGTCTTTTGAGTCATACTAGTTGTTATTTTGGTTCAAGTCTTTTAGTTCATGATATTTGTTCATTTGGTTCATGTTTTTATAAGCATAGGTTCATAATATCTCACGGTTCATGACTTTTAGTTCATAAAAGTTGGTCTATTGGTTCATGTCCTTACATGTTTAGGTTCATAACAATTTCCAGTAAGGCCGATATTTAAAGACAAACAAATAAGAAGAGGCCAAATCCTTTTGATAAACCCCCTAGAAGGAGCAAACTTATCAATTTGCTCCCCATTTTAAAGCAATCGGAAATTAGTTGTCGTCAAACATTCAGGAACCCAATTAGTCCAAGGGGCAAAAAATCCAACATTCGCAAGCATATCTGAAATAAAATCCCACCTCAACCTATCTTAGGCCTTTTTGAGATCTATCTTAAGGAGCGTCTACACCTTCCTCCCTTTATTGTGATTCATGGAATGCACCACATACAAATTAAGTATGAACAATATTATCCTTGATCATACGGTCTAGAATGAAACTACCTCGAGTCGAGCCAATCAACTTAGCAAGAACATGTTGCATTCTAGCCACCATATTCTTTGTAATGATTTTGTATAACACATTACAAAGAATAATCAATCGAAACTAAATAATTGACTTTGGAGCCTTAAATTTTTCAATCAAAGTGATCAATGTATCGTTTAAACACACTGAAAACTTTGAAGAGCTAAGAAAGTCCTTAAAAGAAGCTATAATCGAGCTACCAACCAAGGCCCAACACTTCTAGAAAAACACAAGTTGAAACCCATCAACACCCAGTGATTTAAGGGCCCCCATACTCTTAGAAACAATGCCCTGAATCAAAACATCCAACCTATCATACTCGTCAACCAAAATAGTAAACAAACCACCACTCTAAACATTGCTCTGCGTAGCCTTCATTGGTGGAAGAGAATAGAGAGTCTTAAAAAAAATCATTGCATGAGTCTCCAAAGCCTTCTAATCTTCAATCCTATTAGCATCATTATTCCTAAGTATAGAAACACAATTCTTTTTTCTCCTTATAATAGTTGATGTGTAAGAGAAAGTCATATTTCAGTCTCCTTCTTGAAGCCAATGCACACACGACTTTTGCAACCACAACATTTCTTTATGTTCAAGAATAACAACTAACTGGGTTTGAAGAGAAGCATTCTTTAACAATAAAGAGGTAGAAGGATTCGAACTAAAACACACCTAAATTGCAACAATCTACAACAATAGCTTCTTCTTTTGAATAAAATATTTCCAAACACTAATTTATTCTAAGAAATCAACTTGAAATGAATATCTATTAGATTGGAAACAACATCCACTTTCCACCACTAAGATTGATACATAAAATTCACGAACTCCGGATGATTTAACCAAGGCACTTCAAATCTAAAAGGATGACACTTTTTATCAAAAGCGACGCAAGGGTTAAGAAGGAGTAGAAGCAGGACATGGTCCGAGGAAAGTCGAGGCAAGTGTCACACCTTGGTTCTTGACCATAAGAGATGACCCAATATGTTTGTAAACACCCTATCAAGCCTCTTCAAAAAAAATAGGCCCTTGGTGTATTCCCTCCAGTTTAAGTAAACACTTCCCCAACAAACGCAAATCATTCAAACCCAAATTATCCACTATTTGATTGAACAAATTGGAACCCACATTTAATTGATCCGACCTACAGTTTCTTTATTTTGAACACATAATACAATTGAATTTACCACCCATAATAAGTGGATCAAAAATTAGAGTAACGTCATCATTAATGTCATTTCAAAATCGACAACGTTGGTCAAGTCGAGGAGAGGCATACACAATAAAGAGGTGAGCACACCAACGTTTGGTCCTAACCTCGGCATGGATAAAAGTGATTATCCATCCTAATCACTTGAATATTAACCCTCTCCTTATTCCAAAGGAGCTAAAATCCTCTAGACATCCTAACAATTTCAACCTAGAGAAGCCTGAAAAGCTTAACAAACCACAAATTCTCTGATTTTGGGTTTCAGCCTAACAATAGAGGGCTAATAGCAAGTTAGTTAATGGGTATGTTTTTATTGAATGGAGTAATCCATTTTTCCTAAACCCCTCCTCCTTCTTCCATCCACCCATTTGTGAATTGACTCGGTCAACTCGAGTTATCTAAATTGTTGACCGACATTGACCCGTTGTTGACCAAACAATTGTCACTAAAAGGGCTTTGATGACAAACAAGTGTCATCAAAAAAGTTTTGATGACAAACAAATGTTCCATCAAAGGGCCTTGATGACAAACAAATGTGTCATCAAAGGGCCTTGATGACAAACAAGTGTCATCAAAGGGCCTTGATCACAAATAAGTATCATCAAAGGGCCTTGATGACAAAACAAGTATCATCAAAAGTGTCTTGATGACAAATTAACCAGTGTCCTCAAAAGGGTCATGGATGACCATTGATGATAAAAATGTCAACAAAGGCCTTGATAACAAACAAATGTGTCAACAAAGGGCCTAAATGGCATACAAATGTGTCATCAAAGGACCTAGATGATATACAAATGTGTTATCAAAGAGCCTTGATGACAAACAATGGTGTCATCAAAGGGCGTTGATGACATTCATTTATTTGTCATTAAACTACCTTGATGACAAACAATCGTCATCAAATGTAATCAAAGGCTTGATGACATTCAACCACCATTAAATGTCATCAAAGGTTTTCTAAAGGCCTTGATGACAAACAACTGTCATCAAATTTCATCAAAGTCTTTCAAAGGGCCTTCATGACATTCAATTTTCATCCAAAGCTTGATGACAATCAACTGTCATCAAAAGTCATCAAAGGCATGATGACATTCAACAGTCATCAAAGACTTGATGACATTCAACCATCATCAAAAGCTTGATGACATTCGAGGATCATTAAAAGCTTGATGACATTTAAATTCCATCAAAGGCTTGATGACGTTTGTTTGTCATCACCACATAAAAAATAGTTGTCACCTCGCACAAAACAAAGTTGTCATCGAATATCATCACTTGTCATCACTACATAAAAACATGCCATCAAAAGTGTCATCAAATATCATTAAAAATCTTATGTGAGATTTGAATCCACATTATTATTCATTAAGTAAAATGCTCTACCATTTGAGCTAATAGGCTAAACAAATCTTATAGTAAAACTAGACCAAGTACAAATGTGTTTGAAAGGGCCTTGATGACATAAACCTGTGATTATATTCTTTCTTATCATAAATGTCATCAAACGTTCTTGATGACAAACAAATGTGTCAGTAAAGGGCCTTGATGACATTTTCTTGTCAATACTAATGTCATCAAATGCCTTGATGACATTCAATCGTCATCAAGGCTTTGATGACATTCAACCATCATGAAAGAGGCTTGATGACATTTGGTGACATTTTTCAACCATCATCAAAATGAAAGAGATGACTTCAACCGTCATCAAGCCACATTTATCAGATTAAACCATCATCAAGGACATATTGATGACATCCAACCGTCATCAAGGCCACCTATGATGACGTCCAACCGTCATCAAGGATTTATGACATCTAATCGTCATAAAAAAGGCATGATGGCGTATTAATGTTTAAATTCAAAGAAAACGTGATAGTAAATGTGCATACATACCCGAATTTCATTAAACCCAACATCTATCTTTGATAGACTAGTATGTCAAGGGAATTATGAAAGAGTGTTGCAACAATGTAATCATTAAAGAGGCACAATACAAATATAGATTGAACTCTCTTTGATGAAAGAAGCAAGCTAAGAGCCCAACAAGGAAGTTGGGGATAGAATCATAAAAATCATGGTTTGTGAGTGGAAAAATTCTATTGTTCCATCAAACAAATGTTCATTTTCATACTGATTTACATTATAAGATTGTAAACAAAACATTTACAATAAAAAAATGGGCCAAAATATGGAAGACATGTTGGGTAGGATACATGTTCACATGTCAAAGTTCAAAAATGAAGATAGGGAATGATCATTTAGAAAAAAAATCTAACTCACATTGAGTGAGCAACTAAATTCATTTATTTTCACAAAATTAGTGCCAATGATTAAAAAAGAGTTTGTTAGAAGTACATTTTCTACATTAACTTGCAGATGAAATCGCCATTCATTGTGATCTTATGCCAATTGAATAATAGCAATGTACCAACACTCAATTAAACTAGAAGTTTTGATCATAAGACAATTTTATATGAAAACATTGCACCGTATCAAACAGAACATAGGTTGCTCTTTTAACACTTTGGCATAGGTTCACAAGGAGAGGTCTTAACATCAACTCATGAAATTCATCTACTTTATCCAACAAATCATACATAATGAAAGGCGATGCAAAAAATGGTTTTGACATAAAAAATGAAGATAAAATAGGGAAATAGATGAAAGTATACAAAGTATATGAGATGTTTTATACATAAAAAAATCATAATTTGCTTGGTTTTGATCAAATATCAATGCATTATCACCCCTCAACTGTAGCCAAATGCAAAGTCCCAAATTCATGAGTTGGGACTTTGCATTTGAATACCGGTCCGGAATTTAGAGTCCCAAATTTAGGAGTCCCAAATTCATGAGTCCCAAATTCATGAGTTGGGACTTTGCATTTGAATACCGGTCCGGAATTTAGAGTCCCAAATTCAGGAGTCCTAAATTCATGAGTTGGGATTTTTTATGTGGAAGAGAAGCTCCTCAACTGTAGCCAAATGCAAAGTCCCAAATTTATCTTCAAATGCAAAGTCCCAACTCATGAATTTGGGATTCTTGCCTGAATTTTTTTTTTATCAAAATTGACCTCCTAATTACACGACCTCTTGCCTGATTTTTTTTTTTTTTTATCAAACTTGACCTCCTAATTCAATCTCATAAAGTCTGCAACATAAACATGAAGATTCCACCAACAATAGCTATGTTCAAAGACTTGAAATACGCTGCCATGGGTAAAAATGAGAAGATAGACTTGAAATTGGTTAGCCAAGTTCATCTTCTTCAACACAAACCTTCTTCCTAATAGTAAATGAACCAACCATTTTAGGAACTTCTTCTATTTTTCAACATCAGTGAAAATGGATTGGTACAACTCCTTATCCTTTAACTCTTTGAACACATTATAAACAACAAGGCCACCTTCAATGAAAGAATTTTTCAATTAGAAGGAAACAAGAGTGATAACAAATTCATAAATTTCTCAGCTACATACCCATTCTTCTTTGAAAATATATTGAATTTTTCATTAGGATTGAGAACACATACTTGAAAATTAGGGATAAGAGGAAGAGCGAGACCAATTGTAGAGGAAGTGTCGTAGGAATGAGCATATAGATAGAAAAGTTGTACTCCATACCCTCACGTTGACATCGAAGAGGATGGTGGAGGCGAGGACTGATCCGATGGGGTGCCATTAAAGAGAGTGAGATCTTCCTTTGGTTGGATATTGAAGAGTTTGGAGGCAATTCCAACCGAATATGGAGATGCTCGAGAACTCCGACAACTTGAAGATGGTGGCCGTGTAATTCTAAGGTGGAAGAGAAGCGTCGGAGGAGGAAATTGACCAAAATTTAACCCTATCTAGAAATACGAAGTATTAAATTCCGGTGGGCCAATATAACTTCTGTTCATGCGCATATGCGCGTTAGGCCCAACACATAAGCCCGTGGGGTTCCATCCTAAAACCAATTGTAATAGGAGTAAGCCAAGTACTTATATGTTAGATATTTTATCTTTCAAGTTTTAAATATGGAAAGCTTTTCTTCCACACGCCCCCTCAAGTGCATTGCCTAGCACAACAATATGCAGTTGCACTTAACGTCATGCCTTTAGGGTGGTTAGCCCATTAATAATCCAGGAGTCGAGACCCAAGTATGATCCCGAGTGATTTCCCAGTTTAATTGAGCTAGCCCGTCATGAGGGCGTATTTGGGGCTACGCTTGTTTGGTTTATCTTCCTTAAGGCATGATTGGGCTAGCCACCCATAAAGGCTTTGAATATGGGAAGTTCCCATTTGATTAGGTTAGCCACCCTTAAATGGTGTATATCAAGTGTCAACTAGATGGGACTAGATGCACGTGAGAGGGCGTGTTGAGAGATTAAGATATATCCCATATTGGAAAATTAAGAGGAAAAATATCCATATATAAGTAAGGTGAAACCCCTACCCATTAGCTTAAGCTTTTGGGTTGAAAGGTGAATTCAAACTTATATTAAAATAATATATATAGCTAATATAATCTCTTGTCTCCTGAATAACTACGAGTCTACAACCCACAAGGAATTTAACATGGTATTAGAGCGGTTCGATCCTAGGTTCCGACTTCTAGTCTAGTAATGGGTAAGCCGGCCTGAAGGCATGACGTCAAGTGCAATTGATATATTGCGAAGCCAAATAGTTGGACTTGAGGGGGTGTGTGGAAGAAAAGTTTTCCACCTTGAAAGCTTGAAAGATAAAATAATTGACATATAAGCACTTGGGCTACTCTTTCTATTACGAATTGGTTTTAAAATGGAATCTCACACGGATGAAATTGTGGACCCCCACGTTATATTGGCATTTGGACTTTAATAAGGAGCTAGGAAGTCGGGGATTGGTTTTAGAAGTTTTGAGTTTTGATGGTTCCAAGAAGTCAGTGACTTCTAAGTTGCATGTCGAGTCGACGACTCGACAAAGTCACTGACACGACCAGCTGGTAGGAAAACTATTTATGGAAGGAACGCACAGATCGTGTGTGATTATTTGCAGGACAATTGGGGCATTTATTTATGGAGAAAATCATCACAAAAGAGTGCAAAAATCAAAACAATATGAAATGATTCTCTTGTGATATTTTATATGTGCATACATGTTATATTAAGAAAGATTTGTAAAGATTGAGTGTGTGTCACTTCCCTAATCGAATGGGAAATGATTTCATACGAGATCTCTCTTCTCTAGCTTAAATACTTCAATGTTTAGGATAGAAAAAAGATGTTGAGCATCACTTGTCATCTTGTGTGAAAGAAAGAAAGAAAGAACTTGTGCGTGGGATTCCTGCAAGTGGTGTGGTCGACTGTTCTTAGGCATAACATAAGATTGAGAGTGTAGGTGCAAAGTTAAAGCGTGGTTCAAGGTTGTGGGATTCAAACTTGTACACGGGAGAGCTTTGTAACACTCAAGAAATCAATAGAGCGAGTCTAAGGACTCTTGAAATCCGACCAAGTGAGAAGCTTGGAAGGAGTGGTTTTTCTCTAAGTAAATGATAGCATGCATTTAGACATAGTTTAGGACATGTTTACTTTCATTTTTTGAGTTGATTTAGCTTAGTTTTGAGTTAGTTTCATGCTTGGATCGTTTGTTTTCTTCGTTCGGTATCTACTCTCATGTTGTGTGGATTTCAGGTCATTTTTGGTGGAGATTCAAGTGCTTCAAGGATCATATCTATGTGGAGTGTTTCATGGAGTCTAAGTGATAAAGGACGAAGCTTACAAGTGGTTGCTCGGGTGCCAAGATGAAGCAAGAGCGGAAAAAGGAAGAAAAGACAGCCCTGAGTACGTGGCCGAGTTCTTAACTACCCGACCGGGTTTAAGCTCGGGTTCTCTAAGAACTCATCTTTGGGGCCGCAGAAGATTACCCGACCGGGTACTAGCCCGGGTAGTTTCCCACGTCGTAAATTGGCCGAGTTTTGTAATATTTTATTGCTAAAAATACTTTTACCCTAGTTTTATGAGGATCATTAGGTTTTATTATTTCTAGCCTCTCTTTTGAGAAGAACCCCTAGTTGGAGAATTGAGGAGATTACTCTTGTGTGTGTTTGGATTGAAGTTTGAATCTTTTGGAGAAGACAATATATTTTCATTCTATGGTATGTTGTTTATTTAATTAGTTTGATTTCCTTCTATTCCATGTCTGGCTAATTATCTTATTCTAAGGTTGGGTGAACCCAATAATGAAGTAGGTAGATCTGAATTGTGATGTTTGGTTGAATGGAAACTTGAATGAAGTTTGATTTAATCCTAGGTTACTTTATGCCTTATTTGCTTTACATATAGGATTCTCGTTATGATTTGAGACCGACAGGAGATAGTTGTAATGAAATATTGATTTGACAAGTACCAAAAGTTGGTTCTTAATTAGATTCCAAGGTATTAAACTAGAGAGTTATTTATGCGACAATAATCTAATTTCTCTTGTGTGAATTTCAACTATCGTAGTAGTTCTAAGGTTTGAATGATTCTAGCGGAACGCGACAACGAATGATAAGATTATTTGCCCCTAATCTCTAAAGAGCTAAAAGGGTCTAAAACTGATTAACCTTACGCGACAACGATTGTTAGTTGAGTCTAGGCACATTCACCTATCTTCTGAAAGGAGATTTGTGTTAGTTTTAGATAGCGAGTTCCTTCAAAGGACATCCAAGTTGAAATCCAAATAAATATCACTTAAAATCTATTGAAACATCATTGTGGGAATCCTAACCTTGAAGCTCTTTTCCACTGATATTCCCTTGTTATTTTCGATTACTTGCTAACATTTCAATTCAATTTTAGACTCTTTTTCTTATTTGATTGACTTGGTCTACTAGTTGGTCCACTGATATTACCTTGTTGTTTTCTTTAAGCATGGGGGAGGGGAACACTTACATGTTAGTCAGTGTAGCTTGCATTGTATATAGTTAGCTTTTGCAGTTTTTAGTAAGCATGTTTAAAGATTTTTGCATTGTCTTTGCATAAAAAAAGAGAGAGAAAAATCAGAAAAATGTCAAAAATAAAAAAAATCATGCATATTAGGTGTTGTTGAGATCCCTTTTTATGAAAAGCCCCTTATCCTTCAAAAATTCATGGATGGAATCATATCCCCTAGACTTGCTTGAAATGTTTCAAGTTTTGGTGATGTCTAGCTATGTATATGAACTTGTTTGATAATTGAATGAGAATGTATATTCTTTGAGATTTGAGTTGACATTGAAGTTCTGAACAAAAGCCATGTGAGATTATCGACCTTTCTAGGACTTTATGTTATATTGAGTCCTCTCCTTTCATGTGTGATTCTCACTTTTGATTGCTTCCTCTAGAACTTGCATTAGCCTATTTTTTCCAGACCACTTTATGACTTTTGTATGCAACTTTAAAGTGATTGAGGCATTTTTTCTATAAGCCTATTATTCCCTATCCACCCTTATACATGATCCTATTTTTGATAGTCCATGTTAGCCTTTATTGTCTATTTATTTGAAAACCTCCACAAGATAATTCCGAGCCTAATGTTAAACCTTTACCCATTTGGGAAATAGGTATTTGTTTTGGGCAGGATAATCGTACTAACACGTTACCTGCTAAAATAGGGAAATCCTAACCAAAAAGCAATCGTAACGCGTTATGAATTATGGACAAGATGTAGAATCAGATAAATAATGGAAAACAAATAGTAAGCAAGTTGATATGCGTATATTGCGATTGTAGTTTCCAATAAATCTCTCCAAAGTGTCTTAGAACACTCGAATGGAAGTGAAATGATTAAACAGAGATGATTTTTTGCTTCTAGCTTATGTTCAAGGTGCCAGTGTCAATCGTGCCCTTATTTTCGCCTCAGCCTTGTTTTATAATCCTCTCCTCTGTTTTGACCGTTGGTGGAGTGCTTAGCACATCCCGGAGATTTCGCCCTCATCGTTAATTACATAGCCGTTAGTGTCGATCATGAAGTCCGAGATTTCCGCCTTGCTTTGATTGCTCCATCGTCTTCTCTTTCTAGTAGTTCAATTGGATTGACGATGCTGGGCTCATAGCATTCTTTTTGGGCCGAATTTTGGAGGGCCCAACAATACCCCCATCAAAAACCCAGGAAAATTCCCGCCTCCACTTTCCTAGGGTTTTTGATTTCGTGTCTTGGAAGTTGTAGCAATTCATAACACGTCCAATCAACCCCTATTTAAAGCGGTTATGATGGCTTTCAAAGACTTCAATTGTGCTTCTCGGTGTCCAGGTACGTTTTCCCCTACTTTCGCTTCTTCGTCTTCTTTTCTTCCCCCAACTATGGCGTCCTCTGACTCTCCTTCCCTCTACTGCCTTGAATCCACCCTTCCTCCTTCTCTGACATCTTCTGGTTTCCTCACCTCCTATCATCGGAGGCATAGTACTTCCGAGGACCCCCATATTTTCGCCTTTTCTGCTGGTTTCCCTTCACATGCAGAGGTGTTTCTCCCTCCCCCTGGCGTTCATGCGGATTTCTATGCCAACGATTGGGTGTGCTTGTATGAGTACCCTTTTCGTATTGGCCACCGTTTTCCATTTTCTCCTCTAGTTGTCGATTTCTTGACCACCCTCAATGTTTCTCCGGGGCAATTACTTCCCCAAGTTTGGAGACTTCTACTTTCCGTTGATCAATTATGCTCTTCCCAGGGTCTTCCCTTCAAAGCTGCCGACTTTTTCCTAAATTATCGTCTTTCCAAAGGCGGTCCGGGCCGTCTAACTTTGAAAACCTTTACCAACAAATCTGACTTAGTCTTTAACATATCAAAATCTGACCGGGGCTGGGCTGATAAGTTTTTCTTTGTGAGACTGTCTTCTCTAGGGATCGATACATCTTTCTTGAGAAGTCGTTGGCAATCAACAGGTAGTGTTTCCCTTTTGTACTCCCTGGTTTCTATTCAAGTCTAACCGCTAAGTGTTTCTTGTGCAGAGTGTCTTGCTACTCCTCAACCCCGCAAAGTATCATATCAAGTCATCTCCCATATCGAGGCTCTCTCGTTGGAGGAAAGATCCTACCCCGATCTAGTAAAGGCGTGTTTTGCAGAGCCCGAAGAAACCGAGATGTCGAGTAAGTCTCTCTCTCTTCTCCTTTATAGCTCCCATGTTTCCTTTTTTTGTCAACCCTGTTTTTCTCGTGATGTCAGGTTCAAGGACTACCAGATCAACCGCTGCTTTGTCAACTCTGGAAAGGGTCGAGGCCAGGAAGAAGAGGAAAGCTGACTCGGCTAAAATCGTTGTTGCCAAGATCAAAGATAAATAACCCTAAACTAACAACTAGTATAGTGTGCAAGTAAGGGGTCGAACCCAAGAGAATCGGGATTCTGATCAATCAGCAAAGAGTAAAGACAGGGGTTTTGGAGTTCAGGCAAGCAAACAAATAAGCAAATATTATTTAGATTAAATCAAGTGAAGGAAAGCAGAGTTCATTCAATCAATTCCACCTTTTTAATCATTCGATCATTGATTCATCCACTTTTCTATTAATTCCCTAGTTAATTCCAATCCTTATAAAAGATATCCGCTTGTCCACGGTCTAAGCGAAACGATGATATGAACAAGAACGCTTAATTCAAATTATACAAAATATTAAGGATAGAAGGATATTAATTCATGCAATCAAGCTACGAGTCTCATGCATAAAATAACAATCCAACACTCTTTCTCAATTCTAGTCCACGGTCCTAGAAAAGAGTTGTTTCAAGGATAAATAAGATTGCACAGACAACAATCAAACTAATCCAAACAGTAGAATATCAATCAAATCCAACAAGTTGCGCACCAAGAGAAATCAATTGATAATCATGAAATTAAGCACAAGAGTTTTGATATTAACCAAGGGATAGAAAAGTTACCAGAATCTCACGAAATACATAAAAAGGCTTCCTTGATTAAACAAACTCCAAAGGGAAATTAGTTCTCCATAATAATGAAATAAAAACCTAAAAGTAAAAGTATGCTAGAATTGTCCTCCCCTCAACTGAAACTCGAAACAAAGCTTAAATAGTAGAAATAAGTCCGAAACCCTAAGATATAATAATACTAAAAGATAGAAAATAACGAAACTGAAGCGGCGCTGAAAATCCTCGATCCGCGAGCGCGGAAATAATCCGCGGGCGCGGATCTGCTCGTCACCTCGGCCGCGGAATCCCTTCGATCCGCGAGCGCGGAATATTTCCGCGGGCGCGGATACTCCTCCATCCGCGAGCACGGAATATTTCCGCGGGCGCGGATCCTGCAATTTAGCATTCTGGTGTCAACTTCGGAGGTAGTTTTGACCCACTTAGAGTTGGAATTTGAACTCGCCATAAAAAGATGAATTGTATCTCTTCGAGTTAGCTTTCCAATGATACCAAATTCAGCTTTATCCAATCATCGTAGCTCCCGAACGATGCGTCACAAGAAAATGGCGTCAAAACACCTCCAAATCAACACTTGTCTTCAAAACTCTTGCAATTCTTCAAATCATGTCTTCGGTCTTCATATGACAATTATGCTCAAAACTAACCTAAACACACTCAAATCATACCTAAAATACAAGAGTTAACCTATACTAAATAAAGCATATCAAATTCCCCCATACTTAAACCTTGCTCGTCCTCGGGTAAGCTCAAAATAAATCTAACAAGAAATCCTATCAAGGTTTACAGCATAGTACAAGGAAAGATAAAAATCACTCACCTCACCAACCTGAACCCAAAATAGAGAAATAATGAGCAAAGACATGAAAGCTCAAACACACACCTCACAGATACAAGATATAACACTCAAGCTCTAAAAAGTGTAGAGCAACCTAGGATCTACCCAACATCTAAAGTGTAATCCCCAAGCCCCAAAGTAGAATATGATCCTAAACACTCTGATTTTACCACTCATTCTACTTAGGCGCCCTTTCGGGTTTTCACCTAATCACTCTTTTCATTTTTCTTAGGTGTGCTCACAAATACTCACATCTCTCATAAATCTCATATTACTCCAGCCTAATGCCAGTTCGGGTTACCTGCTTATTACCTGAGCCGCCCTTTCGGGTTTTCAACTCATCCCAGGATTTTTATGCCTTTTTTATATTTTTATGGCTTTTTTCATTTTTTTTTCATTTTTCAAAATTTTCTCTATACAAAACATGGAACAAAAATCCCATAAAAATAACGAAAAATATACTGAAAAGCAACTAACTAAGATAAGCGTAGTGAGTACTTCCTCCCCCATACTTAAATCCTTCATTGCCCTCAATGAAGTAAAGAGAAAGGAATTAAGCATAGAAGAGGAAAATCAGAAGACTCAGATACGAAAGAAGAGATATGGAAGAACTCTTCAAAGACTTGGATGAATAGCTCGGAAATCTCCAGATGATCCGTCGTCAGGAAAAACCGCGGGCGCGGTGGCCAGGCCGCGGGCGCGGGTGGTGCTCCGATCGTGAAAAAAATGGTTAGAGAACACGATCAACAAAACTGAACACGAACTCACAAACGAACTCTGAATCTCGCCTTAAGCATTAATGTAGTACGAGCCTTGAAGAGGAATATTCCCCCATACTTGAGGAATTCCAAGGAACTAGACATGGAAAGATATAGAAAAATGGATTGGTGGGTGATGGTAGAAGATGGAAGAACACTTTTTTTTTTTTTCTTTTCTTCTTTTTTCCTAACTTATCTCGGGGGTTTCACCCGAAAACCTTTTATTTTTATTTAATTTATTTAATTTAATTTTTTATTTAATTTTTATTTAATTTTTCTGAATAAAACGAAAATTAATTCTGTTAGGCCGATCCGCGGGCGCGGAAAAATTCCGAGGGCGCGGAAAAAATCCCGGGGCGCGGATGGAGCCGCGGGCTCGGACTCGCCTCAGACTGGCTTCTTTTGATGGGAAAAATTGTACCTGCAAGTTAGCCCGACAAAACCAAAACAAAAACAAAAACTAAAACTAAACTATAAAAGAAAAATAAAAGAAAAAACTTACCTCGGGTTGCCTCCCGAGCAGCGCCTTTGTTTAAGGTCGTTTGGCCCGACGTCCTTATTCTCTCAAGACTTGGACATCGTCAAAGCCCGAAGCAATCTGTCAAAATCCTGCGAACAACCCTCATGAAGGCAAATATAACACAATGATAACTTGAAACTTGATAATATAGCATTCAGACACCGTTTCAGTATATCAAACCCACTAGAGAAATCAGGATTAGCAGGTTTAGGATTGAACCAGTTGAAAGGACGAGGTAGTTTATCAAAATATAAATCAAGAGTAATGATTTTCATGTTAGCACTACCACCCTTAAAATTTGAGAAATCACTAGGTAAACTATCATACTCAGGACCTTTTGCAGAAATATTAGGCAAACAGATATCAATAGAAAGTAAGGAAGAAGAGGAGAGGATACAGGGATCATGATCGATCACAACAAAGGGCTCCACGGCAGGAGACATAGACATCTCCTCAGGTGGAAAGGAAACCTCCATATCATCATCTAGCTCATTCTTCGAGTCATCAGGCTCATCGTCATCACTCCAGGAGCTATCAAACTTAAGGAAATATTCCTCCTCCGTCATTACATGAGTATGATCATCCATCTCTTCATCCCACTCCCTCTGCCAAACCCTATTGCTATTCCCTCGGTGCAGAAGTACTTGCATGAGCTCATGCACTTTACTTTTCTACTTAAAATGGTGGAAGAACCTGTCTCTACCACTCTGATCAATGGAAAGATGAAAGAAGCATGGAAGGATTTAGCTAAAGGTGAAATCTTGTTCCAGGAATTCTGTAATTACTGGGTGCTCTTTAAGTTTTCAAATAGAGAGTCAAGGGATCTTGTTTATAGCAAAAGGCCCTATCATGTTCAGGGTAAGTTGGTAGCTCTTTATCCTTTCTATCCTGAATTTAATCCTTCTAATGATGAGGTTAATAGGGCTTATATTTGGGCAAGGATTCCTTCCTTACCTTATTATCTTTTTACCCCTTCAGCTTTAGACCTAATTCTAAGGGATAACCTTCTTGGTGACTTCATAAGGTTAGATGAGCTTTCCAATGCTAGGAACAAAATGAAATTCTGTAGGGTCCTAATCAATACTGATATCTTTGTCCCCTTGAAGGGTTGTGTTAAGATTCTGGCACATGATAATTCTGAGATTACTCTTAAAGTCTGGTATGAAATTGTCTCCTCTGGTTGTGGTTGCTGTGGTGAACCAGACCATGGTTTAGAAGAATGTCCTTTGAATAATATTCAGCCTCGCAAACTTAAGCTTACTGTGGATACCAATACTGTTGATGCTGATTTAATTCAGCAGAAAAGATCAAAGCTGCATGGTAACTTGGTTGGAAGGTCTGTTGCCCCTAAATCTTCTACTGCTTTGACCTTTGTAAGGTCGAATGTGGTTAATAACATGTTTGCTTCAAGTATGATGCCTCCTGTGACTTTTGTATCTGTTGGTCTTGATGCTGTTATTGGTACTGGTGCGGGTTTTGGCATTCCTATGTCAGTTTCTATGCCATTACCTCCTATGAATCATGCTGCAAATTTTGAGATGTTTTCATCTCTGGATCCATCTTTATTTGTTGACCCTGATGTTGCTATGCAAGCTCGTGAGCAAATGGCTTATGCTTTTGCTGCTATGAATGTCCCCTTTCCTGAGATGATGATGATCCCACCCTTTGTTTGTGTCTCTCCCTTGGCTCCTGTGGGAGTGGGTGCTGGCTTAGCTCCTGTCACTCCTATCCCTCAGGTGCCTTATATAAGGATGACTGGTATGATCAATGATAATGGGACTGAGGCTGCCAACAGTCTTTTAAGGAATCATCTCAATGCTGTAGATCAGGTCAGCCGGTGAAAGTTCTTCTGAGTCTCCAAAGAGGAAAAATGCAGATGACAACAATGACAAGGCAAGTGTGGGAGCATCTTCGGTCAAGAAACCTAAGCGTGTCAGGGCAAGGAAGGGAAATGCAGTGTAATGATTAGTGTTAGCTTTGATGCTTGTGGTGTTTGGGGTGTGTTAAATCCCCCTCTTTTGAACTCTTTAAGTTTCAGGTTGTTATGTTTATGTAAGATAGTGTTGTATGCTTGTTTCGGACTACTTTATGTTGCATGTGTTTTGTTTCAAAGGGTGAAGGTAGGTGTTCTATGTGTTCAAGATCCTTGTTGCAGGTGTAAGATAAACTCTAATGGAATATTATCTTTTGTTACTTTTTGTGTTTTCTATATCAAGTTTTCTTTGAAGTATGGATTAGTTCTTATGGGATGTTTCATATTAAAATGTTGAATATTATGTTTTTTTCAATTTTCTTTAATCAACTACTTAGTTATAACCATGTTATATTACTTTACATTTTATCTTATGACTTATGGTTAATTATTTTTAGTCGAGTACAATTATGGGACCAAGTTCCTTTTTTCTTAATTACAAACTGGTTTCTAAGGTATAGTTTGGTGCGTTCTGTACAATTTCTAATCTATCATGCTTTAAACCACTCTAGTTATAGTAAAACTTATAATAATACTATTACATTATTGAGTTATGTGTGTAATTTATTTACACTTATGAGTATTAGGTTACATATTTATATCAATTTTCAGAGTCTCTTCTCCTTTATTATCTTACAAAAATATGTCCCATATATACAAGGTTTATTATGAGTATCGCTTATTGGAATGTTAGGGGTGTTCGTATACCTAATTTCTGGGAAGAACTTGGGTTTATTAGAAAAAGAAACAAACTACATATTTTGTGTTTAGCAAAAACAAAAACTGATCAACAACCTTTTATAAACTCATGGCAAAAGAGTAATTTCAGTAATATATTTTTCAGCCCTAGTATCGGGTCTCGAGGTGGTATGTGGATTTTAATGACAAATAACCCATTTTCTCAAAATTGTTCTGAATACTATAACTCCACAAATCTTATAATTATACAATATGAATTTACAAATACAAAATTTCTTATTGCATTTGTGTATGCGCCGTCCCGTGAGGATGAAAAACAAGTATATTGGGAATTTTTACAGAATATTTTGCTATCTTCACTTATTCCTTTTATTATTATTGGTGACTTAAATGAAATAATTTTCAGACTGATAAACTTGGAGGTTTCATCCCTTCTCAATCAAGATTTGCAGGACTAAAAAATCTTAAACTATGATTAGGACTCTTAGATACTCCTATTTCAGGATTCCTTTTTACTTGGAGAAAGAGTTTAAATTCTTTGGATAAATACTTTTGAAAAATTAGATAGAGTATTAATTCATCATACATTAAAATTTCGATTAATTTAATAAGATTCAATCTTTTAAAAAATTCCTGTTTCGGTTTGAAAATGCTTGGTTGTTAAAACCAAGCTTTGAAGGATGTAATATCCAGATTCCGTTTTTCCGTTTAGGTCGGAAAAACGAGCGTCTCAGTTCACTAGTAGTCGAAATCTTGACTCGCAAGTAACTTCCGAGATAAGATTTAAGTCGCTAATTATAATCCTTAAAATTGTACCAATTCCTTTAATACCTTATAGATATTTTTTTTAAAACATCTCTTTTTATTTATTTATTTATTTATAAAATTTTGTCCAAGTTAGATACATAATTTCGGTTACTTTAGCCGAAAATCCTATCTAACCAAATCAAAGGAAAAATCTATCTTTTCCCTGTGATATATATAATCATGTCTCTTTTATTAGGAATCCATACCTCATCATCCCCGTTAAACCGGCCTTCATATTTCCTTTACCATCGATCGCCCATCTCGTGGTTCATCCGTCTTTCGCCGGGTGACACCGCCCTTGTGTCTCACAATCTAACTGGCTCATCGTTTCGTGGGTAGTTCGTGGTTTCGATCGGCGTCACCAACGTTAGTTGACTACCACTGTCTGCAGGTTTCGCCTCTTGCAGGTCAAATGTCAACCGCTGCCCAAAACCCCGCCTTAAGGTTCCCGTTAGCAGTTTTACTAAACATAAAATTTATATATTCTAATTGGCGTGCAGTTGTTGTGTCTGATCTAGTAGTTTGGGTTGGATTAGGTTAACTAACTAGGTTTTGCTTCGTTTAAATTGCTTAAGTAGCAAAAGGAAGCTGCTTTTGGTTTTCATCGAGCAGCAGAGGAGTCGGCTTGAATTACGTAGTCAATAGGTTGTTGGAGGGTATATATAAGGTTGCAGGTTGTTGAAGTCCTAATTAGCTTATAATTAATTAGATCAAATTCATTTAAGTCACGGAATTGGAAATTAGTAGACAATCTAGCTTTAGTTTAAGCAGATCTAATATTACGTACATGCTTGTGCAGGATATAATTAAGTAATCATATATATAAGCTAGATTCACAATTCTGAATTGTTATATTTATTTACGTAGGTGGTGATCGGTTAGGGTAACATAAGTACTTTTTTTTGGGCTAGACTAGTCTAAGAATTGTCGGATTCGGTTTAAATGCGTTGTTAATCGTTTAAAGGTGTTATCTAATAGTGAATGGTTTAGTAACGATTATTAATATTTTATGTGGACATCGGTTTCGTTCGTTCTCTTATTTTCCGTCTTCTTTGATGATCCTTAATTTCGAGGTAAGCCGTTTTCAACTTGCTCGGTCCTTGTCTATCTTGTTAGATTTTGAGCCGTTATCGTATGATTGGTTTAAGGAACTAGTCCCGAATATCTTTTTAGAATTGAAAATGTTTTGGACTTGCTTGTGTTGTTGTGTTCAAATTGGTTTTAAATGGGTTTTTATCAAAATTAAGTTTTCAAATGTTTTCTCATTGTTGTACCGTTTCGAGCACGGGCATCGTAGCTGATGGAGACGAAGGGTCGCCTATGTATAGTCCATGGGACAGAGAAACCGTGCCCCTTCAAAAGAAAATGCTATCTATGTGTTTTGGCAAGTGCTCTAGTGGAGGCTTAGTCGGGGTTAGAAGAATGAAGTGATGTGATCGAGGAGTGGGATGGCCTGCCTCTGCACTGTGGATTGGAATATGAGATGGAGAATGAGTTATGTTGCTTTAATTGTTCGATTCTGTGTATGTATTTTTGGCTTATGTGTGACTAACCGTCTAATTTAGGTATTGGCCTTTAGAGTTATGGTTGCGATTGTGGATTCTGGTTGCTGACTATAGAAAATTATTTCTAAACGTCTTATAATTTCCGCATATTATCTAGCTTGGTAGATTAGTAGCTGACCCTTCGGGGATTATTTTTCCAGTTATAGGTATGTTACAGGAAACCGTGCAGGAGCCTTGGCCGGATGGTGGAGTGGATCGTTGACGCACGTGTCATTAGTTTGGGTTTTTCGGGTGTAGTTCGGGAGAATTTATTATTATTATTAGTTCTGTTGAATTATTTTAATTGTAATTTTTAAGTGTTGTTTGGAATATTTTGAGAAAAATTCGGGGAGCATTACTTGGTAATTTTGTTTATGCATTCGGGCATTCAAACATGTTTTATATCCAGTTTTATAAATTTGAAAGTTGGATGTTTTACTTGTTTTCTCATCGTGCATGCGTTCTAAGATCCTTAAGTGTTGTTGTTAACCCACCTAAGTAGTACCTGGTAAGGTCTACTACCACGTAGCGCCTTGTGGAAAGACGGGGTGTTAGAAAGGACTATTTTCAAAATTATGAAAATACAATTTAAATGGATCTTACATGTTTAAAGTTTCATCTAAAATGAATTTATTAAAAAAATATGCTAAAGTCTCGGCAAAAAGTAATGTACATAATAATTATGAACAATTAAAAATTTCTTTAGCACAATTGCATGAATTATAGGATAAACTAATATATGATCCGAAAAATATTTCTATTTTAAGTAAACTTCAAGAACATTTAAATAAATATAATGCTCTTCTTTAATTTCAAAATATTTTTTGGAAACAACGAGCAAAAATAAAATATTTACAAAACATTGATAAAAATACGAAATACTTCCAATCAGTTACAAAAATTCGTTCTTTTAAGCAAAGAATTGTTAGCTTTACAACGTCGCATGGTAATTTTATGTATGATCATGACACAATTAGCCAAGCTATTTTTTCATAAATTCAAAGTAGGTTCTTGCTTAATCCTTTATGTATAATTCAACCACATGATTTAGATATTATTCCTCAGTTGGTATCACAAGAGGATAATTTCTTATTTACTAAATCTCCAACACATGGTGAGATTAACAAGGTGGTTGGTGATTTGGAGCCAGATAAATCCCCAAGTCCAGATGGTTTCACAGCAGAATTTTTTCAAAAATATTGGCATATTGTTGGGATGTCTATTTGTTTAGCAGTTAATTCTTTTTTCCACTCAGGACATATGCTTCAAGCTTTAAATAAATCTTTTATTACTTTAATACCTAAAATAACGTCGCCAACTACTATTAATCATTATAGACCTATTAGTCTTTGTAACACAGTTTATAAAATTATTACTAAAATTATTGTTTGAAGAATGTCATATATACTCCCTTCTTTAATACATCCTTTGCAAGGAGCTTTTGTTCTGGGCCGTTTGATTCAAGATAATATTTTAATAGCTCATGAAAATTTTCACTCTTTTCATAAAAAGAAAAAAGGTGCGAAAGGATGGATGGCTATTAAAATAGATATGGAAAAAACATATGATAAAATAAATTGGAACTTTATTAGACAAATCCTTTTAAAATTTGGTTTTAGTTCGCATTGGGTACATATAATTATGACATGTATTACTTCGTCATCTTCTTCTATGTTAGTTAATAATGAACCAGGACCGGAGTTTTCTCCTCAATGTGGAATAAGACAAGGTGATCCGATGTCCCCGTTTATTTTTGTATTATCTATGGAATATTTAGCACGTACTTTACAATATGAGTCATCACTGGCCTCTCAAAAAGTTGGAGTACAGTTAGTCAAAAATGGAACATGTATCCCTTTTTTGAGTTTTGCAGATGATACTATTATCTTTGCAAATGCAACTCTTGATAATATACATTATATTAGAAATTTTTTACACAATTTTAGTGTAATTTCTGGATTATCTATTAATTATAATAAAAGTTCTTTTCAAACCTCGACAAATATTTCGCGCCTTATAGCTTTATCTTTGGCAAGTGTTTTAAATATTCGGATTACTACTACTATGGAAAAATACCTAGGAATACCTATTTTAAAAGGTAGAGTGCAAAATTCAATGTTCTCGGAATTTATAGATAAATTGAAACATCAATTAACTCAATGGAAAGCTAACTCGATTTTTAGGCAGGTAGGATTGTTTTAATTCAGTCCAATCTTTTAGGACAAATAAGTTATTTAATGCAAAGCTTCTTCCTTCCTAAAGGTGTCTGTGAAGATATAGATAAAATTAATAAAATATTTTTTTGGAATAAATTTACTCCGAACCATCATCCTTTAATTAGTTGAGATAAAATTTGCTCTCCTAAAGAATTTGGAGGTGTTGGTTTGAGAACAGCCTATAATAATAATATTTCTCTTCAAATGAAACTATTATGGAAAATTCTAAACAATCTAATAAATGTTTGGGTTAAAATTCATAATGAAAAGTATTTGCATAATCAACATATTTTTAATTACAAACAAAGAGCAACTTCTTGCCAGTTTGGAAGATTATTACATATTAGAAATCTTTTTTCCAAAGGTGTGAAGTGGCTTGTTGGAAATGGTGACAAAATATTATTCTGGTCGGATAATTGGACAGGAAACTCGAATTTAATGGGATATTTTGATGACATAGATATTAATTTAAAGGTTTCTTTTTTTATTCTGCCTAATAAAACTTGGAATATCACAGCTTTATTTATTCTTTTACCAGACTGTGTAGTAAATAATATCTCTTCTATGTTTATTCCTTTATCTAATTTAGAGGATACCATTATTTGGAGTCCATATTCGGATGGTTCTTTTACGGTTAAGTCAGCCTCTAAATTAATAACATCTTTACGACATTTGTCGAATTCGGGCTTTTTGTGGATATGGAAGTTACCTATTCCACCTAAAATTCAGAATTTTATTTGGAAATCATGTTCTGATTGTCTACCTACAACGGAGAGATTAAATAAATTTTACAACTCTGTCCCGTCAACTTGTTCATTATGTGATTCGAGTAATGAATCGTTACATCATTTATTTTTTCTTTGTCCATTTACTACTCGAATGATTGGTAATTTGGAGTCAAAATTAAATATTTCTCTTAATTTTGTGCCATTAACAGATTGCTTTATGTCTGATTTATTTTCTATAGCACACTCAGATATTTTGTGTTTTCTTTGGTGGTATATCTGGAATCATAGGAATTCTATTATTTTTAAACACTCAAATACAGTTGCTAATTAAGTCCTTGTGAAATTGCTTGTAGAGAATTTGCCTTAGGGAATGCAGCTAATCAAAAAGTTACAAAAAATACAAAAAATGTTAGGAAAAGGAAAAAATTTGCAATATGGAAGAAGTCGTCAGATCAATGGCAAAAGTTGAACTTTGATGCTTCAAAAATTAAGAATTCGGATACTTTTATAAGTTTTATTATTCGAAATAATTCTAGTCATGTTACAAGTATTTTTAGAGACAAAATAAATCATGTATCAATTCTTCAAGCTGAGACACTAGCTATGATACAAGGTATAAAGGAAGCTCTTGCTTTAAATATTACTCATATCATAATTGAGGGAGATAATTTAATGCTAATATTCTTTACGAAATATTTGGAAAGTTCCATGGGAAATAAAATATTTGGTTCAAGAAGTTAATTCTTTGATAGGTGGGTTTCAAGAGGTGGTTTTTTTTCCATTGTTTTAGGGGGTGTAATGTTGCTGCTGATTTTTTAGCAAGAAAGCATGTTAATATCAGTCATTGCCGTCAAGCGCTCGATGTTTCAAATCTAGTTTCTTTTAATTCTCTTCCTAGTGATAGTCTTTCTTGGTCTTTTAGTTTTTGTTATCCTATGTTGTTGCATTTTTTGAAGATCATCCGCAATGATGATTTAGGTTGGCCTTGTTGTTTTAAGGTAGCCTAATGTTTGCCTTGTAATGAGTTTTTAGCTCATTATCAAAAAAAAAAAACAATATATTTATATCTAATAATAGGCCAGCCTAGTTCCGAGAATAATCAAAGTCAACTGATGTATGTCAAGATCAAAGATTGCCCTTTTTTTTTTTTTTTTTTTTTTTGCATCACGAATCAAGCATGTATGAATCATGCCGTTTTGGCCTCATGCTCATGCTCTTGAGAGGGAAGAGTTGGCAATTGTTCCTATCTAATCTAGTGTGATCTATACTGATGCAGACGGGTTGAAGCTTTCTCATCTATAATTCATTGTAGTTTTGACAATTTTCTTATGTATGATAAATTCTTAACTTACCATATTACCTAATGGAGTTCTATCTTAAAATCAATTGACAATAGGACCGCTGAGTTAAATAATAATTTAGTTATGTTTCAATTTTCAGATGTTGGATGGACAATTAATCTAACAAATATGAAGTGAAACGAAGACTATCCGGTTTGATCGAAGTGATCGACAAGCCAAGCAAATTAACTTACAATTCCGATCTAAAGAAAGCCCTATCCTTCATTATATATACATGCGTAAGACTCATACCCTCGACCATCGTTTATCCTACAACTTACACATAATAAAATTAAAGAAACTCAATCCAACGCACCCGTTAATCCTAGCTAGCCATAAGGATAAAGTCCAATCTACTAGCCTTGAATCTTCCAACAAGAGAAATTAAAACAGAAAGAAAAGGAGAGATATTTATGGATATGGAAGGAATGAACCATGGCTCGACTTCAACAAATGCGAGCTCGTACACCCACATGACATTCTTCTGGGGCAAGAACTCCGAAATCCTCTTCTCGGGTTGGCCCGGATCCCGTACGGGTATGTACGCACTCGCCTTGATCGTCGTCTTCCTCCTCACCATCCTCCTCGAGTGGCTCTCCTTCCTCTGCAACTCATTCAACGCCTCCGGGTCGGATTCCCGAGGCATCGCCGGAGGGATATGGAGGATGGCGTTGCACGGTGTCAGGATGGCGTTCGCCTACTTGCTCATGTTGGCCGTCATGTCCTTTAACGTCGGTGTCTTGTTGGTGGCGGTCGCGGGCCACGTCGTGGGCTTCGGAGCATTTGAAGGTGGTGGTTTGGTTAAGAGCCGTGGTGTGCCGCATGAAGGGAAGACCAACTGCGGTCATCCTTCCTCATCTCCCCTTGGTTGTTAAGTTTTGGGGTCTTGATTTCTTAAATTGACTTGTTTGCAACATGCTTCTCATATGTTCTACCTTTCCTCCTACTAATAAAAATTTGCCCTTTCCACCAAAAAAATAAAAGTTTGCCCTACGAGGGATCATTATTCATTAATTAAGGCTATATGTGTTACTATATTTGTTAAGTCACTAAAATAAATGGTGTTAATTACAAAAATAATTAGAGGGCAAAAATATATAAATATTATTGAGTAATATATGTTTAACTAATTTATTGTAGTAAGTGATAATTTAAAATTTTACTGTGTATTCTAATTTGAAAAATTATTATTTTTTTTGATTAAGAAAACTACTAAAAACTCTTCTAAAATTTTTAAGAACTAGTTACTACTCCGTAGTTTTTATGTGTCAAACAAACAATGTTTATATGCGTAATATGACAAATAGTTTTTGGTAACTAACAACACTAAATGTTTATTTGTAAAACTAGTTGAAAAACACTAAATAGTTTTTGGTAACTAACAAATATAGCCTAATATGACAAAAAAAACATAGCATAATTACTTCCTTTTCAAGTTTAGGATGTGGGGATTTATACGTTGATTACTATTTATACATTCATGTTTGAAGAGGCACAAAACCAATTTTGTATAGGTTTAGGCAAAACTCGGTCTAGAGTGAACCAGATCGAGGAAATTTCGGTCCATCCTTGCCTCCTTGGTCCAAGGAATTTTCTAAATAGGTTCCCGGTCTGCTACTGTCCAGATTTGGTCCAGCTAGTTCGGGCCAATTATTAAAATATAATTTATTTTATTTGAATTGAATAAACCTATTATGTGTTATATAAATGGGTAATCCATGCCAATTTCTATTTTTTTTATAGAATCCATGCCAATTTCTATAATAACCCTTCGCATTAACTCAAATTTAACTTCAACGTACACTTGGTAGGGTCATGGTGGATTGCTTCTTTGACTACAAACAAACCACTTATATAAGATCCCAATTAGAGTTGCTAAAGGCTTAAAGCATAAAGTTTTTTTGGCCATAAACAAACCATAACTACGAATTTCTCTTAAGTAGAGAATGGCATGAATAAGACATCATAATGGGAAACTTGAGGGGTTGTCATAAATTGTGAAAGGTAATGAACCATGAAAGCTAAGCCATGTGAAGCTGAGAGTCTGTAAGAAATCAGAGACGCGCTCATGAATTTGGAGAATTTTTTCTATCTTTCTCATTAGATAACATTTACAATATATAGTAAATAATGACTTGGCCAATCTATGTATATATATAAAAGACGCAAGAAATAAGGCCACCACGTTGCGTCACCTAGGATTTTCCTACGTGTCGTTCACACATTAAGCTACCTAGGATTTCGCCACATAAGATTTTTTTATTTTGGGGATTTATATATGTTGATATTATTTAGGATAATATAGAAATAAGATAAATTAACCTAGGAAAGATTCTATCTAAAATAAAGATGTTATCTATTATATATTAGGAATTAGAATAGATCTAATAGATATTATATAAAATTAAAATAAATTATAGAACATTAGATATTAATATATTATATATTAAGATAGATATATTGATTAGTTTTGCCAATTAAATTTCTATCTATTTATTTGGAAAAAATTAAATTCGAATTTTATTTAAAATTAAAAAAATTATTTTCTTTATTATTTTATCTATTTATGTAAAAAATTTATCTTAAATAAAATTTTGATAAAAAATAGAACTTTCAATCTAGATAATTATTTGCCTAAATTGACTTTTGATAAAAAAAAAAGTGTGTTATCTTTTCCTTAAATTTTTTTTGAATTATTTATGTAAATATTAAAAAATTTCCTACGTGTCGTTCACACATTAAAAAAATTTCTTATATTTTTTTCATAAGTTTCTTATTAAGTATATTTGTAATTTTTATTCAAATTTTTTTAAAGAATTGAATTTGATAAAAAAATTTACAAGAATTTAGATTACTTTTACCTTTTTATATTTTTTCTAAAAGATTTTTAAAATTGAATGATTCTAATTCAAATAATTTTTATTTATATTTTTGGATAAATAAATTATTGTTAAGCCATCAAAATTATAGTAGACATTTTTATTTATATTTTACCTTAATAATGTTGGCCCCATTTCACATGACAATACGACACCAATTGTAAAATTTTATATAATTTTTTCTAATAAATAATTTTTTATAGTAAATTAAAATCATATTCATTAAATAAATCATTACTATATACTAAAGCGGAGGATAAACTAATATATAAAAGCCCCACATTAAACCATATCATCCATCTTTTTAAATCAATCTAATTGGTTGAAACATAAATTTATTTTTTAATTAGTTATATTTTTGGATAGGATAGTTTTTTAAAGATAAGATACGCGTAATTTTTAAAAAATATCCTTTCTTATATCAATTTTTAATAATTATTTTTACAAATGATAGCTTTTTGTAGATAAGATAGGTATAGTTTTTTAGACATATCCTTACATATATTAATTTAATCAAAATTTAACAAATACAAAGAAATAATACAATAATGACACATAAAAATACTAATTTAATATATTAGAGTAAAATAAATAAGTTTTTTTATCCATAAATATGATAAATATAAAATCATTCTTATATAACTTTTCTATCTATAAGTATACTTTTAATATTAAGTTTCTATGCATAAATATTTCAAATATAAAACAGTAATTTAATATCCCAACTATCGTGTTTTACTTCAATATCCCATGATAAATTAATTTAGTATCTCTAAATGAAATAGATAACTTTTATATCTATGAGTACAAAATATGGACCATATTTTAATTTACGGGTTTTCAATATTAATTTTCAGATTCTTTTATATTAACTTTCTATTAAAAATTATACTTGATATAAACCATATTTATAATCATGTATTTTTATATTAATTTTTTTGTTTATAAGTATGTCAAAGTTTTTAATTAATATTGACCATATTTTTCATAATAATTTCGCATTTTTCAATATTAATTTTCTTTGCTTACCGCTTACGAATGATAAATTTTTAAATTTCCATACATAAAAATGTCAGGTTTTATATATTAATTTCCTATCTATAAATATGACAATTATATACAATATTATCATTAAATTTTAATTTTAGTCACCGTAGTTTTAGTTACGAAATTTTTTATATTAATATTTGCATCCATAACCGCCCACACTTTTTTAATTAATATGGACCATGTTTTTAATACTAGAACTTATATTAAATTTTAGATTTTATTATATTAATTTTTCATTCAAAAGTATGACAACTTTTTAAATTTTCTATCCATAAGCATGATGATATTTCATAATATTTTTATATTAATAAGTATGACAATTTTTAATTAATGTTGGTATAGATAAGTTATGTTTTACAATATATTAATTTTCTATTCATAAGTATGTTGATTTTTTATATTACAGATCCCTTAATAAATAAATAAAAAATTATTGATCCATTAATGCTAAACCAGTTAATCGGGTCGGTTCAGTCAGGTTTAGGCTCGGTCATTTCAGGTTCGGTTGAGTACATGTTCATGTCGTTAATATTTATGGATTGATTAGGTCAATTCATTGCGGTTTTTATGCGGATTCGGGTCAACCCAATGAGTTAAGAACATCAACTTTTTAATGATTATTACATAAATATTATAAATAATATTTTTAAGAATAAGATAATATTTGTATACATTTTAATAATAAAATATATTATTATAATTAATTTAATTATTTATAATATTGTTTTATTTTATAAATTATAATACCTATCACATTTAAATACATATTATAATTTTTATTTAAAAAAGTCCCCGGGCAAGGCCCGGGTCATCAACTAGTAAGCTATAAAAGGATATGATCACAAATATATATAATCATAGATATTATCCCAAAATAGGGATATGCTTCAATACTTTCCCTTAAGCTGGAGTAATTAGATCTCAAATGTCCAACTTTAAGAAAAGATATAAAAATTGTTTCTTTTTCCCAAGTCCTTTATAAAGATGTCCGCTAATTAATGTTCATTAGAACGAACATAGGTAGTGGTGATGCTCCCATTGGATCAAATCCCAGACAAAATGACAGTCAATTTCAATGTGTTTGGTGTGTCCATGGAAGACTGGATTAGATGAGATACGAAAAGTTGTTTGAGTATCACATACGAGTATTGTTATTAAAATCGAGACCCGAATCTTAAAATCGTGAGATCCTACGATCCGGAATGTGTTAAAATTGGTTTAGAATTGTGTAGAATCATGTTAGAATCGTATAGGATCATGTATGATCTCATGAGATCCTATGTAAAATCGTAAGATCCTTGTAAAACCTCGAAGTACTTATAGTAATTTCTTCAACGTTCCGCTCTTTCTAAGTTTTGGGACGAAACTTTGGGTAGCGTGTAATATTCAGGTTGGAGTTGTCCGTCTAAATCAAGTATTAAGATTTATGTTATCTCGTAAATAATCATTTTGGTTTTCGAGTTAATTCTTGCTCGACAAGCAACACACTCGCTTATCGAATTAGTTAATTCGAACTCAATCTAAGTTAACTAGGGTAGGGTAGTTACAATAGTTATCGTCTGGAACATCTGAGGCAATAGGTTTATCTTTGTGGTGCATCTCATAGAGTTATCGACCTTGACTCTAGGATGTCATCGGCCCTTTCCCTTTATTCTAAGTTGTAGATTGTACAGTTTCTAATTCAGCAACCTTATTCGAAGCTTGGTGGTTTTGAAAAACTGAGTTTGAATGGAATTGGCATGCGTTGCCCCCGTTTTGTCTACAATAAGTATGGAGATGTCCCTCCTTTCCACAGTTCTAGCGTGTCCTGCGGTCTTTTAGGCAGTCTCGGTTGATGTGCCCCGGCTCTCAACAATTGTGACAAACTATAGAGCTCTTCTTGGATTCCGACCCTTGGAATGATTTAGACTTAGTTGGCTCGGGCCTATTCTTGTTCTTCTTTGACCAACCTGAACCTTGTGGAGACGCTAGCCTCTTAAAGCCACTTTAGTTCGAGTGGTGAGGCTTTCCTCCACCATTCCTTCTGCGGTCAGGCTCGTTCAACTTTGTCTCCATCTTGTACACAACATCCACATATTCCTATAAGGTCGAGAATATGTGGTTCACCATCCAAGGCTTGATGGTGTCGCTCATCCATTTTATGGAAACGACGGATCTTTTGTTGCTTAGTAGATATCTCGGTCCCGGAATACTTCAGTAACTGATTGAACTTTTTGGCTCTCTCTAGGACGCTTAACCCATTGACCTAGACCTGGGTCCGGTTCAGGAACCGGCGGTTCCGGTTCCATGGAACCGGGACCGGAACCGGCCAAGGCCCGGTTCCCCGGTTCCGGTTCCGATTCCGGACCGGGCATTTAAAAAAAATAAAAAAAATAAAAAAACCGAGTCAAGCCGCGATAGCGGAAAATACCAACCGCGATCGCTCGCGAAGGACCGCGATCATGGTCCGTCACCCGCGATCGCGGGCCCAAAAAACAGAAACTTTGTTTTTGGGCCAAAGTCCAAACCGCGATTAATGCTTGTTCTTCAAAACAAAAAAAAAGTTGGATAATTAAAGGGCTTGGACTTAAAATTAAGTTGCCTACGTATCCTCTCGGTGTTATAGAGGAATCAAAGCCCACGGAGTTCTCTTACCTTTTGATATGAAACCCCGCTTTGCTTACCATCTACGTCGATGCATCCGAAGCGCTTTGGGATTGGGAGTCATTGTCTTGCCCGTCCGAGTCGGAAGTTTCGGATACCTCCGCCTTTTGTTGACGAATTTCCGCCCTCTTCCAATCACATACGCACACTTGGGCTTCCAAGACATCGGGCTTTAAACTAGATCATTTTGCGTCAAGGACGTGTCCTCCTTCGCTAAATGTTTGCTCTACCGATACGATCGAGGCGGGAACAACAAACACTTGAGTCGCGATCTTGACCAAGGTTGGGAAAGTCTTCTTGTGGGTCTTCCACCAATCTAAAATATCAAATTCTCCTTCACCAAACTCAAAGTGGGTTGTTAGATATGTTTCAAACTCCGCATTCGAGCTCGAATGTCTCGGTTTCTTGGTAAGGGTATGCAAAAGATTAGCCCCCCACCTTTTAGTAGCACCGAGGGCACTCGAACTCGAAGAGGAGGATGAATGTGGAGGTAATGGAGAAGAACTAACACTAGATGAATATTCAGTAATCAATTCCTCAATTGATCTTATAACTTTACTAAGTATATCCCCAACACTAGCAATATAATCATTAACATCCAACTCTATTGCATCATAATAACCATTCAAACATGCTTCTAAACCACTCATCTTAAACCTAGGATCAAACACACAAGCACCAAGATAGATATTGGGGATAACTTTATAATAGTTCAACCATTTCACTTTCATAGCATCAATAGCACCACAAAGGTCGGGGAATTTACGCCCCTCACAAAAACCGCCCGCCACATTCAATGCTTCAAAACAAAACAAATGCGCACAAGGTTTATAAACATGACTAAAAGTTAATGTTGCATCATGAAATATTTTCAAAACTTCTAAGATTCTATAACAATAATCCCATACTTGAGAAATAATGGGATTGTCGGGAAAATATATGGACCCAAAAGAAGTCAAAAGATCTTTGTAAGGCATGCATGCATGAAGTAGTCTATAAGTGGAGTTCCAACGGTGGCAAACATCTTTTGGAAATGTTCGGGGTGGAACACCTTTTTGAGTACAAAACGCCGTCCAATCTTCGGCGGTTCGGGGGCTAGCCCACATACGACTAACAACATATCTAATAGGAGTAATTAAACCCGACATAACATTTAAACCATCTTTGACACAAAGGTTTAAAATATGGCAAACACATCTTACATGAAAATACTTCGCTCCAAGAATTGGTTGACAATAAGGAACCAATTCTCGGATTGAAGCGGTGTTGTTAGATGCATTGTCAAAGGAGATAGAGAAAACTCGATGAAGTAGTCTATACTCTTCCAAAATAGTACGAATAATGTTACTAATCATTAAAGCGGTATGAGAAAAATCAAATACTCTATAAGCTAAAACACGTTTTTGCACATTAAAATGATCATGAAGAAAATGACATGTTAAGCCCATGTATGAATGATTTTTCCAATGATCACTCCAAATATCACTACAAATTGAAACTTTAATATCATTTTGAGCAAAAAACTTCACAAATGTCATCTTGCGGGTTTTATATGCTTTCATCACATTTTTTTTGACCGACTTCCTAGTAGTCGGTTTATAAGCGGGTTGTACATGATTAGTCATCCAATTGTTAAATCCTAACTTTTCGGCAAAACTAAATGATAAGTGATCAACACAAATAGACTCGGATAAGGCATACATGCTATCATTATGGTTATAAGTAAATAAATGAGGGTTATGATGAGGATTAAGGGAAGAAGAAGTTGCAAACCCGGATAGTTGGGATTGTCCTTGCATCATGCCTATCTTGTCGGGGTGCTTGTTCTTCACGTGATTGGATAATGTTCCATAGCCCGATCCCGACAACCATATGTAAACATTAGTAAAATAGTTACAATGAACTTTAAATTTCTTGGTAGATGCATTATAAACTCCCTTCCAAAAATGTTTTGTAAAAATTTCGGATTTAAGGGATGGAACCTCGCTCGTCTCGGAAGGCTCCTCGAATCCATGATCTACACCCACTCCCTCATTTTCATCGGGAGTGGACGATCTTGGTTGTACCACATTGGGATTGGGATTCGTAAATTCCGACAAGTTAATAGGGGGTAAAAATTCTACATTTGCACCACTCTCTTGTGAGCCAAAAATTTGATCAATGTTAAGAAATCCTTCCATTTTCTTAAAATGTAACTAAAGAAGTAAGCAAAAAGAGTAAACTAGTAAAGTATGGTAAACAAATATGTAATTAAGCAATAAGATATAAGGACAATTGTGCTAATTTTTTAAAAGAACAATTAGGAAAGCAATTGCAATTTGTAAAAACTAGTAAAGATTGAGAATTGAGAGAGCTTTGTAAACTTGAGAGATTGAGAGAGATTGGTAGTGTGTGTGTGGTAATGAGATCATTTAGTGGATATTTATAGGTAAATTTATCAAAGAGCCGTTGGAAATTTGAACTAGCCGTTGGAAACTAGCCGTTAAAAACTAGCCGTTGGCATTTTACCCAAAACCGCGACCGCGACCTTGAGGGCCGCGATCGCGGTTTCCCATACCGCGACTGCAGCCAGACACCCGCGGTCGCGGTTTCCCATACCGCGACTGCAGCCTGACACCCGCGGTCGCGGTTTTGAATTTGGCTCAAAAGTCAAAACCGATCTTTCTGTTGAAATAACCGCGACCGCGGGTCTCAGGTCGCGGTCGCGGTTTCGGCTTTCGTTCAAAAAAAATAGCGTTACCCCAGAACTGGCGGTTTGCGAACCGGGGAAACCGGAACCGCCGGTTCCAAACCGGCGGTTCCCGATTTTGGAACCGTCGGTTTGGCGGTTTCCGGGGGTGGGGGAACCGGACCGGCCGGTTCATAAACCGGAACCGCCGGTTCACCCGAACCGTGACCCAGGTCTACATTGACCTTAGGCGAGAACAGCTCATCTAACTTCTTGTCCTTCATAGTAGCAGAGAAGAACTGGTTCATCATCTTTTCCTTGAACATATCCCAACTTAGCTCGGGGTGGGTAGCCAAGTTCGAATTTTCCCACCATTCCGCAGCTTCATCTTTGAGTCTCAGAGCGGCCATGTGCACCTTATCAGCCTCGGAGCAGTGCACGTTCCTGAGCAGTCTCTCCACATGAAAGAACCAGTATTGGATTCTAGCAGGGTCTGCACTTTCGTCGTAGGAATCAGGCTTCATGGCATTGAAGGTCTTGATGGCATTAGCAAAGCTGGTTTCCACCTCTTTTTCACAAACATTTCCTATTCCTCGAACTTCCTCTTGGTTTTCCAAATTCTCTTGATTGGGCACGACTTTTGGGATCGCCTCTCATACCATTTAATGAATCATGTTACGAAACGCTTCCATAGTGCCTTCGTTGAAAGCGATAGGGGGGTTAGGTACTGGGGGATTATTAACCCGAGGTAATCCTCTGACTTCCGATTGGCTTCCATCGTTCTCATCCTCAATTGGGTTAGGATTGTTTCAGCGGCTGGTTCCTCTCGTAGTGACCATCTGAAGAGTTATGCATAAATGTTTCTTCCATTAATTAACATTTGCATAAGACAAGTATTAAGGCGCACTTTTTAGAACAGAAGGAATACTTTTATTAGAACTTTAGGGAAATTTGATTACAACGGGCTTTATATAATAAGCCATTACACTAAATCCGAAAGGAACTACTACCCCCCGACTATTCAAGAATAGAATGGATAGTCAAGTGAAGTGGACTACTTAGAGTTTCACACTTCTTAATGATAAACAACCGAATTTTAGGCCTAGGGTGTGTCTGGGAGACAAAAGCTGTCCAAAAATCCTTCATCGAACAAACTTTCATCGAGGGCTCCTCCCTCGCGGTTCAACAATAATTGGGCATGCTTGATGTGTCAACGGGTTGCATCTATATAGCCACGGTTGACGGCAAGACGAGTATGGAGTTGAGCGTTCTTGTTTTGGTTGGAACTCATTTCATCCGACCACACTTCCTTACGTTGGAGGAGGTAGTCGTAATTTGGTCGACGAACTCTTGTTGGGTTTGGACCTCCTATTGGAGATGGATTTCTTGTTTGACCGTTTTCTTGGTGATGGGATGACTCCCCTTGAGTCTATTTATCCCATCCACCCATTTGATAGGTCATTGAAGTTTGACTTGTGACTTGGTAGTGTGGAGTCTCCATCATATGTCCCCATGGATGATGTCCTGGAAACTCTTGCTCAGTGATTTCTTGACTTGATTGGCCATGAGGTGAATTATCAATTCCCTTCTCGAGGTACTCCACTTCGGGGTTATCCTCCTCGAGATTCACCTCGGGTGCTTTTTCATGCGTTTCCTCTTGTAGTGCTAGCTCGGGGATGTCCTAAGGGTATCCATAAGGAAAAAACAAACATTGAGAGAAAGCCCCATCAAGCTCTTGAGCGGCCCTTATGGCTTCGTCCCTAATTCGGGTTACACTTCTTGTGGGTACCAATTATGTAGAGGGGAGAAATACTAGGAAAAATTGCAGAAAATAGCGGAATTAGTCTAAGGAGACTAAGCAAGTGAGAATGAAAATTCTCGAGGGTAATCTAGTAACATCTTTAACGAGATATAGCGAGATGCGTTTGAAATGTTTAGACTTTATGTGGAGCTTTAAAGGACAGACATGAGTTGATCTCGAGATGAGATAACTCTAAACTGAAAAGAAGAACTACGAGATTGTAAAACTTCTTAGAGTACATTAATGTTGGGAATGTTTTAATTACACACAAGTTTTATAAAACCTCTCGTGTCCTTGTCGGACCTCAACCAACCTCATCTTATTCGGTGCTCCAGATCGGGGAGGTGGCCCGAAGGCGCTTAAGTTCCAAGCCCACCTTGGCAAGCCCAAATAAGCATTTAGATTGGAAAGATGATCGTTCAAGAACCGAGAGCCGGGTCGGGCTTCCAAGTTGTACTAATCCGGCCCGGTTTTAATTTCTTTTAATGTGACTAGCACTTATCTTTATTACGTGTCAAAACTTTACATAACATTAATGATTTTTACGCGTGTGGAGGCTATGAAAGAGCCAAGTCCACTTAAAGGAACGGAGTTCCGGGACCTAGCTAGGGTGCAAACATCCCTCCAACGAGTAGGAGCGAACATAGATCATGATCCTTAAGTCGCGGGAAGAGAGGGCGTATTGCCATACCACTCGACATTTTATATAGAGATGTTCGGGTCAAACCCGCATCCCTTATTATACTATTTAAAATCCATAACGAATCTCGAAAAGAGATTTAACAAGCAAGGCCACAATAAACGAACCTAAGTTCACTTCTAGCATACGAAAATAATAACGATAATAAAATGTCGTTATTTCTAATAGTAGATATATCCTATGTTCATTTATTTTAACAAACAAGTTGTTCCCAACATAGTGAGAGTTAACAGAATTGAATTACTGAAAAGCTTCAAGGAGAATATCCACTTGCCTTGAATCGTGTTCGGGTTTTTCTTAAGGTTCAGAAAATTCGACGGACTTTAGAGTCGATTGAAACTTCGACTAGGCAATTTGAGGGATAACGAGCGAATTTCTATTAAAATTCTTATCTCATTATTAAACAACCTTTTTTTCTTATTTTTCCTTTCACTATGAGAAAAATAATATAATCTAAATTATCTTATTCAATAATTTAGGTGGAAGTTGTAAGCAATAATATTTCTTGATTATTATTTTCAATAAAATGTTTTAAAATAGCTTTTATAAAAATACTATACTCATTTAAAGGTTCATGCAATGATGGAATAAATCCAAGAATTCCTTTTCAAACATCACTAACAATATTTATTTAATTTGATTAAATAAATATTATTCTCATTATTCTTACTAATTCTAAGGTCATTTATAATATTTTCCCAAAATTATTCTAAAGTCTAAGTTGACATGCAAAGGTGAATAATTCCACATAAAAATCTTTTTAGAAAATCTCGTGCACTTTTATCCCTTTTATTTAAATAAAAACTATTCCCATGGGTGATAGTTGTTCTATTGATTAATTAAATTTATTCCAAAATTATGATAAGGTAAATTGACATGCAATAGTGGTTTAATCCAAATAAAGCCTTTTTGTCCACATGCAAATACTTATTTAATTTATTTAAGTACCTTTTTATTCTCATGAATCTACTTTAGTCAAACGAATCATATATAAATTATTTCAAAGATTATAATAAGGTTAAAATGACATGCAAGGCTATTTTCTCTTAACAAAAATCTTGTTTTATTTAATTCTCTTATTTTAAGCTATTTCTTTTATGATAAAAGAAAAATATGTCTAAATTAATATAACTTTTAAAATTTATAACTTACATACTTTAAAAAATCTTTTTTTATGAGTCTTAAAAATATTAAGATTTCTTTTATGATTTTATAAAAATTTATTTCTCTCTAGATAACGCATGCGTGTTTATTTCAATAAAACTTGATAAGGCAATTTTTATTTGAAAAAAATCCGATTTAATATTTCAAAAATTAATATGGGCCTAATGTTAAAAGTCAAGTTAATTAAAAAAATACCCCAATAATATTTAAGGCCTAAAAGAAAATACATATCTTAATTCTTTCTTCTACGTACAATAGAAGACAGAACCAGAGAAAAGAGAACAAGGCTGAACGACGACCAACAAGGGCGGCAGCAGGGACGATAGAGCACTAGGAGAAGGGCCGCGGCGGCGCGCACGGATGGGGGTGGCGCCCTGGCTGGTGGTCTGGCGACTAGAAGGTGCAAAACTAGGGTTTTGAGGATTTTTGTGGAAAAAATTCAGCACTTGAATAAATTGATTTGGGGCTGAAAAATCTTGGTTGATAGTTAAATAGCAAGAGAAGGATGAAAGGGATTGCTTGTGAGTCTTTCCTCTAGAAGACACCCCTTTAAATAGGGTGGAAGACACATCCCCTTGATCCACACCTCCATAGACAACCTCTCATGTAAGAGGTGATCCATGGGGGTTGGTCCATGTTGTGTTTCTTTGAAAGGAGGTGGAAGAAGGAGATTGGTGAAGGGGAGAGGTTGGAAAAGAGAGCTCTAGATGCCATGGTGGGAGGTGAAAACCATGGATTGATTATAAGTCACTTCAATTAGTCATGGCCTCTTTCTTCTAACAAGAAGTAAGAAATAATGATATAAGAGAGTTTAAAATTCTAAATTTGTAGATAAGTTACCATAGCATAGCGGAAAAAAGAGTGTGTGTTTGTTTGGAAAATGCAAGAGGTCATGGGTTCACTCATCCACCTCATTTTAAAACCCACTTCTACTTTATTCCTACAACCCACAACCCAATTTCATTCGTTAAAATCCACTAAGTTTATTTTACTTTTATCTTTATTTATTTAATTACACTATTTAATTTCGGGTATTATTTAATAATACGGTATAATATTTAATATAAATATTTAATTATGTTACTTTGACTAATTTAAATCAATTAAGTAATTAAAGTATAAAGTTTATAATTAATATAAATGACAAACAACACATTTTATTTCACTTAAAACTGAAAATATGGAAATACACTAAAAAAATTGCATGAAATATTGCCAAAAAAAATACATCAAACAAACAAACAAAAACAAACTAGAAAAAACACAAAAAATAAAAAACATCAAACGAGTACATATGAAATCAAAGAGAACTAGTTTTGAAGATGAAAATGCTCGAATTTTTTCATACATGCTCAACCAAATCAGCATGTAGTTATTTATGGGTGCCCCTATTTAGAATGTTCGTTCGAGCTTTTATGTGTCGCGACATTAGCTTTGGTCGATTTGTAGAAAATGTGTCGTCCATATCTGACGATACCTCAAAATGAGATACATCACATTGCCCATTGTACGAATCTCGTTCATCCTCCACTATCATATTGTGCAAAATTATGCACGCCTTCATTATTTTGCCGATATGACGAGGATCCCAAGCAAGTGTTGGGTTCTTCACTATAGCAAATGGAGCTTGCAAGACCTTAAAAGCACGTTCCACATCCTTTTGGTATGCCTCTTGATAATGATTAAAACACTTCACCTTAGACCCTTGTGGAAGTGTAATCGCAAGCATAAAGGTGGACCACGAAGGGCAAAAACCGTCGGTGAGATAATAAGCCTTGTCGTACTCATTTACTCATTGTTCTAACAATCCCTTCTAGGCCCCGTCTAGGCTATGCCTAGGCTCTAGAAGGTCCCAAGCCGCCTAGCCTTTCAGCCCATCTAGGCCCGTCTCAGAAACCGTTCAGGCCGCCTAGGCGCTAGGCAGTCTCTTTCTGCCTAGGATTTGCCTAGCGTTTTTTAGAACATTGGTTGTACTCATGACAGGTCATAGAAAAATTCATCGGCGGTGATATCCCTTCCAAAACATCATCGAAGGTAGGAGAACGATCAAGAACATTAATGTCGATAGACAAACCTAGTGTTCCAAAGAAGGCAAACCGAATCCACAAATCATATGATGCAACTGCTACCAACCATTCTTGCCATGCAGTTGGCCTTGCCATGTAGTTGGACAGTTCTTCCATTCTCAATCCATACAATCATTGCTACCAACCATTCAAGGGAACACACACCCCTCTGCATATTGAAAGAGTCGTTGTATATCTTCAGCGATTAGTTTGCGGAGGTATGTATCGCCATACATAGAAATGATACCCTCCACAAAGTGTTGGCAACAGGATCTCGCCATACTTTCACCCATCTGAAGATACTCATCCACCTGGTGCGCGCACATGTCATAAGACAACATGCTAATAGATGAAGTGCATTTTTGTAGGGTAGATAGGCCTTGCCTACTAGTAGCATCCATCCATTGACGAAAAAAATCAAATGTGATGAGAGCTGGTTGACAATGCGTGAGAATAGAGGTCTTTGCATTCCAAACCGCCTATGAAACTGCTCATTGGTGTACACTGGCAGTGGATCTTCAAAGAAATAATCTCTGAAGAGTTGTTGATGACCGCTTTCACGATCTTGGTCAACATATCTTTTCCTTCTTCTTGGTCGAGAACTTTCACCTCGAGAGAGGTCTTCACATTGTTGTTTTCCTAGGGCCACTACTCTATCTAATCTTTCATTAATGGCATCTTCAAACCTAACTAGAGATGAACTTGATCTAAAATTTAAAAAAATGACCCATGATATTTTGAAAGCGATCCATGTGTGATTGAAATGTAGGAGAATGATTTCAATGTTGAAAGAAGTTGTTTGGCAATTTTTTCAATGAATAAAGGGAGGGATATATAGAAGAATTATTGATGTTCTCGAATAGAGTATTGAACAGATGGTTGCATAGATTAAAGTGAAAGTAATGGTATCGAATAGAGGAATGCATAGATCAGAGGGTTAGTAATGGTCTTGAATAGAGGGATGCATAGATCAAAGCAAAAGTGATGGTCTCGAATACAGGGATGCATAGATCAGAGAGTAAGTAGTGGTCTCGAATAATGGGAGGCATAGATCAGAGTGAAAGTGATGGTCTCGAATAGAGGGATGCATAGATTACATCGAAATTGATGGTTGTAGGGCCCTCGTTCAAATGATATGGTGGAATAGGTTGTTGGATTCATATATATAGATGTGGTGTTACAAGGATATTCTTGCAACTTCTAATACAATCTCCTCTCTCATTTTCTGAAAGTAATATCTCATCTTTCTTTTGAAATGGATTCCTACAACCATCAAAATTCCTTCCATTTTAATCAAGAGTTTTTGAATGGAATTAGTGAAATCCAAACCCTCAATTCAATAACTCTTAAGTCCAATACACTTGTCCACACACCCTTTGTTCTTAAAGTACTTCTGCATATTCTCAACCATGGATTCCACAAAACCATGTCCAAGGCCTGAACTAAATTAAGGCTACACTTGAACGAAACACCGCTACACAAAAAGCTTCTGAAATGAAAAAAAGTCGTGCTCATCTAACTCATGATGAAGCAACCCATGAAGGCAGTGAAGCCCCCGCCAGAGTAAGGTGGGGCCTAAAAGAGGAGTTATTGATAGCTAGTGCATGGTTGAATATAACAACCAATTCGAAGAAAGGCACCGGGCAGAATAAATAGCAATGTTGGAATCAAGTGGTTGCCTACTACCACCAACATAGACTAGAATCATATCCCCCTATCCCACTTTCAAGGAGCGTGAGTGCATGTAAAAATAGTTGAACCCAAATGAATACATCATGCACAAGCTATGGGCCAACGTGCATGCTGCTGAACATCTCAAAGCTAGTGGTTGGAACAACATTGATGTAGAACACAAGGAAATGGAGCTTTACCGTCTTGATCACAATAACGGACCATTTAAGATCTTGCATGTCTTTAATGCATTGGAGGATCAAGCGAGGTGGACTGAAACATCGAATCAGAATAAGGGGAGGGGTAAAAAAAGGTCCAAGTTGGATCAAGTAGGACTTTACTTGTCCAACCCCAATCCGAGCACTCCATCCGCTGAATTGGGGGAAGCAAGTTTTGGCGTTAGGGAACATAACAATGCTTTCATTCGCCCCATTGGAAGGAACGCTACAAAGAAGAAGGGAAGGCAAGTGGTTGGGAGCTCAAGTCATGAAATAAACACCACAATGGAAGAAATATTCGAAATCAATTTCTCTCAAGTCGAGTCGAATATGCGATAACGAAATATTGCGACAACAACGAGAGATGTTGATGAGTATACCAGCATACAGCGCGAGAATCATCGTGCTTTGAATGAGAATGCACGTGCTCAATAATATATTGTTCTTAGTAACCTCATGGCATTACCCACTCGAAGCCCAATGAAGGAGACAATGAAGCAAGCCTTAATTAGGGAGTTGTACTCTAGTGGTGATGAATAATTTCACGTTATGTTTGTACCTTACCCAAGTGAAGAGTAGTTTTACATGTGTGTTCTTTTATGTTTTTCAATTCCCTAGCTAAGTGAAGAGTAACTTCACATGTGTGTTTTTATGTTTTTATGTTACCGAAAGTGAAGAATAGATTCACGATTAGGTTTTTCAATTCCCCAAGTGAAGAATATTTTCACATGTATTATGTTTTCAACTTAATGTAACCACATGTTTTTCAATGCGTATCATATTTATGGTCTAAACCCTTAAAATGTGTTAATTTATATTCATAATTCCTTAAAATATATTTATTTCAATACTAAAATCTATACAACTAATATCTTATGTCATCCACATATTAATTATATTATTTTATATAATACAAATTTAATTACATAAAAAATATAAAGATTAATTTTTTAACTTGTATTTCTCATATATATATATATCAATTTTTTAATCAAAACATATACGAAATGGATGTCTATTGGTATATTACAACAAAACAAATATATAAAAATAATATTTTGAAAAGATAATTATCGTTTTATTGTCGAAATAAGTCTCAAACTTTTAATGTATATACCGAAAAATGGAAAAAAATGTTGTCCGTTGATCAAATCTAACGGCTCGGCAAATGCCACGCGCCTGCTGCATCTGTTGGGCTTTGTTTGGCTTGGTGACCAAAACACGACATTTCAACCCCGAATGGCGCCATTTTGTATGGCTTGGGGGGGGGTGGAAAAATCAACGCCAAACACGTCCATGGAGGAAGCATTTAAAAGTCCTAATTGTTCAACCTCCTATTTCAAGTTTGAAAAATGGGTTCTTAAGCGAAATGTACTATTTCGAAGATATTTAATAATTTTTATTTTAAGAGTCCTCTGTTGGGAATGGTCTAATGGATAAAATCATTTTCATTATACATTGGAAAGGATTTTAATTATAATGGAATCAATAATAAGAAGATAGGGCAATTGAATAGGAAGTCTGATGCCAATCCTAAAATTAGCAAAAAAAAATTTGCTCGAAATATTTTTTTTTTGGTAGAAATTTTGCTCGAAATATTAGTGGCACAAATATGGCACTGGTATTTCTATATATAATTGCATTGGTGACAGTTGGTCTTTATAGTTGAGACTTGAATGAATGGAGGAAAGATGGTATGCAGTGTTGACAGTGGAGCAATGCTTATAGATTGCAGATTTGCAGACTGCACTACTAGGTGCTTATTTATGGTGAGCTTGCTTGCTTGCTAGCTCATAACAAGACTACCAATGGTGCCACTCTCCAGAGAAAGGATTTGCGTAAAGAGTTTGCAAAAGTCTAGCTTCGAAATTAATATGATAGAAGAATAGCTATAGACGCCTAGCTATTAATAGAATTTTAAAAATGTATTATGAAACAAGGATAGAATTTTAAAAATGTATTATGAAACAAGCTAGACGTGATTGTTTCTTGTTATTTGTATATACTATCAAAAGTTTCAACCAAGTACTTCTTGGTCTAGTGGTAATTGGCACTAGGTCGCTTAAGCATTTGTGCAGAGGTCTCGAGTTCCAGGCTCTCTGGCGGTGTGTATGCAGCAGAGAGGCTTGGGAGGAGCAACACCTCTAACAGGGTTCAACCTAATTCCGATCCGCCGAACCGGACGAAGCCGAGCCATAAAAAAAAAGTTTCAACCAAAAAATAAACTATCGATCAAGAGATTATGTATAGCCTGATTTTTCAGGCAAGAACTTTCTGCAAAGTCCTTTTTCTATGACATAGCAAAAATGGAATCTTGCCAATTAAAAAAATATAGCATTATAAAAAATGATTAGATTTAGACGATTATATAATGTTTTCAAATTAAAACAGAAAGAGCACCTACAACTAAGAATAGAATGTCGACTACAGACAGTTAAGATGGTCTTTAAATTAGGTCGCTAAACTATAAAAATGCTTGCACCTTGTTTTCAACCTACAATTTTATTTTATTCTAGAAATTTCAGCCATTTTCATTTTTCTAATTTTCAAAATTTATTTATTTAGTTTGTTGATGAAGGGATCCATAATTTTTTACATGTACCCTCTACTATTTTTGTATTGAATTTTGCGTGTGTTCGGGCTACTAGTAGACCCCATTGTGTTCCGTTTTCACAGAGGTACCCAAAGGAAATTAAATAGATCGTGAGCATCCGTACGTTGGTCTAAGCATTGCTTAGAGATGTGATTTACATTATGAACTGCTAGCTCACTATGAAAGTTTGTGGTTGGAATAACAAGAGGTCGTGTGCACATATAAGTTCAAAGGGTAGGGCCGTTAATGGGTCAAGTTATGAATAGTGGAACACTTTCATCACTCGATCCGCAAGTAAAAATGTTCCATCCGACTCACCCGTTATCCGTGGAATATTTCACCCATCACCTAAACCACCTGTTACCCGCTGGTTATACGGGTTACTCGTTCACCCGTATAACCGTTGTATTTTTATTTTTTCCATTATAGTATGAGACCATTTAGTACTAATAACTCAATACGAAAACACGCATAAAGATAATAATTCAATAAGTAAATTATCAATATAATAAGTTAATAGCATGTATATTTATATTATTGACCTAACTTATTGTACAAGCCTTGTAATCTCTATATATACTCAAGTAATGTGAATGGCAACCCTCAAGGGGAATTTATCAATCTCTGTGTGTTCCAATATGGTATCGCGAGCCTAACCCTAAACCTCGACCCCCTCCCCCTCCCGCCGCCTCTCTCTCTCTCTCTCTGCACGCGCAGCCCTAGCGTCGGCCGCCGCCTGTCGCGAGCCGCCTCCCAGCCTCTCCTACCGCCCGGTCCCAGAACCGGCCGTTGCCCGTCCTCTCCGCCGCACCCCTCAGCCCATTAAACCTCTCTTCAAACTAGCCTACTGCCATGTCTAGCAAAGACGGTGACGACTCTTCCGGCAAAAACACGCCCAAGGACAAGGATCAAGTGATTTCCGCTGTCAAGGATCACATAGAGACAAGGAGGTTCTCACGGATCGAAACCGGCGTTTCACTCTGCCCTACCAATCTCCGACATCAAAAATCTCATTCTGCTCACGTTGGATGTCTCCAACACGAAGTAAAACTCGTGGGCTGAATTGTTCAAAGTCGTTGCTCGCACGCATCGCGTTCTCGATCATATCGACGCGTCTATCCCTCGCCTCGCTGATGTTGATGATGCTCTTTATGATCAATTGGATGCAATCATCCTTAAATGGATCTATGCTACGATATCGTCTGATTTACTTCTCACAATCTTAGAGTCCGACGCTACTGCTCTTTCGGCATGGACCAAGTTGAAGAACATCTTTCAAGACAACAAAGAGACCAGATCATTCTATCTTCATAACGAATTCTCTCGCTGTCGTTTGGAGTCCTTCTCCTCTGTTTCGGCCTATTGTCAACAAATCAAGGATCTTGTTGATCAATTAAAGAACGTTGATTCTCCTCTTACTGAACGTTAGATGGTCATTCAGATGATTACCGGATTTTCATCTGAATATGATACGGTGGCCAGTTCCATTTAACAAACAGGACCATTGCCGGATTTCGCTCAAGCACGATCGATGGTCTTACTAGAAGAGACCCGACGTGAAAGGCGGGACGCCCTTGACGCCGACGTCAAGGCTCTGACAGTGGCCTCGACTTCCTCCAATCCACCGCCGAAAAAGCCGTCGCAACCCTCGTCTCAGCAGGAGACCAGCGGCCGCCAACCTACTGGCCGCGGTCGCGGGAGGGGTGGCCGCGATCGCAGGTCTGGCTCTGGTGCAGTTCACTTACAACATACTCATTTCGGTTGGATACCAGTTCCAGGGCAATCTCAGCAGCCTCCTCAGTCTATGGCTTGGCCTTTTCCGGGCTGGGATCCGGGACTTTGTCCCTACCCTACAGTGCAGTCACAGGGCATACTTGGTGCGGCTCCTCGGACACCTAATCCGCAAGCCAACACTATGTTTACGGATCCTTATGTTGGGTTTATGCCTACTACAAATCTGACTCAGGCATTCAATTCGATGACTCTGTACCAGCCGGACAACACTTGGTATATGGACACTGGGGCCTCCTCCAACATGACCAACAACCAAGGTATTCTCTCTTCCCTTACCTCTAAGAGTAATTCTACTTCTGTTATTATCGGGGATGGCACACGCATACCAACTTTGGGTCATGGAACAACCAGTATACCTATAAAAGACCGACCCCTATACCTTCGTAATGTTCTTGTTGCACCTAATATTATCAAAAACCTTATTTTTGTCCGCCAATTCACTGCTGATAATAATGTTTCTGTTGAGTTTGACACATATGGTTTTTCTGTGAAGGATCTTCCAACAGGAACAACTCGAATGAGATGCACTAGCTTCGGCGAGCTTTACCCCATCACCAAATCGTCCAGCCTAGTATCTTTGTCTGTCGTGTCGTCTCCTATTTGGCATGCTCGTTGCGGTCACCCGGGAGCTCCTATTTTTAATTTACTTAGGAAATCTTGTCTACCTAGTTGCAATAAAGTGTATGATTCATCTCTTTGTCATTCGTGTCAATTGGGGAAACACACCCGTCTTCCGTTTTATCTGTCTAGGACCATTACTTGTTCGCCTTTTCAGTTAATTCATAGTGATTTGTGGACTTCTCCTGTTGTTAGTTTTGCTGGACATACACATTATCTTGTGTTTATTGATGATTACACTACATTTCTTTGGGTTTTTTCCCTTAAATTCAAATCTCAAGTTTATTCCCATTTTGTTCGTTTTCATCAATTCATACAAACATAATTTCATTGCTCAATCAAAGCCTTACAGTGCGATAATGGTAAAGAATTTGACAATAAAGATTTCCACACTTTCTTCCAACTCCATGGGACCGTCTTTCGGTTCTCATGTCCATATACCTCATCTCAAAATGGGAAGGCCGAACACACTATCCGAACCATCAATAATATGGTACGAACTCTCCTGTTTCATGCTTCAATTCCAACAAAATTATGGCCCTTTCCCTTGTTTGTGGCTACCTATCTCTTAAACATTCTCCCATCCCCAAAACTCAATCAAATGAGTCCCACACAACTTTTATATCGTTCAACGCCTATCTTTGATCATCTTCGGGTGTTTGGGTGCCTTTGCTATCCAAATTTGTCAGCTCAAACCACACATAAACTTCAGCCTCGATCCACCCCCTGTATCTTCTTAGGCTATCCCGACAACCATCGGGGTTATATCTGTCTTGATCTTGTCACTCAAAAGTTCATTGTGTCTCGTCATGTCACTTTTTGACGAATCTGTTTTCCTGTTTGCCTAGCGTCAACCCGTTTCCGCTACCTCTTATGACTTCTTGAGTTCTGATGATGGTGTTTCACCTCTCCTCAATCACATTCTTACTGGCTCGCCAGCTATCTCGTCTCTCACAAGAGGGCCCCCGACATTGGCTGATTTGCGTCACGGAACTTTCCCCGCAACCCCCCCTCCGCAACCGCGGGTAACACGCCCCTTCCAGTCCCAGTCCCGCACCTGCGGGTCCCTTCCCCGCGCCCGCGGGTCCCTTCCCCGCGCCCGCGGGTCCCTTCCCCGCGCCCGCGGGTACCTCCCCGCGCCCGCGGTTCAGCATTTCCCCCCGAGCAAAGCCCAGTCCACACTATCTCACCCCCGACCCCAATCCCGCCCACTCAAAACCTCCATCCTATGACCACTCGTAGCAAGTCCGGGGTTTTTCAACCCCGATGCTTGTTCGACCTAAACACTGTCAAAGCCTCCAAACCAACCCTTTCCCCGAGCAACTGCCCTTCTTGATCCAAATTGGTATGCAGCTATGTCCGATGAATATCGGGCTCTTATTGGTAATGGAACTTGGGTGTTGATCCAAATTGGTATGCAACCTCCAAACCAACCCTTTCTCTAGCAATCGTCTGACTCATCATTGTTTATTTATCGGCGAGGTACCCTGATTGCTTATTTGCTTGTCTATGTTGATGATATCATCTTGACTACTTCATCAGATTCTCTTCGCGATGAAATTATCACCTTACTCGGACATGAGTTTGCATTATCTGACCTTGGCCCTCTATCATATTTTTTGGGTGTCTCCGCTACTAGAACATCCGCTAGTCTTTTTCTGTCTCAAGCCGCTTATGCCAGAGAGATTGTTGAGCGTGCTGGTATGACTTCTTGTAACCCTGTAGTGACTCTTGTTAATCCTGGTTCCATGACGAGAAACCAGTGTGAGATCCTACACTATACCGGAGTCTAGTTAGGGCCTTACAATATTTGACATTCACTCGCCCTGCCATCTCCTATGCCGTTCATCAGATTTGCTTGTTCATGCATGATCCCCGGGATGGTCATCTTGCAGCGCTAAAGCGCATTATTAGATATATTGACGGTACACATTCTCTTGGCATCACCATATAGCCGGCCCTTGTTCCATCTCTAGTCGCTTATACAGATGCTGATTGGGTAGGTTGTCCTGACACTCTCCATTCCACCTCTAGTTATTGTGTCTTTTTGAATGACACACTGGTGGCCTGGTCGGCCAAACGACAGTCCGTCATTTCACGCTCCAGTGTAGAGGCAGAATATCAGGGTGTTTCCAACGTAGTCGCCGAGTGCTCCTAGTTACGAAATCTTCTCCTTGAACTTCATTGTCCGCTCTCCCATGCGTCGCTGGTGTACACTGATCATGTGTCTACCACTTACTTGGCCAATAACCCGGTTCAACATCAGCGCACCAAGCATATTGAGCTGGACATACATTTTGTTCGTGAGAAGGTCGCATTAGGACATGTTCATGTGTTGCATGTACCGTCATCATTCCAGTATGCCGATATTTTCACAAAGGGTTTGCCACGACAATTATTTATTGATTTTAGAGAAAATCTCACTATTAGGTCTCCTCCCGTTTCGACTGCGGGGGTGTAATAGCATGTATATTTATATTATTGACCTAATTTATTGTACAAGCCTTGTAATCTCTATATATACTCAAGTAATGTGAATGGCAACCCTCAAGGGGAATTTATCAATCTCTGTGTGTTCCAATTAGACCTGTCAAAATTTGACCCGACCCGAAAAACCGACCCGACCCGCTCGAAGTTTTTTGGGTTTAAACCCGACCCAAAAATCAATGGATCAAGAGTGACCCGAACCCGATCGACCTGGAAAAAACTGGGTTGGGTCACCAACCCGTTGGGTTGACTCGGCCAACCCGATAAAGTATTAATTCAATTAAAAATTCAATATTTTATTACAAATTTTATATAAAATTATTATTTTATTATTATTAAATAATATTTTATATAATATAATATTATTATTTAAATAAATATAAAGATAAGGGTTAAAAAAAATTGACGATCATGACCCGTTAGATCAACCCAAACCCGTACTAATCTCGTACCAACCCGGTCCATATGAACCCGGAAATTTTATGACCCGATGACCCGTGACCCGTTTTGACCCAAACCCGATTGACCCGAACCCTAACCCGACCCGCCCGACCCATTTGACAGGTCTAGTTCCAATATAAGTAAATGGAAATGCAAATCCATAATTCTAAAAACAATATTAAAAAACACAAAAAATATATCATAAAATGTTATTGTTAACAAGGTATTTGAAAATTTCCTTCAAAATATGAGAATGCCTTAAAAATATACTAGGATTTAAAACGGGTTAAGTGGGAGGTTTGGATGAAACGGGTGATGGGTTAGTTGGTGGGTGGGTGATTGGTCGGGTTATTTGGGTGACAAACTCCCACCCATATCCGATCCGTCACTCGTTGTACCCATGCCATCACCCAATTGACCATCATCCGTTTTGTTTGGATTTGCGCACGTTTATTTTGAGTGGATCAAACTGGTGGGTCAGTCACCCGACCCGTGGGTATTGCCAGCCCTATTCAAGGGTTTCATCTCAAGATGTGTTCACAACAGAACGGTAGCACACCAAGCTTATATACGAAACATTCTTAAATTCAAACTTATAATGAGAAAACTACATTTTAGTAAGCCTTTGTAAGTACAATTAACATGGTCTAATTGATATTTGGACAAAGAGTCTAGCGTCTCAATCTCTTTATAGCACATCTAAATAATGGATAGTGGATATCTGAATCTCTGTGTAACCAACTAAATTTAAACATGCACGAAACGTAGTTAGGTTTGGACATGCTTTGATACGATATGAAAGTTTATGGTTCAATAAATTGGTTTCGTGCACCCATGTAAACCTAATATATAAGTACAATAAAATTTCAATATAAAATTAATCTATATATATAAAAGATGTAAAGAATAAAGTTAACATGTTGCATCACCTTGGATTTTTCTACATGTCGTTCTTAGAATTTTGCCACATAGGATTTTGTATGTTTGATAATTTACATCTGTTGATATTATTTTAGGATATATAAGATAAGATAAATTAATCTTGAAAAATTGAAAAAAATCCTATCTTAAAATAAAATAAACTATAGGACCATTAAATATTAATACTAATTATTTTATGATAATTTATTTAATTTATTTTTCCGCTACATCAATATCAATATAATATAACTAAAGTCGAATCTCTCTATCTTATGTGTCATCATCTTAACTATGCCACGTAGGCGTTTTAATTTTTCCATTTATCTCTTTGTCTTTCATTTATTTAAGTATTTACAATCTTTATATTATAACAATATTCTTTATATTGCTAATATACAATTATATACAGAGATATTAAATTTTGGCAAGTTGTGTTTGGAGTGTAATCCATTATGGAACAATTTTATTAAATTTAATAATGTTAGAGAAAGAGTCTCGTGTGAAAGGGCGCCCATGTGAGAAATGAGAATAAATCTCTTTGTTATTCCTCCATAAGGAATTGCCCTAAGAAATGAGAATAAACTAGTTGGTTGCTGTGGAGTTCCTCTATAAGGAATTATCTTTTTACCGCTACCTAAAGAACAATTATGGCAATTGTCCTTCACTGTTTAATTACTTGCATCTTTTTGTTATTTCCGCTACCTAAAGAACAATTATGGGAATTTTTCTTTACTCATATTAACGTACGTGGATAAAAAGTTTACTTATTAGAAAGTAAGTTTTAGAAAAAAAAAATTCCCCATTTTTTTCAAAATAAAAATATAACTATTATTTACATATTTTAATGTAAAAAACATATTTTTTCTTTAAAATAACTTTCTAATAAACAACTATAGCATGTAGACCTGTCAAAAACTTACGTAACCCGCTAACGTGACCCGACCCGCCCGATAATTTTAGGGTTAAGACCCGGAAATTTGAACCCGAAACCCGAAATAAACCGAACCTGAACCCGTTGGGTTGACCGATTTAGCATATTTATAAAAAAATTTAAATTTATTTTGAAACTTATAATATATTTTATTATTAAAATAAATGAAAATAATATATTATAATTAAATATTATTATTTAATTAAAAATTGATTTTAATAATCATAAGGGCATACCCAACAGTGAGCTCCATGATCTCCATAAACTCATCAAATACTATTATTTTACTATATTTTCATCTTCCACATCATCCATAATCTTTCATCCCTTTTTTCACAATCAACCCTTCTCAATAGTGAGCCCCATGAGCCCCTCTTTTCACTTTTCTCATTTCCCAATAATTATTTATTTCTCCACACATAATTAAAAATATATCTTCATTCTTTATTATATATATCATTATTTAGCTAAAAATAATTATATTTGTTTACTATTTTTATTAAATGACACTTTTAATTAATTTGTTAAAATTTCTAGTATTATAATAAATTATATTTTAAATCGTATTTATCGTAGTTAATTAAGTGATTATTAATTAAGAGCATATTCGAATAAGGGAATATTAGTAAAAAGAAACGATGCAAACCGAAACAACCCAAAATACAAAATTTTTAAAGCTAAAACATTGGGGAATATAAAAAAATATATAAATATGTATTTTCTTACCCTAAAACAACCCAAAATACAAATTAAATTTTAAAATGTTTCAAATATATATAAAATCAGTCTCTATAGATAGATAAAAATAAATTATGAATTTTAGTATAATTATTTTTTTTAAATATATAATTAAAACTAGTCCAAAATACTATTTGAAGTTATTTATAATCAATGGCCATGAATAAATCCTGGCCGTTGATTATGTGCCACATGGCACATAATGAGTGCAAGATTGGGCTCTTGAGCCCCATTTGTACAAATGGAATTTCGATCTTGAAAGCATTGGTCCAAGCAAAATCTAAATATTTTATTATTTCTTTCCCATGAGCTCCCCCATAATCTTCCCAAAAAGTAATCGATGGGCATGCCCTAAGAAAAAAGGATATTTTAGACCCGCTGGTCAACCCAACCCGACCGAAAATCCGCTACAACCCGACCCGATTGACCCGTGACCCATAACGATCCGGAACCCGATTTATCCCGAACCCGAAATGACCCAATCCGAACCCGCCCAACCCGACCCGATTGAGAGGCCTAATAGCATGGTTTCATTTGTAAGGTAACCAACCATATATTGTAACATGATTATTATACTCACAGTCACTACAACAATTATGAAATGGAATTCTATTTTGATTAAAAAAAATAGAAGTCTCAACTAGCTAGTAGTAGCCTAGTAGGAGTTGATTATAGTACGGATTGGCAGCAGAGAGCATTTACGATGCAAGTACGGCATGGTGATATGAATTGGTGCCTCCACACACACAATGTGTTATGAGACCAATTTTTTCAACTTAGCAATTACTATATGTCATGACTTATATTTGAGATCCATTTACTCGTGTAGTATAGGATGGGAGAGGGAGTGCTCTATTTTGGTCGAAATATGAAGGACGTTGCACAAAATATATAAATACTTTGCCAGTTGTCATGATATCATGTGATGAAAAAGACAAGAATGCCCTTACCATTCAAACATACTACTACTAGTAGTAGCTAGTCCGTACAAGCTAAGAGCCAACGAATTAAAGCGTGTACAGTTAGTCTGTAAGTAGCGCTGGTATAAGACGGGCTCTTTGCAAGCCCTTTTAATTCCACCCCCACACACAAACACTCTCCTCCTAATTAATTAACCTAGCTCATTACTCGACACAAAATGGAGAAAGCAGCTGTGAAAATGGTTGGTTTGATCCTGATGCTTGGCCTCGTACTCGGATCAGTAGTAGCGGTGCAAGGAGCAAGAGATCTCACCACTAAGGCCGACGGAGGCGGCGGAATTGCGCAGCCGCAGAACATCTACGGAGGAGTTGGCGGCGTGGGAGGAGTGGTCCCCGGAGAAGGAGGCGGCGGCCAGCCGGTGGTGGTGTCAGGCGGCACCTCCTTCTACTGCCCTTACCCCGGCATCGCCGCCTGTACTATCACCGTCCACCCTGCTCTCCCTGGTGGAGGCGGCGGCGGCGGCGTTGGTGGAGTTACCAACCCCTGATCCGACCTCTCTAGAGTTGTTGTTAACAAGCTAGCTAGCTACCACTAATAATTTATTTTGTATTGAAACTTCTAGTAGCGTGGTTAACGTTGGTGTGGACGTGTGGTGGTGTACGTTTGTTTAATTAGTTCAGTATGTTGTAGTGGGCGGGGTACCCTTTAATGGCCCTCCGGCCTCTAGGTTGTGATTTGTTCACTTTATTTCTCTTAGCTATCTAGCTTCTTGTATCGTAAGTTATTCGGCAGGTGTGTTTAATATAGTTGGTCCTTGCCGGTAGTCTTATTGTTTTATATTCTTCGATCTGTGTTTTTATGCCTTTCAATTTTGCTGGTACGGTTATTGCTGTTTGAGCTCGTTTCCATGTATGCTATTGTATATATTGTATGTGCATGGGCGGATTGTGAGAGAAATATCGAACAAAGAAGAAGAGTAATTTGATTGAGATTGAAAATTGGGGCCGGGGAAGATTGAAATGAGAGTTGTCCAGAGCGGAAACCCACAAATCAACTTTTTTTATACCCGCCTCACTTGTACTCAAAAGTGCACAACACGTACGTGTGTGCATACAATTTTATTTAACTAATAACACGATTAACAACTTTAACTCACCTAGCTTAACTAAATCAAGCTAGTGATTTATTCCCATCACCCCCCTCAAATTGAAGATAGTGAAACTGGCCAACTTCGAATTGCCAAGCAAAGAGCTATGTGGAGGGCCTGGTAAAGGTTTAGTAAGCACATCAGCAACCTGGTGTGTATTAGGCAAGTGGGACAAAGAGATCAAACCATCTTGCAACTTGTATCACACAAAGTGGCAACCTAGCCTGGTGCTTAGTACGCTCGTGATAAACAGGATTTCGTGCAATGTTAATAGATGCTTGACTGACACATTGAGCCGTGATAGGCATAACACTAGGAACTTCAAGTTCATGTAACAAACGAGAAAGCCAGGTCAATTCTGATGTGATTCTTCTCAAAGGACGGTATTCGGCTTCTGCTAAGGATAGGGAAACAATGGGTTGTTTCTTTGTTTTCCAAGAGAGAGGACAACCTCCAAACAAAATGAAGAACCCGCTGACTAAACGACAAGTGTTAGAACAACTAGCCCAATCTATATCATAGTAGCCAACAAGTTGTAAATCAAGAGAAAAATTGAGAGAAGACCCAAATCATCATGGCTTCTCACGTATCTCAAAGTGTGATGAGCTGCTTTCAAATGAGCTGAAGTTGGTGCTTGCAAAAACTGACTAATAATTGAACTAGAAAAGCTATATCAAGCCTATTGTATACCAAGTAGTTCAATTTTCCAATCAAATTCCTATAAACTGTGGGATTAGATAAAGCTATTGAAGACTCATCAATCTTCAAAGCATATTCTAGTGGTGTGGATGCTGCAGAATCATAGGAAACTTCAAACTCTTCTAAGATCTCTTTTAAGAACTTTTTTTGACTTATAACATATCCAGTTGGAGTCTGAATAAACTCGATGCCTAAAAAATAATATAACCTGCCAAGATCTTTGATTTTGAACTGATCATACAAAAAACTTTTAACAAACTGAATATCTTCAAGATCATTCTCGGTTACGTACTAAGATGTCATCCACGAAAACAGCAAGAAAGACATACTTATTTCTTTCTTTCTTAGAAAACAAAGAAAAATCATTTTGAGAAGAGACATAACCTTGTGATCTCAAAGCATTTGACAACTTAGCAAACCATTGACGAGAAGCTTGTCTTAAACCATATAAAGACTTGATGAGTTTGCATACAATTAAGTGAAGAATCACGAAGATCCAATCCTTATGGGGGCTTCATGTACACTTTTTCATGCAAATCCTCATGAAGGAATGCATTGTTAACATCAAGCTGTGATAAATCCTAATTTTTCTTTATAGCAACTGAGATTAAAGCCCTGACTATTGTCATCTTAACCACATGAGAAACAATTTCTGTGAATCAACCCCTTCCTTCTAAGTAAACCCCATTACCACCAACTGAGCTTTGTGCCTTTCTATAGTGCCATTAGCTCCGTGTTTCAACTTATAAACCCACTTACAAGTAATAGGATTTTTTCCTTGGTGGCAAGGGCACCAAAGTCCAAGCCTGATTCAAGTCTAAGGCATTTCACTCCTTGTTCATAGCCTCTCTCCAAGATGGAGAATTAGAAGCCTCTGTATAAGATGTTGGCTCCTTCGACATGTGCATGGATTGCAACAATCTATGATCATTCTATGACAATTCACTTGAACAAATGGAAGAGAGAGTTTTTGTGTTGGAAGGGAAACAAAGAGAGGTTAGAGTATGAGAACAAGAAGGAGGACAAACACTGGCTTAGTTACAAATATAATCTTATAAATATGGAGGTGGAAGTGTGGAACAGAAACTCGAGACGATATCCTCAAAGAAGTAGTGACATTAACTTGTTCATCCAAGTCATTTATAGATTGATCAACATCACCAATATCAGGTGTGTGTATAGGAAAATCAAAAGAAGAAGACTCGGTAGATGGTGCATGAAAAGAGAAATCCCCATCTTTCACCAGATTAGTAACACAATGGTCATTTGGGAAGATAGATTTTGGCGTGTGGTGGAAAGGAAAGATATTTTCAAAGAATGTGACATCTCTGGTAGAAAAAATAGCCTTACTATGTAAATTCATGATTGTATAAGCCTTCTTTCCTTAAGGAAATCCCAAGAAAACACATGGTTGTGACCTTGGCTGAAACTTATCCCTCCCTTTATGTGATGTGGAAACATAACATAAACATCCTAAAGCTCTCAAATGTAACAAAGAAGGTTCTTTCGTAAATAACACCTCAATAGGAGTTTTGCGATATAGAACTTTAGAAGGAAATCGGTTGATGAGATAAGTAGCCATTAAGACACACTCACCCAATACCTCAAAGGCAAATTAAATTGAAACAACAAGGCTCGAGACATTCCTAATAAATATTTGTGTTTCCTCTCTACAACCCCATTTTGTTGTGGCGTGTGAGGGACAGTAGTTTGGTGTATGATGCTCATAGAAGAGAAGTAAGAAGTAGCAACAATGCTTGAACCTATTTCAAAAGCATTGTCAATTCAAATGATTTTTGGAACACACCCAAAATGAGTTTGCACCATAGAAACAAAAACTTGGATTATATAGAAAGCATAACTCTTGGCACTCAACAAATGATGAGTCCATGTGTTTCAAGAGAAATCATCTACAATGGTCAAGAAATATCTATGACCTTTATATGTAGATGTGTGATATGAGCCTCTTTAGTCCACATGAATAAGATCAAAGGGTTTTTGGATAGAAATAGTGCTCAAAACAAAAGGTTTCTTATGTTGTCTAGATCTATGACAAACATCACAAAGCATCTTAACATCTTCAACAAGTAAAGACAATTGTTTGATTTTATTGTATGGCATATGACCCAAATGTTTGTGTAACAACACATGGTCAAAAACTAAACAAATAATATCCTTAGAAGGATTTAGAGAATTCAAATGGGTCGAGATACTCTATTGCTAGAGTTTGACATAGATGTTTCTATAGAAGTTGAATTGGAATGCAACAAATAAAGGCCTTCATGAAATGTACCAAGCACCTAAGGACTCCTCGTTGAATGGCCCTACAAAAGGCACAAATCAAGAGTGAAGATGATGCTTGAAGAAACTTGTTTGACCAATTTACTGATAGACAAAAGGTTAAACCGCAATTGACATAAACCAAACATTATCTATAACCAGTTCAAGCAACAGTTGCACGGAACCATACTATTTGACAAAAAGATTAGAACCATTAGTCAAGGCTACATGGAAAGGTTTAGGCAAGGATACCAGAGTAAGGAAATTGTTCTAGTACAACAAATATGATCTGTGCTCCATTATCGATTATCCAAGCATCATTTAAAGTCACTTTTTCACTACAAACAGAATGCACACTCAACTAATGTGAAACAAAATCAAGATTCATGCCTGCAAGAGTGAACCTTACAAGGCTACAAATTTATCATGTTTCTCTCCATTTCCTGCAATTAACATCTTCAATAAGTTGGCACATTGCTTAGGTGTGAACCTAGGAATAGTTGAGACCTCTCCATTAGAAGATCTTGAAGTATGAGTTGCCATTCTCTTATCTTTGCCTATATTGCTATCTTTCTCCCTATCTCGAGGATAACCAATGATCTTATAACAAAACTCAACAACATGCCCAATCTTCTTGTAGTGAGTACAAACCAAAGGAGGCCAATTTGTAGGAACGCTTCCCACTGGCCATCAAGATTCCACTATGTGTCCAATTTTCTTACAATTGGTACATACCAGAGAAGCTTTCCTAGCATTGATCTCATCATTTTTTCTAGATAAACCAGGTTTCTCTTTTCTCATTATCATTGTTGAAGCGTCTGAGTCAAAATATTAAGGAGATCAAAAGGTGGTTAGCTTGTTGCATTTCTCTTTGACACTCTTTCTCTCTCCCCGACTCCCGCTCGTTACTCCCCTCTGCGAACAGCCTCCGGTGACCGCCTGTCGCCTCTGTGCCCCGCCCCCGGTCCAGACCAAGTCTATAGGCCCAAACACCCTCCCCTTTCCCCTCGCCCAACCACCATCGCGCATCCCTGTGCTCACCCATTCCCCAGATCTAGAACCCTAATCCGTGCCCGGCGGTCCCAAGCGCCAGATCCGGCGACCCCCTTGTAATATCCCTAATTTTTATAATGGTAAAAATGTAATTTTACATTTTCCTTTAATATAATAAAATATTTCCATAATTTATTTCTTAAAGTTATAATCTTATAACATTATAAATGTTATAAGATTGGTTTATAAGTTTAAGACCATATTAAAGGTTCCAAAAATTATTGACTCGTATTATAAATATTAATTATGAACCATAAGAATTATGGTTTTATGATTATTATAATACAATAAAATGTAACCATGAATAATATGAGTCTAATTTATTATTTAAAAATATAAGAGAATAATTTAAACGATAAAACTTATGAAGAAGTATTATAATAATATTTCTAAAATTTATATAAATGCTTTTAAGATAAAGTTTTAATAAAATAAATTATTTAAAGGTCATATGATATTTAGTTGAGTTATTAGAAGTCCAAAAGTCAAGGTGGGAGGGGCATCTTTATCACTTTTGTAAAACTAGAGGGGATGTTTGTGCAATTTTCCGGGAATGGATTGAAGAACTCAAGGGTTGTCTTCAACCTTGAACCCGAAACTTCAATTGATCATAACTTCTTCGTTTCTCAACGGATTTTCGATCCGAAAGATGTTTTCGAAAGCTCATGAAATGTTCTATCTAAACCCTCAATCAATTTGAGGAAATGTACCTGAATGTGTATTTGGGCATACGATTGGTTCAAGCATCGTTTCTATCCAAAGTGACCTGAATTTTGGTCTAATTAATGAGGTTTATCCATTGATTGGCAAGAGTAAGCATTGTATGTGGATAAGAACTTAATAATGTAGCAAGTGAATGGGTGGATTGGTACAAATTCAATACCGAAATTGATGGCAAAGTGGAAAAACACTTGGTTTGATGAGATGACTTCGATTTCAATATCCAACGCCGTTTCAAGCTCTTTTTGGACGCAATAAAATCCCATTGTGTAGAGACCATTGTCATTTACCATTCTTCTTCACAGATCATCTCTTAATTTTGATTGAAGTCGATTCCTTGTCCACATTAAAAAACAGAGGAGTCGATTAGTTTTTGGGATCTTTCTCATTCTACACTCAATGAAAATTAGATCCGAAACCAGATCCATATTCTACACAAAATTCCATACAAAAAACTATATTTACACGTCCTAATTCATCCTCTAATGTGTTCATAAACTCGATCGAATACTCAAGTTGTGGCCAGAAAATCTACACGACATGCCCTTTATAAGACTTGAATATCCCCTTCATTTCTCAACATTTTTATGATCCGTTTGGACCACTATAAACTAGACTTCGCGAAGGTTCTAGGGATACTAACCATGCCTCAATCCGTTGCCGGACCATCGAGAACGAGTCCGTTGAAGTTGCCTCTGTTTTTGGATGCTGCTGCGTGTGAAGGGCAAATGATGGACGCGGCCCGCGGTCCCGACCCGGTTCGACCGACTCTCCTCCGTCTCTTGGGTATTTCATGGCATTTTGGGTATTTTTATTTAATAGAATATGGTTAATTTTAATAGTGGTTCAAGTGAATTTTAAAGGTTTAAAAATATTAACCTTTACAAAAAAATGATTTTAGTTCTTGTGAAATTTAATAACTTTTCTATAACAATATTCTTCGTTATATTAAAAATTAGAATATTATGAATATAACATGCAAAGTTTATATGAAATATAAGCTTAGTCATGTTTCGTCGTTCCTAAATCAACATCTTTGGGTTACAAAATAAATTGTCGGTAATTTATTTTGTGGTTCATTGAAAGAGGAACAAGTTCGAGTTGTAATCTCGAGTGATCATCTTTCCTAGGCAAGTGAACTCGGTTCCTTTTTCCGCATTCGTTTAAAAGCATGTTTTACATCATGATGTTTTTAATATATGTTGGGAACTCTTGTATGAAATAAAATGAATCTAGGATTTATATTGTTTTAGATTTAATGACAAGTTATTTCTAGTCGTACTTAGGTTACGCTAGATGGACTTTAGGGTTGTTGCCTTGTGATATGTGTGCCTAAATTAATAGGCTTGTGTTTGCGTACTTTATTGTATACGCGTCGAATAATTCAACTTTAATCTTGAGTTGATGCTCTACTTGTAATACCATGGTCAATACCCGCTCGCTCGATGAGAGGTGATGGCACGTAGCTCGTGTTAGTCTGGGTTTGCACACCCAAACTTTGAGTATTTTCGTGGGGGCAATAACCCACATTCTGTCTTACTTAAAAAGTATGCTTAATTCCAAGTGGAACGATATTATGATCATTAAAACTCATAGAGATGAAATAGGCACCCGTTGGTGACAATTAATATGGATAGGATGGTCGGTACAAAATGGAAAACCGTCCTCGCTCTCGGATTTCGTTGTCATCTGGTTCCAATCTAAATTCGCAAAACACGTTTGCGATGAGGTTGGTTGAGGTGCGCGGAGTCAACAAGGGTTTAATGAACCGACTATAACGATCTGTGTGTAACAACGTTCCCAACATATCTGCATTAAAGTCCGAGGTGTCACCTTTGTGATGGTCTCTTCTTTCCACTTTCGAAAATTCATAACGATTTCGTGGAAGGATGTAGCTATTGTGTTTCAACCAGCTTTAATTCGGATTCCAATACCCATAACTACACTCATTTCCTAAATATGAACCATCTTAGAAAACCCACTTGCTTAGTCCGTCACAAGGCTAACCCGACCGTTTATTTTTCCTTGCATGGTTGGCTGGTGTCAACCGTATTTCTCGTCGCGGCACATCAGGCAATCTTTGCATTTATGTTGTGAGAAGTACGCTAAGATGGGATGAGCTACAAATGGATATTTTGTCAAAAGTTATAAGGTCGACTATATTTTCGAGTTTATGTTATACTTGTCTAGGGTTTTATTTCCTAGGTGTATATGCACAAGAGTTACTGTCTTGATGTAATTTCAAATACAACATTTCAAGAATCTTCTGCTGCAAGATTTTATTCTCCATTATGAGGAGAAGTTCAATAAAAGAAAAAAAAATTTCTATCTCACTTTTATTTAGTATCATATTTCAATTTCTCTTATTTATTATGATTAATTGTATTAATTGTTCAGATTCAAGCCTAGGGTGGCTTTGGACTTCAACTCCGAAGTCACTGGCGTGTGACATTCCCGATGTGAAATTGGGGTGTTACACCCCTCCCCTCCCCCAAGCAATACCGACGACCACCGCACCCCGGTTCGTCGGTATCCTGCTCCCGCTAAGCCGCATGGTTGTTTTTGGCGTCCCTGTGCAAACGACCGTTTTCCTCTACTCGGCTTTCTAGCATACTAGCCTCGAGCTGCCAACCATATCCAAGCTTCCAAGGCGCCGCTCGGACCTTCCCCGGGTCAACCTCTCCTGCATTCAAGCAGTCCGGCAAAGACTTGAGGCGCCTGTCGTACTCCGGCTCCCAAGATACCACTCCGCTCGGCCCTTTCCCAGGTCAGCCTTTCCGACCGACATTCGGATTCCAGGCGCACTCCAGTATCCACTGGTGACCTTTTTCGATACTTGCGCTTTTACATCCACCTCTTAAATTGCTTCAAATTTCATATTACTATATTTATTTGTCACTTTGAGTTTAGGAAGGTCTTTTATCATATTACTATATTATATTTAATTATCCATTGTCTTTTTCAAGGATAGTGGCACTTTCTACTGCTTGTGTTGGTCTCGTTTCGCTTGATTAGTTCCGTAGTGTTTCTTAGTTGCCAATCTGTGTTTTATATCCTGCGTTTTCTACTATTGTGGTTGGCTTGTTGGTGCCTTGTGTGTTTTGCAGGTTCTACAGGTTTTGTGCATGTTGTGTTTTGTGTAGGTTGTGTTTGCTACAGGTCTTTTTTTGTGGTCTGTCTGATTAGGAGTGTTTCAGTTTTGAGATGGATGGGCCGACGAGCAGCACTGTTCAGCATAGAACGGCTACTAGTTTGAGGAAAGGCTCTTGGAATGTGGGCACATTGACTGGAAAATCTATTGAACTAGCCAGGACTCTTCATCAGTACAAAGTACAAGTTGCTTGTATTCAGGAGACTAAGTGGAAGGGAAAGAAGGCTTGAGATATTTATGGTTCGAAGTTAAGGTACTCAGGGGCCGCTAATAGCAAAAACGGGGTTGGGATTTTGGTGGACATGAATCTGAGAGATCAAGTAGTACATGTGGAACGGACAAGTGATCGTCTGATGCTGTTGAATATCGTCTTTGGGAGAAAATTCTAAATGTCGTCGGTGCTTATGCGCCGCATAAGGGCTTGAGTTCAGAAGAAAAGAGGCAGTTTTGGGAAGACTTAGACAATTTGACGAGTAGCGTTCCATCGACAAAGCAGTTGGTGTTTGGAGGGGACTTCAACGACCATGTCGGGAAGGATAGATTTGGGTTCAAGGAGGTACATGGAGGTTGGGGGATTGGCGACCAAAATGATGGAGGTCGAGCTCTCTTGGATTTTGCAGCGGCCTTTGACTATTTGGTGGTCAACTCTTGGTTCACGAAGAGTGATGAGCAGTTGATTACCTTTCAGAGCCCTTTGGGGAAGACAGATTGACTTCTTTGTGACTAGAAGGGAAGACAAGGGAGGTGCAATAACTACAATGTCATCCCTTTCGAGGGCCTATCGACGCAACACAGGTTATTGATCTTGGATTTGCAGGGGTTGGGTAAAAAGAAAAAAGCAAACACGGCACCTCAGCCGAGAATTAGGTGGTGGCGCCTCTCCGAATCGAACGTATAGGGCTTGAGAGAAAGGATCTTTGAGGAAGCAAACACAAAGGGAGCTTGGGAAGAGAGGAACAATGCCAGGAGATGTGGGGGCAAGATGGCGGAGTGCATTCCTAGAGTGGCGTGCGGAGTGTTGGGTATGTCGAGAGGCTCTTCTAGCAACAAAAGGGAGGTCGCTTGGTGGAATGTTGAGGTCCAAGAGAAAGTTAGAGAGAAGCAGGTAGCCTATAAAGCTTATCTAAGAAGTACGGAACTAGAAAGGGAGGCGAGGTTGGCAGAACTCAAGGCAACAAAGATGGTAGCTAAGAGAACAATGGCGACCGCTAAAGAGAAAGCATTTGAGGGCTTGTATAAGGCTTTGGACGAAAAGGGTGGGGAATGAGTGCTTTACAGATTGGAAAAAGCAAGAGAAAGGAAAAGCAGAGACATAGACAGGGTGAAATGTATCAAGGATGAGGACGGATGGGTGTTAGCAGATGACCTACAGATCAGACAGTGTTGGGAGAGGTACTTCAGTGGTCTTCTAAATCAGGGTTCTGATTCAACGGATAGACGACACGACTCGACGGGCCAAGATAGCCGAGAGCACCCCTTCTACTTCTATAGACGGTTCTCCAGGGAGGAAATAGAAGGAGTGGTCCACCAGTTGAGTAAAGGGAGAGCAGTACGGCCAAATGAAATCCGGTGGAGGTTTGGAAGTTTTTAGGAGTGAGAGGTCTGGCATGGTTAACAATGCTCTTTAATGTCATTTTCAAGACGGCCAAGATGCCGGATGAGTGGAGGCTTAATAAGTTGATCCCGGTGTACAAGAATAAGGGAGATGTTCAACAATGAAACAACTATAGGGGTATCTGATGTGATGGTTTCCCACACACTCGCAAGAATACGAGATCTATTGTAGTAGTAGATCAGGATCGAATCACGGGGATTACTTCTGCTTTAGCTAATTCTAGAAACAAGTTCCTAAGCCAAATATAATGATTGTGGAGTAATTCTAACTATTAAAATCAAGTAAAGGTAGATCTAAAAGTGCAAAAATCTCAACTTGAAATAGCATAAAACTCAAACCCTAGAAATTATCTCTTCTCACTCTTGTAATTAGAAAATAATAATGATGCATAATAATGTTATAACTTAAGCTCCAAGCAGTCTTATAAAAGCCCTAAAATTTATGCTAAAAGATATCCCAAAAATAAATCCAACTCGGGCCCAAAAAGGAACAAGAAAGGCCCAAAACTCTCGCGTGCAGCGACCTGATCACGACCCGTGACCTAGGTCACGACACGTAATCTCCCATCTGAGAGCACATATTTGCTCTGTTTTCCCTTGTCTTGGCTCGTGATGGCCTCCACGACTCATGATGGCCCTTCTAACCCCTTCCTTCACTCCTTAGCTTGCATTTTGACTTGTAATAGCTCCTCCACCCCTCTTGAAAGCTCTTGGAATCCTCAAATCTTCATTCCTTAGTGTTAGTTGTGGTCTTTAAGCTTCACTAAGATCTTGTCCTCATGTCTTCCTCTCCATTTGACCCCAAAACACCATCAAATGACCTATAAAAGCAAAATAAACTTGTGTAGACCTCCATACTACGAATAATACGAAAATCAACACAAAAAGACCAAAACCTAAGCTAGAAAAGGAGAAATCTAAACCTAAATGCATATGCAAACCAAGTAAAACTAGATGACATCAGTATCAAATTGCTTAGTCACACAATGAAAGTGTGGAAGAAGACCATCAAGATGAGGTTGAGGAAGCTAGTCAGAGTGTTAGAGAACCTATTTGGTTTTATGCCTGACATGTCCTCAATGGAGGCTCTTCACTTATTGAGGAGGCTGACGGAGGCTTACAGAGAGAGAAAGCAGAATTTGCACATGGTTTTTATTGACTTGGAGAAAGCATATGATAGAGTACCGAGAGAGCTGATATGGGAATGTTTGGTCGCTAAAGAAGTGTCTGACACGTTTATCAGGGTAGTTAGAGACATATACGAGGGCTCGATGACCAGTGTGAGAACCTCAGGCGGGGATACAGAGTTTTTTAAGGTAGACACAAGTCTACACCCGGGTTCGGCCATAAGCCCCTTCCTCTTCACGGTGGTGATGGACATTCTGAAGAGGGAGATTCAGGGGGTCCCATGGTGCATGCTGTTCGCAGACGATATTGTTCTGGTGGACGAGTCCAGAGTCGGCGTCAGCAGCAAGCTTGAAACTTGAAGGAAAAAGGTGGAGTCCAAGGGTTTCAGACTAAGAAGAACCCAGACGGAATATGTATAGTTCAGGTTTGAGCAAGGTGCAACTTCTAGTAAGGAAGTGTTGTTAGGAGGGGAAGTCGTTACAAGGAAGGAGAGTTTCAGGTATTTGTGGTCGTTTTTGCAGAGCGACAGAGGCATAGATGAGGACATCACACATCGGATCCAGAGGGGTTGGCAGAAGTCGAGGGCAGCGTCGAGGGTTCTGTGAGACAAGAAGGTACCGTTGAAGCTGAAAGGAAAGTTCTATAGAACAGTGATCAGACAAGCCATCCTCTATGGGGCAGAGTGTTGGCCCACCATGAAAGCACAAGAATAGAGGTTGTTGGCTGCTATGATGAGAATGCGAAGGTGGATGAACGGGCACACGATACTAGAAAAAATCAGAAATGAAGTGATCAGAAGCAGAGTGGGAGTGGTCAGTATAGGAGACAAGATGCGATAATCAAGATTGCGCTAGTTTGGACATGTTCAGCGACGGGATCCTAAGGAGCCAGTTCCTAGGTATGAAAGCCTACTCTTGGGAGAAGTATTGTTGGTGATTTGTGAAAAGTCATCAATCCCATTATAAGCATGTTGAGGAAAAGAAGTCACAAAGAAAAGTCGATTGAGAAAATTGATTATGTGACTTGCCATGATATGATAAGAGAAGTAAAGTGGTCATAGAAAAAGAAAATCCAAGAGATACACACCAACACCGAGGCATGAAACCAACGCATGCCAAAGGCGCGTCAACATTGGGAAAGTTGTGTACGACACTAGGATGCGGCACAAGGCATCGACGCTCGGTAGAGGCGCGCCTGTTCACGGTGTGCGCTCTTGCATGGCAATGGCACGGTCCTAGGGCGAGGTGCGCTAATGCTTGCTCGTATGGCGCATGCGTATCGCCGGTTGGGGCGCGCCTACGCCTTGGCAAGGGCACGACAATGTATGCATAGTGTTTGCGGCGCGCCTAGGGTGTGTGCATGGAGCTTGCGGCGCGCCTAGGGTTTTGGCACAAGGCGCCGAGTGCATGCATTTGAGCTAAGGTTTGGTTTTTGAGCATAGTAGAAGAGTCTTATAGCTTTGTGCAAGTTTAAATGAATGTTTGAAAGCTTCTCTAAGCTTGGTGAATGCATTGTGCAAAGACCAAAGCATGAGAATAGCTTGGCACATGGTTATGAATAATAGAAAGGAGTTGTGAAGCTTCAAACTAGTTTAAAGTAAGCTCTAGAAGCTTGAATAAGCTCTTAACTTAAAGAACTAGCTTTGTAAGAAGCTCATGCAGCTAGGGTTTAGCTCAAGGTAGCTCAAACTAGCTAAAGTTAGCTCAAATAGCTTGTAAGTCAACTCAACGAGCTAAAACGCAACTCAAGCCAACTCTACTAGCTAACGGGCAGCTACACTAGGTGAGTGACCTAGCTAGGCACCTAGCTATGCTAGCTTTCTATGGGCCATGGTACACCAGTCCATGGGGCATTCCATTGGGCATTGATGGGCCGCACATATGGGCTAGAGCATGGGCCACATGCTTTGCCATTTTGGGCTTTTGGATTGGATTTTCTAGAAGAGTTTTGGTCGATTCTATGGGCGTTTTTGGGCTCCATTTGTACGGCACAATGGACTATTTTGTGGGCTTGTTAGACGCCTAGGATGACAAGGAAAGAGAGAGTTTGGATAAGGATAAAGTTGGTTACAACTTCCCTAACTTCTCTCAACTTCTCAACTGATTTTTGTAACTTCTCTTGGGTGGTTTTGGACAGCCTTGGATGCCTATTTATAAGGTTGTTGGTGCATACACAAAATAGTCGGAAGAGACTATGGTTTGTTTAGTGAGCGTTTTCACAAGAAAATACAAACACAAGTGTGTAAAATCATGGATTGTCTTTCACGTGTGCATGTGAAGGAGGAACCTCAAGATCCATGGCTGGATGGTTTCTTCCAAGTGAAGGAAGAACCACAAGATTCATGGCAAGAAGGCTTCGTCCAAGTAAAGGTGGAAGAAGAATCATGGGACTCAAACAAGGTATTTTGGTTCTTGATAGATTTGTCTTGCCAACTTCTCTATTGTCGTTTTGGTACATTTTATCTCGCAACAATATTGCGGAATCCCTTGGCATGGAGTAGGGGCAATATTCGTTGAAGGAAAACTCGTTTATTTGAGTGACTCGCAGCCTTTATCCAAGACACCTTTATAAAATGTTTTATTGGGTCGGTGGTGATTACCTTTATGGTCTACACCCAAACGAGACTACCCTTCGGGGTCTACTCACGAGATTACCTTTCGAGACTACCCTTCGTTCCACTTGTGTGTAAAATCATGGATTGTCTTTCACGTGTGCATGTGAAGGAGGAACCTCAAGATCCATGGCTGGATGGTTTCGTCCAAGTGAAGGAAGAACCAAAAGATTCATGGCAAGAAGGCTTCGTCCAAGTAAAGGTGGAAGAAGAATCATGGGACTCAAACAAGGTATTTTGGTTCTTGACAGATTTGTCTTGCCAACATCTCTATTGTCGTTTTGGTACATTTTATCTCGCAACAATATTGCGGAATCCCTTGGCTTGGAGTAGGGGCAATATTCGTTGAAGGAAAACTCGTTTATTTGAGTGACTCACAGCCTTTATCCAAGACAACTTTATAAAATGTTTTATTGGGTCGGCTGTGATTACCTTTATGATCTACACCCAAACGAGACTACCCTTCGTTCCACTTGGGTCGGTGGTGGTATTTACTTCAACTTGTTTATGCAATATTGCTTTCTCCATTTTGTTGGCACCTATTGGAAAAATGTCTATGGGGATCGAAGGCCTATAAGGCCGGTCTATTGCTCATTATATGGCGTTAGGCGCTGTGCTTAAATTTATGCATTGTAATATTTCCTATGTACATGTATGTGTGTTTTAGCATAGAAAGTGTGCTTTTATTTTATGTGTGTTTGTATACCTTGAATAAAGGGTATAAGTGTGAGTTTTGATCAATAAAAACGATCGTGTAATGTTTATGGTTGAATAAATAAACTATGGTTTGATTTATAAGAATGATCTTAACAACATGTGTGCAAGAAGAGGACTATGTGTAATTCTTAAGATCTACTTTGAAAAGTTGATTCTAGGTTCATTCTCTTTGGATGATCCTAACCAGAATACCCTTGAGTCGACCATTCCTCGATTGGGATGACTCATGCTCTAGACTACCTTCGGGTCTAGTAGAGTACTTAGACTACCTTCGGGTTGATGTGAGCCCCACCTTGACCGCCGCCCAAGAAGATGAAGACTTGTCCGTGCACTCCGACGGGCCCATCACTCGAACCACGGCGTCCATCGTCACTTGTGCCTTGGCAAGCCACGGCGCACCTACCGACGCGCCCCTCTTCATTTGCCTCACCATCATCGGAGTCGCCCCACTCCTTTGTGACGACGCCTCGCACCACGGTATCGAGGACCTCGCATCGGCGTCCCCTGCCAAGTCCACGCCGGGCCTACCCGTTGTCGCGACTTGAGGTTCTAGTGCGCCGGGTGCCTCGGCCTTGTCGTGCCACACCGAGTGTGTCGCGACAGCCTTGCGTGCACGTGCTGGCGTGCCGACGCCCTTGTCACGGCCTTGTCATGACACTCGTGACATGGCCACCGTGACCATTTATGTTTTATGCTGTTTTTAGTATTATTTCCATTCCGAACCTTACTATTTATGTCCTTTCCTTTTATTATGAGTGTTTTGGGCTTGGGCTTGCTTGATGGGCCGCTTGCATGCCTCCCCCAAGCGCCGCCCATGCTAGTAGGGTTCTAGCTAGGGTTTTACCTTGAACTTCTTTCTATTTGATTTCTGAAATTGCTTGTTCTATCAGTCAGATCTTTAATTTTGCTTTCTGTCAGTGAATAATTTGTCCAATCCATAGATCGGGTTTGAATGGATGATTCCTGAATAATTTGATTATTGATTATAGAATCTTTTTTTATTTCACTCGAATCCTCTCTCAATTTTTGGGGTTCTTTTTGGACCTTTAGAAATAATAATTTTGTTCTTTCTTTGAAACTTTTTAGAGCTCGAAAACTCCATTTTATAATTGCTTTTTGGAGTTTTTTCAAAGGGGGTCCAAAATAATAACGAAACAAAATACTAAGTTCTACGAGAGGAGAACCAAAAGGACGGTCAGTTTCCAGTCCCTACGAGAAGGTCGTATCTTAGATCGGTGCCAAGGTTTCAAACGGAAAGGAAATCTTATCATTATTTGTATACCCTCTGTGGCCCAGTTTTGAGGAAAAATTTCGTTTCTTCCTGGTTCTAGTAATGGCATACCATTATAGGTGCATATAACATACGCTTCTCTATTCATCTCCCTTATATCCTGCTCCCACTCGGACTCTTGGCGTAATAAGAAACGGACAATATTTTTAGCTAGTATCAATGAAGGTAATACAATATATTTTCTAAGCCTCGACTGAATTAGTAAAATACAAGCTCTTATTCCAAGAGCATAAATAATGAGATCGTAGAGGTCTGATAGTTTTTCTCGTGTCCTTTCTATTCGTTCCATTTCCGCCTGCCCGTCCCGCCCCCTTTCCATTTCATTGACTTCTTTTTTCATTTCTTCGTAGCTTTTGTTTTCCTCCATGTACATTTTTTTTTCAACCTCTTTATTCTTTTTTCTACGTTTCGTTTTATACCCTTTCTAAAAATGTTTTGTATTAGGTCGGAAATCTCAATTACTGATAATATGAATGGTTCGAAAAGAACATCCCAAGTAAATATTACTCTGTCGAAAAAAAGTGGGGAATACGGATATGAGGGAAACATTTTCCCCGTAAGGGTTTTACGTCTTTGAACACGCATAAAACCAATAATTATGTCTCGACGAAAATCCACTTCATAGGGATAATCTATCATATCCACTTCTTCTATTTCATCAGGCTTCGTCATAGTATTTTCCTTACGCTTAATATTCATATCGAATTGTTGTCGGATTGTTCCCGCATTTGTCATTTGGGCGTCAAACACAATTTGCTTCTCAATGCCATACTCTCCTCGTCTAGGTCACACTAGACACCTTCTTAAACCCTTTCACTTCTATTCTCAACCCAGTCTAGGCGTCCATGCCTCAATCTATCGGTTCGTATGTGAAGAAGACCCAATACGAGTCCACGCAAAGATCCGCTCGTGAATCCCTTCAACGGGGTTCACATCCATTAGCATCAGAGCCGAAGGACCGCGTAAGTCTTATTCACCCTTTTATCTCGTTTTTGCACAAAATTGTTTTCTTTTTACCATCAATTCATCAGCTTCCGCCATCTCTACCATCATTCACGTAGGTCCACAATTTTTTTGCTTCGAAAAATCAGAAGAAAAAAATAAAAAAAAAATCGCTATACACCCTACGACTTGCACTTGTTTGGTCTACTTGCTTGAGTTTCGAGTCTTGCTTACTTCAATTCTTGCATATTGGGATCGTTGTTTTTCGTTTGTCGTGCATTTGTTCTTTTTGTTCACGAGATTTGGTTGACAATTCACCATATCTTTTGTTGCTATTGAGGGAGAGGATCTTGGAGGATAAAATCCACAAGATCTTCTAGTTGCCGAATTTAATTAAAAAATATATATCTTTGGAAGATAAAAGCCAAAATAAGGTAATATCTTTCCAATATCTTACAAAAAAAAGATCTCAAAGGATCTCATGGGACACACAAGCCAAAATAAGGCAAGTGTCCCATAATTGGTTCGGCCCCTATCTATTTCATATCTTGCTTATTTGATTTGCATATCTTGTGATTGCATATCTTACTTTCTTCCTTTTTTGCTAAGACACAATCTCGCCTACCCCTTTTAGGCCGAGCTCTCACTTTTCTCTCTTTCTTCTTTCTTTCTTACGTGGCTTGGCTAACCCTAATTTGGCCGCCATCCCTCTTTCTTTTATTGTTTGCTTGCTTGCTCTTGCTTTTGCTTGTACCTTGATTGTGTTTAAGTTGAGACCTATAGCCTACCCGACCCTTTCAAGCCTCTTAATTCGTGCAATCAAGAGTACTTGGGTGGTGAGTCTTACAACGTCTCTAAGTTTCTTTTTGCTGGTTTGTTGGAACTTTTTACTCGTTCATGTCTATGGTTGAAATAGGTAACGGTAGCATGGACTCTGATGAGCCAACCAACAACCAAAAACAACACAACAACCAACAGCAGCAACATACCTATCCGGCACTCCAATCGAGGCTCCTTGTGACGCCCGGCGCGACGCTACCCGGTGTCGTGCAAACCGAAGGGCTCATGGCTTGGGAGGCGCGCTTCGCCAACATGGAGCACATCCTCACTAGGTTTATGGACCAACAGGCGTCTACCATGACGATCCATACGCAACCCCAGAATCCGAGTGTGCCACCGCATGGTGTCTCGGTTCCGAGGTCTAAGACAAAAGAAAAAGCCAAAGGGCCCATGGTTTAACCGTCTTCCGAACATGGCATTAAGAGGTTGGAGTCCATGAAGGATAGTCGGCTGACCAATCTGGAAGGTCTACAGGAGGTTCACGACGTTCATTCCGATGAGGAGTACGACTCCGAGGAATGGCGACGTCAACAAGCTAAGAAAAAGAAAAAGGCGGTCACTGCGACGCCTAAGAAAAAAAAAGAACAAGGGCCAAGAGACTTTGATATCAATGACTATTGGGGTCATCAAAGTCCGACTAGCCTGTACTTGGAATCCGAGGACTCTATCATGGAGTACGAGGAAGATTCCGAGGACGATTTTGACCACCCTTCGGTCCATGATTCGGAGGAGTGGATAGATCGGGATCGGGATTCGATTCCAAGACCCAAGTTGCCCGACAACCGCGCGGCCAATGATCGGGTTGAATGTCGTGACAACCGCGACCGGCCTCGACACCATGGGAATCGGCGTGCCAATGACCGAGACCGCGAAGCTGACGCCCTCGGCGCGATGGAGGTGATGATCCGAGTGACGATAGCGGCGGCGATGGTCGAGGCCCTCCCCGAGGCAACCGGCGCAATAGTACCCCCTCCTCCGCGTGCCAATCGGTGCGCCGACAATGAACGTCCGGCGCACGTATCCCGCCGCGACGTTAAGGTAAAATTTGAAGATTTTTATGGCAACTATAATCTTGACGAGTTCATTTCATGGTTGCAGGGTATGGAACACGTCATCAAACATTGCCACTACGAGGAGCACGAAAAAGTCTAGGTGGTGACCTTTCATTTCAAAGGGGCCGCTAATATGTGGTGGAACCGATTCGAAGCGGATCGGGCCCAAAGGGGTAGAGCCGCCATTACCGAGTGGCGCCAACTTGCTTTTATAATGAAGAGGAAGTTCATCCCTCCCGACTATAAATAGAAAGTCCGAATTATGATCCAAGACGCTCGTTAAGGATCCATAAATCCGGAGGAGTTCTTTGCTTACTTAGAAGATTTATTCTTCAAAGCATGCATAAGCGCTTCGCCGGGGGCTTTCCGGTCTCGCTTTGTAGCGGGACTACATCAATGATTCGTGATCGATTGGTTATCTTTCCAATCAAGGACTTGGGACGATTCATTCATTCGGCCATGGAGTTGTACACGTAATTTAAGAGGCCAAAGTCGTCTAAATTTCAAAGGTATGGCTCTAACTCCAGTCCTTCCGCTTTTGGCACTAAAATCGGTTTCTTCTCCTTCTTTTTCTAAACCCAAGGTAGGTACCCCCGGAACAGACTCCAAAGGCCCTTCGGTTGGGCAAAACCATGACAAGGCAGCCCCTATCGAACAAACAAGGACTCGAGATATCGAGTGTAATCAATGTGGTGGGCGTGGCCACCTCAAACAGGATTGCCCAAACACAAAGCGTGTTCTATTTTCGGCTCAATCGGCAGCGTATGAAAGCGTCGACAAGGCTGAGTCAGTCGAGGACAAGGCAACGATTGAAGACGGCGCGTATTGCACGCCATCGGACGCCGAGGCCGACGCCGATAAGCTTTTGCTCGTAACACGCCGAGCACTTAGCGTCAAGGAGGTCGTGCCAACCGATCAACGGGAAAATATTTTCCGTACTCGTTGCTTGGTGCAAAACGTCTCCTTGAGCGTCATAATCGATTCTGCTAGTTGTGGAAACTTTTTGTCAAGGAAAGTCGTCAATCATTTCAACTTGCCACAATTGGAGCATCCGACGCATTACAAGCTCGCTTGGATCTCTAACGACGGCAATCATTGGGTCAACAAGCAGGTACATCTTTCTTTTTCTATTGGCATCTATCAAGATTCGGTTTTGTTTGATGTCACTGACATGGACGCCACACATCTTCTTCTTGGCCGTCCATGGCAGTTTGACCGTCACATGATTTACGATTGCCGGTTGAACACTTACATGTTCAACCACCACGGTAAACGCGTGACCATCTTACCAAGGTCTCCAAGTGAAGCTTTACAGGATGAAGGTGAAAGGCAACAAGCAAAGGCTCGCAAGACGCCCCAGCCGCACCGATGCCAAACGACAACAATACCGGCATTTCTGGCAAGGGGAAACATTCTGTCGGCATTTCAGATTTTTCTGGGCCAGACACTAGCCAAAACCAGATTTCAAACCAGAAACACCGAGCAAATGTCAAGGAGGAGCCGCGAACGTCGAGCGCTTCTACTGCAGCGCACTGCACTACGCCAGCCTCGGACCGAACGACGTTGGCTCGATGGCGAGCCATTCCAGCCGCGCGCCTGGGCCAAACTTGCACCATTGGCATGGTTCTGCAGGCCAACCAAGTGGTGCCCATGCCAAGTCATGAAGCGTTGAAGATGCCGAGACACCATTGCTCGGAACGGTCCAAGATCGTTTGCTTCTATGCCGGCGCCCCGCGATGTGATCAAGTCCATCGAGGGGAGTTTTTCTTGCTTTCTTTTGTGTCCATTGCTTCAAGTTACAGTTGATAAGACACATGAGCTACCCCCTCTATTTCTTCTCTTTTATAGGAGTTTGCAGACATTATGTCTGCCGAGCTCCCCAATCGGTTGCCACCTATTCGGGGAATCGAGCATCGCCTAGATTTGATTCCCGGTGTGTCATTGCCAAACTGGGCTGCATATAGGGCATCTCCTAAGGAGACTAATGAGCTACAACACCAAATTCAATCTTTATTGGACAAGAGTTATGTTCGAGAGTCCCTTAGCCCGTGCGCGGTTCCGGTTATCTTGGTGCCGAAGAAAGATGGTTTGTGGCGAATGTGCAGGGATTGTCGTGCCATTAACCAAATCACCATCAAATACCGTCACCCGATTCCTGTTTGGACGACATGTTAGGAGAGTTGCATGGAGCCGTATTGTTCTCCAAGATCGACTTGAGGAGCGGCTACCACCAGATTCGGATGCAAGAAGGGGATGAGTGGAAGACAACGTTTATGACCAAAAATGGTCTTTACGAGTGGTTGGTGATGTCTTTCGGTCTCACTAACGCTCCTTCTACTTTTATGCATCTTATGAACTTTGTTTTTCGTAAGTTTTTGGGTCGGTTTGTCGTCGTGTATTTTGACGACATTTTAGTTTATTCTCGTACTTTGGACTCTCACGCGGGGCACCTTAGGCAGGTGTTAGATTGCCTTCCCGAACATTGTTTGTATGTAAATTTGGACAAGTGTGTATCTTGCTCGGATACGACGAATTTTCTTGGCTTCTTCGTATCCAAGGATGGCCTACGAGTGGATTCTCACAAAATCTGTGCCATCCGTGAGTGGCCAACTCCCACGACCCCCACTATGGTTCGTTCCTTTTTGGGGCTCGCCGAGTTTTACGAGAGATTCGTCAAGGACTTCAGTTCTATCGCCGGGCCACTCCATTCTCTGACCAAGAAGGCTACCACAATAAAGTGGATGTTGCATCATGAGGCCGCTTTTGAGGCCTTAAAAGATGCTTTATGTTGAGCCTCGGTCCTGCAATTGACGGACTTTTCAAAGTGCTTCGAGATCGAGTGCGACGCTTCCGATTATGGTATTGGCGGTGTACTCCTTCAAGAGCAAAAGCCGATCACTTATTTTAGCGAAAAGCTAGCTGGGGCTACACTAAATTATCTGACCTATGATAAAGAAATCTACGCTCTTATTTGGGTCTTAAAGACGTGGCAACACTATCTCTGGCCAAGCGAGTTCGTAATTCATATGGATCATGCGGCCTTGGCTTATCTTAAGAGTCAAACAACTCTAAATAGGCGCCACGCACGCTGGGTCGAATTTATGGAGACGTTCCCTTACGTCATTGCGCATAAAAAGGGCAAACAGAACGTCGTCGCGGACGCTCTCTCTCGCAGGTATATCCTTTTAACCCAGCTTCATTCTAAGCTGCTCGGGTTTGCTTTGATTAAAGAACCATACGCCTCAGATCCGTACTTTTCTTCGATCATTAAAGACCTCGAGCACTCTCGCATTCATGAGTCTTACTTTTTGGACAACGGATATCTATACCAGGCTAGAAAGCTTTGCATTCCGGCCTCTTCGGTTAGGCATTTGTTGCTCAAAGAGGATTATGATGGCCGAGGCCACTTTGGCATAGCCAAAACATTGGTAGCCCTTCGGGAACATTTCTTTTGGCCACACATGGCACGAGATGTAAACAAGTACTGTTAGGGTTGTGTGCCATGCCATACGGCTAAGTCTCGATCGCAACCAAATGGGCTTTACACACCTTTACCGATTCCGGATGCCCCGTGGGAAGATCTTTCCATGGATTTTATCACCGGCCTCCCAACGTCGAGGCATGGCAAAGATTCCATCTTCGTAGTCGTGAACCGGTTTTCCAAGATGGCCCACTTTATTGCATGCAAAGGAACCAATGATGCAGTGGAAATCACGAACTTGTTTTTTGAGCATGTGGTAAAGCTACATGGTATTCCTAAAACTATTGTTAGTGATAGGGATACCAAGTTCTGCAGCCATTTTTGGAGAACACTTTGGGGGAAGTTAGGTACACGACTCTTATTTTCAACTGATTATTACCACCAGACCGATGGTCAGACAGAGGTGACCAATCGGACCTTGTGCACTTTTCTTCGGACAATGTTCAAGGCAAACCCACATCGGTGGGAGGACATACTTTGCCATTTTGAGTTTGCATATAACAGGTCCTTTCACTCTGCGACGAAGAGGACGCCTTTAGAGGTGGTCTACGGGGGTAACCCTTGCACGCCCATGGACTTGGTGCCGCTGCCGTACAAGCCCGGCGAGCACGTCGATGCGGCCAACCGCGCCGACCATGTTCGCCGCCTACATGAGCGCACCAAGGCGCAGCTGCTGAAGCCCTCAAATCAATACGCCGCCCAACGCAACAAGGGGCGACACACGTTGATCTTTGAGCCCGGGGATTTGGTGTGGCCTCACCTTATCAAGGATCGTTTTCCCCACGCTACGAAGACGAAGTTGCACCCTCGAGGAGATGGACTGTTCAAGGTCCTCCGGCACATCAACAACAACCCTTACATCCTCGACCTCCCGGGTAAATGAAATGTTCACGCTTCCTTTAATGTCTCGGATCTCTCTCCCTACGTAGATCCCGAGTATCATGACGAGGAAACGGGGACGTTTCTCACCCAAGGGGGGAGGGTGATATGAGCCCCACCTTGATCGCCGCCCAAGAAGAGGAAGATTTGTCCGTGCGCTCCGACGGACCCATCACTTGAGCCCGGACTCGTGCCATAGCTCGAGCCACGGTGTCCATCGTCACTCGTGCCTTGGCAAGCCACGGTGCACCTACCGGTGCGCTTCTCTTCACTTGCCTTGCCATCATCGGCCGCGCCACTTCTTCGTGCCAACGCCTCGCACGACGGTGCCGAGGAACTCGCATCGGCGTCCCCTGCCAAGTCCAGTCGGGCCAACCCGGCGTCGCGACTTGAGGTTCTAGTGCACCGCGTGCCTCGGCCTTGTCGTTCCATGTCGAGCGTGTTGCAACAGCCTTGCGTGCGCGCTGACGCGCCGACGCCCTTGTCTCACCGCGCCAGCCTTGTCACGGCCTTGTCGCAACACTCGCGACATGGCCACCGTGACCATTTATGTTTTATGCTATTTTTAGTATTATTTTCATTTCGAACCTTACTATTTATGTCATTTCCTTTTATTATGAGTGTTTTGGGCTTTGGCTTGCGTGATGAGCCGCTTGCATGCCTCCCCCATGCACCGCCCATGCTAATAGGGTTTTACCTTGAACTCCTCTATATAAGGGAGTCACTACTCATGTATAATCCTTACGCTTAATATTGATATCGAATTGCTGCCGGATTGTTCCCGCAATTGTTATTTGGGCGTCAAACACAATTCTCTTCTCAATCTCATACTCTCCTCATCTAGGTCACACTAGACACCTTCTTAAACCCTTTCACTTCTATTCTCAACCCATTCTACGCGTCCAACGCCTCAATCTATCGGTTCGTTGGTGAAGAAGACCCAATACTAGTCCACGCAAAGATCCGCTCGTGAATCCTTTCAATGGGGTTCACATCACGGGTCTACTAATGTAAGGGTCTACTGGATTGCCCCCCATGTGAGAGGGTTGACATATATTGGCCATGAATACACTAAAGAACACATGAATGAGATGGTGAGAGTCTCTTTCATAAGATGCATGTGGAAGATCACTTATGTGATTTCTTAAAATCATGTATCTTATGGAAAAAGAATTTTGATAGTCTTATTGGTTTAAATTAAGATTTCTTGTATACTTATATTGAGCAATAAATTCATGAGAGAAGATGTCTCTTATGGCTTAGTCGAGCAAAAGTTTGACAAAGTTTGAAAGTGTCAAACACGTAGGCATTGATACTTGTTGTGTATAGCTAGAGTCGGTCATGGTTTGATCGGTCGTGTCTTGCACTTATGTCCTCGAAGGATAATGACTTGGAAATAAAATGAAGTATGGTTTGTTGTTGACTGGTTTATGAGTTGACATGAAAAATGCCTTGAATTAAAATCAAAGTATTGCCATTGAAAGGAGACCGGCGCAAGGGTAAGTCTTGAATGAAACCAAGACATGCCCTAAAATTGGGCCAAGGCACGCCATGGAGTTCCGATACTTGGTACCGCTCCCCGAGGTTCTCAGCGCTAGCGGTCGTGACGCCTAAGGCACACCGCAAGCACGCCCATGACAGGCCGTTGCATAGGCGCTCGGAGACGCCGCAATGGGTCAAGCCGAGAAAGTGCAATGTCAAGGCCTTGGCATGCCCATGGAATCGTACATGACTTGGCGCACCGGGACTAGGTGCTCGATTCTTGGTATGCTGGGCTTGAGACAAGGGAAGGTGTGCTCATGCCGAAATGATGCATCGTTCCTTGGGTGCGCGACGCTCGGGGCTTCACCGCTTGGTGAGTCTAGTGGCAAGGTTTAAGGGTAGTGCAAGTCGAGCGGAGGCTAATCACAATCGAGCCTTGTCCATGGCGGGTGCTCGGCGCTTGCCGTTGTTGCCCGTTTTGGAGGCTCATGGGCGCGCATACTTTAGGCATTTGATATTGGATGTTTAATCAATGGAATCATACTTGAAGTATTGAAAATGTTTCCTATTTTTGGAGATATTAAAAAGTTGTGATTGAGTTTAAAAACTTAGATTATCTCATACCCCGTATGGTTTCATGAGGTGGCTCATGTTGTGTGTCATTAGGTTGGATTGATAGGGCTTGTTTGGGATTATTGAAAGGCTGGTTTTAGGATCTTTCAATTTACAAGTAATGGTCTAAAAGAGACTTTTGGAGGACGTTTGATCCATCCTGGGATCCAAGAAAAGTGTCAATGCGCCATAAAGACTTGATATTGACAACTTTGTTATGTTAGTCTTATGTTTAAGTGGACCATTGAAATGACTAAGGCTAGTATAATGGCATGTTTAGTGAAGGAGAAATCTTAACATGTGTAGTGAACACTTTTGATAAGATGATTGTCTTGTGAGCACAACAAGTTTCTTTGATAAAAGTTTTCTAGGAAAAAGAAGAATTGAATCATCTCATATTGTTATATAGATGATGACTAGTATGTATTCCCGTACCTTGTACGGGTTTTAACGATTCTATCTAAAAATAAAATAAATATTCTAGAATTTGTATGATAGCATAAAAAATATCCTAATGGTCCTCCTATCTATCATATCCAAAAATAAAAAATTGTTTAATAATGGGATTTTCTATCCTATATTCTAAAAACCTGAATAAGAATTTATCATATCCAAAAATAAAAGATTATTTTTTTAAAAAAAGGGGTGGTGTGGTCCAATCTAAAAGTGACATGTGTCGTTTATTAATTTTTTTAACCTCTGCTTTAGGTTATTGTGATGATCCTATGGAACTCCCAATGAATTGGTGGTTAGGATTAAACTATATACAAGAAGCAATAAGTTTTATGTCAATGGCCAAAAAGAAAAGAATGTCATTTGGAAAGTCTTCCTAAAGACTCTAGGTATATGCTTATAGCAATCGAGAATATAGTAAGTTTAATAACTCTAGTTAAGGAGTGTTTAATAAGTCTATATGGAAATGACATGGCTGATTTGGTAGAAACCAAACGAAATGGATGAGATGAAAAGGGTCTTGTCTATTGAGTTCTTCATTGTTGAAATTATGAAGATGCCAATGTGAAGAGATGAAGGTGAATTAGATTTTCTAAATCTTCGTCTAGGTTTGCAATACATTGGAAAGGGGATGAAAAATTCCTTGTTATTACACATGTTTAAGACACCTATAGATCAATAGATACACGGTTCTAAAAGTATGTGTGTCATGGCTTGAGGACACTCAAGTGATAAGGTGTTGATATCTTGACTTGGCCATTGTCAAAGGTATGATGTTTAAAATGCTTAAGGCATTGGATGTGTGAAAATGCCTTCTATTGTCAAAAGGTAAAGTTGCAAGTTGGATCACCTAATTATGGAAGACCTTTATTCGACGATTGGTCATGAATTCCTAATTTTGGTGATGGGAGCTCATTCTTGGGAATTTCCAAGAGGCAATCTTGCTGAATTCGACTTTGGAGTCGGAATTTGACATTTATGTATGCGGGGATAATATTTTGAGAAATAATTCATACTTAGAGTCAAATCAATTGAGTTTTGATAAACAGAATAAAGTTGTTGACTTCTCCACCAAGAAGATTAGCATAAGGACTTGTGTTAAATTCAATTCGAGGGATGGGGTTAAAATCCTAGTAATCATTCTATGACTTGGACACCCAATTCCCCCTTACCAAAAAGGTGTAGGGCTGAATTCAATGTGGTAGGCCAAGGACATATGGTTGGAGAGCATAAAATGCCCACCAAAGGAGATGCTCTAGCCTACATAAAAAGGGGAAGTTTTGAAAATTTGTTTCATTAATGAAATTTTGGAAAGATCCTCGGTAGGAGCACGTTAGAAGTTTCAACTAAGCATATGTGGAAGTATAAGGCTTCTTCCAAGGGAGTTCTAGGACTACTCGCCTAAAAGCATATGTGAAATGGATATGTGACGTAAAAGCCTTTAAAAGCTTCAAGTTTAAAGAATAAACGTTAAGGTAAACTCATGTCGTACTATTGCTTGATGTATTTAGACAAGCTAATGTGGTTCAATTCGTAGAACACCACGATTCTTTAGTGCACAATGTGATAGCTATAAGTTGTAAATTCAAATCCATGGGATATTTACTTCTATGATATAAAGTTCGAAAAATTTTCGAGTTTTGATGACGTTGCTCAAATGGGGGAGGAATGTTGGTGATTTGTGAAAAGTCATCAATCCCATTATAAGCATGTTGAGGAAAAGAAGTCACAAAGAAAAGTCGATTGAGAAAATTGATTATGTGACTTGTCATGATATGATAAGAGAAGTAAAGTGGTCATAGAAAAGGAAAATCCAATAGATACACACCGACACCGAGGCATGGAACCTCGTGTGCAATGGCGCATACCAAAGACGTGTCAACGTTGGGAATGTCGTGTACAACGCTACGATGCGGCACAACGCATCGGCGCTCGGTAGAGGCGCACCGGTGCACGGTGTGGACGCTTGCACAACATTGGCACGGTGCTAGGGCGAGGTGCACCAATGCTTGCTTGGTAGAGTCACATGCGTATCACCGGTTGGGGCGCGCCTACACCTTGGCAATGGCACGACAATGAATGCGTAGTGTTTGCAGTGCGCCTAGGGTGTGTGCGTGGTGCTTGCGGCGCGCCTAGGTTTAGGCACAAGGCGTCGAGTGCATGCATTTGAGCTAAGGTTTGGTTTTTGAGCATAGTAGAAGAGTCTTATAGCTTTGTGCAAGTTTAAATGAATGTTTGAAAGCTTCTCTAAGCTTGGTGAATGCATTGTGCAAAGACCAAAGCATGAGAATAGCTTGGCACATGGTTATGAATAATAGAAAGGAGTTTTGAAGCTTCAAACTAGTTTAAAGTAAGCTCTAGAAGCTTGACTAAGCTCTTAACTCCAAGAACTAGCTTTGTAGGAAGCTCATGTAGCTAGGGTTTAGCTCAAGGTAGCTCAAACTAGCTAAAGTCAGCTCAAATAGCTTGTAAGTTGATAGCATGCATTTAGGAATTAGTTTTAGGGCATATTTATATTTAAATCTTAGGTAGTTGCATGCATTTTGTTTAGTTTTTGTATTTTTTGCATTTCGGTGTCTACTCTTGTGTCTTCATGTTTTTAGGATGTTTTGAGGAGCACGGATTGGTTAAGTTGAAGGATACAAGATTGGAGATATTCAAGTGTATTTTTCAAGAATATTCAAGACACTTTTGATGATCATTAAGGCCTAAGAGGTTATGGAAAAGAACGCTTAAATCTGGGCTATCCATTGAAGTTGTTGTTTCGACACCACTTTCTTACGACACTTCGTTTGGGAGATACAATGGTCGGATGAAGCTGAATTTGGTATCATTGGAAAGCTAACTCGAAGAACTACAATTCATATTTTACTACAAGTCCAAATTCGCACTCCAAGGTGGTCAAAACATCTTCCAAAACACCGTTAGAGTTCTGTCACGATCAGGTCCGCGATCGCGGAATGTACTCACGGCGATCGCGGTTTTCCACGTCAGCGAAGATCCGAGGCGGCGATTGATCTATCTATCTATCTATTATATTAATTTTCCTTTTATTTTATTATTTCTTTTTTTTAGTGACTATTTAAGCCTATTTTTCAGGCTTTGTTAGGGTATCTATCTCTTAGACCTAGTTTCCATTATTCCAGACTTTTGTATTTTCTCTTCTATGAAGAACTAAACTCCTAGATCTTATTCAAGTTGAAGCTTTCAGATTCAAGTTTATTGTGATATTCTACAATTCAGGTTTATTTTTACATGTTATTTCAATTCTCTTGTGCTTAATTAATATTGATTGTATTGAATTCTGCTTGTCTGGCCAACTAGTTGGAATTGATATTATCTATTGCTAGATCTAGGTTTTCTCGTAGTAAAACCTAATCTTTGTAGCAACTCAATGTTTTAGGACTCGTTGGACTAAAACCATTGAGAAAGAGATTTGATTGCATGCTTATTGTTTGACTCGTTGGAACTCAATTTGCATGTATACTGCATATCCTTGCTCCTACTGCTAGTATCATTATTATTCATGATCGTTTCATGTTTGTTTTGATATTAAGTATTTACATGACTCGTTGGCTTGTTTATTATATCCGATCAGGATAGGAATAACCATAGGAAATAACTTGTTTAAATCAATGATCAATAACTTGATGATGAAAGTGGATGCTTGAATAGGATTGTTTCCCTAATCTGATAAAAACTCAACCTTTATTCTGTTTAATTGCTTGCTTTGTTTAATTCAATTCCTTAGTGTTAGATTAATAACCAAAAATCCCCCTTTGTTACTATTTTGAGTTGATAATAATAACTACTTGGGATACAAGTATCTCTTGGGTACGACCCCGACTTACCAGCTATACTAGTTGAGTAACTAGGGATTTATTTTCGATTTGGCACGACGACTTTCAGCCAGTCATAAGTCAACTTAACAAGCTAAAACGCAACTCAAGCCAGCTCAACTAGTTGGATGCTAACTCTACTAGCTAAGGAACAGCTACACTAGGTGAGTGACCTAGCTAGGTACCTAGCTATGCTAGCTTGCTATGGGCCATAGTGGGACAGCCCATGGGGCGTGCCATTGGGCATTGACGGGCCGCACATATGGGCTAGAGCATGGGCCACATGCTTTGTCATTTTGGGCTTTGCTTGTGGGTTTTTGGATTGGATTTTCTAGAAGAGTTTTGGGCTGGATTTTGGACAGCACAATGGACTCTTTTGTGGTCTTGTTAGACTCCTAGGATGACAAGGAAAGAGAGAGTTTGGATAAAGATAAAGTTGGTTACAACTTCCCTAACTTCTCTCAACTTCTCAACCGATTTTTGTAACTTCTCTTGGACGGTTTTGGACAGCCTTGGATGCCTATTTATAGGGTTGTTGGTCGTCCATTGAAGACATACAACAACACACAAAATCGGTGCATACACAAAATAGTCGGAAGAGACTAGGGTTTGTTTAGTTAGCGTTTTCACAAGAAAATACAAGAACAAGTGTGTGAGATCATGGATCCTCTTTCACGTGTGCATGTGAAGGAGGAACCTCAAGATCCATGGTTGGATGGTTTTGTCCAAGTGAAGGAAGAACCATAAGATTCATGGCAAGAAGGCTTCGTCCAAGTAAAGGTGGAAGAAGAATCATGGGATTCGAACAAGGTATGTTTGTTCTTGATAGATTTGTCTTGCCAACATCTCTATTGTCGTTTTGGTACGTTTTATCTAGCAACAATATTGCGAAATCCCTTGGCATGGAATAGGGGCAATATTCGTTGAAGGAAAACTTGTTTACTTAAGCGACTCGTAGCCTTTATCCAAGACAACTTTATAAAATGTTTTAATGGGTCGGCGGTGATTACCTTTACGGTCTACACCCAAATTAGACTACCCTTCGGGGTCTACTCACGAGATTACCTTTCGAGGTCTACTCAAACCGCCTTGTCTTAGAAGGGCCGACTTTTACTTCAAATTGTTTATGCAAAATGGTATTCTTTTTATACCCTAAAAATCAAGAAGTACGTAGAGGGAGGGGTAGACCGAAGAAATGTTGGAAGGATAGTATAAGGCAAGATGTCGGACAGTTGGGGATTTCGACAGATCTAGAAGTATGCAAAGATAGTTGGAGGGAGAAGATCCGAGTGGTGGACAGCTAGTTGACTGAACAAACCGGTTCACGGGGGCCTCAAGGATTCAGTGATATGTTTCGGTTTTTGTTTATTGTTTTATGTTCTATGCCTAGCTTTGATTTTGCTTTTGTGCTGTCTCATCTTTGTCTTTCTCTTGGGATGCCTCGGTTACTTCCTGTGCTTTGTGGTCCGTTGGGTCTGTTGGGCACTCCCCCTCTGCGCCAAGCCAGGGGGCCCCTATCTTGACCCCCAGATTTCCCGCAAGGGAAGGTCCACTAGGTAATTGTTGTTGTTGTTGTTGTTGTTGTTGTTGTTGTTGTTGTTGTTGTTGTTGTTGTTGTTGTTGTTGTTGTTGTTGTTGTTGTTGTTGTTGTTGTTGTTGTTGTTGTTGTTGTTGTTGTTGTTGGATTCATCATCAGAATTTGACCTCTTATGAAGGAAAATCATCGTTCAACCCCATCAACAACTAAATCAACATCTAATCCTTCTCAAAGTTTATCCAAGAGTGATTCCATCCAAAAGTACAATTAGGAATACCTCTTAAACTGTTCAATTCATCCCACAATCTTTTTATCCTAGTTTAATAACTCGAAATGCTTTCATTTCTCTGCGAAATAGAATACAACTCCTTTTGAATCGAGAAATTATGTGCGAGATTGGACTGTCCATAAAGAGTACATAGCTCATTCCACACATCACTTGCAGAATCAGAATATATGACACTTTCAGCTATTTCTTTACTAACAACATTCAATATCTAGCTTAAGACCATATTGTTACACCGCTCCCAGGTTCTATACTCATTAGAACTTAGATCGGGCCTAGCGAGGGTTCTATTGACCAAACAGATCTTATTCTTAGCAAATAACGCAATAAGAATCAATCTCTTCCAAGTACCAAAACCAGATCCATCAAAGATCTTCAAAATTAAGTGCATACCTGGATTGTCAAATGGATGAAGATAATACAGATTCATGTGATCCGCCATTATTCCTCCCACTCGCATCTCTTTAATCCTTTCTTCTTCTTCTTGTCGAGACTCCAAACTGCTACTTTGAGAATTCATCATTGATTCTCCCCAATAAGACAAAAATTTGCTCCAAAAGAAATGAAAAAATTGGATCAAAAAAACCTAGGGCTCTGATACCACAAGAGAAATATCGAACAAAGAAGAAGAGGAATTCGACTCAGATTGAAAATTAAGGAAAGATTGAAATGAGAGTTATCCAGAGTGGGAAGCCACAAACCAGCTTTTTATATCCACCTCACATAAACTCACGTGCATGTTGGAAGGGTTTCCCAACAACAAATAAATTAGTAATCAAGACCCCGCTGTGTATATGGAGGTCAGGATCGTCCACGAGAAGCAAGTTTATGTTTCATTACTATTCTAGAAAACAGGAAAACACGGAAATAAAATAAATCAGAGAAGAAAGAAAAACAAGGATTCGATCACGTCGGTACCGACCTTGTCAGGGTCGGTATCGATGCTGAATTTCGAATTAAAAAGGGCAAATAACGCAAACAAACGCAGGTTCGGTACCGACCTGGTTACCTCGGTACCGATGCAAAACAGAGTATTAGAAAGTGTTTTCGAATGGGAAAAAGATCTAGGATAAGGGTTTGCCACGATATAATCATGCAATTAAGATAGTGTGAAGGATTAATAACATGCCTTGAAGATAAAGCTATCAACTTTCATTGATTTAAGCAAGCAAATCAATTGACTTTCATGAATTAATCTACTTTCTACTTATTTTTTATCCAAAGCTCGAAACTTTCGTTATCGAACAATATCAACATTAAAGATTAAAACTTTATCTTTCGATCAAGCAATAAACTTGTATTACTCCAACTTTCGTTAAAGCATAAGCACAAAACAAGTAGATAAAAGAAAGTGTTTTCGAATGGGAAAAAGATCTAGGATAAGGGTTTGCCATGACATAATCATGCAATTAAGATAGTGTGAAGTATAAATAACATGTCCTGAAGATAAAGCTATAAACTTTCATTGATTTAAGCAAGCAAATCAATTGACTTTCATGAATTAATCTACTTTTTACTTATTTTTTATCGAAACCTCGAAACTTTCGTTATCGAACAATATCAACATTAAAGATTAAAACTTTATCTCTCGATCAAGCAATAAACTCGGATTACTCTAACCTTCGTTAAAGCATAAGCACAAAACAAGTAGATAAAAGGCAATCAAAATTCATCACACATTCAATCATGCACAACCATGCCGGGTTTTCAACCCTGACCCTAGAAAAAGCGAACTACTCACACACAATTGAAAAGAAGCAAACAAACGGATTGAATGAGAACATTGTATGAAAACAAAACAAATCTTACTTGAATTAAAAGTCGAAACTTCTCTTAGAATACAATCTTCTTCTTCAAGTAATCTCTAAAACAAACTAGAAATCTCAAACTACCAAAGAGAACGTGTTCAGTTTTTACGCCTCCCTTTCCTCCGACTCCCCTTTTTCTCCAATCCAATCTCCCCTTTAAACTAGATTAAAACAAGGTATTTATACTAGAGAGTCTATCTTATAAAGTTTCCAAAACTTTCCAAACTTAAAAAGATTCTGAAATAAAAAGATAGAAATCTTGAAGTCGGTGTGCCTACCGACACAGGGGACCTCGGTGTCGACCTGTCAGTCTTGATAGATGTTTTGCTGAATTCTTCACGACTTGACTTTGCTGCATACCTCGGTACCAAACCCACAGGGTCGTTATCGAGCTCGTTTTCTTGGTTTTTTGTACTTTGTCATAGCGTCTTTTGGATTTCCCGAGATCTTTTAAAATGTCTTCTTTCCTTCCTTAGCTTGACCATGCTCCGCTATCTCCTCTCTGTCTCAAAATCCTCTGAATGTTCCTTTTTTGCTCCAAAAAAACCTAGTAGCTTCCATACTTTTAATAAAATATGCAAACTTATCCAACAACACACAAAACAAACACTAAACTAACCTAAACTTAAGCTAAACAACCAAGAAAAACACTCAAAAACTATACTAAAAACATGAACATCAGTGCACAACACATGCATATAGTTTTATTTAACTAACATGATTAACAACTTTAACTCACCTTGATTAACTAAATCAAGCTAGGTATTTGTTCCCATCAAATTATTACGATGAAATCACTCAAATTCTAAGTAACAAGATTGAAATGAATTCTCTGAATTCCATATGGTAAGAACAGATAAAGAAAGGAGCAAAATCTTATTAATCTGTTGAAAATGAAAACAAAAAGGTTTACATAACGTGCCTACTAAGAGCATGTTTAATGGGATGTTTGAGAAAAGTAATATTATTCTAACTATAGCAATATTATTTTGGCTTCAATCGAATAAAATAATATATATATGTGTCCAATCATCTCATTTGAAGCAATCTACAATAAATATGCTCTAATTATTTACATTGTTTTCAAAACTAGTACTCATAAAGTTAGATATTACGTGATGAGGGTCATTGTAGGTGGTTCGGTGCAAGGATGACTCACCACTAGACCCCGACGGCAAGACTTGATGACGGATCTCTTGGATTTAATGGCGGACGATCTCAAAATGGTCTTATGGGGCGGTTTTGGTGAGGGAGATAGATGACTGAGATGGTGAGTTTAGAAAGGGGATATGATCGTGTTGGGGAAGGATATGACTCATTTTCGATAACACGAACTAGAAGATCCACTCTAGGATATGACGCACCTAGATTGAGCCTTCGGATTTTGGATCGATATTACACATGACCTTGAGCAACCAAATCAGATTTCATTCAAGTGAAATCTGAAAAAAAAAACGAGTTCTAAGAGATAAGGATTTTTTGAGTGTTTGATCTTCAACTTGTCTAAGAGGCAAAGACGCCCCCTTCTTAGCCTTAAACACAACAAGGCAAACCAAACATTAAATATAAAACAAGGCATTTCCCACCAAAAACCCAAAGGTTTCCAAAAGTTATAAAAATGCCCTTATAAAACATAAAAAACGCCACTCAAATGTGGCCTTCAAGACAACACGCCCACAAGGTTGTCACGGCACCGACACGACCACGTCATGGCCCACCAATAGGCTCCAAGCTTCCAACGATTTTGTACTAGGCACTCCAAGGACCAACAAGCCTGATTTGATGTCTTCATTCAAGGCACGAGCTCTTGCCCGAGTAATTCGACCCAAATATGGTCGAGTATTGGTCACCTTCCTTGGCGTCGTGGTAGTGTCTTGGTGCTCACCTGGCCCCTCGCCAATTTGCTCAGTGTCCTTGGAACCTATGGTCCTCATTTGATTAGTTAAAGCCTCTCTCGAAAGGTAGTCTGAAGGAACTTGAGAAGTGCTCGACGAAATTGGCTCAACAACCTTAGTGCTTAGCAGGCCCGCGACCATCGTGCCATCGCCATATTGGCATTGGTTCTAGTCTTGCCTTGCACATGATGTGATGTAGTCACGTCATCCTCCCTCTCTTGTAAAGGATTCATCCATGGTTGTAGCTCATCATCATCATTAAGAAAGAAAGGAGAAAGGTCGGAAACATTAAACACCTCATGCACACCATAGTTTGGTGACAACTCAATCTTGTAAGCATTGTCATTAAATGTTCCAACACCATGAAAGGACAATCACCATGGGGCTTAATCTTGGTATTCCGAAGGATATGAAGGTCATCGGGCTCAAATATGACCTCCTTGCACCCCTTGTTAGCTTGCCACACATATTGCATGGTTCGCCTCTACAATTAAAGACGAGTATCCTCATGCATTTGCTTGGTCTTGGCAGCTTGAGAAAGCCCTTCTTGGCTCTCCCGATTCTTGGTAGCAAACGGCATCAAGTCAAGAGGCGTAATGAGGTTGCGCCCATAGACTACCTCAAAAGGAGTCTTCTTAGTTGCTGAATGCACCGACTGGTTGTAAGAAAATTCAATGAATGGAAAGCACTCTTCCCACCTACGCAAGTTAGTACGCAAAATTGAACACAGCAAAGATCCAAGGGTGTGATAAACAACCTCGGTTTTTCCATCTGTTTGAGGATGACAAGTGGTGGAAAAGAGTAGTTTGGTGCCAAGCTTAGACCAAAGTGTCTTCCAAAAATAACTCAAGAATTTCACATCATGATCAGAAACAATAGATTTAGGGACTCCATGCAATCTAACAATATGCTCAAAGAACAAACTAGCAACATAGGATGCATCATGGGTTTTGTGGCATGCAACAAAATGGGCCATTTTAGAAAAATGATCCACCATCACAAAAATAAAGTCCCTCCCTCTCTTAGACCTAGCTAAACCCAAAACAAAGTCCATGAAAATGTCTTCCCAAGGAACTTGAGGAATGGGTAAAGGGGTGTACAAGCCATGTGGTTGCACTTTAGATTTCGCTCGCAAACAAGTCATACATTGTAACACCCCTATTTTTCAACAATGGGTATTACCCTCAGTCACCGCGGATTTTTCCCGTCCAAAGTAAACCAAGGCTTTTAAATTATATAATCAAAGATAATTAAAGGAGAATGGATTAAAATCGGAATTTTTATTCATTAATAAGAACATTCGTTCATTACAATGGTAGTTCAATAGTTGTTTTACAAAGGATGTAGCAGCGGAAAATAAAGCCCATATTATAAAAGGGTTGTTCAAAAAGATGTATTTAAAATACAAATCTATTTCCCAAGACAACTCATATAATGATGAATTGCTTGGCTTAAATTGGAAGTGTTGGTGCACCACCTTTTGAATGATTTGCTCTAGGAAAATTTCCTTCCTTCCTGTAACGTCGTCTTGCCTTGATCTTCTATCCTTGAATAACTCTTTTCAACCTTCTAGCCTTCATCTTCAACCTTATGGAAAACTCTCCTAGAGTCTAATATTTTCGCAAAGGGCGAGAAATACCAGACAAAAGTGCGGAAACAAATGGAATTAGTCTAAGGAGACTAAGTAAGGGAAAATGGATAATTCTCATGGGTAAGGGTTGGTAATATCAATAATTATCATCAAGGTATATAATAGAGAAGATTTATTGGAATGTGTTTGGTTCTCATTTTTCTTTTTCTTTTGTCTTTTTTATTTATTAAATTTTTACTTTGTAGCTCCATTACTTTATTTACATGCATCTCATTTGCATTTGTACAATTTGTTATCTTCATTGTGCGTTTGATAATGTTTGGTTCTATTTTTTCCTTTTTTTTGTCTTTTTTATTTATTATTTTTTTTACTTTGCAGCACCATTTCTTTATTTCTCCTAATTCCTAATTAGCTCCTAATTAGAATTTGGGCCAACACGATAACTTACAATGCACTTTTAATACTTAATAATGCACTTTATTGATAGGAAGCAACCCATTTTGATAGGAAGCAAATCATGATGCAATTGAATTAGATAACAAGCAATCCACTAAAGACCATATCATACAAAGCCTAATCTCAAAGTCAAATATGATGTCGAAGATCCACATCAGGTGTAGAAGCATGAAAATAATCATGTATAATCTTTACTTTTCTAAGACCATCACCCATGGAGAAACTTCCCTATTCAAAATTATGCATATTATCACATACAACTGAAAACATACCAATATTAGTGTACAAGGCCATGTAAACAAAGCAAGACGCCCTTGATCTTTAAGCATTTTTAAACAAAGATGTGTGCCAGCTGAATTTATGAGCTCACGTTACAACTATCAAATTTGTGTTATCACATACTACTCACCAACTATAGCTAACAATTCCGATATAACTTACCAAACCGTAATTTATTAGCACTATCCAACTCATAATTTGGTTCATTTAGAAAGAAATAGGAAAATCAACTAGAACGTTAAACAAATAAAATTATATGGACTAAGGAGCATACAACACAAAACTAAATTTCAGCATACACATTTACAACAAAGAAAAGGGGAATATGATAGTTTAGGTTCAAGCATATATGTGCTAAATCTTGTTTTAGTAAGATCTACTATCGAGCATTTATCAAACAAACCTAAACATCTTAGAAATCGAACCCTTATTGAAATCCAAATGCAAACTAATTTTAAAAACATAATATAGAAGTGGTCTCCTTCTCCTCCCAATGCAAAATCCCATAGATTTCAGATTTTGAATATTGAGATTTTAGGGTTTCGATTTTACCTTTTATATCTTTTCCTTTTGTTTGGAAGATTTGCTCAACAATTTTTGAAAGATGGAAAAGCAATCGATCGAAGGGAGTGAGATTTTATGATGGAATGAACGTCGGTCGATTGCTCGGTCGAGAGACAGATACACGAGTGAGAGTTTGGGTAGGATGAGGTTATTTTGCTACATTAGGTCAGTGGTAACTAGTTTAACATGTTTACAAATATGCCACCATGTGTGTTTTCTTGCTATATTTTTTTAAACCGCGATATCTAATTTCAATTGTAGATGTATATAATCTAAAAGCTAAAATTACTCGTCATATTTTATTTTAAGAAGTAGGTTTTCAAGAACCAAACTCTATAAATAGATAGATAGATTCGGGGGCGGATCTAGGGGATGCGGGCGGGGACGACCGCCACCACATCAGTCCGGAAGAGCAGTGAGTAATTCAGTGTTATTAAAATCGAGATTCGGATCTTAAAATCGTGAGATCCTACGATCCGGATCGTGCATTAAAATTGAAATGTGTTAAAATCGGTTTAGAATCGTGTAGAATCGTGTTAAAATCGTATAGAATCATGTAGGATCGTATAGGATCTCATGAGATCATGTGTAAAGTCGTAAGATCATGTCCTGTTTTTTACTTTGAGCATATAAATTTTATATTAGCGCGCACCAATTGACTCAATTATAGTGAAATGGCATCGCTTAAATGCTCATTTTGTCTCTTTTAACCTTCTTTACCTCTCAATTTCCCTCTTTCTAACTCCCAATTCTTGAATTCACAACATTGTTTCCCTAATAAAGACCTATAATCATTCCTCAACTCGTTAGGAAAGCATATATTTTTATGAAAATGTACTTCTTGTGTATATATAAGTTTGGAATGTCAATTCTCGACATTATAATCATAAAATTTTAATAAAACTATATTTTTCATTTTAGAGCCTATATTTTTTATATAATGTCTAAATTATATTAGTTTTATTGATATTATAGGACGTTACGATAATCCATGAGACCTTTCGTGATCCGATCCGATCCTATCTAAAGAGCCTGAAAGATTCACTACAACATTCTGAAGATTTAGCGACCACGATTTCGCGACCACGGCATATGGTCTTTGGTCGCACGTGGTCGCTAATGTGGACGTCAAAATTGGGGGAAAAAATTTAAAAAAAGATAGCGACCATATGGTCGCTATTGTTGGCGACCATGTGGTCGCCACAGCAATTTGGTCGCAATAAATTGTGCGGGCAATTTTCCCGCTACATTCAGTGTCCATCCGGTCGCTAACTGTAGCGACCATATGGTCACAAGGTACCAAACATATCTCAGCGACCATATGGTCGCTATAGTTAGCGACCATATGGTCGCTATAGTTAGCGACCGGAATACCGGATGGACGCTGGTGCGTTCGCGACCATATGGTCACAAAATATAGAGACCATATGGTCGTTGATATGGACCATATGTTCTGGCGGGCAACATCAATTTTGGCGGGTGAAATCCCGCCAAAAATGCGACCACATGGTCGCTAAAAACGTATTTGGTAAAATTCGCGCCAATTCAGCATATATACCTAAATGTGTAAAAACCTCATTCTCATTCTGCCACCTTCACACAACCTCATAAAGCTCTTTCAAAAAAATCAGAGAAGAAAGAAATAGTCATTCACAAAACTAAGTTGGTCATAGGAAGAAATTACGTCAATTTTTCCGACAATTACATCAAAGGTATGTAATTAAAACTTATTCGCCACATTTAATTCTGTCATGCTATCGATTTTTACACAAATATTGTTTGTAAAAAGTATTCATTTATCCAATTATAAGAGATTGTGTTAAGTAATTGTTAAACTCATATAGCATAGCAATTGGTTGGAGAAAGTTTTTGTTTACATATACTGTATATAACGACCAAATGGACACTAATCAGCGACCAACTGGACGCAAATTAGCGACCAAATGGTCGCGAATTCCAAATAGCGTCCAGATGGTCGCTATGTTGGGTCCATGTGGTCGCATCATCCAGGATTATATGAACCCGAATTAAATAAATTATAGTCTTATATTGAATTGCAGGAAGGAAAATGCGTGAATGGATGTATGTGCGTCATATAGATGGGTTTTTGAACAACGAGTTTTTAGTTGGCGTTTAGCAATTTATTGACTTCTGCGAAGCTATGCCGACATATGACCCATCTGAATTAAGGTGTCCGTGTCGGAGGTGCAATAATAGGAAACTGATTCCTGTAGATGATGTGCATTATCACATTGTTAAGGATGGGTTTGTTCCGAACTATTACCATTGGATTTCGCACGGAGAGACTGATGAAACGTTCGCTGCCTTGTTGGTAGAGTCTAGACAGTATGAAGGCTCTAGCAGTACTGATCCATCACTACCAGTATATGGGAATGATAATCGAATGGAGCAGATGGTCTATGATGGTTTTAATGCCCGAAGTCATTACACTACTGATGATCCCGTGCAGAATGAGGGTATAAGGCATGAGCAGGGGGAGCAATATTATCATGAAGCGCCCAATCCCGATGCACAACGTATGTACGACATGTTGTCGGCCGCAAATAGGTCGTTGTGGCCTGGATGTGATATGACCCAGTTGGAGGCAGCAACTGAGCTACTTAGCATAAAGTCAAAGCTAAGGATGACGGAGTGCGGATACGACATGATCTCGGATTTCTGCGGACGTGTTTCACACCGGAGACCACATTACCAGCCACGTTTTACGACACGAAAAAACTGGCCGAGGGTCTCGGGCTTCCGTACGAGGCCATTGATTGTTGCCCAAACTCTTGCATGATATATTGGGGTGCAGATGAAGAATACGCGACCTGCAAGATATGTGAGTATCCTAGATGGAGGCAAGGCAAGTCAAAGCTCATTCCCTATTCTCATATGTTTTACTTGCCAATAACTCCACGATTGCAGAGGTTGTACGCATCAGTGGTGACTGTCGAGCACATGAGATGGCTGGCATGCAGAGCATGTATAAGATGGGGTGATGAGAAATCCGTCAGATGCAGAGGAATGGAGGCACTTCAATGCTGTGTGGCCAGATTTTGCAGCGGAAACATAAAATGTGAGACTAGGCTTGTGCACGGATGGTTTCAATCCGTTCGGGACGTCACGGCGCCAATACTCATGTTGGCCTGTGATTCTGACACCATACAACCTTCTACCGTCGACGTGTATGCGAGAAGAGGTTATGTTTTTTACGGTTATTGTTCCTGGACTGAAGATTCCAAAGCAAAAGTTGGATGTGCATTTGCAGTCAATTGATAGTCAAGCTCAAGAATTTGTGGCTTAACGGGGCGTGCACATACGATGCTTGGAGGAAGCAAAATTTTGTCTTGCGTGCAGTTGTAATATGGACTATCAGTGACTTCCCGACATATTCGATGTTGTCAGGTATGTTGTTCTAGACTCAGCTTAATTAATGTCAAGTATATTATATATAATCATGCATATATCACGAAGCTGTGAAATTTAATGTGTTGTACCAAATATATGTTTGTGTAGGCTGGAGCACTTCTGGGAAATACGCGTGTCCTTATTGCATGCAAGACACTGATGCATTTTATCTAACCCATGGACACAAAATGTGCTGGTTCGATTGTCACAAGAGGTTTACAAAACATGATCATCGCTTCCGAAACAATAAGAACGATTTCAAGAAGGAAAGAAGGGAACGTCGTGCTCCCCCGGTACTCCGTGACGGATACGAGATATTAGAACAGATCAACAATATGGGTTTGATGAAGATAACTGAAGTGGGAGCCGAACAACATAATAAGATGGTCAGTAGAGGTTTGGGTTGGAAGAAGAAAAGCATTTTTTGGGACCTACCTTATTGGCCTAGTCTGCTAGTAAGACATAATTTAGATGTCATGCACATTGAAAAGAATTTATTTGATAATGTTTTCTTCACCATTCTCGATGTTCCGAGGAAGTCGAAAGACAAGTGGTCGGCTAGAAAGGATCTAAAGGAATTGTGCAAGCGTCCGGAGTTGGAACCTGACAAGGAGGACAATAGGTACCCAAAGGCATGTTATGCACTAGATCGTCATGAAAAACAAGTGCTTCTTGAGTGGTTGAGATCCGTAAAATTTCCGGATGGCTACGTGTCCAACTTGAGCCGCTGCATAGACTTGCACAAGCTTAGACTCTTTGGGATGAAGAGTCATGATTGTCATGTGTTCATGCAATGGTTGATGACTGTTTCTTTTCGATCATTTCTTGATGACAAAGTCTGGGAGCCTATTGCCCAGCTAAGTGCGTTCTTCAGGGACCTGGCGTGTTACGAGCTTAAGCCTGAGGTGGTTATGCAGTTGCACAAGGAAATACCAATTATTTTGTGCGAGCTGAAGCGTATCTTTCCCCCAGCGTTATTTGATTCAATGGAGCACTTGGCTATTCATTTACCACGGGAAGCTTCACTTTGTGGCCCTGTCAATTATAGATGGATGTATCCAGAAGAAAGGTATGTACAATTATAATTTTTGATAATTTGTAGTTAATTTGGTTTTATCTAATTAACTTGTAGAACACATGGTATTCAATATATATATATATATATATATATATATATATACTGTAGGTTCTTAAAAAGTCTGAAGGGCACAGTTGGCAATAAAGATGTTGAGGGCTCAATTTGTAGTGCCTATCTCGTTCAGGAGACGTCCACCTTTTGCTCGTATTATTTTAACTCGCATGTCACGAGTAATCATATGGATGTCTCTCGCAACGTTAGTTGCACACTTCTAGTTGGGGTTGATCCGGGCGATTTGTCAATTTTCACAACAACTGGGCGAACGTTGGGTAGAAGATGAAGTGGCCGTGTGCTCATAAATGATGAATTCAATATGATCCAAACTTACATACTCATGAACTGCGTCGAAGTGGAGATCTATATCGAGTGAGTTTCACTTTATGTTGATTTGAATAATATATATAAGTACTTGACTCAATCAATTATTCTCTTTAATAGATACTATTGTACAAACTTCGTGCGCCCGTCAAATCCAAGAATAAACGAAGTTGAAGAGCAAAAGATTTTGGAAAGACACTTTCGCCTATGGTTCTACTCCCATGTAAGGATTTCCTACTATTGTTTTCAGTTTAATTTGAAATTGTTCATAAATGGTAATTGAGTCCTCGATCGACGTACATGCAGGTTGACAGTCCGGCAATTACAGATCCTAACATTGAAACATTAGCTTGTGGACCCTCTAAAAAAGTGAAGACATATCCTGGTTATGTTGTCAACGGTTATCGATTCCACACGAAGGCACACGCATCAACCAGGGCTACTGATAGTAGTTTGTGTTCTAGGACAAAGCTTCGGCACTGACGAGGAGGACTTCTATGGTGTCCTAGAGGAAATAATTGAGCTGAATTACATATCTCCAACAGTCAAGTGCCCTATTGTCTTCAATTGTTCGTGGTTTGACACTTGAAGTCGTGGAGGAACACGCATTCACCCTCAACTAAAGTCGTGGAGGAACACGAGCTCCTCTTCCGGAAGAGGAGCACGATTCCGAGGCGACCCGCACGGACACACCTCACTTGTCCGATGACGAGGTAGCCCCCGCAGAGGGGTCCACGGTCCCTACTCTGGCGCCCTTGGCGGGATTAAGCAATGTGCTCGATCCCAACCGTGTATGGGACCTTTCCATCCGCGGCGGGAGGTACGTACCACACGAAAGCTCAATTTATTTTAAATTTGTATATTATTAAAAACATGTTATAAAATGTTTTATGAAATCTCGCAGCTTGCAGCCGTCGGGAATGGTGTCGCGATGGTCCACACACATCATTATCGCCCAACCCGACAATAGAGCGTCGGAGTTCGACTTTGCCTCCGCCGCATCAAAGGCTCGGTGGTTTGAGGCTTGGAGGATAAATTTATTTTATTTCGCATTACATTTTACACATTTCGTATTTATCGACTAATATGTTTGATTAATTATTTTATTTTCGATTTTATTTAGATGCACTTCCGATGGGATCCAACTAGTTTAGGTTAAATATTTTTGTAAATCTTTTTGTAAATATTTTTGTTTCTGCATTTCAAATATTTTTAAATTAATCTAAATTAATATTAATAAAGCGCAAATATTTTTTATTTTTTTATTAAATAAATATTGGCGACCATGTAGTTGCTAAATTTTGAACGTCCATGCACCTATAAGCACACGATCGTGCTCTTTAGGCTCAGAGAAAGATCAGGCCCGTGCGTTTTTTTTAATTTTAGTGACCAACTGGTCACTATATTGGGCAACCAGTGGCGAACAACTGGTCGCTGAATTTGGCGACCACTGTGGTTGCGATGGTCGCAAAAGCTGTCGCCATATTAGTGGCGACCATTGGCGTCCATGGTCTCTATATAGCGACCACATGGTCACTATATATAGCGACCATCTGGTCGTTGTGGTCGCTAGTGGTAGCCACCACATGGTCGCCGCTTGGTTAGCGTCCGACCTTTTATCGACCATGTTTAGCGACCACAATATGGTCGCTAAATCGATTTAGCGACCAATTTGGTCGCCAAATATGGTCGCTAAATCTGCGTTTTTTGTAGTGATTAAAAAAATTAATTTTGCCTCCGTAAGTGGCCCGGGGCAGGGACGAAGCTGAAGAATTGAAGAAAAATTAGAGGAGGGGGACGGAATTAGAGAAGGGCACTCAGAAGCATGACTGGCGTCAATGGAGATTTGTTCAATTGAAGAAGATGACATCCACATTTTTTAATGAGGAATTAGTGCCTCAGGCCCCATTTTATAAATCACTTTGCAAATGTCTTGTTTTTTTTTTCAAAGTTACATCAATGCCCAAAACAATAGCACAAATGCCTAAAAATATAGAAAAAATACCCTAAAATCGTGACCTTTCCTATTTTAGACAAATATTAAAATAATTCAACTTTCTTTTTAATTGAAAATAAAGAAAAAAATATAAAATAATTTTTATTTTTAAACAAATATAATTTTACAAATTAGGAATTAAAATCAGAAAACAAAAATTGAAAAAAAAAGATAAAAGAAATTTAAAAGATATGGTAAAATATACTAGTTTGTTAAGATTTCTATCAAAGTCTACATGACTAGATTGTATATTGTCAGCCTTGTATATTATGCTGTCATGTTTGTATATTATCTTGCCACGTACTTAAAAAGGAAAAAGATAAAGCATGCACTATTAGATTTGTTACGAAATCTTATGTTTCCATTGAGAAATATTATGTGAATTTCGAAAGATATCAATCTTCAAAGATATCAATCTTAGGAAAAATTGCTATAAATATCTCAACCTTTCATTCAGTTGCACACTCTAGCCCGACCTTTTCGAATTTCACAAAATATCCTATACTTTGGTGATAGTTGCGCACTCTATCCTCGAAGTGTCCAAATTTTAGGTAAATTTGTGGATTGACTCCTCACCTTTTTATTTTATGACAAAAATACCCAACTCGTGTACAAATAATTTTTAAAAATTATAAATCTTGTTCTTATAAGAATTAAAACATCCAAAAATAATCATTTTAGATTCAAAAATAAGTACTATTCTTCATAAACTTTTACCGATCCTCTATGTTTTTTTTTTGTCGAAGGAGTGGCGGTAGTCTCCGTCCCCTAAGTTATTTCATCTTTTCATCCTAGAGTTTTGACCTACATTTATCTTTTCATCCTCAAGTATTCTGATATATATATATAAGGATGAAAAGATAAACGTAGATAAAACTTTAGGATGAAAAGATCAAGCAACTTAGAGGACCGGTGAAAGTTTATGAAAAATAGTACATATTTATTATTGTTTTCAATTAATATTGATATATTTGAAGATGATCAATCTTTCTAAATTCCCATAATATTTCTCATTTTACTTGTAAAAAAAAACATAAGATTTTGTAACAAATCTAATAGATATGTTTTATCCTTTTCCTTTTAAGTATGTGACACGATAATATAGAATTAGAGTTGGGATCATATGAGGATTAGGCTTAACCTAAAAAATAAGGACTAATATAAGCCGTTTGATCTAGCTAATTAATGGTGCAGATCACACTCCTTTTTTTAAATGGATAGGGGTATTTTAGTACTTTTGTTGTTGTTTTTAGGGTTCTATTGTGAAGATCGCTCAAGGAGGATCGTCGTCGAGTTCATTCTCCTGATTGGAATCATTGTCGACTCTGGTTCTCTGATTTTTGAGCTCAAGGAGGATCTCTGATTGAGCTTGAGAAGGATCTTCGTCCTTGAGGAGGATCTACCATGGCGGATTTCCGATCGGAATCAGAGCGACGAGAATTGTCTTCTCGGTCGGGATTGGATCCTTTGGTGGGAGTTTCTGTAGCCGATTTTGAAGGCAACAATTCAACGCGGTCGTATGAAATTCAACTTTCCTCTTTCTTAAATCGTTGAATTTCAGATTGTTCCATGAATTGATTTGGCTTTGATTAGATTTTTGTTTTTGAGACTTCGTTTGCATTTGTTCCATGAATGATGTGTGTTGGTTTGATTCAGAAGATTGGAGAGCTTTGTGGTAGGAATTTTGACACTTCATTTGCATTTGTAAGCATATTTATGTCTAGAGGTTTTGTGTTCCACGTTCTTTGTCACTGCTATTGATAGGATTTGGCATCCTACTTCTTTTGATGGGTTTAAGCGCGTTTTTGTGATTGTTTCTTTTTGCGGTTGGCATCCTGCTTTGTAATGCACTTTTAGATATTCGTAATGCACTTTCACGAAATTGTTGCCATATTTGTGTAGATGAGGTGTTTGTTGTATTGTTTGGCTAAAAAATGGTGTAGAGGAGGTGTTTATTCTATGGTCAAATTGAAATTGACTCCTAATAATCTTGATTCTATTCGCAAATAGAATAGTTACATTAAACGTTTTTGCACTTTCGATCTTCCTTAATAAATAAATTTGTCGATCGGTTTGTGTAGATGAGGTATTTGTTGTATTTTCTGGCTTGTTTGTTGGGTCATTGGCTAAATGACTTGATATGACTTAACAAAATTGTTGTTTGTTTTGTTGGGAAGTTACTATCTCTAACATCTTAAACTAATAAGATCAATCACATATATTATTGAGCTTAATCCAACTATTGTCCACTTGCATCTACCTCATTATCTAGCTCTCTATTTGAATACTTGAAGACTACAGTCAATTTACCAAAGAGAAATTAAAAAAAAGAGACTATTAAACGTTTTGCTCTTTAGGCTTATAGGAGCCAACATGACATTTTTTCTTCATAATATTAAGTTCTTAAGCTTGCACTTTTGATACTATTGTTTGCACTTTTGTTTATAACTCATGCACTTTTGGTTACAACGTGACATTTTTTCCTCATTATCTCTCTGTTTGAATACTGTGAAACTACATTGTCTTCTAATATACACATCCTTAGTATTGCACTTTTGATACTAATGTGTGCACTTTTATTTATAATCGGTGCACCATCAAGAAGTAATGCTTTAAATTAAATATGGAAGTTATATGATAGTTACCTAGAAACTTTTTCTCATAATTTACCTTTATAAATGTATTTCAAGTAGCCTATTAGCTCAAATGGGAGAGCGGTGTGCTTGTGCACGAAGATGTAGGTTCGACTCCTACATAGGCTAATATGATATCTTAAACAAATTAATTTCTTAACGCATTTAATCTCAACCTTACTAGCTAGGTACTAAAAGAAATTATCTTTTACCATTGTTCGACAAATAACTAAATCAACCACTATATTTGATAGACGATTATGATCAAATTAGCTTATATGGGATTCGAACCCACATCTTTGTGCGTAAGCACATTGCTCTTCCATTTGAGCTAATAAGCTTTTCTTAAATGATGCCTTTAAACATGCACTTTAGAATCCAAGGACATACAACAAATATTCATGAAAATCTTCTACATGATTGCATTATATCTTTTGAACTGCACTTTTTCTACTTTATAACGCACTTTTACTACTTTTGAATGCACTTTAGAGTTCAAATTTACTACTTTAGGATCCATTTTTTCTACCTAAGTGGCATGCACTTTTGTTACTTTATAATACATTTTTAATACTTTAGAATGTCTTTTGTTTCTTTATACAATATTTTTCTAATTTTGAATGTACTTTTACTAAACATAGAGGTTCTTAATCTAGGTTACACTTTTGCTAATTTGGCATGCACTTTTATTGATTTGGAATGCACTTTTATCAATTGAGAATGCACTTTTACAAACTTTGAATATAATTTACTAAACATTGATGCATTTAATTTGACACTTAATTTTATTGATTTGAAATGCACTTTTATTGATTTGAAATCCACTTTACTAATCACGTATACACTTTGTAGTGCACTTTTTCTAATGTGTTGCACATTCCAATTAAGAGTCTCTTCGCTTATATACTGGGTATACAATAAGATGACATTTCTCAAGTTTGTAAAGTAAAAGAAAGTCAAAATTTAAGTACGAAAGGCAGGTTTTGTTATTATCAACTTAATCTGGCTTCAATCTAAAATAAAATAAAAAACATGCTATATAATGCACTTTTACAACATAATAGTGCACTTTATGTGCTTAATTTTGCACTTTATGCGCTTAATGAGCTCGAACCTTACCTAGGGCTTCGATTCAACTCCAAAGAATAAATCCGTAGACTTAAATCGTCCATAAGCACACAATAAGGAAAAAATTGCAATTCTAAGTATACACACACAATAACTAGTCAATTTCACATAATTCATTCTAGAAAACAAACTATTATCTAGAAGTGTAAACACACTAACAAACTCAAAATAAAGCATACACATCAACTAATTTGCTAGTGTTTAGAAGCATCAATGGCTCGAAATAGAGTAATTAATTCAAATATGTAGCCAAAAATACGAAATGCATACGAACTAATTTCTAGGGTTTTTGATCTTACCTTTAATCGGTTGTTCTTTCGTTGTTGGTGGCATTTTCAAGTTGTGCTCCAACTACTGGATCTATAACTCTTGTAAATGCTTCGATTTTGGTTTCGATTTGGCCTTTTGGTTTCGTTGTTCTTCAGATTCGGATGAGAGAGCGAGAGAGAGTTTTGGGAGCGAGCGAGAGCGTCAAAAAATTGAGTCGGGGGTTAGGCTCTTGGGATTGAGAGGCCCGATTTTGATCAAGGGCATATATTTCGACATAATTACAAAATTGCCACCGTGCCACTTTTTTCCATTTTTTTTAATCTATACCTATCTTTTAATCTCAGCCTTTGATCATCTCAATCCAACGGCTCTTATATGTCCTTATTTTTCACTATAACACCTATCTCCACCAGAATTTCACTCTATAGAATTATGACAGTATAATATACAAGGCTGATAGTATACAATCTAACCCTTGTAGACTTTGACGAAAATCTTAACAAAATAGTAAATTTCACCATATTACTTTCCTATTATTTTTTCAATTTTCGTTTTCTAATTTTAATTCTTTCAATTTAATAATTCATTTATAAATATAATTAATAATTTAAATTTTAAATAATTAAACCATAAAATAAAGAAAAATTAATTGCAAAAAAGGCATGTTTTGTAATTTGGTAGAATATATGGTACTTTTGCAAACTTTTTTTTATGGAAGGGATACCCTTGCAAATCCGGGATTTTTAATTTATGGTGCAATTGTTTTTTTTAAAAATAGGCCGGCCCATTAGGGCTCTGAGTTAGAATTATGTCCATTTAGCCTAAATTTGAGAATAGGCCCATTAGGACTCACAATTTCTCAACATTTAGCTTTAATTAATTCAATGGATAGTTATTTAGGAGTTTTGTAATGTTGAGGAATATATGGATTTGAAATCAAACTTCCTAATTTTAGGCTAATTAAAATTTTAATTTTGGAAACTATTTCATCCTATTAGTTCGTCGAAATTTTTATATTTTCTTTTGCGGGCATTATTTTATTCTTGCGATCTCCTGCAGCTAGGGATGACAATCGGGCGGGTTCCATCTCCATCCCATCCCCATTTAGATATATGTTCTTCATACCTGCCCCATTAATTTGTCACCGTCTCCATCCCTGCTTGATTTTCCCCATTTATAATAGATTCCCAATCCCTGTTTGGTTTTCCCCATTTATAATCTCTATCAGGGACTCCCCATCCTCGATTGATTTTCACCTTTTATAATCCCAACAGGTTACTCGTTTTATTTTTCATTTACTTTCTTGTACACTTTCTTCAAAAATTCTATACATACACAATTTACAAAATTCATCAATTATGCTTATATAATTAACAAGCCTACAAGAGCTTTCAAAAACAAACAAGACAATAATTTTGTAAAGTCAATGATCATACCATTCATACGTATCTAGTATATAATATAATGATAGTTGAATTACCAATAATTTAACATGAGATTTACCAACAGTACGGGAATTCCCCACGGAGATCTCCAACAGGTCCTCCAGCGGGGATCCCCCACAGGGTTTCCAATGGGATCGGGGAGGGTCGGGGGTGGGGCGGGGACACCTATCACCACCTCCGTCCCCATATCCTAATTAACGGGGTATTACTTTTCCCTTCATACTTGCCCCCATTCCCACTAAAAATCTCCATCCTCATACCCGTAACGGGGAATTTCCTCACCCCATTGACATCTCTACATGTAGCTCTTCTCGTTGATTCATTGGCGAAGGGATGGGAAAATCTAACCTACATGTAAATTTGTATTTTTTTACATTCAATTCTTTGAATTTAAAGCATTCAAGTTTCTCCTATTGACTTAATATCATACATATCTTACATACTCTAACTTAGACTCTTGACATTCCACACATAATATTTACTTAATATTATACATCAATCATAAATTAATTATTTAAAAAACCTATAATATTTACTTAATATTATACATCAATCATACATTAATTATTTAGAAAACCTATATTTTTATAGGTTTTCTAAATAATTGAATGTCAATTGTAAATGTATGTGATGACTTATGTATAAAAAAGATATACAACTTAAAAAACTTCATTGATGGAATATAATATTTGAAAATAAATAAATACGTAAACATGTAAAAAAGAATTTAAATAGAATTATTAACCCGTGCATTTGCACGGACATATACTTCTAGTTTTGCTTAATTTGTAAGTAGTGTATATATTTTTTCATAACATTAATCTATTTGTCTAAAATCCGCCCCCTTTCCAAAAAATTCTGGATCCGGGTGTGGTATTAACATCATCAAAATTGCTTCCCAAAACAAAGCCGATAGCTAGAAGTAGACCTGTCAAAACTTGACCCGACCCGAAAAACAGACCCGACCCGCCCGAAGTTTTTTGGGTTAAACCCGACCCGAAAATCAATGGGTCAAGAGTAACCCGAACTCGGTCGACCCGGAAAAAACTGGGTTGGGTCATCAACCCATTGGGTTGACCCGGCCAACCCGTTACAGTATTATTTCAATTAAAAATTCAATATTTTATTATAAATTTTGTATAAAATTATTATTTTATCATTATTAAATAATATTTTATATAATATAATATTAATTACTTTAATAAATATAAAGATAAAGGTTAACAAAATTGATGATCATGACCCGTTGGATCAACCCGAACCCGTAACAACCCGATCCATATGAACCCGGAAATTTTACGACCCGACGACCCGTGACCCGTTTTGACCCGAACCCGATTGACCCAAACCTGAACCCGACCCGTCCGACCCATTTGACAGGTCTAGCTAGAAGCCATCAGCTAGCAGGCAATCAAGCCGTCACAAATCACAATAAGCTTGTAGGGTTGGGGGAGTTGGTGAGCAGCTCCCATTCTCCCAATAGCACGGGGGGCATTTCCGTCAAATTGACTCTTCCCTCCAGCGGACAACGCGTGTGGTATGGTATTAGCATCGTCAAAACTGCGTCGTCGTTCTCCTCCCACCGACTCCTCTCATCCTCGTCTGTCCGATTCAAATCCCTCCACATCCAACGCCTCAGATTCCGATCCTCCTACTCACGGTGGTCCCCACTCGTAGGTGTAAATCCCCCACTTGCCACTTCCATCTATCTCGCTATGCACAATTACCCACCACCACCTCCACCCATAAAGGTCAATATTCCGTCCAGGTGAGTGTGTAAATATCATTTCATAACATTTTAAAAATGTTTTTTTGGGTAATTAACATTTAAAATGTTTAAAAATCATTTACGAAAAAGGAGAAAGACTGTAAATATCGCACCCCTTACTCTTGAGTCTTGGCCCACACCTCTATATATACAGACCCGGATCCTCCCTTCAAACTCGTCCCAGTCCTCCTCTCTTCTAATCCTTCTCTACAAGCAGATTTTGTTAGTCGGGATTGTTCTCAAGGTATAATAACCTTGCCGGATCTGATCTGATTGGTTTTTATAATTGCTTAGGACTTCAATTGACCTTTGCTTGCTCGTCAGATCTGCGTGTTTCGGTTTGTTGGTTTGACAAAAAAAATACCAGAAAGAACGTTTTTCCAAGATCTGCTCTCTGCTCTTCGCGGCGGAGAAGCAAATTCTATTTTCAATTTGTTATGATAAGAAACGGTGGAGTTAATTTCCGATCTGATACTTTCTTTGTCCACATTTCATGAAATTACTACTTTCTCTTGAATCGTTAAGTCCTAATGCGATTCGCCGTCCTTGCATCTTTGCATGTTAAAATTCTTATTAAAAAAATATGTCTACTAGATGACTAGATGCTAGATAGACCGGATGCTAGTACGAAAAGGATAGGATTCTTTTTCAACAAAAAAGGAAGAAGCTAATTCTGCTAGATCTGGTTGGCCTTGCTTTGGAATCTGAGTTTGCGTAAGAATTAGGGTTTACTTTTCAGCAAGAATCTCATCATAAAAGCGAATTGATCTTCTTAATAAGATTCTAGATATGATTGCTGGGATGTGGTATGCAGGCCCATGCTTTAATTTGTGCTCGGCAAATCCTGATTTCTATGCATGATTCTTCTGTTCTGCAGATCTAGAAACCTTGAAAATGGACACCTTCTTGTTCACCTCCGAGTCCGTGAACGAGGGCCACCCCGACAAGCTCTGCGACCAGATCTCCGACGCGGTGCTAGATGCCTGCCTCGAACAGGACCCCGACAGCAAGGTCGCTTGCGAGACCTGCACTAAGACCAATCTCGTGATGGTCTTCGGTGAGATCACCACCAAGGCAGAAGTCGACTACGAGAAGATCGTCCGTAACACCTGCAGGAACATCGGATTCGTCTCCCCTGACGTGGGGCTTGATGCCGACAACTGCAAGGTGCTGGTGTACATTGAGCAACAGAGCCCTGACATTGCTCAAGGTGTCCACGGCCACTTCACCAAGCGCCCCGAGGAGATCGGCGCTGGTGACCAGGGTCACATGTTTGGCTACGCTACTGATGAAACCCCTGAGCTGATGCCTCTGAGCCACGTCCTCGCCACCAAGCTCGGGGCCCGCCTCACCGAGGTGAGGAAGAACGGTACCTGCCCTTGGCTGAGGCCTGATGGCAAGACTCAGGTTACTGTTGAGTATCTCAATGAGAATGGCGCCATGGTCCCTCTTAGAGTCCACACCGTTCTCATCTCCACTCAGCACGATGAGACCGTCACAAACGATGAAATCGCTGCTGACTTGAAGGAGCATGTGATCAAGCCTGTGATCCCAGAAAAGTACCTTGATGAGAAGACGATCTTCCACCTTAACCCGTCGGGTCGGTTCGTCATCGGCGGACCCCATGGTGATGCTGGTCTTACTGGCAGAAAGATCATCATTGACACCTATGGAGGATGGGGTGCCCACGGTGGCGGTGCCTTCTCTGGGAAGGACCCAACAAAGGTGGACAGGAGTGGAGCTTACATTGCTAGGCAGGCAGCTAAGAGTATTGTGGCGAGTGGTCTTGCCAGGAGGTGTATTGTTCAGATCTCTTATGCAATTGGTGTTCCTGAGCCGTTGTCGGTGTTTGTGGACAGCTACGGAACAGGGAAGATCCCTGACAAGGAGATACTCCAGATTGTGAAGGAGAATTTTGATTTCAGGCCTGGAATGATGTGTATCAACCTTGATCTTAAGAGAGGTGGAAGCTCAAGGTACTTGAAGACTGCTGCTTATGGTCACTTTGGAAGGGAGGACCCTGACTTCACATGGGAGGTGGTCAAGCCACTCAAGTGGGAGAAGCCCCAGTCTTAAACCGCTTCTGTTGATGATCAGTATGAATTCACTCTGCTTTCGTTCTTCTGCAACTGCTGTCATAATTAAGCCATATTGTGTGTTTTCTTAGTGCTTTTAGGAATATTTGTTCTCTTGTGTCTAATTTTGCTGATTCAATGTTCTGCCCTGGTATGGTGTACTTGGCACAAGTGAGAAACGGCATGATATCAATTTCTGTAATGTGGGTAGTGGGATGCTGGCAGCATATAAAGTAGTGAAATGCCATGGTTATACTCTTTAAGTTCATTAGATAGCTTTGTTTTCATCGTGTCAAGCGGCGTTATGTGCGAGGTTATTATATAATGTACTGAAGAAAAATGTTTGAATTGTTATGATATTCATCAATGGGGAACTTTCTCTACTAGTCCGTTGGCTTTTTTACCTACCTCCAACCACTTGAATGAATCACAGATTTTGTCCCGAATATGTGGTGGTAGTCATGTAATCAAGAATGGCATGCAAGTCCTCTTTTGTTTGAGGTCAGCACTCTATTATGTATGTAGTGGTGCTGGCAGTTTGGAATCATGCACTCAGGACACTTCTGTGGCTGTCTCTGAACGTTTTGTCCAACTGGCGTATGTCGCTTATGATTTAAAGTTGTTTCTTTTGGCATGTCTCCATGGAAATTGTCATCATCCAACATGTACACATACATGTGAGTTGCAACTTGCAAATGATTTCTACCTATCGAGTTCTGAAGATGCAAGGGCAGGTTCAATTTTTAAGAGTCTGCTTTGGCAGGATTATTTAAGAAGCTTTTGTTTTGAGATTGAGAAATTCCATATAAAGGCCCGTATTTCTGCAATTGGATACAGTGCACGTACATTTGTGTATAATCCGAATTTCTGCTACAAGATATGCTACTGATGTTACAAAAGTACACCTGCTATGTTATAATATTACAATGTACAGTATTTGAGGCAACATTACTAGCACATCTTGAAGCAGATTATCTGAACTGGACTAACACTTCGGCATCATATAACCCATCATAGTCGGGTGTAGCATTGTATATATAGCGTAAGACGAAGTCACTGCAATGACGTCCGATCTTGTACAAAATCATCGTATCCAAAAACTGATTCCACATGCACATGTCTAGAAGTGAGAAATGTCTTCTTTCCCTTTACTATAAATACAGCTTCCGACATACCATCATATCAGACTGACAATAATTGTACCAACCATATACAAATCGAGTATTATAGCCTCATATGTCAGTACATGAAATAAAAAGTTTGTAATTGATCAAAACAAAGCAATTTGAATTAAAAAAAAGGCAAGAATTAAGTAATGAACTGTACATAGCATCTCCACCTGGTCTGTTTCCAACTCCATTTTGATACACAACAAATCCGCCTAACTACCTAGCAGGAAAAAAAAACCCACATGGAAAATGAAAAACTTAAGGGCCTATCCTCCACAAAACAAACAAGGTGAAGCAGAGGCGGTATAATATAGTAACGTACAGATAACAAGGGTGGTCAAGAAACATTAGAATTGATCTATACGATTCCATGATACTCCTGAATCAAGCCTTTGAAATTCTTTTGCTCTTCAGTCCCAGAACCGGGTTCTCGCTCCTATCTGTGTCCGGGCACTCCCTTTGGGATTCTATCTCTATGCTGCTTGCTCTTGTTCTCCTTTGCCTTCGATCCTGCAAAAGCTAGAAAACCATTGTCTTATATGTTGCTACACATGGGTTGAGTGATAAATAATGGAGGAAAACAACAAGAGTACCTCTTTAGACAAGGGATATTCCTCGGATTCAAGCATTCGCACAACCTGACTCATCTTAGGCCTCTTATCGGAGTCAGGATCAATACATCTTAGAGCAGTCAGTAGAGCTCGCTTTAGGGCTTTTATTGATGGCTTTGTTTCGATGTTTGGGTCAACAACTTCCGCAAATCTCCTGCTTCCCACCATCATCTTCAGCCAGTCAACCAGATTTACCTGCAAGTATTGCAGAGTGTAAGATTTGGTTCCATTGAACTGATATGAACTTTCTCAGAATGGTAAATGTTTAGATTTACTTTTGAATGCGTTTTTTAATTATCATTTACCATATAAATTATATAATAAGCATCTCAATATATGGGCAAACATTAACTCCTCAAATGAAGGAAACCAACATGCACAGTTCTTGCAATCTTAAGAAAAAATATAAATGCTTTAACTAGAGTACCATGACATAATTAGGCAAGGTGTATTAGAATTAAATGAAGGAAACTTAGAACAAGAGTCAAAGCAGGTACAAATTGATTAAGAATAGAGGCAAACCTCTTGTGGTGGGCGACCATAGTCCACTGGTTCTCTTCCTGTAATTGCTTCTAGAAGTACAACCCCAAAGCTGTAAACATCACTCTTTTCATTCAAAAGGCCAGTATTTGCATACTCAGGTGCTACATATCTGCACAACATGAGCCAGAAGTTAACATACATGTTAAAATCTAACATCAGTGAAGGCCCTCCACAGGAAACTTTACCAAACACTCTTCTCACAAAATGTTGTAAAAAACGCTAGGCGGACCCTAGGCGTAAAGGGATCACCTAGCGCCTAGGTGGCCTAAACGGGTGCCTAGATGGACTAGATGGTTTCCTAGACGGGCTAGGACATTCCAGCGCCTAGGCGGGGCCTAGACGGAGATAGGCAGGGATTTTTACAACAGTGTTCTCACTATTTCATCTGTTACTTAAGAAAAAAATGTGTACATACCCGAAGGTTCCCATGACCCTTGTAGTTACATGGCTTTTCCCAGCACCAAGGAGCTTTGCTAGGCCAAAATCAGATACCTTGGAATTGAAGTCATCATCAATCAGAATATTGCTTGATTTGATATCTCGATGCACCACTTTCGGCTCAATTGCCTCATGCAAGTAGCCAAGACTGTAGCAGATATAGGACATCATATCAAATTAAATGAATAGAAGTACAATATCTAGTAAAAGTAGCAAACGGTTCGTCGTATTGATGGTAACTGAACCCTATAGAGGATTCACTTTCCATGAATGAACTATGAGTTTCATTCAAAAAGAAAAAAGGAGAAAATGCACTATGAATCTAACAGTAGATGAATTATCATGTGAGACAGAATTGAACCAATCCTGATGGGAGTGATGGCACAATAACTCCATAGAGGCTCGACGTAGATTTGAATATTTTACTTCAATTGAAAATGTAAGACAATTCTGGACAGTGTCATGCATCCACTTAAAGACTCGTAGCTCACCAATGCCCAAATTTAGCTTTCCAGTAGATGGTCACAAATCAGCACCCTACAAATCTCTCAATCCTTGAGTGAAGGTTGAACCCATTCATGTCCAGCACAAATCCAATATTCATTTCACTTATGTTTATCTTGAAATTTGGTCATGTTGTCTTGCTAAAAAAAACGAAATATTCATTTCACAGTAATTAATGGAACTTTGTTATATATTGGAACATGATGCTAGCAAAACATATGATCCACCTCTAAGAATTTTAACATCTCATCCATGAAAGCACAGCATAAACAAATCTGTGTAAGAACTTACGCCTTTGCAGTGCCAACTAGAACTTTGATCCGAGCTTCCCAAGTCAAAAATCCATGCTGGCTCATAGCGCCATGAAGCCACTGCTCTAAGTTGCCATTATTGACATATTCATAAACCAACATTCTGAAAATTCAGAAACTATTCATCAATTTTTCGTTCTATAAAATTGATCCAGAAAAGGCACATTATTAAGCCATTCCACAAATCTACTCTTCAAAAATTATATATATTGTATAATAAACCCATCTATTCTCAAATTTAGGTAAAAAGAAATACCTCTGAGTCCCTTCAACACAATATCCCAGAAGCCGGACCAAATTCTTGTGGCGTACATGGCCAATAGCTTCGACTTCTACTCTGAATTCCTTCTCAGCTTGCCCACTATCACACAAGAGTAATATAAGCTTCAAAATAACAGGAGGAAATATTATATCTAGCCAAAGTCTGAAACTCACAGATTGTTGAGGATCCTTTTAACTGCTACAGGAGTCCCATTGATCAAGTTTCCACGGTAAACTACCCCGTATCCACCTTCACCAATGACATTCTCCTTTGAAAATCTATTTGTGGCCATTTCAAGATCTCTCAATGTAAACCAATGACCCCAACCCAAATGTGAAAATTCAGGCAGGCCACTGAGCGGAGAAGGAGCTGTAATTGGATGTGAGGAAGCTGGCTTATGCCCTGCAAAAGTCCCTGAACTAACCTCCTCTCCTGACTGGGACCCATCACCTTCTATATTACGAAATGAACCTGATCTGCTGCTGTGATCTCCATTTTTCAGTTTCCCTCTATCATCATAAGAAAAAGCCTTACTTGACTCTTTATCACTGAACTTGTCCTGAATGGAACGTTCATTTGCAGATATTTGCTCGACCCGTACTTCCTTGATTTCTTTGGAAATAGAAGGGATTTGGCTGAAGGGAAGTCTCTCCCTAATTTTGCTAGCCCTCTTCAGCTTGGTAAGGCAAAGAACTGCCAAACCAAAGCAGAGAAAGATCAACAATCCTATGAGAATTGCAATTAATTCCCACACTTGTAGGCCTAATACGGCTTTCTTGGAGAGACCAACATTGAGATCAGAGGCCATTTTTCATAGAGGCAAGGACACCTGAAAACCCAGAACAAGAAAAATGAGAATGGTAAAGGTTTGTTTGTTTTTTGCCACTCTAGTTCACTGTAAATGCCGAGGCTTAAAATTCTCCTCACAAAATATCAACTTTCCCTAGTAATTTCATGTGTTTCTATTGAGCTACACAGCACAACAACAATGGCCTCCCATCTTTTGACAGAAGCAGCAAATGTTGAAATTCAAAGTATGTACATAATAAATCCAATAACAGCTCATCCCATTTTGTCAATTGGAGCCGCAAACAGTACCCAGTTTCAAACAAGCACCATTTTATTGGATCACAGCCCAAATCAATTGCACCTAGTACAAATATGACTAGTTGTCTTTAAAATATGCACCGAATTTCAAATACAGCAGCATATACCAACAAACAAAAGAGCATAATAACACATAAAAACATGGAATTCTATCTATAAACTACCAAACAGACCAAATGGCAATGAGTTTACTTGCCTTTGGGGGATGTAAAGCAGGGAAAAGATCTGAAGAAGCCAGATCTGAATGAACTCTAAACACATGGAGAACAAGAGAACCCAGATCTTTGATGAATTGCAGTGTGCTCGTGAGACATCTATCTCCACTCTCCAGAGGAACCCAAATTGGCAAAAACAAATGCTGAAGTAGTGTGAGCAAGAATTGGTTCCAGTCAATATAAAATCCTCCTTTTCAAAATCTAAGCTGAGATGGAGCTTTCCCACACCACACTCGGCCTTTGCTTTAAACTCCCAATGTAGAAATGGCAACAAAAATACTGTAAAGAGAGATGAAAAATCTGATAAAACTTGTGTTTTGTTTAGTGGGTTTGAGAAAGAGAGATAGAAGAGTGGTGGCCTGGTGGGTGATGTGAGGACTGATCTTTGGTAGGTGATGTTACAATTTTCCTTACAAACACTACAAACAGTAAAAGTTAAGCTTAAAAAAAGCCAGGTACTTTATTTTTTATTTTTCCAGCTCTTTCATGAAGATTTTAGCTTCTTTTTTTAATAGCTTTTGAAGGAGACTGGTTAGCGGCAAATTAATATACTTGATACAATGGAAAAGAAAAGGGCATTCTAATTTCTAAAAGATAGTCGGTTTCATTGTTTCTGTTGTTTGCTTGATGATGCTTCATGACGGTCACGGTTAAAGGGGAGAAATTAGGAAAACTTTTATTGATAATAATAATGATGCTTGAAGTGGTGCATAATGGACCATTAGTGGTCTGCAAAGCAAAATTTACAAATTACCAAAAAATTTAAAATAAAAATAAAAAGGAGAAGATGAGCGATAACGATCTTGTCGGCCATTATGGTCAGAAAGGAAGACGCGTTTAGGAACAACAACGTCAAAATACGTTTATAGATACCACAAATCCAAATTTGCTATGAAATTGATATGGATGAATGAAGATTTGATATCCCAAGTAATCAAGAAGCGCTAGAGAAATGGGGGTAAAGAGGATAATATTATTATCCAAAGGGTATGGAGGGAGGCATGTCCTGTCCACCTGTACTCGTACGTAACGAAGTCAAGTGGGTTAGCTCGCATTAATGGATTGATTGAGTGATCTGGCAATTTTGATATTTTTGGATTTGGATTTGATGTTGGTCCTTCTTTGGCAATCCCTAATCTTCATGGGCCATGGCCATGTAGATCACAGCACACCCTTGAAAACGACTGGGTTTTCGTCCCTTTCAGCTCGCGAGGATCCATTGGGCCTCCATTTTTTTATCACTTCAAATCAATAAATCTACTTTTTAGAGGTAAGTTCTAAAAAGTAAGAGCGTTAGGGCAGTTAATAAATTCGACCACAATGTCAGTTAATAAAGAAAAAAGAACAACTAATAAATTTTCACAAGATGTATTGGGCTCAAAGAGCAAAAGTAAGACATTAAAAATGCGGATACAAATACGACATTTTTTCTTAGAAGCGCTACAGGAAGAAGAAATGCTCGGCGGCTCAATTCTATTCATTCCAATGATGGGACGTTTATCCTTGGAGAAGAGAATGTTAGAAAGGAAATCAGACTTCAGTTTCAAAAACGCTTCCATAAGACTCAAATAAACACTAATCTTTTAGAATGCCAACTATCGCTGATCCAGCATGAGATAACGGGTAAAGAAAATGACATATTAACAAGACGAGTTTCCAACTCCGAAATTAAGACGGTTGTCTTCAGCATTGGTAAGAATAAATCGTCGGGCCCTGATGGGATGATTGCGGAATTTTACCAAAATTACTGGGACATAGTGGGCCCTTCAGTGATAAAAGCAGTAAAGGCATTTTTTTCTTCGGGTGTCCTGCTAAGGGAAATAAACCACACATTTATCACTTTGATTCCAAAATGTGATAACCCGTCTACGATGAACCAGTATCGACCAATAAGTCTATGCTCCACAATTTATAAGATTATTGCCAAAATAGTTGCAGAACGATTGAAACTAGTGTTACCTAGCCTGATTCACCCCCTCCAAGGTGCGTTTGTTGCAAACCGGGCCATACAAAACAATGTTCTTATAGCGCATGAAATTTTCCATTCTTTCCAGCAACGGAAAGGAAAGATTGGATGGGTCAGCATGGCCGCTATTAAATTAGATATGGAAAAATCCTACGATAGAGTGGACTGGAATTTCCTATTTCGAATCCTGGAAAAATTCGGTTTCAACCCTATTTTCATAAAATGGATACAAGAATGTGTTAAAACTGCATCGCTCTCAGTACTTGTAAACAATAAGTCGACGGATGTTTTCACCCCAGAAAAAGGACTACACCAAGGGGATCCTCTCTCGCCTCTACTGTTTATACGAGGAGCAGAGATTTTGGCAAGAAGATTGCAAAGAGAATGTATGGACACAACTCATACGGTTAGTTTTCCGATTACCAAGGGCGGGACTAAGGTTCCTTTTGGTCATTTGTAGATGATATAATCATCTTCGCCCCTACTTCGGTTACCACGTTCGGTAAAATACGAACAATCCTTGACGAATACTCAGAAATCTCTGGCCAAAAGGTAAATTTTCATAAATCAGCTTTTCAGACAACCAAAGGGGTGCCGTCATATACTAGGCGAACGCTTCAGCATGTGATAAATATTTCTAATACAAGTGCTCTAGACAAATATTTGGGATGCCCAATCATTAATTCGAGAATTACCCATGCCACATTTGAGTCGCTAATACATAAAACAGATAATCATTTGGCCCTTTGGAAGGCTAATTCCTTATCTCAAATTGGAGGAAGCACTCTTATCAAGACAACGCTAGCCACAAAACCTTATTACACTATGCAAAGTTTCATGCTCCCGGAAAATATGCTAAATGAGCTTGATGCCATAAATCGGAAATTTTTTTGGAACAAATCTGGAGAGTATGTTGTTGAAAGGGTTTCCCGACAAAAATTAAATTTGTAGTCAAGACCCCGCTGTATATAGGGAGGTCAGGATCGTCCACGGGAAGCAAGTTATATTTGATTACTATTCAAGAAAGAGGGAAAATATGGAAATAAAATAAGGCAGAGAAGAAAGCAAAGAAGAGGCTACGATCACGTCGGTACCGACCTTGTTAGGGTCGCTATTGATGCTGACTTTCGACTCAGACAGAAAATAAAACAGACAAACGCATGTTCGGTACCGATCTGGCTAACTCGGTACCGATGCAAAACAGAGTATTACGAAGGTGTTTTCAAATTAGAAAAAGCTCTAGGATAAGGGTTTACCACAACATAATCATGCATTTAAGATAGTGTGAAGAATAAATAAAATGCCTTGAAGATAAAGCTATCAACTTTCGTTGATTTAAGCAAGCAAATCAATTAACTTTCATGAATCAATTCACTTTCTACTTATTTTTGATCCAAAGCTCGAAACTTTCGTTATCGAACAATATCAACATTCAAGGTTACAACTTTCTCTTTCGATCAAGCAATAAACTCGAATTACCTCGACTTTCGTCTAAGTATAAGCACAAAACAAGTAGATAACGGATAAAAGGCAATCAAACATTCATCACACATTCAATCATGCACAACTATGCCGGGTTTTCAACCCCGACCCTAGAAAATTTGAACTACTCACTCATGATTGAAAAGAAGCAAACAAAAGTATTGAATGAGAACATTGTATGAAAGCAAAAACAAAGCTTACTTGAATTAAAAGTCGAAACTTGTCTTAGAATACAAACTTCTTCCCCAAGCAAACTTCAGAAACAAACTAGAAACTAAGAAAAACAGAGAAGAGGATCGTGCCCTTTCAGTCTCACGTCTCTCTCTCTTTCCCTTCTCCTCCACAAACTAAAATCGTCCCCTAAACTAGGTTAAAAACACGGTATTTATACTAAGAGAATCTATCTATAAAGTTTCCAAAAGATAGAACTTTCCAAACTTAAAAAGATTGCGAAATAAAAGATAGAAATCTTGAAGTCGGTGCGCCTACCGACACAGGGGACCTCGGTGTCGACCTGTTAGGTTCGGTAGGTGTCTTGCTGAATTCTTCACAACTTGGCTCTGCTGCACACCTCGGTACCGAACCCACATGGTCGGTACGAGCTGTTTTCTTGGTTTCTTTGTACTTTGTCATAGCCTCTTTTGGATTTGTCAAGATCTTTAAAGCGTCTTCTTCCTTCCTCGTCTTTGACCATGCTCCACCATCATCCTCTTGATCTCAACTTCTTCAGAATGTTCCCTTTTTGCTTCGAAAACCTACAAAAAACACTAAAACGGAGTAGCTTCCATACTTTTCACACAATATGTAAACTTATCCAAAAACACACAAAACAAACACTAAACTCAACTAAACTCAAGCTAAACAACTAAGAAAAACTATACTAAAAACACGAATATCAAAATACCCTATACTTATGCTTGCTTGTCCTCAAGCAATCACTAGACATAAACCAAAACCAAGCAACATATTCATCAAGTAATAGCCCTTATCTAAAAAGCAACTTCAAAGCATAGAAAAAATAGCAAATGACTCTTAACGTCATGATAGCTTACATATAGGTAGTATTTAGGATGCATATTTACGTTTCTTTTGCGTTGCTTTTAGGTAGTTTTAGTTAGTTTCTTTAGTGTCTTAGAGTGTCTAGGAGTTTTGGGTTTTTGCACTTGTTCTATGTTGTTTTACAGATCTTAAAGTGAACAAGTGTGAAAGGAATGGAAACCGGGGAAAGAGCGCTTGAAATCGGGCCATCCGTTGAAGTTGCTGGTTTCACACCTCTGTCTTGTAAGGGTTCGTTCGGGAGCTATAGTAGTCCGATGAAGTTGAGTTTGGCATCATTGGAAAGCTAATCCAAAGATCTACAATTCATGTTTTTACTTCGAGTCCAAATTCCAACTCGAAGTGAGTCAAAACAGCCCCCGAATTGTGACCTGATTTCTGAATCGAGGTGCTGGCGGCACCCGCCGCCAACCCAGCGGCGCCCGCCGCCCCTGACCGCCGCGGAGACCTTTACTTGCCACGTGTTTTATTGTTATTGGTCCTTCCTATGTCAGGTTTAATCCGAGATTTATGTATTTTTGGATAGACTTTTTAGACCTAGTTTTGATATATTAGGTTTTAGAGAGTTGCATCTCTCATTCATACACTATTATCATAATTTTCTTTCAGAGTTTTTAGCTTTTCTATGGAGAACTAAGCACCTTTGCTTAGTCAGACAATTGAAGCATCGTTTTGATTAAAGTTGTGAGATTTCTAATTCCTTATCTATTGCTTGGATTTAATCTTCTCTCTTGCTTGAATGTTTATGATTTGTTTCAACAGTTTCTAGCCTGATCAACTAGGGTTTGTTGTTATTTAATCTATTGCTAGATCTAGAGTGTTACTGGTTGAGCATCTCTAGATTGAAGTAGCAACTGCATCGTACTAGTATCTGGTTGTGCTAGTCTTATGCAGAAGAGATTTGATTTACATTCTAGGGTAAAAGCTGGTTGTTTTATTCTAGAATTGTATCCTATTATATTCCTATCCTTATTGCTGCTATTAAATTGAATCATTGATGGTTTCATGGTTGTTTAATTAGTTAGAACTAATAGTATCTGGTTGTGTTGTTAGTCAGAATTGAAAAGGAATTGGAAAATCCATTTCATGTGATATTGAGGTGAAATCAATGATCAAGTTGTCATTCGATTGTGGATATTTGTTTGCCTAAGCTATCTTCCCAATTATTGTTATTCATAATCTTTTATTGCTTTGTTAGTTTTGCATTCTTAGATTTAGTTACAAATACAAAAACCCCTTTTGTTACTTGTTTGACACAAAACTCATACAAAACGATAAATCTGTCTCCCTGTGGATTCGACCCGGACTTCCTAAAGACTACGGTTCTTAGTTAGTTTGGACTCTTTTGCATAGCCATGATTTGCATGACCATTTCACGCCTATCAAATTGGCGCCGTTGCCGGGGAGGCAATAATTGTCTTTTGTGTGATTTTTGTGCGAATCTTGGTGTTGTGAACCTATCTTACGGTTCATAACACTTGTGCTACTAATCTATGGCTTTGTTCAAGTGTAAACAATTGCAGGATGAACACTTTCACGATTATTTTCCTAGATTTCAAGACCATGTGTTGAAAATTGGTACACGGGGATTCGGATACAGTGATGAAGAGGTCAACATCGGAGTTATTCTTGGTATGAATTTTGAGACAAGGGGATTGGCTAACTACATGAGCAATGATAGGATTTTATATATGGGATCCGAGGAATGCTGGGATTTCTTATGTTTCATGAGCTATCAAAGCTTTCAGGTTGAGTCATCTTCCCAACAGCCACAACCGGTTGATACGTCTCTTGAGGATTTAATGAAAGAACTCTCTACTAGGACGGATGCTTTGACAAGGGAAGTTTGTGCTGTCACAGAGATACTTGCAAAGCCTAGGGAACCTGAATCATCTACTCCCATGTGGAGTCATGAGTTTGAGCCTTCTGTGGTTTTGGAAGAAGATTATTTTGTTGACCATGATGACTTCTTTTCTGATGAAGTAGACAACAATGAGGGAGAAAATCAAGATGATACAACTGTTAAGGCTCCCGCCATCATGTTGTGCCCTATGTTAGGCCTTGAAATCCCATGTTTCAGTTTCCCCACCTTCTCACATCCAGAGCTTATGGAGTTGCAAGATGAGGAACCAAGTCTAGAACATGAGGTGGAAGGTGAAAAATATATGGAGTTCATCTTTGAAGAAAGTGGCAATGGCGACAAATACTTTGACCCACACTGTAAGTATTTTCTGACATCACCACTTGTGTTAAATTTGTTTGAGCATATGCCATCTCCTAAAAATTGGGCACATAGGTTTGATAAGTTGAAACGGTTTTTGAATGGTATAATATTCACTTTCAATTTATCATTGTGTTACTTATGTTCTTGTGAGATGTGTTCACAAGCTTTTGACAGGTTGTTAAGGGCATTGACAATGTCTAATCTTGTCAACTTATGCTAAACGTCGAGCCACGACGTTAAATAAGGCGCTTGTCAGGAGGCAACCCGACCTAGGTACTTTTTTTTTTCTAGCTTAGTTGTTTTTGTTTCGGTTTTTCCTTTGTTTCTGTGTTGGACTAATCTACAGGTAGGCAAAAAAAAGGAGCACAATGGAACTGGCGGCGCCCGCCGCCAATTAATTTCGAAGGTCTTTGGCTACGAAGTGGCTAGCGGCGACCACCGTAAGCACGGCGGCACCCGCCGCCAATCCTGGCGGCACCCGCCGCCAGCCCGCCGCCTCTCTAATGTCGATTTCTGCCCTTATGATGTTGCTCACCACCATTCCCTCACCCAAATTAGTAGTTGGTTTGTGAGTTTTTCTCTTTCTCTTTACTTTTACTTTACATTGGGGACAATGTAAGATTTAAGCATGGGGGAAGGGAATTACTTGCTTTGCATTCATGTAGTTGCATTAGATTAGGCATATTTACTTTATGTTTTGCATTGACTAAAATCTAGAAAAAAATGAAAAAAAATCAGAAAATTCATAAAAATACAAAAATATTGCATTTAGGTTCTTATTTCCCCATTGTTTGACTCCTCTTGTGTTTCTAAGTTAAGTATAAATTCTAACCCACGATTTGCATGATTTGATGAAGTTGATATGATATGATCATGATCATTGATTAATTACCTTGATTATAGGACTGAGCATGTATTTAGCTTGGGTATTTGATTCATTCTGAAGTTCTAGACAAAAATTAGCCTTGTGAGATATTTTTGGCCTTTCATGATTATATTTGTTCTCTACATTCTTGAGTGTATCACCATGACTATCTAGCTCTAGAACTTGCGTTATGACTCTTTTTCAAGGCTGCTTTATATGATTAAATGCATGACATTAAAATGATTGAGACAATGTTTCTTTATAAGCCTATTATTTCCCTTCCTACCTTACGAGATCCATGTTCTTGATACCCCATTTCTTTTGAGCTTTAAGCCTATTTTTGATAACTCCACAAAATTTTCCTAGCTAAATAAGCTTGACCCATCCGGGATTTAAGACTTTAGGTGGTGTTTTTGTTTTGTGTGAGTTATGTATAAGTATGGGGGAGTTGGAAGAAAAGGTTGAAAAAGAGGAAATATATCTCTTGGTTGCAAAGTGAAAAAAATGATGAAGATGAAAAGTTTGTGCAAAGCAAACGAAAAAGTTCAGTTTAATTGTTAGTAGTCTTCATAAAGCAAAGAAAGAGTTGAAGAAGAGGCAAAGAAAAAAAAAAGTGAAGAAAGAAACAAAGTGTATAAAAGTGTGTATGGAGTTGAGAAAGAAAAGTTTGGGAGAAGTAAGAAAAGAAAGTGTGTTGAAGTTTGGGTTTAGGATTAGTTCTTTATCCCGGATTTAGCACCACATGCCAAATATGATCCCTTCCAAATTTCTCTTTGCCTTGGCCCCATTACAACCCTTGAAAAGACCTCTTGATTTTTGTTATGTGTTTAATTCCCAGCGGTGGAGATTTAGAACTCTGATGCAAGCTTATGATAGTCTAGTTTTCATGGTTGATCTTGAGCGAAACACCTACCCTTAAACACTTGAGAGTTTGAGTGCAAACACAATTTACCTTGGTGAGGTCTAGAATGAATGAATGGGCTTTACTTTTTGCTTATTATAATGCATGCTAGGAAGTCTTGGTCGGATTTTTGATTATATGTGAAATGCTTGTTTGACTTGAGATGGATGTATGATTGCATTTTTGTGGTGTGTTTTGGATTGATGACTTGCTTGAGGACAAGCAAGGGTTAAGCATGGGGGAATTTGATAGCTTACATATAGGTAGTATTTAGGATGCATATTTACGTTTCTTTTGCGTTGCTTTTAGGTAGTTTTAGTTAGTTTCTTTAGTGTCTTAGAGTGTCTAGGAGTTTTGGGTTTTTGCACTTGTTCTATGTTGTTTTACAGGTCTTAAAGTGAACAAGTGTGAAAGGAATGGAAACCGGGGAAAGAGCGCTTGAATTCGGGCCATCCGTTGAAGTTGCTGGTTTCACACCTTTGTCTTGTAAGGGTTCGTTCGGGAGCTATAGTAGTCCGATGAAGTTGAGTTTGGCATCATTGGAAAGCTAATCCAAAGATCTACAATTCATGTTTTTACTCCGAGTCCAAATTCCAACTCGAAGTGAGTCAAAACAGCCCCCGAAGTGTGACTTGATTTCTGAATCGAGGTGCTGGCGGCACCCGCCGCCAACCCAGCGGCGCCCGCCGCCCCTGACCGCCGCGGAGACCTTTACTTGCCACGTGTTTTATTGTTATTGGTCCTTCCTATGTCAGCTTTAATCCGAGATTTATGTATTTTTGGATAGACTTTTTAGACCTAGTTTTGATATATTAGGTTTTAGAGAGTTGCATCTCTCATTCATACACTATTATCATATTTTTCTTTCAGAGTTTTTAGCTTTTCTATGGAGAACTAAGCACCTTTGCTTAGTCAGACAATTGAAGCATCGTTTTGATTAAAGTTGTGAGATTTCTAATTCCTTATCTATTGCTTGGATTTAATCTTCTCTCTTGCTTGAATGTTTATGATTTATTTCAACAGTTTCTAGCCTGATCAACTAGGGTTTGTTGTTATTGAATCTATTGCTAGATCTAGAGTGTTACTGGTTGAGCATCTCTAGTTCATAGTAGCAATTGCATCGTACTAGTATCTGGTTGTGCTAGTTTTATGCAGAAAAGATTTGATTTACATTCTAAGGTAAAAGCTGGTTATTTTATTCTAGAATTGTATCCTATTATATTCCTATCCTTATTGCTGCTATTAAACTGAATCATTGATGGTTTCATGGTTGTTTAATTAGTTAGAACTAATAGTATCTGGTTGTGCTGTTAGTTAGAATTGAAAAGGAATTGGAAAATCCATTGCATGTGATATTGAGGTGAAATCAATGATCAACTTGTCATTCGATTGTGGATATTTGTTTGCCTAAGCTATCTTCCCAATTATTGTTATTCATAATCTTTTATTGCTTTGTTAGTTTTGCATTCTTAGATTTAGTTACAAATACAAAAACCCCTTTTGTTACTTGTTTGACACAAAACTCATACAAAACGATAAATCTGTCTCCCTGTGGATTCGACCCGGACTTCCTAAAGACTACGGTTCTTAGTTAGTTTGGACTCTTTTGCATAGCCATGATTTGCACGACCATTTCACGCCTATCACGTCATAACACATATATATGCAACTAATAAACATAAGTAATCACAATCCAACCTCACCAAGGATAATGTGTTTCACCCGTCTCTCATGTGTCTGGGCTTATAAATTCATCTCTCAGCTCAATCTTATATGCAACTACTCATAGAAATTGGAACTTATATCACCAAACTCTCCACCAAAGATTTGTCAAAACAAGCAAAAATCATCAAGAGAACTTAGGCTCAATGAAAAACTTCATAGAAGCTTTCATTCGGCCGGGTTGTAATATGGCTTGGTAATAACAATAAGGCATGGAAATTTTTTGGCTATGTGGTGCTAATAATATCCGGGAATCAAAGACTCCTAAAACCCACACATCACCAAAAACTCTCATAAAAGAACTTACCAAACTGTCATTTTTTTTCTTTTTTCTTTTTCACATTCTCTTTCACTCACCCATTAAATCCTAGAAAGCCTCAAAGATATAAACATAAAGAAACTCTTGGTTTTGAATTTTGAAGCACTTGCACACCTTTTCTCTATCTTATTCCTTCTCTTTTTTTTCTTTTTTTTCCTCTGCATTTTTCTCTTTATTTTTCTTCACTGGTTAAGCCGCGGTACCGAGTCGAAAGGGTCGGTATCGAGCTGTATTTACTTCTTTCTGGACTACTCCTGGAGAACCTCGGTACCGAGCCCACATAGGCCGATATCGAGCCAAAATTTTCATTTCTTAACTTTTCTTATTTTGTGCTCTTTTCAACCGAGAGATCTTTTTACAAATCGAAACAAGAGACTTTCAATCTACCCCAACCAAACCCTTTATTTTTGAACCAACATATATCTTTTGCACTCAACAAAAACAACTCCTCTCCAACTAAGTCCTAATCCCCGGATAGGGTCAAGCTTATATCGGCTAGGGAATAATTTTGTAGAGCAACAAACAAAAAGGCTTAAGGCTCAAATTGGCTATGAAAAACAAGGATAATGTAAAGGTGGATATGGATTAAAAGGGCTTATGAAAAATAAGTTCTCTATCATATGATTTTCACAAGTAATGAACTAAAAATCTTATACAGGTCTTGAGAAATAGATAACCATCACAATTCCAAGAGGTAATATACATATAGAGAGTAAATCACACATGAAAAAGTAAGGATAGAAATAAAGCTCACAAGGTCATTTTTGTTGGATTGCAACTACCCATGCTAAAAGTTATATGCACTCAGTTTCATCATATGTTATTTTACCATAAAAACAATTTCATCATGAGATTCAGGCTATACTATCAAACATATGCTAAAAGGAATTACATGGTCATGCAAAGTAAAAGCAATCATTGAACCATAAGATCAAGGGTACTCATCTGTTCTAAAATCTTTTTGGAATTTTTCAAATTTTTTGTGATTTTTTTTATAAAAACGAAAGCAACTTAAAGCAACTATTAAGAAAAACAAACTAACACAAGAGCATGAAAACACACAAAGACAAACAAATTTTCTTTTCCCTCCCTACCCAATACTTTAAACATTACAGTGTCCTCACTGTAAAAACAAAGTAAAACATAAGAAAAGATAGGGGAAAAGAAAATAAAACTCACAAAGTGGTTTGAAGCATAGGAAGCATCCTTGAAGGAGAGATCATCATCGGTTCGGTGGTGGGAAGTAGTGCTCCATGTTGCTCTTAAGGGAAGTCGATCCAATCCGTGGATAATTGACATGATAATTGCAGATACCCTGATTTTGTTGCAATCTTTCGAGGTGGTCATTACCAAACATATACCTCGAGAATGCAATTTTGTTGCAGATTTGATTGCAAAGCTACACCATGATTGTAGTATCAATCAGATTATAAACCATGGAGGGGTCCAGACCCTCATCTGTAAGGATGCCCTAGGCTGACTCAGTCTGCCTAATTTTCACCTATTAAAAAAAAAAGAGCGTTAAGGCAATTGTGCTACGAGTTTAAATTCATATCACCAGCCACAACTACCCACAAGTTTTTTTTGAGTAGGTAATAATTTGGTTTACCGAACAAGCCTGGTATAACCGAGAGGTCGAGTAAACGGCAGTCGGAAAACCGACAGGAATAGACAGAAACGAACAAAGCAAAATAGACAAGACCGAATAAAACACAAAAGTAAGTACAACTAACAAACAAGCACTAGAACGAAAGGAGTAGTGGTAGGCATGAAGGGCTAAAGATCAACATCTTTAGCATTCGGTTCAAAAGCGGACCAATATGATGAAGTGGACTACTGAGGTTACCTCTACCGGGATGAAGGATCTCCAACAGCCTCGAGAATCTCCAAGCGACCACACCAATCACATACGAACCACACCCAATTCCAAAGCTAAAACTCGGAATTGTACAAACTATGTTCGGGTCAACCTGCCAAAAACAAACACGAACCACAACACCCAAACAAACCCAGCCCCAAAAGCCAAAGGAATGCCTAGGGGACAGATTGAGTTTGGATAAAAGAAAAAGATGGGCCAAATGAACCAAAGGCTCACACACCAACAACTCACACAGAGGCAAAAAGATGGACTGTAGCCATCATTAATGAGACCCAAGTCCAAACGGGCCCGAAAAAGGTCTTTCACAAAAAACCACGATGGCCATCATTGTTTTTAGAAGGTCAACAAACAATACAAAGGGGACTTATCAAATCTACGAAGACATTGAATTTCGGAAGGTCTAAAGATTAGTATTCAAAATACCAAATAAAACATGGGCTAGGCCCAAAATCACAAAGGCAAAAAAAAACCAGAGCTACCCACAAATTTGTATCATTTCATGATATATATTTACCCTTAATTTTTTTGATAAAAATACAATTTTTCATTGCGTCATTGGTTCATACATTATGCAAGCCATAAACCAACCTAGAACATTTTTTGAAGTAACTCGTCTATGGAAGAGTAGCCAATATTTATAATCTTAAAGAGTTAACAAAAATTATAATCTGGTATCTGTTCAATTTGATCAGTATTCAAGTTTATATTCAAACTCATCTTGACTCGGAATAGTTAGCCACCTCTATAAGAAAAATATAAAAACGCTCTCTTTTCGGATATAGTAGAAACTCCCGACTTGCGCTCAACTCTTCCCATGTCGGAAGCCGCCCCCTTGGCGGTGGCCCATGACCCACCACCGCTACCTAATCCCCCACCCCCACCACCGAATCCCCTCACCGTAACCCCCTCCCCAGCCCCCACTTGGAAGGATCTTGTCGTTAATGAATCGGGCCTCCAACGCCCGAAGCTTGCACCAGAATTCCTCAACGGCAAAATCAACTTCGAGTTCCCAGGGGGCAACACTAGCGATCTTGTAGTGACAATCGCTCCAGAAGTGATTAATGTGTTGGCCGACGTCTAGCGATCTTCTCTCATTGTGAAGCTCCTGGGAGGGTTCGTTCCCTTCCACATCATGGAGAGGAAACTCAGAGAACTATGGAGGCCCACGGGAAGAATGCTTCTGGCCGACATGCCTAACGGGTTTTATGTGGTTCGATTCGAGACAGAGAGTGACTACATGAAAGCACTCACCAACGGTCCGTGGACTGTATTTGGGCACTATCTGATAATTAAAGCCTGGTCACCAAACTTCAATCCAGAAACAGACGTCATTTCCACATCGTCGGCATGGGTAAGGATCGCCAAACTACCCCTGGTTTACTACGAGGAAGAAGTGTTGCTAAGGATTGCTGCCGGGATCGGAAGGCCAATCAAGGTCGACACGAGAACAATCTTCCCCAATTGGTGCCGCTTCGCCAGGGTGTGCGTGGAAGTCGACCTCACCATGCCTCTCAAAGGGACGGTCACCATTAACGGATCCCGTTTCTTCCTCGAGTACGAGGGACTCCACCTCATATGCTTTGGCTGCGGAAGATATGGCCACTTGGCCCCCAAATTTCCATCGGCGCCGCCACCGACTCAGGGCGGAGTCTCTACGGAACTGAACCAGGAGGGAACAGACCACCCCCTCCCGCCCACCAACGCGAAAGAAGGCAGCGAACAACACAGTGCTATGTACGACCCCTGGATGGAAGTCCAAAGGAGGAGGACCAGCGACAGAAATAAGAGCAAATCAACGACGCCGGTTGCTCCAACAAATGACACCGGTAATCGCTTCCACGCCCTCGAAAAAGCCGCCGCCATGAGCCTGCCAGCACTTAATGACTTGAACGTTAATGTGGGCAAAGACAAAAGAATTACAGAGGAGAATGTTCCCCAGGCGGAAAAGGTGAAAGAAACTGTCTCGAAGCCAGAAAAAGAGTCAGGCGAGGAAAAGATTTCTGATCGATCAACAGTAACCTTCGAAGTAGGGCAGACTAGCAAAACCCAACAGGCTTTAACCAAGAAGAACAAAAGGCGTAGCAAAGGAAAAAAGGACAATCGTCAGATTGACCAAAATTCACGTGCGGCTAATGGGCCTATTAAAAGGCCCAGAGGAGCAGATGAGCATATATCCTTCAACCCCAACAAGGCCCAAGTTGACAAAAAGCGAGAGCAACTAAACCTGGACCCTAAACCGAATAACATTGAGCCTCAAGCCCAATCACCACTGGATGACTCCATTCAAGTGGAAAGGCCCGAAGTTGGAGACATCCTTGCTGACTCCAACAGCACGCTCGCGGAATTACGAGGGCAGATCCAAGCGGTGGCGCAGGAAACCTCGGCGACACCCATCCAGAGTGGAGCAGAGTTGATGCAGGAGGACAAGACCGATGCCGAGCCGCCCGCCGCGACTCCACAGGTCTAACGCGCTCCACCGCACTTGCCCCATGTTTACCATGCATTTCATCTTTTGGAATTGCCGAGGGGCCGGTAACAACGGTTTTCGCAGAGCCGTTCGCTATCTCGTGAAGCAGCACAAAGTCGATTTGCTGGGAATCCTGGAACCTAAAATCTTCGGGCCTCGAGTGGACCAAGTGTGCAATAGACTCAATTTTTCCAAAAGAGTGCGAGTAGAAGCAACAGGTTTCGCGGGAGGCGTGTGGCTCTTTTGGAACGAGGATAATATCAAACTTCAGATTATTGCCTGCTACCCCCGATTTATTACATGCTTTAGTGGACAAGAATGGTAAAGTTTTCAATCTAATTATCATATATGCCCCTCCGAATGAAACTGATAGGAAACTTTGCTGGGATGATTTGCAGGACCTCACTCAATCTCTGTCAGGCGCTGTGATTTGCGGAGGCGATTTCAATTGTGTCCTCCATAGCTGGGAGAGCCTTGGAACTTCGAACCTGTTGTCCCCAGACTCTGACATGTTCGTGGAGTGGGTGAACGATTCTGGGCTCATTGACATCGGTTACACGGGGCCTGATCTCACTTGGTCCGCGGGAAAACCCCCAAACACATACAAAGCCAAACGTCTTGACCGTATTTTCATGAACCCGTTGGCGCGTATGGACTGGCCGGATGCCACGGTCTGTCACCTGCCGGCCTTTGGATCTGACCACACTCCCCTTCTCCTCTCGTTCATGTCGACGGCCACAACCAACAAAGCTAGGCGCCCCTTCCGCTTTGAGGCCGCCTGGGCCACCCACGCCTCGTTCCACGACCTGGTCAAGGAGCACTGAAATAATGACGCCGATACCCCAACCGCTTTGAGTAGTCTCAAGGAGGTGCTAATTAACTGGAACCTGGAAGTTTTTGGGAACATCCACCAGTGGAAATGCAAAATCATGGCCCGCCTTGCTAGTGTCCAACGAAGCCTCAGCCGTGGCCCAAATCAAAACCTTCTCGCCTTGGAGCTTTCTCTACAAGCTGAGCTAAGCAATACCCTTGAACAAGAAGAGCTTCTATGGTTCCAAAAATCCAGAGTGAGTTGGATTCAATCGAGGGACCGTAATACATCGTTCTTCCACTTATCAACGATGGTCAGAAGGAGACGCAACAAAATCGAAGCGCTACTAGACTGCAACAATATGTGGGTGACGGACCCGGTACTGGTAGAACAATTGGCTGTGGACTTCTTTAAGAATCTCTACGCACCCCAGCAGGAAGATACGCCCCTGTACACCACCATCTCAAGTGTCGTTCCACCGATTTCACAAAACAGTTGGGATGCCATTATCTCACCTATTTCCGATGCCGAGATCAACGCGACACTTAATCAGGTGGGAAGCTTTAAAGCCCCTGGCAGTGATGGCTTCCAATCACTCTTCTTTCAAAAGTGTTGGAACGAGGTGGGCCATTCCACGCGTGCCTTCATCAGAAACTTCTTCAACAGTGGAAAGCTCCCATCCGGGGTCAATGACACGCTGTTGGTGCTCCTCGCTAAGAACGCCAAACCAGAACGGATCAACCACTTCAGGCCGATAAGTCTATGCAATGTCATCTACAAGCTTGTTACTAAGATTCTCGTCAACCGTATGAGGCCGATTCTTGCCGACCTGATCAGCCCTATGCAGGGCAGCTTTCTGCCAAGGAGACTCATCTCGGACAACATTGTCCTTGTCTAGGAAATCTTCCACTCCATGAGAAAAAAGCAAGGTAGTAAAGGGGATGCTCCTGAAAATCGACCTGGAAAAGGCTTACGATCGACTCCGCTGGGACTTCATCCTCGATTCCCTCCGGTTAGCAGGCTTCCCGAGTCGTTGGTGTGATTGGATTGAGGAGTGCATAAGCACCTCGTCGATGAGACTTCTATGGAATGGAGAGCTGACGGAGGCTTTCTCTCCCACTAGGGGAATCCGTCAAGGCGATCCCATCTCACCCTATCTCTTCATCTTAAGTATGGAGCGCCTCAGCCACTTAATTCAAGCCGCCGTTGCAGGGGGAGAATGGAAGCCGACCCGCATCACAAGAAATGGACCAGACATCTCTCACGTCTTCTTCGCTGATGATGTCGTCCTCGTCGCTGAGGCCTCGTTGGAACAATTACAACTTATCCAGAGGATTTTAGATGCATTTTGCGCTAACTCTGGACAGAAAATAAACCCCACAAAATCCAAGTTGTTCGTGTCAAAAAACGTGAGCCCAGGGCTAGTTGAAAGCCTTAAAAACGCTTGTGATTTCGAAGTCACCACTGATCTGGGTAGCTACCTTAGCATGCCAATCCTCCACAAGAAAGTCTCCAAAGACACGTTCAGACCGCTGGTTGACAAAATTGAGTCCAGACTAACTGCGTGGAAAGGAAAATACCTGAGCTTCGCTGGCCGCGTTACGCTGGCCAAATCAGTGTTATCTTCTATACCCGTCTATGCCATGTCAACGGTGGTCCTGCCCAAGGACACGTGCGATAGGATTGATCCGACTATCCGTAACTTCATTTGGAATCATGAGAATGGCAGGAAAAAGACCCACCTGGTGAACTGGACTGATATTTGTAGACCTAAAACCGAGGGAGGGTTGGGCATACGGTCTATGCGTGAACTCAATCTTGCAGTGATTGGCAAACTAGGATGGCGCTGCCTACAAGACAACGATGGACTGTGGAGTAGAACTCTTCGTGCCAAGTACATCAGAAACTCAGGGACCACGGTTACTGCTCCTTCCTATGGCTGGCAGAGCATTCTGAAAGGCATAAGAGGGGTTGTATCCAAGGGGTGCACTTGGCTTGCCGGGAACGGATGAACCATCAACTTTTGGCATGACTCGTGGCTTGACGACAATCCCCTAATCGAGTCCTCGATCGGAGTGGTGGGAGAGGAAGACCTCCGAAAATCGGTGAGCGATTACTGGTCTACTGGAGGAGGCTGGGATTGGAACGCCCTGGCCGCACTTCTGCCTAACTTCCTCCTCCTCCGGCTGGCGGCAAGGGCAATCGACGATAACCCGGAGAGAGAGGACCACCCCAGTTGGAAATTCGAGCCCACAAGAGAGTATTCAATCTCCTCCCCCTACAATTTCCTCATAGGTGGCGGATCGACAACCTGGAACGATGGCCCCCTGTTCAAAGCTATTTGGAGACTCAAAGTTCAGGAGAGAATTCGGTCTTTCGTCTGGTTAGCGACTCGCGGAGGCGTCCTCACCAACAGCGAGCGCAGGCACAGGCACCTCACAACAGTGGACACTTGCTCAGTGTGCAAGAACCAACCGGAATCCCTTGAGCATCTCTTCCGAGATTGTCCGAGGATAAAAAGGTTGTGGCTTCTTTTACCTAAGGCCAGGGCTCGTACTGACTTCTTTGTTATCCCTTTTGCAGGTTGGATACGCTCCAATCTTCTGGACGGTGAGTTAACTGGGGACAACGTGGAATGGTCTGTCGTTTTCGCCACTGCACTTTGGTGGGTTTGGAAATGGAGAAACGAGACTGTCTTCGGGAACACCAGCACAATCCATAACCCGACGGAGTTTGTCCAGGCTCGAGCCAAGGAGTACAAGTTGGCTTGGGAGAAGAGAACGGGAGACATGAATGGAAACAGCAAAACAGAGTGTATGATTGCTTGGACCAAACCTTCACCAGGTTGGGTCAAGATGAATTCCGACGGCTCGATTGGCTCGGACGGTAAAGCCACCGCAGGAGGAGTCTTCAGGGACCTGGATGGACAGTGGCTTGGGGGATTTGTTCACAACTTAGGCTCCTGCACAGTGCCAATGACGGAACTTTGGGGTATCCTCGATGGCCTCGAAATCGCTTGGGAGAGAGGCTTCACCAATGTCGTTGTCGAATCGGACTCTCTCCTCGCGGTGGACCTGCTCAAGAAATCGCTAAGACCGTGCCACCCCCTCTTCAGCCTGGCGACACGTTGCCAAGGCTTCCTCGCTCGAAACTGGAACATCCGAGTCATACATGTCTACAGGGAAGCGAACATGGTCGCTGACTCCCTCGCAACTCTTGCTTCCTCTTATCCTATTGGTCGCCATCTTCTTACTCACCCGCCTGAGGGTTTAACTAGCTTGTTATCTGACGACGCCGGGGGCATGGCTCTCCCCCGACTCGTCGCCTGTTAGTCCATTTCTTTCCTCCCTCTTTTGATCAAAAAAAAATTATAATCTGGTATATGTTAGTATTATCCGGAACCAAAAATTCTTTTCGGGAGGCTAAATTTTTTTTCTGGTTTAGCTAAAAGAATTTTTAAATTTCTAAAAAGATACAAAATAGTGAAAATACTCAAAAACCCTCAAATGTTATAAACGTGTAACTAGAATAACTAATTTTTTTATTCACATTGTGCATCGATTTTTTTTACCTTATTTATGTGCATGAATAAACTTTTTGCATGTATGTTAGTTAATTTTGATGCACATACCATTAGTTTCGATGCACATGCATGAATAAGATGGATTTTTCGGTTATTTTGATGCACATTCGGCGAGTTATGATGCACATGCATAAATATAAGGCACACTATTACGTCATATTTTGATGCACATACAAGCAGTTTTGATGCACAAACACTGTAGCACATATTCAAGATGTTAGCTTTGATGCATAATCATTTTTGTTTTGACACACATTCAACCAAGTTTGATGCACATACAAGCAAGATGAACTATTTAGTTGTTTTGATGCACAATTGACTTATTTTGATGCACAGTTGACTAATTTTGATGCACGTAAGACATTTTGTTTTGATGCCCATACGGCTAATTTTGATGCACTTACAACCAATTTTGATGCACAAAAATAGTTTTGATGCTCATCCAGCATTATTCCCTATATCCTTTTTTTTGAAAAAAAATACACGAATAATTCAACAAAAATTCGTTTGTACCGTAATTTCCCCATTTTGAGTGAAACATCCGCGTCCTTGATTTCTCTTCATCAAACGCCTCATATTCATTCTCATTTCGCACTGTAGCGTCCATTCACACCAAATCTGGACTCTTAGCATACAAAATTAGGGTTCATCCTTTCACTAAAACATCATAAACACACATAATTTAGCATACAAAATTATTGTAACTGTAGTGTTTTATCCATTTGTTACATAAAATATATTTGGGTTTTGGTACATAAAATTTATGTAAGGTAATTTTATGTAGATCAATTCTTCTATATTAATTTTGTTACATAAATTGTGTTACACGAATTTTATGTAAGGTATTTTTGTTACATAAATTCGTGTTGGTTAATTTTGTTACACAAATTCTTATGTAATGTATTTTTGTTACATAAATTCATGTAGATTAATTTTATTACATAAACTTTATGTAAGGTAATTCTGTGTAAAATAGTTCATTTAGTTTAATGTTCTTACTTTAATTTTCTTACATTACTTTTGTTATGTAAATTGTGCATGGTAATTCATGTAGGTTAATTTTGTTACACGAATGTTATGTAAGATCATTTTATGTAAACACTGCTAGAAACGTGTTGCATAAACAAGAAATTGGCATTGAGAAGAGCCTCAAAGAAGGCCTCGAATTTGCTTAGCCCCAACTGAAATTAGTCCCAAATTTGACCTGGAAAACTAAGTAGAGACAGTGAAGGGCGAAGCTGAATGTGGCTAAGAAAATTTAACATCGAGTTCTGTTTTCGAGGCTCTTTAGCCTAAAATGATATATCAATATACAAAGTTTACATTAATGGATGTCATATCAATATACAAAGTGTACATTAATGGATGTCATATCAATATAACGTTCAATGACTTATTTGATATATAGGTCAACCTCAAGAAAATTGACCAAGATGTATGTGTGTTATGCATATAAATCTCTTTCGTCGTTCATCAATAAAACCTTAGCTTTTCAACTAAGATGACTGATAGCTTGCATTTAGGTAGTGTTTATAATGCATATTTATGTTTGTTTTGATTATTTTTAACAATTATATGACGCTATCCATCACAAATTACTACCGGTGTGGGGGTGTACTTAGAAGACCCGTAAAATGTTGCATTTCCCTGTTTACTAAACTTAGTAATTTACCTACTAGTGGTATGTATATCTTGAACTAGGATGCTACTCCTTTGAGGGGAAGTATTCATGCTATTTAATCCTAACAATAGGGTGTGTTTCACTTTAAAGGCAAATGACATTTCAAGTTTAAATGTTATTTTTATTGCCTTAAAAGATGTAAAAAGTAAAATATTACATATAATTCAAAAATGTTTAAAATATAATTTTGAGATAAAATGATATTTTGGGGTAAAGTGAAAATCAAATATTGCTACTCTAATTTCCCTAGTGAACTTGGTAATTTCCTCTTGTGATTGTAATTGTACAAGCCTTATAATAAATGTTAAAATTTGGGAAAATTTTAATGCTAATCGTACACTATCAAATTAACAACTTATTCACAAGGTTTCTCTTCTTTTTATTTTCTTTACTTAATTTTTTTTCCTCGAAAATAATGTAGGTTTCTCTTCTTTTTTTTTCGGGTTATTAATGGCCTACATGCATTTGGTTCGGGGGTTAAGCCTCTAGAATAGTATCCAGAGGTCACCATTTCGAATCACAGGTGGGGAGGTTTGCCCTTTCCTCTTTTCATCCTTAGTGGATGCTTTAGGTAAGCCTAAAATACTCTTTTCAAAATTGAGGCCAAGCCAACTTTGCACGCCAAATGTGAAATTGAGCACCATTTTTGTTATCTCGCTCAATACAATTGGCTAGTAAGCAGTCATTAGTAATTACCTTCGCAAAATATTGAAAAGTAATTTTTGTGGTCCTAACCATGATTTGAGTTGAGACCGCGAAACCAGTAGATGTTTGAAGCTCCCGACCCTACCCAGCAATTCGTGCAGAGAATGTTTTTATTAAACTGCTGCAGCTTAACTGTACAGGTACATGATAGCTGAAGGAAAAGGGGAACACTCCACCAAAACGAAGGCTAGGAAGCCGCCCCTTTGCCTGAACTAATCAAATACATGTCTTTAGCTGCATGTTTTACAACCAATGATATTGGTACAATGTTAATTCAGTCTACTGCAAACTCAAATTGGTTCTTAATCAGTGAAGCTAAATTCCTAATCCAGCCCAGGTCAACAAAAGGTTCGATTAAGACTGCAAGGACATGCTATGGATGGAGGATGTTGAACAAATGCTCCTCCACCTGAATGCAATAGGAAGATCCAGTGAAGTGTCAGTAATATTTGGAATATTATGGATAATCGAAAATCGAAATTCACAAATTGATCATCTGATTGCCACTGAATCACTGATAGAACAATGATCCATCAGTCTTGGCGCTGAAAACATTTGCAGTAATTACATCAACAAAAATAGAAAGGTTTGGTAATACTTTTTATGGAAACCTTGATTTATCTATAGGATCCATTCCCTTAAACAGATTTGCTAGTTTTAAAGGTTGGAGGAAGATGGTGAACTAGTGCAATATGGAACATCAATTAATACACAGACAGATACACTGAGCTGTCAGTTTTTCCAATTCTGATGCTATTACAGAAAACTCAGATAACTGCAAATACCAATTCTATAATACGTAGTATAGCAAACTATGGGGATATTACTTATGGCATAGACCTACTAAAATTACGGCCTAACCAAATGAGTGTATAGAAAACTATGGCGCACATATAAACATGGCCCAAACACAAGCCTTTATGGTCACCACAATGTTCACATACACTGAAAACGTTAATGATTAATGCAATGCTATTCTGATGATAATTAATCAAGCATTCCCTTACTAATCAGTCATCTACTATATAGTTCCATTCTAAAGTCAGATAGACACCCATCTTCAGAAGGTGTCTTCACTAGTCAATCCAACATAATAAAACATTGAAGAAGCACAAACATCCACATTTATTTTGCTTCACACATATTCATTAGCAGGCAATCACGTAAAAATAAAAAGAGGCGCAACTCCAATAATGTTAATAACTGGTGTTTCTATTACATGGTAAATCTGATTTTAAGGAGAGCTTTAGAGCTGACATACAAATGCAGAAATGCTACGAACACAGTGTGAAAGCATACCTCCTCTTAGTCAGCAATCATAGCGCAGGCGAACTGATCAAGAACAAGCTGGTTAACTGCATCCCTAAACCTGTCATAATCAGCATCTTTATTGTAAATTTGATGAGAAATTCTAGCATACCCCGTCACACAATCAACCTCCCCTTCCTTTGGCGGGCGATAATATATTGGAACCTCAATACCAAACTTATCCCTCAGGTGTGACCTCAGCTTGAAAGTGTCCTCCTCACTCTCAATTCTTAAACAAGCAGGCAAGCCCACCATTATCATACTAGCACACATATCTGGAGCACATCCAAGATGTGTTCCCCACGCCTCCACCAACATCTTTCCCTTCTCAACAACTTTTTTATGATTCCTCTGAATTATGCCCTCAATCCCGCCTTCGAACCTATTCACAAACTCCAGCACTTCAGGAACAATCAATTGGGAGCTGTAATCCCTGGTTCCAACCCAGGCACTCTCCACTGGTAAACCATTTCCATACTCGTTAGAGACCACTGGATGATGAAGATCATCATATTCGTGGCCATTTCGAACGTATAAGAAGGCGAGTGAAGGTGGACAGAACATCCACTTATGGAGGTTGCTGGAGTAGAAATCGGCCCCAATTTCCTTCATATCAACCCTAGTGCACCCAATTCCATGTGCAGCGTCAATAAACACTTTATCGACCCCTTCTGCCCTGCAAATTCGAACCAATTCCTTGACAGGGACAACTACACTAGGCATCGAAGTGATGTGATCGATCACAGCAAACCTAACCCTACGATTTTCCGATTTTGCCTTATTCAAAGAGTTTCGAAATTCAGTGATAATGTCATCGGAGGAGTAAACAGGGAAGGGGAGAGGGACCTCGATTACGTAGCCGCCGGCGCGGGAAATGTAGGCGCGGACGGATTTCTTGACGGAGCCGTAGGCGTAGTGGAGCATGATGGCGGCGTCGCCGGGCTGGAATCGTTTTTCGTGGAAGGAGCGGGAGATGTGCTGGAGGACGATGGCGGTGGCGGTGGTGGCGTTGTCGACGAGGGAGATCTCGTGCAGATGGGAGGCGTTGATGAGGGGAAGGAGGAGGCGGCGGGAGGCGTCGATAGCGGGGCGGAGTAGGCGGAAGTAGAAAAGGTCGGGCTGGCGGAGGAATCGGAGTTTCCAGCGGCGCTGAGCGGATAGGACGGTGGCCGGACAGCATCCGAAGCTTCCGTTATTGATCCGAGCGACGGCGGGGTCGTGGTGGGAGAACTCGTCGAGGATCTCGGCGGTGGTAATCGCAGTGGAGATCTTAGGTTTCTTGAGTGGCGGGAGGTGGTTGTCGTCGTTCTCGCCGTTGTAGTTGTTATCTCCGGCAGCGGCGGCGCTATCCGGTGGAAGGTCGTCGGAGGCCATTGGAGGTGGCTGAATGTGTCAGAAAGGTTACGAAAATGGGGAAGAGAAGTGGAGGACAAGATGTGAAGATGAACAACTTGGCCACTAATAATTTGAAGAGACGAAAGGAGTATTTTGATAGATGGATTGGACAGAAAGCAGACAAGTTCCCAAGAGAAATGAAAAAAATAATGGTCGTGATAAGGTTAAGCCGGTTAGGGTGTATTGACGTGATTAAACAATTTTAAGTTGGGAATTTTTGTCCGCTGCTTAAGAACTTTCTCACATCGTGTAGCTAGTTTCGTTGTGAAGCGATACGGGATTGGGTACCCTATATGAGATTTCGGTATTTATTTAGTCGTATCGTGAAAGAGTCTCTATATGAAGTGGGTCGAGCGAGACCAATTGCAATAAGAAGCGGGCTATTACTTCTCCTTCCTTCCTCTTCTTTGTAACCTAGCTACTACGGGATATCGATAACGCTTTTCGATCTCCGATAATCTTTTCCGATCAACCCTTTCGTCCCTTAATCTCACAACAAATGGCCAATACAGGTGGTGGTCTGAATCATGGTGGCGATCCTCCAGTGGCGGCACCGGATAGATACGAGCAAATCACCGAATTTGGTAACAAGGGCGACACGATGGCGCCTGAGAAGGTCGATAGTGGTGGCGGAGGTCGTGGCGCCGGTAGTGACGAGGACAACATGGCAGGTCATGACGCCAATGGTGGTGGAGGGCCGAAAGTTCATGGATCCGAAGGTTGGTGGACGGCCAGAACTCTATGGATCCGACGTGGGTCCGAATGGTTGTGGAGCGTCAGTGGGTCCCACTAGTGGTGGTAGTACTGTAGTATTGTGTTTGGTGGCGATGTTCTGGTGGAGCCCGCTATCCCTTCGCCTAGTGTTGCAGTGGGCAGTCTGAGCAGGGATTCCCCTCAAATTGACACATGAAAGGCTTTGGAATAGATTGGCGGGGCAAGACAAGTTATCGGTACGTAATTTCCTTTTTGATATTAACATTTCGGATATTTATTTCTATTTATAGAATTTATATGTTATTATATCAAATTATCATATGTTTTATGTTGATGGTTTATGGTTGAATTTATATTTCAGTTTTAGATTACGAAGGTTCACATGTACTATAAATATTTAGTTTCGAAAATCGAAATTGGAAGTTGGAAAAGTAAAATTAGAATTTCTAAACTTGGTCTTTGAAAATCGTGTTTTGATTATAGAACATATTTATGAATTTTGATTATTGACAACTCGAGATTCAAATTACGGAAAATCGAGTTTTGAATTATGAAAATCGAAATTCAAAATTTAATTTTGAAATCAAAGTTCAAGTTTGAATTTTGAAAATCCAATTTCAAAAATGTACATTTCAATATAAAATTGCAAATTTCAAATATCGATTCTTGATTTTTGAAAAACAGGATTTGTTATTTGAAATAGACTAAAACAACTAATTCAAATCTAAATAAGTAAAGTTAATGTTGTAAGGTAATTGAAAAATATGTTAATTACGAATTTAAAATATGTGGATGAAAATTATGTTAATTACGAATACAAAATATATTTCGATGGAAAAAATAAATAGATATAAATGAAAATGTTAATCATGAAATAAAATCAACGAAATTGTTTAAATAGGCGTTTTAGTAGAAATGTGAGTCTTTTTCAAGTCATTTCTCCATGTCACGTCCTCTGCTGAAAAAGTCAAGGACAAGACATATGAAGTCACGGGGCATCTTAGCGGAGCAGCGTGCTCAAGACCCTCATCGGAAGAAGGCTAGGACGGGACCCGTTGCAGATACATTGATTTCAGAGCTCTAGTGCGAGGAGCCAATGCATGCTCTTGCGGATATCCAAACATGTCAAGATATAGAGTCATCTGCCCCTATGGATACTATTGAGGATCTTTGTTGGGACGGTGTTGGGAACTCAAGTTCTACAGCACTGGAACAACATTCGAACTCTTCAGTTTTGGTAATGACAAACATCATTAGGGAACTAATGTGTTATGGGAACAAGTCAAAAAGATGTTCTTATCAAGGGAATTCAAGAGTAAGATATCGTCAAACTGAATGGAAGCTAAATGAAGAAGTTCCCATCAAGGAAACACATGAGTGACAAGTTCCCGTGAGAAGGGAACTCACATGTGAAGACAAAGACAACTCAGCGGGAAATGCGAAAGCTTGTTCTAGATAAAATAGAGGCACAGTCTGTTCCTCAAACGGAGCCGATTAATCCAATGGCCCGATGAGCCTGAAGAGGTGACCAGATTCAAATTGAATCACATGTGAAGAAAGTACACACACTTGGAGAGTAAGACAAGGGCATTTCGGAAAAATGAACAAGAAGGTAAGATTGAGCCCTAAGCATCACACGCCTATATAAGCTCATGAATAGTGCTCTTGCAAATCACTTCTTACAAAGCTTCAAGAAAACCTTAAAGGATCCAAGCAAGCAAGAAGGAGAAATCCAGAGAAGTCTTCGGGGGCGAGTGTCTGATCTCGACGTTGGTGAAGAGTGTGTTCCCAGGAGCTAGGGAACTAAATAGAATAAAAGCGAAGGTCGTAAGGTTTGAGTTTCTTGTTTTAGTTGAGTTGTTGTCTTAGTACTTAGGTCGAGAAAGTTCATTAGTGTTCCTAGAGTTCGAAGACTGCTAGGAACAGAGAAGTTTGAACTTTGCCTTGTAGTAGCTAAGGGAACAATCAATAAGAGAAGGAAGTCCTTTAAAATCCTTCAAGCGGAGGTAGAGGTTTACCCATACAACTAGTTGGTTGTAGTGGGGTTCCTCTATAAAGGAACTGTTTCCCATCTATTCTGTTTTACTTGTGATTTACTTGTTTCTGCTCTTTTGGGAATAGTCCAAATACTGTTCCCAACTCTTAACTAACGTGTACGATCCAAAAATTGTTATCAAAGCGGGTGTTGATCTAGATTTGCGTTAGTTTCATAGATATACAAGATGTCGTCTGAGCTGACTTGAATTGGTCATGAGAACAACAAGACGCCAAGGCTTATTGCTGGTAGGTTCGAGAACTGGCAAATCAAAATGAAAGATTGGATGAGAAGTCACGATTTCCATGCATGGTGCCTAATAAAAAAGGGAACTTCGAGGTAGATCTAACCATTCGAGATGAATTGTCCAAATGGGGACAAAATGAAGGTCAACTTCAAGGACAAAATGTATCTCAACTACTCTACGTGTGAGAAAGACGCCGATAGAGTGGCCAACCTTGAGATCGCCAAAGAAATATGGGAAGCCATCCAACAGATGCACGTCGGAAGTTTCAAACTCAAAGAGGACCACTAGATGAATGCCAAGAGGGAGTTCTTCAACTTCTGAACGTCTTGATAGAGGACTCATTACCTGGGAGAATCTGTGTCAAGCTACCAATCTCGCTTTGAGTCTCTGTACACTAAGCTTAGCGGACTTGGGATCACCAAATAAGAGATCTTGGACAAAATGAAGGTGCAATAACTGTTGAATGGTTTGGCCGTTGATTGGGCAAACGAAAGGAGGTTCAAAGAAAATCCAAAGAATAGGAACTGGATGCTACATCAAGTCTTCGGGAAGCTTATGAGCCATGAGAAGAGAAAGCAAGACGTCAAGGAACAAGACAAGGAAAACAAGGGAATTGCCTTGAAGCTTAAGAAGATACTAAAATATATACAGGAATAGTATGAGGTGTTAGAGGAAGTTGAAGATGAGGAACTCGTAGTTGTTACCAAAGCCTTGCGCTCATTCTATAAGAACCTTGCGCTCATTCTACAAGAAGGGAAAGTTCAAAAGGAACAATGAGGGCCAATAAAGGAACAAATGAACAATATATAGTTCCAATGGCAAGCCCATGGAGAAGGACCTTAGAGACGTAACATGTTACAAGTCCTACAAGAAGGGGAACTTCGCCAAGAAGTACCCACAAGGAATCGATGTTAGGAACCCCAACAAAAAGGCCTAACATCGATTAGGTGAAAACCCGAAAGGGCACCTAAGCAGAATGAGTGGAAAAAAAGAGTGCCTAGGAAAATTCTTGTTGGGGCTTGGGGATCATTGTTTTATGACTTTTTACTTTGTTTTTGATGTATACATGTTGTGAGTGACAGATTATGCTAGGACTTCATTGTATGCACTTTCATTCTTTTATTGGGTTCGGGTTGTGAGCTTATTATTGAGTGCTCTTTAGTTTTGGATCATTTTCTCCCATTGTTGTCTGTAGACCTTTGTTGCTTTGTCTTTATTGATTTTATTTTGAGCTTACTCGAGGACGAGCAAGGTCTAAGTATGAGAGAATTTGATATGATATATTTCATATAGCATAACTAGGACCAGTTAGTACACTTTTTGTATAGAGTTTAGGTCTTTTTAGTGCTTTAATGAAGATTTAGAACAAGACCAAAGAGTTGGAATTTTAGGCTAAAAGAAGGTTTGAAGCAGAAGAAGAAGCATAGGTTTGCGGAAGACAACCCAGAACCGCGGAACAAGACTCAGTTGAAGACCCGAGACCGCAGATATCATGGTGCGCGGTGACCATAATTTGGACGGCGGCACCCGCAGCTCACATGGCGGCGACCGCAGAGGAACACAGACTCAGAGTGAAGGAAAGTCAAATCTGCGCCCGTGGATGTCATCGTTAGCAAGATTCGAGACGGAGTTTTTATCTATCTTTTAATATCTAGTTTCCTTTCTTATCTTTCGTGTTTTTGAGTTGGCTATTTAAGCCTAGTTTTCAGACTTTGTTGAACTTCTTAGAGTTTCTACTATCTATTATTCTACTTTGGATTTTTGTATTCTCTCTTCCTATGGAGAGCTAAACACCTTTGATTCTTGTTGAAGGGTTTCTTGACAACAAATAAATTTATATCAAGACCCTGCTGAGTACAGGGAGGTCAAGTTCGTCCACGGGAATTAGAAGAATCTAAGTCTAACAATTAACCCTAACAAAAAATAAAACAAAATAAAGCAAAACACACGCAGCAGGTGCTCGGCACCGACCCACAGCAGGTCGTCTCCGACCAACACACGAAACAAAAACACCGGAAAAACTGGGAAGGACTGAGAGCACGGTACCGACCTAAAGGGGGGTCGTCACCGACCTATTCGGGTAACAAATAAACTCCGAAAAATCAAAATAAAAGAGATCTAGAGTAAAGGATTTACCACAACAAGCTATGCATGCAAACATGAATCAAAATCAATCAAAAATAATCTCATAAATGACTTTCGCCATGAATAACCAAGCATAAATCTCAACTTTCACAAAGATCTAAACTTGTAACCCTACTTGTTATCTAAAGATTTTAACTTTCACTATTACTCGAATATTATTCAAATTCACAATTCAATCTTTCAATTCAATCACGAACATGAACATGCCTAAACTTTAATTAAGGAATTGATAACAAACAAGAGGATAAAGGATAGAGATTCAAAAGAATGGTTCAATCAAATATTCATGCTTTAATCATGCATAACTCGTCGGGTTTCACCCTAACCGTAGAAAAATAGACTACTCACGATCCATAACGCAATCAACAATCATATATAAAAGAGAAGACATAATTCAAAACAAAACAAACTTTAATTGAAATATCAACTTACGAATCTCAAACAAACTTCCAAGTCTCTCTTAAAATTGTCCAAGAGCTTGGAATAAGAGTTAACCCTAGAAAACCAACTTGCAAACTTGTTCCGTCTCTCTAGATAAAAAAAACATCCCCACAAATTAACCCTAAAAAGAACCTTATATAGTAGTGGAATGTCTTCATAAGGAAACTAAATTCTGTCTTAAAAAAGGCCCATAAATAAAACATTTATTTTAAACCTAACTTAAGGAGCAAGTTTATTACCGCTAGACACGGTGGCGCTCGGTACCGACCCAGTGTGGGTCGTCACCGACCTCATCAACACTTGGTTTCTTCACTTCTCTGCCCGAAACTTGCTCAAAAGCTTGGTTCTTCTTCAATGTTCCTTCTTTAATCACTCTTGGTCTTCTAAGACTTCCTTTAGCTCCTTCTAAGACATCTTCATCTTGCAATCTTCATCTTGAAACTCATCAAATCTTCAAAGACATCGACTCCGCCCCTCTATCTACACCGCCACAAAACAACTCTAACGCCACCTCCTAGAAAGCTTGAAAAACCGAGATATCTCCTCCTCAATGCTTCAAAAACCTACAAAAACAACAAACAAGCACAAACGACTCCAACTCTCTAGAGAGGGTCGGAATTATATGCAAAACAACACAATAGACTTAAAAACGACTCAACGTAGTTAGAAAACTACCCACAAAAACCAACTAAAAAGTGCGACATCAAAACACCCCATACTTAAACTTGCTTGTCCTCAAGCAATCACTTAACATGCATCAATACCAAATAAAAAAGCTCAAGAATCACCTTTATGGAAAAAGAAGTATAAGTAGAATAATGAGCAAACAACTTCCACATCATAGCACACATGAACATTCTAAGCAATCACAATCCAACCTCACCAAGGAATGTGTCTCACTCAACTCTCAAAGTGTTTAGGGTATATCAATAATCACTCGACTCAAATTCCAAACACAAAACCTCATAGTCAATGGAACTTATATCAATAAACTCTCCACCGAAGAAGTCAAAACAAGTCAAATCATCAAATGAACTTAGGGGGCTCAATGAAAACTTCAAAGAAGTCTCCATTCGGCCGGGTTGTAATGGGGCTTGGTAATTCAAAGGGTGTGAAAATATTTTGGCCTTGTGGTGCTAAACTAATCCGGGAACCAAGACTCCAAGACTACACAACACACCTTCTTCTTTTTCCTTACAATCACCAAACACTTAAAACTTTTCAATGTACTTCCTTTTTCACCTATTATCATTGTCTTTCTTCTCTTCTTACTTAGAAGGCTTTGAACTCTTTCACTTATTATAAGATCCACCCCGTTTTTTTAGGGGGTCGGTACCGACTGGATTTGGGTCGGTGCCGAGCTACATTTGTACGCTTCGAGCCCAAAACACTTCATTCTTTTCTTTCCAAAGACAACACTCCTTATCTTCCTTTCACAATCACTTTTTTTTCACCCAATTAGTCCATAACAATCTTCAACAATCCATTCTAAGTCCTAATTCCCGGATCAAAGGGTCAAGCTTATCATGGCTAGTGAATTTTTTTTTGTGGAGCTAGAAATAGGCTTTAAGCTCAAAACAAGGGCTACAAACAGAGGGATCATGTATAGGTAGGAAAAGGAATACAATAGGCTTCTAAAAATAAGTTCAAAATCATTTGATTCAATCAAGTAATGAGCATATCTCCATTGGTCTCAAGTTTAAAATAACCATGACATTGTCAAGTGGTAAATTTGATTTGGAAGAGTATTCACACATTGAAAGAGAAAGGAATAAGATGTAAATCCTTTATAGGCCAAAAATATCTCACTAAGGTTCAATTTGTTGGATTGCTTTCACTAGAAATATGCATGCTCAATGTCCATTATAAGCTCAAAACTCAAAAAGCAAGATCAAGATTTAGGCAATTCTTAAAGCATGCTATATGTTTTACATGATAATGCAAGAAATTTCCATCCTAGGACATCTAAGAAAAAGGGCATTTATCCATCTAAAATCAAAAGGAAAAAGACTCAAACAACACTAGACATAAACAATCAAAACACAAAACAACACAAGACTCAAATAAGTAATTTCCCCAAACCACCCCATACTTAAACATCAATGTCCCCATTGATTAATAAAGTAAAGAGAAGGGAAAGAGAAACTACCTTGGACACCTTGAAGCGTTGGCAAAGTAGGAGAATCACTCTTGAGGAGGGTGAGGAGGTGGTGGCGCGTGGAAGAGTTGTTGCGCCAACCAATTGTTGTAGTCCACTTGAGCATCCCACCTTGCGACATTTAGCTTGTGGTCTTCATAATACTCAATACGGAAATCCTTAAGCTCTTTTTGATGATCAACAAACTGGTTGTGGTGGTGGTTAAGCGCCCCATAGAGTTGGTGTTGGTGAAGCATGAGGGCGTCCATCTTAGCTGAGAGAAGGGAGATATCGGGGTTACCACCCGAACTCGACCCGGTATGATATGCGCCTTGTCCTTGAAAATGAGAGCCGCCGGACCCATCAAAACCATAGGGGTGTGAGTAATAGGGGACCATGTCGGTATGAGGTTCCATCGTGAAGTCCATAGGGTCGGCACCATGCTGATTGTGGTGGGTACTGCCCTCTGCTGGATCGTAACCGACCCCATGTGGGTCGTAACCGACCCCATGTGGGTCATAACCGACCCTATGTGGGTCGTCCCCGACCCCTCCGTGCTGGTCACTTGGTGATTCCCACTCGAAGACCGCCTCTCTCGGTGGTGGGTTAGGCTCGGCTCTCGGATATCGGCTGGGCTGTCGCCTAATCCTCTCATCAACTCGAACATTCGGTGCTAAAGGATAAGGTGTGGGGGCCCATGCATCATACCAATTGGGGCGGTAGAAAAGCTCAAGATTTTCTTTGGTGAGCACAACATCATGTGTCGTGTGCTCATCGATTTTGAACTTGTTGATGAAGCCGGCAGAGGATTGAAAGAGAACCTTAGCATTTGTGTAGTACTTCACATCCATGGCAATGACCCTCTTTGAAGAATAGGCGGAAACCTTGACTTTTAAGGACTTGGCAAGGAGAGCCACAAGCCAACCAAAGTAAGTGCTAGTGTGGGTCTTTTGGGCTTGGTGGCTTATGACAGCTTGGGCAAACTCGTACCCCAAAATTCATGCAAATGGGCGTCTCAAAGAGCATGGTGGATAAGCACGCAATCTCTTGCTTGTGGGGGCGCGAGAGCTCGTACCTTGGCCAAATTGTGGAGCCGAGGATGCGGAGGTTAATCCTGAAAACCGGACTAGCAATGTATCGTTCGGGAAGGGCGTTGGTGGGGAACTCAACCCTACCGATGAGGTAATGCTACAAATCCTTGGTGGGGAAGTCCTTTGCCAAGTACACCCTGGATGGAGCACGGAAGCCGAGATATTTGTTGAATTTTTTAATATCCATCTCGTGATGCCTATTGCCGAGCTGAAATCTGACCATGGACTTGTTGAAGTCGGTTTCATCCGGGTACAAGTGAAAATCATACATGAACTCGCATGTGAGAGCCACGTAATATTCTTCAATAGGATGCAAGATAAGGTGTTGAGCACCGATCCAAGAGAAAGCCTCAAGCACCTCCGCATGGAAACCAATCTTGATGGCGCCAGCCCTTTGATAAGCTCTCACGCTGACATCTCCGTGCCACATCTCAAGAAATCGATCCTGTTGCTCACTGGAATCAAACTCCACACAATCCACCTTGTGCTTGTTCTTCTTTTGCTTCTTGGTGGGATGACTAGAAGAAGACGCCATTGTCCTGCAATTTCCGAATTTTCTGAAATTTTTACCTTTTTGCTTGGGGGGGGGGGGTCGGTGACGACCTGCCCTGACTTTGTTCCCTCTCGTTGTCGAGCATTTCGACCCTCTTGTTCCTTTTCCGCCGCCTTGGGTCCCTACAAAACCTTAGTGGAGATACAAGACAAGAATCATAGCTACTCTAAACTATTAAAAACAAAATAAACTAAGCTAAAAAGAAGATCCAAAAATAAACAAAAGCAAAGCGGGTTGCCTCCCGTAAGCGCTTAATTTAACGTCTTTAGCTAGACGAGAAGTACCTCAACTTAGTCAAAAAAGGTGAGAGCCCAAGTGGCTCGGATTTCCTCATCGGGTTTGGCCCTTGCATAGTACTTCTTCAACCGATGCCCGTTGACCTTAAAAATCCCTCCATTCTCGTCTATGAGATCGCCCGCTCCATGTGGGTAGATGTGGTGAACAACGAATGGTCCACTCCATCGGGATCGTAATTTTCCGGGGAAAAGTCGAAGTCTAGAGTTGAAAAGGAGTACTCGATCACCAGTGTTGAAGGTCTTTGGGATGAGCTTCTTATCGTGCCACTTCTTGGTTCTTTCTTTGTAAATATTGGCATTCTCATACGCCTTGAGCCTTAACTCCTCCAATTCTTGCAAGTCCATAAATCGTTTTGCTCCGGCCGCGTCGAGGTCCATGTTGAGCTCTTTGAGAGCCCATAAAGCTTTGTGTTCAAGCTCGACGGGCAAATGACATGACTTGCCATACACAAGATTGTAAGGAGTAGTGCAGAGTAGCTTCTTGTAGGCGGTGCGGTATGCCCATAATGCATCATCAAGCTTGGAAACCCAATCCTTTCTTGAGCGGGATACCGTCTTCTCCAAGATGCTTTTAATTTGCCGGTTAGAGATCTCCACTTGACCACTTGTTTGGGGGTGGTAAGGAGTTGGCACTCTGTGTAATACCCCATACTTGGTCAAAAGTGCTTCGAAGCTCCGCTCAATGAGATGAGATCCGCCATCACTAATAACGGCTCGGGGAACACCAAAGCGAGGTAAAATGTTGATCTTCATGAACTTGGCCACCACTCGTGCATCATTAGTTCTTGTGGCTATGGCCTCGACCCACTTTGACACGTAATCAACGCTACGAGGATGTACTTGTAGGGGCCCGAAGTGGGGAAGGGTCCCATGAAGTCAATACCCCAGACGTCGAAGAGCTCGACCTCGAGGATTCCTGTGAGTGGGTTCTCATTCCTCCATGTAATATTTCCAGCGCGTTGGCACTCATCACACGCCGTGACATAAGCTTGAACATCTTTGAAGAGGGTGGGCCAATAGAATCCGCTTTGAAGAATTTTTGCAGTGGTTTTGAATCCCTTAGCATGGCCTCCCGTTGGAAGAGTATGACAATGTCGGATTACTCCCTCCATCTCATCGTCCGACACTCAACGCCTAAAGATATGATCACTCCCTTGCTTGAATAGGTAGGGATCGTCCCAATAGTATTGCTTGGCGTCGTGGAGGAACTTCTTTTTAGCTTGGGAAGTCAATCCATCGGGGATAATGCCTCCTACAACATAGTTAGCAAAATCCGCAAACCAAGGGGTTTTCACCCCTCGTATAGCATATAAAGCATGGCAAGAGAGAATGGGAAGAAAAGAGTGAGGAATACTAGAAAGTACACAAGAAGAGGGAGAAAAGTAACCTGGATCGACCCCGAATAGGGTTGGGGTCGTGCCGTCTTGCTCGGAGTCGACCGGATTTTGCACATAGGGGGTCGTCACCGATCCAGGGGTGGTCGTCTCTGACCCAGAAGTGGTCGTCCTCGACCAAAAAGTGGTTGTCTCCGACCCAAAATGGTCGAGCTCGATCCGTAAGACTTCATTGCTCAAGAGAAGTTCGTCCAGGCGAGAGTCATTGATGGGTACCGTGTCTCCGGACTCCTTGATTTGCTCAATGGGCAACCGAGAAAGGTGGTCCGCCACAAGATTCTCGACTCCTTTCTTATCCCTTATCTCAAGGTCAAATTCTTACAATAGAAGCATCCATCGGAGTAATCTCGGCTTGGCGTCCTTCTTATCCATAAGGTGACGGATGGCTGCATGATCGGTGTAGACGATCACCTTGGAGCCCACCAAGTACGACCGGAACTTCTCAAAGGCAAACACGACGGCTAGGAACTCCTTCTCCGTAGTTGTGTACTTGCTTTGAACCTCATCGAGCGTCTTGCTCGCATAGTAAATGGCATGAAGCTTCTTCTCTTTCCTTTGCCCAAGAACCGCGCCCACGACGTAGTCACTAGCGTCGCACATGATCTCGAAGGGAAGCGTCCAATCCGGAGGTTGCATGATAGGGGCCGACACAAGCGCATCCCGGATCCTGTGAAAAGCTTCAAGACACTGGGAAGAAAACTCAAACACAACATCCTTCATTAATAGGTTAGTTAATGGTTTAGTAATCTTAGAGAAATCTTGAATGAACCTCCTATAAAACCCGGCATGACCTAGGAAACTCCTAACATCTTTCACGGAGGTAGGGGGTGGTAATTTTTCAATTAATTCAATTTTAGCCTTGTCAACTTCAATCCCCCTTTTTGACACTACATGACCTAGGGCAATCCCTTCTTGTACCATAAAGTGACACTTTTCCCAATTAAGCACAAGTTTAGTCTCTTCACATCTCCTAAGGACTCTAGCAAGATTAGCAAGACAAGAGTCGAAAGTAGTACCGTAAACCGAGAAATCATCCATAAATACCTCCACGATATCCTCAATAATATCGGAAAAGATGGCCATCATACACCGTTGAAAGGTGACCGGGGCATTGCAAAGCCCGAATGGCATCCTCCTATAAGCAAATGTGCCATAAGGACACGTGAAGATGGTCTTCTCTTGATCATCGAGATGTATCGAAACCTGCCAAAAACCACTATAGCCATCGAGATAACAAAAATATTCATGCAAAGCTAATCTCTCTAGCACTTGGTCAATGAAAGGCAAGGGGAAGTGATCCTTTCTAGTGGCACTATTAAGTTTTCTATAGTCTATGTACATGCGCCAACTAGTGGTAGTTCTAGTAGGAACCAACTCGCCCTTATGATGTCCGCCTTTTTAGTCGTGTTTTTAGGGTGTGTTTTTAGTGTGTTTGAGTCTTTTTCTTTAGTTTTGTGTTTTGTTTTGAGTCGTTTGTGTAGGTTTTCGTATTTTCATGAGATATGGAGTCTACATAAGTTTTGGTGGTGTTTTATAGGTTTTTAGAAGCTATTTGGAGCACTTTTGAGGAAAAGAGCAAAACCGAAGAGAAGCACTTAAGGAAAAGCTCAAGGAATGAAGTTCTTAAAGTCATTGAAGATCAAGTTTGAGCTTATAAAGAGATAGAGAAATTCGTTACAAGAATATAGGAAAAAGAATCGAGTCAAACGGAGTTGTAACGAATCCTCTACGCAAGTTTTATTCAAGGTTGTTCGAAGTGCTGAATGAGGTCGGTGACGACCCACTTTGGGTCGGTGCCGAGCCACCCCGAGAGTAGCGGAGATCCGAGTCGGTGCACTTAATGGGATTTTATCCTATTTCCTTTTATGTTATTAGATAGATAGAAGGAATATATCTTATTAAAAAGATTTATTTCCTTAGAGATAGATTTAAGATAGAATAGTTTCTCTATAAATACTCTTGTCTTTCCTTTGTTTTTCTCTACACAATCAATTGCCTTGGAGGGCAAGTAAGGGGAGAGGAGGAGAGAAGAGAGAGGAGAGGCGTGTAGGAGAGATAGAGGACGAGTAGAGATATTTAGAAGACAAGTTTTTGGACTCAAAGTTGTAAGCTTTCCCTTTTATTTAATATAGTTGTTTGTTTTTAATTATGATTTGTGAGTAGTTCTCCTCTCTAAGGTTGGGGTTAAACCCAACAATGGTTGTGCATGCTTGTTCATGATCATGTTTTGATTGTTTTTATTGCATGAATTTTCTCTCTTGTTCTTAACTCCTTGAAACGAAAGTGGATTGGAATTTCTCATTCATAGTTGAAGTGAAAGCGGAAACTTTGAATCAGAAAAGTCAATTTAGGGTTTTGAAGCGAAAGCGGATCTATCCTAGTTGAAGTAGAAGAGATTAGATAGTAAGTTTATTAATTGAACGAAAGTTAGTTAATTTACTTGCTTAGGTTGACGAAAGTTCACATCTTTATGTGATAAAAGCATGATCTATGTGTTTCATGAGCGTTTGTATGCATGATTGTTGTTGTGGGGATACCCTAAACCTTAGAATTTCTCTTCCTTGTTAAAAACTCCTTGCTTTTGATTAATTGCTTGCGTAAAAAGTAGCAAAACTTAGTACTGACTATCTCCCGTGGACGAACCTGACCTCCCTGTACTCAGCGGGGTCTTGATATAAATTTATTTGTTGTCAAGAAACCCTTTCAACACCTTATCATTCTCTACAACAGTAAGACCACTCTTTTTAGGTACAACATGAACAGGGCTTACCCACTTACTGTCCGAAATCGGGAAGATGATACCTGCATCAAGCATTCTCAAGATCTCCTTCTTTACCACTTCCTTCATATTTGGGTTAAGCCTCCTTTGATGTTCAATGGTTGGCCTGTGACCTTTCTCAAGAAAAATACGATGCATACACAAAGAGGGTGAAAGACCACTCAAGTCCTCAAGTGAGTACCCAATGGCCTTCCTATGAGTCCTAAGCACATCAAGCAACTTTCCAACTTCTTCCTTATTAAGGTTAGCATTAACAATTACGGGAAAAGTGGAATTTGGGCCAAGAAACTCATACCTCAAAGACTCTGGGAGAGCCTTAAGCTCCGGAGTAGGTGGTGGTGGTGTAACAATGTCATCATCCTTCTCCATCTTGAAAAACTCTTCATAATAATCTCCTTCGGTTAAGAGTTGCACATCGTCATTCACCTCCAAAAGGGTCGGCTCTGACCATAAGGGGGTCGGTACCGAGCCAGAGGCATAAGCGAAATCCTCAGGAACGAGTGGAATGGGGGTTGGTGTCGTGCTAAGTGAGGTCGGTGCCGACCTGTTTGGGGTCGGTGCTGACCCTGCAGCCTCATCCTCGTCTTTATCTTCACTTGTATAAGCCCCAAGCAAACACTCTATCGGATCGTCGCAGTCAATATAATTAGAGCGAGTGTACAACGTCTTGACCTCCATAGCTTCATTGGGTTCCTTCACTGTCGGATTAAACCGGAACTCAACCCCTTCATTACCAATTTCAAAATTGAGGAGGCCTTTTTTTACATCAATGATAGCTCCGATGGTTGCTAGGAATGGTCGCCCAAGAATGATTGGGACGACGGGATGTTCCAGCATCTCCATAACAATAAAATCATTAGGCACAAAGAACTTGCCAACTTGAATTGGGAAATCTTCGACAACACCTATTGGCTTCACACAAGAGTCGTCCACCATATAGAGCTTCATATTTACCGGGACCAAAGGACCCATGTTGGTTTTAGACCATATAGAGAGAGGGAGGAGACTAGCACTTGCACCAAGATCACATAAAGCTTTAAAGCGATGAGCACCTATACCAATAGTTATTGCAAATTTACCCGGATCGCCAAGTTTCTCCGGGAGCTCTAGAGATCGAACTTCATCTGTCAACTCGGACATGGACCGTTTCTTTGACAAGATTTCTTTAAGAAATTTAGTATATGCGGACATCTCATTCAAAGCTTCGGCAAAAGGAATAGTGATGTTAAGCCCTTGAAGAACCTGCACAAAACGCTTGAATTTGCCTTCCGTGGAATCCTTAGCTTTCTTGGATGGGAAAGGAAGCACCTTCATTGTTGATGTAGAAGGAACGGATGTAAGAATACCGGGAAGAGGGTCGGTCACGACCTGGGGAGGGTCGGTGACGACCTTGTCTGTAGTGGGGAGAGGGTCGGTTACGACCTTGGATGGGTCGGTAACGACCTCTCCTGAGCTAGGCTGGTCGTCTTCGTCTGTTGCCTTCTTGTTTATACTTTGATCCGACAGCTTCTTTCCGCTTCTCAGGTGGACCGCAGCAATTTGACCTCTCGGGTTCTCATCGGCATGGCCCGGTAATCGCCCTTGGGGTCTTGGAATTTGAGCGGCTAGGTCACCAAGTTGGGAGTTCACGTTCTTCCTCCATGCTTCAAAGTCTCCTAATTGGTTTTGAACTCCTTTAAGATCGGTGTGGACGCCATTCATTCCCTCAAGGAGTCCTTGTGCCCAAGCTGGTCGCTCTTGGTAACCGGGAGGTCTATAAGGAGGGGCTCTTTGCTCTTGTGGTTGAAAACCTTGACCGTGGCCATTGTTATTCCATTGAGGATAATTGTTGTTGTTGTTCCTCCCTAGATAAGCATTATTTTGACCTCGGTAGGGCCCTCTCATATAATTAGCCTCTACATAAGCCTTAGCGGCTCTGACTTGTTCCACGTTCGTGCAAGAAGCAGTGGTGTGACCTTCGGAACCACATTCTTGACAAGACTAAGCGGTGGATTTGAAGTGGTTTACTTGCTTCTTGAGCCGGTTTATCTCATCTTGCATGAATTGAAACCTCACATCTTGATCAATCGGTTCGGCATTAGGATCATAAAGCTTCTTCTGTTGAACTCTAACGGCTTGTTGGGTGCCATACATTGCATCATAGTTGGTGAGTTTGTCCAACAAAGCCCAGGCTTGATCGGGATCCATCTCAATGAATCCGCAGTCGGTGTGGAGGTTGATTTGGTCCTTTGTAGTGGCATTAATCCCTTGAAAGAAAATCTCCTGAAGCACATAGGGAGGTTGTCCATGAGTCGGACATTGCCGAACAAGTTCCTTAAACCGCTCCCAAGTTTCCACAAAATTCTCATTGGGTAGTTGATGATAAGAAGTGATGCGCTTTCTTAGCTCTGTAGTCTTAGCCGGTGGAAAGAATTTTGTCAGATACTGATCATGTAGAGCCTTCCATGTAGTAATCGACCTGGAGGGTAAACTTTCAAGCCAAGTAAGAGCCTTTCCGGCCAAAGACCATTTGAACGCTTTTAAGAGCACATATTCAAGCGATACGTCATCAACGTCTATAGTATCACAGAGGTCAGTGAAGTTCTTGATGTGCTCCATTGGGCACTCGGTGGGATTGCCTTCAAATTGAGACCTCTTGATAAGAGTGATGAAGTGTGACTTTATCTCAAAAGCGTGCTCGATCACAGGGAGCACAATAGCAGATTCGGGAACTTCAAATTCAGGATGCATGTATTGCTTTGCGTTACACGGAATAGCATCGAGTTGTTCCTGAAGACGGGCAACAACCTCTCTTTCCCTCTGCGCAGCATCTCTCTCTCGTTGTGCAACATCAGTTTGAGCATCACGCTCTCTTTGTATACCTTCCATCTGAAGGCGAAGGTCAGCCATCTGGCGAGCAAGTTCCTCAGCATTGGCCATTGCTCTTCGTTCTCTTAGCCTGCGGTGAAGCGTTCTCTCAAGTTCGGGATCAAAAGGAAAATAGTCGACTCCCCTTCGCGAACTAGAGGGCATACACCTGCACCCACAATCACGAGAAAACGAATTAGTAAAGACAAAAGGGTATGGGCTATTCCCAAACCCAAAAGATAACTAGACAAAGAAACTAAACTAACTCCCCGGTAACGGCACCAATTTGTTGAAGGATTTCTTGACAACAAATAAATTTATATCAAGACCCCGTTGAGTACAGGGAGGTCAGGTTCGTCCACGGGAATTAGAAGAATCTAAGTCTAGCAATTAATCCTAACAAAAAATAAAACAAAACAAAGCAAAACACACGCAGCAGGTGCTCGGCACCGACCCACAACAGGTCGTCTCCGACCAACACACGACACAAAAACACCGGAAAACTGGGAAGGACTGAGAGCACGGTACCAACCTAAAGGGGGGTCGTCACCGACCTATTCGGGTAATTAATAAACTCCGAAAAATCAAAATAAAAGAGATCTAAAGTAAAGGATTTACCACAACAAGCTATGCATGCAAACATGAATCAAAATCAACAAAAAATAATCTCATAAATGACTTTCGCCATGAATAACCAAGCATAAATCTCAACTTTCACAAAGATCTAAACTTGTAACCCTACTTGTTATCTAAAGGTTTTAACTTTCGCTATAACCCGAATATTATTCAAATTCACAATTCAATCTTTCAATTCAATCACGAACATGAACATGCCTCAACTTTAATTAAGGAATTGATAACAAACAAGAGGATAAAGGATAGAGATTCAAAAGAATGGTTCAATCAAAGATTCATGCTTTAATCATGCACAACTCGTCGGGTTTCACCTTAACCCTAGAAAAATAGACTACTCACGATCCATAACGCAATCAACAATCATATATAAAAGAGAAGACATAATTCAAAACAAAACAAACTTTAATTGAAATATCAACTTACGAATCTCCAACAAACTTCCAAGTCTCTCTTAAAATTGTCCAAGAGCTTGGAATAAGAGTTAACCCTAGAAAACCAACTTGCAAACTTGTTCCGTCTCTCTAGATAAAAAAAACGCCCCCCCCAAATTAACCCTAAAAAGAACCTTATATAGTAGTGGAATGTCTTCATAAGGAAACTAAATTCTATCTTAAAAAAGGCCCATAAATAAAACATTTATTTTAAACCTAACTTAAGGCGCAAGTTTATTTCCGCTAGACATGGAGGCGCTCGGTACCGACCTAGTGTGGGTCGTCACCGACCTCATCAGCACTTGGTTTCTTCACTTCTTTGCCCGAAACTTGCTCAAAAGCTTGGTTCTCCTTCAATGTTCCTTCTTTAATCTCTCTTGGTCTTCTAAGTCTTCCTTTAGCTCCTTCTAAGACATCTTCATCTTGCAATCTTCATCTTGAAACTCATCAAATCTTCAAAGACATCGACTCCGCCCTTCTATCTACACCGCCACACGACAACTCTAACGCCACCTCCTAGAAAGCTTGAAAAACAGAGATATCTCCTCCTCAACGCTTCAAAAACCTACAAAAACAACAAACAAGCACAAACGACTCCAACTCTCTAGGCAGGGTCGGAATTATATGCAAAACAACACAATAGACCTAAAAACGACTCAACCTAGTTAGAAAACTACCCACAAAAACCAAGTAAAAAGTGCGACATCAATTCTCTTCAAGTTGAATCTTTTGGATTCAAGTTTATTGTGAGATTCTCTACTAAAGTTTGTTCATGTAAGGTTATTTGAATTCTCTTGGGATTAATCTTTATTGATTGTATCAATTTCTGCTTGATTGATCAACATTTTGGAATTGATATTCGCTATTGCTAGATTTAGGTTTTCTCGTAGCAAAACCTAAACTTTGTAGCAACTCAATGTTTTAGGATTTGTTGGACTAAAACAATTGAGAAAGGGATTTGAATGCATGTTTAATTGTTTGACTCGTTGGAACTCAATTGCATGTATCCTACATATCCTTGTTCTTAATTCTAGTATATCTAATAATTCATGATTGTTTCATGTTTATTTGGATATTAAGATTGCATGTCTCGTTACCATGTTTTACAATTGATCATGATAGGAATAACTAAAGGGAATAACTTATTTTTATCAATGATCAATAACTTGATGAATTAAGTGGATGCTTGAATAGGATTGTTTTTCTCTACTTGAATACAAATTCATATTTACTTGCTTTGTTTGCTTTAGTCTCCATATAGTTAGAATTATAATAAAAAACCCACTTTTGTTACTAATCTGAGTTGATAAGAATAACTACGCGGAATACAAGTGTCTCTTGGGTTCGACTCTGACTTATTGACTATACTTGAGTAATTAGGGATTTGATTTTGATTTGGCATCAACGATTCTTTGCCATTCACTTCGAGATAGAATAACTCGAAGCTTCAAACTCCAAAACGGATGTTGATGAGCAAGTGATACATGGGATCGCTTCACTGCACCGACAACTCTCTCTCTTGTCTCTTTATTCTTCTCTTCTCTTCTCTTCTCCTCTCTCTCTCTCTCTCTCTCTCTCTCTCTCTCTCCCTCCCTCCCTCTCCCTCTCCATGTAAGCATTCGTTGTGGATTTGTGTGGAATTAGGAAGATGAGATCTCAAACGAGCTTATTAATTAGCTAGGTTAAGAAGCTAGCTCCAAATTGTTGCGTCTCAGTTAATTCACCGACATCACTTCGTTGCTGTATAAAGCCAATATTCAGCCATGCCCATATCAAATACAACGAGAAACGAGACCAACCTCAATTTAGAATCGAGCTCTGATAAGTGAACTAAACACAAGCCTCCAACACGAGCTACACCGGTTAACCGAGGTAGCTTATGTTAAATCTATCTGACGTGGTTCCATTAACCAATCTAAATGGCAAGCCCGGTTTAAATATAGATTAAATGGATAAAATATGATCATGTATTCAACACCTTATAAATTTTTCACATCCAAGTTCGACTCTTTTAATTAATATAATCCTAAATTTTCACATCCACGCTAGTACAAGTATAAAGAAAAAACCAAGGTTGTAGAAAAAATTAAGCCACATGTCAGAATCTGAAAAAAAAGAAATTTTAATTACTTTAATAAATTATATCCAAATTCTCTACTTATCTCCCCCACATCTTCCACTCTATGTGAAAATTTTAATTATTTTTATAAATTGTATCCAAATTCTCCACATATCTCCCCACTTTCCACTTTTCCACTCCATGTGAAGCCGTCACACCTCTCCACTTCCATTAAAATATATAAATGGAAGAACATGCGATAAAACACTTCCCCTCTTACTACTATCTTGCAAATAATGCAAGGGTGGACCGATAGATTTTATCATTGTGCATCTTCCAAGAGTCTTCTTGAATTTCACATGCAAGGTATAGATCTCAATGAATCTTTAAATGAAATGTTTTGAAAGCTCACTTTTTGTTGTGGATTTTACTCTATATTTCATGAACTTTCTTTTGAAAAAAATTTGTATTTTAAATATGTAGGGTTGTATTAAATGTGTATCTCAGAGTAAAACTATAAAATTAAAATTATTCTATTAATATTTTTTAAAAATAATTATGTATATTTTTATAATCACCCGTACATTGTACGGGAACAACACTAGTTTCTTTTTGTTAGAGTACCGAGCTCGGCCAACTCTAATATAACCGTAAATTTTTACATTTCTTTTCATTAAAGTTTTATACATTTATGCTGTAAAATATAAAAGTGTTGATTATTTCACTACACCATTCTACAGATTTAGCAACCATATTTTAGCGACCACTAAATATGGTCGTTAATTAGTGATCATATAGACGTCAATGGCCACTAATGTGGACGTCAAAACGGGAGAAAAAATAAAACCAAATTAGCGACCATGTGGTCGCTAATACGGGCGTCCACGTGGTCGCCGAAACTATATGGTCGCAATAAATGCGCGGGTAATATTCTTGTCAGCCATATGCGAGCATATGGTCGCGAGTCATGAAACCCATGTCAGGGACCATATTGTCGCTAAATATAGCGACCATGTGGTCTCCAACACACCAGTGACCATGTGGTCGCTACATATAGCGACCGTATGGTCGCTGACATGGATCAGATGTTTTGGCGAGCAACATCAATTTTGGCGAGTAATATCTCGTGTTTTTTTGCGATCACATGGTCACTAAAAACAATATTTGGAAAAATTGCCGCCATTTCAACATATACACCTAGGTTTGTAAGAACTTCACTCTCATTCCACTACCTTCACACACTCATACATAGCTCTCTCCAAAAAAATTCACAAAAGAAAGAAACAATTATTCACAAGACTAAATTGATTTTAGGAAGAAATTCCGTCAATTTTTACCGACAACTTTATTAAAGGTATGTAATTAAAACTTAATCTCCATATTTCATTCCGTCATTATACTGTTTTAGACCAATATTGTTGGTAGAAAGTTTTCGTTTATATAATTCTAAGAGATTGTGTTATATAATTGTTAAATTCATATAACATAGCAATTGGTTGATAAGAGTATTTGTTTACTTATATTGTCTGTGGCGACCATATGGACACGAATGAGCGACCATATGGACGCTAATTAGAGTCCATATGGTCGCTACCTCCACTATAGCGACCATATGGTCGCTAATTAGTGGCCATATGGTCGCTAATTAGTGGCCATATGGTCGCCAAAGGCAGGCTTATATGTACCCGAATTAAATTAATTATAGTCTTATATTGAATCGCATGAAGGAAAAATGCGTGAATGGATGTAGGTGCGTAACATAGATGGTTTTTGAACAGCGAGTTTTTAGTTGGCATTAAGCAATTTATGGACTTCTGCAAATCTATGCCGACCTATGACCCATAGGAATTAAGGTGTCCGTGTTGGAGGCACTGTTGGAAAACGCGTCTGTAGCCAGGAAAATAGACACGACTTCCGCCACAAAAATAACCACGAAATCACGTTAGCCACGACATCCCCAACGGATTGCCCTACGAAAGGTGCCCTGGGGCTAAAACATGCGAGGCTAAATATCACTCTGAAAAAGAACCACAAAATTCTAATTTTGTGGCTATTTAGCTGCAAATAATAGCCGCGAATTAGTTCATTGCTAAATGTGTGGCTATTGGTCACGAAAGTCATGTTCAACCATATTAGTCGGAATTGAATTTCGTGGTTGGTTTTGAGTGCATCACCATCAAATGTTAGCCACAAATGTATTTTGTATCTAAGTTCGAGTCGAATTTGAACGCATAATCGCACCTATTTCGTGGGCATTAGCCGAGAAATTTGCCATGAATCTATTTAGTGGGAAAATCTGTGGCCATTTAGCCTTAACATTTGCACTTAACGCATTTGGTAGGAAAACTGTGGCCATTTAGCCCTGACATTTGCATCGAATCTATTTGGTTCAAAAAGCTATTGGTATTTAACCTTGAAATTGGCTTTGAAAACATTTGGTTTCAAATTTTGTGGTCAAATAAAAAAGCATTAATAAAAAAAATTGCGAAATATGCCATAATATATGCACTAATTGCATTATGAGAATGCATCATGAACCTGCTATTATATGCTAATTGCATTATCATAATGCAATTAGCTAAAACCTGCTAATGGATAAAATGCACCATAAACCCGCCATTCAATATCTTCCCCTTAATATCCAAAATATCCACACATGCAACAACCATCCAAATATCCACAAAGCAACCATCCAAAGTATCTAGCCAAACAAACCATCCAAAAACACCACAATATTCATACAATTCAGAGATGCAACAACCATCCAAATATCCACAAAGCAACCATCCAAAGTATCCAGCCAAACAAACCATCCAAAAACACCACAATATCCATACAATTCAGAGAGGGTAAAACAATTCAGAGAGTGACATTATCCATGTTGCCTCCAATGTCTTTAACCAACTACTCAAGCATACTTTTGAGTGCCTTGTTCTGGGTTTGAATTTCCACATTTTGAGTTTGAAGAGTCTTCATCTCCTCTCGCATCTCCTTGATCTCATCCTTTAGAGGCTCAACAACTTGATGGGTGTGGAGAAGGCTGGAGGAGCTGGAAGTTGTCCTGGATTCGAGCTTTCCCGTGTGAAAGAGGGCGACACCTTCATCAGCCAATGCAAAAATCCTACGACTAGCGAAGCCGTCAAAAGCTTTAATCCATAGCTCGGTCGCCCTAGCACTTGAGATTGGTCCATCCCCATGCTCAGCAGCCACAAGGCGTTCAAATTCAGCCTAAAAACAATGCAAAACAGCAACAAAAACATGAAGCAAGAATAATAGGTACTGGTGCATATCAATGCAAAAATATGAAGCAAGAATAATAGGGACTGGTGCATATGAACGCAAAAACATGAAGCAAAGAGAAGCAAATTCACCAAACAGCAACATCAACAAAAACAGCAATTGCAAGATTCTGTGCACTGATGCATATTTTTTAGGGGATTTAGAAAATGGAAATTGAAGTTTTCATGTCTATTGATTCACAAGGAACCAAAGAGATGCAAATTCACATAAGGAGAAGCAAAAGAGAACCCTAAATATCAACAAATCCAGATCATCACCATTCAAGTTCTCAAACACACATCTCGAACCAAACTTTCAAGTTGTCAATCTCAAAAATCCAAAACAAATAACATAGAGAGGAGAAGAACCAAACAAAGCCAAAGAGGGAGAGCCATCAAGAGGGGGAGAGAGAGAGAACCATAAGCACAAATTTCATCTAGGAGGTTCATGTGTATTTGATTCATTTGTCTGAATTTTGAACATGCAAAATACTTGAATTTAATTTCCTATTTAAAGTAGCTATATATTTGTACACATCAACAATCAAAATCACATAATATCATATAAAAAGAACTCAAATTCAATCAAACATGAATCTAAAACCACAAGCACAAAAAGAACAAAATACTTGAATAAACTTACAATGATTGCAGCTGGTCGTTCCCCTAGTCCAGTCCCATCCTCCTTTGACCACAATTTTTTGACCACCTCAGAAATAAGCGACATGCTCCTAGACTCCTTTTCCTTGCAAAAAAAAAGAGTAAAGTCAAGTTAAAAATATACTTATTTTTAAACAACAAACAGATTTTTACTTAAATTTTGAAAAGTGAATGTACTTACCATAACTTCCATCCATTTTGTAAACTTTCGAGAACCTCCTCGATAATTTCCAGCCTCTAATGACCTCTTTGATGACCGATTTTGCGCATTCACCTGAGCTTGTCTCACATAATTGGGATCCGTTTTCCTTATGGCGTTCATCCTCTCCCAATTCTTCTCGGAAACAAAGAAAGGTTTGGTCTTATTTTCATGATCCTTCTTAAAGGCATTGGTGATGTGTTTTCCGGCTTGGTGTAAAAAGACATTTTGCATCAGTTCATCAGATTCCTTTCAATAAAAAAATTTATGCATTGTTTACAAAAAACAACACTCATATTGAAGCAAGGTCTAGCAATCCAACAAAAATAGCAACATCAAACGGTATTTAAAAATGCAGTTCATTTAACATCCATTTCTAGCAAATGCTACTTGAAAAAACAGATCCATCAATGGTTCTTTAAAAAAAACAGCAACCTTACATTGGTAATTAAACAAACAAAAAAAGCAACATGTATAGAAAAACTCATGAATAGAATTAGAAAATGTAAAAAACAGCAACATCACCTTAAACTCTTCAAACCACAGCGTCTTAACTGGCCCCGACACTTTAGAAATACTTGTCCATGGACCATTGTAGTGGCCATGCACGATTTCCTTCGTCTTGGAGTAGGCAGCTTTGCGTGGTTCAAAATCATTACAAAGAAATGGATATAATTAGTAAATTTACAATGTAAATCACATTAATAAAAAAAAAGTTTGAAAGGTTACCGACCGGATTCCATCTCCTTTAATCCATATAAGCAGCTTTGGTTGAGTAGACTCTTCATCTTCTTCGTCATCTTCACCTTCCTCTTGTTCTTCTTCACCTTCCACTTGTTCTTCACCTTCCACTTGTTCTTCACCTTCCTCATCACCTTCCTCAAGCTCTTCCTCATGCTCTTCCTCATGCTCTTCTTCATGCTCTTCTTCATGCTCTTCCTCAAGCTCTTCCTCGTGCTCTTCCTCGTGCTTTTCCTCCCCTTCTTCATCGTAGTTTTCATGAACTTGTTCATTGTCTTCTTCGAATCCCTCTTCCATGTATGCATCATTGTTTGCTTCATTCACTTGTGAGGGTGTGAGAATGGGAATAGGGCTGGGATTGTTTGCAAGAGCTCTCGGATTTGAGAGAACTTGGAGTGAATGAGGTTCTTGAGTGAGCTTAGGGCTGGGATTTCTTGAAGGAACCCTTTCCTTAGCGAGAACTTGTTTTGAATGAGGTGCTTGAGTGAGCTTAGGGCTGGGATTTCTTGAAGGAACCCTTTCCTTAGAGAGAACTTGTTGTGGACGAAGTGTTGGACTATTATTAGGGCTAGGAGTTCTTGAAGGGTCAAGAACTTGTTGTGAAGAAGATGCTACAGTAAGATTAGGCTTGATTTTCTTCAAGGAAGTGCTTGGAGCACGAGGAACTTGGATTGGAGAAGGGATGACATGTTGTGGAGCAACTTGTTGGTTGGCAACTTTTTTAAATCTTGGACTACTACGAACCGGGAGGGTTGGTTGTAACCGAGGAGGTCTCTTAGGACTTTGAAGAAGCTGCTCCGAAGAAGTACGAGGAGCACGAGCGAAGTTGCAATTGAGATTTTGGGCTCGTCCTCGTGCTGTGCTTCTAAGGTGACGCATGATTCAACCAAACCTTGCAAAACAACATACAAAAAACAACAACCAAAGTTGTTTTAATAGCCACACACCAACAAATTAATCATGAAACTAAAAAATGAATGACAAGCAAGGAGAAGCAAGAAGCCAGGAGAAGCAAAGACAAGAAACACCAATTTCATATGAGGGATGAAATGAGTTGAGCACATGCAAGACAAGCAACACCATTTCGAACCATAAAGCATGAAAATCTGTTTTAATAGCCACACACCAACAAATTAATCATGAAACTAAAAACGAATGACAAGCAAGGAGAAGCAAGAAGAAGCAAGGAGAAGCAAAGACAAGCAACACCAATTTCATATGAGTTGAGCAAATAAGTTGAGCACAAGCAAGACAAGGAACACCATTTCGAACCATAAAGCATGAAAATTTGTTTTAATAGCCACACACCAACAAATTAATCATGAAACTAAAAACGATATTCAATGAAGGAGAAGCAAGAAGACGCAAGGAGAAGCAAAGACAAGCAAGGAGGAGAAAGACAAGCAACACCAATTTCATATGAGTTGAGAAAATGAGTTGAGCAAATGAGTTGAGCACATGCAAGACAAGCAACAACATTTCGAACCCTAAAGCATGAAAATCTGTTGTAATTGACACATACACACCAACAAATTAAACCCTGAGTCTAAAAAATGAAATACAAGAAAGGAGAAGCAAGAAGAAAGACATGCAAATTGGCAGAAGTCTCCAAATCGAGTTCAAAGAGAAGCTGTTTCACATAAGGAGAAGCAAAATCACCATTCAATCTCAAAATCAAAAACAAATAGCTACACACCAACAAATTAAACCCTCCAAATCGAGTTCAAGGAGAAGCAACATCACCATTCAATCTCAAAATTCCAGCCCAATAACATACATCAAGGGAGGGAGAGAGAACCTGAGAGATCTCGAACCAGATCCTTCTTGAGCTCTAACCAAAATCCTTGCTCCTTGCTCCTTGATCTAACCAAATCCTTGCTCCTTGCTCGTGCTCTAACCAGATCCCTTGCGCCGGTGAACCAAAGAGATGAATAGGGAGGCATCTGGAAAGAGAGGCGCAAATGAGAGGATTCAAGTTAGGGTTAGCAAGAGAGGCGTAAATGAGAGGATTCCAATCAAATGAGAGAAAAGTGATGGGCTTGGGTGTATTTTGGGCCCAAACTCACTAAATTTTCCCTCTAGTCAAATATCTAGCCCGCTAAACTCACTCAAATTTTCCCTCCTTAATTTCAACCGAGATAAATTTTCCCTCCTTAATCAACTTTCCCTCCTAGATGAATTGTCCATTCTAGTATGATTGTCACTCCTAATAGAAAAATAAAATTGGTAGAAAATAAATTACAAAGCATATTTTGCAAAAGGATAATCATGTTGATATAAAATACATGAAACTATGATAAGATGAATTACCACTCATAATTTTCGGAACTTGAATCTGAAGGAAAATCATCTTCTTCGTCATCATTTGAAATGTCCGAGTTATCCTCGTCGGTTTGAACATCGTATGCTTCTTCATGATGAGAGAGTGGATCATTAAGATGTAATGGTAATGAGTGAATTGACGACCCTGCAAATCCATCAATCTCAAATTCCTCCGGTTGTAATGGATCTAAATCATTTGGCTCGTCCTCCTTTCTCTCTGTCCATCGTTGCTCAACTGTAGCATGAGGCTTTGTCTTACACACATATCTCCAATCTGCACGGCTACGGGGTGCGCCGGGGAAGTCTACGTAGTAAACTTGGATGCATTGTTGCGCAAAGACAAAAGGATCATGGTTGTTATATCGCCTCTTCACATTAATCTCCTGAAAATGGTATTCTAGATGGACTTTCGTCCCTCTCACATTAGGGTCAAACCACAAACACTTGAACATGACAATCTTCTTACATGGCAATCCGGTGAACTCAAACTCAAAAATTTGTTCTATTAACCGAAGAAATCAGATTGTGTATCACCGTTGGAAGCTTGTAAACACACACCACTATTCATGGTTAATTTGCCTTCACCACGTTCCAAAGTTTCAAGTTTAAAACCATTGATGAAATATACGGGCCATGACACAACCTTTTTGGATGGACCCCAAGCCAAACTATGTATCAACACATGATCCTCTTCTGGGGGGTGTAGGACTTTTCTATTCAAAACCTGTAATATTGTTAATGAAACTTTTATATGTATATATATGTAATGCATAATAACATCCCAAAGATATTCAATGTGCATTTAAACTTACATAATCATGAAACCAATCCCAAAAGCAATTGGCAATAGTAGTCGGATCTCCTTGTCCTACCGTATTTTGAAACTCTCTGCATGTGAAAATGAACAACAATTAATAGTGGAATATTAATCGGATTGACATGTATTTGTATATTATAAGTTAAAGTCACTTACTCGATGTAAGAGTCAACCTCTCTACAATTAAGTAGGATATACGTCCATGCCACGTGAAAATCTCTCCCCTTGGTCATCCATACAAACATTTTCCGCTTGCACGCCCTGGATGGTTGAAAATGGAAATTTGAGGATGAGTGGCATTGGTTTCCTCCTCCATGGTAGTTTTCTTTCTCTTATACAAGTCTTGAGGCTGGGGATAATGTCGAGTGAATGTCGTTATCTCCTCAAACAAATATGATTCCACTATGGATGCCTCCACCTTTTGTGGATTCATCATGTTCCCTTTCAACTTGAATAAGAAGCGCTCAGGTGGATACATCCATCGGTATTGTACTAGACCCCCTAATTTTGCCACATATGGTAAATGTACAATGAGATGCTCCATACAATCAAAGAAAGATGGTGGAAATATCCTTTCCAACTGGCACAATATAAGAGGTGCAACACGTTCTAAATCCTCAAGACATTTCGTCTCAAGTGTGGATGAACATAATGATTGGAAAAATAAGCTCAATTCTGTCAATGGCCCCCACACACCCACGGGTAGAAGTTCCTTGAAAGCAATTGGTAGAAGTCTTTGCATGAACATATGACAATCATGACTTTTCATTCCGATTAGTCTACCCTCTTGCAATTGCGCACATCGACCAATATTGGAGACATACCCATCCGGAAATCTCAAGCGCCTTAACCAATTAATCAAGGTTGTCTTTTTATCTCTATCTAATGCATACACTGCTTTTGGTTTAGGGCCCTTATGGTTATCCTCCACCTGAAGCTCTAGGCGATTACAATATAGGCGCAAGTCCTTCCTCGAGCTGATGTTGTCTTTTGTCTTCCCCTTAACATCCATTACAGTGTTAATCAAGTTCTCAAACATATTTTTTTCAATATGCATGACATCAAGGTTGTGTCAAAGCAAATTATGCTTCCAATAAGGAAGCATCCAGAAAATGCTTTTCTTTGTGAACTTATGAGTTTCACCATAGCCATCTGGATATTCACGTGGAGACTCCATGGCGGTCGGCAAAGCTTGAACACGTTCCCACATCTCTTGACTTGATAAATACGGAATGGGAGGATCATCCTCAGTTCTCCCTTTGTAAAAATTTCTCCTATTGTTCCTGAATGGGTGATCTAATTCCAACAAGCACCGATGGCAATCAAACCATGAAGCCTTCTGTCCATTTTGTAAACGAAAGGCTTTTGTGTTCTCCATGCAATGAGGACAAGAATAAATACCAGCAGTACTCCACCCAGATAACATGCCATACGCAGGGAAATCATTCACTGTCCACATAAGAGCTGCACGCATCCTAAATTTTTTTCCAATAGAAACATCAAATGTTGGCACACCCTCTCTCCACAACAAAAGCAACTCATCAATCAATGGTTGCATACAAATATCTATTAGCTTCTTTGGATTCTGTGGACCTGGAACAATGGTACTTAAGAACAAATAAGGAGATTTCATGCACATATCTGGAGGTAGGTTGTAGGGGGTGACAATCACTGACCAAGTCGAATATGTCTTTCCAAACTTACCAAATGGGGAAAATCCATCTGAACACAAACATAATCTCACATTACGAATCTCTGATGCAAACCTTGGAAAGGTTCTATGAAAATGCTTCCAAGCCTCAGCATCCGATGGGTGAGTCATATACCCTTCATCTGTTTGGTGTTCAGCATTCCAACGCATCTTTGAAGCTGTTTCCTCCATAACATACAATCGCTGCAAACGTGGGATCAATGGCAAGTACCACAACACCTTATTAGGTATTGGCTTTCTTTTTTGAGACAAACAAGGTCGATACCTTGTACTATTGCAAAACTTACACTTAGTGGCATCATCATCATCCTTCCAAAACAACATACAACCTTGGGGGCAAAGGTGTATCTTTTGCTGGGGCAACCCCAACTCTTTAGTCAACCTCTTTTGTTCATAGAAACTTTTTGGAAAGTTGTTGTCTTTTGGCAATACATCATTGACTTTTTGGAGTATTGCACTATATCCAGCCTGTGACATATTGTATTTGGTCTTTAACTCCATAAAAGAACCAACTGCAGCTAACTGTGACACATGAGAACCGTGATATAATGGTTGATCTGCTGCCCTCAAAACATCATTGAAGCGATCAGATAAGAAGGACATTTCCTCATGAACATGGTTGATCGGTTGTTCCATGCTAATCTCTTCTTCTTGAACATGGTTAATCGGTTGGTCCATGTTAATTTCTTCTTCTTCATGAACAGGGTTTTCGAACTCTACATGACGACTACTACTTGGCTCATTCACATAAATGTTAGGGTCAAACCACGAAGGTGGAACAAAACTTGGACCAGCTGCATCAAAAACCATTCTTTGAATAGGATTCAAGTTATCAAATAAATGCATCCCAATCCCAAAGAAATCCATATCATTGGGATTTGAAGTAGGATTCAAGTCTTCCAAGGGAGGTGATGAGTTGACAAAAGGTGATTCTCCGTGTGCGGTCCACCAATAATAACTGTCAATAAAACCTTTTCTGAATAGATGAAGGCGAGCATTGTCTTTATCTTGAAATTTGCCATTCTTGCAAAGGAAACAAGGACATTTGATCTTCTCCCCATCCATGAAATTCGGTTGAGCTGCTGCAAAGTGAATGAATGTTTCAACACCATCATAAAATTTGCTTCTCAAACCTTCACCATTAGGAAGCCATCTATCATACATCCACTCACGATTTTCCATGTCATATATGGTACCTATATTCAAATAAGTAATAATTGCTAGATCAAAAACAAGAAAAACATTAGGAACGAATTAAAGAACAGGTGGCTAATTTTGTGGTTAAGGCTGAATATTTTGGCACTTAAAATAGGTTACATTCACCAATGTATGTTGTTATTGTAAAAAAATATGAACATAAGCTTAACACACGTTCCAGATTCAAGCAATTATGGGTGATAGGCAAACGATAGATCGGTTTCAACTCTCAAGACCTACTCCGCTAGCCCCAAAACGAAGAACTTGTGCCAAACTTCGTGGCTACTCTCGTGGCTACTTCTGAAAAATTTCCCAAAAGCAAGAACCTTTCTTGCACCAACAAAAGCAAGAACCTTTCTTGCACCAACAAAAGCAAGAACCTTTCTTGCACCAACAATAGAAGAGAAATTGACCACTTGAACAAGAATGTACCAGATTCAAAAGAAGAAATCAATTTAACTTGGTTTCCATGTGCTTTGTTTACTTGAGACAAATTGAAACGGGATGGAATAAGAGACAAAAATGTGTGATGAAAGTGATATTACAAGGGAATGTGAAGAAAGGTAGGGTAAAGAGATCGAGTTCGTACGATTGTTGGTGTAGATTATTGAATGAAGGTTGGTATGGATCATTTAATGAGCTGCTGAATCACCTTTTTTTTACCCACAAATTTAACCACGAAAATAGCCACGAGTCATCAATGTAGGTGACGACTTGAACGTTGGGCGCCATTAACGGGCTATTTCAAAAAAAAATTGGGCTCATGAGCCTTATTGGGCCTTATTTTTCTTCAGGCCCACGACCGAACTCGATCTCATGAGGCGGCTCTTTGAGCTTTCTTTTAGGGTTTTGGGACCACACAACCATCGAACTACTCCCTCCATTCCCCCCATTTCGCCTCTTGCCTCCATTCCTTCTTGCCTCCACAACCGATCGAACTACTCCCTCCCATTCCCCCCGTCGGCTTGGCTTGCCCGTGTTCATCGGCGTCGAATCGTCCTCTCTCCACCAGCTTCTCCGATCCTCCAGGTAAGCCCCTGAATCGACTTAGCGTGTTCATCGGCGTCGAATCGCCTCTTTGTCAATATCATTTAATTCATTTAGGTTGCAAAAATCTCCACAATTCATTTAGATTAGATTTGCATGTCTTTGGATTAGATTTGCATGTCTCTTGCCTCCATCTCTCTCCACCCTTTTTCTCGATGGTTTGTGCATGTCAATCTAAAACTGAAACTGATTGGCATGGTTTACATGTCTTTTGAATGATTTCAATGTCTTAAAACCCTAAAAATGTATTTGCATTTAGATCTGCATGTCTTTAGGATCTAAGGTTTATTTTTGTCTACATGTTCACTTAGAACAAACATCTCAACGAATCATGAATATTCTGAAACTGATTGGCTTTTAACAAATCTAAGTGTTGATGAGTACATGTTGTTTACATTTATTTGGTATAGCAAATTGACAATCAATCTGATTGGCTTATAACTGATTCGTAACAGAATTACAAATGTCTGGCATGCATTTATTTGGAATAGCAAAAGTAGAAGTAGTTTTTTTAAGTAGGTTTATGTGTGTGTTGCAACATAAATAGGATAAGAATGTTTTGAAGTGCATTTTGAGCAGGTTTGGTAAGATAAGAATGTTTATGTCACTTGAGGTTTGGATCATGATTGTTTAAATGAGAATGGGTGCATTTATGCCTTTTAGTAACAATTTATTTGATTGCTCTACTTATTTTCTCAAAACACTTTTTCTATTTGTCAAATACTTCAATCCTCTATTTGATTGCTCTACTTAAACTGGTGCATTTCTTTTCTTCCCAGTTTGTGGAAATGCCAAGGAAGTGGACACATGAGGAAGAGTTGATCTTCCTCAAGATTGTTCGAGAGCTTAGTCCTCCCTTGGATGATACCCAGTGCCCTAACTAGGTTGATATGAATGAGCGTTTTCGGGCTGAGTGTAGGTGCCCGTGTACAAGAATCACTGCGCGATCAAGGTACTATCACTTTTACAGGCTTTGGAAGATATGGTGGGATTTCCGCCACACCAAGGGGGGCGTTTTGTGGGATTCAACTACTTGGAAAATTATTGGTCATGAAGAGTGGTGGGCGGGGAAGTTCAAAGTAAGTGCTTTATTTCTATTGTACAATAATACAATGTGAGAGTGCTTGCTTAGTTAATTAATCTGATTTCCTCGTTTTTGTTGTCATGTATTGATTCTAATTCCTAAAACACCCAACATTGTTCATTAGAAAACATCATGTCATCATTACGGGTTTTCTGCCTTAGAGAAGATGATGTTGTTATTTAAGAAGATCATTACATAATATTCTAGGGGCACCTAACTTATAAATTTGCACCATATAATAGAAATTCATGATTTCTATCACTTTTGTTCGCATAACACCTTTTCCTTCACTGCTTATGGTTTGTTTTTATTATTTAAGCTTTGTACTTCTCTTGTTTGTTAGGAATGCCGCTATTAAAAGCATTTCAGAACTTATGGCATGGACCCCAATATGAGTCGTCTTTTGGACGGTATTTGGAATGGTCGACTCATGGATGATGAAGGGATGGCATTCTACCTGAGTAGTGACGATGAGGAAGAGGAGGAAGACGTGGGTTGTAACAAACAAGAGGAAGAGGAACAGGAAGAGGAAGAGGAAGAAGAAGAAGAAGAAGAGGAAGAGGAAGAGGAGGAAGAGGAGGAAGATGAAGAGTAAGAGTAAGAGTAAGTTTAAGTGTAATGGTAAGTGTTAAGAGTAGGAGTAGGAGAATTGACATTTAGGGTTTTATGTGATCTTTTCTATGGATTTTATGTAGCAAACAATGTTGGATGAATGTTGACATTGACAATTATGTTTGGATAAGCAGGTTTATGTAAGTTTGGGCAGGTTTAGGCAGGTTTATGTGCATTTTGGGGGAGGATCTGCCCAAATTTTATGTGTTTTTTCAGCAGGGTTATGACATTCAATTGTGAACATTTTATGTGTTTGCCCAAATGCATGTTTGGACCTCTTTAAGTGCACTATGTATAATTAAGGTCTATGGTGTTTGGAACATACATTTGAGGCATGTTTGTGCAAGATGGTGTTTAGAACAGATATTAAGTGCACTTTGAGCAGGTTTTCATGAATGAAAAGTACTTGGGCTAGTCTTGTGACTTTTTGCATATTTGTCTCGAAATGAAGAACTCGTGGATAATGTCGTGGTTATTTAAGCAGATTTCTCATGAAACGAAGAACTCGTGGCTAATATCGTGACTATTTCTGCAAATTTTTCCAAACAAACAAAGTTAGACACGAAACGAAGAACTCGAGACTAGTCTCGTGGTTATTTCTGCAGATTTCTCACGAAATAAAGAACTCGTGGCTAATCTCGTGACTGTTATCGCAGATGTTTCCAAACAAACTATGTTAGACATGAAAATAAGAACTCGTGGCTAGTTTTGTGGTTATTTATAAAAATTCTAACGAAATGGAGGACCATTTTGTAACACCCCCTTCCTACCCTGGAGGTATTACCGCCAGTAACCTCGATTAAGACTAAACCGAAGCTACCCAAGGCTTTAAACTGACTGAACAAACTAACACAAACATTACAGCGGAATAAATACAATTGGTCTTATACAAATCTTAACCCAAAAAGAATAAATAACTAAATAGAACAACCTTCTATTTAAACAAAATGCTCATCAATTCTTCCTTGATTTCTTACTTCTGAAACTCAGCTTCGCTTTGAAGTAGTTTAACCATGATCTTCACTCAAGTATAGCCATTGGAAACCTGAAACCTTTCTTCAACTTCTGGAGCTTCAAACCTCTGAATCTGTCTCTTGAATCAACTTCCAAGAAGAACCTGATGTATCGTATACAACGGTGGACACCAGCCGACCATATAAAAGAAAAGAAAATGGACGGGTTAGTCTAATGAAAGACTAGCAAGCGGAGAATCTAACTTGGTTCTTATGGTTGTAACTAAACATATTGGCATCAAATCCGAATAGACTCAGATTATGATCCAACAGTTAGCAGTCTTATAGAGAATAAGAAGGAGTCTTGCATAAACAAGAGAGAGAACACCACCGCTTGTGGTTTCTTTAAGAAGCATAAACGATTAATGGAACTTATATTAACCACTCAACATTCACCATCATCTTCAACGAGTAAACAGCTTAACTTAATCAAAGTTTGATTAAGAATTAAGAATCATTCTTAATCAGGAGCAAGAATGGTTATCAAATAGCCCAACCATTCGGGTACATTAATATGCCTAACGCACTTACCTTGTATTACTTTCAAAACTTTTCACAAACAAGTTGGCAACTTTTAATCGGCTCGAACTACTGCCGGTGGAACACAATGCTATCGAGGTCAGAGGGCCTGTTTCATCCTTGAACAACGAATAGCACGGGTCCCAATGATGGAGAGATTAGAGGGCCTGTTTCATCCATAATCCACTACCAACACATATTGAATAGAACACAATACTATCGAGTTCAGAGGGCATGTTTCATCCTTGAACAACGAATAGTACGGGTCCAAATGATGGAGAGATTAGAGGGCCTGTTTCATCCATAATCCACTACCAACACATATTGAATAGTCACCCCTCAAGCGTAGAGAGGGCCAATGGTCATGACCTAAGTATTAGGGGATCAATATTGATACTGCCTAATACGAGTTTTAAAGAGATGCTTCCGAGACTAAGCTCACATCCCTGAACTAAGTTAATCCATATCAATGTCTCAGCATGAGACAACTAAACATACGAGGTCACATACAACGGACCTAAATCCAGTTCTAGCGCGAAACTGAACGAATAACAATATGGTCATTATTTCTAACAAAACAACAACCTATCATATTTTATTAATCATACAAGTTGTTCCCAACGCAAATATTAAATGAGATTCAATTCCTCATTTAATAACAATAACGCAAGAGAGAATCGTCCACTTGCCTTATAAGGCGTGCTCGACTTCCTTAGCAATTCCACAGTAATCTGTATCATCCTTCTGACAAATATAACAAAAGGATTTCTCAACAACGAGCTCACAGAAACACTTCTTAGTTGTATTCTCAACTCCTACAACTTCCTAATCGATAAACGATTTAATTTCCGATTATCGATATATAATAAATCCTTAGTTATCATGCTTCAAGGAGCCATCTTGGCGGAATTATAACTAATTATCCGCTTCACTTTTGAAACAATTTTCTAAATAAAAATTGTTCATCAGCAACAGTTCTTAAAGATTACCAAATCTCAGATCAAACGGATTAACAACGAATCCTGAGTAATTATCCGAAGTCCTTTACCTGCCAATCGGTAACCAAAACTTGTCTTCGCTATAACGGAAGATCCGGACGTCCGTTTCCCGAGCGGTTTGAACCTGTGGGACCGTATGAACGTCAAGATTATAAAAAAACATAAATTTAATTAGTAAAGCGGCACCGAAAGGCCCTTACGGTGACCCCGCAATCAATCCGCTAATTAATTTCGATCGTATATACCTTTACTCGAACCCATGGCTCGTTTGGCTCGATCATGGTTCGATCCCCGAGCCCGAGGGTGGCTGGGCGTTGCCCGACAGCAGCCCTTGCCATTGGTGGTGGTCGGACAAGCTACCGATCGTCGGCGACGTCGCGCGGCGTGGCTAGAAAGTGACCGGCGTGATGGATTCCACTTCTTCCCGAGCCAGCGTTCCGTCCTTGTCCTCCTGCTGGTTTGGTTCTGCAGCCACCACGATCCCAAGGGGAGGAAGAAGAAGGTGATGAAGAAGGAGATGAGGAGGTGGCGGGGCGGAGAAGATAACCGGCGGTGAAGGTGAATCGTTCTCCCAGTCCGTCGTCGTTCCGTTCTATCGCTGGTTTGATTCCAGCAGCACAACACTCAAGCACCCTAAGTAAGGAAGAAGGTAAGGCGGAGGTAAGGGTGGTGGACGAGCAAAGAAGACGACCGGCGGTGGAGAAGTCTTCAACCGAGTCCGTCGTTCCAAAACCTCTCTCGCACTTGCTCTCCTCTGTTTTGCTATCCACATAAAATTGGGCCCCCTTTTCCTCTTGTTTATCTCTTTGGTTCCCTCATTAGTAAGGGAAGAGAAGAGTCGGTTTAAAACTAGATCCGTCTCGGAACGGGACTCGCGTTAAAGCGGTAAAATTATGTACCTCGGATGGAAAAACTCACTAAACGAAAAATGTCCCGTAAATTATGTAGACCAATAAAACCAATTTTTCATGATTTTATCATGCTACCTTCAATTTTTAAGGCTTCCGTTTCGTATTTTAAATCCTTTCCGGTACATATTTAAAAAGACGACTTATCCAATAAATATTCTTTTTCCACCGAAAAATCCTAGAATTCACACCGATCCATAAAATCATTTCTTTGTGATTTTAGGATATCACCAACAATTTTCTAAGATTTAATCTCCAATAAAAATATCAGATTAAGCGTTAAAACGGACCAAAAAGGTTAAAAGGATATCCGAGAAAAATTCAAAAATATCCTGAAAAACCGCAGTTATTACACATTTACGAGTCAATGATTCAAATTACCCACACAAATATCCACAAACCTAGCCACGACTAGTATGTGGGTACTTAGCTCCAAACTTTGTCTTGAAGAAACACACGAATCTTTTTTCGCGGCTAATTAGCTACTACTCTAGAAGTGAATCTAGTTGCGGAAGAAATTCGCGTCCATTGGGCCTTAACGTTAGCCACGACGTTGTTTTCATGACAATATGGCCAGAAATCTACAACCAAATCTAGCCGCGCTCACGTTTCGGAGCTATTCGGCCCCAATATTAGCCACAACGCTATATTTCATGGCCATATTACCGCAAACTAAAATATTTGTGGTTAAACTTATGGCCGTTGTCACCCAATTTACCCTCGCCAAAATTCGTGGCTAAATATTTTCTGGCTACAGACGCGTTTTCCAGCAATGAGGTGCAAGAATAAGAAATTGATTTCTGTAGATGATGTGCATTATCACCTTGTTAAGGATGGTTTTGTTCCTAACTATTACCATTGGGTTTCGCACGGGGAGACAGATGAAATGTTCGCTGCATTGTTGGCCGAGTCTAGACAGCATGAAGGCTGTAGCAGTACTGATCCAACACCACCAGTATATGAGAATGATAATCGAATGGAACAGATGGTATATGATGTTTTTAATGCCAGAAGTCATTACACTACTGAGGATCCCGTGCAGAATGAGGATATAAGGCATGAGCAGGGGGATCAATATTATAATGAAGCGCCCAATCCCGATGCACAACGTATGTACGACATGCTGTCGGCCGTAAATAGGTCGTTGTGGCCTTGGTGTGATATCACCCAGTTGGAGGCGGCGATTGAGCTACTTAGCCTAAAGTCTAAGCTAAGGATGACGGAGCGCGAATATGACATGATCTCGGATTTCTGCGGACGCGTTTCTCACCCGGAGACGACATTACCAGCCACGTTTTACGACACGAAAAAACTGGTTGAGGGTCTTGGTCTTCCGTATGAGGCCATTGATTGTTGCCCAAACTCTTGCATGATATATTGGGGTGTAGATGCAGAATACGCGACTTGCAAGATATGTGACTATCCTAGATGGAGGCAAGACAAGTCAAAGCTCATTATCTATTCTTGTATGTTTTACTTGCCAATAACTCCACGGTTGCAGAGGTTGTACACATCGGTGGTGACTGTCGAGCACATAAGATGGCATGCAGAGCACATACAAGATGGGGTGGTGAGACATCCGTCAGATGTAGAGGCATGAAGGCACTTTAATGTTGTGTGGCCAGCTTTTGCAGCAAAAACACGAAATGTGAGACTAGACTTGTGCACGGATGGTTTCAATCCCTTCGAGGCGTCCGGGTGCCAATACTCATGTTGGTTGTGATTCTAACACCCTACAACCTTCCGCCGTCGATGTGTATGCGAGAAGAGGTTATGTTTTTTATGGTTATTGTACTTGGACCGAAGATTCCAAAGCAAAAGTTGGATGTTTACTTGCAGCCGTTGATAGCCGAGCTGAAGAATTTGTGGCTTAATGGGGTGTACACATACGATTCTTGGAGGAAGCACAATTTTGTCTTGCGTGCAGCTGTAATGTGGACTATTAGTGACTTTCCGGCGTATTCGATGTTGTCAGGAATGTTGTTTTACATATGCTTAATTAATTTGAAAATATTATATGTAATCATGCATATATGATTTGTGAAAATATTAATGCGTTGTACCAAACATATGTTTGTGTAGGCTGGAACACTTCTGGGAAATACGCGTGTCCTTATTGCATGGAGGACACCGATGCATTTTATCTACCACATGGACACAAAATGTGCTAGTTCGATTGTCATAGGAGGTTTACAGAACATGATCATCGCTTCTGAAACAATAGGACCGATTTCAAGAAGGGTAGAATGGAACGTCGTGGTCCCCCGATACTCCGTGACGGATACGAGATATTAGACCAAATAAACAATATGAGGTTGATGAAGATAACTGAAGTGGGAGTTGAGGAGCACAATGCTGCGGTCAATAGAGGTTCGGGTTGGAAGAAGAAAATCATTTTTTGGGACCTACCTTACTGGCCCAGTCTGCTGGTAAGACATAATTTAGATGTCATGCACATTGAAAAGAATGTCTTCGATAATGTTTTCTTCACCATTCTCGATGTTTCGGGAAATTCGAAAGACAAGTAGTCGGCCAGAAAGGATATAAAGGAATTGTGCAAGCGTCCGGAGTTTGAACCCGACGAGGAGGACAATAGGTACGCAAAGGCTTGTTATGCACTAGATCGTCATGAAAAACAAGTGCTTCTGGAGTGGTTGAGATCTGTAAAGTTCCCGGATGGCTACGTGTCTACCTTGAGTCGTTGCATTGACTTGCACAAGCTTAGACTCTTTGGGATGAAGAGCCATGATTGTCATGTGTTCATGCAAAGGTTGATGCCTGTTGCTTTTCGAGCATTTCTTGATGACAAATTATGGGAGCCCATTGCTCACCTAAGTGCATTCTTCAGGGACCTGACGTGTTACGAGCTTGAGCCTGAGGTGGTTATGCAGTTGCACAAGGAAATACCAATAATTTTGTACAAGCTAGAGTGTATTCCCCCCCCCCCCCTCGTTATTTGATTCAATGGAGCACTTGCCTATTCATCTGCCACGGGAAGCTTCACTTTATGGCCCTGTCAATTATAGATGGATGTATCCAGAAGAAAGGTATGTACAATTATATATTGTATAATTTTGGTTTTATCTAACTTGTATAACACAGGGTCTTCAATGTATATTGTAGGTTTCTAAAAAGGTTGAAGGGCACAGTTGGCAATAAAGCCCACATTGAGGGGTCAATTTGTAGTACTTATCTCGTTAAGGAAACGTCCACATTTTGCTCGTATTGTTTTACCTCACATGTCACGAGTAATCATATGGATGTCGCCCGCAACGTGAGTTGCACACTTCTAGTTGGGGTTGATTCGGGCGATTTGTCTATTTTTACAACAATTGGTCGAACCAGGGTCTTCAATGTATATTGTAGGTTTCTAAAAAGGTTGAAGGGCACAGTTGGCAATAAAGCCCACATTGAGGGGTCAATTTGTAGTACTTATCTCGTTAAGGAAACGTCCACATTTTGCTCGTATTGTTTTACCTCACATGTCACGAGTAATCATATGGATGTCGCCCGCAACGTGAGTTGCACACTTCTAGTTGGGGTTGATTCGGGCGATTTGTCTATTTTTACAACAATTGGTCGAACCTTGGGTAGCAAATCAAGTGGTCATGTGCTCACAGAGGATGAATTCCATGTGATCCAAACTTACATACTCATGAACTGCGTCAAAGTAGAACCCCATATTGAGTAAGTTTCTATAATCTCCACTAATTAATTATATACATCGACCATGTTGATTTGAATAAAGTAGGTGCTTAATATGAGTATTTGATTTAATTAATCTTTGGTAGATACTATTTGATAAACTTCGTGTAGCCGTCAAATCCAACAATAAATGAAGTTGAAGAGCAAAATATTTTGGAAAGACCCTTTCGCCTCTAGTTCTACTCCCATGTAAGGATTTCCAAAATTAATTTCAATTTAATTTCAAATTGTTTTTGACGGTTAATTGTTTCCTCGATCCACGTACATGCAGGCTGATAATCCGACAGTTACAGATCCTAACATTGCAACACTAGCTCGTGGACCGTGTAAAAAAGTGAGGACATATTCTAGTTATTTTGTGAACGGTTATCGATTCCACATGAGGGCACACGCATCAACAAGGGCTACTGACAGTAGTGGAGTTTGTATTCTAGGATAAAACTTCGGCACTAACGAGGAGGACTTCTATGGTGTGCTAGAGGAAATCATTGAGTTGAATTACATATCTTCAACCGTCAAGCGCCCTATTGTCTTTAATTGTTCGTGGTTTGACACTAGAAGTCGTGGAGGAACGCAGATTCACCCTCACCTAAAGCGTATTGATGTTCATAGACATACATGTTGAGAACAAAAGATCGTTACATCTTAGCACATCAAGCCACTCAAGTTCATTTCCTCGATTACCCAAAGATGAGGCGTGCAGATGCGGAATGGATTGCGGTCTGTAAAGTGAATTCACGTGTGTGGCCCGATGAAGGTACGTGCGTAGACCCTAATGAGAGTGGTTCACAGGGGGGTTGCCATTGAAGAGGCATTTCAACAGGATTCTTCCCTTCCACGAGTTATCGATGACACACAAGATAACAATCCACTTGGTCCACTAAATGACCCAAATGGAGAGGATCATGTCGTTGAGGAACAAGTAGAGACGTCTAGTGAAACGTCCAAGGGGGAGTTTGAGACTGAGACAGATATAGATGAAGAAGATATGTAATCAAGATACTACTATTGTATTGTCATTAACTTTTCTGATAACACTATTATCATTTACTATTATGATTCACTATTTTCTATTACTATGCTGATAATACTATTCGGTTGAAACTATTATCATTTACTATTATGATGACAATAGTCATGCATGCACATCACAAGTGGTCATCCATTTCCAACCATAAAAGGAGACTTCATATCCAATTCCAACATCAAAGCCTCACATTAATCTTCCATCTTCATCTCCAACTCCAACATCAAACCCTCACCTAAAGCTTCCATCTCCAATTCATCCGATCAATGCCTCAAAGGAGAGCGTGTTTCAAGCGCATGATCGCCTTTGCTCCAGAACTCATCCATTTCTCAATCGTGCATGTGCGTGGGGACAGAGAGATCAGAACGGAATGGAGCACCAAACCAAATCGCACATTAAGAGTTATGATCGCTGGTTGGAGGTCATCTGGCAGGGAAGCACCACCGGGATTTTGCCGTTTTTTCTTGAACGGCAACGACATCATAGACCGCATTGAGGCCAGCGAAATGGCCGTGCAGCTTCGCGTGCTAGAAGGAGCTAAGATTAGGGTTGTTGATTCTTAAAAATAAGTGATGTTTGTCATTTTGTAATTCAGTAAGTTGTTTGTTGATTTTTTGCTTTACAAGAAACAAGTGTTATTCGTAAGCTGTAATGAAGTTGTTTGTAACTTGGTTGTGTGGAAGCATGGAACTTGTTTGTTTTGTCCCATTTGAGTCCTCGGTAACGAAGCAAATATTGTTGGTAGAAAGTTTTCGTTTTTATAATCATAAGAGATTGTGTTAAATAATTGTTAAATTCATATAGCATAGCAATTGGTTGAAGAGAGTATTTGTTTACATATACTATCTTTGGCGACCATATGGTCGCTATATTGGACGTAGCGACCACGTGGTCGCCACCTAGCGACATATCGTGCACATCTAGCGCACGATCGTGCGCCTACATTCAGATGAAGCTCTCCCTCGTGCCATATTTTACAGATTCGCGACCATATGGTCGCTACTTTGCAACCAAATGGTCGCCATCCTGAAATTTTATATCGGATTTGAGTTTTTCTAGAGCGAAATTCAATTTTTATATGGTCGCCAAAACAAAAAATATGGGGGGAATATGAAAAAATGGGGAGGAAATATGAAAAAGAAGGCGCTAATTCCAAATTTTGGGGTTAGCGACCATGTAGTCGCTAACCCCACTATAGCGACCATATGTTCGCGGTATAGTCGGTCTAAAATAAAAAACATGTAGCGACCATATGGTCGCTAATCCTAAATAACGAGGGGAAAGCTTTCCTCTCATTCTTCCATCTTCGTTTTCCCGATTCTCTCAAACACTCCGCCGCCTACTCCCACTCTCCGATCAACCCGGCCACCCCCCTCTCTACCTCGGGCCTCCGCGCCTCCTCCCTCTCTTCCTTGGGCCGCCGCCTCCCTCTCTCCCTCGGGCTGCTTCCCTCCTCTCTCGGGCCGCCTCCCTCCGCGTCGCCCAATCCGGCCGCCTCCCTCTCTCCCTCGGGCCACCACGCCACCTCCTTCTCTCCCTCTAGCTGCCGCGCCGCCAGCGCCTCTGTCGTGTTTTTCTTTGACGTTCTTAGCTGCGCCCGCAGCCATTCTTAGCGGTGCCCGCCACCGTCCTTGTCGTGAAGGCTGAAGGCCACAGCCCAGATCCGCAGCCTGCCGCCCCTTTTTTCCGAGTATTTCTCGAATTTTGCTCCTCTTTTCGGTTGATTTCCGTTGAATTTAGGGTTTGTGATTTTACTTGATTGAATAAATTGGTAATTTGTAGTTTAGGGTTTTGATTGAATAAATTTGGATTGAATTCGAGAAATTTGCAAAAAATCATTGATAAATTTGGATTGAATTTGAGAAATTTGGATTGTTGTTGATAAATTTGATAGAATTGGATTAAATTGGAGAAATTTGGATTGAATTTGAGAAATTTGGATGGAAGTTGATAAATTTGATATAATTGGATTGAATTTGAGAAATTTGGATTGAAGTTGATAAATTTGATAGAATTGGATTGAATTTGAGAAATTTGGATTGAAGTTGATAAATTTGATAGAATTGGATTGAATTTGATAGAATTGGATTGTTGAATTATTAGATTGATGAAATAACGACAAGAGCTTGTTGTTGTTGTTGTTGTTGTTGATTTTGTTATTGTTGTTGTTGTTGTTGATTTTGTTGATGATGTTGATCTGGTTGTTATTGTTGTTGCTCATGTTGTTGATGTTGATTTTATTGTTGTTGTTGTTGTTGATGGTGTTGCTCTTGTTGTTGTTGATGTTATTGTTGTTGTTGTTGTTGAAGAGCTTGTTGTTTTTGTTGTTGCTCATGTTGTTATGTTGATCTTGTTGTTTTTTTGTTGATCTTATTGTTGTTGTTGTTGTTGTTGTTGTTGTTGTTGTTGTTGTTGTTGTTGTTGTTGTTGTTGTTGTTGTTGTTGTTGTTGTTGTTGTTGGTGGTGGTGGTGGTGGTGCTCTTGTTCTTGTTGTTGTTGTTGTTGTTGTTGTTGATGTAGTAGTAGTACTAGTTGTTGTTGTTGTTGCTCATGTTGTTGTTGTTGATGATGATGTTGCCTTTGGCATTGTTGATGTTATTGTTATTGTTGTTGATGTAGTTGTGTTATTATGGCCGGAGGACGCCGACGTGCACGAGCTTCTCGTCCGGACGAGCCGAGCTCGTCCAAGATACCGAATGAGGAGAACTCGTCCGAGGTGACCCACACAGACACACCATGCTTGTCCTATGACGATGAGGCCCGTCATCGTAGTACAGAGGAGATGGGTACCCAAGCGGAGGAGTCCAGGGCCCTTACACCCGTGTCCTCGTCGGGATCGAGCCGAGGGCTCGATCCCAATCGCATATGGGTCCTTTCCATCGTCGGCAAGTGGTATGTACGACGCAAACTTTTAACTTGTTTTAAATTCTAATATTACCTTAAAATATGTTATAACACTTTTTACGAAATCTCGCAGCTTGTAGCCGTCGGGCATGGTGCCGCAGTGGTCGACACACATCATATGCGGCCAACCCGACGACAGGGCATCGAAGTTCGACTTTGCGTCCGCCGCATCGAAGACTCTTTGGTTTGAGTCTTGGATGGTAAATTTTATTTAATTCGCATTTAGTTTTAGAAATTCCAAATTTATTAATTAATATATTTAATTAATTGCTCTGTCGGATTTAACTAGACGCACTTCCGATGGGATCCCTCCCATCTGGGTATGGACATCGAGACGGTCCGGTTGCTGTGGGAGAAGATCGCCAAGAAGCGTTACGACGACTTGGTCGGGAAGCACCGTCGGGGCGGGACGAAGCCGAATTTCATCCAGTCCGGCACTTGGGAGAACTGGAAGACGACGCATTGGAAAACGGACGAGTTCAAGGCCAAGTGTGCGCGCCAGAAGCAAATCCGGAATGCCAATCCGACGAACCACATTAGCAGTTCAAGGTCCCACCTCGATACCATGTGTCGAATAGTACGTACGTTATTTTAATTTAAATAAATTTAAATTAAGTTAATTACTCTTAATAGTTCGTAACAAGGGTGATGAATTTCATAGGAAGTACAACGGGGTCGCCGCATTATGCCTCTCGAGCTTCTCATTGAGACGCACACACAGGGCGCCGACTAGTATTTTATAGACTAGCGGTCCGCCTTGATCGTTGTAAGTATTTAATTATTTTTATGTGTTATTTAAATTCGTATATTATTATTTTTATTTATATTATTTACGTATTTTTTTAGGCGCGATCCCAGGAGATCTCTCCCAGAGGTCCTCAGACTCAAGCACCCCGCCGTCCTTTTAGGACGAGTGCGATGCCTATCTGACGGCCGCTGGTGGCTGGGACCAAGAGGCGCTGTCTTCGGCCTTGGCAACGGTGTTTCCGAGTTTTACGGCGAGCGATTGACGGCGCCGCGTCGACAAGCTCATTGGGTGGCGGAATTGACGCAGCAAAACATCACGCTTACTCAAACCGTGGCGAACCTACAAAGTAGGATGCTCGAGGTCGAGGCATTCATGCAGCGGATGCGAAGTGGAGGCTTTGACCCGTAGACCGGTGGGTCCCGCCAGCCCGGTCCCGATGGGAATGCGCCGGACGCAGACGGCTTCGGCGAAGCCGGCTAGATTAGGGTATTTTTGTGAATATTATTAAATATTGTAAATTATTTAAATTTATGTAAATTAATGGGAATTATTTAAATTTATGTAAATTAATGTGAATTATTTAAATTAATTCGTAATTATTATTTTTTAATTAAATAAATATCGACGTCCAAATTGTCTCTAATTGCAAACATATCGTGCAAACATATCGTAGGCGCACGATCGTGCGCCTACGTTCGGTCAAAGGCTAGGGTCATGCGTCCATTTATTGATTTTAGCGACCATATGGTCGCTAGACTTGCCAAAAGCTATGGTGACCATTGGCGACCGTGGTCTCTATGTAGCGACCACATGGTCGCTATATGTGGGGACCAAGTGGTCGTTGTGGTCGCCAGGTGGTCGCCACAATATTGACGACCATGGGCGACCATGATCGCTATGTGGCGACCACGTGGTCGCTAAAAGTAGCGACCATATGGTCGCCATGGTCTCTTAATTACGGCGACCATATGGTCGCCAATTGGTTAGCGACCTGCCTTTTAGCGACCACATTTAACGACCACGATATGGTAGCTAAATCTGTGTTATTTGTAGTTTTAGCGTTCCAATTTCATATTTCATTTGTATTTTAAATAAAAAATAAAAAAATATATTTATATTGTAAACAACTATATACATATCTCTACAAATTTTTAGATTGAAAAACCATATTGTGCAATTTTTTAAAATTAAAAGGGTAATTTTTTATGAGAAAATAATTATTTTAATATAAAAAATGTATAATATTATTTTTAAGATAAAAATTTGTGGACACACATAAATATGTATAACTATATTTACAATATAAATATAATTTTTAAAATTAATCTTAATTTATTATTTAAAAAATTAAGTGGAATATGAAAGTGAAACGGTGGATTTATATCAGTCGGGTTGGGGTGTGTAAAAGTTTTCCATTTGTCTCCCTTTTCTCATCAACTCGGCTTATTAGATCTATCAAAAATAAAATAAAATTCTATCACGAGCCCATTATTAGGTTACAGAATAAAATAACAAGCCAACTTTCGACCAAAAAAAATAAAACAAGCCAACTCCGACAACTTGATCGGCTAGTACGTAGCTGTGAACTTGTGCATGTTGAATCAACCACAACCAATGAAGAGCACAGGAGCCATTCCACTGGCCGAGATTTGAAGATTCTTTCAAGAAAGCAACCTAACAACAATCCCCACCATTGCAACACGCAAACTCCTCCTATAAATTCAGGGGCAGGGGAAACACAAACCAAACCAAACCAAACCAAACCAAATTCCCCAATTCACTCACAATCTCACATACACCAATACCACCAAAACACTCTCAAATTAAAACCCTCATTCTTTTCCTTCATAAATATGGCTGGAAAGAGCAGCAGCAGGCAAAGGAAGTCCTCCTTCTCTCTGTTTTCAATGTTCAAGAGCAGGAAAACGACAAGCCGTGATTCATGGGAGGACGGCGCATGGGCAAGAAAAGTGTACCCGAGCGATGAAGACCGAAGGTACTGCTGGGTTGCTGAGCCCGGGATCGACCGTAGGGCTTCGGCCTTCATCGCCAGGTTCCATGAAGCCAGGCTCTCCGAGATTCATAACAACTAATAAAATTACCATCACGAACATAGTCCATATTCAACTTTATTTCAATTACTTCTATGCGAAGAGGAGTTTGTTCAGTTTAGTTCTACCATTTTTAGCTATGCTGTGTATAAGTTAGTATGTTCCCTTACTCTATCAATCATGTAAAATATATGTAAATTTACCATTAATATTTCTTATTAATTAATGATCTGTACCTCATTAATATTTAGACAATGTTTCATTACTCATTTTCCATAGCCGGAAAATAGCTGTTTAACACCTTGCAAGTGTCATCGAGTGCTCTACACTTCGACCTGACTAATTAATTTTTTTTAGTTGAAGGAGAGACGGCACCGACCTGATTAATTAATTTAGAACTCTGTATTCAGTAAATGTTAAAGGTGAAGTAATTAAATATATAAGATACTAGAGGGTTAATTCCGTCCGTTGGACGGGACCAACATACGAGATTAGTATATTATAATTTTATACCAATTTATTTTTTTAGCATGAAAATAATAAGTTTATTGAAACATTCATACATTAAATCATCAATAGGTATTTCAAAAAAACAAATCACCATTAGGTATAAATAATCTGGTTTGGGATTAAAAATTTACTATAAAATGATAAAAAAAAAACGATATTATGATCAATCGGATACCTCTATATCAACAATATTGTCAATTACCTTTACATCAACAATATCGACAATATTAAGGTGTATTTGTCAATATCTCTTCAACCTTTGTATAACTACTCCTTCCAAGCACTTGAGGGATAGTTCTCTATCTTATATAGTGACACTATGGAATCGATATTAATTAATGAATTTCACTTGTAATTGTAAGTTGCTAGACTATATACATTCCAACACATTGATATTACACTCTTAATTGTAAGAAGTCAAATGAGACGTTAGAAGAATATAACTGAAATAAAAACTTGATTGCTTAAGTAATATATTATACATAATTAAGATTAAGATTTAAATTAAACTAAAAGATCTATATATCATTCTTATTATTTTTCTATTATTATTATTATTATTATTATTATTATTATTATTATTATTAAATAATGATGAGAAGTGTATGTAGGATAATTAAAGATTTGATTAAAAAACTTATATATAATTATTAACTATTAATAATAATGATAATTATCATTATTATCATCATTTCATTATCATATAACCATTATTTATGGCATTATTTCAAGACCAATTATAATTATTTTATACTTTTTTAATCTTTTCATCTTTAATTATGGGACATTTATTGTTAAAAACAGAGAACTTTATATGTTGTAAGGAAGTGTATGTTGCACCTTAAATCTCTCTAATAAAGCTTCCACCAAAAAAAATCTCTCATGAAGCATCCGTTTTCTGAATTCGTTCTCACCTCCAATTTACGATATTTATTGGGACAGTGTTAGAAACTCAAGTTCTATAACATCGGAATAACGATCGAATTCTCCAATTTTGATAATGATAAATGCCATTATGGAATTAATGTGTTATGTTCAAGTATTTCAAGGGAACTCCAGGTCAAACAAATATTCCTCAAGGGAACCCAACAAGGGAACTCATCAGAGACAAGTTTCCAAGATAAGGGAATTCACATGTGAAGATATACAACTCAATGTGAAATGTGGAAACTTGTTCCAGACAAAACAGAGGCGTAGTTTATTCCTCGGACTGAGTCGATTGATCCAACGTTCAAATGGACTTCAAGACTTGACGAAATTCAACTGGAATCACATGTGAGAAAAGTAAACATACTTGGAGAGCAAGATAAGGGTATTTCAGACAAGAGCACAAAGAGATAAGATAGAGCCCTAAGCATCAATTATCAATATAAGCTTAGACATGGGTTCTGATTCCAGGGAACCGGCGGGAAACCAGCCGAAACCAAAAGTTCCCACTACGTTTCCGGTTCCTCCACCCCCGGAACCGGCGGTTCTGAACTGGGTGGAACTGTCGGTTCCACCAATAAAAAAAAATAAAAATAGAATAATCATAGTCGCGGTTTGGCCAACAACGATCGTGGCCCATTCGATCGCGATCGTGATTATGCTATTTTGTAAGAAAACTAATTTTTTTTATCATTATTTCTAGTTCCGAAACTGGAACCGGCCTCGGAACTGGCCGGAAACGGAACCGAAACTAGGGAACCGGGCCAAGGCCGGTTTCGGCTCCGGTTCCATGGTTCCGAGGCATCGGAATCACCGATTCCGAAACTGGACTCATATCTATATAAGTTCATGAATAGTACTCTTGCAAAGTACTCCTCGCAAAAACCTTAAGCAAACCCTAAAGTAGCCAAGTCAAGAAAGAAGAAGAAGAAGAAGAAGCAATCTAGAGAAGTCCCCTACAACGAGTGTTTGATCTCGGTGACGGTAAAAAGTGTGTTCCCTGAAGCTAGGGAACTGAGTAGAGATTAAACGAAGAGTGTAAGGTTTGGTTTTCTTATTTTAGTTGAGTTATTGTCTTAGTACTTAGGTTGAGAAAGTTCATTAGTGTTCCTATAGTTCGGAAACTATTAGGAATAGAGAAGTTTGAACTTTGCCTTATAGTAGCTAAGAGAACATCAATAAAAGAAGAAAGTCATTCAAAATCCTCCAAGTTGAGGTAGAGGTTTACCCAAAACAACTAGCTAGTTGTAGTGGGGTTCTTCTATATAGAAATTGTGTCTTATTTGTGTTTGTTATACTTGTGGTTACGTATTTCCACTACCTTGGGAACAACCTAACTACTGGTCCCTACTTTCGACTAACACGTACGATCCAACAGTTGGTATCATGGCAAGTTTGCTCTAGATTTGTGTGTTAGTTTCGTAGACTGTGCTCAACGCCACCATCTCCAACCCTTCCCCACCCAAGGTCTCTAGGAAAAGACGAAGGGAGATTGGTGATGAAGATGAAGAAGAAGAGTGGAGAGGTCGAGGAGATTGACAAGGCCAAAGAAGTTGATTGTGCAGAAATGGGCAACGAAGAAGACAATGAGGCAATGGATGATGCCTCAGACGGGAACTCCATTGAAGACAACGACACTGAAGTACTCGATGCGACCGATCTTGTCATCGAGTATCATGCAAGCTTGGATGCTGATGGTGCGGAACGCCATGCCCACGAGTTCCCATCTGACGACCATAACTCGTCCTCTCGAATGCATCCAATGTTGTTCCTAGGGAAAGGGAACCCCTGCTCATGCTGGAAAACAACTCGTCCCCAGCAAAGAAGAAAAGAAGAAAAAGGGGAACAAGGGGCACAAGAAGCCGAGGATCGAGGAAACAGGCACAATTGATCGAGGAAACAGGCACAATTGATGTGCATGACAATGGAACAGAGGCACTCAAGGCTTCTACTTCAAGAGAACGTAAGTTGATTACTGCCCTTGTCCTTCCTACTCAATTTCTGAACGACAACGGGCTTTGTGAGTTATGGGAACTCACCAAGCCCCAAGGCTAGGAACAACTATATTGTGAGTCTTCCATCGTCGACTCTGACCAGGTCCGACTTTTCTAATCCTCTTTCTCTCTCTCCAAAGACGGTACAAAGGGATCCTTCACCATCAAGGGAGATGAGTATCTCTTCACCACGACCAACATCCACCGAATGCTGAATATTCCTGGTGCAGTCTATTCCTCACATTGGAAGACAAAGACAACTCAGTTTGAAATGCGGAAGTTTGTTCCAGATAAAACAAAGGCGCAGTCTATTCCTCAGGCTGAGTTGATTGATCCAACGATCAGATTAGCTTCAAGAGTTGACAAAATTCAAAATGAATCACATGAGAAGGAAGTACATATACTTGGATAGTAAGACAAGGGCAATTCGATCTAACGCATAAAGAAGATAAGATTGAGCCCCAAGCATCATATACTTATATATGCTCATGAATAGTGGTCTTGCACTTCACTTCTCACAAATCCTCAAGCAAACTCTTAAGAGCCAAGTCAAGAAAGAAGAAGAAACCCAAAAAAGTCCCCGACGTCAAGTGTCTGATCTCGACGACGATGAAGGTTGTGTTCCCTAAAGTTAGGGAACTGAGTAGCGATATAGAGAAGAGTATGTGTAAGGTTTGATTTTCTTATTTTAGTTGAGTTGTTGTCTTAGTACTTAGGTTGAGAAAGTTCATTAGTGTTCCTATAGTTCGTAGACCGTTAAGAATAGAGAAGTTTGAACTTTGTCTTGTAGTAGGTAAGGAAACAATCAATAAAAGAAGGAAGTCATTCAAAATCGTCCAAGCAGAGCTAGAGGTTTACACATACAACTAGTTGGTTGTAGTGAGGTTCCTCTATAAAGGAACTGTGTCTTATCTGTGTTTTTTATACTTGTGTTTACGTATTTCCGGTGCCTTAGGAATAATCTAACTACTGTTCCTAACTCTCGACTAACACGTACGATTCAACAATTGGTTTTAGAATAAAATTCACTAAATTTGTGTATCCAACGTAATATGCTTATGTATACAGAAGGACGTGTAGACCCCCATATACATATTGGCCAAGTCGATCGGATAGTACGTAGTTATGAACTTGTGAAGGCTGATCCGATCACAGCCACTGTAAAACATAAAAAGCCAATCCAACGGCCTAGATTTGAAGATTCCTTCAAGACAGCCACCCAACAGCATCCCCCACCATCGAAACACACCAAATCCTGCTATAAATTCAGAGGCAGAGGGGAAGACACACACATAGAGCAGCCACACACCAAACCATATCTCTCGCATACACCAACAACGTACACCCCCCAAAACCACTCTCAAATTAAAACATTCCATCCTTTTTTCATTCATTAAATATGGCTGGAAAGAGCAGCACTAGACAAAGGAAGTCCTCCTTCTCTCTGTTTTCAATGTTCAAGGGCAGGAGATCCACAAGCAACGATCCGTGGGAGGACGGCGCTTGGGCAACACGAAAAGTGTACCCGAGCGACGAAGACCAAAGGTACTGCTGGGTTGCTGAGCCCGGGATCGACCGTAGGGCTTCTGCCTTCATCGCCAAGTTCCATGAAGCCAGGCTCTCCGAGGTTCAGACCATGTCTATTAACCCCAACAACTAGTTAATTGGTTTAATTACCACCATGAACATATGTAGTAATTTATTCAGCTTTAGTTCTGATATTATTATTAGCTAGCTAGGTTGTATGTTACTGTAATCTGTATTTTCGTTTACTCTCTAGCCAACTTGTAAAGTGTACGTGACTTAATTGAATTGCTAGCTAGCAACGTACTAGTCCTGTTATGATTGATGCATCTGTGATCTATCAATTCATCAATAAAAACTCTCCGGTTTGTTTATTAGTACGTTGAAAGCTATATTCGTGATCTTTTTTGTATTTTTTATTTGATCAATGTTCGTAATATTGTACTTTTCATCATAAACCCACAAGAAAGAAGGAGAATTAGATTTCAGTTCAGATTAGTAAATTTAATATTTCAAAAATCTGTCAGTAAATATTTAATAGTAGTACTCGATCACGCACTTGTCGATCGGTCATAAGTGAACGCCAAAGAAAGTTGATCTTTCTGGGGATGAATTATTATTAGCGAGTCCATGGCCAACAAACGCATATATCCCACGCCTTGCGCGCGAACAAAAGTACTGGTTAAAAGTATTATATTGTATATAATATTTACAAATAATTTCGTATCTCCATCTTCACTCTTTATTTAAAAGTAACCCTAAAGATATTTGGCGAATTAACTGATATCATATTATATATAATATTATAGTATTATATTTATAGATAATTTCGTATCCACTTTTGTTTTTTACAGTAATACTAAAGATATTTGGCGAATTAACTGATATTCTTGTTTATCTTCTTTATATCAATCCTTCTAAATCTACGACTAACCCAGTCATTAATATTGCTTTGTCCCTATATAAATTATATTATATTAACTATCGATGAGATGGCATCGAATAATGTTGAAACTAAAAATGTTTTTCACTTTATAGAAAGATCTTGTTTCTTTGAGTTTAAGGTGAAAGCTAGCTAACAAAATCAGATAATACAACTCCTTACGCATTAATATTATAACATTTTAATTATAAAAGTAATTCATTCCATTGAGAATAGATAGTGCTTCCCAACCGATCTTAATGCTTTACATTCTGCTAATTGTTTGTATCATTTATGAGTTTTACTAAGCCTATATGTTTGTATATATCATGGATGTATACATTACATCAAATCATTAATAATTGGTTAGCTCAAATGCGATCACTTATTCCGAACATTATAACCACGCATACTTCACTCCGGCATGATTGATTTTTTAAATTAAATAAAAATAAAAATAAAAATAAAAATAATTCTTTAGTAAAATAAAAAAATAATTAAAAAAAAAGAAAAATTTAGTGTTGGAATTTGTTGAATCAGAGATCTATCTGGTCTAGTGGCTATTGGAAATTTCGAATAGATTTAGGGCCCGTTTGGTTTCCAACCACGGAAACGTAAACGGAATGGAAACGAATATAGACCACTTATGTGTCGCAATACATTGACAATAAATTTTTTTTATGGGTCTAGAGAAGGGGCAAGGGAAATGGTTAGAGGAGAATGGGGGATTTGCTTACCCCATGTTAAAATTAGGGAAAAGGATTGATTACCGCAAAGGGGCTTGCGGTACATTTTTGCATGAAAAATGAGGTGACTCAAGGCAAGAAGAAATTTATCATTAATGTATCATGATACTAATGTAGACTAGGTTTATTTCCTTTCCGTTTACGTTTCCGGAATAGAAAACCAAACGGGCCCTTATTCTATAAAGGAATTTAAATTACAACTTTAGTTTTACTATGGAATGACAACCTTACCTGTAGTACCCAATTAATTAATTAAAGCCAATTTAACAAGTATCAAGCTAGGACAGCTAGGACATTTACATTGCCCGTCACCTTTCGATCAAGGTAGCCTTTTTCTGATTCGGACATAAAGAAGCATAAGCCGTAATCATCGATGGCTGAAAATTAAAAACCATTTAACTTTGCCAAGACATCTCGGAGAGAACGCCAACCCCCTAATCTGTCATGCATTGATTAAGAGCATCGAATGATCAAAACCAACCAATATCAATTCCAAAGTGTATATATAGAATGAAGGAGCAAATCAATCAGTTCATGCATGTTGTTACAGGCTGCCTAATAAATATATTTGCTCCCATGCCAAACGCGATTTGACTAGATACGTATCACGTATGTATGTGGGGGTTTTCGCACATATTATTTGAACATTGCATATGGTATGGCCGATCGATTAAGCAGATTCTCATCGACACGTACATAATTAAATCAATATAATAGACATATACGTCGTATATGAAATTTCAATCATAAGATGTATGTATGTACTGTACTACGTACGGAGTCCGGCCAACTGCATCGATCAGTGATTCTCTTTAATCATGTATAAGTTGATACTTGATCCTCTGTTTTAACTACTTCTGAGTTCTGATCTACATAAGGTGTACATATAATATACGGATGTACTCTACATCAGTACGTGTTTCGGTCAAATTTCGACCGGTGACAATCACAGATGCTTGATAGAGGGAGTTGAGGGGATAGATAGCCAAAGATATATGATCGTCGCCAGTCAGGAGATAAACGAATGTAAATAAGAACGAAAGTAACAAATATATAAGTCAAACTAGATGTAAACACAATACAAATAAAGAAGAATTGCTTATCTCTCCTTTAATTAATGGTAAACTTGAGATTACAAACTGCCGGTGTCTGGCGTCCAGGATCCAGGATCCTGCAGAAAACCGTTCGAATGCGAAGAGACTTTTGAGTAATATCTGTTGCTATGGCTGATTACACATGAGATTGAGAGAGGATTACAATGTGTGGATGAGAATGAGTCGTGCCCCCCTTTACATGGCTGAAATTAAACCCTTTTTATAGCTAAAAGTATGTGGGAGATAATGGGTAACTTCCCCCTAAAAAGTAGGCTTTGAATGGGTCTTCCACGTTGGGAGGTTAATGAGTAACAACCCCTGAACAATAGGCCTTTGAATTGCTGAATACGATCTGGTCAAAGAGGTTACAAGAAATCCCGAAAATCTAGGGATCTCGTTGGTGATGCAGGGCATCCGTTGAGCAGTCAGGATTCGGTAGACGGTGACTATCCGGTGTAACCAAGCTGAAAGTTTTGGGCTCAACAATACCCCAAATTCATCTTGGACATTGACGTGAGGAGATGGACGAGATGAATTTCACCACGTGCGTAAAAGCTTCCGTGAGCGGTAGTCGTCATATATCTTGTCGTGAAGCATGACGTGGGGAACATGGTGCCTCATAAGATGAGGGCTCATACCCCAGGAGTTGGGGACTTGTGCTCTAGAAACCGAAGGATTGTGCCTCGAGAGTCGAGGGCTTGTGCTCTAGAAGTTAGAGGCTTGAATGAGCAAGAAACCCTTGCAGAAGGCTTTTCGCTAGTCGGCGGATGTGCATAGCTATGGCTTCGATAGTAGGAAGGTTCGAGCTGGCGTACGGGTGACCCAAGGGATACCCCGAGCCCTTGCCCGCTCGAGTCTAACCTGTCTTGATGCACGTGTCTGACGAATTTTGTCCGGATGTCCGTAGAGCCCTGACGATGGCTGTCGAGTATCTGGCGTCTGCCTGTTGTACGATTGTCTGGCGTCTGGGAGATAAGTTCCCTGCCTTGATTATTCTGGCGAAAGATGCCCGTTGGCTGGCGTTCTCTGGCAGGAAATGCCCGTTTGCTGGTGTGTTTCTGGCGAAAGATGCCCGCTGGCTAGCGTCAGGAATCGAGACTAATCTGTTTGTACATTAGATTCTGGCGAGTAGCGCCTATACATTTATCTTGAATTCTCGCAGGTGGATATTGCTTTTGTCCTTTGGATTTTCTACAAGGCAAAATCGAATACATAGGAGAGATGGTCGTGGGTTTCCCCAACGACCCTCCGATGCTCAAGTTAGTAATTGTATTCATGAGGAATTTATAAAACGAAAATTATAATAGCAAAAGAGTTGTAAGATCCTTAGAAATGATACGGATGAAACCTGTGTTTCCCTCGATTATGAGTCATTGCCTTTTTGCAAACCTCGTTGCTGTCATCCGAGGTCTCTTGATCAGTTTCTTTACCGTCTGGGATCCGGAGGATAGGTTCAGGAATTTGAAAGTCACGGTCTGGGATCCTGAAGTCATCTTCCTTGTCTTCTTCAAGGCGGATGTGGGCCATCGCCTTAGCTTGGACCTCTTCAAAGTTTGTACATGGGTACTTTGTCAACTCTTTGTAGAGTTCGTTGCTCCTTTGAAGACCTTGACGGAATGCTTCAATGGAAGTCGGGACATCGCAATTGGGAATTTTGACTTTCTCTCGAACGAATCGGTTCATGTAATCTCGGAGAGTTTCATCATACCCCTGCACAATTTGGTACAAGTCATTAGAATACTTTTCAGGACGTCGACTACTTATAAATTGAGCCTTAAAGAGATCTATGAGATCCGCAAATGATTCCACGGATCCTTGCGGCAAATTGATGAACCATCTTAGGGTTGGGCCATCAAGAGTTGCCCCAAAACTTTTGCACATGATGGCTTCACAATCCTTCCTGGGGATGGATGTCATCCACATCTTTTGCTTAAAGATCGAGACATGATCGTTAGGATCGTCGGTGCCATCGTAGCTTAACATGTCCGGGATGACGAACCCCTTTGGGAACTCGACAACGGAAATGGCTTTCACAAAGGGACAAGCTTCGTAGCCATCTTCGGGTTCCTTCTCTATAGGACGCGGGATCCTTGCAATCTTCTCATCGAGAGCCTTCAGTTCCTCTTGGATCTTTTGCTCGAAAATGTCCTTTAGTTGCTCTTGGATAGTGGTTGTCGCCTCAGAAGGAGTTGTTGTAGGAGTGCGGATCCCGGATACTGGATCCTGGATGGTAACCGTCTCTTCGGGAGGAGTAACCGCAGTATCTATGATCCTTTCTGTATGTATCTGCGATCTTAAAAACTCATTGTCACTCGTTAGTTGCGCCACTAGGGCGTTAGATCTGGCTGTTTGGGCTTTGATTTCATCTAGGTCTTTTTTGAGGGCATCGAGTTGTGCAAAGAGATTCTCCATGGTGAAGGGTCGATTTTTTTTAGGAGGACGATCGGGTTTCTTCGGCTACCGGCCCCACGGTGGGCGCCAAATTGTTTCGGTCAAATTTCGACCGGTGACAATCACGGATGCTTGATAGAGGGGGTTGAGGGGATAGATAGCCAAAGATATATGATCGTCGCCAGTCAGGAGATAAACGAATGTAAATAAGAATGAAAGTAACAAATATATAAGTCAAACTAGATGTAAACACAATACAAATAAAGAAGAATTGCTTATCTCTCCTTTAATTAATGGTAAACTTGAGATTACAAACTGCCGGTGTCTGGCGTCCAGGATCCAGGATCCTGCAGAAAACTGTTCGAATGCGAAGAGACTTTTGAGTAATATCTGTTGCTATGGCTGATTACACATGAGATTGAGAGAGGATTACAATGTGTGGATGAGAATGAGTCGTGCCCCCCTTTACATGGCTGAAATTAAACCCTTTTTATAGCTAAAAGTATGTGGGAGATAATGGGTAACTTCCCCCTAAAAAGTAGGCTTTGAATGGGTCTTCCACGTTGGGAGGTTAATGAGTAACAACCCCTGAACAATAGGCCTTTGAATTGCTGAATACGATCTGGTCAAAGAGGTTACAAGAAATCCCGAAAATCTAGGGATCTCGTTGGTGCTGCAGGGCATCCGCTGAGCAGTCAGGATCCGGTAGACGGTGACTATCCGGTGTAACCAAGCTGAAAGTTTTGGGCTCAACAGTACGTATATTGCTAAATCGGTACAACAGTATATCAATATATATTTTGGAAACCCCTTTGATACCTAATTTCTTACTTTTTTGGTTGGTGTCGGAATAAAAAATTATTTCAGAAACACAAGAAACAATAGTAATATCGGTCTTAGTCTTCGTGTCATGCACGAGATTTTATAGTATTATTGCATTATTTATTGTGTCCGAATCAGGTGAGAATGAGTGCGCAAGGGAGAAATAAGAAAGAACAAGAGCCGTTGGATGGAGAAAAATCAAGGGCGCTGATCGTTTCACTTGAAAAGCGAAAAAAAAACGACATGAGTGAATTATTTGCGTATTTTTGAAACAAAATGGATATACAGTGTGTGCACCCATATTATTCATGAAAACTGTGATTTTGTTCATCAAAACCTATTGTTTGTGCATCAAAATTGTGATTTTGTTTATCAAAACACTGATTTTGTTCATCATGACTGTGATTTTGTGCATAAAAATCTATTGTTTGTGCATCAAAAACCTATTATTTCTGGAAAAAAAAATGGTCGAATGTGTATCAAAATTGTATGCATTAATATATGTTTGTGCATCATAATTAGTCGTATGTGAGACAAAACTTATCTTATTTAGATACTACATTAGATGATATATATTTATTGGGCACTTTATTTGTTTCTCTTCGTTCTCTTAGCATTCAAAAGTTTATTTCAATTTACAAACAAAAGGAAATATTAATGAACAAAGTACTAGTAGTGATGAACAAAGTGCTGGTAGTAATGCCCACAAAGTGATGATAGTAAATAGTAATGCACAAACTTCATATTCATTGATACATAATGAAAAGTTAATTTTTTGATCCACAAAGTGCTCGCAGTTATGCACAAACAGATAGTATTAATGAATAAACATGGGTATATAAATGAACAAACAAGTGTATAACAATGAACAAATATGGGTATATCAATAAACAATTTTATTCAAGTTAGGGCATGATATTCATACAGGGAAGGTGAATTTATGGACAACTTGGGCAGCTCAGCATTTGATTAAAAGACAAAGCTTTTGGAGCATTAGAATTAGAGGACAGGCATCTTGGATTTGGAAATCCATTTTGCGTTTGAGGGGACCTATCCTAGACTCTCTTGGAAATGGAGGAATTAATGTGACTAGTGAGACAGCTTTGTTTTGCAAAGCTAATGGGAAAATGGATTGTTTTGCAGTCTATGATATTTTCATAACCCACTCTAGAGTGCTTGAGTGGTGTGCTATTTTATGGAGTGGTGTTCATGCCACGAAATGGAGTTTTATTTGCTGGCTGGTAACATTAAACAAACTCCCTACTGCAAGTAAGCTTCATTGCTAGGGTATAATTGATAAGTGTCAATGTGCCTTATGTGATTCAGATGATGAAGATGTTAAGCATTTTTTTTTCAGTGCCATGTGGTCAGTAGCATGGCTAACAGAGTTTGGGAATGGGTTGGAGTGTTTGTCATATTTCCTAGTCTGCAGGATTGGTGGAGATGGTTCTCCTCTACTCCGGCTAGAAAGAACAACATCTTTCAGAGCAAGCTGTTGGCTTTTACTTGTATCATATATTATGCTTGGAAGATGAGAAATGAAAAAATCTTCAAGAAAATCTCTCCACATCCTGAAGTTATAGCTCGTATGGTCATCAAAGAATGCAAGATGAGGATTACAGTGAAGATGAATTTAAAAGGGAGAAGAGGTAATGCAATAAGGTGTGGACTTGAGCTCTAATCTCTATGGTTTCTTGCTTCTATAAGTTGTTATTTCAGGGGTGTGTGGCTTTTTTCTTTGGGGGTTTTCTTGGGTTTTTTGAGGACTTTTGTTGCAACCCCTCATCCCATTTTTGTTGAGTGTTGTCTAGTGCTACTAGAACACTATGAGACAGAATGGGATATATTCCTTCTTCTTTGCATGTTTGCCTATAGTAAGTATGGAGAGCTCCTTGCTTTTGGATATACTTCTAAAAGGCAGTGCTGGGTTTTGGAGTTGCTAGACTTGGGTTTGAGTTGTACTTGTTTTGCCTTCTCTTAGGTGTGTTTGTCTGCATCCCCACAGTCTTCTTTTGCTGAGTGTTTTGTTAGTGCTACTAACACACGAGGACGCATTAGAGATTATGCCTTGCCTTTTATGGCTTGATAAGTCCCAAGATACAAGGAGTGTTCTGCATTAGGATATATAGACTTTGGGACCTTGCTAAGGTTTTGGAGATGCTAGGTCTCTGCTTGAGACAGTTTTTGAGTTGCATTTTTACAGTCTTGGCTTTTTGGCTTTGACTTGGTTGTCACTCTCTCTCTCTCTCTCTCTCTCTCTCTCTCTCTCTCTCTCTCTCATTCTATATAGTTTACCATTAGCGAATAAAAACAATCAAGAATATATCAATGAACAAATATGGGTAGATTTAAACAAATTATATATGCATAAAAAACTAGATAATATTGTATTTATACACATAAATAAGGTAAAGAAATTAAAATTTAAATTAAAAAAGTTCGAAATCGATGAACAATATAATGTTATAAAAACTCATTGCACAATTAGTCAGTATTGATGCACAATTGGTTAGTATTGATGCACAATTGGTCAGTATTAATGCACAAACTACACGCATCTTATAGAAATTTATTTTTCGAAAAATACGGGAAAAATTCGCTCGTGCTGTTTTTATTGAAAAGTACGTGAATAATACGGAAAAAATTCGCTCGTGCCTTTTTTTTTATCTTTTTTTAATGAATATTTAATCAGGGACGTCGATTTTTTGGAGGGGGCGACTAAGATTTATTCTTATTTCTCACATGAGGACCCAATCTCACGTGACTCTTTCTCTTATTTATTTGCATTTATTAAATTTTGATTAAATTTATATTTGAAAAGATATTTTTAGAAAACTATATGTATCTTATCTACAAAAAAAATATCATTTTGAAAAAATAATTATTAGAAATTGATAAAGCAAGGATTTTTTTAAACACTATATGTATCTGATCTAGAAAATATTCTATCCAGAAATAAAAGTAATATATTGATTTTTTAATATATAAATATAATTAATTAAAAATAATCCAATTAATTTTCAACCAATTAAATTAATTTTGAAAAAAGACGGATGATGTGTGGTCGTATTAAATATTATTTTAACCTCGTCTTTAGTATATGATGTTGAATTGAAAATTTTAGATGATACCCTTGCTTGAATTAGTTTGGTTCATGTCTTAACTTATGATTTTTGTTAGAACTAGTTGTACCCGTCATGTCGTGCACGACTATGGTTCGGTATTTTATATAATATGAAAATTAATGTAAGTAATTTATTGCCTATACAATGTACAATTTTTTTTTGGAATTGAATAAAAAAAATTAAATATAAATTATTATGTTTAATGTTGAGAATAAAAAAAGATTATTAAGGTAAAATAATGTACATTTCTCATTTTCCTTGATGGTATTTCATAGATATTTAATTCAAAAAAAAGATATCATATTAATAAAAAAAAGACAAAATACATATACAAACACCTGTACTTGTGCAAAAAAGTCACTTAGACACCTCACCTTTCGTTTTGTTCTATTGAGCACTTGAACTTAGCTTTTTCTGTTGTATTAAACACTTTTTTGCTGATGTGGCAATTAGCGTGTAATGCACTCTCTAATGGGAGAGTGAAGCTTAAATGATCCTAAATTTTAATCTGATGTGGAATTAATTAAAAAAACAAAGTAAATGACTTAAAAAGCCGACGACATTGCTCGATCCATTCTCTTCTTCGTCAACCTTCATCCATTCTTTCCATTCTCTTCAACCAGACAGGATCAAGCCATTGGCTTCTTCTTGCCATTCCCTTCTTCTTGCCCAACCAATCTCACTTGTGTCGGCGATGTCTTCTTCCTCGAGCACTTGGTCTCAATCGGACGGCCAACCCCGATTCGTTTTTCCGGAGTGTTATTGTGGAGTCGTAGCTTGACTAAGACACTCATGGATGAAAATGATAAAAATATGAAAAAGATAAAAATAAGATTTACATAAAATAATAATTAAATTAAGACAAATTAGTAGTAAATATACAAAAACAAAGTCAATATTGAGAAAAAGGTATATCTTTTTTCAAAATTGGAATTGCACCAAAATTAATTAAGTGGGTACCCATTTTTATTGAAAAAATGCCCACTCATCCCCCAAATGCAATTTTTTAGCAATTAAAGAAAAAGGTAAATTAAAGATTTATGTTTAATTTCGTTTAATTCGAAAATTGAATTTTAAACCGTTTGTTCGGAAATTAAATTTTTTTAGGAATAAAAAAGTTTTGTAACCGTCCATATAAAAAGTGAGCATAACTAAGTAAATTACCCAAAACAAAAAAGGATAGAATTTCGCCGCTATAAATCGAACATGCCAAACCCTACCTAGATCACGTTTCGTTAAATCGAACAACTTCATTCAAAGCCAAAATACCGCAAACTAAAAACCTAATCCAAAGCCATGGTTTCATTCTCAAGCCGTAAACTAAGATCTGTCCTTAAACACACTAACTTCAAACGCTCAAGAATCGTGAATGTTGTCAAGGAATATTGCAGTTCATTATTACGCCCAGATCAGGAGAGCCCGAAGACGGAAGGTTCGAGTAATGTGAATGAACAACAACAACATCAACATCATCCACTCAGTAACATAGATTCGAGTATTTTGAATGAATTGAATTTCGGTTTTGGATTCGACGAAATCGGTTTCTCGGATCAGGTCCTCCGTCTTGAGATCATACCTTCAGTTTGGTTTTCGTCCATACATGATGATTCAGAATTCGGTACTAGTACTGATTTTGAGACAATATTATCCAAATCATAACTTTCATATTTTTGTGATCTTCACCACGTAACTAATTATGGAAGGGAATTCTAAAAAAGATTCTTTCTTTTAAAAAAGATGTATTAATGTTTCTTTTACACCTCATTCTGTTGACAAAATAAAAAAACATACATAATGACAGGATGTACTATATAGAAAGACAGGATGGAATTTTCATGGTGACATCAGTTAACTATTTCATGATCGGGTAGTTATGAAAGACCATAAATAAGAAGAATAATTATAGAATATTTCTTAGAAAATATAATGAAAATCACAACTTCCATATTAACGTGATCTTCACCAAGATTGGAGGGAGGTTAGCGCTAAAATCCCGCCAAATTTGTTACCACGATGGGAGGGGGGGTAACTCTCGTTTTTACTATTTTCAATATGTTTTCCATATTTCTTTTAAAACTCATAAATCAAAAATAGAATTTTTTCTTTATTTAAAAAAAGATTATTAATGTTCATTTTATAGCAAAGATGCCCACGTGGGTATTCAAATGCTATTTCAGTATAACATGGTCATTTTTGCAATAAACATTTTTAGTTGGTGTATAACTGCAAAATCGCCTTAAATTAATACATGCAATATAATAAAATATGAATGAAAAGATTAGATAATTTACATAAAATAATAATTAAATTAATTATAGAATATAATTAAAAAAATAATTTGTTTTCATTCAAGGTGGGGCAAACTCATTTTGTGGCTCGATAAAGTAAAGATTAGATAAGATTAAATTTTATATTTTTTATATTTTTTTTACTTTCTATGTACCTTAATTTAGAGATTATTAAATATTTCAATAAATATATTCAATATTATATTACCTATTTTTATTATTTTTAAACATTATAAGTATTTATCATTAATTTTTTATTATAAACGAAAAAATATATATGTCTATAAATAAATTCGTAAAAAGATATCATGCTAAAAGATAAAAGATATTTATACTTATTTTAAAATATTTTATACTTGTTATCTTTAATTTTAAATATTTGTATAAGGAAGTTTTCAAAAGATATTGTTATACTAAATAGTTATTTCTTTGATGTTAAAGATAGATTTAAATAGTTAAAGAAGAATTTAATAGGAAAAAGTTAAGATATTAGGAATAAAAATTAATTTTGTAAATATGAGGTGTGGTCAGAATCGTTCTAGTGGCTCGAAAAGGTACAACTTTAATATATAGTTATAAATTATAAGAAAAATTGTTTTTATACAATAGATTTTTTATATTTTGTTAATTTAATACCCAATTATAATTTGAAAAAATAAAAATAAATTCAAAAAATATAATCTATAAAAATATTTTAATTTCTAAATAGATAACACTAGATAATTTAAAAGAAGACGATTATTTGACAATCATAAATATCATTCGAAAATAGGGTCAATGCCCTTGAGATTCCGACATGGTGGTGTCAGATAACTCGGTTTGACTCTCATGGTTTGATTCTTTACATATCAACCATGCTCTAGGACGCACTCCGTAAGAGCAGGCCCGGTCCAGAGGGTGGGGCAGGGTGGGTGCAAGCCCAGGGCCCATAATTTTTAGGGGCCCAATTTTTTTAATGTAGTATATATAAAAGAGTGTTTAAAAGATCATAAATTACAAGTTGGTCTAGTGGAATAGTGTTCTTATCTTTATTAAAGAGGTCTTGAGTTCAAATCCCACCACTTTAACTATATTCATTTTTAAATGTGGGCCCTATTATATATCTTTTATTTAATTTATCTTTCTTTGCTATTAATCAAATAGTGTAGTCATGTATTACCATATTTATTGTAAATTATTCTTATTTATATAATTGTCTATATTTTTACCGGTTCAAATAAAAATATACCGGTTCAAATAAAAATAGTGGTTGAGCTCTTAGAATAGTATTTCGATGTCTTTGTTTAGACTACTCCATTACAAAATCAAGTTGGCACACATAAACAGTATGTTTAAAGTTACAACGATTGGTGCAGAGCTAGCTAGTTTGATCCACCGAATTCGGGGAGGCAATGAATAAGAAAAAGTGGAATAGCTATAGATTATTAACTAGAAGAAGCATAAGCAAAACCAAGGTGGGTGTGTATTCTGTAGCACGCCATCTTGCTTCAAATTATATGGAGAGAAGGAATGAAGGCTAAAAAGATGTGTGTTGAATTCAAGGACGACCATCCAATTTTGTAAAAAAAGTAGTGTAGGGGCCGAAGCTTCAGGAAGAAGTGTCGTTTCAGTCTAGCTTCAAATTTAACTTTTACCATGTGCGCTGTTGTGTGCTTTGTCTCTCTTTTGCTCGCTCATCGTTTCAACCAACCATGTTGATGGTCCCATGTTTCACCTTATTCCACCCCCAACACATTAACATTAAGCAACCTTTTCCATTCTCTAATTTGTTGTCGATCACTTTAAAGTACACCTCTCATCATTTACTGATCAAGTACCGATCGACTCTCTTCCACTCAACTTTAATCAAGCAACAATCATCTGATTAACAACCCAACAAATAATCTTCCTTCCTTTGGTTATCAAAAGTATTCCCTGCAATTTTTTTTTTCACATAGTGCTTTCAAACAATATTTGAGTCTTCCAAGTATCAAATATAGTGCTTCAACACAATATTCGAGTCTTTGAAATACTTATCTTTCAAAAAACTGATTTTAGATTCTTCTACCGGTGGGTAAATAAGTTGGATCGTGCATATTTTTATAGATTATATTTTTTATATAATTCATAACGGACCTACCATATAAACCCAATAAAATTCAAAACTAAAATCATATGACAATGGCTGAAGTAACTTATGAATTATATGCAATTAAGCAATTTTAGTCTCAATCTTTTCATGTGGAAAACACTCAACACGCTGCCTCGAGTGGCAACTACCTGGACGAATAGTCACTTGGATACAGTGGTGGAGCTAGAAAAACTTAAAAGGGGATCAAATTTAGTTGTGATAATAGGTTGTAATGTGTGGATGACATAGTGAAAGAGACCGAAAATTATTATTATTACTACAATATATATTAATCCTTATATAGAATAATAACACATAATTAAAAATTGTTACTTAACCCTATAAAACTGAAAGTTTGTTGTAAATACCTTACGTTAGTAGTTCGATGTACATGACCTTTAAGTTACTATTTCTCATTTAGAACACATAAAACACCCTTTGAATTTAACTCTCCTATTCAAGTGTAAGTTTGTAACAACATCCCTCTATTAGATTCTAAATAGAGGTTTGTGTAAAGACAAAGAAGTAGTAGAAGAAATAAGAACATATAAGAGTTTTCTCTCTAAGCTTTATTCCACTTTTTTATATTGAGTTTAAATCTCGCCAAATATTATAACACGTTATTAACACGAGTCTCTATTATCTAATTTGAGTTTTGTTAAGCTTGAAGGTATAATTTTCTATCTCTTTTTGTTTTCAATCATGAAATTTTTTTTACGAAAAAAACCGTTTTGAGGAGTATGCTATGTAGTTGCCCAATTCGGAATCTTCTACATCAGAAACTCATTTTGTCTTCCTAGATTTTGAAAGTTTTTTTTAATAAAATAGGAGCATGGTTTTGAATTGATATAAGATACGAAGAAAATATTGAATTCACCTTATAAATTGTGAGAAATGTTTTTACTCAAAATAAAATAAGTATGATATTGTTTATTATAATAAGAACAAGAAAAAGCTTGTTCAAAACTGATCTAAATCAGCCTTAAGACGACTCATATATAATATATGCATAATGTTAAACATATATGATTAATTCTTTTTTATAATCTTTATATGTAGTAACTAAATGACAAGCATCCCTAAAAGAGAATTTAAAATCCTTGACTTGTCGGGTCAAAAATTCCTCGAATGGAGGGTTGATGCCATGGCTCACCTTAAAGCAAATGGCCATGAAAAAGCAATAGTGGCAAACAACGATGCCACCCCTCAAGAAAAGGCAAAAGCCATTGTGTTTCTCCGCCACCATATTCACGAAAGTCTCAAAACTGAGTACTTAGGATCCAATAGAATTGTGGGATAGCTTAAATGAGCGTTATGGCCATCAAAATGAGCGAGGTCTTGCTCTCACAAGCACTATATGAATGGAACACTTTAAGATTCCAGGACTATAAGTTCATCACCGAGTACAACAATGCTATTCATAGGATCACATCTCAATTGAAACTATGTGGCCATATGATTACCCAGCAAGAAATGTTGGAGAGAACTTTCTCCACTATGCATGCCTCAAATGTGTTGTTACAACAAAAATATAGAGAGAGAGGCTTCAAAAGATATTCTGATTTGTTGAAAGTATCGCTGGTTGCTGAAAAGAAAAATGAGCTCTTGATGAAAAACCACAATCTCAGGCCAACATGCTCAATTCCACCTCCAGAAGTAAATGCTACGAATAATGGATTCAAAGATGGAAATGAAAATGAACATGGACAATAGTCACGACGCAATAATGGTTGTGGACGTGGACGTAGCCGTGGTGGTTGTGGTCATGGTCGTGGTCAAGACTATAATAAAAGTCATGATAATCACCATGAGAATGATGACAACAAGAGGGATGGAAAGCGAAAGGTCCAAGCGGATCAAAAAGGATCTTCTCAGAAATCCAAAACTATATGCTATAGATGTGGCAGGATGGTCACTGGTCAAAGATATGCCGCACAGCTCCCCACTGGGTGAAGCTCTATAAAGCTCAAAAGAACAATGAAAAGGCTACAGAGACCAATTACATGGAAAATGAAGGCGTGAGTAAACCGTCGGTGACTAGTTTGGATGTCTCTGATTTTCTCAACCTTGAGAATAATGATGATTTTGCCTTAGAGGCCTAAATGAAGACAATATCCTCTAAATATCCATATTATATTTCTTCTTAAATAAAATGTTGCAATGTTTTTTTAGTATGTTTTTTTTCGAACTTGAAGGACTTTATATAATGATAAAACTATCCTTGTATCATATATATATATATTTATTATAATAATTTTTATTATTAATGTCTTGATCTTTATTTTCTTCTTTTATATAGAAAACATGGATTCACTTAATGTGAAACCCGATGGGAAGGAGCAATGTCTCCTAGACAGTGCAACGACACACACTATTTTATGAAATAAAGAATACTTCACACAATTGAAAGCCTTTGAAGGAAATGTTACTACAATATCTGGTGTTGAACCTCGTTGAAGGCTCAGAAAGAGCTATTGTTATACACCCAAAGGGAACAAAATTAATAATAAATGACGCATTATATTTGAGTAAACCTCGAAGAAATTTATTGAGTTTTAAAGATGTGTGTCAAAATGGGTTTCATATGGAAACCATGAATGAAAATGGGAGATAATATTTGTGCATCATAACACCTGAATCTGGATATAAACTTGTCCTTGAAAAAATGCCAATGCAAGCCTCCGGTTTATACCATACATATATCTATCCGTTTGAGGTTAATATAGCGACCAATAAAAGGTCAAATGCTCAACCTACATTTACATTGTGGCATGACCGCTTGGGTCATCCGGGATTAGGAATGATGCATAAAATCATAAAGAATTATACTAGGACACCCATTAAAGGACATTAAGGTTTTGTTGTCTAGTGATTTTATTTGTAGTGCTTGCTCACTTGGAAAGTTGATTATCAAGCCCTCTAAATATAAAATTGCAAGTGAGACTCCAACATTCTTAGAAAGAATCTAAGGAGATATATGTGGACCAATTGTTCCACCATGTGGACCATTTCGATATTTTATGGTGCTAATAGATGCATCCACATTTTGGTCCCATGTAAGTTTATTGTCAACTAGAAATTGTTCCACCAATTGTTCTACCATGTGGACCATTTCTAAACTCCTTGCTCAAATAATCCGATTGAGGGCTCAATTTCCGGATTATACAATAAATAAATCCGACTTGATAATGCAGGAGAATTTACATCAAAAACTTTCAATGACTATTGTATGTCATTTGGGATTGATATAGAGCATCCAGTGGCACATGTTCACACACAAAATGGTCTCGTCGAGTCATTAATAAAACGATTACAATAATTGCTAGACAATTGCTTATGAAATCAAAGTTACCATCATCTGCATGGGGACATGCAATATTGCATGCTGCAAGCTTGATTCGATTAAGACCAAGTGCAAACCATGCACATTCCCCGATGCAATTGGTATCTGGTAAGGAGCCAAACATTTCACAATTAAAAATATTTGGGTGTGCAGTTTATGTCCCAATAGCTCCTCCTCAGTGTACAAAGATGGGTCTACAAAGAAGATTGGGAATTTATGTTGGTTTCGAATCCCCATTGATTATTAGTTTTTTCGAACCAACAACTGGTGATTTGTTTACAGCTAGTTATGTTGATTGTCATTTTGACGAAAATAATTTCCCAATCTTAGGGGGAGAGAAGAAAAGAGTGAACCTAGATCTGAAAGAAATCACATGGAATGTAACAACATTATCTCATCTTGATCAGAGAACAAAAATGTGTGAACAAGAAATCCAACAGATTATTCATCTTCAAAATATTGCAAATCAGTTACCTGATGCATTTACTAACACAAAGAAGGTAACTAAGTCACATATACCTGTAGCAAATGCTCCTGCAAGGATTGAAATACCTATTGGACAATCAGACCTGCCCATTGCAAGTGAGTCTACAATGCGTAGAAAGCGTGGTAGGCCACTAGGTTAAAAAGATTTAAAGCCGAGGAAGTTAAAGAACCAAAAGGGTATAGCAGGGGAAGCCTCAGGGGATCATGAAAATAGTGATAAAGGCAAAGAGATTGAAGAACAAAATTTCTCAAAAGAAGATATCCTAGATAATAATGAAACTATTGACAATTTTGAGATTTCCATAAATTGTGTGCAAACGGGCATACAATAGAATAGAAAGGATATCATTATTGATGATATATTTGCCTACTTAGTGGCTATTGATTTTGTGACTAAAGATGATGACATGAGCCAAAATCAGTGGACGAATGTTGCTGCAGGAAGAATTGGCCAAAATGGAAAGAAGCCATTGAGGCAGAATTAAAAGCACTTGAAAGACGAGAACTTTTTGGGCCTGTAGTTCATACGCCAAAAGGTGTAAAAGTAGTCGGTTGCAAATGGGTTTTTTTTTTACGAAAACGAAAGGAGAAAGATGAAATTGTAAGATATAAGGCAAGACTTGTGGCCCAAAGTTTTTCCCAAATTCTTGGAATTGATTATGAGGAAACCTACTCTCCAGTAGTCGATGCAACTACATTGAGATTTCTAATTGGCCTTATTGTCTTTGAAAAACTTTAAATGCGCCTCATGGATGTCGTTACTGCATATTTATATGGTTTACTTGATACGGACATCTATATGAAAGTCCCAAAAGGACTGAAACTGCATGAGGCTGAAAATTGTGGATCTCGACAAATGTTTTCTATAAAACTAAGAAGGTCATTGTATGGATTAAAACAATCCGGACGAATATGGTATAATCGCCTCAGTGAATACCTTATGAAAGAGGGATATAAGAATGATGCCATTTGTCCGTTTGTTTTCATCAAACGATTCGAAAATGGATTTGCTATTATTGCAGTCTATGTTGATGATTTGAACATCATTGGAACTTCAAATGAAATCCAAGATAATGCAAAATATTTGATGAAAGAATTCGAGATGAAGGACCTTGGTAAAACAAATTTTGCCTTGGCTTACAAATTGAGCACCTAAAGGATGGAATTTTTATCCACTAATCTAACTATGTTGAGAAAATTTTAAAAAGATTTTATATGGACAAGGCACATCTTTTGACCTTGATGTTCATGTTTTTAGTATAGTTTTTAAGTGTTTTCTTAAGTTGTTTAGCTTAGTTTAGTTGAGTTTTAGTGTTTGTTTTGTGTGTTTTTGGATAAGTTTACATATTTTGTGAAAAGTATGGAAGCTACTCCGTTTTCGTGTTTTTTATAGGTTTTTGTAGCAAAAAGGGAACATTTCAAAGGAGTTGAGATCGGGAGGTTGATGGTGGAGTATGGTGGAAGAAAAGAGAAGAAGAAGACGCTTTGAAGATTCTGACAAATAAAAAAAGAAGCTATGCAAAAGTACCTAAAATCAAGGATAAAGACCTTGATACCGACCCTGTGGGTTCGGTACCGAGCTGTGCAACAGAGTCCAAATCGAGAAGTTCAATCAAGAGTCCTACCGACCATGTGCAGGTTGATACCGAGGTGAACTGTGTCGGTAGGCGGAGCCGACTCTCAGTTTTTATATCTTTTATTTCGCAATCTATTAAGTTAGGAAAGTTCTATCTTTTGGAAACTTGATAGATAGTTTCTCTTAGTATAAATACCTTGTTTTAGTTTAGTTTTACAGGGGACTTTTCGGACGATTAGTAGGAAAGGTCGAGAGAGAGAGAGGGACAATCCTCTGTGATGTGATCAAGCCCACCTGAACCCACCTTCTCGGCCTGCCTCGAGTCGACGTTCTGACCAGTGCGCCAGCCTCCAGCTTGCCTCACGTCGGCGATCTGACTGGTGGCGCTCAATCACAAGCCATGGGCTGCAGCCCATGCACCCCAACCTGCAGGAGGTGGTACACCTTTTTATCCTGCAGGATGTTGGAGGGGGATTTGATCCCCTGACCTCCCTTTATCAAGGTGGGATTACCACACTTGATAACCAACTCTACTGTAGTGGAGTTGGTTATCAAGTGTGGTAATCCCACCTTGATAAAGGGAGGTCAGGGGATCAAATCCCCCTCCAACATCCTGCAGGATAAAAAGGTGTACCACCTCTTGCAGGTTGGGGTGCATGGGCTGCAGCCCATGGCTTGTGATTGAGCGCCACCAGTCAGATCGCCGACGTGAGGCAGGCTGGAGGCTGGCCCACTGGTCAGAACGCCGACTCGAGGCAGGCCGGGAAGGTGGGTTCAGGTGGGCTTGATCACATCATAAAAGTGTTTTTCTCTGTTTCGGGTTCAAGTTGTGTTTGAAGATTGAATTTCGATTTTAATTCAAGTAAGCTTTTGTTTTGTTTTCATTCAATGTTCTCATTCAATTTAATTGCTTGTTTTGTTTCGATCATGAGTGAGTAGTTCGCTTTTTCTAGGGTCAGGGTTGGAAACCCGGCATAGTTGTGCATGATTGAATGTGTGATGAATGTTTGATTGCCTTCTATCTTTTATCTACTTGTTTTGTGCTTATACTTAGACGAAAATCAAAGTAATTCGAGTTTATTGCTTGATCGAAAGAGAAAGTTGTAACCTTGAATAGTGATATTGTTCGATAACGAAAGTTTTGAGCTTTGGATAAAAAATAAGTAGAGAGTGAATTGATTCATGAAAATTGATTGATTTGCTTGCTTAAATCAACGAAAGTTGATAGCTCTATCCACAAGGCATGTTATTTATCCTTCACACTATTTTGAATGCATGATTATGTCGTGGAAAACCCTTATCCTAGATCCTTTTCTCCATTCGAATCACCTTCGTATTACTCTTTTCAGACTCGATACTGAGGGGTCCAGTTCTGTACCGAGCCTGTAGTTCTTTTGTGCTAGTTGTCTTGTCTAAGTCGAAGGTACCAAGGTACACATGATCTTGGGTTGTTCTACCGTAACCAAAGGGATGCCACTTTGGTCGGATATGCAAATGCAGGGTATTTATCTGATCCACACAAAGCCAAGTCAGAAAATGGTTATGTGTTTACATATGGGGGTACAACTATCTCATGGAAATCAACAAAGCAAACTGTGAAAACCACATCATCAAATCAAGCAGAATTGATTGCTTTGTATGAGGCAGGAAGAGAATGTGTAGCATTATGGGCAATGATTCAATTTATTCAAAAAGAATGTGGAATGTGTCCCATCACTAATGATCCAATAATATTATATGTAGACAATTCAGCATGCGTTGCTCAGATGAAGAAAGGCTATATCAAGGGAGATCGCACTAAACAAAATTTTTCTTTACTCGTGAGTTAGAAGAAGCGGGACAAGTTGATGTCCAACAAATTCGCTCAAATGACAACTTGGCTGATTTGTTCACAAAGTCTATGATCCCCAAGAAATTTGGAGCATTGGTATCCAGGATTGGAATGTGCAGACTTCGAGACATACATTGAAATTAATGGGAGCATATATTATATTCGTTGCACTCTTTTTCCCTTCGATCAAGTTTTTGTCCCACTGGGTTTTGCCTGACAAGGTTTTTAATGAGGCAACATCAAAGCATATAAGAGATTCAAGATTGCACTCCTTGAAAGATGTTCGCTAAATTGAGGGAGAGAGTAGTTTACATATGTGTTGTACTCTTTTTCCCTTTATGTTGGTTTTTATCCCACATGGTTTTTCCAAGTGAAGTTTTTTAACGAGGCAATATGTAAACTACAAGATGTACATCTAAGGGGGAGTGTTGTAAATACCTTAAGTTAGTAGTTGGATGTACACAGTGGCGAAGCCAGAAAAGTTCGGAAGGGGGGTCGGACCTCGAACAACTTTCCTTAGAAAAAATGGCTAGTTTAACACATTGACATATATAGAAGATGTATTGAATATATAAAGTACACAAAAAAAAATTCAAGATAGTTTAACATAAAAATAAATTCAAGTTACATTTGTTTCTCTACTATATGACAATTGGCATCTACGAATGTCTAAAGTCCGAAAACGATTCAAAATAATTTCACTATCAATTTAAACTACTTTTTGAAAAATCTCCATTCTAATACAATCAACAATAACCTAGTAATTTAAACAACTTTTCAAAATCTAATAATTAATAAATAATAATTAGTTAATCAATACTACATATTATACATTTATACATCATCAAGAAATCACCAATTTACCCAATTACTCATCATGGCATCGTTAATCATTCACCAATAACAATTATAGAATCTAAATATCTAAATAACAATTATTCACATTTTAGCACACTAGCATAACATTCAATAGCACTCACCCCACTAAGCAGCTGCAGGATTAACCGATTGAATAACTAAAAATGAAAAAGAAATTCAAATCAAAATTAATTGAAAAGCATGTTTGTTTAGATAGTAAAAGACCCAATTTTAATTACAAGCCCAATTCAATTACTTAGAGCCAAATTCAATTACTTATTTCTTTTTTAATTAAAAGCTCATCTTCCCCAAATTCAATTACATTCAGCCGCCGTTGACAATTCCCGACTTCCTCGACTCCCTAGTTCCCAGTTGCCCACTGCACGTAAGCACACAATACACTCCGCCCACTTTCCGGCTATCTCTTTCTCCGCCCCGCCTTCGCCCCGTCCCCGGGGGCGGCTCTGTACAAACTCCCGGTCCTCTGGCCGCCTGTGGGGGCGACTATCCCCACCCGCCCCCTCCCTCCACCACTGGATATACATGACCTTTAAGTTACTATTTCTCATTTAGAATACATAAAACACCCTTTGAATTTAACTCTCCTATTCAAGCGTAAGTTTGTAACAACATCCCTCTATTAGATTAAAAATAGAGGTTTGTGTAAATAGAAAGAAGTAGAAGAATATATAAGAGTTTTCTCTCTAAGCTTTATTCCAATTATTTATATTGAAATATTATAACAAAGTTCAATTAATTAATCTAGGTATAATTATAGAATTTTAATTTCTTATTATATTCATGTATAGTATAATATTAACTAGATAATTTAAATGAATCAAATTCTTTCTTTATAATTTTTATCAAATTCTTTCTTTATATGTTAAGCAACTACTTATATGTTTATAAGTGACTACCTATATAGATTATTAATCCTAAATATCTTACAAAGTAAATAAAAAATAAAACAGATATAAAAAAGTAATTACATTTTGTTAAGTGGCTAATTGAACAAATTTTCATCGAAATGTCTTAAAGAAATAAGAATCTATGTTGCAAAGTAAAAAAATTGAAAAAACAATGAAGGCTAGACGGGGCCAAAGGAGGAATATATAAGCTTACTAATTGAGCTTACAAAATCGAACACATCACAAAATGGGGTGACCATTATTTTTTTGGTAGAAAGGAAGGCTAGACACCCATTTTATTTATAATAAGGAACGTCTTACATAGTAGGATATAACATATTCGTCTCATAATACATCCGTTTCGCAATGTACGTAAGTCATTTTTTTTATTTATTTTGCACACGAATTAAGACAAGCTTAAAATGAAAAAGATGATAATTTAATACTTGTTTTTATCAATGCACTATTAACTCTTTAACCACTAAAATTGCTTGAGTTAATGAATGTTGTTGGAATGTTAGTTAAATTAAATAGAGTAATGACCTATTTTAGAGAATTTTATATTAAATAAGGGAAGGAATGACTTACATTATGAAACACCTTTTAGAGCTAAAAATGACTTACATTGCGTAACAAAGGGAGTATATAGTGAGTAAATCATCGGGGGATCATTAAAAAGAATAAAGTCTCCCATGAAAATTTCCAAATCTAGCCAACCAGTCAGGTGCGACATTTGCATTTGTTTTATCAGATTTATTTCCACAATCTAGTCAGGTTCAGCAATTAAGGCTCTAATTTTGTAGACCATGGCAACAAAAGCGTTTGAGGGGGCGACGATCTCCGTGTTCGCCCGAGCAACTTCACTAGCATCCATCCCAAGGATAACTTGCTTGATACCGATTTCCCTTTCTATCGTCAAACCTTGTAGATTTCCCAGTAATTCAGCCCTAAAAGCTAAGCTTCCCTCCACCGTCGCTGTAAACGCCTTAATGAACTTTCCGTCATGGTCTCAGATTAGGCCGCCTGCCCAAACTTTTGCCTCTCCATGGACATACGATCCATTTGTGTTTAACTTCAGCCAGCCAACGGGAGGTTTCTTCCTGAGCAGCACATCTCCGTTCTTGCACATTCCGTCATCGAGCTTCTTATCCAATTTCCCTTGCACTGTCAAGTACTTCCTTGCCTTAAGCAAAATATACTGAGCTTTGTCTTGTTGTGTAACACTCTCATCTCGGAAGATCCGAACGTTCCTCCAGAGCCACAACCACCACACCCTAGAGGCGAAAGTCGTCGGCCAAATACCCCCTTTTTGCAAATTCATTTCGATCCAATCCTGAAGCATGCCTCGATTGAATTCATCCCAGAGATTACCTTGCACTGGATGGTTCCACACTTCCCCTTCTCTTGGGCAATCTCTAACAATATGTAGGGCTATCTTAGAAATAGCTACACCATTTTCACAAGATGGGTTATTACTGATGTGCCTCCTAACCCGTTGCGCATTGGAAAGGATACAATCATGAGTGAATAGCCAAAGGAACACTTTAACTCTTTCCGGTGCTTCAACCTTTCAGACTCGCTTCCATAGCGGGTTTTGGTTCCCATCTTGATCTTTCCTTATGATTTCAATAGCCGATTTGAGAGTAAACTCGCTACTTCTAGATTCTCTCCTTAAAAAGTTATCTCCAACATCTTCATCTGCCAACTGGATTTCTAGATGGTAGAGCTTATTAACCGCAGAAGTTTGCAATTGTACACTTTAGTTACACTCAAGAATATACATACTAAATGTTGAGCAGACTAAGGGTGATCGTTTCCCTTTGCCTCTCCCTAGCTCCGCAACTACTTAAATACAATCCCTCAAAGCTTATAAATCGTCATATTTTGGATCAGTAGCTTGAATATGATCTTAAAGCTGGCAAGCTTGAATAATCCATCAAGATTGGCAAACCGTCACTTTTGGGATCAGTCGCTACTTTATTTGGTAGGTTGCATGAACGATTCGATGAAGCTGACAAGTTTGAAGAATCTAGGAAATGAACCCACATCGAAAGCCAATGAAGCCAACAAGTTCGGTGGGCCGATAAGTAATGGTCATGCATATAACAAGCCTAACATACAAGCCTAATAAGGTTTTAACCCAAAAGGTTAAACCAATGGGTATGGGTTTTACCTTACTTATATGCTAAAAAATTTTCCTTTGGTTTTCTGATGTGGGAAGAATGCCCACTTTTTATCCCAACACGCTTCCTAAATATAATGGGCATGGACCAGTAAATATATACTTGAAGATGGGTCTAACATCTCATTCTCTTTTATAGCTAGCCCAAGATCGACGAGGAGCATCTCATTCTCTTATAGCTAACCCAGAGCAAAAAGAAATAGACCCATGATCGAACCTTCTATGATACCATGTAGGATTTTTGGGGGATGATATTAATGGGTGACGTGTCAAATATTTAACCATTTGTGTATTTAAGGTCATGATCTACCTTTCAACCCAAAAACATAAGCAAAAGACAAGAATATCAATGGAACACGATGGGTGTTCCAGAACAAGCTTGATGAAATAAGAAATGTGTCTAGGAACAAAGCTCGACTTGTAGCACAGGGATACAACAAGGAAGAGGGAATCGACTATGATGAAACTTTTCTCTAGTTGCTAGAATTGAAGCAATTCACCTCCTCATCACCTTTGCTACTTTTAAGGGATTCAAGTTGTTCTAAATGGATGTAAAGACAACCTTCCTCAATGGCTCTATTCAAGAAGAAGTGTATGTCAAGCAACCACTTGGCTTTGAAGATGAAGATCACCCAGATCATGTCTACTTCCATGAAAGAGCTTTGTATGGACTCAAGCAAGCACCTCAAGTTTGGTATGAAAGGTTTCCCAAGTTCCTGTTATCCAATGGGTATTAACGAGGTTCCATCGAAAAAACTCTATTCCTAAAGAAAGAATCAGGTGATATCTTAATCATTTAAGTATATGTTGATGACAATGTTTTTGGTTCCGCTAACCCCTTGCTCACAGAAAGGTTCGAGAAACAAATGAGTAGTGAATTTGAGGTGAGCATGGTACGGGAAATAACCTTCTTTCAAAGAGTTCAAATTTCTCAAATGAAGGAAGGAACCAAGATTCATCAACAAAAATACATAAAGGAAATGTTGGGAAAGTGTGGGATGGACATATCGAAACCCATTGATACTCCCATCTCTCACAACACGCGACTTGATGCAGATGAAGGAGAAAATAGCGTGAATCAAAAGTTGTATAGAGGAATGATTGGCTCCATGCGTTATGGCAAATCGACTTGACATTATGTTCTCAATGTGTTTGTGTGCTCGGTTCCAAGCAAATCCGAAGTAGTCCCACATGAAAGAGTCAAAAGAATCTTCAGATATGTCAACGAAAGAGATAATATCTGTTTGTAGTACTCAAGGAACAATTCCTTTTTTGAACTAGTTGCCTTCTCTGATGCAGACTTCACATGGCATCTTGTAGATCGAAAGAGCACATCTAGCATGAAATAGTTCTTAGGAGATTGGCTTGTATCTTGGGGATCAAAGAACTAAAATTTTGTGGCACTATCCACCGCTTAATTTGATTACATTGTCGCCGTTTCTCATTATTCCCATGTACTTTGCCTCAAATATCAACTTCAAGACTATTGTATGTCTATCAGAATTGTTCCCTTGAAATATGATAATACTAGTGCAATTAACATCTCTAAAAATATTGTGAATCATTCTAGAACTAAGCACATTGAGATTAGGCACCATTTCCTACTTGATCATGTAGAGAAAGGTTCCATAGAGATGGAACACTGCAGAATTGACGGACAAGTGACAGATATCTTCACTAAAGCCTTGGACAAACAACCCTTCGAGCATTTTCGAATGCTCCTTGGGATGATTCTTATAAATTAAACAAGTCCCGATCCACTTTTTCCTCCATGGTTGATTTGCTTAAAATTGGCATGATTAGGGAATTAAGTGTGAGAAACTTTCATTTTAATAATTGCATGTTTGCTTCGAAATGTTTCATTATTTCTTGCTTGGGAAGTATAACTTTAAGCATTGTATTTCTTTTTGGCCCAAAATGATCAATCAGATCTTGTCTAGCCCTTATTATAAGCCGAAATGATGGTTGATCATATTACTTGTCCCTCAAGCCTGATCTAGGTAGATGTTTCCTATGAGCTTGTTATGTGGAAACCCCAAAACTATATTCAATTACCTGGTGATAGCTTGCATATAGGTAGTGTTTAGGATACATGTTTACGTTTCTTTTGCATTGTTTTTAGGTACTTTTAGTTAGTTTCTTTAGTGTCTTAGAGTGTCTAGAAGTTTTGGGTTTTTGCACTTGTTCTATGTTGTTTTACAGGTCTTAAAGTGAACAAGTGTGAAAGGAATGGAAACCGGGAAAAGAACGCTTGAATTCAGGCCGTCCATTGGAGTTGTTGGTTTGACACCTCTGTCTTGTAAGGCCTCGTTCGGGAGCTACAGTTGTATGATGGAGTTGAATTTGTTATCATTGGAAAGAGAATTCAAAGAGCTACAATTCATGTTTCTACTCCGAGTCCAAAATTCAACTCGAAGGAAGTCAAAACAGCCCCCGAAGTGTGACATGAATCTTGAACCGAAGGGGATGACGAGTTGCTGGCAGCGGGTGCCGCCAATTACTAGACCGAGAATTTAGTCCGCGAGTGCATTATGTCTTACTATTATTATTTTAGGCTTATATCCTATGTGAATGATGTTGTTTGGACCTAGTTTCCTTCTTTATATTAGGAGTTTTGGGAGAAGAAACTCAAATTCTCATTTTCATACTTTTCATTCTAAGTTTTACATAATTTCTATGGAGAACTAAGCCCATTTGCTTAGTCAGACAGTTGAAGTATCGTTTTGAATAAAGTTGTGAGATTTCTAATTCCTTATCTATCGCTTGCGTTTAATTTTATCTCTTGCTTGATTGTTTATGATTTATTTCAACAGTTTCTAGCCTGATCAACTAGGGTTTGTTGTTATTGAATCTATTGCTAGATCTAGAGTGTTACTGGTTGAGCATCTCTAGTTCATAGTAGCAACTGCATCGTACTAGTATCTGGTTGTGCTAGTCTTATGCATAAGAGATTTGATTTGCATTATAGGGTAAAAGCTGGTTGTTTTATGCTAGAATTGTATCCTATTATATTCCTATCCTTATTCCTTCAATTAAACTGAATCATTGATGGTTTCGTGGTTGTTTAATTAGTTAGATATAATAATATTTGATTGTGTTGTTAGTTAGAATTAAAAAGGAATTGGAAAATCCATTGCATGTGATATTGAGGTGAAATCAATGATCAACTTGTCATACAATTCTGGATATTTGTTTGCCTAAACTATCTGCCCAAATATTGTTATTCACAACCTTTATTGCTTTGTTAGCTTTGCATGGTTAGAGTTTGTTACAATAAAAAAAAACCTTGTTCCTTGTTTGACACAAAACTAATTACAAAAGATAAAACATGTCTCCCTGTGGATTTGACATGGACTTCCTGAAGACCACATTCTTTTGGTTTGTTTGGACTCTTTTGCATAGCCGTGATTTGCATGATCATTTCACCGTTATCACCTGGATGAAAAAATTCCATTGCCTTGTTTTTGTTTGGATATTTCTATGCTTGATATTGTTTTTGTTAGGACTTTAGGTTGTGTTTTTGTTTTGTGGGAGTCTTGTATAAGTATGGGGGAGTTGGAAGAAAAGGTGGAAAAAGAGGAAATAAAACTCTTGTGTGAAAGTGAAAAAAAAATGAAGATGAAAAGTATGTTGCAAAGCAAAGAAAAAGTTGAGTACAATTGTTAGTAATCTTCATAAGTGTAAGAGAAAGAGCTGAAGAAGAGGCAAGAAAGAAAAAAATGAGAAGAAAGAAGAAACAAAGAGCTTGAATAAGTATGTTTGGAGTTAGTAAAGAAGTTTGGGAGTAGTAAGAAAAGAAAGTGTTGAAATTTGGGTTTAGGATTAGTTCTTTATCCCGGATTTAACACCACATGCCAAATATGATCCCTTCCAAATTTCTCTTTGCCTTGGCCCCATTTCAACCCTTAAAAAGACCTCTTGATTTTTGTTATGTGTTTGATCCCCATCGGTGGAGATTTAGAACTCTGATGCAAGCATATGGTAGTCTAGTTTTCATGGTTGATTTCGAGTGAAACACGTCCCTTAAACACTTGAGAGTTTGAGTGCAAACACAATAACCTTGGTGAGGTCTAGAATGAATGAATGGTCTTTACTTTCCGCTTATGATAATGCATGTTAGGAAGTTTTGGTCGGGTTTTTAATTATATGTGAAATGCTTGTTTGACTTGAGATGGATGTATGATTGCATTTCTATGGTGTGATTTGGATTTATGTCTTGCTTGAGGACAAGCAAGGGTTAAGAATGGGGGAATTTGATAGCTTGCATATAGGTGTAGTTTAGATGCATGTTTTATGTTGGTTTTGCTTAAGTTTTACTTAGTTTAAGGTTAGTTTCTAGGATCTAGTGTTTTCGGAAAGTATGCGCTTGTTTGCTCGGTTTTGCAGGTTTTTAGGTTCAAGAGCAACAACGGGACGAGGTTTGGATTGACCATGGCGGTGGTGGACGAGTTAAAGGAAGCTAGGAGGTGGTACAAATGAAGATTGAAGAAGTAGAAGTGAAGACCAAGGAAGGACCAAAAGCTCGGGATCAAGCCGAGCAATGTAGCCCGCGCAATCCTATCCGAAGCCGAAAGCGCGGGATGACACATTGCGCGGCCGCGCATTAGGGCAAATCGCGCAATCGGGAGTTTTCACATGGACATCATTTGGGCCGAAGTTTTGGGCCGAGTTCTTGGTTTTTGGGCTACGTTATCCGAGTATGCTTAAAGATAGATCTTTTTTAGGGTTATTTTAGAAGATATATATAAACCTTTTTTAGTTTATTTTTCTGATAACTTTTATCAAACTTTTGCAGGCTAGGGTTTTCTCTTGAGGCAAACTTTGAAACTCTTGTAAGTTTGTTTTTAATTTAAATAGGCATTGCTAATTCCATTGTGTTTGACTAGTTATTGAAATCATAGATTGCATATTATTGTGAGGTTTGATTGATTCTCAACAACTTGAATAGGTTTTATTCTGTAATATCCGCGATATTCCAAGAATTTTAAAACCAATTATAATATAATATCTATTATAATAAATTATTTTCTTTTCTCTAATTAAAAAGGAGAATTTCTAAATATCACATTAACTTCTATTATCTCTTTTAAAAGAGATTATCAAGAAAATTAAAATAAATAAAATTCAATAGATTGTATGAAGAACTTGAATTAGTAAAGAGGGCATTAATTAAAAATAATGTCTTTTAGATATTGAATTTATTTTATAAAATAAATTACATAAAGGCCTAAAAATCTAGTTACAAGCTTTGTAAAAAGAATGCAAGAGCCGGGATTTGAACCCGAGACCTCTTGCAAACTCAACCCACACGCCCCCTCTCCAATCCCGCTAGACCAATTGCAATTTCTTACTCCTTCTCCCAACCGTTTTAATTAATAGCAATTAATCCCTTCTTCCCCAAAATTGAACATTAGACAATAGTCTGATAGAAGTGACGTGATGGAAATTTTGGCCATTGCATGCTACCTTCACCTCCCTTTGCTTGTTGAATCTCCATTCTTACCTCACCCTCTCATCACTATTGAAGAAGCACACAAAGGACCAATGGTTGAGCACTCCCTCCACCACCATTGGTGAATCCTCTCATGGCATGGATCCCTGGCTCCTCCCAAGTTGCCTATAAAAAGGCTCCTATTCATCCATTCTACTCACACATTCAAACTCTCCTCCCCTTCTCCTAGCATTTCAATCTCTTTGGGTTCAATAATCAGCCACATTCAAGCCTTATACCTCCATTAAAATACCACAAAAACACCACAAAATCTCCTCTTTCTCCTCCTTGCTTGCTCGCCGGACCGCCCAACCCCACCGGGAGAGCCACCAGCCCACCGCCGAGCCTGTCGGAGCCCACGCCGGAGCCACCGCCGCCCCTGGTCGCGCCACCCCTGTCCGCCGGTCCTCTCCCCTGCCTCTTCTCCAGTATTCTGTAATACAGAATACCAAAAGTATAAAATTTTATCCTAAATCCTATTTATCTAATTTATGTATGTATAAATTTATAAAGCTTTTATAGATTGTTAGAAATTATTTAAGTAAAATAAGAAGTAAAAATATGTGAGTAGGATCTTGTTAGTTAAAAGCTAGAAACAAAGTTGAGTCACCATGGTAACTTAAGTTAAATAAAACAAATAGATGAATTTAATTGAATTTATTAGTAGCATGCTCATTCATAATATAAATAGATCTTTATAAAATAAATGGAGCATATAAAGTTTGTAATTACCATTATCATCTTTATACAAAAATAATAACAATGTCTCTAGTAGATAAAAATTATTGCATGTCCTAATCTATGGAAGATATTATATTTATAAAGTTGATCATAATAAATAGAATTATGAAATAAATTCTTTGCTCAATAAAAATATGAATTTAGCATACTTTAAATGTGAAAATCTTTATAAGATATAAGCTATTATTAGGATATGATAAGAGTAACTATAAAATAATATATGTTTAGCATATGATTTTTGGTTATAAAATATAATAGAGATCTAAAGACTATAGTTTGACTTTGGATAGTGGTTTGATGAAAATATAATACTATTAATGAGAATATTACTAAGGTCATCTATAAAAAAAATATATTTTTTTTAATAGTTTCTAAGTGTAGAGATTTGGCACAAGACATGATTTCTAAGTTAAAAATATCAAGTAAGATATTACAAATAATATAGGATATTATAGCATGAAGATGACTTGCATGAAAAGAAATCTTTTAGATATAAGGGAGATATTATTTTTGTAAACTACAAATATTATAATAATGGATTATGATTATGAAGTAGGATATTTTTTAAGTCATGAATATATTTTTACAAGACATGAGGATATTAAAGTCTATGATCAAAAATATTTTATAAGTTTATAAAATAAAAGGACTATAAGAAACTATAAGAATAAAATAAGTAGAATTAATTTCATATATGTTAATATTAGTAAGTTACTTTATAAAGGAAATAGAAATTCCTAATTATGGAAATTTACATAAAAAGAGATTATAATTATGATAACCTTATTTAATATGAACCATAGAAGTAAATAAAAGTTTACTAAGAGTATATTATTAACAAAATATTCTTGGTAAGAGATATATCACTTCAAGACCCTTAAGGAATTTAAAAGTAATATTCTAAATTAAGATAAGTACATAAAAAGGTTAAAGTGATTTTCCTATAAATTAAGGAAAACTTATAGTTTTATAAGAATAATACTTCAAGGCAAAGTATAAAAAATTTATGAAATTTTACTTGGTTACTTATAGTAAAGAAATATCAAATAAAGTTAAAAGAGATTATTTTAATAAAGGTTTTATGGAATAATAAGGATATTACAAAGCCAAAATAATAATAAAGGAATATTATTATTTTAAGGAAAATAACTTTCTAAATTATTATTTTAATAATTTAGAATCTCAAAAACTCTCTTATAAAATATTATAATAGATAATCCAAACTTTGGGAGGGAAATCATGATTTAAGCCCTTTCGTAAATTTCCGTATCGATAGGTCAGAATCCTCGCTCGTAGTCGGGAATCGCATAAGTTCGTCAAAGCTCGTTCGTTAGAACCCGTTACGCTAAGGCAAGTGGAATTTCCCCTTGTGACCTTTTATACTTCGCCTACATGAAAATTCTCGATGCTGGGAACAACTTGTATGCTTAAATAAAAATGAACCTAGGGAATATCGATTGCTAGAAATAACGACTATTGTTAGCATAGTACGCTTTATATTCCTTTGTTAGGATTATATATGCTAGTGTGTTTATTATCTTGATTGGTTACGATTTCGCTCAGAGATCAATCTCGAATAAGCTAGTGAGGGGCGCGGGTTAGCCGACGCCTCTATATAACCTTACTAAGTCGTACGTCCATACGACTTTCGGGATCATGATCCCATCCGCTCCGATTGCAAGGAGGGATGTGTGCACTCTAGCTAAGTGTCGGGAAACTGAAGTTCTCCCCTCGGGTGGCTCGGATTATCCGTGTCCCACCACTCTCTATTAAAAATCATTAACAAAGTCGAATATCTTTCGTCACTATATAAGATAAGTGCCAATGCACATTTAAGATACCAAAACCGGACCGGTCTCAAATGATCGATCCGGCTATCGGTCCGCTCAGGGCGCGAGAGGTTTTTACTTGTATGAATTAATAGACGTTCCCAACATACTTTCGAAACTCTAAAGAAGTCTACAATCTAGTAGCTCTTCTATCGCTTATCGAGTTATCTTTGTCTAAAGATATACTCTCCCCTGAACCATGAAAACTCCACATAAACAAGCCTTATCGTATAGCCCATTCGTAAACACAACCTTATTATCTCTTTCAACAATAATTGAAATTACCGAAATACCCTCGGGAAGTTCCATCCCCGCTTGCTTAGTCTCTTAGACTAATTCTTCTTTTCCGCATGTTTGCTTGGCATTCTATCGCCCCTCGCGAATTATGTTAGAACCCAGGAGTCCTAGCAAGGCGTAAGGCGAAGTGAAGTGAAGGAAGGTCAAAGATCCGTCAAGATGCATTTATCATTTCCTTTTGGTTTTAATATCGTTTTGTTGACTGAACAAGATGTTTTCGTTATTTGATTTCAAGTAGCTTTAATTATGAAGACAATGTAAGACGTTTGTAAGAACCAAGTCTCCTTCGGGAGCATCTTTTCTATTTTATGAATTATGCTTATTTCCGCTTTAAATAATGTTCTATATCATTCTAAAAGCCTTGGGTGACCTTGGACGGTAAAGTCCGAGGTCACTGGCGGTAATACCCAGTGTTGTAAAATAGGGGTGTTACATATTCCCTGAGCTTAATTGAATCAGAATTATTCTAGGGTTTTGTTTGATTGGCCACCAATAGAATTTCTAGGTTAATTAACAACTAATCTGATTAAGTCCCGTTTGGGATTGATTAGATAAAGTAGCAACTATAATTGTTTGGACCCGTTCGGGCTATTCGGTTGTAGAAGGGAATAAACCACAGATAACTTGATTAGCTGTTTGCATTGAGTATTTGTTTCTATTGATACTTTGAACTTAAAGCTATCGTTTAATTGAATCTAGACGTTGTTATAGGTTGTTAGATGATTAGGGTTGTTCAGACTGTTAGCTCTTTCAACTAAATATAAAGTTTTGGATAATAATCCATGATAGATTTTTCAATTGAATTGAGAATCAAAAGAATCAATGATCAATAAGTATATCTATGATGGATTTAACTAGTTGAACACACTTGTCTCTTATTGATTTAAATCATCTTTTGCATTCATATTTACTTTTACTTTTGCATAGTAGTTTAGATAATCATTCCAAAAAAAACCCCATATTTTCTTTACTTGGCATGCAAGTAACAACATAAATACACGAGTCTCTGTGGGATCGGCCCTTACTTACCATTCTACTAAGTTTGGTTAAGTTAGATTCTTTGATAGGTATAACGACCATTGAAAATACCTCATCAAGGGCTAACTTCTCGTGCCGATCGAAGGCGAATGGGTGCTCTTGCCTCCTCTCTAGTATGGTTTTCCTATGCTGGAGTGAAGGATGGTACCTCAGGGACAGTTGTTGGCGGAGTAACGAATTCCGTTCCGGAGGATCTCTAATGTCGACCAGTTGGGTATCGAGAGGAACCTTCTCCCCCACTAGTTCGTGCTCGGTCCGTCGTTCGGGCACGCGGGCCAACGGAACAGACGGATCAAAGTTGAGAGCGCAACCCTTCGTTGTCGGTGGTTAGTTGCTCAATGTTGGTTTTGTGCTTCTCATTGCAAGCACGTTGATCCGTCAACTCCTTTTCAAGAGCTTGAAGCCTTTGGGCGAATTCAGACAACTCAATGCAGAGCCCAGCCGATGCATCTTGGCGTGCGCCTCCGTCACCCGCAGTGTCTTGCTCTTGGTTTCTCTTGTCGGAGTTGCTCATGGTGATTTTTCGATCTCTTCTGATCAGGAAAGATGAACCTTTTTTCGATCGTAGGGCCCCATGATGGGATCCACATTGTTTTGGACAAAAATTGGATAACCAAACTCCTGTCCTAGATTGGGGCAACGATCAAATTAATACTCGAGAGATCAATGAAAGGGGTTATCGTATTGATTGTGATCGGAGGTTACAAGTGTTTTCTTTCAAGAGATAATCGTTCGGCCTTATGCATACAACCAAATGAATGATGAAAATCTAGCTTATAACTTCTTAAACTAGCCGTTTTCCCCATGTGGCACGATATCCATGTCACCAGGGCGTATCTCTAATCGTTTAGCCACTTCCCACATTTGTCGGAATGAGTAACCGATATGGATGGTCGAATCTCGCATGCACATCCCCTTCTCGTATTGTAGGTTTCTTCCTTCATTTTGGTGACTGCTAACTTCTTCTCGCTCTTTAAGATTTCTATCTTCTCGTTCTTTCATGATTCTTCACTCTCTTTTGGGCTAATGTTGTCAAATGGGCCAACTTATTTTTGGGCCTAACAGTACTCATTGTTCCCATTCTTGCCGCTCTCAAGCACACGGATTCTCTCCTCTAGTTGAGCATTCTTTAGCTTTTGGCTTTGAAGCTCAAGATCCCTACACTCATTTCTTTCCTTTTCTATGAGAGGAAAATTCCCATCTTTTGAACATCCTTCCCCATGCCCTATCCTATGCCTGGCTGGGACAAACATTGTCATAGGGATTGTCTCTTTGGTGACTGGGGGTTTGGTTAGAAACTCTATTGGTCTAACCTCATCACAAAGGGAACAAACTCCAAGGTTTCTCTCAGCAAGTTTCCATTCCTAGTTGTCCGACTAGCATATGTTTAGATTTATCAAGTTTTCTTTGAATCTTAATGTTGTCTTTCAACATCTTAGCCAACAACTTAAGCAATTCAGGTTTTTCATAATGAGAAAGAGAGTCAAGGAGAGTTTCAGAAGTTACCTCACTAGGTTGTTCCCCAGTGGTCTCCCCTATGGCCATGATGCAAGTGTCTGGAGATGCCCAAGCCTTTGGGTTCTCATCCTCAGAGTCACTCCAAGTGGCTATGTATGTCTTCTTCTTGTTGTCGTTAGGCACTCGCTCCCCAGTTCCCTGAGAACAGTTTTTGCAAAGTTCCTCTTTTTGTAGCGCTTGTAGCATGTTGCATTTGCCAGATCTTTTTCTTTGTCTTGGTACTTGTTGCTAGGACAATAGTTCCTTCTTTCTCTGTTGGAGTTCCCTTTAAACTTCCCTTTCTTGTAGAAGTTGTGAAGGGCCTTAGTGACTAGCATGAGTTCCTCATCGTCGTCCTCCTCAGATTCTTCATATTGCTCTTGTATGGATTTGAGGACTTTCTCCAATTTGAGGGCTATGCCTCGACTCTCCATCTCTTGTTGCTTGTCTTCTTGCTTCCTTTTCTCATGTCCAATGAGTTTACCAAACACTTGGTGAAGCATCAAGTTCCTATTCACAGGATTTTCCTTGAACATGGTACGTTCGTTAGCCCAACCAGCCATCAGCCCATTGAAAAGCTATTGCACCTTCATTTTATCAGAGATTTCTTCCTTGGTGATGCTAAGTGTTGCTAGCTTCGAACATAGGGACTCGAAACGAGATTGATAGCTATCAATTGATTCTCCCATAGTAATCTTGAATTTGAAGAACTCCCTCCTTGCATTCATCTGGTGGTCTTCTCTTAGATCAGAACTCCCAACGTGCATTTGCTGAATGGTTTCCCACATCTCCTTGGTTGTTTCCAAGTTCGCCACTCTATCGTTGTCTTGCTTGCACATTGAATTGTTGAGGTACATCTTGGTTTTGTAGTTAGCCACCATGCATTGCCACTCGTTTTAGCCCCATTTAGGCAAGTCGTCCCTAATGGTTAGATTGACCTCGAAGTTCCCTCGCTTTATGACACACCACGCTTGGAAGTCATGGCACCTCATCCAATATTTCATCTTGATTTGCCAGTTCTCGAAGCATCCAGCGATGAGCCTGTGAGGTTTGTTGTTCCCATGTCCTATCTTTTTGAGTTCCTGAGACATTTTTGCTTTTACCTGCAAAGACTAACAAAAAATCTAGAGGATCTGCTCTAATACCAATTGTAGGATCAAAAGTTAGTTCAAACAGTTATGTGAAATATATTGGACAGTTCCCACACGTAGCAGAAATAATAAACAAACAGGTAAATGAAAGTTTAACGAGACAGTTCCTTATAGAGGAATCCCACAACGATCAACTAACCACGTGAGTAAACCTCTACCTCCTCTTGGAGGATTTTGAAGGAGTTCCATTTTCTTTTATTGGTTATTTCCTTCAGTGTTTATAAGGAAGAATACAAACTTCTCTGTTCCTACAACTACTCTCTCCCTAGGCAATACTATTGTACTCTCTCAACCCTAACACTGGTGAACGCTCACAATCAAAAGAAAAAGTAAACTCAAACCTTACAATCTGTTTATATGCAACCTAGTTCCCTTGAGTCTGGGAACTTCCTTCTTTCTCTTTTCGCCGTCGACGAGATTAGCTCGCCGTCGGGGACTTTTCATCACTTCAATGGTCTTCTCCGATATCCTCTCTAGCTCTTTCTCTATGTGTTTGGCAATTTGTGTATTGTGAAAAGTGATGGGCAAGGTCATTGTTGAAAGGTATTTATAGGGATGATATGCAACCCTAATCCATTTGAGGCATTTGTCCTAAATGCCCTTTTTGCCTTGCCCTCCAAGCTTGATCCTTAAGGTTGACATGTGACTTGGTTTGAATTTGAATCTTGTCAATTTTTGGATCACATCGGACCGTTGGATGGTCGTCTTCAACCTATCGCACAGTCTGAAGCCGCTTGGTGAATTGTAAAGCTCTTTTGTCCGCTTAGACAGAATCCCTTAATTTGCTCTGAGATGCCGCTTTCACGCATGCCAGTTCCCATTCAAAGGGAACTCTCGTCTTCTTAGTTCCCTTGTCTTGGAACTCTCTTGACTTGAGGGAATCATGTTCTCCTTATCTAGTTCACATGTTCATAGGAACTTCGGTTCGTTGAATTCCCTTCTCCTTGGGAACTCTGGTTCACTCTGAGGTTGGTCGCATCTTGATCGAGTTCCCTTGACATGGGAACTTTCGTTGCCTCTGTTCCCATGCCTTGGGAACTTGTTTCTCCGTCTCTTTGCTCAGCGATGCGCAACCTGTATACTTAGAAATACTTGACAAAGAGCATTAGTTCCTATGGAGTTTGTCATTATCAAAATTGAGGACATTCTTCCAATGTTAATGAACGCGATTTCCTAACACCGACTCAGCAGAAACAATGTAGAAACGCTCAGGAAGCAGTTCCTACATACGTGGCATATGGGAAGGACAAAATAGTCTTTATGGAACAAATTTGGAAAACAAGTGAAAATGGGAAGATTTGTCTCAAAGAGGAAAGAGCTTACAAGGACATACTGATCATCAAGTGTTATGTCTTGCGCTCCAAGTGAGAAAAGATAGAAAGGAAACTTTGCAAAAGACCATGACTATAGGAAGAAAACGATGAAGCTATGTTAAATTAGATCATTCGTCGATGAACAGTACCCATGTAAGAGCTAAGAAGAACTCAGAGTGATCTAAAGCAACAATGAAGATTTCAACAAGATCAAGAAGATCCAAAAGATCGACAATGGCAAGTGCGGGAACTTGACGTTTTCATAGGAGCTAGTTCCAATGCTAAAGGGAACTGCACCAGGAAGTAGAGAGGTTTGATCGCTTTATCTAAATCGTTGTGGTGTTCTTAAGAAGTAGATAGGTAGATTTGTTAGTAATTAATAGAATTTGGTGATCTACCTAGTACAATTATAAAGTAGAAACTAAGTATGTAGAAAAATTTGTGCCACTTGTCACAATGCAAAAATGTTTCATTTTTTTTTTTTTGATAATTTCGCCAAAAAAACCTACCCACTTTCCAACTTCCACCACTAACCACTACAACTTATTTTTTTAATGAAAATTTGATTCAAAAATATTTTACTATTCTAATAACTTTATATAAATAATTATTTTAAATATATCTAAAAACCTTTTTTTAATTAACACTTGATTAAAAATATCTTAGTATTCTAATTGATCTAACACAAATCATTTTTTAAATTTATCTAACGAACACTATTTTTTAATAAATTGTATCACAAAATTATTATCCTAACCATCTCATACAAATTGTTATTTTAAAGTTATCTAAAAGAAAATATTTATGTAGTTTTTTTTTCCACAATTCAAAATTTGAGAGAATATTGTCATGAAATTGCACTAAATGTATATCTTAAATCTATTTTTCTAATTTTAGGTAATATATTTAAAAAATAAATAGATATTATCAAACACATATTGATTGAGTATTTTTTATAATGGGTATATAATAATTAGAAATTTAGAAGCACTACTCCAATTTGATTAAGTATTTTCTAAACACTTTGATTTTGACAATTACTTTAGATTACATTGTGTTATTTTTACATATTTTGTCTTCTAATTTTTTTCCTAAACACTTTGATTTTTTGACAATTACTTTATGAATGTTATAACTTATTGTATTTATCTCTGTTATAAGCGTACAATAATTTTACAAGTACTAAAAGTTATTATATTCATCTCTATTGTAACCCGTACATGGTACGGGAGTAATAGCAGTTGCTAGTAATAGAGAACTTCAAATCTACATCTTATAACTAAGAAACTACGATATATATATCTTATTTGAAATCCTCCAAGGAAGGTGAAGGTTTACCCATTCAACTTGTTAGTTGAAGTGGGGTTCCTCTATAAGAAATTGTGTCCTAAGGTTCTATTATTTAGATTCTTCTTTACTTATCCGCTGCATGAGGTATTTTTCAGTCGTTTACCTATCAAAGAATCCTAACTTAACCAAACTGAGTAGAATGGTAAGTAAGAGTCGATCCCACAGAGACTCATGTAAGTGTGTTTTACTTGCATGCCAAGTAACTAAAGATGAGGGGTTTTGTGAATGATTTATCTAATCTAAGATGCAAATTGAAACTAAGTATGAATGCAAATATGATTGTGTTTAAACAAGTATGAGAAAAGGGTGTTCAACTAGTTAAATCCATCATAGATATACTTATCGATCATCTATTCTCTTGATTCTCTTCTCACTTGAATAATCTATTGTGGATTATGACCCTACTAAGGATTATGATCCGAACTTCATATTTAGTTGATAGAACTACCAGTCTAACATCCCCAATCATCTAACAACCTAGAAGACCTTCTAGATTCAATTAAACAACAGCGCAACGATTCAAGTTATCAATAGAAACAAGCACTTAGAGCAACCACACATCTAAGTGACTTGTGAATTTATTCCCTACTTTAACCAAATAGGTCAACCAGTCCTAAGTTGATTAAAGTTCTAATCTTGATCAAATTAACTCCAATCGGTAATTAATAAGATTCAGTTATAACTAGAAATTCAATTAGGTGATCAATCTAACAAAACCCTAGTTTAGATTTGATAACTTGCATTTTAGAGCATATTAGGACATGCATTTAGGACTTTAGTTTATATGTTTTCATGCATTAGTCTTGTGTTTTCTAGTACTTTTAGTTGAGTTTCCGTTATGGATGTCTACACGCGAATTTGTATGCTTTTCATGTACTTTTGAGAAGTTCGAGCTTTATTTGGACGTGTTTGAAGACATGACGGAATCAAGACTTCAGTCTAGGAGGCAACGGGACAGGAAAAGAACGATTCAAGAGCCGAAAAGAAGGAAGCACACGATCAAAGTCCAAGGTCGTGCACTAAGGTGCACGGTCGTGCAGGCGGTGTCGATAATTCTTCGAATCGTGCGCCTATGGTGCACGATCGTACGCCTCGGTTCAGAGAACGGCAATAACCGTGCGTTGCAATCGCACGGTCGTGCGGTGACATGGCATGGGTCGTGCGCTGCCAAGGACTCTCCCGTGCGCTAGCCTAGGATCGTGCGGCACTCAGGCATGGATCGTGCGTTCCAAACGCACGATCGTGCGTTCAGCTCGTGCGTCGGCGTCTCCCGTGCGCGGCCAAGGCAGGGCTCATGCGTTCTCCCGGCGTCTCCCGTGCGTTGCCCTATGGATCGTGCGCCTCGGTGCACGACGCGCGCCGTCTCTCGTGCGCCTTTGTTTGCTCGGGTTTTTGGGCTGCCTTTCTTATTTTCTCCTTAGTATAAATACCCTCTTTTGCTATCTAGTTAGGGGTTCGACTTTTTAACCTAGTTTTAATCCTTGAGAGACAAGTTTTAGAGAGATTTTGGAGAATTTGAAGACTTTGTTTTGATCTTGAGTTTGGTTTTGCTGGATATTAATCAAGTTTGCTTGTTTCTTCAATCCGGTATGTTTAATCTCGTTATTGAATTGATTTCTTCTATTTCCATGTCTAGCTAAACCCCAAATTCTAAGATTGGGGTGAACCCAATGATGTCTAGGTAGACTTATTTATTAAATTGCACAATCCGTTGTTTGAAGCTTTGTTTGATTCAATCCTAGATGCTCTATGCCTTAGTAACTTTTGTGAATGGGAGCTTGCCAAAGTTTGAGACTGAAAGGTGAAAACTTTGTTAAGTAATTAGATAGGGAATTGAGAATGAAAGGTACTTTTTCCTGTTGGAACCCTAGGATTTGAACCTGAGTTTTCTTTATTATGAAAGTATTTTGAATTCTCTTGTGGAATAACAATTGTCATAGAAACCTTAAGGTTAGGTCGAGTTAGCAAGTCGCGAAAGCGGATGTTTATTCAATTTAATCTTAAATTCTAAGTGCTTAAAGGTCTAGATTTTAATTTGCAAGCCACGAAAGTGGATGTTTAATTGATTTAGATACGTATGTTAACATTTGAAAGAATTTAGCGGATACATTAGACAATTGCCTTCAAACAAAGTCATAATTAAGATTGTGCAATCATCTTTTATAGTCTACCGACGCATTATTGTGGTGATCCTTGATCTTAGAAGTTTTCCTCTCATTGATTTGCTCATATTTTACTTGTTTGTTTGTTTTAATTAGTTTCATAGCTAAAATCAAAATTCAATCTTTTCTTATTTTACGGCTTAGTCTACTGATTTGATTACAGTTAATACTACATAGTACCAGAGTTCGACACCTTGGTATTACAACCGATCCCGTACACTTGAGGCGTGGGATTTGGCCTATCAAGTTTTTGGCGCCGTTGCCGGGGACTATAGTTAGTATTGGTTGTTTCTCACAACCGGTAGATTAAGTCTGTTTTTCTTTTTAATTTTGTTTCTTTTGTTTGTGTTTTCAGATTGTTCTCTAGTTCATGCGAAGAGCCCTGAACGCTCAACCACTCAACAATTTTGATCCTGAAATTGAGCGTACTCTCCGTAGTAGACTAAGAGAGCAACGTGAAATCCAAGCTATGGGTGATCAAGACGAAGATGCTCAGGCTTTGCATAGAGCCTATGTTGCTGATCTAGAAACCCAAATAGCGGCTGCCAACAATCGATTGGCTGTGTTGGAGCAAAACCAAGCGGTCCAAGGGGAAGATCAACATCCACAGACTCTTGCTGAATATATGAGGCCTGCTCAACATGGGCCTATTTCTGGTATTGTCTATCCTGAGGTGCAAGCTCATTATTTTGAATTGAAGCCCTCCTTGATCAACATGGTCCAAGGTGATGACATTGGAACGTGGCATGATCTACTTGAATGGCACTAATCAGGTGATGTGATTCCAACTCCAATCAAGTCTTGAAATAATTAAATTTTTATTTGATTGCATTCTTAATATCCACCTCAAGATTTCAAGCATAAATGGAGAGAAAAGAAATCTAAATCAAAGAGAAACATACCAATTGTCTTTTCAATAGATGTAAATCCAACTCCAATCAAGTCTTGCAAAAATCCACAATTCTCCAATCTAGGGTTCTTCAAAGAGGGAGGCTAAGAGAATAAAAACCTAATCATCATCCAAACTTAATCTCCAAGTATTTATATGAAACCCTAAAAAAACAAGATAGAAAAGGCCCGAAATTAATAAATAAAACACGCGGAGGAGAAATCTCGGAAAAAGACGCGACTCGGTCCAAAACTCGGTCGTGACCTGGACCGAGTATTTCACTGGTGCACTGCTCCGTTTAAAACGTTGGATGAGCTTCCTCCCGTGTCTTCCACTGAGCTTTTTCCCATCTTCTCTTCAATTCCTTGCATCCGCTTGACTCCTAGTCACTTCCTACCGGGTTGCTCCTCTCGCCCTTGTCCTTGTTGGTGCCAAAACTCCTTGAATCCACCTCCAAATGATCCTGAAATCGAACAAAGCAAGAGTAGAAACCGAAATTACAAATTCTACTAAAAAGACAATAAAACCAAGAGGAAAAGAAAATAAAAACAACTAAACTAAAGAAATAAACATGCTTTAACCTAGACTAAAATGCACGCTATCAAAAACCTAAAAAGTAAAAGTATGCTAGATAATGTGTGATAGTATGTGATAAGTTCAACTAAAACACGAAACTAAGTTTAAATAGTAGAAAAACAACCGAAACCTAAAGATATAATAAGATACGGGACGGCCCTAGATGTCTTGGCACACATAAAATTGAGGTTAGCTTAAATTATTAGTGATATAATTTGGCAAACACAATATTATTAGTGATACAATTTGGCAATTTCTTGGATCCATTTATTTTGACTCAATTTCTTCGGATGACAACAGTCAGGGTACTGATTTCTTTGGCATTAAATAGAGGCTGGAAAATACATCAATTAGATGTAAATAATGCGTTTTTGCATGGAGATCTCATGGAAGAAGTATATATGAAGATGCCTGATGGAATTTCTAATCCAGATAACAAGGTCTATTTGCTTAAAAAAAGTTTGTATGGTCTTAAGCAAGCATCATGGCAGTGGTTCCATAAATTGACTACTACTTTGGTGAACTTGAACTTTGTTCAATCTCAGTATGACTCCTCACTATTTCTTCAACAACAAGGTTCAAATATGACAGTCATTGCTATATATGTTGACGATATTTTAATTACAGGATCAGATTCATCTGTGATTATGAAACTTAAGCAGGCTTTAGACACTCTTTTCAGTATCAAGGACTTAGGGGAATTAAACTATTTCCTTGGTATTGAGGTTCGACATCAGAATGACTGCTTGGTTCTCAATCAATCCAAGTTGGCACGAGAGCTGTTTGATGATGCCAACATTCAGCATTTACACTGCAGAGCAACTCATCTCAACCGTCTTATGTATAAATACCCTCTTTTGCTGAAATACACGACATAATTAAGTCCCAGCCCTACAAAAACACTGGGATTCAATATGATAAATGGATCCCTTGGTAATTTGGCAAATACCAAGGGATCCATTTATCACCAAGGGATTTTCAAGTGGGTAAAGATACACAATATTCTTACACCATTGTGATTTTTTTAATATCTGAGGAGTAAGAACATTTAAACTCTAGCGCAATTAAGGGATTGTAATGTTTGTATAATATTATTAGTGATATAATTTGACAACTGCTCATCACATTATCCCTTGCCCAGTGTTCGATGAAATGTCCATGTAAACGTCACTCCTAAATGTGATCTTTGAGTTAAACACCTGATACTATCCATAGGGGAGGAAGGGCAGTGAGTGTGGTTCTGTGTGGTTTTATTTGACAAAGGAAGAAAAAATGAAGGGATTAAAAAGAAAACATGGTAAGTATTTACACATATGCTCTGAATAAATAAATTAACATGGATGGTTCAATGAACATGCAAAGGTACCTCATCCAAAACTGCTTAACAATATGGATGATTCAATGAAGAATACAAAACTGCTTATAAAGAATAAACATGCAAAGGTAGTAGGCACTATAACACTATGCTATAGCAGTGAGCACAAACCAAGTCTCATATTAGGTTTCTGTATAATTTAACATGTGGCTAAAGTGCCATTGAAGGTGGTCAAATGTTCTAGCGAATTGTGTTATACTAATAAGTGAATGATTTATTATAATTGATCAGAACAACCGCATGTGATATTTATACAAGTGAACTTATGTGTTATTTGACTAGGAAAGAAGGATTAATATCCATCTGTAAAGAATTGGGTTTGGGAAAGCCTAGACCTATAGGGATGACACTTTATATGGCGGATAGATCATCGGTTCGCCCCATAGGAATCGTTGAGGATGTGCCTATTCGTATAGGTAAGTTTTTTATTCCTGTGGATTTTATTGTGCTGGATATTGATGCTGATATGCATGTCCCAGTCATCTTGGGAAGACCCTTTTTAGCTACTGCAGGTACCTTGATTGATGTTAAGCAGGGGGTCCTCTCCTTCACAATAGGTGATGAGAAAATTGAATTTAGTTGTTATAAAACTATTAAACAACCTTCTTGTGAGAATGATGATTGCAGGATAGATGTCATAGACAGGGAAGTTCATGGATCTTTGATGTCTGTGGTCTCTAAGGACTCATTGGAGCTTAATGTACCCGCTATTAAGGACCAGGTGGAGAAAAGAGAGCTACTTGCTGATGTTGCTCAACCTTTTCAACAAGTTGTAGAGCTTACAAGTCCTATAGTTGGTGATGGTGCTAAGGAGATGAAGGGTAGAGTTCCAAAGAAAAAGAAGAAGGATCGAGCAAAAATTGAAGTCAAGATTGGAGACAAGGTGATGCTTTTTCATGAAAGATCCAATATGTTTCCAGGGAGCAAAGGAACAAGATGGTCTGGGCCATACTTAGTGACTCGAGTTTTACATGGAGGTGGAGCTGAGCTTTGGCATAAAAACTCAAGAAAATTCAAAGTACTAAGGCATAGACTGAAGCTTGTAGTTGATCCAAATCCGATTAGGGTGGGTGCCAAAGACCCTCCTGACCCGAGTGCTTAAAAGAAGATGGAAGGTCAAGCTAATGACCTTAAACAAGCGCTGCTTGGGAGGCAACCCAAAGTTAGTGTTTTCTTCTCTTTCTTTTATTTTCTACATTGGAGACAATGTAGATTTTATGTTTGGGGGAGGGAAACATGTTTCATGTTAGTTAGATTGCATATAGTTTCATGTTAGGTTGCGTTTTCATGTTTAAATTTTTGCATTTGTCTTTGAATAAAAAAAAATGAAAAATGTCAAAAATAAAAAATAAAAAAATCATGCGTTCTAGGTGTTATTGAATCCCTTTTAATGGAAAACCCCTTGTCCTTAATTATTCTTTGCATAACTCTAAACCCCATGACATGCTTGAATTGTTGAAACCTCTCTATATATTAGCATGATTGTAGATTTGTATGTTTTACATGTAATTGAATGAGCACATGTTATCTTTTGAGATTTGAGATTATGCTGAAGTTCTAGACATGTTTAACCTTGTGAGATCATATTTTTAGCCTTTCTAGGACTAATTGTCCTCTCTATTATTTCTTGAGTGTCTCACTATGACTTACTAACTCTAGAACTTGCGTTAAATATCTACTTTGAGGCTGCTTACATGAGTCTTGCATACTACATTAAAGTGATAGAGGCATTATTTTCATTAGCCTATATTTTCCCTATCCACCCTGCATATTAATCCTTCTTTTTGTAGCCCATGTTAGCCTTAATAGCCTATCTTTTTGAGCTCCACAAAATTAAATCCCGAGCCTAATAAGCCTGATCCTTCTGGAGAATAGGAATTTTTGCTTGATTTATTTTGTGAAGTTTAAGTGAGTTGGGGAGTTGAAAAGAAGAATGAAAATGATGAGTTGAAAGAAAAAAATGTGTGAATAAAGGGAATGAAGGTTGAAAATGAAGAATGGTTTGAGCTTGAGAAATAAAGAGTGGATATGAAGAAAAAGTTTCAAAAACCATGAAAAGAATGGGTTGAAAGCAATTGCAAAAGAAGTGTGGGAAAAAGAAATAAAGAATTGAAGTATGAATGAAATGTGTGGAAAGAAAGTGAGCAAAAGAGTTGGTTTGTTGGTATTGATGAAGCTTAATTTGTATTTTCCAGTTTTAGCACCACATAACCAAATATATTCCATGCCTTATTCTTCTCACCTTGGCCACATTACAACCCATTAAAAGACCTCTTGATTTTTGTTGTATGCAATGTCCATAGCAGTGGAGATTTAGAACACTGATGCAAGCATATGGTAGTTTAGCGGTCTTAGTTGAGAATTGAGTGAAACACTATACCCCTAAACACTTGAGTGTGAGAGACAAACACATTATCCTAGTGAGGTCTAGAATGGATACATTCTCTTGGTCCTTTTTTGATATATCATGCATGTGCAATGATTTCAATCTGTGAACTACAAGTTTATTGATTAATGCTTTACTTCATTTGAGGTGGATACTTGGATTGCATTGTCTTGTTGGGTACTGAGTTTATTTCTTGCTTGAGGACAAGCAAGGTTCAAGTTTGGGGGAGTTTGATAACTTGCATTTTAGAGCATATTAGGACATGCATTTAGGACTTTAGTTTATATGTTTTCATGCATTAGTCTTGTGTTTTCTAGTACTTTTAGTTGAGTTTCCGTTATGGATGTGTACACGCGTATTTGTATGCTTTTCAGGTACTTTTGAGAAGTTCAAGCTTTATTTGGACGTGTTTGAAGACATGACGAAATCAAGACTTCAGTCTAGGAGGCAACAGGACCGGAAAAGAACGATTCAAGAGCCGAAAACAAGGAAGCACACGATCAAAGTCCAAGGTCGTGCACTAAGGTGCACGGTCGTGCAGGTGGTGTCGATAATTCTTCGGATCGTGCGCCTATGGTGCACGATCGTGCGCCTCGGTTCAGAGAACGGCAACAACTGTGCATTGCAATCGCACGGTCGTGCGGTGACATGGAATGGGTCGTGCGCTGCCAAGGACTCTCCCGTGCGCTAGCCTAGGATCGTGCGGCACTCAGGCATGGATCGTGCGTTCCAAACGCACGATCGTGCGTTCAGCTCATGTGTCGGCGTCTCCCGTGCGCGGCCAAGGCAGGGCTCGTGCGTTCTCTCGGCGTCTCCCGTGCGTTGCCCTATGGATCGTGCGCCTCGGCGCACGACGCGCGTCGTCTCTCGTGCGCCTTTTTTTGCTCGGGTTTTTGGGCCGCCTTTCTTATTTTCTCCTTAGTATAAATACCCTCTTTTGCTATCTAGTTAGGGGTTCAAATTTTTAACCTAGTTTTAATCCTTGAGAGACAAGTTTTAGAGAGATTGTGGAGAATTTGAAGACTTTGTTTTGATCTTGAGTTTGGATTTGCTGGATATTAATCAAGTTTGCTTGTTTCTTCAATCCAGTATGTTTAATCTCGTTATTGAATTGATTTCTTCTATTTCCATGTCTAGCTAAACCCCAAATTCTAAGATTGGGGTGAACCCAATGATGTCTATGTAGACTTATTTATTAAATTGCACAATCCGTTGTTTGAAGCTTTGTTTGATTCAATCCTAGATGCTCTATACCTTAGTAACTTTTGTGAATGGGAACTTGCCAAAGTTTGAGACTGAAAGGTGAAAACTTTGTTAAGTAATTAGATAGGGAATTGAGACTGAAAGGTACTTTTTCCTGTTGGAACCCTAGGATTTGAACCTGAGTTTTCTTTATTATGAAAGTATTTTGAATTCTCTTGTGGAATAACAATTGTCATAGAAACCTTAAGGTTAGGTTGAGTTAGCAAGTCGCGAAAGCGGATGTTTATTCAATTTAATCTTAAATTCTAAGTGCTTAAAGGTCTAGATTTTAATTTGCAAGCCACGAAAGTGGATGTTTAATTGATTTAGATACGTCTGTTAACATTTGAAAGAATTTAGCGGATACATTATACAATTGCCTTCAAACAAAGTCATAATTAAGATTGTGCAATCATCTTTTATAGTCTACCGACGCATTATTGTGGTGATCCTTGATCTTAGAAGTTTTCCTCTCATTGATTTGCTCATATTTTACTTGTTTGTTTGTCTTAATTAGTTTCATAGCTAAAATCAAAATTTAATCTTTTCTTATTTTACGGCTTAGTCTACTGATTTGATTACAATTAATACTACATAGTCCCAGAGTTCGACACCTTGGTATTACAACCGATCTCGTACACTTGCGGGGTGGGATTTGGCCTATCAAGTTTTTGGCGCCGTTGCCGGGGACTATAGTTAGTATTGGTTGTTTCTCACAACCGGTAGATTAAGTCTGCTTTTCTTTTTAATTTTGTTTCTTTTGTTTGTGTTTTCAAATTGTTCTCTAGTTCATGCAAAGAGCCCTGAACGCTCAACCACTCAACAATTTTGATCCTGAAATTGAGCGTACTCTCCGTAGTAGACTAAGAGAGCAACGTGCAATCCAAGCTATGGGTGATCAAGACGAAGATGCTCAGGCTTTGCATAGAGCCTATGTTGCTGATCTAGAAACCCAAATAGCGGCTGCCAACAATCGATTGGCTGTGTTGGAGCAAAACCAAGCGGTCCAAGGGGAAGATCAACATCCACAGACTCTTGCTGAATATATGAGGCCTGCTCAACATGGGCCTATTTCTGGTATTGTCTATCCTGAGGTGCAAGCTCGTTATTTTGAATTGAAGCCCTCCTTGATCAACATGGTCCAACAAAATCAATTTGGAGGTCTTCCATCTGAAAATCCTCATCAGCACCTCACTACCTTTATTGAGCTCATGGACACTGTCAAAATCCATGATGTCCCAGATGACACACTCAGGATGAGAGCCTTCTCATTCTCTTTAAGGGACAAGGCCAAGACATGGTTCAAGAGTCTTCCTCAGAACTCCATCAGAACATGGGATGAGTTAGCCTCAGCCTTCTTGAACAAATACTTCCCACCTAAGAAGACTTCTGAAATGAGGCAGCAAATTAGTAATTTCAGGATGAAAGATGGAGAGTCTTACTTTGAATCTTGGGAGAGATTCAAGGAGCTTCTTGTGTTGTGCCCTCATCATGGGCAATCTAAGGTGGCACTTCTTGATATCTTCTACAATGCAATTGATGGTACAACTCGTCTGCTAATTGACGCCTCATCTGGAGGTGGCTTGTCTAATCTGCAAACAGACGATGCCTGGGATTTGATTGAAAGAACTGCATTGCACTCCCACAACTATTCTGATGTTCATTCCACTTCTACTGCCAAGAAAGCCTCTGGGATGTATGAAGTTGATTCCAATACTCAGTTGAGAGCTCAGGTTGATTTTCTTACTTAGAAGGTAAAGCAGTTGGAAACGGCTGCAGTAGCAGAAAAGCCCATTGGTCCTACACCATCAAGCTCAGTGGTAAATTGTCAGTTTTGTGGAGCACGTGATCACACAATATCAGCCTATCATTTGTATGCTTCTGAACGTGAGCCACAAGTAGGAGAAGTCAACTACATGAATAACTACAATCGGGATGTAAGGAATGACCCATACTCTAACACTTACAACCCCGGTTGGAAAAATCACCCAAACCTCTCCTATGGAAATAGACAACCACCTGGGTTTCAACCAAAGGCTCCTCAACCACAAATTGCTCCTCCTGTGCCACAACCTCAACAATCAACTATAGAGCTTCTACTTGAGCAACTTGTGGCGGGTCAAAAAGCAAGTCAGTCCTTTCAGCAAGAGGTGATATCAGAGCTACAAGAGATGAAAAAGCAGCAGAAGTTGTTTGAGCAACAATTGGCTCAACAAGCCTTGAATGCTCCAAGACCGAGTGGTCAATTGTCTGGTCAACCTGAAGCTAACCCGAAAGGCCAAGTGAATGCTATATCTCTAAGAAGTGGAAGAGTGCTTGAGACTCCACCAATGACTCAGAAGGTGAAGGAGAATGAGCTACAAGAGAAAGAGGTTCATGAAAAGCCAAAAGAAGATGAGAAGGAGCCTCCATATGTTCCTCCACCACCATACAAGCCACCTCTACCATTCCCTCAGAGAAGAGCTGAAGCCCAATTGGATCCACAATTTAGAAGATTTGTGGACATGTTGAAGAAGCTCTGCATCAACATTCCTTTCACGGACGCCTTGAAGCAAATGCGCTCTTATGTGAAATTCTTGAAAGAGATCCTATCCAACAAGAGGAAGATTGATGAATGCCTATCCGTGTCTTTAAGCAAGGAGTGTAGTGCTCTTATCCAAAACAAGCTCCCTCCAAAACTTGGAGATCCAGGTAACTTTTCTGTCCCTATTGTCTTTGAAAATACTACTTATGATGCTTTATGTGATCTTGGAGCTAGTGTTAGTATTATTCCCTTATCCATCTGTAAAGAATTGGGTTTGGGAAAGCCTAGACCTATAGGGATGATACTTTATATGGCGGATAGATCATCGGTTCGCCCCATAGGAATCGTTGAGGATGTGCCTATTCGTATAGGTAAGTTTTTTATTCCTGTGGATTTTATTATGCTGGATATTGATGCTGATATGCCTGTCCCAGTCATCTTGGGAAGACCCTTTTTAGCTACTGCAGGTACCTTGATTGATGTTAAGCAGGGGGTCCTCTTCTTCACAATAGGTGATGAGAAAATTGAATTTAGTTTTTCAAAAGCTATTAAACAACCTTCTTGTGAGAATGATGATTGCAGGATAGATGTCATAGACAGGGAAGTTCATGGATCTTTGATGTATGTGGTCTCTAAGGACCCATTGGAGCTTAATGTACCCGCTATTAAGGACCAGGTGGAGAAAAGAGAGCTACTTGCTGATGTTGCTCAACCTTTTCAACAAGTTATAGAGGTTACAAGTCCTATAGTTGGTGATGGTGCTAAGGAGATGAAGGGTAGAGTTCCAAAGACAAAGAAGAAGGATCAAGCAAAAATTGAAGTCAAGATTGGAGACAAGGTGATGCTTTTTCATGAAAGATCCAATATGTTTCCAGGGAGCAAAGGAACAAGATGGTCTGGGCCATACTTAGTGACTCGAGTTTTACATGGAAATGGAGCTGAGCTTTGGCATAAAAACTCGGGAAAATTCAAAGTACAAAGGCATAGACTGAAGCTTGTAGTTGATCCAAATCCGGTTAGGGTGGGTGCCAAAGACCCTCCTGACCCGAGTGCTTAAAAGAAGATGGAAGGTCAAGCTAATGACCTTAAACAAGCGCTGCTTGGGAGGCAACCCAAAGTTAGTGTTTTCTTCTCTTTCTTTTATTTTCTACATTGGAGACAATGTAGATTTTAAGTTTGGGGGAGGGAAACATGTTTCATGTTAGTTAGATTGCATATAGTTTCATGTTAGGTTGCGTTTTCATGTTTAAATTTTTGCATTTGTCTTTGAATAAAAAAAAATGAAAAATGTCAAAAATAAAAAATAAAAAAATCATGCGTTCTAGGTGTTATTGAATCCCTTTTAATGGAAAACCCCTTGTCCTTAATTATTCTTTGCATAACTCTAAACCCCATGACATGCTTGAATTGTTGAAACCTCTCTATATATTAGCATGATTGTAGATTTGTATGTTTTACATGTAATTGAATGAGCACATGTTATCTTTTGAGATTTGAGATTATGCTGAAGTTCTAGACATGTTTAACCTTGTGAGATCATATTTTTAGCCTTTCTAGGACTAATTGTCCTCTCTATTATTTCTTGAGTGTCTCACTATGACTTACTAACTCTAGAACTTGCGTTAAATATCTACTTTGAGGCTGCTTACATGAGTCTTGCGTACGACATTAAAGTGATAGAGGCATTATTTTCATTAGCCTATATTTTCCCTATCCACCCTGCATATTAATCCTTCTTTTTGTAGCCCCTGTTAGCCTTAATAACCTATCTTTTTGAGCTCCACAAAATTAAATCCCGAGCCTAATAAGCCTGACCCTTCTGGAGAATAGGAATTTTTGCTTGATTTATTTTGTGAAGTTTAAGTGAGTTGGGGAGTTGAAAAGAAGAATGAAAATGATGAGTTGAAAGAAAAAAATGTGTGAATAAAGGGAATGAAGGTTGAAAATGAAGAATGGTTTGAGCTTGAGAAATAAAGAGTGGATATGAAGAAAAAGTTTCAAAAACCATGAAAAGAATGGGTTGAAAGCAATTGCAAAAGAAGTGTGGGAAAAAGAAATAAAGAATTGAAGTATGAATGAAATGTGTGGAAAGAAAGTGAGCAAAAGAGTTGGTTTGTTGGTGTTGATGAAGCTTAATTTCTATTTTCCAGTTTTAGCACCACATAACCAAATATATTCCATGCCTTATTCTTCTCACCTTGGCCACATTACAACCCATTAAAAGACCTCTTGATTTTTGTTGTATGCAATGTCCATAGCAGTGGAGATTTAGAACACTGATGCAAGCATATGGTAGTTTAGCGGTCTTAGGTGAGAATTGAGTGAAACACTATACCCCTAAACACTTGAGTGTGAGAGACAAACACATTATCCTAGTGAGGTCTAGAATGGATACATTCTCTTGGTCTTTTTGATATATCATGCATGTGCAATGATTTCAATCTGTGAACTACAAGTTTATTGATTAATGCTTTACTTCATTTGAGGTGGATACTTGGATTGCATTGTCTTGTTGGGTACTGAGTTTATTTCTTGCTTGAGGACAAGCAAGGTTCAAGTTTGGGGGAGTTTGATAACTTGCATTTTAGAGCATATTAGGACATGCATTTAGGGCTTTAGTTTATATGTTTTCATGCATTAGTCTTGTGTTTTCTAGTACTTTTAGTTGAGTTTTCGTTATGGATGTCTACACGCGTATTTGTATGCTTTTCAGGTACTTTTGAGAAGTTCGAGCTTTATTTGGACGTGTTTGAAGACATGACGAAATCAAGACTTCAGTCTAGGAGGCAACGGGACCGGAAAAGAATGATTCAAGAGCCGAAAAGAAGGAAGCACACGATCAAAGTCCAAGGTCGTGCACTAAGGTGCACGGTCGTGCAGGCGGTGTCGATAATTCTTCGGATCGTGCGCCTATGGTGCTTGATCGTGCGCCTCGGTTCAGAGAACGGCACCAACCGTGCGTTGCAATCGCACGGTCGTGCGGTGACATGGAATGGGTCGTGCGCTGCCAAGGACTCTCCCGTGCGCTAGCCTAGGATCGTGCGACACTCAGGCATGGATCGTGCGTTCCAAACGCACGATCGTGCGTTCAGTTCGTGCGTCGGCGTCTCCCGTGCGCGGCCAAGGCAGGGCTCGTGCGTTCTCCCAGCGTCTCCCGTGCGTTGCCCTATGGATCGTGCGCCTCGGCGCACGACGCGCGTCGTCTCTCGTGCGCCTTTGTTTGCTCGGGTTTTTGGGCCGCCTTTCTTATTTTCTCCTTAGTATAAATACCATCTTTTGCTATCTAGTTAGGGGTTCGACTTTTTAACCTAGTTTTAATCCTTGAGAGACAAGTTTTAGAGAGATTGTGGAGAATTTGAAGACTTTGTTTTGATCTTGAGTTTGGATTTGCTGGATATTAATCAAGTTTGCTTGTTTATTCAATCCAGTATGTTTAATATCGTTATTGAATTGATTTCTTCTATTTCCATGTCTAGCTAAACTCCAAATTCTAAGATTGGGGTGAACCCAATGATGTCTAGGTAGACTTATTTATTAAATTGCACAATCCGTTGTTTGAAGCTTTGTTTGATTCAATCCTAGATGCTCTATGCCTTAGTAACTTTTGTGAATGGGAACTTGCCAAGGTTTGATACTGAAAGGTGAAAACTTTGTTAAGTAATTAGATAGGGAATTGAGACTGAAAGGTACTTTTTTCCTGTTGGAACCCTAGGATTTGAACCTGAGTTTTCTTTATTATGAAAGTATTTTGAATTCTCTTGTGGAATAACAATTGTCATAGAAACCTTAAGGTTAGGTCGAGTTAGCAAGTCGCGAGAGCGGATGTTTATTCAATTTAATCTTAAATTCTAAGTGCTTAAAGGTCTAGATTTTAATTTGCAAGCCACGAAAGTGGATGTTTAATTGATTTAGATACATCTGTTAACATTTGAAAGAATTTAGCGGATACATTAGACAATTGCCTTCAAACAAAGTCATAATTAAGATTGTGCAATCATCTTTTATAGTCTACCGACGCATTATTGTGGTGATCCTTGATCTTAGAAGTTTTCCTCTCATTGATTTGCTCATATTTTACTTGTTTGTTTGTTTTAATTAGTTTCATAGCTAAAATCAAAATTCAATCTTTTCTTATTTTACGGCTTAGTCTACTGATTTGATTACAACTAATACTACATAGTCCTAGAGTTCGACACCTTGGTATTACAACCGATCTCGTACACTTACGGGGTGGGATTCGGCCTATCAAGATTCAATTAAGCACAGGGAATAAACTCTATTCAAGTTTGTTGAGAATCAATCAAACCTCACAACAATATGCAAATCAAGACTTCAATAACTAGATAAACACAATAAATTTAGCAATTCATAATTGAATTAAAGAAAAACTTACAAATGTTCAAAGTTTTCTCCTTGAGAGAGAAAACCCTAGCCTCCAAAATTATCATTAAAGTCCTGAAAGAGAGAGAAACTAAAAAGAGTAAGTATCTCTTCAAACTACTAAAGATATCCAAGGAAACAAATCTTCAATAACCCATACAAGGAACACTCGGAAATACATAGAACCAAGCCCAAAACAAAGTCCAAATCTCGGCCCAAAATATCTCCGCGTAGAAAGCCAATTGTGCGGCTTTACCTCGAAAAGCGCGGCCGCGCTTTCACATGCTACCCCACACTTTTACTCTCGGTTCAGCATTCAAGTGACACTTCAGAGGCTGTTTTCGCCCTCTTTGAGTTGGAATTTGGACTCAGAGTAAAACAATAAATTGTATCTCTTCGAGTTAGCTTTCCAATGATACAAAATTCATCCTCATCTGACCAATATAGCTCCCAAACCAAGCATTGCAAGATAGAGGTGTCAAAACAACAACTCCAATGCACAACCTGGATTTAAGCGTTTTTATCCTTCAAGCTCTTGAGCCTTAACTCTTCCAATCTTAACTTGTATCACTCTAAGCTTCATCTTAATCATCAAACTCCACCATAATCATCTATGATCCGTCCTGTCCATGCTTGTTTACCTAAAGATCTGCAAAACAGAACAAAACAAGCGCAAAACCCGAATTTTCTAGAAAACCTAGAAACTAGACTAAATTAAGCTAAAACCAAGCAAAATAAACATAAATATGCATCCTAAACACTACCTAAATGCAAGATATCAATAAGGGAACTGTCTCTGGAACAGGTCTTGGTTGTTTTAAACTAATCTACGATCCTATAGAAAATGCAAGAATTCAAAGTACAAACATGCCTGGGTTGGTAGTCCGAGATGCCATTAGCACGGAAGCCATGAATGGCTAAAAGGATCAACAAAAAAGCCACACATGGACAACGAAAATGACTATGGGTAGTACAAATCCTCGAAAAAGAAGGCGAAAAACGTGATTGATATCGGGGTGAGTAAAGCACTAAAGAACTAGTGTCACATGCAACAGATCAACCCATTCTAGGGTGTGCACAATGGACAGCTGATATTCCCTTCACCAAGATGAAGGATCTTCAAAATTCAAATAGCACCAAGTCACCAGGCCTAATAGAACTCGGTCCAACACGCACCACAGCTCCAGCTCTTCGACGAATAAGTACATAATAAAAGTACGAGTCGTCTTGCAAAAAAAAAATTGACCTTACGCTACAAGTAAAACAAACTTACAACGTAGTAAAGCAAAGTTTTCGTACAAGTAAAGGGAGAGACCCCGGTCACATCCACACAAGCATCCTTACGCTGATGTCAATTAAAGAGTAAAAGGTCTGCAAGCCTAAGATCTTGCCCATTCTCCGAGAGGAAACCCATTGGAGCCTCCTTCCGCACCGCGATCCCAACTTTGGAGCAAATATCAACAATAATATCACGCACCAAATTATGCCTGAACTTCACACCCACCTCACTAGAACAATGGACAGCATGATCCCTGCCATTTGTCCATCCTGGGAGCGTTGCAACTCGGGCAAATACTACCATCAGAAAACAGAGGTATCATAAGTCTATAACACAACACAGACCGAAATTGACGATGATTCATCCTCTGTCCCAAGCCATCAATAGGGATAGTGAACAAAAAATCTTGTGCATGAGGAGCACTAATACAGATAAGAACAACAACCTCCCTTGGGCTAAGCATATACATATCGACGAGGCTTTTCTCAACGACACCAAAGTAACACTGATAGGCGTGAAATGGTCGTGCAAATCATGGCTATGCAAAAGAATCCAAACTAACTAAGAATCGTAGTCTTTAGGAAGTCCGGGTCGAATCCACAAGGAGACAGATTTTATCTTTTGTAACGAATTTTGTGTCAAACAAGTAACAAAGGAGTTTTTGAATTTGTAACTAAATCTAAGAATGTAAAACTAACAAAACAATAAAAGATTATGAGAAACAATAATTAGGAAGATATCTTAGGCAAACAAATATCCACAATCGTATGACAAGTTGATCATTGATTTCACCTCAATATCACATGCAATAGATTTTCCAATTCCTATTCAATTCTAACTAACAGCACAACCAGATACTATTAGATCTAACTAATTAAACAACCATGAAACCATCAATGATTCAGTTTAATAGCAGCAGTAAGGATAGGAATATAATAGGATACAATTCTAGCATAAAACAACCAGCTTTTACCCTAGAATGTAAATCAAATCTCTTCTACATAAGTCTAGCACAACCAGATACTAGTACGATGCAGTTGCTACTTCAATCTAGAGATGCTCAACCAGTAACACTCTAGATCTAGCAATAGATCCAATAACGACAAACCCTAGTTGATCAGGCTAGCAACTGTTGAAATAAATCATAAACATTCAAGCAAGAGATAAGATTAAACCCAAGCAATAGATAAGGAATTAGAAATCTCACAACTTTAATCAAAACGATGCTTCAATTGTCTGACTAAGCAAAAGGGCTTAGTTCTCCATAGAAAAACTAAAAACTCTTAAAGAAAAATATGATAATAGTCTATGAATGAGAGATGCAACTCTCTAAAACCTAATATATCAAACTAGGTCTTAAAAGTCTATCCAAAAATACATATATCTCGGATTAAAGCTGATAAAGATATGACCAATAACAATAAAACACGTGGAATCATTTGAATCACGCGGCTGTCAGAGGCGGCGGGTGCCGCCAGCACCTCGGTTCAGAACTCAGGTCACACTTCGGGGGTTGTTTTGACTCACTTCGAGTTGGAATTTGGACTCGGAGTAAAAAACATGAATTGTAGCTCTTTTAATTAGCTTTCCAATGATACCAATATCAACTTCATCGGACTACTATAGTTCCCGAACGAACCCTCACAAGACAGAGGTGTCGAACCAGCAACTCCAACGGATGGCCCGAATTCAAGCGCTCTTTCCCCGGTTTCCATTCCTTTCACACTTGTTCACTTTAAGACCTGTAAAACAACATAGAACAAGTGAAAAAACCCAAAACTCCTAGACACTCTAAGACACTAAAGAAACTAACTAAAACTACCTAAAAGCAACGCAAAAGAAACGTAAACATGCATCCTAAATACTACCTATATGCAAGCTATCTAGGATCCTCTACAGGCCAGAAAAGCTCATTTTTATCAACATTAAGGAACAAACCACGTGCGGGCCCATCAGACCTAATAATGTCAAGCGCCTTGGCGACCATAAGGGTATCTCCAACATTGGTGCCATCGTCAAGATACCAAGCCTGAAGGGTGAGACTGCAAGCACAATTAATGGACTGAACCAATGGATGCAGATCTAGAGCGAACAGCAAAGGCCCCAAAGGATCACCTTGTTGTACCTCTTGACATGACCAAAGGACGGAATCTTCGTAATAGAGCCTAGCAGGTTGAGAGTAACAAAACTCAACCCAGGGAGCAATAGACGGACACCTCAACCTAGTTTCTTGGAGTAGGACACTCCTATCAACCGGGTTGAAAGCGTTCTTGAAGTCCACTAAAATCATAGAAAGCCCAACCTCCTTGCCCTTAGACTCAACAAGCCTATTCACAGAGTGCAGAACAACCTCACAGCCCCTCGGAACGCCCACTCCAAACTGAAAATCCGGCAAATAATGGTTCACGAAAGGGCCAACCGCAGACGAAGCAACCTTGGAAATAAGCCTCCTCCAAACAGTGCCAACGGCAATAGGGCGCACACCACCACCCGGCTTGACCAAGGGAGTCAGGGGGGCACTAGCAATGAACTCACCTAACTGGCTAGGGCACTGACCCCGCAAGAACAAGTTAACAACCCCGGTGATGGATCCTAACAAATCATCAGCCATCGCAGAAGCAGCCCTCCCAAAATATCAACAAAATGTTGAGCCCTAAGCCCATCACGACCACATGAGGTCCCTTTAGGGAAGTTGTGGATCCTATTAAGCACCATGTCTTTGTTAACAGATAGAGCATCCTCACCCAACGGAGAGGAAGGTAAAATCGGAGAGGGGGCATAGGGGTGTTTGGCCTCTAATTCACGGAAAGTGTCAGGAGTATATGGGGAAACTCCAGAAGACGTAAGGACCTTAATAGTAGTAGTGAAGTGCCCGTCCCCAAGCTTACGCTTACATTGGAAAAGGTTAACATCGTCAGGGCTCCTTGATTTCTTCAAGCCCCTAGAGTGAGTCACCACTTCAGATAAACAATCAAGCACCAAACCAAGCCTATCACTAGGATCCCTCCATCTAAGAATGGCGTGAGAAATACAATCAAACTGATAGCGCTCCCGTTCTCCCGACCGTTGTTGAACCCTATTGGTAGGCACAAAAGTAGTCAAAATGCAGCTAGGAAAAATAAGGAGTTGCACCCAAGCAGACACGTCGCTCGGGCTCACCAGGACCTTATCAAGAGCACTAAGAAAAACTCTAGCAAAACCAAGCCTCAACATAGGGGGAATACACTTAACAGTTTGCAACTTTCTTGAAAAAAAACGATTAAGGAGATGTAGGTCAAAACAATCAAGAGCATCCCCAACTAAGGGCAACTGAGAGGGAATAATAGAAACGCTATCAACCTCGCCATCCACGTCATCAGAAACCAACACAACAGGCCTAGGAGGCTTGGAAATACCAAGGATCGCAACGTCGTCAAAACTAGGTGCATGGATCACAACTCCATCAGCATGCTTACAATTCTTACTAAAAGTATGAGTGCAGAAACACTCACCATAAAGCCATATGCTAGCCTGATGAAGTGCGAAGTCCAAAGCAGAGAAAAAGCCAAAGTCACTTGCAACCCGCGCTTTATGAGAAGCCGCCAAATCCGTAGTTTTAAAGTGACGAGCTCCCAAGTGGTCAATGAAATACTTCTTGGTAAGCCCTCTACCACCTCCACTATTACAACCATCAAAGCCTTTCAACGGGCACAAAATACGGACAACACCACTACCAGCCATGTAAGAACCACCACAAACACCACACAACAAACAACAAGAAAAACCAAACACAAAAGACGACACACACAGCAAGCACAAGCTCTAGCAAGAAGAAGCAACACAACAAAAACCTGCAATATGCATCAGCACACGACAGCAAAAAAAAAGAGGGCCCAATAGATTCCACTAACGTAGAAAAACACAGAAGAATAGGCTTACGAAAAACAAACTGCCGTACAACAACAGCCAACGAGCAACACACCGAACAACACAAACGAACGACAACAACCACCGAACAACACAGCACGAGCAGATCAAAACTCAGAACACACAAACAAATCAGATCAGAGCACATCATCCAACGAACATCAAAGAAGAAGGCGCACAGCACAACCAGATCAGAGCGACACAGCCCTAACCAGAACGAACGCCCAAACCCAAATCGCACAGTCGCACAACAACGGAGAAGGCGCTCAAAACGAAACCCAAACCAGATTACACGACACCTCAACGACGACCGGAAAACACCCACAAACGCACCCCCAAACCACCCCCGATCGCCCCCGATTCTTTTTATTATTATTATTATTATTATTATTATTATTATTATTATTATTATTAGAGAAAAATTCGTGTGAGAATGGTCGCCCAGGTGAGAATTAGCAATAAATCTCGTTCGTCCCTTCCAACAAATCAACGCTCCTGATTAAACATTCATTAAAAAGGATAAAATACAGCACGGGTGAATTTTTCCCGTATTTTTCGCGTATTTTTCAATAAAATACGGCACGGACGAATTTTTCCTGTATTATTCAAAAAATACGTTTTTATGAGACGCGACCAGTTTGTTCATCAAAACTAGCGATTTGTTCATCAATATTCCCTAATTGTTCATCAATACTAACTATTTGTTCATCGAATTTTTTAATAACATTGTTCATCGATTTTGAGCTTTTCTAATTTTTAATTTAAATTTTTAGCCTTATCTATGCATATGAATACAATATTATCTAGTTTTTGATGCACATATAATTATTTTCAAACCAGAAATGGTGCTCCGATTGTTAAAGATTGTCTACAACATATAAGCAAAAGTTGAACCCCAACGGTCTTCTTTTTCAAATTCAATAATTAATGTTAAACATCTGTCTATGGCTCCTAACGACGTCGAGGAAAAGCTAAAGTTTTCATTTGACGGACCAATCACAAGAACTCGAACCAAGAAGATACAAGATGCAACTCATGCTCTTCTAAATCATTTAGGATCCATGACGGATCAAGCTTCGCAACCTCCATGGATTACCATGCTTAGACATCAAGTTTAGAGAAATCTCAATGAACATATTTGTTCATTGATATACTTCTATTTGTTCATAGATATAACTTTGTTTGTTCATTGGTATACCATTATTTGTTCATTGATTTACCCATATTTGTTCATTGATATACTCCTATTTGTTCATTGATATAACCTTGTTTGTTCATTGATATATCCTATTTGTTCATGGATATACCTCTATTTGTTCATTGATATAACCTCTTTTTGTTCATTGATATTACCTTGTTTGACCATTATTTGTTCATTGATATACCTTATTTGTTCATGGATATACCCCTATTTGTTCATTGATATAACCTTTTTTGTTCACTGATATAACATTGTTTGTCCATTATTTGTTCATTGATTTACTCTATTTGTTCATGAATATACCGCTGTTTGTTCATGAATATACCGCTATTTGCTCATTGATATAACCTTGTTTGTCTATTATTATATCCTTATTTGTGAATTGAAATAAGCTTATGTTTATGTGTCAATACCATCAATTTGTACATTTAGGACTATCTGTTTGTGAATTTTTGCATTTATTTTGTGCTTTAAGGCTATCTTTTTTCCTTACTCATATAATTAGTTCACTCACATACTCATATAATTAGTTTCAATGCACACATATATTTATCTAGTTCACGTAGTTGTTATACGATGTATGATAAGTGAACGAGCCAACTACAAAACCGAAGAGGCCAACGTTTGTGCCTTATTTAGCTATGTTTGGAGCCCAAGAATTAGCCACACGTTTCACATTAGCAACAATAACAAATCCAAATTAAGGAGTCAAACAAGAAAATATCGAGACCGACATCAAAACAATTAGTTTTGTCAAACATACGACTAATTATGATGCACACACATATATTAATGCATACAATTTCGATACACATTCATCCATTTTTTTATACAAACAATAGATTTTTTATGCACAAATAATAGTTTATATAATAACAAAATCACAGTGTTGATGAACAATCTGGACACGCTTCCTATTTCCGTGTTTTATGAACAAAACCACGGTGTTGATGAACATATTGCATACAAATTCGATGCACATTTATCCATTTTTTATGTACAAACAATAGATTTTTAATGCACAAGCAATAGTTTATTTATGCACAAAGTCACAGTTTTGATGAACAAATCCACAGTGTTGATCAACAAATCCACGTTATTGATGAACAATCTGGACGCGCGTCCTATTTCCGTTTTTTTCAAAAATACACGAATAATTCGGCAAAAAATCGTCTATGCCGTTTTTTTCCTCTTTTTAAGTGAAATGATCAGCGACTTTGATTTTTCTTCATCCAACGGCTCTTGTTCTTTCTTATTTTGTACCTGGGCGCCCATTCGCACCTGAACCGGACCCTTATTATTATTAGTAGTAGTAGTATTCCTTCTTTAATAGAAAGAAGAATGAAAGAAAATGTGGGTTAAAATCCATATCTATAAAACATGGGCTCGAATCTTGTTGGTAAGGGTTGAGAAAACAACCGAGAGAGGACGTGGTGGAGAAGTACCTCTAGTCGGATCCGAGCAGCAGCCTGGTTAGGGGCAGATTTCAAGCAAGGTTGGTGGCAGAGGGCGGACCGAGATGATCAACCATGTCGTGAGGATTAGACCTATCAAATGGGTCGGGCGGGTCGGGTTCGGGTCAAAACAGGTCACGGATTGTCGGGTCGTAAAATTTCCGGGTCCATATGTATCTTGTCGTTACGGGTTTGGTACGGGTTCGGGTTGATCCAACGGGTCAAGATCATCAATTTTGTTAACCTTTATCTTTATATTTATTAAAATAATTAATATTATATTATATAAAATATTATTTAATAATAAAAAATAATAATTTTATACAAAATTTATAATAAAATATTAAAATTTTAATTGAAATAAAACTTTATCGGGTTGGCAGGGCCAACCCAACGGGTTGGTGACCCAACCAAGTTTTTTCCGAATCGACCGGGTTCGGGTTACTCTTGACCCATTGATTTTTGGGTCGGGTTTAAACCCAAAAAACTTCGGACGGGTCGGATCGGTTTTTCGGGTCGGGTCAAATTTTGACAAGTCTAGTGAGGATTCAAAGGCAAATTGGGAAGACAGATTTCACGCAAGACTAAAGGGGCTTTGCCACCAATGGCAAGAAGAAATAACAAAATAAAATCAATTTTACAAATGATTACACCATGTGAAGGATCCAAAAGCTAAGGTTTGTTCTTAAATTCAGGCAAGAAATCTAAAAGAGTTAAAAGAAGAGATCAAGAAACAACTTGTGCGTTCTCGGCAAAAGATTTTGCCTTCTCGGCGAAAATTATTGCCCCTAAAAGCGTTTCCACATTTCAAAAGAGATTTTTGATTTTGTCTTTCTGATATATTTTTTCCACAATCTATCGTTGAAAATTTTCCCCTTACATCCCTCCATGTTGCTATTGGTGTTTGAAGAGTGATGAAGGGAACAAATAGATGCGCACCACAATTTGAAGTTTGGGACTGAAATATCGGGGTCAATTATGGATTGAGTTTTGTGTTTTACTATTTTGTGAGTTATGAGATTTGGGGGCCGAAAGTGTTTCTCACACTGGGTTTTCTAGAGAGAGGTCTAGTTAGGATTTCGGGTTGCATTTTTCGCGAGTACATATTTTTACTTGCTAATTTTTTAGAGGAATTCATGCAAATTCGACTTGTTATTATTTTATTCCCATTGGATTTTATATTATATACCTGAAATTTTTATTAAAAAAAATTGATCCATTCCAAAAAGGAATCGGTTTGCAATCATTTTTTTAGTGAAGTATACAATCAATCATCCATGTTGAGAAGGCCCAAATTGTTCTAATTAATCCCAATACTGCAAGTCTGCAGCCGATGATACGTAATGATTGCAAGTGTTGATGCATTTTTAAAAGTCTATCTTGCAGTTGAGATGGGCCATCTCCATCAGACTACACGCAGTCTCATGTCCACCACTTTGGGTCTCCTGGTTGGGCCTAAAGATATTTGGGCTTAACGTGTTTTGTTGATTTTACGTGCCTCGGCCCTCCTAGTTAGGAATGTTAGCTCAACTTCGACATGGGGTCGTCTTGTCAATCTGCATTGGAGTTTACTCACTGTACTAAATCATACATGATGTATTCCATGATCGGTGCAAAATTTAAGTGAATGCACAAATATAATGGCTGAAATAATTGTTATATGACTTTCATGTTTATGAGTTTGGTTCAAATAAAATAAACACTTATCCTAAAACGTGAAACGAATGCACTTTTCTTAGTTCGTACGTAGTGCATTTTTCACACAAAAGTACATTGCAAAATACAGTAAGTGCATTACAAAAAGTACGAAACGCGCACTGCAAAGTAAGAAAAATGCAAATTCAAAAAAGTGCACTCAGAAATAGGAAAAATGCACTACGAACTAAGAAAAGTGCATTCGTTTCAAGATAAGAGTTCGTTTCATTTGAACCAAACCCCATATCGTATTTTATGTTGTAATTGCTCATTACTTTCGAATAATAAATTAATTTTACTTTTAGTAAGAGTGAACGCGCAATACAATGGTTGAAATAGACCTTTGCGTCTCCATGATTTTGGATTTTAGTTATAAAAAAAATTCATGTTGGTACCCTTGAGTTTTTAGCTTTTCTACTTGGTGTCCTATGAAAATTTTTATTCTTATTGGTATCCCTAAACTATTTATTTGGTTTGTTTCATTAGCTAAACTCGTAAAATTTTAACTTTTCAGTTTCATTTCGTATTTAGAAGAAAAAACGAAAGAAAAGAAAATAGGTTAAACCCCGAAAAATCTTGTTAGCTTTTCCTTGTGGAAAAGTCATCTCCTAGAGCAATTACAGAGTAGTTTGCCGCCGACGGGAGGAAGTTCAACAAGTCGTATCTCTCATGATCAAATCTAGAGCTTAGAATTCAACCAACCACCCGGATCCTCCAAAATGTCTTCATCCGAACCCAGTTCTCAACCGCCACAAAACTGCACTTGCCATGGTCGTACTCCACCAGTGAAAATTAAGACCTAAACTCAAATCTAAATTCGAGATTGTCTTCTTCTTCAGCTCCTAAAATAATTCGACAATGCGAACTTCATCTTAGGCTCCGTTTGGCAGCCCAAGAACTTTCTCCCACTACCCCCAACAACCTACCTGAAATGCTTTCCCCTTGGGGGTAGGAGGGTGCAGAATTTGAAAATTTTCAACTACCGCTAGCAGAAAGAAGCACCAAAAACATTAGTCTCATGTGCAGTGGCATAGCCAGGAATTTGTGTCATTGTGGGCTGAATTCCTTTGGATAAATTTTTCTGCTATAGAAAAAATTCTAGCGAAGCCAGAATTTTTTTTTGTATTTTTTATAAAATAGAGAAAAAAATTGTATTTTTCTATATATAAAAATATATAGAAAATTTTGCATTTTTTCATAAAATTTTGTATTTTTCTATATAAAAAAAATTTAATACATTTTTTATATAAAAAAAATTAATCTGCTTTTTTCTGATCAAATAAACTAGTTATTATCAAAAAAAACTAACTTTTTTACTATATTTTAAAAAAAAATTAAAAATTCCAATGGGAGCTACAGCCCCCCTTGGGCACCATGTAGCTCTGCCCCTACTCATATGCACCCTTACTCTACTTGGTCACTAGAGTCTTGACTTCTGATATTCGGGCTAAACCATAATAAGTTTTTGAAACATCGAAACTTACCCAATGCCTTCTACTATAGCATAGTCCCGATGTGCACAATCGACTATGGAGACATATTTCGTACAACTACTTTAACAAGCTCTTCCCTTGTTGCTAATTGGATTTGGTTTCATCTAAATTCTCCTTAGTAGAGTCGCAAATTGTGTCATCGATCTACAAAAAATGATAATCGAGTCGAAATCGTTGCTCACCGTCGACATCGAGACGGGTAGGATGAGAATCAAGCCCAGATTCGCATTATCTTTTTTTCTTGTTTTGGTTTGTATCAGAATTGGGGCGATTTTGTTTTGCTTCATTGAGAAATTAAGCTGCATAATTTTTTAACTTTATCATATTTTTTCTTTTCCCTTTTTTAAAAAAATCAAATGGAAAGTTAACATTTTTAGGGGTTAGGTTACAAGACAAACAAAATAAAAAATCTAGGGGTACTAATAAAAAAAAAATTCATACGACACTAAGTGAAAAGCCAGAAATAAGAGGGTACTAATAGAAATTTTCCTAAGAAAGACTTAATTGGACATTTGTTGAAACATTCTGTTAAAAGAAAAAAAAAACCATCACTTAAAACATCTCTAAATTATTATATGAAATGTTAGTGCATAAAAATTCGTCTTTATGTCCTAATTAATGCTCCTCTTAATTTACCTCTTCTCCTTCCGTTTCAAGCTCCTTCTTCAACCAATAACCTGTAAAACAATGGACACAGGGGGCAGGGTCCCCCTAATCTACCTCCGATGCCTAAGCCAAAAGGGTGGTTTGTCGATTAAACGTCAAGGTAAAGGTAAGATTTGCGAGCGAGTTCAGCAAGTATTGAATGTACTTACCATACATGGTGTAGACATGTATTTATAATGGAAGAAAGGGAGTAGGGCGTCGAAAATCACCCCCTAGGGCCGGCTAAATTTGCCTTGTCGCCCAAGAAAATATCTTGCTCCCCAATCCACGCGAAAATTCTATCTTTCGACTAAGATAGATTCTTCCATTTTAGCGATAATAAAAACTATAATTTAATAAGGAAAATAAATAAGGAAGTAGAAAAGATACTTAATGAAAGATTTTTTTAATTATTTACCCTCTTACAAATGCCCCACTAGAATGTTAGTTGTGTTCGATTGCGTCGCAACTAAGGCTCAAGTACTCTAGGACCTATTCGAAGTGGCCATGCGGATTAGTCACCGGGTCCCCTATTCATATATTTATATATTCCTATATTCCTATATTAGTACATCCATGTGCGATGAACATGAGATCCATGCATTCCCTTAAGCAAAATAATTTCAAGTTTCTATGGGAAGAATTTCTTCAAATGGGCGACATTCCAGTCGCGGTTCTTTCTTCAAAATAATTCCAAGTTTCTATGAACATGAGATCCATCCAGTCGCGGTTCTTTCTATGGGAAGAATTTCTTCAAATGGGCGACATTCCAAGTTCGAGGGATGACTTTCCCTTCAAGACTGTTTAACGAGTACGCTCCTTGACTGTACACTGCAATCACTTGATACGGTCCCTCCTAATTCAAGCTGAGGTTGCCATGTACGAGGTCGCGTGTGCTTCCCATGAACAATCGAAGCACAAGGTCACTGACTCAAAAAGTGTGGTATCTTATGCGTCGAGCAATGGCCCATTCGGTTGCCTGTTGGTAGGTTGTGAGCCGTATAGCTGTAGTGTCTCAGCGTCCCTATGCGAATTCAAGGTGGTCGTAAAGTGCGACTATTCTTCTCGGGATCAAACAACGTTGTTCTCAAGGTTGGCAGGCCGGCTTCTAGCGGAGTTACCGCTTCCATGCCATATGCTAAAGCGAAGGGCGACTCCCCGATTGATCAAGGCAGGGTGGTGCGATATGCCCGTAGCACGGTCGGTAGCTCTTCGGTCCACCTGCCTTTAGCTTTCTCAAGGCGCTTCTTTAACCTTCGACAATCACTTGTTTTTTGCCTCGGCTTGCCCATTCGCTTGTGGGTAGCTAGCAGAAGAGTACACATTTTTTATGTCCATCCCTTTGCAATATTCCTTAAATTTCTCGCAATTGAATTGTGTCCTATTGTCGGAGATGATAGCAAAGGGAATCCCGAAGTGTGTGATGATATGCTCCCAAACGAACATTTAGGTGTCGGAATCACGAATGTTTGCTAAGGGATTTGCCTCAACCCACTTAGTGAAATATTCAGTGGTGGTAATGAAGTAGAGGACATTCTCGAGCGCTCATGGGAAGGGTTCGATGATATCAAGGCCCCAAAGCACGAAGGGCCATGGACTAGTAATGGTGTGGAGGTCCTCGGCCGGCATATGTGTGAGTCCAGGGAACCTTTGGCATTTCTCGCATTTCCTTACATTAAAATCTGCATCTTTTTGCATGTAAGGCCACCAATACCCTTGAGAACGAGCCCGGAATGCCAAACTACGGCCTCCAACATGCATCCCGCATATACCTTCATGGATCTCGTATGGGAGAGGTTCAACCTTTCTTGGGGGTACGCATCTCAAGTATGGCCCGGAAAAAGACCAACAATACAAAATCTATTTGGCGATAGCCAAAACCTATGAGCCCTTAAGTGAACCTTTCGGACCTAGGTGGTGTCCGAGGATAGGATGTTCTCATCCAACTAGCGTTTGCGTAGTTTTGCTTATCACGACTGCGACCTATATCGAGGTGATTTTCGTGATCGTGACTTCGGGCATGTCATGGTTTGCGACTTTGGTTGTGGCACCAATTGTTGGACATCTCGAGACTTTGACGTGTATCAAGGTCTTGAGTGATCTTCCCGAGTAGGCAACCAATGTTTCTAAAACATCAGCGGACTTGTTTTGATCGCACGATCGTTGTCTAAGCTCAAACATCTTGAACTGCTATAACACCCCCTTCCTACCCTGGAGGTATTACCGCCAGTAACCCCGATTAAGACTAAACTGAAGCTACCCAAGGCTTTAAACTGACTGAACAAACTAAAACAAGGTAAATGAAACCATTTAAAACCTAACAAAATTAAGTAAAACATTACAGCGGAAAAGAGAATAAAAGGTCTTATACAAGCCTTAACTTAAAAAGAATTAGTAAATAAATAGAACAATCTTCTATTTAAACAAAATCTTCATCAAGTCTTCCTTAAGTTCTTATTTCTGAAACTCAGCTTCGTTTTGAAGTAGTTCAATCATGATCTTCACTCAAGTATAGCCATTGGAAACCTTTCTTCAACTTCTGAAGCTTCAAACCTCGGAATCTGCCTCTTGAATCAACTTCCAAAAAGAACATGATGTGTCGTATACCAACGGTGGACACCAGCCGATCATATAAAAGAAAAGAAGATGGACGGGTTAGTCTAATGAAAGACTAAGCAAGCGGAGAATCTAACTTGGTTCTTATGGTTGTAACTAAACATATTGGCATCCAAATCCGATTAGACTCGGATTATGATCCAACATTTAGCAGTCTTATAGAGAAAAAGAAGGAGACTTGCATAATCAAGAGAGAGAACACCACTGCTTGTGGTTTCTTTAAGAAGCATAAACAATTGTTGGGAACTCATATTAATCACATAACATTTTGAAAAGCCTCCATCGACTATTCAGATTGACTTAATCAAAGTTTGATTAAGAATCATTCATAACTGGAAGCCAGAATGGCTTTCCGACTGGATGAACCATTCAGGTATATTAATGTGCCTAACGCACTTATCTTATATTACTTTCAAAACTTTTCACAAACAGGTTGGTGATTCATAATCGGCTCGAACTACTGCCGAAATATTTTGGTATTGTAGAGATCATCGGAGTATTTCATCCATTGTCATCTACCCTGCACCAAGATCACAGGACTTAAGCTATCCTTGATCTTTCATTTGCATATGGTGAGGTAGAGATCAGAGAGGCCTATTACCCTGTCATCTACACTGCACCGTGCCAATTGCACTTAGCTAAAGTGCGCATCACCCCTCTCACACGAAGAGCAGGGGAAGAGTCATGACCCACCATTAGGATTAGGCCCCTCCTAATGTAATATTGTTTAAAGAGAGGATATGGAACCACGTTCCCCTCCCTAAAACTACCTTAATTCAATAACAATGTCTCAGCGTGAGACAGCATCCAAGGTCATCCATAACGGACCTAAATCCAGTTCTACCGCAAAACTGAATAAACAACATGGTCATTATTTCTAACAAATATAACAACCTATCATGTTTTATTAAGCACACAAGTTGTTCCCAACACAAATATTAAAAGGGATTCAATTCCTCATTTAATAACCATAATGCAAGAGAGAACCGTCCACTTGCTTTCGAAGGCGTGCACAACGTTCTGAGCAATTCAACAATAATCTTTATCACCCTTCTGTCAAATATAACAAAAGATTTCTCAACAAAGAGCTCATGGATACACTTCTTAGTTGTATTCTCAACTCCTACAACTTCCTAATCAATAAATGATTTAATTTCCGAATATCGATATATAATAAATCCTTAGTTATCATGCTTTAAGGAGCCATTTTGGCGGAATTATAACTAATTATTCACTTCACTTTTGAAACAAATTTCTAAATAGAAATTGTTCATTAGCAATAGTTCTTAAAGGTGACGAAATCTCGGATCAAACGGATTAACAACGAATCCTGAGTAATTATCCGAAGTCCTTTACCTGCCAATCGGTATCAAAACTTGTATTCGCTATAACAGAAGATCCGGACGTCCGTTTCACGAGCGGTTTGAACCTGTGGGACCCTATCAATTTCAAGATTATAAAAACCATAAGTTTAATTAGCAAAGCGGGACCAAAAGGCCCTTACGGTGGCTCTGTAACCAACCCGCTAATTAATTTCGATCGTATATACCTTCGCTCGAGCCCATGGCTCGTTTGGCTCGATAGTGGCTCGATCCCCGATCTCAAGGGTGGCTAGGTGATACCCGGTGGCAGCCCTTGCGGTGGGTGGTGGTCGGAAAAGCTAGAGGTCGCCGGCGACGACGTACGGCGAGGCAAGAAGCTAGCCGGCAGTGAGTTCTTTTCTTCTTCCTTCCCGAGTTTGTCGCTCCTCTTGCTTCTCCCGCTGGTTCTGGTTTCAACCACACAAACCCCATGAAAGGAGGAAGAAGATGAGGGGTGTAGGAGGAGGGTGGTGGACGGGGCAAAGAAGGTTGCCGGCGGTGAAGGCTCTTTCTCCCGAGACCGTCGTCGTTCCAATCTCTCCTCTGGTTCTTTTCTTGCTTCGGAAAACCGAATTTGTAGACTTGATAAGGCAAACAACATTTGCCGTCCCAATCCACTCTCTCTGGTTCCTTCTTAATTAAGCAAAGAAAAGTCGGTTTAAAAAACTAAACCCGTCTCGGAACGGAACTCGCGTTAAAGCGGTAAAATTATGTACCTCGAATGGAAAAACTTACTCAATACAAAACGTTCCGTAAATTATGTAGGCCAATAAAACCAATTTTCCATGATTTTATCATGCTACCTTCAATTTTTAAGGCTTCTGTTTCGTATTTTAAATCCTTTACATTACGTATTAAAAAGACGGCTTATTCAATAAATATTCTTTTTCCACCGAAAAATCCTAGAATTCACACCGATCCATAAAATAATTTCTTTGTGATTTTAGGATATCACCAAGAATTTTCTAGGATTTAATCTCCAACAAAAATATTGGATTAAGCGTTAAAACGGACAAAGATGTTAATAGGATATCCGAGAAAAATTCAAAAATATCCTCAAAAACCGCAGTTATTACATTAGTACCCCCTTAAAAATGGTTTCGTCCTCGAAACCAAGGAGAACTCGGATCATAAGGAAGGATAGCATAAGCACACAAAACCACTACAAACCTATACAGAAGTTTGTAGTACCCCCTTAAAAAAACATGTTGTTACTTCTGCACCAGGCACAAAACAACCATTGCTTAGTTACCAAACTTCTTCTTTACAACGTTCATTAATTTTGGAAAATGACTCAGCATTTCCTGCCTAGTTTCTCAAGTCTTTCCTTCACCTCCATTTTTAGGCCAAGGTAGCCTAATCAAAGGTATTTTCTCATTCACGATTCAACCTGACCCTTCTTCATACGGGTCATTTGGTTGAATATCCATCTTATTATTATTGATATATTGAACGCATACTATCTTAGAAGAATCACAAGGATGACATTATAGATAGAATATACTGAAGGTGGCAATGCCAACCGATAAACAAGCTTACCAGTTCTTTCCAGTATCTCGAAAGATCCAACATAGCGAGCATTTACGTTGTCTCGTATTCCCCAACGGAATATGCCCTTCAAGGCAGATACCAGAACAAAAACGTCGTTCTTTACAATGAACTTAACATGCTCTCGCTTTAGCACAACACACAACTGTTGTCGCTTTTGAGCTGTTAGCACCCTTAAACATGTTAGTGCGATATCAGTTGTTGTTCTCTTGGCCAAATCTGGCCCATGAAGAACCTTGTCAGTATTGTCATTCCAACAAATTGACAATCAACACTTCTGGCCTTACAAAGCCTCAAAAAGAGTTATTTCTTTATCGTATGATCACAATTCTTGTATGTGAAGTCACTCAAACTCAAACTACCATTCCAACTCGTGTGGAATCCAGAATACATGTCCTCAGGAGTTTGAATTTGTTTCTTTGCATTACTCATCAGTTTAATGAGGGAAGCCACCGCTAAAATTCAATTCAATCCACAAAGCTTGATGTTACTTCTTTCAAGACTTTAGCATGAACCATCCATCTCAATAAGAGATAATAGTCTTTGAAGTTTTATGAAGATGAAATCCTTCATGCATGAACACCTCAACTAACTTCTGTACTTTCTAAGTCATCTTAATTGCATTAAAATGAACACTCTAAGTGAGTTTATTAACAACCTCCATAATGTATTCTTCTTTCATTTAGGCTTGAACAACTAATGACAAGAATCCATTGTAACATCTTCCCATTCCTATTCTAAAACAGGAAGAGACTATAACATTCCATCTGATCTTCTATGCTCAATCAGGACTTCCAGACAAACCAAACATATCAAAACGAACTTGGTGACATTTCGCTTCATGTCAGTCCATCAAAAGTTTTATCTTAAATCCTTATACATTTACTTGTTCCAGGATAAACTAATTAAGCAAATAACTATACCTCCTTTGAAATAAGCTTTCAAAGCTCATTAAAAACAGATACTCATGAACAGTTTCAAAACCAAGCAATCCATAATCTTGAATAACCAATCTCGGTGTCTTACCTTCTTGATCTTCTCCATTGATCTCAAACAATATTACTTTTCCATACTACTTTTCCTTGATCTGCTGAACAATTTTGAATTAAATCCTAGGGTATTCACACAACCTTGTTGTCATCTAAACTAAACCTTTAGTCCATTTCAATTTATTTTCTTTACAAGGATTACTTAAAATCCTTACTCAATTTCCTTTTTGAGATAAAATCTCAGTATTACTTTAACCAAGAATATGAGATTTATCCAACACATGACAAAATAATAACCTATCTTGTCAATCCTTTACATCCTTTTCTCAACCAAAACCCAGCTTGAGCATACTGACATTCAAAAGTAGTTATCTCTCTCAACTACTTCGAACTACACTCTTACGCATTACTATACCAACATATTGGACAATAATACCTTTAGTCCAATAATTTCCAACCAAATTGTCTCCATTGACAATTTTCAGTCTTTTTCATCAAAGAACTGTTTAGACTTCACTTAACATTCTGACTTGTTGAGCAAACTAACTCTTAGGATTAAAAACATATCCTCACGTGTCCACTCTCTATATCCAACAACTTATCAGGCTGAGATTGAATATCAATACTAATTTACATGTCCAAACTACAGACCCATTGGAGTTCTGCTTAAAGTCCTCACTTGACTATCTTATCTCAAAAAGATTTAAGTTTTCAAGACAACATGAAAACAAATAATAACTAATGGAGAAATTACTAGTACATCCTTTATTCCAAAGAAAGGATTACTACAATATCATTCCTTAGAAAGGGTTCCATCCCAGGAGTTCATATCAACTTACTTTCAAGGACAATTCCGCTAAAAAGGCAATGACTTTCTTAGGTCGTGACGTCAACCAAGATGAACTACTAGCAAACTGCTTAGAGAATTCCAATAATCGTTGACTGAAAACAATCCCAAACTTTTAGAGAAGTACGGAGTTACTCCATGCTCTTCAGAGACCAACACAGATTTGTAAAGAATCTTACCAAATTTCTTTACTTATAATCGAACTGTTTTGGGAAGTTTAACCATACTCCTTAAATGGTATAAGATACAAAGGATGTACTAACTCAAAGGAGTTTTACAAGATACTAAATATAGAAATTGCTATAATGCAAAAGAAAGCTTGCATCTTTTCATCTCAAACAACTACACTTGCAAAACTCATATAATTGCAAAACTTATATGATTGCCAAATCGTACTAGAAACCATTCTTTAAAACCCAAGGAATTATGTGATCTTATTCCACCATGTGATCAGGATGGGAAATAAAATTAAACATAATCCTTTACTGCATTCTCATAGGAATAAGACATGTAATATTGCCTTACCATGTGATCAAGATGGAAGACAAAATACATTCTTACTCACCACCATGAAAACCGTAGAAAATTTTATTCATGAATTCCGTATATCAAATCAACATTTCTTTAAAAAATTCCTACCAGAATTCTACAAAGTCATAAGATTTTTCTCAAAAGAGAAAATCACAAAACAATTTCAAATATCCCTTAAATCATAACAGCTTGACAGGAAATCGACATAGTCTACAAGCATACAGGCTTTAACTTTGAATGTCGCTGAAACAAAGATTAGCTACTTTATGAAGAAATGGGCGCGTCAAGCCAATGCATCAAATAAAATTGCTGACCTTAATTTCATGATGCTACTGACGCGTTGCCCTAGTTCTGTGCTGACATTTACACATTAGCTGGCCTTACCAACTTGACCAAAGTTTCAAATCAAAACTGAGCCTCAAAGGACCTAAGACAATCCAATTCACTTATGCGTACTACATTTCCTTTCGAATGTAATACTTCATTCCTTCCTCAAGATAGAACCTGGTGGCATTCCTTGACTTTTCTTAATTAGACATACTGCTAGACTTTTCTATAATCCATAGTATTGAGTAATCTCTGCCTGATTTAATTCAATATCAACCCAACTTAATTTCGCAAGTTCAATAAAAGAATTGATCGCTCAAATCCACTTACTTGCAATCCTTAGTAAAGATGTGGTTTCAACCACTTCTTATCCATGGAAGATTGTTCGAAGGTCGTTCTCAACTTGTATGTCTCCCTTGACATACTACTTTAAAGTTATGCAAATATGATCCATTAAAAAAATTCAATACTTGAGTTCATCCATTCACAAGACAACGAGCCTTCTGCAAGTGAATCTTCATATAAATTCTGATATCCAAAAGCAAACTATCAAACTCTTCTGATGAGTTTAAGGCCTTTCAATCCTTTTTTCTTCAAGTCAAGATGTTCCTTTAATTTCCTATATCTTATAGTAGGGAAAAGCACATGATCAAACATGATATTCTTAAACATTCCTCAAATCTGCATTGGGTAATCAAACCAAATTTCTTTATCATTCACTATGCAAACTATATTCCCTAATAAATTGCTCAATCCGAGAAAACTTAAAACAATCCAACAGTTTCTCTCTTATCATTACATGCATCAAATCTGCTTGCAATAGCTATCTTCAAAATCAGGCCCACATGGAATTATTTTTCCAACGATAAGGTCTAAGCTTTATTGACCATAGTATTGAATGATTGATATTTTTCTCCCAAACGTTTAAAATATCAAGACGAACATGCCCAAAATCATTCCTTGAATGATCTTCTCAAAACTGAACTTTATCATTTCCATCCTTGAAGATACATAAGCCAATACCAATGGTAATTTAGGACATCTTATTGCTGATTCCATTATTGGTCCATTATAGACCTCAAGTCTTTTCTCATTATCCCGAGTTGGGTATCATACAACGAAACTCCAATAACGTTGTCACATAGGTTAGTCATCTGGATATCAACAACTCATGTAATCAATTAACACTTGTGCTAAGTAGTCAATTGAACACAAACACATTACTAATGAACGTTTACCTGTTCAATCCATTTTGACCAATCAACCTTATTCACAACAATCTTGATGATTAACCACTTGTTCACAACTTAAACTGAACCAACATTCTTCCTTTATTTCTTAATATAATCATAAGAAATTCCCATTTCATTTAGGATTGTTAATCCTCTTAACTCAAAGGATAACAACATATATGAAAATCCGAGTTCGAATACTATCAGATTCAAAATTGAACTGCATCTTCCGATAGTTTGACAATTCAATTAATCTAACACTTGAGCACTTCAAAGCTCTTTAACTTCCACTGGTAAAGAAAAGTACAGAATATCCACGATTCTATTCTATAGAGTCACAAACATAGTTGTTGAAGAAAGTTTCCAAAGGTAATCCCTTTCTATTCAGGATTCTCTTACATCCTTTCATGATCCATACTGATCTTTTTAGAATCACTCAAGGCTCATAAGATTCTCCAAATCTTAACATTGAGATGTAGAGGTTCCAACTCATTCTTTCTATTGAAAATCGAATTTCAACAAAATTCAGAAATTCCTATAAAAATATTCTCATGAAAACTCTTACTCTTATGACTTCGATGTCAAAGAACTCACTTTAAAATTTCCTTTTTAAAGACAACACTTGAAATTTCACATATCAAGTAAAGAAATTAACAATTTCTTTCACATACCTTTGAATCATGACGTTTGTAAACAAAATTCATAACTTGAAATCTTCCATCATATGAGCTTAAAATAGGAAACCTTCAAAATAGAAAGTCTTTATGAAGTACAATACTTAACTTCAAAATCTCACAAGAAGTTTCCTAATATGGAAGAAACGATGAGGATACACTCAATTCAGACTCTCAAGAGAGAATAGGAATTCATTGAGAACTTGATCTAGAGCCGGATCAACTTTAGGAATCTTCACCTAATCTTACTTTGGATCCTTCTCGGAATCCATTCCCATCTCCAGGGAATCAAATGTCCACTATAGGACCTTTTTCCACATAAACCATTATAAACTTGTTACCTCGTGTTCTCCAATTCCCTTTTCTCCTTCTATCTCTTCACGAGTCTGACCTCCAATCTTAACCATTTTTCGTAAATGGTTCTAAGACAACACCAATATAGAATTCTCCTTCATTCTATATGGAAGGATGAAAGTCTTAAGCAAGATTTAGGAACTTTTAGCTCTGATACCACTTCTGTAACACCCCCTTTCTACCCTGGAGGTATTACCGCCAGTAACCCCGATTAAGACTAAACCGAAGCTACCCAAGTCTTTAAACTGACTGAACAAACTAAAACAAGGTAAATGAAACCATTTAAAACCTAACAAAATTAAGTAAAACTTTACAGCGGAAAAGAGAATAAAAGTTCTTATACAAGCCTTAACTTAAAAAGAATTAGTAAATAAATAGAACAATCTTCTATTTAAACAAAATCTTCATCAAGTCTTCCTTAAGTTCTTATTTCTGAAACTCAGCTTCATTTTGAAGTAGTTCAATCATGATCTTCACTCATGTATAGCCATTGGAAACCTTTCTTCAACTTCTGAAGCTTCAAACCTCGGAATCTGCCTCTTGAATCAACTTCCAAGAAGAACATGATGTGTCGTATACCAACGGTGGACACCAGCTGATCATATAAAAGAAAAGAAGATGGACGGGTTAGTCTAATGAAAGACTAAGCAAGCGGAGAATCTAACTTGGTTCTTATGGTTGTAACTAAACATATTGGCATCCAAATCCGATTAGACTCGGATTATGATCCAACATTTAGCAGTCTTATAGAGAAAAAGAAGGAGACTTGCATAATCAAGAGAGAGAACACCACTGCTTGTGGTTTCTTTAAGAAGCATAAACAATTGTTGGGAACTCATATTAATCACATAACATTTTGAAAAGCCTCCATCGACTATTCAGATTGACTTAATCAAAGTTTGATTAAGAATCATTCATAACTGGAAGCCAGAATGGCTTTCCGACTGGATGAACCATTCAGGTATATTAATGTGCCTAACGCACTTATCTTATATTACTTTCAAAACTTTTCACAAACAGGTTGGTGATTCATAATCGGCTCGAACTACTGCCGAAATATTTTGGTATTGTAGAGATCATCGGAGTATTTCATCCATTGTCATCTACCCTGCACCAAGATCACAGGACTTAAGCTATCCTTGATCTTTCATTTGCATATGGTGAGGTAGAGATCAGAGAGGCCTATTACCCTGTCATCTACACTGCACCGTGCCAATTGCACTTAGCTAAAGTGCGCATCACCCCTCTCACACGAAGAGCAGGGGAAGAGTCATGACCCACCATTAGGATTAGGCCCCTCCTAATGTAATATTGTTTAAAGAGAGGATATGGAACCACGTTCCCCTCCCTAAAACTACCTTAATTCAATAACAATGTCTCAGCGTGAGACAGCATCCAAGGTCATCCATAACGGACCTAAATCCAGTTCTACCGCAAAACTGAATAAACAACATGGTCATTATTTCTAACAAATATAACAACCTATCATGTTTTATTAAGCACACAAGTTGTTCCCAACACAAATATTAAAAGGGATTCAATTCCTCATTTAATAACCATAATGCAAGAGAGAACCGTCCACTTGCTTTCGAAGGCGTGCACAACGTTCTGAGCAATTCAACAATAATCTTTATCACCCTTCTGTCAAATATAACAAAAGATTTCTCAACAAAGAGCTCATGGATACACTTCTTAGTTGTATTCTCAACTCCTACAACTTCCTAATCAATAAATGATTTAATTTCCGAATATCGATATATAATAAATCCTTAGTTATCATGCTTTAAGGAGCCATTTTGGCGGAATTATAACTAATTATTCACTTCACTTTTGAAACAAATTTCTAAATAGAAATTGTTCATTAGCAATAGTTCTTAAAGGTGACGAAATCTCGGATCAAACGGATTAACAACGAATCCTGAGTAATTATCCGAAGTCCTTTACCTGCCAATCGGTATCAAAACTTGTATTCGCTATAACAGAAGATCCGGACGTCCGTTTCACGAGCGGTTTGAACCTGTGGGACCCTATCAATTTCAAGATTATAAAAACCATAAGTTTAATTAGCAAAGCGGGACCAAAAGGCCCTTACGGTGGCTCTGTAACCAACCCGCTAATTAATTTCGATCGTATATACCTTCGCTCGAGCCCATGGCTCGTTTGGCTCGATAGTGGCTCGATCCCCGATCTCAAGGGTGGCTAGGTGATACCCGGTGGCAGCCCTTGCGGTGGGTGGTGGTCGGAAAAGCTAGAGGTCGCCGGCGACGACGTACGGCGAGGCAAGAAGCTAGCCGGCAGTGAGTTCTTTTCTTCTTCCTTCCCGAGTTTGTCGCTCCTCTTGCTTCTCCCGCTGGTTCTGGTTTCAACCACACAAACCCCATGAAAGGAGGAAGAAGATGAGGGGTGTAGGAGGAGGGTGGTGGACGGGGCAAAGAAGGTTGTCGGCGGTGAAGGCTCTTTCTCCCGAGACCGTCGTCGTTCCAATCTCTCCTCTGGTTCTTTTCTTGCTTCGGAAAACCGAATTTGTAGACTTGATAAGGCAAACAACATTTTCCGTCCCAATCCACTCTCTCTGGTTCCTTCTTAATTAAGCAAAGAAAAGTCGGTTTAAAAAACTAAACCCGTCTCGGAACGGAACTCGCGTTAAAGCGGTAAAATTATGTACCTCGAATGGAAAAACTTACTCAATACAAAACGTTCCGTAAATTATGTAGGCCAATAAAACCAATTTTCCATGATTTTATCACGCTACCTTCAATTTTTAAGGCTTCCGTTTCGTATTTTAAATCCTTTACGGTACATAATTAAAAAGACGACTTATCCAATAAATATTCTTTTTCCACCGAAAAATCTTAGAATTCACACCGATCCATAAAATCATTTCTTTGTGATTTTAGGATATCACCAAGAATTTTATAGGATTTAATCTCCAACAAAAATATTGGATTAAGCGGTAAAACGGACAAAGAGGTTAAAAGGATATCCGAGAAAAATTCAAAAATATCCTCAAAAACCACAGTTATTACAACTACTCTAGCATAGCTTTCGCTTTCTTCATATGTTTAAGCATCTTTGGCCCTTTGGCTTCGTAATGCACCAGCACTTGGTTCACTATCAGTTGTGAGTCGGAAAAAATGAGTAAGATGGAATTGTCGAGACTAGTTGTCGTTTCTAATCCAAGTATTAACGCTTTATACTCGGCATCATTGTTGGTGGTGTCGAAGCCAAGGTAGACGGCAAGCTGAAGCATCTCACCGGTAGGTAAACTAACTATAATGCCAGCCCCGAATCCTTGATTGTTATTCGACTATTGATTTCAATGATCTAATCCAGATTTGATGCATTCTAGGGTAAACCGCAATCGCGGTTTCACAAGCCGTGATCGCGAAGCTGTGCATCAAGGAGATGTCCCCTCTTTAAAGGTCATCCACGATCGTGGCCTTTTGGGTCGCGACTGCTGCTCTTGTTGTCGGTGGAACTTCACGACTCTAGAGATCATCCTAACTCCACTACCCACTTTGCAACCCGTCCTGCGAGATCCGAGCTTGCGAGGAGCACTCGAATAGGAGAGGTCGTAACGACTTGAATTGGGTGCTCTTGAAAGTAGTGGTTGAGCTTGCGAGATTAGGTGACTAGGGCTAAAAGTAATTGCTCCATAGGTGAGTACCTTTTTTCGGAGTCGAGCAACGTCTTACTGGTGTAGTAGACTGGTCTTTGATTTCCACTTTACTCTTTAATCAGGACGACACTGACGTGCGCGGGGACACGACTAGATAGAGCTTCAAGGTGTCCCTTTTGTCGGGCACGGTCAAGATGGGAGGATATTGTAAGTATGCTTTCAACTTTTGCAAATCCTCCTCGTCCTAATGGCTCCATTCGAATGAGCGACCCTTCTTTAATTCTTTGAAAAACGATTGCCACTTATCCGAAGACCGGCTAATGAATAGGTTGAGGATTACAGCCATTCCTATCAACCTTTGCATCTCCTTAATGGTACTTGGGCTTGTAACGACGTCGAGGGCTCAAATCTGATCGGGACTTGCTTCGATTCCTCGACGAGTAACGGGGTGTCCCAAGAATTTACTCGAACCAACCGCAAATCTGCATTTCACGAATAGTTGAGATGCTCGAAGGATGTCGAATCCTGCAAGTCATCTAGACAAGCAGACGCCCTCCGACTTTTCACCAGCATGTCGTCGATGTATGCCTCAATGGTTTTGCCAATTTTTGCCCAAAACAATTTGGTGAAGTGAAGCTAAAAGGTTTCCCCAACGTTCTTCAATCCGAAAGGAATCACCTTATAACAAAATAACCCTTGCGACGTGATGAACATGGTCTTCTCTTGATCGTCTTCATGGATTGGGATTTGATGGTGACCCAGATATGCATCTTGAAAGCTCATTCGCTTGTGACCTTGATACGTGATTGCCTCGGAATCCTCCTTGATAATCTCGTATATGACCCACACGATCCCGATCTTGCCTAGTAACCTTGATTCAATCCTACTAAAGCTTTCAAATTCAGTTGCTTGCTGCGCAAGGAATAATGAACTCGAGTAGATGAAAGACGAAACTGAATTGGATAGGTTGAAGGAATCAACTTGATAATTCAATTGGATTGGCTCTAACACTAAATCCAATTGATTAACTAGTTTGATCTTTAACAATCACAACTAGAACAATCTAATTGATTAAATCAACAAACCAATCTTAAGCAAACACAAAGAGAATTCGGTGAGAGAGAGAGAGAGAGAGAGAATGTAGTTCGAATGATGATGATGACGATGATGATGGAGATCTCGCAATTGCAACACACGTGAGTCTTTTTGGAGCCCAAGAGATAGATTAAACCAATGTAGGGTTTAATCTCTCTCAAGCTGATTTTTATTAATGAAACTGAAAAGTATTTATAGTAGAATACAAAGCTATTCATTGGAGAGCAAGCAATAGGCTTGGCCAGCCCTAGAGGGGTAGAATTGGCCCATGTCTTGTTTCCCAAGATATAATAAAATAATTGAAAGCATCAATCTAAGTCTACTTACCATAAATAAATCAAATAAATAATTATTTGACTTATTTAGATAAGAAAACTTAAAAGCTAATCCTAAAACTCAAAAAGATAATAATAATAAAAGCAAGATATATTTTAGCCCTAACAAACTTCCTATGGCCGAAAATATCATAAAGATAAAGATAGAATCAAAATAAAAGATAAGATTCTCGTAAGACTTGAACAATTCTCAGTAAATTGCGTTTTTCGGCCCTTTTCTGTTGGATTATGGATTTGATGTAAACTACAAAGTTGTAGAACTTTTTATTATCTTTCCAACACATACTTAACGGACTTGAGATGAATTTTCTAGCCCAAGTTATGACCAGTTTACTGAGCATTGTTTTTAATTTGACGGGCTTCTTAACTTCCGAACTTTTGTGACTGCATCCTCTTCCTTGGTGGTCGAGGACGCCATTGATGAACATAATTAAAGGAAAATATGGAATCCATGAAAACCTTCTTGAACTTGAATGCTCGGGACCTTAGTAAAGGTCTTGGTGTTTGGCCTCCATTCGTCTTCAACGAATCATTCGCTTGGATCTTCCCTTGATTTGTATCAGACCCGTTGTAGATTCCACTAGTTGGTCGATCTCTAGAAGTAGAAATAATTCCTTTAGACATGCTTTGTTGAGATCAGTAGAGTCCAAACAGACTCTCCAATCTCCCGTCTTTTTCTTGACTATGACGATGTTTTCCAACCATGTCGGGTACCACACCTCTCGTATAGCATCAACTTCCTACAAATTCTTTATTTCAACGACCACGGCCACAATATGTTGAATAGAGGATTGTCTTGCTCGTTGTAAGGTCGGCTTTGCGTTTGAGAGAACGTTTAGCCTATGGAAAGAAAGTTCCGGGTCTATTCCAGGCATGTCATATGGTCTCCATGCGAAGATGTCACGATTGCTTCGTAGTAAATGTGTGATGGCTGAAAGTTCGTCTTCTGAGAGATTTTCCCTGACGAAAAACCTCTTTTCGAGCTCGTCCTCTCCTACGGGTATCTCTTGTAGTTCGTTGACGGACTTCTCACACGGTTCCGAGCCTATGTCGCTCATGTCCTTCAGCTGCCTCGATGCGGCGAACTTCGCAACTCTTCGAACTCGAGAGGACCGCGATCTCGGTTTGCAAGCCGTGATCGCGGTTGATTTGACGATCTCGTTCAAACTTAGGAGATCCATGATCACGGTTTTGCAAGTCGCTATCGTGGTTGACCTAACGATCGAATTATGTCTCGGGAGAGCCATGATCGCAGTTATGTAAGTCGTGACCACGGTTGATCTAGCGATTGAATTCGGACGCCGCACGCATTCGATCGAGCGAAACCTAATCTTCGCCGCTTGTGCAAGTCTCGACCTTGCTCTAGGAAATTATCGTCCTTGCCATGGTTTCATCATTTCGATGGTGTTTGATCATCGATATGCGATTCACGACCAACCTTTCGACTTTTGGTCGTCGGGCGCGCACCCGACTCGTCCCATGGATTGGTCGGCCACCATCCTTGGGAAGGACGTGGATTGTTCGACGAGGGGCTGGCCAGCTCACACCTTGCCCCAATGTGGTCAAATTCGCAGTTCTCGTTGCGTTCGGCACCAGCCGCGATTGCGATTCTAAACTACAGTTGCGGTTTTGCCTAGGGCTCGCGCAAATCCCGAGGCGGCTCTCTTCGATTGCTTTACTAACCATGGAAATTTCTTTTGTGGAAAGCTTTCGTGGATTTGAATTTTCGTTTTCCACAAACGGTTCCAATTGTTAGTTTATAAAAATTCACTTTTATGACCTAATGAATGCTTCACGTAATTCGCCTCTTCTCCTTCCATTTCAAGCTTCTTCAACCTAGAACCTGCAGAGCAATTGACATAGGGGGCGGGGTCCCCCTAATCCACCTCTGATGCATAAGCCAAAAGAGCAGTTTGTCGATTGAATGTCAAGGTAAAGGTAAGACATGTGAGCGAGTTCAACGAGTATTGAATGTGCTTACCATACATGGCGAAGACATGTATTTATAATGGAAGAAAGGGAATAAGGGGCCGAAAATCACCCCCTAAGGCCGGCAGAAATTGCCTTGTCACCCAAACAAGTGATATCTTACTCCCCAATCCACGCGGGAATTATATCTTTCGACTAAGATAGATTATTCCTTTATAGCGATAAAAAAATAATAATTTAATAAGGAAAATAAATAAAGAAATTGAAAAGATACTTACAAAAAATATTTTTAATTATTTACACCCTCGAATGAAACATATTCAACCCTAAGGTTGAGCATCGATTCTAAACCGAACCTAAAACCGAAATTTCATTTAAGGTGAACCAAATTGGTTTGGTTCGGTTTCGATTTTTTTCAGTTTTAGATTAATAAAAGGTTATTCTTTGGAAAATTCAAACTGAACCGAAATTTAACTAAAACCGAACCAAAACCGAATTTTGAAAAATTCCTAAACTGAAAACCGAACTAAATAAGATCGGTTTCGGGTTCGGTTCGACTTAAAATTTCGATTTAAACCGACCCATGATCAACCCAACCCACGACACCTTAATCAGATGAAATCGATCAATATATAGCAATCCTCAACTCCATATACAATCATGATTCAAATACATAATAACAATAACAATGGGCCGGGTGGGCCCGGAAGAAACCAAACCACACACTACTAGAAAAGAAATAAATATAAAAATAGAAAGAATACAAGCTATGTGATAAGGAGAGATGAGGAGAAGTGGATGGTCAGAGCAACGTAACAACGACAACACTTAAGAAGAGAACGAAGGAGAAGAACAACAACACATTCAAACATAGCAAGGATGTTGTCCACGCCGTTATTATTCCATCATCAACACTAGCACTCTGCACATATGCATTATTCCTCTTGGAAGAACTCCACCTTCGCAGTAACATAAATCGTCAGCCAAAATCTCAACCACAAATTACATATACATACATATATTAATTCAGACATATTAGGATTGAATTGCATGAGATGTTTTTATTGGTTAGAAGTTAGATTAGATTGAATTGTGTTTATATATGGGAGGATAAAACAAATTGGGGCCATATATCCCAATCTGATACTGGCTAAGAACAGATTAATTTGGACGGATGAAATGGTAGGACAAAATTGTCCATGTCTTTGTTTTCATTTTTTTTACTGTTATTATTGTATTGCAAGGTCAGACAGGGGACCGGCAATAATGTGACAAATCATTTTGAATCGACATGACAACGCAGCAATAAATCATGATCGATTGCTTTTTTTGTTTTTTCTTTTGTCAAATTGATTGATTGAGATATTTATTTCTTGTTAATGGGTGGGTGGTGGATAATACAAGTACAACTGTCAGCTACTGCAGGACAAGAATTTCTTAGTAGAGTTAGCGTAAGAGATTAAGGATCTATTTTGGATTATTTTACAAATTAAATTTTAAATTAATGTAATTTAATGTATTGTTTTAGTAATTTAAACAGACTCTAAAAGTATGTAAATCTTAGCTATCATATAACTATCACATATTCACATTCGAATCTTCGATCGGTTGAATTGAAGAAATTTTAGGCATTAACTAGGTTAAGATTAGCTCAAGTCTTTCTTTTTATCATTTTACTTTTAGTGTAATGAATTGTATTCATTTGGTTTTAGAAAATGGTATAAATCATCACATACATATATGCACTCAATCTAGGTGTGTTTCATTTCAAAGATAATACATTATCTTATATAAAAGTATATTGATTCAAATTTTAATATAGTTTAATGCATTATTTGTCAATTTAATACATTTTTGCATTATAGACTTAATATATAATTTATTACAATACATTACATTATTTTGTAAATCCAAACATACCCTAACCTAAACCCTAACCCAAACTCTACGTAGATAAAATGAGCTCAAAATTAATACTGGAAAAGATTGTCATTTTATTCCATAAATCTTGTTAGTAAATTTTTGTCATTTTAGAGTTTATGTTAGTACATATCTATAATAAGCTAAAATAGCAATTTTTCTACCAAAAAAAGGGGATTTATCAAACTTTTGACTAGTCCTGAGAGGCAGATACCTGTAGTCTAAGTGCTTCTCTTGCCACTAATCCATCTGCCTATTCCATTAGCTAACCGGCTCACCGGGTAAGTTTTACAGCTTTAGGTCAATTTCAAGATTTGTTATTAAAAAGTGCACATATTATTACTTCTTTTTAATGTAAATTTTTTTTGCTAAAAATATTCTTGGTTCTTAATAATTTATAAATTTTAGAAAAAAAATTATAGTGCTCTAACACTTATTAATAATTTTATCGAAGTCTAAAATGACAATAAACAGAGAATGAAATATAACATTAGAAAATGAAGACAAAGTTTAACTTTGCAAGTTATGGTGATGATGGGAACTCATAAGATATAAAAAGCAAGTGCAAGAAGCAGGATTAATAGAAGAAACTTACATAGTGGGAATTAAAATCACTTGGTGAGAACCCAGAGGGCGTAAATGATTCCAGGCAGCCAACCAAACAGAGTCAAAATCAAACAGATCCAGAACTCCACCTGCAAAAACCATGTCAAGATTAAAAAAAAATTCCTGAATAATAATATACTATAATCTAAACTCCCAAATTAATCAAGGTGAACTAAACAATATATCCTATGATATCATACCCCTCAATTTACAATTGCCCTAATTGATTCTTGCACAAGGATTTCAGAAGAAGAAAAAAAATGGATTCTTGGAAAACAGAGACGAGGTGGAGAAATGGAGAGAGGAGATTAATTACCTGGCAGCCGAACCTAAAGAAGACTCCAAGAGGAGGCAAGATAATAGCAAGGATTATGTCAATGAATGTAGCTGTACTCATTTTCTTGACTTCTTCTCTTTCTTAGTTTTTTAAGAAATTAACTTGAATCTCTGTAAATATTAAATAAAGATATGAAACAGGGCAGGATTTATGAAGAAGATGGTGCACAGACGTGGGTTATATAGAGGGGGTGAGTAGAAAGAAGCGTGTATGAATCGTGTGGGAGTGAAACGCGGCGTCTGCCTCCCACATGACACTTGTAAGGCTACAAAGCTCTGCGTTTTGATTGAGATGAAACATCAAGAATTACCCGAGACCAGACAACAGAGTGTGAGAGTGCGTATTCACTTGTGGTCTGACGAATTCTGGATTAATTAGTGACAGACTGGCGTATCAGGAAATTTGAGTGTAGAATCGCATCATCTGAGAGACAGCTCACCAACAAATCTAATTTTCTATCATCCAACGTTTATGCTCTGTTCTTGTTTGCAAAATGTCTTACGAATCTTATCTCATGCATTTACAAAAAGAGGGTGATCGGACTGTTCTCAAGCTGCCACGTCTCCTACATAAATGTCTAATCTTTGGCAACTCTCCTAATTGGAGAAAGATAAGTACCCTAAGAAAAGATAAAGATTAGAGAAATCATCTACAAAGTCAAGTGTATAATACATTAGTAGTCATTATCTATCTGGAATGAAACAAACTTTTATCCTGAAAATTGAAAAGTGCACTACAAAGTATAAAAAGTACATTACAAAATATAAAAAATTCAATTTGAAAAGTGTACTATAAAAAATATGAAAAGTGCACTACAAAGTACGAAAAGTGCAAATGCGAAAAAGTACACTCCGAAGTAGAAAAAGTGCACTACGAACTAGAAAAAGTGCATTCGTTTCATTTTTCAGAATAAGAGTTTGTTTCATTTGAACCAAACTCTTATCTATCTATCTATTTACATTTGTTAAGCGTTTGATTTCAAAAATCCTTGTGTTAATAGTGACTCACTAGCATAAGTACCAGTACTATGTACGGGTTTGGTTATATATAAATAATATAATTTAAAAATAAATTAATTTTCAAAAATACTTTATTTTGTTATTATTTTTATGTCAATATGAATACAAATTGTCAATTATTTTTATTTATTTTTTCAAAAGTTAGATAAATGGATTGTTTTTTCAAATTGTTTTTATAACGGATTAAATAAAAAATAAATTAGTAAAAAATAAATCAATTAAAACATAAATACCAAATAGTTAGATAGAAATAATTTCATAATCAATCAATTAAAATATACACACAAAATATAAATAAGTTTAAAAATATCGTTAAAAATCAATGTGTTAGGTTAGAATATTAAAAGATAAATGTAAAAGTTAAAATTATTTTAAAATCAATGTTAAGTTTTTAGGCTAGTTAGAATCTTAAAATCAATATGTTAGTTCATGTAAATTTGTTAAGTTAGTTAGAATTTTAAAATATAAATATAAAAAATAAAATTTATCAAAATAAGTTTGTTAGGTTAAAAGATAAAAATAAATCAATTTGTTAGTTCAAGTTAGAAATTAATTTATTAGCGTAAAAGATAAGTGCAAATCAATTGGTTAGGTTAAAAGATAAAAGCAAATCAATTTGTTAAATTAAAAGATAAAAGCAAGTATTAAGTATTTTTTTAAAGGGTTGAATATGTGGATAATAGATGGTGCCACATATGCAGATTTACCCACGGCTCGACACATAGGCGAAATCAACCAAAGGTTGACGTGTGTCAAAAAGGCTTCTTCTTTAGTATATAGATAGATGTCCCCCTACTTAAACAACTTATTATAAATAATACTCCTTCCGTTCAGAAATACATGATATTTTATCTTGATTTTCTTGTTCAATTATACTTGATGTTTGACATAATTTACCATATTTTTTCTAATATTATCCTCATGAATTAAAAAGAATAATAAAATAAAATAGAAAAGAAAAGATCTTCACAAGATTTATGGGTATTTAAGTCGAATCACATACTTTCTTAATGTTAGAGACAAATCCTAAAACATCATGTATTTTTTTTTTTGATCAAAGGGAGAGGGTTAGTACCCTTATATTATTAAACTAGCAAAACGAAATTACATCAGTCCAGCAATATCTTTGGCCATAATGCCAATCAAAGACAAAGCAGGAACATTAATATTATTAAAAGGATCATTAATAACTAAGGCTAAATTTGCTAAATGGTCGGCTGCGTTGTTAACAGAACGTGGTACTTGAGCAATCTTACAGCTGAAATTAGCGCTCCTCATCAGTTGCTGACACTGCCGAATGAGATAGAAATCAGAGTGAGCCACAGGTAAGGCCGAATTCAGCAAGGAAACAGCAGTGGCACAATTCTTATTAAAAAAGTTAAGTTAGATTTTATTTATTTAGGTTTATTTGACTATGTTAGGATTTATTATTTTATTTTGAAGGTTTTCTATTTAAAAATAGGTAGATTTTTAATCAAGGTCCCGAAACTAATGTATCTCCTCTGTTTATTAATTGAGCAAATTTAGCCATGTGGAAGAATGTTAAATTGACATCTGGACCAATCATTTGAGTCAAAAGTACAGAAAAACCGTTTCACCTCCTCCTTCTAGTAAAACGCTTGCTCAATCATACCGTAAGTCTGCAATGTCGTTCTTCAATTTCATTTGTGTTCAATTTCTCCTTCTCTGAAGTTCTAGTATGAAAAAAAGACCTTCCTCTCCTCCAATTTCTTCCTCCGCTTCTTTGAATTTCCACTGTGGTACACAGTTCATCCAACCTTCTTCAATTCCTCTCTAATGCTTCTTCAATTGGCCTTGACGGAGAGGGGGCAATGTGCCAACACTAATTATAAAGACACCATTAAAGAGGTCGGAGAGGACGCCGCACAAAATCCCCCCATCTATCTCCATCTCTCTTTACAAGTGTGGAAGTTGAAGAAGAAGCTTGATTCCAAGCTTTAAGTTGGAGCATGCAGCAATGCTCGATGGTCCGATGGCGGTGCAGGTCAGTCTCTCGATGAAACCCTAGGTCACTCCTCTTGTTACCTTCACTTTCTTTCCCCCTCCCTCTCATCCTCCTTCCGATCTCTCTCTCTCCCCTGCCAATCGCTTTTTCCTAATTCCTCAGCTACTCTTCTCCTCACAAGTGGTTCGAAACAAAACCGACCCACTCTAGACTCCCTAAAACTGAATTCCGGTCTATATTTGGAGCCTATCCTTGCTCAATAAGCTTATCCACATCATAGTTGCACCAATCATACCATTTTATGCTTTGTGTATGATGAATCAATTCCAACAACTTTAAATTCAGTAAGCCATTTTGGTTGTTTTCAACACGAAGAGTGTTGAACAGAATGATTAAATTTCTTCTAAAGTGGGATGAAGCATTGTCATTGTTAATGAGCAATGAACTAAGATGAGAAGGCTTAATTTCATTCATCTCATACTTCCTTTTCTCTCTGATATCCTTGTCTTCTAACTCGCCAAATAGATTTATAATAGACTGAACAAACTTGTGTTTTTGATAGTTTTGGGAGTTTGAATCTTTAGGTCACCATAAGGATGTCCTAAGTAGGGGTGAATAACATCGGCGGTTATCCTGATCCCTTGACCTCCTTCCCTAATCTTCAAAGTGCATGAAACAAGATCGAAATGGTCAAGAAAATTATAAGACATTCTACCAGGAAGTTCTAAAAGGTTCCAAATTAGAAGTGTACGTAGTGAAAAGAATGTCCTTTTTCACAATTTTCTTGGTATCAGAAAACAAAGCAATCATTTCGCACAATAGAGAAGGGGAACTCATTGTGACAACCTCGTGTACTCATCATTGAGGTTTTTTATCTTAATCTTCTATTTCCCTTTGTTAGTCTCAACAACTAGATATTTTGTACCATCCACAAACAATGCCTTGTTACCATCCTTTTTTTTTGCACTTTTACGCAATGTGTTTCACCCTTTTGACACCAACTGCTTCTAGTTCTTTTATCTGTATATCCTTCTTAGACCGTAGCTGAGATAAAGGGATATCATCATCATGTATCTTATACACATAAAATCTTTTCCTCTCATTATGTGTGGATTTTTTTTAACCATACAACGATTGACAACGACTTTCGTTTTAGCTAGAGTCTTTTTCCGGGTTGATATAACAATAGATAAGGGTCTCTCTCTCGGGACTATTGTCTTCCTCACTTGATCTTTTGTTCTGCCTTTGATGAAATTGTACATATACAAACAAGTGCACACTATATAATTTAATAATAATGTAATAACATGGATGTACAAGAAGTACAAAAAAGTGATGCAACACATATACATACCTTCTTTAGATTTATCTGGTGGTGTACATGTATCATTAATTTGTGATTCTTCAACATTAGATCGAACTTCAATCTTGCTCATGGCTTTCTTGCTTCTTAACTCTTTGTTTTGGATGAATAAGAAACTTCTTATCAAAACAACATATAAGTGAAATGTGTGTACAATAAAACATATTATGTGATGAATCACTTTTTGATGCACAAATGATAAAATGTTGATGCACAAATAATAGTTTACGATGCACAAAGAACGATTTACGATGCACAAATGACAAAGGTTGATGCACAAAGAAATATTATGTGTTGCAGAATTAACAAAAGGTTGATGCACAAATAACAGTTTACGTTGCACATTTTTAATAAACATATATTGGTTTTTTATGCACAAGAGAACAACTAAGCATGTAATAATAAAATGTTTTGATGCAGAATAACTGTTTTTATGAACATTTTTTAAATGCATGTATACTCACTTTGATGCACAATAGAACATCTTATGATGCACAAATAACATATTTTGAAGCACGTCTACTCATTTTTCAATGCAGAAACATGGTTTTGATGCACATTTAACAATTTGTGATGCACAAAGAACATTTATAGATGCATATTAACAGAGTTATCTTGTATACACAAAGAACAAGTAATCAATTAACATGGCTTTCATCATTAAGTCTCATAATATTAAGAGTAAGGACAAATTGTGTTTTTGACACAAAATATTTCCAAATCTAGAGTTTTTTCATGTTTGTGGGGTCTTTTTTCATTAAAAGTAGGATAAAACGAACATGCTCAGAGATTTATGTATCATTTTTCATGTGGTAGGTCCATAGATCCACTAAATAAAGAACCATAGACAAATATTACTAGTTTTGATGCACAATTATCCAATTTGTTTTTGCACAAAATAGTAGAAAGACGGTTGAACAATCTTTGTTTCATCAAACTAAAATATAGATTCAACAAAAGAACACAAAAATTAAAAAAATCTACTAGGGTTTTCGAAGCAAATTATGTAATTTAAAATTACCAACCTTCGTTTGAGTTATTGCTAGAATCTCCTTTTGTCATTTTTTTTGATGATGTTTGATTTCAGTTTGATTTTTCTTTGAATTTCTTGGGAATCGATTCGAGAAATCTTGCAAAACCGCTTAGAATTAAGAGAGAAGACGAAGCAACACTTAAAGAGTTTTGATGAGAAATGAGAGCACTTTCTTCGAGAGAGCTTTTGTAAATTGATAAGTTTGGGAAAAGTAACTATAACAGTGAGATAGTGCGTGTAGCAAACACAAAAAAGGGAGGGTGACTTCTTTTAACACAATTTTATTAGGGGTGGACACAATTGATTAATCGGAGTTTCGGTTAACCGGTACTTCGATTATTAAATGTCAATAACCATAATCATATCATTAGTTGTCGGTTAACCGCAAAATTCGGTATGGTTCATCAGCTAACCGACTCTTAAAAGAAAACATAATGTTTAATCAAAAATTATATTTGAATATAAAAAGTACATTTTTGATAAATTAAATGCAATCACATTATAAATATGCTTCATTAAATGCATTATTCTTATAATAATAAATCTATTATGTTCATAAACCCAAAATAAAAACAAAAATCTAATTCAAAATAAAGCATCCAAATATTAAAATACATATAATGTTCATAAACTCAAAATAAGACTCAAAGTAAAACATCCAAATAATAAAATACAAATGATATTCATAAATCCAAAAGAAAAAATATCAAATCTCAAATCATCCAAATATTAAAATAAATAATCGAATACTCATGCATTTAATGAGTGAAATAGTTTGCTATCATGGGCTGCTCGAAAATAATTTTCTTCATACCTATGAATTTTAATATAGAAACGCAATAGATTTAGTAAATTATATAATAAAAGATTCATAATTAATTATATACTCCAATTAGAATACAAAGTTAGTATACACAATAGGAGTTTGGTTCAAATGAAACAAACTCTTATCCTAAAATGAACTCATATCCTGAAACGAATGCACTTTTCCTAGTTGGTAGTGCACTTTTCCTATTTCGGATTGCACTTTTTTGGATTTGCACTTTTGTACTTTCTAGTGCATTTTTCGTACTTTTTGTAGTGCACTTTTTCGGATTGCATTTTTCGTATTTTGCAATGCACTTTTGTATGAAAAGTGCACTACGAACTAGGAAAAATGCATTCGTTTCACATTTCAAGATAAGAGTTTGTTTCATTTGAACTAAACTCTACACAATAGTATATTTGTTACTTTGTTTTTTTATTAAAGTATATCTATTATCCACTAGAAATAAATAGATATATAGTTCTCTTTCCAAAAACTATAATATATAGTAATAATAATATTGGTTTATCGGTTAACTGCTTGTGAAAATATTGATAACTGTATCCGTACCGATAAACCATTAAAAGTATCGGTTGGTTAACCGCCGAATAATTTCTTTTCGGCACGGTTAACCGAAAAAATGATCGGTTTGTCATTTTCCGGTTAAAGTTTTTTTCTCCGGGCCCCAATTTTTATAATTTACACACGCAACACCCTCTCCCTCTCCGTTAGATGTGCTTAGGTGGACATCCCAAAATCATTCCTTTTTCGCACCCTAGAAACCATTTGCACCGGACTCTTTTGCTTTTTATATTATTGATATTATTTACAATGTTTAATGTATGTATAAACATAATTTTAGATTAATTTTACATAAAAAAGAGATAAAAGTATAAAAAAATAATGTATATTAAAATTTACAATCAATATACTATAACTAAACTCGAATCCCTCTATCCTACGTATCGTCGTCTTAACTATGCCACGTAGGCGTTTTAATTTTTTCAATTACCTTTTTAATCTTTTTTTCAATATTATTAGTACGTGATGTTTGATAATGTATATATTCAAGCCATATATTTTAATATCATATAGTATTTTAAGTTTTTTAATATTATTAGTAGGTGAGATAATGTGTCATAAATTTTGCAAAGCATATCCTTAAATATATATAATATATATAAACAACGTATGTAATCTTTGATATTTTAAAATAATATTTATTATTTCATCTTTATGACCATATATTTTAATATCATATAATTTTTTTATTTTTTAATATTATTAATACGTGATCTTTGACTATTTATTTTAAATTTTGTCAAGTATATTTTTACAAATATATAATAGTTCTACACAATGTATTACTGTGCGATCTTTGATGTTTTACAATAATATATACTATTTTATCTTTATGACCATATATGTTATTAGCATATAATTTATTTAAAAAATCAATATTATCGGTACATGATCTTTGATATTTACTATAAATTATTAATTGATATCGATAAATAATAATATTTACAAAAATTGTAATGCCATTATCATCAATTTAATATAATTAAAGTCGAATCCCCATATCTTATGTGTCGTCGTCTTAACTATGCCACATGGGTATTTTAATTTTTCCATTTATCTCCTTACCCTTCATTTATTTAATTATTTACAATCTTTATATTATAATAATATTCTTTATATTACTAATATATAATTATATTTAGAGATCATAAATTTTGGCAAGTTGTGTTTGGAGTGTAATCCATTATGGAATAATTTTGTTAATTATAATAATGTTACTACTATTACTAATATAGTAATATACAATTATATTTAGATATCTTGATATTTAGCAAGAAACATACGCTTATTATGAAATAATTTTTTTAATATAATAATATTACTAATATACAATTATTTTTAGAGATCATAAAATTTGACAATTGATGAAAACATAATATTGATTATAAAATATTTTTTAAAATTTAATAATATTAATAATATATAATTATATTTAGAGATCTTAAAATTTAGCAAGTGATAGAAACATAATCTTCATTATAAAAATATCTTTTGAATATTAAGAACATAATATTACTATTTTTTAAAATATTGGGAATATAATTATTACATTCGATTTTTTTAAATTAATTTTTAATATTCAATTTATAATATTAAATCATATATAAATCTATATATGTATTTAAAATATATTTTACTATTATAGACCCGTGTAAGATACGGGTACATCAACTAGTTCAATGTCTCTATGAATATATTGTCCATATTAACTTTATAAAAAATAGATAAATATAAAAGAAAATAATATATACACATATATCATCCAAATATTATAACTGTAATTTCAAAAATAGATAATTTATAAGAAAATAAAAAAAAGATAAATATGAATAAAAAAAGTTATATAATAATAATATTTTCAAACAATAGGGAAATATATATATACAATAAGATATAGTTGATAGATACATATTCTCCATATTAAGGGGATAAATTGTTTTATTTATGGTAAATAAAATTTAAAAAGAAAGAAAAAAAAATATAATTTACTTTACTTAACAGAGAAAATGACGTTTTTCGTTAAAATGGGTGGTAAAATGCATATAATTATAAATAAGGGGTGATTAAGTGCAGAAAAAAAATATAAAGGGTGATTAAGTATAAAAAGTGTAAAGTAAAGGATAGTTAAATGTAATTTTCCCTTTTTTGTATGTGATGTGTGGTAGGTAGTATGCGCCCCTGCCGACATCAAGGAGAAAAAAAAATAGGCAGTTACCGACATCAAGGAACCAAACAAAAGGGGAAAAAAAGAAGTTAAGAAGTTAATACGCAAGTACGTTTTTAAATTAATTGGGGTGTTTGGACGGGGTTTTAGTAGGTGTAGTTGAATGCTAAACGACTAAGTTATGGAGGATTTTGCTAATTAGCTAAAAATAAAAACATAATTACTGCATTTCATTAGTGTATAGACACGTTTTTATTATATGCCTAATTAATGTTAGGCGAATTTGCATATGTCCCAAAAAATTTAGTAAAATAAAAAATGTCATTCTTTAAATTTAATGGTATCCTTTTGGATATTTTTATAATAAAAATTTCTATTTTTTATTTATTACTAAAATTATAAAATAAAACAAATAATTTATAAAAAAAGAAAAAAAACGTTCCTTATAAAAATATGTTGTTATTGAATCTATGAATGAACTTCTTATTTCGGTGTTGTACGTCACGACTGAATTTAAGTAGAGATTATCTCCTTATTTCGATTGTGTACGTCACCCCATTGTTCGATTCAATCAAAGTTCTTCAAACATAATCGATCATCTATCATATTGGATTGATCCCATCGAGTCTCATCACGTTAAGATTAACCAATTCGTTCGTTCCATAACGTTGGATCGGACCTTGAGAGCCAAAACGTTGGTCTCTCCAATATTACCAAGACTTTCGCTTCGCCAACTTGAGACCCACTACATGATCCGTGGCGTTCTTGGATCCTAATGGAAACAAGGTCGTGTCATTTATATTGAATGTTATGCATGTCCAACTTAGGGAAAATTTTTTTGAAAATTTGAGTTTATTGCATATATTATCGATGTTTGTTTGTGAAATTTTTCATCAGGATTAAAGGAGTTTGTCACCGTAAAACAAGGGGGAATTTGTTAGAAAAAGCAAGCTTTGATTTTGATGGTTCCAAACGAAAGTGAAGTGGCCAACTTCGACACTGCGAAATAAGTCGCCAACATATGTCATCTCCCAGAATTGAAGTGAAGACAAGTTGAGAAGATCTTCAAGACGCGTGAGATATTGCGGATTGGATATTCTTGTTAAGGATAGAATCTTCTCAATTGTGCTAAGGCGTTGAAACTGCCTTATGCCCTAAGCTTTATCTTCGTATGATTCTTTACTTGCTTAGGATGATCTTGTAAGACTAGATTTATATTATCTTTCCATAACCGAATTGGAAGATAATATATCTCTAGTTAACCTAGTTTCGTCTATTTAAGCATAGTGATTAGGTTAAGATATATAGTACGAACTCCATACTCTACATATGTGAAAAGAAAAACTTGTTGTTCGAGAGTTCGAAAGAAGAAGAAGAAAGCTTAGGCTCATAGATTTGATTGAGAGTAGGGTTTTACTCGATTCAAACGAGTGCTAGCATATTGAGAGAGTAGAGTTAGCTCTGGGTTGTTCTTGTAAACATATTCAAAATATCAATAAAGAAAGCTACGATTTTTAATCTTTCCAAGCAAGAACTTCATGTCAAGTAAGTCTTTTTAATGAATTAAGATTTGATCTTCATTATAGTTATAAAATCATGGTTATTTACAAAGTCCTTAAAAATGTAAAATAAACCTATTCTTACATATTTCAAAGATTTTATTAATAAAATTGTCTTTATATGTGTGAGCGGGTAAAATTTAACTACCATAATTATTTTTTCTATCAATCGCCATAAATATATTTTTATTTATTATGCTTTTTATATATTTTAATATTTTCTTATAAAATTAAATATGGTGGTTATGCGACATATGTAAGATTTTATCTTAACGAAAAGATAGAACTTTTGCTTGGAGTAGGGAGCAGATACCGCTTGCTTGGGTTACAAGGCACTAGGGCCGGCCCAAGGGGGTTGATTTTCGGTCCCCCTGTCAATCTCACATGTCTTCGCCGTGTACGTATGAAGAGCATATTGAAACACGCATTCAGACGCTGAACATACTAATATTCGTAGCTTATTCGTACTGAAAAACTCATATTTGTTGTGTTTTCTAGCTTTTATTGTATGTACTTTGACACTCGATTGACGACTGTTCTTTTGACTTAGACATTGGAGATGGATTACGGGGTCCCTACCCCCTTTGTCCATTGTTTTACAGGTCTTAGGTTAAAGAAGCAACCGGAATGGAAGGAGAAGAAGGAGTTATTAATTAATGCATTAAAAGATCTAGACCGATTTTTTGTGGACTAACAATATGGATAATGAATAATAAACTCTTGTCGAATTTTTTATTCAAAAAATAAATATAGATAATAAAAATGTGCGTACTAAGGATTTTTTTCTAATACGTACTCGAGTAGAATTTTATTCATAGGTAGGCCCTGACTTTTATACAATTTAAAAGCCAAGCACTATATATTTTTAATGCTACGCATAGTTGATCCGATCCTTATTGATGAACATTTCGCGTACGCTACGCAGCGAGCTTCTCCCACTCAGTATCTCTGATTAATGGGACAATTATAGTGGATGGACATGGATCTTCTCTCTGATCACCCAATACTATGTTTTACCTGTGAAAATGGAAAAGAAAGATAATTAGTTACGTACCTAGTTATCTACTTAAATGATGCAGAATTAATTAAACTACTTAATTAAATTTCTACTTGATAACCTATTTTTCAATAAGTTGGGAACAAAGTGAGCATAAAATTTTGTTGAAAAAAAGCAGGAAAGAGTAAGTGAAATTTAAAATTTTAGGTGGCATAATACATGAAATTTGCACTGTGCATGCAAATATATCCTCTTTTTTTTTGGGTAGAAGAATATGGATCCTCTTTTAAGAAATAGGCATGAGAATATGAGATAACTAAGATCAGTTATTTGATCAATATTAGAAAATATCAAGACTTTTTTTAATACGGTAATTAATAAAGTTTAGGGGTTGAGAGATCCTTTAGACCATTTATGAAAGTTTACGAGGGACTCTAAATAAAGACATGATTAAGATCCGATCCGAACTCACGAGGACGGGTCTTCTTATGCCCAACGTGGGCATCAACACTTTTCTTTTTCTATTTGCTTTTTGAAGGAATTGGGCATCTACAGTTTAAAAATACATTTAAAAAATCATTCTAAAAAATGAAACGGATAAAAGAACAACAATCACTTAATTCGGCCATAATAAACTTAGAAACTTGTTTAATTTCTATGTTATGCACAAGTTTTTTTTGAGATTTTTGCCCAAATAAATAATTATTTAAGTTTAAAAACTAACTAGTGCTGATCCCGTACCATGTACGGATAATAACAGAGAATACAATAATTTTTAACGATTTTCTATCCTATGAAAAAATAGAATAAGGATCTAGATTTAATAATTAACAACCTCAACCCAAGAAAAAAAGGTATGATAATACAAGTATGCATATCAATGATAATAAAGGATGGATTCAAACTTGGTCAGTTTGCATTGATCCATCATTGGTTAACAAATTCGAAATATGAATTGAGTAAATCGCCATAAGGAAAAAATAGGATAAGAATGAGACTATTTTTCCACTTGTATGGAGAGCAAAATGTTATATTTGAGGATGATAATCCCATAAATAATCCTATAAATAGAGATGTAGTATGGAAAGATGTGGAGGTTATAGATAATGGGAGAGCGAATATATATTTAAGGAAAGTGGTAAAGTGGTTATATGTTAAATTTGACCAAATTAAAATTAATTACTATATTTTTTCAATAATTGCCATGTGACACAAATTTTTACACTAACATGGGTTTTGCTTTATTATTGTACTATATATAGTAGATATGCTAAGATTTAAGGAATATTTTTAGTGTAAAAAACGTATGACCTAAAATATGATGATGATAATAATTTAAAAATACTAAAAATTAATAGATAAAATAAATGAGAGTTTGACACGTGATTAAAAATAAACTCCTCGTGTACTATATATTACTCCATCCGTTTCTCAAAAGTTGTTCCTTTAGCCTACTACATGATTATTTAGAAACATTATTTATACCTAATATACCCTCATTAAATGAAAAAATGTGACATGGAAAAAATTGGATGGGAAAATGAAAAAGTGATCCCACACTTACATTAAATAGGAAAATGTAAAAATAGTAAAAGGCCATGTTTTATGAAAATAATAAATGGACTAAAAGGACAACTTTTGAGAAATGGAGAGAGTATATAAATAGATATATCGACTAGAATTGTACAAAAGATAAGAAAAGAAGAAAAACAACAAAAAAAAATGGCTTATGAATCTTGTAATAAAACTAACAAAGCTAGAAAAAAAACAGGAAGGGAGAAGAGTAGAGTGACATGGCATTTTATCAACCAATTTTTTTTATTAGGTGAGGTTTAGTATAGTCTCAACTCTCAAGTACTTTTTAGAGACTAGTTTCTGGGGCGTGCAACAAAATGGGAAGTACAATTTTAGTGAATATGATTCGAGCACGATTTTCGAAGAATATATATTTTTTACAGTCTACCCGAGATTACTTAAGAGCTAAGCAACACCGACACGAATTTCGAGGAACATTAAAATAACAATTCGAGCAAGAATATATATTTTTTACGGTCTACCTGAGATTACTTAAGAGCTAAGCAACACCGACACGAATTTCGATGAACATTAAAATAACAATTCGAGCACGCTTTTCCAAGTATATATATTTTTTACGGTCTCCCCGAGATTACTTAAGAGCTAAGCAACACCGACACGAATTTCGAGGAATATTAAAATAACAAGTCGAGCACGATTTTCAAAGAATACATATTTTTTACGGTCTACCCGAGATTACGTAAGAGCTGAGCAACACCGACACGAATTTCGAGGAACATTAAAATAAAAATTCGAGCACGCTTTTAAAAGTAACGGCTGAGATTTCAAAATCTACGTTCTTTTAAAGAATAATAGAATTTTTTTTAAAAAATAATAGAATAATAGAAAAATTAACGGCTCAGATAAGGGACTTGTAAAATTAACGGCTGAGATTTCATATTTTACGTTCTTTTATAGAATAATAGATTAACCTATTGTATTTATTTTCTATGAGTTCAAAGGTTGAAATAGAGTACACACTCTTCATTATAATCTAAATGGAACCTCGAAGTACTATTCTAATTCCTTACTTGTCATACTGGCAACATGCTTGAAGGCTATCATCCAAGCTTTTAAAATACCGAGAGATGTTATAGAATTTTTCATTAAAAAACTGTGGACAATAGAGAAATATGTACTTAACAGTTAGATTTTCAATTTCCATACATGAAATTTGCAAAGATAAAGTGATTCACCTACGAGCACTGTCTAGCCAGTAATACCAAATACAAATGATTTAGGTCTCTAAAAGAAAATGTCAATTACCAGTGGAGGTATTCATTCTAGTAATTGAATTCCTATTCCTATGGTAGAAAATAATAAAAATCTGTTTTAAAAAATAAATAAAAACATAATTTTTTTTGTAATAATTGAACAAGAGAACTAGGCACTCAAAACTGAAGAAAAGACCAAACTAAAACAAAAGAAAATATATTGATGCGAATTTGCATGATGTGAAACCAAAATCAACCAACCTTAAATATAACGATCAAAATGCCGTTAAATTTATCAAACAACTGGGCAGCTAAACCCAATGGGATGAAATACGTGGCATGATTGGTAGAGAATGCGCGCCTTAAACGTGACACGATTGTTAATATAAAAACCCCACAATATCGATCTATTTCTAATGGCAGCACAAAGTGGGCCTGAGGTTTGAGAAATGGGGAATTTCCTCAATGTTTGACAACAAGATCGAGTTGCAAATGGCATTCCTAGTGTACCCACACATATACCGACATTTGGGGCGGGCAATGGAGGTGGTGGGGATAGTTGTGGTGGAGGCGGGGCTATTGATTGGGGAGCGGGTGGTGGCATTGGTGGAGTTACTCGGTTAAGGGTGCGCGGTAAGGTTGGTGGTTGTGAAGAAGTGGTTGATGGAGTTAATGGTTGAGAAATAGGCGGTGAAGTTGGGGGCCCGAAGGATGGCGGATTTGGTGGTTGGGGCTGGGGAGAAGATGGTTTTGTTGGAGGTTGTGGGAAAGACAATTGTGAAGTTGGATGAGAAATGGGTGGAACAAGAGCTTTAGTGGGTGGTAGATTTGATTGTCGATTAATGGGAGGTGTAGACGGAGATCTAAAGGATGGTGGAGTTGATTGTTGGGGTTGTAGAGATGGCGGTTGGGTTGGTGTTTGTGGTGAAGAGTGTGGAAAAGTAGGTGGTTGAGAAAGGGGTGGTAGAGTCGAAAATTGAGACGATGAAGGAGTTGGTGGTTGTATTTCTGGTTGTTTAGAAGAGGGCATTGGAGTTGTTGATTGAGATATGGGTGGTGAAGTTGGTAGATGAGAAATGTGTAGTGTAGTCGGGGGTCTAGAGGATGGTAGACTTGGGCGTTGAGACGATGGCATAGTTGGTGGTTGTATTGATGGTTTTTGTAAAAGAGGTGATGTAGTTTGTGGTTTAGATGTGGTAGGTTGAGTCAAGGCTTTAGAAGAAAGTGGTGTTGGTGGTTGGATATGGGGAAGCGGCGGGTGTGTTGGTGGGGGTTGTGGAGAAGTGGGTGGAAAAGTTGGTGGCTTAGAAAGGGGCAATGTAGTCGGGGATGTAGAGAATTGTAGAGTTGGTGGTTGTGGATGGGGAGACAGTGGTGGTAGTTGTGGTGAAAATGATGGCAAATTTGGTTGTTGAGAAATGGGCGGTGGAGTCCAGAGTCGAGATGATGTCGAAGTTGACGATTGTATTGGTGATTCTTGGGAAGAATATAGTGGATTTGGTGGCTGAGAAATGGGTGATGAAGTTGGTGGTTGAGAAATGGGAAGTGTAGTTGGGGGTCTAAAAGATGGAAGAGTTGGTGGTTCAGATTGAGGAGACAATGTTAGTAGTTGTAATGAAGAAGGTGGTGACATTGGTGGCAGAGAAATGGTTGGTGGAGTTGGCTGTTGAGAGGATGGAATAAATGGTGGTTGTATTTTTGATTTTTGTAAAAAGGGAGGTGGATTTATTGGTTGGGAAATGGGTGATGGAGTTTGGGCTTCAAAGAATTGTGGTGTTGGTGGTTGAAAATGGGGAAAAGGTGGTTGTATTGGTGGTTTTGGAGAATTGGGTGGCAAATTTGGTGGTTGAGAAATGGACGGTGTAGTCGAGGGTACATAGAGTGGAAGATTTGGTGGTTGAGGTTGGAGAGATGTCATTGATAGTTGTGGTGAAGATGATGGTGAATTTGGTGGTCGATAAATGGATGGTGGAGTCAAGAGTTGAGACAATGATGAAGTTGGTGGTTGTATTAGTGGTTGTTGGGAAGCGGGTGGTGGAGTTGGTGGTTGAGAAATAGGTGGTACGTTCAAGGGTCCAAAGGATGACGCAGTTGGTGGTTTAGATTGAGAAGATGGCGTACGTAGTTGAAGTGAAGAAGGTGTCAAAGTTGGTGGCTGAGAAGTGGTTGGTGGATTTGGGCGATGAGATGATGGCCTTGTTGGTGATTGAATTTGTGGTTTTTGTAAAAAGGTTGGTGGAACTAGTGGTTGAGAAATGGGCGTTAAAGTTTGGGGTTCAAAGGATTTTGGTGTTGGTGGTTGGAGATTAGGAAAAGGTGGTTGTATTTGTGGTTTTGGAGAATTGAGTGGCAAAGTTGATGGTTTAGAAATGCCCGGTGTAGTCGAGGGTGCATAGAGTGGCAGATTTGGTGGTTGAGGTTGGAGAGACGACGTTGGTAGTTGTGGTGAAGATGATGGTGAATTTGGTGGTCGATAAATGGATGGTGGAGTCGAGAGTTGAGACAATGACAAAGTTGGTGGTTGTATTGATGGTTGTTGGAAAGCGGGTGGTGGAGTTGGTGGTTGAGAAGTTGGTGGTACGTTCAAGGGTGCAAAGGATGATGTAGTTGGTGGTTCAAATTGAGGAGATGGCGTAGGTAGTTGAAGTGAAGAAGGTGGCGAAGTTAGTAGTTGAGAAATGGTTGGTGGAGTTGGGCGATGAGATGATGGCATAGTTGGTGATTGAATTGGTGGTTTTTGTAAAAAGGGCAGTGGAATTAGTGGTTGAGAAATGGGCGTTGGAGTTTGGGAATCAAAGGACTTTGGCGTTGGTGGTTGGAGATGGGGAAAAGGTGGTTGTATTAGTGGTTGTGGAAAACTAGGTGGCAAAGTTGGCGGTTGAGAAATGGGCGATGTATTCGGGAGTGCATAGAGGGGAAGAGTTGGTGGTTGAGGTTGGAGAAACGTCATTGGTAGTTGAGGTGAAGATGATGGTGAATTTGTTGGTTGAGAAATGGACGGTGGAGTCAAGAGTTGAGACAATGACGAAGTTGGTGGTTGTTGGGAAGCGGGTGGTGGAGTTGGTGGTGGAGAAATTAACAGTACAGTCGGGGGTCCAAATGATGGCGTAGTTGGTGGTTTTGATTGTGGAGATGGTGCTGGTAGTTTAAGTAAAGAAGGTGGCAAAGTTGGTGGCTTAGAAATGGTTGGTGGAGTTGGGGGATAAGATGATGGCATATTTGGTGATTGTATTGGTGGTTTTTGTAAAAAGGACGGTGGAGTTGATGGTTGTGAAATGGGCGGAGGAGTTAGGGTTTCAATGGATAGTGGCGTTGGTGGTTGGAGGTGGGGAAAAGGCAATTGTATTGGCAGTTGTGGAGAAGTGGGTATCAAAGTTGGTGCTTGGGAAATGGACGGTGTAGTCCGGGGTGAAGAGAATGGTGAAGTTTGTGGTTGGGGTTGGAGAGAAGGTGTTGGTAGTTGTGGCGAAGATGATGGCGAATTTGGTGGAGTTAGGAGTTGAGATAATAATGGAGTTGGTGATTGTATTGGTTTTTGTTGGGAAGCGGGTGCTGAAGTTGGTGGTTGAGATATGGACGGTGTTGTTGGGGGTACATAGAGTGACAGAGTTGGTGGTTGAGGTTGGAGTGATGGTGTTTGTAATTGTGGTGAAGATAATGGTGAATTTGTTGGTTGAGAAATGGGCGGGGGAGTCAAGAGTTGAGACAATGACGGGGTTGGTGGTTGTTGGGAAGCGGGTGGTGGAGTTGGTGGTTGAGAAATAGGCGTTGTAGTTCGGGTTTCAAAGGATGGTGGAGTTGGTGGTTCATGTTTGGGAGACAACGTTAGTAATTGTAGTGATGAAGTTGGCGATGTTGGTTGTTGAGAAACAGGTGGTGCATCTGGGCGTTGAGACGATGTCATAGTTAATGATTTTATTGGTGGTTCTTGTAAAAAGGGCGATAGAGTTGGTGGTTGAGAAATAGGCGATGGAGTTAGGGTTTGAAAGGATAGTTGTGTTGGTGGTGGGAGGTGGGGAAAATGCAATTTTATTGCTGGTTGTGGAGATGTGGGTAGAGAATTTATTGATTGGAAAATGGACGGTGTAGTCAAGGGTGTAGAGAATGGCAGAGTTGGCGGTTGGGGTTGGGGAGACACTGTTGGTACTTGTGGTAAAGAGGATGGCAAATTTGGTGGTTGAGAAATGGGTGGTGGAGTAAGGATTTGAGATAATGATAGTTTTTGTGGTTATGCTGGTCGTTGTTGGGAAGCAGGTGGTGAAGTTGGTAATTGAGAATTGGGCGGTGTAGTCAAGGGTCCAAAGGATGGTAGAGTTGGTGATTCAGACTGGGGAGATGGTGTTGATAGTTGTAGTGAAGAAGGTGGCGACTTTGGTGGCTGAGAAATGGTTGGTGGAGTTGGCCGTTGAGACGGTGGAATAGATGTTGGTTGTATTGTTGGTTTTTGTAAAAAGGGCGATGAAGATGGTATTTGAGAAATGGACGGTGGACTTAGGGTTTCAAAGGATAGTGGCATTGGTGTTTGAAGGTGGAGAAAAGGCGGTTTTATTGGTGGTTGTGGAGAACTGGGTGGCGAAGTTGGTGGTTGAGAAGTGGACGGTGTAGTCGAGGGTGCATATAGTGGCAGATTTGGTGGTTGAGGTTGGAGAGACGTCGTTGGTAGTTGTGGTGAAGATGATGGTGAATTTGGTGGTCGAGAAATGGACGGTGAAGTCAAGAGTTGAGACAATGATGGAGTAGGTGGTTGTATTGGTGGTTGATGGGATGCGGGTGGTGGAGTTGGTGGTTGATAAATGGGAGGTGGAGTCGGGAGTTGAGACAATGACAAAGTTGGTGGTTGTGGAGAAGTTGGTGGCGAAGTTGGTAATTGAGAAATGGATGTGGGAGTCAGGAGTTGAGGCAATGGCGATGTTGGTTTTTGTGGAGAAGTTGGTGGTTGAGAAATGGGCGGTGTAGTCGTGGGTCCAAAGGATGGCAGAGTAATTGGTGGTTTGGGTTGTGAAGAAAGTGGCGACGTTGTTGGACGAGGAATGGTCGGTGGAGTTGGGCGATGGGACGATGGCATAGTTGTTAGCTGTATTGGTGTTTTTTGTAAAAAGGGCGATGGAGTTGGGATTGTAGAGGATAATAGCGTTGGTGGTTGGCGGTGGGAAAAAGGCGGTTGTATTGGTGATTGTTGAAAAGTTGGTGGCAAAGTTGATGGTTGTTGATTGGCCGGTGTAGTCTGGAGTGCAGAGAATGTCGGAGTTGGTGATTGGGTTAGGGTGGATGGGATTGATGGTTGTGGTGTAGAGGATGGCAAAGTTGGTGGTTGAGAGATGGGCGGTGGAATTGGACGTTGAGACGATAGCATATTTTTTGGTTGTATTGGTGGCTTTTGTATAGAGGGTGGTGGAGTTGGTGGTTGAGAAATGGGTTGTGGAGTCCAGGAATTAGTAGGTGGCATAGTTGGTGTATGGGTAGAAGGCGGTTGTATCGTTGGTTGTGGGAAACATGGTAGTGGAGTTGGTTGTTGAGAAAAGGGCGGTGGGGTCTCGGGTTTAAACTTAAAGGGTAGTGTAATTGGTGGTGGGAATGACGGTGAGTTAGATAAGGACGAGGACGGGGAAGGTTGAGAGGTGACTAGTATTGGAGGGACGAAGAGACTAAGGTATGTTAAGTGTAGAACCAATCTTGTTAGGGTTGAACGGGAAGCCATACTAATGGATTATTTTTTCTACTTAATTTTTTTTTGGTTGAAATTTTTTCTACTGAATTTGGTTTGGGGGTTGATGTGCATGCATTGGACGTATTTATAGCAGAATTTTGTTGAGATCGAATTTGTTTAGATGTACTGTATTCAAACTTGAAACTCATTCCATTCGATCGACTTTAATTAATCTGTATTGCCACACAGACCGAACAGGCCGGCATATACATTTGATGAAAAATAAACACGCATAATATATATAGGTTACACATTCTCGAACTAAAACCGTAAAAGAAAATTAAAACATTCTTTTAAAAAATAAACTAATTAAAGTCCCGTGATATTTACGGGATAATTTTACTAAAAAAATATAATTCTATAATATTAATTTAAAATACTAAATATATTTATATAATATCATAATAAACTATGCAATAGACAAATTATTTTTTTAGATTGCACTCCATATTTTTATTGAATATATTTTTTAAATATATTTCCATTATTTGTGGAGATCTTGTCCAAATTTAGATTGAAATTATTAAAATATAAATTTAAATTACAAAAAAGACATAGTATAAGAAAATTTAAATGTAAGGTAGGGCTAGATTAAAAAAACTATATATTTACATAAATAAAATAAAAAGGAAGTTAAGAAAAATGTAATGTAATTTTTTTTATCAAAATTCAGTTTAAGTAAGTATTCACCAGATTTGTAAATTTTTCTATTTTTTTTTATCAAACTTTGATTTAAGAAAAAATCTTTAATATAAATGCATAAAAAGATAAAGAAAATCTAATTTTATTAAATTGAAATTCGAATTTTTTTTTGTTTTTTTGACATTTACATATAATCTTACTCATCAACATAAAAATTATATCTTTTTTTCAAAATAAAAATATATCAACATAAACAAATTTATTATTTAAAATTATATCATTATATAGATATAAATTTTATATTTGGAGCTCAATCCTTTTTAAGAGATAAAAAAATATTAAGATCCTAAATCTTGTCAAGAGATAAAAATATTAAATTAATATTGAAAATATCATCTCATAGGAATTTATGTATATAAAAATTATATAAATATGTTTTCTATTGTAGCAAACTAATACATAATCCATAGATAGAAAATTATATACATAAAAAATTATATAAACATGTTATCTATTTAGTATATATAGCAAGAATACTATATATTGTTACAAAATTTATTAAGATATAATTTCACATTAATTTATTCAAAAATGCCACGTGGCGCAAATTTTACAACAGACTTGAGTTCTCCTTTATAATGTATTAGAGTAGATAATTCTATCAAAAATGTAATTTAACAATAGATTTTTATTTTTATGGTCTTAACCTATACCCCAAGAATATAGGTTAAAAAATGGATATATAATACATCAGATAAAATTACGGGAAATCTATATACACACATAATTTTTTCTCGACGCACAAGATTTAGCACGCTTCATGAAGCGAGTCGCTTCATAATGCGAGCCATATACGGATACCCGAGCGGATTTTTTAAAGAATCGGCAAAATGACATGCTTCACGAAGCGTGAGGCAATATTGTGCGATTTCCTTACCCAATACAATAGTTTTTTACATATATAGGTTCCTCTCGTCGATAGCTTCGATTTGATAGGCAATAAGCCCAAATCCGACACCCAAGCAAAAAGTTATGAGCGTTTTAAGATTGTGTAATACCCGAGGTTTTATTTTGGTGAAGTTATAATCTTCGAGCGTTATAGGGCGTACATTTTATTCCGAGTATTTAAGCTTTTGGGCCTCCTAGCTTTTTCCTATTTTTACTCTAAATTGGGCCAATGCACCTCTTTTAATCAAATTTTCGGGCCCGATATCAAGATGGGCCGAAGCCCATCACCTTTCCGTTTTCTTCTATCCCTAGTTTTAGGAGAAGGACTGTTCACCTTCTTGTTTGTGTAGAAGCGCCGCACCTTCGCCCTCGTTACCTCTCTTTGGAGCCTCCCTCACTGATTCCTCTCGTTTCCTCTCTCGTTCATCTCACACTCCTTCGTTCACCTCGATTTCGCCTCCCTTTCTCAACCTCTGCTCGAACCCCCTAACCACCGGTGACCGCCTTCCATCGGTGACTCGAAGAAGCCAGTTGCAGTTACAGCCGCGACCTCCTGGTGGTCGCCTCGTGCTCGCCGTCGTTTGGGAACGCCACCGCCCTGCTCGACCTCCCACGAGTCTTCTTTCCCGGGGGCAGTAGTCATCGCAATTAACGGAGAAGTGTTTGTCGGTAGCCCTCCTCTGTTCGAGCCGTCGTCTCTCCCACCGTCGTTCGCCATCTTCAATCGAGTTCGAGGCCAACCTGCTTTCCGCTCTTGCAAATAATAGGAGTGCAAGAGGTGGTGTTCCTTGTCCATTTTTGTTCTCGTTCAAATCGATATTACATATTGTTGTTGCTGCTATCTTAAGGGTTGGGTTGTATTTGAGATTCCATGTCAATCTCTTGGTAGTAAGGTTGATAATTGTCGAGGCTGTATTTTTGAGGAGTCGAACTCTGGATAGAATTTGGGTCAATATGCGTGTCGTTGTACAAATCTCAATTAGAAGTGATAATGTTTACATTCAATTAGGTTAATCGTGTGTGTTGAGGTGTTGCCATTGTTGGATTTTATGGCCACGGAATTGATAAAGTATGGTGGTGGCTGAATTGTTGACTAGTTTTGCAAATCAAATGTAATGTGGCCAGGAGTAAACTCGTTCATTGGGTATTAACTATCAAATTGTTGTGGTTTTAAATGAATATCTTGACAAGATTAGTAGCTTAAAATACTACTATATTAATTAAGTAATCCGGTATTATTAAAATGTCGCCTTTGAAGTGTGCTTGTAACTAGTAATCTAGGTCAGAATCATCGATTAGGAGGAGCCTTTAGCTTTTAGGGCGTTATATTGGCATTATCTTTTTATGCGGGTGTTATAGTTTTCGTTATTGATTTGCTAGGAATCGATAACGTTCGTGTGTGACTTGTTCGAGCTTCCTTTCTCCCGTTACGTGTTTGTGTCTCACCTTCGAGGTAAGTCGCTTGCCTACTTACTTAGCTTACGACTCGTTATGCGTTAAACGAGTAAATTGAATGTGTAGCCTTATGTTGGAATGATTCCATATTATGTGCTTATATATATATATTTGAAATCATGGAAACCGCTTTTAAATGTTTTCGTTATGCGTGCACTGGGTTCCACCGGCATGATCATGGAGCATGGGATAAGCTGATGATGAAGTGGCCCCCGTGCATGGTCATGCGGCCGGAAGGAACCCCCTTCTAAAAATAAATAGATTGTTTTGCAAACGCTCTAGTAGAGGTTTAGCCGGGGAAAGAAGGGTGAATGGGGGAAAATGGGCATGTGTATAGGACGCGCCCTGACCGTGCGCCATCGATGAGAGGCCGGAGGGTGCCATATATGGATGATGATGTTGGATTGCTATTATAATTGATGGATTTTGTTTGAAATGTCTAAAATGTTTGAGTGATTACCTAAGAGGATGTATGTTGTGATTATGTGTGCTTTGGTAATATATTTTTACTTGTTGCTAATATCCTTTTGACATTACTTTGGATGATTTCACATTTGACTATATTGGTTTGGCTACTATCATACTTCTATTATGATTGTAATTGTGTGTGTATCTTTAAGTGTATGGATATATACAAGTTTAGTTTACTAAAAATGTTTTGTTACATATTTGATTTACTTGTTTGGCCCATACCGGGACCGTAGGCTAATGTGATCAACTTGTGGCGTTTTTAGGTAAGGAATCCGACATGGAAAATGTGCCAGGAGGTTGCATGCCGGATGGTGGAGCTCGGTCTTGATGTGTTGAGTCTTAGAGGATTGACATTAGTACTTTAGTCTTTTGGTTTTCCTTAGATTGTGAGTGATGCTTGGACTATGAGTCTTTTTGGGAGTACATGTTGAGGGTTTGGACCTTAGACTAGCCTTGACATCTTGTTGTCATGTTTTACAGATTTTGGGCTCTTGCTTGCATGATTTTATGACATAAAATTTTGAACTTCTAGATTGGACGGTTTATTTGAATTTACTCGCAGTGCTTTTGTTGCAAGGTCTAATACACTCTATTGTTGTCAGCTTGTTCTGGTAGGCCCATTGTGAGGCCTACCGCCTTGTGACCCTAGGTTCATGCCAGAATGGGGTGTTACAGATTGTACATACGCAAACTACTTTAACATGATGTTTTATTTAAGATAGGATTTAAGATAGGATTTAGTATATAATATTTTGGGACGGTTTATGTTTATCGTAAGTATTAGGGTTTAAGGTTAGGGGAAGACTTTCTCGTTAACCAATAATTATTTATTTTATAATTTCAGTTAATTAAAATCATTAACTAAAAATCGACCATTTAATCTCAATTGATCATAGATTTGTTAACCAAATTTTTGGTTTGGTTTTCTCATTAACCATTAACTATTTATTTAATTTTATATTATAAGAATACACTTGAACAATAAAGTTATTAGCTTTATATTAAAAATATTATTGCTCATTTAAAATTTCAAAAATAAATATTATTTTACATGCTGGTTATGTTTTAAATTGTCTTTACAATATGTATTTTATATATATAACATTTTAGGAGTTAAATATTTAAAAAAAAACATATTTAACTAATCAATGATGGAAATATAAAGTAATATTTTCAAAATCAAATATAATTTGAAATTCTGAAAATAAGCATGTAATTCCATTAAGACGAAATATATTTAATATTTTTTTTACAAATTAAAAGCTATAGTTTGGTTTTTCGGTTAACTGAAAATATGAATATGTCGATCCGTAACCAACCTGTAAAACCGTGAAAAATGTCAGTTTGGTTAATCAAACCAAAATTTTAACATATATAAGTTCGGTTACCCTAAAGCCTTACTTTAAACATAAACCACAACCCTACCATAAACATTAAACCCTACCCTAAATCCGACCTTAAGCCTTATCTTAAACCCCTTATTCAAACTCTACTATAAACCCTAGACCTTACTTAAAATCATATACTTAAGCCTTGTCGTAGAACCCTTATCCAAACCCTAAGCCCTAAAAATATATACTCTATCCTAAATCATATACCTAAATCCTAAACTTCACTAAAATCTACAATAAACCCTAAACCTTACTCAATATCATACCTTAAGAGTTGTCTTAAACGCTACCCTCACACTAGACCTTATCTAAAACCCTACACTTAAGCCTTGATTTAAACCATACATCCAAACCCTATGCTATATCACATACCCAAACTTTAAACCTCAATCAAATCATACCCTAAATCATAATATTTACCATAAACCTTAAACCTTACCCCAAACCCTACCATAAAGCCTTACCCTAACCATAAACTCTAACACTCACCAAAAAATCTTATTCTATGCTTTATCTTAAATCTTATCCTAGATAAACGACGTTTGAAAGTAGTATGCGTATGTCCAATCTTAAAACGTTCATAACTTTTGCTCGGGTGTCGGATTTGAGCTTATTACCTATCAAATCGAAGCTATCGGCGAGAGGAACCTATATATGTAAAAAAATATTGGATTGGGTAAGAAAATCTCACAATATTGCCTCACGCTTCGTGAAGCGTGTCATTTTGCCGATTCTGTAAAAAATCCGCTCGGATATCCGTATATGGCTCGCATTATGAAGCGACTCGCTTCATGAAACATGCCAAATCTTTTGCACGGAGAAAAAAATACGTGTGTATATATCCTCAGCCTAAAATTACCCAATGTAGAACTAAAAATTGTGTGGTCAATTAACCCACCAACATACCCCAATAATTTTAGACAGGATACATGTAGACATTTCAACGTACAGAAACTATCAACCCAAGTGGTAAATTTATACATATAATTAAAAATGTAGCTAGTGCTCCACCTCCACTCTCATATAATGCTAAATTTAGCCATCAATCTCAGTTTACATTCGTGAATTAATTAACCATATTTAGCTCAACATTCTTCTCATATTAATACTTTGTATTTTGAGATTGATAATCTGAATCTCCCTCATGATTCTCTGGTTTTGCTGGTTAAAGACTCTCCTTCTATGAGAGTAATGGTTTCTAATTTCTAATACTTTTTCCGTTCTATTCTACTTATGTTTTTAAATTTTTTCACATATATTAAAAAATTTATTGAAAATATAAAAAAATATCATTGAAAATTTAAATTTTTCTAAACGTAATCAGCAATTAATTACTAACTACCTTTTATAGTCAATAGATAGAGAGAAAAAAGTCAATATGAACACTTTTCAACATATTAATTAAATAAAAATCTTAAATAGATAGATTTTGTTGGAAAAAATTTTGAAGTTAGAAAGACAAGTATAATAAAACGGATGGAGTAATATTTACGGGCACCTGCTTCTTATCAAAAAAATTATGGTTCGGAGGTTGAATATAATAAATACTGAGCCATGCAGGTCGGCGGACCGGTCTAGTTAATACGTGCGGAGTATTAATTAATTTCCAGCAGTGTATTTATTACTTCCCAACAGTAAATTTAAGTATATGGCTGCATGAAATGTTTTGTTGACTAATGAAATCGTTTGTTGTCTAGATGACACACGAACTATATATGTAGCTTAATTGGTAGCCGGCCCATCGATACTTTTCTACCTAACTAATAAAGGTCCGCGTGCTCCGCACGCGGGTTCTGATATGTGTTGTTTTGCTAGAATTAAGCAGTTGTGTATTTGTGTTTTCTTATAGGATCTAATAAACCAGCAAAAAAATAGGTAATATGTGGCTTAAAGTAAAAGAAAGCGAGAAATATTAATTTAAATGTTTGTGATCTGAGTGACAGGAGAAAGTGTATTTTACTATTGCCATTTTATTTTAATGCTGCTAAGATAACATGTATATTTGCTACCATAGATTAAATGCCATCTCCTGAACATGGCACCCTTTATACTTTCTTCTCTCTCTCATGACACGATGAATTAGCTGATCTTCGAAAATGTTCAGTAATTAGCTTTCAGAGCACATGACGACGTCGACGACGACGTTGGCTGAAGCGTAATAAATCATAGACAGTGGACGATGGAGCTATTTTGAGTGGCTTCAAATGGCTGGAATCGGATTCAAATAACCTTAGTGTTTTTTGCCTTCCTGTGTAAAGCACAAAAATGAGGATGTGTTTATTTTATTACAATGAGAAAACCAAATGACAACACAATGTACATAATTACCACTTTTTTAGGGGTTTAGGATGTTTTCCCATAGGATCAAATGACAGCAATGTTGACTGTGATGATCGATGCTAGAGAGAATTCTGAACATATAGAGCTAAGTAGTTAGAATCATAGTCATTTATATTATAAAATATCAATACCACATAGTTCCTATGGATTTACCGTGATATCGACATTTTGGCATGGGGTGATTTCATGATAATCTGAACTGATGTACGAGGTTAGCTTCAATAAATAATTTTGGGTAAGGAGAAACTGATGGGTAGAGTAGTTTTTCAATAACGAGGGTTGACAATGATGATGTGAGAGGTTAAAGTTTTGGGCTTTTTAATGGAGGTCTTTTATGTTTTGAATGAGGAAGAATTTCACATTTCTCTTTTTTTTATAGCAGATGATTGAGAGTGTGTAAGTTTAGTGTAGAGCGTAAGGTTGGGGCTCGATCTTACATGTATTGGCTAGATAAGTAAAAGCTGAGGACAAAAGGTTGTGAGACAAGACTATATATCCGTATACATTTTATAATGTTGATATGCACTTTCCTGTAATGGTTGATGGTGAATATTATTATATGATTTTGGCTTTTTTCAAGGTTTCGAATGAGATGATATTTGTAACTAATAGTGGTTCTTGGCATTCTTCTTGTAAGGGTATTGTAAACACGGTGACATCAGTTTGTTTTCGGGCTCTTGAAAGTCCAACGTAAAGTTGGCCATGGGAAAAGCAAGGGTGTTGTAAATATAATGCTACTCGTTGTAAAGTTTGCCCTTGAGCTTTGTTGATTGTCATTGCAAAGCACAGTTTTATTGGGAATTGTTTTCTTTCAAAATTGAATGGATATTTTGTGGTTGATGGTGGTTTCAAGGTAATTCTTGGTAGGAAAACTTGATCGCCTTTGTGGTAACCTGTGCTGATTTCGCATTGTATAACGTGTTCGAAATTTTTTTTGCATATTAATCTAGTCCCATTGCATAGGCCCGAGGAAGGATCTAAATTGCATAGTAATATTACTGGACAATTTTCTTTGAGAATAAGGTTGTGCGGGCTCATTCCACCAGGGCATAATTTATTGAGAAATTCAGTTGGATATGTGTTGCAGTTGTCATCAAGCACAGAATCAAAACTATGGTAAGCAACAAACGTTCCACTGAATTTCTCAATTAATGCTGCATTAATTTTATCGACACCATCGTTTGTTGGTGTAAGTATTGCTCTTTCGTTGTATATGTTTGTATTAAGGGGGTGTGATTTCATTTCAGGAAAAATAGTATCAACTAAAAGGTCGAAGTCTTCAGTAATGTGTGTGAAGTCCATGGTAATATTGTCTGGTAATTTCACATGAGCATGTTCTTTAGTCTGTAATTCTCCATTACCTAGTTGAAGTAAGAAGTTGGAGAAGTGAGGGTCTTCTTTGGCCCTCATATTTTGTGTTAGTGTGAATTTAGTAAATTGTGGCCATAGGTAGGAGCTTACCAAGCTTGCGTCGACTGCCTCATGTTGTGTCTTACGTGGTAATACAGGCAGGACTTGACGAAAGTCTCCACCAAATACAACAACTTTACCTCCAAATAGTTCTTTGTTGTCGCAAATATCTTGTAGTAGAAGGTGTAATGATTCTATGTTCTCTTTCCGCGCCATTGATGCTTCATCCCAAATGATTAGAGATGTCTCTTTTAACAATTGGGCCAAGCTACTTTGTTTTGACACATTACATGTTAAGGAAGCTTCATCATCAATTGGTATCTTGAATCGAGAATGTGCAGTTCTACCAGTGGGTAGGTTTGAAGCTGCTATTCCAGATGTAGCTGTTGGTAGTACGATTTTCCCTATAGAACGCAGCTTTGCATATAGTGCACAATATAGGAATGTTTTCCCAGTTCCTCCTGGGCCATCAACGAAAAATGCGGCAGGTCTATTAGTTTTTATGTGCTGCATTATGCATTTATATGTTGTGCGTTGCTCGGTGTTTAGTATCTTGTAAGCATTTACATGATCAGGTGGTATCGGCGCTGTCAATGCATCAGTTATGTCTCTAGTCATTCTTATTGTATTATCTTGAAATTGATAAATTTCATGCAGATTGTAGTGCTTGAGCGATTTTCCCATTGCTTCTAGATGTTTTTCAATTTCTGTAATTGTTAGTTGTAAAACTTTTGCTCTGTCTAGTATGTGTTTTTGTTTGAAATCTTCAGAAAGAGCATCATAGTACCTTTTCCAAAGTGATAAGGGGTTCTCAGGCTCACAAAATACTAATAATGTAGAAAAAAGGCGACGTAGTGCATGGGGCATTTGAATTTCAGCGGCTTCTTTCATACAGGAGTCTGCATAGCCATTTGCTTCTAGGAGTCCACGTTTTTGGGCAGCCTCTTGGAAGGTTGTGCACTTGTACTCATTGATTGTTAATAGGTCTGTGAATGATTTTGGACCAGGAACATGAGAGAGGAGGAGACGAAGATAGTACCTTTCACCTTCAGAAGGGTCAGCATAAGTAAGCCTGCCAATTGAGCATCGTTTTTGCCTTATGGTCCATGTTTTATTTGATTGGTCCCATACATGAAATTCGGGGAATTCGGAGTATAAATATTTCCTTTCATTTTGAGTTGTGTTGTTGTTGTTTTTAAAAAATTCTGTTAACATTGTCTTTGACCTGTGCTCATGCATAGAAAGTTGTTCTAAGTCTTCATGTTTTGAAAAGCTAATAGACTGCATATTGGGTAGGTGAACTTGTAGTGGAAGTACAGGTGGATTGATATCATATAAATTAAACTTGAATATTCTCCAAGCACCCTCTGGAGGAGACACCCACCTTGCAGCTTGATAACTTGAAATTTCATCATTTGCTCTCATAGCAGCTTGAATAATATTGAAGTTAACACGATCATGACCTTTGTATATGTATTTGTACATGTATTTTACTGTTGTTATTGTTGAACATATCTCAACATTGAGGTGACAGTCAAACAGTGCTGATAGATAAGGATTGTAAGGAATCACTGATCTGTTGTCTAACCATTCACCTCTTATCTTTACTTTTTCACCATCTTTTCTTCTTCTATAAATTGGATATGAGTCGTCTCCACATGTAGTAAACTCATTGAATGCCTTTGGATATTTATCTTTACATGATAATGTAGTCCCTTTTTGTCGCATACAAGCGCAATTAGGATGTTTTGAACCACATGGACCATGTATCATGTGACGTAAAACGATAGCACGTAGATGTGGGCATTCATTTGAAGGAATTTCTGCGCATACATATTGATCAAAGGTTTCTGGATTTATAATTTTGTGGGATTCTTCTAAAATTATAAGCATGTGTGCATGTGGCAAGCCTCTTTTTTGAAACTCAATGACTTCGACTCTTGCTGCGACTGGACCGAAAACTTGCTTTTGGATGATCTCATTTTTAAGCATGAGTAACTTGGCCCGAAAAACTCTTGCTACTAAATTTGGGCGGTTCTCTGATTTTTCTCCAGGTAGAAGGTTGTCTTTTATTTCGGGCCAATTTGGGTTACATGTCATGGTTATGAAAAGATCTGGTTTCCCAAACTTCTGTACAAGCGTCATAGCGTTAAGATATCTACGTTTCACATCCCTAGGGCCACCAATAAAAGTAGGAGGTAATATTGTGCGGTGGCCAATATTAGATGCATTAGTCTGGCCTTTACTCAAACTGTCAAGTATTCCTTGGTAAAGTTCAACTCTAATGGTGTCTTGGTTTCTTCTTAAGTAATCAAGTCGAGTGTTTTCAATTTTAACATACATGTCAACTACATATTGTTGAAATAAACGCCCTGTTTTTAATATGTGATTACTTGGGCGCATTTGAAGCTTGTACGCGTAGTACTGCCTACAAGACACATCTCTATCGTTTTTTGATTTCGACCTTCGTATGCCTATTAATGTGTGATGAGACATCATTAATAGAGGGAGTAAAATAATATAAGAGAGATGTTTGCATAATGTAATGTAGATAAACGTCGTACCTTTTGCTTCTTCTGTGAACAAATCTGTGGGGCTTTGGATGAGGGATGATTGTAGTGGGAATGTATGGTTTGTGTATCTTTGTCTACTCGTAGGTGTAATCCTTTTTATTCCTTGATGCCAACCACATTCACCGCGCATGTGAAGGAAAGGATACTGTAATGGGTCATAACAACCGTAGTAGTGCATAACTCTGTGAGACCTGTTGTCTTTTCCATGTACCAAGATATGTGGACTGTTGGCGTTGTTTAAGCTTGAACTTTCTATTATAATTGCAGCAACTTCTTCAGAGGATGGTGCATTATAAACACGTTGGTCTAATGTAGGATTGTGAGATATAACGAATTTTGTGTTCTCTGATAAGCCAACTTCTCGTAATGAGCGGAAGAACATAGTATAAGGGTTTTGTTCCATTATAGACATTAAAATTGGAATCAGTTCCGCTCTAACTTCTGGAAACAAGCCTGTTCGATATTCTTTTTCTTGTTCAGCGTCATAAAAGTATAGTTGCATGTATGCAGGTTCATTATCTCCGGGTAAAATTTTAGGAATGTAATGATATAACTGCCCTTGCAATTTGAAAACGTAAATACCTTTTGCAGATTCTCTATTAGTAGATCCGCCAAGGGAACTGAACGCGAACATGTTGTTGTACATCCTCACATATTGTTGGAAGTGAGTTGCGTTGTCATCCGTGCCACCAAAAAGTTCTAAAATCTCGGAGGGGAATTCATTGTCTACAATGTGGACTTGTCCATCTGAACAAAAAAACGTTCTAGATTCAAATGCGAATTTGATAGCGCCACATTTACTGCAAGTGGTAGGTGGAGGTAATGATAGTGCATTTGTTGGTATGTAGCAGTCTCCAACAGCTGAGAGATTATTTTGTATCTGCTTAAGACGTTTTGAGCAACGGGAGGCTGTATTAGAAGTCGATCTTTTCTTGTAGTCATGGGATGAGCTTGTCATGAGATTGTACCTGAGCGGAATGTAGTTTCATGTGATTAGATTCATGGTTTTCTTGCATTTCAGTTAACGTAAAAATGACATGGAGAGTATCAAAATATCAAGCAAAATAACGGAGATGAGACAAAAATAAAGACCTACCATGGACTAATGTTAGTGACTATGAGTGTAGTTAGTCTACCGAGACCGAAGACCGAAGACGGTACCTAACTTCTTATACTACTGCTCATGGTAGAGTACACAAAGAGTTCATACAAATGATGTTTAATGAAGAAATTATTGTATCGGTAGCATGTGTAATTTATTGTGTATTTTTTTAAGAATGTTGAATTAATTAGTGTTTGCTGTGTAATATATTGTGCATTTATTAATGTTGAACTAACTTCTTATACTACTGCTCATGGTAGAGTACACAAATATTTTTTTTAAGTAGTGTTTGCTGTGTAATATATTGTGCATTTATTTTTTTGTTAAGTGTTTTTTAAATTAATTAAAAAGATTGTTATTTTCTATTATTGATAGTAGTAGAAGGAATGAATGACTAACAGTTGAAGAAGCTGCATTATTAGCACCTCCGTAACGTGTCATGATATAAGTAATGTTAACCTAGAAGTAACTATGAGAATGAAGGATAAAGATAAAGCTCAAACTTGTATCTTGCAAAAAGGTCGTTGCTTTATTAGTATATACAATGTCAGCATACATACATAACTGCAGCTGCTAGGTTTTTCTTACTGTACATATGCTTACATGTAGTAATATTGCAGTGAGATTAACATGGACTAATTTGTAGGTCGACATAAATATAAGTTCAAGCACAAATTTGGCAGCTACATGTCGACTCTACTTTGGTAAACACCCAAAAGATGTTGCAAGCTGACGACATATGGGCACAGTTAGGCAAGCGACCTCCTCGATCACAAAAGGTTGTTACTTCTCGGCAAACTATCACTCAGTTATTACATCTTTTACAACCCACTTAATAAAAGGCATGTCTGGTGTAGGCGGTGGAACAGGGGCAAGTTCAATACAAGTTGGTTTTGTACGGAACCTCAAAGCGGTCTTCTTATAAAAAGAAGCTGTCTCCAGCATTTTTGGAGTGAGAATTTATGAGAAATGCTTAGTATTAATAAATAAACTAATATGGAAAACTAATACAATATATGAAAATACATGAAGTGAGGCTTGAAGATATTAGGAGGACTTGGTATATGAATACAATGAAAAGGCTGAAAACAATATATCTTTTCCAGCTAGGCATCACTTTAATGAAATAAGAATTTGTTAGTATAAAAATTTCATTGGTATAAAAATTTGGTATATGGTTGGTCAACCTGAAAAGCTTGACAAGGACTTGTCAATTTACCATTGAAAAGCGGGATATAGTATATATACACAAATATATGTGCATTTTTTTTCATTAGTAAAAATGTAAGGTTCACTCTAGAAAGATGGTATATATATGTTTATGTAGAAGAATGAGAGGAAGAATAGATAAATGTAAATGCAAATATAAATATTACCTCATGATTCATCTCTAAGAAATTGTCCAATTTTATCTGGAGCATCTTCTCTGCTATTTCATTGTACGCTGACATGGTCTTGGTTTCGGATCCATCGGTTGCTTTGAAGTTGAAAAAGATCCTAAATTATACGTTAGATCACTTGTGATTTGTGGATAATACTATGGTTATGCAAAAAAGTATGCAAATAAAGAAATGCAGATGTAGATGCTTTTATCTTAAAAATTGTTACTTTGTCATGTTAAAAGTCAAAGATAGAGAAAATATGTGTCAGACAATGACCTATATTCCCCAACTGACATAAGCCCACAAACATCGCATTCGAAGGAAGCATTATTCTCCTTGTCACACTTCTTTCCACATAGCTTGCATCCGACAAACACATGTAAGCTTCTTGTGCTGAAGTCTGGAATGAAGATCTTGAGGCGGATGTTCTTGTCATACACCACATTCCCAACCTGCACGAGATGAAGAAGACAATAACAGTACAACAACAAATAATTATATAAGTTTAAATGAGGCATATGACATCACGATAGATAACGAGGATACATTTTTTTCCATCATCTCTTTGATGGTACTCGTCTCAGGTGTTGCATTAGTGCACTTTGCTTCTTCAACTTTTAGCCTACGCATTTCAATAACCTTGGGGTTTTTTGCCTTCCTGTATGAGGTACAAAAATAAAGATGTGTTTATTTAACTACAATGAGAAAACCAGGTGGCAACAACTGAAAGAGAGAGGAAGTTAATTATGGTGTAGTAAAAGAAGTGTGCAGCACAATGTACACAATTACCAATCTCTTAGGGCTTCAGGACGTTCTCCCACAGGATCAAATGACACCAATGTTGACTTTGATGATGCTAAAGAGAATCCTAAACATATAGGTTCAAGCAAATAAAATCATAGTGATTGATACTATAAAATATAAATACCACTTAGTTTATATGTATTTACCATGGTATCGACTCGCATGTAGATCACACAAACTAATAATTGGAGCATTGGTCACTTCAGAAGCAAGCAGTTCAGCCTCATTATCTGCTAGGTAACTCCACAAAGATATAGACAAGGGGGCTTCAGTGCTGCGTTCAGGTTAAAAGGAAATGAAATTATGTATAAATAAATGAAGATATATATTTAGCTATAGCATCTACATTACAAAGGCAAAAAGAATAAGAGGGAAAAGTAGTAATAATTAATTTTGATAACATCTATATATAAATATTGCTAAAGATTACCATAACATTATCAGTTACATTAGTAAACGAAGTAGTACTGAACCCATTTCTCCTACTAACTTAAGCTATTTCAATAGCATTCAAACTAACTCTTCGATAACTTCAAATTCAAAAGGCATGGCTAGTGTGGAAAAATAAACAATATTTTCTATGGGAAATAAGATGGAAAACTACCTGTCATCCGTCACAATCAGCTCACAAACATTTGATGGATATCCGGTCGATCCAACAACGGGTTTTTTTGCACCAACGTATAAAACAATTACCACAACTTCTGAAATTCATATATTTAATTTACTTGTTACCAAGAACAGTAATAGTAACTAATGCAATAAAGCGAATGGAAGGTTTCATATTTCGAAAAAAAATAGTACAGCGTAAGCTATTACCAAATTCTTCGTCGTTGTATGCGTTGTGAGGAATGGAAGCTAGCGGACGATAAACTGCAGCCGTCTGACTGGATGATGCTGCCGAATCGAGTCTGCATACAGGATTCCGAGACGTAATGGCCATTTGGTAGTCACAAGCATGATCAGAATAACCAGTGCTGACATAACTGATGACAGCATTTCTGATTTCATACACACCATTCTTCTGGATAATGTCTTTGAAAATGTCAATGTCATCACCAAATAAGGTAGCATCCATTTTGTTCCCCTACAAATTTAGAAGGAGAACATATGCATGGAACATTTAGTATTAATTATATGTTTTTCAAAGAAGGGCTAAGTGGAATAAAGGAAATTTGCTCCTATATTTCATGAGCTAATGAATGGAAAAAAAAACAGTATATATGAAGAGTGAATTTAGAAAAATTGAAAATGAGAGAAGTACCTTTTCGTCTTGGATGAGAAGACGTTGATATTTAGTTTTATCTTTGGACTGCATGACGCGATATTTGTCAATAACTGTCACCTTGACATAGTAATATCTTGTTCTCGGGGTTAGCTCGTCAAGATATTTCCTTTGTGGTTTCATCCTACAATGAGATTTAGTATTACAATCAACACACAGTAAACAAAATATTTAATATGGCTAATTTCACTTTATTTGTAATAAAACATGTTCTGTTGTTTGAATTCTAAATAGGTGCAATTAAAGTTAGTCATATTTGTAAGGGTACTATTACTTAATAAATGCAACTAAGGTTAGCAAACAAGTTGAAGTTAGTCCTATTTGTAAGGGTACTACCAATTAATAAATGCAACTACGGTTAGCAAACAAGTAAACACGCTGACAATTTTAACATAATATGCAAATATCCTGAGAAGAGGAATAGAAAAACAATGAGATTAAATAGGAAATAGAATAAGCAAGTGGAGCTAAAAATAAGGAGTACAAAAAAAGTGACAAAGGAAGTGGACATGAATAAACAATAGAAGCAAGAAGTACAAGAAGGAATCACCTTGTGTGAAATTGTTGTTTCAGGAGTAGTTGGAAAGAGGACCACACAACCAGCTACAAGGGTATATTAAAATAAAGATTTAATTAGTGTAGGAACAACATCACTACAAAATTATAAATGAATCAGACGAAAGAGCTTATTTATAAATTGAGAGTACTTTGAGGGAAAGAATGTATAAAGATACTTACATACGTATGGAAAATAAAATTGAAGCGAAGCTGTGAATTTTAATTTACAGCATGTATAAGCTTTTATACATAAACAAGAAGCATGACAATGCAAAAATTAACAAAGGTGGCATGTTACGGAGGGTTTATTTTTTTTGACGTGACGTATTACGGAGGGCTTATTTTTTGACGTGGGGGTTACAAGGAAGACATGAAACCTGGTAATCAAAAGTAGAAGCCACGTTACAAGCTTGTGATAATCATCAAGATAAAAATGTAAAAAAAAGTAATTAGATAAGTAAGAGGAAATAATATAATTACAGCGGAACAGCTGTACTGAAATAGTACTATTAACCATTATTTCTTTTACTAAGTGTAAGGAAAAAACACTTAAACTATTATGACATATTAAAAGAGCGTAGTGGGAGTTGTTCAATTTGTCCCTAAATATATGTATTTTTCTTTTAAAAAAGAATAGTATAAAAAAGAGATGTAAGATAAATAATAAAAAATAATATTTTATTATATTTATTATCAAAGAAACATAGTTGTATGTTTAAACCTGTAATTGAGCTAGATTTGGAACCTATTATTATGTTGAAAAAAAGAGCTACTACATAAAGGAAGAAATTTAATTCCAATTTACATTAGGATAATGCACCCAAATTATCATAGGTTTTTTTTTGTGCCAAAATCTGGAAATTGAAAATCAAGTGAAATCTGAAAATTGAAAATCAAGTGAAATTTGGAAATAACATGCAGGAGGAGACTAACCTAATCGACCGTCTCTAGAAATAACCACCAAAATCCCGCCACTTCTCTGCCTTGGTGGTGGATCGGGTGGACATAATCACCAATGCAATCGGGAAATCCATAGTCGAGCGCCTCACCACCTTCCTCTGCCTCCAGAGTCGCCGAGGCTGACTCCTTCTCCGACGAGATCTGAAAGTTAAAAAAATTGGGACGAATTGAAGATGAATGTTGTGATAGAAGAGGCACTGAGGCAGTAGGGTTTACGCTTTTAGTTACGGAGGATGAAAATTTGGATATGTGACTTTGTACCAGGTGAACATTAAAATTGGGCTTGTTAAAATAACTGGGCTCTAAATCTGAAGCCCAAAAATAAAAAAAAAGGGGGCAAATGGGTAAAAGTAAAGCATAATAAATTAATAATGGGCAGGAGAAACGTGAGATAAGATTGAGGGTGGAATGGGAATTTTTTTTTACTGTAGACAAGAGAATTCGTTTTTTTATAATATAAGAGATATCTCACATCTATATATCTAAGGCTTGACCTTATCGGTGGGTGACCGATCTATTTGCTTCACCCGACTTAAATATATAGGTAAAAAATCGAACAAAAACCGGTGATAGATTGATCGGATTATGGGTAAAATGAGTAATGGGTCAGATATGGGTAAGACTTTACACCTAATTCACGACCCACCACCTGTCACCCGACTCACCCGTTTATTGATACGCTGGTTTTAGTACAACGTAATTATATATTTTTATTAGGATTTCTGAGTGTTTTTGGCGGGATTAGGGCATTTATTTGTAAAAACAGTAAAGCCTACAGATGAAGACTTTGAAGACAGAGATCCGAGTTTGAGCTGAAGACCCGCTTTACAGCGGTTGCTAAAGAATACAAGACTGAAGATCTTACGATGAAGAAGACTCGCGCCCTCGGGTATGGAGCCGAGACCGCGGTGAAGAGAAGATCCGAGAGGGCTGAGAGCTCGCAGGACCCGCGCACACGGGTTAAGACCCGAGATCTCGGGGCGACCCAATCCTGTGAGGAGTTGAAGTCTCGGTGGAGCCGTGATCGTTGTTTGTACCCGCGCTCGCGGGTGGCTGTTTCTCCGCGCACCGCCTTTTGCTTTATTCTGTCTTATAATTATATCTTTAGTATTTAGTTTTATTTCGGATGTTTTTAGTATTTAAACCTACTTTCGTATTCAGTTTGAGAGCATAATTTGGAGAGACTACTTTTACTTTTAACCTAGTTTTATTTCTGTTATTATGGAGAACTAATCTTCCTTGGAGTTTGTTCACTCAAGGAAGCCTTTTATTGAATTTGTGAGATTCTGGTAACTTTTCCATCCTGTGGTTAATATTAAAACTCTTGTTTTTAATTATATGATCTATGTTTGATTTTATGAGCCTGATCAACTTGTTTGATTGACTTAGATCTACTGTTTGAATTAGGTTTGATTGTTGTTTGTGCAATCTTATTTATCCTTGAAACAACTCTTTTCCAAGACTGTGGACTAGAATTGAGAAAGAGTATTTGATGATTATTTTATGCATGAGACTCGTTGTTTGATTGCATGAATTGATTTTCTTTTATCCTTAATACTTTGCATGATTTGAATTAAGCGTCCTTGTTCATATCATAGTTTCGCTTGGACCGTAGACAAGCGGAAATCTTTTATAAGGATTGGAATTAACCTAGGATTTATAGAAAAGTGGATGAATTGATGATCGAAGGATTAAAAAGGTGGAATTGATTGAATGAACTCTACTTTCCTTTAATTGAATTGAATCCTAATTCTGTTTGCTTGCTTAAACCCCAAAACCCTTGCTTTTGTTCTTTGCTGATTGTTCAGAATACTGCTTCTCTTAGGTTCGATCCCTTACTTGCATGCTATACTTGGTTTGTAATTTAGGGTAATTTATTTTTGATCTCGGCACAACGACTTTAGTCGAGTCGTTTATGATCCGCATAAATGTAACCTAATATCAATATCAATATCAATATACTATTACTAAAGTCAAATCCTTCTATCCTATGTGTCGTCATCTTAACTATGCCACGTATGCTGTTAGTGTACAAAAATTCCGCCTTTAATGCACTAATTGTGAAGTCCTTCCTCTTCCGCTCCACGCCCAATCTTCTGACCTAAAAACCTGCAAAACAATGGACACAGGGGGCGGGGACCACCTAATCCACCTCTGATGCCTAAGTCAAAAGAGCGATCTATCGTTTCAAGCGTCGAGATACAACGAGAGAACGGCGAATCCCTGAACAGTTGAGCTAAGTGAGTATTAGCCTGTTCAAGTTTTCAGAATATGCCGAAGTGCACATGTGGCTCTCCCTACACGCCTAGGGCGTGTATTTATAATGGAAGAAGGAGATCAAGGGGGTCGACTTTCTATATCTCCTAGGGCTAATCAGATTGCTTAGAGCCCAAGCTAGGAATATTCCCCCCTTCTCCAAGTTTAATTCCATCATATTTGAAGGATAGAATCTTCCATTAAGTTGCACAACTACCATATATTTAATAATACGGAAAATAATAAAAAATAATAAATGCGCAGTAATTTAAGAAATACCTTTAATAGCGCAAATAATCATGATAACTATGTTTGTTTTACCCGCTCACAAATGCCCCACCTACACCGCCTTATATGTTTTACCATATTCGGCGACATAGGGTACAGAGATGTACTAATCGAAGTGGCCAAGTGGATTGGTCGATGTCAAGTCCCCTAACGCTTTTGTATAGTCGTATATTCGTACATTCGTATATTCGTACGCACATGAGCGAATTTCATGGGCTTCAATATTTATGGGAAAATATCATAAATTCTTTATTTTATGAGCGAATATCATAAATTCTTACTTATGAGCGAATATCATAAATTCCATACACGCATATGAAAAATCCATTAGTGCGATTAACTAATGTTGCGCTTTTATTTATTTTTTAAATGCAAGACTCAAGCTAATGCATAAAGCAGACTTTTATTAATAAGTAAACATGAATGTTATGAACTTACAAAGCTAAACAAAATGAATGCAAAAACAAAAACTCTTAAGGGCCTCATCAAAACCACATGGGAAAAGGAGTGCCCTGTTTACATGAAATTCCTAATTCCGAGATCCCTGCGCAGGGGAAGACGGGTGACCGCGCTCACGATCAAGCTCTCGCGAAGCTAAGCTTTCACATGCAATCCCACAATCGCGGCAAAGTGCCCCGCGATCGTGGTCCTTGGCACCGCGGCCGCGGTTTTGCCCCAGTTTCGGGGTTCCGCTCTCAGTTCCAGCGTCGCGGTCGCGGCCCCTGGGCCCGCGGTTGCAGTTTCGCGGCTGGTCTTCAATCTTCGACTCGTCTTCAATTTTTCACATAAACTCTAACTTAGGGCGATTTCTCTTAGAGCACAGACGAGCATCTATTTGATTAGCCCAAACTCGGACTATGGCGTCTCCATCTCTAAATTGGACCATTTGATGGAGGGTTGATGGTACCGCCCCAATCCCATGAATCCATGGCCTCCCTAAAATCAAATTGTAGGGTGAAGGCACATCAACAATCAAGAACTCAACAGTCACCACTTTTTTGGCTAGACTGACTTGGGTTTTAAACATTCCAAGCGGATACGTTGGATAACCACCAAGTCCAGTCAATTGCATCTTGACCGGGATCAAATATTCATTGCTTTTCCCAAGGAGTTTGAAGACTTCATAGTAAATGATGTCAACTGAACTCCCTGGATCAACAAGAGCACGACGCACCTTAAAACCTTCTAGCTCGACTGCTAGGACTAAGGGGTCGTTATGAGGAACATGGATTATCGCAAGGTCCTTGTCCCTAAAGACTAGCCCATCCACCGCACGCACGGGGGAAGGAGGTCATCGTGGCTCAGCTTGCTGAACTCTCATTACTTCAAGTTCATGGCAGGACCTCCTGAATTTGCTTCTTGCCTCATCATCTTCATGCCTGTAAGATGCCGAGATCGTTTGGATGACTTCAATTTGCTTCTGCCCCGGCTCATCACCTTTTCCATGCTTGTCTTTCTTAATGAACTCATGCAAGTACCCCTTTTCAACCAAGCTCTCTAGATACTGCTTATATGACTCACACTGTTTAATCATATGCCCCCGAATTCTGTGGTACATGCAATACTTCCTACTACGAGGATCATCTTCATGGCATTCCTCTTTGGGAGGATATTGAAAAAAGTTCTCATGCTTAATGCGAGGTAGGATCCGATAGATTGGCACACTAAATGTGGTGTAAACCTATCTACTTTGACCCTTTCTCTTAAAGCTTTCAGAACGACGGTGAGCTTTATGAGGAGGAGAGGACGACCTTCCTCTTACTTTGGAGTTAGCCTCCTCTAACCGCACATACTGATGAACACGCTCTTGAAGCTCGGTTATTGTAGAAGGAAGATGTAGTGTCAACTCCTCTCTTAGCTTGCTATCAATAGGGATTGCCCTTTTAAAGGCGGTAATAGCGGTTTTGTCATCACATCCCTCAATTTCTGCATAGCATTCCATGAATCGATTTGAGAAGCGACACAAGATTTCTCCTTTCTCTTGCTTGAGGCCGAAGAGTGTGTCAAGTGATGCAACATCTCGACTATTAACTATGTATCGCCTGACAAACTTAGAAGCCAACTGATCCCAAGACCGAATTGACCCCGGCCTAAGGCTCTGAAACCAATTCAAAGGACTTTTACCGAGGCTTCTTGGAAACATCTTGCATATGATAGCCTCCTCAGACACCCACAATGCCATTTTATGGGAGTAAGAGGCTATGTGACTTACAGGATCCATATTCCCATCATACAAAGTGAAAGATGGGGGAGAAAACTTTGATGGAGGTCGGGCTTGTTGGATGTCTAAGTGGAATGGCGTCGATGTCAACAAAGCCAACTTTTGTTCTACTTGTTCCCGAGCCGATTGCAAGGTACCACCTTGCGCTCTTAAAAGATCAAGTAGCCTTCTATGAGTACGCTCAAGAGCTCGGGCCCTACCTTCAATCCTTTCAAGGCTAACACTCCGACGCTGGCTACGTCGCCTCTTCTTCCTTTTTCTGCCGTGATCATGCTTAGGCTCGGGATTCTCGGAAGGATCATAATGATCATCTCGCTCGCGCGAGAAATCGCGCCGATAGTGAGACCCGCAGTCGCGGTTCGACTGGCCGCGGTTGCGGCCCATGTCACCGCGATCGCGGCTTCGCCCGCGGCGATTATCGCGGTTACCGGCTTTGCCCGAGTTGTCCGAGGACGAGTCAATAGACTGAGGGGGGTCCGCAGCCCGAGACCTCTTACGCGGGAGTTACTCTTGGTGATGGTCCCTTTGTCGGTTTCTTGGTGCTCTCCTATCGCTATCATAATCAACCTGCATCTTGCCTGATTCATCAGAACTGATCGATTGAGGACTACGATGGTTATCGGTGAATTCAATAATACTTGCAAGCCATCAAGTAGTCCTCTCAATTTCCGACTCATCAATGGGGCGCTTCCCTTAAACTTTGTCCAAAGAGCGCTACAGCCTGGTGATTTCGTTTAGGGTATGCTCCAAATGGGATTCTGCCTCTGCACACCTAGTTTGGTACTTGTCATTCTCTCTCAGCGTAGTAGCCAAAGCATGGGTGATCTCGTCTTCTTCTTCATCTCCGGCGGTTGTAGATGCCCCATTCACGCCGTTTGGAGCGGATGACAAGGTGATGCGATTGTCACCTCCAACGGGATTAGACCCGGCACAGCTAGATTGGCCTTGCTCTAGACGAGGGCTAACCAAATTAGGGTTTGGCTCGCGAATAGAGAGAGAAGGCTCGGAAATACGCAGCCCGTGGTTGCGGTTTTCTGAACCGCTGGCGCGGCTCTCCTGGCCGTGGTCGCGGTCCTGTTCGGCGATTGCGTTTGCTTGGACCGACTCGCCTTGCTCTCGAACCCTTCGATTGTTTTCGTTTTCAACAACACGCATTGCCGATTCCCAAGCTTGATCAAATTCAATCGATTCAGGCCTTGAAGTACCACGACTGGCGATTCCGTCGCTTGACTAGGGCCCTGAACGGTCTGTGCGATGAACAAACGTACTAGCGAGAGGGGCCAGGTCACGGTTCAAGTCGTTTTCGGGCATCAAGGTCAGACCTTCCGAGCGAATATCGGAATTAACCTGATCAACTTGCATTAGGGTTTGATTTTCCGAGTGATTTTCGGAAATTTCGGGTTCGATCTCCGATCCGCGGTCGCGGTGTACAGTACCGCGTTCGCGGTCTACAGTGCCGCGATCGCGGCCTTCAGCACTACGATCGCGGTTTTGTTCGGTAGGCATACTTCGCGCGATTTCGCTTCGCGATGATGCCCCAGTGTTTCCAAAGACGACTTCTTGATTCTCAGGGATCGATTCCAACACCATAATTTCGTGGATCAAGTACTCGTTCCCCACGGACGACGCCAATTGTTAGCGCACAAAAATTCCGCCTTTAATGTACTAATTGTGAACTCCTTCCTCTTCCGCTCCATGCCCAATCTTCTGACCTAAAAACATGCAAAACAATGGACACAAGGGGCAGGGACCCCCTAATCCACCTCTGATGCCTAAGTCAAAAGAACGATCTGTCGTTTTGAGCGTCGAGGTACAACGAGAGAACGGTGAATCCCTGAACAGTCGAGCTAAGCGAGTATAAGCCTGTTCAAGTTTTCAAAATATGACGAAGTGCATATGTGGATCTCCCTACACACCTAGGGCGTGTATTTATAATGGAAGAAGGAGATCAGGGGGGTCGACTTTCTATATCTCCTAGGGCTAATCAGATTGCTTAGAGCCCAAGCTAGGAATATTCCCCCCTTCTCCAAGTTTAATTCCATCATATTTGAAGGATAGATCCTTCCATTAAGTTGTACAACTTGTAACACCCCTATTTTACAACATTGGGTATTACCGCCAGTGACCTCGGATTTTACCGTCCAAAGTCACCCAAGGCTTTTAGAATGATATTGAACTCATAAAAATGAGGAAACTTAACATAATTTATAAAATCAAAGGGTGCTCTTGAAAGAGACTTTGTTCATACAAACCATCGTTACAATACCTTAACAACAAAGAAGTTTGATAGCGGAAATAATAAAACTTGTTCTTGCACATAAAATGAAATAAACCAAAAGTACGGAAATACATCTTTGCAATTCTTGCCCTTCCTTTGTCTTCACTTACGCCTTGCTCGGGTTCCTAGGTTCTTACATAATTCACGAGGGGCGAGAATATGCCAGGCAAACATGCGGAAAAGAAGAATTAGTCTAAGAGACTAAGCAAGCGGGAACGGAACTTCCCAAGGGTAATTTGGTAATTTTTAATATTCGAGGGAGATATTATCGGATGTGTTTTGAAGTATAGACTTTATGTGGGGCTTAACGGAACGAAGAAGAGCGTATCTCGAGCGGAGATAGCTCGTTAATCGAGAGAAGAGCTACGAGATTGTAGACTTCTTTAGAGTAGAAAGTATGTTGTGAACGTTCTTATTCATACAATTTTTTGAATAACTCTCGCACCCTTGCGAACCGAGAGCCGGATCGATCATTTGAGATCAGTCCGGTTTTGATGTCTTTTAACTGTGCATTGACACTTATCTTATATCGTGACGAAAATATCGATTACGTTAATGATTTTTACAGAGTGTGGGGGGCTTGCATGGCCCGGACCACTTAAGGGAAAACTCAGTTTCCGACACTTAGCTATGGTGCCACTCATCCCTCCTTGCAATCGGAGCAGACATGGATCATGATCCTGAAAGTCGTACTTTAAGCGCACATGCATACGACTTAGTAGGTTATATAGAGGCGTCGGGTTAATCCCCCGCCCCTCACTAGTTCGTTCGAAACCGTTCTCTTAACGAGACCGTAAACAATCAAGGCCACAACAAAACTAGCATAATAGTCCTATCAAATAGTAAATAGCGGAATAACGATAACAGTGGGGTCATTATATCTAACAATCGATATTCCTAGGTTCGTTTATTACTAGCAAACAAGTTGTTCCCAACATCGAGAAATTTCACGGAATGAATATATAAGGTTATAAGGGGAAATTCCACTTGCCTTTGCTTTTACGATAACGGACTAACGAGATAACGGAAAGCGTTGTTCACGACTTGGAACGGGAACTCGACCTATCGACACGGAATTTTATGAACGAGCTTTAATAAGAATTTTCTTTGAATTCTTTTAGAGTTTTGAACTTCTCTTATATTCCCATTACAAGAAAATAAAATTCTAAATTATTATAATAATAATTTAGGTGGGGCTAAATAAAATAATAATATTCCTTTATTATTATTTTAACTTTGTAATATCCTTTTCATCCTTATAAAATCCTTATTCTTAATACTATTCATTTTCATTCTTGGAAACCAAATAATATCTTTATTTAATTTATTAGAATATCTTTTTATAACTTAACTTGCTATTTTCTTAATATAAATAAGCAAGAAAATCTTTATGAAATCATATGATATAGTTTTCAACTTTAAAAGATTTATTGTATTTAAAATCTTCTTAGGATTTGTAAAAAGTCTAATATGCTCTTATAAAAATATCTTAATATTAGTATTATTATAATATTATCTTTTATCAATAATATCCATAACATTACTTATAATATTATTTTCTATCAAATAATATTTTATTATAACATGATCTCATTAAATCCTCATTTAAATATACAAATAATATTAAGTAGAGATAATAATATTGCTAGGCATCTTTTTTTTTGTATTTTTCATAATTAAGACTTTCTAGACTTGGATTAAGCCATGACTATCTGGTCAGAATACTTAAAATGAGTGCGCAAACAAATCGTCTTTATGTATCTACTTGTAGATTGGAAGTTTTTCCCCTTCAAAATGTCATATATGTGGATTTCATTCTTATACCCACTCTAGGTTTTTTGTGAGTTTGTGTTTTTTTGCACATGCATACATGTGTGTATACAATTTACGTCTTCTTTTGTCTAATGATTTGTTCACGCTTGTCAGAGCTATGTACCTCCCTTTCATATACTACTTATCTTAGAATCTTCAATTTAAATATATTGAAGTTGTTCGAGCTCTATCACCTAACCCTTTTGTATAGCAATTTTAACTTCAACATCTATGTAGGTCTTCCAATGATTCAAATACTGCATTATAAAAACCAGTAGGTTTCATCTTGAACTCCCGTTTCTCTTTGCCTATACCGTTCTCGATTCCCAGCACAGATTGTCATCATTTACAGTATTTTTGAACTTGTAATTTGATTAGCTTTATTTGCAAATGCTCATTTGGCTAGCCCTATAACACTCCATAATTCAGTGGTTTCTATTTCTGCGTTAGGAGTAAGTATTGATTCAGTTTTTGGGGTTTCCTATATTTTGCCTATGTTTGCCTTGTGCAGAATTGTATTTAATGGGTATTCTGCTGATTTTTTTGCAACCGTACTGTTATATGTTTACAATCAAGGATGGTTGGAAAAAAAAAATCGTGCACAAAGAGTAGAAGGGTGTTTGCAATCTCGAGATTCTGATGCTAGTTGGTGCGAACCCGTCTCCGAAAGGATTCGAGTATGCGCCGGATCTTGACTTTGATTACCTATTGGGTATCCAAATACGATGCGAAAAAAATTATGTTCGAACTTGAGGGTCTTTGTGAGGGAGATTGAGATTGTAGAAGAGATTAGAGTTGATCTAGCCAAGGGAGGCTTGATTGAGAGGGAAGAGAGACTAGGAATTAGGGTTAACGCACAAATCAAGAGAGGAGCAAAGCTTCGACTAATCTTGAATTAAAAATATGCGTAAACTAGGCTAGGTGGCCGAAATCCTCTTATATAGAGGAGACGCCTAGCTAGGATTAAAACAAGCTAAAGGTAGCGGACTAGGGCTAGATGCAATCTAGGCCCAATGTCCAATAAAAGCCTAAAAATGGGTTACTAAAACATAGGGTTGTTCAACGGGTCAACCCGACCGGACCCGTAACCCGTATTACGGGTTACGAGTTAACCCGACGACCCGTAAAAAATTAATGTTGACCCGTGACTCGACCTGTAACCCGTAAAATGGGTTATGGATTTACAGGTCGGGTCACCCGTGACCGGAGAAGGAGAGAACGAAGAGTGGGAGAGAACGGAGGAGCATTAGCCTTCGAGTATCGATTGATCAACCGGCGACGTGGGGTGGAGCCGTCGAGTCTCAGCCCTAAATGGTCTGGATGTCTAGTGAAGTGGACCCGACGATGTGGAGCTTTCAGCTTTTGAGGGTAAGCCGGCAAGTTCAGGCTCAGAAGCCTTAGAACGTGGAGTCTCGATCAGGCTCTTGATTTTCAGACGCAGACACGCGATGGTAACGAGAACTCAGATTCTCAGAAAAACACAAGAAAGGGGGAATGGAGGGGCAGGAAGGTAGAAGGATGGGAAGCGGCGGAGGGAGAATGGAGATTCCATTCTCAGATTGGGGAAATAATTAAATTAGGGTTAGTTTTGGGCCTTTGGCCCAAGTTATACAGGTGGAAGCACAAAATGGAGATTTACCTTAGTAGCTCCTATGTTTCACGCCCAAGCAATAATATATTTTTTAATTTTTTTAAAACATTAACGTTACGGGTCGACCCATTACCTGACGGGTCAACCCGCAACCCGACCTGCAACCTGTAATCTGAAAAAACTAACCCACAACCTGTAATATAAAAAAACCTAACCCGCAACCCGTAAAATTGCGGGTGGGTTGGGTCGGGTTACGGGTCAACCGACCCTTTGGACAACCCTACTAAAACTAGATAGACAATAATAGAAATGTTTAACAAAGATGTGGCCAAGGGGTCGAGAGTGTCGAGACCAAGGCGCGGGCGAGGCTGGCGAGAACCTCATGTGTCGAGGCCCCAGTGCATTGGCATCGAGGGCTTGGCACGATGGGCGCGCCGAGGCTGTGGGGTTGAGGACAAGTACGCAGACCGGTGTGGTCGTGGCCATAGGGGCGTCGAGGCACACCAAGGTGCGCGACATAAGAGACTGGGTGGCAGCATCGATGGCATGATCCCGACTACGAATGACCGACCCGTCGGATCGTAGGTACATGGCCTCCACCTCCTATGTGGCGTCCATAGGTGGGCGCGCCGAGGCCCCAGTGCATGGGCATCGAGGGCTTGGCACGATGGGCGCGCTGAGGCTGTGGGGTTGAGGACAAGTACGCAGACCGGTGCGGTCGTGGCCATAGGGGCGCCGAGGCACGCCAAGGTGCGCGACATAAGAGACTAGGTGGCAGCATCGATGGCATGATCCCGACTACGAATGACCGACCCGTTGGATCGTAGGTACATGGCCTCCACCTCCTATGCGGTGTCCATAGGTGGGGCCGCATCAAACTCCAATTTCAACTATAATTGGTAAAATAATTCATGAGTCCAAACACAAAAATATGATATTTTAGGGTAATTTATAAAATAAGGAAAAATAAATTATGCGATCTTCCTTTCATCTTTTATAGGAGAAACTTGTGTGATCCCCGTGCCCTGCACGGAATGTACATAAAATTTTGCTTAATTTTATTTTAAATATTATGAAATGGGTCATTATAAAAATAAATATATTAAACGCATAGAAAATAGACGTAATTTTTAGTATATAAAAAGATTAATTATTAATCAAAAATTTAATATTAATAAATCATGTATAAAAAAATAGTACATAAATAAAAATAAAAAATCAATAATTTTTTTTGATAAAATAATTATAAATATGGATTGAAATCAAACATAAAATGTTTATTAAATTATGTTATCTTGCTTGATATTATTATAAATTTATTCAATTCTTATAAATAATAAAAAACAATTGCAATTAAATAAAACTATTTCATCGTTGTTAAAAAGTAATGTTGGAATCTTCCATTTGCCCAAATGTTCCAAGTGTAAAAAATCATAAATTTTTAGTTAAATCTTATGTAATGTTATTGTTAAAAAACATAACAATATATTGTTTGACAAATAGCTAGTTAAATCATATCTAATGTTACCGGTTTATCGCTAAAAACTCAAAATAATAATTTCAAATATAAAAAATCATAAATAAATATGTATAAATTAGATTTATATTGAAAAAAAGTACATATCATTATTTCGGTTGTAGAATATTCAAAATCAAATTTGTAGAAATAAAAAATAATTATTTAAATCTAATGTTATTGTTAAAAAAATCATAACAATAATTTCACATGTAAAAAATATATTAATAAATAAAAAACCTAGTTAAATCTTACCTAATGTTATTGTAAAAAATAAAAAAAATGATTTCACCGACAAAAGTTCATAATTATAGCTATATTTTCTAGATAAAAAGTAAATACATATTAACAAAATGGAATGTGTTCCAGCAGAGTTGCAATTTAACTCTATGGATAGAGTTAGAAAGATCTTAAATCTTATCTAATACTACTGCTAAAAATTCATAACAATAATTCCACATATAAAAAATTATAAATTGATTAATTAAAATAGATATTTTTAAAAAAAATCTACCAATGATTAATTTTAATATGAATATTTTTAAATAATAATTTGAGTGTCTCTACCTAGAAATATCTAAATTCGGAGTATTTGATAAAATCTAATTAGATAATTTGTTAATTTGTTGAAAAACATATGACAATTGTAATAGATATTTTTAATATAATTTATTATAGATTAAATAAGTAATTTTTGGTTGAGTGATTGTTTAAAAAGATAATTACTCCTACATGCAATCTTCTTTATATAAAAGTTAAAAAATATAACCAATAAATTTTCAATTAATGAGAAAAATCTGTACGATGACATAAAATGTCAATGTAAATTTCAAATTGTGAGTTTGTAATAAAGGAAAGTATTTTGACCAAACTTCACGTAAAATGTTATGGTAAATTTTTTATTTACAAAAAGGATAGAATAATTTTTAATGAATATTTAAAGAATCAATTTCTTATATACATCCCCAAATATATTGGTATGATCTTTAAAAATGATTCCAAAAATTTATCCACGATTTTTGTAGTGCATGTAGTTAACACACTCTATTATGTATCTTAATAAAAATTAATTACATAATATAATATTTTCTATATCTTTTCTTTTTATCAATATTCTTACCCATCGCAATCTACCATTATATATGGTATGTTAAAAGAATATTTACCCATCGCAATCTTTGTAAAAATAATTTAAAATTCCATTTAATTTCAAACAATTCCCAAATTTAAAATTTGAATGATAAGATTTTTTTGGAAAATATCTTATCCACATACTAATGTTAGGTACTAAAAATTAATTGGAGTTTTCCAACTAGTTGCGAAAACTCGCATAAACACTGTTTGTTTGACACATAAAAACTAACAACTAATTGTAAAACTAGTTTTTTGAATAAGTTAGTTTTTAAAGCTTTTGCACTAGTTTTTAGTAGTTTTTTTAATTAAAAAAATAATTATTTCCTAAATAAGAGTAACCCTATTATAAAATAGAATTTAAAATTATCTATTACTACCATAAACTAGTTAAACTTTACCAAACAAAGTTTATAGATTTTTTGAAAACTTCAAATACCCTTACAAAATCATTATATTAGAGTAAAATATATAAGTTTTTTAATCCATAAATATGATAAATATAAAATCATTTTTATAGATTTTCTACCTATAAGTATATTTATAATATTAAGTTTTTATCCATAAATATGACAAATATAAAATAGTAATTTAATATCCCAACTATCCTTTTTACTTCAAAATCTCATAAGAAATTAATTTAATATCTCTAAATGAAATAGATAACTTTTATATCTATAAGTATAAAATATGGACTATATTTTAAATTACAGGATTTCAATATTAAATTTTCATATTCTTTTATATTAACTTTTTATTAAAAATTATACTAACGTTTTTAATTAGTATGAACTATATTTTCAATCATATAATTTTATATTAATTTCGGATATATATATATATATATTAATTTTTTGTTTAGAAGTATGTCAATGTTTTTAATGAATATTGACCATAGTTTTCATATTAATTTTGAATTTTTTAATATTTAATTTTCTATGCTTAAGAATGATAAACTTTTAAATTTTCATCCATAAATATGTTGGGTTTTATATATTAAAGTTCTATCTATAAATATGATAGTTAAATACAATATTGTCATTAAATTTTAATTTCATTCACCATACTTTTATTTACGAAATCGTTTATATTAATATTGCATCCATAACTATCCCCACACTTTTTTAATTAATATGGACCATGTTTTTATGCTATAATTTATATTAACTTTTAAATTTTCTGAGATTAATTTTTCATTCACAAATATGACAACTTTTTAAATTTTCTATCCATAATATGCATGATGATTTTTTATACCATTTTTATATCAATAAGTATGACAATGTATTAATTAATATCGTTATAGATATGTTAGTTTTACAATATATTGATTTTCTATTCATAAGTTTGTTGATTTTTTATATTACGGATCCCGTAATAAATAAATAAAAATTTGTGGAACCCTAAATGTTAAACCAGTTAATCGGGTCAATTCAGTCAGGTTTAGGCTCGGTCATTTCAGGTTCGGTTGAGTACAAGTTCATGTGATTCAAATTTACGGGTTGGTTAGGTCGATTCATTGCGGGTTTTTTTGCGGATTCGGGTCAACCCATTGAGTTAAGAACGCCAACTTTTGTATGCTTATTACATAAATATTATAAATAATATTTTTAAGAATAAGATAATATTTGTATTCATTTTTATTATAAAAGATACTATTATAATTAACTGAAATATTTTGTTTTTATCTTTGTTCATGTTCATTATATTATAATATTTAATTATCTTATATCCATATAGTATAAATAAAACATACTATATAAGAATTTATATATTTTTTCCAATTTACTATGAGATTGGATAACTTTTTATCTTTACCATTCTTTTTATTTTTGTTCATGTTCATTATATTGTAATATTTAATTATCTTCAATCCATATAATATAGATAAAATATACTACATAATTGATCGTATGGTTATTTTTTTCACGATTACGGTTTGTACGTACAATATTTATAAAAATTATACTATATTGATAACGAAATTTGCAAAAAGTTTTTTTAAATTTATCAATTTTAACGATTACGATTTGTCGTAGGATATTAAATTTATCTTGAAATTTTTTTCATTATATTCTAATATTTAATTATCAATTTGGTATGATTATCAATTTGAAAATTTGGTACAAGTTTTCATTATTTTTATCTTTGCACATTCTTATTATATTGTAAATGATAGTTTTTTGTAAATAAGATATGTATAATTTTTTAGAAATATCCTTACATATATCAATTTAATCAAATTTAACAAATACAAAGAAATAATACAATAATTCTATCCATATGTATGATACATAAAAATACTAATTTAATATATTAGAGTAAAATAGATAAGTTTTTTTATCCATAAATATGATAAATATAAAATCATTTTCTATATCTTTTCTATCTATAAGTATATTTTTAATATTAAGTTTGTATCCATAAATATGACAAATATAAAATAGTAATTTAATATCCCAAGTCCCAACTATCCTTTTTTACTTCAAAATCCCATAATAAATTAATTTAATATCTCTAAATGAAATAGATAACTTTTATATCTATAAGTATAAAATACGGACCATATTTTAATTTACGGGTTTTCAATATTAAAATTTCAGATTCTTTTATATTAACTTTTTATCAAAAATTATACTAACATTTTTAATTAGTATGAACCATATCTTTAATTATGTATTTTTATATTAATTTAGGATTTTTATATTAATTTTTTGTTTATAAGTATGTCAATGTTTTTAATGAATATTGACCATATTTTTCATATTAATTTCAAAATTTTCAATATTAATTTTCTATGCTTAAGAATGATAACTTTTTAAATTTTCATCCATAAATATGTTGGGTTTTATATACTAATGTTCTATCTATAAATATGATAGTTAAATACAATATTGTCATTAAATTTTAATTTCAGTCACCATAATTTTAGTTACCAAATTGTTTATATTAATATTGTATCCATAACTATGCCCACACTTTTTTAATTAATATAGACCATTTTTTTATGCTAGAATTTATATTAACTTTTAGATTTTCATAGATTAATTTTTCATTCCCAAATATGACAACTTTTTAAATTTTCTATCCATAAGCATGATGATTTTTTATACCATTTTTATATTAATAAGTATGACAATTTTTTAATTAATATCGGTATAGGTATGTTATGTTTTACAATATATTAATTTTCTATTCATAAGTATGTTGATTTTTTATATTACGAATCCCTTAATTAATAAATAAATAAAAAATTATTGATCCCTTAATGTTAAACCAGTTAATCGGATCAGTTCAGTCAGGTTTAGGCTCGGTCATTTCGGGTTCGGTTGAGTACAAGTTCATGTCATTAAAATTTACGGGTTGATTGGGTCAATTCATTGTGGTTTTTGTGCGGATTTGAGTCAACCCAATGAGATAAGAACATCAACTTTCGTATGATTATTACATAAATATTATAAATAACATTTTTAAGAATAAGATAATATTTGTATTTATTTTAATAATAAAAGATATTATTATAATTAACTTCAATATTTATAATATTGTTTTATTATATAAATCATAATACCTATATCATATTTAAATAATATATTGCAATTTTTATTTAAAAAAGTTCCCGGGCAAGGCCCGGGTCATCATCTAGTTATTTCCTAAATAAGAGTAACCCTATTATAAAATAGAATTTAAAATTATCTATTACTACCATAAACTAGTTAAACTTTACCAAACAAAGTTTATAGATTTTTTGAAAACTTCAACTACTTTTACAACTAGTTTTACAATTCCAACTAGTTTTACAACTCCAACTAGTTTTTTTAGTGACTTAACAAACATAGCCTTACAACTAGAGCTGTCAAAAGCTGACCCGAACCGAACCGTCCGAACCCAAACCGTCCGAAAAATTTAGGGTCAAGACCCGAAAATTTGAACCCGAAACCCAAAATAAACCGAACTCGATAGACCCGAAACCCGTTGGGTTCAAACCCGAAAAAACCGTTGGGTTGACCCAGTTTGTTATATTTTAAGAATATATATTATATTTTGAAAATTATAATATATTTTATTATTAAAATATATAAAAATAATAGATTTATTATTAAATATAAATTTTTAAATAAAAAATATTTTAATAATTGTAAAAAAAATCAATTTTCTTGACCTGTTAGGTCGACCCGACCCGCCCGACAACCCGTAATGACCCGACCCGATTTGACTGGTTGTAACACCCCGACTTCTGACATGGTGCTACCTAAAAATAGACCTTACTAGGTACTATTTAAGTAGGTTGACAACTGTAACACCCCGTCTTTCGACGAGGCACTACTAGGGAATAGACCTTACTAGGTACTATTATTTAGGTTGACAACTACACTGTAGGACCTTACAACTCGGGCACGACAAGAAAACATAATAAAACATCCAACCTTTATTTAGTAAAACTTAGAAAAACGTATCATGCATGAATCCCCGAAAATTATAAATAATCAAATACGTCACAACGCCTACTGAACTGAACCATCCGAACCAAAAATAATAATAAACGAAACTCAATACCAACTCTATCTAACAAATATTAAAATCAACACCCCTACTATTATAAATATCTAGCAAAAACCAATCCCACTATGACACGCTCTCTTTACCGCTCCGGCCCGCCATCTTGCCTCGGTTCCTGCACGGCTCCCTGATTCATACCTGGAACTGAAAAATGTTCCCCGAAGGGTCAGCGTCTAATCTACCAAGCTAGAAGGAATATGGAAACTGTAGAACGGTTTGAAATTAGTTATCTATAGTCAGCATACAAATCCACAACCGCAATCATAACTCTAAAGGCCAATACCTAAATTAGTTATATCAGTCACACAAGTCACATACGCATTCACAATCACAATCACACACCAATGAAATTCTTCCTTTGTCCACAATCCGTCTTCCAAGGCTCTCATCACCGCGCCGTGTGCAGAGGCAGGCCCTCCCACTCCACTTCCCAATCTCCCTTCTAACTCCGGGCTAAGCCTCCACTGGAGCGCTTGCCAAAAACACACAGATAATAATTTTCGTTTGAAGGGGTACGATTTTCCCAGTCACACGGGTCAAAGTAGCCAACTCTTCCTCAACACCAGCTACAATGGGCCGTGTCGGAAACGGTACCAACACAGAGAAAACGTTCCAAAATATTTTCCGATAAAACACATTTAAAATCATTAACGCACACAACACACAAGGAGCTCAAAACAATTTAAAAAGGTATTCGGGACTAGTTCCCAAAACCCGTCCTACAATATCGATACGCAATCTAACAAGGGAGAAGAGAACCGAGCAAGTCGAAAAACGACTTACCTCCCGTGAAGGATTCCCTATTGATCACCAAGAGCTAGGAACTGGGGAAAAGGACCTCCTAATAATGTTAACGAAAACGATATTTAATATGACAGGCACTTTAGATGAAAAACTAGTAAAACATACTAGTTATGAATGACCTGATTAATTTAGTAAACCTCTAAACTAGAATCCCCACTTACAAACCACTCCCGATACCTCATACCACCAACACCAAGAACGCATGCCTTACCCACAGTCTAAAACTAAATGATCCACTTCGTTCTATAAGTAAGCCACATTACTTTTACAAACTCTCCCACGACCACTAGCAATACAACAATTATATAGCCACTAATGACAACATAATTATATAGCAAATTATGACACATAATTAAGGGTCCATACTACTTGATTACCTAATATAATATATAAGAACCGATAATACCTCATATGCACGTAAGCTATATTTCCCACCAAACTCATCCCAAATAAAATCAACGCACCATTGTTAACCCCAAGCACAATTCTACTCCATTATAAAATCACGTAAGCATATATATAAAATTCTACTCCTCCATTGTTAACCTCCTTGTTCCTATCTAAACTTGCCACGAACACCACAATTTAGATTATTGTTGTACCACCAACGACACCCACAACAATGAAAGAGCAAGAAAGCTCAGATCGGGTTACCTCCTGAGGAAAGAAGGGTGAAGTGACAACTCCGAGCATGCGGCGACGATCTCTCAAACCCGATGTCAGTGAAGAAAGGATTCCGGTGATCGAAACGGTCACCGATGATGAAGAATGACAACGTGGATCGGCGATCAGTCAACGATGAGGAACCGCGGGGACTTGACCCTGGCTAGGCTATAACTTGCGACTAGTTTCGCCGATCGACAATGCGGCCGTGCAGCGATTTCCACCAACAATAAATAATAGTGCTTCCCTAGCGGTGAACTAAGATAGTGAATGGACCCGCGAGTCTCACGGCTGATACGAAAGAAATCCAAGTGCAGTAAACTTAGCGAGATGACAAAGGTGGAGGGCGATCGTCCTTCTCGGGTATGTAGGCAGGGAGGTGAGCGTGAGTTGAATACAATTAGGGTTACGGACCTCTTATATATACACGAATGGAAATAGTTTTCTAGGAGAAGATAGATCAATTAGATATACGATATATTCCTGTTAGTTTTACTTATTATTTTATATAACTAAATTAGTCTTGGGTAACGAAAATTAATCAAGAAGGTGGGCTAATTAATTCGATTCCGTTCAAACTTACTAATGTTCCTATGAACCGTCAAATCCCAACACTTGTAAAACAAGAAATCCTAATTCCGATCTCGACAAATATAACAAACCCGAGTATTATAACAACTACACTTTAGGATTTTGCAACGCGGGCACGACGAGAAAACAAAATAAAACATCCAACCTTTCTTTTAATAAAATATAGAAAATTTAGTTATGCATGAATTCCCAAAAACCTAAATATAAATATCCTGAATACGACGGATCATCACCAACAATAAAATCATTCAATGAAAACAGAAGACAAGTCATAACACCAACTCTAACATAATAGTAAAAACAACATCCTAGAAAATCATAAATAAATATACGAAAAATAAACCCATCCCACTATGACACGCGCTCTCTACCGCTCCGGCCCGCCATCTGGCCTCGGTTCCTGCACGGCTCCCTGGTTCCTACCTGGAACTAAAAAAAATATTCTCCGAAGGGTCAGCTTCTAATCTACCAAGTTAGTGAGAATACGGAAATAGCAGAACGTTTTGAAAACATTTCTAAAGTCAGCATACAAATCCACAATCGCAATCATATCTCTAAAGGCCAATACCTAAATTAGTTATGATCAGTCACACATAGCCACACACACATTTACAATCACATCCTCATAACAATGCAATTCCTCCTTTTTCACAATCCGACTTCCAAGGCGCTCATCACCGTGCCGAGTGCAGAGGCAGGCCCTCTCACTCCACTTCACAATCTCCCTTCTAACCCCAGCTAAGCCTCCATTGGAGCACTTGCCAAAACACATAGATAATAATTTTCGTTTTGAAGGGGCACGATTTCCCGGTCACACGGGTCATACATAGCCAACCCTTCCTCTACGCCAGCTACGATGGGCCGTGTCGGAAACGGTACCAACACAGAGAAAACGTTTCCAAAAATATCTTCCGATAAAATACATTCAAAACCATTTTACGCACACAACAATCAAGAAGTTCAAAACAATTTAAAAGGTATTCGAGACTAGTTCCCAAAACCCGCCCTACAATAACGGTACACAATCTAACAGGATAGAGAAGAACCGAGCAAGTTGAAAAACGACTTACCTCGAAACGAAGGATCCTCGAAGAAGACGGAAGTTAAGACCTCGAGCGGAAACGATTTTCTAAAGAATTATAAGGGAAAGATTAGATTAAGTACGAACCGAACCAACTAACCCAAGGAACGAGCCACTTTTAATTTCCCTAAAAAATAACCAACGTCTATTACAAGAATTTCCTTAGAATGTGCTAAACCATGCCATTTATTATTATTATCCTACTTAATTAACAAATCCCAGCCCACCAAGCCCAGCTACTTATTTTTCACTACATTATACTCACACACATACACACACACACACACATATATATATATATATATACATAGATAGATAGATTATTATATAACAATTGCCATGCTAAGGATGAACTACACGAAATACTAACGTACACTACTGTTCAATACATATTATTAACCTATAATAATTATCAGTATAGTATTAGCTTTATTCAAATTAATTCTAACTTGACTCTCCTAAAATAGCATTAACCCAAGTTTAAACAAAATCTCAGTCCACCCATGTCCAACCCACCGTGACCCAACAACCCAAAATTAAACAAGAATGGCCCAACCCAACTAGAAAGAATTAACATTAAAAACAACCCAGCCCCATTTCTCTCGTGACCCAACTCCTTCCCACTCCTAAATCAACCTAAAGAAACTTTGCCTTTTCCAAGCGGGCCCCACCCCATCCTTTTGACCCAAATTCGGTCAATCTCTTCTCCTACCTCCCGCCTGTGTGAACTCGGAGTCACGACCCGGCCTTACTTCGCTGGCGAGCCCGTTCACGTCCAACCTGGTCGTTCCCCAACAACAGCCCCGAAGCACCCTGCCACTGATCGTCGGCTCTCCCCCCAACACCTTCGCCGACCTCCACTCCGCTCGACCAGCTCTGCCGGTGTGTGTCCTCGGTGAGCAACCAGTACCTCCGACCCACCTCTCGCCACTTCCTACCCGACAAGAACAATACTATACCGATTAGAACTCCTACTTTCTGGAAAAAAAACAGGGAACCCCTTTGACTATACCACCCCTCTCTTTCCCGATCGACAACCCCGCCTCCCCAATTTCTTCTTCACCGACGGTACTGGAACAGGCCTCCCGCCCTCCCCTAACCAACACTAAATAAAACAGAGGTACACAAGGGCGGAATTACTTACCGAAGTATCGATCGAAACGTCGAGGCAATGGACGACTAATCGAGAGCCTGAATTGGTGATCTAAACGGAACAACGATCGGCGGTTAGCTACCGACCGGACGGGACGGATTTCGTTCTCGGCGGCGAGAGCTTGAATAAATTTTTGCCCAGGGAAATCGTTGGGGAAGCTTGAACAGAATTGTATACGTATATATATATATATATAGTTAAGTTTTAGCAGTTTAGATTATCCCAATTAGATAGATTCTAGCTTATCTCAATTAAATAAATGATAGATAATTAAGTATTATCCAATGGTTTTGATAAAAATACAACCCACCATCAATTGATAGATATGGTTGATTTAGGAGAGTTTCTCGGCTCAATTTAGCTATTCGGTACTTTCTCGGGAATGGGTTTCTCGCCCCATAATTTAGCTAGAAACAAAGAAAGAATATATATATATAATTAGGTATAATTTACATAAGAAAACCAAGGGTATAGGTCGTTGATTATCAAAACGGATTACTAATTAATTGGTTTTACGAGTTTACTTGCGGATCAAGAACTCAAATGCTTGTAAACGAAGGAACTCGTTTTCCGACTTACGAGACCTAAAACGAATACGGATATTACACCGGTGACCCGTTATGACCCGAACCCGACTCAACCCGAACCCGAAATAACCGAACCCGAACCCGACCCTACCGGCCCGTTTGACACCTCTACTTACAACACATTACGCTTTATTAATAGTTTACATATGGTGTGAGGTGTGAGTGCATTATTTCTAATATGATAAATTAATAAAACTTTATTAATTAATTTTTTCTATTCAAAGTGGGTCCACGATTTTGAAGTGTATGCAGTTAACACAATCTATTATTTATCTTAATAAAAAATAATTACCTAAGATAATCTTTTCTATATCTTTTCTTTCTATTAATATCTACCCTAATACATTATAAAGCAGAACCTAAGTCTGTTGTAAAATTTACGCCACGTGGTATTTTTGAATAAATTAATGTGAAATTATATTTAATAAATTTCGTAACAACTTATAGTATTCTTGCTATATATACTAAATAGGTAACATGTTTCTATAATTTTTTATGTATATAATTTTCTATCTATGGATTATGTATTAGTTTACTTCAATAGATAACATATTTATATAACTTTTATATACATAAATTCCTATGAGATGATATTTTCCATATTAATTTAATATTTTTTATCTCTTAACAAGATTTAGGGTCTTAATATATTTTTTTATCTTTTAACAAGGCTTGAGCTTCAAGTATAAAATTTATATCTATATAATGATATAATTTTAAAAAATAAATTTTATTGTGTTGATATATTTTTATTTTGAGAAAAAGATATAATTTTATGTTGATGACTAAGATTATATGTAAATGTAAAAATAAAAATAAAATTTAGAATTTAGAATTTATTTTAAATTAATAAAATTCAAAATAATACACAGATAATTTTTTTTCTATAATTTATATCTTAAATCAAGGACAATGTTCTTTTCTATACTAATCTTTATATTGTGGGGATGTATATAAGAAATTGAAAATCCTTGCGGAACCAAACTGTAACACCCCCGTTTTTCCCTCGGAGATATTACCGCCAGTGACCTCGGAATTTACACTCCGAAGCCACCCAAGGCTTTCACGGTATTCAAGATATAAATAAGTAATAATAATTCAATAAATACTAAACAAAATGTCCAACTTTCACAATCTTGAATAATCCAAATACTTGCGGAAAGATGAGATTAAATAGTCTTGAACAAAGCGGAAGTAAAATTCTTGAAGGCGGTCCTTACAGACCAAGGATCTCGACCTTAAACTAAAAAGTTATTCAAAAGAAACGTGCAACAACTTCAACAACTTCAATCTCGAATCACCACTCCTTACTCCCTGATATTCCGTATAGGGACGATTGACACTAGCCGACCATGCAAAAGAAATAAAGCGGTCGGTCAGTCTAATGAAAGACTACGCAAGTTGAATTTTATGTGAGGTTCTTGTGATCTTAGTTGCATTATGACCATCGGACTCCGAATGAAAGCCGGTCGATGACATAACCCAAATAATCTCACAGAATGGGAAATATGATGAAAAGATTAGGACACCACAAAACTATGGTTCCTTGAGAAAAGTTATGTTGGGAACTTTAATTATCAACCAATATTTTGAAAAGCCTCCGTCGACTTATCAAATCTACAACCAACCTTATCGAATGCGTGATGTCCGAATTCAGATTGGAAAGTAGATTAATCAAAGCCGGGAGCCAGAGTGGTTTTCCAAGTTGTAGTCACCACCCTGAACACGTTTTAATGTGTGTGCACTAGCACTTATCTTATTTAATTACAAAATATTGTATTCAAGTTGATAGCTTTTAAGACGGCAATGCGATATGCCATAAGGTATAGAATCCCACAAAGGGAGGAACGGGTTCCTAAGTCCCGATACAAGGCACTAGCTAGGTGCCAAACACTCCTCAAAACGGTTGAGTGAGCAGGGTCATTACCAGCATTAGGGTCTAGGTCCATCCTAATGCAAAATATTATAAAGAGGTGTTCAGGGGTTAGTGAACCCCCACCCCTAATTCTACGCTAGTCCAAAACAACGAATCTCAAAATGAGACCGTGAAACAAACAGGTGAACAAACATTGCAACCTAAGTATAAGTTCTAGCGCATAATAGTAATAATAACAATAAGCTACCATGGGGTCATTATTTCTATGCATAATAAACCCTAATTCCTTTATACATTTCAACATGGTCATTATCTCTATAATAACTTAAGTTCATTTTATTCAAACAAGCGTTCCCAACACAACATGCAAACATGAATAAAAGTATTCATGATAAAAAAAAAATGAGAGCGAACCACCACTTGCCTTGTTTCGAAGGCGAGCGAGAATTATCTTAGACGAGCTTGCAATCCAACGATTGATTTCCTTTTCCTGATTCATACATAAGATACAAAATAAATTATAATTAATTTATTTTGTTCAACTTTTCCTCGTAAGTTGAATTCTTATGACTCGTCTAAATTTATATTTCTAATAAACTTATCTTATTAACATTAATAAAATGTTTCTTTATTAATGTAGGACCTTTTTAATTTCTTTGTATTGGATATTATAGATTCTTTATCTTTATGCATACATATTAATTAAAAATATTTACCCATATGTTATTTCAATAAAAAAAAACATATCCTTTTGCAAAGTACATGTTTTTAAGACATAAAATCAATAATATTCATCATTTCCTTTCTATTTGCAAAATTTATCAAAATATATACTTGCTACTTTTCTTTCATAAAAATATCGTAAAAATATTTTAAACATCTTTTAAATTAAGATTTAAAAATATTTATTTTATTTTAAATACCCCAATTAATAAAATACCAAAATAAAGCATGAATGGGTAAAGAGGGTCAGCCAAACAGGCCGGGTCGGGCCCGCGGGCCTGCTACATACAGCAGCAGCAACACTCGCGCGTCTCCGACTTCAGCGGCTTCGTTCTCCTTCGTCTGGAATCGGTTCGAGGTGTGGGAGGTGTCGTTGGAACCGGGACGAGCATGGCTTTCTACTGTTGGCAGAGGTGGCCAACTCCACTGCAGTAGAGTTGGTTATCAAGTGTGGTAATCCCACCTTGATAAAGGGAGGTCAGGGGATCAAATCCCCCTCCAACATCCTGCAGGATAAAAAGGTGTACCACCTCCTGCAGGTTGGGGTGCATGGGCTGCAACCCATGGCTTGTGATAGAGCGTCACCAGTCAGATCGCCGACGTGAGGCAGGCTGGAGGCTGGCCCACTGGTCAGAACTCCGACTCGAGGCAGGCCGAGAAGGTGGGTTCAGGTGGACTTGATCACATCACGATATCTCTTTAGGAGCTTGTTTTGCTGGCTCTTTTGGGTCAAACCAATTTGCATTCTTTCTTTAGGAAAATGGAGCCCATGTGCATGGAAACATGCAGCTCACCCACCCTTGCTTGAATGTACGTGCTTTTAGCTCATTTATGGACATGTTTCATGCATATACGTACATGATTAATTAGCGATCTACGCTCTTCTTGGGCTTAATATATAGGAGCATTCAACCTACACGTACCCTTACTTATTGGGCTTAACTTAATCCTTATAATATGCTCTTGATTATTTAGCGTTCATTTCGCGCACCATCACTTTACAGGCTCAAATAGGTGCTTAACCCAGAGGACATCCGTATGGTTACGCAAATCTCCACCACAATTAACAAAATTCCCGATAGAATGTACTGGCAACCAAGCAAGAACGGGTGGCACTCCACCCACTCCACCATGCAGTGGATCCATAAAAATAAGGGAGAATCACAAGTCAACCTAAAATGGATTAGTAAACTTAATATCCCCCCGAAAATGAAAAACTTCCTATGGAAAATAGCCCGAAATGGGCTCCCTACAAAAAGTCGCTTGGCGGCGAACCATATTCCGGTTGTCCAAGGCTGTATTGCATGCGATTGTACCAATGAGGACGTCAACCACATTCTTCTTTTATGCAACCGTACTAAAATTACCCAAAAGGCGATAAACCCTAAACTCGAGATGATCACTAACCAAATTAACCCAGACCATAAAACAGCAGCTCAAATTTTAGAGGAGATCATGAACAGAACATCCAAGACTGAATTTGAGGAATTGATATGCTCCTGGTGGAGTATTTGGTATTTCCGTAATAAAGCGGTATTCGAACCTCACTCTCCAACTACGATGACGGCGAAGGACAATCTTTGCGACTTCATCCGTAACCAAACAAAAGAGTGGCTAAACGCCCACAACAAAGCGAAAAAGAATTTAACCAATGGAGGACAACGGACTAAGTGCAAACGCGCATGTGCCAAATGGAGAAAACCTCCTACAAATTTTGTTAAACTCAACTTTGATGGGGCAATCAACGCTGACGGTTTGGCTTCATTTGGATTCATTCTCAGGGATTCCAAGGGCGAGCCCATCCATTTTGACGGAGGACTAATCGGTCGACAGTCTGTTTTGAAATCCGAGACCATCGCTTTACGACAGGGAATCATTGAAGCCACCCGACGCGACATTTCCCATATCCAGATCGAAGGCGATAACTTGCAGCTGGTCAAGGCCGTTCTTGGTGACTGGCGCTGTCCGTGGGAGATCGAGATGTTACGTGCGGATATTCACTGCTGACTTGGCCGGTTCCGGAGCTGGAGCATTGCCCATGTCGTCCGGGAGTGCAATGCAGTGGCGGACTTCATTGTTGTCTCGTTTCGCCATGTTTCATTTGTTCCACTTTCAGTTGACCCGATTCTTCGGGACCTCATCCATCTGGATACTCTAGGGTGACCGCTATCTTGTTAGTGGCCCCTAATCACTTTCCTTATCAAAAAAAAAACTAATCTTTATATTGTATTTTTCATATTTACAAACATTCTCATTATTATAGAGTAAAAGATAAGAACCCTGATATATAATTTTAATAAATTAACTTTACAAAAATATTTTAATAAATTATATTATGCTTTATAGATAAACTATGTTAATTATTATTATCGTTATAAAAAACCAAGTATTTTATACATATTAATGTCTAAAACAATAAGAAAATATTATTTAAAAATATTCATAAAAAATAAAATCAATATTTTATTAATTTCAATCTAAATTTGGAAAAGATCTTCATAAATAATGAAAAAATATTTAAAAATATATTTAATTAAAATACGAAGTATAATCTAAAATAATAATTTGTATATTGCGTAATTTATTATGAAATTATATAAATATATTTAGTATTTTAAATTAATATCGTAGAATTGAGTTTTTTAGTAAAATTATCCCGTGAATATCACAGGACTTCAACTAGTTCAATATTAATTGATTAATAGTTTACATATAGCCACCTCAATCTTTTATATATCTACCCTAATACATTATAAAGCAGAACTCAAGTTTGTTGTAAAATTTCCATATTAATTTAATATTTTTATCTCTTAATAAGATTTAGAGCCTTTATATATATTTTTTTATCTTTTAACAAGGCTTGAGCTCCAAGTATAAAATTTATATCTATATAATGATATAATTTTAAATAATAAATTTTGTTATGTTGATATATTTTTACTTTGAGAAAAAAGATATAATTTTGTGTTGATGACTAAGATTATATGTAAATGTCAAAAAAAAATCGAATTTTAATTTAAATTAATAAAATTAGATTTTCTTTATCTTTTTATGCATTTATAATAAAGATTTTTTCTTAAATAAAAGTTTGATAAAAAAAATAAAAATTTACAAATCTATAACTATATATTAAAGCTATCCCTTTTCGGGCCACCAAAACGATTCTGGCCCCACCTCATATTTATAAAATTAATTTTTATTTCTAATATTTTAACTTTACCCTATTATATTCCTCTTTAACTATTTAAATCTATCTTTAACATCAAACAAATATCTATTTAGTATAACAATTAGTTGTACCCGTCGTGCCATGCACGACTATGACTCATCGATTTTTATATATATAATAGATATGATATAATAAAGTAAATATACAAAAATAAATAAAAAGCCAAAAATAATGTAAATTCTTAAAAAAAATAAATCAAATTCAATTCGTTAAAAATCTTTTCAATAAGAACTTAAAAAGGTAATTAATAAGAAAAGATTAAAAAATATAGAATTTTTTAAAGATAAAAATTCGTTTATATTTACATAAAATCCAAAAAGGAAATTAAGGAAAAGATAATACAATTTTTTATAAAAATTTAATTTAGGCAAGTAATGATATAGATATTTAAATTTTTTACTTTTTTATCAAAATTTTATATAAGATATCATTTTATAAATAGATAAAAATATAGAGATAAAACAATTTTCTTTATTTTTAATTAAAAATCGAATTAATTTTTGTCCACATAAATAAATAGAGAGGAATTTAATTGAAAAATATAAATCATTATTTTTTTAAATATAATATGGGTCAGAATTAATGTGGTGGCTAGAAATGTTACAATTTAATATATAGTTATAGATTTTATTTCAAAGATATATATTTCATATCGGTCGGGTACATATTTTTGGAATCTTTTTTATTTATCTCTTACCAATATAATAAATATAATGTGCCTTTCTTTATCTATTTATGTCTATTTGGGGATAACTGTTTTCGCATAATTATTTTTTAATAATTTTATATTTCAATCAACTATAAAAAAACTATTATTTTAATAAAGGGATGATGTGGCGCAATGTGGTGGCAGAAAATGTTTCGGCTTTAGTTATTAGTAATAGGTACCTTTTCAAGTCACCGGAACGATTCTAGCCCCACCTTATATTTAAAAAATTAATTTTTATTTCTATTTTATAACTTCTTTCTATTAAATTCTTTTTAGCTATTTAAATTTATCTCTAACATCAAAAAATATCTATTTAGTATAACAATATTTTTTGAAAGCTTCCTTATACAGGTATTTAAAATGAAAGATAAAATAATTAAATATTTAAAAATAAATATAAATATTTTATCATATATCATTTGACGAATTTATTTATAGAAATATAGTGATTTTCTTTTATAAAAAAATTAACGAATAAATAGTTAAAATTTTTAAAATTAATAAAAATGGATAATAAAATATTTAATAGATATTGAAATATTTGATAAACTCTAAATTTACGTACATGAAAAGTAATAAAATAGGAAGAATATAAAATAAATTACTTATATTAAAGTTTATATTATATTTTTATTTATTTATTAATATCCTATTTATAAAGTTTATAAAATATCGAATCGTAGTCGTACATGGTACGACGGGTAAAACTACTCTTGATGAATACTTGCTTAAATTGAATTTTGATGAAAAATTATGTTACATTTTTCTTAATTTCCTTTTTATTTTATTTATGTAAATATAGAAAAAAAAATTATCTAGCCCCACCTTACATTTAATTTTTTTTTATCTCTATGTTTTTTTTGTAATTTAATATGGATGATAGGTTCATTAATACATTGAATTTTGTAAATTTTCATATATAGTAATTTCCGTTATATTTTATTTCTCCATTATGTAAATTTAGTATGTAAAACAACTTTATAGATGGATTGAATTTTGCAAAATAATACATAGATAATTTTCTCTACTCCGTATATTTTATCTCTTAAATCAAGGACAATGTTCTCTTCTATACTAATCTTTATATTTTATTTTTCATATTACAAACATTCTTATTATTATAGGTAAAAGATAAGAACCCTAATATATAATTTTAATAAATTAACTTTAAAAAAATATTTTAAAAAATTATATTATGCTTTCTAGATAACCTATCCTAATTATTATTATCTTTATAAAAAAAAAACCAAGTATTTTATACATATTAGTGTCTAAAAAATTAAGAAAATATTATTTAAAAATATTCAATAAAGTAAAATCAATATTTTAATAATTTCAATCTAAATTTGGGCAAGATCTCCACAAATAATGAAAAAATATTTAAAAATATATTTAATTAAGATATGGAGTACAATCAAAAAAATAATTTGTCTATTGCGTAATTTATTATGATATTATATAAATATATTTAGTATTTTAAATTAATATCGTAGAATTGTATAGTTTTTTAGTAAAATTATCCCGTGAATATCACGGGACTTCAACTAGTTTCAAATAAAAGAATATACCATTGAATCTCTCACATTTTTATATCGTATGCAAAAGGAACATTTAAACAATCTTTGTAAAAAAAAATTTAACATTTCATTTAGTTTCAAAATTCCCAAATTTAAATTTTGAACTCGTAAGATTTTTTTGGAAGATACCGGATCCACAAAGTAACACATCCCTTAATCGTGAGTGGATTTGATTAATTAATTAATTTTTTTTATTCAAAGTGGATTTTATCACTTAAAAATTCCAATGTCGTTATCTTCGCGATAGTTCGCTAGACCAGGAAAGGTGGCATCGATTCCGCACGCAAGAGGAAGGAAGGGGAATCGGTGGGAGAGGGCTGGCGATGGTCATAGTTTTTGAGTGCAAGGATCTTTTCGGCGAATTATGTACTCGATTTTATCCGTTGTCAAGTGCAAGGCTCCGTGGATGAACATTGTATAACAAATCGGTTCTCTATTTTTGAAAAAAAAAACACAAAACAATCTAGGGTACGTGAAAAAAGTGACATGGATAAAAAAAGCCACAAGGAAAATGACTTGGACAAAAAAAACTTTGACGTGGTATATAAATAATTGACTTGTAAATTAAGAGATTTAATGACAAAATGACATGTGTCAAAATCCATTGTGGCATAATACGGGATGGAAATGTGTACAAAGAGGACGTGGCGCAATGAAATTGCTCCAAACCTTATTGGTTTTATATATATAGTAGATTATGAGACAACGCGAGATAACTACAGATACATAGGGAAAAACAATTCCTAAAAGAAGTTTTGTAAGGAATTATTGATGGGCATATATATATCTACGAATTTAGTTAAGTACAAATAAATGATACAATAATTTTATAGACTAGTTCAAGGCAAAATTTATTACATAACTACTATATATAACCCACTGAAACTAATAATATAACTCTAAAATTATATAATTTACAAATTAGTCCCTCAATTCCACAACTTCTTCCTCCCTTATCTCCTCTGCACCCTCTCACTCTAAAATTTCCGATCAAAACTATTCTTTCCTCCGTCCGCAACCACCGCCTTCCTGGCCATGGCCGTTTGTCGCTGATGTTCGTGTTTTTTGTTATAGTTTTTAGTGTGTTTTCTTAGTTTGTTAGGTTTAGTTTTGGTAGTTTTAGAGTTAGTTTTGTGTGTTTTTGGATGAGTTTGCTATTTTATGAAAAGAATCGAAGTTACTCCGTTTTGTGTCTTTTTGTAGGTTTTAGCAAGGAAACGGTGCTTTTTGGAGTTGAATGGAGTGCTATGGTGGAAGACGGAAGAATACGAGATAAAGGAGTCGAAGTCAAGCTTTTGAGAGTTGAAGTATTGAAGAAAGCCAAATCCAGGCTCGTTAACGAGGCTGTGAAGGCTCGTTAACGAGGCTTAGAGATAGAGTTTTTCGAGAGTTCGTTGTGATGTCTACCGACCCTGTGCAGAAATTTATTCCGTATCGGTAGGGTTTTTAATGAGTTTTAAGGTTATTATATTTATATTTTAGGTCTTGTTATCTTTTTAGATTTTATTTCTATCTTTTAAGAGTTAGTTTCTATCTTTTAGGAAAGTTTTTATCTTCTAGCCTTTTTTATTAGATAGCTTTATTAGTATAAATACCCTTCTTTTCTAGCCTGAGGAGGGGGGGTGGGGGTTAGAGTGGTAGACGGATTGGAAGAGCGAGAGAGAGCCGAGTCGGAGGAGAAGTCGAACCGAGGTGGAACGAGAGTGAAGCCAGGTCGTTAATCGTGTCTTCTGTTCGGTATTTTTGTTGTTTTCGGTTTCTTCTGAAGTCTGTAAGACGATAATTTTTCTTATTAATTTGAATTAGTTTGTTTTGTTTTCAATGTTTTCTCTTGTTGAAGTTGTTTTCTTTATAATTATGAGTTGTGAGTAGTTTTCCTATCTAGGGTCGGGGTTAAACCCGGCATAGTTATGCATTGTTTTATGAGTAAATTGATGTGTTGAATGCCTTTTATCTATTTTTAGATTGCTTGTTGTGTTTATGCCTAGATGAGAATCGAGGTAATTTGAGTTCTTAACTTGTTCGAAAGAGAAAGTTAGTTTCTTGAATGTTGATATTGTTCGATAACGAAAGTTTCGAGCTTTGGATCAAAAACAAGTGATTAAGTGAGTTAGTTTATGAGAATAAATTGATTTCTTGCTAATCAACGAAAGTTGATGAATTTATCTATTTAAAAGCATGATCTTTATCTTCTTATGAGTTTATATGCATGGCTATCTTGTGGTAACCCTTGTCCTAGATTTTTGTTCTTATTTGAATTCTTCGGTTACATTCGCTACTGAGTTCGTTGCCTCGGTACCGAACCTGTTCTTAGGTCGTTAGTGTGTGTTTTCATAGTTTATCCAGGTTCGTTAACGACCCTGACAAAGTCGTTAACGAGGTTGGTCGTAGGTGTTTGTGTTGTTTTGCTTTGTTTTATTTCCCTTAGTTGTCTGATAAACAAACAACAATGCTTCCCGTTGAACGATCCTGACTCCCCTATACTCAGCGGGGTCTTGACTATAAATTTATTTGTTGTCAAACAAACCCTATCAACAAATTGGCGCCGTTGCCGGGGAGGCAACAAGTTTGTTTGTTTATCCGTGGGTCTGGGAATAGCCCGACCCCGTTTTTGTTTTTAATTTTTGTTTTCTTTGTCTGTTTTCTCAGCGTATGCCAGCTGGACGTCGAAGGCTCGAATTTGACAACGCCGGTTATTATTCCGAACCTGAACGTTCTCTGCACCGTAGACGCCGAGAAAACCGAGCTATCGCTACACCCGAGGAGTTGACTCGTCAGATGGCCGAACTACAGAGGCAGATGGAGGCGTTAAAGACCGAGAAAGAAGCCGTTGCTGCCGAGGCTGAGCGTCAACGAGTCAACAATGCTCATCTACAGGAAGAGTTGAATGCCTATCCGAGGAATGCCAAAGAATACATGCATCCGGAACTGAGGGTGCCAGAGTCTCCAATTGTGCTTCCGGAGATAGAGAAACATTTTGAGATTAAGTCTCAATTTATATCCTTGATCAAACGGTCTCAGTTTGAAGGGAAACCTTCCGAGTGCCCTATGGAACATATTAGGAATTTTCTTGATTTATGTGACACCATAGTTGCTGAAGGTGTCTCACTAGAATATGTTCTGTTAAAAGCTTTCAGGTGGTCTCTTACTGGAAATGCCCTGAGCTGGTTGGAGAGCTTACCTCCTAAGTCTATCAGGACTTGGAAGAATTTGCATGATCAATTTCTTACAAAGTTTTTCCCTCCTGCCAAGACAACGGAGTTGAGAAAACGTATCACCTCCTATCACCAGCTGCCTAATGAGACTTTTGTTGAAACATGGGAAAGATTTAAAGAGATGCTTAGACAGTGCCCCACTCATGGGCAACCCTTATATGTGCTCCAAGAAATCTTTTTCTGGGGTATTAATACAGAGACGAAGAACCGCATCAACACGCATACAGCGTGCGGTTTTATAGAGATGGAACTGATATGCTGTGTTTTGTACAACATAACTAGGACTTTTTAGTACATATTTCTGTAGTATTTTAGGCCTATTATGAGCATTATTGAAGAACAGATTTGAAGGCTGGAAGTTCAGAATTAGCAAGATTTGAAGACTTCGAAGAGTCTGAAGGTTGCGATCGCCGCCACTCTTAAGGGCGATCGCGGTGGACGTCGCCGAGGAAGATCAAGATCGCCATTGAGGACCGCGATGACATGAAGGCTGCGATCGTGGCCATGTATGGGTGGCGATCGCGGTTGTGAAGGTCGCCGTTGGAGTCGCGGTGTGCAGCCAGGCAGCGATCGCGGCTAGAATAAGAGGCGATCACGGCCCTGTTGGATCTGACGCGCGTTCATGTTTATCCGCTTAGTTTAATTATTTTATATTTTTATCTTTTTAATTCTGTCTGTTTCGAGACTATATTAGGTTATTTTTCAGACTTTGTTTAGTATTCTCTTAGACCTAATTTTCAGATTTTGGTATTCTCTGTTCTATGGAGAACTAAACTTCTTAGATTCTATTCAAGTTGAAGCTTTTCAGACTCAAGTTGTTGTGAGATTCGTCTTTACAGGTTTATTTCTACAGGTTATTTCAATTCTCTTGTGCGTAATTATTATTGATTGTGTTAATTCTTTCAAGCCTAGCTAACTTGTTGGAATTGATATTATCTATTGCTAGATCTAGGTTTTCTCGTAGCAAAGCCTAATCTTTGTAGCAACTCAATTGATTTAGGACTCGTTGGACTAAAACAATTGAGAAGAGATTTGAATGCATGTTAATTGTTTGACTCGTTGGAATTCAATTGCATGTATCCTGCTTATACTTGTTCTTAATGCTAATATCCCTATTATTTATGATCGTTTCATGAGTTGTTTGGATATTAAGTTTGCATGTCTCGTTGCCATGTTATAATTCTGATCAGGATAGGAATAACCAAAAGAAATAACTTGTTTGAATCTATGATCAATTGCTTGAGGAAGAAAAGTGGATACTTGAATAGGATTGCTTTTCCCTAATTGATAAAAATCCAACTTTTGCTTTGTTTGACTACTTACGTTGTTTGTTTCAATTCTTAGTGTTAGTTTATTAATCAAAATCCCCCCTTTGTTACTTCTTTGAGTTGATAATAATATTACTTAGAATTACAAGTGTCTCTTGGGTTCGACCCCGACTTACCAACTATACTAATTGAGTAATTAGGGATTATTTTTGATTTGGCACGACGACTTTAAGCCAGTCAGGAACCTACGACTGCATGGGAATTGTTGGACAAGCTGTCCAACTATGATTCCATGTATGGTACCCAGCAATCTCCCCAGCCCTAGAAGCGTCTCTACATGCCCAACAAGGACGACGTTGACCCAGATGTCAAAAATCAATTTTTGCAAGACGAGGTCAACCGCCTGAAGAAGTAGGTAAGTTTTCTGAAATCCTCTCAATCTTGTCAAGAGTGTGGCTCTTCTACCCATAGTAATTTTGCTTGCACTAACATAGAACAGGTAAGAGCCGCTGAGACATATGCTGAAGTGAACTATATGAGAGGCCCATATAGAAACCAACCTAGTAATTTTGACAGGTCAAACAACTATTCAACATGGGGCAACCAAAATCCGAATGCCAACTATGCAGCGCCCTCACCAGATAGAAGACCTGCACCGTATCGACCTCCAAGCTATAAGGAGCCACCATCATGGGTACAAGGGTTACAAGAAGGCATTAGCGGAATCCAAGCCAACCTTAACAATCAAAACAAAAGATGGGGAGAGTTTGATGTATGGAAGAAGAATGTCGACTCCCAACTAGGGAACCTTGCTGCACAGATTCCAAGACCACATGGGCAACTCCCGGGCCGTCCCGAGGAGAACCCTAAGGGACAAATAGCAGCGGTACACCTTAGGAGCGGAAAGACACTATCGGAACGTGTCCAAGCTAAAAACAAGACTGAAGAGGACGCCACAGATCAGCTCGATAACGACCCAGCGAGAGCGAGTACCGAACCGGCACACCATGGTGATGAGGCTCCCAGGGTCGTCAACGACCCTAGCCCAGGTAAGTTTTCTGATCCGATCCCTCCTCTCAATTCCAGGCTCGTTAACGACCCTACCAGGGTCGATAACAAATCGTCGAGAGCACCTAACGACCCTAGTGTCGACCCGGTAGCATCACCTCTCGAGCCTGACTTGGTTCCGAGAATTGTGAAATCTCTTCCTTTTCCTATTAAGAAATCAAAGGACTCTACTGAGAGTAAGTTCAAGCGTTTCGTAAAGATTCTCCAGGGCATCAATATTTCCATCCCATTCGCTGATGCCCTAAGCGAAATGTCGGCTTACACGAAGTTTTTGAAGGATATTCTTAGCAGGAAAAGATCCATATCAGAGCTTCAAGATGAAGTCCGATCTATTGCTCTACCAGAAAAGCTAGGAGATCTAGGGAGGTTTGCCATCACAATTGGCATAGGCGACCACAAGTTCAAAGCTCTATGTGATCTGGGAGCCAGTGCTAGTTTACTTCCCCTTTCAATCTGGTCGAAAGCCAACATGGGACCACTAGAGCCAATCAACATGCGGTTATACATGGCAGATGGCTCTTGCATCAAACCAACAGGGGTTGTAGAAGACTTTCCGGTTCAAGCGGGCAAATTCTTTGTTCCAAACGATTTCATAGTCATGGCAATGCCCAAAGATCCGGTAGTTCCTATTATCTTGGGGAGACCGTTCCTCGCCATAGCTGGAGCCTTATTTGATGTTAAGAAGGGACTCCTAACTTTCGAAATTGGGGATGAGGTGACAAAATTCCGGTTCAAACAGTCAATAAAGGAGACCGATAGAGCCAAAGTCAAGATGCTCTACACCCATAGTGAGATCATCGAATGTGGAGACCCCGTTGGAAGATTGATGTCAAATGATGAATTTTCAGGTCAAAGATGGGCTGAGATAGCCCCTGCAGTTTCGGTAACGAGCTCCCCAGCCTCAGTACCGATTCTCCTGGCAGAAGAAGCAAGCCCGTTAACGATCCCATCAGCATCGTTAACGACCCTGACCGAAGACAATGAAATTTCAGCATTTGAATACCTTGAAGAGGTGTTGAAGACGGAGCCAGAAGAACCGATTCTAATCCCAGCTGAACCTTCTCCAACACTTAAACCTCTTCCGGACTCCCTCAGGTATGCATTCCTTGGTCCTAATTCTACTTTTCCTGTCATCATCAATGCTAAATTAAAAGATGAGGAAGTAGAAAAACTGCTGAATGTGCTTAGGATGCATAGAAAAGCCATAGGCTACTCCTTAGATGATATAACTGACATATCCCCTTCTCTTTGCATGCATAGGATATACATGGAGGATAATCATAAACCCACTATAGAGCATCAACGTAGGTTAAATCCTAACATGAAGGATGTGGTCAAAAAGGAAATCATTAAACTACTTGATGCTGGGATCATATTTCCTATATCGGACAGCCAATGGGTGAGTCCGGTCCATGTAGTCCCAAAAAAAGGAGGAATGACTGTCATAGAAAATGAAAAGGGAGAGCTTATTCCAACTAGGACCACTACTAGTTGGAGGATGTGCATTGATTATAGGAAGCTTAATAGTGCTACTAGAAAAGATCATTTTCCGCTTCCTTTCATTGATCAGGTGTTAGAACGCTTAGCCCAACATGATTATTTCTGTTATTTAGATGGCTATAACGGTTTTTGGCAGATTCCCATTCATCCTGACGATCAGGAGAAGACTACCTTTACATGTCCCTATGGGACTTTTGCTTATAAAAGAATGCCATTTGGGCTTTGCAATGCCCCCGCCACCTTTCAAAGGTGTATGATGGCCATTTTTTCGGATATGATAGAGGAGATTGTAGAGGTCTTCATGGATGATTTTTCTGTTTATGGTTCTTCATTTGATGTTTGTCTCGCTAACCTTGCACATGTGCTTAAAAGATGTGAAGAAACCAATCTTGTGTTAAACTGGGAAAAATGCCATTTCATGGTTCAAGAGGGATAGTGCTAGGACATCTTGTCTCTAAGAGAGGGATAGAAGTAGATAAAGCAAAAATTGAGCTTATTGAAAAACTACCTCCTCCCTCTTCTGTAAAAGACATCAGGGGTTTCCTAGGGCATGCTGGTTTTTATAGACGCTTTATTCAGGATTTTTCTAAGATAGCTAAACCTTTGACTAACCTACTAATGAAAGATGTAGTGTTTGAGCTGTCTCCAGAATGTCTTGAAGCATTTTACAGGTTAAGAGCAGCCCTCGTGTCCGCCCCTATTATGCAGTCCTCGGATTGGACACTATCCTTTGAGATTATGTGCGACGCTAGTGACTATGCAGTCGGCACAGTCTTGGGACAACGGAAGGATAAGAAACTCCACACCATCTACGACGCCAGTAAGACGCTGGATGAAACGCAGAGTAAGTATACCACAATGGAGAAGGAGTTCCTTGCTGTGGTATTTGCTTTTGAAAAATTCAGGTCCTATCTTGTTGGATCCAAAGTGATCGTTTATACTGACCATGAAGCCGTTAGACATCTAATGGCCAAAAAGGACGCCAAGCCCAACTTGCTTCGTTGGATGCTCTTATTACAGGAATTCGATCATGAAATCAGAGACAAGAAGGGAGCAGAGAACTTAGTGGCAGATCACTTATCAAGGTTGCCGGTTGAGCATATCACCGAATCCAACAACGAAGTGCCAATAAATGATTCTAGACTGGACAAACACCTCATGCTGAACGAGGTCGAACTCAACAAGACCCTCGTTACCGACCCCTTCAGGGTCGTTAACGAGGCACCGAGGCTGGAATGCATAGATCACGAAGGCGAAGACCCAAAGTGCATCGACACCTCAGTCAGGCAGTTCGTTACCATGCCACGGGAGGTCGTCACCGAGGATAATACTACATCTCCAGGGTCGTTAACGACCCACACAAGTCCAGTGACGACCCGGTCAGGTAAGATCTCTGAACCAAAACTCATTCAATTCGATTCAATCCCTTCCTCTCCTGCTGCTTCTACTTCTTCTACATCAATTCATGCTGTTAGAGGGTCAAAAGCTCCTTGGTTCGCGGATTTTGCTAACTATCTTGTAGGAGGCGTAACCCCCGAGGGACTAACCCCACAAAAGAAAAAGAAGTTCCTCCACGATGTAAAACAGTACTATTGGGATGATCCTTACTTGTTTAAGCAAGGAAGTGATCACCTCTTTAGACGTTGTTTCCCAGAAGAGAAGGTAGAGAACGTGATCCGTCAATGTCACACACTTCCTACCGAAGGCCATGCAAAAGGATTCAAAACCACGGTGAAGATTCTTCAAAGTGGTCTCTACTGGCCAACCATGTTTAAAGATGTACAGGCTTATGTGACAGCATGTGATGGATGCCAACGCTCGGGCAACATCACTTGGAGACATGAGAATCCGCTGACCGGGATACTAGAGGTCGAGTTATTTGACGTATGGGGCATAGACTTCATGGGACCTTTTCCCGCATCAGGCCCCTACAAGTACATCCTAGTGGCGGTCGATTATGTTTCTAAGTGGGTAGAGGTCGTCGCTACAAGGACCAACAACGCTAAAACCGTGGCCAAGTTTATTAAGACTAACATTTTTCCCAAGTTTGGCATTCCAAGAGTCCTCATTAGTGATGGTGGTTCTCATTTCATTGAGCGGAGCTTTGAAGCACTTTCAGCTAAGTATGGGGTATCACACCGGGTGGCAACACCATATCATCCCCAAACTAGTGGCCAAGTTGAAGTTTCAAACAGGCAGATAAAGAGCATATTGGAAAAGACACGGTCTCCTTCTAGGAAGGATTGGTCTTCTAAATTGGATGACGCTCTATGGGCATATAGGACAGCATACAAGACGCCTCTACACACCACTCCCTATAATCTAGTGTATGACAAGGCATGCCATTTACTGGTTGAGATGGAGCATAAAGCATTATGGGCTCTTAAGGAGCTCAACATGAACCTCGACGCAGCTGGAGCAAAATGATTCATGAACTTGCAAGCACTAGAGGAGTTGAGGCTTAAGGCATATGAAAATGCTGAAATTTACAAAGAGCGCACCAAGCGGTGGCATGATCAGAAATTGGTGCCCAAAACTTATGAGGTTGGGGATAAGGTACTTCTTTTCAACTCTAGACTCCGTTTATTCCCAGGGAAGCTAAGGACAAGATGGAGCGGGCCATTCGTGGTTCATCACATCTATCCCCACGGCGCGGTAGAGTTGATCGATAACCAAGGCGCGATCTTCAAAGTTAACGGCCACCGACTGAAAACGTTTCATGAGCAACCCGACCCCGATGAAAATATTAGAGTCACTATGGCTCTTACAACGTCGGTTTGGTCAAGGTAAGTATGTCGGGCTGACGACGTTAAAAATAACGCTTACGGGAGGCAACCCGCTTTTAGTATAGTTTAGTTTTTCTTCTTTTTCTCCTTTCTTCTTTTTCCTAGCCTTCTTTTGAGTTTTTAGTAGGTTTTAGGATAGTTTTTTTTTAGCTAACAAGATGCAGGAGTTGGGCTCGTAAATCACTCAAGAAAGGCTACGACGGCTCGTTAACAACCTAACCCAGGGTCGTTAACGACCCAAGTCGGCGACCCGAATTGGCAAACGGGCAGGTAAGTAATTTTAACCTAAATCTATCTTCTATCTTACCCATGTACCGCCGCTTTTACCTTTCCCCTACCCCTAGCCCTCTCCTATATAACCCTTCTAAACCTTCCAAAAATTCCACTCTCAAATCCTCAATAAAAAAAACCTAAATCCCCCAAGATCCCTACCGAAATTCCTCACCACCGATCGGAATTCTCACCTCCACCGAACTTCGGAGACCCACCCTGTTAACGAAGTCCGCCGCCCTTGATTTTTTCTTACCGACGAGATCCGAGCTCGTTAACCACCCAAATTTTCGATCTTTGTTCTTCAAATTCTCGTTCTACCGGTGTGATTTCTAAACCCTAACTCTCTATTTGTATGATTCATGGTTTATAGGGTCGGAAAGTTCATATCTTGTTTATGAAAAGGATCGAATGGCATGTTTTTGTTGCTCAACGATTTCAATGCTTGATTTATTATTGGTTGATCTTGACTTGTAGGGGTTTGTTCTTGCTTGGATTCTCCATTGCAATTTGATTTAGGAAAGCATGAACTACCTTGTTTTAGAAATGTTTTGATCTTCACCATAAGTTTCTTAGGCAACTATAGCATGTTCGAGATAGGTAATTAAGTAAGTATGGGGTACATATACCCGATTGGGTGTCTTACATAGGATTATGAGGGATGCATGCTTGATTCATGGCTTAATTTAGGAGTCTTTTCCACTCGGAAATTTCGACTTGTTCTTGTACATGCTCGTTAACGACCCACCCAGGCTCGTTAACGACCCAGCGTATCATCAAAGCTGAAAAACCAGTCCAAACCCATTACCGACCCAATTGGACAGTTAACGAGGAATTCCGAGAGCTATTCCGAGACCAAGTATGGGGTCTCTTGTCTATTAATTTGAGTGGATCTTATCTTGGAAAAGTCGTATTTTTTTGTAGGTCCACATGGCAAGTTCTAGCCGAGTCGCAACCCGAGCCCAAAAGAAGAAGAGGAATCAGAGGTCCCCATCTCCACCTCGCATGGACAACGTGATCGCACTCAAGGACAAGCGGACCGCTACAATGCCATTCTAGACAAGGACCACTACACTAGGTGGTTCTCGAGGTCGAGTGCCAAGCAAATGCAGATCTATGATGATGTCAAGGAGGCCTTTTCTATTCTCGGTGTGCGTCACTTGTTGAAGAAGGAGAATGTACCACACTTCCCGGCTCTCACATCCGAGTTCCTAGCCACCCTGGAGACGAGATTCCCGACGAAGACTTCGGAGGGACGAATTCGGTTCAGGCTCGGTAATGTGAACCGTGAGTTCACTTTGGCGGAGTTCAATGTTATTCTGGAGCTCCCAAATCCGTCTCGAGATTACAGCCTTAAGGATTACAAGGTGACGAGGACTTGGAGCTACATCATCGGGGAGGTAGAGCCCTCTGCTGCGGCATTATTCGGGGCGAGCATCATCAACCCCATTTTTAGGATCATTCTCCGAGTCCTAGCCTCTATATTCTGGCCTAAAAGGGAGCTGAACAGGTCGACAAGGATAGAAGTTGCATGCCTTCGCACCATTCTTTTTGAGGAGCCTGCCCCATTGAACTTGGGGTACGAATGGCTATACTATGTGGAGAAGTCAATCAAGTCGAATGAGGTATGGTGCGGAAACCTAGTAAGTCTCTTGGCAACCAATCTTGGAGTTGATCTCACCCTCTACACACCGGCCCACGCTCAGTTGCTCAACAGGAACTATTGGTTCATTTTCGGTATTTTTACACAGGTTCGGGATGGGTACATTACAAAAATTCAAGGCCGGAATGTTACACCCACCCTAGCTAAAATGGAGCTACTTTATGTACCGAACTGGTACAAGGCATGGACGGGGCATGCATTCCCGTTAAAGCCCAAGCCACAAGATGAGCTGTCACTTAGGTCGTGTGAGTCCCGATTTGAGAGAGAGGGAGACGAGATGGAAGAAGATGAGACAGAAGAGGCAACTACAGAAGGAGGTACAGACAAGCTCGACATCGAGGAGGATGACCTCGATACAGAAATTCTGGGCACCAATGTCTTCATTAACGAGCCCGCCAGGGTCGTTAACGACCACTTCGAGGCTTCTACCGATGCTCCTACCAAGGCTCACAACATCGGTAACGACCCCCCCGCAGCAACCTACCGACCCTCATTCTTATGGTATCATGCCATACAACCCAGTGCTTTCGCAAGACCATTTCCAGCCTCACTACCAACCACCTCCTCAACCTGAGTACACTGGATCAAGTATCCCGCCACCATGGGCCGAAGATCTTTCAGCTCAAATGCAGCAACTTAACCTTCAGCAGACACATATTCATCGGAGGATGGATAGATGGGAGAGTGTCTATTCTGCTTGCATGGCATTTGAGGATACGAGGCATCAGCAGAGAGAGGCGGATGATGCAGAGTGCTGGAGGACGATGTATGACTTCATGGGGAACTTCGAACATTATTTTCCACCACCTGGGCGTTGAGTCAGTCTGAAAAGTCGTTTTCTTTACTGCTTTCAACATCTTGTAAGTTTTTCTTTTTCTTTTGCTTTCTTTTCTTTTCCTCTTCTTATTTTTCTTACAGTGGGGACACTATAATTTTAAGTATGGGGTGGGAAAGGATATTTAAGTTAGTGTCTTAGTGTCTTGTTTAAGTTTGTGTCTTGTTTTTTTTATGTGTTTTATTTGCTTTGAGTAGTTCTTTGTTCCATAAAAATCAAAAAAATCGAAAAAATTTGAAAATTTCAACAAGAAGATTTTTTTTAGAATTGATAGATATCCCTTTCTTATGGTTCTATGATAGTAGTTGCTAGCATGATCATATAATTCCTTGCAAGTATGTCTTTGATAGTTTAGCCTGATTCATATTTTGAGATTGTTTTTAGGAAGGAATAGCATATGATGAAATTGAGCATGGATTCTTTTTAGCATAAGTGATGCAATCCGACAAAATAATTACCTTGTGAGTTATTTTTGGCCTTATAGGGAGAACATCAAAAATCCCTCTTCTTTTCTTGTGTGATTTACTTTCTATATGCATATTATCTCTTGGAATTGTGATGGCTATCTATTACTTGAGACCTATTTAAGATTTATAGTTCATTACTTGTGAAGATCATATGATAGAGAACTTTTTCATAAGCCCTGTTAATCCATAGCCACCTTACATGATCCTCTTTTTGAAGCCAATTTGAGCCTGAAGTCTTTTATTTTTAGCTCCACAAAAATGTTCCCTAGCCGAGATAAGCTTGACCCTATCCGGGGATTAGGACTTAGATTGGAGAGGTCAGTTTTGTTGAGTGAGATGTTATGATTGGTTTTGAAATTAAGAGATTGTTGGGAAGGATAGATTGGAAGTCTCTTATTTTATTTTGTAAAAAGAAAGATCTCTTGATAATAAAGGATGCACAAAAGAAAATTTGTTGAGAAACAGTGAGGAAGTATACACGATGAAGCTCGTTAACGACCCTGCTGGTTCGTTTGCGAGGCTGCGCAAGTAAAAAAAAAGAGAGGTTGATTAAGAGGAAGAGAAGTAAGATGTGCATTTGTATTTAATAGACAAATCAAAGATTCTTTTGAGTTATTTTATGAGACTTTCTAGGATAAATGGGTGAGTGAAAGAGGAAGTGCATATTGAAGAGTGAGTTTGGTATGATGTTTTTATGAGAGTTTTTGTGTATGTGTGAGTTTTTAGGAGTCTTTTGATTCCCGTATATTATTAGCACCTCATGGCCAAAATATTTCCACGCCTTATTGTCTTTACCAAGCCCCGTTATAACCCGGCCGAATGGAAGCTTCTATGAAGTTTTTCATAGAGCCTAAGTTCTCTTGATGATTTTTGCTTGTTTTGACAAATCTTAGGTGGAGAGTTTGGTGATATAAGTTCCAATTTCTAAGAGTTTTTGTATATAAGATGAGTTGAGAGATTGAATTTATAAGCCCAAACACTTGAGAGTTGAGTGAAACACGCATTATCCCTTGTGAGGTTGGATTGTATTTTCTTATGTCTATTTGGTGCATATATGTGTGATGACATTAATAGTCATTTGCTATTTTCTTCTATGTGATGAAGTTGCTTTTTAGATGATGGCTATGGCTTGATAAGTATGATTGTTTGATTTTGATTATTGTTTAGTGATTGCTTGAGGACAAGCAAGTTTAAGTATGAGGTATTTTGATGTTCGTGTTTTTGGTATAGTTTTTAGTGTGTTTTCTTAGTTTGTTAGGTTTAGTTTTGGTAGTTTTAGAGTTATTTTGTGTGTTTTTGGATGAGTTTGCATATTTTATGAAAAGTATGGAAGCTACTCCGTTTTGTGTCGTTTTGTAGGTTTTAGCAAGGAAACGATGCTTTTTGGAGTTGAATGGAGTGCTATGGTGGAAGACGGAAGAATACGAGATAAAGGAGTCGAAGTCAAGCTTTTTAGAGTTGAAGTGTTGAAGAAAGCCAAATCCAGGCTCGTTAACGAGGCTTAGAGATAGAGTTTTTCGAGAGTTCGTTGTGATGTCTACCGACCCTGTGCGGAAATTTATTCCGTGTCGGTAGGGTTTTCAAAGAATTTTAAGGTTATTATATTTTATATTTTAGGTCTTGTTATCTTTTTAGATTTTATTTCTATCTTTTAAGAGTTAGTTTCTATCTTTTAGGAAAGTTTTTATCTTCTAGCCTTTTTTATTAGATAGCTTTATTAGTATAAATACCCTTCTTTTCTAGCCTGAGAGGGGGGGGGGGGGGGTCGAGTGGTAGACGGATTGGAAGAGCGAGAGAGAGCCGAGTCGGAGGAGAAGTCGAACCAAGGTGGAACGAGAGTGATGCCAGGTCGTTAATCGTGTCTTCTGTTCGGTATTTTTGTTGTTTTCGGTTTCTTCTAAAGTCTGTAAGACGATAATTTTTCTTATTAATTTGAAGTAGTTTGTTTTGTTTTCAATGTTTTCTCTTATTGAGGTTGTTTGCTTTATAATTATGAGTAGTGAGTAGTTTTCCTATCTAGGGTCGGGGTTAAACCCGGCATAGTTATGCATTGTTTTATGAGTAAGTTGATGTGTTGAATGCCTTTTATCTATTTTTAGATTGCTTGTTGTGTTTATGCCTAGATGAGAATCGAGGTAATTTGAGTTCTTAACTTGTTCGAAAGAGAAAGTTAGTAACTTGAATGTTGATATTGTTCGATAACGAAAGTTTCGAGCCTTGGATCAAAAACAAGTGATTAAGTGAGTTAGTTTATGAGAATAAATTGATTTGCTTGCTAATCAACGAAAGTTGATTAATTTATCTATTTAAAAGCATGATCTTTATCTTCTTACGAGTTTATATGCATGGCTATGTTGTGGTAACCCTTGTCCTAGATTTTTGTTCTTATTTGAATTCTTCGGTTACATTCGCTACTGAGTTCGTTGCCTCGGTACCGAACCTGTTCTTAGGTCGTTAGTGTGTGTTTTCTTAGTTTATCCAGGTTCGTTAACGACCCTGACAAAGTCGTTAACGAGGTTGGTCGTAGGTGTTTGTGTTGTTTTGCTTTGTTTTATTTCCCTTAGTAGTTTGATAAACAAACAACAGTGCTTCCCGTGGAACGATCCTGACTCCCCTATACCTAGCGGGGTCTTGACTATAAATTTATTTGTTGTCAAACAAATCCTATCAACAGTCGCCGTCGTCCTTGCCTCCAACCACCGTTGTCCTTCGGTTAAAATAATCCCTCCTATCTAGAAAAGTAATTTGATAGAGTTTTAAAGAACCCTAAATCAGCCGCTGCATCTTGAATTTGTGCAAATTCAACCTAATAAGCACTCAAAATCAACAAAGTATGTCATATTCCACTAAAATATAGACCTAATTTCACTCAAATGGAGAGGAAATTGTTTACTTTCATTTTTTTAATTTTACAGAATTTAAAACTTCATTTATACTTCAAATTGATTAGTTTTAGGTTGCTCATCATTTGGATCTTGTTTTGTTAGAAGGAAATTGATCTTTGGCGTTTAATACAAATGGAGATCTTATTTTGAACGAGGGAGTATGAAGCGGTTATAGGAGCGATGATTATTTATCGGCGCCGGCGACATTAAACGAACGCCTTAAGAGATCGGTGACGACAAAGCCAGAATGGGCTAAACCGCAGGAAGAAACTTCCACAATCCCCTTTGCGACCTCCTCATACTTAATCTAATGAGATTTGAGCATTTGAATCTTGTTTAGTGTCACTTTTAGTCGAATTTTGGTGTTGATAGTCAAACAAAACCCTTTTGTTTGCCTTCAATTTGAACGTGCCTAGGAGGAGGATGAGAGAGGAGAAAGAAAAATTATGTGGAGGACTTTTTAATAAATTTACTAAACTAGTAGAAGTCCCGTGATACTCAAGGAATAATTTCACTAAAAATTATACGGTATTATGATATTAATATAAAATATAAAATACATGTATATAATATCGTAATAAAAATATGTAATTTATAAAAAAAAAAAAGTATTTTTTAGATCATGCTTCATAAATAAGTTGCATGTTGTGAATGAATGAATTTTTTTTTAGGGTTGATATAAAATAAATTACACGTCGAATTATATTTCTTTTCTGAAAATAAAATTATTAACATAAAAAAAATATTTCAATGTACTAAAATATAATTTATATTCTAAAATTAATTTATTATTTTAAAATATATCATCATATAAATTAATATGGAAAATATTGACTCATAGATAGAAAATTATCATCATATAGATAGAAATTATATACTTAGAACCCAAATCTTGTTAAAAGATAAAAAAAATATACACATTAAATTAGTATAGAAAATATCAACACATACATAGAAAATTATCTATAACTATATATTAAAGTTGTCCCTTTTCGAGCCACCAGAACGATTCTAGCCCCACCTCAAATTTAAAAAATTAATTTTATTTCTATTATTATAACTTCTTTCTATTAAATTCTTTTTTAACTATTTAAATTTAAATCTAACATCAAACAAATATCTATTCAATATAACAATATCTTTTGAAAGCTTCCTTATACAAGTATTTAAAATTAAAGATAAGATATTTCAAAATAAATATAAATCTTTTATCATAAATCTTTTGACGAATTTATTTATAGATATATAGTGTTTTTATTTTATAAAAAATTAATGATAAATATTTATAATGTTTAAAATTAATAAAAATAGATAATAAAATATTTTATAGATATATTGAAATATTTGATAATCACTAAATTTACGTACATGAAAAGCAATAAAATATGAAGAATATAATATTTGATTAAAAAGTATACATTGTACGAGTAATAAATTACTTATATTAAAGTTTGTATTATATTTTAATTTATTAATATACTATTTATAATGTTTATAAAATATCGAATCGTAGTCGTACATGGTACGACGGGTAAAACTAGTATATTTAGAACTCAAGTCATGTTAAAAGATAAAAACAATACATAAAATGAAAATGAAAATATTATATACATACAAAATTATATAAATTTGTTATCTATTTTATAAAATATATTAAAAAAATAATTATATACATACAAAATTACATAAATATATTATTTATAATGTAGAAATCGAATTACTTGCCCTACATATATTTTTGTTCGATAAGGGCATTTTTTGATTTATCACCTAACTGTATAGATGTTAAATGTACATGTACTTTTTTTTATAAGCAATTCACTTTTTTTCATAATATATTTTTATCAAAATTATTTCATTGTTTTAAAACATATGAACATATAGATAGAAATTATATACTTGGATCTCAAGTCTTGCTAAAAGATAATAAAAAATACATTAAATTAATATATAAAATTTCAACCCATAGATAAAAAATTATATACATATAAAATTATACAAATATGTTATCTATTTAAGTATATATAGAAATAATAGTATATTTATTAAAAAATTTAAGTCTTGTTAAAAGATAAAAAAATGTTTTAAGACCCTAAATCTTGTTAAAAGATAAAAATATCAAATTAATATGGAAAATATCATCTCAGAGGAATTTATACATATAAAAATTATATAAATATGTTATCTATTGTAGTAAAATAATACATAATCCATAGATAGAAAATTATAACATAAAAAATTATATAAATATGTTATCTATTTAGTATATATAGCAGAAATACTATAAGTTGTTACAAAATTTATTAAAATATAATTTCACATTAATTTATTCAAAAATGCCACATGGCACAATTTTTACAACAGACTTGTTTTCTGCTTTATAATATACTAGTTGTAGATGTCGTACTATGTACGAATACGATTCGACAGCATGTATAACTACGATTCGATATTTTATATACATTATAAATAGAATACTAATAAATAAAAATATAATATAAAATATAATATAAGTAATTTATTGCTCATATTACCTATTTTTATTATTTTAAACATTATAAGTATTTATTATTATTTTTTTATTACAAATATATATATATATATATATATATAAATAAATAAGTTCGTGAAAAGATATCATGCTAAAAGATAAAAGATATTTATACTTATTTTAAAATATTTTAAATTTGTTATCTTTAATGAAGGAAGTTTTCAAAAGATATTATTATACTAAATAGATATTTGTTTGAGGTTAAAGATAGATTTAAATAGTTAAGGAAGAATTTAATAGGAAAAAGTTAAAATATTAGGAATAAAAATTAATTTTGTAAATATGAGGTGGGGCCAGAATCGTTCTGGTGGCTCGAAAAGGTAAGCTTTAATATATAGTTACTAGTTGTACCCGTCGTACCATATACGACTACGATACAATATTTTATAGACATTATAAATAGGATAATAATAAACAAAAATATAAGATAAAATTTAATATTAGTAATTTTTTCCCCGTAGAATGTATAATATTTTAATCAATATAAATGATTAAATTTAATGTTGAGAATGAAGATATATTATTAAGATAAAATAATTACATTTCTCTTTTTCCTTGATGATATTACATAGATATTTAATTAAAAATGATAAAATATGAATAAAAAATTTATATATTCAAATACGGAAGGGATAAGAATTTAAAAAATAATAGTTAACTTATAAATAGGATATAATAAAGTATGAAAACTGAAGATAATTTAATTATATAAAATATTTAAAATTTAATTAATTTAATTTAAGATGAGACCAAACTCATTTTGTGGTTCGATACACTAAAGATTAGATAAGATTAAATATTAAATTATTCATATTTTATTACTTTCTACGTACGTAAATTTAGAGGTTATCAAATATTTCAATATATCTATCAAATATTTTATTATCTTTTTTATTAATTTTAAACATTATAAATATTTTTTATTATAATATAAAATCAATATATATCTATAAATAAATTCGTCAAAAGATATATGCTAAAAGATTTATATTTATTTTAAAATATTTAAAATATTTTATCTTTAATTTTAAATACTTGTATAAGGAAGCTTTCAAAAGATATTGTTATACTAAATAGATATTTCTTTGATGTTAGAGATAAACTTAAATACTTAAAAAAAAAATTTAATAAAAAGAAATTATAATAATATAAATTGATATTATTTTTTTTAAATATGTGGTGGGGCCAGAATCGTTCTGGTGACTCGAAAATGTATAACTTTAATATATAGTTATAGGTAGTTAAAGAAAAATTTAATAGGAAATAGTTAAATTATTAGAAATAAAAATTAATTTTGTAAATATGAGGTGAGACCAGAATCGGTATGGTGGCTCGAAAAGGTATAACTTTAATATATAGTTATAGATTATAGATTAGGGTAGGTATTGTGTGTTTTTATTATTTTCATGGGGTTATGAATAAAATGGGCCATTTATTATGGTGACTAGTTTTACCCGTCGTACCATGTACAACTACGATTCGATATTTTATAAACATTATAATAGGATATTAATAAATAAATAAAAATATAATATAAACTTTAATATAAGTAATTTATTTTATATTCTTCCTATTTTATTACTTTTCATGTACGTAAATTTAGAGTTTATCAAATATTTCAATATCTATTAAATATTTTATTATCCATTTTTATTAATTTTAAAATTTTTAACTATTTATTCATTAATTTTTTTATAAAATAAAATCACTATATTTCTAAATTCGTCAAAAGATATATGATAGAAATATTTATATTTATTTTTCAATATTTAAATATTTTATCTTTAATTTTAAATACTTGTATAAGGAAGTTTTCAAAAAATATTGTTATACTAAATAGATTTTTTTTGATGTTCGAGATAAATTTAAATAGTTATAAAGAATTTAATAGAAAGAAGTTATAATAATAGAAATAAATATTAATTTTTTAAATATAAGGTGAGGCTAGAATTGTTCTGGTGACTCGAAAAGGTACAACTTTAATATATAGTTATAGATATTACCTATTTTTTAATTTTTAAACATTATAAGTATTTATCATTAATTTTTTATTACAAAAGAAAAAATATATCTATAAATAATTTCGTGAAAAGACATTCGCATATATTTTAAATATCACTCTATGATGTGTGAGTTGATAATTCGAACTTGTTGGAATTCTTTAATTATTGTTCGAATAGTTTAAATTTATTATCTTTAATTTTGAATATTTGTATAAGGAAGTTTTCAAAAGATATTGTTTATACTAAATAGATATTTGTTTGATGTTAAAGATAGATTTAAATAGTTAAAGAAGAATATAATAGGGTAAAGTTAAAATATTAGAAATAAAAATTAATTTTGTAAATATGAGGTGGGCCAGAATCGTTCTGGTGGCTCGAAAAGGAACTAACTTTAATATATAGTTATAGATTGTTGAAGAGCATAGGAGCTAAATTCACTTGGACCGTTTGAAGCTAGTTGGCGGGCCAATCAAGCACTTGAGACAATGAACTACATCTGCTCCAACTTATTGCAAGATAAAGAGTGTTAGGTTTGGCCCATGTACACAAGGAGGAGGCCCATGAAAACAAGGAGGAGGCCCGATGTTCGGATTTGACAATTTGAGCGATGTTGCAAGGATGTATATGAAGGAGGCCGCAAATTAAAAGGATTGATTAGCTTAGAATATATCTACCGTAATCAAACAATCAATATATCTATCTTCCTCAAAAAAATCAATATATTTATCTATTTATCTATTATCATTACTATACACTAAAATGAAGATTAAAATAATATATAAAACAACCACATTGAACCACATCATCCATATTTTTTTAAATCGATTTAATTAGTTAAAAATTATTGAATTATTTTTAGTTAGTTATATTTAAATGTTAACAAAACAATCAATCAATATACTAGTTGGATAGGATAGTTTTTTTTGATAAAAAATATATAATAATTTTTTTTGGATATGATAGTTTTTTTATCTCTTTTATCTCTTTTTTTAAGAAAGAAGAACGAACATGCATTTGCAGCGGTCGTCGCTGGTTAGGTGGCGGTTGCTGCCTTTTCCGTAGCGGTGGTGGCTGATGGCGGTGTAGGAGGAGGTTGCTGCTATTTAGGCAGTGCCGCAATGGTCGCCGCTAGTTAGATGGCGGTCGCTGCCTTTAACCCGTGGCGAAGGCTCTTTTGCCCCAATTTGCGGCAGTCGTTGCCCCTCCGTTACGTGTTTTACGAGTTTTGTAGGTTACTTCGACACAAAAAAATAAAGAAAAACTGAACCAAAAACAACTAAGCTAGAAAAAGGAAAAGAAGGAAGGTACCAAGGTCGGGTTGCCTCCCGAAAAGCGCCTTAGTCAACGTCGTGGCTTGACGACATGTCAACTCATCAGTTTTCAGCATCAGGCTTTGTTAGGACTGTCTCTTCAATCGTATCCTTGGTGAATCCATCATGATACTTCTTCAATCTTTGACCATTCACCTTGAACACTGTGTGTGCCTTTGCATCATATAGCTCAAGCGCACCATGAGGAAAAACTCTAGCAACCATGTAAGGCCCTGCCCAACGTGATCTCAGCTTGCCCGGGAAGAGTCTAAAGCGAGACTGAAATAAAAGGACTTTGTCCCCAATTTTGAAGTTCTTTCTCAAGATGATTGGGTCATGCCAAGCCTTAGTCCGCTCCTTGTAGTAAATGGTATTGTCATAAGGTTCAATCATTGCTTCCTCTAATTCATGTAATATGAGCTTTCAAAGCTCTCTAATCTCCTCAAGCTGTAATCGCCACCCACATCGCCAGTAGTTATCCTCGGCAATGGTGCCAATTTGATAACGGTAATTTTGTCGTGCAAATCACGGTTATGCAAAAGAGTCCACACTAACCTAAAAACAGTAGTCTTTAGTAAGTAAGGGTCAAATTCACAGCGAGACAGATTGATCATTTTGTATGAATTTTGTGTCAAACAAGCAACAAGGGGTTTTGTGTTTGTAACTAAGTCTAGATCATGCAAAACTTACAAATGCAATAAGATTGTGTTTATCAAGATTTGGGAAAATACTTATAAAAACAGATATCCACATTTGTATGACAAGTCGATCACCGATTTCGTTCAATATCGCATACACATGGAACTTCCAATTCCTTCTCAAATATAACTAACAACACAACCAAATACTATCAATCATAACTAATTGAACAACCTTGAAACCATCAAGATTAAATTCAAAAGCAGCAATAATGATAGGAATATAATAGGATACAATTCTAACATAAAATAACCAGTTTTTATCCTAGAATGCAAATCAACTCTCTTCTACATAGGACTAGCACAACCAAATACTAGTACAATGTAGTTGCTACTAAGAAATAGAGATGCTCAACCAATAGCACTTCAAATCTAGCAAGGAGATCTAATAACAACAACCCTAGATGATCGGGCTAGAAATTATTGAAACCAATCAATAACATTTCAAGCAAGAGAGTAGAATAATTCCATGCAATAGATAAATGATAGAAATCTCACAATTGAAATCAATACGAAGCTTCAACTGTCTGACTAAGCAAAATTGGCTTAGTTCTCCACGAAAGTAGAAAAGCTCTAAAATAATGATAGGAAGTAGTATGAGAGTTCCACTCTCTAAAACCCTAATTTAGTAGAAAACCAGGTCTCCAAACATATAAATCTAGAAGATATAATGTAATAAAATATTACTTAACTAATATAACACGTGGAACTTCGAAACCGGTGGACTGACATAGGCGGCGGTCGTTGCTTGGTAGGTGACGATCGCCGCCAGTACACTTCACATCTTGTTCACTTCGGCTCCAAAACTGCTCTAAACTGCTCTAGAGTATGTCTTCAGCTCCTCCTCTCCAAAGCTCCAAAACTCCTCCAAAGTCACCTATAACATCCCTAAAAAGATGCTAAAACTCATCTATATACACAACATAATTGTGCATATCAAACACCCCCACACTTGAGTCTCACTCATCTCGAGCGAATAGAAAATTATCACTCATCAACCATACAATTCCTAAATATCAAAGTGCAAAAGAGCTCACAACTAAGGGTAGAAACATCCACATGAAAGCTCAACACCCAACCTACTCATCAACATAATATAACAAATCAGCACCAACACCCTACTAACACCTAGTAGCACATCAACCAAAACAAACATACCTAAATCAACCAAAACCATCACCAATCAGACTAACCAACCTAATCACCATCATACGAGATCCTAACATCAATACACCAACCAAGTTCATCATCAACACATCATCAAAGAGAGTGAAAGTCACCAAAATCTACACCTTATTCCTCCAAATGAAAACCTACCCGAAAACACTCTTATACTCCACATCTTATGTCTCATGTGCCAATAATAAGATAGTCCTAAAACACTTTTTTTTCACTCGTTTTGCTTAGGCGCATTTTCATGTTTTCACTTAACACTCTCTTTTCATTTTTCATAATTTTACTGACCACCTCACCTCACTCTGAATCTATTTTTGCCAAGGCCTAATGCCTGCTAGATTACCTGTTTTTTACCTGAACCGCCCTTTCGGGTTTTCAGTCCATCCCATGATTTTTATTTTCTTTTTTTTCAATATTTTTGGCTTATTTTTTATGTATTTTTTTCAAAATAGAATAAAAACATTAATACATTATCAACTCCACCACACTTAGAACAAACATTATCCTCAATGTAATAAGACAAAATAAAATAGGGGAAGTAGAGAAAAATACCACTATTGCTCAAAAGATGGTGGTGGATACGACAAATAGCCGAGATAGTCTGGGAACCTGGGCCACATGGTCTAAAAGAATTGTGCCTGCTGTAGCTGGTACAGATGCATCCTTTCCATAGAAGTGGACAAAGTAGTCTCCTGAGTGGCCATCTCGTCCTGGCGCACAACAAACTGTCTCATCCCTCTCTTCATCAAATCCTTCCAACTCATACCAATGCCCCCTCCTGATGTACTAGCACCCATATCATGTGATGGAGGACGCACAACCTCATCTGTAATCTCATCAGCCTGCATATCAGTGTCCCCCTATTGAACATTCTCTGCAATAGGCTCTAGAGCAACAGAAGAGGAGCCAACAACTCTTTAACCAACTACGAACCGATGCAGATCAAAATAAAAATACTCTGGTTCAAAGGGCATCTCAATAGGAATAATCAGAGGAATATGATAACAACCCCTGGTGCCAAATAAATAATTCCTACGGTCTCCAATCTTAGATAAAAATCCCACATGTTTTAGCTGCCTCAAATCATAAGTGAAGCGAGGAGTGACCTGCTTAGATTTCTCAGGAAAGTCGATGTTGATGTAAACAACAACTAGAGAAACCATGCCGCCAATAGTTATCTTGCAAGGCTTGCTGGACTAAGTGCTCTCCAATCTCGCGCCAGAATACAAATACTCTACATCGCCTCAGATGTAGAGTATGATGGGCCAATCAACATCGTTAGAGGGGCCTTGTTCAGCGTTAGAGGGGCATTTTTCTTCTTAAACAACAAGGTGAGGAACCTTGTGATAGCTTGCATATAGGAGTAGTTTAGATGCATGTTTTATATATGTTTTAGCTAGTTTTAGGTTGGTTTTTAGGTTTTTGTGTTGTCGGGTAGTTTGCGCTTGTTTGCTCGGTTTTGCAGGTTTTTAGATTCAGGAGCAACAGCGAGGCGAGGTTTGGATTGATCATGGAGGTGGTAGATGACTTGAGGAAGCTTAGATTGATACAAGTGAAGATTGGAAGATCCAAGGCCCAAGAGCTTGTGTGAAAAGAAAGCTCAAACCCGGGCTATGCATTGGCGTTGTTGTTTTGACACCTCTATCTTGCAAAGCTTTTTTTGGGAGCTATAGTGGTCGGATGAAGCTGAATTTGGTATAAATGGAAATCTAATTCAAAGAGCTACAATTCATGTTTTTACTCCGAGTCCAAATTCCAAATCTAAGTAGGTCAAAACAGCATCTGAAGTGTCACCTAAATGCTGAACCGAGGCAATTGCGCGGGATGACTAATTGCGCGGCCGCGCATTGGTGTAAACCGCGCAATCGGAGATTTCACGCGGACATGTATTAAGCCGAAGGATTGGGCTTGATTTTTGGGCTTGGGTTATATATTCCGAGTAGTGGTTTAAAGATAGGGTTTTTGAGGTATATTTTAGAAGACATATATAAACCTATGTTAGATTATTTTTCTCATAACTTTTATCAAACTTTGGAGGTTAGGGTTTTCTCTCAAGAGAGCAACTTTGAAACTCTTGTAAGTTTGATTTTAATTCAATTATGCATTGCTAAATCTCTTGTGTTTGACTAGTTATTGAAATCGTAGATTGCATAATATTGTGAGGTTTGATTGATTCTCAACAACTTGAATAGGTTATATTCCTTGTGCTTTAATTGAATCAAAGTTTATTCTAGGGTTTTGTTAGATTGATCACCTAATAGAATTTCTAGGTTAATTTACAACTAATCTGATCAAGTCCCGTTCGGGATTGATTAGATAAAGTAGCATCTATAATTGTTTAGACCCGTTCGGGCGATTCAGTTGTAGAAGGGAATAAATCCACAAATAACTTAGATGTCTGTTTGCTCTAAGTGTTTGTTTCTATTGATAACTTGACTCGTAAAGCTATCGTTTAATTGAATCTAGACGTTGTTCTAGGTTGTTTTATGATTAGGGTTGTTTAGACTGTTAGTTCTTGTAACTAGATTTGAAGTTTGAGTCATAATCCTTAGTAGGAATATAATCCACAATAGATTATTCAAGGGAATTGAGAATCAAGATAATCAATGATCAATAAGCATATCTATGATGGATTTAACTAGTTGAACAAGCTTGTCCTTCATATATTTAAATAATTTTTGCATTCATACTTATTTTTATTCTTGCATAGTAGTTTAGATAATCATTCTAAAAACTCCACTTTGGTTACTTGGCATCCAAGTAATAGCACAAATACACGAGTCTCTGTGGGATCGACCCTTACTTGTCGCTCTACTGAGTTGGTTAAGTTAGGTTTTTTTGATAGGTATTAACGACCACTGAAAATACCTCATCAAATTTGGCGCCGTTGTCGGGGACTCGTCCCTATTTGTGTTTTTATTTTGTGTGCTATTCTTGGTGTTGTGAACCTATCTTACGGTTCATAACACCCGTGCTACTAATCGATGGCTTTGTTCGATTGTAGACAGCTGCAGGATGAACACTTCCATGACTATTTTTCAAGATTTCAAGACCATGTGTTTGAACTTGGTGCTTGGGGATTACGATACAGCGATAGAGAGGTAACATGGGAGTTATCCATGGTATGAATTTTGAGACAAGAGGGTTGGCCGACTACATGAGCAATGAGAGGCTTTTATTTATGAGACCTGAGGAATGCTGGGATTTCTTTTGTTTTATGAGCCATCAAAGCTTTCTAGTTGAGTCATCTTCTCAACCACCCCAGCCGGTTGATAAGTCTCTTGAGGATATAATTAGGGATATCTCAAAAGGGGCGGATACTATAATCAAGGAGCACTGTGAGTCATGTTCTTCATATTTTCATTCCACAATGTTGTAATAACTGCGGTTTTTAAGGATATTTTTGAATTTTTCTCAGATATCCTTTTAACCTTTTTGTTCGTTTTAACGCTTAATCCAATATTTTTGTCGGAATTTAAATCCTAGAAAATTGTTGATGATGTCCTAAAATCATAAAGAAATGATTTTATGGACCGGTGTGAATTCTAGGATTTTTCAGTGGAAAAAGAATATTTATTGGATAAGCCGTCTTTTTAATTATGTACTGTAAATGATTTAAAATACGAAACGGAAGCCTTAAAAATTGAAGGTAGCGTGATAAAATCATGGAAAATTGGTTTTATTGGTATACATAATTTACGGGAGGTTTTGTATTTAGTAAGTTTTTCCATCCGGGGTACATAATTTTACCGCTTTAATGCGAGTCCCGTTCCGAGACGGGTTTTGATTTTAAAAGCCACTTTTCTTTGCCTTAATTAGGAAGGAAACCAAAGAGATAAGTCAGAGGAGGCTCGGATTTTGGAATTGATAGACAGAGGAAGGATTGAGGGAGATAAGGACGACTACGGACTCGGGGAAACCGAAACCTTCACCGCCGGCAATTTCCTCTGCCCCCGTCCACCTCTTCCTCCTCATATCCTTCTTCATCTCCTCCTTATTCCTCTTGGGATTGTTGGGATGCTACAAAAGAAGAACCAGAACCAAGAGAAGAATCAGCACGGAACGACGCTCGGGAGGAAAGAATTCATACCGCCGGCGTATCTTTGCATCGGTATATACGACGCCTCGGGTGATCGCTAGCTCCTCCGACCACCACCCACCGCAAGGGCTGCTGCCGGGCAATACTCGACCACCCTCGAGCTCGGGGATCGAGCCACTATCGAGCCAAACGAGCCATGGGCTCAAGTGAAGATATATACGATCGAAATTAATTAGTGGGTTGATTACGGAGCCAACGTAAGGACCTTTCGGTTCCGCTTTGCTAATTAAATTTATGCTTTTTATAATCATGACGTTGATACGGTCCCACAGGTTCAAACCTCTCGAGAAATGGACGTCAAGATCTTCCGTTATAGCGAATACAAGTTTTGACACCGATTGGGAGGTAAAGGACTTCGGATAATTACTCGGGATTCGTTGTTAATCCGTTAGATCCGAGATTTGGTGACCTTTAAGAACTGTTGCTAATGAACAATTTTTATTTAGAAAATTTTTTCAAAAGTGAAGCGGATAATTAGTTATAATTCCGCCAAGATGGCTCCTTGAAGCATGATAACTAAGGATTTATTATATATCGATATTCGGAAATTAAATCGTTTATCAATTAGGAAGTTGTGGAATTTGAGTATACAAGTAAGAAGTGTTTCCGTGAGCTCGTTGTTGAGAAATCCTTTTGTTATATTTGGCAGAAGGGTGATAAAGATTACGGTTGGAATTGCTAAGGACGTTGAGCACGCCTACTAAGGCAAGTGGACGATTCTCTCTTGCGTTATTGTTATTAAATGAGGAATTGAATCCCATTTAATATTTGCATTGGGAACAACTTGTATGATTAATAAAATATGATAGGTTGTTGTTTTGTTAGAAATAATGACCATATTGTTATTCATTCAGTTTCGCGCTAGAACTGGATTTAGGTCCGTTGTATGTGACCTTGTATGTTTAGTTGTCTCATGCTGAGACATGGATATGGATTAACTTAGTTCAGGGATGTGAGCTTAGTCTCGGAAGCATCTCTTTAAAACTCGTATTAGGCAGTATCAATATTGATCCCCTAATACTTAGGTCATGACCATGGCCCGCTCTACGCTTGAGGGGTGACTATGCACTCTAGCTAAGTGCATTTATTAAGTGTTGGTAGAGGATTATGGATGAAACAGGCCCTCTAATCTCTCCATCATTGGGACCCGTGCTATTCGTTGTTCAAGGATGAAACATGCCCTCTAACCTCGATAGTATTGTGTTCCATTCAATATGTGTTGGTAGTGGATTATGGATGAAACATGCCCTCTAATCTCTCCATCATTGGGACCCGTGCTATTCGTTGTTCAAGGATGAAACAGGCCCTCTGACCTCGATAGTATTGTGTTCCACCGGCAGTAGTTCGAGCCGATTAAAAGTTGCCAACTTGTTTGTGAAAAGTTTTGAAAGTAATACAAGATAAGTGCGTTAGGCACATTAATGTACCCGAATGGTTAGTCTATTCGATAACCATTCTTGCTCCCGATTACGAATAATTCTTAATCAAACTTTGATTAAGTCAATCTGATTAGTCGACGGAGGCTTTTCAAAATGTGATGTGATTAATATGAGTTGCCAACAATTGTTCATGCTTCTTAAAGGAACCACAAGCGGTGGTGTTCTCTCTCTTGATTATGCGAGTCTCCTTCTTATTCTCGATAAGACTGCTAACTGTTGGTTCATAATCCGAGTTTATTCGGATTTGGATGTCAATATGTTTAGTTACAACCATAAGAACCAAGTTAGTTTCTCCGCTTGCTTAGTCTTTCATTAGACTAACCCGTCCATCTTCTTTTCTTTTATATGGTCGGCTGGTGTCCACCGTTGATTTACGACACATCAGGTTCTTCTTAGTAGTTGATTCAGGAGGCAGATTCAGAGGTTTGAAGCTCCAGAAGTTGAAGAAAGGTTTCCAATGGCTATACTTGAGTGAAGATCATGGTAGAACTACTTCAAAGCGAAGTTGAGTTTCAGAAATAAGAACTTAAGGAAGACTTGATGAAGACTTTGTTTAAATAGAAGGTTGTTCTATTTATTTACTAATTCTTTTTAAGTTAAGGCTTGTATAAGACCTTTTATTCGCTTTTCCGCTGTAAAGTTTTACTTAATTTTGTTAGGTTTTAAATGGTTTCATTTACCTTGTTCTAGTAAGTTCTGTCAGGTTAAAGCGTTGGGTAGCTTCGGTTTAGTCTTAATCTGGGTTACTGGCGGTAATACCTCCAGGGTAAGTAAGGGGGTGTTACAGAAGTGGTATCAGAGCTAAAAGTTCCTAAGTCTTGCTTAAGACTTTCATCTTTTATATAGAATTACGGAGAATTCTATATGGGTGTTGTCTTAGAACCATTTATGGAAAGTGGTTAAGATTGGAAGCCAGACTCATGATGAGATAGAAGGAAAGAAACAAAAAAAGGAATTGGAGAACACAAGGTAACAAGTTTGTAATGGTTTATGTGGAAAAAAGGTCCTATAGTGGACATTTGATTCCCTGGAAATGGGAATGGATTCCGAGAAGGATCCAGAGTAAGATTAGGTAAAGATTCCTAAAGTTGAACCGGTTCTAGACCAAGTTCTCAATGAATTCCTATTCTCTCTTGAGAGTCTGATTTTGGTTGTACCCTCGTCTTTCTTCCATATTAGGAAACTTCTTGTGAGATTTTGAAGTTAAGTATTCTACTTCATAAAGACTTTCTAGTTTGAAGGTTTCCTATTTTAAGCTCGTATGATGGAAGATTTCAAGTTAAGAATTTTTGTTAGAAAGTTCATGATTCAAAGTTATGTGAAAGAAATTGTTAATTCCTTTTCTTGAAATGTGAAAGTTCAAGTGTTGTCTTTAAAAAGGAAATTTTAAAGTGAGTTTCTTTGAAGAGTAAGAGTTTTCACGAGTATATTCTTATAGGAATTTCAGAATTTTGAAATTCGAGTATCAAGAGAAGTTTGGAGTTGGAACCTCTACTTCTAAGTATTAAGATTTGGAAAATCTTATGAGTGTTGAGTGATTCTAAAAGATCAGTATGGATCATGAAGGGATGTAAAAGAATACTGAAAAGAAAAGGATTGCCTTTGGAAACTTTCTTCAACAACTATGTTTGTGACTCTATAGTATAGAATCATGGATATTCTGTACTTTTCTTTGCTCATTTGGAAGTTAAAGAGCTTTGAAGTGCTCAAATGTTGGATCAATTGAATTGTTAATCTATTGGAAAATACAATTCAATTTTTAACCTGATAGTGGACAAACTCGGATTTTCATATATGTTGTTATCCTTTGAGTTAAGAGGATTGAGAATCCTAAATGGAATGGGAATTTCTTATGATTATAGTAAGAAAGAAAGGAAGATTGTTGGTTTAGTTTAAGTTGTGAACAAGTGGTTAATCATCAAGGTTGTTGTGAATAAGGTTGATTGGTCAAAATGGATTGAATAGGTAAAAGTTCATCAGTAATGTGTTTATGTTCAATTAATGACGAGCACTTTTATGTCGCGGTAAAAGCACTATCAAAGACTCGGAATATTTGTATTTAAGTAATATTACTAAGTAAAAAGGGGAATTTTATGGTTGTAAACTAAAAATCTAAGTAATTAAGACTAATTAAAACAAAGCAAGTAAAGTGATTTAAGATTCAAATATGGAGAAAAGCGTCCAACTAGTTTCGTATCCGTTGCATACATGAGATTTGATCCTTGATTATCCTTATTTCAATTTCCCTTGACTAATCTATTGTAAATTTATGAATTCAAGCTTAAGGTGGTTGTTAATATACACCGTCTTTAACAATCTTTTAATCAATTAACCTAGAAAACCTTCTATGTCAAGTTGATCATGCAATTAAGTTCAAAGCATTCAATAGAAACAATAATCATGAATTCCACCGTCTATTCACGAAGTCTTGTGATTAAATTCTCCGCCTTTGATTAACCTTATTCCACCGTCTATAAGTTTAATCAAAGGATTCATCCATGAATAATCAAATTCCACCGTCTCTTTAATTATTCTAGTTGTAATTCAACCTAGAAGTAAAATAGGTGATCAAGCTATTATAATCCTAAGTGAATTTAATCGATGAAGCACAGAGAGATTCAATCTAGTCAAGGCAAATAGAAATAATTCAAATCTCACAAACAATCATGCATACAACTTCAACTAACTAGTTGGACATGAGAAATTTAGCTAGAAATTGTCATTGAAGAAGAATCAAACTTACAAGAGTCAAATTGATCTTAAAATGCAAAGTTAGGGTTTTGTCTCCCACCAATCTCCAAACTCAATCAAACTTAGAACATAAGTAAAAGATAGCATAATAATATCCAAATAACCCTAAGGAAAGTATTTATATTATCTCTAAAAATATCCAAAAACATAAACTAAAGTCGGCCCAAAAGATCTCGCGGAAGCCCAAGTCATCGCCGCGTCAACCGCCGGAGCGCGGTTTGGTGCACTTGAGAGCGCGGGGGCGCTCTCCCTACTTTGGCCGCGCTCTGGCCACAACAACTCTGGTGACACTTCATAGGCTGTTTTGACCCCCTTCGAGTTGGAATTTGGACTCGAAGTAAAAATATGAATTGTAGCTCTTCGCGTTAGCTTTCCAGTGATACCAAATTCAGCTTCATCCGACCACTGTAGCTCCCAAACCAAGCATTACAAGATAGAGGTGTCAAAATAAGACTCCAATGCTTGACCCGGATTTAAGCGTTTTTATCCCTCAAACTCTTGGGCCTTAGCTCTTCCAATCTTCACTTGCACCACTTTAAGCCTCATCTTGATCCTCCACAATCATCTAAGATCCATCCCGTCCATGCTTGTTTAACTAAAGATCTGCAAAACCGAACAAAACAAGTGCAAAACCCGAATTTCTTAGAAAACCTAAAAACCAAGAAACTAAGCTAAAATAAGCTAAAAACCATGAAAATTAAACATAAATATACATCCTAAACACTAAATAAATGCGATCTATCAAATTCCCCCATGCTTGAACCTTGTTTGTCCTCAAGCAAGACATAAATCCAAAACACACCACAGAAATGCAATCATACATCCACCTCAAATCAAATAAGCATTTCACATATAATCAAAACCCGACCAAGACTTCTCAGCATGCATTGTAACAAGCAAAAAGTAAAGACCATTTATCCATTCTAGACCTCACCAAGGTAATTTGTGTTTGCACTCAACTCTCAAGTGATTAAGGTTATATGTTTTCACTCAAAATCAACCATGAAAACTAGACTACCAGAGACATGCATCAGAGCTTTAGATCTCCACCGCTGGGGATCAAACACATAACAAAAATCATGAGGTCTTTTTTTAAAGCTTGTAATGGGGCCAAGGTAAAGAGAAATTTGGAAGGGATAATATTTGGCATGTGGTGCTAAATCCGGGATAAAGAACTAATCCTAACCCAAAATTCAACACACTTTCTTTTCTTACAACACTTCTCAACTTCTTTTCCCAACTCCATTAACACTTTCTAGCTCTTTGTTTCTTTTTTCTTTTGCCTCTTCTTCAACTCTTTCTTTGCTTTATGAAGACTACTAACAATTGTACTTTTTTTTTTCTTTTGCTTTGCAACATAATTTCATCTTCATTTTTTTCACTTTACACACAAGAGTTTTATTTCCTCTTTTCCTCCTTTTCTCATCAACTCCCCCATACTTATACATAATCCACACAAAATAAAACACACAACCTAAAGTCCTAAATCCACGATTATGGGTCAAGCTTATTAGGCTATGGAATCATTTTGTGGAGCTGAATAAAAATAGGCTTCAGGCTCAAAAGAACAGGGGTGTCAAGAACATGGATCGTGTAGGGTAGGAAGGGAAATAATAGGCTTATAAGAAACATTGCCTCAATCACTTTAATGCCATGCATTCAATCATATAAAGCAGTCTTGACAAAGTCATAACACAACTTCTAGAGCTAGATAATCATGGTGATACACTCAAGAATATGGAGAACAAATATGTCATGAAAGGCCAAAAATAATATACCTCACAAGGCTAATTTTTCTTTTGTCTAGAACTTCAAAATGAATCAAATACTCAAGCTAAATACACGCTCCATCCTATAATCAAGGTAATTAATCAATGATCATGCTCATATCATATCAACTTCAGTATATCATGCAAATCATGGGTTAGAACTTATACTTAGCATTGAAACACAAGAGGAAACAAACAATGGGGAAATAAAAACCTAAATGCAATTTTTTTTTTTCAAATTTTTCTGATTTGTTTTCATTTTTTTCAAGAATTTTAATCAATGCAAGCAAAAATATAAACATGCACATGCAACTACATGAACTAACTACAACTAAACACCTATGACAAAATAAAGAATCCCCTTCCCCCATGCTTAAACTTTACTTTGTCCTCAAAGTAAAAGAAAAGATAAGAGAAAAAGAAACTAACCTCATCACAAGAGATGGCACTCTCAAGAATCTACTCCTCAGGCGGTGGTGGTGGTGGATATCCCGGGTATGGATATGCAGGCCGTCTTGACTTCCTCGAACCGCGTGTACCTATTTCCCGACTTTACCTAAAACTAAGAACAAAACGAACCAAAACAAAGCAAAAACAAAACAAAAACAACCCGAAAACAAAACGTATTCTAGAAACAAAGAAAAACTAAACTTGAAGCTTGGGTTGCCTCCCAAGAAGCGCTTGTTTAACGTCATTAGCTTGACGTTTAGCATGATTTGACAAGATTAGACATTGTCAATGCCCTTAATAAATGCAAGCAACTCTCAATTAATATATATAGCAAGGCTATGTGATAGTTAAAAGGGGTCGAAAATCCTCTCTGGCTCGAGAACTATCTCGTTTGTCAAAGCTCGATGTGTTTGATCTCCGAGTGAGATCGCGCTATAAACGGTATAAAGTCTAAAGGCTTTATTCGTAAAGAGCATAAAGAACAATCGGCTGAGGGGTGGGGAGGAGGAATAATCCACGTACGAAAACCGTTCGGTTGTACGAATCCCGAGAGTTAGTATTTATTTAATTCCCGTTTATAGCGCGTTTATTTCGGGTTTCATCACTGGCGCCGTCTGTGGGAATAAACTCTCCCTATCCGACCTACTCTCGGGAAATACTCAAGTAGGATGGTAACCTCTTCCTCTCCGTTCCCTTCCGTTCGGTGGGCCAGATGAGCGAGGTCATGACGGTACTTTCTACACACATCGCATGAAAATGACTACGCGAGGTTATAGCGGTACTTCTACATGGCATGAAGATGACTACATGAATATGTATGGTGCATGGTGAATATGCGAGGCCAAACTTCGCCGTCCTCGTCAACAACAAAAATCCGCGGTCTTCGGCCGGCTAGTAAAGTCATGGCGACTTCCATGCGTGGCAACATCGCTAGCTAGCGAGGTCATGACGGCAGTCAACCAAAACGTCGCGGTCTTCATGCTTGAACGTCGCAGCCTTCTCCGAGGCCAATCTCCGAGGTCTTCTTCGAGGCCTATCCCCGCGGTGATCTTCGAGGTCAACTTGGCAGGCAACACTCTACTGGTTGGCTATAGTATTTGAAAGAGAAAGCTACGGTCATTTGAAGAAGGAGCGAGTGGGCCTAGCTCCGGGGTTCGCGGCGGTTCGAGGTCGTGGAGTTTCTTTCTCCGGCTTTGTTGAGGGTTCGCAATGCTCTATTCAAGGCAGGTGTGCCAGGTTGGCGTGCGGGATCTCCGTGCAAGGCCAGGCTGCGGGGCGCGTGTCGTGGGCTCCGATGACACGGTCGGTGTGCGCGCTGATCTTCTTCCCCGTCGCCGGTCGGCCCAACTCAATGCCACGAGGCTTGCACGGTTTTCCGCCGACGAGGTCCTTTGCCTGTCCTCGGCGTCGTCGGAGCGAGCCGACTCTATTCGGCGCGGTCCCTTGCCCGGTTTCTGCGTCGGTGCAAGCCCGACCCCATTAGCGCGGTCCTCCGCCTTGCTTCGGTGCCCACTCTCGGTATGCGGTGGTGATGATAATTCATGGCTAGTTATGTCATCGACAAGGTGGGTGCGGGGTGTGTTGCCTCGAGGTCAACGATGATCGTTCACATTGTATGGTTTTGACGTATGAACCTCGTGAATGGATGTTCAATTGTATGTGGATGGTGCATATGGCATGCCCATGGAATGTGCATGGGGAATATCTACAACCTCGTTTCAAAACTCACGCACTGCGTACTTACGGCGGAATGAGGTAAGCTTGTTAAATTGATTCGCTAATCAATTCTACTTGTTATATATGCATAAATAGTATGCAAAATTCACAAATATGCATGAAAGGCTATGAAAATTCCATGAACGAATATGCATGCATGAAATCCATGAATGACGTGGGCTAGATGACCAAAATTGTTAGTTGAAACTTCTTAAAAGTTGATATGATTGTCCTAGTAAGGGTCTGTAGAGCCAAGTAATGGGCCAAAATCACTTCAAATAGGCTAACTCTTATTTAGGCCCAAGTCATGGATAATTCTCTGGATTATATTCAATGAGGCTATATATTAGACTATGGCAAATATCAAACGACATTTATGTATGCACGGTATATACTCGCATGTTTGAACAAAGTTCCTAATTTTCTGTTATAATTAATCCACCCCTCGCTTCCTGACTGGCTTAAAGTCGTCGTGCCAAATCAAAAATAAATCCCTAGTTACACAACTAGTATAGTCGGTAAGTCGGGGTCGAACCCAAGAGACACTTGTATCCTAAGTTTTATTATTATCAACTCAAAGAAGTAACAAAGGGGGGAATTTTGTGAATTAAAACTAAAACAAAGAATTGAAACAAGCAAAGTAAGCAATCAAACAAAGCAAAAGTTTGGATTTTTATCAATTAAGGGAAAGCAATCTTATTCAAGCATCCACTTTTCTTCCTCAAGTTATTGATCATAGATTCAAACAAGTTATTCCTATCCTGATCAGAATTATGACATGGCAACGAGACATGCAAACTTAATATCCAAACAACTCATGAAACGATCATAAATAATAGGGATATTAGCATTAAGAACAAGGATAAGCAGGATACATGCAATTGAATTCCAACGAGTCAAACAATTAACATGCATTCAATTCTCTTCTCAATTGTTTTAGTCCAACGAGTCCTAAACCAATTGAGTTGCTACAATGATTAGGCTTTGCTACGAGAAAACCTAGATCTAGCAATAGATAATATTAATTCCAACAAGTTGGCCAGACAAGCAGAAATCAACACAATCAATAATAATTACGCACAAGAGAATTGAAATAACCTGTAGAAATAAACCTGTAAAATAGAATCTCACAACAACTTGAGTCTGAAAAGCTTCAACTTGAATAGAATCTAAGAAGTTTAGTTCTCCATAGAACAGAGAATACCAAAGTCTGAAATTAGATCTAAGAGAATAGAGATCCCCAAAACAAAGGATGAAACTAGGTTTTTAAGTAGCCAACTAAAAACACAAAAGGAAAGATATAATTAAAAACAAGTAAAGATAAGCTCGAAAGATCCTCGCGCGCGAGCAGCTCAGATGGGCCGCGATCGCCCTTTTTGATGGCCTTGATCGCGGCCTAGACTAATTGGACTAGGCGAGTCGGTGTAAATCCGCGATCGCCGATTTGGATGGCCGCGATCGCGGCCTGTCTCTGACAACATTCTGACGGTACTTTCGGATGCTGTTTCGACCCCCTTAGAGTTGGAATTTGAACTCGCAGTAAAAACATGCATTGTAGCTCTTCGAGTTAGCTTTCGAATGATACCAAATTCAGCTTCATCCGATCACCGTAGCTCCCGAACCAAGCGTCACAAGAAAGTGGTGTCGAAACAACAACTTCAATGGATGGTTCGGATTTAAGCATTCTTTTCCACAACCTCTTGGGCATTAATGATAATCAAAAATGGCTTGAATATCCTTGGAAAAGACACTTGAATATCTCCAATCTTGTATCCTTCAACTTAACCAATCCTTGCTCCTCAAAACATCCTAAAAACACGAAAACACAAGAGTAGACACCGAAATGCAAAAACTAAAAAAACTAAGCAAAACACATGCAACTACCTAAGATTTAAACATAAATATGCCCTAAAACTAACACCTAAATGCATGCTATCAAATTCCCCCATGCTTGATACTTGCTTGTCCTCAAGCAAGAAATAGATTTAACACCCCACAAACAAGCAATTCATGCATCCACTTTGATAAATGCTTAAGCAAGAATAACAAGAGACATGATTCAACAATTGACATCATAGCATGTATTTTGGCATCCAACAAGATCAAGTAAACACATCCATTCTAGACCTCACTAGGAACAAGAACATGTGTTTTCACTCTCACTCATGTGTTTAAGGGGTATACGTGTTTCGCTCAAAACTCAACTTTGAAAGCCTAGCTACCATATGCTTGCATCAATGTTCTAATTCTCCACCGCTATAGACTATGCATACAACAAAAATCACGAGGTCTTTTGAGGGTTTTAATGGGGCCAAGGTAATAAGAATTTGGTAGGGAATCATTTGGTCTTGTGGTGCTAAATCCGGGAATCAAGATTCAACTCAATTCTAAAATAACACCAAACTTCAATTCTTTTTCTTTCCCAATTCCTACTCTCTTAACTCCATTTGATCTTCTCTTTTTTCTTCACTTTCATTCTTTTTTTTCTTCTTTTTGCTTCAACTCTCATATAATTTTTCTTTTTAATCAATTGAAGACTTCAACTTTAAAGCTCATTATTTTTCTTTGTTCACCCTCGTTTTCAAATTCAAATATTCATCCACCAATTATTCTTTCAACTCCCCCATACTTGGATCATTACCACAAACAAATCAAGTGAAAATCTAATTCCCGGATAGGTCAAGCTTATATAAGGCTTTGGATTCATTTTGTGGAGCTTCAAAAAATATGGCTATTAAGGCTTAGAAAGGGGCTTCAAATGAAGGTTCATATGTAATGGTGGATAAGGGAATAACAAGCTAATAAAACAATGCCTCAATCATTTTAATGTCATATGCAGAAGTCATGAATGCAGCCTCGAAAAAGATATTTAAATGCAAGTTCTAGAGGAAGCAATCAAAGTGAGAACACACAACGAAAAAGAGGACTCATAGATGCATAGTCCTAGAAAGGCCAAAAAAATAATCTCACAAGGTAAAATTTGCCTAGAACTTCCGTGTAACTTGGATCTCAAGGATATACATGCTCAAAAAAATTATCAAACATGCTCTTAAAGAAATAAACATTATCAAGCTTCAAGCAATCCAAGCAAGTTAAGGGGCAAAAATCATCATCAAATATATTAGAGGACAAGTGGTTTCTTTGCTTAGGGAAATATGACAAACCTAAAATGCATGATATTTTTGGTATTTTTTTTAAATTTTTCTGATTTTTGTTTTGTTTTTTTATGCAAATATGAATGCAAAAAGTTAAACATGCTTTGAAAGAATTTAAACTATATGCAATGCAAAACTATACTAACATGTAAATGTTCCCCTCCCCCATGCTTAAATAATACATTGTCCCCAATGTATAAAATAAAAGAGAAAGGAAGAGAAAACACTCACAAAGTCATCTACTCTTTTGAATATGGAGGAGGTTCAAAGTGGCAACAGTGGTGGTGAGGACACAAGATAGATGGAGAGCAATGAATTCACAAGATTAGACATTGCCAATGCCCTTAACAACATGTCAAAAGACTGTGAACACATCTCACAAAAACATAAGTAGCACAAGGATAAATTGAAATTGAATAATAACCCATTTAAAAACCGCTTCAACTTATCAAACTTATGAGACCAATTTTCATAAGATGGCATATGCTCAAACAAATTCAGCACAAGTGGTGATGTCAGAAAATACTTACAGTATGGGTCAAAGTACTCATCAACATTACCAGTTTTACCAAAGATGAAGTCCATGTAATCTCTAGCACCAATCTTAGGCTCACTTGGTTTTATAGGCTTCATAGTGTCATTGAGTGCCTCACGATATATGAGAATTGACTTTTGAGAGTCAAGAGTAGGAAAGTCGGGATGCATATAATCATTATCAGCTTCTAGGGTAGATCCACAATCACCTATGTCCAACAACGGTTGCGGTTCTTCACTAGAATTCAGATCGTCATCGATCAATGCCTTCTCGCTCCTCAATGTAATGGCACTCACATTCTCCATCGGGTCTATGGGTTGTGAAGACAAATTCCCAGAATCTCTTGCCTCCAATTTGCTTACTGCAGTAGCCAGTTGACTGATCTGAGTCTCTATATTCTTGTTACTAGCTTCAGTGTTCTGTCCCATCTGGTCTACTGTGATAGCTAGCCTTGTAATCATCTCTTCAGCATTGAAAGAGGAGTTCTCAACTAGATGGAGCATAGGTGGATGTTGTTCAACCTGCTCACAATGATAACTCGTGTAGCAAAAGAATTCCCAACACTCTTCTGGTACCATACTCCATAGCCTATAATTGCTCATGTATTCAGCCAATTGTAGAGTCTCAGGATTCAACCCATATAGGATGCACTGACACAATTCCCTCTCACACGGGTGATAGCCCCAAGCACCAAGTGTATGAAAATATTGTTGCACTCTAGAGAAGTACACATGAAATTGTTCATCCTGTAGTTGTCTACATTCAAGCATAGCCATTGATCAGTAGCACAGGTGTGGATCGTAAGATAGGTCCACACAAGAGTTGATAAAAATAAAAACCTAGAATTAAACAAAGTGTCCCCGGCAACGGCGCCAAAATTTGACTGGCTTCAAGTAGTCGTGCCAAATCAAAAATAAATCCCAAGTTACACAACTAGTATAGTCGGTAAGTCGGGGTCGAACCCAAGCGACACTTGTATCCTAAGTTTTATTATTATCAACTCAAAGAAGTAACAAAGGGGGGAATTTTGTGAATTAAAACTAAAACAAAGAATTGAAACAAGCAAAGTAAGCAATCAAATAAAGCAAAAGTTTGGATTTTTATCAATTAAGGGAAAGTAATCCTATTCAAGCATCCACTTTTCTTCCTCAAGTTATGTATCATAGATTCAAACAAGTTATTCCTTTTAGTTATTCCTATCCTGATCAGAATTATGACATGGCAACGAGACATGCAAACTTAATATCCAAACAACTCATGAAACGATCATAAATAATAGAGATATTAGCATTAAGAACAAGGATAAGCAGGATACATGCAATTGAATTCCAACGAGTCAAACAATTAACATGCATTCAATTCTCTTCTCAATTGTTTTAGTCCAACGAGTCCTAAACCAATTGAGTTGCTACAATGATTAGGCTTTGCTACGAGAAAACCTAGATCTAGCAATAGATAATATTAATTCCAACAAGTTGGACAGACAAGAAGAAATCAACACAATCAATAATTATTACGCACAAGAGAATTGAAATCACCTGTAGAAATAAACCTGTAAAGTAGAATCTCACAACAACTTGAGTCTGAAAAGCTTCAACTTGAATAGAATCTAAGAAGTTTAGTTCTCCATAGAACAGAGAATACCAAAGTCTGAAATTAGGTCTAAGAGAATAGAGATCCCCAAAACAAAGGATGAAACTAGGTTTTTAAGTAGCCAACTAAAAACACAAAAGGAAAGATATAATTAAAAACAAGTAAAGATAAGCTCGAAAGATCCTCGCACGCGAGCAGCTCAGATGGGACGCGATCGCCCTTTTTGATGGCCGCGATCGCGGCCTAGACTAATTTGACTAGGCGAGTCGGTGTAAAGCCGCGATCGTCGATTTGGATGGCCGCGATCGCGGTCTGTCTCTGACAGAATTCTGACGGTACTTTCGGATGCTGTTTCGACCCCCTTAGAGTTGGAATTTGAACTCGCAGTAAAAACTTGAATTGTATCTCTTCGAGTTAGCTTTCGAATGATACCAAATTCAGCTTCATCCGATCACCGTAGCTCCCGAACCAAGCGTCACAAGAAAGTGGTGTCGAAACAACAACTTCAATGGATGGTCCGGATTTAAGCATTCTTTTCCACAACCTCTTGGGCATTAATGATAATCAGAAATGGCTTGAATATCCTTGGAAAAGAAACTTGAATATCTCCAATCTTGTATCCTTCAACTTAACCAATCCTTGCTCCTGAAAACATCCTAAAAACACGAAAACACAAGAGTAGACACCGAAATGCAAAAACTACAAAAACTAAGAAAAACACATGCAACTACCTAATATTTAAACATAAATATGCCCTAAAACTAACACCTAAATGCATGCTATCACTTCCCGCTTGGGGTTGGAAACTCTCGGTTCTAAGTGCGCTAATCCACCCCTCGCTTCCCGCTTGGGTTTGGAGATTCTCTAAGTGTGCTAATCCACCCCTCACTTCCCGCTTGGGGTTGGAGATTCTCTAAGTGCGCTAATACACCCCTCGCTTCCCGCTTGGGGTTGGAGATTCTCTAAGTGCGTGAATCCACCCCTCGGTTCCCGCTTGGGGTTGGAGATTCTCTAAGTGCGCTAATCCACCCCTCGCTTCCCGCTTGGGGTTGGAGATTCTCGAAAAGTGCACTAATCCACCCCCCGCTTCCCGCTTGGGGTTGGAAACTCTCTATGGACGAGGTCCAAACTCTCTAAGGACGAGGTCCAAATTCTCTTATGGACGAGGTCCAAACTCTCTATGGACGAGGTCCAAACTCTCTTAAGGAAGAGGTCCAAACTCTCTATAGACGAGGTCCAAACTCTCTAAGGACGAGGTCCAAACTCTCTAAAGGACGAGGTCCAAACTCTCTAAGGACGAGGTCCAAACTCTCTTAAGGACGAGGTCCAAACTCTCTAAAGGACGAGGTCCAAACTCTCTATGGACGAGGTCCAAACTCTCTAAGGACGAGGTCCAAACTCTCTTATGGACGAGGTCCAAACTCTCTATGGACGAGGTCCAAACTCTCTAAGGACGAGGTCCAAATTCTCTTATAGACGAGGTCCAAACTCTCTATGGACGAGGTCCAAACTCTCTTAAGGACGAGGTCCAAACTCTCTATGGACGAGGTCCAAACTCTCTAAGGACGAGGTCCAAACTCTCTATGGACGAGATCCAAACTCTCTTAAGGACGAGGTCCAAACTCTCTATGGACGAGGTCCAAACTCTCTAAGGACGAGGTCAAAACTCTCTAAAGGACGAGGTCCAAACTCTTATGGACGAGGTCCAAACTCTCTATGGACGAGGTCCAAACTATCTAAAGGACGAGGTCCAAACTCTCTAAGGACGAGGTCCAAACTCTCTAAAGGACGAGGTCCAAACTCTCTAAAGGACGAGGTCCAAACTCTCTATGGACGAGGTCCAAACTCTCTATGGACGAGGTCCAAACTCTCTATGGACGAGGTCCCAACTCTCGAAAACTGCGCGAACTCCACCTAAATCTCGAGCTCAAATCGCGTTGCTCAAGCTAAAAATCGATAGGTCGGCGCACCTGTTTATTGTCTCGTTGCCCTCGTGAAACGAGATCACCAAGCCAAGGGGTTGTGATGGTGCGCAACCGTAAATGGGAATTACGTACGTGGTTGCATGGCTATGTAATTTCATGATCGAGTCCATATATATCCTCACTTGACCACGTAGGAATCTATGTTCCTCAAATTGGAATTGGCAATAATCGTGGGCTCGGCCCATGAATGAGATTGTATGGGCTTTTGCAAAGATAGGCCCAAATCTCAAGTAGAGTTAATAAACAAATTAAAGGGCAATTCTCATGCAAAGCTGCCTACGTGGGCTACATATCTCATAGATTCAACCGAGATTGTTTGAAATCTCATCCCACATCGGTCGTGTACATGCAAGCAAGCAACTCTCAATTAATATTTATAGCAAGGCTATGTGATAGTTAAGAGGGGTCGAAAATCCTCTCTGGCTCGAGAACTATCTCGTTTGCCAAAGCTCGACGTGTTTGATCTCCGAGTGAGATCGCGCTATAAACGGTATAAAGTCTAAAGGCTTTATTCGTAAAGAGCATAAAGAACAATCGACTGAGGGGTTGGGAGGAGGAATAATCCACGTACGAAAACCGTTCGGTTGTACGAATCCCGAGAGTTAGTATTTATTTAATTCCCACTTATAGCGCGTTTATTTCGGGTTTCATCACACACATCTCAGAAAAGCATAAGTAACACAACGATAAATTAAAGATGCATAATATAGCTTGCAAAGACCGTTTTAATTTATCAAACTCGTGTGCCCAATTTTCATGAGATGGCATTTGTTCAAATAAATTCAACAGAAGTGGTGGCTTTAGAAAATACTTACAGTATGAATCAAAGCACTTGTCAGCAATACCACTTTTATCCTGGATGAACTCCGGCTCCTCATCATGAAACTCCATAAGCTTTGGATGTGAGAAGGTGGGGAAACTGAAGCATGGGATGTCAAGGCCTAACATAGGGCACACCATGACAACATGAGACTTAATAGATGCATCATGTTGTTTTTCTCCCTCATGGTTGTCTACTTCATCAGCAAAGAAGTCATCATTATCGACAAAAGAATCTTCTTTCAAAACCACAAAAACCTCAAGCAATTTACTCCACATGGGTGAAAATGACTCAGGCTCCCTAGGCTCTGTAAGAATCTCTATGTTAGCACAGACTTCCTTTGGCTCTGTGATGATCTGCTCAACTTGCCTTATAGGTGTGAATTCATGTTGGGCATCAAATTCATCTTCATAACTCACATCAAGTGTAGTAGATTGCTCCTCAACTTGAATATGAGTGTCTGTGACCCGGGTTCGATCCCCGGCAACGACGCCAAATTTGACGAGCACTTTTATGTCGCGGTAAAGCACTATCAAAGAAATACCTAACTTCCTAACCTAAGTATAGTGAAAGTAAGGGTCGAACCCACAGAGACTCGGAATATTTGTATTCAAGTAATATTACTAAGTAAAAAGGGGAATTTTATGGTTGTAAACTAAAAATCTAAGTAATTAAGACTAATTAAAACAAAGCAAGTAAAGTGATTTAAGATTCAAATATGGAGAAAAGCGTCCAACTAGTTTCGTATCCGTTGCATACATGAGATTTGATCCTTGATTATCCTTATTTCAATTTCCCTTGACTAATCTATTGTGAATTTATGAATTCAAGCTTAAGGTGGTTGTTAATATACACCGTCTTTAACAATCTTTTAATCAATTAACCTAGAAAACCTTCTATGTCAAGTTGATCATGCAATTAAGATCAAAGCATTCAATAGAAACAATAATCATGAATTCCACCGTCTATTCACGAAGTCTTGTGATTAAATTCTCCGCCTTTGATTAACCTTATTCCACCGTCTATAAGTTTAATCAAAGGATTCATCCATGAATAATCAAATTCCACCGTCTCTTTAATTATTCTAGTTGTAATTCAACCTAGAAGTAAAATAGGTGATCAAGCTATTATAATCCTAAGTGAATTTAATCGATTAAGCACGGAGAGATTCAATCTAGTCAAGGCAAATAGAAATAATTCAAATCTCACAAACAATCATGCATACAACTTCAACTAACTAGTTGGACATGAGAAATTTAGCTAGAAATTGTCATTGAAGAAGAATCAAACTTACAAGAGTCAAATTGATCTTCAATTGCAAAGTTAGGGTTTTGTCTCCTACCAATCTCCAAACTCAATCAAACTTAGAACATAAGTAAAAGATAGCATAATAATATCCAAATAACCCTAAGGAAATTATTTATATTATCTCTAAAAATATCCAAAAACATAAACTAAAGTCGGTCCAAAAGATCTCGCGGAAGCCCAAGTCATCTCCGCGTCAACTGCCGGAGCGCGGTTTGGTGCACTTGAGAGCGCGGGGGCGCTCTCCCTACTTTGGCCGCGCTCTGGCCACAACAACTCTGGTGACACTTCAGAGGCTGTTTTGACCCCCTTCGAGTTGGAATTTTGACTCGGAGTAAAAATATGAATTGTATCTCTTCGAGTTAGCTTTCCAGTGATACCAAATTCAGCTTCATCCGACCACTGTAGCTCCCAAACCAAGCATTGCAAGATAGAGGTGTCAAAATAAGACTCCAATGCTTGACCCGGATTTAAGCATTTTTATCCCTCAAGCTCTTGGGCCTTAGCTCTTCCAATCTTCACTTGCACCACTTTAAGACTCATCTTTATCCTCCACAATCATCTAAGATCCATCCCGTCCATGCTTGTTTACCTAAAGATCTGCAAAACCGAACAAAACAAGTGCAAAACCCGAATTTCCTAGAAAACCTAAAAACCTAGAAACTAAGCTAAAACCATGAAAATTAAACATAAATATACATCCTAAACACTAAATAAATGCGATCTATCAATTAACTAGTTAGCACAAGTGTTAATTGATTACATGAGTTGTTGACATCCAGATGAGTAACCTATGTGACAACGTTATTGGAGTTTCGTTGTATGATACCCAACTCGGGATAATGAGAAAAGATTTGAGGTCTATAATGGACTAGAAATGGAATCAACATTGAGATGTTCTAAATTGCCAATGGTATTGGCTTATGTTTCTTCAAGGATGGAAATGATAAAGTTTAGTTTTGAGAAGATCAATCAAGGAATGATCTTAGCATATTTGTCTTTGATATTTTAAACAGTTGGGAGAAAAATATCAATCCTTCAATATTGTGGTTAATAAGGCTTAGCCCTTATCGCTGAAAAATAATTTCAGTTTTGCTTGGGTTTTGAAGATTTTATATCAGTCAAACCTAATGTCTATGGTGGTACTGGTGAAACTATTAAGTTGTCGGCAAGTCTCCTAGCCACAAGTTCTTCCTTTGCAATGTGGTTTGAACTTGAGCTAATAAAAAGGTATATGTCTTCTCCTTATGGTTAAGTAAGAAGACAAGAATGATGGAGAAGTCTAGTTTGATTACCAATGTAGAATTGGGAAGTGTTTAAGAATATCATGTTTGATCATGTGCTTTTCCTTGCTATAAGGTATTGGAAACTAAAGGAACATCCTGATTTGAAGATAAAAGGATTGAAAGTCCTTAAATTAGTCGGAAGAGTTTGATAGTTCACTTTTGGATATAAGAATTTATATGAAGATTCACTTGTAAAAGGCTCATTGTTTTGTGAATGGATGAACTCAAGTATTGAAATTTTGTCAATGGATCATATTTGTCTAACTTTAAAGTAGTATGTCAAGGGAGACATACAAGTTGAGAACGACCTTCGAACAATCTTCCATGGATAAGAAGTGGTTGAAACCACATCTTTACTAAGGATTGCAAGTAAGTGGATTTGGGCGATCAATTCTTTTATTGAACTTGCGAAATAAAGTTGGGTTGAGATTAAGTTAAATCAGGCAGAGATTACTCAATACTATGGATTATTGAAAAGTCTAGCAGTATGTCTAATTGAGAAAAGTCAAGGAATGCCACCAGGTTCTATCTTGAGGAAGGAATGAATTATTACATTCGAAAGGAAATGTAGTACGCATACGTGAATTGGATTGTCTTAGGTCCTTTAAGGCTCAGTTTTAATTTGAAACTGAGTTGGTAAGGCCAACTAATGTGCAAATGTCAGCACAGAACTAGGGCAAAGTGTCAGTAGCATCATGAAATTAAGGTCAACAATTTTATTTGATGCATTGGCTTGACGCGTCCATTTCGTCATAAAGTAGCTAATCTTTGTTTCAGCGACATTCAAAGTTAAAGCCTGTATGCTTGTAGACTATTTCGAGTTCCTGTCAAGCTGTTATGATTTAAGGGATATTTGAAATTGTTTTGTGATTTTCTCTTTTGAGAAAAATCTTATGACTTTATAGAATTCAAGTATAAATTTTTAAAAAAAGAAGCAATATTAGTGTATTATAAGGAATTGAGAATATGATTTTCTACGGTTTTCATATTGGTGAGTAAGAATGTGATTTGTCTTCCATCTTGATCACATGGTAAGGCAAGATTACATGTCTTATTCCTATGAGAATGCAGTAAAGGATTATGTTTATTTTATCTCCCCATGCTGATCACATGGTGGAATAAGATCACATAATTCCTTGGGTTTTAAAGAATGGTTTCTAGTACGATTTGGCAATCGTATAAGTTTTGCAATTATATGAGTTTTGCAAGTGTAGTTGTTTGAGATGAAAAGATGCAAGCTTTCTTTTGCATTATAGCAATTTCTATATCTAGTATCTTGTAAAAATCCTTTGAGTTAGTACATCCTTGGTATCCTATACCATTTAAGGAGTATGGTCAAACTTCCCAAAACAGTTCGATTATAAGTAAAGAAATTTGGTAAGATTCCTTACAAATCTATGTTGGTCTCTAAAGAGCATGGAGTAACTCCGTACTTCTCTAAAAGTTTGGGATTGTTTTCAATCAACGATTATTGGAATTCTCTAAGCAGTTTGCTAGTAGTTCATCTTGGTTGACGTCATGACCTAAGAAAGTCATTGCCTTTTTAGCGGAATTGTCCTTGAAAGTAAGTTGATATGGACTCCTGGGATGGAACCCTTTATAAGGAATGATATTGTAGTAATCCTTTCTTTGGAGTAAAGGATGTACTAGTAATTTCTCCATTAGTTGTTAATTGTTTTCATGTTGTCTTGAAAATTTAAATCTCTTTGAGATAAGATAATCAAGTGAGGACTTTAAGCAGAACTCCAATGGGTCTGGAGTTTGGATATGTAAATTAGTATTGATATTCAATCTCAGCCTGATAAGTTGTTGGATATAAAGAGTGGACACGTGAGGATATGTTTTTAATCCTAAGAGTTAGTTTGCTCAACAAGTCAGAATGTTAAGTGAAGTCTAAACAGTTCTTTGATGAAAAAGACTGAAAATTGTCAATGGAGACAATTTTGTTGGAAATTATTGGACTAATGTATTATTGTCCAATATGTTGGTATAGTAATGCGTAAGAGTGTAGTTTGAAGTAGTTGAGAGAGATAACTACTTTTGAATGTCAGCATGCCCAAGCTGAGTTTTGGTTGAGAAAAGGATGTAAAGGATTGACAAGATAGGTTATTATCTTGTCATGTGTTGGATAAATTTCATATTCTTGGTTAAAGTAATACTGAGATTTTATCTCAAAAAGGAAATTGAGTAAGGATTTTAAGTAATCCTTGTAAAGAAATTAATTTGAGAAGGACTAAAGGTTTAGTTTGGATGACAACAAGGTTGTGCGAATACCCTAGGATTGTATTCAAAATTTGTTGACCAGATCAAGGAAAAGTAGTATGGGAAAGTAATATTGTTTAAGATCAATGGAGAAGATCAAGAAGGTAAGACACTGGGATTTGTTATTCAAGCTTATGGATTGCTTGATTTCAAAATTGTTCATGTGTATCTGTGTTGATGAGCTTTGAAAGCCTATTTCAAAGGAAGCATATTTAATTGCTTAATTAGTTCATCCTGGAACAAGTAAATGTATAAGGATTTAAGATAAAACTTTTGATGGCCTGACATGAAGCGAGTTGTCACCGAGTTCGTTTTAACATGTTTGGTTTGTCTGGAAGCCCTGATTGAGCATAGAAGATCAGATCGAATGTTATAGTCCCTTCCTGTTTCAGAATGGAAATGGGAAGATGTTACAATAGATTCTTGTCATTAGTTGTTCAAGACTTAATGAAAGAAAAATGCAATATTGAGGTTGTTAAGAAACTCATCTAGAGTGTTCTTTCTAATACATTTAAGATGACTTAAAGAGTACAAAAGTTAGCTGAGGTGTTCATATATGAAGTATTTCATCTTCATAAAACTCCAAAGACTATTAGCTCTGATTGCGATGGATGGTTCATGCCAAGGTTTTGAAAATAGTAACATCAATCTTTATGGAGTGAACTGAATGTTAGCTTGAGTTTGAGTGATTCCACATACAAGAATTTTGATCACACGATAAAGAAATGACTCTTTTAAGGCTTTATAAAGCCAGAGGTGTTGGTTGTCAATTTGTTGGAATGACAACACTGACAAGGTTCTCCATGGGCCAGATTTGGCCAAGAGAACAACAGTTGATATCGCTCTAGCACGACCAAGGGTGCTAACTGCTCAAAAGCAACAACAGTCGTGTGTTGTTTTAATTAGAGAGCATGTTGGGTTCACTGCAGAGAACAACGTTTTTGTTCTAGTATCTGCCTTGAAAGGCGTATTCCGATGAGGAAAGCAAGACAACGTAAATGCTTGCTATGTTGGATCTTTTGAGACACTGGAAAGAACTGATAAGCTTGTTTATCGGTTGGCATTGCCACTTTCAGTCCATTCTATTTGTAATGTCATCCTTGTGTTTCTTCTAAGATAGTATGCGTTCAATATATCTCATGTACTCAACAATAATGAGATGGATATTCAACCAAATGACACATGTGAAGAAAGGCCAGGTTGAATCGTGAATAAGAAAAAAATACCTTTGATTAGGCTACCTTGGCCTAAAAATGGAGGTGAAGTAAAGACTTGAGCAACTAGGCAGGAAATGGTGAGTCATTTTCCAAAGTTAAAGAACGTTGTAAAGAAGAAGTTTGGTAACTAAGTAGTGGTTGTTGTGTGCTTTGTGCAAAAGTAACATCATGTTTTTTAAAGGGGGTACTACAAACTTCTATATAGGTTTGTAGTGGTTGTGTGTGTGTATGCTTGTCCTATCCTTCCTTGTGATCTGAGTTCTCCTTGGTTTCGAGGACGAAACCATTTTTAAGGGGGTACTAATGTAATAACTGCTGTTTTTAAGGATATTTTTCAATTTTTCTCGGATATCCTTTTAACCTTTTTGTTCGTTTTAACGCTTAATCCAATATTTTTGTCGGAATTTAAATCCTAGAAAATTCTTCATGATATCCTAAAATCATAAAGAAATGATTTTATGGATCGGTGTGAATTCTAGGATTTTTCAGTGGAAAAAGAATATTTATTGGATAAGCCGTCTTTTTAATTATGTACTGTAAATGATTTAAAATACGAAACGGAAGCTTTAAAAATTGAAGGTAGCGTGATAAAATCATGGAAAATTGGTTTTGTTGGTCTACATAATTTACGGGAGGTTTTGTATTCAGTAAGTTTTTCCATCCGAGGTACATAATTTTACCGCTTTAACGCGAGTCCCGTTCCGAGACGGGTTTTGATTTTAAAAGCCACTTTTCTTTGCCTTAATTAGGAAGGAAACCAAAGAGATAAGTCAGGGGAGGCTCGGATTTTGGAATTGATAGACAGAGGAAGGATTGAGGGAGATAAGGACGACTACGGACTCGGGGAAACCGAAACCTTCACCGCCGGTAATTTCCTCTTCCCCCGTCCACCTCTTCCGCCTCATATCCTTCTTCATCTCCTCCTTCTTCCTCTTGGGATTTTTGGGATGCTACAAAAGAAGAACCAGAACCAAGAGAAGAATCAGCACGGAACGACGCTCGAGAGGAAAGAATTCATACCGCCGGCGTATCTTTGCATCGGTATATACGACGCCTCCGGTGATCGCTAGCTCCTCCGACCACCACCCACCGCAAGGGCCGCCGCCGGGCAATACTCGACCACCCTCGAGCTTGGGGATCGAGCCACTATCGAGCCAAACGAGCCATGGGCTCAAGTGATGGTATATACGATCGAAATTAATTAGCAGGTTGATTACGGAGCCAACGTAAGGACCTTTCGGTTCTGCTTTGCTAATTAAATTTATGGTTTTTATAATCTTGACGTTGATACGGTCCCACAGGTTCAAACCGCTCGAGAAACGGACGTCAAGATCTTCCGTCATAGCGAATACAAGTTTTGACACCGATTGGCAGGTAAAGGACTTCGGATAATTACTCGAGATTCGTTGTTAATCCGTTGGATCCGAGATTTGGTAACCTTTAAGAACTGTTGCTAATGAACAATTTTTATTTAGAAAATTGCTTCAAAAGTGAAGCGGATAATTAGTTATAATTCCGCCAAGATGGCTCCTTGAAGCATGATAACTAAGGATTTATTATATATCGATATTCGGAAATTAAATCGTTTATCAATTAGGAAGTTGTGGAATTTGAGTATACAAGTAAGAAGTGTTTCCGTGAGCTCGTTGTTGAGAAATCCTTTTGTTATATTTGGCAGAAGGGTGATAAAGATTACGGTTGGAATTGCTAAGGACGTTGAGCACGCCTACTAAGGCAAGTGGACGATTCTCTCTTGCGTTATTGTTATTAAATGAGGAATTGAATCCCATTTAATATTTGCATTGGGAACAACTTGTATGATTAATAAAATATGATAGGTTGTTGTTTTGTTAGAAATAATGACCATATTGTTATTCATTCAGTTTCGCGCTAGAACTGGATTTAGGTCCGTTGTATGTGACCTTGTATGTTTAGTTGTCTCATGCTGAGACATGGATATGGATTAACTTAGTTCAGGGATGTGAGCTTAGTCTCGGAAGCATCTCTTTAAAACTCGTATTAGGCAGTATCAATATTGATCCCCTAATACTTAGGTCATGACCATGGCCCGCTCTATGCTTGAGGGGTGACTATGCACTCTAGCTAAGTGCATTTATTAATATGTGTTGGTAGAGGATTATGGATGAAACATGCCCTCTAATCTCTCCATCATTGGGACCCGTGCTATTCGTTGTTCAAGGATGAAACATGCCCTCTAACCTCGATAGTATTGTGTTCCATTCAATATGTGTTGGTAGTGGATTATGGATGAAACAGGCCCTCTAATCTCTCCATCATTGGGACCCGTGCTATTTGTTGTTCAAGGATGAAACATGCCCTCTGACCTCGATAGTATTGTGTTCCACCGGCAGTAGTTCGAGCCGATTAAAAGTTGCCAACTTGTTTGTGAAAAGTTTTGAAAGTAATACAAGATAAGTGCGTTAGGCACATTAATGTACCCGAATGGTTAGTCTATTCGATAACCATTCTTGCTCCCGGTTACGAATAATTCTTAATCAAACTTTGATTAATTCAATTTGATTAGTCGACGGAGGCATTTCAAAATGTGATGTGATTAATATGAGTTCCCAACAATTGTTCATGCTTCTTAAAGGAACCACAAGCGGTGGTGTTCTCTCTCTTGATTATGCGAGTCTCCTTCTTATTCTCGATAAGACCGCTAACTGTTGGTTCATAATCCGAGTTTATTCGGATTTGGATGCCAATATGTTTAGTTATAACCATAAGAACCAAGTTAGTTTCTCCTCTTGCTTAGTCTTTCATTAGACTAACCCGTCCATCTTCTTTTCTTTTATATGGTCGGCTGGTGTCCACCGTTGGTTTACGACACATCAGGTTCTTCTTAGTAGTTGATTCAGGAGGCGGATTTAGAGGTTTGAAGCTCCAAAAGTTGAAGAAAGGTTTCCAATGGCTATACTTGAGTGAAGATCATGGTTTAACTACTTCAAAGCGAAGTTGAGTTTCAGAAATAAGAACTTAAGGAAGACTTGATGAAGACTTTGTTTAAATAGAAGGTTGTTCTATTTATTTACTAATTCTTTTTAAGTTAAGGCTTGTATAAGACCTTTTATTTTCTTTTCCTCTGTAAAGTTTTACTTAATTTTGTTAGGTTTTAAATGGTTTCATTTACCTTGTTCTAGTAAGTTCTGTCAGGTTAAAGCCTTGGGTAGCTTCGGTTTAGTCTTAATCGGGGTTACTGGCGGTAATACCTCCAGGGTAAGTAAGGGAGTGTTAAAATGTCATGTCCTTTTGAGCTATGTGGGTGGAGTGGTGGAATTACATTAGAGTCAAACGATCATGAGTCAGACACTCAGATTCAAGTTGAGGAGCAATCTACTACACTTGATGTGAGTTATGAAGATGAATTTGATGCCGAATACGAATTCACACCTATAAAGCAAGTTGAGCAGAGCATCACAGAGCCCAATGAAGTTTGTGCTGGCATAGAGATACTTACAGAGCCTAGGGAGCCTGAGACATCTTCACCCATGTGGAGTCAATTGTCAGAGGGTTTTGTGGTTTTGGAAGAAGACTCTTTTGTTGACCATGATGACTTCTTTGCTGATGAAGTAGACAACCATGAGGGAGAAAAACAACATGATACATCTATTAAGTCTCCCGCCGTCATGGTGTGCCCTATGTTAGGCCTTGACATCCCATGCTTTAGTTTCCCCACCTTCTCACATCCAGAGCTTATGGAGTTCCAAGATGAGGAACCAAGTCGACAACACATGGTGGAAGATGAAGAATATATGGAGTTCATCTTGGATAAAAGTGGTATTGCTGACAAGTGCTTTGATTCACACTGTAAGTATTTTCTAAAGCCACCACTTGTGCTGAATTCTTTTGAGCAAATTCCATCTCATGAAAATTGGGCACACATGTTTGATAAATTAAAACGGTCTTTGCAAGCTATAGTATGTATCTTTAATTTATCAATGTGTTACTTATGCTTTTCTAAGATGTGTGCACAGGGGTTTGACAGGTTATTAAGGGCATTGACAATGTCTAATCTTGTCCATTCATGCTAAGGGTCAAGCTAATGACATTAAACAAGCGCTTCTTGGGAGGCAACCCAAGGTTAGAGCAGTTTTGTTTTTCAGTTATAATCTTTTGCTTTTTAGGTAGTTTTGTTTGTGTGTTAGATATCCCAGGTCCAAAGATTGATAACCCGAAAAAGCCTTCACCACCACCGTTGGATTACCATCATTACCCGGATCACTAGAGTTTTGTGAGTATTTCTTTTTTCCTTCTTTTTACTATACTTTGGGGACAAAGTATGTTTTAAGCATGGGGGAAGGCAATTACTTTTGTATTGCATATAGTTGCATTAGTTTAGGTCATATTTAAAATTTTTGCATGCATTGATTAAAATTCTTAAAAATTGAAAAAAAGATCAGAAAAATTTGAAAAAAAATACAAAAATATTGCATTTAGGTTCTTATTTCCCCATTGTTTGATTCCACTTGTGTTTCTATGCTAATTATGAGTCCTAACCCATGATTTGCATGATTTGTTGAAGTTGATATGAGCATGATCATTGATTGATTACCTTGATTATAGGACTAAGCATGTATTTTAGCTTGAGTATTTGATTCATTCTGAAGTTCTAGACAAAAATTAGCCTTGTGAGAATTTTGGCCTTTGATGATATATTTGTTCTTTAAATTTCTTGATTGTATCACCATGATTATCTAGCTCTAGAACTTGCGTTAATACTCTTTTTTAAGGCTGCTTTATATGATTGAATGCATGCCATTAAGATGATTGAGGCAATGTTTCTTATTAGCCTCCTATTTCCCTTCCTACCTTACAAGATCCATGTTCTTGACACCCCTATTTCTTTGAGCTTTAAGCCTATTTTTGATAACTCCACAAAATGATTCCTAGCCTAATAAGCTTGACCCATAATCCGGGATTTAGGACTTTAGGTTGTGATTATGTTTTGTGTGAGTTTGATATAAGTATAGGGGAGTTGGAGGAAAGGTGGAAAAAGAGGAAATAAAACTCTTGTGTGTAAAGTGAAAAAAAATGAAGATGAAAAAGTATGTTGCAAAGCAAAAAGAAAAAAAATTGAGCTTAATTGTAAGTAGTCTTCATTAGTATGAAAGAAAGAGTTGAAGAAGGGGCAAAGAAAGAAAGAAAAATGAAAAAGAAACAAAGAGCTTGAAAGTGTTGATGGAGTTAGTAAAAAAAGTTGGGAAGTGAAGTAAGAAGAAAGTATAAATTTTGGGTTTAAATTAGTTCTTTATCCCGGATTTAGCACCACAGGCCAAATATGATCCCTTCCTAATTTCTCTTTACCTTGGCCCCATTACAAGCCTTAAAAAGACCTCATGATTTTTGTTATGTGTTTGATCCCCAACGGTGGAGATTTAGAACTCTGATGCAAGCATATGGTAGTATAGTTTTCATGGTTGATTTGGAGTGAAACACATACCCCTAAACACTTGAGAGTTTGAGTGCAAACACAATTATCTGGGTGAGGTCTAGAATGAATGGATGGTCTTTACTTTTTGCTTATCATAATGCATGTTAAGAAGTCTTGGTCGGGTTTTTGATTATATGTGAAATGCTTGTTTGATTTGAGATGGATGTATGATTGCATATCTGTGGTGTGTTTTGGATTTATGTCTTGCTTGAGGACAAGCAAGGGTTAAGCATGGGGGAATTTGATAGCTTGCATATAGGAGTAGTTTAGATGCATGTTTTATATATGTTTTAGCTAGTTTTAGGTTGGTTTTTAGGTAGTTTTTAGGTTTTTGTGTTGTCGGGTAGTTTGCGCTTGTTTGCTCGGTTTTGCAGGTTTTTAGATTCAGGAGCAACAGCGGGGCGAGGTTTGGATTGACCATGGAGGTGGTACATGACTTGAGGAAGCTTAGATTGATACAAGTGAAGATTGGAAGATCCAAGGCCCAAGAGCTTGTGTGAGAAGAAAGCTCAAACCCGGGCTATGCATTGGCGTTGTTGTTTTGACACCTCTATCTTGCAAAGCTTGTTTTGGGAGCTATAGTGGTCGGATGAAGCTGAATTTGGTATCAATGGAATGATAATTCAAAGAGATACAATTCACGTTTTTACTTCGAGTCCAAATAGCCTCTGAAGTGTCACCTAAATGATGAACCGAGGCAATTGCGCGGGATGACTAATTGCGCGACCGTGCATTGGTGTAAACCGCGCAATCGGAGATTTCACGCGGACATGTATTGGGTCGAAGGATTGAGCTTGATTTTTGGGCTTGGGTTATATCTTTCGAGTAGTGGTTTAAAGATAGGGTTTTTGAGAGATATTTTAGAAGACATATATAAACCTATGTTAGATTATTTTTCTCATAACTTTTATCAAACTTTGGAGGTTAGGGTTTTCTCTCAAGAGAGTAACTTTGAAACTCTTGTAAGTTTGATTTTAATTCAATTATGCATTGCTAAATCTCTTGTGTTTGACTAGTTATTGAAATCGTAGATTGCATAATATTGTGAGGTTTGATTGATTCTCAACAACTTGAATATGTTTTATTCCCTGTGCTTTAATTGAATCAAAGTTTATTCTAGGGTTTTGTTAGATTGATCACCTAATAGAATTTCTAGGTTAATTTACAACTAATCTGATCAAGTCCCGTTCGGGATTGATTAGATAAAGTAGCATCTATAATTGTTTAGACCCGTTCGGGCTATTCAGTTGTAGAAGGGAATAAATCCACAAATAACTTAGATGTCTGTTTGCTCTAAGTGTTTGTTTCTATTGATAACTTGACTCGTAAAGCTGTTGTTTAATTGAAAATCTAGATGTTGTTCTAGGTTGTTTTATGATTAGGGTTGTTTAGACTGTTAGTTCTTTTAACTAGATTTGAAGTTTGGGTCATAATCCTTAGTAGGAATATAATCCACAATAGATTATTCAAGGGAATTGAGAATCAAGATAATCAATGATCAATAAGCATATTTATGATGGATTTAACTAGTTGAACACGCTTGTCCTTCATATATTTAAATCATTTTTGCATTAATACTTATTTTTATTCTTGGATAGTAGTTTAGATAATGATTCTAAAAACCCCACTTTGGTCACTTGGCATCCAAGTAATAGCACAAATACACGAGTCTTTGTGGGATCGACCCTTACTTGCCGCTCTACTGAGTTGGTTAAGTTAGGTTTTTTTGATAGGTATTAACGACCACTGAAAATACCTCATCACCTTGTTCAGCTCAGATGGGCTAAACCAAGCCATCCACACAACATTGTGAGCCAGACGCATGCAAGGATGAGACCACTTATAGTTGTACTCACTAGACTTAGCACCAGTAGACCGAGACCAGAAAATGAACCGTTGATGAGCATTAGTCCAATCATCAATGTTAGAGGGCTGCTTGGTTATACCAAACACTTCATCAACCTCCCCATACCCTAAAACATGTGTCCTGCCAACAAGCTAAAAAGTAATCCTATCCTGCTCTGGCTCATCATCAGAGTAATCGGAAACTCCCTAGTCCACTCAGCAAACGTTGGAGCACTCATATGATGAAAATTTCCTAGTCCAGCATGCCCAAACATTTGCCTAGTGTAACTATCTAATCCAAGCTCCCTCATGGTCACCTGATCAAAGAACAAAGTGGTGACCAATTTCTTCTCCTCTAAAGATTTCCTTCAAGCCTCATGTATCCTTGAGTACTTAGATTTAGAGGACGAACTATGCTTCCAAGAACTTATAATCAACAATTAAAGCTAGAGATCCGAATAAAAGAGGAAGAGTTGTAGAAAAATAACCCAGAGATAGAAGCGTCGATCGTTGGTACAAATTCGGTGATCGATGGGATGAAGGCGGCGGTCACTGCTTTGAAAGTGGCGGTCGTTGCCTTGAATTTCTCTCTAACTTCAATGCATCTAGCGGCGGTCGCTGGTGGCACGGTCGGTGGTCACCACTAGGCTGGCAGCTAGGGAGCCAGGTCACTGGTGGGGTAAACTTGGAATCTCTCTCCTCTCTTTCATCTTCTATCCCTTTTTTTTCTCTCTCCACTTTTTTTCTCTATTTTTTCTTACTCTCCTTCTACCTCTTTATTCTTTTATCTCCTTTTTTTTTCTTTTTTTCTTTTTTGATTTTATTAAGAAAGAAGAACGAACTTGAATTGGCAGCGGTCGACGCTTATTAGGTGGTGGTCGGTTCCTTTTCCATAGCGCGGGTGGCTGATGGCGCTGTGGGCTGCGACCACTGCTATTTAGGCAATGGTCGCCGACATATAAGTGGCGATCGTTGCCTTTAAACCGTAGCTAAGGCTCTTTTGTCTCATTTGGGGGTGGTTGCTACCCCTCCGTTATGTGTTTTCGACCTTTTGTAGGTTAGTTCGACATAAAAAAAATAAAGAAAAACTGAACAAAAAAACTAAGCTAGAAAAAGGAAAAGAAGGAAAGTACTTAGGTTGGGTTGCCTCCCGACAAGTGCCTGAGTTAACGTTGTGGCTCGACGTCGCCAACTTATTAGTGTTCAACATCAGGCTTTGTTAGGATTGCGTATTCAATTGTGTCCTTGGTGAATCCTTCATGATACTTCTTCAATATTTCATCATTCACCTTGGACATTGTGTGTCTTCGCATCATACAACTAGAGTGCGCCATGAGGAAAAACTCTAGCAACCATGTAAGGCCCTGCCCAACATGATCTCAGCTAGCCCGGACAAAGTCTAGGGCGAGACTAAAATAAAAGGACTTTTTCCCCAATTTTGAAGTCCTTTCTCAAGATGCTTCGGTCATGCCACGCCTTAGTCCGCTCCTTTTAGTAAATGGAATTGTCAAAAGCTTCAATCCTTGCTTCCTCAAATTCTTGTAACGGGAGCTTTCTAGCCTCCTCAAGCTGAAATCGCCGCCCACACAACCAACAATTATCCCTAGGAATGACACCAATTTGATAACGATAATTTTGTCGTGCAAATTACGGTTATGCAAAAGAGTCCAAACTAAGAAAAAAACTATAGTCTTTAGTAAGCGTCGAATCCATAGGGAGACATATTGATAGTTTTTGTTTGAAAAGCTGGAGGCTTTGATTTTGATGGTTCCAAACGTCTACCACGTGAACGACCTCGAGTCTTTGAACAGAGTCGCCAACGTCAGTCAGGTCGTCGACGTGTGTTGAAAGCAAATCTCGGAGATCTTGAAGATGTGTGCGGTCTTTGGAGTTTGGATAGTATAATCTTGTTTTAGGAAAGATCTCATGAGAATTATATTGTTAGCCGATTATTGCCTTTGCCCTAAGCCGTTTTTATTGTAATCTTTTTATAAGCTTAGGATGATTTTGTAAAGATAATAGAAATAATATCTTGCCATAACCGAATTCGAAGATATTATTCTCTTTTATCTGACCTAATTTGTGTGTATTTAAGCTAAGGCTTTAGGTTATAATACTCACCAAATCATACTCCATATTTGTGTTAAGAAAGAAAAGAAAACGAGAGTTCGGGAGACGTAGGCTAGCTAGACGGGTTGAGGGTTGTAGTTACTCGGTTCACAACGAGTTCTAGAGTGCTTGGGAAGTAGGTCTAGATCCAGGGTGTTCGTGTAAACAATCCTAAAGATCAATAAAGCAAGCTACGACTTTTAATCCTTCCAAGCGAGAACTTGGAAGGGAGTGGTTTTCACACTTGGTTGATAGAGTTCATCAATCAAGTGTTTTCACTATAAAATATTGGTGTGTCAAGTAAGTCTTTCTTGTAGTTTATTTCCGCTGCATTTACTTAAGAGGTTGACGAATTAGTTGAGGTCGACAACTTAGACGTACTAACGATCCTACAATTGGTATCAGAGCCTGGCTCTAGATCTGTTTTAGTGCTTCTAATTTATAGGAAAGATGACTTCGACAAACACAACAATCAGTGATTCGTTTTGGAAGCCACCAGTGCTCAAAGCTGGTGAGTATGATTGGTGGGTCGAGCGAATGGAGACTCATATTTGCTCACTCGACGGACAACTCTAGAAGGTTATCGAGATGGGTCCTAAAACTTTTCTCACTGTTGATGGAAAGGAAGAGAAAAAGAAGGAGGACTATGGTGATGCTGAGTACAAGAAGCTAGAGAAGAACGCTCGTGCTAAGAAGGTTCTTCACCATGCTCTAACCCCTAGAGACTTGAAGAAGGTTGTCCAGTATAAGATACCTAAGCAAATTTGGGATGCTCTCAAAAGGCTCCACCAAGGAAATGATGATGTGAAGAATGATCACATCATTGCTCTAGAAAGAGAGTATGGAAGAATGAGTCAAGAAAAGAATGAATCCTTGGGTGACTATCACTCAAGATTTCAAGTTGTGGTTAGCTAACTTGAGTCTCTTGATGAAAAGCTTCCTCAATGGAAGCAGGTTAGCAAGTTGATCCAAGGGCTCAATGCAAAATGGAATGAAGTTGCTGCTGTGATTCTAACCAACAGTGAGACCAAGTCACTCACCTTGGAAGATGTCATAGGAAAGTTGACTATGTATGGAGGAATAAAGAAAGACGAGATGATCGCCTCGAAACTAACAAGGTTAAGAACATTGCCTTGAAAGTTGAAAGGGCCTTCGATCTTGCACAAGGTGACGATGATCAAGTTGAAAGGGCCTTCGAACATTGCCTTGCATTCATTTCAAGAGCTATGAAAAGGCTTTGGAATCGCAATAGTAAAAATCCATCTAAAGGGATCGAACCTGTGAGAGACATGAAGGAAGTGATCTGTTATCATTGTTCGAGAAAAGGACACTTTGCAAGAAATTGTGTCAAGAGGAAGTTAGAAGGAGACAAAAGCGCTTTGTTGGCCACTTGGGATGATTCCGATGCTGAGGATGAGGCAAGTCAACAAGGAGAATTGTGTCTCATGGCTATAAATGCTCCAAAAGAGGTATATGATTCTGAACTTTCATCTATTTTGTCCAACAAAACAAAAGAACAGTTGCATGCTATCATTGAGAAGTTGGGAACCCAGGTTACCAAACTCAGTGAGAAACTTGAAGAAAAAGAAGATAATATCTCTAATTTAATGGATGATAATCACGATTGGTCTCTTAAATGTTCTAAGTTAGAGAAGAAGTCTTTGGATTCTGAGTCTATTGCTTGCAAAATCTGTGATAATCTTAAAACAAAAGTGGATGACTTAGATAAGAAAGTAACTAACCTTGAAGGAGAAAATCTCATGCTAAAACTTGGAAATGCTAAGTTAGTCAATGACCATGAGAAAGAAAAGGCTAGCGATGAGTCTAAAAAGGAAAAATGGATAGAAGAGTTTGTTGCTAAGAAAGCTGCTGAAGAATTTGCTAAAACTTTTGTAACTTTAAGACCTGGACTTGGATATTCCTATTTGCCTAAGGATTTGAAGACTCTGTGTCCACCCGAACCTAAAGGTAACACACTTGTATGTAACAACAAGGGAAGTTGTTCTACTTCAGAGGTGTGGAACCAAGGCAAAGGTAAGCGACCTTGGTATTCAGGCCAGAAAGCACACACAATCTGGAAAAAACAAGTTGAGAATTTGAAGCCATCAAAAATCGACTTTCAAGCTCGTATTAATAACAAACCGGTCTATCTTGGGTATAACAAGTATGTTGGTCTTAAGAGTCATAAAACTTGTTGGTATTGTGGAAAAGAAGGTCATCTTCAACATGGGTGCAGGAAAAAGAAAAGGGATAGCAAATCTTATGGACTTTGGGATGCTCATGAACGTGATCCTACCATAGATCCTGAGAGAGTCTATAATGTAAGATGTTCTGTAAATCTTCACGTTGTCCAACCCAAAAGAGTTGTTAAACAACTGTGGGTTCGTAAAAACTGACTTTTACCTTGTAGAATGAAGTGAGAGAAAGCGGTACCTGGTTCTTCGATAGTGCGTGTTCAACTCATTCATCTTATTTCATCAACAAGAAGGTAGCAACATCACCTTCTGTAATAATAGTAAGGTACAAGTCGTAGGTATTGGAAAGGTAAGAATCTCTAAGAACTTTTGTGTCAACAACGTCAGCTATGTCAAAGGTCTTAGATACAATCTCTTAAGTGTTTCCCAACTATGTGCTAACAATCTCTATCAAGTAGTTTTTGATTCTCATGGATGTCAAGAAATTGATGTTAGCTCAGGTAAGACTCTTCTGAAGGGAACTTGTGAGAACAATCTTTTTAAAGTTGTTCCCTAGCTCTTGCCTGAAGAAAAGTTGTGTTTTCAAGTGGTCGAAGACGTTGCCAACCTCTGGCATAACAGATTTGGTCATGCGAGTCTACAACTTATCTACAAACATCACAATAAAGAACTGGTACGTGGATTACCTAAGATTGATCCACACAAGTATGAAATCTGTGAAGCTTGTGTGAAAGGGAAACAGGTTAGATCCTCATTTCAATCGAAAAAGGAGGTAAGTACATCTAAATCTTTGGAATTAATTCATATGGATCTTTGTGGACCTATGTGTGTGAAAAGTAGAGGATGTAATAGATATGTTTATGTTATTGTTGATGATTTTTCACGGTATCCTTGGGTGTTTTTCTTGTCTTCCAAAGACCAGGTATTCAAAGAATTCAGTGCGTGGAGGAAGTCAACAGAAAAGGTGCTTGGAGTAACTTTGGTCTCAATTCGATCTGATCATGACACAGAATTTGAAAATGCTCAGTTCTTGGACTTTTTCAAAGAAAATGGTGTAGGTCACAACTTTTCAGCCCCAAGGACTCCTCAACAGAACGGTGTTGTTGAGAGAAAGAATCGAACTTTGGAAGACATGTCGAGAACCTTGCTGCTTTCAAGTGGTCTTCCAAGGAATTTATGGGGAGAAACTATTAATGATGCTTGTTATGTGTTGAATAGATCTATGGTACGTCCTCTCTTGGGGAAGACACCCTATGAGTTGTTGAGAGGAAGAAAACCGAACGTCGCCCACCTAAGGACGTTTGGTTGTAAATGTTTTGTGCACAACAACGACAAGGATAATCTGGGCAAGATGGATGCTAGAAGTGACGAAGGAACTTTTGTGGGCTACTCTCAACATAGCAAAGCCTATAAAGTCTTCAATAAGCGAACAAGGAAAGTAGAAGAAAGTGTTCATGTTGTTTTCGATGAGAAAACAATGGGAGGAAGCTCTATTGAAGAAAAAGATGAAGGAGATATAGGTTTTCATCTCTATGATGAGTCTGGAGATCAAGTTGTTGAGATTGTCCGAAGTCCTGTAGTTGACAACCCAGAACAGGTGAACGACGCAGAGAATTCTGATATGCCTGCTTTGGAAGAGGCAGAAGAAAATGCAGATTCTGATGATGTTGTGTCTGATCCAAGTGAAGAATCCGCAGAGATAGATAATTCTAACACTGTGCAGGGTCAAAATAGCAAGGTGGTTGACCTCACTCAACTTCATTTGAACTATCAGCAGAAAGATGCTCACCTAGTAACCAAATTCATCTCAGACTACTCAAAAGGTGTTCAAACATGTTCTTCACTTCAGAATTTTTGTGCCTTCAACGCATTTCTCTCTATCATGGAACCCCAGAACGTGGATCAAGCCCTAAAAGATCCTGATTGGGTGTGTGCTATGCAAGAAGAACTTCATCAATTTGAGAGAAACAAGGTTTGACACCTAATTCCACGACCCAAAGACATAACTATTATTGGAACACGTTGGGTATACAGAAATAAGCTTGATGATTCTGGAAACGCTGTGAGAAACAAATCAAGACTTGTGGTTAAGGGGTATAACCAACAAGAAGGGATTGATTATGATGAGACATTCGCTCTTGTAGCACGTCTAGAGGCAATTCGTCTCTTGATTGCTTATTCAGCTCATCATGGATTCAAGCTTCAACAAATGGATGTTAAGACTGTCTTTCTAAATGGCTTTCTTAAAGAAGAAGTTTTCGTAGAACAAACCCTAGGCTTCAAAGACGTCACCCACTCAGATCATGTATTCAAACTCGACAAAGCACTTTATGGGTTGAAGCAAGCGTCGCGAGCCTGGTATGACAGGCTCTCTTAGTTCTTGTTACAATACGGATATATTCGAGGACAGGTGGATAAGACCCTTTTTCTTCTTAAAGAGGGAAAGCACACTCTGGTTGTGCAAATCTACGTTGGCGACATCATCTTTGGTTCTACAGATGATAAACTTGTGAAGAAGTTCGCTAACCTCATGGTCAGTTAATTTGAAATAAGTTTGGTTGGTGAAATTAAGTTCTTTTTAGGACTTCAAGTTGTTCAAGGAAGTGAGGGTACAAGAGTACATCAACAAAAGTACCTCAGGGAGTGTGTCAAGAAGTTTGGCTTGGATAATTAAAAATCCTTTGATACACCTATCTCTCCCACCACTTATTTAGGAAAAGATGAGAATGAGAAGAAGGTTGACCAGACTCTATATCGAGGGATTATAGGTTCTCTACTATACCTCACGGCAAGCAGACCGGACATCATGTTTAGCATATGCTTATGTGCTAGATTTCAATCCGATCCAAGAGAATCTCATCTCAAGGTTGTTAAAAGAATCCTAAGGTATCTGAAAGGTTCTGATGATTTGTGCTTATGGTACCCAACCTCTTGTGACTTTGGTCTAGTCGGGTACACAGACGTTGATTTTGCTGGGAACAAGGTTGATCATAAGAGTACCTCTGGGATGGCTCAATTCCTTGGACCATGTCTTGTATCATGGGGGTCCAAGAAACAGAATTCAGTTGCTCTCTCTACTGCAGAAGCTGAGTACATAGCCGTTGCCGCGTGTTGCACTCAACTTCTATGGCTCAAGCAACAACTCCATGGCTTTGGCTTGAGATATGATGCCATACCTATTCTATGTGAAAATACAAGCACAATAAACATCTCAAATAATCCTATCCAACACTCACGAACCAAGCATATTGAGATTCGTCATCATTTTCTTCGTGACTGTGTTGAGAAAGGGTTGGTGACCATGGATTTCTGCCGGACAAGTGAACAACGTGCTGACATATTCACTAAGGCTCTCAATCGTGAACCCTTCATCCAGTTCCACATGGAGCTAGGTATGATTTCCCTAAAACAAGCTATTTCCCATTTATTTTCCCTCAATGATTGGCTAGATTAGATATCCTATTTATGATTCAAAAGTTTTATGATTTTAAGGTGTTAAATTTGAATATTTCCTTGTTACATACTCATGAACCATGCACATCATAATGTCTTCATTCTTTGCTTCTTGAGTTATGTATTGAGTGCATATTGAAACCATTCTTTGAGCCCAAAAGAGTCTAAACCTGATGTTCCTAACACTCAATACAAGCACAAATGACAATTGACTCTACAACCTACCTAAGCCTGTCATGTTAGGGAGTCTCTATGAGCCTATTTTTATATGTTTTGATATAAACGGAGACTTATCTACTTGATTAACAAATCCACATAAATTATTTCCCCTGGTTCTCTTTGGCACCCCGTGCAAAACCCCAAAGAACCAGGCGTATTCTCTTTTCAATGGATGTTGGCAACTTGAGTGAGGTTGGTGCGACTGTGCATTACATGAGGAATGTCATTTTTCTGGAAAATTTGCTGGTTAAGTGGTTGATGCAGAACAGGTTGAGAACGTCAGTTTCAGAGTAAGACAAGAATCACCTTTCTCCAACGGTATCTTTTCAAAAATCTGGAAATCTTTTTGCCAAAGGAAATTGCCTTTTCAGTTGCATTGATTAAAGATCTTGGGAAGATCTAGTTTCTATCTAATCAACTACAGTTCAAGAATAAATAAGGAGAAGGATTTTGGTTAAAAGGTACGATTTCTCTCTCTCGTGCATTATCTCGCTCTCTTGCTCTTCTCAATCTCTCTGCAAAACCCTTTTCTCTCCCAAAAAGCTTCAACATTTTACCATCAATGGCGTCAAACCTTAACCCTAACCTCTCATCCCCCATTCGTGGAACTGAAACTCCACGAACCGTAGCTCTCAAGCTTAGGAAAGTGGTTGATCCTCAAACCCTAGCTTTGCTCTTACCAGCCATTCAAACTACCTACAAACTCGCTTCACCATTGTTACTCGAATGCCCTCAAATCAATCCAACTCAAGAACCAGGCCAATCCTCTCTTAATCCCACCGAATCTCTGCCAAATCCTCAAGAAAACCCTCCTACTCAAATCTCAACAGAGAATCTCCCCCCATCTCCACAAACATCTCTGCCCAATTCTTCAAAACCCGCAGAGAACGAGCAAGATGAGATCGAGTCTATGCTCGGAGTTGAGAGTTCCAAATCTCAGCACATGCAAGGGGATTTCGATTCCTTTCAGGAGGTAGTGAAATCAATCGAGGCTATGGAGTCTCAAGAAAAGGAATCAGAACCAGTCGCCGCGGAGAAGACGACTATTGTGCATTTGGCGGGAACAGACGCTCAGGTCATTGACCCTGAACAGGTCGTTTACCCAAGCAAGGTGATCGACCCCATTGACAACCCCGATTCACCTCTTCTGCCACTAAATATCGAAGGTCAGGATGACTCTGAACAAGGTACTCCCAGTGATCCTAAGCTTTCTCTTTAGAAATCTGTTGCGTCGTCATCTAGAAAATAATAAAAAGAAGAGATTGCTAAGCAGTTATTTGAGTCTGAAAAATCCAATGAGGATGATGTGGTGATCACAAAGGAGTCAAAGAAGCCAAAAACTAAGGGATCTAGTGCTAAGGTTACAGGAAAAAGGGGTACAGAATCGACTCCCACACTTGTTGGATCCTAGGGTGGTGACTCGGTTATGTCCAAGAAAACTGTAAGGTCCAAAAAGAGTAAAAAGGCACCCACCAGGTCAAGTGGTCGACTTGGTGCTAGTGGGAAACCTAAAAAGGGTACTGGAGAAATCAAAGGTGATGGATGTAATATGGTTGAGGGTGAATTCGTTAAGGAACTCATCATGGACGATGAGTTCATCGAGTCAACAGGTTTAAAGGGTGTTTCTGAGTTGTTGTCGGTTCAAGGATGTGATCATCTGTTTCATGAGGAAGAGAAGTTTAACCCTAGGTTGGTAAGGGAATTCTACAGGTCGTTGACTGTAGAGGATAGGGAAAAGACGACCATGGGTCATTATGAGCTTAATGGAGAAAAGTTTGCACTGTCGAGTACGGTGTTAGCCACTCTTCTGAAAGTGCCACACAAGGGATTTGCTGAATACCATAGAGGTGCGTGGCTTGAGGAAGTTGATTCAGCTGAGTTACTCAAGAAGGTCACACAGGTCGATGATGTTGAAGGTGGTTCCTTTTCCACAAACATTATGTGTGCCGAGAGGAAGGTTCTTTTTACTTGGGTCATCAGTAACCTGATTCCCCGAGAGCAAAAGAGGAGTATTGATATGATCCAAGACATTCTTGTCATGGATAAAATTCTCAACAAGGAACTTGTCAACTTTGCTAGAGTGCTACTTCTCCACATGGAATCTGTCAAGGACAGTACTTGACATGCTCTTCCCTACGGCTCAATCATCAAGAAGGCGCTTCATTATCATGAGGTTTATGAGGCTGATGAAGAAGTGGAACACGTTCGCCACCTGAACTCTGACATCGTTCGCAAGATGGGCTACAAACTGGTTAATGATCAATGGGTGTCAAGGGATGCAGGCAAGGATGTTGTTCCTGATGCTGAGATGGAAGATGTTGAGTTGGAAGATGCTGAGTTGGGCATCAATGCTGAAATAAGGGAAGGTTTTCAACCTGGTTCAATCATGAAGCTACTAGTTGATATACAACGCCAGAACCATGATTTGCTTGAGAAGGTTGGGCAACTCCTATCAGGTCAAACTGCGCTCAAGGCTGATGTTCATGACTTATCTGTTGCGCTTGATGACCTGACTAAGTCCGGGACTTAGCTCGAGTAGCCGACATCCAGTTCCCTTCACTTTTCCTAGCACATCTACTATCTCAAAAACATCTCTTCGGTTTCATTTCTGTCTTTTTGCTTTCTCTATGGCATGTTTGAGACTATTTTGCTTTTGCTGTTGTGGTTTTGTGTGTACGTTAGATAATTTTCTTGTTTACCCTTGTTTGATTATCTCTTTTTGCATGATTATTTAGTTTGTTCTTTTTGATGATGCCAAAAGGGGGAAAGGTTGGGGGTAGATAAAATAATGGGAATATCAATGCTGAATTTCATGTGGGTTATCCAACATAGGGGGAACTTTTGGCAAACTTGGTGTCATTGCATATTTTGTTCGATATTTGGTCTTGCCATGTTTATACAGGATGAAAGGAGTTTGTCACCATCAAAAGGGGGAATTTGTTAGAAAAGCTAGATGCTTTGATTTTGATGGTTCCAAACGTCTACCACGTGAACGACCTTGAGTCTTTGAACAGAGTCGCCAACGTCAGTCAGGTCGTCGACGTGTGTTGAAGGCAAAACTCGGAGATCTTGAAGATGTGTGTGATCTTTGGAGTTTGGATAGTATAATCTTGTTTTAGGAAAGATCTCATGAGAATTATATTGCTAGCCGATTATTGCCTTTGCCCTTAGCCGTTTTTATTGTAATATTTTTATAAGCTTAGGATGATTTTGTAAAGATAATAGAAATAATATCTTGCCATAACCGAATTGGAAGATATTATTCTCTTTTATCTGACCTAATTTTTGTGTATTTAAGCTAAGGCTTTAGTGTATAATACTCACCAACTCATACTCCATATTTGTGTTAAGAAAGAAAAGAAAACGAGAGTTCGAGAGACGTAGGCTAGCTAGACGGATCGAGGGTTGTAGTTACTCGGTTCACAACGAGTTATAGAGTGCTTGGGAAGTAGGTCTAGATCCAGGGTGTTCGTGTAAACAATCCAAAAGATCAATAAAGCAAGCTACGACTTTTAATCCTTCCAAGCGAGAACTTGGAAGGGAGTGGTTTTCACACTTGGTTGATAGAGTTCATCAATCAAGTGTTTCCACTATAAAATATTGGTGTGTCAAGTAAGTCTTTCTTGTAGTTTATTTACGTTGCATTTACTTAAGAGGTTGACGACTTAGTTGAGGTCGACAACCTAGACGTACCAACGATCCTACAGTTTTGTATGAATTTTTTGTCAAACAAGTAACAAGGGGTTTTATGTTTGTAAGTAAGTCTAGATCATGCAAAACTAACAAAGGCAATAAGATTGTGTTTATTGAGATTTGGGAAATTACTTATCCAAATAGATATCTACATTTGAATGACAAGTCGATCATCGATTTCGTTCAATATCGCTAGCACATGGAACTTCCAATTCCTTTTCAAATATAACTAACATCACAACCATATAAAATTAGTCCTAACAAATTGAACAACCTTGCAACCATCAAGATTCAATTCAAAAGCAACAATAAGGATAGGAATATAATAGGATACAATTCTAACATAAAACAACCAATGTTTATCCTAGAATGCAAATCAATTCTCTTTTGTATATGACTAGCATAACCGGATAATAGTACAATGTAGTTGCTACTACGAAATAGAGATGCTAAACTAGTAGCACTTTAAATCTAGCAAGGAGATCTAATAACAACATCCCTAGATTATCAGGCTAGAAATTGTTGAAACCAATCAATAACTATTCAAGCAAGAGAGTAGAGCAAATCCATGCAATAGATAAAGGATATAAATGTCACAACTAAAATCAATACGAAGATTCAACTATCTGACTAAGGAAAATTGGCTTAGTTCTCCACGAGAGTAGAAAAGCTCTAAAAATAATGATAGGAAGTAGTATGAGAGTTCCAACTCTCTAAAACCCTTATATAGTAGAAACCTAGGTCTCCAAATACATAAATCCAGAAGATACAATCTAATAAACTATTACTTAAACTAATATAACACGTGGAACTTCAAAACCGGAGGGTTGACATAGGCAACGGTCGTTGCCTGGTAGGCCGCGGTCGCCACCAGTACAGTTTGCTGCTTCTTCGCTTTAGCTCTAAAACTGCTCCAAAGTATGTCTTCATCTCCTACTCTCCAAAGCTCCAAAACTCCTCCAAAGTTGTAGGATCGTTAGTACTTAAACGAGTCGGCGACTCCTGCGAAGTCGTCCACATTGAGTAATAAAGAAGCGGAATAATCAGACAGTAAAAACAAGCGTTACCAACAGTCAATGACAAGCGATGTATAGTGGAAATTCCTTATAAACCAACTAAATTACTTACAGAAAAACACTCCCTTCCAAGCTTCTCACTTGGTCGGATTTCAACAGTCCTTAGACTCGCTCTATTGATTTCTTGATTGTTTACAAAGCTCTCCCGTGTACAAGAATGAATCCCACACCCTTGAACCACGCTCTACCTTTTCACTCACACTCTGAATCTCACGCTATGCCTAAGAACACTCGACACACCAGTCGTATGAATCTCACGCACAAGTTCACTCTTTCTTTCTTACACAAATTGTAAAAATGACGCTTAAAAGTCTTTCCACTATCCTAAACACGAAGGTATTTAAGCTAGGGCAAGAGATATCTCATCTGTATCAAATCCCATTCGATTAGGGAAGTGACACACACTCAATCCTTACATATCTTTCCAAATATACATTAACACATACAATGAAATATTCTAGGAGAATCAAATCGTCTTCCTCTTGATTTTAGCACTCTTTTATGATGATCTTCTCCTAAAATAGAATGACCTAGCTGTCTCCAAATGCACGCACACACGTTGTGCGTTCCTTCCTTAAATAGATTATTCACCAGCTGGTCATGTCAGTGACTTTGCCAAGTCGCCGAATCGACTTGCAACCTCGGAGTCACTGACTCTGGAACCATCAAAACTCTATCTTCTAACAAATTCCCCCTTTTTGATGGTGAAAAACAACCTGTTTTGCTAAAATCTTTGCATCATACATGCAATATCACAAAAAAGAGCAAAGCACAAAAAACAATAAAAAGTTCCCCCTAAGCTTACTAACCACATGGTTTCAGTTTTTAGATTCCCCTAATAAATCTATTCCCCCGGTTAATTCCCCTTTTGGCATCATAAAAAATATTGCTAAAATAAGAAAAGAAGTCAGAGGCAAAATATGAAAACTTAAAACATAATATCAAAACAGTCATAGATATTCATCCACCAAAGCAACAGATAATGTACGATGCAAAAACAAACAATCCAGAAATGCAGTACAACCATATCGAACTAAAAAGAAGTCTTTTAAAAGTGGGGAGATAATGTGGAAAGGGTAGAAGAAAGGGGTAGAGATAGTCATGGATGAGCACTAGTCACTGACTTCAAGATCCAAAGTCGTTGAGCCTTTCCTCTATAGCACTGATCTTGGACATCACATTGCCAACCATGTTCTGAACCTTCTTGAGCATCCCCTTCAGAATCATATTCTGCTCCCTAAGATCTTTTAGTTCATCGGTCACTTGAGCAGATTTCATTCCCTCTTCCTGGTGATCCTTGTCACTGACCTCAGAAGCCTTTGACACCCATTGTCCATCAACCCAGTTCCAACCAAATTTCCCGATCATTTCCTGGTTCAGGACCTTGGTGTTGAGGACATCACCACCATCCACATAGACCTTGTGTTCAGCCATCAACAAGGAGATCAGCATGCCATAAGGAAGCGCGTGCTAATCAGTTTTAAGCACATGTTTCATGTGGAGCATCATCAGTCTAGGCATGTCGACCTTCTTCCGCCTTAGAATCTTGTCCATAACCAGCAAGTCTTGAATGGAGACAGCATTTCACTTGAGTTCTCTTGGAAGCAGGTTGCTGATGAGGTAATTGAACATCACCTTCTTTTCAATTCCCATCTTGTTGACCAGGTAGGGACTGGTGAAATTGTCATCACTGTCACTGACAGTTCTGATGATCTCACGGTCATTGACCCCCTCTGGCCAAACTCCTTTGTAGTACTCAGCAAATCTTTCATGAGGTATCTCCAAGATTGCACTAACATCCTTACTCGTGAAAGAGTATTTCTTCTTCTCAACAGTGTATCGTCCTATGGTCATGTTCCTAGTGTCTTCGATCTCCAGGGATTCCTAAAACATCTTGACCATTTGAGGATTGTACTCGTACTCTGCTTGAATTAAGTGACCCCATTTCTGCTTCTTGATCTAGTCATTGACCTTCGTTAGTTTGAACTCTTCCAAGAAATTTTCGTCCCACACCAGATCTTTAGTAAATTCCCTAGAAGACATATCAAGAACAACACCAGTCTTCTTCCTTTTGCTCGACCCAGCACCAGATTTTGGTGGTGACCACCCCCTTTTCTTCCTTGTGACCTTCTTTGAAAAAGAAGAGTCACCGCCCTCTGAAACAGCTTTAGGGGTTCCCCTTACCCTTTTTGGCTTTAAGAGCCACAACCTTGGCTCTAGCACTGGCCGATCTAGTCTTAGGGCGAAAGGGAGGAGGCATCTCAATTTCATCCTCTTTTAGGAACCCAAAGTCATCACCAAATAAATCCTTTTCCATGTTTCTCTTAAATGAATAAGCGTACTTTCATTTTTTTAGAAGCCAAGATAGGATCAAAGTGAGTACCTTCTTCAGAGATTTCAACAGATTCCTTTGGAGAGACCTTCTTGTCAGAAACCTTGTTGTCCTCTTCCATAGTAGCGTCTTTGTCAGTGACTTTAGGAGAGTCAATGACATCCTTTGTCTGATCCTTGCCAAATAGCCGTTGGGCCTCTTCTGCCTTTTCCTCAAAGGACCCGACAACAGTTTCCATTTCCTCAAACTTCATTGATTCCAAATTAGGAGTTTTAACTTTCTCTTCCTCAACATTCTCTTTCTCCATGGGTTTGGGTGTGGAGGAGTCATCGGTTTCTGGAACAACCATCGGTTGCGCCGCTTGGCGCGGTATTCTAGATTCCGGTGAGAGGGTTAGGGTTTCGGTTTCTTTTTGTGGGGATTGAGAAATTTGGGGTTTTTTAGTGGGAATGGGAGACGTGGGAGTTGATTTTGGAGGATAAGGGAAGGGTTTTGGTTTTTTGGAGAAGAGGGTTAGAGATGGTGTTTCAATGGCGATTGGAGGGGCGATTGAGGGAGATGCTTGCCCAGACATGAGAGCATGAAGAAATTCGTCACCAAAGAGGGGAATGATTTTCTTCTTTGCCGATTCTAGACTCTCGGCTTGGGTTTTGGGAGAAACGGGGAGGTTTGAGGTGTTGGAAGGAGACGCCATTGAAGGGGTTTGAAGGTTTGAGGGTTTGAGTTCGAGTTCGAGTTCGATCGATCGAGAGAGAGAGAGAGAGAGTGAGCAGAGGACGAGAGAGAGAAATTTTGAGAAAGAGTATCTTTTTCGTTTGACGCTATGGGCAAAATAAAGAAGTGATCTTCCATCATTAAGGAAGTTGTCAAATCACCAGATCTTCTCTTTCCTCCTTTTTGAAAAACTTTCCAATTTCAAAAGATATTGTTAAGTCATGATCTTTTTCACGCGCCAAAACATACAGTCATTGACCCTGATCAAGTCGGCGACCTATATCACAAAAATTGCTCTTCTCATATGTCCGTGACTTTTACACAACCCATGACTTTCTCTATTTAAAAATACTTGGTGTTGGGGTTGCACAAGAAGTGCCAAAACAAACCAATTATGAGACATGATATTTATGTGGATTTGTCCATCATGATGATAAGTCTTTGTTTAAAGAAAGATCAAAACGACTCATAGAGACTCTCAAAACATGATAGGTCAGGGACAAGTATTAGAATCAACCATCATTTGGGCTTGTAATGAGGGATAAGATCATCAGGTTTGATTCTTTTGGGCTAAAACAAAGAGCTCGATAAGGTTTCATACATACTGAATGTAGTCAAATGCATGGGGTTTCCTAAACACGTTGTCTATCAAGAATGTAAAGATTTATACCATAAAAGCATGACTTCAAAACATATTCAAAGCAATCAATTCTAGCCAATCATTGAGGGAATTCATGTAGGGAACTAGATCATTGAAGAGAGATCATACCTAGTTCCATGCGGAGTTGTTCAAAGGGTTCACGATTTAAGGCCTTTGTGAAGATGTCTGCTCTTTGATCACTTGTTCTACAGAATTTCATAGTGACCATGCCTTTTTCAATGCAATCTCGAAGAAAGTGGTGTCTTATCTCAATATGTTTTGTCTTTGAATTTTGCATCCAATTCTTTGAGATGTTAATTGCACTAGTGCTGTCACATAGTATGGGCAATGACCTACACTTCACACCATAGTCACTGACTTGTTGCTTGATCCATAAGAGTTGAGAGCAAGATGCCGCAGCTGTAATATACTCTGCTTCTGTTGTTGATAGAGCCACATAATTTTGCTTTGTAGATCCCCATGATACAAGGCAAGGCCCAAGAAATTCAGCCATCCCTGAAGTGATTTTCTATCAACACGATTTTCGGCAAAATCAGCATTTGTGTAGCCTACAAGTTCAAAATCAAATCCTCTTGGATACCATATACACATATTGTCAATCCCCTTAAGATAGCGAATGATTCTTTAACTGCTTTCAAGTGGGACTCTCTTGGATCTGCTTGAAATCTAGCACATAGACATACTCCAAACACAATATCAGGTCTGCTAGCAGTGAGATAGAGTAATGATACAATCATGCCCCTGTACATAGTTGCATTGACTTTTGGATCCTTGTCATCTTTTCCAAGTGAGGTAGTCGGTGACGTGGGAGTATCAAAAGGTGTATCATTTTCGAGAACAAACTTTTTAACACATTCTCTGAGATACTTCTGTTGATGAACTCGTGTCCCATCCTCACTTTGCACAACTTGAAGTCCTAAAAAGAACTTGAGCTCACCGACCATGGTCATTTCAAACTCACTAGACATGAGGTCAGCAAACTTCTTTACTAACTTATCATCTGTTGAACCAAAGATGATGTCATCGACGAAGACCTGAACAACCAGTGTATGACTTCCTTCCTTTAACAAGAACCGAGTCTTATCTATTTCTCCTCGAACATAACCATCTTGAATCAAGAATTGAGACAAATGATCATACCAAGCACGCGGTGCTTGCTTTAATCCATAAAGAGCTTTGTCTAGTTTGTAGACATGATCCAGGTGGGCGACATCTTCAAAACCCGGAGTTTGTTCAACATAAACTTCCTCCTTCAGATATCCATTCAAGAATACAGTCTTGACTTCCATTTATTGTAGTTTGAACCCATGATGAGCAGAATAGGCAATGAGTAACCGAATAGCCTCGAGACGAGCTACAGGAGCAAACGTCTCATCATAGTCAATGCCCTCCTGCTGATTGTATCCCTTAACTACCAGCCTTGCTTTATTTCTGACCATATTTCGTTCATCACCCATCTTATTCCTGAACACCCATCGTGTTCCAATGATAGATCTTTCCTTTGGCCTCGGGACCAGGTGTCAAACCTTATTTCTTCAAACTGATGAAGCTCTTCTTGCATGGCATTGACCAAGTCCGAATCATTCAATGCTTGATCAACATTTTTAGTCTCCAACATTGAGATGAAAGCATTGAAGGCAAAGAAATTATTCAAAGAAGATCTAGTTTGCACACCCTTTGAAAAATCGGTGAGGATGTTGGTGACAGGATGAGCACTTTTCTGTTGATAGTTCCTGACCTGTAGATTTGTCAAGTCGTTGACTTGAGTCAGTGGTATTCTTCCTGACTCTTCATCAGAATCTTCCGGACTTGAGCTTCTCTCAAGCGTTTTCTCATTTTCTGACTAATTGTCATCTAAACTTTGATCCTGAGTTCCCCTTGAACTGTCTGAGTCGGCGACACCAGCATTGTCACTGACGACTAATTCTCTTTCTGTTGTAGCAGTTTGAAGTAGATCCTCTTGAACCAGATAGTATCCTTGATCACTGTCATCAATATCCTCAATCATCGAGCCTCCCATCGTGTTCTCATCAAACACAACATGAACAGTTTCTTCAATCTTCCTCGTCCTCTTGTTGAACACTTTGTAGGCTTTATTGTGAGGGGAATAACCTACAAAAGTGCCAACATTACTCCTTTGGTCAAATTTTCCAAGATTGTCCTTGCCATTATTATGAACATAGCACTTGCATCCAAAGGTGCGTAAGTAGGCGACACTGGGCTTAACTCCTCTAAGCAGTTCATAAGGAGTTTTTCCAAGGAGTGGACGAAGCATGGCTCGATTCATCACATAGCAAGATGCATAAATGGCTTCACCCAAGAAATTCCTTGGAAGACCACTTGAGATAAGCATGGTTCGTGACATGTTCTCCAAGGCACGATTCTTCCTCTCAACAACGCCATTTTGTTGAGGAGTTCTTGGCGCTGAGAAGTTGTGACTTATGCCATTTTTCTTGAAGAAAAACCAGAAACTCAGAGTTGTCAAATTCCGTTCCATGATCTGACCTGATAGATACAAGAGCAACTCCAAGCTTTTTTTCAACCGCCTTTACCCATGCTTCAAACTCTTCAAAGACCTGATCTTTAGAAGACAAAACAATTGTCCAAGTATACCGTGAAAAGTCATCAACAATGACAAAAATATAACTATTTCCTCCACGACTTTGGATTCTCATGGGACCACACAAATCTATATGAATCAACTCTAAGGGTTTAGTGGTACTTACCTCCTTCTTAAAGGATGATTTCACTTGCTTACCTATTACACATGTTTCACAAACTTCATGCTTGCTTGAATCTATCTTGGGTAGCCCTCTAACTAGCTCTTGCCTGTGAAGTTTGTCAAGGAGTTGAAAGCTCGCATGACCAAATCTCTTGTGCCAGAGGTCGGTGACGTCTGCAACTGTTCTAAGACACAATTTTTCTTCAGGTTCGAAACAGGGGTCCACTTTGTCTAAGAATTAGTTCTTATGAACCCAGAGTTGTCTAACTCCTCTAGGTTTGGCAACATATTAGTTTCTAGGACAACACTTGTCACAACTAGGACACACAAATCCTGGAGGACAATCAGTGACAGTGGACTTGTCAAAACTATCATTCAGAATCTGTGACCTTTTATTTTCATCATCTCTTGCTTTTTTGTGACAATCATGTTGGTAGTGACCAGGCTTGCCACAATACCAACATGTCGTATGAGACTTTAGAGCAACATACTTACTGTAGCCCGGATAGATGGGTCTGCTGTTGATGCGTGATTGAAAGTCAATTTGTGAGGGAGCTAAGTTCTGGGTTTGTTTTTGCCAGATTTTGTGCACCTTTTGATCAAGATACCACTATTGCTTCCCTTTGTCTTGCTTGGCCACCACATGAGTAGAACAACTTGCATTGTCACTACCCATAGGGGCCTTACCTTTACACAAAAAGGGAGCATGTTTGGTACCCTGAGTGTTAGGTGCATGAGCATATCCAATCCCAGACCTATCAATCTCCTTCACAAATTTCTTTTTATAGTCATTTCTAACCTCTTGAGCCTTTTAAACAACAAACTCATCTAGCCACCTTTTTCTTTTAGTCTCATCATCAATCTTTTGATCTTCTAGTTTTTTAGATAGCTTAGCATTACCGAGCCTAACCATAAGCCTTTCACCTTCTAGGTTAGTGACTTGTTTTTCCAAGTTCTCAACTTGTTTTTGCAAGTCGACGACTTGGGTCTTTGAGTTCGAGCAGGACTCATAAGTCATTCACTTAGGAGACGAAATCTTTTCCAATTCAATAGCCTTAGAGGACCAGAGTTTGTTATCATCGAAAAGATTGGAGATTTTTTCTTCATTATCTTCCAATTTTTCTCTTAACTTAGTGACCAAAGTTCCAAGCTTTTCGATGATAGCAACCAACTGCTCTCTAGACTTTTTAGCGAGAAGTGAAGAGAGTTCAGAATCATTTACCTCTTGGGATGATTTGTATTCAATGGCCATACAAAAATTGCCTCTTGCTGGTGCCACTTCATCATCATCATCGGACATATTCCCAAGTTGCCATCATTCCTTTTAAGTGAGTAGAGACGAAGCAATGGTGTCCCAACTCTTGTTCAATCTTGAGATCAATTTGTTGGATTGTTTCCATTGGGGAATCTCCTCACCAAGAAACTCCAATTGATTCATGGCCGTTTGACCTGGAGTGATAATCATGGAGAGATTCTCCTTTTCCTTGAAAGATGTTATCATATTTTGCTTCGAGACTTATGATCCTATCCTTCTTTACATCATCGTTGCCTTCATGAAGTCTTTTAAGAGCATCCCAGATTTCTTTTGCAGTCGTGTATCCGTTCACCTTCTTGAGATCACCTTCAGTGAGAGCGTGATGGAGCACCTTCTTAGCTCTAGCATTTTTCTCAAGCTTCTTGAAATCAACGTCATTGTACTCATCCATTGTCTTTTCAGTCTTTCCATCCTTTCCAAGAAAGGTTTCCGAACATAATTCAATCACCTTCCATAACTGACCATCGAGAGAACAGATGTGGGTCTTCATCTGTTCAACCCAACAATTATACTCTCCAACCTTGAGGATTGGAGGCTTCCAGAAAGAGTCATTGATAGCTATGTTGGTAGAAGTCATTTTCCTGTAAGAGAAGTACTAAAAACACAATCTAGAGTCAAGGCTCTGATACCAATTGTAGAATCGTTAGTACTTAAACGAGTCGGCGACTCTTACGAAGTCGTCGACTTTGAGTAATTAAGCAGCGGAATAATCAAATAGTAAGAACAAGCGTTACCAACAGTCAATGGCAAGCGATGTATAGTGGAAACTCCTCGTAAACCAACTAGTTTACTTAGAGAAAAACCGCTCCCTTCCAAGCTTCTCACTTGTTCGGATTTCAAGAATCCTTAGACTCGCTCTATTGATTTCTTGAGTGTTTACAAAGCTCTCCCGTGTACAAGAATGAATCCCACGCCCTTGAACCACGCTCTACCTTTGCACTCACACTCTCAATCTCACACGATGCCTAATAACACTCGACACACCACTCGTACGAATCTCAAGCACAAATTCACTCTTTCTTTCTTACACAAATTGTAAAAATGACGCTCAATAGTCTTGCCACTATCCTAAACACGAAGGTATTTAAGCTAGGGCAAGAGAGATCTCGTGTGTATCAAATCCCATTCGATTAGGGAAGTGACACACACTCAATCTTTACATATCTTTCCAAATATACATTAACACATACAATGAAATATTCTAAGAGAATCAATTCGTTTACCTCTTGATTTTAGCACTCTTTTATGATGATCTTCTCCTAAAATAGAACGGCCCAGTTGTCTCTAAATGCATGCACACACGTTGTGCGTTCCTTTCTTAAATAGATTACTCGCCAGCTGGTCATGACAGTGACTTTGCCAAGTCACCGACTTGACTTGCAAACTCAGAGTCACTGACTCTGGAACCATCAAAACTCTATCTTCTAACAAAAGTCACCTAAAACATCACTAAAAAGATGCTAAAACCCCGTCTATATACACAACATAATTGTGCATATCAATGTGTGGGGATGAACCTCATCTTGTTTCGGCTGAATTATAGAGAAGTCAGATCCGACCCTTTATGTATGTGTGATGTCCAATTTTGTAGCCTCTATTTGTTCAAATAAAAAAAAATCTCTTACTTGTGCTTTCGGTTTCTTCCTCCTAAAAAAACTAGAGTAAGTTATGTTGTATTGCAAAGAAAGAAAATAGGCTTTGATAAATGTTTATTCTTCTTGTAAAACTAGATCATGTTGGGTTTTTTTTCAAAATTTTCTTTGTGATGATACTCTTATTGTCTTGGAAGAGCAAAGTCAAAATTTAATTATTTATTATTTCCTTTGAACCGAGTTAAAATAGCCCTTGTTAAAATGATTTTTTATCGAGAAAATTGGGTGAAAGGGCAAATTTAAATTACCTAATTAGGCATTAGAATAGTAAACCTTGAAAATAGATGCCTAGAAAATTTCTTCTTCCCCAGATTCTCTCTCACCTCCTTCTACGCAAGTGTAAATGGTGGCTCCTCTGTTGCCTTCTCAAGTTCCTCCGATCTGTTGCCGAGTCAAATTCTTCCATCCTACTCTTCTTCCAGAGCTAATCGGTCCCCGACCTCCAATCGTATTCCCGATGGCTCCTTCTCTACATTCTCCCATTAGACAACAACGAAATGGCTTTCAGGTCACGACTTCAATTTTCGATCTTTCTTCCCGAGCTCAAAGGGAAAAGCTCATTGCGTGTTAGATGCAATCAAATTATGCTTTAGGTGAATTGCAATGGTGCCTCTGGTTTAATTTATATATTGTAAAATGGTTGTCTTATTATTTTTAGTGTGAATGATTTGAACTCGCATCAATCAAATGGCCATGCTATTAGTGTAACACCCCATTTTTATACAGGGATATTACCACCAATGACCTCGAGATTAAACTCTCGAAGTCACCCAAGGCTTATAGTAACTACAGAACCTAACCATAAACTTTAAATAATGCGGAAGCAAAATATCAAATAACTTGATAGAATTGTTTACAACCATACTATAGCTAATATTATGAATGGACCTCACAAGCAGAGGATCTCATCCGTACCAATTTTATTTAATACGCGGATGAGATCCTCGGCTTGTGAGGTCCATTCATAATATTTGCTATAGTATGGTTGTAAACAATTCTATCAAGTTATCTGATGTTTTGCTTCCGCATTATTTAAAGTTTATGGTTAAGTTCTGTAGTTACTATAAGCCTTGGGTGACTTCGAGAGTTTAATCTCGAGATCACTGGCGGTAATATCCCTGTATAAAAAGGGGGTGTTACAATTATGGTATCAGATCCGACTCTAGTTTACTAGTTGGCTTGGCCCGGTGGGCGGTCACTCGACCTTGAGGGCGGTGCTTTGGGCCTTGACGAGGACGTCAAGTGTTTAAGTGGGGGAGATTATAACACCTCGATAATTTATAAGGGATTGAGGTGCCCCCCATGTCAACAAGATCTCTTCCTTTTCTGGGTTCAAGTGAGGACATAGAACTCAGAAGTTAAGCGTGTAGGGGCGAGAGTAGTACCAGGATGGGTGACCTCTTGGATAGTCCTCGGGTTGTCATGGGATAGCGCTTCTAAGGCCTCAGGCCATACAAATGGTATCAGAATTGACTCTGGGTTACGAGTTGGCTTGGCCCGAAGGGGCGGTCACTCGACCCAGAGAGCGGTGCTTGGGCCTTGACGAGGACATCAAGTGTTTAAGTGGGGGAGATTGTAACACCTCGACAATTTATAAGGGATTGAGGTGCTACCCATGTCAACAAGAGCTCTTCCTTTTCTGGGTTCAAGTGAGGACAAAGAACACAGAAGTTAAGCGTGCATGGCGAGAGTAGTAACAGGATGGGTGACCTCTTGGGAAGTCCTCGGGTTGGCATGGGATAGCACTTCTAAGGGCTTGGGCCTTACAATTAGCAATTCAGATGATAAATCAGATGAATGATCCCTCAAAAAGGTTGTTGTTGTTGTTGCTGAATTTCCAACTAAGGATAACACTGCTGACTCAATGCTTGTTCGAAACAATGATAATTCTACTTGCAATAAATATCTACTCTTCACCGGATACTTGCATCACGGTTGAACATTCCCTTGTCAAACTAGTATGTTGTCAATTATATATTTTAAGTTGGATCTTTATTCCAATTTGCTTTTCCTTTGTTTTTTGAAATTTTGATTTTAATCAATACTATATATATATATATATATATATATCAATCAGCCACATGGTTGGAATCATATAATATGAAAAATATGTTTGCACTAAGAAGCATAGTCCAAGGTAGTTACTCTTCTACAAATTCCACTACTGCCCTCCATAACGTACTATCTACATACATGACCTCTTTTTCTGGTTGTGAGATCTTACAAATATGCAATTATTTACACATGAAGTTCTTCTACATGGATCCTTTTAAAACTGCAAGTGGAGTTGCATGTATTCATTACTTTTAGTCTATGTTATTTTCTTTCAATTTAGAAAATTTCTTCCAAACCAGCATTGTCCTCCATTTGGTTATCGTTCTATTTGTACTTGATATATCAACAACAATAGTATGTAACGTTGAAAAAATTCCATTTGTTGAGAGCAAAGATGATTGTTCAGCCCTCTATTAGATTTCATACTTGTTAGAAACAATGATGTGGGTTTGTAATTCAGCCTTGATGACATTATTGGCATCAAGCTTTGATGATAGTTTAATGTATTTAAGAACTTTGATTACATTGAAGATGATTGAATATAAGTTTATTTGAAGCATCTAAAATGGAATGTACTTGATTTATTTTCACTACAAAATGTATTGAGCCTATTACCTCAAATAGTAGAGCATTTTTCTTAAAAAAATGATTTGGGTTCAAATCCCACATAAGCTTATTAATATTCTTTTTTATGACAAGTTTATATGTATCGATAACAAGTGATGATATTTGATGACAAATTTATTTATTTATTTGTTCATGACATTTGTTTAATGTGGTTGAATGTCATCAAGGCCCTTTAATGATAATTTTGATGAATGTTTTGATGACACTTATTTGTCATCAAGTCCCTTTGATGACACATTTGTTTATCATCAAGACTCTTTGATGACACATTTGTTTTTCATGAAGACTATTCGATTAATGTTTGTTTGTCATTAAGGCCTTTGATTGTGCCATTAAGGCATTTGATTATATTTTTAAGACAAAAAGTGTCATCATGGCCTTTGATGACACTTTTTGTCATCAAAACATTGTCATTAGGGTATTTTGATGATAGTTCTTGCCTTTGATGATACTCTATCATCAAGAAATTGTCATCAAGGCATTTGATGAGAATATATTGTCATCAAGACATTTCATGGCAATATATTGTCGTCAAGACCTTTGATGACATTTTTTTTATCATCAAGTCTTTTGATGACATCTTAAAAAAGTGACATCAAGGTCTTTGATGACACTTTTGTCCTAAAAAAGTGGCATCATTGCTTTTGGTGAGAGTTTAAAAAATTGTCATCAAGGTATTTGATGACACCATTGTCCTCAAAAAGTGTCATCAAGGCTTTCGATAATAATTTGTTGTCGTCAAGGCCTTTAATGACACTTTTTGTCCTCAAAAGAGTGTCATCAAGCCTTTGATGAAACTTTTTTCATCAAAAAGTTTCATTAATGCCTTTGATGACACTTTTTTGCCTTTGATGACACATTTTATCATCAAAAAAATTGTCATCAATGCATTTGATGATGTTTTGTAATAAAAAGCTTCATCAAGACTTTTGATGACACTTTTTTTATTTCAAGGATTTTGATGACAAATTAATGACACTTTTTTCATAAAAAAAGTCTCATTAATGTCTTTGATGGAAACATATTGCCATCAAAACTTTTGATGACAGATTAATGATAATTTTTGTCATAAAAAAGTGCCATCAAGGTCATTAATGACTCTTTTTTTCCTAAAAAAAATTGTCATCAAGGTGTTTGATGATAGATTGATAACATATTTTGATGACAACTAATGATGGTTTTTACTGGTCAACGGCAGGTTAACGGCCGAGATAACTCGGTTGACCGAGTTCATTCATGGAAGGAGGAGGTGGAGAGGGACGAGTGGATTTTTTAGGGGTACAATGATTTTAATTTGGCAAGAATTAAAGTCCATATTGTTTTTCGTTCTCTAGAATTTAGGCCTTTCACATCGTGTTTTGTTTGAGAAGCAAAAATCATAGTTGAATTAGAACATGCAACTGGGTTTTAAACTGGATTTACTTAAAACTTTTACTTTTGTGGAATTGTTCTATTGTTTGAGTAAAATCGATTTGAACAAAGCTATGGTTCATGTTTCAAAAGAGAAAGAAATAAAATAGCCATTTATCCTTCCTTAAAAATCTGAGTACACCTAGGAGTTTAGTTACAAAAAATAAGTGGAATTCTTAGACCTACCTTCTACTTATTTGATAATTTTTATGTACTGCTTAATCATTTGGAAAGCGTGGAGAACTTGAAATAAATTTATTTCTAAAAATTTGGAGTATATATTTGTCTAGATAAAATCTCCATCAATTGAAATCGGGTTTGTATAACGAAACAGAGGAAAACATTTAGAGGACTTTGAAATTGATTTCAAAATCATTTTATTTTCATAACAATCACAACCTCGTATCATTATTCTGTTAAGAAAAGGTTTTAATCAGAAATGAAGTGGAATTTCATTTCAAAATTGTTAAGGACTAAAATAGAATTTTCTTTGAAAATGAATTTGCTAATTTGAGTTGAAAGGAGAAAGAAGGATTTTTGGTGTTTAGAGGAAACCGATAAATTTAGGCCTTTCTAATTTCGGGTACTAATCGAACTAATTTGTATATGTATTATATGCTTGTCAAGTTCTATTAAAGATTACCCGAAGTTTGGTGTGACATAGAATTTTCAATTGATTTCAATAAAGGGTTCCAATCTCAAAAGAATTAAGTTTTAGTACTTTATATATATAATTTCAAGTTAGGTATTTCTTAAAGTTGAAGTGATTTAAGATGGAATATAAGAGACCCCTAGATTTGATTTTGATCCCGAGATTTTATTTTGATTTCCGACCAAGTGTTTTAAATGAGTCTTTATAAATAAAATCTAATTTTTGGATTTCTGCTTCGTTTGTGTTTTAGTGCTCATAATTCGCCTGGTTAGTGAGTCACCTCGACCACCATGAACTCGAATTCGCCTCATTTTTCGTGTCATAGGTTGAAGTTTGTAATCCTCAAAATTCATTTCGGATTCTATTATAAGTCGTCTTAAGACGAACTCATTTTAGAATGATCGTAAAATGAACTATAATAAGACATAAAATTATCATCTTCGTTAATAAATTACGCCCATAATAATTTATTGGTATTTTTTTGGTACCAATCTTCAATGTATCTTGGGAAATTCCTTTGATTCATAAATCATGGAACTCGACGATTAATCTCAAAAAGGATATCACGAGAAACGAGACAAGTGGATGGTCTCTTACCCTTTACTTATGTAAGTGTACATATAAGTAGTTAGGACTACCTTGAATGAGTTGAACTAGAATTAGATAGTAGTAAACACTACTTTGTTGATGTTAGTGCACAAATATTCCGTCTTCAATGCACTAATTGAATGCTCCTTCCTTTTCCGCTCCAAACCGATTCCTTCAACCTGTAACCTGCAAAACAATGGACACAGGAGGCGGGGACCCCCTAATCCACCTCCAATGCCTAAGTCAAAAGAGCAGTCTGTCGTTTCGAGCGTCGAGGTACAACGAGAAAGCGATGAATCCCTGAACAGTCGAGCTAAGCAAGTATTAGCCTGTTCACATTTTCTGAATACGCCCATGTGCGCATGTGGCTCTCCCTACACGCCTAGAGCGTGTATTTATAATGGAAGAAGAAGATCAGGGGGGTCGACTTTCTACATATCCTAGGGCTAGTCAGATTTCTTGGAGCCCAAGCTAGGAATATTCCCCCCTTCTCCAAGTTTAATTCCATCATATTTGAAGGATAGAATCTTCCATTAAGTTGCACAACTACCATATTTTTAATAATAGGAAAATAAATATAAATAATAATAAATTCAGTAATTTAAGAAATACCTTTAATAACGAAAATAAGTATGGTAACTATGTTTGTTTAACCCGCTCAAAAATGCCCAACCTACACCGCCTTATATGCTTAACCATATACGGCAACGTAGGATACAGAGGTATTCTAATCGAAGTGGCCATATGGATTAGCGATTGAACTCCCCTAACGCATTCGTATATTCGTATATTCGTACATTCATGAGCGAATATCATGGGGCGCATACTCTTTTTTCTAGCGTGTCATTTTCCAAGGACTAAGGTAGAATCTTTAGAACAAACAAAACAGACTAGGGAGAACAGAAAGTTCGTGTCTAAAAAGTGTCTGGCTAGACCTTTTGTTTAAGAAAACAAAAATGTGTCTGTTCTAATAATTCTAGCCTTAGCTTAACATCCACGCAAAGCAGCCTTCAATAAGAGACCGACTTCCGCGGGCGCGGTCAACAGTGCCGAGGTCGCGGTCAACAATTCTGCGGCCGCGGTTTTCCCTTTTTAAGGAAAAATCACTTCAACGAGCGACATTCCAAGTCCAGGGGACATCTCCCCCGTCCAGACTTTTTTAATTTATATGCTCTTCGACCTTACGCTGTATAGTGACAACGTCTCGATAATCCTCGGCGAAGACGAGGTGGTCGGAAAGAGCGCGACGACTCTTTTAATTATTTTGTCAAGGCACTTTTCGCATAAAAGGCCACCAATATACTTGCAACCGAGCTCGGAGTACCGAATTGCAATCTCCGACGTACATTTCGTATTTTCACGGATCTTTGTACAATATAGGCTCAACCTTGCTTGGGGGTACGCTTCTCAAGTTTGGTCCAGAAAAATAACGATAATATAGAATCTTTTCTGGAGATAGCCAAAACCTATGAGCCCTTAAGAGAACCTCTCGTGCCCCGGCGATATCTGAGGGCCAATGTTCTGCATATCAAGGGCGTATGCCATATGCGATCCTCACACGGTTTCGTTTCTTGTGATCACGGTCACAGTTGCAAGCACGTTCTTGCTCACAATTTCGATTTAGATGCCAATTTGTTGGACATCCCATTTGCATCGACGCGCATCGAGGTCTTAAGCGATTCTTGCAAGAAGTGGCTAACGTTGCCAATGCTGATATGGAATCGTTTTAATCACTTGATCATTGTCCAATCTTGAATAATCTTGAACTCTTCTATCATATTCGAGCATTGTTGATCTTTTGGTTTTACAATGCCCAAGCACTTAGTCTTGAATCCTCTATTCCGACACGCATCATACGATTTCAAAGGTTTATCTTCAATTTGAAGTTTACGGGGGAGAACCGCGGTCGCGGTTTAGGAACCCGCGGCCGCGGTGTCCTCTAACTGAGGCGACAGTCGTGTTTCGGAAAACTGGCTGTGACCGCGGCCTACGGAGGCCGCGACCGCTGTGATCTTGGCCGCGATCGCGGTCTTCGTCGCTCGCGAGGTTTCGCGACTGCGATGATTTCCCGCTTATTTGACTTTTGTATTTCTTTGATCTTCTCATCAGCTTTTACCGACTCGGGACTGCGGCGGTTATCGCCGAAGCCGATATCGTTAACGAGCCGTCGATTGGTCCCTTCGATCGCCGATTTGCTGATGAGGCTCTTCTCTTGGATCCGTACAAAGAATGCTTTAGCCTAGCAATTTCTCCAAGGCTTGATAGCAACAAGGTTTCACTCTATTATGCTTGTCTTGAATCTGCTAGTTCTCTCTTAAAGTGGAAGCTAGAGTGCATATCAAGCATAATTTGTCTTCATTCTTGAAGGTGGTCGATGTCCCACTAGCTTGATTGCTTTTGGTTTCAGCGATGCACATCGCTGATTCTGAATGATGATCAATTTCATCAAACTGTGTAGCGGTATGACCATTGATTCCGTCGCTTGATCCGAACCTCGCTTGGCTTACATGAAGAGCAATCATGCTTTGAGGGTGAGGTCGGGTCACGGATTTGGTCATCCTAAAGCAAATTGTCTTGTTCCGCACTATCTAGGGTTTGATCTTCCGAGCGAATATCGGAGTTTCGCTTGATCACCCTGTGAGTCTTGATTATTCTCCAAGTGATGATCGGAGTTTGCCCTAGCGACTTTAGGGTTTTTGGATTTCAGAAAACCATGCGGCGGTCGCCATTGCCCGGGCCGCGATCGCGTTGGTACGGACCGCGGTCGCGGTTGACAAGGCCGCGATCATGACTGACAATGCTTCAATCGCGGTGGCGCTGGAATTCGCTGGTAATTTAGGGTTAGCGAGTTCGTTGTTTCTTCGGGGCCAAGAAAGGTTGTTTCTTCATTGTCAGAGATCGATTCCAGCCTTACGCTTGCATGGATTGATCGCTTTTTGACATCCTGTAAGAACTTCTCTTGTGGCCTAACTTGGAATCCATTTATTGGATGATCCTTTGTAAGCAAGAACAAATGTTTGGATACGCTCTATTAGGATTTGTAAATTCCGCTCAAACTCTCCAATTTTTTGTGATTGTGTCGGTGTTTGATGAACAAGTTTGACATCAAACTTCTTGAATAGCGGTGATTTACTTTAATCTCCTTATTTCAGCGATTAAGGCTTCTGATTCCTAGATAGAGGATCGTTTCGCTTGCTTTTACGATTGGCTTTACGTTTAGGAGGACGTTCAGCCTATGGCAAGTAAGATCCGATTCTATTTCAAGCAAATTGCACGGGCCTTATACGGAGAGGTCACGATTAGGGATTCTCACGGGTCGGGTAGGGTCGACCCGCGACCCAAAATTGCGGATTGCGGGTCGACCCGTGACCCGCAAAAAAATTACTTTTGACCTGCAACCCAACCCGTGACCCAACCTGTGACCCAACCCGCGGGTCACGGGTCTAACGGGTCGGGTCGCGGGTCAACCCGCTTGACCCGTTACATATATGGTACATTGGATTTCATTAAAAAAAAGAAAATAAAAGTAAAGCCAACATCAAGACAACTGCTCCCTTTGGTGGAATGCCTTTGCTGGAACTCATAGAACCACAAATTGCCACACCACTTTAGAGGCAGCAGGAAGACCCAATTGTAATCCAATTCGTTAATTAGCTACACCACTCACACAAAATCACAAATTGCAATTCGTAATTAACTACTTACATACTAGTACACTACATACCCAATTATAATCCAATTCGTAATTATTCACACACAAATTGCCACACCGCTTTAGAGGCATCAACAAGTTACAAAATTGGAGTGAACAGTGCAGAGGTCATAGTCGGGGAAGCCGGGAAGGAGCAGAGGAAGAGGAGGAGCGCCGCCCTACGCCGGCGGGAAAGGTCGATCGAGCGCACTATGCACTTACGCAGAGAGGCTTGGACCCCTTAGAGCGAGCGAGCGTGAAGATCTAGAGGGCTGAGCGAGAGCCGACGACGGCGTGCGAGCTCGGGGCAGGTGGGAGAGAGTTGAGCGGCGGCCGGATGGGTAGATCTAGGGTTTCATCGGGGACTCGGGGTCATGAAAAGTCGACCAGTCTAAATGTCCAATAGTCCCCCTCATCACTTTACTACTTTACAAGCAGTTTGTGAAATAAATATATTTTTTAAAAAAGGGTGTGGGTCGACCCGAAACCGTCGGGTTTTGCCCGAAATGACCCGCAACCCGAATTCTTAGAAAAAGGGTGCGGGTCGACCCGACCCACACGGGTCGCGGATCGACCCGTGACAGCAATTTGCGGGTCGTGTCAGTGCGGGTCGCGGGCGACCCGACCCGTTGAACATCCCTAGTCACGATCACCCTGCAATAGGTATATGATTGTTGAAAACCCGTTAGGCTTGCCCCAACAAAAAAAAAACTTCTTCTTGGGCTCGTCTTCTTTCATGAATCTCTTTCATAGTCCGTCAACATATTTACTGTTGGATTCCAAGCCTATCCGGTTCGTTCCGGCATGTCGACTTTCACATATATTCGTTTTCTAGGGACTTGCGGCCACGAATTAGGGTGTCGCAGTCGCGGTGGCGTGGGCCGCGATCGCGGTCTTCTTGGCGGTTGATTTTGGTCCCTACACGTGCCCCATCAGCGAATGTCGATCGTCGCCGCTTGTGCGGGTCCCGGGTTCGCTCTAGAAAGTTACCAATTTTTCCCTTGTTAGGTTTTCTTCGCTTTGATTGTGGTTGAACGTTGATTCACAATCAAGTTTCCAACTTTAGGCTACCGGGCGCGCACCCGGAGCTTAATCTGTCAATTGGTGGTCGACTACCAACCTTAGACGAGATTGAATTCGACAAGGGGCTGACAAGGTCGCTCCTTGCCCCTAGTGTCGTCGATTTCACAGCGCGCACTGCGATCAACACTGGTTATGATGATTTGATCGTGATTTTGCTTAGGGTTCAAATAAATCCCAAAGCAGATATTTTTTGTTGATTTTTGGAGACGCCTTAGGCTAGAAAAAACCGAAAAACACAAATTTCCGGAGTCGTAAATTTTCGGAGGGGCACTCTGTTCGAAAAATCCGGAGTCACGAATTTCTGGAGGCGCACTCTGGTGGGCCGCGGCCGCGGCCTATGGGGCCGTGATCACGGTTTTAGTGGCCGCGGTTCACTCGCTAAGGCTTCGCAATCGCCCCAGGGCTTCGAAAAAGCGATTCTTTTTATTCTAGGAACGATTACTCGGTGATTTAATCCTCGTTCCTACAAACGGCGCCAATTGTTAGTGCACAAAAATTTCGTCTTCAATGCACTAATTGAATGCTCCTTCCTCTTCCGCTCCAAACTGATTCCTTCAACCTATAACCTGCAAAACAATGGACACAAGGGGTGGGGACCCCCTAATCCACCTCCGATGCCTAAGTCAAAAGAGGAGTCTGTCATTTCGAGCGTCGAGGTATAGGGAGAAAGCGTTGAATCCCTGAATAGTTGAGCTAAGCGAGTATTAGCCTGTTCAAGTTTTCTGAATACGCCGATGTGCGCATGTGGCTCTCCCTACATGCATAGGGCGTGTATTTATAATGGAAGAAGGAGATCAGGGGGGTCGACTTTCTACATATCCTAGGGCTAGTCAAATTGCTTGGAGCCCAAGCTAGGAATATTCTCTCCTTCTCCAAGTTTAATTTCATCATATTTGAAGGATATAATCTTCCATTAAGTTGCACAACTACCATATTTTTAATAATAAGAAAATAAATAAAAATAATAATAAATGCACAGTAATTTAAGAAATACCTTTAATAACGAAAATAAGTATGGTAACTATGTTTGTTTTACCCGCTCACAGTTGATATAGCACTATGTTATTATCATTGTGTTATTACAAATTTTGCGCTAGAACAGAATATAGGTCTGTTGTATGTGATTATGTTTGTTCTTTGTGCTTCATAAGAGGATTTGAGTGAACTAGGATTAGTTATAGGGAGGGGAGCTAAGCTCCAGAACCCCTCTTTATAACATTGTGTTGAGGGCATTCATTTATTGAGGTCCTAGCATTTGTTTTTGAGTAATGACTATGCTCGGTTTCCATGTTTGGAACGAGATTTGGGGTAACACTAGGATGATTGTCCTCTAGGAATTGGACGCCAAATTTGTATCATGGGTAGTTAATTCCCCTATGATCATGGAATTAGAAAGTACCCTTAAAAACTGATAACTTATGTGCAATGTTGTGTCACCTAAATACGATAATTGTGTGATGCACATCAATTAAATTGCCAAGACAGTCCTTCTAAATCGTAAGCCGTTCCTGCTCCTTAATATGATTAATCATGGTGGTTTTTCTCGTCGAAAACATTGTGTGCTTATAATATTTTTCGACAATACCCTGTTGTTTGTTCTTATAGGAAGAATATCCTTCACAATTTATATTTCGCTCCGCTCAAGAGATTCGTGTCCAATCGAATGCACTTTTAAAAGCTTAAGTAATCTTGAGACGGATAATCTCGTGGTTACTGGCGGTAATACCTCCTAGTAGATTAGGGGTGTAACAAATTCTACCAATGGTAATGGTGAATATTAACATGAGAATTCTTCATTAATTTGAACGAGCAACTCAAGATAAGGATCACGGGCTTTCACACGAGATCAAGTTGATCAACTTCTAGCATTATTGAAAAAATGAAGTGTCAGGTTCTAGGAATTGCAAAATGAGCATTATTCTAGGTAAAATTCTTCCTTTATCTTTCTTTGTAAATGGTGAATCCCAATGTTGAAAATTGATATTGTTGGTGCTACCCACCACGTGACCCCAACCTTGACTTTATTTAACGTTATCTCTCCACTCACTAAACTAGAATACATAACCTTACCCGACACTAGTAAATCTATCATAGCTCACATAAGAAGTGTCAAACTCTATGATGGTCTTGTCCTTCACAATGTCCTACATATTTCTAAATTCACTTTCTACTTGTTGGCTATCTCTCAATCAGCCATGGACATGAGATTGAATGTTCTATTTACACCTACTCTATACTTACTTCTCCAAGGCCTTTACATAAATAGTTCAATGGTTCTTGGCGAAGAGCACAATGGGCTATATCTCTCCAAATATAATCTCAAAAGCCACACCAATTTTATGCTTTTCTCATATTACTTTTACAAAGATCCTATTATATAAGCCTTTACAATTTATCTTCATCTATGGCACTTGCGCATAGGACATGCTACTTATGGTCAAATGCGTTATTTCCTTTTATAAAAATGTAAAGACCATGAAATTAAAACACACGTTTGTGATGTTTGTCCTCATGCAACACAACAAAAGGATCTTTTCCTCTTAGTTCAATGAAATTTGTCTTGCCTTTTCAATATGGGAAATTCCTTTTGGTGCCCTTCAGGTTTTGACTTTTTCTTTTAGTGTCCAAAAAAAATTATTATTCCTTTTAGTGCCCTCCTGTTTTAAAAATTATCCTTTTTGTGACCAAAAATACAACCAAATCCAAAGTTCCATCCACCTCCCTAAAATCTCCGTTAACAATCTATATATCCCTTTTTTTTACCAAACAAATCTGACTTTCTCTCTCGATACAAATAGGCGGGGGCGAGCCGACGAGGTAGACGACTTGGGCGAGGTAGTTGCCGGTGAGGTTGGGGCCATCAGACAACACCGGTGAGGTCGGACGATTCCGACGACCCAAGGGCGACAAGGACGGGTCTGGCGAGATACTAGAGCTGGAATTGCTTGAGGCTGTAAGCCTAGGCTATCACGTATGAAAGACGCAAATCCGACCTCAAATCCGACCCTTTTCATTTCGATTTAGGTTTGAATTTGATTAATTAGCAAATAGTTTAGAGAAACTATAAATTTAGGGTTTTAATTTGGGAAAAGTATAAAATTAGGGTTTTTATCTTGAATGCTTAATTTAGGGTTATAATATCTAAGTCATAACTATGTGAATTTGAATGCTTAAATAGTATTTAGTTGATCACCATTACGCTAAATTCTAGATTTTTTATCTCCTCCTTCCAATTGCTTAGGACCTGCAAAGCCTTTCAATTCTTGCTGTTTTAGTTTTGAAGTATTCTTGCTGTTTTAGTTTTGAAGCCTGGTTCTTGCTGTTTCAGTTTTGAATTGCAGAGCAATTTCAGTTTTGAAGTCTGGTTCTTGTTGTTTCAGTCTCCTCCTTCCAATAATTATGTAGGTTTTTTATTTCTTAAAATTGTTAACGGAAATTTTAGGAAATTGGATGGAACTTTGGATTTAAGTGTACTTTAGGTCACGGAAAGGACATTGTTAAAAACTGGAGGGCACCAAAAGGAATAAAAAAATTTTTTGGACACCAAGAGGAAAAGTCGAAACCTGAAGGGCACCAAAAGGAATTTCCATTTCAATATTTGCATAGATGTATGAGGTCCTTACCACATTTCTACTTACAATGGCTACAAATTTTTCTTGATAGTGGTGGATGATTTCACTAGAATCACTTGGACACATTAGTTGTCTTACAAAAGTAATTCTTTTCGTGTCATTGAGGTCTTCGTAACCTTCATTGAAAAACAATTTGATTGTATTGATAAAAACCATAAGAAGTGATAGTGGTTTTAGTTTTGCAAACAATATGCTCCAACCTCTTACTCACAAAAGGGCATTCTTCACCAGAAGATGTGTTGAAACACCGCCACAAAAAATGTTATTGAAAGAAAATACAAGCATCTTCTTGAGACATTTAGAGGCCTCCCTCCCTCCAATCTCATTTTCCACATTCCTATTGGGAAGAGTATTCTCTACATGCCACATATATTATCAATAGCTTTTCCTTGTTATCTTTGCACTTCAAAATATCATTTGAAACTCTTTATAAAAAAAACCTTCCTAACACTATGTTAAACCTTGCAATTGTCTTTGTTTTGCTAGTACCTTAACAAGATATAGAAAAAAATTTAGAAGCTAACCAAGTTTTTTTTCCCACAAGGGATAAACAATTTTATGAACTAACATTTCCATTCTCTTTGAAGAACATTTCCTCTAATTTGAATCTTTTGACAATTCCCATGAATGACGCTCCAATCAATCACAATCAATTTGATTTATACCATAATTTATAATCTCCTATGACTCATTCTCCCAATTCCTCATCTTTAAACTCTTCCCCAAATTGCTCCTCACCAAAACATACACAAAATGATGAGTTTGAGGAGAATTCACCTGAAGGTGTTCCTGATGTTGTTTTTAAGGAGATCTACTAGACTACATAAGGCACCAAGTTACTTACAAGGCTATGTCTACATATGTCGTTTGCCAATCAAACAATTTCCCCTTTCCTTTGGTTTCAATGACTCCTTAGCCAAATCTTTTTGTTGCTTAGCTGCCACCAAACACAATGACCAACTTATTAAACCAAAACCTATACCCAATTTGGTAAATATGCACGTTGGGTTGAAGTCTTGAATGGGGAGATTGAAGCCTTGTAACCAAATTGGACACCTAAGAAAGTGTATCTTTGTCATAATTCACTTGAAGACTACATTCAGTCCTTATTTAGTATCAAGGACTTGGGAGAAGTGTATTATTTTCTAGGGATGGAAGTCATTTACAACAATGATGGAATGATTCTTTCTCAAAAGAAATATGCTAAAGAATTGATAGTAGATGGAGATTTAGGACACGTTACATCATGTATTACTCCTTTTCCATTGAATGTCAAGCTCTCGACTGAAGATGCAAGGTCTCCTTGAGAACATCCATCTTTGTTTCGAAGTTTGGTTCGCAAGCTAATCTATTTCACCGAAGCTCAACTAGACTTATCTTTTTCCACTCAAACCTTGAGTTTGTTTCTCCAACAGCGGGATTCCAAACATTTAGCTACATTGAATCGTGTTTATGGTATGTCCAAGGCACTTTAGTGTATGGGATTAAACTTCGAGAAATAACTTCTTTAATTTTTCAAGCATTCTAATGTTCTTACCGGAGTGAATGCCTAATAACCAGTCGATCAGTAACAAGTACTATTTTATTGCTCGGAACCAACCTAATTTGTTGGCGATCCAAGAAAAAAAACACCATCTTAAAAAGCTTTTCCAAAGCAAATTATAGAGGAATGTCCCAAGCCATGTCTAAGATCACTTGGTCGGCTAGGTTATTAATATAAATAGGAGTCACAAATCTCACTCTAGTCATGTTACATTGTAAGAATACATTTGCTTGCACATTACTCAAAATTCGATCATTCATGAGAGAACAAAACATATTAGATTGACAGCTATTTCAGTAGTGAGAAGGTCATGGATGGTTTGTTACAACTTTCTTGACATTTAATAAACCAGTTCAACATCAATTTAAAGCAAAGAATAATGAGTCACGCCTAGGTTTCCACAATGGAAATGTGACCTGGGAAGCTTTAGCCATTTTTTTAAAATCTCTTTCTCATATAAAAGCTATTTTATGGATGTGATAAAGAAGCTAAGCTTCATGAACCTATTTCCCATTCTTGAGAAATGAATAAAGCATCCCTTGAAAGGATGCCCCCAAAATCTCTCCTTTTGTTTTTCATTAATTTCAAGTGCTTGTGTTGATTTTTTGCTTTTTGATAACTATTTGTTGCATTGTTACCATATTGACAAAAGGACTGATGTCGTTCCAACCTTTATGCAACAAGTTGTGGTTTATGATTATTGGGCCAACGATTAGAGATAGGAATGGGAGTTCTTTCAAGGTCGACTTCTTGGAGCCATTCATTTATGGTTGATGGGGATTATTTTGATGGATAGTGGGATTTGGAAGATGTAATCGCCTAGCAACTCTCAACTTCAGGGAATTTTTACACTAAATAGGGCTTATAAGCTTATCCATGTAGAAAATGGTATCAGAGGTTTTGATGCTAATTTGGATGATCCAAGTGTCGAAGAAAACTTAGTTTTTCTTATGGTTGCTTTGTAGATAGTGGATTTATACTAATAAAGAGCGGGTTAGTTGCCACATGGTTGTGGAAATAGCCAATTGGGTGGATCAATTTATATAGAGATGATGCACGCAGGACAATCTAGAGGCAACTTCTGTAGGTGGAAGTGGTGTGAAATGATGGTTTTGTTGTGTATGGAGCAACGACAACTCTAATGGTTAAACAATGGAGAGTTTGAATGTGCTGGAGTGGGCTTTGGAATTGTGGTTATTGGCGCCTAAATGTTGGGTTGATTCTTAAGGTTGTGTTTTTGCTCTTGGAGGATGAGTCTAAGCCACCTGCTTTTAATTGTTTATTCGTTACCAAGGCTTCACTAAAAGGATCGGAGTGTCTATTTAATACTTGTTTTTATGAGGCTTTGAATCAAATGAGGTTTGCGCTTATCATAAAAATTAGGGCTGGGACTTTGGACCCGAAAAACCGAAAAACCGAACCGAACCGAGCAGTTCGGTTCGGTTCGTGAAAATAAATAGGGTGAAAATTTTGGTTCGGTTCTTTGAATTATTTCGGGTTCGGTTCTCGGGTTTTAAAAAAAATAATAAAAAAGACCCGAACCTTGGTGAATACCCGTAATCCCGTATGGCTGTATCGGCGTATACGTATCTCAGCCCTAACTTTTACTCTTCAATTCATTTTCACGTTTCGCCTTTCAAATTTCAAGCCGCCAGAGCCTCCCCCGAGCCCTACAATCGCCGGTCACGCCCGAGCCCTATCTCTGAGCATCGTTCCCGTCGTTCCCGAGCACGTACGAGCCCATCCTTCCCGTCATTTGCAGAGTCCGTACGAGCCCATTGTTCCCGTGCTCCAGTTGCTCGGCCACGCCGTGCACGTGACGAGAGCGTACACCGGAGAGATTACTTACTGGTAATTGCTGATTCGTGTTGGAATTTTCAATTTTGATCTCATTTGGTTGATACGTTAGATTTTACTTGTGATTCTCTCGTTTGAATTTGAAGTTCCAGTGATAGAATTAGGCAATTAGCAAGTTTATTCACTTTATTGATCTTTGATTTGACTTTGCTGGCTGATTTGATATCCTTTTCTTAACCATTAATCCTTCTAATTTAATAACCTGCATTTGTCCCTGGAGTGTTTTTTTTATAAAGTAAGAATTTGAAATACCAGACAAACCCAGTAAATCGAGAGGCCGAGACGAAGCCACGGTAGTCGGACAAACTGACATGAAGGATAACAGAAGAGAGAAAAACAACAACAACAAAGCAAACAATCATCGAACGAAGAAGCTGAAGAGGCTTGAGGCACGGTAAGAGAAAGGCAATTCCGCGAGTTAGAAGAGAAACTAACACATGCGTGTAGAGCCGTTGGAGAGCAAGACAACAAGAAGCCGGCTTGGAGAGGTGTGACGAGATACCTGAGGAGGAACAAGAAACACACCACCTGGGCAACAACCAGAACATTATCTCGAACCATAAACGGAAGCCCATACTGTCCATCGGAGATTAACGTTGAGAAGAAAGAGAGAAGAGAGGAAGACAAAATTGCCCTGCCTAGCAAGGACTTACTTTTTTTTTGATAAGGAAAGGAATTCGGGTGGTCACTAATAAGCTACTGACCGCCCAAGAGCATCCTGATGAATGAGGGTGTGCAAACCCGAGTCAACTGCAAGTGGAATAGAGGAGACGCGTTGGAAAGAGCCAGCGATGTAGTCCGCCACCGAATTGCACTCACGGTTGACGTGAGTGATATCCCAATCCTGGAAACGAGTCAACAAGCAGTGGATGTCCGAACGAAGCAACTCAATCTCCCACGGGCAATGCCAATCACCAAGAACGGCCTTGACCAACTGCAAATTATCGCCTTCAATCTGGATCCGGGGAATGCCACGACGAATGGCCTCGAGTAGTCCCTGGCGTAAGGCGATGGTCTCAGAAGTTAGAACGGACTGATGACCAATCAATCCTCCATAGAAATGGATGGGGGAGCCGCCGGAATCCCTGAGAATGAACTCGTAAGAAGCCACGCCATCCGCATTAACTGCACCATCAAAATTCAATTTAGTAAAATCACTTCTGGTTTTTGCCCATTTTGTGAGCTTTCTCTTTGGCCCACCTCTAACCGTTCCGGAACGTGGGTTATCCAGGGCCGATGCTTCCGCGTTTTTCCAATTTTTAATTTAGTTGTGAATAAAGTCGCAAATTTTTGTGGCGTTATTCAGGTTATTGTTACTATTGTTGTACAACACTCTTTTATCCCTAGAGTACCATAGGCAGCACCAGATGTTAGCGAGGAGTTCCATTTCCTCTTTTGTTAATCGCGTCCTTATCTCATCCAGGACATGGTGTGGTTTTTTATCCCCATAGCAAATTTGGCTAAGGATTCGGCAGAGTTTGGGATTTATTGATTTGATGGTTTCCTCGGTTAATGGGCACGAGAGTAACACATGGTTAGTGTCCTCCTCTAGGCTGTTACAGGCCTCACAGACCGGTGGAACCGGGATATGATTGGCAGCGAGCCTCATCTTACTTGGCAAACCATTTCTGGCTACTCTTCATACAAAAATTTTTCACTTTGGGAGGGATGTTAAGTTTGTTGATCCAAGCTAGGTTTATTTTTGGTTCGCCTTTAGATTGGTGGATCCATTGAATGGTTGAATGGGTTGAGTACCATCCATTTTTGCTAGGTTGCCAGTATAGTCTGTCCGGGATTTTGTTAATAGGGTTTATGATTTTGGATATGATTTCAAGGTTGTCAGGGTTAATTACCTTGCTCAATTTCTCAGTGTTCCACGAATTATCCTCTCTTAGGTACTCATCCACGGTTTCGTCCCAGTTAATGAGGTTTTCCGCATCTGTCCTTGGGTTGAGGGGGCCCTTACCGGTCCGGTTGTCTTTCCATACTCTAACGGATTTTCCATCCCCAATCTGCCAGATAAGTTCTTTCACGAACAGGTCTTTAAGGCCTATTAGCTTGGACCATTTCCAAGAGGTGTTATATTTTTTCTTGTAGTTTAGGATGTTTTCCGTTTTAAGATATTTTTCCATAATTATTTTGACCCATAGATTGTCTGGTTCAGCTAGTATTTTACAGAGCAGTTTCATTTGGAGTGCTTGGTTCATCTCTGCTGCCTTGGCGATTCCCACCCCCCATGCGCGGGTGGGCGGCAAATGGAGTTCAACTAACTATTATTTTGACCCATAGATTGTCTGGTTCAGCTAGTATTTTCCAAAGCAGTTTCATTTGGAGTGCTTGGTTCATCTCTTCTGCCTTGGCGATTCTCACCCCCCATGCGCGGGTGGGCGGCAAATGGAATTCCAACTAACTATTCTAAAAAAATATCTCTCTCTCTCTTTTTATTATTATTTTTCCTTTTTTTGTCTTGCCTTGCAAAGCAAGGACTTGTAATACTCCACTACTTATGCTTGCTAGTCACGCATTGGAATGGCAAGATCAGTATATAATTTTTTATTTTTTCCTTTTTCAAACGAAAAGTTAATCTAAATTGGTTGAACTTGCCAAGAAAATTAACATATTAATTTTTAGAGTTTATATATGCAAGGAGGCATATTGAAAGGCCGAGATCCAAACTGACGGTAAGGCTCAACCAACAGCAGTAAATCAGGCGGAGCCGACAACTTCAATTTTCTTTCTTACTTTTACTTTTTCCACTTTTTTCTTTTTACAACGTGATTGAAACTATGAGAATCAAAGCATTCCTTAAAAGTATCTTGTTTTTGGGTATCAGAACTTGAATGGTTCAAATAAGGGAAAATATGACTTTTGATATGATTCAAGTGAGTAAAATTTTCATCAACTTTGTGGGAGAATGAATTTGGTGGGTATGGAGAAATGCAAAGAGCTTCTCGCTCATTATTCAAAAGTGCTTCTCGCCCATAGGACATAAGGGGCTTCTCGCCCATAAGTCGAAACCGACTTTTCATAGATCAGATTTTCTGTTTGTTCAAGGGGACAGCCTTTTTCATAGTTTGTATGTTATTGTTAATCCCCTTCCTAATATTAGGTGTTAGATGTTTGAAGATTTTAGGAGGCATTTATTTTTCCAATTCAATAAACCCTTCTAATAATATTTAAAGATGCTATTTTTATTGGTTAAATAATCAACACTAACATGAACGTTTTTTTTCTTTTTCCTTTAAAAAAAAAATCCTAACATGATCAGATTAGTCTAGCTAGTGATGGTAAATAACTCTTACACTTTACTCCATATGATTGGATATATGGAATAAACTTTTCTCATTATAATATTACAAACAAAGTCTAAATGTCACATTCTGTTTTCAATTATTATGACCGGATGGACCAAATAGTAATTGTACCTACACTAATCACTTCACTAAAAAGTCTAAGAACATCAAGTATCTTAACTTTTTTTTTTCCTGTTACACTTGCAGTTGTTAATAAATTACTTTACTTTCTTACATCCTTTTCAACTCTTTTTATGGGAATCAAGGGTTAAAATCCACGCCTTTTTTTTTCCTTCTCCAAGGAGCACAATGGTTGCAAACCCCATTTTATATTTATAAAATTAAAATGAAGAAAAATAGTTTAAACAAAAGAATAGTAAGCCAATCAAACAGTGAAACGTGGAAGGGGAAACAATTGAGAGGTATCCACATATAGAAAGCAAGGATTTGACAATGAGAGATTTGTTGGTCTTGTTCTGATTTTTTTGTTTAATTTCAATCCCATAATTTTTTTTCTTATTGTAAATTATACAATAAAGATATGACTTAACATCACACTAATGAGATCGAGGGGGCAACCATGTGGCTATGTCTCTTAGTCCATCTTCTTAATGAGCCAATTAAGCAGGACAAACCCATATTTTTCAATCAATAAAAACAAAATTAAATCTAATTAATAGGAGCCATTGTCTTTCTTTCTTACACTAACATGGGTTGTTTCCTACTGGTTTGTAAAAGCAACATTTCTATGATACATTCATTTTCCCTTGGTGGGTTGTAACGTTTGTTTTTTGAACGTAATTAAATCAACCTCACTATGTGAACCACCGTAACCCTTCTTTTATTTCGTGTTTAGAAATGAGTTTTCATAGCAAGAACCATGGATATTAAAATCAAAATTTTAGGAACGGATTATTGAGGATTTTTCGAATTGAATCGTAACATTGGATCATTGAATATAAGATTTTACATTATAAATAAAAATATGTAAAGATAACCTTATATATTGTATATTTATTATGTATAAACGTGACATCTTTATAATATTATGAATTCAATAAGTAAAAATGTTACTAAGAATAAATGAATAGAATTAAGAGATAAACATTGAGCGAGTATGTATAAACGTGACATCTTTATAATATTATGAATTCAATATGTAAAAATGTTACTAAGAATAAATGAATAGAATTGAGAGATAAACATTGAACAAGTAGATAATATTTAAATAGAATAGTCATTCTAAAAATTTGTTATAATCGTTTATAAAGTCATATAAAAGTGGACTATGTATACGATTTTACAAGTTTTTATTGTAATCCATTAAGCATCTACCATTAATAAGATTCCAACTACAATCGGAGATCATTCTACCTCTTTGAATCGTAAAGTCATTAAAATTATTGAATGGAATCGGGATTTGATAACTTGTCATATATGATAAAATCTATTTTAACTAGATAGAAAACTGTTAGTGCACAAAAATTTTGTTTTTAATGCACTAATTGAATGTTCCTTCCTCTTCCATTCCTAACTGATTCTCTCAACCTGTAACCTGCAAAATAATGGACAAAGGGGGCGGGGACCCCCTAATCCACCTCCGATGCCTAAGTTAAAAGAGCAGTTGTCGAATTGAACGTCGAGGTACAACAAGAAAGCAAGAAATCCAGCGAGTATGGATCCTCTTGAACAGTCGAGCTAAGCGAGTATTAGCCTATTCAAGCTCTCAATATGTGCCATATGACACATGTGGCTTTCCCTACACGGGGAAGACGTGTATTTATAATGGAAGAAGAAGATTAGGGGGGCCGAAAATTATACATCTCATAGGGCTAGTCAACTACCTTGGAGCCAAGTTAGGAATATTCCACCTCTTCTCCAACTTTAATTCTATCTTATATGAAAGATAAAATCTCACATTAACTTGCATAACCACCATATTTAATATAATAGGAAAATAAATAAAAATAATTAATACGTAATATTTAAGAAATACCTTTATGGCTATAACGAAAATAATAATTATGGTAGCTATGTTTATTTTACCCACTAACAAAAACTTTTTTTTTCTAAACCTATTTGCCCAAATATATAGTCAAAATGTAGGCCTTATTCTCATAGAATTTGTTAAAAACTCTGGTAAATTTCTAAAATCCTATAGTTAATTGGTGAGTTCTAGGATAAATAATTACAAAAATCAAAAGCAAATCTGAAGATAATAATCTAATCTTAACAATTAATATTTTATTTACCTATTTAGATCTCTCTGACTTCATTCATAGATTTTTTTTACAACGTACATCACTCAAACTAAACCTCACCCCCCCCCCCCCCAAAAAAAAAAAAAAAATGTTTAGAAAAATTCGAGCACCAAATGTGGAAGGATTTCTGTTGATCTTGAATCATGATTGATCGACATAATATCAAACTACAATTAGCTTATTTTATTTTGTTGAATGAAAGGTGACACTCTCCGTACCCTCAAGGGTGAATTTCATTAACAGAAAAAGGCTAATTAGATAGCAAACGAGGAATAGCATGACACCTTACATCATCAGAAAGTAATAAAGAAATCTCCTTCGGTGGAGCAAACAAAACGTAAAAGCCTAACGAAAATAGAAAAAGCAATAGAAGTGAGGCGATCCGCAACAACGTTCTCCTTGCAATACACATGATGAAATCGAATAGACCAATCCATACCAATAAAGCTATTATATTGGCACACAAGACCAATCCCTATTCATTAGGTTACTTTAAAATTTATAGCCTCTTTTTTCAATTGGAAATCAAGTCACAAAATTATTTTCTTAAGTTAGACTTCTTCATATAATTATATCGGGATGGGAAAGTATAGGAAGATAAGGTGCATTATTCCCCACCTTCATAATTTGAATTGACTAGTTAAAAACCGGCCAAGCGGAGAGAGTACGTGTTTAAATCTAAAACATAATTATTGAGTTTAAAGCATGGTGGCCTTGCTCAAAAACTTATTGTGCTGTTTTTAATCGGTGACGTAATCATGCACTTTGGTTAATGACATTTAACTCTTGAGCCTACCAGGTTGATTAATTTATAGTCAAGTATCTAGCAAGCCAACCAAGTCAGAAGTACATAAACGAGATGTAAATAGTCTCTTCGATGACTAAGAGCAGGAATATTGGTGAATCTCATGAAGTCCATAATTCTCTATTTTTATCATTTTTCTCACTTCCACATTATCCTACACTCTCTAAATTTCATTTCAAAAAACCCACTTAAATATCCATGAACTCATAAACCCCCTTTTCACTTTTTCCAACTTCTAACAACTATTTATTTCCCCTTACACAATTACAAATAACCCCTAATTTATTAATTTTAAATATCTCTTTATCTAATTTTACATGCCACAATAATCTTAATAAATTACAATCCTTTTATTTTAGGGTTATTTTAGGTTGTAAATTTGATTTAAATTTCAAAAAAAAAGGTTTGCATATATCTTTAATTAAGGGCATAGTAAATTAAGGAAATAATATAAACCAAATCAAGACGAACATACTTCATTAACTCAATATAATCAAAATACATAACAAAGTACACAACGAAATAAATGAAACAACATACATAAAATGAAATACATAATTTCCACCATAGATAACCAACAAAACATCATTCATCATCATTTTGATTGTAATTAGCCTCGAATCTTTGCCAAACGTGCTCCACCCTAAGTCCTCCTTAAGTTGGTGGTGTGTAACCCGATTCCGAAGATGATATCTGTTTCTGATGAAGGTGTTCACATAATCTTCATCGGGTAAAATTGTCTCATTTGATCCTCGGTATTCTCCTTCATTTATAGGAACGACATACCCATTGGTCTCATACCCATCTCTTTCATCTTCTACAATCATGTTGTGGATGATTATGCAAGCCCTCATTATCTTTCCAATATTCTCAATATTCCAAGATAATGCTGGGTTACGAATTATAGCAAATCTTGATTGCAACACTCCAAATGCCCTCTCAACATCTTTGCACCAACACTTTTGTTGTTGGGCAAATAGTTTTGCCTTCGGGCCTTGAGGGAGCCTAATTGTTTGGACAAACGTTGCCCATGGGGGATAAATACCATCAACAAGATAATATCCCATGTTGTACTCGTGTCCATTGATCGTAAAGTTTACATTTGGAGCAACACCTTGTAGAACATCATTAAAAACAGGAGACCGATCAAGAACGTTAATATCATTGCACGTACCTAGGGTACCGAAGAATGCATGCCAAATCCAAAGGTCGTATGATGCAACGGCCTCTAGGATAATTGTTGGACCCTCATGATCTCCACGGTTACACATCCCTTTCCCATGCAGATGGGTAATTCTTCCACCTCCAATGCATACAATCGATGCTTCCCAACATTCCGGGAAATCCCCGAGTCTCTCCTACACCCAATAGGCGTGGTATGTCCGTGGAGGTTGGTCGCTTCAGATACTCATCGCCGAAGAAAGTTATAATCCCATCGATAAAATGGTACAAGCATTTCCTTGCAGTGTTCGCACCAATACGAACATATTCATCAATAGCATCTCCAGCAACCCCATATGCCAACATGCGGATTGCAGATGTACAATTTGTAATGCGGATAAACCAAGCCTACCAGTTGCATCTGGCCTTTGTTGAAAGTACTCCAACTCGGTGGAGAGTCAATCGACAATGCGCATGAAGACATGCTTGTGCATTCGAAACCTTCTTCGGAAATGATCATTCATGTACGTTGGGTTCTCGCTGAAATAATCGTTGTATAGTTTTGCATGCCCTTCTTCCCTTCCTCTTTCGATATGGGTTCGACGACGTCTGGTTCTCGAACCTTCGGCTTGTGCATTGGCTATACGAAGTTGAAGATTGGTTTGAAGTTGTTGGTATGCAGCTTGCCATTGATTATAGGAGAACTCTAGCTCGCTCTCTGATTCAGAGCTACTAGAAAAGGAAGAGAGTGGGGAAGACATTTTTTAGCTATGAGAATTGCTTATGGGATAAAAGAAAGGAGAGTGGTGAGTTTGATGAAAATTATTGAATGAAAAGTGTAGCTTATATAGCCAGCTAAAATGGTCATGTTCGGATTCACATGTCGCTGTCTTATTCGATTTCAATTGCCTTTTTAGAGATCACATGCATTTTCAAAATTCACATGCCTTTGTTTTTTGATTAAATGACCTTTTCAGATATCACATGTCTCTGTCTTATTCGATTTCAATTGCCTTTTCAGGGTTCACATGCATTTTCAGAATTCACATGCCTTTGTTTTTTGATTAAATGACCTTTTCAGAGATCACATGTCTCTGTCTTATTCGATTTCAATTGCCTTTTCAGAGATCACATGCATTTTCAGAATTCACATGCCTTTGTTTTTTGATTAAATGACCTTTTCAGAGATCACATGTATCTGTCTTATTCGATTTCAATTGCCTTTTTAGAGATCACATGCATTTTCAGAATTCACATGCCTTTGTTTTTTGATTAAATGACCTTTTCAGAGATCACATGTCTCTATCTTATTCGATTTCAATTGCCTTTTCAGAGATCATGCATTTTCAGAATTCAAATGCCTTTGTTTTTTGATTAAATGACCTTTTCAGAGATCACATGTCTCTGTCTTATTCGATTTCAATGGCCTTTTTAGAGATCACATGCATTTTCAGAATTCACATGCCTTTGTTTTTTGATTAAATGACCTTTTCAGAGATCACATGTCTCTGTCTTATTCGATTTCAATGGCCTTTTTAGAGATCACATGCATTTTCAGAATTCACATGCCTTTGTTTTTTGATTAAATGACCTTTTCAGAGATCACATGTATCTGTCTTATTCGATTTCAATTGCCTTTTCAGAGATCACATGCATTTTCAGAATTCACATGCCTTTGTTTTTTGATTAAATGACCTTTTCAGAGATCACATGTCTCTGTCTTATTCGATTTCAATTGCCTTTTCAGAGATCACATGCATTTTCAGAATTCACATGCCTTTGTTTTTTGATTAAATGACCTTTTCAGAGATCACATGTATCTGTCTTATTCGATTTCAATTGCCTTTTCAGAGATCACATGCATTTTCAGAATTCACATGCCTTTGTTTTTTGATTAAATGACCTTTTCAGAGATCACATGTCTCTATCTTATTCGATTTCAATTGCCTTTTCAGAGATCATGCATTTTCAGAATTCAAATGCCTTTGTTTTTTGATTAAATGACCTTTTCAGAGATCACATGTCTCTGTCTTATTCGATTTCAATGGCCTTTTTAGAGATCACATGCATTTTCAGAATTCACATGCCGTTTTTTGAGTAAATGACCTTTTCAGATATCACATGTCTCTGTCTTATTCGATTTCAATTGCCTTTTCACAAATCACATGCATTTTCAGAATTCACATGCATTGAAAAGCAAACGATTACATACTGATTTAAACATCATACAAACAAGAACAAACTTGATGAACTGACTTAAACACACAAACTGACTTAAACACACAAACCGACTTAAACACACAAACTATAGAACATGAAATTGAACCATTAAATAAGAAAAGGCCATGACATGATAGAAATCACCTTCGTCACCTTCACACGGCTTTGAATCCCAATTGTTCTTCCAGTGTTTGCTTCACTGCTTCTTTCTGGGGAGTAAGATCATCTTCATCAAGCAATTTGATGTACCGGTCCATCTGCCTGGCTTGCAACTACCTATTCTTGTATTCCAGCTCTTTTTCCTTATACAATGCCATTTGTTTCTGTTGCTCCAAATTTGCCAATGCCATACGCTCGGACAACTCAGTATATGCATCCAGTCGGGATGATGATGATGCTCCTTTTCCTCTTCATCTCTTAGTAGCCTTTATGCCGATCGGGCGCTCAATAGGATCTACATTAAATGTACTCATTGGAGTTTTAGGACCAGAAGAATCACCTTCAACCGATTCTATCCTCGATCTCTTTGAACTCCCAGTGCCAAAGCTTTGTTTAATGTAAGCATCATTCCATCTTGGTTCGTCTCGGAGATGTAACCAACAATGTTCCTCATTGAATGCGTGGCCCATAGAATCAAAATAGAATTTATGAGCATTTTTCAAAACATCTTCGGTCGATTCACCACTACGTTTCAAGGACAAAGCTTTTTGATATTCACCTACGAATTTAGCAATAAGAGGGTTCATTCTATTCCATTTAGACTTACATCCCTTTGTGGTTCGATGCACTTGGCCCCCCACGAAATTCTCATTGTAGTAGCCACTAACTCGCTGCCAAAAAGCTTGGGCTGTTTGCTCGGTGTTAACGATGATATTCTTACTTGTGTTGATCCATGCACTCACTAAGAGTACTTCATCGTCATGACTCCATATGTGATGATCAATGGTTTCTTACTCATTGTAGGCATCACCACGACCTCGACCATGAGCTCCACGACCACCACGAGATCCACGACCACGAGCTCCACCTCCACGAGCTCCACCTCCACGACCACGAGAACCTTCTGGTTGGGTGTTGTACAGAGGGTTATCTTCCGATTGAGATTTGTGCGTAGCCATATTTTCATCCGAGCCTAAGAAATTGGCGAGTTTTGAGACTCGGAAAATTCTTGGGAGGCTTGCACACATGAGTTATTGCTCACTTGAGATAAGAATTGTTGGAAGTATTGATGATTTGGTGGAGGATAAAGCGGTGGAGGGTAATTTTGTGGAAAATTTGATGGAGGGTAATTTGGTTGGTAATTTGGTGGAGGGTAATTTGATTGGTAATTTTGTGAAAAACTTGATGGAGGGAAATTTGGATACCAAATTGGTGGATAGTTTGGTAGAGGATTTTCATTTGGATCCATATTCGGGAGAGGATTTGATTGAAGAAATTATTGTTGGAAGAGTGAGTTTTGCAAATGAGTAAAATCCATATATATAGCCAAAAATACGGTTTTTTAAACTCCGAAACCTTGCATCCAAAACCATGGGCGGATAACAAAAACTATGGGTAGATAACAAAAACCATGGGTAGATAAAAAACCGATAAATCAAAATTATACAAATTAATATCTAAGGGTAGGTATAAAAATTATGATTTTTGGTATAATTTTTTGAGCTAACAAAATGAGTTATTTAAAAAAAAAAAAATATCTATTTTTCGCCTTAAAACAACGCCAAAATATAATTTAATTTTAAAATAATTCAAATATATACAAAATTGGTGTCTATGGGTAGATAAAAAAAGTTATGATAATAAGCTTAAATGAAAATTTCAAATAAATGTAGCCATTCACAAAATGCCAAGTGGAATCCCCCCATTTGTTGTTCACAAAGTGCAAAGTGCACAAGCATATGTTAACGTTGAAAGGGGTCATGTGGGCTCCACCAAAACTGCCATGAGCCTTCTCTCTCATCGTTCCGTTCTTCGAACCCCATTTGCAAGTTTCGTTTGCTTTTTTCAATTTTCTTTTTTATTTTTCCATGAAACTCTGACCGAAACCCCGCTTGATCCCCCCGATATTCATGACCTAACAATTGGGATGGAATTGTATGTGGGCTAGAAGTGACCTTGGTTCCCCAATTCAAATTTATATGTTTTCTTTTTGTTGATAGTTTCGAGTTTATATTATAAGATTCAATTTGATATCCGAGCAAAAATTTATGACCGTTTGAAGATTATAAATATGCAAACTAATTTCATATGTCATTTATTTAGTTAGAATGCCTTTTTTTAAAAAAATTATATCTTCATACGGTAATTAAATCCAGGAGCTTTAAAAGAATAGGTTATATTAAAATACTTGACTATTGTACAATAAAGTGTGAGTGCATGTTTTAAGTTGTTATTTTAGTGCCTTCAGATACCTACTCAAGGGGATATGATTTCAAGGTATGTGTATGAGATATACGTTTTGGCTCTCACGGGCAGTGTCCTTGACCAAAAAAATTAGTTATTCTAGTTATACATTTATAGCTTTGGTTTTTTTGAGTGTTTTCAAACAACGTAAATAACATATGAACTATAAAAATAAAATTCTATATTGTTCAAAAAAAGTAAATATATAGAAAGAGAAAGATGACTTTATAAACGAGAGTCTAACTAAGAGAGGAACTCTAACAGCCTTCAGGCATTTGGTTCGGCGGTTGGGCCTTTGCGGTAGTACCTCGATGTCATTGTTTCGAATCTCTCGGGCGGCGGTTTTCCCTTTCCTCTTAAGCATTGGTAGTAACCAGTTCTAATCCCTAGTAGATGATCTTGGCGAGCCCAAGTAGTGTTTATGACGACCCTAATCCTTACCTTATAAAAAAAAGATGAACTCTCTTGATAAATATCATATGAATTATAAAAATTAAATTCTATATTTTTAGGAAAAGGTAAGTATATAGAAGAAGAAAAATGGAATTTACAAACGAAAGTCGTAATAAAAGGCGACCTGTAAAAGACCAACAACTCAATACATAATAATGAGCAACCCCGACCAAACCCCTTTATGCTTCGACCAAAAAAAACCAAACTCCTTTACTTCCAATCAAACAAATTAAGGCAAGAGTCCACTAAGTCCAGCAAATATGTATCCATAAAACATAGAAAAAACAAAATTCAAAAACTTTTGCAAGTTTCATTGCGCGAGACCACAAAATTAAGTAAATTTCTTGGTTTGGATAGGAAAGAGTTGCCGTCAATGAGCGTCTTACAAGCTGAAGCGTTTTCTCTTTTGTTTGGTCTTCAGTTTGTGGTGGCGTCTAAGTTTTCTCTTGTCATTTATGAAGGAGATAATTTATCTCTGATCAATTCGATTAAAAGAGTCTGGAAAATTTCGTGGGAAATTTTATCCATAGTTCAAGATATTAATTCGTTGCTTCATGCTATTTCAAATATTCTAGTTTCATTGCTACAGGGAATGTAATAATGCAGCCGATTTTATTGCAAGAAGGTTCGTCTCAACACCTCTCCTTCAACAGTTTGCCTTTGAAGCGCAAGAGTTGTCAGTTTGTAATGCTAAGTCGTTAGATCGATTAAGCTTAAATGTTAGTCAGTGTCCTATTCTTGTGGAATTCCTCAAGATCATCCGCTGTCATGATTTAGGTTGCCCAGTAATGTACGGATAACCTAATGCTTGCCTTGTATTGTCAAAAAAAAATATGTATCCACAAAACCGTGCCCGATAATGCAAATCAACCAAAGCTCTCACCCTAAGAAATCACCTCAACTTCCTACAAACCATACCATTCAACTACCTTCTACTATAGGGATTAAGGATTGATGATATTATTAGGGAGAAGAATCTCCAATATATAGAGAGTACATAAGCAAACTCTAGTAGAGTGACTTAAGCTCCAAGACAATAATCCCAACATAAAGGTATATCAAGTGAATATATTCTTACTATAATACATTAGATAAGATATGGAAGCAAATATTCTAATTATCCTTAGCATGCCCCTCAAGTTGGACATCGGTAGTGTAAGACCAAGCTTGGAATACAATAAATGGAATCGAGGTCATAGCAGTGAATTTGTTAGCACATCATTAAGATGATCTTCAGTGAACACATGTGTAACGTGAAGAACGTCTCGCTGAACCAGCTCAAGAATAAAGTGAAATGCAATGGTAATATGTTTAATCCTCGAGTGAAACACGGGATTGGCACTTAAGTGCTTTGCCCTCATGTTGTCACAGTATGGCACAAACTCTTGATTGAGTCGAACACCTAATTCAGACAATAATGACATGACCCCCAAAAACTCACATGAATCAGCCAAGGCTCGATACTCGGCTTTCGTTGACGAGCGAGCGACAATTTTTTGGTTACTGAAGCTCCACGAGATAGGCATACTCCCCATGTAGTTTAAGTAGCTCGTAGTGGAGGAGGTATAATCTTCCTTATTGCCCGCTCAGTCAGCGTCGAAAAAAACATGAAGTGATAGTGGAGAATTTGCATGAATAAGAATACCTTGAAGAGATGTCCCTTTCAGGTAGCGCAGGAGACGCTTAAGAGTACTCTAGTGTGTTGAAGTGGGCGAGTGCATAAATTGAGAAATCTGGTTGACGGCAAATTAAATATCTGGCCTCATGAGTGAAAGATGTTGCAAGCTACCAAGAGTCATAAGATACTCAGTGTTGGGCCTTGCCGAATTTAGCTCAAAACCGCATTAGTCCAAGACATTAGGCCCGGATCATCAAACGTTGAAACCAGCTAAGGAGTAATTGCAGGGGAGTGGTGAACGGGGGAGTAATAGCGGAAATCTCAGCTGAAGAAGATCTCCCAAAGAAAACGGCTATGCCATTAAATAATAATAGTGATATCCACGGGAGGGAGAGAAGCTGACAACGGTCACAAGGAGCAGAAGATTATAAAAGATGATCAGAGAAGAGATCAGGGGGGATATACATTCATCGACTCATTTGCTATTGCATTCCGAAAAGCTCTCAAATTGAATCACTCTTTTTGTTCAGAAGTTCTATCTGATTGTTTACTTGTATCCTTGGAGGAACTTTGCACCAAGAACGATCATAATTCAATCACGTTATCTACTTTCGTTTGCTCTCTACTTCTTTCTCTCTAAATCCCTCATTATAGCACGTAACACGTTCGCGTGGTAAATCTGCCCAAAATAATTGGCGCCCACTGTGGGGCCCTAGCTAAAAGGAAGTCACGTCGCCAAGAACCATAAGCTCTACCTACGCAAGATGGAAGGCATTCATGCTACCTACAGTCATGTGGAAGATCCCGAGAACAATGAAATCAATCAAGGTGGAGATAACCAGCAAACTGGAAACGTGGATGGAATCGAGCAAGATTCTGGAAATGTGAATGGCAATCCTACCACTTCCACGACAGTAGAACGAGGAGGGGTGGTCGACTCCGACACCATCACTGAACTCCGTGCATCCATGATCGCTCTTCAAAAAGATTTGGAAAATCAAAAGGAAGCTCATGCCAAATTCACCGAGGTATACGAGAGACAAATTGAAACTTTAACTAATGAACGTAATATGCTACGGATCCGGACCAGCACGTAGCTGCATTTAAACAAGATATGAATATTAGCACAGTTCCCTTTGACATGAAGGAGATTGTTATGTGCCATTGGTTCGGAAACACGTTATCTGGGCCTACGCTTAATTGTCATTCTCATTTACCTCTTGGGAGTATTTCATCTTTTGCTGAGTTGATCGACAAGTTCAGGATAACGTTCGCAAGCAGTCGACACACTAAAAAACTTTCGAGCGACTTATATCGCAAGGTCCAAAAGACCGACGAGTCCTTGAAAGCTTTTCTTAACAGGTACAATGAAAATTTGGTTACCATAGAAGGATGTGATGCTGCTACAGCTGCGGAAGCATTTCGGCTGGTAATCCTGATCTATATCAAGAATTAACTAAATATCCTTGCTCCTACTTCGATGAGGTACAGGTAAAAGCATTAGCACATGTGCGATTGCAAGAGGTTGACCTCTTCACCGTCAAAGCTGCCAGTCCTCACCGGCCAGAGCGTAGGCAGGGGAGGCGAGAGACCAGATACGTTTTGTACCCCAATCCGTCTCCTTCCAAAACAACTGTGAACGCGACATTCGCTAGGCAAAATGAGCGATATGAAGACCCAAGGATGCCTCCCAAGCTATCTCACTACAACTTTCGTGTAGACGCGACAGTAGTAGTCCGAACACTTAAGGGCATGGGGGATACTGTTAAGTGGCCAAGAAAGAGCAACACACCTTCACACCAAATTGATAAATCCAGATGGTGTGATTTCCACTTTGATCACGGCCACCGAACGGACGAGTGCATCGCGTTGAGGAAAGAGGTAAGCGAGTTACTACGCAGGGGATACCTCAATGATTTAATATCAGAAAGAGCAAGGGGGCAACTAGAGCGTAACAAAGGGAAAACCAGTCCCCCCCAAAGCATACAGGAGTAATCAACTTCATCACAGGGAGGCCTGAAATCTGTGGTGTAACCTATTCTGCAGCTAAGAGGATCGCAAGGAATACCCGGAGAGAAGAGCCTAGAATCTCTGCTCGAAAGAGTCACGACGTGATGCCCATTACCTTCGATGACATCGAAGAAGAGGAAGTTCACCATGATTGTTTAATAATTTCTTTAACAATAGCAAACTTCCTCGTTAAAAGAGTATTAGTTGATAATGGAAGTTCCACTAACTTGCTTATGCTGGATGCTTTGTACAGTTTAGGCCTCGGTTTGGACGACATCATCAAGAAGTCTACGACTTTTGTAGGCTTCAGTGGCGAATCTCATAACACGTTAGGGGAAATATCGTTACCAACCATCGCATGAGGGGTAAACTACCAGGTAAAATTTCAAGTACTTGATTGCCCATCACCTTTCAATGTTATCTTGGGTAGGCCCTGGATCCACGGGATGAAGGTCATTCCTTCAACATATCACCAATGTGTAAAATTCCCTTCGCCATGGGGAATACAAGAAATCAAGGGGGAACAAAAGATAGAAAGGGAGTACTACTTCGTAACCATGAGAGTAACGACCTCAAAAAACCCACAGATCGAAGCAGAAAAGAAGTCGTTAGAATAGCAATTAAAGGACTGTAAGACTCCCACTTACCACGTGAAGCCGAAAACACCGGAACTTGAAGAAGTGGCCCTTGATCCACTCGATCCATCTAGAAAAATCAAGATAGGGGCAAATCTTGAGCCCACTTTACGAAAGCAATTTGTGGAGTTCTTACGGTCCTACAATGATTGCTTCGCTTGGTCAAATGAAGATATGGTGGGAATTGACCCTAATGTGATTACACACGCTCTCAACGTTAATCAAAAGGTTCTGCCAGTTAAGCAGAAGTGGTGTAAATTCGCGCCCAAACAAAATCAGGCAATCAACGATGAGGTAAAATCCTTACTTAAGTCTAGTAAAATTAGAGAAGTAAAGTACCCTGACTGGTGAGCGAATGTAGTTGTTGTGAAAAAGAAAAATGGTAAATGGCCCGTTTGCGTCAATTTTACTAATTTAAATAAAGCGTGTCCTAAAGATTCATTCCCCTTGCCTCATATCGACGCGATGGTGGATGCAACAGTGGGACATGAGCTTTTAACTTTCATGGACGCGTTCAGAGATACCATCAGATAATGATGCATCCTGACAACCAAGAAAAAACTGCATTCGTAACTAATCAAGGAACTTATTGTTACAAAGTTATGCCTTTCGGATTAAAAAATGCAGGTGCTACTTATCAGAGATTGGTTAATAAGATATTTCGGGAAAAATTGGGGGATACAATGGAGGTGTACATTGACGACATGTTAGTCAAATCGTTGAACATGAAAGATCACATCCAGCTCTTGGAAGACGCGTTTCAGATTCTGCGAAGCTACAAAATGAAGTTGAACCCAACCAAATGTTCCTTTGGGGTTAGATCAGGTAAATTCCCCGGATACATAGTAACGCAGAGAGAGATTGAAGCAAGTCCGGATCAGATCAAGGCGATAATGGAGCTGCAATCACCAAGATGTGTCAAAGACGTTTAGAAGTTGACAAGATGAGTAGCAGCACTCAACCGATTCATATCCCGATCCTCAAATAGGAACAAACTGTTCTACGACATCTTGAAGAAAAACAAGTCATTCGAGTGGACAGAAGCACATGAAGAAGCCTTCAAAGAGTTAAAGAGCTACTTATCCCACCTTCAAATACTTTCCAAACCCAAGCCAGGAGAGGTGTTGTACATATACTTGGCAGTCACAGAAGCAACCATAAGCGCCATCTTGATTTAAGAAGAAGACGGGAACCAGTTACCCATCTATTATGTGAGTAAAAGTTTACTTGATGCAGCAACCAGGTACTCACCCGTTGAGAAACTCTTACTATCTCTGGTAATGGCTTCTATAAAATTACGTCCTTATTTTGAAAGTCATTCTATTACTATGAGGACTAATTTTCCAATGAAGAGTATCATGTCAAAACCAAAGTTATCAGGTCGTCTAATGAGGTGGTTGATTCACCTCAACGGGTATGATATCACTTATGAGCCATGAACAACGATGAAATCTCAAGCCTTGGCGGATTTTGTGGTTGACTTCACTCCTACCATGCTAGAAGAAGAAAATGAAGAAATGTTACAGGTAGCAAGATCACTAGGCAGTGGCAAGTGGATGATGCACATCGATGGGGCATCAAATCAAGTAGGTGTAGGGCTGGGGGTAGTCCTGAAGTCGCCACAGGGGGATAGGATAGCCCAGGCTATTCGATGTACATTCAAAGCCATTAACAACGAAGCAGCATATGAGGCACTCATATCAGGATTGCATATTGCCAAGGACCTGAATGCGTAAGAAATCGAGGTAATATATGATTCATTGCTTATTGTCAATCAGGTCACGAATTCATATGTTGCCATGGATTCGAAGATGAAGGCAAGTACCTCGAGACGCTAACACATAGGCAGACGCCTTAGCAAATCTCGGATCCGCAATTGACCCAAGAGAATACGACAAGATACCTTTCATATATCTAGATGCACCTTCCATAACAAAAGAAGCAGACATGTTCGAGGTATGGGATCTTAATTCAACTACTTCATGGTTAACCCCTTATCTAAGATGGTTACGAGATGGGATTCTATCGGATGACAAAGAGGAAGCTCGACGACTTAAGGTAAAAGCTTCTACTTTCGCCATTAAAGATAACATCTTGTTCAAGTGGATGTCGTCAGGATTGTACGCACGATGCGTGAAGGAGGAAGAAGTACAGAAGGTGTTGCAGGATATACACGATGGAGAATGCATAAATCATACCGGGGGTCGTAACATGGAAAAGAAGGCGAGTAGGATGAGCTACTATTGGTCCAACATGAACAAAGACCTACTGGAGTTTGCTCTAAAGTGTGACGCGTGCCAACGTCACAGACCTATACCACATCAGCCACCAGAGTTGTTACATCCTATAACTTCCCCTTGGACATTCATGAAGTGGGGAATGGATATTGTAGGGAAACTCCCTCCAGCCTCAGGACAACGTGTTTACATCTTAGCCATGACTGACTACTTCTCTAAATGTCTTGAAGCCTTCAAAGAAGTAAAAGACACTCAGGTTATCTCCTTCATAAAGAGAAATATCCTGAGTAGATTCGGAGTACCATCAACCATAGTGTGACAACGGGTCCCAATTCATCAGCGACAAAACAAGATCATTTTGCCAGCAATACAACATTCAGTTGGTGATGTCTACGCCACGTTACCCTTAGGCAATGGTCAAGCGGAAGCAAGTAACAAGGTTATCATCAACAATTTGATCAAACGACTTAAAGAGGCCAAGGGAAGATGGGCCGATGAGTTACCCCTTATCCTCTGGTCAGATCGGACAACTCCCAAGACTGCTACAAGGCATACGCCTTTCTCTCTTGTATATGGGTGTGAAGCCGTGTTACCATTGAAGTATCCTTGCCTACGACTCGATATGGTCTCGCTGCCGAAGAGTCAAATCTGTCCAACTTGTTCCATCATTTAGATATTGTTGACGAGTTACGCGATGAAGCGTCGATTCGTATGGCAAAATATAGACAAGAGGTAGCTCGAAGTTACAACAAACACGTCAGAGCAAAAGTATTTCAAGTAGGTGATTGGGTGTTGAGAAAGGTTTTTCAAAATACTCAAGAACTGAATGTTGGCAAGTTAGGAGCCAACTGGGAAGGACCCTACCAAATTACAAAAGTTGTCGGACAAGGAGCCTATGAGTTAGTGTCCCATGATGGAAAGACAGTCGCAAGAAGTTGGAACGCGACAAATCTAAAATTATATCACTTTTGACAAGCAAAGTCGCAATAAGGTATTTATCTGTTACTTCATTCTGTTAACTTTATTTTCACCTTGTCCCACACACATGGAACAACAATGATATTACAAAACCTAACAAGGGACGCCTTGTGACGTTACAGGCCAAAACATAGGCCCTCGCCTTACAATCAGGCAATGATGTGCACACAACGACTAGTCACAAGATGCAAGAGACGAGAATACATGAAGACAACTCTGAAGCAAGAGGAGTTTAACATAAACAAAGATACTTGTGTAGCCAGTTCAGACTTTATTGAATAAAACATGAGTATCTACATTCTATTACATACATCATTCTCTCTTGGCATCCTTTACAAAAGCGCTACTACTACATAACTTGGTCAAAAAAGGCCAACGATCGTCTTCCTAAACGCGTCAATCCTTGTCCTACGAACGCAGACTTCGAAAAACTTGTACCACCTGCAAAAAAGACAAACAAACCAAAGACCAGACAAATACCAAAATAACATTCACAATAAAACCCCTAAAAGCAAAAGCAGGGTTGAAGGATTTGTCCACACAAATGGCCCTAAAAACGAGCAGCCACACAAACAAGTCAATGTATTAAAACCTCGACACACCGAGGGTACCAAAATACTTAGAGTTTAAAAACATAAATAAAGAGATCACTACTTGGAAACGTCTTCGGAAGCCCTCTGGTTTTCCATGAGTTCCACATGGGCTACCTCTTTAGCGACTTGAGTAATGTCGTCAACAATCGAAGATTTCTTAGCTGCGATTACTTCATCAGAGAATAGACTATCGAACAACTCCCTTTCCTTCACAACATCCCATAAGGTGTGCTTTCCCGCGGCAAACTCTTCCATCATTTCTACACGATCCCTGCATGACCAGTAATCTGCAGTATCCTCGATCTCCTTTGCGAGAGCAGCTTCCTTACTTGATGTGACGGTGAACTTCTCTTCCCACTCCTTGGAACTCCTAGAGGCCTTCTCAAGAGCAACTGACAGCTCCTTAACCTTCTTCTCTAAAGCGTTCTTCTCTCACCCCAGGATGGTACTCCTGTCCTTCTCAAGTTGCACGTTGATCTTGCTTTGAGCCAGCTGACTAGGCAGGTCCTTAAAAGCGTTAAAAGCTGATAGCGTAAGCTGGAAACTCTAGACAGGTTGAAAAGTGTTGCATCATAAGTAAGGGGTAAAACGCTTAAGTAAAAAAACCTAACTAGTTGTCAAAAATCAAGTAATCATACCTGTCATTGAGCGGCTAGCATCTCACCAAATAAGTTCGGCATGGAAGATCGACTTTCTGCACCTCAAGGACAGTCTACATGGAGAGGCTTCAAAGAGCTTAAACACTTCTCAGCCGCCATATCTAGCGTCATCATGGTACCTGGAAGATCAGACAGATTTGAAGCAAAATTCAACTTCGAAGAAGTAGCTTTTGCATCAGTCGTCTTCTTGGGATGGGATATCGCCAAAGACGTGTCAGCTGTTGATGTTGTTTCAGCCTTTCTATTCTTCTGTGCCTCCACCCGTTCCATGGTAGTGAGCGCGGCAGTGGAGCGGGTGGTCCTTGAACCTAACAGCATGCAGGCAAGCAGGATTAAAAGAAACAAACACGTCGACATATGGTGTGGGGATGAAATCTCAAAACTTACATGACATCTCGGTATAGAGTCAGCAAAACACGCCCTCACAAGCTTAGGGTAAGATCTTTCCTCCAAAGAAAGAGCTTCTATGCAAGAAATGATTTGAGCCGACACCTTGCGAGGTTGAAGAGAAGCAAAATTATCTACATCAAAGGAAAGCATAGTCAAGGGTTAGTAACATCTGGACAAAGCAAAGTAGACAAATAGAGAAAACACTACCTGTTGAATGCCACCAAGGTTTCAGAAAAGAAGTATCGGTTCCCAAAGAAGATAACTTTATAAAGAAAAATTTATCTGCACAGCCTCGAAGCTGTGGCGGGGGGTTGCGGCGAGGGGTCGTTACCGAAGCTGTGGGCCTTGATAGTAGCCTCGAAGTGGTCGTTAACGACCCTGGTGGGCTCGTTAACGAAGTTGTTGTTGCCCAGAATCTCTGTGTCGAGGTCATCTTCCCCGATGTCGAGCTCTTCTGTGCTCACCTCTGTAGCTGCCTCAGTCTCCTCATCATCTTCTTCCATAGCTTCTTCCTCCCTCTCGAACCGTGACTCACATGGCATGAGCGACAGCTCATCTTGTGGCTTGGGCTCTAATGGGAACGCATTCCCCGTCCATGACTCGTACCAGTTCGGTACGTATAGCAGCTCCAGATTTGCCAGGGTGGGTGCGACATCGCGGCCTTGAACTTTTGTAGTGTACCCATCCGCAGCCTGAGTAAAAATGTCGGAGCTAAACCAGTAGTTCCTGTTGAGCAATTGGGTGTGGGACGGCGTGGGAGAGATCGACTCCAAGATTGGTCGCCAAGAGACTAACCAAGTTCCCGCACCATACTTCCTTTGACTTTATCCCTTGCTTCTCCACATATTGTAGCCATTCATACCCCACGTTCAATGGGGAGGGATCCTCAAATAGTATGGTTCGGAGGCATGTAACTTCCATCCTCGTTGGCCTGTTCAACTCTCTCTTGGGCCAAAATGTAGCGTCTAGGACTCGGAGAATGATCAGGAAAATGGTGTTGATGATGCTTGCCCCGGAAAGTGCTGCAGCGGAAGACACTACTTCCTCGGTGATGTAGCTCCAAGTCCTTATCACTTTGTAGTCCTTGATATTGTAATCCCGAGAAGGATTAGGGAGATAGAGAATACCATTAAACTCTGCCATAGTGAACTCACGACTAACATTGCCGAACCTGAATTTAATCCGACCAATTGAAGTCTTTGTCGGGAATCTTGTTGCAAGAGTAGCCAGAAACTCAGAAGTGAGAGCCGGGAAGTACGGTACCTCTTCCTTCTTCAACAAATGAGGCACGCCAAGAATAGAAAAGGCATCCTTGAGATCGTCATAAAGCCTCATTGCCTTAGCACTCGACCTTGAGAACCACCTAGTGTAGTGGTCCTTGTCTAATATGGCATTGAATCGGTTGGCTTGTGCTTGAGTGCGCAAGATCACATTGTCCATGCGCGGAGGAGATGGGGACCGTTGAGTCCTCTTCTTCTTGTCAGCTCTTGTTGTAGCTTGGCTAGAACTTTCCATATGGACCGTTAGATCGAGAAATTGAAGAACAAGATTGAAATTTGGAGTAGTTAACGAGCTTGACTCTTGCCGGTAACGAATGCAAGGGTTGCGGGTTCATTAACGGGGTAAAATTCCGGGGGTAGGGCGGTGGTGCAAATTCCGATCGGTAGAGGGAACACGGGTAGGATTTTGAGAGTTTAAGCTTTGGATTGAGAATTTGAGAGTGCGATTTTGGGGATTTTGGAAGGGTTTTATAGGAGAGGGCTAAAGGTAGGTGAAGTGGATGAAAGGGGCGGCACATATGGTAAAAGATATAGGATAGATTAGGTTAAAAACTTACCTGCCCGTTTCCTTTTTCGTGTCGCCGAACTGGGTCGTTAACGACCCTGGGTGGGGTGGTTAACGAGCCTGCGTATCCTCATCCGAGTGATATTCCGAGCCCAACTCCTGTTTCAGGTTAGCCTAAAAACAATTCTATCTTGCTACCTTAAAAACTACTACTAAAACTCAAAAAGAAAGCTAGGAAAAAGATCTAAAAAAGAAAGGAAAAAACAAAACTATACTAAAAATCGGGTTGTCTCCCGTGAGTGCTATTTTTAACATCGTCAGCCCGACGTACTTACCTTGGCTAGTCCGACATTGTAAGATCCATGGTGACTCTAATCTCTTCATTCGGGTCGGGTTGCGCATGAAACTTTTTCAATCTGTGGCCGTTAACTTTGAAGATAGCGCCTTGGTTATCGATCAACTCTACTGCCCCGTGAGGATAGATGTGGTGAACCACAAATGGCCCGCTCCATCTTGTCCTTAGCTTTCCTGGAAATAAACGGAGTCTAGAGTTGAAAAGAAGTACCTTGTCACCAACTTCATAAGTTTTTGGCACTAGGATCTGATCGTGCCACCTTTTGGTGCGCTCTTTGTAGATTTTAGCATTTTCGTACGCCTTGAGCCGCAGCTCTTCTAGTGCTTGCAAGTCCATGAATCGTTTTGCTCCGGCTACATCGAGGTTCATGTTGAGCTCCTTAAGAGTCCATAATGCTTTATGGTCCATCTCGACCGGTAAATGGCATGCCTTGCCATACACTAGATTGTAGGGGGCAGTGCGTAGGGGCGTCTTGTATGCCGTCCTATATGCCCATAGAGTGTCATCCTACTTGGACGACCTATCCTTCCTAGAGCGGGACACCGTCTTTTCCAATATGCTCTGAATCTGCCTATTTGAAACCTCAACTTGGCCACTAGTTTGGGGATGGTATGGTATTGCCACCCGGTGTGATACCCCATACTTAGCCAAAAGTGCTTCAAAGCTCCGCTCAATGAAATGAGATCCACCATCACTAATGAGGACCCTTGGGACACCAAACTTGGGAAAAAATGTTAGTTTTAATAAATTTGGCCACGGTTTTAGCATCATTGGTCCTTGTAGCGACGACCTCCACCCATTTGGAGATGTAATCGACCGCAACCAGGATATACTTGTAGGGGCCCAATGCGGGAAAAGTTCCCATGAAGTCTATTCCCCATACGTCGAATAGCTCGACCTCTAGTATCCCAGCTAGCGGGGTCTCATGTCTCCAAGTGATGTTGCCCGAGCGTTGGCATTCATCACATGCGGTCACATAAGCCTGCACATCTTTAAAAATGGTTGGCCAGTAGAGACCACTTTGAAGGATCTTCGTTGTAGTCTTGAATCCTTTTGCATGGCCTCCGGTAGGAGGCGCGTGACATTGACGGATCACGCTGTCTATCTCCTCTTCTGGGATACAACGTCTAAAGAGGTGATCACTTCCTTGCTTGAACAAGTAAGGATCATCCCAATAGTACTGCTTTACATCGTGAAGGAACTTCTTCTTCTTTTGAGGGGTTAGTCCCTCGGGGTTTACTCCTCCTACAAGATATTTAGCAAAATCCGCAAACCAAGGGGCTTTTGACCCTCTAACAGCATGAATTGATGTGCAAGAAGTGAGGAAGGAATGCAGTCAAATTGAATGAGTTTCAGATGAGAAATCTTACTTGACTGGGTCGTTACCGAACTTGTGTGGGTTGTTAACGACCCTGGAGCTGTAAAGTTACCCTTGGTAACGACCTCATGTGGCATGGTAACGAACCTCTCGACTGTTGTGTCGATGCATTTTGGTTCTTCGCCATCGTGATCTATGTATTCCAGCCTCGGTGGCTCGTTAACCACCTTGAAGGGGTCGGTAACGAGGGCCTTGTCGAGTTCGACCTCGTTTAGCATGAGGTGTTCGTCTGGTCTGGAGTCATTGATTGGCACTTCGTTGTTGGATTCGGTGATATGCTCAACCGGCAACCTAGATAAGTGGTCTGCCACCAGGTTTTCTGCTCCTTTCCTATCTCTTATTTCGTGATCAAATTCATGCAGTAAGAGCATCCAACGAAGCAATCTAGTCTTGGCATCCCTCTTGGCCATTAGATATCTAACGGCCTCATGGTCAGTATAAACAATCACTTTCGAACCAACAAGAGAGGACCGGAATTTTTCAAAAGCAAATACCACAGCGAGGAATTCCTTCTCCGTTGTGGTAGACTTACTCTGCGCCTCATCAAGCGTCTTGCTTGCGTAATAGATGGCGTGGAGCTTCTTATCCTTCCGTTGTCCCAAGACTGCGCCAACAGCATAGTCACTAGCATCACACATAATCTCAAAGGGTAAACTCCAATCTGGGGACTGCATAATAGGGGCGGAGACGAGGGCTGCTCTTAACCTATAAAATGCTTCAAGACATTCTGGAGACAGCTCAAACACTACATCTTTCATTAGTAGGTTAGTCAGAGGTTTGGCTATCTGAGAAAAATCCTGGATAAAGCGTCTATAAAAGCCAGCATGCCCTAGAAAACTCCTAATGTCTTTTACAGAAGAGGGAGGAGGTAGTTTTTCAATGAGCTCAATCTTTGCTTTATCTACTTCTATCCTCCTTTTTGAGACAAGATGTCCTAATACTATCCCCTCTTGGACCATAAAATGGCATTTTTCCCAATTTAACACAAGATTGGTTTCTTCACATCTTTTAAGAACACATGCAAGATTAGCAAGACAAGTATCAAAGGAAGAACCATAAACAGAGAAATCATCCATAAAGACCTCTACAATATCATCTATCATATCAGAAAAAATTGCCATCATACACCTTTGAAAGGTGACGGGGGCATTGCAAAGCCCAAATGGCATTCTTTTATAAGCAAAAGTCCCATAGGGACATGTAAAGGTAGTCTTCTCCTGATCATCAGAATGAATGGGAATCTGCCAAAAACCACTATAGCCATCTAAATAACAGAAATAATCATGTTGGGCTAAGCGTTCTAACACTTGATCAATGAAAGGAAGCGAGAAATGATCTTTTCTAGTAGCACTATTAAGCTTCCTATAATCAATGCACATCCTCCAACTAGTAGTGATCCTAGTGGGGATTAGCTCTCCCTTTTCATTTTCTATTACGGTCATTCCCCCTTTTTTAGGAACTACATGGACCGGACTAACCCATTGGTTGTCCGATATAGGAAATATGATCCCAACATCAAGTAATTTAATGATTTCCTTTTTGACCACTTCTTTCATATTAGGATTTAATTTACGTTGATGCTCTATAGTGGGTTTATGATTATCCTCCATGTATATCCTATGCATGCAAAGAGAAGGGGATATGCCAGTTATATCATCTAGGGAGTAACCTATTGCTTTTCTATGCAACCTAAGCACATTAAGCAACTTTTCTACTTCCTCATCTTTTAAGTTGGCATTTATGATGACAGGGAAAGTAGAGTTAGGGCCAAGAAATTCATACCTGAGGGAGTCCGGAAGAGGTTTGAGTGTTGGAGAAGGTTCAGCTGGAATGAGAATCGGTTCTTCTGGCTCTGTCTTCAACACCTCTTCAAGGTATTCAAATGCTCAAATTTCATTGTCCTCGGCCAGGGTCATTAACGATGCTAGTGGGGTCGTTAACGAGCTTGTTTCATCTGCCAGGAGAATCGGTACCGAGGTTGTGAAATTCGTTACCGAAATTGCAGGGGCTATCTCGGCCCATCTTCGACTAGAGAATTCATCATTCGATACTAATCTTCCAACTGGGTCCCCACATTCGATAAATTCATTGTGGGTGTGGAGCATCTTGACTTCGGCTCTATTTGTCTCCTTCATTTTCGGGTTGAACCAAAATTCCGTCGCCTCATATCCAATTTCAAAAGTTAGGAGTCCCTTCCTAACATCAATTATGGCTCCTGTTGTGGCGAGGAATGGTCCCCAAGATGATAGGAACCACAGGGTCTTCGGGCATCTGCCATGTATAGCCTCATATTGATCGAATCCAATGGTCCCATATTGGCTTTTGACCAGATTGAAAGAGGGAGTAAACTGGAACTGGCTCCCAAATCACATAAAGCCTTGAATTTATGGTCGCCTATGCCAATTGTTATGGCAAATCTCCCTGGATCGCCTAGTTTCTCTGGTAGCGCAATGGATCGGACCTCATCTTGCAGCTCTGTAATGGATCGTTTCCTGCTAAGAATATCTTTCAAGAATTTTGTGTAAGCCGGCATTTCGCTTAGGGCCTCAGCGAATGGGATTGAAATATTAATGCCCTGGAGAACCTTTACGAAACGCTTAAACTTACTCTCCGTAGAGTCCTTAGATTTCTTAGTGGGAAAGGGAAGAGAATTCACCTTTCTCGGAACCAATTCGGGCTCGAGAGGTGATGCTACCGGGTCGACATTAGGGTCGATTGGTATGCTTGGAGGATCGTTACCGACCCTGATGGGGCCGTTAACGAGCCTGGGATTGGGAGAGGAGCTTGGAATAGGAAACTTACCTGGGCTGGGGTCGTTAACGAGCTTGGGAGCATCGTCACCATGGTGTGCAGGTTCAGTAACGACTCTCTCTGGCTCGTTACCAAGCTGAGTCGTAGCTTCCTCATCAGTCGTGGGATTCGTCTCCTTATCTTGGACATGCTCCGGTAGTGTCTTTCCGCTTCTAAGGTGCACCGCTGCTATTTGTCTTCTCGGGTTCTCCTCGGGTCGGCCCGGGAGTTGCCCTTGTGGCCTTGGGATCTGTGCAACAAGGTTCCCTAGTTGGGAGTTGACATTCTTCTTCCACATATCGAACTCTCCCCATCTTTTGTTTTGATTGTTGAGGTTGGCTTGGATTCCATAAATCTTGCTATGCACTTCATTGAATTTATTATGGACTCCGTTAATGCCTTCCTGTAACCCTTGTGCCCATGATGGTGGCTCTTGGTAGCCTGGAGGTGGATATGCCGCAGGTCGTCTATCCAGTGGAGGTGTTGCATAGTTTGAATTTGGATTTTGATTGCCCCATGTTGGATAATTGTTTGACTTGTCAAAATTACTACTAGGCTGGTTTCTGTATGGGTCTCTCATATAGTTCACTTCAGCGTATGTCTCAGCGGCTCTTACCTGCTCAATGTTAGTGCAAGCAGAAATAGTATGGGCAGTAAAGCCACATTCTTGACAAGATTGAGAGGATTTTAGAAAACTTACCTGCTTTTTCAGGCGGTTGACCTCGTCTTGCAAAAATTGATTTTTGACATCTGGGTCAACTTCTTCCTTGTTAGGCATGTAGAGACGCCTCTGGGACTGGGGTGATTGTTGGGTACCATACATGGCATCATAGTTGGACAGCTTGTCCAGCAATTCCCATGCAACCGTGGGATCTATCTCTATAAAACCGCACGCTGTATGCGTGTTGATGCGGTTCTTCGTCTCTGCATTAATACCCTGGAAAAAGATTTCTTGGAGCACATATAAAGGTTGCCCATGAGTAGGGCACTGTCTAAGCATTTCCTTAAATCTTTCCCATGTTTCTATAAAGGTCTCATTAGGCAGCTGGTGATAGGAGGTGATGCGTTTTCTCAACTCCGTTGTCTTGGCAGGAGGGAAAAACTTTGTAAGAAATTGGTCATACAAAGCTTTCCAAGTCCTGATAGACTTAGGAGGTAAGCTCTCCAACCAGCTCATGGCCTTTCCAGTAAGAGACTACCTAAAAGCTTTTAACAGAACATATTCAAGTGAGACACCTTCAACAACTATAGTGTCACATAAATCAAGAAAGTTTCTAATATGTTCCATAGGGCACTCGGTAGGTTTCCCTTCAAACTGAGCCCTTTTAATCAAGGATATAAATTGAGACTTAATCTCAAAAGTCTTCTCTATCTCCGAAAGCACAATTGGAGACTCCGACACCCTCAGTTCTGGATGCATGTATTGTTTGGCATTCCTCGGATAGGCATTCAACTCTTCTTGTAAACGAGTGTTGTTGAATTGTTGACGTTCAGCTTCAGCAGGCTTTTAGCTCCTCCATCCGCTTCTGGAGGACTTCCATCTGTGGAGCCATCTCTTCCTGTGTAGCCATGGCTTGGTTTTCTCTACGTCTACGGTGTAGGGAAAGTTCAGGTTCTGAATAATAACCGGTGTTGTCAAATTCGAGCCTACGACGTCCAGCTGGCATACGCTGAGAAAACAAACAAAGAAAACGAAATTAAAAACAAAAACGGGGTCGGGCTATTCCCAGACTCACAGATAAAAAAATGAACATTGTTGCTTCCCCGGCAACGGCGCCAATTTGTTGAGGAGGGTATTCTTGACAACAATTTGTTGAGGAGGGTCAAGACCCCGCTGAGTATAGCGAAGTCAGGATCGTTCCACGGGAAGCACGGTTGTTTGTCTATCAACTACTAAAAGTAAAACAAAGCAAAACAAAACAAACACACTACGACCAACCTCGTTAACGACTTTGTCAGGGTCGTTGACGAACCTGGATAACACTACAAACACACACTAACGACCTAAAACGCAGGTTCGGTACTGAGGCAACTAACTCGATAACGAATGTAACGGAATGCAAACTCAAATAAGAATAAAAATCTAGGACAAGGGTTACCACAACATAGCTATGCATAAAAACTCATAAGAAGATAAAGATCATACCTTTAGAAAGATAAATTCATCAACTTTCACTGACTAGCAAGCAAATCAATTAATTCTCATAAATTAATTCACTCAATCACTTGTTTTGGATCCAAAGCTCGAAACTTTCGTAATCGAACAATATCAACCTTCAAATTAACAACTATCTCTTTCGATCAAATTGCAAACTCAAATTACCTCGACTATCGTCTAAGCATAAGCACAACAAGCAATCTAAAAATAGATAGAAGGCATTCAAAACATCAACTCACTCATCAAACATGCATAACTATGCCGGTTTCAACCTCAACCCTAGATAAGAAAGCTACTCACTACTCATATTAATAAAGCAAACTACTTCAACAAAAGAGAACATTGAAAACAAAACAAACTTACTTGAAATTAATAAGAAAAATATCGTCTTACAATATCTAGAAGAAACCGAAAATACAGAAATACCGAATAGAAAGCTGACTAACGACCCAAACTTCTCTCTCTCGATCGACCTTGGTTCACAATCCTCTCTACTCTCGACCTCCTCAATCGGCTCTCCTAAAACAAATCAAATCGTCCTCTAAAATCGTCCCCTCCTCCTCTAGGCTAGAAAGAAGGGTATTTATACTAAAAAAGCTATCTATTAAAACCTAAAAGATAAAAACTCACTCTAAAAAGATAACAAGATATAAGATATAAGATATAACAACCCTAAAATCATTTAAAACCCTACCGACACGGAATTATCCTTAACGACTTCCGCACAGCATCGGTAGGAATTACAAAATCCATCCAAAAATTTTATCTTTATGCCTCGTTAACGACCCTTCACAAATTCGTTAACGAGCCTGGGATTTGCTTCTTCAACTCTTCTTCTCTTAATAGCTTGGACTTCAACCTCTTTATCTTCATATTCTTCCGACCTCCACCATAGCACTCCAATTCAACTTAAAAAGCGCTCTTTCCTGCTCAAAACCTACAAAAAGACACAAAACAGAGTAGCTTCCATACTTTTCACAAAATATGCAAACTTATCCAAAAACACACCAAACTATCTCTAAAAACTAACAAAACTAAACCTAAACAAACTAAGAAACAAACCAAAAACTAGACTAAAAACACGAATATCAGTCTCAGTGAAGTCACAACCAAGGCGTTAGTGGAAACCCTTTGCAACCAAACACGCTTTGTACTTGTCCAAAGAGCCACCGAGGTTTTATTTCATACGGAAAACCCATTTACATCCAAGCACATTCATTCGAGCTTCAACCGAGAAAAGATCCCGTGTTTCGTTGGAGGATAGAGCCTTGTACTTATGAGTCATTGCCTGACGCCAATTGAGGTCCTTTAAGGCTCATGAACCATAGCCTGATGCCAATTGAGCCTTGCAGCTTGTAGTTGTGTAGTTTTGTTCCTTTTCTCTATTCTCTTAGCCTTTTTATAGTCTTCTGCCCTTAACTGACCATTACCTTTCATCAGCTCCCATATCCCGCAAACATCGTTGTCGGCATTAACTATCTTAGCCGTTACCAATGGATATGTCGCAAGCCGTTTACTCATTTCATCCATGCCTTGACGCACGTTTGAACAAGTGTTTTGAGCCCTTGTTCTATGCCGATTCGAGCTTTTAACTATCGAAATTGGGCCCAATTTTGATGGCCTAACACACATATAAAGCCACAAACAAAGCAGAATATGAAGCACTCATTGCAGGATAAATCATCGCTAAGGATCTAAATGTCATAGAGATCAAGGTAATATGTGATTCTTTACTCATCGTCAATCAAGTAACGAATTCGTAAGTTGCTAGGGATTTGAAAATGAAAGCATACTTGGAAAAAGTTCAAGATCATCAAGAGTTTCCAACATTTTGAAATAAAACAAGTGCCACAAGACGCCAATACGCAAGCAAATGCTCTGGCAAATCTTGGCTCAGCAATTGATCCAAGGGAGTATGACAAGATACCGTTCATGCATTTGGATGCGCTTTCCATAACAAGGGATACAAACATGTTCTAGGTTTGAGACACCGATATATCTACTTAATGGGTAACACCTTACCTCAAATGGCTTCGAGATGGGATCCAACCTGATGATAAAGAAGAAACTCGACGACTTAAGGTAACACCTTCCACTTTCGCCATTAAAGATAACATCTTATTCAAGTGGATGTCTTCAGGATTGCACACGCGATGCGTAAAAGAAGATGAATTACAGAAGGTGTTGCAGGACATTCATGATGGAAAATGCGAAAATCACACTAGGGGTCGCAATCTGGCAAAAAAGCGAGCAGGATGAGCTTTTACTGGCCTACCATTAAGAAAGATGCATCCGACTTTGCCCGAAGGTGTTACACGTGCCAACGTCATGGACCGATTCCACATCAACCACCAGAATTACTCCATATGATAACATCCCCCCTTTCCATTCATGAAATGGGGAGGATGGACATTATCGATAAACTTCCTCCAGCTTCTAGGCAAAGTGTTTACATCTTAGCCATGATTGACTACTTCTCTAAGTGGATCGAAGTTGAAGCTTTCAAAGAAGTAAAAGATGTGTAGGTCATATCCTTCATTAAAAGGAACATCCTAAGGAGATTTGGTGTACCATCAACCATAGTTTGTGATAATGGTTCCCAATTCATCAGCGAGAAGGCAAGGTATTTTTGCCAACAATACAACATCCAGTTAGTAATGTCGACTCAACGATATCCTCCTCAAACAAACGGAAAAGTGGAAGCTAGTAACAAGGTGATCATGAACAACTTGAAGAAACGTCTAAAGGAGGCTAAGGGAAAATGGGCATACGAGTTATCCCTTATTCTGTGGTCAGATCGAACAACTCCAAAAACAGACACCAGACACACGCCTTTCTCGCTAGTGTATGGTTGTGAAGTTGTACTACATATTGAGACAACTCTTCCAACGACACGATATAGTCTCACCATTGAAGAATCTAATCGAGATAACATATTCCATCACTTAGACACCAATGACGAGTTACGAGATGAGGCATCTATTCGAATGGTGGTATACAAATAAGGGGTGGCTCGGAGTTACAACAAACACATTATGGCCAAGGGGTTTCAAGTAGGTGATTGGGTACAACGAAAAGTCTTCCAAAATAACCAAGAACCAAATGCAGGTAAACTTGGAGCAAACTGAAAAGGACCTTATCAGATCACAAAATTTTTTGGGCAAGAAGCCTACGAACTAGTTGCCCATGACGGGAAAAGAATCCCGAGAAGCTGGAACGCGACGAATTTGAAACTTTATCACTTTTGAGAAGTCCGCAAAAGTCACGATGAAAATAAGGTATTCTTTCACTGCATTCGATTATTTGATCCATTTACAATATTATGTTCTACTTACACAAAACAACAACAACGACATACAAAACTAACAAGGGACGCCTTGTGACGTTACAGGCCAAAACATAAGCCCTTGCCTTATAATTAGGCTGTAGTGTGCACACAACGACTAGTCACAATATGCAAGAGACGAGAAACACTTCAATGGCTCTAGAGAAAGAGGAGTCCAACACGATGAGACAAACATTTATTTATTCAGTTATGTTATCAATGAATGAGTGATTACATTTTATTTTCAAAACATGTCTCATTATACATTTCTCTCCTAGCATCTTACAAAAAGTGCTATTACATGAAAACTCGAAAGCTCATCACTTGAACGCGTTTGACAACTTATCTTCTTCAACGCATTATCTACCAACAGGCCATGTCCTTACCTGATCTTCTCATGAAACCTGCAACAAAAAACATGCACAAAAAAAGGCACAAACATATACGAACGTTGCAAAGCGTTAACAGTTAAGACCCTTGGCTATAATGCCAAGGGGGGCAAGGTGTCCATCACAAAAATCACAAAAGGCCCTAAAAACACAAGCGGCCCATTAGATTGTTAAATCTCGACACACCAGGAACTTCAAAAAGGGATCTTGTTCAGTAAAAAAAAAAGAGAAATTTAAAGCCTTCGAGTTACTCCTTCGACATATCTTCATGTACCTTCACATCTTCAGCAGCCTCCACTTGAGCCAACTCGTTCACGACTTGAGTAATGTCGGCCACGGGAGAGGAAATCTTGGTCGTAGGCTCGGCATTGGATGAAGGGAACAAGCTCTTAAATTGTTGTCTCTCTTTTACGGCATCCCAAGCAATGTGCTTTCCAACAGCAAACTCCTTCATTGCTTCGACACGGGCTCTAAAAGACTAATAATCCGTTGTGTCCTCCATCTCTTTAGCCAGATCAAATTCCCTCTTTGAAGAAGCATGATATTTGCTTTCCCTGTCCTCGACGCTCTTAGAAATCTCCTCAACAACTTTTGGCAACTCTTCGACTTTCTTCTCCAGAGCCTTCTTCTCGTGCTCCAAAAGAGCAATCCGTTTCTTCTCAAGTTGAAAATTGATTCTGGTTTGGGAAAGTTGGCTGGGTTGAACTTTAAAAGACTCAAAAGTAGATAGAGTAAGCTGGAAGCTCTATAGAAAATAAATATGTCGATACAAAAGAACTCAAAGACGTACAACTTATCGATAAGAATCTATACCTGACATTGAGCGGCTACCATCTCACCAAAGAAGTCTGACATGCTAGTCCAACATGAAGGGGAATCAGACGGTTCAAGACAACGGGAGAAGGACTCGGAAGAGGAGATTGATTCAGATATGGTGGACCAAAGAACAATAGGAAAGTAAAAAACAAAAGAGAAGAAGGGGAAACGTACCTGATAATGAGAGAATCCGGGCGAGGCGTAATGATACTCTTGAAAGCCTTAAATAGAGTTGATGGGACCTATCTCTGCAAACCACAACTTCCAAGACAAACTCAAAAACCCTAGAAATTTTTAGAGGGAAAATTTGGCGGGTTTTTGGGGGGTATTGTTGAGCTATCAAAATTGGGCCCAATTCTAATAGTTAAAAGCTCGAATTGGAATAGAACAAGGGTCCAAAACACCTATTCAAATGCGCGTCAAGGCATGGATGAAATGAGTAAACGGCTTGCGTCATATCCGTTGGTAACGGCTAAGATAGCTAATGAAGAACCAAGAAAGAGAGAGGATCAAAGCACTTGCATAGACATTCATGGACTACATTTTCCGCTAAAAACACCCTTCTCTCTCCCAGCCTCTACCGGTTTGAGCATATCGAACTTCTGTTAAGATATTTTTCTCTTTTGAAGAAGGAAATCTATCAAGCCATTTTCTCCTGCTTTATAGGTTTGTGTAATGAACCTAAACTTTCGGTTTAGAAACCCAAAATCATTAACCCTAATTTTTCGGGTGTGCTAATATCATGAATCCTAGTTAATTTATAACATGCAATTTTGATTCCCATTTCTGTTTTGATTTCCCATCCCTCTATAACCTATAACTTGAAGAAGTTAAATTTCCTATTGTCTTCTGCAACTATGTTGGACTCGGAATACTCTAGCTATCAAAGAGGGGACCCGATTGTAACACCCTGATTTTATGTACCGGGATGTCACTCAGTAATAGACCTCACATGGGTTTACTTAAACTAGTTTGACAATAGATTCACAATATGGATCTTGTAACAAAGGCACGATGAGAAAATAAGAAAAAACACCCAACTCATATATTATTAAAATAAGAATGAAAACCATGTATACACCACTCTCCATGTGCAAACAACCTCAACTTTCTCTTTGAAACAACCACTTACTCTCACAAGTTCTCATATAATAAAATATTGAAACCAATTTACACCAATAATCTTGTACAACAACCCGACATATCCTAAGATATGCCACGTCGAGCTGATCGACCATTATATTGGAAGAGTTTCCTCAAACCATGGTTTTCATTGGAGGTGATTCCCAGAAGAACAACAACACCTGGAATAGTTAGCTAGCTGTTCTAATATGCACCAAACAGTAAACACAACATGCAACAGCAAAATAAGTTTAATCAAGTATATACTAATTAAAAATAATAATAGAATAATTCACATACAGTATATTCACTAAGACAAACAAGTTCACAACAACATTTATAACCATAGGACGCACAATAATAAAAACACAACTTTTCATCTAAAGATCAGTCAAACCACAATTATCATCAATTCTCAATTTATATAGCAAATATTGTTTTCTCTAGCCTATCATAGTGCAACACCCTCATCTATGGTATTCCCCAGCGAACTCGGGGTGTGTGATTGGCGGCATCAACTCAATTATTTATCTGAACCACTGAATGAAGGTATTAACTCTAAAGAACATTTGAACCACCTGTCACTTAAAATATTCCTTCTTACCCCCGGTCAAGCTTCCACTAGAGCACTTGCTAAAATATTTTATTATAATTTTGAAAGGGTCCACCTTGACATATTACTAAGCCAAGGGATGTCTCCACCTTCCCAAATAACCCTTGGTCATAGCATATCGATTGGTGCCAACGCTTAGAAAATTGAATAACATACATAATGATAATCTTCTACTAGTATGCTTTTCAAAGTATCAATTCATTTCAAATAGATGATATAATAAAATACGAGGAAAAAAATCCAAAATAAAGCTCTAATGTTGTTACAAGAGGAAGAAGTGATAGATGTAATAAAGAATGAAGATGTGCTAACGATACACTTGGATTAAAACTTAACTAAGAGGACCAGTAAAACTAAGGGAGCAATTAAGAATGACTTAGAATTCTAGCTTTCTATGGAGGGTTACGTTTGACCATACTTACATGGATATGGTTAAAGGAAAGTCAACATAGCAATTATAGGTAGTCATGGAACCCACTATACAGAGAAGATTAGAAGTCGAAGAAGTGGGGGAAGTGGCACTAGAGGAAGCCGAGCCTAGCTGGAAGGTCAGAATTGGATCCGGTCTGGAACCTAAAACCAAGGTTGAGTTGCTCACCTTCTTACAAAGGAAGCATGATTGCTTGGCGTGGTCAAATGAAGAAATGACGGGATAGATCCCAATATCATCACCCATAAGCTCAACGTCGACCCCACCTATCCTCTAGTGAAATAGAAGCACTGAAAGTTCGCGCAAGGAAGGAACACGGTGGTGGACGATGAGATGAAGAACTTTCTAGAGACGAGGAAAATCAAAGGGGTCAAGTATCCTAAATGGATGGTGAACGTTGTGGTGGTACCAAGGAAGAATGGAAAATGGAGAGTCTACATCGACTTCACAGATCTCAATAAGGCATGCGCTAAAGATTGTTTTCCTTTACCATACATAGACACTATGGTAGATACTACTACAGTTCACAAGCTTATGAATTTCATGGATGCCTTTAGTGGCTACAATGAGATGTGAATACACATAGATGATCAAGAGAAGACAACATTCATCACTAGCCAGGGAACGTAGTGCTACAAACTCATGTCGTTCGGTTTAAAAATGTCAAAGCCACTTACTAACATCTAGTAAACTAGATTGTTAGAACATTCATGGTTCCATAGTTTCTCTTAGTTTTGACAATGACAAACTTTGATGGTTTATTGTATTTTTCCATCTAAGCATTTCAGGAAAACAACAAGAGCAACGTCAAGAGCGACAAAACAGTGTGACGAACAATGAAGGGAACGAGTGACGATCTAGAAAGGCTATCCCAAAAGATACGTGGCTTTCTGTTTATGGCAAGTTACCAAATCTTGATCGAATGATCGATTGCGAAGGTATGCGAAGATTCGACAACTAAGCTCGGTTGTTTGTGAGAAGATAATATCAAATCTGGCAGATTTTATCAAGGAAAGTGGATGAAATTTGAGATCGATGGGTTAAGGCAAATATCCGATCGGTTGAAGATTTGAGATAGTTTATAACTCTTTAATCCGTTTTTACTGGGATCTGTCGAGTAGAATATCATCACAATCAGCCAAGATTGTGATTGAGGTCAGACTCGGTGGTTGCTCTATAAAAGGCTAGTCTTAGCTAGGGTTAGAGTGTGGTTGAAGACGACGAACAAGTGAGAAGAGTGAGTTTAATTGTTCGTGCATTTTGTGAGCACTTCGGTGAAGATTTCAAGTGGGACTTTAAGTACTCAGGTTTGTAGTTCATCTATTGTTTAGGTTTTTCGATTAGGGTTGCAGAATTCTAGTTGGTCGAACTTCGGTTGGTGCCGAAGTTACCTGAGAACTTGAATTGTCTTGTAACCATTAAGCTTAATACATTAGTGTGCTATTGAAATCCCTTTAGAAGGAGTCTCAGGGGTAGATATTTTTCTTTCTACGACTTGTTGATCGGATAGAAAGTTTTCCTATCTAAATATTGTGTTTCTATTTTAGTACCATTTTCGCTGCCCAGAGAACATTACTAATTTCGTGCTTTGTTACTAACACACCACGATCCAACATATGTTATAAAAATTACACCAAAAGACATTAAAAATAAAAATTGGATGTTCGAAGCTGATGACTCATCGAATTTTAGCTTAACAACATGGACCTGATTCAATTCTATCACCCTTCAAATTAAACGTAAACAAAATAGCGTGATAATCGGTTTAAAACAAAATATTTAAAATAAACTAGTTGAATCCCCATGTTACTCACGGGGTAATTTTACTAAAGATTATACAATATTATGATATTAATATATAATTCAAAACACTTGCATATAATATTTGTAATAAAATTATGTAATTTCTTTAAAAAAAATCTTTAAAATTGTTCCCATATTTTATCAACATATAGATAAAAAAAATATATATACTTGAAGCCCGAGTCCTTCAATGATGTAAACATGGGTGGGACTTCTTAGAACAACTTCAAGGTATGAGAGCCAAAACTTCTTCTTCTCGCATTTCATTGGATTCACATCTTCTCTAGTTATTTTCATGATACAGTTTGAGAGTGCAATTGATTCACAAAGACACAATCAGCAAAGGTTAGACTTTGAATCTTCAACAAGCTTCCCCACTCTAATGACACCATTGGATTTAGAGAAACATTGTGCATTTGTTTACACCATAAACATCTTTTATGACGTTCAAACAGAAATTGTTGCTTCTGTATTTGAATGTGGTCTAAGCAATTTGGTCAAGCAAGACAACATCCATGAGTATCACATCAACGGGCAGTTTGGGAAGGTATATGTCGTGAAACATGAACTACAAAACGAAGAGTTCATTTGCTTATGTAATAAGTTCATCAATATCGGGATTCCATGTTGCCATATGTTTTTCGTATTCAAAAAACATTGGCTTGAAGAAGGTGCCAACTAAATAAATCAAGAATACATGGACAAAGAAATCAAATCTGACTCCTACTTTTGAGATAGAAGGTTCAACGGTTGACCAATGTGATGTGAAGGACGAGAAGAAGTTGTTGATCGCTGATTTATTGGGCGAGGTATATTCTTGCATTAATACCATAAGGGACAACACAGAACACCTCAAAGAGTTGATATGTTTCTTGAAGGAAAAAAAGGAAACATATATGAGTTTATTGGGAGGGGAATCATCTGCATCAACAAGGCAGAGTTCAATTCAAACATTCTTGGGAAACAGACCGAGTGTTATTGAAGTACACCCTCCTGAACGAGTAGTGACAAAGGGCAGGAAGAAAGAAGGATGTATTATGGGAGGTAAAGAGAAGGTAATGAATAAAGCAAAAAAGGAGCAAAGGGCTTGTGCAAAATGCAAGAAGCTTGGACACAACATGCACCAATATTCCCAATTAGTTCTCTCATTAATATTTGATTTCTTATACATAATTGTTGCATTAGGGTGAAATGCATAGTATTCAGAATCGTTGCATTATCAATGAATAAATGTCTGGTTTCAAAGAGCAATTAGCAATTAGTAATGAACAAATTTACTATCTAATGAACAAACCCTTTTATTCTTCAATTAATGTATTTCCATGTACATGTAGATATTTTCCATGAACAAATCATACATTAATGGTGAACAAAACCTTTAAATAAAATGAAACAATCTTAAAACTCTTCAACAAAAACACATATTCTTTATCGATGAACAAATCTAAGGTATTGATGAACAGATTAAGAACACATATTCTTTATCGATGAACAAATCAAAGGTATTGATGAACAAATTAAGACTAATCATGTTTTCTGAATCAAATGTCATACACTAACACAAAAAACATGTTCAACAACCATCATCCACAACTCCATTGAAGTGAATATACCACACTGTAAAAAAAAACAAATGTCTGCAACATTCAACCCATACACCACCATAAATTGTATTCTAAAAAAACATACACAAAAATAAACCATTCCAAAATATTTTCCTACCAGCACAAATCGTTGTACATCACTTCTTGTTCTTTGACTTCTTTTTAGGAGGAGCACGAGAGACGACTGTCGGTTTGTGCGGAACAAATTCTTGAATAAGCTTTTCAACTTCTGCCTTGTGTTCATTCAATGGAATCATCAACAATTCATTGCAGTACCTGATCCTCAAATCATCAAGTTGTTGTCGATCTTGTTTATTGAGTCCACAATCCCAACCCGACAAGTCGTTGCTAAAGTATGTTTCCATGTGCCGCATCATGAAAATTTTAAAATCAGTCTTGTTTCTATTATCTCTCCAATCCATTTCAAGACGTTCATATGGCACCCTATCCTCATCCTCGAACAAAGCAGCCCTTGCTTCCATCTTGAGCGTCTTCATAAGCTCCACAAAGAGCATTCTCTAAGAAAATAACAACAAGAAACAAAACAACTCATTCAACATTAAACACACGTGTCAATGCTGAAAAACAAACTATTACAAATTCCAAAAACAAATAAAACTCACAAATTTAGCAGGTACGTGCTCAATCTTTGTTTCCAAGTTCACCTTCTTCATCGAGTTATCAATTATGTGGAAACTTGGCACTCTCACATTCAACGCAATACAATAGTAATGTGATGAGGTACATATAGGAAACACAAACTATAAAAATGCAGAGGGAAACAAGCATGAAAAAACCTTATACTGATTAAAAACAACATAGTGAAAAGTCAATCTTTTTAATGAACAAATAGCTAATACCTCTAAACAAATATGTAGTACTAATGAACAAATAAATGTATACTCAAAAAACTAAAATGGATGTGTTAATCAACAAATAACAGAATATAAATGAATAAAAATGGTATATCAATGAACAAAAATGCATACTAGGTCAATCTCGTGCACATGCATTAATCCACTTGAATTTACCAAGAGTGTGATCAACAACATTAATGAAAAACTCTATGGAATCCTGATCACTAAAATCCTTTTTCAGTGGAAATGCCTGCAAAATATATACAAGCATAAATTAGATTGAGAGTTTTAAAATTCATGAAATAAGACAATGTGAATATAAAAAACCTTTTTCTTACCAAATCATCAGGAGCCATAAAAAACCTCAAGGGTTTTGAGTCGCTTCTCCACTGCTCTTGAAAATTTAGATAACAGCTCCAAATACTGATTATATTTGTTTCAACTTCAGATTTTACCGCTATTGAAAGAAAATCTTTTTTCTTGGCGGAAACATGATTCATATTGAAGACTTCAATACTACACAAATCAGAAACATAAAACAAAAATGATAAATTTAATAATAAAATTAACTTGAAGATATAAAAAGAGCAATATGTAAAGAAAAACTACTATTCTACGTATTGTTACCCGCTTTGATCAAGAATGTCTTCAATCAACCAATTGAATAGTTTGTTTGCAGCAGGAGATACTTTTTCTGTCAAAACAACACTCCTTTCCATGTAAGGTGACTTCACATAATCAGAAGGCTTAGATATTCTTTTATCAAGTACATCCTCACCAATAACTTTAACATCAACAGGAATGTCAATTGAACTAGAACCAACATCATGTGCATGCTTGTTGATCTACAAATGTAAGAACACATATTATTCATGAACAAACTAGATACAAAATCAATAAACAAATGTCCTAGTACTTATTAACAAATAAGCAAAATCAATGAACAAATAAGCAATATCAATGAACAAATCAGAAATATCAATGAACAAATAAGTAAAATCAATGAACAAACCTCGTCCTGAATCCTGTTCAACTCCACTTCAAGTTTCTACTTTGCTTCATCCTCCTTCTACTTATTTATCTCCTCTTGTTTCCTCTTCAACTCCATGTCAATTCTCATCGTTTTCGCATCCCTTTCTTGTTTCTTCTTTTTTTTTTCTCCTCTTCCTTTCTCTTCTCTTCATCAATCTTCTTTTTTGCCTCATCATATTCCTTCTTTCTCTTCTCTTCCTCTTCTTCTTTCCTCTTCTTCTTTTCCTCTTGCCTCATCTTCACCTCCTCTTGCCTTCTTTGTTGTTCAACCTCCTCAATCCTCTTCTTCTCTTCCTCCTCTACCTTCCTCTTTTCCTCATCATGTCTTCTCTTTTCATCCAACTCTACTTCTCTCTTCTTCTCCTCCTCTTCCTTGTTCCTCTTCTTCTCTTCCTCATCTTCCATCCTCTTAACCTCTTCTAGCCGCCTCTTCTCTTGTACAGCTAGTTTTCTCCTTTTCTCTTCCTCCTCTTCCCGCTTTTTATTTTCTTCCTCTTCTCTTTGTCTCTTCTCTTCCTCCACAACTGCTTTTCTCTTTTTCTCTTCCTCCGCTTCCCGCTTCTTCTTTTCTTCCTCTTCTGTTTTCCTCTTCTCTTCCTCCTCATTCTTTCTCTTCTCCTCCTCTTGTATTAATGCATCCTCCCTCCTTATGGCTTCCAACAATTCCTCTTCCCGCTTCTTTTTTTCTTCTTCATCTCTTCTCCTCTAATCCTCTTCATCCCTTTTCAACTTCTCTTCTTCTTCAATCCTTCTCCTAGCTTCCTCCTCCTCAGCCTTTTTCCTTGAAGTTTCGTCCTCCTCAACCTTTTTCCTTAAAGCTTCATCCTCCTCGGCCTTTTTTTATTTGTTCATCACTTAATCTCTTGCAAACGAATGAAATTTTTCTTTCCTTCTTCCTTGTAGCCTCAACCTTCCTGGACTCATCTTCTTGCATAAGAACGCTTTCCCTAGCAATATCTGCAACCCCAGCCCAATCATCCCTCAATGGAGACATGCCCCAGGTCAAAAGAAGGTAATTCAAATCGCTCCTTTGCTTCATTGCGGCCTCGAATCCAAAACCTTTGTTGCTTCCTCCCATAATGAATTTTGGCTTGGAGATTCAGAATCTTCTTGGGTGCCAGATTGGGATGATGATGAAACACCTTTCAAACCAAATAGCTTCTCAAAAGCTTCATTGATCTAGTTGAAAAGTCTGTGGCTGGCAATTTCAGTTGGAGCTTTTTGCACATGATCGAGATATCTCTTCAAAGCTGATGCAAGCTCCATCGACATCTCAAGATGTTCTTTCAGAAATGACTGCACAAGAAGTAAACTATATAAGTACAGAAAAAAAGACACAACATGCAAAATAAAAAATATTTTGCAATAGAATCAAATAAACATACATAACCGCCATCGCCAAGATCAATGCCTTCTTCAAAATGTTCAGAAGTAGGGCCTTTTCCTTTACTCTTGTCAGCATCAGCACCAGGGATAACAAACTCCGGCAAACCTCTGAAAAACCCCTTTCATAACCCACCCTTCAAAATCTCAAAACTCTATCTCTCAACAAAATAATCATGATTGAAATGCTTGATCACGGGGAAGATTGCAGGACGACTGTAGATGACCATACAATCGCAATACACAATTTGTCATGAACAAAAAAATTGAACAAATACTAATATGTCAATTAATAAATATGGATATACAAATGAAAAAATTAATCTTACTAATGAACAAATATGCATAAACCAATGATCAAATATAAGAAAAAGTCAATGAACAAATTGAAGTTTATAATGAACAAATAATTGATTATCATGAACAAATTAGAAATCATACCATCAACAATATAATAGGTTCTCTGAAAAACCAATTATTTGTTTTCCTCCATGAATCAGCATTCTCAACCAACTTCTCAACAAGATGAGCACACCAATCGTACACACTGATCTTCTTCAAGTCTACCAAATGATCCATGACCTTTAAGTTTACACCCCCATTTTGAATACTCTCTATACAAAGGGTGTAGAACAATATAATAACGTTCCTCCTAAACCAAGCACCACCGTTCTCAGCCTCCTTGATCAATGTACTCAAATTCCCTATTTTGATATTAACAACATCCATCAATTTATTCTTCCATGTCACCTCATCAATTTCATCCAACACAAACTGTTCTCTAAACCTATTGTACATATCTGTATGCTTGACAGTCTTTGGGACAGAAATTATCCTTGGACCACGAGGTAGACCAAGGTAATATTGCACAAGTTTAGGAGTTATTCTAACACCTGGTCCATCACCGATCTTAAGTGTGCATGATGCAGGGTCAAAAGAACTAGTGACATGGTAGCACAACCTAATAGGTAGATCAGATACATTCCACTGTATGAGGTACTCAAACCCCATCTCTTTAAGGGCAGCAAACTTGCTTTCACCTTCAAAACCAGCAATTAATTCACAAATCAACTTTGGAGAGTTCCTTGTATTCAAAGACAAATGCTCACGCTTCAAAACTCTCAATGACACTTTTGCTTTTGACTTCTTCCCAACTACAACCTTTTTCCCAACACCTTGTTCTTGATCAACAGCACTATCCATTTTCCTCTTATTCCCAACTACAACCTTTTTCCCAACACCTTGTTCTTCAGCAACAACACTATCCATTTTCCTCTCAGACGGTTCATTTATCATTATTCCCTTTCTAGGGTCATATCAATCAGCAACACATCATCAGAACATTCATGCGACACAACCTTTTTGCCCTTATCCAGCCGAGGTCTTTTCATTGATGGAGACGACTCAACACCCGGCCTTCACCTTAAGACATGGACTTCAATATCCCTGAACAACACTACTAGAAAACACACGTATAGCCAGGAAAATATAGCCAGGAAATTTAGGTGTGGTTAAGTTTGTGGGTAACTGCCACAACATCCCCCACAAATCTCAAATTTTCTGGTTGTTTACCCATGAAATTCACGGTTGGCGCTACATTTGGGGGAATATTGTCGCGAGATAAACACACAGCTAATTTTGATTCTAATTTTGTGGCCATATAGCCATGAAAATATGGGTTGCGGCTATAGTTGTGGCCATATTGTCGCGAATATATTACGAAGCTAAAATCGGTTCTAAATTTATGGGAAATTTGTCGCGAAATAACCATGAAGCTAAATTCGATTCTAAGTTTGTGGTCATATAGCCATGAAGATATGTGTTGTGGCTAAAGTTGAAGCTATATTGACGCGAATTTATGACGAAGCTAAAATCGGTTCTAAATTTATGCGCAATTTGTCGCGAAATAATCATGCCGCTAAGTTCGATTCTAAGTTTGTGGCAATATAGCCATGAAAATAAGGGTTGTGGCTATACTTGGAGCTATATTGACGCGAATATATTACGAAGCTAAATTCGGTTCTAAATTTCTGGGCAATTTGTCGCGAAATAATCATGCAGCTAAGTTCGATTTTAAGTTTGTGGCAATATAGCCATGAAAATGTTGATTGTGGCTATACTTGCAGCTATATTGATGCGAATATATTACGAAGCTAAAATCGGTTCTAAATTTATGGAAAATTTGTCGCGAAATAATCATGTAGCTAAGTTCGATTCTATGTTTGTGGCCACATAGCCATGAAAACATGAGTTGTGGCTATAATTGGAGCTATATTGACACGAATATATTACGAAGCTAAATTTGGTTCTAAATTTATGGGGAAATTGTCACGAAAATAAGCATGCAGCTAAGTTGGATTCTAAGTTTTTGGCCATAACTATGATAAAAAAATCTATTAATTAAGCAAAAAAGAAAAAATAAATCTTGAAACCTATTATTCAAAAACCACATAAAGACCCCAAATTACACAGCAACTGCACAAGGACCTAGTAGCTCGGATCCTCAATTTCTATCAGAAATCGTAAGACAATAAACAAGAAGAATTTTTAAAAACCCAACAGAAAGCATAGAGCATATCTAACTCCTCAAAGGATTGTCCCAAACTCAAACAATGCACATAAAAAATTTGCCAAAACTTAGCCTAAAAATGCACATACAAAACTGCCCATATAAATGCATAAAATGTCCAATACAATCTTAACAAATGCAATGACTTCAACACAATAAGATTCCAACACAATCTCAATGTCTTCAACACAATCCTCTAATGTCATTACAACCAAGTAAAGGCATACAAACAAACTACAAGTCTAAAATCACTAAAACCAACACAATCCTCTAAATGTCTTCCTCTTCCTCTTCCTCTTCCTCTTGTTTGCTACAGCCTACTTCCTCATCAGTGTCACTAGACAGTTAAAGCTCCACATCTTCATCTTCCATGGTTCAACAGTAAAAGATTTTGTTCAAAAGAGAACTCATATAGGGATCCATGCCATTTTTCCTGAAAAACTTGTAAGCTTTGCACTCCTACCATCCAAGATATTTGCAAGTTAAAAATGAAAACAGAACAGCATGGAACACAAGACAAATTAAACCTACTAAGAGTCTAAAAAATGAAAAAAAAAACATGGAACATAAGTCAAAGTAAACCTTAAAAAATGAAAGCAAATGTCCAATACTAAAATCTCTTCTATTACTTTTGGCAAAGTAAACCCTAGATGAGAAGTAAGGTAAAATTATGACCTTGAAAACAAAGATCATTCATTAGATTCAATAGACTTGAAGTCATCAATGACCGGTTCAACCTATAAATTTGTTTATAATACGTTCTAGTAGAATATTCATTACTCGGCAGTAAGATGTAACAGGCCCACAACTTCTCTAACTCTACAAGTCAAGTCATAACTAAACACAAATACCAACCATAATCAATCAAGAAATAGGAATACAAGTAACTAGATGATATAGTCACGTACCCTTAAAACATGAAAGCATGGTATTATTTTGCTAAATATGACCTTGTATTACTTTTGCTAAATAAGATGAAAGTTTGTACCAAAAGGAGAAGTGTAAACTTGGTATTATTTTGGAGGGGGTAGAGTACAAGTTTATATTAAGTTAAAAGGTGAATTTGCACTTACTGTGTATTTCCCTGCCCACCACTCGTCATGACCAATAATTTGCCAGGTACTTGAATCCCACATGACACCCCCCTTCATTTGTTGGAAAAGACTCCATATCTTCCAAAGCCTATAATAGTGGTTATACCTTGATTGCGCAGTGATTCTCGTGGATAAACACCCGGTCTCAGCCTTGAATCGCTGGTGGACATCAACCCAGTTAGGGCGGTGGGATCATCAAGGGGAGGACTAAGCTCTAAAACAATTTTGAGGAAGATCATCTCTTGGTCATGATTCCAGTTCATTGGCATTGCAACAATCTGTGCAGAAAAGAAATGGAAAAATATCAATCGTAATTGACAAAAAAATGTGGGAAGAATAGTCATGACATCAACCAATATTAATGTCAATAATGTCAATGGAAAAATATTCATGAAATTTTCAATGGAAACAACCTTGATTGATCCTTATCCACTGAACTCACCAATAATATCAATAATGGATACAAAGTGGCTATACACACAAATATCATGTTCAATGAAAATGCCAACAATTAACCAAAAAAATGAAAATGCCAACACACAAACTCTACTTCTACAGCAAAACACCATGAAGAGTCAGCGAATCACATCAATCATCTACATAAACTCTACTTCTATAGCAAAACACCATGAAAATCGAACAGAAATGGAACACATCGAATTTCATACACACTCTCCCTCTGTACAAAAAAAGAGTGTTTACACCGAAATTGATCAGTCAAAGTGGTTTCCATTGATCAATCAAGGATCAATCAAGTTGCATTTTCAAGGTGGTTTCCGAAATTGATCACATACCAACTCAAAAAAGTAACATAATGTTGCATTTTCAACTAAGTGCCAACAAAAAATCTAGATTCATACATGTATAGAGAAGGAGAGGGAGAGAGATGTGTCGCCGATCTGGTGGAAGGCGTTGTCAATGTAAAACCCGGTTTTTAATTGGTTGGGCTGAAAAGCCCAACATATGTTAGGGATCCAAAACCCGAGCCCGTCATTTGCTCTCTTACCCTCTCACGTTCGCTCCCTCTCTATCCTTCTCCCACATTCAACCCTAGTTGTCGCTCATCACTGTTCAAAGGAGGAAGCCCCAAAACCCTCGGCGTCGCTCTCGTTAGTCGGAGAAGGGGACGATCGAGCTCGTCCTTGTCGTCGTCGACGCACTCGTGAACAACACGTCGCTTGCATCCTTGCCTAACGTCGGAGCCACCAGCCTGGTTCGAACTGCAACAACCCTCGATCCTGAAGTCAATCGAGTCAGCGTCGTCACCTCCACTCTCTTCGAGCCGTTGCACCGTCGTCGACACCTTGACACTAACGTCGGTGCCCTAATCATCATCGCACCACTGCTGTCTGGCCCGTCTTTGTACGCCGACGGTAAGTCCTGCTCTGTCAATCCCGCCTTCTATTCTGCCTCCTTGAACCTTCTTCTGGTCCTGATTATCGGGGAGGGTGCAGGTCTGACTCGAACACACTAAGGGGTCTCAGATCACGCTCATGTGACTCACCTCGCACACTCTTCTGAGCCATCATAAAGAGTTCAAGTTGTTTCGAAGAAGGCGCTTTTCGATCACGGCTTGTACCAATCGAAAGTCGAAGCAGCAAACCAAGTCGTGAGGTCCATCTTCGTCTGAGGAGTATCCGATTTGGAAGCTCGAAAGGTCAGACAACTTTCCTCTTTGAACGAACCTTAGAACCTATCCATGGGTTTACTTGCTTTTTTTGAATGCACCTTGTAATAATAGAATGAGAGGTTTGGTTTGAGTCCCGATCCGATTGATCAAGATGGACTTCTATAGCACTTTGCTCGCATATATATTATTGTGAATTGCACTTGTTTTGATTTAATTACTCATTACATTATTAGATTAGAATGGTGTGGATGTACAGTGTAAAGTTTGGTTTGAGTCTTGTATGGCCATATTAGAATAAGCTTGCTTGAATGAGTTTCAATGGTTGTATTGGAATTTTGTTTGAGTGGTGAGACAAGAACTAAAGTTGGAATTCGACACGAGAATGAGTTCAGTAACTCTCAATTAAGATTTTGATGTTTGTGTGGTTAGGGTCGTCACTTGATCTTGTGTGGTTTGATCCTTCCTAGATTACGAGAAGTATTAGGGTTTTCAAGTAGGATCTATGTAGTCTTGACCTTTTGTTACTTGGTTGATTTTGTTTAGAATGCAAGCTTTGGGACCTAGTGTTATAATTTGTGAACTTGGACTCCGATCTTAGTTTGCTTTGGCTTTCTATTCCTTGAAACGCTATAGACCTAGATAAGAGATACTACTTGGATGCAGAAAGTTGATGTGGTTCACGAGTCGTCGCAACTAAATTTTATTCAAAATTAAATAATCAAGTTAAGTCGTTGTTGTTGGATACCATGAAGTATAGTGGTTTGTGCTTCAAAACCACTATAGTTGTGCTTGCCTAGAATCGAAAGATGCTCATCGCGGTTAGTCGATTAACCGTGAACGTTATGATTCGTATGTCTTTATTATCGACGCGTTTCATACTTCATTCAAAGATCGTCTTCCAGGTAAGTCGTTCTCGAATTGCTCGGCTCTATTCTAGTCTTGTTAGATTTCATGCCGTGATTGTGAGATTGGTTTTGGGAATTAGGCCCGAATGTACGTTTTTCCTTGTGAAATGTTTTCATGCATGATGTGATGCGCTTTCCATTTCAAACGTTTTCTCATAAAAGAAATAGTATCGTTTTCTCTGTGCTGGTAGCGTAACCGGCACGATCATGTGTGACGATTGTCGGTGGCGAAGAGGCATCTAGCCATGGTCGTGTGTCGGTCGGGCCCTTTAAAAAAATAAAAATAATTGCTTTGTTTTTGGCAAGTGCTCCAGTGGAGGCTTGACCAGGGGTTGGAAGGATGACATATATGAAAAGTGGGAGGGCCTGCCTCAGCACTCGGGCGCAGGTGAGTTAGCGTCGTAGATTGGAATGCAACGGTGGGAGGAGGAATTGCATTTCCAAATAGGTTTGTGAATGATTGTTGCTTGTGTTTGCGTGTGGTTACTTATTTGGTTCCTGACTTATGAATTGTTGGCATGTTTGAGGAATTGTTGTTTCGTTGTGTTTCCTTTCACTTGTTGAATGTCGAATTGTTGGTTATGGGTTCAAACGCTTTACTTTTTCCGATTGTTGGTTATTGTTTCAAATGTTTTACTTTTGTTGCTTGTGGTTTAAATTGTGGGTATGTGTATTGATATACTATGTTTTGTTCTATTCACTTGTTAAATATTAAATCGTCGGTTATTTATGGTTTTCAAACGTCTTACTATTGCCGCTTGTTATCTAGCTTGCCTAGGGTAGTAGCTGACCCCTCGGGGACTTTTATTTTTCAGTTCCAGTTACTCATGCAGGTCCCGTGTTGGAGCCTAGGCCAGATACTGCAGCGGATCGTTGACGCGTGTCACTAGGTTAAAGAGTGGGTTGAGAGTTGTGTTTAGCTTTGTTATTTGTTTTGGATATTGCACCCTTTGTTGACTTTAGCAGATTTCTAGTGTTGGATGTGACTTGACTAGATGTTTGGGATCTCATACATGACATTATTAAAAATGTGTTTGTTGAACGACAGTTGGATGTTTTAAATAGTTTTCTTGTCGTGCCCGAGTTGCAAGGTCCAAGTATTCTAGTTGTCAACCAGTTCAGGTAGGACCCGTTAGGGTCGAACTACCTAGTAATGCCCCGATGTTAAGTCGGGGTGTTACAGCCAGTGTGGTGGACGATGTTGCCGATCTCGTCGATGGTGTAGCCGGTGGAGTGATCGAGAGCGAGAGAGAGGCGAGAAGAAGTGGCTCGAGAGAGGGAGAGGGAGAGGGAGAGGGAGAGGGAGATGGAGATCGGAGATGGAGATGGCGAGGGAGGGGCTCGAGAGAGGGAGAGGGAGATGACGCTCGAGAGAGATGGAGAGGGAGAGGGAGATGGAGATGGCGATGGATGGCGATAGAGATGGCGACGAGGGAGGGGCTCGAGAGTTAAATCTGGGGCAAACTGGCGAGAATGAGGGGCTCGAGAGTTAAGATGGATGCGTTGGCGAGAATGAGGGGCAAACTGGCAAAGTCTCTGAAACCCTAAAATATGGGATGGTTTGGGCCGGAAATAAAACTAACCTCATTCAATTATATGGGCCGAATTGGATCTGGCCTTTTTAGTGAGCCCAAAATGTATTCGTGGCCATTTTTGTGGCCATTTTCCTGGCTAATTTGAACTTGCATTTTCATTAAATGCTTCTCGTACCAACCTCATTCAATTCTCAACTACCATTGCCTATGATACGTCAATATGCTCATTCTCACCACTTGTTTCTCAATATTCTCTCTCAACATTCTCCCTCCCATTCACCCAACAATATTCTCTCATAAAAAAAACAAACTCAAATCTTGAAGATAATACTCTACACATTTTGAAGATAAGATTAAGAGGTGCACATCTGATTTGGATCAGGTAAGTTAGTTGCAAAGAGGTTTTAGGGTTACAAGTTTTAGATTTAGGGTATTAAGTATGTATTTGTGGGTTTTGCTTTTTTGTTGATGTTAACTTAAGTTTGTTTGGACAAATTTACAAAATTATCGATGGAGAATCATGATTGGATGTATGATAGATGGCTTCCTGGTGGTGGTGGTTACAATAACAAATTTGTTGATGGTGTTCAGAGATTTCTTGATATTGCAAAATCTCAAAAGCATTTCATGGATGGGGATAAGATAAAATGTCCTTGTTTGAAATGTAAGAATGGGCGATTTGAGGATGTAGATAATGTCCACGTTCATCTGTTCAGAAAAGGCTTCATTGACAGTTATTATTGGTGGACTGCACATGGAGAGTCACCATTTGCCAATGCGCCCCCTTTGGAGGAGTTGTCTTCCACCTCAAATCCTAGTGATATGAATCTCTTTGGGATTAGGATGCATTTGTTTGCTAATTTGAATCTCACCCAAAGAATGGTGTTTGATGCAGCTGGTCCAAGTTTTGTTCCACCCCCGTGGTTTGACACAGGCACTTCTTATAATGAGCAAAGTAGTAGTCCTTTAGAGGTGGGTGAAAACCATGACCTTGAAGAAGGAAGTTACTTAGAACAATCGGCAACGATTTTTGGTCCTGGAAATGAGGACATATCCGTCTTATCTGAGCGCTTTTTTGATGTATTGAGAGCAGCAGATCGGCCATTATATGAAGGTTCTCACATGTCACAATTAGGGTATGGTGCACTACTTCAAAAAGTCAATGAGGTTTTTCCAAGGGAGAACAACTTCCCAAAAAGTTTCTATGAGCAGAAGAAGATGACTAGAGAGTTAGGATTACCCCAGCAAAAGATACACCTATGCCCCCAAGGTTGTATGTTGTTTTGGAAGGATGATGTTGATGCAGTTGAGTGCAAATTTTTCCACAGTCCAAGATATCAATGTTGTTTGTCCCAAAAAGGAAAGCCAATACCCAATCAAGTGTTACGATATTTTCCATTCATCCCACGGCTGCAACGATTGTACGCTATGGAAGAAACGGCTTCAAAGATGCGTTGGCATGTCGAGCACCAAGCAGATGAAGGATATATGAGTCACCCATCTGATGCCGAGGCTTGGAAGCATTTTGATCGAACGTACCCGAATTTTTTCAAGGAGATTCGTAATGTGAGATTATGCTTGTGTTCAGATGGATTCTCCCCCTTTGGTAAGTTTGGCCAGACATACTCAACATAGCCGGTGATTGTCACCCCTTACAACCTACCACTAGATATGTGCATGAAGTCTCCTTATTTGTTCTTAAGCACTATTGTTCCAGGCCCAAAAAATCCGAAGAAGTTAATAGATATTTGTATGCAACCGTTGATTGATGAGTTGTTATTATTGTGGAAAACGGGTGTGCCAACATTTGATGTCTCTACGGGAAAGCACTTTAGGATGCGTGCTGCACTTATGTGGACAGTGAATGACTTCCCAGCATATGGGATGTTATCTGGGTGGAGCACTGCTGGTATTTATCCTTGTCCTCATTGCATGGAGAACACAAAAGCCTTTCAATTACATAATGGACGAAAGGCTTCATGGTTTGATTGTCATAGGTGCAGATTGGAACTAGATCACCCATTCAGGACCTACAAGAGAAACTTCTACAAAGGGCGAAAGGAGGACGAGCCTCCTATTTCGTATTTGTCTAGTGAAGATGTGTGGGAACGTGTTCATGATTTGCCGACCGCCATGGAGAGTCCACTTCAATATCCTGATGGTTATGGTGAAACTCATAAGTTCACGAAGAAAAGTATATTTTGGTTGCTTCCTTATTGGAAGTATAATTTGCTCTGCCACAACCTTGATGTCGTGCATATTGAGAAAAATGTTTTTGAGAATGTGATTAACACTGTATTGGATGTTAAGGGTAAGAAAAAGGACAACTTGAGCTCAAGGAAGGACCTACGCTTATATTACCATCGCCTAGAGCTCAAGTGGAGGATGACCACAAGAGCCCAAAATCAAAAGCAGTGTATGCATTAGATAGAGGGAAAAAGACGACGGTACTTACTTGGTAACAGAGCTTGAGATTTCCGGACGGTTATGCCTCTAACATTAGTCGATGCGTGCAATTGGAAGAGGGTAGACTACAGGGAATGAAGAGTCATGATTGTCATGTGTTCATGCAAAGACTTCTACCAGCTGCTTTCAAATAGCTTCTTCCCGTGGGTGTATGGGGGCCATTGACAAAGCTAATCTTGTTTTTCCAATCATTATGTTCATCTACACTTGACAAACAAATAATTGAGGATCTAGAACGGGCTAGACCTCTTTTATTATGCCAATTGGAAAGGATATTTCCACCATCGTTCTTTGATTGCATGGAGCATCTCATTGTTCATTTACCATACGAGGCAAAGTTAGGAGGTCCGGTACAGAATATATGGATGTATCCAGTTGAAAGATTATTATTCACATTAAAAGGGAACATGGTGATCCCGCAAAAGGTGGAGGCGTCCATAGTGGAATCATATTTGTTTGAGGAGATAACAAGTTTCGCTCAACATTATCCTCAACATCAAGACTCCAATAAAAGAAAGAAAACCATCGCGCATGAGGTGAGTGTGCTTCCTCAAATTTCAATTTTCAACCATCCGGGTCGTGCAAGTGGAAAATGCAAGGCTATTTGGATGTCCGATGAGTCAGACTTTCATGCAGCACATACATACATCCTACTTAATTGTAGAGAGGTCGACTCCTATGTCGAGTAAGTCAATTAAACTTGTATATATAACTATATATGTTATTTTAGACATGTATAAATAGCTGAGTGAAACTTTGAAGTATTAGTCTTATGTTGTTCTTTCCATGTGCAGGGAATTTCAACGCACTATAGGACAACGAGATCCGCTCGGACTTGCCAACTATTTTTGTACATGGTTTCATGAAATTGTAAGTACTAGTGCATATTGTGTCAACAATACAAAATTCTAATATCACACGTGTATAAGGTCAATATATATATATGTGTGTCTATGTTTTGTAGGTTTTGGTTGCAAACGCCCTACACCCCCCACTTGAGGATCATGATTTGATAAATATTTTAGCTTGGGGGCCATCCCGAAAGGTGTTGTCATGGCCATCATATGGCATCAATGGCTATAAATTTGAAACGTTGCAACGCGGAGAAGGAAAGTTAACCATGAATAGTGGTGTGTGTGTGCAAGCTTCTAATGGTGATACACAATCAGATTTCTTTGGGTTGAAAGAAACTGATTTTGGAGTTTGAGTTCACTCGGATGCCGTGTAAGAAGATTGTCATGTTCAAGTGTTTGTGGTTTGACCCTAGCCCTAATGGGACAAAAGTCCATCCAGATTACCATTTCCAAGAGGTTAATGTGAAGAGACGTTACAACAACCATGATCCTTTCGTCTTTGCTCAACCATGCATCCAAGTTTACTATCTTGACTACCCTAGTGCACCCCAAAGTCGTTCAGATTGGAGATATGTGTGTAAGACAAAGCCAAGAGCCAATGTTGAGCAATGATGGGCAGAGAGCAATGTTGAACATCCAACGTTTGAACCATTACAACCGGATGACTTTGAGATTGATGGCTTCGTAGGGTCGACAATTCAATCTTTACCTACAAATCTTAATGATCCAGTTTATTTGCATGAGGAAGCACACGATGTCGAAAGTGGCGATGATAGCTTCGATATTGCAAACGACAAAGAAGAAGATGATTTCCCATCGGATTCAAGTTCCGAAAAATATGATTGGTAAATTCTTTTTTCTCCTCATTCTATCATCTATGTAATATTATTTGTTACTTTTACCATCTAGATTTTTGGTTTAGGAGGGGAATATTGAGTTAGGAGGGAAGAGTTGATGTAGGATGGAATTATTCATTTAGGAGGGAAATTTTTGTTTGAGAGTGAATTTTTAATTTTGAGTTTTGAATGGGAGGGAAATTCCGAAATTTTGGGCTTGGAAGCATTTATGGGCTCGAATCTAGGCCCGGAAGTGGAAGTGAGGATTGAGGGTTGTTAGGGTTTCAGATTGAGAGAGTCCACTCTCACACCACACGCGTTCTTTCAGATTGAGAGCTTCTTTCAGATTGTTAGGGTTTCGTTGGAAGCCACGGCGCCCTCTCCCGGCTATTCGGTTTGATCTCCCCGGTAAGGCTCTTGCTCCTTTCCTTTCTTGATGGTGTTCTTTCATGGCTCTATCTAATTGAGATTGTGTTCTTTCATGGCAAGCTCTTTGGTGTTCTTTGGAGTTCGATTCTGGAACAAGGCAGTCGTCGATTTCGTATGTCTCTCTCCCTCTCTCCCTTGCTCTCGCTCAATCCTCTCACTTTCCTTTGAAATGGTGTTATTTCATGGCTCTATCTAATCGAGATTGTGTTCTTTCATGGCAACCTCTTTGGTGTTCTTTGGAGTTCGATTTTGGAACAAAGATTTCGTCATAGATTTGGTATGTCTCTCCCTCGCTCTCGCTCAATCCTCTCACTTCATGGGTCCATTTCTTTTTTTATTGGTTAATTGGTCTCTAATCCCTCTCTCCCTTGTTCTTTGGTGTTCATGGCAACCTTTTTTTGCTGGGGTTTCGGGTTATTCATTCAGTAAAAGGTGCAAGTCCCTAATCTCTCCCTCTTTCTTTTATTGTTTTCATTTCTTGGATCAATTGCATGCTCAATTGCTCAACTTGAGTTCTATTGATGTTTCCTTCTATTTCTTTCATTCAGTTCATCATGCGAAACCTTCGGAGCACAACTCGTGGACGTGCTGGGGTCACTAGCTGCAACTTTGCGCGTGCTCCACCTCTTTCTTCTCCATCTGAGTGTGCTTTAAGCCCTAGAAGACCTTCTATGAAACGAGCCCTCAAGCTCCCTGTTCGTAGTAGCCCAAGGTTTAAAAAATCAACACCATCTGCAACCCCTCCATCACGAGCTGTTGCACGTTCAAAGGCTCCTTCAAAAGCTTCCCCACCAGCTCCACCACAAAGAGTTCCTTCAAAAGCTTCCCCACCAGCTCCACCACAAAGAGTTCTCCCTACTTCAAGAACATCTAGCCCTAACCTTATTCACATGCAAAAGCACAAAACACAAAATCGGGACTATCAACTTCAAACAGCTCAAATAAACACTAAAATACACACAATCAATCAAACGTTAGTATATACACACTCGACAAACAAAAATAACAAAAAAAACCTAGGGTTTCAATCAAATTAAAACAAGAGATAAAAACCTTGATTCTCTTGAGATGCACTTTGAGATTTCTCCATCTCGAACTCGATTGAGCTTTGTAATGACTTTACTGGTAAGAAATCAGCTCGAACTCACTTTGAAAAGCTTCGAACGAACGGTTTTCCGCTTGAATTGCAATAAATGCTTCGGAAACTGTAAAAGTGAGAGAGAGAAGTGGTGAGAAAGAAAGAAGACGATGGACAGACTTTATAAAAGGTTTGTGTCTTGTACATCCGGTATAGCGTGTGTCCTTTTTTTTACAGTTTTTTTAAAGATAAAGCAATCTCAACCGCCCGCGTTATAAGATCGAACGGCCCGGGTGCTTTCTCATTTCGCACCTGCGCAACCCTTCGCACAAGACTCTTTTTCAGTAATTATAATATTTATTATTAAAAATTGTAACAGTATTTTATTTAAATATTTCATGTGATGCAATTTTTTCAACCGATATGATTTCTGCTTTATAAAGCATTAGGTAGATTAGAGCACGAAAATTGTACCACCTCTTTACCAAACCGTTCAATTAGGTACGTATTTGTATTGGATAAATTTTAAGTGTGCAAATGTTGTTAACCCAAGGTTTTGATTCCTTTGAAGCATATCCTGGCGCATAAATGGTACTCCCATCGTCATCGTCATCGTCATCTTCAAAAGCTTCCTGCACAAAAGCATCATCGATTCATGAGAAAGAGAGAATCAATAGATATGGAAGGTGTGCGTACTTAATTTTAATTAGTTAGTTGTTTTATTAATTAGGCTATATCGATCGTGAATCATATAGTTATATGTCTTGTATAGGGAACTAAATACATTAAGATCAATTAATCGCTCGGTCCCATTAATTAATTAATCAATAACTAAAAGACAGTTGCATAATTAACCAAATTTAAAATTAAAAAAAAAAAGACAGTTGCATATGTATTACTATACTCACAATGTTAAGAGAATGCATGGCGAGCTAGTCTCCTCGGCCCTTGCATGTTCTTTTCGTCAACGAAAATGAAAGACAAAAGTATTTCCACTAATTAAAAATCCTAACACACAAAAAAAAAGCTAATAATACAATACGGGGAAAAAATCAGTAAAATATAGAGTAGGAGTATTTGTATAATTGTGTGAAGCAAATGATTGTTAATAATTGTGTCCTAGCCTAGTAGTAGTCCTAAGGATTAGAAAAGTCAGTAAGCGTGTAACGCGGACTCATCACCGCCGCCGTCGTTACAACCGTGTAATGCGGTGGGGTGAATTAATTGACACACACAAACAAGCGCCGACGATGATGCTAATTACAAAGCATTCTTCTTTGACATTATACGGAGTATTACTTCTTTTTATATACTCCCTCCGTTTCACAATACTTGTTCTTAAAGCCTTTTATTTTTGTTTCAAAATAGTTGTTCATACAAAATTTTTACCCATATATACCCCTAATAATTATACTACCCCACATTAATTATACATACACTTCTCCCAAAAAGTGAAAAAAAGTACAAAAAGAAGAGCATTTAATAGGGGTATTTTGGGCAAAAAAAAATTCCCTTAATATGTGTGAAACTTTGTCTATGAACAAGTATTTTGAAACGGAGGTAGTATATATTTTGATGCAAATTCTTTTTTTTTTAAAAAGTAACTATTTTCCCATTCTCTTTTCTATCTCACTTCAATCCTAAAGTTAACACGGAGGAAAACAAATGAAGAATACATACATAGATTAGTAATTCCAAAAATGTAATGAGTTTGTCTTGTAAAACAAATAGCACAATCTCCTTGCTATTTTAAAATTTCACCTTTTCTCTTTTTTTATACATAATATTAATTTAAATCAAATAAAAAGAACTAATTAATCTTCTGCTTTATTAATTTTTCATGTACAACTTGTACATGAAAAAAAATACCTTTTGCAAAAAAATTTATTAATTTTAGAATTAGATATTAAATAACACAAATCTATTTTGAAAAACAAACAAGCTCATATGTACGTGTAATGAGTTTTTATTTGAAAAAACAAACAAACACTATTCAGTATATCTAACCCTATTTAGGAAGTGTAATAGAGAACCTAAGATCTGATGCAAACAATCAGTCGAAAGAACAGAGTTAGAGCCTTTACTTTCAAATTGATTAGGCGCACTCACTCGATCTAACGGTGTGCCTTTTACATGATCGTCGAACGAGACATGGGGGACTCTGAATGTACGCATCATCCCCAAGTAAGTGGAAAGGGTGTTTCTAATAGATCCAAAGATGGGAAGAAAAACGCATAAGTAAAAAAAAGTCAAAAAAGAAGACAAAATCTAAAGATAATCCAAACAAACAAACAAACAAGAAAAACTCGTACAAACACACGAAAAGGTCAGAAAGAATCGAAAAGACATTGTACAAGAAAACAAAACCAACACACACCACGACCAAACTAGCTCACAATACTAAGACGACCTCCTACCCTAAAACCCTAGGGAAAGTGCCCAACACACCCACTTTTTGTTTGAAACGAATCTTGAAAATAATTTTTTATAAATTTTTTGAATTTTAAATTAAAATATGAAACAATTATTGTTTTGCTACTAGTTGGGAATTGGTGGGAAGCCTTTTTTAAAAAATTATAAGAATTTCCCTAAAATGTATTATTCACCTTTTTTAAATCTTGATTTTGTATTGTTACACTGATCAACTTGATTTTTTTACTACTTCGAGTATTATATATAAGAGTTTGGTTCAAATGAAAACGTACAACCATTATCCTACAAATTACAAATGAATCTCATCTATCCGTAAAATAAATTACATTTGTAGAATGTTATAAATCGAGTATGAACATATGACCATAAAACATGAACATATTAGTACACACACTTATATTATATGTGAACGTATGATAAAATCTCTGAATGTTTAGATGATTATATGTGAACATTCTTTGTAATAATGTGAACATTCTTTGCAATAATGTGAACATGTGCATAAAATTAAAATATAAAAACATAATGTAAAATGCCAAGTGTCATATTTTTGGCAAAAACAAGCAAAAAAATCAATTTTTTACCATTTTTACTTTTTTAAGCGATTTAATGTCTTTAGAATGATATAATCGAGTATGAACATGCGACCATAAAACATGAACATGCAATACTAAAATGTGAGTGTATTTATATTATATGTGAATGTATGATAAAATCTATGAACTTTTAAGATGATTATATCGGAACACAATGCAAATCCTCTATTCCAACTTCTATGCTCCACTTACACTTTAAAATTAAATCAACATAAAAAAATTAACAATTATATTTATTATATAAACAATTAAATACATATGTGTGCAAATATTCATCTTGAAAATCAACCTTTTAATTTTAAAATTTTTTATAATAGGACTTTTAAGATTAAAATTTTCACACATATTTTTTTTTTTGATAAGGTAAGAATTCGAAGTACCAAACATGCTTGGTAATCCGAGAGGCCGTAAAAAAAACGGCAGCCGAGAACGGCTAAGAGAGTAAAAAACAAGCAGGAAAAGCTATAAGAGAGGTACAACACTCCGAAAAATTAGAACTAAGAAGAGTTTGAAATCGAGGTGAGTAAAGCACCGTAAGAATAGTGTCGCAGGCAACAGGTCGACCCCTCCTAGGCGTGCGAAACGGACTACTGACGTTCCCTCCACCAAGATGAAGGATCTTCAGAAGCCACAAAGCACCTAGCGACCTGGCCTAATACAACTCGGTCCAATGTCAAACTCAGCTCTAACTCCTCGGAGAAATAGTACATTAAGTAAGCCTCGAGCTAACCTGCAAGAAAAGAAATCGAACTTGCCTCACAAGTAGCAAGTAGACAGCAAACTTACCCCGCAAGAAATCGAACTTGCCTCACAAGTAGCAAGTAGACAGCAAAATTATAATTTTGCTCTTATATTTTTTAATCTTGGTCATTCATTTCTCAAATTCAAAGACTCTCATTTATTTCTAGTTTTTATCATAAACCCATATCCACGGGAATCAACCATAAAATGATGTTAGGAAAAATATTTGGGTAAATATGGATAACAACCGCTATCTTAGAACGTCACTAACAAAAGCATCACCTAATTATTTTAATTTTTACGGAAAATATCCCTTATCGTGGGGTGTTTCAAAGGTGGGTTCTTACCAATGTCCTAATATAAGTAGTGGTTTTCTATATTTTACGAAAATGTTAAACAGCAATAACAGATTAACTAGATTTGAGATTTTAAAAGCAGATTAAGAAATAAGAAGGTAAAGGAGATGATTAACTTGCATAAAGCCAAAAGTGAAGAATATAACCTACATAATTAGACGGGGGTTGACTTGGGGGGTGAAACAGCTCACGTTTACGTAATCATCAGCTTATGAACGGGGATAATATTCCAAAAGCATCCCTTCATAGCAAACTGATCGATTTCTAATTGATTCGCTAATGAGAATAATATCAATGAATTGATATTTAATTATTGTATGTGGTTAATTCAATTGATATAAAACTCACTTGTATTACGATTAATACATCACAAAGTGGCAGAACCTTCAAGATTCGTGCGTGGCCAAGAGGGACAGCTAATGGGAACCTAAGAACCTATAGGCACCGAAATTTTTTAATTGATAAGATAATTATTGAAATGTTTGTTTATTAATTTAATTATTTTTAATGCTTCATTTTGGATGTTTCTTTCCCAGCCCATGTCTCTCCTCTCTTGCTTGCCTTTTCTACCTTTTTCCCTTTAGCTATACAGAGTTATATTTTGAACTTTATCTTTGTGCCTTTTTTTAATTAATTGTCCTTGTTTTTTCCATTCTTTTAAGTAACTTTGTTCTTCTTATTCTTTAATAAAGGGTTTTACATTAAATTAACAGATAAACTAATTCCTCGGTATTACATTTGTACATGATTTCAAGATAATTCTGTAGTAACTTTTTTTTTCAATAAATAAATGAATTATACATATGAATCCATCATAAGAAAAAGTACTACTTAAAAAATGTTTAGATTGTAGAATGATAATTTTCCTTCAACACTAATTAAAATATATTTAGCCTAATATTCCTTTTCTCGAGCAATAATTATTTTTCATGTTTTAGTTTGTACAAATTACTTGGTTTTAAAAACCGAATTAGTCAATGAATTGTTGATAAGTTTTGTAAGAGTTATGTCAAATTTTACAAATAAAAGTATTACTGTAATAGTAATAGTAATAGTAGTAACCCAAGGAATAACATTCGTAAAATTCAGCTAAAAGAACATTTTGAAGGGGAATTTTATTTCCCCCGTGTAATCGAGTTATGACTCAAATCTATCGAAGCAAACAAAGGATCCGAACTAAATCGAACTTGCACATAAACATTCAAGCAAAATAAGAGCGAAAAAGGATACAGGAGTTGGTAACCCGGTTCGAGTTCAAAGAACTCTACATCCGGAGGATCTCAATAGGGGAGACCCGATCCCAGTCATTTCACTAGATCAAAGCTCAAAGGTTTACAAGTACAAGAGATCAAACACTCGGCAAAGCTAGACAACAGAAACAAGAAGAAGACGAAGATCTAAGAACAGAAACAAGAGCAAAGGCAGGGTTCTAGAAACGAAAGGGCTTCGGCCCCCTTTCACGGCTGCAAGTCTCAATCGGACTTCGTCTAGACACCAAGCAACTCCGGAGATGAGCTATCGCCGGCGAACACTTCTTCTTCTTCCTTTCTCTCTCTCTCTTTCTTTCTCTTCTCTCTCTTTCTCTGGATTTCTAGGGTTAGCGCCGCGTGAAGAATGAGCTCCCAACGAAGCTCACGAAGCTTAAATAGCTAGGTTACTCGGGAGCGTATCAAACGCGGCGTTTTATCAATCAAGCCGACTTCACTTTCAGTTTGGGCCAAGGCTCAACGAATTGGGTCAACCTAACTAAATGGGCCAAGCTGGTCTTCTATCCCGAACTCCACTTAATAATGTGACTGGTTTAGTTACTGGCAAACTCGAGTTAGCTACCTCCAAACCGGATTATCCGGGGTGGATGCTAGCCCGGTTCACTGGTTAAACCAAACCATATAGAAGAAGTGGACCCAGTTCTGAGCTGGTCTAGCTCTACCCTAGTGTTTGATATACATCTATGTACAAGGATTAGAATACATGAATGTATTAGTTTACAACATATGCCCTCTTAATACAGACATGTTTCTACTCTTTGAGCTCTAATTCAATAGTGATCCGACCAGAGTCAGGTTTCCCCTTTCTAACATTGATCCAGTTCCACATCTCAGCCTACATCACCGATGTAGGGAGCATTCCTGCAAAATACAAACTTATTAGTAGGAACCACTTTAGTCCCAAAGTCTGCAGGATTTGTTTCTCCAGCAATTTTCACCACATTTATCTGCTGTTTTTCTAATTCATCTCTGATAAAATGGAACCTTACATCTATGTGCTTAGTTCTCTCGTGGTAGACAGGGTCCTTACACAAGTGTAAAGCACTCTGACTATCTGTAGAGAGAGTAGGCACATAGACCTTACCAGTGATCTCCTTCAGAATACCCTTGAGCCATGAAGCTTCCTTAGAAGCCTCTACTACAGCAATATACTCTGCTTCTGTTGAAGACAGAGCCACAATTGATTGTTGTTGTTCCTTCCATGAAATGCAATTCCCAGCCCAAGTAAAGAAGTAGGAAGTGGTGGACTTCCTATTATCTTTGTTGCTAGCATAATCAGAGTCAACATAACCAGCTAAATCAGTATTAGGCTTATGCTCAGTGTATTCCAGGCCAATCTTTCTTGACCCAGATATGTATTTCAAACAGTATTTCATAGCTGCCCAATGAGTCTCACCAGGGTTGGACATGTATCTGCTAAGAACACTTATTGCAAAAGAAAGGTCAGGCCAGTGCATAGCATAGCATACATTAGGGATCCAACAGCAACATCATAGGGTATGTTTTTCATTTTATCAATCTCAGCAGAAGTGGTAGGGCATCCCTTTTTAGACAGTTCCAGGTGCCCTCCTAAAGGCATGGGAGCAGGTTTAGCATTCAACATAGAGAACCTATCTAGGATCTTATGCAAGTAGTCAACCTGAGATAGCCACATGACCTTTTTCTTTCTATCTCTTATGATTTTTACCCCTAAGATTCTTTGAGTCCAAGATCTTTCATGTCAAAGTGTTTTTCTAGATCATGCTTGACACCAGTAATCTCAATCATAGAGGGACTCATTAAGAGAATATCATCAACATATAACAAAACATACACAGGGTTTTTGGCCTTGGCATGTTTGTAATATAGGAAAGTATCATATTTGCTTCTAATAAAGCTCATAGATATCATACAGGAATCGAACTTCTTATTCCACTGCCTAGGAGATTGTTTTAAACCATAAATTGATTTTTTCAAGAGACATTCATGATTAGGTTTTTGTTTGTCTACAAACCCTTTAGGTTGTCTCATATAGATGGTTTCATTTAATTCTCCATGCAAAAAAGCAGTTTTTACATCCATTTGTTCAACTTCCCAATTGTACACAGTAGCCATAGCAAGAAGCAGACGCATGGTTTTATACTTGACCACAGGGGCAAAGATATCATTATAGTCAATGCCTTCTTTCTGAGTGAAACCCTTAGCCACTAGTCTAGCTTTATACCTAGGTGGGTCTAAATCAGTAGCACCCTCCTTAATTTTGTAGATCCATTTACAATCAACTAGTTTAGCCTTTTCAGGTTTAGGCACTAAGGTCCAAGTTTTATTCACAGTCATGCTTTGTATCTCTTCATGCATAGCCTTAAGCCAATCATTAGAATTTTTACTTTTCATGGCTTCTTCATATGTTTCAGGATTAACATAAGCAACTACCTCAGCAACAAGCAGAGCAAACTCAACAATATTAGAAGTGAATTTCTTATTTGGAATTATAACTCTAGGAACTCTATCTCTGTCCTACTGATAATTTGTCAAGTCATGCACATGATCAGGTTCATTTTGCACAAGATTATTATCAATTTAATTTTCATGCATAGCAGGCATAGGATCACCAATGTCACTTTGCACAGAATTATCAAAAACATGCTCATGCTCATGCATAGTAGAGTTTTCAGAGTTAGAATTTTCACTTACTACCCCACCTAATTGGTGGGTTTGCTGATTATTATTGTTGGTGCCCTCTTGATTTAAGTTGTTTGTAGTATCATCCGGTGTCTAGCTTTGAGCATCTTCCCCAGTTTTTTCTGTTGAGGAGCTTGTCTGGTCTGACAAGGCATGGCCTATGTCAAATTCTTCTAGCTCTTCTGTCCCACCTTGATTGTTATTTGGATGAAAGAAGTACCCTCTTAGGGTTTCTGTGTCATTTCCCTGTGTATTTCTCCCTGCATTCTCAAAGGCAGAAGTCAATTTTTGTTTGAAATAGAACTCTTTTTCATTGAAGGTAACATCCCTAGACACAGTTACCTTGTATAACCTCCAGGTTGTATTACAAGTAACTTATATCCTTTTGTACCTTCTGGATAACCAAGCATGACTGCCTTTTGTGCTCTTGGTTGTAGCTTTCCTTCATTTGAATGAAAGTAAGCTGTGCAACCAAAAGGTTTAAGGTATGTTATGCTTGGTTTCTTATTGGTCCACATTTCCTGTGGTGTCTTGAATTGCACCACAGAAGAAGGGGATCTATTAATAAGGTAGGCTGCAGTCAATATAGCTTCTCCCCAAAGGGAAGATTTCATGCCAACACTAATTAACATGCACCTAGCTTTTTCTTACAAAGTTCTATTCATTCTTTCAGCTGTTCCATTCTGTTGTGGAGTATAAGGAACAGTGAGATGCCTTTTGATTCCATTTTTAGTACAAAACTCATTGAAAGCATGATTACAAAACTCTAAGCCATTGTCAGTTTTTAAGCACTTTAATTTTAATCATGTTTGTCTTTCAGTTAGGATCAACCAGTTTTTAAATGCTTCAAAAGCTTCATTCTTATGCTTGAGTAAGTAAATCCATACCTTTCTAGAGTAATGATCAACTAGGGAAATAAAATACCTTCTTCCCCCAATTGTTTCTACTTGTGCAGGGCCCCAGAGGTCACTATGGACATACTCCAGGGGTTGAGAAGCTTGGTATGAAGATCTAGCAAAAGAGTACTTAGTTTTCTTACCAAAAATACAGTTCTCACAGAAATCAATATCAGTGACCTTCTCATGAATTAAACCAGTTTTGTGCAAGTACATCAACCCATTATTACCAATGTGACCCAACCTGTCATGCCATATTTTAGACTTTTGACCACTGTCTTCATCTAATCCTTTTGTAGTGACATTAATTTCAGGTGAACTAGCTATAACATGATAGAGGCCACCCTTCTTAATACTTTTAATTAGGACAAAGTTATCTCTTGTAACTTCCCTAATTCCTTGGTGAGTCACTATCCTACAGTTTAGGTCATCAAACATAGATTCAGACAAAAGGTTTCTCCTAAGATTTGGTACCCATCTTACATTTTGGATGGTTCTAATTTTTCCATCATACATAACCAGTGGAACATTCCCTATCCCTTTAATAGCAAGGGTGGTGTGGTCACCTAACATGGCATCACCACCATTATGTTCAGTTAAGGAAGTAAAGACATGTTTAAAAGGTGTAGCATGCATGGTACATCCAGAATCAAGAATCCAATCTTTAGAAACAGAAGAATGGGTCACAGCAAGCAATTCATGAGAGTATATAGGACACTGTTCACACACAGACACAGATTCTTTATCTTTTTTCTTATTCTTTTCATCCTTTTTCTTTTTATTACAATCCCTTGAATAATGACCTACCACATCACAGTAGTAGCATTTGACTGTAGACATATCTTTTTCCTGTTTCTCTCCACCAGCCTTATCACCCTTTTTTTGGAATTTCTTACCTTTTCCTTTGGTGAACATCACCTCATTCTTTGACTCAGTCTTTTGTTCAGTTTTTGAACCATTTTTCATCCTAAAGACTTTCAGGGAGTCATTTTTCTGGGTTAGATATTCCACTATCTTTTCTACTGTCAGGTCATCCCTAGCAAATTGAACTACATCTTTTAAAACATCAAATTGAATAGGAATGGAATTCAACAGTATGCCAACCTTGTAACTTTCCATAACTTTTTCATCACACCTCTCAAGATCTAAAGACAGCTTAAGAAATTTATCCAAATTATCAGTCAGAGTGAGAGAGGTATCCATCCTAAAGTTAAAGAACTTACACATGGTAGAAATAAGACTGGGCATAGATTTGGTCAGATATATAGCATCTAAAGCTTCCCAAAGTGGTTTAGGTTCAGTATGACTAACCACCTGTCTTGCTACCTCATCAGCAAGACGCAACATTATTTCTGCATGTGCCTGATCTTTGATCTCTTGTCGTCTTGCAGCAGAGAACTCAACAGGCCAGTTTTCTGTCACAGCCATATAGCACTTTTCTTTAGTTAATATGGCTCTCATCTTTATCTTCCACATAGAATAATCCATGTGCCCATCGTAAGGTTTTACTCGGTAATTTTCAGACATCTATAGGTACCTGTAAACACAGACAAACCAAGTCAGGAAAAAGAGTAAACTGAATCTAAAGCTATAGAATATGCAAGAAACACTCCTAATAGGACTCTCTACTGTAGGAACCGACAGTGGGATTAAATCGATACAAATCGATACCCTTCTATCAAGATTCCCCTGCTTCTCCAAGAAAAAGAAACTTTCCCTTGGATTACAGTGACAGAAACACAAGTCAAAACAGCGAAAGCACTCAAAAACAAGGAAAAATATCACAGCAAAGCTCTGATACCACTTTTAATCGAGTTATGACTCAGATCTATCGAAGCAAACAAAGGATCTGAACTAAATCGAACTTGCACATAAACATTCAAGCAAAATAAGAGCGAAAAAGGACACATGAGTTGGTAACCCGGTTCGAGTTCAAAGAACTCTACATCCGGAGGATCTCAACAGGGGAGACCCGATCCCAGTCATTTCACTAGATCAAAGCTCAAAGGTTTACAAGTACAAGAGATCAAACACTCGGCAAAGCTAGACAACAGAAACAAGAAGAAGACGAAGATCTAAGAATAGATACAAGAGCAAAGGCAGGGTTCTAGAAACGAAAGGGCTTCGGCCCCCTTTCACGGCTGCAAGTCTCAATCGGACTTCGTCTAGACACCAAGCAACACCGGAGACGAGCTATCGTCGGCGAACACTTCTTCTTCCTTTCTCTCTCTCTCTCTCTTTCTTTCTCTTCTCTCTCTTTCTCTGGATTTATAGGGTTAGCGCCGCGTGAAGAATGAGCTCCCAACGAAGCTCACGAAGCTTAAATAGCTAGGTTACTCGGGAGCGTATCAAACGCGGCGTTTCATCAATCAAGCCGACTTCACTTTCGGTTTGGGCCAAGGCTCAACGAATTGGGCTAACCCAACTAAATGGGCCAAGCTGGTCTTCTATCCCGAACTCCACTTAATAATGTGACTGGTTCAGTTACTGGCAAACTCGAGTTAGCTACCTCCAAACCGGATTATCCGGGGTGGATGCTAGCCCGGTTCACTGGTTAGATTAAACTATATAGAAGAAGTGGACCCGGTTCTGAGCTGGTCTAGCTCTACCCTAGTGTTTGATATACATCTATGTACAAGGATTAGAATACACTAGTTGAATTCACGTACCATGTACGGGTTTTGTTTAAAAATATGTTGCATAAATAAGTTATTTTTCAAATATACATAATTTTAAAATATATTAATTTTTAAATTTTTAAATGCCAACATATTAGGAATGTTAAGTATTTGTTATTTTAATAAGTATTACAAAAAATTAGTTAAAATATAGTGGGACCCAAATTATTGATAAAAATAAAAATTCAAAAATACCAAAAAATGACACATAAGCGAATTGAATAATAGGTTGACATGTGGCCAAAATGCTTCTTCTTTAGTATATAGATAGATGAATGTATTAGTTTACAACACCCCGGAAAATTACCAGTTTAAGTAGATTGATTTTTTTTTTTTGATTTGATGTAAAGTGTGGGATTGGGATAGAAAAAAGCTCAAAATTCAGAAATAGAAATGGTTCATTATCAATTTTTTTGGTTTTTTATCCGATTCAATCAGTCAAAGCCACTCTGATCCGAATCAAGTACTGCAATGGCTCTTAATGGGGACAACCCCTCAACTCCATTTTTTGATACTTGCCGCTACGGAGATTCGAACCAGAATCATAAAAAACCTAGTGTTTAATCACGCTAAACTAACTAGTGATTGGTATGGTTAATTAACAACCTATAATGTGCTGCCCAACCAACAAAAATTTATTATCGTTGTTGTCAAAGAAGTTTTGAAGATAGCCAAATGTTACTAAATTGAACTACTACTACTATTACTACTAATTTTGTAAAAGGGTAATAGCGAGTAGCATTGTTCCTGTGTGTAAATCCTTCCAAATATGTCTCTGTTCTTCATTGTTGAAAAAACTTGCACTCAACGGACATCACCATTATTGTTCTTGTCCTATCTATACGTACATACATTTTGTTACACTGCTTGTAAAATATTACTACTAAACTAAAAAATATATATGGGGAGGGGCAAAAGTCTATGGGCGATTTTTTATTGAATCTTTGGCGTTCCTGAATGAGTATGATGGTAATCAAATTGCAATATTTCTTAAAAAGGGGAGAGGAATAAATTTTGTAAATCAGATAAGTTGATAAGATTAGGAAGGTGTGAAGTTTCGTGTGTGCTTCTGCAATTTCCTTCAAATTCAGAGAATCCAGTATGGAACAATGAATTTATTGCAAACTGCTAACAAAATCAATCTGGATTTAACTAAACAAAGACGGTTCTTGATTCCAAGAACTTGTATTTCCTTCTCCTTCTGCTCTGCAAAAATATTCACACCTTTCTTGAGAGTTCTTGGAACTTGGATAACAGTTATCAATTTTTCTGCTCTAAAATGGCAAATTTTGCTTTAAAAAGGGCTAAGTAAACTTTTGTAATTTTGTTTCTGAATACTGCTTGCAATTTTTTTATTTATACATGTACATGTAGGGACTACATCAATCTGGATCACCCATAGCCATAAGTAAATCAAACTCAATTTTATTAATTTTTTTCTTCTAAATTTGTAAACAAATTGGAGCCAAATACCCCCAAATTATCTGTCAAAATGCCCCACTCATTAAATTTCAAACCCCTTGATGAGACTTGTGCAAGTCAGATTATTGGAGCCTCCTTGCACCACCAATTTCCACATTTTTTTATTTTTCCCCTCTTTAATTTTCAAAATTAAAAAAAAAAACTACATATTTTTTCAAAAAAAAAAAAAGAGGAAAGGAATAGTATCTATTTACATATATACTGTTACTATTACTTTGCTTGCCTTTGTAAAAAAGAAAAAAAAACACAGGGGGGCCTGTGTTAAGTCATCCCCTTTGGGATTGTGACTTTTAAAGGTTGAAGCTTTTTCTTATAAACAGCAGCCACTTTCATTTTCTCAACCTAGTAACAACTGATCCCTCCTCTCTCCCCATTTCATTTCATTTTCATACAAGGCCAGTTCTCTCTTCCAAGTTCCAAGTGACAGTTCCATACATAGAATTCTGCAAAGTCATATCTCTTTTTGCCACTAAATCATATCAAACCACATACATGGGGAGACATTCATGTTGTTACAAGCAGAAACTAAGGAAAGGGCTATGGTCTCCAGAGGAAGATGAGAAGCTCTTGAGGCATATCACTCAATATGGCCATGGCTGCTGGAGCTCTGTCCCTAAACTTGCAGGTATACCAAATATTTTTGAAAAAAATTAATAAATGATAAATATATATAGATATAAGGGGCCAATGCAGAATTAATTAATGATCATGTACATCTTGACAGGGTTGCAAAGATGTGGAAAAAGCTGCAGACTAAGGTGGATTAACTACCTGAGGCCTGATTTGAAGAGAGGTGCATTCTCTCAGGAAGAAGAAAACCTCATCATTGAACTCCATGCAGTTCTTGGCAACAGGTTTCTTTCTTTTTTTCTTATTAATTTGCAATCTTCTATGGATTCTATACTTAAAAATATAGAATACCACATGGGTTTATGGGTTTTCTCTAAATTGTGTTTTTGTTTTTGTTTTTGGGAATCACACCATGATTGTTGATTCTCTTGAGTTTTGTTTACCAGCTAAGCTATGGCTCTACCAAAGTTTTGTCTTTACTTTTTGGGGGGCTTCTTTTATAACTCTTTTGTGTATGGCAAATATTATTAATCCAGGTGGTCTCAAATAGCTGCACAGCTATCAGGAAGGACAGATAATGAAATAAAGAACCTGTGGAACTCATGCCTTAAAAAGAAGCTAAGACAAAGAGGAATTGATCCCGCCACCCACAAACCCCTCTCCGAGGTGGAGGACACCAGCAAACCCGCCCGCAAGTCGTCCACCGCCACGGACAAATCTTCCTCCTCCACCACCACCACCACCGGTGACAAGGCGGCAGCCGCTGCAGAGAGCTACAATAATACTAATTCACCTGATCAAAGGTACTCTTCATCACCAATCATATTAATGAACCACAATGTGAATGAAGGCGAAAACATGTTCCTTCTTCCAAGCACGCAATACGAGTTCTTTAGAGACACCGCTTTCTTTGGTGGTGGTGGTGGTGGTGGCTATGGTGGCTTAAACCACAAGAATCCCGACACGACGCTTTCTTTCAACTCCATCTCATCCCCAGACTTGATGAATTCCACCTCTTTCTTGCCCTATATGTCCTCTTCCTCTTCCTCTTCGACCATTGTCAATCCAACAAGGCCTTCTTCGTCTTCCATGGCGGCCGCTAATATGGAGATGCAGAGCTCAGAAGGGAGGTGCTATGATCAGAGTTTCTCATGGGGATGGAGACCAACAAGTGGAAAGGAGGATGAAATCAACAAGTGGTCTTCCCAATTTCACAACGCTCCGTTGCTGGTTGGATCGTCCATACCGAATCAATGCCCACAAGGATCATCAGCATCAGCATCAGCATTTGATGAGATAAAGCCTGAGATTTCTGCCTTTGTGACAAGTGAACCCAGCTCTACCTGGCATCATCAGGCCCAGCAACAGGACCTTCAGAGACTTGCTGAGGCCTTTGGCCAGATATTTTAATTAGTGCAAATTACAAACAAGTGAATGAAATTGGGGATTTGGGATTTCTACAAAACAAAAAAGGGAAATTCCGGTTGCTTATAGAGATTCTTCTCTTCTTTAATTCAGTCACATATGGGTTGTACATATGGGGTCATGATTTATTATTACTATATTGTTTGCACTGAAATATAATTATTTATGGAAAGTTGGTAAGTATTACAACTTTATATTAATGGAAACAAGGCATTTTGCTTAGTATATATCCATGCAGCAAATATGCACGTATTGTTGTTCTTGAGTTTATGATATTCTCTGGTCCACAATATCAATATGCATTCCGTTCCATCTTGTGAACAAGGACCTTTTGGATGGCAGGGAATGCTTTTTTAAGAGAAAAAAGCTGCAAACTTTGAACCTAATTTGGAGGTGTTCATCTTGTGAAGGACCTTTTGGATGGATACATCCTTGCAATTTTCCTCTTGATAATGAGACCAGAGATGGTGACTCTAGTTTTAATTAAAATTTGAATCAAACATTACTTTCAAGTCTTCGCTTTTCAAAAAATGAAATTTGAAAATTGACCCCATATATAATACAAGTGAAGGGAAATTAAAATTCTTGTGTGGACTATGTAAAGAAAAGAAGTGTGCTTTTCTAATAATCCAATTGTACGAAGAACCATATACCTTGAATGGGTGTCTATCAATGTCCCTCCTCTAGATGACTAGATGGAGATGGTTTTCACTTTTTTTGACAGCCCTAGCCTATATGATTTCATTCATATGTCAAATAGTCTGATGAACATTGTCCTCTTAAGTTTCTAAGGCCTACTTTTTCTCTTTATCTCGGATGAAGTAATTAGTAGAACAATTCCTATAGTTTGTTGCATAATATGCTATATATGAGCCTATGACACGATATTATTTGACAACGTATTATAACAAGATCCAAAACACTTCTGACTTGTTTTAATATTACAACGCAAACTATTACTTCCCTAGCTTGTTTAGAATTATTTGTTATACTATAGTATTTTTTTTTGTTAAGAGGCATGGAGGGATGTTGGAAGGTCCCATGTTCGATCCTTGTCTCCGCCCCTACACTTGGGTGAAAAACCAAGTCTCACCATTATTTCTACCACTAGGTCGAGCCGGTCGGTGTAAGCCGGTTAACCTGGTTTGTGCGCTTTGCCGACTAGTTCACGGACCCGGGGTTTACCACCAAAGGTGGATCCCTCGTTAAAAAAAACACAGAGTATTTGTCAATCTATATATTTCATCAAGTTTTTTCCAATTTATTTAATCCTTAATAAGAATAGGTGTCTAAAAAGGCAAATATATTTCTCAATATAAAGTAAACTTAGGTGATTTCTTAATATTTGTGTCAATTTATCAAATCAAAAATATCTCTAAATGGAGTAGTAAATAGTAATTGTTAGTGCACAAAAATTCGACTTCAATGCACTGATCGTATACTCTCTTTTTCATCTTTCGTTCCAAGCTCCTCTTCAACCTAGAACATGCAAAATAATGGACACGGGGGGGACCCCCTAATCCAGCTCTAATGCCTAAGTCAGAAGAGCAATTGTGGATTGAACGTCGAGGTAAAGGATAAGACTTGCGTGCGAGCTCAGTGAATATGAGATGCTCATCATACATGGCAATGACATGTATTTATAATGAAGGAAATTAAGAGAGAAGGTCAAAAACCCTCTCTCTTAGGGCGGGCCGATAATGCCCCAGGCCCAACAATCGATTTCTTGCTCCCCAATCATGTGGAAATTCTACCTTTCTACTAAGATAGAATCCTCCATCATAACAAATAACCGTCATATTTAACTTTATAATAAAATACTTAAAGATAGAAAAGCATAATAAATAAAAGTACCTTTATGGCAAATAATAGCGAAAATATTTATGACTATTAATTTTACCTGCTTACAGTAGTATTTTAAAAAAAATTGTTAGGATATGAGGGTCCATAGTACTTTCGAAGTTGTATCGTGCTACAAATCCACCTGATACATTATAAAGTACAAACCATATTTGTTTAAAAAAGTGCATCAAGTGGATTAATCTTCATAAATTAATTAACTTCAAAAAATTATCTATAACTATATATTAAAGTTGTCCCTTTTCGAGCCACCAGAACGATTCTGGCCCCACCTCATATTTACAAAATTTATTTTTATTTCTAATATTTTAACTTTTTCCTATTATATTTTTCTTTAACTATTTAAATCTATCTTTAAAATCAAACAAATATCTATTTAGTATAACAATATCTTTTGAAAACTTCCTTATACAAATATTTAAAGTTAAAGATAACAAATTTAAAATATTTTTAAATAAGTATAAATATCTTTTACCTTTTAGCATGATATCTTTTCACGAAATTATTTATAGATATATTTTTTCTTTTATAATAAAAAAACTTATGATAAATACTTATAATGTTTAAAAATAAAAAAAGCTAATATCTATTCTATAACTATATATTAAAGTTGTACCTTTTCGAGCCACCAAAACGATTCTAGCCCCACCTCATATTTAAAAAGTTAATTTTTATTTCTATTATTATAACTTCTTTCTATTAAATTCATTTTAACTATTTAAATTTATCTCTAACATCAAAAAAATATATATTTAGTATAACAATATTTTTTGAAAGCTTCCTTATACAAGTATTTAAAATTAAAGATAAAATATTTAAATATTTTAAAATAAATATAAATATTTTATCATATATCTTTTGACAAATTTATTTATAGAAATATAGTGATTTTATTTTATAAAAATATTAATGATAAATAGTTAAAATTTTAAAATTAATAAAAAAGGATAATAAAATATTTAATAGATATTGAAATATTTGATAAACTCTAAATTTACGTACATGAAAAGTAATAAAATAGGAAGAATATAATATTTGATTAAAAAATTATATACATTCTACAAACAATAAATTACTTATATTAAAGTTTATATTATATTTTTATTTATTTATTAATATCCTATTTATAATGTTTATAAAATATCGAATCGTAGTCGTACATGGTACGACGGGTAAAACTAGTTTGAATAAATTATATTATATTTGAGGAGTTTAGAAGTCATACAAAGATACAAGTCATTCCACGAGGGTAGAAATGGAATTTTTTAAATATTAAACAGAGACATATGATATGGGTGAAATTGAAGGGACAGAGCCCACGGAAAGGACTAATGATAATAAAGATTTCAATCCGATTAGCATGTTTAAGTAAACCAAGAAAATGACCATTAATCTGGTAACAGCCATAGATTGTCTGGATTAGTACCCTCCTTGATTGATTAAGAGCGGACATGAATATATTGATCAAAGAAAAGATGCTTAACTTGCTTAGTGTACAAGAGCTAACAAACAATATCCTTTGTCTTAAATTTCACTCCTCGCATGGGTCCATCTATTTTCTACCTTTCACCTCTTTTCTATACTTTTTTATCTTCTTTTTTCTTGCCACAATTAACATTTTGATTGGTTAAACCGTAGCTAAGATGGTAAAAAAAAAAAAAGTCATATATTGCACAGAAGTACAGAACAATAAATAATTAAAATGTGAAAACCAATGTTTTTTTTCTAACCTATGCTGCATATGTTAGAGAAAAAAAATTACTTTTTATTACCTCTTTCATTCGAGGGAATAGTTTTCAATTGAGATTCGTTATTAACTACGACACAGTCAATGAGTATAAGGATATGTCCCATAAAAATTACTTTTTAAGATAAAAAATAAAAAAAAATTAATTTTACTTTGAAATAAAAAAAAATTAAATATTTTAAGATAAAAAGATATTTTTGTCAAAAAGAACTTTTTAATAGAAGTAGATATAGACGGTTGTCAAAAGTTGATCGAACTTCAAATATCGACCAGATTAACCAGCTTTAATTTAAACCTAACCTAATTCAATTTTGACCCGAATCCAATTTTGAATCGAGTATTTAAGACCCGAACCTGACCGACCTGAGACCCGATCCAATTGGACTATAAATGTAAAAATTTATTAAAATATTGTTGGGACGGTGCTGGGAACTCAAGTTCTACAACACTGGAACAATGATCAAACTCTCCAGTTTTAATAATATACAATTAGGGAACTAATATGTTATGTCCAAGTATTTCAAAGGAATTTCAGGTCAAACAGACGTTCTCTCAAGGAAACTCAAGAGCGAGATAGCAACAAACTAAATGAAAGCTAAATGAAGAAGTTCCCATCAAGGGAACTATATAGTGACTAGTTTCCATGAGAAGGGAACTCACTTGTGAAGAAAAAGACAACACATCGTGAAATGCGGAAGCCTGCTCCAAACAAAACAGAGGTGTAGTCTGTTCCTCAGACTGAGCCGATTGATCCAATGGTCTGATGAGCTTGAAGAGTTGACAAAATTCAAATTGAATCACATGTGAAGAAAGTACACATACTTGGAGAGCAAGACAAGGGCATTTCGGACAAATACATAAAAGGATAAGATTGAGCCCTAATCATCACAAACCTATATAAGCTCATAAATAGTGCTCTTGCAACTCACTTCTCACAAAGCCTCAAGTAAACCCTAAAGGATCCAAGTCAAGAAAGAAGAAGAAATCCAAAGAAGTCCCCGACGGCGAGTGTCTGATCTCGATGATGGTGAAGAGTGTGTTCCTAGAAGCTAGGAACTGAGTAGAGATAAAGCGAAGAGTGTAAGGTTTGGTTTTCTTATTTTAGTTGAGTTATTATCTTAATACTTAGGTTGAGAAAGTTCATTAGTGTTCCTAAAGTTCAGAAACTACTAGGAACAGAGAATTTTGAACTTTGCCTTGTAGTAGCTAAAGGACAATCAAGAAAGGAAAGAAGTCATTCCAAATCCTCCAACTGTTGTGATTTACTTGTTTCCGTTGCCTTGGGAACAGTCCAACTGTTATTCTCAACTCTTAACTAACAAGTACAATCCAACAATTGGTATCAAAGCAAGTGTTGCTCTAGATTTGTGTGTTGGTTTCACAAGTATACATGATGTCCTCTGAGTTGACTCAAATTGGTCATGGGAACAACAAATCACCAAGGCTTATTATTGGAAGATTTGAGAACTGGCAAATCAAAATGAAGGATTGGATGAGAAGTCATGACTTCCAGCCTTGGTGCGTAAAGGGAATTTCTAGGTAGATCCAACCATTCACGATGATTTGTCCAAATGGGGACAAAATGAGTGGAAGTGCATGGAGACCAACTACAAGGCCAAAATGTATCTCAACCACTCAATGTGCGAACAAGACAGTGACAGGGTGGCCAACCTTGAGACCGCCAAATAAATGTCGTAAGTCATCCAACAGAAGCATGAAGGAAGTTTCGAACTCAAAGAGGATCACCAGTTGAACGCTAGGAGAGAGTTCTTTAACTTTCGAATGGAGATGGGATAATTTATGGATAACTACAAATCTCGCTTTGAGTCGCTTTGGACTAAGCTCACATGACTTGGGATCACTAAGCAAGAAATCTTTAACAAGATGAAGGTTCAACAACTGTTCAATGGATTGGTCTCTGACTAGGCCAATGAAATAACAATGTTCACGGAGAATCCAGAGAACATGAGAAGTGAAAGCAAGATGACAAGGAACAAGACAAGGCAAAGAAAGGAATTGCCTTGATGCTTCAGAAGATGCTGAAATTTGTACATGAACATACGAAGAGTCAGCGGAAGATAAAGATGAGGAACTCGTACTCGTTACCAAAGCCTTGCGCTCATTTTACTTTTCGATGATGCCAAATGGGGGAAGGATAAATTCTGAGAGATGTGTTGTATAAGTTATCTTAGAAATGCTTTTGCTAAGGGAGAACTTTTTGCTTAAAATGCTAAGTAGGAACTACATTGTCCATGGAAGTGGAATCCCTTGTAAAGATTATAGCGACATTCATTGCATTAAAAAATCTTAGGGAACATTGATTCATCTTTTTCTTATCACATACATTGAAATACTTTTTTTTTGAAATGGGTTTGTCATCATCTTCAAAAGGGGGAAATTGTTGTGACAGTGTTGGGAACTCAGGTTCTACAATAATGGAATAATGATAAAACTCTTTAGTTTTGATAATGACAAATACCATTAGGGAACTAATGTGTTGTATCCAAGTATTTCAAGGGAACTCCAGGTCAAACAAATGTTCTCTCAATGGAACTCAAGAGAGAGATAGCGACAAAATGAATGAAAGCTAAATGAAGAAGTTCTCATCAAGGGAACTCATGAGTGACTAGTTCTCATGAGAAGAGAACTTACATGTGAAGACAAAGACAACTCAGTGTAAAATGCGGAAGCATGTTTCAGAGAAAACAGAGGCGCAGTTTGTTCCTCAAACTAAGCCAATTAATCCAATGGTTCAATGAACTTGAAGAGTTGACAAAATTCAAATTGAATCACATATGAAGAAAGTATACATACTTGGAGAGCAAGATAAGGGCATTTTGGACAAATGCACAAAAGGATAAGATTGAGCCCCAAGCATTACACATCTATATAAGCTCATGAATAGTGCTCTTGCAACTCACTTCTCACAAAGCCTCAAGCAAACCCTAAAAGATCCAAGTCGTGAGAGAAGAAGAAATCCAAAGAAGTTCCCGACGGCGAGTGTTGATCTCAACGATGATGAAGAGTGTGTTCCCTGAAGCCAGGGAACTGAGTAGAGATAAAGCGAAGAGTGTAAGGTTTGATTTTCTTATTTTAGTTGAGTTGGTGTCTTAGTACTTAGGTTGAAAAAGTTCATTAGTGTTCCTAAAGTTTGGAGACTGTTATGAATAGAGAAGTTTGAACTTTGTCTTGTAGTAGCTAAGGGAACAATCAATAAAAAGAAGGAAGTCATTCCAAATCCTCCGAGTGGAGGTAGAAGTTTACCTATACAACTAGTTGGTTGTACTGGGGTTCCTCTATAAAGGAACTATGTCTCATTCTTTTTGTTTTACTTGTGATTTACTTGTTTCCGATGCCTTGGGAACAGTCCAACTGATGTTCACAACTCTTAACTAATAAGTACGATCCAAAAAATATCAATATAATTTTAATTTTAAAAAATAATTGTATTTTAAATATTTTGATTATTATTTAATAATTTAAAATTAATTTAATAGTTAAAATAACATATAAAAATAGACGTTATTGACATGATGGTCAATCCGAATCAGCACGATAAACTGCTATTACCTGACCATATTTAACTAGTAACCTGATTGACCCAAACTCGGCCGAAACAACTCAATTAAGATGTCTAGAAGTAGAGCATGGCCTAAAGATCAAAATGCCAAATGTTCATCTGTTACCTACTCGATCGAACCGACCTGATTGATAGGTGTAAAAGTAGAGCATGACCTAAAGATCAAAATGCAAAATGTTCATCTGTTGCCTATACAAATCTTCATTGCATGCCTTTGGACATCTAGTCAAGCGATTAAGCCCCTAAGGGTAGTACCCCGAGATCTCCGGTTTGACTCTTATAGGTAGTGCCCTCCACCAAAAAAATCTTCATTGCACCTATTCAATACATAAATTTATACAAAACCACCTGTTGAAAATAGAAATTTCACTACAAAAAAGGCTTTCGTGGTCGCTAAATCCAAAACGTGGTCACTAAAACAATTTAGCCACCATATTATGGTCACTAAAACAATTTAGCGACCATATTATGTTCGCTAAAAGTTCGGTCGTAAAATTTAGCGACCTTTTACTCTAGTGACCAAGAAATATCGCGGACCAGATTTTAGCGACCATATGGTAGTTTAATCCAAGACCAGATTTAGCGACCACTTGGTCGCAAAATTGGCGACCATTTGTTCGCAAAATTGGCGACCATTTGTTCGCTAAATATGGTAATTGATTTAACGATAATATGGTCGCAAATTAGCGGCCAAGTGGTCGCTAAATCTGAACCAGGATATTTTGACCACATGGTCACTAAATTTTGATATATTTAAAAAATTATATTAATTAATTAATTAATTAAAATAATTTTATAAATATTAAAACAAAATTATAAAATATTATAAAAATATAATTAATTAACATGTTCACAATATAATTTATAAAAAACACAACAACAATTAGAGTTTTCAAAAGTTGACCCGACCCGCAAACCCGACCCGAACCGCCCAAAAACTTTAAGGTCAAGACCCAAAAATTTGAACTCGAAACCCGAAGTGAACCGAAACCTGATAGACCCAAAATCCGTTGGGTTGACCGATTTAGTATATTTATAAAATGTATAAAATTTATTTTAAAAAATATAATATATTTTATTATTAAAATACATAAAAAATAATATATTTTAATTAAATATTATTATTTAATTAAAAATCTATTTTAATAATCATAAAAAATTCTATGTTTTTGACCCGCTGGTCAACCCGAACCGCCCGAAAACCCGCATCGACCCGACCCGATTTAACCCATGACCCGTAATGACCTGAACCCAACTCATTATTTTTGAATAGTTAAAATTACATATAAAAATAGACCCGGTTTAACTCGTGACCCATAACTGCCCGACCCGACCCGATTGACAGGTCTAACAACAATCAATTAAATAATCTACATATTTTATAAAGACAAATTAGTTGTAAATATACCAAAAAAAGTCAATATTGCGAAAAAGGTATACCTTTTTTCAAAATTGCAACTTTACCAAAATTAATTAAATGGGTACCCATTTTTATTGCAAAAATACCCACTCATCCCCCAAATGCAATTTTTTTTTGAATTAAAGAAAAAATTAAATTAAATATTTATGTTTAATTTTGTTTAATACGAAAATTGAATCTTTCTTTCTTTTTCAGATCTACGCCTCCCCCATTACAAACTCAAATATGAGATTTCCGTCTTCGCCGGCGCCGGCATCCCGATCGTCCTCCCGCAGGCCTACACCGTCGTTCTAGGGATTGTGACCGTCGCCTGGTTCACTCAATTGCCGGAATGGACGACTTGGACTCTCCTCGTTGCGCTCGCTCTCTACGATCTGGTCGTCGTCTTGTCCCCCGTCGGCCCTCTCAAGATCCTCGTCGAGTTGTTGCAGTCGAGGGATGACGATCTCCCCGCCTTGGTCTACGAAGCTCGCCCTATCGTCTCCCATGGCGGTTCTGGCAGCGGCGGCGGGAGGAGATCGAGTAATCTAGGGTCGTCTGGCTGTGGGACGTCCGCTCCTACTCACTGTACAGCTTGCGCAGGGGCGTCAAGGGGCCGAGCGGCACACTGGGGCAGGACGCCGGTCTTGCGGTGGTGCAGTGGCCGTCGGGCTTGCGGGGGAGGGAGGGGGTCGCCGGATCTGCCGCCTGGGGGAGCCGGACTCGAATTTGGCGTTGTTAGGGTTTCAGAGTCCGAGCGTTGAGGCGAGCGCATGGGAGTGCGAACAGGGGCGAGCGAGGTGAGGGGGTGAGGGGGTGTGGGTGTTTGGTTCGGATAGGGTGGGGGGAGCGCAGGGCGACGGGCGGTCGCCGGGGTTAAGCACAGCGGGGCGAGAGAAAGCGAAAGTCGAGCGCAGGGGAGCGAACCCTAAACCCTAAAATCCAAAACCGAAATTCGCAACTTGAATCCGAAGCCTCCAGTGCCTTGCGCAACCCGCCCCGATGCCCCTCGGCCCACTGCCCCGCCCCGCCCCGGTACCCCCTGCTCGGCGGTTACTCCCAGTAAAAAATTTTCCGGCGACAGGATAAAGCATACATAATGACAGGATGCACTATATGGAAAGACATGATAGAATTTTCATATTTCTTTTAAAACTCGTAAATCAAAAAAAGAATTTTTATTTATTTTAAAAAAAATTTATTAATGTTCATTTTATAGCAAAGATGCCCACGTGGGTATTCAAATGCTATTTAAGTATAACATGGTCATTTTTGCAATAAACACTTTTAGTTGGTGTATTTCTGCAAAATCACCTTTTATAAATATTATAAAAAACAACAATCAATTTATAAATATTATAAAATATAATTAAATAAAAATTCACAATAAAAACAAAAAAATCAATTCAACAACCTAATTAATTCATCAAATTAAACAAAAAAAATAACTAAAATCATCTTAATTATCCTAATTATTCAACAACAAATAACCAACAACAACAATCAATAACACAAATGTAAAGAAATTCATCATGTTCATCAAAACTATTAAACTATATTTCAATCTTAAATTCTCCATAGAATTTATTATTCATCCAAATCATCATATTCTAAGCCAAAAACAACAAATTAATCCTAAATTCATAAATATCCTAACAAAAAAAAATAATAAAAAAAATATGAACATCAAAGGAGAAGAGGAGTGAACCTAAAAGAAGGGGTTCAACGACGGGATTCGGAGGTGGTGATAACATCAATCAAATCCAACAATCAATTTTAACAACAATCAATTCCAACAACAATGACCAATCCAAAAAAATTAATTAATCAAAAAATTAAAAATTAAAGGAGAGGAGGGTACCTAGAAGGAGGGACTCAACGACGGTGCTCGGTGGCAGCGATGTTAGGCGGCGAGCGAAAATTGAGGAGGAGGAGGATTGTGTCTTACGATATAAAAGTTATTTAGCGACCACATACACCCTCTTTTATGTATTTAGCAATTTCTTTTCTAAAAAAAATTTAGAGTTGCATTTAGCGACCATGTGATCGCTAAATACATAAGTTGGGAATTAGCGACCATGTGATCGCTAATTCCCAAAAATTAAAAAGTTCGTCGATGCTCAATTTTTCCCACCATAATTTCAGAATTTGCGACCACGCGGTCGCTAATTCCCAAATAAGTTTAAAATGTCCGCCTCGTCAAATATTCCCTCCCATATTTTTATTTATTTAGAGACCACATGGGCGCTAATTCCCAAATAATTTTAAAAAGATCACCTCGTCAAATACTCTCCCTATATTTTCTATGTATTTAACAACCACATGGATGCTAATTAGCAACCACATGGACGTTAATTAGCTACCATATGGTCGCTAAATACATGGTTGTATTTAGATACCACATGGTAGCTCTATTAGCGACCATGTTAGCTACCATGTGGTAGCTAAATACATAAAAACAACCTTACAAAGAAATATGTGTAAGTGTAAAAAAGTCTTTTGGCTTGTATTTTGCGAACACATGATCGCTAAAAAGAGATCATGTAGTCGCAAACGATGTCTTAGCGACCACATGGTCGCTAAATAGAAAAATTATTTGAGTGAAATTTTGTTAGTTATTTGATCTACATAATTATTTAATCCATCTATTCGGTACGTCCCAGCATCTGCATCAACATTGACGAAATAAAAAGTATTGACTGTGTCATTTATCGAAGCAAGAAGACCAACAACGTTCTAGCGTTCACAAAAATAACCGAGATATGTCTTGATGGTTATAGCGAGTCCACGAGCTAGTGTTGGAATGTTAGGTCTGCAATGGTCGAACTGTCAGCCTGCATATATAGAAAATAAAACTAATTACTTCATATACAATGAAATTGAAACGATTTTAGGTTTTAGGATTTAAAGTTTTATCTCCCATTTTGCATGTGAAGAAAATAAAAATAATTAATTCGTTATACATTAAAATCATGTGTGCTGGTCACTTAATAATTAATCTTATTTCTACAACTATAGATTTGGAACCAAATGAATTTAGAGTTTACGGTTTATAGTTTTATCTCCCATCTTGCATATATATGGAGAAACTAAAACTAATTACTTCATTATAAATTGAAATTAAAATGAATTTAGGGTTTAGGGTTTAAGGTTATTTAGCTACCACATGGTCGCTAAATACATAAGTTGGAAATTGGCGACCATGTGGTCACTAACTACATCCTATTTCATGTATTGAGTGATTCTTTTCTTTTAAAAAAATCAAAGTTGTACTTAGCTACCACATGGTAGCTATGTAGCTGCCACATGGTAGTTAAATCCGCTTTAGCTGCCACATGGTAGTTAAATCTTAACCTGGATTTAGCTACCACTTGTCGCTAAATACATAATTTGGAAATTAGAGACCATGTGGTCGCTAATTAACTACATCATATTCCATGTGCTCGCTACATCCTATTTATATGTATTGAGCGGTACTTTTCCAAAAAAAAAATCAGAATTGTATTTAACTACCACATGGTAGCTAAATCCTAACTTGGATTTAGCTATCACATGTTCGCTAAATGCATAAGTTGGAAATTAGGGACCATGTGGTCGCTAACTACATCCTAGTTTGTGTATTGAGCAGTTCTTTTCTTTTTAATCATAGTTGTATTTAGCTACCACATGGTAGCTAAATTTGATAAAGGTCGGCAAGTGGTGGGATACTGGCGTTGTTTATATAGGCGATGAATAGCGACAATATGGACGCTTATTACCCAAACGCAACCCAAATAACGGGCGGGTAGCATCAACGACTAAACCGAAGCCCAAAGAAGCCAGGAAACGGGCCCAGGATCAGACCGTGAGCTCTGATATATACCATATTAGCTCAGCGGGGTTCCACCCTAAAACCAATTGGCAATAGGAGGAGTAACCCAAGAGCCTATATAGTAGGCATGTTTAGTCCCAACTGTTAGATGTGGGAAATGATTCAACAGCGCTAAATTGGCAGCATAAAGCGAACTAAAATTGTTTGTTTTGGCGACAATATTAGCGACCAAGTGGTCGCAAATTTAGAGACCACTTGGTCGCTAAATCTAGGGCTAAAATTAGCAACCAAGTGGTCGCAAATGTAGAGACCACTTGGTTGCTAAATCACTCGTTAAATATAGAAATGTGCACAAAATTGGATTTAAAACGTTGTAAAATATCATTTATTGAGATTTTCTTTTAGAAACTTTTAAATTGTGAAGAGACTTGCTAAACTATAGATGTAGAAAAGCGCGAGAGTAAAAATGAAATGCAATTAGAAGGGCAATGACAAATTGTAGAAAAGTAACATGGCCAAAGTATAGAGAGGGGACATCTCAAATCTCAATGATGCTGAAACGTACTCGATGAGAAACTTCCAAATTCAACACAATCGACACATCCCCCGGCCGTCTGAGAATTAATTCTGCAAATTAAATTTAGGACCCAATCCATAATTTATTTATTTATTTTTTATAATTCTCCAATTTTTTTTAAAAAGTTCTCATAATTTAGCTTTTAAATTATGTGCTGCACTTACTTGCACCTCATATTCATAAGTGTAATCTACATTTATATGTATAGAACAAATTTAAAACAAAAGAACTCTGTCCCCCAAGGATATTTCCTGTTGTTATGTAAGAAAAAACCATATCTTGATGTCTCCCTTTTATAGTGATTTCCGCCCATACAATTTATACCATAAGTTTTCTTAGCCATTTTGCCATCAACATTGTAGGGTTGAAAAATAAAATAAAAAAGTAAGCCTATGTCACTCCATTTTTAGAGCCCGAAAATAAAAGTTCCCTTCCCTTTATATATACTACAGTTACATATATGCATCAATTAAATCATTGCTGCATGTTATTATGTTCTACCAAATAAATTCTGCTTCAAATTTCATTTATATGGTGTCAAATTTAATTTATCAAACCATTTTCCAGTGGCTGAAATCGATATATACTTTTTCTTGAATGGACGGGATATTTTTATAGTGTAGCCAATTTTTTTTTTCAATTTAAAAAAATACAATGCTGAACACTTAAAAACATTTGAATTTTTTTTTTAAAAATTATAATGCGTAACAAAAATAAGTGCCAAAAACAAAAATAACACGATGGTCAAATACTTTAATAAAACCTATTATTTCGAAGCACTTGGATTCAAGTAATATATATGAAGGTATGAAGTTTAACAAAAGATATATAGAACTAAAAGCATTCTGACTAATTAAATAAATAGTATGTGAAGGTAGTTTACGTATGTCTAATCTTAAAACGTTTATAATATTTTACTTAATGCTTATAATATAACAAATCGAAGTTCTCGAAGCCTTTGCAGCCCTGCCAATTTCAAAACATTTTATTTATTAATCTTACCTAGGCATAGCGAATGGCTAACCATGCGAATTGCAACAACTATATATTAATTAAGTGGGCATGGAACACTTACATGTGATGATATATTGTGAATTAAGGAGAGAGACTCTGCATGGCATTATATTGCAAGCTAAAGAGTTGACCCCTAATAGCACTTTTGTCCATGCTATGTGTCTACACCTTTGGGCTGGTTGAATGAATCTGTTGGGACGTTGATGGGACCTCTGGTTCTAAGCAACGGATCACCGATTCACTTCTCTTTAAGTTTTGATAATGACAAATACCATAGGGAACTAATGTGGTTTGTTCAAGTATTTCTAAGGAACACAGGTACAACCAAGAACTATGAATGACAAAGCCACTGCTAGCCACAATGAAGAGTTTCCATCAAGGGAACTCTGAAGAGGAAAGTTCCCATGAAGTGGGAACTCCCAGAAACAAAAACACAAGCTTACAACGATGAAGAGTTTCCATCAAGGGAACTCTGGAGAAGTCAGTTCCCATGAAATGGGAACTCACATGTGAAGACAACGACCGTTCAGCGCAGATCGCGGGATTCTGTCTCAGACAGCCAGAGGGAACAGTCTGAGGATCAGACTGTCACGCTTCATCCAACGGTCCGATTGATTCAAGAAGTTGACCTAGTTCAAACCAAAGTCACATGTGAAGAAAGTACAACTTGGGCATCAAGCAAAGGGCATTTTGGACACAAACGAAAGATGCGACTGCCCAAGACAAATGGACTATAAAGCCAAATGAATAGTACTCGGTCTGAGTACTTCTCCCAGAACTTACAAACACCCACATTAGAGAGAAGAAAGAAAAGGAAGAGAAGTCCCCGCCGGCGAGTGTGTGATCTCGACGACGGTGAAGCTGAAGTTCCCTGGAGCAAGGGAACTGAGAAGTCAGCGTAAGGTTTGAGTTACTTGTTTTTTGCTGTTGTGAGCTTAGGAACTCAGTTGAGAGGATTTACTAGTGTTGCTAGAGTTAGGAAGAACTTGTAGGAACAGAGAAGTGTAAATCCGGCTGTGTAACTAAGGAACAAAGCAAATCAATATAAGTAAGTCATTCAAAATCCTCCAAGCGGAGGTAGAGGTTTACCCATACAACTAGTTGGTTGTAGTGGGGTTCCTCTATAAAGGAACTGTCCCTTTAACTGTTTTTATTACTTGCGATTATTTACTTCCGCTGCCTTGGGAACAGCTTAACTGCCAGTTCCCAAGCTCACTGCTAACCCATTACGATCCAACAATTGGTATCAGAGCTAGCGCTCTAGATTTGTGTTAGCATCGCAGGTGCCAAAATGGCTCAGGAACTTACTCAGGTGGGGAACAATACCAGCAAGCCGCCAAGGCTTATAACAGGAAGATTTGAAAGCTGGCAACGCGACATGAAAGATTGGATGCGTGGCCAAGACTACCAAGCCTGGTGCGTCATCGAAAGGGGGAACTTCGAAATCGATCCAGCTATTGTCAACGATCTCTCAAAGTGGGGTCCCAACGAGTACAAGTGCATGGAGGCAAACTACAAAGCAAAACAGTATCTAAAAAGGTCCATGTGCGTACAAGATTGTGACAGGGTTGCCAACCTTGACACAGCCAAGGAAATGTGGGAAGCCATCCAACAAATGCACGTTGGGAACTCAGATCTCAGAGAAGATCTTCAAATGAACGCAAAGAGGGAGTTCTACAACTTCCAAATGGAGATGGGAGAGTCCGTCGATAGCTACCAATCCCGGTTTGAAGGACTTTGCACTAAGATGGAAGGATTGGGGATCACAAAAGAAGAAATCACCCACAAAATGAAGGTCCAACAGCTCTTCAATGGATTGACTGGAAAATGGGCAAATGAAAGAACGATGTTCAAGGAAAACCCAGAAAATCGAACGCTTATGCTCCATCAAGTATTTGGAAAGTTAGTTGTACATGAGAAGAGGAAGATCGATGATAAGGAACAAAGTCGAGCTCATCGAGGGATCGCACTCAAGATCGAAAAAATGCTCAAATCAACCCAAGAACAACATGAAGACTTCGAAGAAGAAGAGGATGAAGAGCTAGTCCTTGTGACAAGAGCTCTTCGAAATTTCTACAAAGGAAAGTCTCAACGGAACAGTGGGAACTGGGGAAAGGGACAGAGTTCCCAAAGAAAGCCCACAGAGAAGGATCTCTCAGAAGTGACTTGCTACAAATGCAACAGGAAAGGACACTTTGCGAAGGAATGTCCGCAAGGAACTGAAGGCAGAAAGCAAGGAAAGAAGGCCTACATCGCTACTTGGAGCGATGATGAAGACGAAGATCCTGAAGCATGGGCGCTCCCAGACATGTGTGGCATGGCCATAGGAGAAACCACTGGGGAACAACCCAGTGAGGTAACCACTGAAACTGTTCTTGATTCCTTGAGTAATTATGAAAAACCTGAATTGTTTAAAATTCTTTCAAGTCTTGTTAAAGATAACATAAAACTGCAAAACAAGTTGGAAAAACAGGAACACATAAATTCTCAATTAGTTGGTCTTGAGCCCTGCCCCAACTGCATATCCCTTCTAGAAAAACTCAAGTCCCATGTGTCTCACATCGTAGATCTAGAGAGAGAAATCAAAACTTTAGAGAAAGGTGAGAACACCCTCCTGCAAAACCTGAGTAAGACTCCCGAACATACTGAAGCCTCTAGTTCCCAAATTAAGTTTGTCCCAGCCGGACATGGCATAGGATACAAAGGTGAGTGCTCCAAGAACAGAAAGTCACCCCTGAGCGAACATGAGATCCATGAGTGTAGGGACTTAGAACTCCAGTGCGAGAAACAGAAAAATGCTCATCTCGAGGAGAAAATCAGGGTCCTAGAGAGTGGAAACAATGGTGAGAAAGATTACTATACTGGGAACTCTGGACATAGAATCTATGTCAAAATTGCTAAGGGAAATGGGTCTCGGGTGTACAACAAAGAAACCATGGATAGGAACCGTATCCAAAGACCACACCCAAAATACTACCTGGGAGAATACTACAAGACATGTTGGCACTGTGGTGCTCATGGGCACTACAAGGAGGCATGTCCCAAGAAGAGAGCCCAAACCCCTAGAAGCCATGAGTTCCCAAACAGACAAAAACGTCATACTCATCACCAAAGGAACTCCAACTCTCAAAATTCCAAAGACATCAACATTTCTGACTATATCTTAAATGAAAATGTTTTCCCTTGCAAGGGACCTGGCAAGAGTCATCTTGCCTGGGTCTCAAAACACTAACTTTTCCTTGTAGGTGGCAGTGAGAGGGAACAGTACATGGTTCATAGATAGTGGATGCTCGAACCATATGACAGGAAACAAGGATATCCTCATCTCACTCCACACTCATGCCGAAGGAGGCCACGTCTCATTTGGCAACAAGAACAAAGGAGAAGTTATTGGAAAAGGAGAAGTGTTGCTAAATAAATCTATCAAAATCAGCAACGTAAATCTGGTAAAGGATCTGGGATACAATCTGCTGAGTGTCTCCCAGATGTGTGATCAAGGGAACAACATCGTCACCTTCGACTCAGATGAATGTCTCGTCATCAACAAGAAGACCAACAAAGTAATTCTGAGAGGAAGAAGATACAACAATGTGTATGTGGTGGACACCAACTTTGAACCACCAATGAAGCTGTGCCTTGCGAGTTCCCAAGATGACACGGAACTCTGGCATCGAAGACTGGGACATGCTGGTGTAAACCAAATCCTGAAGCTTTATCTACAGGATCTGGTCATTGGTCTCCCACGGATAAATCTCGAAGGAGTCAAAATGTGTGAAGCATGTGTTCGAGGGAAACAGACCAGGACCTCCTTCAAACCGAAGAAGGTGGTAAGCACAACCAGGTCCCTGGAGTTAATTCACATGGATCTTTGTGGTCCCATGAGAACAGCTAGCTACGGTGGAAAAAGGTACATGTATGTTTTAATTGATGATTTTTCAAGATTCACCTGGGTTATTTTCTTGAAGGCAAAATCACAAGCGTTTGAAGAATTTGAGCCCTTCATCAAAAGAACAAAAGTAAGCTTGGGGCTGAAACTGAAAGCAATCAGATCTGATCACGGAACTGAGTTTCAAAACTCGGAGTTCCTAAACTTCTACGAGCAAAATGGGATCTCTCACAACTTTTCAGCTCCTCGCACTCCTCAGCAAAATGGAGTGGTCGAGAGAAAGAATAGAACTCTGGAGGACATGGCTAGAACCATGATGATCGAAAGTGGAGTTCCTGAGTACTTCTGGACTGAAGCAATCTCCACAGCTACATATATCCTAAATCGAGCCATGACAAGGCCCCTGATCAACAAGACTTCTTATGAGCTCATCAAAGGGAGAAAACCAAACATCTCACACTTGAGAACATTTGGTTGCACATGTTTTGTTCACAACAACGGCAAAGACAATCTTGGCAAATTCGACCCCAGAAGCGACGAAGGGATCTTCCTGGGATACTCATCACAAAGCAAGGCTTACAGGGTCTACAATAAAAGAACCAAGAAGATAGAGGAAAGCATTCATGTCGTCTTCAATGAAAAGTCTGTAAAGATGGGAACCGAGACCCAAGGGAAGGGAACTCTGTTCAAATTAATCAGACATGAAGACGAGGATGATGACGAGGATGAGCCAAGAAAAAGGGATGAAGACTATCCAAGTGAAAGCAATATCCCGCAACCAGGGAACAACGACGAAGGTCCAACCCTCACTGATCAAACCTTCCTCGAGGCTCCTTCCTCAGAAGAACCACAAGACACCTCCAACTCACTCGAGGTCCCCTCTTCAGGGAACAACTCTGTTGTCCCCCAAGACAATACACTGCCAGAATCAAGTATTCAAGGGGAACAAAGAGGGAACCTGCCAGAAATCTCTGAAGAAACATCAAATGAAGAAGCTGGAGATGAGAGTTCCCATGACAAAGAAACATCGACTGAGGATGATACACATGCAAAGGAACTCACTCATACAAGAACCTTTCAACAAAGGAAGGACCACCCTCTTGAGAACATCATCTCTTCTCTTGTTAAAGGTGTGCAGACTCGTTCCTCTCTCAATAATTTTTGTGCTTTTAACGCGTTTGTTTCAATGGTGGAACCCAAATATATCAAAGAAGCATTAAAGGACCCAGATTGGATTCAAGCCATGCAAGAGGAACTCCACCAATTCGAGAGAAACAAAGTTTGGAAGCTAGTTCCTAGGCCCAAAAACAAGAACATCATAGGAACCCGATGGGTTTTTAGGAACAAGCTCGATGATACTGGAGCTGTAGCAAGGAACAAGGCTAGGTTAGTAGCACAAGGATACAGGCAAGAGGAAGGGATTGACTACGATGAGACCTTCGCACCAGTTGCCAGGATCGAGGCAATCAGACTCCTCATCGCCTATGCTGCTCACAAGGGATTCAAACTTTATCAAATGGATGTGAAAACAGCCTTCCTGAATGGACATCTCAAGGAAGAAGTGTATGTGGCCCAACCTCCAGGATTCGAAGATGAGAAAATGCCCAACCATGTCTATTTCCTGGAAAGGGTCCTTTACGGACTCAAACAAGCTCCCCGAGCTTGGTATGACAGGTTTGCTCAATTCCTCTTGTCCCATGGATACATTCGTGGTTCCATAGACAAGACTTTGTTTTTAAAGAAAGAATCTAAAGACATTTTGATTGTGCAAGTATATGTTGATGACATTGTGTTTGGAGCAACTAACGAAACTCTTGTAGAAAAGTTCAAGGACCTCATGAGCAATGAGTTTGAAATGAGTCTTATTGGGGAACTCACGTTCTTCTTGGGACTTCAAATATCCCAAACAAAGGAGGGAACAAAGATCCATCAACAGAAATACGTCAAGGAAATGCTCGTGAAGTATGGGATGGAACATTCAAAGCCCATTGACACTCCCATCTCACCAAATTCAAGGCTAAATGCAGATGAAACAGGTATCAGTGTGGACCAAAGGAACTATCGAGGTATGATCGGGTCCCTTCTCTACTTAACAGCTAGTAGACCTGATATCATGTTCTCCGTATGTCTTTGTGCTCGTTTTCAAGCTAACCCTAAGGAATCACACCTGAAAGAGGTGAAGAGAATTTTCAGGTATCTCAAAGGGAACAATAACTTGTGCCTTTGGTATCCAAGGAACAGTTCCCTTGAGCTCATTGCATACACAGATGCTGACTTTGCAGGGCACTTGGTTGACAGAAAGAGCACTTCAGGAATGGCCCAGTTCCTAGGGTCTTGCTTAGTTTCGTGGGGATCTAAAAAGCAAAACTCAGTGGCACTCTCCACAGCTGAAGCTGAATATGTGGCTGCCGCATCATGCTGTTCCCAGGTTCTATGGCTTAAGTCACAACTCCAGGATTACGGTATGTCCTTTGGCCCAGTTCCCATACTCTGTGACAACACTAGTGCCATAAACATTTCCAAAAATCCTGTGCATCATTCTAGAACTAAGCATATTGATATAAGGCATCACTTTCTACGTGACAATGTTGAGAATGGGAACATTTCGATGGAACACTGTAGAACTGAAGAGCAAATTGCGGATATTCTTGCCAAAGCTTTAGACAGACGTCCCTACCAGCGTTTTCGAATGCTTCTAGGGATGATAACTCTAAACTAAACAAGTCCCTGTTTATCTCTCTCTCAATACCTGACTAGTTTATCTAAAATTGCATGATAAGGAACTTGGATTCATTGCTTTCACTATGCCATGATTACTAGTCTAGAGAAAAATGTGTACAAAGGAACTCTATTTCTTTTGGCCCAAAATGATCAACCAGAGTTCCCTTTATCCCTCATTACAAGCCACCATGACGGTTGATCATATGACCCACCTTGAGCTAGGGACCAGACAAATGCTTCTCATGAGCCAAAACATTTCCTTTATCGAGTTGCAAATTATCTGGTTCCCTTTGAGTTCCCTAGCACCACAAAAAGATGAGTGTGAAGTTCCCTCAACCACTTCACTCTCCTTGACCTTGAAAAGATCATGGGAACTGCTGCATCTACAAAGGGAACACTGACTAATCTTCAAAGAAAAACCGTCACTTGGGAAGCGGACTTTCGTGCCAGAAGCTCTGAAGCGTTACAGGCCAAGTATTCAAAATTTGAAAAGGACTTCCCAAGAGATTGTGACGCGTGTCCAGAAGCGTGCTTGAGAAGTTGAAACGGCGCCCCACGTTCATTGGGCAACGGTTATCGAGGTTATTCCACTTCCTTTTCTACCCTTCACCTCCTCTCTCCTTTAAAACCCCTCTTTGCCATTTTTAGGCCCTTTACTCCATCCTACATCTCTGTCATTCGTCTTCCACAAATCCCTTTCACTCTCTTTTCAAGAAACCTCCAAAACCTCCCAAATTCTTACAAAAATGGCCCCTCAACACACATTCGCACAAATCAAAGAGTGGGTACTTGCCAATCCTCGCACTCTTTTCATCACTCAACTGAACGAGATTGAGCAAGAACAAGACCCAACCATGAAGGATGTCCTCATTCAAGGGCTATACAATCAAGTAAGCCCCTTCTTGCCCCCTCCTCCTCCTCAGGTCGACGAAACCGTCTCCTGGACCTCTTCCTCCTCCTAATCTCTTCCTCTTCCACCTCCAACAACCAACACCTCCTCCGGAGTTGTCATCGTTGACAACTTCGGAGATGCTCGCCCCTCCATCAATGAAAAAACCCGTAAATCCAAACATCGCCACTCATCCAAACATCGCCATTCATCAAAAGATCCCTCAAAATCCAAAAAATCCAAACACTCCCACGACCCCTCAAAATCCAAAAAGCGTAAACACTCTGAGGCCTCTGAATTTTCGGAGCCCAGAAAGAAGGCTTTCTTCCGCTTTGAGGACTACCTGAACTGCTCCAAGGAGAGTTCTTGTGCTCCCAAACCTCCCTATCCCTTTCCTTACGACGATGGGAACTCCGAATCCCAGAGTCTACTTCCCTCTTCCTCCTCCATCCCTCCTCTTCAAATCGAGGGACCTCCTCCGCCACCTCCTCCAGTTCCCACCACGATGGGAACTCCAACATCCCAACCACCTTCTCCCTCCTCACCAAAACACATTTCCACCACTCCAATCTCTGCTTCGGGGATCTCTCCTCCACAGGACCACAGATCCCTTCCTCCTCCTTCTACTCAACTCACAACCCCTATTCCTTCCTCTCCTCTCCCCTCTTCCATCACGTCTCCCACCACCACCAAACTCCCCTCTCCCTCACCATCCAAAAGTACCGTCGCCCTCTCCTCAGACGACGACGATCTTCCTCTTTCTGTGGTCATCGGCAAAATGACCAAAGACCCTCCTCCGATCATTATGGGAACTTTGGAGGAGGAAGCCCAACTCAAGGCCATCGAGGAAGAACTCAACAGGGGTCCCTCTGAGCACACAGTCTCCCAAGGGACAAAGTCCCCAGAAAAGGTTGCTCCTCAAGAGCCAACAGAGACAAGGGACCTGGCACCAGCTGGAGGTGCTGAGGCAACAACAAGTCATCCTGGAGATGACGCGGAGGGCTCGGGTTCGAGCTCCTCCGAGGAAGAAGGGACCTCCCATGATGAGGTCGAAGAAGAAGAAGAAGCTCCAGCTACAAAGGAGCCAGCACGCATCCCTACACCTGGACACCAAATGGTGGTGTCCGCGAGTTCCCCACCACCAAGGGACCGCGTGCTTATGATCGAAGCGGCTGCACCCCCTCAGCAGAAAAGACCTCGCACGGTCTCTAGGGGGAACAAATCCAAAAGCAAGTCAAAGAAGGGGAAGGGGACCACCAAGCATCATGTCACTGAGCGCCGAAAGCTTCTTCCTCACCTCATTGTTTCCAAAGAGGTGCTAACTGAAAATGGTCTGGAGGAACTGTGGGAACTGATCAAGGCCCAGGGCTGGGAGAGACTCTGCCAAGAAACTGTGAGAGTAGATCCCTCACAAGTGCGTCAATTCTACAACAACTTCACTATCACCAATGACGGCACTCAGGGAACTCTCTCCCACGAAGGCGACGAGTTCATTTTTACAACGTCTACGATCCGCCTTCAACTCCAGGTCCCTGGTCAAGGGCTTAGCGAGGTGCCCAGCAAGCTCTGGGGCGACTTCAACAGCGCCGAGGTGTACAACACAATTTTTGAGGGTCGGGTTCCCTCTAAGGTCCTCTCGACGCATCATCTGTCCTTGGTCGCCAAGCTCGCTCACCAATTCATCATCAACGTGGTGATCCCACGCCAAGAAAAGGGCCTGGTCGTCAACATCCCCGATGCCATCATCCTCTACCACTTCCTCCTCAAGAAGCCCATCAATCTTCCCCGAATTATCCTTGGGCACATGGAAAAGTGCATGGCCTCCAAGTCCCACTCCCTTCCCTACTCCGGGCTGATCAAGAAGCTCCTACAAAAAGAGGGTCTCTACAATGCCTCTAAAGACGAAATCGAGCTTGGAAGGGAACTGGACATTACAGTTGCCCAGAAGATGAGGCACTCGGAGCCTGTAGAGGAAGCGGCTCCCCTAGAGTCTGGTACACAAGAGGGGAACTCCTCAGTGTTGCTCCGCATCGCCAACACCCTCGATCAGATTGCTAGGGACCAGGCAGTGTTGGCCAGAGGACAAGAAAAGCTTACACAAGTCCTTACGCGCCTTTGTGACGCCTTGTTCCCTCAGAGCCCATGATCTCTCCCTTCTTGTTCCCTTAATCCAAAAATGACCACAAATTGTACTTGGGTTCCCACTGTACATATTCTCTTAAGTAATGAAATGGTCTTTATTTTGATTGCGTGTTCCATTCTTTCCTAATATTACTTTGCTTAATTTTCGATGATGTCAAAAGGGGGAAAGATAAAAAATGTGAGATGAGTTAAAAGTTTAAGTTATCACAGACCACGCATAAGCTAAGGGGGAACAATTGCATAAAAAGCCTAATAGGAACTATGTGTCTCACCAGAAGTGGTTCCCTAAATCTAAATGTCTCACTAAGAGTGACTTCCCAAAATCATACTTAGGAACTCATCAGCATATCATTCATTGAAATACTTGCATTTTTGTGATGGGTTTGTCATCATCAAAAAGGGGGAAATTGTTGGGACGTTGATGGGACCTCTGGTTCTAAGCAACGGATCACCGATTCACTTCTCTTTAAGTTTTGATAATGACAAATACCATAGGGAACTAATGTGGTTTGTTCAAGTATTTCTAAGGAACACAGGTACAACCAAGAACTATGAATGACAAAGCCACTGCTAGCCACAATGAAGAGTTTCCATCAAGGGAACTCTGAAGAGGAAAGTTCCCATGAAGTGGGAACTCCCAGAAACAAAAACACAAGCTTACAACGATGAAGAGTTTCCATCAAGGGAACTCTGGAGAAGTCAGTTCCCATGAAATGGGAACTCACATGTGAAGACAACGACCGTTCAGCGCAGATCGCGGGATTCTGTCTCAGACAGCCAGAGGGAACAGTCTGAGGATCAGACTGTCACGCTTCATCCAACGGTCCGATTGATTCAAGAAGTTGACCTAGTTCAAACCAAAGTCACATGTGAAGAAAGTACAACTTGGGCATCAAGCAAAGGGCATTTTGGACACAAACGAAAGATGCGACTGCCCAAGACAAATGGACTATAAAGCCAAATGAATAGTACTCGGTCTGAGTACTTCTCCCAGAACTTACAAACACCCACATTAGAGAGAAGAAAGAAAAGGAAGAGAAGTCCCCGCCGGCGAGTGTGTGATCTCGACGACGGTGAAGCTGAAGTTCCCTGGAGCAAGGGAACTGAGAAGTCAGCGTAAGGTTTGAGTTACTTGTGTTTTGCTGTTGTGAGCTTAGGAACTCAGTTGAGAGGATTTACTAGTGTTGCTAGAGTTAGGAAGAACTTGTAGGAACAGAGAAGTGTAAATCCGGCTGTGTAACTAAGGAACAAAGCAAATCAATATAAGTAAGTCATTCAAAATCCTCCAAGCGGAGGTAGAGGTTTACCCATACAACTAGTTGGTTGTAGTGGGGTTCCTCTATAAAGGAACTGTCCCTTTAACTGTTTTTATTACTTGCGATTATTTACTTCCGCTGCCTTGGGAACAGCTTAACTGCCAGTTCCCAAGCTCACTGCTAACCCATTACGATCCAACAGAATCCCATGCAGTATATCAATACAGCAATAATGTTATTACGTATGTGTGCAAATTAAATGTGCAATTCGATCGTCTCCATCTACAAGCCCAAGTATATATGTCATTAATACGACGTCGCTTTCCGCCAAGAAACATTGCCATAGAGCTTTTTCGATACATGCATGGTCGTATATCCACGTGCACACTTAGTGACCATGAAGATGAAATTTTAATTGGATATGATATACGTACTTGTGTTGTGTCCCCGTTACCTATAATTTTTATTCACTTTGAATAATGAATATTATTAACTAATGACTGATACCTGCCCTTTTTCTTTCCCTATTTAGTAGAGGTGGAGTTATTTTAATGGAGCTTGTGAAAAATCCATTATTACAGTAATTAATAAATAAAGATTTGAGAATATTTGTATTTAAATCTGAGTACTATGGTTGAATTAATATATAATTGGAAGCTAAAGAATGCATGAGTTGCTTTAATAATCTTAAATGTAAGAGATGTTATATGATTATCTTTATTTTTCTTTTTAAGTTATAATTAGACATATTTAAAAAGAGAATATGAAAGTGAGACGGTCATAATCTTCCATGGGCATTTCATTTGAGTTTCTAATCTAAATATTAGGTTTATTAACTGTTTCACTATTTTATCTTTTTTTTTTTGTAGAAGGAGAGGCGGTACTCTTCGACCCCTCAAGGAGGCATTTTATTAATATGAAAAAGGGTTAAGTAGTAATCAAGCGGGGGATAGCCCGACCCCTTACATCATCAAATAACAAGGAATTAACACCCTCAGGAGGCTCACACAATACATAAAAACTAATGTTATAAGAAAAAGCTAAACTAGCAAGATAGTCTGCAACAGAATTAGCCTCTCGGAAGATATGACGGAATTGGATAATCCAATCCCTACAGATAAAGCCTTGGCACTGATGTACCAGGCTAGCGAGTGGATGACTACACTCCATAGGCTTTCCAAGAAGTAGATACACTAATTGTGAATCGACTTCTAAGATTACCCTCCTGTAGCCCTTGCTCCAAGCAAGACTCAATTCACGTAGGACACCCCATAATTCAGTCATTGGAACCGAACAAATACCAATATTATGGACAAATCCTACCTGCCATTTCCCATCTGTATCACGAATAACTTCACCAGCAGCAGCCAACCCGTTACGAACGGAACCATCCGTATTGAGTTTAACAAACCCATTTTGAGGTGGCTCCCATTGTATAAAAATTTCCTCTCTCTGCTGACGTCTAACACCAACATCTTCAGTAATACTAGCTCGGCCAAAGTCTGCCACATGCCTCATAATAAAATCAACGCGATCACCTTCAAAGACTCTATGGTTGAATATAAAGTCATTACGCCATTTCCAGATCCACCAAAGAGTAGTGGTAAAATGTTAGCCCATTTTAAACCATCACGATGAAGTTGGGAGCATGAGATATTTATACGTAACCAAAGCACAAAATCAGACTGAAAAAATACTTCCCTGGCAAGAGGAGGGTGAAGATCATTCCACAAGCGAGTTGTGATAGCACAATCACGCAAGAGGTGGATCAACGACTCCTCCTCGGTTCCACACAACGAGCACAGGGCACTTGAGGCGAAATGACGACGGACCCGCTCTTGGTTTGTAAGGATTACTCCTTTCACAACCATCCAGAGAAATAATTTAACTCTTTCAGTCACCTGTAGCTTCCAAACAATATGAAAAATGACACGGTCAGCACACAAGTCTAATTTAGGCATAGAAATCATCCTATAAGCACTGGAAACATTATAATCCCCACAAGCTGACAAGCGCCAGCTTAGGACGTCTGATTCAGCACTATCTTCATGAAGACCAGTCGCAGCCAACTTAAGCAAGACAGTTGGTGGCAAAACGTGTTGAAGAGCTGGCCAATTCCACCCCAAATGTGCAGACCAATAATCACTCACGGGACGATGCAACTCGGCCTCGCCAACATGAGTCAGCCGCACATCAAACAGAGCATCATCAGTCAGCCATCTATCCAACCAAAATCGCGTCGCCCTTCCATTCCCAACACACCAAGTCGAGCCCGGTACAGCGACATCCTTCACTCCTTTCCTCAAACTCGACCAAATGTATGAAGGCCCGGCTCTATCACAAAGGGCAGAACGGACATACTTTGACTGCAAGACGCTAACCCATAGCTTATTATTCTCCGTTAGGAACCGCCAACCAAGTTTCCCAATTAAGGAGAAATTTAATTCCATCATACTCTTGATGCCTAAGCCACCATAATCTTTAGGCTTGCAAACATCTTGCCAACTTACAAGATGAATACGTCTCTGATTTTCAGACCCGCCCCATACAAAATTACTGACTAACAAATCAATTTTGTCACACACTTTCTTCGGTAAAACCACAGTGGCCATGGTATACACGGGGAGAGCGGTCAAAACCGACTTAGAAAGGGTAACTCTACCGGCCATACTCAAGAAACGACCTTGCCATCCTCTCAGTTTTGAAGAAATCTTCTCCACTAAAGGGTCAAAAGTAGTCGCTTTAACTTGGTTATGAAATAAAGGCATACCAAGATACATACCAAGATCTGTTGTCAACTCAAAGCCACTCTCTTGATGTAGCGCTTATCTAATCTGATTATTCACATTATTGGACACTAAAATGCGTGATTTGGTCGTGTTAACACGTTGGCCAGATGCACGACAAAACCGGTTCATACAATCCTTAATCACCCTAACTTGTTCAACAGACGCTTCCGCAAAAAGCATGATGTCGTCAACAAACAAAATATGAGAAAGAGGAGGTCCATTGCGAGAGATCTTAATAGGCTTCCAATTTTTCCGAGCAACCTCATGGAAGATTAATTGACTGAGTCTCTCAATACATAACACAAACAAATAGGGCGACAAAGGATCACCCTGCCTAATACCTCTACTAGGCGTGAATGGTTGAGTCATTTCCCCATTCCATAAGAGCCGGAAAGTGGTTGAATGTAAACACTCTCTAATCCAACTGATCCAAGACGGCGAGAAACCAGCATCTTGCAAAGTATCCAGAACAAACTCCCATCTAAGGCGATCATAGGCCTTCTCAAGATCAAGTTTTAATAGCATCCAACCTCCCACACCTCGTTTACGACGCATGGAATGAACAACTTCCTGAGCAATAACAATGTGGTCAGAAATTAATCTACCAGGGATGAAGCTGCTCTGTGCTGGACCAATCAACTTCTGAAGCACACCCTTCATTCTTTCAACTAAAAGTTTTGTAATGATTTTATAGAGGACATTACAAAGGCTTATCGGTCTAAACTGATTAATCCGCTCAGGCTCCTTAACTTTAGCGATCAAGGTAATGAGCATCTCATTTAGGCCATCAGGCAGCTTAGAAGTGGCAAAGAAAGTTTTAACAAACTTAATAACGGAAGGACCAACAGAAGACCAACACTTTTGATAGAAAACCGGTTGGTAACCATCACTTCTCGGGGCTTTAATGGGCCCCATCTTCTTAACAGCTTGGAGAATCTCACCAGATTCAAACGGCTTCTCAAGAGGAGCCCAATCAGTATCCTGAAGACATGGGAACGCACCTCTGTTCAAATCGAAGTCAACCATTTCCACAGCCGGGAGCTTGTACAGTCGAGAAAAGAAATTTAGGGCATGACCTTCCAACTCAGCTTTCTCTGTAATCCATCGGCCACTCTCATCACATAAAGTTTCCACCCGATTCCTTTTTCTTCGCACAATAGTAGACATATGAAAGAACCGAGTATTACGATCCCCCTCCCTAAGCCACTGAATTCGAGATTTCTGAAGCCATAATAACTCCTCTCTCTCAAGAATAATATCAAGGTCAGATTGGAGTTTAGATTCACAATCCAGCAGACGTTGAGAAGGAAATGCACTGATATCATTCTGGACACTTTCAATTTGCTGAAGAAGATTAGCCTTCATAGTTTGAATATGGCCAAAAACACGTTTATTCCAAGCCAACAACTTATATTTCAAATCAGACAAAGCAGCGCGGGTATCAATCTCATCTTTCCAAGATTCTGTGATGAAAGAGAGAAATTCAGGATGAGTTAACCAAGCTGTCTCAAATCTAAAGGGGCGCCTTGCACGATTAAAAGCAATCTTAGGCTCCAAGATTAAAAGAACAGGTGAGTGATCCGAGGAAAGACGAGGCAGGTGGCGTACAACAGCTTCAGGCCAGAGCAATCTCCCTGCAATATTTGTAAAGACTCGATCAAGCCGTTTAGAAACAAAGGTTCTATCAGTTTTCCCTCTGACCCACGTAAACGGCTGTCCGGAGAAACCCATGTCAATGAGACCTGCAGAATTAACAACATTGATGAATTTATCAGTATCCTTCGAAAGGCATCCAGAGCCCCCTATGCGATCATTCAAATGGAGAATACAATTAAAATCGCCACCAATCATTAACGGATCATTAATTGGCTCAATCTCCGCAAGCAAACTAGGCCAAAAATTATTTCGTCGGCCAGGCGAAGACGGCGCATAAACAACAATCAGGTGAAAACGACATTGACCTCTAACCACAGTAGCATGAATGAAGTTTGCGGTCAACCTAATAATCTGAAGGTTAACTCTTTCAACACTCCAAAGGAGCCAGATGCCCCCTGACAAGCGAACAGCTTCAACTCTACTACAACCCGAAAGACGAAGTCTATCACACACTTCTTGAGAACGATCACCGGAAATGCGTGGTTCAAAGATAGCTATAACATCAACGACATGATGACGGACCATATAACGGACTGCCCTACGGAAGCCAGGCTCACCAGCTCCGTTACAATTCCAAAAGAGGCAATTCATGGGCAACCGGAGGAAATAGCGGGCACTACAAACCCGGTTTGATGAGTTTCCTGATCAGCCTGTTGTTTTGAACTACCATCAACATCAGTTATCTCATTATCAGTACCCTGCGGAACAGTAGGATTACCCTGAACTGTGTCGTTGTCATTCTCAGAAGTCCCGGTTTGAGCACTGCAATTCAGTTGCTGATGTTTTGTCACAGTCTCTAGACTTGGGGTAGTTGTCGTGAATTCGAAATCAGGAGCATAATCGGTTCTAGGCCTTTTCCCTGCAGCATTATCTTTAGGCCCAAATTGCATCTGGCCCAAATTCACACTTGCCTCACGATGGGCCTGGCCCAGGCCTGCCCGATTTCTTCTCTGATTCTTTCCCACTTTAGTGCTCGATGTAGAAGCAGCATTATTATTCTTGGTCACAGCCGTTACAACCTTGGTGCCAGTCGATTTATTCTTGGTTGGAGTAGATTTATTTGGTACTGCATTCTTCCTTTGGGTCCCACCGTAGTGAAGACAACTTGCTTTCCTTTCTCGGGATTATTCGGTTTCCCCGAATCACTCGCAATCTTACCCGCAGAATCTCTTGAGACTAGCTAGTTTTGCTATCGGAAGAAGCTTTCAGAATTGTTTGATTTCTACCTTTTTGATCTTTTTCATACCTTTTAGGATTCAAGATTAAATTTTGTGGCTCATTCCCTCCCATAATGTCAAGTGGATGTCCATGTGTTCTTTGATTACAAATTTAAGTTTTCAATCATTCAACAACAACAACAACAACAACAACATGATCGATCTACCCATTTAAAAACCGAAGCGTGCAGTATCTGGGAGGTCAAGATGTACATACCCTTGTCCCGAATAAAAGTCGGGAGGATATTTCTAGCAGGCCCAAACTTTTGCAATCATTACTCTACCTAAATTTTTGCAATTCCTTTTATGGAGATATATGTAAACTAAGAATTAAACTCGGCTAAGTTTAATGCAGTATCAATTTTAAGTCCCAAAATTCTCTTGCTTTCTTCAACCAAAAAAAAATTATCTCTTGCTATCAAGTTACACTTCAAACAATATCCACAACTAAATACCGATTGTAATCTCACAAATTCAATTAAACACTTCAACCATTAATCCTAGGTAGAAAACTTCCATAAACTTGATCAATGTTAGTCTTGGAACTATCTTTGATCAAATTCATCTCTTGTGAAAAATACAAACTTTACAAAGACGAGGACCTACACCTCAATAAGAAAAATCTTCCAAAGAACAATCTGAGGCGGATAAATCAAGTATCGCCCACCTAATTGGCACCTATGAATTTACACCTCAAAAAAACCTAAATTAAGTCGTTTTAATTATGAAATAAGATGAGATTTCCTATAGCCTACAAATTAAAATTTGTCAAACTTCATGAGATGGCATCAACTTGACCCTACTTAGTTGCGAATTTTGATTGTTTTTTCGCAGGGAGGGAAGACAAAGAACGAGGAGTACATGTACATGTGATGCGGAAATCAAATCATGGAGGGTGCAATTGGCCCCGCATTCTTCATTGTTATCAACAACACCGAGAGAGAGAAATCAAGAATGCAATAATGGCAAGAGAAAATTGCACAAATGTAAACTAATTTTGGAGTTTATATATATGCTTATCTTTGGTATATTATTGTATTTGAACACGGTGTTTTTTTAATCCTACTTTTAATCAATTTCTAGCCTTTTCAGTGCTCAGCAAAAGAAGTTGCTATTTCGTAATAGAGCATTAGCTTTCTACTAGTTGACCTCGTCGTGCCATCAGGGACGGACCCAAGATTTCAAATTAGGGTGGGCTAATCATCATTAAAAAATTTTGGGTGTGCTAAATTACCTTAATTTAGCTAATTTACTACTAAATTTACCTTGTTTTTTATTTTTTTATTATTTAATTTACCCTATTTTTATTTTTTTCTAATTTTTTAGGGTGGGTTAGAGCCTACCCCAGCCCACCGCTCGGTCCGTGCCTACGTTCCATGCACGACTATGACTCGATATTTTTTAGAAATACTATAAAAAAGATATTAATAAATAAAAATATAATATAAAATTTAATGTAAGTAGTTTGTTGCCTGTAATATGTATAAAAATTATTTTGTTTTTTTAAAATTTTTAAAATCAAATAAAACAAATCAAATTTAGATTATTAAGTTTAAAATTGAGAATAAACATGGATTATTAAGATAAAATAATCTACATTACTCATTTTCCTTGACAATATTTCATAAATAGGTTTAATTTAAAAGAAGGAGATAAAATATGAAGAAAATAAAGCAAAAAAGATATATTTTGAAAATATGGAAGAGATGAGATTTTGAAAAATAATAATTAATTTAATAATAATATATGTAATTGAGTATATTTATCTTTTAATATAAGAGAGAGAAAGAAACAACTAAAATATTAAAAAGATTAATCATATATATTTTATTTGCTTATAAAGAAAAAAATCAACCATTAGTTATATTTTTTAAGTTAAAATATTATGTCCTACCAAAAATCAACCAATTAATTTTATTTATTAGTTTTTTACCACTCTTAACATTTGTTTGATAGTTTGCAAGTAACCGATAATCAATAATTAATAAAAAAAAAACTTAATTGGTTGTTAAGAGTGGTAAAAAACTAATAAATAAAATTAATTAAAAATCATAATAAGATTTAGATCACGTATAAAATATTTTATTTTTTATATATAAAATTTTCAAATGAATCAAACGAATCAAAACTTTTTGTTTTGTACGTAAAATTTGAAAAAATGTAGTAAGAAGATATTTCACATATAAAATCAAATAATTGTTATTATAAAAATTATGAATTCAATCAAACAAATATACTCTTTTATAATTTCCAATTCGTTCTTTAATTGAAAAGTTGGAAAGAATATATATTGAGATGGCTTGATATGGTGGTTGTACATAAATTGCCTAAAATTCTTCTTAATTTTATTATAAATTGCCATATATAATCATCGTAGTTTTTTATTTGAATTATTTATTATTTATTAATTATAGTTAAATATGACATGTTAATGATATGGCAGAATATAATATGACGTGGTATATGACGTGTAAAAAATATAATGACATGGCTTAAGGAAAAGGTGACATGTGGCAAAATCCAAGGTGACGTATTCTCGAAACGACACGTGGAAAAAGCTGAGGTGGCGCAACGTGGAGGCTCCAAACCTTATTGCTTTTATATATATATAGTAGATTTTGATATTTGGGATCCGATTCATAGGGTTAGGAGTTTAAAGGTGTTTTGTGTTACTCTTTCGTTGATGATCGGACATCCTAGATATTTGTCTAACGCAACTATGTTCTCAATCTGGAGAATCTGTTTTATTTGTTCTTTAGTGTTGTTGCTTGTGTTTTTGGTGACTTGAAAGGCGGATTTGTGGAAATTAACTTTTTGGCCAAAGATTTGACAATAGTCATCAACCATATCTTTAATGTTTTTGCAAGCCTATTTGCTTTTACAAAGATGATGATGTCATCTACAAAGGCAAGGAATGAAATTTTTGTTCCATTTCTTGAAATTTGGATACCTGTGTCATTTTTCGGGTTAGTGCTCATAATGTGGAGTTGTCTCACCTAAATCTCATAACCAATATGAAGGGTATGGTGACAAGGGGTCTCTCTGTCTTAGACCTCGTTGGAGGTAGAATTACTCTGTTGTTCCCTTATTAACAAGGAATGAGAAAAGAAACGATTTATAACACATTCTCAGATCCAGACCAAGAATTTTGTCGTGAAAACTTTTTTTTTTTGGTTTTTTTATAGGGAAAAAACTTTATTCTGTTTAATTATTCGTTTAAATGTTTAGTCTTGCGTTTTTTTTCGGTCTCTTTTTTGGTTTTTAAGTTTTCTTTTTTCAGAAACCGGTTCCGGAACCGGGGCCACCACCTCTACATAAACAGTATCTGGGAAACGAATCCTTGCATAATTTGTTATTAATATTATTATTACAGAGATAACAGTTCACAAATTTTCAGACAAATTGCCAGCTCCTCTTTAGAGAAACTGCCTGAGGTGCGCCAAGTTGATGTTACATACTGATCAGTAAGCTAAAAATCTCATCACAAATTTGTCAACTGGAATGCATTGTAATGAAATCTTTGCCTTCCAGTTCCAGATGATTTGTATTAGGTATTGAGTATGCTGACTTTTCTGAACACCAAATTATGGCAAGTGTTGTCACAAGGGTACGGACAATCAATGAGTTTAGTCGCTGCACGATCGAAAAACCAGTCCCCTACAGCTAGTGCTACAGGCTGCATTTATAGCATCAACACATCATTCAGAAACTTGAAAGAACCAAAAATTGAGGAACTTAATTAAGCTGATGCAAACATTATCATGCCTTGATGAAATCTTTCCCATTGCAAGATTCAGTAAATTAAAATTATCCCAACTTTTCTGAAATGATCAGTAGAATCGGACTTACTAAAGAATGATGGGACTTTGGTTGTGTCGATAAATGTTGTGTTTTCAAGCTAAAGAAACTTATAGACAATAAAAAGGAGTGTTTTTGGTTGTACCTTGTTATGGATAGAAGGGGAATCATCCGCAAACCATGTGTCCTGCCTCTCTGATTGACAGTGAGCGAAGCACGAGTTGAGGAAGAGCCCGTTTTGAGTTGAACTTGAGAAATTCTTTACAGCATTCAGCATTTGATTTCTGAAACCTGTTTTAGACATAAGTGTAAAATACTACAAAGGATGAAAAAGCCAGGAGAAATTTCAACTTTAGTGTGATTTCTGAAACCTTGCAAGAATTGGATCTGTGATGCAGAGCAATGTGCGCGGTTCATCTTGCAGTCGCGCCAGGCACCTTTAGGATCAGCAGCTGGTGGAGCTAAACTAGATCCAACCTAAAATTTGTAATTTACAAACAAAATAAAATTAGGCCTGTAAATCAAAGCTTACTTATTCTTACAAAAAAAAATAAAAATAAAAAAAGAAGAAATAACTGTTGTGTAGGAAATTGTGATTACCTGCCATGAATCATAAGCTGCATTAAGAATGAACATGGGGGTCTGGATATTGGCAATTATATTCTCAGGGAAAAAGCACTGCAGTGACGGCATACAAAAAAAATTGTAATCATAATATTATTATCATTATCATTGACCCAGTGAAGCTCCACTACAGCGGAATATGGGGTGTCAAGATGGGGGTACCCCTGTCCAAGGGAAAGGAGGTACGCCCGATAGACCCAAGAAAAAATGAAATTCAGCTATGTGACAATAATAATTGAATTTAGTTAGAATGCACCAAAATTGATATAGGGACTAAATCCATCTCAAAGGCAGTGTATAAAAGCCAATGAGCACGAGGATGCGCCCCATGTAATCATAATATACCATTGAAATATGAAAATAAAAAATGTGAGAGAGAAGTTTGAAGGGAAGAATTTACTGAAGTTGGATCGAGATGGTCAGTGCAGGAAGGATACAAATTCTTAGATGTGCCCTGCAGTATTAAGAAGATAATTCCAACAAGAAAAAGAAATAGTAAGTAACATGAGAGCATTTAACCAAACCCATCTGAAACTGAGATAGCTATCAAACATACAATGCAACGATGAATTAATTGAGAGTACCTGCAAGGTAACGACGCCTTGGAAAAAATTCCTCATGGAACGCCCTCCAGATACATCAATGCTGTGATGTCATTCAAAATTTCAGTCAAAGCACCTGTTTAATAAGCGAGAAGAGGAACAAGAAGCAAGATAGAAAAGTTGTGAAGACTCATTACGCATCAAGGAAGAGTCCAGCATCGCTCAGGCATTTTACTTTGGTACTTCCAGGAAATAGGTCACGGAACTCGTCACAGTGAAGTATAGATGCCAGACCCCCAGCTGAGCATCCAGAAAGTAGAGCCTATATTGCAATACAAAAATTGCCAATTCTGATGAATAAACAGGTATATCTCCAAAGAATAGTGTGAAAAGAAAGGATCAATGGAATAGTTGGCAAAGAACCTCGCTGGCGTTTCGCATTCCCTTTGCCATCAACTCTTCCATTGCAGCTGCCCAGATACGTTGCCCTCTAAAATACATTTTATTAGCCTGAAATTAATAGCTCAAAAGTATTATTAGGGTAAGGATTAAAAGCAACTTCAGAAGCTACTTTCTATGAACTAATAAGAACTGCATATAGCTTATAATTGATCTACTAGGGGACTGTTATGTAAAGAACAACTGCTATTTATAACAGACTCATCATCATCATCATTGACCCAATGAGGCTCCGCTACAGCGGAATCTGGGGGTCAAGATGGGGGGTACCCCCGCCCAAGGGAAGGGGGTACACCCGATAGACCCAAGAAAAACTGAAATTCAGCTATGTGACAATAATAACTGAATTTAGTTAGAATGCACCAAAATTGATATAGGAACTAAATCCATCCTAAAGGCAGTGTATAAAAGCCAATGAGCATGAGGATGCGCCCCAAGCTATTTATAACAGACTATTGGAGCTTTATCATCATTGTTAATGGTCACTTTTAGTCTACAGAGAATTCAGGTTTAAAGGTAACGGTTTCTATGATGTAGGCAAAAAATGCTCTGCATTGACCTTGCCTTCCAATCGAGTTAGCAAAAGTACTCATATTCTCTACAATAAACACATTTTGCAGCTCTCAAGAGTATGAAACAAATACCCCAAAACTAAAAAAAAAAAAGAAGAAATGCAACAAGTTAAAAGGTGATTCAAAGAGTTGTTCGAATTGACCTCATCTTGACCTTCCCCAGCAAAAGAGGCGCCATCACAGTATCGAACCTTAACTCTATTCCAGTTGTAAAAATCTGCCCATGAATTCAAAGATTCAGCTAAAGTTCCAAAACACTTTCAGATCGAGAAATACCGTTGTTTGTGAAAGCAAATGACCTGGGTTTTCCTCAATCTTATTGCTCAATATTCCTGTGAATGGAATAACTTTTTCCATGAACTTTGATGAACCACGCCGTGTTGTTTTCCGAAAGACACATGTTTTTATGTTATTACACCATCCTCCTCCCTGCCACCAATTAGCAGCTAAATCACACAAATTTAACACTTTGGACACTAAATAATACCAAGAACAACATTTATACAGAGCATGATTTATACTGGAGTAGAGCAATTTGACAAACCTCCAATTGAATAACCCAACTACTTGCTCCTGAACCAGATCCAGGGTGAAAATGATAACCAGGCAGGGTTCCATCCAAGCAAACTACAAGCAGCACAAGTCAAGTATCACTAATCAGAACGCAGTAGACATTAAAAAAAATAGTAAAGAAAAACATTAGGTCAAGCGAACAATGGTCAATGATGTAACTCAACTTAGGACATGTTTGGTGTGTTAGGCGGTAGTGATAGCAGTTGAGATGGTCAATTGCTGTTAGTATAGCTTCAAAAAAGTAACATTTAAAGCCCTACTAAACCTTAGAAGCTAAGTCTACAACCAATCTACCAAACACCCCTTAATCTGCTTAAACACTTGTGCTACCACCCCCCTACCTTTTGGGGTTAAATCAACCAAACTCACCACTTAACAAAAGATTCACGTTTAGAAAGTACAGAAATCTCAAAGCATTAAACAGAAACGTAAACAAGTAGAGCCCAGGAAGAACCAAAGAATTGGAAAGAGAGCACACTTTTTTACATTCAGAACCGAAAGCAAAAGGTTTGTGCAGAAAGAGAGTTACCAGCGCCTTTGGAATCAGCTCCTTGGATGAGGGTAAGCTGAACCATCAATGGCTGAACTCCAGCCTCAGATGCCTCATACCTGTAATTCTCCAAGAACTCAATGTGGGTTGCATTAGAATAATCAAACCCATGAACCCATTTCAGCAAAAGCACCACAAAACCCAGCAAAAGCCCCAATTTCTTCATCCACTCCATTGCTTCTTCCCTCTCTTCTTTCTGAATGTCCCTTGCCCCTTCATTATATTTTGGGGGGGGGGGGGGGGGGGGGGGCGGGTTCTACTCGAAAATATAACGGACAACTTCCTCACTTGATTAATTTGGAGTGAAGGTATTTAGCGGACGCGGATCATTAAAGGTAACTTCGGATGTGACATGTACTAATTTGGAAGTAAAGACTTGTATACCATGTAAATAAGATAATTTGTTATTCAAAAATATTTGTTGCCATAAAAAAACACTCGAGTCTTTTTGGGTACGGTGAACTCGAAGTCTTTTGGTAAGGATGAAAAGAAAATCGAACAGAGAATCCTGCTGTTGCGTGTATAAAGCCATCCTCCACTTTAATTTATGTATTCAATTCAACTCTGAGATTGGTGGGTAATTAGGACTTCACAAGTCATACAGTCGGCCGATAGTGTGAATAAGCACGGGTGTGTTAGGGTCAAAGGGCCAATGATTTTTGAATGCAACGGTGAACCTTTTGCACAAGTGCCGGGACCCGCACGATAATGCGCCAGCGGCGTTATACTCTTATCACAACCTGTATACGGCTGCGTTCATCACTAATGCTCCCAACTACAAAAACGGGTATGATACTGATTATTGTGTATATACAATCTTTATAGGTAAATTCTTTTTGGTGTCCTTGAGTTTTGGACTTTTTCTTTTGGTGACTTAAAAAAATAGTTATTCCTTAAAGTTTATTCAAAATTCCTCTCGTGCCCATAAGTTCTACAAACGTTAAATCCTCCGTGAAATAAAAAAGAGAAATAAAAATGTTATATACTCGGTGAAATAAAAACGGAGAAGACTCGCTGATTCTCTTCGGCAGTCCAGCACAGGCACAACACCGAGAAATCCATTCTTGTATCGCAACGATTCTGCAACAGATTTGGAGCCTCAATCCGGACAAAGACGGCATGACGGAGAGGCGGCTACCATCCTCCTGTCCACCTCCATGTCTAGATCTCCGACTTCATCGAGCACTCCGTCTCACCGGTGACTTCGACGAGTCTTCATTCCCTCGAGTCCCTGCGCGAGATGCCGTCGGTGACCGTCGTTCTCGATCTAGAAAAGATTTGGATCAAGGTCAAAGGCTGATGGAGACAGTAGCGAAAGAGCATAGGGCCAGCGACAAATGACGAAGACCGGCAACGACGAGGACGCCAATAAGAAAGAAACAATTTGATCTCAAAAATGCTCGGAGTGAAAATCGAGGTCTTTTACCCCCGATTGATTAATACAAGCAATTTAGGGTTCATGCCTCAAAAATCCGATCCACATTGAAGAAACTAGGACAATACAAAAATTGGTGGATCTTAAGCGGAATTTAAATGGACTAAAGCAACTGAAGGAGATTGAAATTGAATTTCAACAATCAAGTTCAAACCTGCAAAAAAAGGTGTGCATCACTGCATCGAACAATTTTTAACACAATTTCGGTTTTGTGATCGACTTTCGATTTACAAATTTCTCCTTTGTGTTTTCTTCTTTGTATATGAATTGAACATTAAAATATAATTTTGATCGACTGTTCGGCAGAAACAAACCAACAACAACAAGCTTTCAGCTTTGGGTGGAGGAGATCTTTGTTACTAAAATACGAATGAAGAAGAGAAGAATGAACGGTTAATAGCTTTTGTATTATTAAAATCCTTTTTCTTTTTTCTTTTTATATAAAAACATGTAAAATTTGACGGTGTTATGAATTTAAAAGGAGAAAGGGCACAGAAAGAACTAAGGTAAGAGTATAAGGGTACCAAAAGAAAATTGAATTTTTTTTGGACACCAAAAGGAATATACTAAAACACAGGTGTACCAAAAGGAAATTTCCATCTTTATATTATCAAAAACATCACTTTTTATTATCTTATTACAAAATTCCTTACAGTTCTAGTATGTGCACATAGATATATCATTATCATTATCATTATCATTACTATTATAAAAGAGTGTGAGAAAATTTGTTAAAACTATAAAAAAAAATAGTGTATATCCAAAAAAACCATGTCCTTTACAAAAATTTACGGAAATGTCATTTTCATATCTTTTTCCAAAAAAACCATGCCCCTTTAAATAAATTTACGGAAATGCCATTTTCATATCTTTTTCCAAAAAAACCATGGCCCTTTAAATAAATTTACAGAAATGCCTTTTTTATATCTTCTCCAAAAAAAACATGCCCCTTTAAATAAATTTACGTAAATGTCATTTTCATATTCCTTTTCTTAAAAAAAATTGCCCCTTTAAATAAATTTATGGAAATGCCATTTCCATATCCCTTTCCATCATATGCAAACAAATACTCTTCCAGGAACTGTACACTTGTACTTACAGATCATCATGTTAAAATTAAGTCTCCATCTTATAATCGCCGCGCAACGCGTGGCCTTATTGCTAGTATCAGAAAAAACCTTTAATATTATTTATAACGACTCACCTAGTTTTAGTCCAAAATTCTGGTTTGAACAAATTTGTTTTCCAACCCTGAATCAAAAGAGAAGAAACACATGTGTCGCATACTTGCATTCGATTGATAAATTTAGTGAAGGGGTTAACATGACGAACCGGAAATGAGTTAATCCATTCGAGGATGTCATCTATATGAGATTTTAAGTTAATAATTATGGTACAAACTAATTAGATTGCAATTGCACCAATTATGGTATGGTGGCTATCGCTCATTTGGTTCAATATAGAAATTCAATTCTTAGGAACTTGTCTTTCTAGGAAGTAATTTCGGGGGATTAAAATTCATGGGAAGTAGAAATATATGTTTGGTTTAAAATATGTAAATGGTGGACGAATTGGAAATTTACTATTAAAACTCATAGGAAGTAGATCTTACCTACTCTATCATGGTAAGTACACTTCTTATAGTTTGGAGGAAATATAAATTCCTAGAAACTAAATTCTTGCATTGCATACTATACATAACACAATGAATATAATAATTAAACACAAAATCTACCTAATTTATTAAGGGGTCCATAACCAAAACTATTGTTTGAAACACTAAAATTTTAATTTTTCACTCCACCATCCCTAGTTTTCCAAATATCACTTTTTTTTGCCCTTCTTCTTCCTTCTTTGAGGAAACCCTAGGCTGCCCAGTTGCCACCGTATCACACCTTTGACATTGACTAGCCTCCCTTGCTCTCGCATCGTTGCCCCCCTGATGTCGCTGATTGCCCATCCCACCCTTGCATTTTCACCCTCACATTCAAATCTCGTAGTGTCAAATCTATCCTTATGAGATTTCGCCTCCAACTGCCACCTCCGAATCCAACATCGATTGGCCTCCCTCGCCCTTGCACCACCTCCGCATCCACCATCTTTCATTGCTTTATTTCCTTTTCGGTTTGCTCATGTCATAGAATCAAGAGATCGAATTGAGGCAAAGGACCGATGAATTTTCAAGAAGAAGAACACCCTCTCAATCTTCGAGATTTGAAGGAGTATTTGGATGCCTCTCGTGATGAACTTAAAAGAGAGTATGAGGCATTGAGAGATGAATTTCGAAGGGATGAGGATGTCATTATCATGAGGTCCACTCAATTCCTTCGAAGAAGCCACGATGGCGTCAAAATAAGTGTTGTCTAGCTCTATGCTTACACTTTGGATCCTGATTAGTCCATCATTCCACCGCACCACTAAACTACATAAGATGTACCCCACATTCCAAGGGAGAATACTTGGCCTCAAGTGTCTCATTCAAGTGCACTAATGCATCATCAAGCCACCTCAACAACACAACTGCAACTTGTGCATAAGCACCGACTCCACTCCGAGTTCCCCTGCTCCATCACTCATACAAGTAACCCCATGCCTAAACGCGCACATTACTGCAACTCCGACGTATTATGCCACCTCCACCGTATGGATATTATCCCGATTATTATGAGAATGATCCCTGAGAACCGCAACATCAACACCACCATGGAGTTAGGAGAATATTTTTGAATTTTCAAGTGCATCGAACCTGGAAGTGTACTTCAAATGGGAATACAAGATAGATCAAGAGTTGAATTTATTCAGCTACTTTGAGGAAGAGAAATTTAACTTGGTGATACGATGTAGTTTCTACAGTGTAACTAGGACTTTTTAGTACATATTTAGAGAGAGTTTTAGTCTTTTTAGAATGTTTTATTGAAGATCAAGGTTTGAAGACTAAGTGTTCAAGATTAGAGTTTTAAGTGAAGTTCTGAAAGAAGAGACATTCTATAAAGAATCGTGGCCGTGTGTGGCATTATCGAGACCGCAGTGGACGTCGTTGAGGATCCAGAAAAAACAAGGAAGAACCATGACCACGGTTCACACCACCGCAACCGCGGTAACATTATTGATAGCAAACTAGATTGAAGATCACGGCCATGGTTTCCACCGCCGCGATCACGGTAATACACTGCCTCGGAGCAGTCAACAAGTCAAACCGCAACCATGGTTTCCACCTCCCCGATCATGGTTCTTTCGGATCTCACACGTGGAAGAATTTCCGAGTTTATTTTTTCCTTTTTCTTATCTTTTAGATTTCGTGTGTTTAGTTTTGAACACCTTGTTTAGAGCTTATTTTTTTAGTTTATGCTAATTCTACTCTTACTTTATTCCAAGTTTAGAGAAACCCTTTGATGGAGAACTAAACCCTTGTTTTCATTCATTAGTTGAAGCTTTTGATTTAAGTAAGGTGTGAGATTCAACTATTTAGTATTGTTCCTTTGGTTATTTCAATCTCCCTTGTGCTTAATCTATATTGAATGTTATTAATTTCTTCTTGTTTGGTCAACTTGTTGAGAATGATTATATTCTGCTTCTAGGATTTAGGTTTTCTCGTTGAAAATCATGATCTTTGTAGCAAACGCATTGTTTTAGGACTCATTAGACTCAAACAATTGAGGAAGATAATTGATTGCATGCTAATATTTAACTCGTTGTGAATTATTTGCATGTATCCTGATTATCCTTGTTCTTTTTACTAATGTCAAACTAATTCATGATCGTTTCATGTTTGTTTGATATTAAGTATTTGCATGACCCGTTGGATTTTTAATTACATCAGATCGGGATAGGAATAATCTCAGGAAAGGAAATACTTGATAAGAGTCTATGATCAATGAACTTGATGATAAAAGTGGATACTTGTAAATGAATTTGTCTTCCTATTTAATAAGAACTAACTAGCTATACCCGTCGTGCCATACACGACTATATGACTTTAATACGTAATTTATTCAATCAATATGATTTTAATTTAATATAAAAAACTTATTTATTAGAAAAAAATTATATAAAAGTTTACAATTGGTGTCATGTGAAACGGGGCCAAAATTATTAAGGTGAGCCCACTATAATTTTGATAGCTTAATGATAATTTATTTATGTAAAAATAAATAAATAAAAATTATTTGAATTATAATCATTTTATTTTAAAAATCTTTTACAAAAAATATAAAAAGGTAAAAATAATCTAAATTCTTGTAATTTTTTTTATCAAATTCAATTCTTTTAAAAAATTGAATAAAAATTAAAATATACTTAATAAGAAACGATGAAAAAATATAAATAAATAATGAATTTTTCAATGATAAAAAATCATTTATATTTACATAAATAATTAAAAAAGAAAATTAAAGAAAAGATAACGTAATTTTTTATATCAAAAGTCAACTTAGGCAAGTAATTATATAGATTGAAAGTTCTATTTTCTTTCAAAATTTTATTTAAGATAAATCTTTTACATAAATAGATAAAAAAATATATAAAATAATTTTCTTTAATTTTAAATGAAATTCGAATTTAATTTTTTCATATAAATAGATAGAAATTTAGTTAAAAACTAAATTAATATATCTATCTTAATATATAACATCTAATGTTCTATAATTTATTTTAATCTTAGATAAAATCTTTTAGATCTATCCTAATTCCTAATATATAATGGATAACATCTTTATTTTAGATAAAATCTTTCCTGGATTAATTTATCCTATTTCTATATTAACCTGAAATAATATCAAAACATATATAAATTTCCAAAATAAAAAAATCCTATGTGGCGAAATCCTAAGTGGCTTAACGTGGGAATGCCACATAGGAAAATCTTAGGTGGCGCAACGTGGTGGCCTTATTCCTTGCGTCTTTTATATATATACATAGATTTTATTAAAAATATTAGATGTATAGAAAGAATAATACAAGTTATAATAATATTTATCATTAAAAAAATCTAACATTATTTTATTCAAAGAATGCCACGTGGCGCAATTTTTTCAACAGACATGGTTTCTGCTTTATAATGTGTTAGGTAGATTTGTTTGTCTGCTTGTTACTTATTCTAATTAATAGAATTAGAAAACCAATCATAAATTCCCTTGTTTACTTCTTAAGTTGATAAAAGTATTCACTTGAGAATACAAGATTCTCTTGAGTTCAATCCCGACTTGTTGACTATAATTTAGTTTAGTAATAGGGATTTATTTTTTTAGGGGATATTGGATATACGTCCCTCCAATCTTGTTAATTTGGATATATATCCATCAAAACTAATTGGCTATATATTCATGAAAATATAAAAAAAAATTAAATCATTATATAATAAAAGATTATTATAATTATTAAGAAATATAAATTTATTAAAATCTCGTTTTAGAAATAAAGTGTATATTTTCATATTTATTTTAAGATACTATTATTTGTTAATTGATAGAGAGAGTTATCAATAAAGTTTATCATTTTAATTATCTATTCAATGGTTTGATTACGACTATGCTTCATAGGAGAAGTTTATTGCAGGAAGTTCTATATTTCACTTTGTTAATTAAATTAGTTTGCATTTTTATAATTTCACATTCAAAGTTTAAGGAATTAGTATTTAACCTTTTTGGATTTGATTTAATTAAATAAAATATTTTTTATTAAGTTGAATATACACTTCGTGTTAAATTAAATTTAATATTTGTTATCTATACAAAGTTCCCTTCAATATATTTTGTTGTTATTCAATTTATTATTAATAAGCATATTAAGGATAATAATCTGAAACAATTATAAAATGATGGATATACATCCAATTTTTAAGTTTCCATGAGTATATTTCCAAATGAACAAGATTCAAAGGATATATAACCAATGTTGCCTATTTTTTATTAGGTACAACGACTTTAAGCCTATAAAAATTTGGCGTCGTTGTTGGGGATATGGCACTTCCTATTGATGAAATGAGATAGTTGCAGGATGAGTTCTACATGGGAGGTTGGCATGGCTATTCCTAGTTTCTACCAAGATCTTCATAGTGAGTCTTTTGTTTCCTTTCCCTTTACTTTATTCCTTTGTCTTCAGTTTCATTGAGGAAAATGAATGGTTTAATTATGGGAGAGGGAGTACTCACTATTTAACTTAGTTGATTTAAGTTTGTTTCAAGTTTTTTATATAGAGAAAAAAAATAAAAAAGGTCAAAAAAATAAAAAAAGACATACAATCATCTGCTGAGTTGAAAACCTTAAAGGGCAGTTCAAGAAAAAATCAAAGGTCGGACCAGCATTAGGTTGTGGTAATAAGAGGCTAAAAGAGTGAAAGTGAATTATGTGAGCACATCTATGAAAAATGAAAAGAGTGGTTAGGTGAAAATACGAAAGGATACCTAAGTAGAATGAGAGAAAAAAAAAGGAGTGATTAGGATTCATTTATGCTTGGGGATGGTTACATTGATATATGGGTTTTTCACTTTGATATTTTGAGTGATCATTCATGCTTAGGTGATAGACTGTGTAGGATTTTATTGTATCATTTCCATTCTTACATGGGTCCGAGTTGTAAGCTTATTTTGAGTGCTTTTGAGTTTTAGATCACATTCCCTTCTACTGTCTATAGACCTTTGAGATGTACTTACGTGTTAGATTTTATTTTGAGCTTACTCGAGGACGAGCAAAGTCTAAGATGGGGGAATTTGATACATTGTAGCTTCTATAGTGTAACTAGGACTTTTTAGTACATATTTAGAGAGAATGTTGGTCCTTTTAGAGTGTTTTATTGAAGATCAAGGTTTGAAGACCAAGTATTTTAGATTAGAGTTTTAAGTGATGTTCTTAAAGAAGAGACGTTCTGCAAAAGAATTGCGGCAGCGGGTGCCACTACTATGACCATTGTGGACATCGATGAGGATCCAAAAGATACAAGGAAGAACCACGATCGCGGTGGAACAATTGAGAGCACCCTAGATTGAAGCTCGCAAGTAATACACCGCCTCGGCGAAGTCACCAAGTCAAACCGCGACCGCAGTTTCCACGACTGTTGTTCTGCCGAATCACATGCGCGAAAGACTTTCCGAGTTTATTTTATTTACTTCATTTGTCTTATCTTTTAGATTTCGTGTGTAGTTTTTAAGACCCTTTTTAGAGTTTTTTTTAGTTTATGCTAATTATACTTTTATTTTTATTCCAAGTTTAGAAAAAACCTTTGATGTCTCAACTAACACTTATTTTCATTCATGAGTTGAAGCTTTTGATTATTAAGTGTTGTTCCTTTGGTTATTTAAATCTCTCTTGTTCTTAATCTATATTGAATGTTATTAATTTCTTTTTTTAGCCTAATTTTGAGATTGATTATATTCTACAGTTAGGATTTAGGTTTTCTTGTTGAAAAGCTTGATCTTTGTAACAAACTCATTGTTTTAGGACACGTTGAACTAAAACAATTGAGGATGAGAATTGATTGCATGCTAATGTTTAACTCGTTGTGAATTATTTGCATGTATCTTGATTGTCCTTGTTCTTACCGTTGATTTCAAATTAATTCATGATTGTTTCAAGATTTGTTTGATATTAAGTATTTACATAACCCGCAGGCCCGACCCATGACGTGGGGCAGACTGGGCGCCTGCCCAGGGCCCGTAATTATAAGGGGCCCATAAATTTTTTTTTACACTATGTATATATAATATATGTATTTTTAAAAAGGTAGTAGATTGAATAAAAAAGCCCATAAGCATTAAAAGGCCCATTCTACACTCAATAGCATCTTTCAAAGCCAGAACCCTACGTTTTCACTTTTCACCAACTACTCCCATTTATGATAGGTTTTTGATTCTTGTACAATCAAAGAAATAGATCTAGAAATTGAAGGGTCGCCTATCTTCCAAGTTTCCAGAGAAAGATGAAGACCCATTCAATTCAATTAAATTCTTTTGGCGTTGTTTTCTTTGGTTTCCTATGCTGCTCTAATTCCTCCAAATCTCCAACTCAATCAATCAAGATATATATGTGGGAATTTGGCTTTCAAATTACTATTCAAGTTGTTCAACTGTTCTTCCCCAAATTCTATCTCTACTCAATCAATTGATTTTGAAGTCTTCTGGTGGTGTACTGATGAGTCTGAATGTCTGATGTACCGGTGCTTGTGCTTATAAACTGAACAAAGGTATCAATTTGTCTCTTCTTTCAATTTTTATTTGTCTAAATTATCAAATTGTTATCTACTAATTTGATTTGTCCAAATTAAAAAACGTTTACAAAACTTAGATCAAAGCTATAATATTTTAATTTAAAAAAAATCTAAACAGTAAATAGAAACTAGTAACTACGAATTCAGTTGAAATTTTTTCTTTCATTCATAATTTTATTATATAGTCTAATTTCCTATTTTAATGTTTTAATTTTGATGTAGGTACTCTATTGTCCAGGAGCTTATCTTTGGAAATTGGAATTCAAGTTCAACCCCATTCACTAAATTACTACTCTGCAAGACTGCAATTGAGGTGAAATTTTCCAATTAGTCTTTTGTATTTGCATTTATATCTAATAAGCAATAATGTTGACAAAAAAACAAAAATCTGGAAGTCAAAAAAAGAAAAAAAGAAAAGCTGATGAACTGTTTATAGAATCACAAAGAGGGGCTATTAATAAATTTGTTATCAGACAAGGAGGCTTGAACCAAAATTCTGAGAGATTAGGTGTTGATGATGTTGAGAAATCAAATGAAAATATATCAAGTGAAAATCAACCAATTGAAGAAATTGACCATTTTAGTGGGCCTAATGATCAACCTGATCTCACTATTAATGATAATTTAAGAGTGATTGTAGAAGAAGAATATATCTCTTACATTGATATTTATGATCCTAGAAGGTGGGATAATCTTAGCAATCAAGATAGAGATATTTTAGTTGAAAAGGGGCCTTTAAGAGAATTGGATCTTGTGTTTCCTCTAGATAAATATTCTAGACATTTTTCCTATGCACATTTTTCTAGAAAGTTAAGTAATGGAGAGACAAGTGATAGAAAATGGCTAGTTTATTCTAAACATATGGATAAAGTATATTGTTTCTGTTGTAAGTTGTTTCAAATTGGAAGTAACAAAAGCTTGCTAGGAAATGATGGATATAATGATTGGAAACATCTTAGTGAGAGGCTTCGACAACATGAAAACAATGCTGAACATATGACTAATATGATAAGTTGGAATGAATTAAGGTTGAGATTGAAAGAGAATCAAACAATTGATAAAGAATTGCAAAATGAAATCACAAAGGAGAAAGAGCGTTGGAGACATGTTTTAAAAAGAATAGTTGTTGTTGTAAAATGTCTTTCTAAGCATAACTTGGCTTTTCGAGGATCTAATGAGAAGCTTTACCAAGATAGCAATGGTAATTTCTTAGGTTTGATTGAGATGATTGCTGAATTTGATGTGATAATGCAAGAGCATATTAGACGTATTCAGAATCATGAAATTTATCATCATTATTTGGGTCACAAAATTCAAAATGAGTTGATATCTATTTTGGCATATAGTGTTAAAAGTTCTATCATACGACTCATTAAAGAGGCAAAATATTTTTCTATAATTCTTGATTGTACCCCAGATGTAAGTCATCAAGAACAAATGACTTTGCTTGTGCGATGCGTAAATATGTCTAGCCATAAAATACAAATAGAGGAGTACTTTCTAGAGTTTTTGATTGTTGATGACACATCTGGATTAGGGCTTTTTAATGAATTAATTAATGCATTTAAATCTCTTGAGCTAAATGTTGATGATGTGAGGGGTCAAGGTTATGATAATGGTTCTAACATGAAGGGAAAAAATCAAGGGGTTCAAAAGAGATTGCTTGAAGTAAATCCAAGAGCTTTGTATATGACATGTGCTTGTCATAGTCTTAATCTTACTCTAAGTGATATGGCAAATTCTTGTGTCAAAGCTGTTACGTTTTTTGGTGTGGTACAACACATATATACTTTATTTTCAGGTTCTACAAAAAGGTGGAAGGTCTTACTTGATAATGTTCCTGGCTTAACACTTAAATCTTTGTGTAATACTCGTTGGGAAAGTCGAATAAAAAGTGTTAAAGCTATTAGATTTCAAGCTCCTCAAATAATGTTGGCTTTGTCGGAATTGTCCAAATCTTGTGATGATGCCAAATCAAAGAGTGAAGCTGAAAGTTTATGTGATGCACTTGAAAATTTCGAGTTTTTACTTGGTATGGTTATTTGGTATGATATATTACTTGTCATCAACATGGTAAGTAAAAAGTTGCAATCTAAGTCTATGTGGATTGATGCAACCATGAAGCATTTAGAAGGTGTAATCTCTTATTTTGAAAATTATAGAATTCAAGGTTTTGAGTCAAGTTTGAATATTGCCAAGAGCCTTGCATATGACATGAATGTAGAGCCTATATTTAAAACAAAACGTCGAATCTTTAGAAAAAAACAGTTTGATGAAAATGATCAATGTGAAGAAATTCAATCACCTGAAGAGGCTTTTAAATGCCATTACTTTCTAGTCATTGTTGATGTTGCAATTGGTTCATTAAAAAACAGATTTGAGCAGTTAAAAATATTTGAGAGTATTTTTGGATTCTTACTTGATTCAAATACCTTGAAGTCATTGCATGAAAATGAGCTTAAATAATGTTGTATTAAGTTTCATGCTACTTTTTCATATAATAATGTGTCTGATGTTGATAAAGATGATTTGTTTTCTGAATTAAAAGTGTTACAGATAACTTTACCTGATGTGTTTATGTCTACTATTGAAATACTTGAATTTGTAAAAGTTGTAGATTGTTATCCTAATGTTGCAATTGCATGTTGTATTTTATTAACTGTGCTTGTCACTGTAGCTTCAGCTGAAAGAAGTTTCTCCAAGTTGAAATTATTGAAAACCTATTTAAGGTCATCAATGTCACAAGAAAGGTTGAATGGGTTAGCTATTTTGAGTATTGAGAAGGATATACTTGAAACTTTAGATGTTGATACTATTATTGATGATTTTGCATCTAAAAATGCTAGGAAAAATCGTTTTAAATGATCTTTTGTGTGTTTGCTTATTTGGCAGGTGACGAGTAGTGTGTTTCGAAGAATGGTGATTGCTTAATGTTTCTGGTGATTCAAATTGAAGAGAAGATGCACATTCATGTTTTAAAGGATCCTGCTGGTGATTCAAATTGAAGAGAAGATGCATATTCATGTTTCTAAAGGGTCTAACTATTGATGCTTATTAGGATTTATATGTTGTTTTTGCACAAGAAACATATTTATTTTTGTAAACTATTCTGCATACTTTTGTTATGCTAGCTACTGTTTTTATTGTTGCTTTTAAATATTGGTACCATTTTGTTATTGTTAAAGGTTGTAAGCTTGGTACTTTGGTTGGCAAAGTGATTAATATATTATTTTTGGATGTTAGTACTATTTAAAAAAATTATGAAGGGGACTTTTATTTTATCTTTGCCCCAGGCCTATGAAACATTAGGACCGGCCCTGATAACCCGTTGGCTTGTTAATTACATAAGATCGGGATAGGAATAATATTAGGAAAGGAAATACTATGATCAATGATCATTGGCTTGTTTGGAGGTTCCGATTGCTTAAAATTATTCTATAATTTTTGGTGACATGTGATTTAGGAGGTTGTTCTTTTTTTTCTACTGGGTATGTTAAGGTTCATTGTTTTGTATATTAAATTCATCATTAGTGTTCTTACAGTTAATGTTTTCCTCTCTAAATTCTCTATTTTTATTGTTTATTTCCGCTGCCCAGGGAACATTACTAATTCCCTGACTTGTTACTAACGCGTTACGATCCAACAATTGGTATCAGAGCAGGTTTGCTCTAGATTGTGTGTTAGTGAAAGAATACAGAATAAATTCAAACAACACTCACAACGTCGGGATTGGAAACAACAAGCCTCCACTGCTTGTTGCTGGAGAGTATGACCACTGGAAGATCCTCTTCGCTACATGGCTCAAAAGCAATGACTACCAAGCCTGGAAGGTCATTGAGGATGGAGACTATGTCATTCCTGCAGACAAGAAGAACAAGAAGTCCGAATGGGAAAACTGAATGGTCAGGAATGGAGAAGAACTACAAGGCACAAATGTCTCTAAACAATGCCTTGAGTGCTGAAGATCTACCGAGGGTGGTGAACTGCAAAACCGCTAAAGAGGCATGGGAGGCTCTTGAGCAAATGCACATCGGCAGTAGAGATTTGAAGGAAAGCCAACAAAAGGAAGCCAAGAAAGAGTTCTATAACTTCCAAATGAAGGATGGTGAAACCATTGCCACCTACCAATCTCGGTTAGAGGCATTGGTGAATCGCATCAATCATCTTGGTATCGAAAAGGACATCACACAGTCGGAGAAAATCTCTACGATTGTTGATGGTCTTGGTCCCAAGTATGTTGTGACAAGAGGCTTGCTAAGAGAAAATCCAATCACGAAGACATGCACTCTTCATGAGATCTTTGGAAAGCTGGCGGACTACGAGCGATATGAGACAATCAAAAGTAGTACCTCAAGCTCTGACAAGGGTATTGCTCTCAAAGTGGAGAAGGCCATTGAAAACATTACTCCTGGAAGAGGAGTGTATACTTCAGAGGAGGACTCTGATGTGGCTCTCATAAAAAAATGAGCATTCTACAAGAGAGGCAAGAAGCAAGGGGCCTTGAAGGAAAAAGAAAAGGTCAATTCTGAGAAGGAGACACTAGTACAGATTAAAGTTCTCTCAGGAGTTTTATTACACTACTCTAGGGGGTTATTGAACCCCTGTTATATGTGTGGCCGAGAAAAAACTCTCGGGGGTTTTTAAAAACCCCCGAGAGACATACAAACGCTTAGGGTTTTTTATAAACCCCCGAGAAATATTTCTAGGGACTTTCTTAAAAACTCTCGATAAATGTTTCGCAAGAGTTTTTTAAAAAAATACTCGAAAAGCACTTCTTGGGGATTTTAAAAAAACCTTGAGAAATTGTTCATAATTTTTTTTTTAAAAATTGTTAAAATCATTACCCAATACTACCTTGTACAGATTTACCAAACAAGACTCCAATATTTAAATAACTGTCTAATGTCGATTAAACACAAACAAAGCACTGTTTTTACAACTGATATTTGAAGTTCCAAATTCAATACTATTACAATCCAAGACTTTCACAACAAAAGTTGATACTCCATAAATGATCAAACTGATAGGTCTCGAATACAACCCACAAAGAAATATGTTAATTGAACTGATACACAAAAAAATTGATCTTGGCATTTTAATTGCAAACTATTAAAAACACTCCCAAGGGGGAGCCGGCCCTAATAAGTCGCTCCTCTTCGGCTGCCTCTCACCCGCCTGCCTGGATCTCGCTCGCCAACGACGGCTCTTGCTCGCCATCGTCGACTCCACTTCCCTTTCAGCCTCTCCCGGTTTGGCCGCCTACTTCGCTCCAATCTCTCGTTGAGATCCATCAACTTCTCTGATGCGTTCGACCCCTCTTCTGCACTTGGCTCGAGTTTTCTTCGGGCCTCTCGAGTCTAAATCTCTGGCTTTTTTGCTCCTTCGCTTGAATCCAGATCTGCTTTGCTCGATTCCGCTCTTGGCTCTCTCACCTCTTTATTTTTGAAGATTTGCGTTGTTCGTCCTCCCTTGCTCTGATTTCGATTGGATCTGGTGGGTTGAGAGTTGCGTTTTCCCCTTGCTGTGAAATTTCTTTTGACTACTGATTGGATCTCCATGACTGCTCCTTGTTGCTCTTAGTTTCAATTGAAGATTTGAAGTTTTCAAGATTTGAAGATTTGACACTTTAAATTTTGTTTTGCCTAGATTTGGTTTGTTGTTGTTGTTTCAAGATCACCATCTAGTAGATGGTGATTTAGGCTAGCCTTTGTTGGTAGCCTAGTTTTTGCCAATGGTTGTTGTTGTTGCAATAGCTTATCAAAAAAAAAAAAAAAAAAATTGATCTTGAAATAACCTGCATGATATCTGCCAGACCTCCCTCTGCACACCCTAATAAAAGATATTTAGTTGCTACTCCGGCTAGTGCTATACACGTGAATCTGTTTAGCATCTTATCATCAAACCAATAAAAAATGTAAGTTATGATCCAATTGTAACAAAGATCTCTTTATTTAGCATGTTCCCTAAAATAGGCATACCGCGGCTGAAACTTTTCCTGCATTAACTTGTAAATTATAGCAATTGTTCATTCAGAATTTGTAACTACCGGAGTACCAGATAAGCTATGCATAGGCAATGGTTTGTATACAAATACATAAGCCATGCAAACAAGAACTTGCCTTTGATGGAACTCATAGTCCACAAAAGAAGTACCGGCTTGAACATTAAGTGACCCTTGTTTCTTCAAAGCATCTATGCTTGTAAGTGTATATATCCTCTAGGAAGAATGCCAAGCAAATAGGCAATCAAAAAGTGGCCAACTTCATGCTGCACAAAGGTTCTTCATAATGGTTAATTCAGAGGTCTTTGCTAGTAGGTATAAAAATCATCAAATACAATAAAGAAGATATTATATGCATACTATGAAACATTATAAACCTAAAATATCTCAGTTATAAGATTTAGTGTCTAGAACCAAGCCACTAATTCCGCCATTGAAAGAAACCTGTTAAGACACATTTACAATAACTCAGTTCCTTGATGAAGCATAAGTTAAGAGCATACCATGCCAAAAATAATCATTTAGCATGGAAATGAAGAAGAGTTTGAACTGAAGCTTACTGCATCTACAGTCCAGAGAAACAACAAGCCTAAAGAAGTATAGAAGAGTTCCTTCAAGAGGCAAGTTCCGCTCTATCGAATTAGTGTGGTGTCCACTGGTGATAAAAGAGAGGCGGCTTCAATTCCGTTCAGCTTCAGTTCATCCAGAGTGTAGAGGCTTTGAGACACCTGCACTGTGAATCATGTTTGTAAGTACAAATGCAAACACTTCAAAAGTGAAATGAAAGATGGTAATCTCACTTTTTCTCTAAAGCTTGCACTGTGTTTACCATGGAATCCTGCTCATGCTCGCCTTCTATATCCTCGTCACCTAAATTAAGCATGTCGTCTTCACTTTTCCTCTCATGTAGTTGAAGGAATTTCCATGTATCACACAAGAATTATAGTATGATAATACCAGAGTGCACTTGCCTTCACACTTGACCAAAATAGTAGAAAATTAGGATGGGACTTATAAATTAACCTTTTGCAATATTACATGGGGTTGCATATGTTTCTTTTTGCATCTAAAATGGCAACGTTTCTATAGGTCAGGTCAGCAGATGATGCACTAACACTAAATCACCATTTTGTGCCTACATGCTCATGCTTTTTAGGACACCTTTGTGGATGTCTTACTCTTCACCAAGGAAATCAAAAGTTGCTAGCCTTTGGGCATGCAAGTATAATATAACAAACCAAACCTTTCAACCAAAGATCATAAAACAATAGGAAACTACTTAAAGAATGCTCATTTACGTTGATACTGAACAAAGGATATCCAAAAACAAGAAAAAAGAAAGACATATTTCATCATTGATCATAAACCCATATCATCTACTCAAGGCAACATGGACCTTTCTTGTTTCTAGCGAGATGATCAATGTCAAGACTTAATTATTGTCTTGCTTTCCAGAATGGCTATTTTTCAAGTTCGGGCTTTGATCTTATCGGTTTAAACTTAACACTCCATAGACTGCTTACTGCTTCTTATATAATAGTAAAAAGGGAAAGCTAAGATTATATATGAGAGATTGCATTCACATTCATGTCAGTCAACCTTAACTCAACACTGGCCTTTTGCCAAATGAAAGTATACAACACCAACAAGACCAACCCAGTGTGGACCTGCCTCGGGCAGGGTCTGGGGAGCAAGGATGTACACGCCCTTGCCCCGACATAAAACCGAGAGGGTGTTTAATTCGTAATTAAACAAAAAGATTTAGGGGCTTAAGACATGTTTGAACATTTCAAACTCTAAAAGGGAATAGAGTTGAATGTCTACACCAAAACTCAGCAGGTTCTTCTATTAAACATAAGTTGATGCAACAAGTACACAAAGGATAAGTAAAGGTACCAGGATATCACTTGAAAGCTCCCATAGTTGACGAACTATAGTAAAAAACACATTTCATCATGGATCATAAACCCATATCATCTACTCAAGGCAACATAATTGTGAGCATAAAAGATGAAGAGCAAACAACATGATGAGACTCGGAGATCAGTTGACCCAAGCAACCTTATCTGCCCTAGACGACCTCTTCTTCGGTCGCTTAGGAGTAATAGTTGTAGATTGATCCTCTTCCTCCTCACCATTCACAGCCAAATCTGCTCAACTTTTAACATCAAATTGTTAATCTCATACATAAGAACTGAAAGAAGAGGCAAACAAAGCACTTGATCTTCAACTTGGACGATAGGAGGTTTCCCTAGAGAGACGGAATATGAGGATTTAGGCACCCCCAAACAAAGTAGATCAGTGAATCGAACCTTTAGATCCCGCGATTCGGTCCCCAATTGGCCGTTACTCCCCTTCGTCTAGAATTGGACTTGCCATCAGTCGAAGAAGAAGTCTCAGATCAAACCTGTAATTCATACCAAACAAAATTATAAACAAAAGCAGATCAGAAACGAATTAAATCGAGAAAGAAACCCTAGAAGCAAAAAAATGGCAGGGCCAAACAGATCACAGACCTTCGAACGTTTTGACGTGGGAGGAGGTGAACTGAGAGGTAGAGGAGTCGATGGCGTCAGGATGGCGGCCAAGAAGTCGACATCGACGATCTTCGGGCTGCTGGACCAATGGCGTGGGAAGAGGTTGTTTCGAGCGAGCATGGCGGCCTCTTCGGATGATAGCAACAAAATCAAACTAGGGTAGTTGTTGTTGCGTTAGCACGGGGCAAATTTCTCAGCGTTTTTCTTAAAACTGTTAGAGAGTGTCTATCCATTAAAGTGGGTTGAAAAAAAAACTCCCTAGAGAATTTATTTTAAAACATATTTAATTATTAGATAAAAACTCTCAGCGTTTTTCTTAATAACCTCTGAGCTTGAATTATTTTACTGGAGTTTAAATAAACCGCTGAGAACAAACCCCCCGAGAAATATACATTTTTTACTAGTGAGATCAAGGACATTACCTGCTACAACTGTCAAGAAAAGGGTCACTATGCTAAGAGTTGTCCCAAAGGTAACGAGTCTGGGAACAAGAAGAAGAAGGCCTACATCGCTGCATGGGATCTTGACTCAGATGATGAATCTGAATCAAAGATCTGTGTCATGACTCTGAAGACTGAAGATGTCGACCAAGAGGTAACTTCTGAACAATTCCTTGCTAGCTTAGAAGATGCTAAACAATTTAATCTTGTCCTTCTTGTTAAAAAACTTTTTGAAGATAACTTGAAAATGCAAGATGAAATAAAAGTTGTTGATGAGAAATGTCTTAATCTTGAAGAAAAATTATCAGGGTCTATTGTTACTAGTGTTGTTCCTTGTTTAGGATGTGAAGATCTAAAGAAAGATATTAAGACTCTCACTGAAACCAATAACGAACTTAGAACGGATTTGCTTATCTTTAAACTCAAAAGAGAGGAATTAGAGAATAAGCTTGATAAAAGAACTCACATTGTGTTTAATCCGGCTAGGTGTGGTATTGGTTATGGTAAACATAAATCTGAATATCCTCCTGATGACATTAGCTTTGAAGCAAAGATGGAAAGGAAAGCTAGGGAACTTCAATCTGCTAGAGATAAAGTTACTTATCTAGAGGGTAGAGTCAAGATTCTTGAGAGTAACTTAAATGATAACTCTGATCGGTATTCTGGTAAAACGACTCATAAGATTTATCTTAAACAGTCTAAAGGGAATCAACATAAAATTTCTTCTAAGGAACGTGCGAAGGAACGAACCCTCCAGAAACCACATCCTAAACGCTATCTCGGCGAATATTATAGGGTGTACTATCACTGTGGTGGGGGAGGTCATGTTCAAAAAGACTGTAAGGTTAGATTAGAAGTGTCTAACAAATAGGTTCAAAACCACAATACAGGGAACAACAAGAAACAGTGGTCTGGTAAGAAAAATCAAGGGTATGACAAATCTCATCAGAACAAAAAGAAATCAGCTCATCAACCACAAAAGAAGCAAGATTCTAAAACTAATAAAGGGAAAACCATGTTGATCCCTCAAATATTGCTTCTAGTTCCAAGAGTCCACATAAAGCTACCTTAGTTCAATCTCAAATTTCTCATTCTGTGAGCTCTGCTAACCGAACCGGGAAGGCTAAGCAGGCATGGTTAGTTAATACGTGATTTCATTCTTGTAGGTTGAAGTGAGGGGGAACATCCGCTGGATCCTTGACAGCGGGTGTTCATGTCACATGACATGGAACGAGAGTATTCTATCCTCATTTCAGATCAATGCTGGAGGAAACATTTCCTTTGGCAACAACAATCAAGGAGAAATCATTGGAACATGTGAAGTCAAGCTATATGATAAAACCAGCGTTAAAGACGTGAGCTTGGTGAAAGGTCTTGGTTACAATCTGTTGAGTATTGCTCAACTTTGTGACCAAGGGAACAACGAGGTTTCATTTATCTCAAATGGTTGTACGATCAAGAACAAAAATTCAAATCTTGTGGTCCTACAGGGAAAGAGGCGCAACAATGTGTATTTTGTCGACTCAAGTTTCCAACCAAAAGAAGAGTTATGCTTTGTTACGGTCGTTGATAAGACCGATCTCTGGCATAGGAGGTTTGGTCACGCAAATCATCGAGGAATTCACAAACTCTACTCACAAAATCTGGTAATAGGACTTCCCAAAGTTCTTGCAGAAAAGGAAAGTCTGTGTGAAGAGTGTGTGAAAGGGAAACAAAGCAAATCGTCTTTTCAGCCAAAGTTGTCGATCAACACTTCTCATCCCCTTGAGATGGTACACATGGATTTGTGTGGTCCCATATAGGTGAAAAGTCATGGAGGTAGCAGGTACATTTTTGTTATTGTTGATGATTTTACTAGATATACATGGACTCTTTTTCTAGGTTCCAAATATGAGACGTTCATGGCTTTCAAAAGATGGATCAAGAAGGTAGAAGCATCAATAGGACAGAAATTGAAGGCTATTAGGTTGGATAACGGAACAAAGTTCAAGAATTCCATGTTTCATAGCTACTGTGATGAACATGGAGAGTGTCAGAACTTCTCTGCACCGAGAACTCCTCAACAAAACGGTTTAGCAGAAAGAAAGAATGGAACACTGCAAAACATGGCCCATACTATAATGTTGGCAAGTAACTTACCTCGGTCCTATTGGGCTGAGGCACGCGGTACCGCTTGCTACATCATTAATCGAGCTACTATACTTTCTAATTTTTCTAAAACTCCATATGAACTAATCAGGGGAAGAAAGCAAAATATTTCCTACTTGAAAGTCTTTGGATGCAGGTGCTTTGTTCACAACAACGGAAAAGACGAGCTAGGCAAGTTTGATCCAAGGAGTGACGAAGGCATCTTTCTGGGGTACGCATCCAACAACAAGGCTTACAAAGTGTTCAATAAAAGGACTAAGAATTTTGAAGAAAGCATTCATATTGTCTTTGACGAGTCTAAAAATGGAGGGAACCTGTCAAGTAACGAGGATGTACTAAAGGTTCTAAACACAGACTCAGATGATGAAGTCGATCCAGATACAAGTACACAAGCTCCATATGAAGAAGTCACCCCTCCGAGTCCTAACCTGGATGGACATGACACAGAAGGTACTTTGATTCCTAAAGATGATACTCCACAAAATGAAGATCAAATGGAAGATCAAGCGGAAGGAACATCTCCTGGAACGACAGATCAACAGGAACAAGAGGAGTCAAGAAAAGATCCCACTCAACTCGAAGTCAGAAACTATCATCAAAAGAGGGATCATCATGTTGACAACATCATCACTCCATACGATAAAGGTGTGCTTACTCGTTCCTCTATTAAAAATTTTTGTGCTTTCAATGCGTTTATCTCTCTTGTATAGCCCAAGAATGTGAAAGGAAGCATTAAAAGATCCTGACTAGATAGTTACTATGCAAGAGGAACTACACCAGTTTGAGAGGAACAAAGTATATAGATTAGTTCCCAAGCCAAAGCACAAAATGGCTATAGGAACAAAGTGGGTATTCAGGAACAAACTTGATGACACCGGAGATGTCACAAGGAACAAGGCGAGGCTTGTAGCAAAAGGGTACAATCAACAAGAACGGATCAACTACGATGAAACGTACGCTCATGTTGCAAGAATAGAAGGCATCCGTCTTCTAATCGCCTATGCTGCTCACAAGGGATTCAAATTATATCAAATGGATGTGAAAACAACATTTCTGAATGGGTACCTACAAGAGGAGGTTTATGTGTTGCAGTATCCAGGATTTAAAGATGTTGAACACCTTGACCATGTCTATGTGCTGGATAAGGCTCTCTATGGTCTTAAACAGGCTCCTCGTGCTTGGTATGATAGATTCGCGCAGTTTCTATTGACTAATGGATATATATGTGGTATGATCGACAAAACGTTGTTCCTAAGGGAACAAGACGGTGAGGTTTTAGTAGTTCAAGTTATGTTGATGATATTATATTTGGTTCTACTAACCCTAAACTTGTAGAAAGCTTCAAGAACCTAATGAGCAGTGAGTTTGAGATGAGCATGATCGGTGAACTCACTTTCTTTCTTGGTCTACAAGTGGTACAAAGTGATGAGGGAACGAAGGTACATCAACAAAAGTACATCAAGGAGCTATTGAAGAAGTATGGTATGGACTCTACGAAATCTTTTGATACTCCTATTTCTCCTAATACTCGTCTTGATACTGACCTTAATCGTGTTGATGTTGATCAAATGATGTACCGAGGCATGATTGGTTCCCTATTGTATCTAACGGCCAATCGGCCAGATATTATGTTCAGTGTATGTCTTTGTGCTAGATTCCAAACTAAGCCTAAAGAAACACATCTGAAAGAAGTGAAGAGAATTATGCGCTACTTGAAAGGGAATGATGGGTTGTGTCTATGGAATCCAAGACATAACTCGTTCCATCTTGTTGGATTCTCGGATGCAGATTTTGCAGGTCACTTGGTAGATAGGAAGAGCACATCAGGCATGGCCCAATTTCTTGGTCCTTGCTTGGTGTCTTGGGGATCGAAGAAGCAAAATTCGGTTGCTCTTTCAACGGCTGAAGCGGAGTATATCACAGCAGCCGCCTGTTGTTCCCAGGTTTTGTGGTTGAAACAACAACTTGTGGATTTTGGTATGTCTCTTGGAACTATCCCTATCTTATGTGATAATACAAGTGCAATCAATATCTCCAAGAATCCTGTGCATCACTCTAGAACCAAACATATAGACATTCGACATCATTTCTTAAGAGATAATGTTGCAAAAGGTTTTATTAAGATGGATCATTGTAGGACTGAAAATCAAGTGGTAGATATTTTTACCAAGGCTTTGGACAGAAAACCCTATGAGCATCTGAGGATGTTACTAGGAATGATTTCCTTGGAGTAAACAAGTCTCGATCCTCTATTCCTTCAGTGCCTGACTAAAGAGGTAACTTCTCAGGGAACTACGTATCATTTGACAAGTTTTCTAATGGCTTATATCTTTCCTCTATGCATTGATGTTGTATATATTAGAAATTGTTAAGTGTTGCATGCTAAAAGGAACTAAAATTGATTTGTTTACATCCAAGATTTTCTTTTAGCCCAAAATAACCAACTTGATCTATTCTATCCCTCACTTTAAGCCGAAATGATGGTTGGTTATAAGATGTCCCTTAGCCTGGTCCAAACAGACGTTCCCTATGAACCCCTTTTGATTACCTTTATACGGGGAATAACTGTTTGGATGTCAAAAATATTCAAAGCCCAAATTTTTTTTGAATGGAACATCTCTTGTCCCTTGTATGTTCAAACAAAGCTTTTTGTCCACTCATAGTAACGAGGTATGGAACTAGTGGTTTGGGAATAGTGTTAAATGAAGGAACGTCTTTGATCAAAATTGAAGATTTTTCTGGAAAGGAACAGACATCAATCAACTCAGAAAAGCCATAGAGTGATAGTCGTTGTGACTGCTAGTTTGAAAAATCCAGTCGTTGCACAGTGCTTTTGAAGGGAAGGACTTTTTGCGTAGTCTTGAATTAATGGCGGTGTTAAATCATCATTATGGAAATTCTTAGCCGTTAATATATGGATAGAAGATCTTGGGAAGATTACGATCTTTATCAACAAGGAAAGAGGTGTGCTTTATAATCCCTTCTTTCGGTCATTATTTTTTTCACCGCATCTCTATTTTTACCTCCCAAAACCCTAATCTTCTTCAAGCTTTCTTCTCTATTGCATCAATGGCTTCCTTTTCAAACACTCCTACCCTTAACCTTGATGGTCTCAACGACTCTGAGATCGAAGCTCTTCAAGCTCGACTCGAATCCCTCAAAAAGGCCAAATTTTCTTCTTCCTCTCCCGTTTCCAAGCTCGAAACCCAATTTGATGATGTAGCCAACATCGGAGAAGAGGTCGCTGCTAAGGTCTCTAGTGAGAAGGAGACTCTGCCTGAGGAGTCTGAAAAAGTTCCAACCATGGTTCCTTCAGAAAACCCTTCCGAAAAACCTGTTGAAACAGGGGAAGGAAAGGAGGGTCAGGATGAATCGGAAAAAGAAGAGGTGAACTCGCCTCCTAAGGAAACCATCGACGATCAAGAAAAGATGGAAACTTTGCCAGTGCATCTGCGAACAGGATGGGTCAAGCCGACAAGCCAAGGCAAACAAAAGGCTAGGAAGAAGGTTCCTCCCCATCCTTCTCAGATCCTCCATATCTCTGAGTCGGAACGAACCCCTTCCCCTGCCTCCAAAAAGGCGAAGCTTGCTCCTACAGGAACCAAGTACAGTCTTCGATCCACTGCTTCAAAGAAATCGGTGGTTCAGGAGTCCTCTGAGGAAGAAGATCCCGAAGAAGACGATGATGAAGTTGAGTCTGATCCTGAAGAGGTCGAGAGTGATGAAAAGGTGGAATCTGGTGATGATGGTGATGAAGAAGAGGAGGAGTTGGAAGAAGAGGTTGATAAGGACCTCAAGTTTGCTAAGGCAAAGGGCAAATTGTCCATGGAACCAGAGGGTGGTTCTAAGAAGGTTTCAAAGAAAGTCGTCGCTCCTTTGGTGATCGACGAGGAATTTCTGAAAGGGCATGACTTGGAGGAGTTCTGGGAACTTCTCAAGTTTCAAGGTTGGGAGAAGATTTGTGCATCAAGTGTCAAGGTAGATGTGTCTATCCTTGCCAATTTCTTTTCAACCTATCAACTGGCTGATCTTGTGACTGGTCCTTTGGGGTTCTCCACTATTGGCACCTCCGAAATCTCTTTCTCTTTGGGGTCTGTTGCAACGATTTTGAAGGTTCCTAGTGAAGGCTATGGTGAGTTGCACACTTCAAGCAACTGGCCGAGCAACAAGGCTCAACTGATTAAGTGTGTCATGGGAAAGGCGTCTGATGCTGGTCCTTATTCAACTAATGATTTGAGCTACACTACAAGGATTGCGCATCAGTTTCTGATCAAGGTTGTTGTTCCTAGGCTGGAGAAAAGAACTACGCTCACCATCAATGACATGGTTTTGCTGGATAAGTTTCTAAGAAGGGAACGCATCAGTCCTCCTGCGATATTAATGAGGCAAATGGCTAAGTGCACAGGAAAGAAACATGGCTTGCCTTATCCACAGTCTGTGAAGGCCATTTTGAAGGAGAGGAAGGTGTACAAGTCTTCGAGTGAGGAGTTCTTTGGATTACCCCTGTATATGCGCAATATCTCGAGGATGAATTTCCAGGGTGATTCAAAGGGAACAACTGCAAAGAAGACTGCCCAGATGGACGTTGGGAGTGCTTCGGTGAGTGAAGGTGTTACTGCCAAGATAATATTTGAGCTTCAAAAGATTTCCTCTCAGTTGAGTACCGTCATTGGTTACCTGGCTAAGAGAGGAACTGGCACTGATGCTGCCGATTCCACCTCCTCTGAACCATGATGTGGACCCTCTCTAGTTCCCTAGCCTATCTTCCCCTACTTTAATCATTTCTGTTGTTTCTCTTGGATGCTAAGACATTTTATGTTTTTTTGTTTTCTGGTTGTGATCCTCACAACAATTATCTATAATATCAATTATCTTTTGCTTATGAATGGTTTGAGTTTCAATTAAATTTGTTCATTTGCTCTACGTTTTGCTTGATGATTGTTGACCTTTTGATGATGTCAAAAGGGGGAAGTTAGGAAAAATGCAGAGATGCGTTCTATCCAGGAAATACAGAGGGAACTTTGGCTAAGGGGAATATGTTGTTAACTCTGATGAGTAGGAACAACTGTGCATCTGTTAAGGGGGAACCATACATGTTTTTTTTCTGATATTTCTACTGGTTTCTAGATGTGCATTTTTGCATAGGTTTGTCATCATCAAAAAGGGGGAAATTGTTGGAACAATGGTTATTCCATGGTTTCTCTTAGTTTTGATGATAACAAACTTAGTTAATATAACTTGTTTCTACATGTAAGTGTTTCAGGAAAACAGGTACATAGTCACGAGTAACGGAACATTGTGAGGAACGATGGAGGGAACGAGTGACAGATTTAGGAAGCGCGTCTCAGACGGAACGCGGCTTTCTATTAATGGCAAGTTACAAGATCTTTTGCGAGCAATCTTCTACGAAGCTACGACAGCTGTAGGCGGTTGCTTGAGGAGATCAAAGGAAGGATAAGATCAAACTTCACACGATCTTATCTAAAGAAATCCGAGATCATTCAATTTTGGCAAGAATCGGCATGGTTGAGGATCAAAATCACAAACAATACTTTCTCCTTATTGTGTGGGATTTGTTAAGTGGAATATCTGCGTAATTAGGCAAGAATTACGTATGAGATCAGACTTGACATATCTTATAAATAGCTAGGTTATAGGTAGGGTTTAAGTGTGGTTGTAGACGGCGAACTTGGAGAGAGCGAGCTTTTCAAGTGTATGAGTGTGTGGCTTTTTCCGGTGAAGAATCCACAAGTAAGTCAGTAAATTACTTTCTTTTAGGTTTTACGCTTAGGGTTGTAGAAGTCTAGTTGATTGAACTTTGGTTGGTTCCTTAGTTACCAGGGAACTTGACTTGCCTTGTAATCGTTGAAACTTAATAAAAGTATTCTACTGAAAATCCTCTGAGAAGGAGTCTCAGGGGTAGAGGTTTTTTATTTCTACGACTTGTTGGTCGGACAGAAAGTTTTCCTCTCTAAATTCTGTGTTCTTATTGTTTGTTTCCGCTGCCCAGGGAACATTACTAGTTCCCTGACTTGTCTAACGCGTCACAATCCAACAGTTATGACTTTAGATTCATAAAAGTGGTTATGTTTCATGGTTTAATATGTAGGTTTTGAACCCATATAATGTGTAATGACACAAATTACTCTCCCTTTTGAGTTAGTAGGCTATAAACATTATTTTTCACAATCACCACATAATGAGTAACTTCTAACTACACAACAAAAGAGTACGACATTGTAACTATATATGGGTTTATCAATACACAATTACAATGTTGTAAGTCATAATATGTATTTTGGTTCACAATATTTAATTCTTCTTACGATTTATGTTTTTTATAAGCATAGAAATTTATCAAACACTAAGTGTGCACCTCCTAAAATTCAACCAAAAGACTTATTAAATAGATTAAGAATGCCTTGCTTCATTTTATTATATTCCAAAAACATTGAAGCTCCAAATTAATGAAAACATAAATAAAAACACAAAAAATTGGCATCATACAAATGTGGTAGTTTAGTATGCAATTTATGAAAATACAAGTGATAGTTCATATAAACACAAGTAAAGGTGCATAAAAGTGACGCACAACCCATTCAAAAATACAACTCAATGAAATTGTAATCAAATGAACTTAAAAAGTAACTACTCAATGAAACCACACAAAACAAGCAAGTAGACAACTAAAGTCAAGGAAGATCGATCTATAGAACACAAAAACATGGCCACATAAGTGCAATTCGAAATACCAAATTCCAAAATTTAAAAAACCCTAAATATGAATAGAAACCATTCAAAAGAAAATAAAATTGAGAACCATAAAGAGAGAAAGCAAATTGAGTTCGAAAACAAGTGGAAAATGAGCCAAATTAAAAGGAGCAAGAGGCAATGAAGATGGTGAAGAATCGAACGAAAGAAACATAAAAAACTGTGCATTTCAAAGGTAGAAGAAAGCTATTGTACGCTCTAATTTAATGTGTACAAAGACGAAAATACCCTTGGGTTTTAAAAATTAAGTAAGGGCGCGCGTCTAATAATAGCCATTGATTTCCCAAATCCAACGCTCAATATCTGCTCCCATTTTACACTCTAACCTTTATTCTCGTTGGATCTCGACTCTTGAATTACATAATAATAAAAACCTTATAAGTGAGACATTAATGGCTCAAAAATATAGATAACCCCAAATGAAAGGATGAATATTCAAGGGGGAGTGTTAAGAGATAAAATGAAGTATTCATCCATCATTACTTTTGTTTTATTAGGCCTAAGAGATGAAGTAGTCATCATCAATTTTTGTTTTATTAGGCTTGTTTTATTAGGCTGGCAATCATTACAACAATGATGGCCTTCAATTTTTCTCAGCTTTATACGGTTGAACTTCTCATGTACGCAAAACTTTGGCTACAAATAGGATGTACAATTCATTTTAAAGAATCAACGAAATCAGTTCAGATTTCTCAGCTTTCTCAAGTCTTTTTCTCCCAATATTTCACAACACGTTATCAGCACGAGAGTTTCTCAAAAAGAAATTTCAACTGAGTGGCTAGATCTTGAAAGTAGTACATATTTTATACTGCTTTCAATTTTCTAAACCATAGTTTTTATGAATCATCGTTTTAATGGCTCAATGATATGAGAGCTTGGTTGTTTTTCTTCATGTATCTTGAAAATACAACCTCCTCCTTCTTCTTCATGTAAAATTTTTCCTAATAGAAGAAATTTTAAGGGAAAGTGTTTTTAAAAAAGATAGAGAGTTTTTACAAAGCTCTTTGTTCTATGATAAACAATCTTCTACGGTTGAGCTTGTATAAATACTATTGTTTTGCAACTTTCTTATACGAATTGCTTCACTGCAACTTGATAAGCTTGTAAAGAAATTTTTTCAAACCTTACATGCCTCTCTGCTAAAATTATATCATCTTTTTTTTTCTTTCTTCTTAAAAAAAAAGGAAAAATTACTCAAAATAATACCAACTTTTGCCTATTGATCCAAAATAATACGAACTTTTAAATTGACCAAAAATAATACCAACTTTCATTGTATTAACCAAAAATAGTACAAAGACATTTTCAGTGGAGATTTCGGCAAAACATATGATGTGTCTATCAAAATTTGTTGACTAAACGTTAAAAAATATTGATGGCTAAGATTTTGATGTGATTGTTACTCACTATCATCATATAAATTATCATTTCGCATATAAATAGTATCGATTTATATTATATAAATTATCAATTCGCCTTGTGGCATCAACAAAAATTGGTATTATTAATGACCAAACAACATATTTCAATGGCCACATCACATATTTTACTAAAATATTCACAAAAAACACCGTTATGCTATTTTTGGTTAATACAATGAAAGTTAGTATTATTTTTAGTTAAAAAGTTGAAAGTTGATATTATTTTTAGTCAATTTAAAAGTTCGTATTATTTTGGGTCAATAGGCAAAAGTTGGTATTATTTTGATTAATTTTTCCTAAAAAAAAGGAGACAAGATCATTTTTTCCTCTCTCTTTATTTAGTACAACATTTGTACATGTACGTATGCTTATGTATTTCTAAATCATGTATATATACTTGTCTATTGATATAAGCTTAATTAATTAATTTAGGAAATTATGTAGAATTATTATTTATATTGTTAATTGATTATTTGTTCGAATGGCAAGTATTACAAAGCGGGAATTTGATATTCTCAACTTATCAGACCAGAGATATCTGGAATGGATGGTTAATGCACTAGCTCACCTCTAAGCAAATGGTCTACAAGAGACCATAAAAGAAAATATGGTCTACAAGAGACCATAAAAGAATATGGAAGTATTTTCCCATAGGATAAAGCTAAGGCGATTATCTTTCTTCGTCATCATATACATGAAAGCCATGAATATCTGTTGGTGGAAAATCCCAAAGAATTATGGGAAAAGATATGGGCACCAGCAACAAGTTATGCTCCTTAAAGCAAATTATGACTGGACTAATTTAAGGTTTAAAGACTTAAGTCAGTCAGTGATTATAATTCTACCTTGTTTCTTATAAGCTCTCAATTACGTTTATGTGGGCTGAAAATATCTGAAGAGCTAATGTTGAATAAAACTTATTCAACCATGTATGCTACTAATGTGTTTTACATGAACAATACATACAAAGAGAGTTTAAAAAGTATTCAGATTTGATACAAGCTACTACTTGTAGCTGAGCAGAATAATGAGCTGCTCATGAAAAACCACAACCTGAGGCCAACTGGTACTATACCATACCTTGAAATAAGCGTCACATATGCCTCTTAAAGAAATGATAGTATGCATCAAGATAATCATGGACACGATGACAATCGTGGTCGTGGATGTGGCCGTGGTAAGGGTTTTGGTGATTATCAGAAGAATAACTTTTCTGATACATCCATTTCCAAGGGGAATTATATGCAAATGGTTTAGAAGGGTCCTACATGACCCTTCCCAAAAGCCCAAATCTATATGCTATAGATGTGGTATGACATGTAATTGGGCAAGGGTGTTTCGCACAACCAAACACTTGGTTGAGTTGTACCAAGCTTCCCAAAAAGATAAGGGGAAGAATATGGAGACTCATTTTGTTGACAACACTGAACCTACACCAAGTTTGGACATCTTTGATTTCATTACAGATGATGAATTTGGAATAAATGAAAATATCAACTACTATAATATTTATTCATGTAATATTATTTGTTGTTTATGTTTTTAATTTTGTTTTTCTTTATCTTGAAGATATGGAAACGATTAAAGATTTATCAAGTAGCAAGAATCAATGTCTAGTGGACAACGCTACTATGCACACCATCTTGAGAAATAAAGAGTACTTTACTCAGTTAACTTTGCTTGAAGCAAATGTTAAAACAATCTCTTATGTGACGAAATTGATAGAAGGCTCTGGTAGAGCTTGTGTTTTGCTCTCTGAAGGAACAAAATTGATTATAAATGACGCATTATATTCAAGTAAGTCTCAAAGGAACTTACTAAGCTTTAAAGATGTGTGTCATAATGGTTTTCATGTAGAAACCATAAATGAAAACAATAAAGAATATTTGTGCATCACAAGACAAATGTGTGGCAAGAAGCAGATTTTAGAAAAACTGTCTGCCCATACTACTGGACTTTATCAGACATATATAAGTAGGGTTGGTCATGGGTCGGGTTATGGGTGGGGTGGAGCACTTCCACCACCCGACCCGCGAAATAAATTGTATCATCCGACCCACCCATCACCCGCAAAATCGTTCACCCATATCCGACCCACCAGTCACCCGCGGGTGGGTCGGGTGACCCGTCACCCGCGGATTCTAAATTTACAATAAAATTTTATAAAATTCAGAATTAATATAATAAAAAGTTAATGTAACAATTTGCTTACTGAAGTGATATGCAGGATATTCTAAAACATTTTATCCGTGAAGATTCACATATGTTGACCCACAAATTTCTATATATTTCATTTGCTTAAGTTCAAACAGTAATCTTCAACTTCCTCTCATTAAAACAAGTTCCTATGTCATTCAGACCCCTTGACAAAAACGTTTATATTATTGTAATGACATTCTATTAAGGATTTTGCCTTTAGGGTCTGTATAGTTTTAATATTTTAAAAAATTCCAATTTTTTTAAAAAAAGCCCCCAAGTCCAAACTTTCTTTTAGGAAAAAACTAAAACTAATTTTAATTTAGGACAAATTTTTATGGGTGGTAGACGGGTGAAACGGGTGGTGGGTGATGGGTCGGGTTTAAATTAGTGTAAAATTTCACTCATATCCGAACCGTCACCCATTTCACCAGTCACCCGACCCACCCGTCACCCACTCCATTACGGTTTTTCATCCGTATAATTGGGTCGGTCACTCACGAATAATGTCCAACCCTATATTTAAGTCCAATAGAGACAAATGTATCATCTTATGAGAAATTAAATGATAAAAGGATGTTTACATTATGGCATGACCGTTTGGGTCATCCAGGTAATGGAATGATGCATAGAATCATTGGAAGCTCAACTGGGCATTTAATTAAGAGAGAAAATGTCCTTAAATCATGTGATTTTAACTGTAGAGGTTGTTCACTTGGTAAACTAAATCACCAAACCGTCCAAGAGTAAAGTTGGGATTGAAAATCCAACGTTTTTGGAACGAATACAAGGTGATATTTGTGGACCGATAGGGCCACCATGTGGACCATTTCAATACTTTATGGTATTGATTGATGCATCGACAAGATGGTCACATGTGAGCCTCTTATCAACAAGAAATACAACTTTTGCTAAACTCCTAGATCAAATCATTTGCTTACGAGCTCAATTTCCGGATTATACAATCAAAAGAATCTGGCTTGATAATGCAGGAGAATTTACTTCTCAAACACTCAATGACTATTAATTGTATGTCAATTGGGATTATAGTTGAACATCCGGTGGCTCATGTTCACACACAAAATGGTCTTGTTGAATCTTTGATTAACCGAGTACAATTAATCGCTAGACCACTATTGATGAAGTCTAAACTGCCAACATCAGTTTGGGGACATGCTATATTGCATGCCGCAGCTCTGGTACGATTAAGACCAACTGCATATCATAAGTATTCCCCATTACAATTAGTGACTGGTAAAGAACCAGATATATCAGATTTAAAGATATTTAGTTGTGCAGTTTATGTTCCTATTGCTCCACCGCAACACACAAAAATGAGTCCCCAACGAAGATTGGGAATATGTGTTGGTTTTGAATCCCGATCAATTATTAGATATCTTGAACCAACCACAGGTGACCTATTTACAACAAGATTTGATGATTGTCATTTTAATGAAAATGAATTTCCAAATCTTGGTGGAAAAGGACATAAAGAAATTACTTGGAATGCTTCATCATTATCTTATCTTGATTCACGTACAAAAATGTGTGCACAAGAAGTACAAAAGATTGTACATTTACAAAGTATAGCAAATCAATTGCCTGACTCATTTACTAAGAAAGTGACAAAGTCACATGTGCCAGCTGTAAATGCCCCTGGGAGAATTGAAATTCCCGCGGGACAATTAGATAAGATTCTTGAAAAGGAATTTATAGCGCGCCGAAAACGCGGCCGCCCGCCTGGATCAAAAGATCTAAAATCAAGAAAGCATAGGCGGCAGAATAATGCAAAAGTTGCACCAATTTCATATTCATGGGGAGAACATGACAAAAATACCTCCGAAAATCTAGGAGATGTGTCAAAAATAAAAACTGTTCCAGATAAAAACAAAACGGAGAATGTCCCGGATAAGAACAAAATGGAAATTGTTCCAGATAATGACAAAAGCATTGATAATTATGAAATTGCAGTAAATTATGTCTATTCTGGAATACAGTGGAACAGGAAAGACATAACCTTGATCAGGTGTTCGCATACTTTGTTGCCACCGAAATAGTGGTTGATGATGATGACATCGAACCACAAACTATTGATCAGTGTCGTACTAGACACAATTGGCCAAAATGGAAAGAGGTTATGCAAACTGAATTAAAATCGCTTGAAAAGCGTAATCTTTTTGGCCCAATAAAGCCCACACCAATGCGCTTGAAACCAGTAGGCTATAAATGGGTGTTTGTACGAAAGCGTAATGCGAAAAACGAAATTGTGAGATACAAGGCAAGACTTGTTGCCCAAGGTTTTTCTCAAATACCCGGGATAGATTATGAGCAAACATATTCCCTTGTAGTTGATGCAACTACATTAAGATTTTTAATTAGCCTAACTATTTTAGAGGAAGTACAAATGCGACTTATGAATGTCGTAACTGCATATTTATATGGATCACTTAATAGTGATATTTACATGAAAGTTCCTGAAGGATTAAAACTACCCGAGGTATATAAAGCAAAATCTCGGGACATGTTTTCTATAAAATTACAAAGATCATTATATGGTCTAAAGCAATCTGGAAGGATGTGGTACAATCTGGTTACTAAATATCTTCTTAAAGAAGAATATCAAAATAACGTTGTTTGTCCATGTGTTTTCATCAAAACATCCAAAAATGGATTTGTTATTATTGCAGTGTATGTTGATGATTTAAATATTATCAGTACATGCGATGAAATTGAAAATACTGTAAAATATTTGATGAAAGATCTTGGAAGAACCAAATTTTGTCTCGGTTTACAAATTGATCATTTGAAGGATGGAATTTTTATCCATCAAACAAATTATACCGAGAAAATTTTGAAAAGGTTCTTCATGGACAAATCACATCCATTGAATTCATCCATGATTGTTCGTTCTCTTAGTGTACAGGATGATCAATTCATGCCTCGAGAAGATGATGAAGAGATTCTTGGTCTTGAAGTCCCCTATCTAAGCGCAATTGGTGCATTAATGTATCTCGCAAACAATACAAGACCAGATATTGCTTTTGCTGTAAGCTTGTTACCAAGATACAACTCATTACCAACAAGACGACATTCGAACAGAATCAAACATGTGTTCTGATACCTAACAGGTACTCTTGACCTTGGTATCATAGAAATACAAATGCTGCTCTTGTTGGATATGCAGATGCAGGATATCTATCAGATCCACACAAAACAAAATCTCAAAATGGTCATGTATTCACGTATGGAGATACGAAGATCTCATGGAAGTCAACAAAGCAAATGCTTACTGCTACATCATCAAACCATGCAAAATTAATCGCTCTTTATGAAGCAGGAAGAGAATGTGTCTGGTTAAGGTCAATGATTGGATATATTAAAAAAGAATGCAAAATAAAATCAATTGCAGGCAATCCAACCATGATATATGAACACAATTCTGCATGTGTCACACAAGTCAAAGGGCGTTATATCAAAGGAGATCGAGCAAAGCACATTTTGACAAAATTGTTCTCAACTCATAATATAGAGAAGGAGGGCAAGATCGAAATCCAGCAAATACGATCAAGTGCAAATGTTGCAGATTTGTTCACAAAATCCTTACAACCCAAGAAGTTTGAAGAACTTGTGTACAAGATCGGAATGCGCAGATTTCGAGAAGTACGTTGATTTCAAGGGGAGAATTATACGCATTGCACTCTTTTTCTCTTCATTCAGGTTTTTTCCCATTGGATTTTCCCTGACGAGGTTTTTAATGAGGCAATACTATGAAAGCGTATAAGACGAGCTGTACTCTTTTTCCCTGTGCTATGGTTTTTATCCCACTGGTTTTTTCCTAGCTAGGTTTTTAACGAGGCAACATATAGATAACCCCAAATGAAAGGATGAATATTTAAGGGGGAGTGTTAAGAGATAAAATGAAGTATTCATCCATCATTGCTTTTGTTTTATTGGGCTTAAGAGATGAAGCAGTCATCATCAATTTTTGTTTTATTAGGCTTGTTTTATTAGGCTGACAATCATTACAGTAATGATGGCCTTCAATTTTTCTCAGTTTTATACGGCTGAACTTCTCATATACGCAAAACTTTGGCTATAAATAAAATGTACAATGAATCAATGAAATTAGTTCAGATTTATCAACTTTCTAGTCTCTTTCTCCCAATATTTCACAACACATTTAAGATAATAAGATATGAAGATGGAGTCTGTGATTTTTCTTATCGGCTCATATGAGTATGTAAACAGTTCGGCCCAAAAGCCCATAAATTAATAGAATAATTATAGCTGGCCTGTTTTGATTGCATTCCTTACGGCGCAAGCTTCATCCCACAGGGGCAGAAATGTAAATTCGGAATCACATGAAGCAAAGGCCAACTAATACGACCAATCAAATATTGCGAAATTGCTTCGCATGAACTCATATAAAACTGGCTAATTACTAAAGTGACCCTGTTAGAAGTAGACAGCTGACCTCGCTCGCGAGTGCGCCCGTCAACTCCAAAGTCTCCGCGCTATAAACAGAGCAAGTAAACACAAACCCTGATTTCTTCTTCGTCTCTTCTCTCTCTTCCCATAATCCCATTGCTATCTCTATTTCCATCTCACGAGCAGCCGCCCTCCACTGGCTCTCCTCTGATCTCCCGCTGGTTTATCAGGTTAGCGATCTGCTCCCCTTAAAGGGTTGATCTTTTTACTCTTGTTGACTTGGTTTCCATGGTGATTTCATTTGTCATTGATGTCGATTCGGGGTTTGGTATAACTCTCTTGTCCAACTTTGGAAGCGTCGATCTTTGGGGGAATTTGTAATCTTTGGTTGTTTTGGGTGGATCAGGGATTCACGATTATTTGTTCTGAAAGGAGGAGTTGGTTTCGGAGTTGGAAATTGATATGGGGTTGGGCTGTTTTTCGTTATTTGTTAATCTGTCTACTATTGTGCTCTGGTATTGCCGTTTGGCTGTTAGGATCCAATCGAGTCTTCAAAAGTTGTAACTTTGGGTATTGCGGGGCTGTTTTACTTCTGTTGATTTTGTCTTATTGCAAGTTTGTGTTAGGGTTTTGTAATTGAGAAATTGAGTTGCTCAGTGGAATGTGATGATGTGTGTGCAGGTCTCAAATGAATTTTCACATCACCGAAAAACAGCTTTGGTATCTATTCGGTGATTGTCGATTCATTGGGCGTGGGAGGTACAAATATTGGAAACAAGGCGTGGCTTAGTACGGTGGAATTTGAGTAGGCTTTCATACTTTGTAGCCTACTCTCTCATTATTCTACTGTTTGTATTACAATTCAGATTTCTGCCAACTTGTTATTGAAAAAAAGATTATAGCTGTGCGTGTCTCTTCACTGCTCTGTGTCCTTCAGAGGAGTTACTAGTTTTTGGAAGATAAAAAAAATGGAGTTCTGTGGTTCTAACGGACGTCTGCAGCCTGGTTTTCGGTTCCACCCAACGGATGTAGAGCTGGTCATGTATTATCTCAAGAGGAAGGTGCTGGGCAAGCGATTGGAACCTGCAATTGTGTCAGAAGTTGACATCTACAAATTTCATCCAATGGATCTACGTGATCTGGCCTGTATGAAGAAAGATCTGTACTGGTATTTCTTTTGCCCAAGAGGGAAGAAATATGGTTGTGGAGAAAGAACAAACAGAGCTACCGACACTGGCTACTGGAAGGCAACCGGTAATGACAGGATTGTTTCTTACCAACAACGACCTGTTGGTAAGATTAAGACTTTGATTTTTCATCAGGGTAAACCACCTAAAGGTGAAAGAACTGACTGGGTCATGCATGAGTTTAGACTCGAAGATAAGAACTTGGCTGATGCTCCTGTATCTCAGGATTCCTATGTCCTTTGCAAGATATTCAAGAAGAGTGGAATGGGGCCCAAAAACGCTGAGCAGTATGGAGCAGCTTTTATTGAAGAGGAGTGGAGTGATGATGGTGTAATCCCTAATTGTGCACAACTGGTGCCTGCTGATGATGTTCAGATTCAGAGTGTTTCTGCTGTGACTAATGTATTGGGATGGTGTACTGATGCATCAGAGGAGGTTGTAGATCAAGCACCTTCTTCAACACCAAATGCTCCCGTTCCAAATTTCTACAATGTTGTGTCAGTGGTGCCTAACTGGGCGTCATCGTCTATGATTTCTTCTGATGTGGATCAGTCACTTGCTCCAACATCAAATGTTGCTGCCTTTTCTTCAAAGGATCCGATTCTGGATTACAATTATGCTGCTAATCTAGCATCTTCTTCAATGGGTCTGATTCCATATTACAATCCTGCTGCAGATCAGACAACTACTACTACTACTACACCAATGCCAATGCCAATTTGTTGTGTTCCTGCTGTTGATCAGATGCCTACTTCAATGCCAGGGGTTTCTGATATTGCCTCGGCCTCGATTCCAATGGGGCATGTTTCATATCTTGATGATGACGAAATCTTTACGGTTGATGACCTAAGAGAGATATTTGGAGGTCTTCCAGATCTGGATAATGAGATTGTTGTCCAGGGAAATGAGTCCACCTTTGGAAGCTTCTATGAAGGTGGTATGGATTTGACTGATCTGGATTAAGATCAATCCTTGTGATCTTTGTGCTCAGATGGGTAAATAAGTGTATACTTGATATTCATTCAAAGTATATACACACACATTAGTTTATGTTTTCGTAACGGTCTATCTATGATCTATCTGAAGCTGTTTATTCGAAGTATGCACTCTTGTGATTTGTTTCAATCTGTCCATGATCTTTGTGACATTAAAGACCTTTACGCATAAAGATTTTTCATGTCTCTGATTTTTTGCTTTATGCTGCATTACATACTTGTTTTCAGAGATTGCAATGGGTGTAGCATATTGTTTAAATCTACAACTACAGTCATTCTTTTCCAGTGAACAATGGATGTGAATTCTGATGCTTTTCTTCTTTTTGATTTGATTTAAAACTAGTATAATTTGGCCTAACCTGAAAGTAAATATTTGAAAAATAGAAGAAATGTTATTATTACAAAAGTAGATTGATTCAGTAATAACTATATAAACCTTAATGATAACTGTGATTTAGTGCAAATTGGTCTCCTATTCAAAAACTCCTCTATAAAGAGGATTTATAAGATCTATATACACTAATGTTATCAGATCAATCTCCACGAAGCAATGTTAGCACAAAGTAGATATTAGCATCACATTACACGTGAATATAATAAACACGTGAGTTGCTTGTAACCTGTGGTTGTTTGTTATCTGAGTATAGTTTTCACATAAGTGGGATCCAAATGATTAATGCCTTTCAACGACAGATTAATGCGATGGAATCATGAAAAGCCTACGATTAAGGGTTAGTCATCAATCTCTAACCTCATTTTATTTTTCTTATCTATCTATTACTTCCCTCCCCAATGACTATAAAGCAAGCAAGCCTAGTGGGACAATTAAATACACAGCATTTTAATCAACATCATAACAGACATTTTCTTCAAGGTAATCAAAACAGACATTATTGCTCTTTAGATTTTTTTTAACTTGTTTGATTTCTTATAAATTTTGTTTTGAAACAACTTGCTATATATTGCAAGTCAAATATCCAACGATTGCAATTGTTGGCTCACGTCATGTCAGACATTTATTCCTTTCTCAAGTTGCACGTTCTTACCAGATCCATAACTCACCCATATACTACATTATACTCCACCGAAGCAGCTAAACTTACAAATTACAACTTTCTTCTTCTTTTTCTTAAAAAATAAACTTATTTTTACTTGAAATATTTAAACCTCACTAACCTTAACGTTCCAATTGATAATGGATAAACGGCCAATTCTACCCACAACTTGCAGTCTGCTCTTTTGGTTGTATTAGTTTGCATTTTGATTTTTGCAATCTTCACACCTCAAAGCTCAAACAAAGCATAAGCTTTGTTCTGAAAAATAAAATAGAAAAAGAAAAAGAAAAAGGACAAAAGAAAAAACAAAAGCTTCACACTGCCCGCTGTGCTTTGCAGAGAGAATCCAACAGCAAATACTCACCACTCCCCACAACACCACCCCTCAAACCCAAATCATTCATTCATTCATCCATCTCTCTCTAACCCTAGTACTACCCTACCCAGCTTCTCAAAAGTCCTGATCTGATCCTTCTCTAACCCCATTTCCCTTCTCCACCCCCCATCAAAGAATAAAGATGGAGTCTTCCTCTTCAGCTCGCACCAGGAAGCTCCAGAAGCCTCGCCGCCCCGGCAATGGAGGAGGTGGCGGAGGGAAAGCGTCGTGGTGTTGCTCCTTCAACAGTCCTCCCAAAAGCCCCGAATCCCTCGCCGCATCCAAGGCTCCTCACCTCCCTCGAAAGTTCCCAAATTCATCCGAAACCCTAGCCAAATCCCTAGCCACCAACAGCAACAATTCCTTCCCCAATTCCCCCGCCAGCTCCAAATCCGGTCTCAGCATAGTCGGCCGGATGGACCCGCGTCGGATCCTGTCCCCGGGCCGGGTTTCCCCCATAGACTCCGACCCCTGCGCCGACTCTTTCCGCGTCCTCAGCCCTGAGCCCGCTCCGGTTAGCAATTTGGCTCCCGCCCCACCTGCCCCCAACGCGCTCGACCCCTCTCAGAGGCTCAATTTGGGTCGAGCTGAGGGAGCCTCTAGCCGTGGCGGCGGCGGAGACGCTGGCGGAGGGAAACCCTTTGATGTGAGGTTGAATTTGAAGGGCAAGAGAGGGGCGTGTTTGGCTCTGGAGTTGAGCTCAGATGTTCTGTGCCAAAACAGCCCGATTTTCTCCGGTTTGGTCTCCGACCATTGCCGAAACAACTTGGCTTCTGCTGTTGGGGTTTCGGGGTTACCCAATTTGTGCAGGATTGAAGTCCCTGACGTGGAGAATTTGGGGGTTTTTCGTGACGCCATTGAGCTTATGTTTGAGGATGATATCACCAGACGCCTCTTGAAGGCCGGACCCTATCGAGCAATTGACATACTTGAGGTTCATAATCTTGTCTTTGCTTTGTTAGAGAACATCTTTTTTTTTGTTTACTTGCACATGTTTGTACATTATGGATGATTGATAGTGTCTGGCCATGATTGAAATTTGTTTAGCAATGTTGAGCATGTCAATGTGTCCGTTGACTATGAGGATTAGTTTACTTGCAATCTGAATGTTGAGTTTAAGATCATTTGGAAGGATGGTACTCATATGAAACCACATGAAGCATGTGAGCTAAATCTTACATGATTATGTCTCTCTTCATTTGAAAAGTGCTGTTTCTTTATCATTATGTTAGGCCTGAATGTATTTCTTAGGGAGTAGGTGTTGTATTCATTATGTTCCTATCCAAAACTGTTTTTTTGCACCTTCTACTGTATAATCTTTAGAGAAGAAAGCTAAAATATGATTGATTTCACTGTTAAACATGACATCTTAATTCGGCTATCAATCTTCTTACTGACTGTTGGCTCAAAACCCAAAATGGAATTCTTTATCACCATCCCAAAACTTGAGATTCATTCTACTTTACCAAACTTTCATCTGCAACCTTCAGGTATCTGCAAACATTAAGTTCAGCAGGGGTGTTTCATCCTGCTTGAAGTATCTCGAGGCAGTGCCATGGAATGAAGAAGAAGAGGAGAAGCTCAGAAAAGTCTTTACAAAGTTCAAATTTGATGATGACACATCTAGAGAGATCTTAGCCAGGCTCAATCTTTATGACTCACCCTCTAGTCAGCAGAATCTAGCCTGCCAGCTGGTCTGGTCCATCACTACCTGTTCAAACCCCAAGGCAAGAACTGAACTTAAGTCTATGGTTAAGGGCCTTCTTTGCAAAAGCTCTGTATATGACAAAGCTCAGCAAGACATAAAGAAGGAAGAACTATATGAAGTTTCACGATCTTGTTTAGCCTCTTTGACTGCCTTACTTGAGGAAGTTACTGACGAAGCTGATAAAAAGAACTGTCAAGATAAGCCTCTTGTAGAGAGTATCTCATGGCAAGTAGACAACATTAATTGGTTACTGGAAATTCTACTAGACCGACAAATGGCAGAAGATTTTGTGGATATATGGGCTGATCAAGAGGAGCTTCAGAGGATGCATGAGAGCATGTCACCTATGGTCAGGTATGAACTAAGCCGTGTTTCAGCCTTACTTTTCACTGCAATGGGAACAAGAAAGCTTCAGTGTTTGTCCAAGTCAAGATCAAAGCTTTTTGAAACATGGTTCGACGTCATGCTTCTGGATTTTGGGTGGTTACAGAGGTGTAAGAAAGGATTGGACATGAAGGAGCTTGAAGAGGCGATGGGTCAGGCCCTTCTCACGTTGCCTTTAAAGCAGCAGTATTCTTTGTTCATGAAATGGTTCAAGCATTTCTCCAAACATGGGAATGAGAGTCCGAACCTCAGCAAAGCGTTTCAGATATGGTGGAGAAGAACCTTTTTGAGAGGCTCTGAGACCCATTCCATTGAATCCCGGTAGGCAGTAGCCGCTTGACTGCAGCTGCCTTTCCATTGTAATGGTGTATCTATAAATATGCTAATCTTGTAGGTTTTCAATGGGTATGAAATTTTCTGTTGTGTAATTTGTTATTTTCATCTTGCCCATCTGTCCTTTGTGTGTGTAGAATGTAACAGTTGACCGATATATGGTACGTAGAAACTATGGATTATGATATTTTGTCAAATGCGTGCTTTATTACAAAGTCTGTTTATTTTTTATGTCAAGATGGATTATGTCTTTTAAGGAGTAGAAACTATGGATTATGATATTTTGTCAAATGCGTGCTTTATTACAAAGTCTGTTTATTTTTTATGTCAAGATGGATTATGTCTTTTAAGGTAAATGTATGACGACAGCATAATTTAAATTTCTAAAATTACAGCAAGCAAGCAAAACAGCACTATTAAAAGAGGGGGCAAACAAAGAAGGATGAATGCCCCCAACACAACACAACACAACACAACACAACACAACACGATGTTTCAGTGAGAAGGTAAGCCTGTAAGTAATAAATCAATTAGAACCCATTACAGGATCAGAAGATATACACAAATGAAACAAGTACAACCTCTTTCTCAGAAACACAACCAGACGAGACCTCCCATTTTAAAGGGCCAAAGTAGCACAACTCTGTGGATGACAAACAAAACCGTTACTTGATATCTTTCTCCATCTCAAATAGTGAAATGTTTACAGAAGCCAACAGCTGATTACCAATGGCCGACTGGCTGTCCTGCCTCCATTTGCTGTTGTATGTACAGTTATATCCATCTGAGATGACCCGAGTGAGACGCCGGTATTTGTCATCCTTAGATGACGAATCCGAACGAGGCAAACAGCAGTCCATAGTTGGCAGAGCATTGATAAAACTATCTCAGAAAGGCAAAGGACAATAAAAGAGCAAAAATGAATAAATCAATCACCCGAAACACCAGGTGGCATGCCATCAGTAAGATTCCATCTTCATAATATCCATTTGGATCCCTTGAGCATTTGCCCAGCTCCAAAGCCAGAAGTCTTTGGTGGCATTGATAATTCGTTCATAAAGAAACACAGAAGTAGCCAAGTAATTCAACATCACAGTATCCCGTTCAATACCCTTTGATAATAATCATACTGACGAGTCCTCCATGCATCTAAGCTGCTGCTAATCAGGGAAAGCACCAAAGATACACATTGCTGCCAATATACAACAATAATAAGATAGTCAGTAGTGAAGAAAAGATTACACAAAAGAATACAATGAAGAAGCATGTGAAACCTCTTCTGTGAGACTCAGATGGAATCGTTTTCGTAGATTCTGTATTGTTCGAGGGCCACCTTTGAAGCATGGAAACCCAGAATCCTGATCCAAAACAATTAACTAAATCAACTAATACATCAGAAATGAATAGAGTGAAGTGATTGGAATTAAGAAATGCGACTTTGCCAGTCCAGTAAAATAAACCTAATAAAGTTTCTTTATACTTCATGTAGAAAATGATTTAAGAAATTGGAATCAGATGAAAGGGTAGCTCTTTTATAAGCATCATCATCTAGAATCAGAGACGAACAATGGAACGGGAAGTAATAGGAATACAAAAAGGCATGTGAAGGAATCCCAGTAGTTATACTCTTATAGACTTCTACCTGAAGCATCTCAACGAGGAGAATTATACGCTCAGCATGCTTACGACAAGTAAGGAAACCTTGAATGCAAAGAACCTGAATCAAAGTGAAATAGAAATTATGACTCGTTGAAATGAGAGAAGAAAGGAGTTCAAAAGACACCAAGACAGAATAAATACTTTAAAATAATCAAAGAATTCGCTGGGCACTCCTTCAGCATCAGAATCCATGACCTGGCAGAAACTTGGATTCCATCAGTACTATTCAAAGGAAAAATAAGAAAAGAATAAAAAGTTTGCACTTTAATAAGATATGGCTTCATCCTACCTCCAGAAGTTCCCGAGTCAATTTGAATGGCGCGCTCTCAAAATTCACACCTCCGGGTGAATTTGAAAGCATGAAGCCAAAGTCAATGTGAATAATATGCCCATCTTCATCCAACAACAGGTTACCATTGTGACGATCCTTGACCTGGAGAGAAAAAAAAACAAATGACACACAACTGAGCTTAAATACAAACCCTTGAAACAACAAACAGAACACATACAAGGAAAAGATACAAATTCTGAGTGTTGAAAGCATACAATTGGAAGTATTGAGAATTAAGATTAGAGAAGCTGCCAAAGATATCTCTAAAAATGATTTTTTTTTAAAACTTGCAGTTGTTTTAGTTAGATACAGTATAAGCTATAAAGTTGGTCTAGCTATAAAGTATCGTCATTGTATAAAAAAGTGGATATCATTTAAGCAGGTTTCAAAAAAAATGCTTATGGAAAGATGTCCTGAAGGATGACGACGCTTTGGGAAGCTTGAGCTAGAGAGGGATGAATCAAGACAAGCTTCTCTAATGAAATACTATTCCAGTACAGTAGTGAAGCAATGACCTGACTACTCACATTCATCTTCACACCAAATTATGGAGTATATGCTGGAAAAAAAACTTAGACTTGCTTTTTTTTTTAATTATGGTGAACAGTTTAGATGCTAACCAGTTGTTTGTGCTAGACCCACAATACTGATTATAATAATTCAAAATATCATAAATTGACACATCAACTAAATGAATTATAGGCTGATGTATGTGGCAAAAGCCTCTTTCTTTAGTATTTATATAAATAGATTTTCATACAAACTATTTCAAAACTGAAAAGTTACTAGTAAATCATAACCACTTACAAGTCAGTGAAATGTAGATTAGTTGAATTTATTCAACAAAGATCAGTCTTTTAAAACCAGCAGTGCCAAAAAATTAGCAGGCATACCCATTCTACTAAGAGTCAATATGAATAAGGGTCAGAGAAGATAAATTAAAGTACACGATTTCATCCAGGGCAGGATTATCATGGGCAAAAGAAGATACAGCAGCCATGAGGACTATGAAGAAAATGAAATGGTTTTCTCTTTATGTTATAGAAATTAGAGAGAATTCTGTTTAAATATTACAAATAGAGAAGAATAGTATAAGAAAAATCAGGAGAGAAAAAAGGGAAAATGTCTGCCTATAATCAAACAATAAGCAACTAGTATGCCCATTTCTTTCTCACAAAGAAAGTTAATATACCTGTAGAAGGTAGCATACCAGCGAGTATCCTGCCATACTCTCAACAAAATTCCTCTGCCATATAACAGACAAGTTCACAAATAGTTACAAATATTACCATTACTTTGTAACAGAGAAATGTAGTATACAATTGGCATGGAATGATGACACTAGATTCTAACAATGATAACTGTAAAATCATATTTCAGAAGTAGAAAATATAATCTTAATTTTCTAATTAGCATGTGGATATCGATTATACTATGCTCATAGTACAATATTGCACACATTCTTCAGAAAAGTACAATTTTACATCTTCTAAATTGCAGCCAAACCCTAAAGCCTTCTCATGTAGAATTCATCTAGTTTTATCCATAAATGAAACAGCAGGGAAGAGTATCAAATCCAACCTTCAAAATTGCTTAAATATACGCTGAAGGCACTAGGTGGAGATGTCTGGGGTTGAAGCACAGGACATCCGGACAGTTGGAACATCTAAAATAGCCTAACAGTATAACCAGAATTCTACCTCAATGTGTTCATATGTTTCTTGAGTCACCTACTGGCAGAATTTCTCTAAGTTGATTATTTGATCAAGAGAAGTCCTAAACTACAAATCCAAGAAAATTAGAAAATTGTATGAATTAACATAATAGGCATATGCACCTAGTGTGAGCCAAGTCTCTCCAGAAAAATAATAATAATAAGCAGAATATTCATGTAATGCACTGTTAATACCTGAGCAAGTTTAAAAGCTGGAGAATTCTCCTCATACTTGGCATTAAAAAAATCACGCAAGCTTGTAATAGTAGAATATCTACTTTTGATAGAATGAATTGAAGCCTGGTACACAACAAATCAACGTTAGCAGACACCCCAGTGGTCTTCTAGTATGAGCTGTAAACATAGAGAATTACCGTATCTGGAATGGTTTCAATCAGAGCTGTATACGATGAGGTTACTAGAACCTCATAAGGACGCAACCATAGAGGCAGACCAGCTTCCTGGAATATATCTGCATCATAATGTGTAAATGAATCTGAATTTCACCGAGAAAAGTGACCTTGAAAGTACCAAAACTACGAAGGCAATATGGAACAAATAAGGATCTAATTTCTCAAGTTTGGGATCACTATGGACTAAAGCAATAGCTTAAATTCAAGTATCTCTGGGCCCCATACATGACCCAGGAGTACAGTACTTACTCACAGCTAAGTTATAAAATAAGTATTTTTTGTCACACAACATATAAATAGACATCAGATTTTACACGATAACTTAGGAAATCATCCATTTTCTAATTCCTTCTACAGCTTAAAAGTTTAGCCAGGCAGGTAGATTAATGTTTTATTTGATCAAATCTTGCATCCATAACACTTGAAAATATTTTAAGAATCAAGCAAGTGAAGTTCGATAAACATATAGGCAAGACTATATGAAATAGAACCGAGCAAGTGATAGATGCTGACAATTAATTTAATCGTTCAGCAAATTGCTAATTTACTGCATTCTCCAAAGCAAATCCAAGATAAATAAGCAAGTCTATAAATTCAATTTTTAGTACAATAATCAGTAAGAAATAGTAGTATAATTGATATCAAGTCTATAAATAATCAGTAAATAATCAAGTCTATAAATTGCTAATTTACTGCATTCTTCAAATTTGTCCACCTTTTCGTTGTCTTTTCAGTTTTTATTTTGTACTCTTAAACAGTCTAACAAGTGCCACAGAAATATGTGATGCAAAAGCTGCGAGAAATTACCATAAAAGTGGGAGATAAGTTGCACTGCCAGATGTTCCTGCCTGCAATCATCCCCACTCTTTACGATCATCTGTAGAACAACAATTTTGTTTGTTCAGCATATGAAACAGGACTAAAATTTAAAAGATACACAACAGAAAAAACAAGCTCTTCTTAGAAGCTTAAAGCAGACAATCCAAAACAAGCAAACAATGAAACAACCGCGCAAGCACTAGATAATCATCAAAAAAGGAACTTGGTCACGGCAACCCCCAAAACCGACCTAAATAGCTGAAAGAAAAGACAGAACTGCATTTTGAGCCATATGCTTTAAATATAACTACAAGTCAATGTCAGGAAATGACAAGCATGACTTACTGAACGCATATCCCAGTCAGGTAATTTTCCATAGACTGATGCATTCCTGATCCTCTCTTTCTTTGCCTCCCAAAGTTCACCACATAAAGCGTCACTAGGCTTGGGAGTTCCACCAACCTGTACACCGAGTAAGACTTTCAGTTTTCAACTAAGGAAAAGCACATACAATATGACAGGCTACAAACCTTAGGTTGTGCATCAGCTGACTCTTGACCAGCTCCTTTTAGAGGCAATCCAGGAGGGGCCTCTCCTTTAGCAGCAGCAGCCTGAAGAGGCAAAAAGTAGAGAGAGCAATATTTTATGCGTCTACATGATGAATGCAAAGTGAAAAAATGTTTCAAGAGTCTGAAGGCCATGACAACACAGCATTATACATATTATAACATTGAACATGTACAAATTCAGTCTAAGAATGCTAAATATGAAAAAGAAACCAAAGGGTCAAACCACTTCATAGGAGTGTTTCAAACTTTCACCGAAGAACAAAATGAGGAATATATCCGCTCAGTCACAAGAACTATAAGAATCATGAAATTAGGTAACAAATTATGTCTGTTAGTTTTTTGTTGTCTGCATAGGGAACAGGTCATCAAGCATTTCCAGGGCAGAGTTGTTACCTTTTATAAAAAGGTTTTAAAAATAAGTGTAGTTGGTTTAAGTCAAAACTAAAGATGTAATACCAATAGACTGATAGAGAACACTTTCAACCATAGAAACAAGCCACAATTTATGTAGTAAGAGAGTTCATGAAGCCTGCCTATAAAGTATTACCACGGCTTTAATGGAATTTTTATTAGTGACAAAGAGAAGATATTATATGAAAGGAAACCCAAAGTAAAAATCACCTTTTATGTTGCAAATCGAGCATACAATATCTCCCATTTAACACTTCCATTTTATAATAAATAAACATTCATGATAATCAATGAGATCATAAATTCTCAAGTTCTACTAGCACATGACCAAAGAAGGGACAAAGAAGATTAATCTGACACATGACCAAATAAGTGCTAAACGGTAACAAGATTCACACATGATAGAGTACAAATGCTAAGTAAATGAATCCTTTATATAACCCACAATTTTCATTGATCAACAAGATCATGTACAAAACAGTGATTGAACATAAAAAAGGGAAGCTCAAAGAGTCAAGTTTATAATTCACACCTTTACTTCTTCCATGGCTATTGTACTTGGAACACGACGATGCTCTTTTCTACGTGGTGGAACCGGATCTTCTATGTCATCCAAGCTCAGACCAGGATTGGCTGTCAATACAACTCTCACCCATTCAGGGTCATTGCGGTGTTCGCTTTTAGATGTATTGCTCTCTACACAGTGAGAACAATTATAACACAATTCATTGACTGAGAGATTGACATTAACAAATTTCACTTTGGCGTCCCACAAGTGATCCATTGCTTGATCAATAGCTTGAGAAGCAGATTGTGACATCCTATCATCATTATGACTCCCACCCTGTGTAGTCCATAGAGGGTATGCCCAAGGAGGTGGCTTTGGTAATAGTGCATCTCCATTAGCTAACGGAATACCTCCTCTACTAATCTTTTGATTGTTTGACAGATCCTTTGCCATGCTGTGAACAGGGATATTTTACTAAGAATAGCTGAAGACACCAACTTGCTTTCAATGACATCAAAGAAATTATGCATAGTAGTACCTTGGAGTTTCACATCTCAAAACCTCCACACAGATAAGATAAGGTGCCTTTTCTCGAGAGTTTAAAAGTACCGCCTCATCTTCTGGTATATGTAGTACACGGTATACTCCTTTACCCATTGGGAAGCACACGCCTACAGTAATAAAAAACGCATTGAAATTTCATAACAATAAGACAACTCAGAATAAATCAACTAATATGATCTTATTAACTTTCACCTTTTTAAAGCCGGCGTGTATTTTTACCTTAATCTAGTATGCTCTTATTGTACTTGAAGATATTAATATCAATTCATGAAAGATATAATTCAATATTATCACATATCACTCTAAGTAAATATTCAGCATGAATAGAGTGATACCTCCACTGTTCTGAGCTTCCGTTAAATGACCATTGATTTCTGCAAGGGACTACAGAACCAGAAAAACAGTAACCTTATTGAAAGCACAAATGCATAATTTACACACAATGTGAAAGCAAAAGAGCAGAATGAAATGAGCTACCTCATTAAGTGCACTTTTACGGTCCTCGATAGGAAATACATCTACTAATCCATATGATGTGTCACAAAGGGTCCGCACAAAGTCCAAAGACTCATGATATGCACCTTTGCGAAATTGTGCCATCACACTGTTTGGAAGAGGTGGTTTGGAGCTAGCCTTCTCATTCTGTTCTTTTGTTGAACCATGATGTATCTGTCACATTTTAGACGGATTAAATAACAATGAAATAGTCGCATTTCATATGGAAAAGGAGCAGCAATGACCCATCTTTCTGAGGGTTCCCAGAAAACAAATGGCGTTGTCCTTAAAGCCTCATGTTTCATGATTCAAAATAGCAAAATATGGCAACCCAGCAACACCCTTTGGAAATTTCCACTAAACACAGACCACCAGTTAGTGTACTAAATGATTTACTTTAACTGACATGTTTAGTATGCCAGGTTTGTAAACCACAACTAATCATATTTCATAACTTCCTTTCAACTGGCTAAACTGCATATTTGGGATGATAACAAATTATTTCAACTTCTTAAAAATAGATATAATATAATAGAAAGATAATATAAAAATATTTGTACAATCCATTAAACAACCAGCGCCTCTTAAAAACTTCTGGTATGTAGCTCCACAAAGCACTATAACAGGAAGGAATGAAAATGAAGAACTGAAATGATTTTCTATTTCAAGAGCAATAAATGTTCATTTGGCACGAAACAATTATAAGTTATAATGTTCTTATTAGTCTCTTAAAAATACATATAAGGGATAAATAATAACGACTTCGCACCAAATGAAACCTAAGTGGGCATTGCATAGCATACCAACAGGTTCATTAATCTCATTATCCATGATTAACTACAGCAACCTCCAAATAATGAAGCAGATTATATATAGGCACAGAAAAATTAACATTGGAATCAATCTAACCTCCTGCTTCTTCAAACCATAAAGTTCCGAATCCTCCACAGACCGATCACGATCCCGAAACAACTTACGAAAAAAGTTTTCTGTACCAGGACTGCCCTCAAACATATTTCCACCTGATGCAGCTGGCTTTGCTTCTTCAGGATGCATACGAAAAAGACGTCGCAAAAGGGGGAGATCTAAGGATTCTTCTTCCTCACCGTTGACAAAAATCTTATCTTCATCACCTGCAATGTTTGAATCCTTCTTATCTTCAAATATATCTTTAAAAAATTTACGGAATAATCCTTCTTTGTCATCATCTTCATCATCATGTTTCTCACTCCCATCCTTCTTATCATCAAACTTCTCCTTGAAAAGCTTCCGGAAAAAACCATCCTTATCTTCATCTCTAAAAGATCTTGAACCAATTTTTTCTTCATCATTTTTGTCATTGCCATCTTTCTTATCATCAAACCTCTCCTTGAAAAGCTTTTTAAAAAAGCCTTCCTTTCCTTCATCTTCACTAGATCTTCTGGACAGAACATCTCTATCTATTTCTTCATTTTTCTCAATGCCATCCTTTTTATCCTCAGACTTTTCCTTGAAAATCTTCTTCAAGAACCCTTCTTTTAAATCCTCGTCAACTGATCGCGAAACTGACCTTTCACTGGGGTCATTCTTACTATCACGGAATAATCGCTTGAAGAAACCCTCTGAGCTGGCAGTTAACTCTTCATCATCATCTTTGCTCAACAGCCTCCGAAAGAAACCGTCCTTCTCTTGGTCATCAACATCTTTGTCTGCAGACTTTCTGAACATCAATGCATCCCTCACTTTCGGACTTGGAATGAATTTCTTCAGGATCTTATTTTCCTCAGGAGTCATCTGTCCACCTTCATCTACAATGCTAGATACAGGAGTTGAAGAAAAAGAAAATGACTTTGAGGTAGGTGGTGAGGAAGCTAATGACAGAAGACGTTGCTTTGAGGAGAGTAACTTACTAAGAACCTGATTTTTACCTCCTAAACTAGATGGTTCATATTGGGGCCTAATCAATGGTGGCCATTCACCCATCAGGGTGGCAGCAATCTGGCATTTTTCTTGAATCCTACTGATCCCCTCATTATCATCAGCATCCTCAATCTCTGCCATTAGAAACCAATGCACCCTCAGTGCTATTTTGAGAGACTTGGAACACATATCAATCACAAACTTATCCAATGAAGGGCTTGGTTTATGCACCATCATGTAACATATCTGGAACAAGTAGCTCTCAATCCCTGACAAAGGGAGCGTATACATTCTGTTACACAGGTAATCTCTAACACCTGAATGCCCATGTTTGTACAGGTAGCTGACAGCAATCCATTCACAGAAGAACGCAGAGTCAAAGAACCGAATGAGCCAACCATTTTCTCCTATGCTCTCACTGGTGGGATTAGTCTTTGTAATCTCCCTGGGTAGATCATCCGACTCTCCAATTGTTATTCCCAGAAGCCGAACCATTGTCAGATTAACCTACCATTATAGACCCTAATCCATCAAAAAAAAGAATCCCCCACAATCAAAGCACAGTATATTACTAACTGATTCCTCCCTTAAATAGTGGGAAATTACAAAGCCTTAAAATGTCAACTCTTGAGAATTAAGCCCTAAAAAGATACAGCTGCTCTAGAAAGCTCCCCAAGTCCGATCAATCGCTCAAACTTGGAGGAATCTTGTCGCATTCAGTATAAGATAACCAAAGAAGAGAAGTGTAGCGTGGATTTACTCGGATTGGTGAATAGAAGAGGAGCAAATGAGGATCGATCTTAAAACATGGACTAATAGTAGATCACAGCGGAAGTCCTCAAAATGCCGCTTCCGGGAGCTGAATCGGGCAGCCACACGTCCGCCGCCGCCACGGCCGTCGTCGATCAAGAAGGAGGAGAGAGACGGATAGCAGGGTCAGGGACGAGGTAACGGATGAGGAAGAAGAAGAATTCGAATTTCATCAGCCTAGGGGGGAAATTGCATCCGGAAAGGGCAAAAAGCATGGAATGTAAAACTGTTCAGTGCTAACGTGCACCGGAAGTATATAGGACAAAATGGTAATTATAATAATTTTTTGTACTCCGTATTTTTTTGAATTCCTTCTCCCGTCCAAGAGAGAGGTGCTGTATACGTGATTGACGGCAAGCGAAATTAAGCTGTAAGATTATTATTGCGAGTCTTTTTTAAAATTAAAAATATAAATACGTTGAATTTGAATCTTCTCCAAAGGAGACAGGAAGGAGCAAAGCCTCTCCAGTCTCTAGGCTGGGCATCACCACTTTCATTCATACTTTTCAAAGTACAGCCCGTAGAAGTATAGAACATTCAACCTTTTATTTATCTAGCTGGATTTTTTTGTAAAGCCTTATACTACTGTATAACAATAAAACGAAACTGTATTGTGAAATGTGCTAACAACGAACCGAGATATTGCATCTTTGTGAATCACCGACAATTTTGACCATGCCAAATTACTTGAAACTCATCGTTTTGACCAGCCATTGGGGTCAAAGTTATTTTTTTGGGTCGGAAAACGGGGTAGACCCCTGCGGATATCTTATTTAGAAATTAATAAAGAGAGTTACCCCTAAGGGCTACAATATCATCCATAAGTAAAGGCTTAATATAATCAGGAAGGTAGAAATAGTTAGTAACAGGGGAATGAGATGCAAAGGCCATGTTTGCTAACTTGTCAGCTACAACATTAGCTGTGCGCCGGATCTGGATTATGCGAACGTGCCAATGGTTCTCCGCAATCAGATTCCGTCCTTCCTTAGCAAGGTATTAGTACTTATGAGGGGTTAAACTCGGCTCAGTCAGCAGTCTAATAGCATCAACAGAGTCACATTGAATTACAATTCGAGTGTAATTCATGTGTTTAGCAATATGAAGACCGCAAATAATGGCTTTAATCTCCGCAGTAATGGCTTCAAGTGCTCCAAATTGAGCTGAAAAAGCATGCAAATACCCTTCGTCAGAGTCCCTAAAGACACCACCACCACCTGTCTCACCTGGGTTACCTCTAGAGGCCCCATCCGTGCATGAGCGCGTTCCAGAGCGAAGGCGGAGGCGTCCACATAGTGACAGGTCTTGCAACTTTATTCAGATTAGGAGCCATTGTCATGCTCTTATGTGCAGCAGCCAGGGGCGGAGCGGGGTGGGTGCCTGTGGGGGCCGGTGACCCCACTGAGTGTCTAAGAGAAATCGGGAGCAGTGGAGAGTCGAGCGGCATTCATGTACGGTGCCCCCATTGTTATACAGATCTGAACTTCAAGGTTGAAGATGAGTATTTCATTTTCTTTTTTCGGAAATTCTATGTGGTAACCCCAAGGTTCGACAATATTTATGAGGTGTACCAATGTTTGACGTAATTCATGTGGTAACCCGAGGTTAATATGAAATTCACCCCATATCTAAAATAGTTGAAGTTTAATATTTTCTATAACTTTAATTTTTTTTAAAATAAATTAAAAGTTAAGAACACAAATGTGATTTCTTTCCTTCAATTTGCCATAGTGGAGAAGACGACTGTCGTTGGTGCTCACAGACTACCGGCGTTGACCAAGTACCAGACCATCTTTGTTGGTGCTGGTGTCATCGGTGTTGGCCGGCGTGCCGCTGCCGGTGTTGCCGCCGTCAACAAAATGACGAAACCTGGACCCTAATGTCGCTGGAGGTGGATGAAAAACTTAACAATTTAGTTCGTACGCATGTGATCAGTAGAATACATATTGATTTTGTGCTTTAAAAGTTAGGGTTTTATGGATTGTTATGAATTTAATCTAGGGATTAGGAATTGGGATTAATGATTGGATATAGGAATTGAATTTAATCGTGTTTGCTATTTCAAAGATACTTTGTGTGCCCAAATTGTTTTGTTCTTTTAAAATCAGAATTGAGTGTTTTGGTTCATTCAATTATATATCTGAACTCAAATTGCTCTTGCTTTTTGTCCTTTTGTTAAAACTTATATCGTGTTCTACAGTAAAAACATAAACCCAATTACTAATCCAATTCCTAAATAATCCACAAACGCGAAAATTTTGAAGCCCACCTGATTGGATTTTGATAATACAGCAAATGTGCATCGGCGACAGTCACTTTATACAAAGAATGAAAGTAAACATGTTTTGCTTTTATTTTCTAAAACTTTTAATTTCCTTTTTCTTATAAATTTGGTTGTGGGGTGAATTTCATATTAATCTTGGGGTTACCACATAAATTATGTCAAAACATTGGTACACCTCATAAATAATGTTGAACCTTAGGGTTACCGCGTAGAATTTCCGTTCTTTTTTTTTAAGATAAGAGTCGAAAATGACGGTTTTGCCCACAGTTTTAAAAAGAAAGTGAAACGAGTCGTTTTGCCAATTTTTTATTTTAAAAGGTTAAAAATAAATTAAACTCTTCTCTTATTAAAATACAACGCGGCTTTGCTCTTTCAAATTTCGGATTTGCCTTCGCATCCACTACATGAGGAAGTTCCATGTACTCCATAGCCTCCACTATGTAACAATTTAGGGGTTTAATTTTTTTGGTGGAAACAATTTAAGGGTTTAATAACAATTATCTAATTGCCTTTGTTAATCTATTACATTTAATTTGTTTTTATAAGTATAATGGAATTGGATTTGTTATTTTTAGTGATCTAATTGGGTTAGTTTTGAGAAATTGGTTCTAGGGTTTGAGATCTTAATATTATTTTGTAAATTATGCAATTTTTTTTATTTTCTCCATCTAATTAGTTAAATAGATTGGTGTATACACTAGGTATTGAATTTATAATTTATTCTATATGTAAATTAAATTAAAATTTATATAACTTTATATATAATTAATATAATAAAATATTATACTGTGCCCCCCTTGTTGTAAATGTCTGGCTCCGCCACTGGCAGCAGCCATGTATGCCTCCACAATTGAAATTACTCGTCTTGAGAGAAGTGCAATCTCATCAGTATCTTGGAATACCAGAGTATTTCGGATTTTCCAAACCTGCCAAAGCATGGTGGAGAAAAGAGTACTCCACCCATCCTTGGCTTTAATATTATCGTGAAGCCACTGATGAATATCCACTGTTGTGAAAAGGTCGGATTAAGGTCATTCCCACTCAAAGCGAGCCAAACATCTTTGACCTTATCACAATCCCTTAAAGCATGAAGACATGTTTCTTCTTTGGAGCACCTGTTACAGCTAGCCACTGTCAACAGTTGACGCCGAACTCTGTTCGAGTTACAAAGAATGGAGTTATGCGCCACTAAGAACATGAATTGCCTAGCCCGTTGCTGTGTCGGAGTTCGCCAAATAGCATTCCAACCCGGACTAGGAAGTTGATGTTCAGTAGGCTGGATTAAATCACTAGCCGATTTTGTGGAGAAGACGCCTGAAGGCGTGAGACCCCAATAAATCATATCTGTAGCATCCTCATCAGGCAGAATAATAACAACAGCAATTTGTTTCAGAATGTTGCCAGGAAGAAATGGCGAGATGGCAGGCCAATTCCAACCAGAGTTAACATAGTACTCGGCTACCGTGGCTCCCAGATCATCTTCCGGTACAGGGGCAATAGCTAAATCAGCTAGCGGCACCGTAGTTAACCAGGCATGGGTCCAAAAGAAGGTCGTACGTCCATTGCCAATAGCCATGCTTAAGCCTTGTTCAAGAACTTTTGCACCATGAACAACTCCTTTCCACATATGCGAAGACTGACCGTGGGCGAGATTGAAACATATCAACATCAAGACGATTGCCACAATATTTGCCCCGAAGTACTTGACTCCATAAAGAATCAGGCTCGTGTAAGAGGCGCCAGCCCAATTTGGCAAGCAAAGCTGCATTAGTCAAAGTGTCAAACGCATTGTTTTAACACCAAGGCCTCTAAATCTCCTTGGTTGAGATATTTTATCCCAAGAGAACAAATGTATTTTACGCTTTTCCGGTGTTGAACCCCAAATAAAGGACCTGATTTTCTGATCAATAGCGTCACAAATTGAGCGTGGCACCAGAGTCGACTGCATAGCATAGACCGGTAAGCTCGAAAGAACCGAGTTAGCCAACGTAACTCTTCCTGCAGATGAGAGATATTTAGACTGCCAACCATTCAGTCTCGAAGTGATACTCTCAAGCAAATAATTGTACCGGTTCGTTGTCATGCGGCCACAAGTAACCGGTACCCCCAGGTACGTCTCAAAGTCTGCTGAAACCGGCATAGAAAGCAAGCTACTAATCTGAGATTTAAGGTAGGTGTCAACCCTTCAGGAGAAAAGAACACTGCTCTTCTGATAATTAACTTCTTCACCTGAATAATTGCAAAACCTTTCCAAACAATCTCTTATAACCATTGCTTGGTCCGGAGATGCTTCCGCAAACAAAATCAGGTCATCCGTAAAGAATAAATGGGATAAAGCCACATTGCCTTCAAAGATTGGCTTCCATCTACCACCATCTATTACCGCCTTTTGAATAATTTGAGACAAATACTCCATGCACAACACAAATAGATATGGAGACAAAGGATCCCCTTGACGAATGCCACGTGATGGGGTAAAATGTCCAGCCCGAGGCCCATGCTATAACATCTCCATCCGCCCCCCTGTTTGACAACGCATGATGAGTTCAATTAAGTTAGCCGGAAGCTGCGCCTGAGACAAGACCTCACATAAGAAACTCCATCGAACACGATCATAAGCCTTTGAGAGATCGATTTTGAGAATCATGAGTCTGTTGGAATTCTGAGCGTTGGAACAAGAATGAAGAACTTCTTGTACAATGACGACATTGTCTACTATTTGTCGACCCGGTATAAAGCTCGCCTGAGCCGGCAAGATAAGCAAAGGGAGAACACTCTTCAAGCGATTAACGTCCATTTTAGTGGCGATTTTGAACGTCACATTCAGTAAAGATATTGGCCGAAAATGAGCTGCGGTAGTCGGCGGGGATTGCTTCGGTATAAGATGAATTAAGGCATTATCAATACCTGTAGGAAACACCCCGTCATTCACCATGCTAAGAACTGAATCAGGGTCAAAGTTATTTTATTTGTTTAGAAAAGTAAAACAATTACACGTATTTTAAGAATTTTAAAATGTAATTTGGGGAAAGATTAGTTTTTGTTTCAAAGTGAAACAAGAAGGTTACATCCCCAAGTATGGTTCATCTGCCAGCTGAAATCTCCTACGCTCCAACCATTTTGCCCCTTTTCTCCTTCAACTTCAACTAGCATGAACACATATAAAAGCCTTAGCTTTACAAACAAGTTCACAACCCATTGGGGTAGTAGTCATAATTTCTGGTAAAACTTACAAGAACCTATATCTGGGCGGCAACTAACTCGTTCCATGTATCAGGAATTCCGGGCAGGCACCAATGGAGGCAATCTTGAGCACCCGACGACGTTTTCACACTGTAACGAGAGATATGTCCCTCGTCTCTTAACGTAGAAAGAGCGGTTATATCCAACAGCTTCACCCTTGTTCCCTTGACAGCGCTAGCAGCCACCGGATCACTTGATTCATCTTGTTCAACCCTACTTCCCTTGGCCAATGGAGTAGTGTTCTCACAGCTTCCACCGGTGTTCCACTCCCCATTAAAGAAATGCCTTGGAGAAATTGTCCTCAAAAACGCTTTAACGTGCGGGTTTTGCTGAAGCTGCACATCGACCCACCTCACGATGTTGTGGATTGTGAAGTTCTTAGCGTTTCCCATCATTGCAAGTTTTTTGTTCCTGACGGGCCTCCCATTCACGTACATTACCCAACGGTTAACATTGACTTTGCCTCGGTTCCAGTGGTGGCCCGTGTTGAGGATTAGAACGTTGAATTGGGGGAGGAATCTTTGTAGGAAGGATGGGGCCCGGTCTAAGTGCATGGCTACTTCAGTGACTGGGTTTGTGGAGTTGAGAGGCTCTAAATCACAGAGGCATGATGACCAGTGGTAAAGAATTGTGGTGTTGGTTTCAGGGAATCTGAAGGCCCACCCGTCAGGTCGAACAGCTCCAGGAGCTAGGGAGAAACCGTACTCGTGGCCAACGTCTTGGACTTCTGGGTTATCTTCGTCTCCTGTTACCATACACATCAATGACTGGAATTGTTGCCTGCCCAGAGAATCTCCCACGAATGCAATGGTTTTATCCTGCATTCTGTAATTCCAAGATTTATCAATAAAGACCGACAACTCAAAGTAGATAACTCTATAAGAGAACCCTACCTTTCCAAGAATTCAGACCGAACAAACTCTGGCATTTCACAGTTTTCTGGTTGCCACCGATAACTCTCATAAGAGAAATCTGGGCGTTGTGTCAGGCGGCAAGCCCACATCTCTGACAGCCACTGCTTGCATTGTGCCCCTGAATACAATGGTCTCCTTTTGTCTACTACCCATCTACCCTTGGCATAATTACAGACTGGAGATGATAACAAACAAGATTTTAGCACCAAACATCAGCTCATTTGCAAAACAAGTGCGATAATGTCTAAAAGATTGAATGACTGCTATGCAGTATAATAATAGATGCGGGAATTGCATCATTTTGTTTCATGCTTGCGTCTGAAAGGACAGCCATAAGAAAGTTAGTGTTGAAGAGCACAATCGGTGATGTATACATTCTAAATATCCAATGTTTATCATAAATACACAAATTCCATCATATAAATAGCTTCAAAGCCAAAACTTGGATTTGAAAATTAAGTAGTTGACTGAAACCATAAAAGAGACGTTATAGGTTGGAAGATACATCTTAGATTTCAAATAAACTTTAGAATTACCTCTTTCCTTGGCAGGGGTTTTAGAGCCCTTGTGATCTGTCTGGTAAGCATCCTTGCTGTCATCATTGTCAACAGAGTTTTTCAAGTCCTCTGTATTTTCTTCAGGTTTAGATGTGATTATAGACTCTACATCTGAGCCATCAGAAACAAGTCCCTTCGATTCCAATCCTGTTCTTTCATATAGATGAGAGTCATCTTGGACAGGATGATCTTTTGACTTCACTAAATCTTCAGTAACGTGAGAAGCTGTAAGGATTAGATCTGCATAAAAACACAAGTTGTTGATCAGAAGGAAAATCTTACATAGTGAAATTGATACATAAAATTCTGTCTGTACATGTAGCTTTACATCAATGACATTGAAGGAAGTGTTACAATATCATCACTCCAATCAATTTCCGGTGGCATTAGTCAAGCCACACAGCAGACGAAGAAATTCTTGAAGATTAAAGAAGAAGACCTGAACTAGGCAAATAAACACGATCTTCGCTTGAAAGCAGAGTTGTAACAAGTGGCTTCTTCTCAAAAGACCACAGAAACACAGTCATAAACACAAGAGCAACCAGAGCCAATGAGAAGTGTTTCCCCCTGATCTTATACTTATTTCCTCCCTTCATTCTGTTGTTAGACCCAGAAAAGATAGATTGCATTTTGATCAATAAGCTGGCATCCTCACTCTTCAAAATCAATAATTCCAGATGTCGGGGACTTGAGTGTGTTTTTGGCTGAAAAGAAATGAAACAACGATAAAATAAGGCAATGAGTTAATGCAAGTTGAATCAACTTATAAGACTGAAGTAATTCAATGATCATTTCTAATACTCCTAGTAAACAAGAGAAAAACAAAACTTCAGGAAATAGAAAAGCCACATACAAAATGGAGCTGAGATTGATGAGCAATTCTCAAAACCTGAACCTATGATCTGTCCAATCCCTCTTTCATAGACTATGTCAGAATACTGGTCATTCCCAATTTACCAAAATATTTACTTATGAAAAAAGATCAATTCAGATAACTACCGACAGATAATAGGACGAAAATCTAGTATTACAACACAATGAATAGGGAATTCGTAGCCAAAATCACTGATCAATACCAAAAAAAGAAACTTAATTGGTGATTCCCTAAAAACTCTGTAGATGCATTACTGAAACCCTATCAGATCAACTATTGCCCCAAAGCTTTTAGCTCCCTTGGCTACATTCAATGGCGGAGGCAGGGCGGACACCGGCGGCCGGGAGTAATCGGCCAGGCGCCAGCGGCACAAAACAAGTGAAATTTTGGATATTTCTTGAGAAATAAGGAACTGACATAAAAACATTAGGAAAAAAAACAAATCAATTGAGAACGACAAGTTCAAACCGATCAAATTTGGATCTTTAAGAATTACAAACAAGACAAACGAGAGGAAACCTAGAGATACATACACGAAGTTTAAACCATTGTAGACTTTGGCGAGGCAGAGAAGATACGCCGCCGCCGGTGAAGAATTCTTTCTCCTTGGCAGTTTTCCCGAGTCCTGATTCTCTCTGGTTCTAAGCCTTTCGCTGTTTAGATCTACCGACCGACCTCACTCCACACTCTTCAGAATACGTGATAACGCAATCAGTTAAATTAACTTGGGCCTGTTTAAAGAAAGGCCCGTGATCGGCCCGGCTCATTAGATGGCCAGTTGAAAGAACTTGAACTTAAAAGTTCTTAAACCCTTGTTAAATTATAAAAGGAAATTCCGGTTGATACTCTCGAGTTTTTGGCTTTTACGAGTGGTGCCCTAAAAAAAACTTATTCCGTGTGGTACCCCTGAAATTTTGCAAAAGTCCGGCCGGTACCCTTACTTGTAAATTTCCGTTAATTTATAAGTAAATTAGTATGTTTTATAATGAAAAAATTTATTTTGTATTTAATTTAATTAAAACAAATTTTTTATCTAATAACAATGAAAATAAATCATATAAATTTTATAATAAATTTTATATCATATATATTTGTCAAGATTTTATGTTGTATAATTAATAGTTTTTAAGTTAAAACCAAAAATATTATAATATTTATATTAAAATAAATATATTGCAAGATTAACATTTTTCATGTAGATTTTATATAGTAATTTTGAAAATTTTAAACATGGATAGAAATTAATATTTTAATGTAATTCAAGAGTACCAAAATGAAAGTTCTATTATTTTATTTTTTTAAAAATCAAAATTATTGCATAAAACCTAAATGGAAAATTTTAATCATGCAATATATTTATTTTAATGTAAATATTGTAAAAAAATCAAACTTAAGAATTTAAATTATACAACATACAATCTACTTAACAAATATTTATAAAATATTTTATTTTAATATTTTATATGATTTAATTTAATATTTGTTGAACTAAAATTTTGTTTTAATTTAATTAAATACAATTGTAATTTTTCATTAGAAAACATACTAATTTAGTTATAAACTAACGAAAAATTACAAATAAGGGCACCAGCCGGACTTTTGCAAAAGTTCAGGGGTACCACTTGGAATAAGTTTTTTTCAGGGCACCACTCGGAAAAGCCAAAAACTCGAGGGTACCAACCGAAATTTCCCAATTAACAATGTTCTCAAACCCCCTTTTAAAGGAAAAGGGGCGATTTCACTTTTCGCTCAAAAAAAGCGTCTTCCCTTTGTTGTTTTTCTCTTCTTCTTTTTTTTTAGAAATGAGCTCCTAGCTCATTACAATTTACAAGCCACACCAACATAGGTCATCTGACTATTACAAGACCAATGATCTTAAAGAAATAAAAAAAAAACAAAGGTTGATGACTAAACATCAGTCTAAACTGAGAAACAGATAAAGGGTCGAAACAAGACCTAGGAGATAAACTATAAATAGCAAGCGAAGCTGAGGAAGATCAAAAGACCTTTCGGCCAGAAAATATGTCATTGAATAGCACTCCTTGAAGCAATAAAAGAAACCCACGTGAGAAATAAACGAGATAAAGTGATTGATATCATTTACAATTGTTTGGATTTCCCAATGATCCAAATATTTTTTAAAGAATTAATAAGAACTAAATTATCCCCTTTAACAATTAGATTTGAAATATGCACCACGCGTACTTATTTGTAGATCTTTTTTAGCCATTAATAGAACTCATTTTTTATACATAGGTTGTAATGAAATTATGTATTTGAAATTGTCAAAATATAAGTCATAGGACAATTTGGACCGATGTTGAATTATTTTGTAAAATTGAATGAAATAAAGTAATGTCATTAATGGAAACTAAACTTGAAAAAATGCCAATTCATAGGTATTGATTTTAAACTAGTATTGATTTTAAAAAATTCTCCGACAATTGGAGGTCCATGAGGTATTTGCATCATTTGAAAAGAGTACCAACTTTATAATTAATATCTAGTATTAATGATCAAAGATGATAAATTCATAGGCATGAGGTACTTTGATATGAATCACTTATTCAGTTATTTGCCAATTTTTTTATAACCAACCAACATCTAATTAAACTGAATCAAACACCAGTACATCCCAAAGTTCAGAAGGAAAGCTGAAACTGTTTGAAAAGAAAACAGGAATTGTAGGATGCCACCTACTCAACAAATTGGCAGCCCCATTAGCATCACGTTGAACATACTTTCATTGGCACAACAAAAAATCATAGCCCATCTCAACAACAAATGCCACCAATGCTCCCAGTGCAGTCCGAGGCAGGTTTCCATGTTGTAGCTTCTTGATCAAAGCCTGACAATCATATTCAACCTCAATCTTCTGAAAACCCATCTCCCTTGCTTTAATCAATCCACATCTAATCGCTTCTGCCTCAGGCACTTCAACATCTGATCCCATTTGAATCCGTTTAGCTCCATAGCAAAGAAAATTTCTCGCACAATCTCTTGCAATGATACTAATACAGCACTCATCTCCCCTCACTGACGCATCACAATTCAATTTTACCCATCCCCTAGCTGGTTTTTTCCATCTACTGCGCTGGTTATTTTCCACCATAGCCTGGTCAGGTTTTGCCTGCAGCTTCAAGAGACTTTCCACAGCACAATGTATGTTGTTCACAACCACAGCATGATCCGAACATTCCCCTTCAAAGACAAATCTGTTACGAGCCTTCCATACTTCACTCAGCACTACAACCCACACATTCTGCTCAAACTCAGTACACTGACTTCTCAAATGATCAGCCCATTCAATCATAGAAGAACAAATGCCACCTAATGCATCAACAGTTGGGAATCTTTTCCAAATAGGTCGGGCCAAAACACACCCTCACAAAGCATGCTTAACCGACTCAACTTGACCACAAAAATTACACAAATCATCAGTATCAATTTTCCTCTTTTCCAACGACTTCTTACAAGGAAGTGCTTCCCTACATGCTCTCCAAAGGAAGTTACGTGTCCTAGGAAGAATTTTTCGCCCCCATATCCATTTCCAAAGCTTCCTAGATCCCGCACTTTCTGACGACTCTCCCTCCCCAGCCTTCTTCACCTCCCTTTCTCGCCACATATGATAAGTCGATTTTATCGTGAAAAAAACATCCTTAGTGAAAGCCCATACCAGTTGCTCTTGAACCGAGCAGTCCACCAGATGAATGCCAAGAACTATCTCTGCATCACATGGCAACATAATCTCATTAACGAGATCTTCTTTCCATCACCCTTCATCCCAGTTAATAAGGTCCAACACCCTAAGATCCATAATTGCACCTATAAAATTTCCCACCGGCTTGAACGACGTTGGCCTTAGAAGCCATCTATCCTCCCATACATTCACCATACTCCCATTCCCAATCTGCCATACCAGATCGCTTTCCAAAACCTTTCTCGCCTTAAAAATGCTCCTCTAAGTATAACTTGGAGAATACCCTATCCCCGCTTGCAAGAAAGTTGAATTAGTGTAGTATCTTGCCTTAAGAATCCTGGACAACAACGAGTTAGATTCATTTAGAAGTCTCCAACCTTGTTTTGCAAGGAGAGCAAGGTTAAAGACTTCCAAATCACGAAACCCCAATCCACCTTCACACTTGGCACCCCCCATTCGGTTCCAACTCAGCCAATGAACACTTCTTTTATCCTTCGAGCTCCCCCCAAAAAACTCACACATCATCTTTTCTATATCCTTACAAAGACAAGTAGGAAGAAGGAAGCACGACATTGTATACATAGGCACGGATTGAACAACCGCTTTCAACAGAACTTATTTACCCGCCCTAGACAAATGTCTTGCATTCCAAGAGTTAATCTTTTTCCATACCTTCTCTTTCACCTGATCAAAGATTACTCTCTTGGATCTTCCAACCATAGTAGGCAACCCTAGATAACGTTCATGTTTCTCAACTTCATGAATGTTTAGAATGCCTTGGATAGCAAATTTCAGTCCCTCGCATACATTTCCACTGAAAGACAATTCAGACTTTGCAAAGTTTACTTGTTGTCCCGACGCCGCTCCATATTCATGGAGAATTTTTACAATTTCATGTGCCAGTTGACAAGTCGCACTTGCAAATAAAAAACTGTCATCAACGAAAAATAAATGTAAAACTTCTGGTGTTGTCCGAGCAATCTTAACACCCCTCCATCTGCCCTCCTTCTCACTTTTCCGAATTAAAGCGGAAAAACCTTCAGCACATAAAAGGAATAGATACGGTGACAACAGGTCCCCCTGTCTCAACCCTCTAGACGGAGTAAACACAGAAGAAGGACTGCCATCCATCAGAACTGAGAAGGATACACTTTGAACACATTTCATAATCAGCTCAATCCATCTCTCACAAAAACCAAGCAATCTCATACTCTGCTCCAGAAAAGACCATTCCACCCTATCATATGCCTTAGCCATATCCAGTTTCAGCGCCATTTATGCCTTTTTTCCGCTTTTCCTCTTCTTCATATAGTGAAATATCTCAAACGCAGTCAACACAATGTCCGTAATAAGCCTGCCAGGCACAAACGCACTCTGTGCCGAAGATATCACTTTGTCAAGTACCTTCTTCAACCTGTTCGCCAAGATCTTTGACACAATTTTGTATATAACATTGCATAAACTGATAGGTCTAAGATCTTTCATACGAAAAGGGACAGAAACTTTTGGGATAAGAGATATAAAAGTGTGATTAAAGCCCTCGGGAAAATCCTCACCTCTCAAAATATTAAGAATGAAAGAAATCACCTCTGGCCCGACAATATTCCAGTGTTGTTGGAAAAACAGCGCTGACATACCATCTGGGACCGGTGATTTCGTAGGATGCATTGAAAAGAGAGCAAGATATACCTCATCTCCAGTGAATGGACATGTCAGCTCAGCATTATCCTCATTCGTCAATAAAGGCGAGAGTCCTTGAGGAGCCGTTATGGAGTGGGTACTATGATCAGTTTTAAACAGCTCTTTAAAATATTCAACCTCCACTCTCTCCTTATTTTCCCTACTTCTCCAATCCATCCCATCGTCATCTGCTAGCCTTCTAATTTTATTCCTCTTTCTCCTCCCATTTGCTTTACTATGAAAGAAAGATGTATTTCTATCTCCCCATCTTAACTCGTTCTCCTTTGCCCGTTGAAACCATAATATTTCTTCCTTAGCCATGAGGTCATTTTCTTCCTCTTCTAACCTCCTCCTCAATCTCACAAGCTCCCCTAACATTCCCCTCTTATTCAGTCTTCTCAAATCCTCCCTCACTTTTTTCAATTTCTCTACTACATTCCCAAACTCTCGCTTATTCCAATCATTCAAATCCTCCATACATCTCGACATTTTCCCCATAACACCACTTTCCATATAACCTGCATTTGGATTTCTCCACGCATTTTCTACTATAACTCGACACCCCTCATGCATGGTCCACATTGCCTCAAACCGATTAGGTCTCTTTCCCCTACCATTGTCCATCCCCTCATCTCCTACCGTAAATACCTCGGCCATGATGAGAATATGGTCCGAGCCATCACGTTCAAGATGCCTAACTCTCTCACTCGGAAACATTCTCCTCCATCTCTCATTCCCAAAACCATAATCGAGACGTTCTTGTATGAAATCCTCTCCCACTCGTCCATTATCCCACGTAAACCTTCCCCCGAGAAAGGAAGTTCTTCCCTTGCACACTCCTCCACCATGCCCCTAAACGCCAGCATGCTGTCCAAATCCGGAACCTGACCCCCTTTCTTGTCTTCTCCCAAAAGAACTTGGTTAAAATCCCCCATGCAAAGCCAAGCATAACACACCTCCTCATTTAGCTTCTTAAGAAGCTCCCGTGTAAATCTTTTCTCCTCCTTTTTTATCCAACCATACACTCCAGTAAACCTCCATTAATCCCCATTCCCCAACACCACATTAGCATCAATATGGTGTTGAGTATAGGATCTAATTGCAACTTTTACACCCTCCTCCCACATGAGACATAAACCGCCTCTCGTCCCTACACTGTCAACCGTAAAGCAGCACTCAAAACCCATTTTTATCCTTATATCCTCCATCCTATTTCGATCACTCTTCGTTTCCATAAAAAAACCACCCTCGGGGCCTCCCTCCTCACCAAGCCGGTGAGTCGTCCAATTGCCCGGGCCTTCCCCAATCTCCGGCAATTATAGCTTAGGGTATTCATAATTCCCGGCAAGAGAGAATTTTGTTTTTTTACCCTCCCCAATCTCCATATCCACCTCCATAAAATGACTTTCTTCGTTAATCCCCCTTTTTTTGTTTGAGAGGCCAACTGGATCCTCCCCCCCCCCCCCCCCGCTCATCTCTTTTCTAGCCCTTCTTTTCCAAGAGCTTTTACCCCCAGATTTCCCCTATCCCCACATTAAATTTCAGCCTCTCACCCTCTTTTTCTTTTTCTTTTTTTGACTCCATATCATTAATAACCTTCTCAGCAATAACCCCTTGACTTTCAACCCCATTATTAGACTTTTCCTCCACACCCTCACTCTCCTTTTCTCTACCCTGCGTTTCATTAACAACAATTTTCTCCAGCTTCTTTTGTGCCTCCTCTACTTCCCCTACCACAACTATTTGCTTCCCTTTTTTCTTAGCTCCAAAACCCACCTCTTCCCTCACTTTTTCCACCAAACTCCCAACTACTGATTCATTATCCCCCTCATTCTCTTCTGCACCCTCTTTTTCATTTTTTCCATTTTCATTATCCTCCCTTCCTCCCAAGAGCTCCAACAAAGATCTTCTTACCGTACCCTTACTCTTCCCACTATGGCCTTCCCCACTTTTTTCATTAGTTTTTCCCCTGCATAATGCCTTTAGAATACTTCTCTCTTGATCTTTTTCATACTCATTTTGAGCTTGCTGTAATTTTAAGGGGATGCATTCAACCAATCTCCATATTCTTGATGAGGTATTTTCGGTGGTCGTTATACCTATCAAAGAATCCTAACTTAACCAAACTGAGTAGAATGGTAAGCAAGGGTCGATCCCACAGAGACTTGTGTATTTGCGTTATTACTTGTATGCCAAGTAACCAATGGGGGGTTTATTAATTGATTTATCTAACCTAATATGCAAAACTAAAACTAACTATGAATGCAAAAACGATTTGAATATATGAAAGACAAGCGTGTTCAACTAGTTAAATCCATCATAGATATGCTTATTGATCATTGATTCTTCTGATTCTCAATTCCCTTGAATAATCTATTGTGGATTGTACTCCTACTAAGGATTATGACCCAAACTTCAAATCTAGTTGAAAGAACTAACAGTCTAAACAACCCTAATCATTTAACAACCTAAAACAACGTCTAGATTCAATTAAACGACAGCTTTGCGAATCAAGTTATCAATAGAAACAAACACTTAGAGCAAACAGACATCTAAGTTATTTGTGGATTTATTCCCTTCTACAACTGAATAGCCCAAACGGGTCTAAACAATTATAGATGCTACTTTATCTAATCAACCCCGAACGGGCATTAATCAGATTAGTTGTAAATTAACCTAAAAATTCTATTAGGTGATCAATCTAACAAAACCCTCGAATAATTCTGATTCAATTAAGCACAGGGAATAAAACCTATTCAAGTTGATGAGAATCAATCAAACCTCACAATATTATGCAATCTATGATTTCAATAACTAGTCAAACACAAAGAAATTAGCAATGCATAATTAAATTAAAATCAAACTTACAAAGGTTCAAAGGTTCTTCCTTGAGAGAAAACCCTAGCCTCCAAAAGTTGATCAAAAGTTTTGATAAAAGATAGACTAACAAGAGTTTTAAATATGCCTCCCAAAATAATCCTTCAAAACCCTACAATTAAGCTTAAAAGTCGGACAAGATATAATATAAGCCCAAAAAGGTCGAGCCTAATTCTCGGCCCAAGACATCTCCGCGTAGAAAGCCCGATTGCTCGGTCTTGCACAATGCGCGGCCGCGCAATTATACCATCCCGCGCAATTAGCCTCGGTTCAGCATTCAAGCGACACTTCAGATGCTGTTTTGACCCCCTTCGAGTTGGAATTTGGACTCAGAGTAAAAACATGAATTGTATCTCTTTGAATTAGCTTTCCAGTGATACCAAATTCAGCTTCATCCGATCACTATAGATCCCAAACCAAGCATTGCAAGATAGAGGTGTCAAAACAAGAACTCAAATGCATAACCCGAGTTTAAGCGTTCATTTCCCACAAACTCGTGGGCCTTGGTTCTTGTAATCTTCACTTGAACTTCTTCAATATTCATCCATGTCCACCATAGTCCGCTAAACTCCATCCCATCCATGCTTGTTTACCTAAAGATCTGCAAAACCGAACAAAACAAGCGCAAAACCCGAATTTCCTAGATAACCTAAAAACCTGAGAACTAGACTAAACTAAGCTAAAACCATGCAAAATAAACATAAATATGCATCCTAAACACTACCTAAATGCAAGCTATCAATTCCTCATGCAACTCCCTCACTTTATCTTCACAGTCAAGCTCAACATGCCCTAGCTTCCCACAAGCATAACAAAAATTTGGCAGTTTCTCGTATTTCACGTCCACCCACATCTTCTTCCCTGCTATCTTCATCAGAATACCCCTTCTTAACGCCTTAGTTATGTTCACCATCACTCGCACCCTATGATTTCTTGCACACACCAAAAAATCATCTTCTAAAATCTCCTCAATCCCTCCATAAACTTTCCCAATAATCTCCGCCGTTTCAACTGTCATTGCCTCCAAGGGGAGATCATAAACTCGAACCCAAAAAGAAACCTTTTCGATAACAATCTTCGAAGGCTGTTCAATTCCTGGCTCTTTTAGGGCTAGTAACGCCTTGTTGAAAGTCCATGGACTATCCCTCATCACCCTCTCTTTTTCTGCCTTCTCTGCAAACTGGAACAGGAACAAGTTCGGCCTCAATTCCCTAAAGATGAACCCTTTTTTCGCTTTCCATGCTCCTCTCATCGTAGCCTTCAAAGCGTAGGCATTAAAAGGACGGTTTGTTAAAATCGTACCCACCAGAATCAAAGAGTTTCTATTCAGATTATGTTCTTCCTCTCCCACGCTTCCTTCAAATTTTGTGCACTCCTCCTCCATTAAGTGCAAATTCCTTCCTCCCCCATCCATCTCCACAACCACTGAAAAACCCAATCGTCGTACACACTCGATATCGGTGACACCCGCACGTGATGGCGGGATAACCCTAGATTCCACGACCAGACACCAGAAAGATGATTTGAAACGATTGGAGAACTGCACAAGTCAGTCGCCAATCACCAAAAGCTCTCTAGGGTTTTTCTATGTTAGTTTTGATAATCATCATATATTTGCCATTTTTTTATCCATGCACTTTTGAGAGATAAAAAAAAGCTTCTAAAGTAAGATATAAAGTTACCACATACAATAACACATACAATCTTGGGAAATTTAAAATTAATTCAAGCAGAGAACGGAAAACTAAGAGGTAGGGGGTTTTGAACTTGGTGTGAGATTTTTGCATTTACAATATATTTCGGACAAAAAGTTATTGAAACACTATAATATCCTTTTGTGAAGGTCCCAATAGAGAATCATAACTAGAGAATTGTTTACTTAAGTGGGTGTTTACGATTGATCTTATTGATTGGGCATGTCCCCTTTGATTACACATACAAATCTTATATATAACACGAGAGAAAACCTAATATTCCTTCCCTCACTATTTATGGATAATAACTTTTCTATCCTTGTTGTAACTTTAGCGGAATCTCTATCCTTATACAAAAGATCATGCTTCTAACTTGACAACAATTTCACAACATAGGACCTTCCAACAAAGGCACGACGAGAAAATAGGAACACATCAAACTTATATGTTATCAAAAGTAACAAAAAAACCATGTATGCACCAAACATCAGCAACAAAACCCAAACACCTGATCTCCTACACACCAACTAGTACCTAAAAACATTTAAATTCACAACCAACATAGTCACTCAGAACCATAAGCCCTACAAAACATTACACGATTTCATCCTTAGACACATCATGTTGATTTGGCTCACCATCATCCTGGAGAAGATTTCGTGGAGCATTGTTTAACCTAGATTGATTGCATAAAAGAACAACAACGCCCCAGCTAACACATAACCTGTATTATTTTCATAAAACAGACAATGTACACAATAATACTTTTAGTCATACGACACATAACAATAATAGAACATCATTTCACTTGAATATCAACCCAACCACTTTTCTCAATAGTGCTCACCTACCAATATCAAGTTACATAGAAATCGGGGCATTCTTCAACCGGAACGGAGTGTAGTGGTCGACGGCCTCCACCATTATTCCGAACCAGACAACACCAAAACAATTCCCCTTCTTACACTTGATCAAGCCTCCACTAGAGCACTTGCCAAAACGTTTTATTATAGTTTGAAGGGTCCCACCTTGTGATATGACTAAGCCAAGGATGTCTCCACCTTCTTGACTACCCCGTGACCATAGTGTATTGGTTGGTGTCAATGTCTAGGAAAACGATTAACATACAAAATTATAATCATCTACTAGTATACTTTTCAAACTATCAATTATTTCAAATATGCAATATAATAGGATATGGGGATGAATCCCAAAAATAAAGCTCTACACATCACATCTACATATCCAGCACACATCAAAGCTAATAACTAAATAAATCTAGGCGACTTACCTCAAATAAAGGGTTTCCAATGATATCAAACGAACTCGTCAAGCTAGTTATTATGAATAAGAGTAATGCTCATAAGAATGATAGTCTAGACAAATCAATTCAAAGTTCCAAGGAAAGGATTTAACCCGCCTACCCACTAGTTGACCTGATACCAGATATATAAATAATCTTGATTTTAACTATATAAACCTATCCAAAATAACTCCCAAATCCAAATCAAAACTCCTCTCCAAATTCCAGTTTAAACCCCTAATATATAAAATTTAAAGTTACAAGGAAAGGATTTAACCCGACTACCCACTAGTTGACCCGATACCAGATATATAAATAATCTTGATTTTAACTATACCAACCTATCCAAAACAACTCCCAAATCCAAATCAAAACTCCTCTTCAGATTCCATGTTGAACCCTAATATTTAAAAATAAGAATTTTACGAATATATAAATCCTTGGCCAAAATCCAAGCACCTCAAATCTTACAAAAGGGAAGAAGTAAGCACATATAATAATAAACAAATCCATAGCTAGTAATGCAAAACTCTCAAAACCAAACCCTAATACCAAGCCTAAGCCAGCCTGGTCCCAAATCCCAATTCTAATTAATTTTAAGACAAGCCTAGGTATAGAAATAGCTCACCAACAATAATGATCGATGGCGACAAGACGGAGGTGTGGTGGTGGCTTGGTGTTGAGAGGGTGATTTGACAATAAATAAAATTTATAGTCAAGACCCCGCTGAGTATAGGGGAGTCAGGATCGTTCCACGGGAAGCACTGCTATTTATTTACCAACTACAAAGAACAAAAACTAAGCAAAACAACACAAAACACCTACGACCAACCTCGTTAACGACTTTGTCAGGGTCGTTAACGAACCTGGATAACTCTACTAACGACTTCAAATACAGGTTCGGTACCGAGGCAACGAACTCAGTGACGAATGTAACGAAGAAAACTCAAATAGGAATAAAAATCTAGGACAAGGGTTACCACAACATAGCCGTGCATATAAACTCGTAAGAAGATAAAGATCATGCCTTTAAATAGATAAATTCATCAACTTTCGCTGACTAGCAAGCAAATCAATCTATTCTCATAAACTAATTCACTCAATTACTTGTTTTAGATCCAAAGCTCGGAAACTTTTGTAATCGAACAATATCAACCTTCAAGTCTATAACTTTCTTTCTCAATCAAGTTAAGAACTCAAATTACCTTGATTCTCATCTAGGCATAAACACAACAAGCAATCTAAAAATAGATAAAAGACATTCAACACTTCAACTTACTCATCAAACATGCATAACTATGCCGGGTTTCAACCCCGACCCTAGATAGGAAAACTACTCACTAATCATAACTATAAAGCAAACAACTTCAATAAGAGAAAACATTGACAACAAAAACTACTTCAAATTGATAAGAAAATTATTGTTTTACAGACTTCAGAAGAAACCGAAAAACAACAAGAATACCGAACAGAAGACACGATTAACGACCCTGGCTTTGCTCTCGTTCCACCTTGACTCGATGATCCTCCACTCGACTTCTCCTCTCTCTCTCGGCTCTCCTAAAAGCTGATCTCCTACTTGCCACCCCTTTCCAGGCTAGAAAGAAGGGTATTTATACTAATAAAGCTATCTAATAAAAAGGCTAGAAGATAAAAACTTTCCTAAAAGATAGAAACTAACCCTAAAAAGATAGAATGATAATCTAGAAAGATAACAAGACATAAAACATAAAATATAATAACCCTAAAACTTATTAAAAACCCTACCGACACGGAATTAACAAGATAGATTTCTGCACAGGGTCGGTGGACATAAGATCTCTCGAAAAATTCTATCACTAAGCCTCATTAACGACCCTTCACAGCCTCGTTAACGAGCCTGGATTTGGTTTTCTTCAATTCTTCAACTCTAAAAACCTGGACTTCGACTTCTCTATCTTCATACTCTTTCGTCTTCCACCATAGTACTCCATTCAGCTCCAAAAAGCGCTCCTTCCTTGCTCAAAACCTACAAAAAGACACAAAACGGAGTAGCTTCCATACTTTTCACAAAATATGCAAACTCATCCAAAAACACACAAAACTAACCCTAAAACTATTAAAACTAAACCAAACAAACTAAGAAAACACACTAAAAACTAGACTAAAAACATGAATATCACTTGGTGGTAAAGGCCAAGAGAGAGATAAAAAGTGGAGGAACGAATATGAGAGGAATTAAATGTTAAAGGTGGTGTTCTTCTCCCAATCCATCATATATACATATATATATATATATGTTAGATGTAAGTTGGCTACATAGATAAAAATAAATATTTTTTCTCTTTCTTCATTATATATGTAGAAGTCGGCAACTAATACAAAGTAATGAAATGATTTGGAAAAGTCAACTTTAGTTAGCTATCAAAGGGATATATATATATATATATATATATATATATATATATATATATATATATATTTAGAACAATGCTCTAGTAAAAACCCATCTTAGAGTAAATTATGTGGTTAATCTCTAACCGCCATATTTGAATGAATGAAGGGTGAGGATTAAAAAAATTCGGGCGCAAATATGTAGGATCGTTAGTGCTTAAACGAGTCGGCGACTCCTGCGAAGTTGTCGACTTTGAGTAACAGTAGAAGTCACCGACTTTGGTAAAGTCAGTGACCTTGAAATAAGCAGTGGAATTTATGAATTGCAAGAAAACATACTAGAACACAACGATGTATAGTGGAAACTCCTTGTAAACCAACTAGTTTACTCGGAGAAAAACCACTCACATTTGAGCTTCTCACTCGGTCGGATTTCAAGAGCACGTTCGGCTCACTCTATTGATTTCTTGAGTTGTTACAAAGCTCTCCCGTGTACAAGATTGAATCCCACAATCCTTGAACCAAGCTCTACCTTTGTCTCTCACAACTCTTAACCTCACGCTATGCCTAAGAACTCTTGACTACACCACACGATCGAATCCCACGATCGAGTCACTCGAACAACGAATTTTCTCTCACAAAATACACAAGATGCTCTCTTTTTCTTCTCACAAGATATGCAATATGAAACCCACGACCTTCTAACCTAAAAACATTGAGTATTTAAGCTAGAAGTCTTGATTAAGTGTGATATGGTTTCCTATTCGGTTAAGGAAATAATATCGCACATAATCTTACAAAATCTTTCCTAAAATAACATGTACGCACATATAAAATATCACAAGACAATCATTTCATATTCTTTTGATTTTTGCACTCTTTTATGATGATTTTCTCCATAAATAAACGCCCCAGCTGTCCTGTAAACAATCGCACACGATCTGTGCGTTCCTTCCATAAATAGTTTTTCCACCAGCTGGTCATGTCAGTGACTTTGTCGAGTCGCCGACTCAATATGCAACTTTAAAGTCACCGACTTCTTGGAACCATTAAAACACAACTTTTCAACAGTAGTTTCTTGCCAGTTGTCCTTTGTCAACGACTTCTTCTCAAAGCTTGATGTCGCTGACTCCTTATTCAACTTCTTTGTCGCTGACTTCTCTTTGAGTTTGGAACCATCACACACACTATTTTTCCAACAATATTTTCTCAACAGTTATGCTTGTTAGTGACTTTTTCATAAGAACTTCATGTCACTGACTCTCCATGCAACTTTTGTGTCACTGACCTTTGGAACCATCAAAACCAAATCTTCTAACAAAATAGTTTGTATAGGTGTGATACACTGAATCAATACTAGTTCCTATAGTTAAGGCATTATATATCACTCACTCTCTATATATCTTTAATTGCCAAGTTCTGATAAATGTCCAATCAATCTCGTTCTCTCTTCCTTGCCAATCGTTCTTCCGTCAACATCTTTTCACCGACGCCGAAATTTTCTCCTCCTCATTATCGTAGTGGTTGGTTCGGTAAGCACTCTACTCTCTTTGCCTTGGTGTTTGTTACCAACCCCGATTTCTTTGCAAAGAACAACAACAAAGCCAACATGATCAAGTTTCAGTGAATGAGCAGTTGGATGTGCTTGGTGGTCGATGCTCTCCCAATGATTATGAGATTTTTCAATCATCGTGTGTTTCTAATTTGAGTGTGCATTTGATTATTTGAATCGATTTGAATAAATTGATCTTGATTTATTGGTTGCATCTCTCACTACTAGAAAACGCGCGTATAACCAGGAAAATATAGCCAGGAAATTTAGGTGTGGTTAAGTTTGTGGGTAACTGCCACAACATCCCCCACAAATCTCAACTTTTCTGGCTATTTACCCATGAAATTCACGGTTGGCGCTACATTTGGGGGAATATTGTCGCGAAATAAACACACAGCTAAGTTTGATTCTAATTTTGTGGCCATATAGCCATGAAAATATGGGTTGCGGCTATAGTTGTGGCCATATTGTCGCGAATATATTACGAAGCTAAAATGGGATCTAAATTTATGGGAAATTTGTCGCGAAATAACCATGAAGCTAAGTTCGATTCTAAGTTTGTGGCCATATAGCCATGAAGATATGTGTTGTGGCTAAAGTTGAAGCTATATTGACGCGAATTTATGACGAAGCTAAAATCGGTTCTAAATTTATGGGCAATTTGTCGCGAAATAATCATGCAGCTAAGTTCGATTCTAAGTTTGTGGCAATATAGCCATGAAAATAAGGGTTGTGGCTATACTTGGAGCTATATTGACGCAAATATATTACGAAGCTAAATTCGGTTCTAAATATTTGGGAAATTTGTCGCGAAATAATCATGCATCTAAGTTTGATTCTAAGTTTGTGGCAATATAGCTATGAAAATATGGGTTGGGGCTATAGTTGCGGCCATATTGACGCGAATATATTACGAAGCTAAATTCGGTTCTACATTTATGGGAAAATTATCGCAAAATAATCACGCAGCTAAGTTCGATACTAATTTTGTGGTCATATAGTCATGAACATACGATTTCCGGCTATAGTTGAGGCTATATTGACGCGAATGAATTACGAAGCTAAATTCGGTTCTACATTTGTGGTCAATTTGACGCGAGTGAGTTTTTTTATTATGGATAGAAAAGTTCTTCCATAATCTCGGTTTTCATAAGGTCTAGTATGAAAACCGAGATTATGGAACGACCCGAACCAAACCGATTACAACTTAGGGAGAAAGAACTACTCCCTCCGATTCAAATTAATTGTCGTTTTAGCACTTCAAATTTGATCCATTTTATTTGTCGTTTTAGGTTTTCTAGGCAATTGATTAGGAGTGAGTTATGAGAATTGTTATTGGAATGTGTTTTTATTAATTAATGTTATTCATTCATTGGTTGAAAAAGGTGATTAGTGGTAAAATTTATAAAAAATTTACCTTTTTGAGTTTAGTTAATGCTTTTCTTAATTCTTGTGTCCAAAACTAAAACGACAATTATTTTGGATCGGAGGGAGTATTAATTAACCCGTGCTGAATTACAAAGAACCCCTAACCCTTAGTTTACACACAAATTCGATCAACAACTCCAAAGGGTCGAATTTACAACATGCCTGCAAGTATATTTATGAAAACAATGACAAGTCAACAACAATGATCAATTCGGTCATGCCTACTAATACTCAAGTCAACAAGAAATATGCATAGACCAATCTGATATTTTATATAGAGTATATTACATAGACCAATCTCAATTAAAACAAAAATAGTTAACATCAATTCCATTACAACATGCCATCATATGTCTTCATTACACGCACGGTTAAAACTAAATAATCAACCCAAACTCAGAATACAAGTAGTGAGCATGTCTTCATTCTTCAACTTCAATATCCATCCAAGATCAAAATAAAGTCCTCCTCCTTCAAAAAGAAAATCCTATCATTCACGTAAATCATTAGCAACAACATTAAAACAACCAAAAATATATATACAATAATACAAACAAGTGAGGTGAGTAGTAACAACGTTAAATCAACGAAAATCATTAGCATAGGCCAACAACAACAAAAGGCAGCAAGCTCAACCAGGAAAAGCTCAACCTAGAGTACGTTCAATTTTGAGCAGCAACTACCAAGTCAGTTTGACACAAAAACCAACTCAAAATCAAACTAAACAATTGTAAGAACCAAACAAAATCACGAACAGAAAATGAGCATTTTGAAAAAGCTCAACCAATGAAATCAGATTGAACATTTTCAAAAGCTCAACCTACTTATATATAATCATCTCGGTTACTCATATAGGAAAACAAATTTTGGCTCATTTACTCACATAGGAAATCAGATTTACTTTTCACCAACGAACAAATCAGTTACCTAGTTGGAAATCAAATTCAACCATCAAACAAATGAACAATACAAGAGGAGAATGCATCTAAATTTAAAAATGAAATTATCTTTGATTAGAAGCAAATAGTAGGTGGATTCCAACAGTCACACAATCACACAAATAAGGGAAAGAGAGTTAAGAGATTTACAAAATTCGAAGGTGGATTCGGGATTCCAACAGTGTGATTAAGGCGGTCTCCGGCAGCGACTCACCTAGAGCACTCCGATAGGCGACGTCGACAATCTTGAATCCGTTGATGGATGACTAAACCCTAGCACGGGAATGAGGTCTCAAGAGGGGAAAGCGAAGATATAGAAGAAGGAAAAGAGGAGGAGGGGTGAGCTTACCAACCACTGCGACGTCTACCGATCGACGAGGCAGAGACGAGGCGAGATGAGGCGGACGGCGGATGCTGCAATACCACCAGGTTTCGATCTCAGAAAGGAAAACAAGAGCAATAGAAGACAGAGATGGAGAGGAAGAGAAGGAAAAGAAGATCGACAAGCAAGACGAGATTTTATCGGCGATGTTGGCGCAAGAAATGTCGGTGGCGACGGACGGCTTTGAACAGCTAAGCCTCCTATATTTGTCTTAACACCACCGGAGCACAGAGGAAAGGAGATGAGCTTGATGGTGAGGGCGACGGGCAGCGAAGAAGAACAAGGTTGGGTCTCCTATATTTGTCGATGGTGAGCGGCGCTAAGGACAGAAAAGAAAGAGATAGAAGAGTAGGGCAAGAAAAGGGAAAGGGAGGGGGAAGAGAAAATGGGTTCGTGCTTGGATATATTAACAAAATATTGGGCTTTTTGGACCCAAAGACAAAGGAAAGATCAAATTGTAATAAAAAGAGGTAGATTGGGCTGATGGGCTGTTCGGCCCAAAAGTCTAAAAGTGCCTAAAAACTTATTGAATATAGGCCCAAACACGAAAGGAAGTAGCAAAAGTCGAAACGTTAATTAATTATCAATTTTTCGAAAGACCGAGTATTACATTTAGAATCGTTTATTCTTATAAAAAAATCGTTCATTCTTATAAGAAAACATTATATTCCTTAATAATCGTTCATTCTTATGAGAAAACATTATATTCCTTTAGAATCGTTCATTCTTATAAGAAAACGTTATATTCCTTTAGAATCGTTCATTATAATAAGACATCATTATAATTTAGAATCGTCCAACCTTATAAGAACTCGTTATATTTCTTTAGAATCGTTCATTGTTATAAGAAAACGTTATATTCCTTTAGAATCGTTCATTCTTATAAGAAATCGTTATATTCATTTAGAAACATTCATCCTTATAAGAACTCGCTATATTCCTTTAGAATCATTCATTCTAAAAAGAAATCATTATATTTCTTTAGAATCGTTCATTCTTATAAGAAATCGTTATATTCATTTAGAAACGTTCATCCTTATAAGAACTCGTTATATTCCTTTAGAATCATTCATTCTAATAAGAAATCATTATATTCCTTTAGAATCGTTCATTCTTATAAGAAATCGTTATATTCATTTAGAATCGTTCATTCTAATAAAAAGTCATTATATTCCTTTAAAATCGTTTATTCTTGTAAGAAAACGTTGTATTCCTTTAGAATCGTTCATTGTAATAAGAAAACGTTATATTCCTTTAGAATCGTTCATTCTTATAAGAAAACGTTATATTCCTTTAGAATTGTTCATTCTTATATGAAAACGTTATATTCCTTTAGAATCTTCCATACTTATAAGAAAACGTTATATTCCTTTAGGGTTTAGGGTTTAGGGTTTTAGGGTTCTTGTTTGGACAAATCGTTTATTCCTTTAGAGTCGTCCATTCTTATAAGAAAACGTTATATTCCTTTAGAGTCGTTCATTCTTATAAGAAATCATTATATTTCTTTAGAGTCGTTCATTCTAATAAGACATCGTTATAATTTAGAATCGTTCATCCTTATAAGAACTCTATATATTCCTTTAGAATCGTTCATTCTTATAAGAAAACGTTATATTTCTTTAGAGTCGTTCATTCTTATAAGAAAATGTTATATTTCTTTTGAATCATTCATTCTTATAAGAAAACGCTCATTCTTATAATAAAATGTTATATTCCTTTAGAGTCGTTCGTTCTTATAAGAAAATGTTATATTTCTTTAGAAACGCTCATTCCTATAAGAAAATATTATAATCCTTATAAGAAAACGTTATATTCCATTAGAATCTTTCATTCTTATAAGAAATCATTATATTGTTTAGAATCGTTAATTCTTATAATAACTCGTTATATTCCTTATAAGAAAACGTTCATTCTTATAAGAACTCGTTATTCCTTTAAAATTGTTCATTTTTATAAGAAATCATCATATTCTTTATAATCGTTCATTCTTATAAGAAATCATCATATTCACTTAAAATCGTTCATTATTATAGGAAATCGTTATATTCATTTAGAATCGTTCATTCTTATAAGAAATCATTATATTCATTTAGAATCATTCATTTTTATAAGAATTCATTGTATTCATTTATAATCGTTCATTCTTATAAGAAAACGTTATCTTCATTTAGAATCGTTCATTCTAAGAAGAAATCCTTATATTTCTTTAGAGTCGTTCATTCTAATAAGAAAATGTTTTATTCCTTTATAGTCGTTCATTATAGAAAACGTTTTATTCCTTTAGAGTCGTTAATCATAATAAGAAAACGTTTTATCCTTTAGAGTCATTCATTCTAATAAGAAAACGTTATATTCCGTTAGAATCGTTCATTCTTAGAGATAAGTGGTTATGGTTAAAGTTTAAGATTAGCAAAACCTAAACCTATATGATGATCTTGATATGCTTGATGTAGATAAGTACCAACCAGGGGTTCGGGGGCTGAGCCCCCGATAACACCAGGGGTCCTAGGGGGCGGGGCCCCCTAGTAGGGGGTTCGGGGGGCAACGCCCCTCGACGGTGGTCTCGCTGACCGGTCAGCGAGTTGGGGATCCAGGGGGCAACACGCCCCTGGCGGGGTTGGGGGCAGCGCCCCCAAAAAAAAGGTATACAATGTTTTCTGTATTGAAGATTTATTTTATTTTCATGTTAGATTAATATCGGTTTATATTGTTTATGTATGAATATAATTTTATAAAAGAGGTATAAAAAAAGGTATATAATAATGAATTAAATTGTTTATGTATGAATATAATTTTATAACTTTTAATAATCCTAATTATTTATTCAAAATGTGTTTAAATTATTTGTATATAGGAAAGTTTTAATATTAAATAAAGAAAAAATAAATTAGTAGAGAATAAAAATATTTTTATCGGGCTTAAAATTTTACTTAGAGGGAAGGTATATTTGAGGAGGGAAATGAAATTTTGAACCTGATAAAATGAAATTTTTAGCGGGCCCGTGAAATATTTTGGCGGATTTTTGAGAAGTCTAACCCTAGTTTGCTCATTCTTTCTATCCCCACTCTCGGATCTGATATGAGGCGCTCCTCCCTCCTCCTCCCTCTCTCTCCATCTTTATCCGTCTCTTTTCCTTCGTTGTTCCCAATTTCAGACCCGAAGCTCTCTCTCGTTCCTCTTCTCTGTTGCACTTTCTCTTCTTCACTTTGAGCCATCCTCCTTCACCAGCAAATTTCAACCGCCCCCTTTTCTTGCTATTGCGAGATTCTTCACCGCCGGCTTATCTTCTCTCCACTTCCCCTCACCGATCGCTCAAGACTTAGACGCTCTTCACTACCCCAAAACCCTAAAATCCGAGCCCCAACTGATCAATTTCGGCTTCTCTCTCAACGACTATGTTAATTTCGGCTCCAATTTCTTCTACCAGGAACCTCAAGGAACAGGGGCAACCCAAAGGATTTGCCTGGCTGGAGCAAGCCAGAGAAGAAACGCTCGGGGGAGAGAAATTGTAGAGAGGACGACTTCATGAGGTTTAATCTATCTTCATGAGATCTAAATTGTTTTTAGTCTTGCTTTTCTTTCAATTGGATTCCATTTCTCTTAACCCACCAACTCGATTGGGTGAACAAGGACGAAGAGAACAAGATGTCTTCAGCTTTATTGTGCCAATCCAACTCTACTGTCGCATATCCATGGAGGAGACTCTTTCCCCTGGCCCCTTGTATATAAGGTAATGTTTGATCTCTTCTCTGCTAGTAATCAATTCATGCTTTTCTTTTATGAACAAGAAATTGGAACTAGTTTCTTTAGTGCTTTCTACAGTCAAGATGGTTGATATTTTGTTTCTGTCATGTTCATTCATATATTTGGTTAAAACATTTGGAATGGGAAAACCTGTAAGTAAATATGCTCAATAAAATTTTCCATTTTACATCCTGCAATTGTCTGTGTTGGCAGGAGACCTTTTGCTATCCAGAGCTTGTATAATGATGGCCTCATTGAACAACATTGAGGTGAGAATTGGTACTATTTCTTATTTTATAGTGTGTGGAAAACAAGAAGAATTTAGACAAATGATGTTTCTGAAATATGCATAGTTTAAACCTTCGAGCAGACTTTAGATGACTATTCTTTTGCAAAATGGAACTTAAAAGTATGGCAACAGAAAAAAAATAAAGTCATTCTAACTATTTTATCCTTTACTTTTCACAATTACACTTGTAATCAAATCTATTATGTCATCATATAGGTTGTGTCTTTGATAGCTGAAGTGTTGGACAACCTTGTTAGGGGTGAAACAATGCAAATCACTGCATCAGTTGAGCAACGTGCTAGGTATGTAGATCCCTACGACAAAGTTGTTTTGGTGAACTGGAATATTGAATGTTCTACTCATAAATGATTTTCTTATAATACATTATGCAACATATCCCATAGTTTCTCATTTGGTGATTTGGCCACTCCCAAACTACAAGCCTTGTATAGCTTCTAAACTGCATTTGTGGTAGAGTTTTTCTGATTGACATGCTTCTTTGGTATTATGCTGACTAAAAGTGATGACAGTAGGCAAGTATGATATTTGTTTATCACTTTAAAAAGAGACTGCTTGTATATCTTGTTGAGTGTAGATCTTAAACTAAGCAAGCCAAGTGGAAATGACCTGCATATAGGAACATAGGAGGACCAGAATGGTGTGTTCATATCATGCTTTCATTTGCTGAAGTAAAATGCTAAACTTGCAGGTCCTTGACTATAATGTAGCTGTTGCACAACAGTCCATTGTGTATATTGGTGAAGTGGACAAGATCACATAGTTCTTGTTGCCCTTAATTAATTGAATATTCTTTACTTCTTTCTAAATTAGTTTCCTTACCTATGCCAACGTAATTTTTGCAGGGAAACAAATTTATTATTACTAGAGGATACATGAAGGATAAAATTAGAAAACTTCCCAAAAGAAAGAACAAGTGAATGTAAACCAAAAGGTGAAGGTCTTCAACAATCATATTTAAGCAAAGGGAAGTGGTGTCTTTCAAATAGTGGTGAAGGATTTGAAGGAGTGGGTATTGCAATTTCATGAAGACAATATGGATCTCACAATTTCTAAGATATTTTATATTGTTTGTATGTGTTGATAGTTGGATTGTTAGCATGTGTATGGACCCATTTTTAAACCCAGGCTTAGACCATATGGGTGAATTTTGGCTTTAGAACATGTATGGTTTAAAAGTCATGTGAATTTTGTATATTTTATGTATATTGGAAAATTGGTTATGCTATACATTGATAGTGTTCAAAATGCTAATTTGGTGTATTTCTTATTTCAATAATATGTAATTATAAACATATTTCGCCATGAAATAGCTACAGTACGATCTCATTTAGCCTCAAATTTAGGAACAATGAAGTCTTGGCTGAAGCCTAAATATAACCACAAATTTTGCCGAGGAATGTATTCGTAGCCAAATTTCGAAGCTAAATAGCCACAACTTTACCCACCAAATGTATTCGCGGCAAACTTTGATACTAAATGGCCACGACATGTGGATGATGAACACGACTTATTTCTACCGAATTTAGCCAGAAAAATACTTCGACGCTAAGTTTCTGGAAAAATAGACTCAAACTTAGCCACGAAGTGTTTCTGGCTATACCATGTATTTAGCAGAACATAATTTTCGTACCCAATATTGTGGTTACATAGGCACGAATCTATGGTTTGTGGCCAGTTTTCACGGTATGCTATACCCACGACCGTTTTAACCACAAACTTTTCGTCCTGGGAAAACTAGTGGATATCTTTGTGGCGAAGCATTATTCCTGGCTAACTTTGTGGCTTATCGCGTGCCAAAGCTCCTGGCTATAGACGCGTTTTCCAGCAGTGTCTTGTTTTTTTAGTCTTGTTTTAATTTGTAAATCGATTGATGTGGTGCATCTGATCAAAGAAGAGGATTGATTGATAGAGAAAGGTAGATTTTGAATTCATCTATGTATTATTTGTTATTCAAGGATGTGTTTGTTGTTATTCATACATGCGTGGCTTGTTATTCACACATGTGTAGTTTGTTATTCATATATGTGTTTTTAATTGTTATTCATATATGTGTGACTTGTTATTCATATACGCATGAATTGTTATTCATATATACGTGTTTGTTTATTTATATATACATGTCTTGATATTTATATATGCATATTTTGTAATTCGTATATATGTGAATTGTTATTCATAGGCGTGTGTTTTGTTATGCAGTTCTTTAATAATGTCTTGTCTTGCTATAAATTGTTTGTTATTCATTTATGCGTGTTTTGTTATTCATATATACATGTCGTGTTATTCAAATATGCATTATTTGTTATTTATGGATGTGTTTGTTGTTATTCATACACTCATGGATTGTTATTCATACGTGCGTGGCTTGTTATTCATATATGCATGTCTTGGTATTTATATATACGTGACTTGTTATTCATATACACGTCTTTTGTTGTTCATATATACATTATTTTTTATTCCTATATACATTGTCGTGTTATTCACATAGTCATGAAGTGTTTTTCATATATGTTTGTTATGTTATTCATATATGCATGATTTTTTGTTCATATAGACATGTTTTGATAACATAAATGCATGGAATGATTTGTTTTTCATAAATGCATGGTTTGTTATTCATGTATACATTTTTTGTTATTCATATATGTGTGATTTGTTATTCATATATGTGTGACTTGTTATTCATATAGGCATGGCTTGTTATTCATATATGCGTGTTTTGTTATTTATATTTGCATGTCTTCATATTTATGTATGCGTATTTGGTTATTCATCTATGCGTGAAATGTTATTCATAGATGTGTGTTCTATTTTGCATTTATTCAAGAATGTTGTGTATTGTTATGCGAGAAATGTTATCCACATATGCATTTCTGCAATGGTGTTATTCAGGAATGGTGAAAAGGTGTTGGATGAAGTTTGAAGACAGATTTATTTTTTATATATATTAGTGTACATTCAAATAAATAGATATACTTATTCAAATTCCTTGGAGTATGTATTCGAGACATAACACTTCTTAATGTTTTTCAATTTATTACATTTATATATTCAATGTCATATAAGATCCACATTTTCGTCGTATTCATTTTTGTTTTTAATATGTAATAATTCAACTAATAATCAATCGATATTCACAGTAAAATGAGTACTCATTCAACAATATAAATATTTAAACAATCATCTTCTATTGTTTAAATCAGTATATATTATTATCGAACGGTCATATATTCATATTCAAATCAGAATATGAAAATTACATTTGAGTTAAAAAGAACCTATTTAATTCTAAAATTATGTTTGAATTTTTAAAAAATGGCAAAAAAAACGGTTACAAAATTTTCATTCGTGAAAAAAAAAGATTTCATATGATTTTTCTAAATATTCTCAGCGGTTTTTACTCCCTCATTTTCCTAAAAATCAGCTTGTTTCCTTTTTCAAATCAACCTAGATTTGATTCTCTCTCATCATCCTTGCTCATTTATCCTATAATTATTATGTTGCTTAATCTATATATATAATTAAAACTGCTAAGGATTCGAGCCACCACATTGCGCCACGTTGGATTATGCCACTTGGCAATCCCATTTTACGCCACATAGGATTTTGACACGTGTCAATTTTTCCTTAATTCGTTTATTTTACATGCCATGTAATTTTTAAAATGTCATATTACACATCATCATTTACCACACATCAATTTACACGTCATTTAATAATTTACAAACCATTTTGTCTACATTCGTTCAATCTAATTTACAACAAACATTTAAATATATTGAAAGAGTAAAAAATCGATCATGGAAAACACAATCTATATATATATTATTAAAACCGCTAAGGATTCGAGCCACCACATTGCGCCACGTCGGATTATGCCACTTGGCGATCCCATTTTACGCCACATAGAATTTTGACACGTGTCAATTTTTCCTTAATTCGTTTATTTTACATGCCATGTAATTTTTAAAACGTCATATTACACATCATCATTTACCACACATCAATTTACACGTCATTTAATAATTTACAAACCATTTTGTCTACATTCCTTCAATCTAATTTACAACAAACATTTAAATATATTGAAAGAGTAAAAAATCGATCATGGAAAACACAAACAAGACTAAAATCACCAAAAATACTACTCTAATTCTGCTCATCTTCAACCTTTTTGGTTCATATGTCCTTGCTATCGGTAACCTTATCGATCGATTTCTCGCTATTTTGCAAAGATATCCGCATAAAAACATGCTTTTGTGGCTGATTTTGAGGAAATTGGAGCGAGAGATAAAGTGGACTCAAGAAGGCGACGAACAATGTATTTTGGTGAGACACTAAGGATTGAACAAGTTGGTAGAAGAGCCGATCAAAGGGGTGAGGAGTATTCTAAATTATATGTTTTTATGAAGAATACAATAGAGTGTTTGTGAAGCCAAGAACAAAAAATTCGATTAATTATTATGATTTTGATCCATAGTACGTATGATGGAACTTTAAACTTTAGAACCAAGTTTCTTTAAAAGTATAATAAATTCATGAAAAATTAATTATAATTTATGATCTAATTTAACAGACAAGATAGATAAGAAAAAGATGAAAATTTTGCTCAACCGATTGTTATGGTACCAATTAATTATTTCACCAAATAATTGAATTGGATTTGGATAAAAAAATACACTAACTACGATTTTCTTAGCACATTAGATACAAACTGGTGTAAGGGCTCGTACCCTATATGGGTTTTATAAAATATAAATAAAAGAAATAAATAGTCAAATTCAGAGTCAAAACTAATATTCATTAATGTTTATGGTTTAATTGAAAAAGTTAGTTGAAAATAAGTTTTCATTAATGTTTATAACTTTTCGAGGAAAAATTAGTTTTGGAGAGTCATAGTTGAAAATAATATTGCACATTTATTTTTACTCTAACATTTACCTTTATATAAAATATTTTACCTAGATCTTACCTAATAGTTTAGAACAAAAATTATTATATAAACTTTTTTAGGAAAATTTTATTTTTATCAAAATAATATAATTTAAATTTAATATTTTTTTTATCAAAATTAACTATAGATAATTAATTGTCTGTCTCTTATAAGAAAATGTAAAAGTTAATTTTTTTTTGTCAAAATTTAATTTAATCGTTTAATTGTCAATCTTGTAAGACATATTGTAAATTTATATCTTTTTTTTAATCAAAATTCTATTTTAATAAAATATTTTCCAAAATGGATAAAAGGCAAAGATAATGTAAATATTTATTTAATTATAAGAGCAATTTAGATTTTTATCATTTTTTATAAAAACTTATAGTTTTAAATTATTCAAGCAAAGTTTTTATCAATTTTATTAATGATAATTTGTTTTTAACAGAAATTTTACATAAATAGATCATTGACAATCTTTTAATAGATAATGTAAATTTCAATCTTTTTTAATTCAAAATTCAAGTTTTAAAAGAAATATTACGTAAATAGGTAAATCATTGTCAATCATGTAAGACATAATGTAAATTTCTATCTTTTTTAATCAAAGTTCTATTTTAATAAAATATTTTCCATAAATAATAAAAGGGCAAAAATAATGTAAATATTTAATTTTCTATCACAGACTATATCCAAATTTTCTATTTTAATTAAATATTTTAATATTGAGTGATGTGAATATTTTTCAATCTTATAGGGGACATGTTATATTTAATAGAAAACGGAATTTTTTTAGGATTTTAATATAGTAGAAAATATAAATTGAGTTGTTATATCAACAAAAGGGGTGGATATTTTTTAATGGTTATTTTGCCAAAAAAATTTGCCAAATCCAAATCTTATGGAGTAGAATATTTCACATGGATATAAATAATAATTTTATTATATGTGGGATCTACACTTATTTTTAACCAATAAAAAGACCCAATTAAATTTCAACCAATCAAAATGGGTTTAAAAAAAGGTCCAATCAAAATGTGGCATGTGTTATTAAGAATTTTTTAACCTCCGCTTTAGAATATAACCCGTCGTACCCTGCACGACTATGACTTGATTTTTTTAGATATATTATAAAAAAGATATTAATAAAAAAATATAATATAAAATTTAATGTAAGTAATTTATTTCCTATAATACGTATAAAAAGTATTTGGTTTTTGAAATCAAATAAAACAAATTAAATCTAGATTATTAAGTTTAAAATTGAAGATAAACATAGAGTATTAAGATAAAATAATCTACACTGCTATTTTTCCTTGACAATATGTCATAAATAGGTTTAATTCGTTATACCCGTTGTGCCATGCACGAATATATGGATATAATACTTAATTTATTTAATGAATAGTATTTAAATTTAATATAAAAAATAAATATAATGTAATTATTAGAAAATCTTTAAGGTGGTGAGCCAATATAACGTGAGGCACAACCAAATTTTTTAAGATGAGACCAATATAAGTTTGATAGCTTAATGATAATTTATTTATGAAAAAGTATATACAAAAATTATTTTAATTATAATCATTAAATTTTATAAATGTTAAACAAAATTATTTAAAAACCCAAAAATAATGTAAATTCTTTAAAAAAATTAATTAAATTCAATTATTTAAAAATATTTTCAATAAAAATTTAATACAATAATTAATAATAAAAGATTAAAAAAACATTAATGAATATATAATTTTTTTAAAGATAAGAAAATCTTTTATATTAACATAAATAATCCAAAAAGGAAATTAAGGAAAAGATAATATGTTTTTTTAACAAAATTTACTTTAGGAAAAAAAATATATACAATTTTTAATTTTTTAATCTAAATTTGATTTAAGATAAATCTTTTACATAAATAGATAAAAGGATAAAGATAAAATAAATTTTTTATTTCTTATTAAAATTTGAATTAATTTTTTCCAAATATAAAGTATAGGTTAATGTTAGTTTTAGATAGAAAAAATTAATAGTAAAAATATTTTCCTACCTTATTATGATAACAATTAATCATTATATATTAGAAAAATGTTATGTTTTATTTTTCCTTTTTTTTAATTTTTTATTAAATATATTAGAACATTAATTGTTATAAAAATAAGATAGATTTTGAAAAAAGAAAAAATTATAAATAATAAAAATACAAAATTACTTTTTAAATATAAAGGTAGGCCAAAATTGTTCTAGTAGGTCGAAAAGGTTTGACTTTAATATATAGTTATAGATATTTCAAAGATATTATCATTTATATGGCTATTTTTATTTCAAAGATCTACATGTGACCACATGTTCATACTTTTTCTTATATTTTTGTAATTTATCTTTTACAAATATGATAAATATAATGTCCTTTTTATCTATATAGGCAAAATATACTAATATTATTTTATCTTTATGTTTATTTGGAGATAAGTTTTTACAAATATTATTTTATCTTTATGTTTACTTGGAGATAATTTTTTTGCATAAATAACTATAAAAAACTATTATTTTAATAAAGGGGTGATGTGACGCAATGTGATGGTAGAAATTGTTTTGTCTTTAGTTATTAGTAATAGATAGATAGATAGATAGATCCTCTCATGCTATATGTATATCTATATATTTTCCATTTTTACAATTTGAGTAGAATTTGTTTATTGAAGATTCGATTTTTTTTCATTGATTTGTACAAATTAAAAAGATAAGATTTGCTAGAGAAGATAGTGGAGATAGTTATTCATTAATATAGAGGCCGATTCACATGGAAATGAGTCTTATCATGAAAACTAGAAACAAATGAGGACCCTTAGATTTGAGAAATGAATGACTAAGATTAAAAGAGATAGGGGTAAAATGGTAATTTTTACAAAAAAATTTTAAAAAAAAAATAATAAAAAAAAAAAAGTTTTTTTATTTTCTTAGTTTCGCTTGTTTTTGCCAAAAACACGAAATTTGATTTTTTACCTTACGTTCACATATTTTATGCATATGTTCACACTATTATAAGACATGTTCACATATTATCACATTTTTCAGTTTAGAGATTTCATAATACGTTCACATATATTACAAGCGTGTTCACATATTAGTACTGTTTGTTCATATTTTATGGTCATATGTTCATGTTCGATTAAATCATAATACATGCGTTAAACGGCTTAAAAAAATTGACAATTTTTTATTTTTATTTTTATTTTTTTGCTTATTTTGCCAAAAACACGACGTTCGACATTTTACATTCTGTTCACATATTTTATACACATGTTCACATTATTACGAGGGCTGTTCACATATAACCGCATTTTAACTTTAGAAAATTTAGTATAAGTTCACATGTAATATAGGTACGTTCACATATTAGTATTGCATGTTCACGTTTTATGGCCTTATGTTCATACTCGATTTATATCATTCTACATACATAAGAAGACTTACAAAAATAAAGTATGAAAACACAAAAAAAAATTAAATTTTTATTTTTATTTTTTTAATCGGATGGCCTAGTTTCATTTCTAGTGTTTCAATCGGATGGTCCAGATTCGTTTCTAGTTTTCATGATAAGCTCCATTTTCTTTTGATGCAATCTCCGTTAATATGTATGGTATCTAATTACGTAAATACTGTATTCTAATTTATTAATTTCTCAACAAAAATCTCATTATTTACTATTGTTTTTATCCACAATTATATTCCATATATCTTTAAATTATAATATATACAATACCGAGGTTGCGCAAGAAAATGGCTCCAAAAATATGTAACTTACAATCTAATAAAATATGTAACTTAATTTATTCCATCACACTAATAAATTGAAATTTAAATCAATTCAAATATTAAAATAAGTTATAAATAATTTTTGAATTGTGATATTGTTAAATCAAGATTTTTAAAATTTGAAAATTATTTTAGATGAAAAGGTTAAATTTAAACTATTTTGGGGAGAGTGGATCATATGAAAACATAGCTTATCCTAAAATCTGGAAATGATTCTCCTCCATTAGATTAAGTAATATAGACGGATGTGATTCACGCGTGCTTTCTTTTAATTTTTAAATTTCAGGTGCAAAAACGCCATTTGGCATGTTCTAATTTTCTTATCAACCATGCTCCCGCAACATGAACAACCGACTTCCAACTTTCAAGTATGTTCGATCGTTCTCTTCGATTGGATTTTGAATTTGGATCGTTCCTCATGTTCTAAAGCCCATTCAATTAGTTTATCTTCTTGCTATGAATCCAATTCAATGTATGTGGTTTCATTCTCTTTCGATTTTGTTTTTTCGCTTTACTAAATTTTAGATTTGATTTCACCTTTTGAATCTCAATTGGCATAAATATGAGTGTGGATCGAACCTTTTTTTTGGTTGAAAGTGTGAATCGATCCTAAGTTTCAAGTATATAGTGCTTTCATATAATTTTTCAGTGCACATTTTTGAAAATTGTTTCTATGATGTTTTGGTGGAAGATTTTTTAGATGCACATAACATGTTCGATAAAAGTCCTAAGAGACGAAAGTTTTCTTCTATGTTGAATTGGATTTTACGTGAACATATTATGTTGTTATGTGAATGTATTATGTTGTTAAGTGAACTTCATATATTTTTGTGTGAACCTTACATCAAAATGGGTGTTCTTTTATTTAATTTTGTGTACATTCTGCCTTTATTGTATGCTTTCTATCAAGTTCTATTGATTTGAGTGATGAAATGTCTTATGCTTGTAGTGTGGATAGTGTTGATGACACGATGATTTAGAAATACAGATTTAATTGGTTATCATTAAGTCGATCATGGTACATTATCTTGGCTATTTGCTTGTTGTCACTAGAAATAATCATGAATTATAACTCCATTATACTGCCTTTAGCATTTCCTATTAAGTATGAAGATTAATTTTAAGCTTGTATTTATTTTCATATATGCAAGATTTTTGGTGGTCATGGTAAATTTTGTAATGAGAGTATGATCTATTGTTCTTGTGCAATCCTTGTAAATCTCTAGAATTTCATTGATATTGTACTTGTTGGTTTTCAAACTAAAATTAGTGTCGATAAATTGCAAGTCACTTGAATATGGTGAAGCCTTGTTTTGAGGATGAGAGCTCTAGGTAGGAGGAGTATGAAAGTTGGAGATGAAGATACTTGTTAAGGTTGCAAACAATAGCATCGTCCTTGAGTTGGAAAGCTCTTACACAATTGAAGATGTGATGATCATAATTCAAGCCAAAGAGGGCATTCCAAGTGATCACCATGTTCTAATTTTTCTTCATACATGGTTGTCAAGTTGGAGTATGTTGGTAAACTATAACATCAAGTATAAATCCTCATCGACTTGGGCTATACCATCACACTCGATATGACAAGATTTGACACAATTGGAGATGTCATTTCAACTCTCGAATTCTCAGAACTGATTTTACCTTTTTTATTCATTTTATTTCAACGCTATAATAAACGATACATCTTCATTTGAGTTATCGTTGAGTTTTTTTGATAATTCATGTGTTTGATACAAGGCACGTGTTCTTCTGGCCTCTTTTATTATAGTTAGTAGTTTAATTTTTTATTTCATACTATATGTGAACACAAGTCTTAAATATTTGAATACAAATGCTAAATATGTGAACCTACAACCACTATATATGAATATTCACATTTTTTGGTTCAATTTCATTTGTTTTCAACTTTCATGTATCAAGTTTTGTTACAGCCCTTGCTAGCATAGTTAACCAACAAACATATAAATCATAAGACCAAGCTTGTTATATTAATGTGCATGAAATACAATAAAATAAACATGAACATACATAATAAATATGTGAATGTGGACATAATAAACATGAACCTAACCAAACTGGGTTTCAAACTTCATATGTGAAATAGTTTTGTACCTTCTTACAAATGTCATTCCACGTCTTTCTATTTTTCTACTATCCCACCAACATAACTTCATCTCAGTTCATTAGCTTAACACCAACCATCTAGATTCTATATCATCATAACTATCTAGTTATTTTCAAAATAATTGCTTTCTTCAATGTTTTCCATTCAAAATAGAAGTAGACCATTTGCATCCTCCAACTTTCTTTGACTATTTTGTTGGTTGAGTCGCAAGATCATTCAAAATTCCACCATCTTCTTCCAAACTTTGGTTGCTATCATCTCTAATATTTTCACCACCAACTAGTTCAACTAGATTGTAATTCTGGTTCTGACTATCATAATTTGATGACATGCCACTTTTGCTTTCTATATTTATATTAAAAAACAGGAAGATATAAGATGTTGGTTTTTAGGGTTTGCATGCAGTCATTCTAGTATGTTTACTTTGTTTAAGTTGAAGGGAAGTCGACCCTTGTAGATCCATAGGATAATCAAGGCAAGACGAGTAGACCCATTGAAGGGTAGTCTCGTGGGTGTAGGCCCGAAGGCAATCACCATCGACCCTTTGTTCATGTTAAGTTAATCGACTTGGATAAAGGCTACGAGTCACGGGATGAGATCCCGCTTTCCGTCAACGTATTTTGCCCCTATTCCATGCCAAGGGTTGTGCAATACCGCTGTGGGATAAAACGTAACAAAATGAACCGATGGAAGTGTTGGCAAGACACAACCATTGAGAACAAGCGTACCTTATTCGAATCTATTGATTCCTCTTCGCTCTTGACTTGAACCAAGTCATCTTCTATCGACGTATGGGGTTCGTCCTTCATTTGAACATACTGCCCATGCCACGCCTTTTGAGGTTCCTTTCTTGATGATGAACATCGATCCATGACACCACACTCTTCCTTGAACCACTCGTGAATTTTCACTCAAACACGACTAGTCTTACTCGACTTCTAGTGTGTTTTCTTCACCGATTTATTGTGGACAAGATTCTGGTTTCTCTCACGTGTTTCATGTCCAAAACAGCCGACATCTTGCCCTTAAATAGGCGTGAGAAAATTGCCCTAAACTGCCATGAATGGCGGTTACAATCGGTTGCATACATGGGTGGCCGAGAGTGATTTTAGGGAATTGGTTGTAACTTCCTTTCCCTCTCTCCTTGTCATCATGAGGGCGTCCACATACATTCCCCTTGGACTCCAAAATGCTTTTAATTTCAGCAAATAAAAGGCCCAAGAAGGAAGCTCAAAAATCCAATCCAAAAGCCCATATGCACGGCCCAAATGGCAAGGCACCAAGCCCATGCCATGCGTGCATGCATGCGGCCCAACAGCCCATGGGTGCGCCCCTTGGGCCGGCCCACCACCTAGCTAGCATAGCTAGGTACCTAGCTAGGTCACCTAGGTAGTGTCACTACCCCTTAGCTCCATGAGCTAGCATCTAGCTACTTGAGCTGGCTTGAGCTAGTGTGAGCTAGGTTGAGCTGAATTTCTAACTAGTTGAGCTAACTTGAGCTAGTGTGAGCTAGATTAAGCTTCCATGAGCTAGTTCCTAGCTACATGAGCTTCTTATACAGCATGTACAATGAGTCTTGAGCTTGTCCAAGCTCCTAGAGTTCACTCTAAGCTAGTATGAAGCTTACAAACTTCTTTCTAGCATATTTAACCATGTGCCAAGCTAAACTCAAGCTTTGGTTCTTGCTTAAAGCATTTACCAAGCTTAGAGAAGCTTCCTAATTCATATTAAAATATGCACAAAGGTGCAAGACTCAATTACAAATCTCAAATACATACCTTAGGCTCAAAACTAGTGCTCGACGCCTTGGACAAATGCCCTAGGCGCGCCGAGTGCTCCACCGCAGCCTCGCATGTGCGTCACTAGCCACTCCGCGTCGTCGCACCACCCTAGGCGCGCCCTTGCAGCCGTGCGTTGAACCTCATGTTCACTCACAAGGCGCGCCCCAACCTATGCTGAGCCTCGAACCTCAACTTCGAGGTCCTCGTCGTGCCCCGCGCTTGCATCGCACCATTGCATCGTGCCGACTCCGAGCGACACCAACCACAAGGCGTGCCCTTGCCATGCGACGGTGCACACGAGGTTCTTTTGTCTCGGTGTCGGTGTGCAACTCACTTTTGGATCTAAGACAATTGTTTAAACCATCATGGAAAGTCATATATGTCAATACTCCAATCGACATTACCAATATGACTCAATAACCTCAACATGCTCTAATAGGGATTTGATGACTTGACACAAATCACCAACATAAGATATTAACTTTTTCAAACAATACGAACATGTGGACAAAATACATAAACCTCTTAGTGTTATACATGAACCTTTAAATAAAATATGTGAACACATATCTTTTTTATAAATTATATGAACCATGTTGACATTTGAACATTCAAATTATGTTTATGAACATGTGAACAAAATAAATCAACTTTTAAATGAAATATGTGAACATCTATAATAAATCACATTCAGACCAACAATACAAGTATTGAAAGCTTCGAAACAACTTAAATATCAGTCTGAATATGGTAGAGAATAACACATTCTCTCTATGTTTTCAAACTAAATAAGATTACAATAAATGTTCCTCTCAAATTGTATCATCACTGCTCAGATCTCTACCACAAAACTCTAAAAATTCAGCATCCCCCATATCTCCACTCCATTTTTTTAATTAGTTTACTAATCATCACCTAAATATCAATTTAAGCACACAACAATGCACCTAAAATAAACTTTTTAGATTCCTCTCAATTTCTAGAATCAAAATCTGGTTTGGTTATGAACCCTAGAATCAATAAATTGGAAAAAGAGAAGGTCTTCTTACCTTATTTGGAACCGGATTTTGACGATAATTGCTTGTAATCGATCATGGACATGATTTTGATCTTCAATTAAGCCTTTGAACGAAAGGGGAGATGGGAGAAATTGAAGGATTTCATTCGATTTTGGGAGAGAGTTGAGGAGTGTTCTATTTGGAGTTGGTTTGTGAATATAGAAGGGTATTATTGACTATTTTAGAATGTTTTTTAATGATATTTACAAAAATGCCATTAAAATTCATACAAAGCAGTGCGTGTCCCTCTTTTTTCTTATTTCCCCCACATTAATCTCAGCCTTTCATTAATTCCATGTAATGGCCCATATTCATTTTTAGTTTTTAGGATAAGTGCCATATCCACTAGAATCAACCTCCTAATTTGGGCTGATAATCCGAGATGATAAAGATTTGTAATCTACAATCCTAACCATTTAAAGAATCAAATAAATATGTATCCAAATATATCAATTACAAATGTAATCCTAACTATTTAGGGATGATAATCGGAGTTTGCTTGGTCGACCGTCAGGCCATCACCGGTTCACACACGCCCCCCTTGTTCTCCCTTCCATGTGGTGTAGGGGTGTCCATAAAAAACCGAAACCGAACCGAAAAATCGATTATTTTTAGGTTAACCAAACATACTTTTTTCGGAATTTCAGTTTGGTTAATCGAACCGAAAATATTTTCGGTTTATCGGTTCGGTTTTGGTTCATGACTTTACATATAACGGTTAACCGAAAAACCGAAAATATATTAATATTTTTTTCAAATATTAGTTATCTTTGATTTATTTAGTGGCTAAACTCTATGATTTTCAAGGTGTTAATGTAGTTTGAGTTTTTCCTTCTTCAATTTTAACAATTTACACACTATTTTCCCACTTATTATTGATATAAGTGTCGCTTATTAAATTTGATGGGATAAAAATTAATACACACAAATGTTTGATTCCACACAATATAGTATATACTCGCGATATTTGTTCACAACAGCCAAAACAATATGATATAAGTACATATATAAAATAAAAATATTTTTTGATCACTTTTTTTATTCAAATTTTATTATTTTAGTCTTAATTTAAGGTAAAATTACATAAACGGTTATCGGTTGATCGAGAAAACCAAACCGAAAAATTGGTTAACCGAACTACAGTTAACCGAGATTCACGGTTCAATTTCAGTTCATAATTTTAACTAACCGAAATCATGGTTAACCGAACATTGGTTAACCGAAATCTCGGTTAATCCGGTTTGGACACCCCTTGTAGTGGGCATTTGTCATTGAACCTTGGTCAGTTCGCAACCGTCGTTCATATGGTTTCCGCCACCTTGCCACCAAAGATTGTGATTATGCGTCGGGAAGGGAGGGGAAAGTCGACGACTATAAAATTTGGAAGTAACTTGAGTTGCGTAAAATTCAGTTGTAATTTTGAAATTCACCTCTTAAGTTGTTGAAAGAACCCTAGGCAGAGTTCATAAGAAAGAGGGAAAGGAATAGATTTGTAATTGGTTTTTACTATAAATTTAAATTTAAATTATTTATGATTATATTTAGATATGACATGTATATGACAGAATAATGACGTGTCGATGACATGGCGTAGGACGTGTAAAAATTATATGATATGGGTTAAGGAAAAGTTGACATGTGGCAAAATCTGAGGTGGAGTATTCTCGAAACGCCATGTGGAAAAAGGTGAGGTGGAGCGACGTGGTGGCTCTAAACCTTATTGTTTTTATATATACTAGTTGTACCCGTCGTACCATGCACGACTACGATTCATTATTTTATAGATATTATAAATACGATTTAATAAATAAAAATTTAATATAAGTAATTTATTGCTCGTAGAATGTATAACTTTTTAATCAATAAAAATGATTAAAATTAATGTTGAGAATGAAGATATATTATTAAGATAAAATAATTACATTTCTCTTTTTCATTGATGATATTTCATAGATATTTAATTAAAAAAGAAGATAAAATATGAATAAAAAATTTATATATTTAAATATGGAAGAGATAAGAATTTAAAAAATAATAGTAAACTTGATAAATAAGATATAATAAAGAATTTAATTAATTTAATTTAAGATAGGACCAAACTCATTTTGTGGTTCGATAAAGTAAAGATTAGATAAGATTAAATATTATATTATTCCTATTTTATTACTTTACATATATGTAAATTTAGAGATTATCAAATATTTCAATATATCTATTAAATATTTTATTATCTATTTTTTATTAATTTTAAGCATTATAAATATATATCATTAATTTTTATTATAAAAGAAAACCAATATATATCTATAAATAAATTCGTCAAAAGATATATGTATAATGAAGCTTTCAAAATATATTGTTATACTAAATAGATATTTATTTGATATTAGATATAAATTTAAATAGTAAAAAAAGAATTTAATAGAAAAAAGTTATAATAATAGAAATTGATATTATTTTTTTAAATATGAGGTTGGACCAGAATCGTTCAGGTGGCTCGAAAAGGTATAGTTTTAATATATAGTTATAGATAGATCATTATCAATCTTGTAATATATAATGTAAATTTCTATCTTTTTTTAATCAAAATTCTATTTTAATAAAATACTTTTCATAAATATATAAAGTTAAAAAAATAATGTAGATATTTATTTTATTATCACTAACTATATCCAATTTTTCTATTTTAATTAACTGTTTAAATATTGAGTGATGTGAATATTTTTTAATCTTTTAGGGGACATGTTATCTTCTTATTAATATTTATGGGATTTGAAAATGGTAGAAAAAATAAATTGAATTATTATATCAACAAAAGGGGTGATGTGGTGTAATATGGTAACAGGATTTGCTATCGTTGCAGTGTATAGTAATATATAGATAGATTAGATTTTATTATTATTTCATAGGTATTTTGGAGAAAAAAATTGAAACAATGAGATATTTTTTAGAATTGAATAATTTTTTTCTTTATAGTTATATTTTTTAACAATAACATATATATATATGAAGATTTTTAAATAAATATTATGAAATATTTCATATATTTTGTATAATCTTGTGGAAAATAACAAATTTGTAGAATTCGATATTTTTATATATTTAATGGTTATTTTTCCAAATCCAAATCTTATAGAATATTTTACATGAATATAAACAATAATTTTATTACATGTGGGGTCTTCAATTATTTTTTGACTAATAGAAAAATATCCAATTAAATTTAACCAATGAGAATGATTTTAAAAAAAGGGGTGAGGTGGTCCAGTCTAAAATCAACATGTGTCGTTTAATAATTTTTTTAACATCCGCATTAGTATATAGTTACTTGTTGATGACCCGGGCCTTGCTTGGGGACTTTTTTAAATAGAAATTGTAATATGTTATTTAAATATGATATATGTATTCTAATTTATATAATAAAAACATTATTACAAATAAGTAAGTTAATTATAATAATATATTTTATTATTAAAATGTTTACAAATATTATCTTATTCTTAAAAATGTTATTTGTAATAATTATAAAAAACATGATGTTCTTAATTCGGTGAGTTGACCCGAACCTGTACGAAACTCGCAAGGAATTGACCCAATCAACCCGTAAATTTAAACTACATGAACTCGTACGCAACTGAACCTGAAATAACCGAACCTAAACCAATTATTGTATTATTTCTTTGTATTTGTTAAATTTTGATCAAATTGATATATGTAAGGATATTTCTAAAAATATATACGTATCTTATCTACAAAAACTATCATTTCTAAAAAATAATTATTAAAAATTTATATATGAAAGAATATTTTCAAAAAATTAGACATATCTTATCTAAAAAAAATATCTTATCCTAACTATTATAATGATTGATTTTTTTCTTTAATATATAAATATAACTAATTTAAAAAAATCCAATTATATTTCAACCAATTAGATTGATTTAAAAAATGGATGATGTGGTTTAATGTGGTACTTTTATATATTATTTTAACCTCCTGTATAGTATATTGTAATGATGATATAAAAAAGAAATAACATTTTGTATAGAAATATAAAAAATTCTTATGGATAAAATTATGCTATAAAAATGTCTTATATACTTATGGATAGTTAATATCAAAAACCTAAAACTTTAGTACCGTATTAAAAAATATACTTATGGATAAAAAGTTAATTAAAAATAAAAAAATTAAAATTAAAAATCCAATAAATATAGTCCATTTGATTAAATAAAGTGTCATATATATGGATAAAAAACTACACTAAGGCAAATTTTAAAAACATTTACATGACTATATTTTCTTATGGATACGAAATTAATTGTCATATATACAAACTATAATATGGATCAAAATTAACATTAAGACAAATTTAAACAAAAACTATCTGACTAAATTATATAGTATGTATATAAAATTATATGTACGATATATATGGATAGATTTAAATTCTATGGATAGAAAATTGATGTGTATATCTATTAATAATAAGTAAAACCGAAGCAATTTCTGCCACCAGCCACATCACCTCTTTATTAAAATAATAGTTTTTTTTATAGTTATTTATGCAAAAAAATTATCTCAAGTAAACATAAAGAGATAATAATATTTGCAAAAATTTATCTCCAAATAAACATAAAGATAAAATAATATTAGTATATTTTACTAATATAGATAGAAAAAGGACATTATATTTATCATTTTTTATATTTTTTAATCAAAATAAATAACTATTAGTATATTTTTTAATTTTTTTATCTAAATTTGATTTAAGATACATCTTTTACATAAATAGATAAAAGGATAAAAATAAACTATTTTTTTTTAATTTTAATTAAAATTCGAATTAATTTTTTTCAAATATAAAATATAGTGTAATGTTAGTTTTAGATAGAAAAAATAATTTGGATCAATATATGATCTGAATTATTTTACTAATATAGAAAAAATAATTTGGATCTAATATTAGTATATTTTTTAATTTTTTTTATCTAAATTTGATTTAAGATACATCTTTTACATAAATAGATAAAAGGTAAAAATAAACTAATTTTTAAATTTTAATTAAAATTCGAATTAATTTTTTTGAAATATAAAATATAGTGTAATGTTGGTTTTAGATAGAAAAAATTAATAGTGAAAATATTTCTCTACCTTATTATGATAACAATCTATCATTATATATGAAAAAATCTTATGTTTTATTTTTTCTTTCTTTTAATTTTTTATTAAATATATTATAATGTTAGTTTTTATAAAAATTAGATAGATTTTTAGAAAATTTAAAAGACAAAATTATAAATAATATGAATACAAAATTCCTTTTTAAATATAAGGTGGGGCCAGAATTGTTCTAGTGGATCGAAAAGGTTCGACTTTAATATATAGTTATAGATAGATCATAGATAGATATTTAAAGATATTATCATTTATATGGCTATTTTTATTTCAAAGATATATATGTGACCACATGTACATATTTTTTCTTTTATTTTTTTTACTTTATCTTTTAAAAATATGATAAATATAATGCCCTTTTTTGTCTATATTGGTAAAATATACTAATATTATTTTATCTTTATGTTTACTTGAAGATAACTATTTTGCATAATTAACTATAAAAACTATTATTTTAATAAAGGGGTGATATGGCGCAATGTGGTGACAGAAATTGCTTCGGCTTTAGTTATTAGTAATAGTAATAGATAGATGATAGTAGATTGCCTAAGATCAATTAGTGAATAATTGCTTAAAATATCTCCAAACGGTTTTGTCCACTAACAAATTAACTATGTAATTCACTAATTTTTCAAATTAAAAATTTGAAGAGTATATTTTGTCAAAATGGTAATCCCCATTTTATAGGAAGAGATAAGGTGACATTTGTATCTTAATTATTAATCCAAAATATTATCATTTATACTAATTATCATATGAATATTATCAAAATGTTTAATAAATAAATAATTAGAAAAAAATCTTTAAACTTAAAAAAATCTAATTATGCTATTATCCGATTTAGTTAGATAATTTTACAAGATAAAATATTACAATTTAAATTATAGAAAAAAATAATAAATTAGATAACATATAGATAAAATTTAATATTGTTTAATTATATAAGTTATTAGTTAAATTACAAAATTTATAATTATTAGTGATTATATTATAATACATTTCACTACATAAAGATTATTAATTAGCATAATTATCTATATCAAGACTTAGTATATATATTTATTCTATTTTTTTTTTGTAAAAATATAAGAACATGTATTACATTAATATGTATAATGATGCATTTTTTATGTAAAATTTAAATATTTTTTTAATAAAGTTCGCGCATGGTACGCACGGGTTATTAAGCTAGTTAATAGCCAGTTTAGCCACTGATTGATGCTAATATAACACACTACCTTCGACCACACAATGCACCATAACATGTGTATATATATATACCTAGACCTAAACAAAGTCGGACTAACCCACCCAACTCGTACCGCCCGTCCGAAAAAATGGGCGGACTTGGACAAGGATTCTAACCCGAAAGGGTAAATAAGCCCGCCCGCCCGAATTCATGGGCGAAACACGGACAATATTTTTGACCGAATATCCCGGATAACCCGCCCGAATACCCGAATATATTAAATATTTAAAATAAATATTTATATTTATAAATAAAGATATGTCTGCGAAAAATATCTTGAGGCCATTGATTGTAGAATTAGTACAAAAGAGAGTTAATTATTATAGTTCCTTCACCTTGTCACCTAAAAAGCTAGCATAAATACGATCTTAATTTTAAGTAATGTTAGATAATGTAATTATAATACTAGGATTTTCAAGTTTTTAATGGACATGAAAAAATAATTATTTATAAATTTATATACGGGTCCCGACGGGCTACCCATGTCCGGATGTCTGGGCGGGCTTGGACATCCTTGCCGGCCCGAATCACCCGCTTGACCCGAACCCGCTCGGACAAATGGGCATAATTTTAGTTCAAAGCCCGGCCCGAATCCGGCCCGGATCCGACTTTGTACAGGTCTATATATACCCCCTCTGTCCAAATTTGATCTTCTCCTTTCAAATTGGGCATAAGAATTAAGAAATGTGTTGGAAAGTGTAGAAGAAAGAAGAAAGTATTGGAAAGTGGGAGAAAAATATATATTTTTTTTGATAAGGAAAGGAATTTGAGATACCAGACAAACCCTGATAGCTCGAGAGACCGAGATAAAACTCGGTAGCCGGATAGACCGACAATAAACAACACGTCAACACTCAAAGGAAACCAAACAGAACTAAGAAAACAGAAAGAAAACTAAAAGAAAATAAGGTAGACAAGCATCAAACACCGAGCAAGGAAGTCGAAGAGACTTGGGTCCAAGTAGGAGAAAGCACTTCCGCGGGTCAATAACGGACTAACACAGGCGTATAAGGTCGTCGGTGCGCAAGACAGCAACAGGAAGCCGAATTGGGGAGGTGTGACGATTCGCTTGGAAAAGAACAGGAAACACACCACCGGACAACACCGAAACATATCTCGAACCGCGAACCAAACCACGAACTTCAACCGGAATTTGAAACAAATGAAAACCTTGCACAACACTTTTGGTAGAGAAGAAGTTAGGGTACGCCCAACACGTAGCGTGATTAATGTACGGTGGCGGTGTAGCCTTGTTACGAGAGTTTGAATTGGGTATTTAGTTTTTTTCCTTGGTAGAATCAAGCGTATTTAATACGCAATTCGAGTTTCCAATATTTTGTTGTTAAATTTTTTTGTTGTTTCCAATATTTTCCTTTATTTAATGCTGGCCGCCGGAACGGAACCCAACAAACGACGGAAATAGGAAGATGGTGTGTTGCCAATCAGGAGGAGAACGGGTTGAGATTTGGGGGTTTCCCTTTTTTTCTCATTGATAGACGGAAACAGGAGGATAGTTTTTATAATTTCTCATTGATAGATTTTTCCCTTTTTTTCCTTTGTTATTTCATTTTTCTTTTTTATCGTCAAGTCCATAAAGATATGGGCCTAAAAGCCCATAAAACATACACTTTCTAGGTTTTCATAAGACAAAGAAAAGGAAATCAGCTTCCATATTGTTTTTTCTTATATTATTATCCTTTTTTTTCGGAAATTGGTGAATCCACCAACATTTAGTGCGTCAAATAACAACAGTGGTTTTTGTTTACTTTTTTACTTTTTTTGGAAAAAAATCCTGGAAAAATTCGAAAACAAAAACATTGTTTCTTCCTGGTCAAATTTTGTCAAATAATGCCTTTCAGCAAGTTTTGTTTAGGCTGTTGATTTATACACACGAAAAAAGTTGGAAGCGCACACAGATATCCGCAAAACGCCATTTTGCGCGAAATGGCGTTGCGCGGAAAGGGCAAATCCGGAATATTTAAAAAGGGTTTCAGGAAATGGCTAGCTCGAAACGGGCCTGCGCGCGAAATGGGCTTGCGCGGCCCGAAATAGACTCGAAATGGGCTTGCGCGAAATGGACTTGCACGAAATGGGCTTGCGCGGCCCAAAAAAGGCTCAAATATTTTTAAGTATATATGTTCCTTTTGTCGAGAGCTTCGATTTGATATATTATACGCTTTAATCTGACACCCGAGTAAAAAGTTATGAGCATTTGAAAATTGACGGTACACAAACTATTTTTACAAAGTCATTTAATTAATTAAAATATTTTTATCATTTGCTAGATTGCATAGTTTCATAATGTAATTTAACCCAAGAGCATCGAAACAATGAGTTAACAATGAGTTATCAATATTTTATACTAAACCTTAGCCTTATACTAAAGAAGCCAAATCCTTTAAGAGGATACATAACCCTAAACCCCAAATCCCCCAAATCCTTTGTGTAATTTTATACTACAACCATGATTTTTTTTTTGAATTAATGGTATTTATTCACAAATAAATAAAGTTAAAATTTACACAAGACCTAGGCAAGCCCCTTACAATAATGTTTTTTGGAATAATCGTTATAATCGTTCATTCTTAGTTATTAGAAATCGTTATAATCATTTAGAATCGTTCATTTTATACTACTTCTTGTGAATTTTTTTTCAAATCGAACTCATATTTTACCTAGTTATTCAACTATAACTCTAATTTTAACTACAACTAGTTAAACAACTTGTATGTCCAAATACACCCTTATTTTCCAAGTAAGTGATTTCTCATGAATTGAATACCATAGGAATTTGAAAATCATATTTGGTTTAAAATAATTTGTTTTTTTTTATAAATGTAGGAATTTTAAAATTACCATTTGAAATCATAGGAAGTGGGTAAAATATCAAAATGGGTAACGCTGAAACCCTAAAGCATAAACACTACTCCATCCGTTTAATTCTACTTGTCCTTATGACCTAATGCACATATATTAAGACGTTCTAATCTTACCAAATTACCCATATTAAATTCATATTGGAAAAAGGTGAATGATAAATCTATTAAATGTGTTTTGCTTTTGATTGGGTAATACAAAGGGTAATATTGAGAAATTTTGGATAAAATACCTACAAGGACAAATAGAACTAAACAAGAAATTAAGTCTAGAAGGTCAAGTAAAACTAAACGGAGGGAGTAAACCCTAAGACCTATAGGCTATAGCCTTAACCCTGACCAAAACCTAAAACATTAACCCCAACTAACCTTAATACTAAAAGCCCTAAACCCTAAACACGGGTTAGAATTGTTCATTCCTTTAAGAAATCGTTATAATGGGTTAGAATCGTTCATTCTTATATTGATCAAAATAGGTAGCATTGACCATTATAGGCTCTAGGATTCTTAGGGTTTAGGGTATAAGAATGAACGAAATCGTTATAATGGTTTAAAATCGTTTATTCTTATACGAAATTGTGATATTCGCTCATTTTATAAGAAATCATTATAATGAATTAGAAATCGTTCATTCTTATAAGAAATCGTTATAATAGTTTAGAATCGTTCATTCTTATACGAAATCGTTATAATCGTTATAATGGTTTAAGATCTCTAATATAATTGTATATTGGTAATATTAATTATAATAATATATAATTAAAAGGATACACTTTCCAAATATTATAATAATATTTATTTTTAAGGATTGTAAATACTAAAAATAATGAAGGGTAAATAAGTAAATGAAAAAACTAATATGCCTAGATGGCATAGTTGCCAAAATGGATTACACTCCAAACGCATCTTGCCAAAATTTATCGATAATATTAGTAACATTATTATATTTAATAAAATTATTCCATAATGGAATGGGGGTTTAGTTCTAAACCCAAAACCCTAAACCCAAAACCCAAAACCCTAAACCCTAAGTTGAATTCCTAAAACCTAAAACTATTATTTAATGGGGATTTAGTTCATTTTTAAATTTTTTGTCAATCATAGTTGATTTAACAATTTAAGTCCTAAACCTTGAACCTTGTACAGTAAACCCTACACCTTCAACCCTAAACCTTAAGTCGAATTCATAAATACTAAACCCTACATCCTAAACCCTAAACCCCAACTTGAATTCCTAAACCCTATGACTTAAACTCTAAACCCTAAGTTACATTCCTAAACCCTAAACCCTAAGTTGAATTCCTAAAACCTAAAACTATTATTTAATGGGGGTTTAGTTTATTTTTTAATTTTTTTGTTAATCATAGTTGATTTAACAATTTAAGTCCTAAACCTTGAACCTTGTACAGTAAACCCTACACCTTCAACCCTAAACCTTAAGTCGAATTCATAAATACTAAACCCTACATCCTAAACCCTAAACCCCAACTTGAATTCCTAACCCCTACGACTTAAACTCTAAACCCTAAGTTACATTCCTAAACACTAAACCCTAAACCCTAAATATAAACAAACCCTAAATATACATACACAAAAATAATTTATTATAGTTGTATTAGTATATAATACTTAACTAATATAGTATATTAAGTAACTCAAATATCTTAACCCACAAGTATACAACATATATAGTAATGTAATGTTACTTAATTCTTATATTCTAAAATTTATCTTATATGATTATAGTATAAGATGAATGTAATAGATTTTATAATAAAAAGATTATAGTATAGGATAAAAATAATCAAATTAATATATTATAAAAGTCGACCGTTTTTAAGTCACCGTGTAGATTTTAGTCTCACGTAATGTTCAAAAAAAAATTAATTTGCTTGTACCACGTAAATGTAAAGGTGTGGAATGAATAAATTGATAAGTATGATTACTTGTTCATGAAGCACGAAGTACAATGTGTACTACTTAACTAATTTAAGCACAATCAAGACCCTTTTTAGTACTTTGTATTAGATATGAGAATTAAAATAAAAAATACTAAAGAATATTTGAACAAAACCTCAAGAGTTATATGCTAATAAATTTAGTGTGTGATTCAAGATATTCCAACCATAACTAATTGTTTCGACGCTATTGGGTTCAATTACATTATGAAACTATGCAACCTAGCAAATGATAAAAATATTTTAATTAAGTAAATGACTTGTAAAAATAGTTTGTGTACCATCAATTTTCAAATGCTCATAACTTTTTACTCGGGTGTCAGATTAAAGCGTATAATATATCAAATCGAAGCTCTCGACAAAAGGAACATATATACTTAAAAATATTCGAGCCTTTTTTGGGCCGCGCAAGCCCATTTCGTGCAAGCCCATTTCGAGTCTATTTCGGGCCGCGCAAGCCCATTTCGCACGCAAGCCCGTTTCAAGCTAGCCAATTTCCTCATTTCCCGAATCCCATTTCCAGTTTACGCTTTTGCCCTTCCGTGCAACGCCATTTTGCGCGAAATGGCGTTGCGCAGATATTCTGTGCGCTTTTCAAAAAAATCTGTGCGTATGTACCCCGCATTTGTTTATTCTTTGGTTTGATTGCAGCAGGAGATGTTGTTAAAAGGGGGAGTTTCTGAATTGGTCCGATTGATTAGATGAACGAAAACAAGCAAAATTCCCAAATCAATTGATATAAATGTTGTGGGTTGTGGTCTGTGGTTTGAGAGGTTTCTATCTCAGACTTGGGTAAATTCTCAGTCGAGATCTGGTTCAGAAGGAGCCCAGCCAGATCCGATAACTGTTGGCCAGATTCGGAAGAACCCGTCTAGATTTGGTGGTCTCCGAACGGATCTGGTGTAGAACAGTCAATTTTGGTTATTTTACGCCCAAATCCGGTTAGTCGACCGGAGTAATCAGACCAAGGAGAAGATGGGAACGAGGTTAAATGTGGTTTTCCGGCCAAACCCTTATGTCTCCGGCCAGATCCAAAAGATAGTGGCGATGGAACCGTGGAGGTGGAGCGGCGTTGGAGCCGTGGAGGTGATGCGGTGGTGTACCCATGTGGTAGCATCGGCGGTGGAGCCGTGGAGGATTGGTAAGATTGGGGGCTTTCCCCAAAAAATTGCCGGTCAGGCATAAGAACTTGTTTCCAGTGGGAGAAAAGTATTGTAAAGTAGGAAGAAAGCATTGAAAAGTGTGAAGAAAGTATTAAAAAAATGGTAAAGGGGAAAAGGTGTAGGATTTAGGGTAATTTGTGTAAAATGTATAGAGGCAATTTTAATATGTCTAAAAATAGAAGGATTTAGAAGTAGGAAGAACATTTTGGGACCTCTTGAAAGAAAAGTGGGAAGATCAAAGTGGGACGAAGGGAGTATATATCTGTCCACAATCAATGTTCTTTGCGCAAATTGTTTGAATGTCAGTCACTTTTTGACTTCATTAGCCGACTTTCTCTAATAAATAAATAAATACTTCAATGTGTTACCAACATTATTATAAAATATTTTATTATTACTAAATTTATTTTAAAATTAGAACCCAATACACCAGATCCGTTTAATATAATCTTTGGTTTAATTTATTTAATAAGTAGTCCTAACAAAGTAATCAATTGGGGGCTTAAAAAAATACCATACGGGTTCGCGATGATTTCCTTTGCACCCGAAATATTTTCGTAATCAAATTGGTCGTTTTTTTCCCACTAATAATCCCAACTTTATGTATTTATCCACTTATTAAAATTAAACAAAATCTAAAACTTCCTTTCTCGTCGGAAAATAAAAAAAATCACAAAGAAAAGCCCCAACCGATTACTTTGTTTAATTTGCGGCCTTCTCTTCTCTGCTAGAATCGACAACCTTCTCTTCAGCTACGACATTGGTACTTTCTTTCTCTCTCGACCCTCACTCGCTCTTTACTTTCAGATCTCGTTCGAAACATGCATTTTGAGTTTTGAGCGATTGATTTCGCTCTCGCTTCTTATTTCTGCCGAATTCATTCTGAATTTCTGGAATTTTGAAGTTATGAGTCCAAATCCAACAAGGAATAGCGACAAATTCACAGTTTGTTTTCAATTGAGTTTTGGTGTGATTTTAGCTATACGACTACTAAAAGGATAGTTGTTGGATTTTGATGATGATTTAGTATGGGGATTGAATGATTTGATTTTAATTTTCGTTTACAAAATGGTTTAGGGGTGATGTGCTTAAGCGGTGTTTTGAATTGTAGGAGTGATTTCGGGAGCCCTTCTTTATATCAGAGATGAGTTCAAATTTGTCGATAAGAAGACCATATTGTAGGTCTCATACTCTCCACACACACACACATACACACACATATATATATAGAATAATGCTCTAGTAAAACCTTCTTAAGGTAAAGCATGTGGTCAATCTACAACCATCAGATTTGGATAAATGGAGGGTGAGGATTTAATAAAATTAGGGTGCAAATCGGTGGGATGGGTGTGATTCTGTGATACACTGAATAAAAACAAATCTCACTAGAATGATTTAATTTATCATATTTGGTTCAAATCCCTTAATTTTCGGGTAAACAATCATTATTCTCTCAATAATCTCTCTCTCTAGTTACTCTCTCTCTCTCTCTCTCTCACACACACACACACACACACACTCTCTCTCTCTCTCTCTCTCTCTCGATGACGATTTGCAAGAGATGATAACACCGACGACGTTCTCTTCGATTTTCCTTTGTTTTTCACAAATTGGTAAGTGAAGATTCATGTTTGAGTTCATATTTCGCTAAAAGTCGGTATTATTATCATTTCCGAACATGATTTTTCGTTTTTAGTTCATATTACATAATTTCAAAGTTAGGTTTTGGGTTCGATAGTTGGTTTGAATTCGGTCAATTTTGATGAATTTAGAATGAAATGAAATTACATTAGTTCATTTTTGAATGTGTTGATTTTGGAGTAAATAATGTTGTGTTTTGAACAATTTTTTCGTTTTGAATGTGGGTTGTTTGCATTCATACAGGTCAGAGTTCGATTGCATGTGGATTTTTAGGTTTTAGTCAATTATTCATCTATACACGTTTTATTATTCGTCTATGCATTAGTTTTTATTCATCTATGCATTAGTTTTTATTCATACAAGACTTGTTATTCATATATACGTATTCTGTTATTCAAATATAAGTTGCTTTTTATTCATATATATATATATATATTGTTTTGTTATTCACATATTCGTGACTTGTTTTTCATATATGTTTGTTTTGTTATTCATATATGCATGAGTTTTTATTCATATACGAATAGCGTGTTATTCATATACGAATGGTGTGTTATTCATATATGCACATTTTATTATTCATATATGCGTGAATTGTTATTCATAGATGTGTGTTTTGTTTTGCAGTTATTCAAGAATATCGTATCTTGTTATGCGATAATTGGTTTTCAAATTTGCGTGTTCTGCTATGAAGTTATTCAAGAATGATGAAGAAGTGTAAATGGTTGATGTTTGAAGACATGATTTATTTTCATATCAGTGTACATACAAATAAATAGATGTACTCTTTATTAGAGTATGTATTCGAGATATAACACTCCTTAATTTCTATTATTTAATATATTTATCCAACTTATTTAAATAAATGCATGAGTGAGCAAAGATCAAATATCATGTTTTTTGATCCAAATCGATCTGGACCAAGACCGGAAAGTAATGGTCTGGTCCATGGTCCATATTTTTTTAAATTACAGTCCACCGGTCTAGACTGGACAGTGTGTCCAGTTGCAAAACCCTAGTTTTTGTAACACCCCATCTTGTAATTTGGGTTGTTACCGATTATGGACCACACCTAGATCCACCAAAACTAGTTTGACAACAAAGTCACCGATATTGGACCTTGCAATAAAGGTACATCGAGAAAAACCAAGAAAAACGTCCAACTTATATTTACCAAATCAGTTTTAGGAAAATACTATGCATGTAACTATTAAAGAAACTAAAACCACATGCTAAACTTCAATTATACCATCAAGTTTCCATACAAAATCGCCTTAAACTATCTTGCCACAAAAATAGACTAACTTAACAACAAAAAGACTTAAACCAAACATCTTTCCCCTATGACACTTTACATTGAGAACGAGCATCATCATTCAGAAAGTGATCCCCTAGCACATCTCCCATACAAGGATCTTTACCTAAAAATATTGGAACATGAATACATTAGCTAACAATCTTAGTAGGGGCCAAACATGCAAATCAAATGTATAGAACGAAACATAGATCAAAATAACGCAATCAGTCATTTATATACATACAAAGTTAATATGCATACCAATAACATGTCATATAGTTATATAGACTAACATATCATTTTCCAAACCAACACCCATTTCAATAACAACGCATAAGCACGAGGTTAATCAATAAAATGGTCATGCAGCATATATCACAACGACTAGCAAAAACTTCTCCATAATTTAATCCACAATCATTCTCCAGCTCAGGCAACCCACACATGCCTTCGAAACATGGTAAACGGTCGGTGCGCACGCTCTACACGTGCCCATTTTCTTTTCCATCACCTTTTTATCCCTGGATGATCCTCCAATAGAGCACTTTCCAAAACAATTAAATTTAGAAGGTGATCTCCACAAGCCGCATGACTATGCCTGAGGTCTCTTTTCCACCGACTTGCCCGTGTCCATAATCACACCCGCAAATCCCAAGTTGTACACAATCAAAAATTGTTGAAAATATTTCGATAACTTTTTTGTATTAAAATATAATGTGGAATAATATTACAAAATAAGTTCCACACATTCAATTTACTAGTTTAACACATAACATGATCGCAAGCTAAATCTAAACAACTTACCTTAAAGGAAGAGTTTCCAACGCTAGCGAAACGAACTCGGTCAAGCTATTTACCTAGGAATAAGAATAATACTTATAAGAAGCATAGTCTAAATGATTCGAGTTAAGGTTCCAAGAAAAGACTTTACTCTATTACACACTAGCTAGTTGACCCAAAACCAAGTATATAACTAATCTTAACTTTTAACTAAACCAACCTATCCAAATCAACTCTCAAATTCAAAACAAAACTCCTTTAAAGATTATAGGTTAACTCTTAATGTATAAAAGTAAGAATTTTACGAATATATAAATCCTTGGCCAAAACCCTAACCTCTTTGTTTCGTAACTAAATTAACAGTAACATAATCTCTTTGTTTTGTAACTTTTTCATGCGACGATGTAGAATTGCTATCAGTTGTTCCACAAATGTATGATCAAACTCAATCTTAAACTCTTCATAACTAAGTTTATGGGTAGGGAATATACTATCTCAGTTGGGAAACATGAAACACTAGATGGACCTCCTTTAGAGATGGAGTTAAAGTTAAACGATAGGCTCGTTCTCCTACTTTTTACAAGATTTCAAATGTCCCAATGTATCAAGGAATTAATTTACCCTTGATCCCAAATCTCCTCACTCCTCGGATAGGAGATATCCTTTAACCACACATATGCTCTAACTTCAAATTCAAAAGGTTGTCACCGTCTATGTACAACTAGCATACATTCTTTAATCAACTCTACCTTCTCGATGGTGTGTTGTATCATTTGAGGTCTTTCACCCGCCATGTCTCATGTATGATGGATCATTCCAGCATAGTGGTGTTCTACACCTTCAACCATACAAAGCCTCGAAGGAGCCATCTGAATCGATGAGTGCCAACTTTTATTATATGTAAACTCTATTAGTTACAAATGCTCATTCCAACCTCCACCCTAGTATAGGAGACAAGCTCTCAACTTGTCTTCAAGGGTTTGAATTGTTCCCTCTGTTTTTCCGTCAGATTGAGGGTGGTAAGCAGTAGAGAAATGAAGTTTTGTGCCTAAGGCCTCATTCACTTGCTGCTAAAGTCTCAATATGAAACGACCATGTCTATTAGAAACAATGGCATTTGACATCCCATGCAATCTGACTATATACTTCATAAACACATCTACTAATCTATTCACTAGTCAGGACTCCTTAATTGGAAGGAAACGTGCCCTCTTTTTCAGTCTATAAACTAAAACCCAAATAGCATCATACCCATGAATGTTACTAATCTTGTAACCAAATTCATCAATATGTACTCCCACTTCCATTCTAGTATGGAGAGTGGTTGGAGTTCTCCTGCCGGTCTTTAGTGTTCAATCTTGACATTCTAACAAAAATGACATAGTGCCACAAACTTGGCTATATCAAGCTTTAGACCTTCCCACCAATAATGTTGCTTAAGGTCTTTATACATTTTGCTAGCCCCTAGATGTATTGAATAGAGTTTAGAGTGAGTCTCTTGAAGTATTTTCTATCTTAACTCTTGATCTCAGGGCACACATACTCTTCCATGAATTCTTAGGATTCCATCTTCTCGAATTTCAAATTCATGTACCTCTCCTTGGTGCACCTTCTGACAAATATCTTGAATCATTGAGCAAGTCTCTTGCTTTCTATCCACTTATTAATTGGAAGCACACATGCTCTCATAAAGTTGATGGTTGGTTGGGATTGCATACACTACATCCATGATGAAACTTCTATGAAAACTTCTACAAGAGCCAAACAATATATGGGTTAAAATCATCACAGAAAAATATTTGGATGATAAAGATATCCTTCATAAGAGAAAAAAGCTACATCTTGTAAATTTAGTCAACTTCTTACTATTTGGGACAATTTAAAAAAAAATACACGCATCGACATGTCGGTAATGGTTCTTCTATTCGTTTATGGTCAAATGTTTGGGTCGGGACCTCCACTCTAGAGGAGTTCTTTGTGTCTGGAAACTTTGACTTATGAGTCGCTAATGTTAATACTAGCCAAACAACTTGGAATTTAAATCTATTATCAACGTTGGTGCCAGAGGCGGTTCTAACACAAATTCAACAACACTAAATCATGCTACACAATTTATAGGATATCCAAATATGAGGCCAATCCTATGATGGTAAAGTAATGGTTAAATTTGTAGGAAATGCATTACAAAATAACAATATTACCTTAGAATGTGCATGGATCTAGAAATCCAATTCCCCCTCCCCCGAAAATCAAGCACTTACTTTGGAAGACAACTTCTGACTCATTATCCACTACAAATCTATACTTAAATCGCATTCTGTCACAATGTATACTTTGTAAGTTAGAGGATACAAACACTAATCGTTTTTTTCTTGAAGTATACTTATACATGTATGGTGATACGAGAAGTAACAACCAAAAAAACATCCATATATTAACTATAGCCACAACGACTTCACAACCAATTTAAATTGTATAAAAAGTTATTGTAGAAATTTTGACCTCTTTTGTTTCATCCGCTGACATCTCTAGGGACTACGCAATAGTATTCTCTTTAGGAATACCATGTAAGATATCTATCGTCCATGAGGCACTTTTCGACTTCTCATGGTGACGGAAAGTAGAGAAAGAAAATAAAGTAGAAAATTACCAACCAAATAACCTAGAAAGTTCGCTAGTGTAAACCTCCACAATATTACATGAAAATAAATTTTGATGGTTAAAAAATGAGTGATAATTTGTGTCATATTGGTGTAATCATCGGGGATTCCAATAGCCACATAATTCATATGGATAGATAACAAATTAATGAAACACTATTTCCACAAGCTCTTTAGGTTGGAATAACCTCGACTTTGAATATAGGTATCAAAATGAGACTTTTAATTGAAGGTGACAATCTGATAGTCATCCCCTATAAAAAAAACCACCTATACAAAATTAAGATGATTATTAAAAATATTAGGTGCTTTCAAACATATTTTAATGATTAATGATTGACTATATTATCCCCGTTAATTAGGAGCGAAAAAACAGGTGATTATATTTATCTAATAATACCCATACTTGTTGGGCCTACTTTTAGTTTCTTCTAGTGTCGGCTGGCCTACATCTCACGCGCGCCTACTTAAATCTTGAAAGTCGGTGCACATGGCGCGTTACTTTCATTCACCTTTTCTTTTTATTAACAACCCGATCCATCCATCCGTAACAAGACAAAACACAATCGTGTTTGACTGTTTGTTAATGAATTTGTAAATGTCTACCATGTTTTCGAATTTGCTCATTAAATCTGGCGTGCAATTGGAACTTAACCAAACGCACTTTCGACTCAGTTGCCGCTGAATTACGGCCTAAGCTAGTAAGCTGACCTCCTAATAATAGTGCTTCAAAATGATATCTTAAATAATGAGTCGCCTCCTAATGTTTTGTCGTTATAAAAAATAAAAGGATTGTAGGATTTGTATAATAATTTAATCGTTTTCCAAATTTATTATATCGACAATACATTTATTATTCCTCCCTCATTAAACAAAAAAGATGAGGACCTAGAATAAAGAAGACGTGTACTCGTCATATGATTTGAAAGACCCGTTTACCGCCGTTATTAGTTATTACCCCACAGGGCACAGGATACGGAATTACCCCACCGACTTCCTCCTTATCTACTGTGAAGGTAGAAGCCGCTTTCCTTCTTTTCCACTCCTAAAGAATTTCGTGTAAAATAATAAAATATTCAAACAGTGAGCTTCATTTCTCTCCGCTTTTTTATATCTTCTCTCCATTTCTCATCGGCAGGCACCCCAATCTTTCGCTCTCGCCTCTCATTCGAGTAATGAGCCGATAGGCGCTTGCCCTCCCTTCCTCGTCCAGATCTGCGTTTCAACTTGCAGGTAATACTCTCTCGCTTTCTTTTCTTCCTTCTATTCAGTTGAGCTGAGATCTCACCAGTTTTCTGCTCGATTCTTGATTCTTCCATGCCGGAAAGCTCGAATCTTTCTTTTTGTTCGTTACTGCTCTTCTATGTCCATCTTTCTTCCAACTTCTGTTTTCAATTTGACATGTGATTGGGCTCAGATCCAGATAAGATTTGGCTTTCTTGTTAAAATACGATAAACAATTATCGCACTGACTTCGTACTCTCTCTGTGTTCGGATCGCTCCGTTCGAGCATCAGTAATATTGCTCCGCTACCAATTAAAGCATTTATATGATTTGGTGAAATCCTTGGCACTTCTTTTAGCAATCTATTATTCAATGCTGTTTTTGGATAAAATTGCCTTAAATTAAGCATGTGTTTTTTTTAATCAGTTTGGTATGAAATACTACATTTGACACAATGCATTTCAAGTCGTTTATCAGTTTTGGTATAGATGTAATACTTACTGCATTTGATGGTTCTTGCTCTTCATCTCATAAACTCATACTAATTACAATGTATCTAAGGAATATGCATGAATTTAATTACAATTTCTGTTGGGACTTGGTTAACACTATTCACTCCAGTGCTGATCTGATTTGATTCAATGAAAATATTATTTAAGCTTAGCTGAGAGCCTTGTATTGGACAGATGCAATCCAGATTCACAGGCATGGCGTTGGGCAAGTATACAAGAGTTGATGGGAAGAAATCTTCTTCCAATTACTGCTCAACGGTGTCCATTGTCGCTGTTGTGGCTGTTTGCCTCATAGGCGTTTGGATGCTGACTTCATCTTCAGTAAATCCACAAACTGTGGATTTTCCCGCTGAGAAGCAAAAGAGCCAATTGAAAGATCCGAAAGACTACAGTGAGAGCAACACGAAACAGTTTGAGGATACAGCGGGTGATCTACCCGAAGGTGCAACCAAAGGTGATAGCAATGCAAGTACCTCAGAGGAAGAAAAACTAGAGGAGAAAGTGGAAGAAAAACAGGAGGAGAAGGTAGATGAAATGCCTTCAGAAGAAAAGCAGGAGGAGAAAGTGGAGGAAACTTCATCAGAAGAGAAACAGGAGGAGAAGGTAGAAGAAAAACCATCTGAAGAAAACCAGGAGGAGAAAACTGAAGAAAATCAGGAGGGGAAAATAGAAGAAAAGGCAACAGACTCAGAGTCTAAGAAAGAAGAAGGATCTGATGATGCAAAGACAGATGGTGATGGTAACACTTCAGAGGACCAGAAAACACCAGAGGAAAGTTCTCAAGAGGCAAAGCCGGAATCTACCGAGACCGAGGAGAGTCCAAGTGAAAAAAGTGAGGAAGATAACATTAAAGAGAAAGTTGAAGAGGAACAAAATAAGGATTCAGATGAAAGCTCTGCTGAGAAGGAGGATGGTAAACCATCAGACCCGGGTTTAAAAGATGTATTCCCATCAGGGGCTCAGTCAGAGATCCTGAAGGAGACCGCCACACAGAATGGGTCTTTCCCAACTCAAGCAACTGAGTCTAAGAATGAAAAGGAAGCTCAAACATCTTCTGAACCAAAGCAGAATGGCTACAGTTGGAAACTTTGCAATACCACCGCTGGGCCAGATTTTATTCCCTGTCTTAACAACCGGGATGCAATTAGACATCTGAGAAGTACAAAGCATTACGAACATAGGGAGAGGCACTGTCCTGCAGAGCCCCCCTCTTGTCTAGTTCCTCTTCCTGATGGGTACAGACGTCCAATTGAGTGGCCTAAAAGCAGAGATCAGGTACATTGACTATCTCATTCAATTTGATTGTAGATTTTTCAAGGTTTTTTTGAGTCTTTTGTTAGTAATCAGTGAATTGTGCTTTTGCAGATTTGGTTCAATAATGTTCCTCACGTCAAGCTTGCTGCAATTAAAGGACATCAGAACTGGGTCAAAGTTAGTGGCGAGTACCTTATTTTCCCTGGTGGAGGAACCCAGTTTAAAAATGGAGCTCTTCATTACATTGAATTCATAGAGACTGTGAGTTTTTTTTTTCCACCCGTGTCCTTCAATGGTTCCTTCTCCTTTCCACTTTATCTTCAGCTGTTATATCAGATTGAATGTCACTTATGTATTTGATCATCACAGGTTCTCAGTGCACAAGGCGTACAATTTAAGTGGGGAAAGAGCCCCCGTGTTGTGCTGGATGTTGGATGTGGAGTTGCTAGTTTTGGAGGTTATCTATTTGACAAGGATGTCATAACCATGTCATTTGCCCCAAAAGATGAACATGAAGCCCAAGTGCAGTTTGCCCTTGAAAGAGGCATTCCTGCTATATCAGCTGTTATGGGAACAAGTAGACTTCCCTTCCCTGGCATAGTATTTGATGTTGTTCATTGTGCGCGTTGTCGGGTTCCATGGCATATAGAAGGTAAACATCCCATGTCATGTCATGATCTTATGTTTTTCGGGATGATCATCTTTAATATGTGTATTCAACAATCTTAATTCACTCAAACATGCATTTGATAGGTGGAAAGCTTCTTTTGGAGCTGAATCGGGTGCTCCGCCCTGGTGGTTTCTTTGTGTGGTCGGCCACTCCAGTTTATCAAAAGCTGGATGAAGATGTTCAGATTTGGGAAGGCATGCCACACCACCTTTTTTAATCTTTTATATTCTGTCTTGATTTCTTAAAATGCTAATTCTTTGTTTACATCTTCAGCCATGTCTAAGCTAACAAAATCAATGTGCTGGGAACTTATTGCCAAGCAAAATGATAAGGTGAATGGAGTTGGTGTAGCAGTATATAGGAAACCTTCTACTAATGAGTGCTACGAAAAGAGGTCCCAAAGTGAACCTCCACTATGCTCGCAATCTGATGATCGTAATGCAGCCTGGTACTTCCCTCTTTCTTTGACACTTGCAATAAAAAATGTTCTTTACAAAAGTGTTTTGTTTGGCAAACCATTTTATAACGACATTTCTAGTTATGATGTGGTTTTTTATTGTAAAAATTAGTTTTAGCATTGTGGAATTTGTGGTGTTTTGAATTTGTGTGGTGTTATAAGATTTTTGTTTGAAAAGGACATTAGTTTAAAAAATACTTTTATACCAAGAATACTTTTTGAAAATAAGTATTTATAAGCAAATTTGTAATTATAATGTGTAGTGCCAAACAAGTCCAAGTTTATGAATGGTTATGATGGCTATTCAAATTAGACACCCTTTAATATTTCTTTTCACTTTTTAAGTTTGATTTGAAGCTTAGTGAAGTAGTGATATACTTGCTTTGTCCACAGGAATGTCCCATTGCAATCCTGCATGCACAAAGCTCCTGAGAGTGATTCAGAACGTGGATCTAAGTGGCCAGAGCAATGGCCTGAGAGGGTTGAGAAAACACCATACTGGCTGACTAGCTCTCAGGTTGGAGTATATGGAAAGCCAGCACCTGAAGATTTTACAGCCGACTACGAACACTGGAAGCGTGTTGTCAAACAGTCGTATCTGTCAGGGTTGGGAATCAACTGGTCAACAGTGAGAAATGTTATGGACATGAGAGCTATCTATGGAGGGTAAGCTCCACTCACCTAACTATATATGTAAAATGTCTCCTTTTCATTCTCTTATAACTTATAAGCCTGTTTGTAAAAAAATAATTACACTTGGTACTTGATTCTGTTTGTTAATTTGCTCCCTGCAGATTTGCTGCAGCCTTGAGAGAAATGAACATCTGGGTCATGAATGTGGTCTCTGTAGACTCTCCTGATACTCTTCCAATTATCTATGAGCGTGGTCTTTTCGGAATCTACCATGATTGGTGTGAATCTTTTAATACTTACCCAAGATCATATGATCTTCTCCATGCGGATCATCTCTTCTCCAAGATAAAAACCAAGTACGTCTTGTTTAGGATAATACTGTTGTCTCAGTTGTTGTACCTTGTAGTTTGCTAACTTCACTTGCATAATGACCGTGGGTTTTTGGGTGAAACAGGTGCAGCTTCCCTGGTTTAGTTGCTGAGGCTGATCGGATCCTAAGGCCGGAAGGTAAGATTCTGGTGCGGGATAATGTTGAGACAATTACTGAGCTGGAGAGCATGTTTAGGGCCATGCAATGGGAAATCCGGATGACCTATTCAAAGGACAACGAAGGATTGTTGTTTGCACAGAAGACAATGTGGCGTCCTAACGAGTCAGAGACCTTGCCTTATGCCTTTTGAGCTCGGTTTACCTGAAGCCCGAAACCCAGCCCTTCCCAAATTGAAGTTTAGGTATTCTTTTGTTCTAGATTGATATTTTAATTTTTCAATCTTTTCCTAAATTTATCCCTCATGTATCATCATCACGTCTGCTTGGTCTTTTACACTAGTAGTAATGGCCTTATATCAAGTTTAGATTTTCTTAAAGCTTTTGATGTAACACTACCACTCAATTAGTTTATTCATATGAAATCCATTCTTGTAGACCGCTGGCTGAGACCAAAGATTGGTAGCAACTATTCGAGAACGCTTTTTGAATCCGTTGTCCTTTTTAAGTCGAAATGATGCTGCGATTAGGCAGTGTCAAGGTGGACTAGAATCTCAGAAGGATTGTGTAACTAACCTTGCAATTGTTAAAATGTCACCATAGAGTTCCATAAGCCCTTTATATGACAAAAGTACTTGGTCACCCTGTAAAAACGGTGATGGGCTAATTTTCCGGCTACTGATTAGCAACTGTTTGCATTTTCAGGAAAAAGGATAAACAGCTTTTTTGCAACAGTAGTGTCAAGTCAAATTAGCGCACAAATTGTAGATATGCATTTTATTAGTACTTATTACAAGGAAAAGTAAGTTGAAAAATAGGAAAAAGTATTGTTGGAAAAGTTGCCAATTGAGATATTCCACGTAGAGAACGAGTCCCATGGGGGTGGGAGAGTTAGCAACCAATTCCTTCCAATTTGCCTACTTTTGTGCTTCTCTTGACATTTTATTAAATCCCCCCTTTCTTCTTTTGTCACATTCTGAAAAGGAGAAACAACCAAAATCCACCCCTCTTTAAACAATCTAAAACAAAAGGGAAAAAAACAGAAGCCAAACATTATCAACCTTCATCCTAGATGAGCAATGAAATGCAAGCCACCAATCTCCTGCATTTCAGCAACGCCCAAAATGTTCACCCAGACATGGCAAGGATAAAAGATGAGAGCCACGAAACCGGGCCAATTCGGGCCAACCATGGAAGCCCGGAAAGCCCGTGTTTGAACACAGCCACCAGCAGCAACAACAAGGAACAAGACAGGTTCCTTCCAATAGCCAATGTGGGGAGGATCATGAAGAAGGTGATTCCAACAAGTGGCAAGATCTCAAAGGACGCCAAGGAGACGGTCCAGGAATGCGTTTCCGAGTTCATCAGTTTTGTCACCGGAGAGGCGTCGGACAAATGCCAAAGGGAGAAGAGGAAAACCATCAATGGAGATGATATCATTTGGGCAATCACAACGCTTGGCTTCGAGGACTATGTGAGCCCTCTCAAGGTCTATTTGAGCAAGTATAGGGAGCTTGAGGGCGAGAAAATGAATCTTCCTAAACAACACCAACAACATCATCAGCAACAATTCCAACATCAAAGAATGCATCCTCATCCACATCTTCCAAGGTCGGATCAAATGGGGGCTATGTTTGGTGCAAATGTAGGTGGGTTAGCGCCATATCCGAGCGCCGCCCTTGGTGTTAGTGCATTTTCATCACAGAGGAATTTGGGTCATCAAACGCCTTGTGTTGGAACAGATCAAGCTTTCTCCTCACCTTTCTCTCCAAGTAGTTCTCTTCAGAAACCTTACCACCAGCACACAGAGCAAATTGATTCAATTGGTAACTGGTAAACCTTATCTTAGTGCAGGAGGGTTAATCAAAACCACCCTTGCATATATACAGCTATTTATTTCAAAAATAATGCTATAAAAGTTAAAAAAAAAGGAGAGGTCTATAGATACATAAATAGTGTAAAAGAACACATATGTTTAGTCTATTCTTTTTTTTCTTTTCAAAATTTCTTTTTGAATAATTCAGTTGTATTACACTTGAAACTGCATTGTTAGTTCCTCAAGAAACAAGAACCCTGCATTTTTAGGAGTAGAAATCCAAATATTGATGGCGAGATATATGAATAGACATTTTCAATTGCTTCGTCCTTGTTGTGAATCTTCCGTATATAATGTATATTGTGCAAATTTTTTCCAATTGTTTTTGTCAGTGCAAAATTTCCAGTTTCAAAAATCAATGATAACTAAGGAAAAAGAGCAACTTATTTGGGCTGCTTGATCTATTGGGCCAGTCCCCTGAGGCCCAAATGGGGATATATATAATTTAAATGTTGAAATTACCAATTTCCCTGCTTTATAGTATTCAATTTCGTCAAAAGCTCACTTGTAAATCTATCTAATCACATGACATAAATCTGATAAACAATTGTTTAACGAACAGACCTTAATAACGTTTCTTGGACAAACAAATCTGTAACGTGATGCTGAATAGCATTACAAAGTCCAAACAGAATCAGAAAAGTCTATCATCCATTTAAAATTTATTATTATTTTATCTTTTTCTTTTTCATCATGGATGATTCTTAGAGAACACCCCACCATTCACGCTTGGTCATGTGCACGCAATTGAAACCCAGAAACAGGAAGGAACCCACCAAATTACAGCCCTTGTTGTACCATAACTTAGCTTAAAGGCCCTCTAATTCTAAACTGCAAGTGGGCAAAATTACTTTTCTTTTGTTTCCGGGCGTCAGATTCCCAAAAGGAAAATTATTACTTGGACGACTAGAATTGTCAACAGCTTCAAAGTTCTTGTTTCTTCTTCTCTGCCTCAAAATCAGAGATTTAGCTCTCAAGGTAGCTCCCTCTTTCCCTGAATTTGATTTTGCTAATAATGAGTATTTCATTTATGTTCTTGCTGATTCTTCATAAGTGCCACATGGAAAAGATTTTTTTTTTGAAATTCTAATTTTGGTTGTGTAAAGTTCAAGCAATTTTTTTTGGGGGGTCTGATTCCTCCTTTGCTTATGAATATGAAATGAAAACCTCAGAATTCACCGACTCTGAGCTTTTGATTTCTTTGCTGATACTTGTCGGTGTAGTTTTCAAAATTTGATCACCTTCCACGTCACTCGGTGAACATGTATTTTCCCAGAATGCGTTCTTTTGGGATCCCTTCTCTGAATTCCTAATTTCCGAAGTGAGCTATTTACTGCTAGAAGTTTTGGGTAATTTCTGATTGAAACTCAGAAAATTACCTACACAAAACCAAGTATTCTGAGCTACTTACCAGCAAAATTTCATTGGTAAAGCTCTTAACCTAACCTCACAGGCTTTCCCCTTCTTTGTAGCAAATTAATGGTGAGGAGTAAGGACATTTTGCATATACTTTCTTCTTCCTTCCTGAGCTCCTAAAATAGGTCGTGAACAATTCCTCCGAACTCGAATAAAATTGACTTATCTTAATCAAATCCGGGATGAACCAACCAAAGGCACAAGAGTGAGAATTCAGTATCTATAGACTATAGTGGGAGGATTCCATATTGATCTTTGTCAAATCCTAAAAGCTATTTAGTCCATGGGATCAATTTACATTAATGTATTTTGGATTTTGGTGAACATTTCCTTGCAGGATCTTAGTATGATTGGTTAAGTAACCAGAGTGATATAGCTTGTGCTAATGGGAAATTCGGAATCAACTTACGATAATGATACTGCAGAAAATCTTCCACCTCCTTCCTATTCTTATGCAGGAAGATCAGTGCCTCCAAGTTACCCAACACCTCCTCCATCCTCTTCATATGCAGAAAACTCAGTGAATCCAAGTTACCCAACAACCCACAAAAGTGTGCCAAGTGGGCAGCGCCCGAATTTCATACCGGACAACTTTAGCTCGTTGGATCAGGTTACCATTCTGAAGGCATTTTTATGGATAAAATTCATTGTTGTTCTCTAGTTGCGTCTTTGTTTCTTGGGAATTAGAAGAAGGATACATAAGATGTTACAATTTTCACCTTTTCAGGTGATTGCTGCTTTAAGAGAAGCTGGTCTTGAGTCGTCAAACCTAATTCTTGGTATTGATTTCACAAAGAGCAATGAGTGGACAGGTAAGCTTTTACAAACTAAACTTTTGAAGAATTTTTTTTGGCGATCACTGAAAATTTGATTGTGTTTGAAGGGAAATACTCATTCAACCGGAGAAGTTTACATGCAATTGGTAGTGTTGCCAACCCGTATGAGCAAGCCATTTCCATAATTGGACAGACTTTGTCTCCCTTTGATGATGACAATTTGATTCCTTGTTTTGGATTTGGAGATGGTTAGCCTTTTTCCTTACCATGTAAAAAATTTATACCAGATTATCTAGTGTTGCCTTTTGCATTTCCTTTACGGTCTGTTTTTACTTTCGCTCAAGACGTTTTCTTATATACTGTTTCTCACCCAGCTACAACACATGACCAGCATGTGTTCAGCTTTTACCCTGATCACCGAGCTTGCAACGGTTTTGAGGAAGCGCTAGCACGATACAAGGAGATACTACCTCACTTAAAGCTGTCAGGTACTCCACATTCTGTCTTGCCTTGGCCATTATTAATCTGCAATGAGCCTTTTTCAGTTTTTCGTCTATTGTTAGAGGATGATGAATGTTAAATGGTCTCTGCTGAAGGAATTTTGAAGCTCTGAAGTTACGAGTTTATACTTTTACTGGTGATTTTTCTACATATGCTTGAATCCCAGGTCCTACTTCATTTGCCCCAGTAATTGATGCCGCTATTGACATTGTGGAGGAAAGTAATGGACAATACCATGTCCTTGTAATCGTTGCTGATGGGCAGGTGGAAATATTTATAATAAGTAATTTCATATTCCAGAAAAAAAAAATATTGGTAGTCTCTGCTTACCTCGCTTTTGTTTATGCGACATAGGTTACCAGAAGTCTTGATATACCACCTGGGAGGTTCAGTCCACAAGAGCAAGCAACTATTAATTCAATTGCTGCTGCCAGGTAATCAAACATCCATATCTCTTCTCTGTAGCAAATCAACTTCAACCCTATTCCTATGGTGACTAATGATTCTTGGGTTTGCAATATTGATGATCAGTCATTATCCTCTATCAATTGTTTTGGTTGGAGTTGGAGATGGACCATGGGATGCCATGAAACAATTTGACGACAACATTCCCCATCGTGAATTTGACAATTTCCAGGTAGTTTATTGCAAGTCTTTGGAATTATGTGCCAAATCTTGATATACCAACATTTTTAATTGTGTTCTTAGGGTGCGTTTGGATCCCCCAAGATAATGCACTCTTGTGAATTTGCAGTTTGTGAACTTCACCAAGATCATGTCAGACAACAATGACAGATCCAAAAAAGAAGCAGCATTTGCACTTGCTGCTTTGATGGAAATCCCGTTTCAGTACAGAGCCACACAAAGCATTCAGTTGACAGGGTACACTACAAACTCAGAACTCAGTTTAATTATCCTTTAAGATTCCTGCAAATGACTTAAACTCCTAAACTAACCGCTTTTTCTTGCAGGAAGAAAATGAGTGGCTCAAGAACAAAGCCACTCCCTCCTCCTAGAGAAGTGATAGAACACGATAATGCAGTTCGACCAGTATCACGCGCTACAAGTTCAAGCTTTGAGGCGGTAGATGAATCAGCCACTATGTCTTCTGAACAGGTAGTTTTCTTTTGATATCAGAATCTGATTAATATCTTCTGATAACCGAGATTCTTATGCTTATTTTTGCTTCAAATTTGAAGGCTTGCCCAATATGTTTGACAAATCCAAGGAATATGGCATTTCAATGCGGTCATATGGTAAGATTTAAAGTATATTGTTGCACAGTGTTAATACATGTTTGGAATATTGTTTATAGTATTATCTGATGATTTTGTTTTTTGTTAATTTTAGACGTGCAAGGATTGTGGTCCAACTCTCACAGCATGTCCTCTGTGCCGGGAACCCATTAAAACGAGGATAAGATTGTACACTTGAATAATCATCGATCAATTCAAAATTTCGAATCATTGATGTTTGCTCAAATATACGTCTCTTTTGTGCGTGTGCATGTAAATTCGAATATTTACAATACAACCTATCCGACCGAGCGAGGGTTAGGATGGTCTCGGTTTCCAGTTTTAAAGTTTGTATGAACGCAACCCTTACCCCTATAATTTACATGTAAGTTTGGATTCAAGTTTACAGTATGAAATTTGCAAGTGTAGGGTCTACCTGGCCGATCGGATCAGGGCCAGTCTAACAACCAATGTGCTTATTACGTACTCGTGCAATCTTACATTCTTCTCTAAGAGCAAGAAAAGGAAAAGAAAGATGAATTGGTATTGAATTGGATATGTTGAGAAATTTGATTTCTTCAACAAGTTTATTGATTGGATGAGTGATTGTATTAAAAGAGTTTCATTTAATGGAACAATGGACCAACCGACCGAGTTATTCAGCCCCGAAAGGCCCCAAAAAAGCTTCAGACCAGCCTTTTCTCTTCATATTAGGAGCAGAAATTTTTGAAAGAAACCTTCAGAAGCAGATTTAATAGGATCCACAATAGCCAAATCTAGAACCAATATCCGCTTTCTATCCTTTGATCATTGCAAAAGTCAATCAAAGCTCAAGCTTCATGTTAAAACAAATTATTGAGAATTATTGTGCTATGTCGAGGCAAAAAATCACAAATCAATAAAAGCAACAATTGCAGAGCATTTAAAACATAATTAAACTGGTGACCAATGACAAATGTTTAAGTTGTCCAGTCTTTAATGGACAAGTGAGCAAAAACACACTTGACCATATTGTTCTCAAGACAAAAAAACACAATTAACAGAAAGCTTCTTGTTTATCATAAGAAGGTAGTACAATGCTCTACCAAAATTTTATACTTCCTGCAAGCATACACAAGGAGCTCAATCAAATGAATAGGATTTTATTTTGGGTTGCTCTGGCTGGACAAACCTTCTCGTTGGCACGGGCGCCCACATCCTGGCTCCCTAGACCCTGCCCTAAGCAGACTTACATTGGATTGTTATTGTTGTTATTGTTGAATGTGGTGTCTGCATTTTCAGGCCTCTTGCACTTGAGCAACTCCCTGCAACTTCAATAGAACAAAAACAAGTATAAGAAGACAAAGGAAAGTAAAATGTGATAAGATTATTAGAAACACCAGTTGTGAAGGTTTTCAACCATCTTGATCCAGGATGAAGCTAGGCGGAGTGAACAAATCCGAATAGCCTCGTAACATCGACATCAGGCTATATCGTGGATACTGATCACCAAGGTGGAATACCTCAATTTCATTGTCATTTGAAAAGCAACCACACAAGGGAAATCCTTCCTTCTCAAGGATTACACAATTTCCTCTCCAAGGATGAGGAAGATCCCTAGCTGGGACTGAAAAAGAACAATCCCTGTTGATGAAGAACACTCTATCCTCCAAACTCTCAACTCTTTCCCACTCCCAGCAGCTCACATGATCAGTCAGCTTATAGATCAGACATTCAGGGGGCTTGCCAAATTCATGACGGATTCTCAAAATCATATACAAATCTCCATCAGATACCACTAACCGTTTCCGATAAGACTTTGCCGAGCTACCATCAAGGACGTTACCACAATTCAATCGATTCAGCTGCAAATTGTCGCAGTCAAACACATAAACAGAAGTTATAGTATCAATAGCATAGAAAGTAGATCCATTGAACTTCACAAAGTCCTCAATTTCACAGCCGAGACCACAAAACGATTGGGTTGCACCAGTCTCGCTCCTCGCGCCAAGGTTGAATTTCCATATGTGCATTCCCTTCCAATCATCCTTCCACAGCGCCAGGGCCTCTGGATCCCGAGTTCTAACTGAAATTCCAGAGCCGCCGCAACTGAAATTCGAGACCAAATCCACCTTCTCAGTCCTTTCGATTTGATTGCAATCCCCGCAGAAATTGTTGTAACCGTAGGACATGGCGATTTGAGTCACGCTCCACTCCGAGGAGTCGATCGAATTGACCGGCAAACCGGCGATCCTCTCGTAGGTGATCGGGTGGCGCAGAATTAGCTTTCCGGCGTCGGATTCCTGTAGGTATACCATCCAGGCTCTGGAAGGATCTCGGCGGGGTCGGAGAAGGTGAATGGCGCTGGCAATCAGATGAATAGGGCTAAGATCCATGGAGGTCTGAGGGAAGGAGATAGTGAGCGGGAAGAAGGGGGAAAGTATATTGGGGGAAAGAGGAGGGATGGAGAGGCGCCATGGCCGACAGACGGAGCGAAATCGGATGAGATCGTAAGGGTTGGAGAGGCTGTCGGTGATGATTGCGATCAGATCATCCGGGAGATCGGCCCACTGAGCCGCCGAAACGCGTCTGCACGATTCGAATTCCATTCCAAGGATGGGATTTTTCGGTTAACAACTCCAAACTTTTACAGCCTTCTGAGGTTTTTGTTTTAATTTTTACAACTGCCTTTTGAGAATATTTCTAAGATACATTCAAAAGCGGACGATTATCACCCTGTTCCCATGGAGTTTGTGAGAAACTCTATGGGTGAATTTACTAAAACCCTATAGTAAATTGGTGAACCTGTCGGGAAAAAAGAAAAAAGAAAAAAATAATAACTTGATATGGAGAGAGAAAAATCAAATCTCAACCGTTCAATTTGTATTTAATGGTCATGATTTATTCAACTCTATCTATGGAGTTTTTTCACAACTCCACTGGAACTAATTCGCGTCTCTTATTCTCAACTCCTGCAAGGCAATATCTTATTTTATAACAAAATGACAAAAAAAAATTAAAAAAAATGATTAAAATAGTCGTAAAAGAGTCACGCGCGAATGACCGTCTGGGTGAGAAATAAGAATAAATCTCGATCGTTCATTTCAAAAAATCAACGTCCCTGATTAAACATTCATTAAAAAATATAAAATAAGGCACGGGCGAAATTTTCCCTTATTATTCGCGTATTTTTCAATAAAATACGACACTGACGAATTTTTCCCGAATTATTCACGAATTTTTCGAAAAATACGTTTTTATGAGACGCGCTCAGTTTGTTCATCAGAAATAGCGATTTGTTCATCAATATTCACCAATTGTTCATCAATACTAACTAATTGTGCATTGAGTTTTTGCTAACATTGTTCATCGATTTCGAACTTTTTTAATTTTTAATTTTATTTTTTAACCTTATTTATGTGTAGGAATACAATATTATGTAGTTTTTTATGCACATATAATTAGTTTTGATATACTCATATTTGTTCATTGATATAGTCGTATTTGTTCATTGATATACCCCTATTTGTTCATTGGTATACCATTATTTGTTCATTGATATACCCTATTTGTTCATGGATATACCCTTATTTGTTTATTGATATAACCTTATTTGTTCATTATTATACCCTTATTTGTGAATTGAAATAAACTTATGTTTTATGTGTCAATGCTATCAACTTGTACATTTAGGACTATTAATACTATCAACTTGTACATTTAGGACTATCTATTTGTGCATTTTTTGCATTTATTTTGTGCTTTAAGGCTATCTTGAATTCAAAGTATAATACGAATGAAGTGCTTTAAGGCTAACTTGTCAATACGAATGAAGTGCTCAATATAGTACCAAAATAAGATAAGTTTGATGTAGAAACTTGAATGCAAAAGATAATAGAGATAAAGAATTTGACTTTGCAATAATATGGTGTATGCTAAGAGAACGAGATAGCAACAAATCGAAGAGGTGTGCTTGTGCCTTATTTAGCTATGAACAAATTGATGTTATTAATGAACAAATATGGATATAGTAATGAACAAATTGAGGTTACTAGTGAACAAATATGCATCTAGTAATGAACAATTATATGAAAAAGGCAATGAACAAATATGCATAAACCAGTGAACAAATTGATATTACTAATGAACAAATATGCACAAACCGATGAACAAATATTTTCGTTTTTTTTATGAACAAAATCACAATGTTGATGAACATATTGCATGTAATTTTGATACACATTTATTCATTTTTTATGTACAAACAATAGATTTTTGATGCATAAGCAATAGTTTATTTATGCACAAAATCACAGTTTTGATGAACAAAATCACAGTTTTTTGATGAACAAATCCACATTATTGATGAACAAATCCACAATACTGATGAACAATCTGGGCGCGTGTCCTATTTCCGTTTTTTTCAAAAATACGCGAATAATTCGCCAATAATTCGCCCGTGCCGTTTTCCCCTTTTTAAGTGAAATGATCAACGCCTTTGATTTTTCTTGATCCAACGGCTCCTGTTCTTTCTTATTTCGCACCTGAGCGCCCATTCACACGTGAACCGGACTCAAAATAGTCTAACCTTTTAGGATTATTGCGGTAATTAGCCTAACGTTTTAAAATTATATATAATAACATAACCGTTTTAAATGTGTAATAACTGTGGTTTTTAAGGATATTTTTGAATTTTCTCGGATATCCTTTTAACCTCTTTGTCCGTTTTAACTCTTAATCCAATATTTTTGTTGGAATTTAAATCCTAGAAAATTCTTGGTGATATCCTAAAATCATAAAGAAATGATTTTATGGATCGGTGTGAATTCTAGGATTTTTCAGTGGAAAAAGAATATTTATTGGATAAGTTGTCTTTTTAATTATGTACTGTAAGGGCTTTAAAATACGAAACGGAAGCCTTGAAAGTTGAAGGTAGCAAGATAAAATCATGGAAAATTGGTTTTATTGGTCTACATAATTTACGGGAAGTTTTGTATTTAGTAAGTTTTTCCACCCGAGGTACATAATTTTACCGCTTTAACGCGAATTCCGTTCCGAGACGGGTTTTGTTTTAAAACCCATCACTTTTCTTTCTTAATAAGGAAGGAACCGAGAGAGAGATAAGAGGAGGATGGACTCTTTCCGTATTGTTGGGCTCCATCTTGAACAAGAATAGAAAACAGAGGAGGGAGTCGATCAGGACGGAACGACGAACTAGGGAAAGAACTTTCCACCGCCGGCTACCTTCTTCTTCTCCGCCTTTTCTTCTTCCTATCTGTGTTGTTAGGCGCTGCTGCTGCTTCAACGGAAACAGACCCAACGAGAGAGTCGGGAAGAGCGACGTACTCGGGAGGAAGGAAGTAAGCTCGTCACCGCCGGATATCTTCCTTGCCTCGCTACGCGACGTCGCCGGCGATCACCAGCCCTTCCAACCACCACCCACAGCGAGGGCTGCCATCGGGCATCACCCAACCACCCTCAAGCTCTTGGGGATCGAGCCACTATTGAGCCAAACAAGCCATGGGATCAAGTGAAGGTATTTACGATCGAAATTAATTAGCGGATTGGTTGCGGAGCCACTGTCAGGACCTTTCGGTTCTGATTTGCTAATTAAATTTATGGTTTTTATAATCTTGACGTTGATACGGTCTCACATGTTCAAACCGCTCGGGAAACGGACGTCCGGATCTTCAGTTATAGTGAATACAAGTTTTGACATCGATTGGCAGGTAAAGGACTTCGCACAATTACTCAGGATTCGTTGTTAATCAGTTTGATCCGAGATTTGATCACCTTTAAGAACCGTAACTAATGAACAATTTTTATTTAGAAAACTGTTTCAAAAGTGAAGCGGATAATTAGTTATAATTTCGCCAAGATGGCTCCTTAAAGCAAGATAACTAAGGATTTGTTATAAGTCGATATACGAAATCAAATCGTTTATCGATTAGGAAGTTATAGGAGTTGAGTATACAACTAAGAAATATTTCCGTGAGCTCGTTGTTGAGAAATCCTTTTGTTATATTTGGCAAAAAGGTGATAAAAAGTAATGTTGGAATTACTCAGAACGTTGTGCACGCCTTCTAAGGCAAGTGGATGATTTCTCTCTTGCGTTATTGTTGTTAACGAGGAATTGAATTCCATTTGATCTTCATGTTGGGAATAATTTGTGTGTTGAATAAAGTTTGATAGGTTTTTATTTTGTTAGAAATAACGACTATGTCGTTATTTCAGTTTTTACGCTAGAACTGAACTTAGGACCGTTGTATGATTAGCTGTCTCATGCTGAGACATTTTTGTGAAGTAAGATGGTAGAGATGGGAGTTTAGACTCCAAAACATCTCTTTAGTGGTCCTGTGCTGAAACACTGTTGCAAAATAGGTAGTCTTGGGGTAGGAGCCGAGTCTCCAATGACCTCTTTATAACAAAGTCTGTATTGGGGGGCGTAGCTTGCTAGCGTATCCCAATATTGGAGTCATGACTCATGTCTCGCTTGACGTTGAAGGAGGACAATGGTGCACTCTAGCTAAGTGCAAAAAGGAACTGATGTGGGTCAAGTGGTCAAGGATGAAATAGGCCCTCTCACCCTGACGACATCAGTCGCAAGGACTTTATTGGCAGCAGTTTGGGTCAATTAAAAGTTACTAAAATGAATGTGTAATGTTAAAATCATAAAGTAAAGAGAGTGCGATAGGCACGTTTATGTAACTGAAGTGTTAGTTCTTTTGATAACCATTCCTTCTCCTGATTAAGAATGATTCTTAATCAAACTTTGATTAAGTTAAGTTGATTAGTCGCTGAAGACGTTTGTGAATGTTGTGTGGTTAGTATAAGTTTCCGGTAATCGTTTATGCTTTTTAAAAGAACCACAAGCGGTGGTGTTCTCTCTCTTGAATATGCAAGTCTCCTTCTTATTCTCTATAAGACTGCTAACTGTTGGATCATAATCCGAGTCTAATCGGATTTTGATGCCAATATGTTTAGTTACAGCCATAAGAACCAAGTTAGTTTCTCCGCTTGCTTAGTCTTTCATTAGACTAACCCGTCCATCTTCTTTTCTTTTATATGGTCGGCTGGTGTCCACCGTTGGTATTCGACACATCAGGCTCTTCTTGGAAGTTGATTGAAGAGGTACATCCAGAGGTCTGAAGTTCCAGAAGTTGAAGAAAGGTTTCCAACAACTATACTTGAGTGAAGTTCTTGGTTAAGTTGCTACAAAGCGAAGTGGGAAAGAAGTTAAGAACTTACGGGAAACTTTTTAAAGACTTTGTTTAAATAGAAAGTTGTTCTATTTACTTGTTCTTTTTAAGTTAAGGTTTGTATAAGACCTTTTACTTGTTTTTCCGCTGTAATATTTTACTTGATTTTGTTAGGTTTTAAATGGTTTCTTTTACCTTGTCCTAGTATGTTCTGTCAGGTTAAAGCCTTGGGTGACTCTATTTTAGTCCTAATCAGGGTTACTCGCGGTAATACCTCCAAGGTAAGTAAGGGGGTGTTACAGAAGTGGTATCAGAGCTAAAAGTTCCTAAGTCTTGCTTAAGACTTTCATCTTCTATATAGAATTATGGAGAATTCCATATGGGTGTTATCATAGAACCATTATGGAAAATGGTTAAGTTGCAAGGGTAAACTCGAGAAGAGATAGAAAGAGAAAGAGGAATAAGTTGCTAATAACTTTTGAGAAAAAGGTTTTGTGATGGATGTTTGAGACCTTGGAAATGAGAGTGGATTCCGAGAAGGATCCATAATAAGAGCATGTGAAGATTTCCTTGGTTGAATTGGTACTAGATCAAGTTCTCAACAGATTCGTTTTTTTCTCTCAAGATTTTGAAGTGCATGTACCCTTGTTGTTCCTTTCTTGTTAACAAGAAAACTTTTGTGAGTTTTGAAAACCAAATAGTATATTTCTTAAAGACTTCCTATTTTAAAAGTTTTACTTTAGCTCGTATAATGAAGGATTCTAAGCTAAGAATCTTTCTTGAAAAGGTCGTGATTTAAAGCTATGCGAAAGGAATTGGTAGTTTTCTTGTTTGAAATGTGCATGTTAACACATTTCTGTAAAAAGGAAATTTTAAAGTCAAGTTTCTTTGGGATTGAAGTTATATGATTACGAATTTCTACAAAAATACTTTCTTAAAAACTCTAAGTTTAGTGTTGAGTTTCAAGAGAAGTAGGAATTGGAATCCCTACTTTTGGCCTTAAGATTGGGAAGCCTTGACAAGGTTGGAGTGTTTATGAAAGTTCAATGAGGATGGTGGGGTGATATATGAATATTGAAAAGAAAAGGATTATCTTTGAAAACTTTCTTCAACAAATTGTGTTGGTAAGTCTATAGTATAGAATCTTGGATATTCTATATTTCCTATTGTTTGGAAGTAAGAGTACGAGCTTTGAAGTGCTCCAGTGTTGGATCAAGTAAATGGAAATGCAATTCAATTTTAATCCGATACAAACTTGGATTCCTATATGTGTTGTATCCTTTAAGTTGAAAGGGATTGAGAATCCGAAACGACATGGGAATCTTTTGTGACTATGGTAAGGAAGAAAGAAGGGATGTTGGTTCAGTAAAAGCTGTGTATAAGTGGTTAATCATCAAGGTTGTGATGGATAAGGTGGAATGGTTAAAATGGATTAAACAAGTAGAAGTTCATCGGTAATGTGTTTATATTCAATTAACCACTTAGTGCAAGTGTTGATTGACTAGGATGAGTTTTTGGTACTCAAGTGATTAACCCAAGAGGCTATTCTGTTAGAATTTTGTAGCATTATGCCAGTTCAGGATAAGGATATGAGGCTTGAGATGTATAATGAAGCAGTATGAGAATTAATGCTAAAGACATTTCTAAGTTGTCAGTGGTATGGACTTATGTTTCTTCAAGGATAGAAACAATAAGGTTCAGGATTTAAAGAATTACTCATAAAATGATTTTGGTATAACTATCTGTGTTCTGTAAATAGTTGAGAGGAAAATTTCAATCATACAATGTTATCATCAATAAGGCTTAGACCATAACCCTGGAAAGTAATTTTAGTTGTGTTTATGTTCTGAAGATTGTATATTAGTCAAATCCAATGCCTAAGGTGTTCTTTACACAACTATGTGAGAAGAGAAGACAATAATGGAAGATTTCGATTTGTTTAACCAAGGTAGAATTTGGAAGGATCTCCGAAGGTTATGTGGAACCATGTACTTCCATATGTGATAACGAATTGGAAATTGGAAGAATTTCCTTATGTAAGGATAAAAGGGTAGTAAATACCTTGGGACTTGTTACAAGGTAAGTTTGTTTACCTTTGAATATAAGAGTTGAGATGACAAGTAAGTTCCAGAAGATCTATGGTTTTGGAGAATAGATGAACTCAAGCTTTGATTTCTAGTGGGGAATCATTAATACTTCATCTTAAAGCAATATGTTAAGATGATATACAAATCGAGAATGATTTCAGGAGAATCTATGTTATAAGTATAAAGATGTTGAAATCTTTTCTTTAGTAAAGATTGCAAGTGAGTGAATTCAAGTAATCAACCTTTTATTAGAACTTGTAAAGTTAAGATGAGTTCTGAACAAGTCGTATCATGTTGAGAGGGTTGATTGAAAACAAATAAATTTATAGTAGACCCCGCTAAGTATAGGGGAGTCAGGATCGTTCCATAGGAAGCAAGGTTTGTTTATCTATCGACTCCTAAAGATTAAAACAAAAGCAAGCAAAACACACAAGCAGCCTCGTTAACGAAGTTGTCAGCCTCGTTAACGAACCACCGAGAATAAAAACACCAAAATTAACGACCTAGACAGGTTCGGTACCGAGCCAACGAACTCAGTAACGAATATGATCTTGTAAGAAAATCAAATAAAAACGAAAATATCTAGGACAAGGGTTACCACAACATAGTCATGCACACAAGATCGTAAGAAGATAAATATCATGCCTTTAAATAGATAGAAGCATCAACTTTCATTGACTTAGCAAGCAAATTAATCTACTTTCATAAACTAACTCACCCAATTGCTTGTTTCGGATCTAAAGCTTGAAACTTTCGTATTCAAACAATATCAACCTTCAAGTTTATAACTTTCTCTTTCAATCAAGTCAACAACTCAAATTACCTCAACTTTCATCGTGGTATAAGCACAACAAACAATCTCAACAATAGATAAAAGGCATTCAACACATAATCTTACTCACCCAACATGCACAACTATGCCGGGTTTCAACCCCGACCCTAGATAAAAAGACTACTCACTAATCATGACTAAGAAGCTAATAACTTTAATCAAAGAAAACATTGAAAAAAAAACACTACTCAAATAAATAAGAAATATCGTCTTACAGAGATTCAGAAGAAACCGAAAAGAACCAAAATACCGAATCAAACACACGACTAACGACCCCGGTAACTTTCGTCTACCGAGCTCCTTCGATCACGACTCTGATCCATCCTTCTCTCTCTCTCGACTCTCCTTCCTCCAAAATTCCAACTCTTCTTCTATGCTAGATAGAAGGGTATTTATACTAAAAAGAGGCTAGAAACTAAAAAGGCTAAACGATATAAGCTTTCCTAAAAAGATAGAATCTATTCTAAAATATAGAAATAAAATCTCAAAAGATAACAAGACCTAAAATACATAATATAATAACCCTAAAATCATAAAAAGATACTCTACCGACACGGAAATAAATTTCCGCACAGGATCGGTGAGTCACAGAGTCAACTCTCGAACACTTTCATCTCGTGGCCTCGTTAACGAGCCCTCACAGCCTCGTTAACGAGCCTGGGCTTGGTTTTCTTCAACACTTCTCTTCCAAAAATTCGAACTTCAGCTTCTTCATCTCGTATTCCTCCATCTCTTATCATAGCTCTCCAAATTCAGCTCCAAACAGCACCTTTTCCTTGCTAAAACCTACAAAAAGACACAAAACGGAGTAGCTTCTATACTTTTCACAAAATATGCAAAACTATCCAAAAACACATAAAACTAAACCTAAACTTATCAAAACTAGTCCTAATATCCTAATAAAACCTATCAAAAGCTATACTTAAAACACGAACATCAAAATACCTCATACTTAGACTTGCTTGTCCTCAAGCAATCACTAAACAATAATCAAAACCAAACAACATACTCATCAAATTATAGCCATAATCTAAAAAGCAACATCAAAATATCTAGAAGAAAATTAGCAAAGGACTATTAACATCATCACACATATATACACCTAAAATAGACACAAGAAAATACAATCCAACCTCACAAGGGAAAATGTGTTTCTCTCAACTCTCAAGTGTTTAGGCTTATAAATTCAATCTCTCAACTCATCGTATATACAAAAAACTCATAGAAATTGGAACTTATATCACCAAACTCTCCACTCAAGATTTGTCAAAACAAGCAAAAATCATCAAGAGAACTTAGGCTTAATGAAAAACTTCATAGAAGCTTCCATTCGGCCGGGTTGTAATGGGGCTTGGTGAAGACAAATAGGCGTGGAAATATTTTGGCTATGTGGTGCTAATAATATCCGGGAATCAAAAGACTCCTAAAAACTCACACATAACATCAAAACACTCATAAAAGAACATACCAAACTCACTCTCTCATTATGCACACTTATTTTCACTCACCCATTATTATCCTAGAAAGTCTCATACAAAATAAAAAGAATCTCTTGATATTCATCTAAATAAACACAAATGCACTTCTTCACTTCTTCATTTTTTCCATTTTTATTTTTCTTCTCGCCGCCTCGTTAACGAACCACTTCAGGGTCGTTAACGAGCTTCATCGTGTACTCCTCTTCTTCTTTACAACTTCCTTTTTTGCATCTTTTGCTATCAACAGATCTTCCTTTTCACAACTTAAAAACAAGAGACTTCCAATCTACCCTTCCCAATAATCCCTCAATTTCAAACCAAACACAACTTGCACTCAACAAAATATACCTCTCCAAATCTAAGTCCTAATCCCCGGATAGGGTCAAGCTTATCTTGGCTAGGGAACAATTTTGTGGAGCTAAAAATAAAAATCTTCAGGCTCAAATTGGTTGTCAAAAAGAAGGATAATGTAAGGGTGGATAAGGATTAACAGGGCTTATAAAAAATAAGTTCTCTATCATCTGATTTTCACAAGTAATGAACTATAAATCTCATATGGGTCTCAAGAAATAGATAACCATCACAATTCCAAGAGATAATATGCATATAGAGAGTAAATCACACAAGAAAAGAAGAGGAATTTTTAATGTTCTCCCTATAAGGCCAAAAACAACTCACAAGGCTAATTTTTTTTTGTTGGATTGCATTACTTATGCTAAGAAGGTATATGTGCTCAATTTCATCAAATGCTATTCCTTCCTAAAAACAACTTCAAAATAAGATTCTGGCTATATTCTCAAAGACATGATTGCAAGGAATAAAATGATCATGCTAGCGACTACTATCATAGAACCTAAGAAAGGGATATCTATCAATTCTAAGACAACTTCTTTTTTTCGATATTTTTCAAAACTTTTTCGATTTTTTTTCTCTTTCTATATAAAAGGACTACTTAAAATAAAGCACAAAAAACAAACAAGACACAAAAGTCTCTACTTTCTCCCACCCCATACTTAAAATTATAGTGTCCACACTGTAAGAAAAATAAGAAGAAAGGAAGAAATAGAAAAGAAAAACACAAGAAAACAAGAAAAGAGAAAACAAAAACTTACAAAGTCTCAGAAGTGGAAAACAAGGAAAATGTCGTCAAGCTGAATCATCAGTTAGGTGGAGGAAAATAGTGCTCAAAGTTCCCCATGAAGTCATACATCGTCCTCCAATGCTCAGCATCCTCTGTCTCTCTTTGACGATGCCTCTCATCCTCAAATGTCATCCGAGTTGAATAGACAGTCTCCCATCTATCTATCCTCCTATGAATGTGGTCCTGCTTGAGGTGAAGCTGTTGCATCCGTGCAGAAAGATCCTCGGCCCATGGTGGCGAAATGCTCGATCCGGTGTACTCAGGCTGAGGAGGTGGTGGGTAGTGAGGCTGAAAGTGATCATGGTGAAGAACCGGGTTATATGGCACAAGTCCATAAGAATAGGGGTCGGTAGGAGCTGGCGGTGATTCGGTAGCTGCCCTCGGTGGGTCGTTAACGACCCTGGGTACCTCATTAGCATCAGATGCAGAAGGCTGGAAATGATCGTTAACGAGCCTGGTGGGCTCGTCCACGAGGATGTTGGTGCCTAAAACCTCAACATCGAGATCATCTTCCTCAAAGTTAAGCTCCTCAATGCCTCCCTCTGTGTCAGCTTCTTCAGTGTCATTGCCTACAACCTCGGTATCCTCATCCTCATCTTCATCTTCATCCATCTCTTCACCTTCTCGCTCAAACTGTGTCTCAATGGGCCTAAGTGATAGCTCATCCTCCGGCTTGGGCTCCAATGGGAAAGCATGTCCCGTCCATGCCTCGTACCAATTCGATACATAGAGTAACTCCAACATGTCGAGGGTGGGTGTAACAAGGCGGTCTTGAACTCTTACTTTAAACCCTCTCTCAGCTTGAAGGAAAATACCGGAACTATACCAATAGTTCTTGTTGAGTAACTGAGCATGAGCCGGTGTGTAGCGAGTGAGGTCGACTCCAAGGTTTGTGGCCAAAAGACAGACCAAGTTACCACACCAAACTTCCTTGGACTTGGTTTATTTCTCTATGTAGTAGAGCCATTCATACCCCAAATTCAAAGGGGCAGGCTCCTCGAAAAGGATAGTGCGGAGACAAGCAACTTCCGTCCTCGTTGGCCTGTTCAACTCTCTCTTCGGCCAGAATGTGGCGGCTAAGACTCGGAGAATGATCTGGAAGATGGGGTTGATGATGCTTGCCCCAGATAATGCCGCTGTGGAGGATTGGTCCTCCCCAGTGATATAACTCCAAGTCCGAGTCACCATGTAGTCTTTCAAGCTGTACTCTCTAGAAGGGTTTGGGAGCCCCAGAATTGCATTGAACTCCGCCATGGTGAACTCACGGCTCACATTACCGAGCCGAAACCGGATTCGTCCCGCCGAATTCTTCGACGGAAAACTAGTCTCTAGAGTGGCCAGAAACTCAGATGTGAGGGTCGGAAAGTGTGGTAGATTCTCCTTCTTTAGTAGATGAGATGCACCGAGAATAACGAAGGCCTCCTTAACATCCGTGTAAATCCCTGTGTGTACGGCACTAGACTTCGAGAACCAACGAGTGTTGTGGTCCTTATCTAGAATGGCACGGAATCAATGCACTTAGCCTTGAGTACTCAAGATCACATTATCCATGCGAGGTGGGGATGGGGACTTCTAATTCCTCCTCTTTTTCTGAGCTCGGGTAGCGGGTCTGCTTGAACTTGCCATGAGATCTACAAAACAATCAAGAATTTTCCAAGATAAGATCCACTCAAAATAGATAGGCAAGAGACCCCATACTTGGTCTCAAAATAACCTCGGAATAATTCGTCAACTACCCAATTGGGTCGTTAAAGAATCTGGACTGGTGTAGAATCGGTGATGCTTACGCAGGGTCGTTAACGAACCTGGGTGGGTCGTTAACGAGCTGCCGAGAGCCAGTTCACAGATTTCCGAATGTCATCAACTTTAAAAATCAGACCATAAATCAAGTATGTATCCTCAATACTCCTCACTAGACACACAATTGGGTTTATGCACCCCATACTTGCTCGATTTCCCATCCCAAACATGCTATATTTATCCAAAATTGATATAGCAAAAATTGAACTTAATACTAGGATAAGAAAGATTCATGCTTTTCTAATTAGACTTTTGCAATGGAGAATCTAACATGAATAATCTTCCCTAGAATATGCACAACTAAGCTTCAACGACAATCCATGACAAAATCCAAACATGCATGTCGACCTTTTCTATAGACACAATCCCAATATGAAATTTCTACCCTTAAAATCATGAATCTTGTAAGTAAGAGTTAGGGTTTAGAAATCATACCGGAAATTTGAGAAATTGAAGAACAAAGGGTCGGATTGGGGTGGTTAACGAGTGTGGATCTCGTCGGTGGAAATCCGGGGTTCCGAGCTTCGGTAACGAGGGTGTCTCCGACGATCGGTGGAGGTGAGAAATTCCGATCGGTGATGGGGGATCTCCAAGATCTTTGGGTAGGATTCTTGAGAGGTTTTGGAGTTTAAGGGTTGAGAGTGAAAATTTTTAGGAGGGGTAGAAGGGTTATATAGGAGAGGGTAGGGATAGGAAGAGGTAGAAGGGGGCGGCGGCATGGGGTAGGTAGAAGATATATTAGGTTAAAAAAAAACTTACCTGCCCGTTTTGCCGAATCGGGTCGTCGAACCGGATCGCTAACGACCCTGGGTGGGTCGTTAACGAGCCACCGTAGCCTCTTGGAGTGATTTTCGAGCCCTTCTCCTGCATCTTGTTAGCTCAAAATTTATCCTAATTTCTATCCTAAAAAACTACTAAAAAGAAGAGAAAAGAAAAGAAAAGAAAAAGAAAGAATCTAAAAACGAAAAAGAAAAACTATACTGTACTAAAAGCGGGTTGCCTCCCGTAAGCGCTATTTTTAACGTCGTAAGCCCGATGTTCTTCCCTTGCTTCAAGGTTGATCTTTTGTAGCTAAGTCAGGGTCTCGAGTTACCCCATACTTAGCTTTGTAGGCGTTGTTTGCTTGAGTCACTAAGCTGGATCCCTTGTCTTCTATGAGTATGCCCGGTATTCCTACATATGGGTTAGTGGAATCCGGAAACCAAGGTGGTTTGGACTCCGCAAAGGCATATGCCGTGGGGTATGGTGCAAGAATAGGGTAAGAAGAAAAGTACTCACCTTGATTGTTTCCTTGTATATGAGACTCGCTAGTAGGCCATGGGAACTCGACAAGGTCCTGTGTGAGAATCTCGTCCTCTATCGAAGTTGGTGGAAGTTCAGTTGTATCAGCTTTGTCTTGTTTTGGTTGGTGCAACTTGATTTGTGCGACCGTGGTTGGGTCATTGGCGTTTTGGTCCAGGCTGAATTCCACTCGTTCTTCTCCAATCTCAAACGTAAGAAGCCCTTTTCTCACATTGACCTTGGCACTTGCTGTAGCTAGGAATGGTCTGCCTAGGATAATGGGGACATAAGGGTCCTCAAGCATGTCAAGGACGACGAAATCATTTGGTATGAAGAATTTTCCCACTTGAATAGGGTAGTCGTCCACGACCCCTGTGGCTTTGACACATGATCCGTCCGCCATGAAGAGGTTCATATCCACAGGCTCTAGTGGGCCCATGTTAGCTTTTAACCAGATGGAGAAGGGGAAGCAAACTAGCACTGGCTCCCAAATCACATAAAGCTTTAAATTTGTGGTCGCCTATGCCAATCGTGATGGCAAATCTCCCTAGATCTCCAAGCTTTTCTGGCAGAGCAATTGATCTGACTTCATCCTGTAGCTCTGTAATGGACCTTTTCCTGCTAAGAATATCTTTCAAAAAATTTGTGTAAGCCGACATTTCGCTTAGGGTGTCAGCGAATGGGATGGAAATATTAATGCCTTGAAGAATCTTCACGAAACGCTTGAACTTACTCTCAGTAGAGCCCATAGATTTCTTAGTTGGAAATGGAAGAGATTTCACCATTCTCGGAACCAAGTTAGGCTCGAGAGGTGAGAGTACCGGGTCGACACTAGGGTCGTTTGGTGTCCTAGGCGGGTCGTTACCGACCCTGATGGGGTCGTTAATTACCCTGGGATAGAGAGGAAGGCTCAGATTAGTAGACTTACCTGGATTAGGGTCGTTAGATACCCTCGGAGCCTCGTCACCATGGTATATGGGCTCGGTATTTGCCCTCGCTGACTCGTTACCGAGCTGAATTGTGACGTCCTCTTCCTTCTTGTCCTCCGCTTGGACTCGCTCCGGCAATGTCTTCCCACTCCTAAGGTGCACCGCTGCTATTTTTCCCCTAGGGTTCTCCTCGGGGCGGCCCGGGAGTTGCCCTTGTGGTCTCGGAATCTGGGCAGCGAGGTTCCCAAGTTGGGAATCAACACTCTTCTTCCATATATCGAACTCTCCCCATCTTTTATTTTGTTGGTTCAGGTTGGCTTGAACTTCGTTAACCTTGTTGTTCACTTTGTTAACTTTGTTGGTTACGCCGTTAATGCCTTCATGTAATCCTTGAACCCATGATAGTGGCTCCTGATGGCCTGGAGGTCGATAGGGTGCAGGTCGTCTATCTGGCGGAGGTGCTACATAGTTTTGATTTGTATTCTGATTGCCCCATGCCTGATAGTTGTTTGACCTGTCAAAATAGCTAGGCTGGTTCCTGTATGGTCCTCTCATATAACTCATCTCGGCAATTGTCTCAGCGGCTCTAACATGCTCTATGTTAGTGCAAGCAGAAGTACTATGTGCAGAAGAACCACATTCTTGACAGGATTGAGAGGATTTCAGAAAACTTACCTGCTTCTTCAAACGGTTGACCTCGTCTTGCAAGAATTGATTTTTAACATCCGGGTCAACTTCGTCTCGGTTAGGTAGGTAGAGACGTTTCTGGGGCTGTGGAGTTTGCTGGGTTCCATACATGGCATCATAATTGGACAGCTTATCCAGCAATTCCCATGCAGCCGTTGGGTTCATCTCTATAAAACCGCACGCAGTATGCGTGTTGATGCGGTTCTTGGTCTCTGCGTTGATACCCTGAAAAAAGATTTCTTGCAGAATATATAAAGGTTGCCCATGAGTAGGTCATTGTCTAAGCATCTCTTTAAATCTTTCCCATGTTTCAACAAATGTTTCATTAGGCAGCTGGTGATAGGAGGTGATGCGTTTTCTCAACTCCGTCGTCTTGGCAGGCGGGAAGAATTTTGTAAGAAATTGATCATACAAGTTCTTCCAAGTCCTGATAGACTTAGGAGGTAAGCTCTCCAACCAGCTCAGGGCCTTTCCAGAAAGAGACCACCTAAAAGCTTTTAATAGAACATATTCGAGTGAGACACCTTCTGCAGCTATGGTGTCACATAAGTCAAGAAAATTCCTAATATGTTCCATAGGGCACTCAGTAGGTTTCCCTTCAAACTGAGCCCGTTTGATCAAGGATATAAATTGAGATTTAATCTCAAAAGATTTCTCTATCTCCGGAAGCACAATTGGAGACTCTGGCACCCTCAGTTCTGGATGCATGTACTGTTTGGCATTCCTCGGATAGGCATTCAGCTCTTCTTGTTGACGAGCGTTGGTAGCTCGTTGACGCTCAGCCTCGGCGGCAGCGCATTCCTTCTCAGTTTTCAACGCCTCCATCTGTGTTTGGAGGACTTCTAGCTGACGAGCCAGCTCTTCCTGTGTGGCCATGACTCGGTTTTCTCGGCGTCTACGGTGCAGGGAACGTTCAGGTTCTGAGTAATAACCAGCGTTGTCAAACTCAAGCCTTCGACGTCCTACCGGCATGCGTTGAGAAAACAGACAAAGAAAAACAAAAATTAAAAACAAAAACGGGGTCGGGCTATTCCCAGACCCACAGATAAATAAACAAAACACGTTGCTTCCCCGACAACGGAGCCAATTTTTTGAGAGGGTTGATTGACAACAAATAAATTTATAGTCAAGACCCCGCTGAGTATAGGGGAGTCAGGATCGTTCCACAGGAAGCAAGGTTTGTTTATCTATTGACTCCTAAAGATTAAAACAAAAGCAAGCAAAACACACAAGCAGCCTCGTTAACGAAGTTGTCAGCCTCGTTAACGAACCACCGAGAATAAAAAGACCAAAATTAACGACCTAGACAGGTTCAGTACCGAGCCAACGAACTCAATAACGAATATGATCTTGTAAGAAAATCAAATAAAAACGAAAATATCTAGGACAAGGGTTACCACAACATAGTCATGCACACAAGCTCGTAAGAAGATAAATATCATGCCTTTAAATAGATAGAAGCATCAACTTTAATTGACTTAGCAAGCAAATTAATCTACTTTCATAAACTAACTCACCCAATTGCTTGTTTCGGATCTAAAGCTTGAAACTTTCGTATTCAAACAATATCAACCTTCAAGTTTATAACTTTCTCTTTCAATCAAGTCAACAACTCAAATTACCTCAACTTTCATCGTGGTATAAGCACAACAAACAATCTCAACAATAGATAAAAGGCATTCAACACATAATCTTACTCACCCAACATGCACAACTATGCCGGGTTTCAACCCCGACCATAGATAAAAAGACTACTCATTAATCAGGACTAAGAAGCTAATAACTTTAATCAAAGAAAACATTGAAAAAAAACACTACTCAAATAAATAAGAAATATCGTCTTACAGAGATTCAGAAGAAACCGAAAAGAACCGAAATACCGAATCAAACACACGACTAACGACCCCGGTAACTTTCGTCTACCGAGCTCCTTCGATCACGACTCCGATCCGTCCTTCTCTCTCTCGACTCTCCTTCCTCCAAAATTCCAACTCTTCTTCTATGCTAGATAGAAGGGTATTTATACTAAAAAGAGGCTAGAAACTAAAAAGGCTAAACGATATAAACTTTCCTAAAAAGATAGAATCTATTCTAAAATATAGAAATAAAATCTCAAAAGATAACAAGACCTAAAATACATAATATAATAACCCTAAAATCATAAAAAGATACTCTACCGACACGGAAATAAATTCCCGCACAGGATCGGTGAGTCACAAAGTAAACTCTCGAACACTTTTATCTCGTGGCCTCGTTAACGAGCCCTCACAGCCTTGTTAACGAGTCTGGGCTTGGTTTTCTTCAACACTTCTCTTCCAAAAATTCGAACTTCAGCTTCTTCATCTCGTATTCCTCCATCTCTAGTCATAGCTCTCCAAATTCAGCTCCAAACAACACCTTTTCCTTGCTAAAACCTACAAAAAGACACAAAACGGAGTAGCTTCCATACTTTTCACAAAATATGCAAAACTATCCAAAAACACATAAAACTAAACCTAAACTTATCAAAACTAGTCCTAATAACCTAATAAAACTATCAAAAACTATACTAAAAACACGAACATCATATCAAATGAGGATTACTTCATACTATGGAGTATGGAAAAGTGAGATAGTGTATTGGAAGTGAGGAAAGGTCAAGGTACGTCACCAAGAACTACCTTGAAGAAGAAAAGAAGTGTATACTTCAAAAGGGAAGTGATGTGTTTAGAAACGAATTAGTTTGTCTTTGTTCCTCTAGGACTCATCTTTGATTTTGAGAAAAATTCAGATATGAATTTTTAAGGCAATGTTAGTGGTTAAAACGTTTTGAGAGTAAGTGTTTTTACGATTTTCATAGTGGTGTGTAAGAATGTAATTTGTCTTCCATCCTGATCACATGGTAAGGCAAGATTACATGTCTTATTCCTATGAGAACACAGTAAATGATTATGTTTATTTTATTTCCCATCCTGATCACATGGTGGAATAAGATCACATAATTCCTTGGGTTTTAGATGAAATAAATAGTTTGTAAGAATTACAAATGTTTGTCATAATTTGAGTAATGTGCAGTACTGTCTGGATAAAATTTTTGGAAGTAAGCATTTCCTTCCATGTAAAGTGTTTGAGCCAGATTTTAAGACTATTTTTATATAGTGTGTTTTTCATCTAAGGGATACGTGATTTTCTTGGATTTTAAAGAATGGTTTCTAGTATGAGTTGACAATCATATAAGCTTTTCTCAAGTAAAGTTATTAAGATTCAAAGACGAGAGTTTTCTTGTATAGCAATTGCTTTATCAGCTACTTTGTAAAAATCCTTTGAGCTAACTTAGTATTGGCATTGTATACTATTTTAATAGTATTGTCAATTGCTATATCTAATCTTGAGAATTTTGTTGCTCAACAAGTCAGAATGTTAAGTGAAGTCTAAACAGTTCTTTGATGAAAAAAAAGACTGAAAATTGTCAATGGAGACAATTTTGTTGGAAATTATTGGACTAAAGGTATTATTGTTCAATATGTTGGTATAATAAAGCGTAAGAGTTTAGTTTGAAGTAGTTGAGTAAGATAACTACTTTTGAACGTCAGTATGCCCAAGCTGAGTTTCGTTGAGAAAAAGATGTAAAGCATTGACAAGATAGGTTATTATCTTGTCATGTGTTGGATAAATCTCATATTCTTGGCTAATGTAATACTGAGATTTTATCCCAAAAAGGAAATTGAGTAAGGATTTTAAGTAATTCTTGTAAAGAAACTAATTTGAGAAGGATTAAAAGTTTAGTTTGGATGACAACAAAGTTGTGTAAATACCCTAAGTTTTTATTCAAAACTTGTTGATCAGATCAAGGAAAAGTATTATGGGAAAGTAATATTGTTTAAGATCATTGGGGAAGATCAAGAAGGTAAGACACGAGAAATTGTTATTCAAGATTATGGATTGCTTGGTTTCAAAACTGTTCATGTGTATCTATTGTTGATGAGCTTCGAAAGCTTAATTCAAAGGAGGCATAGTTATTTGATTAATTAGTTCATCCTGGAACAAGTAAATGTATAAGGAATTAAATAAAACTTTTGATGGACTGACATGAAGCGAAATGTCACCGAGTTCGTTTTGATATGTTTAGTTTGTCTGGAAGTTCTGATTGAGCATAGAAGACCAGATAGAATGTTATAATCTCTTCCTGTTTTAGGATAGAAATGGGAAGATGTTACAATGGATTCTTGTCATTAGTTGTTCAAGACTTAATGAAAGAAAAATGCAATATGGAGGTTGTTAATAAACTCACCTAGAGTGTTCATTTTAATGCAATTAAGATGACTTAAAGAGTACAGAAGTTAGCTGGGGTGTTCATGCATGAAGGATTTCATCTTCATAAAACTCCAAAGACTATTACCTCTGATTAAGATGGATGGTTCATGCCAAAGTTTTAAAAGGAGTCACATCAAGCTTTATGGAGTGAATTGAACTTTAGCGCTGGCTTCCCTCATCAAACTGATGAACAATGCAAAGAAACAAATTCAAACTCCCGAGGACATGTATTGTGGATTCCACACAAGTTGGGATGTTAACTTGAGTTTGAGTGACCTCACATACAAGAATTTTGATCACACGATAAAGAAATGACTCTTTTAAGGCTTTGTAAGGTCGGAAGTGTTGACTGTCAATTTGTTGGAATGACAATACTGACAAGGTTCTTCATGGGCCAGATTTGGTCAAGAGAACAATAACTGATATCACACTAACACGATCAAGGGTGCTAACTGCTCAGAAGCGACAATAGTCGTGTGTAGTTTTAAAGCGAGAGCATGTTAAGTTCATTGTAAAGAACGACGTTTTTGTTCTAGGATACGCCTTGAAAGGCGTATTCCGCTGGGGAAAACAAGACAACATAAATGCTCGCTATGTTAGATCTTTCGAGATACTGGAAAGAACTGGTAAGCTTGCTTAATAGTTGGCATTGCCACCTTCAGTGCTTTCTGTCCGTAATGTTTTCCTTGTGTTTCTTCTAAGATAGTATGCGTTCAATATATCTCATGTACTCAACAATAACAAGATGGATATTCAACCAAATGACACCTATGAAGAAAGGCCAGTTTGAATTGTGAATAAGAAAAATACCTTTGGTTAGGCTACCTTGGCCTAAAAAAAGAAGGTGAAGAAAAGACTTGAGAAACTAGACAGGAAATGCTGAGCCATTTTCTGAAGTTAATGAACGTTGTAAAGAAGAAGTTTGGTAACTAAGCAGTGGTTGTTTTGTGCTTTGTGCAAAAGTAACAACATGTTTTTTTAAGGGGGTACTACAAACTTCTGTATAGGTTCGTAGTGGTTGTGTGTATGTATTCTTATGCTATCTTTCCTTATGATCCAAGTTCTCATTGGTTTCGAGGACGAAACCATTTTTAAGGGGGTACTATTTTAATAACTGTGGTTTTTAAGGATATTTAATTTTCTTGGATATCCTTTTAACCTCTTTGTCCGTTTTAACTCTTAATCCAATATTTTTGTTGGAATTTAAATCCTAGAAAATTCTTGGTGATATCCTAAAATCATAAAGAAATGATTTTATGGATCGATGTGAATTCTAGAATTTTTCAGTGGAAAAAGAATATTTATTGGATAAGCCGTCTTTTTAATTATGTACTATAAGGGCTTTAAAATACGAAACGGAAGCCTTGAATGTTGAAGGTAGAAAGATAAAATCATGGAAAATTGGTTTTATTGTTCTACATAATTTACGGGACGCTTTGTATTTAGTAAGTTTTTCCACCCGAGGTACATAATTTTACCGCTTTAACGCGAATTCCGTTCTGAGACGGATTTTGTTTTAAAACCCATCACTTTTCTTTCTTATTAAGGAAGGAACCGAGAGAGATATAAGAGGAGGATGGACTCTTTCCGTATTGTTGGGCTCCATCTAGAACAAGAATAGAAAACAGAGGAGAGAGTCGATCAGGATGGAACGACGAAATGGGGAAAGAACTTTCCACCGCCGACTACCTTCTTCTTCTCCGCCTTCTCTTCTTTCTCTCTGTGTTGTTAGGCGCTGCTGCTTCTGCAAAGGAAACAGAACCAGCGAGAGAGTCGGGAAGAGCGACGTACTCGGGAGGAAGGAAGTAAGCTCGTCACCGCCGAATATCTTCCTTGCCTCGCTGCGCGACGTCGTCGGCGATCACCAGCCCTTCCAACCACCACCCACCGCGAGGGCTGCCATCGGGCATAACCCAGCCACCCTCAAGCTCTTGGGGATCGAGCCACTATTGAGCCAAACGAGCCATGGGCTCAAGTGAAGGTATTTACGATCGAAATTAATTAGCGGATTGGTTGCGGAGCCACCGTAAGGACCTTTCGGTTCCACTTTGCTAATTAAATTTATGGTTTTTATAATCTTGACGTTGATATGGTCTCACAGGTTCAAATCGCTCGGGAAACGGATGTCCGGATCTTCAGTTATAGCGAATAAAAGTTTTGACATCGATTGGCAGGTAAAGGACTTCGCACAATTACTCAGGATTCGTTGTTGATCAGTTGGATCCAAGATTTGGTCACCTTTAAGAAACGTTACTAATGAACAATTTTTATTTAGAAAATTATTTCAAAAGTGAAGTGGATAATTAGTTATAATTTCGCCAAGATGGCTCCTTAAAGCATGATAAGTAAGGATTTGTTATAAGTCGATATACGAAATTAAATCGTTTATCAATTAGGAAGTTGTAGGAGTTGAGTTTACAACTAAGAAGTGTTTCTATGAGCTCATTGTTGAGAAATCCTTTTGTCATATTTGGCAGAAGGGTGATAAAAAGTATTGTTGGAATCACTCAGAACGTTGTGCACGCCTTCTAAGGCAAATGGATGATTTCTCTCTTGCGTTATTGTTGTTAATGAGGAATTGAATTCCATTTGATCTTCATGTTGGGAATAATTTCTGTGTTGAATAAAGGTTAATAGGTTGTTATTTTGTTAGAAATAACGACTATGTCGTTATTTCAGTTTTTACGCTAGAACTGAACTTAGGACCGTTGTATGATTAGTTGTCTCATGCTGAGACATTGTTGTGAAGTAAGATGGTAGAGATGGGAGTTTAGACTCCAAAACATCTCTTTAGTGGTCCTGTGCTGAAACACTGTTGCAAAATAGGTAGTCGAGGGGCAGGGGCCGAGTCTCCAATGACCTCTTTATAACAAAGTCTGTATTGGGGGGCGTAGCTTGCTAGCGTATCCCAATATTGGAGTCATGACTCATGTCTCGCTTCACGATGAAGGAGGACAATGGTACACTCTAGATAAGTGCAAAAGGAACTGATGTGGGTCAAGTGGTCACGGATGAAATAGGTCCTCTCAACCTTTCGTTTAATGAAAACGTAAAAAAAATAGTTATGCATGTAATCCCGAAAACATAAATATTCAAATCCGATAAACACTTACTAATACTGAATTATTCTAGAAATAATAATAAGCAAGACATAATACTAACTCCACTTAATAACAAGTCATAAATAAATTAATATAGACCCGACCCAACTATGACACGCGCCCTTCACCGCTCCGCCCCGCCATCTGGCCTCGGTTCCTGCACGGTTCCCTGATTCATACCTGGAACTAAAAAAAAATATTCCCCGAAGGGTCATCTACTAATCTATCAAGTTAGAAAGAATACGGAAATTGCCAGACATTTTAAAAGCATTTCTAAAGTCAGCATCCATGTCCACAACCGCAATCATAACTCTAAAGGCCAATACCTAAATTAGTCATAATTAGTCACACATAGCCACATACACATTTACAAATCCAACCTTATAACAATGCAATTCCTCCATCTCACAATCCGACTTCCAAGGCGCTTATCACCGCGCCGAGTGCAGAGGCAGGCCCTCTCACTCCACTTCACAATCTCCCTTCTAACCCCGGCTAAGCCTCCACTGGAGCACTTGCAAAAACACATAGAGAATATTTTTCGTTTTGAAGGGGCACGGTTTCCCTGTCACACGGGTCATACATAGCCAACTCTTCCTCAACGCCAGCTACGATGGGCCGTGTCGGAAACGGTACCAACACAGAGAAAATATTCCAAAAATATCTTTTCGATAAAATACATTCTAAACCATTTTATGCACACCACAATTCAAGAAGTTCGAAACAATTTAAAAGGTATTCGGGACTAGTTCCCAAAACCCGCCCTACAATAACGGTATGCAATCTAACAGGATAGAAAAGAACCGAGCAAGTCGAAAATGACTTACTTCGAAAATAGGAATCCTTTGAAGATGAAGGAATTAAGAACGCGAGCAAAAATAATTCCCTAAAAGAATTTTTAAAGTGAGAGATTAGATTAAAATACGAGCCGAACCAAAGTAACCCGATTAAGGTAAGGACGAGTATTAATATTGTGGAATCATTGGATTACCAAAAGATATTAAGCTAAGGATCGAACGAATCTCGACCAACTTGTATTAAACAATCCCAACCTAAACTGATTTCTTCCTAATTAATTGTAACCAAACTCCGCCACAACTCTCAACCTAGTATATATGTACACTATCCTCTAACCATGATTTACTAAATCATACCCATTGAGAGCTAACCTACACTAACTACATAATCTCTTTTGTAATTAATTAATTATGATTAGCTCTCCCCACCCATATTAACCATTGAAGAATCCTGATAGCTCTCTCCACCCATATTAACCATTAAAGAATCCGCCCAAGGCCCACACTTTCACTTTATCCCTAACCTACTACACCTTCAGTCAAATCGCACTCATCGTCTACCTTCTACCTCATAACCACACTACTGTATACGAATTCCAACCTTCACTTGCTAAAGATATAGACATCACCATTGTAACACCCCGTCTTTCGACGAGGCGCTACTAGGGAATAGACCTTACAAGGTACTATTATTTAGGTTGACAACTACACTGTAGGACCTTACAACTCGGGCACGACGAGAAAACATAATAAAACATCCAACCTTTATTTAATAAAACCTAGAAAACGTAATCGTACATGAATCCCCGAAAATTATAAATATTCAAATACGTCACTACGCCTACCGAAATTGAACTATTCGAACAAAATTATAATAAACGAAACTCAATACCAACTACGTCTAAACAAATATTAAAATCAACATTCTAAACTATTATAAATAACTAGTAAAACCAATCCCACTATGACACGCGCTCTCTATCGCTCCGGCCCGCCATCTTGCCTCGGTTCCTGCACGGCTCCCTGATTCATATCTGGAACTGAAAAATATTCCCCGAAGGGTCAGCGTCTAATCTACCAAGCTAGAAAGAATATGGAAACTGTAGAACGCTTTGAAATCATTTATCTAAAGTCAGCATACAATTCCACAATCGCAATCATAACTCTAAAGGCCAATACCTAAATTAGTTATATCAGTCACACAAGTCACATACGCATTTACAATCACAATCACACAACAATGCAATTCTTCCTTTGTCCACAATCCGTCTTCCAAGGCGCTCATCACCGCGTCGAGTGCAGAGGCAGGCCCTCCCACTCCACTTCCCAATCTCCCTTCTAACTCCTGGCTAAGCCTCCACTGGAGCGCTTGCCAAAAACACACAGATAATAATTTTCGTTTGAAGGGGTACGATTTTCCCAGTCACACGGGTCAAAGTAGCCAACTCTTCCTCAACACCAGCTACAATGGGCCGTGTCGGAAACGATACCAACACAGAGAAAACGTTCCAAAATATTTTCCGATAAAACACATTTAAAATCATTAACGCACACAACACACAAGGAGCTCAAAACAATTTAAAAGGTATTCGGGACTAGTTCCCAAAACCCGTCCTACAATATCGATACACAATCTAACAAGGGAGAAAAGAACCGAGCAAGTCGAAAAACGACTTACCTCGAAATTAGCTAGGGATCCTTTGAAGAAGACGGAAATAAGAGCACGAGCAAAAACGATTTCCTAATAAAATATTAATACGTGAGATTAAATTAGATACGATCCGAGCCATGCAAAACTCCCCTTAAACAAGCACCACTAGTCTTTCAAACTCTACTGAGATAACCACACCCTCTACATGAACGAATACTAATCTTAACTATTGTAACTTATACTAACTATTTTATTCTAACTTACACTAACGTATATTATTCTAAATTATAATATACACAAAGTCTAACTCTTGTTTTACATATTCTGAGATCAAACGTATTATTCTAACTTATAATATAAGCAAAGCCTAACTCTTGTTTTACATATTCTGTGATCAACGCCATGTTTTTATTTATGCTAATTAGTTATACTCTTTACTATTATAACTAAAAATCATTTAAGTGCTAACCCATCCAAAACGTAACCCACCATTAACACCTCCACTTGCTTGCATTGAAGCCATGAATTTAGCCATGGATGTCCTGCTACAAACTCAAACCAAAACCCACAGCCTAACTCCGCCCCCTACATAACCAGACAGCGTCCGCACACAACCGGCAACCAGCCCCTAGCCTGACCAAATCCTACCGATATCCACACCCGACAACACCCGACGCTACCCCGCCCACTGAACCAGAGGGAAACGACACTTACCGAAAAACGACGCCGGCGATGCAAAAACGATCGAAGACAACTTCGAAGACAAAACCAAGGAGATTTGATTAAGTCGATCAGCGTTCGAGGATGGCAAGGAAGAAGGAGATTGACTAGAATGACGCCCACCCTTATCAGTGAACGGAAACGGCGACCCGAGGTGCTCGACCGGTGGAGTGCGAGTTCTCTCGCTGCTTGCTATAAGATCGGAATACACGCCCGACGACGGCTGAAAACGACGGTTCACGGTAGGGTTCGCCGGAGAAGGACACAAGAGGAAAGAAATCTAAGGTAGAGATTTGAACAAAATCGGTTTTTACCCCAAAGGTGCTGATCGACTTTGGGACGCTAGCGTTGGTGACGTCATTCCTTGAAGAAGGCAGAGGAGCACGAGGTTTTGAACTAATTCAATAGCGGTGGCTTAAGATGGCGTAGTAGCTTAGAATCTATTAGGTTAAAAAGTGGTAGGATAGGTTTAATTAAGATATATTTCTATTTCTAAATTTTATCTTGTTGCAATCTAGTTTAACTTGATACTGGTTCGGATTGCTTAACTAGGAGATAAAGATTAACCCCCCCTTTTATTAATTGGGAATAAAATGACTAAATATTAATATTAATATTTATTCCCAATCCAATGTTACATGTAATTAATGAAACTCGTTTCCGACGTAAAAGCCCTAAAACGAACTCGGATATTACATACTACCCCCCTTAGGAAAGTTTCGTCCCGAAACTTTTATAACGAAAGGAAAGATAAGAAGGAAATATTCCGAGGTTTCACAACCTCTCCCCTTCAAGGAGGGTTCGTCCTCGAACCAGAATTTATTGATAACGTTAAACATAACCAGTACTAGCCATCTAAAACATGCAACACGTCAATCAAATATTTAAACGGTCAAATAGACAAGTAAAGCGAACAACAATCACAAAGCAAACATCGAATCTGCAACCTAACCCGCTAATTACTAACCTTCCCCTCAAACGCCTCTACTAAACCCGGATAGATTTCTGGGTAACTTTCACTCATCCTGGACTCCGTCTCCCAAGTGGCCTCCTCGACTCCCCGTCGAGACCACTGAATCAACACCAAAGGAATCTCCTTGTTTCGCAGCTTCTTCATCCGTCGATCTAGAATCTTTAATAGGTTGTTCCCGGAAAGTGTGATCTGGTTCTACCAGCAACTCCTCATAATTTAGTCGATGACTAGGATCCGGGACATACTGTCTCAATTGTGAAACATGGAATACAGGGTGCACTCCTTCTAAAGCAGGCGGCAATGCTAGCCTGTATGCCACCTCGCCTACTCTCTCCAAAATCTCAAATGGACCAATATAGCGGGGACTCAGCTTCCCTTTCACACCAACCTCCTGACCCCGCAAGTCGGTGAAGCCATACATGTGCACCTATCTCGAATTCTAATTATCGTCGTCTCTTATCCGCATAAGACTTTTGGCAACTCTGCACAGCTAACATGCGCTCACGAATCAAATCTACCTTTCTAACAGTCTCCTGAATCATATGAGATATCTCTTCTACCATATTTGTTGGATTGTCCCGACGTAGAGGTGTCTTGCCTCTCCGCCCATGCAAGGCTTCATAAGGAGCCAACTTAACCGTGGAACACAAACTACCACAATATGAACACTCCACTAATCTTCCAGTACCTTGACCAGTTTCCTCTCTAGTCCAAAACACATGTTTAATTTTCATCTTAACACTCTTTTATTTTTATTTTTTTGGAAAGTCAATCGAATGTCTTATCGTATGAGAATCTTCTCCGCCTAACATACTGGCATTTTAACTATGTATGTTCTCCAATATGATATCTCTTGAATTCAAATAATTCAAATTTCGCCTCTATATTGCGTCGGTCCATTGGCCATAGCGATCACCATATTAAGAGATAACGAACTTCCACTCATGTGATCTCGCGCACTTAATCCCTCATGGCTACTCCAGCTTTAACTTACCTTAACTAGAGATGTGTTTTTATCCCACCAGATGTGAGATGATTAGCTAGTCTCTTTCTATAATGTACATCATTTGAAGCATCATTAACACTTGTGTAAACCACAAGATCTCATGATAAAGGCGGTTTGGTACTCCAGTCACCCATGTTGCAATTCTCCGAAAACTCTTGATTCATGCAACCTCCTTGTTTTATTCACGACTGATTCATAAATAATTAGGTTCGAAAACTCTTATACACCCCCCGCATTGGTATTTTATTAATCCCAACAACTTCACACTTAACAGCATAACCGACGTAATAGTGCTAACATCTCCTAACATTTAGGACAATATCCTCAACTCCCTCTAGATTGTCCCTTTTTGCTCTCATCCTCGTGCTACTACCATGCTCGAATGAACTTTTACCTTTCGTTGCTTATTTTACGCACAAAGTCACTTAACGCTCGATCTTACAACTCGGTTGATTTGGACACAAATCTGGATCTCCTCTTGTATTAGATTCAACTACTCGATGATCAATATTACGAAGCTCTTGGAGAACATATAATTAATACTTCCTTACACTTCCCTAATGATTCCAATTCTACGAACGACATTAGCTTCTGTCAAACTTGCCCTTACAATGAGAAGGTTAAAAAAATATATATATATTAACCTACCGGAGGTCCTTCAGCTGACGGGGCGGAGTCGCGACGTGTCACCTACCCCCTATATGCAACATGCCTACCCCAGTAAAAACATTTTGAAAACACCGGCCGATTTTGGTTTTAAGTTGGACCTCGGGTACACTCGTTGGTCAGTTCCATGTGCCCTGTTGTCAACCTCGCTCTGATACCAATTTGTAACACCCCGTCTTTCGACGAGGCGCTACTAGGGAATAGACCTTACAAGGTACTATTATTTAGGTTGACAACTACACTGTAGGACCTTACAACTCGGGCACGACGAGAAAACATAATAAAACATCCAACCTTTATTTAATAAAACCTAGAAAACGTAATCGTACATGAATCCCCGAAAATTATAAATATTCAAATACGTCACTACGCCTACCGAAATTGAACTATTCGAACAAAATTATAATAAACGAAACTCAATACCAACTACGTCTAAACAAATATTAAAATCAACATTCTAAACTATTATAAATAACTAGTAAAACCAATCCCACTATGACACGCGCTCTCTATCGCTCCGGCCCGCCATCTTGCCTCGGTTCCTGCACGGCTCCCTGATTCATATCTGGAACTGAAAAATATTCCCCGAAGGGTCAGCGTCTAATCTACCAAGCTAGAAAGAATATGGAAACTGTAGAACGCTTTGAAATCATTTATCTAAAGTCAGCATACAATTCCACAATCGCAATCATAACTCTAAAGGCCAATACCTAAATTAGTTATATCAGTCACACAAGTCACATACGCATTTACAATCACAATCACACAACAATGCAATTCTTCCTTTGTCCACAATCCGTCTTCCAAGGCGCTCATCACCGCGCCGAGTGCAGAGGCAGGCCCTCCCACTCCACTTCCCAATCTCCCTTCTAACTCCTGGCTAAGCCTCCACTGGAGCGCTTGCCAAAAACACACAGATAATAATTTTCGTTTGAAGGGGTACGATTTTCCCAGTCACACGGGTCAAAGTAGCCAACTCTTCCTCAACACCAGCTACAATGGGCCGTGTCGGAAACGATACCAACACAGAGAAAACGTTCCAAAATATTTTCCGATAAAACACATTTAAAATCATTAACGCACACAACACACAAGGAGCTCAAAACAATTTAAAAGGTATTCGGGACTAGTTCCCAAAACCCGTCCTACAATATCGATACACAATCTAACAAGGGAGAAAAGAACCGAGCAAGTCGAAAAACGACTTACCTCGAAATTAGCTAGGGATCCTTTGAAGAAGACGGAAATAAGAGCACGAGCAAAAACGATTTCCTAATAAAATATTAATACGTGAGATTAAATTAGATACGATCCGAGCCATGCAAAACTCCCCTTAAACAAGCACCACTAGTCTTTCAAACTCTACTGAGATAACCACACCCTCTACACGAACGAATACTAATCTTAACTATTGTAACTTATACTAACTATTTTATTCTAACTTACACTAACGTATATTATTCTAAATTATAATATACACAAAGTCTAACTCTTGTTTTACATATTCTGAGATCAAACGTATTATTCTAACTTATAATATAAGCAAAGCCTAACTCTTGTTTTACATATTCTGTGATCAACGCCATGTTTTTATTTATGCTAATTAGTTATACTCTTTACTATTATAACTAAAAATCATTTAAGTGCTAACCCATCCAAAACGTAACCCACCATTAACACCTCCACTTGCTTGCATTAAAGCCATGAATTTAGCCATGGATGTCCTGCTACAAACTCAAACCAAAACCCACAGCCTAACTCCGCCCCCTACATAACCAGACAGCGTCCGCACACAACCGACAACCAGCCCCTAGCCTGACCAAATCCTACCGATATCCACACCCGACAACACCCGACGCTACCCCGCCCACTGAACCAGAGGGAAACGACACTTACCGAAAAACGACGCCGACGATGCAAAAACGATCGAAGACAACTTCGAAGACAAAACCAAGGAGCTTTGATTAAGTCGATCAGCGTTCGAGGATGGCAAGGAAGAAGGAGATTGACTAGAATGACGCCCACCCTTATCAGTGAACGGAAACGGCGACCCGAGGTGCTCGACCGGTGGAGTGCGAGTTCTCTCGCTGCTTGCTATAAGATCGGAATACACGCCCGACGACGGCTGAAAACGACGGTTCACGGTTGGGTTCGCCGGAGAAGGACACAAGAGGAAAGAAATCTAAGGTAGAGATTTGAACAAAATCGGTTTTTACCCCAAAGGTGCTGATCGACTTTGGGACGCTAGCGTTGGTGACGTCATTCCTTGAAGAAGGCAGAGGAGCACGAGGTTTTGAACTAATTCAATAGCGGTGGCTTAAGATGGCGTAGTAGCTTAGAATCTATTAGGTTAAAAAGTGGTAGGATAGGTTCAATTAAGATATATTTCTATTTCTAAATTTTATCTTGTTGCAATCTAGTTTAACTTGATACTGGTTCGGGTTGCTTAACTAGGAGATAAAGATTAACCCCCCCCTTTTATTAATTGGGAATAAAATGACTAAATATTAATATTAATATTTATTCCCAATCCAATGTTACATGTAATTAATGAAACTCGTTTCCGACGTAAAAGCCCTAAAACGAACTCGGAAATTACAACCATCCTCAAAAATATACTAACCCTTCAACACCCTCTTTCAAGACTCACACAAGACTAAACCCTCCCTTCCCAATCTAAGCAAGACCCTTCCTGGTGAAGTTAACGAGGAGTCCGTCGACTTCCTACATCATTGGGTAATACACTCCGGTGTCCCGAGACATCGCAAGCCGGGTCCTCGCCGGAAAAACAGAGGTGAATTATCCAAACAAAGGAGAACGGAAACTCACCGGAATTCGTCAGTATCGATCAGCAAGCGAGAAAGAAATAGAACCGGTTATGACGCGTTCGACCGGTGGCAAAGGCAGAATCTGGTTTGAAGAAGAAGAAGACCGACAATGGAAAATAATGGTTAAGCCACCAGAACAAGAAGGATAAGATATAGTGGTGCGGTCGCTGGCCGTTTTCTCCAAGCGGAAGGCCTTAATTAATTACCTGGTCAGCTTGAAGATCGGGGATGGATCGACTCGGTTTCCGGCTCTTCTACACACTATCGGTGAAAGGGAGGAGATTAGGTGGGGTTTTGTCCGTGTTTCAAGGAATTTCAGAAGGACGATTTTTAGCCGATCGGTTAATATAAGATAGGTTTTAACAAGATTAACTTAGATAGAAGATTGGCTTAGTGATAGGATTTTCCTTAACTTAGGATAGATATGATTTTTGGTTATGTAACCGAACTATCCCTCTAATTTAGATAGAGTATATAACTATCCCTCTAAATTAGATAGAGTATATATATATAAAAATATAGGGTTTAAATTACAACTAACGTTTTTTTTTCTCGATCTCAAGGGAAAACGAGACCCGGTTATTACAATGCAGGTCAACATTCCTTTACTAGACAATTCACTTATAGGTAATCATGAACCTAACTATACGAAATCAAAAATTCCATGACCTGTAAGAGGATTTTGAATCTATATTTGAATATTTTTAATGTATTTTTTCTCTTACTTTTCTTAAATTGTATTTTTCATTTTAAATTGTATTTTGCCTAGTCAAAATAGCACATAGGATTTCCATGTCATCAATTTTAATGAGACTCTTTCCACATGGAATATGGAGGCTAAAACGCAATCATTTAAAAAGGTTAGGTTATTATATGTACTTTTGAAACGTTAGGATAATTACCGCAACAGTCCTAAAAGATTAGGCTATTTTAAGCAATTTTTCCAAAAATTTAAGTACAAACTTCCGAGGGTGTTTAAGGTGAAAATAAGTCTTAACCTGAAAACTGAAAATCAATGTGATCCCTTAGATTAACAAAATTAATGGCCAAAAAATCGAAAGTAAGCTTAGTTTGAAAAATAGGGTAAAAAGTTGAGACGATGGCATTTTTGTAAATATTATCAAATACCAACCCAAAATCGACTTTTGTCATATTTCAATAGAAGGGGACGAATCTTTTCTCAAACTCGCTCAAGCGAACCAGTGGCGCTCTAACTCAAACATCCAATCTCCATATCTAAAACTCAAAAGAAGCTTCAATCCATTGCAATGGTAGATGAAGAGCAAGGATCTTCGACATGTTCTAAACTTTCTCTTTTGAATTTTGGATTTTAGGATTCATAAATGGAATTTATGAATTGTGAATTTTGAACCTATTTTGGGGGTTATAATTTGCTTGTGATGTTGAATGGTAAATCATACATGTTAAGTCACAAATTCAGTTAGAAACTAAAGTAATAGTTATTCGGTCTACAATTTTTCAATTCTTTGGCATTGAGCAGATGAAGAATGGTTTTCAATTGAAGTATTTGTTTGTTCAAAATAAGGTATTCGTCATTTGTAGTGACTACACTATTTTATCTACGTTCATGTATTTTATCTATATGTTCATGCATGGTAACTATAAGTGTTAGAAATTGGAGCTTTGGTTTTGATGGTTCCAAACTTGAAGGAAGTCTACAACATGGAATATTCTATGAAGTCGTGGACATGTGAGAAGTCGCAAACATGTTAACTAAGACGGAATAGAAGAGTTGGTAGAATGTGAGCTCAAGACTTTGATAGGTCGTCAACTTATGCAAGTAAGGAGGCCAACTTCGAAGCTGCAAAATAGGTTGCCAACATGAGTCACGTCCCCGAACTATGCAAGTCATGTGGCCGACCTCGAGTGTGTGATCTAGGTCGCCGACGTAAGACAGGTGCCCGACCTGACAGGAAGGCGGACTGAAACACGTAAGAAGATTGTGCGTGATATCAGATCAATTCGGTTAAGGAAAGAATCTTCTCAAGATAAGAAAGAACGTGGATTTGCTTATGCCCTAGGGAGTTTGTTTGTTGTAATATTTATTTTATCCTTAGAAAGATTTGTAAGGATTAGATTTATATTATCTTCTTTAATTAAAGGAAGTAATATATCTCTAAACCCTAGAGTGCTAGCCTATATAATTTGTGGTCTTTAGGTTAGAATTTTGTGGGTTCATATTGAATATCATGTGAGAAGAAAAAGAGAGCATCTTGTGTATTTTGTGAAAGAGAAAATCAGTTGTTCGAGTGACTCGTTCGTGGGATTCGATCGAGTGGTGTATAGAGAGTTCGAAAGAGGAAGAGAGATGTAGGCTTGTTAGATTGGTTGCGGGTTGTTATTACTCGGTTCACAAAGAGTTCTGGAGTACTTGGGAAGAGGTCTAGATCCAAGGTGTTCTTGTAATCAGTTCAAAAGACTAATAAATCAAGCTATGACTTTTAATCCTTCCAAGCGAGAACTTGGAAGAGATTAGTTTTCACACTTGATTGACAGAGTTTGTTGATCAAGGGTTTCCACTATGAAAAATTATCTTGTCAAGTAAGTCTTTCTTGTTAAATTAAATTTCCGCTGTGTATACACTCAGGTTGGCGACTTTGGATAGGTCGGCGACCTAGACGTACTAACGATCCTACAATAAGGTTCACATTTTATTATGTGAAGGATTTTGCAAGGAAATTGAGTTATGTTGAGCGCGTGAATAAAGAACGTTGGTTGAATAAGATTTGGAGTGATGTATTTATGTAGATTCATGTATTTTTATCTATATGTTCATGAATGGGAACTATAAGGTTCATGTTTTATTATGTGAAGGATTTTGCAAGGGCATTGAGTTATGTTGAGCATGTGAACAAAGAAGGTTGGTTGAATAAGATTTGGAGTGATGTAATTATATATGTAGATTCATGACGTGCAAAAAGTTGCCATGGGAGGTTCTTCCCTTAAGCCTAAAATCTTGCTCGTGCAATATGGTCTATTCTAACTCTCTCATATTACTTTTGTATTTTTGTCACAACTTGACTATAAATTGTTTTTTATGGTTAGAAATTAGATTTGAGTCGGGGAAGCAAAATTCTCAAATATGCACTTGATGTTTATGCAAGTTTAGCTTAATGATTCTGGAATATTCTTAGATTAGATTCTAGAATATGCTTAAATTAGATGAGCAATGAATCCCTTATTTTGTGGTAAGTGCATGATTAACATAACTGTATGAAATTAGAAACGAATACATCTAATCACCCGCATTCTTCAAAGTGGGAGAAATGTCCCTCCTTTTTTGACAATTTAGAGTTGGGTTCATGTATAACATTGGAATGATCATATATAATATTCCAACGTTTATATTTTTCCATTTGAAAAATTTTCATTTATTTTGTGTGATTTTGTCTCTCTTGTTGCTAATGTTTTAGATGCTTATCCCTCTTGATTGCTATTGTATTTGTTTTGGTCATTACAGACCTTTATCATTATCTCGCCCAATATATTTGTTGATTTTTTTGCTGATGACTTGAGCCATTTGATTTTTCTCTTTCATTATTGTACACTTGTTATTCATTTTTGCTTCGAAATCTGCTTTATGTTGGCTATATTTTCAAAGTATTTGATTCTTTTCGCAGTTTGCTTAATGTGGTGTTAATTTTGATGCAAAGATAGTTGTTGTTAAACTCTTTTATGTGATATTTTAACTGTTGTTTGCACCTCATATCTGTCTATTTTATTTATGCTCATTTTTAATTGATTTGTCATACCCTATTAGCTCAAATGGTAGAGCAATATGTTGATACACATGGATGTGGGTTCAAATCCCTTATAGGCTACATAGTGTGCTTATGATATCTCAATTCAAAGTCGAGTCTCATTGTATCATGTTCAAGTTCACATATGTTGCTTTAGCATTCACAAATTGACTTTGTGTGTTCACATATTGATTATTTATGGTCACATAATCACATATTTTCGAACAAGTTCCTTATATTTTATGAAGTCATCTACTAGGATTCAGTTTTTATATGCAATTTCTTAGCCTTGACTTTAATAGTGGCCTCCCTTTCCATAGCAGATGTAGGTTCACATTTTCATTATTTGTGTTCACATATATTATGAGACGAAAAATTAAGCCACTAACCATAATGAACTTGAACAAAATTTGTGCATGTTTATTGTTATGTCCATCATTATAACATTTCCTACTACAAAGAAGATATTTCAACACAGTAGTTTTGCCTTAGGAATCTAAACGACCAGAACCTAAATATACATAAGAATTTCCACAGAGACATAGTCTTTGAAAATTTTAATGCCTTCATTTGATGTGCTAAATTGAATTCCAAGAGCAAGCATGATATCATTCCGGCAAATGGGAACAAAATATGTAACATCCCCGACCAAAGTGCATACGTCATTCTGCATTCATATAAGATTAGTAGCATATGGATAGTATACTGACATCATATATAGTGAGTTTTTAAAAGTAATATTTATTTTCTAATTAATTTTATTATATTTTATAAAGTTTTTAACTTAAAGTTAATTATTAATTATTTTAGGGTAAAGTTTATAGTAAGAGGATTTGAGGATAAAAATTGTAATTTTGACAAAGTTTTAGCCGACTTTCCAATTCTTGCCGACTTCCTTGAATGGATATATATATATTCTCCATGTTCTTTCATTTGTAATATGGAGCAACAAAAAAAACACAAAGAAGAGGTTCGAGAGAGGATACGAAAAAAAAGAAGAAGTTTGTTGGTTTTAATTTTTGTTGCTAGATTTGGTGCAAGATCTCTTCTATCGGGTTTTAATCTTGAACTACAAGCGTGATTTGGTAATTTTTGATTAGTTAATGGTTTATTTAGATTTTTCTAATTTTTTCAAATCTAGATCTACAGTTGGTTTTGATTGGGAAATCAGTTGATTTATAGTTCTCAAAGGGTGTTTTCGATATTGGATTTATATTCGGTAAAAGATTTCAGAGTACGTTAGGGTTTTATTTTGTAATGATATTAGGGAAACCTTTGATCAAGTTTTTTAGAAAGGTTTGAACTAGAAAAATGTTTTTCTACATATATATATATATTTTATCATTGTCAAATTTTAAAGGATTTCGATTTATGCACAAGAAGTTATAGTGCATACTGACATTTTATTGCATTTAGGGTTAGGATTTGTAAGAGTAAATATCCTAATTTGCATTGGGTTACATATAGGAGCACAAGTCATATATCGTGGTTAGAGTCAAGGGGGAGAAATATAGTAATTGTCTTGAACATGTGAGTATATACCGGAGATTCAACCTTATATGTTACATGTGCTATACAGATATATATATATATGGTATATGTGGTATATGGTATATGCGTTATATGAGTGAGTATAGACTGGAGATTAAACCATATGTGCTATATATGCTATGTGTGATATGCAGATATATGTGTTATATGTGTTATATGGATATATATGTGACATATGCATATATATGTACTATATGAGTTATATGGATATATGTGTTATATGTGATAGCTCTGAAATTTTCAGAGTTGTTTGCACATAAAGTATGTTAGCAGATGGTATATGATATATGATATATGACTACATGATGCACTTGATTGCATAACATATTGCAATGAGATTAAAAGAACCTATGACTGTCTTGCCCTGAATTTGTATACAGAGGAGACCTACGAGTTATACATGAGGCCTAAGATGCCTAAGAGATGGTGTATAGAAAATGAGGCCTAAGATGCCTAAGAGATGGTAATGGGGAAAAGTCGGTATATGGAAAAAAGTTGATATATGGAAAAAAAGAGAGAAAAGTTGGTATATGGAAAAATATCGGTAATGGAAACTCGGGGGAGATTCAGGCTTGAACAATTCACAGAATAATAAATCGGATACATCAGCATTTGCATATGCATAGTAAATTCTTATATGACATATATATAATATGTATGTATATGTACATGGACTAAATGTTTGAATCTGTGTGAAATAATTGATTATGGTTTATATTCACTGAGTATGCGACTCACGTAAATCGCTAAATAATTTTTTCAGATTCATCTAGTTCTTTACTGATGTGTGTCTCTGTTAGAGGTCACATTCATACGGGTCGGCCGACTGAAGCTCTATGCAACCTTCTCCTCCTCATTTTGCATCTTAGACTTTTGTGTTGTAATAAAGTTAGAATAATGGATGTCTTAGCACAAGAAGTAACGACATAGAACTTCATGTGTGTGTGTGTGCAACCTTATATGGTTGTTAGTTTTGTTATATGATTACGTGGATAGTTGTTATATGTAAATTATATGTTTATATGTGAAATAAGTTATTACAAAGTATACGTCTTAGGATATAAGTGTGTCACAACTAGTTTTTGGTATCAGAGAAGGGATATGATTCTTTAAGGGCATGCATTCATAAGCATATGTAATTGACATTAGACTTGCGTTCATGAGCATGATGCACAAAGGAGAGAAGGTTCAGCCGTGCCACGTCAGTCTATAGAAGCATCTCATAAAGTACTACATGAACATACATTTCATACACATGGAACATTACAAGAAGAAGTTCAGAGGAAATGGTAAAGGTACATATAGTATATCGGAATTGTATAATACGAGTGGATATAGACCGTACAGTTGAATGTGATGAGGTTGGAAATATTCCAATTGTTAAAGATTTTCTTGATGTGTTTCCAAAGGATCTTCCTGGATTGTCATCTGATAGAGAGATAGACTTTACTATGAAATTAATGTCAGGTATTGCACCGATTTCTATTCCTTCCTATCGCATGGCTCCATTATAGTTACAGGAACTGAAGAAACAGTTACAGGATTTGTTAGACAAATGGTTCATTAGGGTTAGTGTATCATCTTGGTGCGCACCAATAATTTTTGTGAAAAAGAAAGATGGTACCTTACAGTTTTGGATAGATTACAGAAAGTTGAATCAGGTGACAGTGGAGAAAAAATATCCATTGCAAGCATAGATGATTTGTTTGATCAACTTTAGGGTGCAAAAGTATTTTCGAAGATAGACCTTCGGTCAGGATATCATCAGTTAAAGATAGCTAAAGGTGACATTACCAAGACAACATTCAGAACTCGATATGGGCATTATGAGTTTCTGGTAATTCCATTTGGTTTGACTAATGCACCGACAACATTTATGGCTTTGATGAATAAAGTATTTCAACATTTTCTAGACAGATTTGTGATCATCTTTATTGATAATATATTGGTGTATTCACGAAGTACATAGAAACGTGTTGATCATTTGTGTACCGTGCTACAAGTCTTGAGGGAAAAACAATTATATGCTAAACTGAGTAAGTGTGAATTCTGGTTGGATCATGTGGTATTTTTAGGACATATTGTATCTGGAAGAGGTATAGAGGTTGATCCTAAGAAGGTTGAAGCAGTGGTAAACTAGAAAGCATCGACAATAGTTACAGAAATTCGTAGTTTTCTTGGTATGGCTAGATACTACAGATGATTCGTTAAAGGATTCTCTATTGTAGCTGCACCACTCACTAAATTGTTACGAAAGAATGCTCCATTTCACTGGAATTCTACATGCCAACAGAGCTTTGATGAGTTAAAGTACCGTCTGACTACAACCCTAATACTGACAATTCCTCTAGGTACAGAATGATTTGTTGTTTACACTGATACTTCATATCAGGGTCTTGGTTGTGTTTTGATGTTGAATGGAAAAGTAATTGCTTATGCATCACAATAGTTACGACCACATGAAGTTTCTTATTTTGTACATGATTTAGAATTGACAATAATAGCATTTGCCCTAAAGATTTGGAAGACATTATCTATATGGAGAAACATTTTAAATGTTTACAAAGCATGAATTTGATGTATTTTATGAGCCAAAAGGAGTTGAACATGCGACAAAGGCATTTGATAGAACTACTCAAAAATTATAATTGTATAATCGAGTATCATCCAAAGAAAGGCCAATGTTTTAGTAGATGCTTTGAGTCGAAAGTGCAGTGGTATGATGACAAATATGCACATGACTTCATTTTCAGATTTTATTACTTTTCGAGGTATAAATGTTAGAGCACTATTTGACACAGATGGAGTACTGATTGCTACTTTGTAGATTCAACCAATGTTGAGACAGAAAACTAAAGATGCGCATATGAGATGGGAAGTTTATAGACATTATAAAACATCTTCGATAAGGTAGAGATACGCAATTTGACATTCAAGATGACACATTGATGTTTGGCACAGATTCATTATTTTTTTTATGTTAGTATGTTACAACGATAATGATTTGATTCATCACGTGTTAAAAGATTCAGAAGTATAGCTTGTAGAAAATCTGAGCTATATAGAAGATCGATCATGATAGCAGATTACAGAATCAAAAGGTTGTGGAATATGAAAATTTCAATGGTTAAAGTAATTTAGAAGAATCATGGTATAGAGGATACAACTTGTGAAACTGAGGATAAGATGAGAAAGGTATATGAAGAGATAGCGAATTTTGAGGACAAAATTCTTATAGAGGGGGAGAAATGTAACATCCCCGACCAAAGTGCATATGTCATTCTGCATTCATATAAGATTAGTAGCTTATGGATAGTATAGTAACATCATATATAGTGAGTTTTTAAATGTAATATTTATTTTCTAATTAAGTTTATTATATTTTATAAAGTTTTTAACTTAAAATTAATTATTAATTATTTCAGGGTAAAGTTTGTAGTAAAGAGGATTTGAGGATAAAAATTGCAATTTTGACAAAGTTTTAGCCGACTTTCCAATTCTTGTCGACTTCCTTGAATGGATATATATATTCTCCATGTTCTTTCATTTGTAAAATGGAGCAACAAAAAAAAACACAGAGAAGAGGTTTGAGAGAGGATACGAAAAAAAGAAGAAGTTTGTTGGTTTTAATTTTTGTTGCTGGATTTGGTGCAAGATCTCTTCTATCAGGTTTTAATCTCGAACTACAAGTGTGATTTGGTAAATTTTAATTAGTTAATAGTTTATTTAGATTTTTCTAATTTTTCCAGATCTAGATCAATAGTTGGTTTTGATGTGGAAATCAGTTGATTTATAGTTCTCAAAGGGTGTTTTCGATATTGAATTTATATTCGGTAAAAGATTTCAGAGTACTTTTAGGGTTTTATTTTGTAATGATATTAGGGAAGCCTTTGATCAAGTTTTTCAGAAAGGTTTGAACTAGAAAAATGTTTTTCTACATCTATAGTTTATCGTTGTCAAATTTTAAAGGATTTGGATTTATGCACAAGAAGTTATAGTGCATACTGACATTTTATTGCATTTAGGGTTAGGATTTGTAAGAGTAAATACCCTAATTTGCATTGGGTTACATATAGGAGCACAAGTCATAGATCGTGGTCAGATTCAAGGGGGAGAAATATAGTAATTGTCTTGAACAGGTGAGTATATACCGGAGATTCAACCCTATGTGTTATATGTGCTATACAGATATATATATGCTATATGTGGTATATGATATATGCGTTATATGAGTGAGTATGGACTGGAGATTAAACCATATGTGCTATATGTGCTATGTTTGATATGCAGATATATGTGCTATATGTGTTATATGGATATATATGTGATATATGGATATATGTACTATATGAGTTATATGGATATATGTGTTATGTGTGATAGCTTTGAAATTTCCAAAGTTGTTTGCACAGAAAGTATGTTAGCAGATGGTATATGATATAGGATATATGACTACATGGTGCACTTGATTGCATAGCATATTGCAATGAGATTAAAAGGACATGTGACTGTCTTGCCCTGAATTTGTATACAGAGGAGACCTATGGGTCATACATGAGGCCTAAGATGCCTAAGAGTTGGTATATGAGAAAATTAGGCCTAAGATGCCTAAGAGATGGTAATGGGGAAAAGTCGGTATATGGAAAAAAGTTGATATATGGAAAAAAAAAGAGAAAAGTTGGTATATGGAAAAATGTCGGAAATGGAAACTCGGGGCAGATTCAGGCTTGAACAGTTCACAGAATAATAAATCGGATACATCCGCATATGCATAGTAAATTCTTATATGACATATATATAATATGTATGTATATGTACATGGAGTAAATCTTTGACTCTGTGTGAAATAATTGATGATGGTTTATATTCACAGAGTATGCAACTCACATAAATCGCAAAACAACTTTCAGGTTCAGCTAGTTCTTTACTGATGTGTGTCTCTGTTAGAGGTCACGTTCATACAGGTCGGCCGGCTGAAGCTCTATGCAACCTTCTCCTCCTCATTTTGCATCTTAGACTTTTGTGTTGTAATAAAGTTAGAGTAATAGATGTGTTAGAACAAGAAGTAACGACATATAACTTCGTGTGTTTGTGTGTGCAACCTTATATGGTTTTTGGTTTTGTTATATGTTTACGTGGATAGTTGTTATATGTAAATTTTATGTTTATATGTGAAATAAGTTATTACAAAGTATATGTCTTACAAAGTATACGTCTTAGGCTATAAGTGTGTCACAAAATATGTCGTTTCTCCTAGAGAAAAAAGAGCTTCATAATACCACTTAAATACGTAGTCTCAATCATCATGATTATTAGAAAAGCTAAGGCTTTAATTTTGATGGTTCCAAACGTCTATCACGTGGCCGACCTTGTGTCTATGAACAGAGTCGCCAACATCAGTCAGGTCACCGACGTGAGTTGAAGCCAAACATAGAAGACCATGAAGACGTGTGGGATATTGAAGATTAGAATAAGATATTCTCATTTTAGGAAAGATCTTTCTATGGAAGGATAGCAAGCTATCGATTGCCTTTGCCCTAAGCCATATCTCTTTGTATCTTATTTTATGCTTAGGATGATACTTGTAAACATAGAAAAATATTATCTTTCCATAATCGAATTGGAAGATAATGTCTTTTCTAATCTAACCTAGTTTTTGTGTATTTAATCTAGACTTTAGGTTAGAATACACACGAACTCGATACTCTACTTGTGAAATAAAGAAAAAGATTGTTCGAGAGTTTGAAAGAAAAGAAGGAGAGACGTAGGCTTGTTAGTTGGTTGAGAGTTGTGGTTACTCGGTTCACAAGAGTTCTAGTGTGCTTGGGAAGTAGGACTAGTCCCGAGGTGTTCTTGTAATCAAATTCAAAAGTATCAATAATAGCAAGCTACGACTTTTAATCCTTCCAAGCGATAACTTGGAAGGGACTAAGGGAGTGGTTTTCACACTTGATTAATTGAGTTTGTTGATCAAGTGTTTTTGCACTATAAAAATCCTTGTGTTCAAGTAAGTCTTTCTTGTTGTTTAATTTCCACTGCATTCACTTAAGAGGTCGACGACTTAGTAGAGGTTGGCGACCTAGACATACTAACGATCCTACAATTGGTATTAGAGCATTGGCTCTAGATTTGTTTTAGTACTTCATATTGACAGGAAATATGACTTCGACAAACACATCCATCAATGATTCTTTTTGGAAGCCACCAGTGCTTAAGGCTGGTGATTATGATTGGTGGGTCGATCAAATGGAGACCCATATATGCTCTCTTAATGGACAACTCTAGAAGGTTATCGACGTCCTGAAACCTTTCTCACCACTAACGGAAAGGAGGAGAAAAAGAAGGAAGACTATAATGATGTTGACCTCACGAAGTTGGAGAAGAATGCTCGTGCTAAAAAGGTTCTCCACCATGCTCTGTCTCCTAGTGACTTGAAGAAAGTCGTTCAATACAAGACGTTCAAAGAAATATAAGACGCTTTCAAACGGCTTCATCAAGGAAACGATGATGTGAAGAAGGATCGCATCATAGCACTGGAAATGGAGTATGAAGGAATGAGTCAAGAGAAGAACGAAGCCTTGGGTGACTATCACTTGAGATTTCAGGCCGTGGTTAGCCAACTTGAGTTTCTTGGTGAGAAACTTCCTCAGTGGAAGCAAGTTAGCAAATTGATCTAAGGGTTCAACTCAAAATGGAATGAAGCTACTGTTGCCTTGCTAATCAACAATGAGACCAAGACACTTACCTTGGAGGACGCCATTGGAAAGTTGACTATGTATGGAGGAATCAAGCAAAAACGAGACGATTGTTTTGAAACTAACAAGGTCAAGAACATTGCCTTGAAAGTGGAAAGAGCGTTTGATCTTGCTCAGCCTGAAGAAGACCAGGTTGATTGTGACGATGAGGTAGCTATCATAACAAGAGCTATGAAGAGGCTTTGGAACCACAACAAAACTTCTTCAAAAGGTTCTGAACCAGTTAAAGACATAAAGGATATTATATACTACCATTGCTCAAGAAAATGACACTTTGCTAGAAACTGTGTCAAAAGGAAGTCTGAAGGTGACAAAAATGCTATGTTGGCCACCTGGTATGACTTCGATGCTGAAGATGACACAAGTCAACAAGAAGAAGAAGTTTGTCTCATGGTTGTTGACTCTCCTAAAGAGGTACATAATTCTGAACTTTCATTTATTCTGTCCAATAAAACTAAAGAACAGTTGCATGCTATCATTGAAAAGTTGGGAACCCAAGTTTCCAACTCAGTGAAAAGCTTGAAGAAAAAGAGGATACCATTTCTAACTTAATGGATGACAACCAAGGTTGGTCTCTGAAATGTGCTAAGTTAGAGAAGGGATCTTCTATTTTAGAATCCTTAGCGTGCAAATCTTGTGATAACTTTAATGCTGAAGTGGATGACCAAGATAAGAAACTAACAAACCTGGAAGGAGAAAATCTCATGTTAAAACTTGGTAATGCTAAGTTAGTTATTGACCTTGAAAAAGAAAAGGCAGGTAATGAGATTAAAAAGAAAAAATGGATAGAAGACTTTTGTTGCTAAGAAATGTTCTGAAGATTATGAAAAAACCTTTGGGAGGTCAAGACCTAGACTTGGATATTCTTATATGCCTAAGGAATCGAAAACCACGTGCCCTCCTAAGCCAAAGGGTCACACACCTACTTGTAATGACAACACAAGTTGTTCTACATCTAAGGTGGGGAACTTAGACACATGTAAGCAACCTTGGTACTTGGGCCAAAAAGCACATAAAATCTGGAAGAAATAAGTTGAGAACTTGAAACCTTCATAAATTGATTTTCAGACTCGTATTAACAACAAACCGGTCTATCTTGGTATAGCAAATATGTTGCTCTTAAGTCTCATAAAACTTGTTGGTATTGTGGAAAAGAAGGTCATTATTAACAAGTGTAGGAAAAGGAAATAGAGAAAGTAAGTCTTATGGACTTTGGGATGCTCATGAACGTGAGCCAATCATTGATACTAAAAGAGTTTACAATGAAAGATGTTTTGAAAGACACCACGTTGCCCAACCCAGAAGAGTTACTAAGCAACTTTGGGTTCATAAAAACTGACTTTTACCTTGCAGAATGGAGTGAGCGAAAGCAGTCCCTGGTTCTTTAATAGTGTATGCTCAACATATATGATGTGAAGTTTTGAGTCATTCATCTCACTTCAACAACAAGAAGGTAGCAACATCACCTTTGGTAACAATAGTAAGGGGCAAGTCATGGGCATTAGAAAGGTAAGAATTTCTAAGAACTTTTGTGTCAACAACGTCAGTTTTGTCAAACGACTTGGATATAATTTGGTAACTGTTTCCCAACTATGTGCTAACAATCTCTATCAAGTTGTTTTTGACTCTCATGGGTGTCAAGTGATTGAAATTAGCTCAGGTAAGATTCTTCTGAAGGGAACGTGTGAGAACAATCTTTACAAAGTGGTTCCTTGGCTCTTACTTAAAAAGAAGTTGTGTTTTCAAGTGATCGAAGACATTGCCAACCTTTGGCATAATAGATCTGGTCATGCGAGTCTACAACTTATTGACAAGCTTCACAAACAAGATTTGGTACGAGGGTTACCTAAGGTCGATCCAAACAAATATGAAATTTGTGAACCATGTGTCAAAGGGAAACATGTTAGATCTTCATGCAAACCTAAGAAAGAGGTAAGTACATATAAACCTTTGGAGTTAATTCATATGGATCTATGTGGACCTATGAGAGTGAGAAGTCGAGGAAGTAATAGATATGTTTGTGTAATTTTTGATGACTTTTCACAGCACACTTGGGTTTTTTTTTGTCTTTTAAAGACCAGGTATTCGAAGAATTCAATGTATGGAGAAAGTTAATAGAAAAGGTGCTTAGAGTACCTTTGATTTCATCCAATCAAATCATGGCAGATAATTTGAAAATGCTTAGTTCTTGGACTTTTGCAAGGAAAATGGTGTAGGTCACAACTTTTCCGCCCCACGAACTCCTCAACAGAACAGAGTTGTTGAGAGAAAGAATCGAACTTTCGAGGACATGTCGTGAACCCTGATGATCTCGAGTGGACTATTAAGGAATTTTTGGGGAGAAGCTATCAATGTTGCTTGTTATGTAGTAAACAGAGCTATGGTGCGTTCTAAGTTGATTGTTAAAGATCAAACTTAGTTAATCGATCGGATTTAGCGTTAGAGCCAATCCGATTGAACTATCGAGTTGATTTTCTCTATAATTCAGATTCGTTCACTCATTCTCAATTCGTTTCAGTTTTCGTTTCTTGTGCAACAAGTTTCTAACTTTTGAAGGCTGATTTAGGTTGGAATTTGATTACAAGGCAAGATCGAGATCCTGTTGGGTTAAATACGAGGTTTCTAAGGAGCAATCCGAGGCAATCACGTATCAACTGGTATCATTCATCCAACGTCTCTCCAAGTAATATTTTATTTCCTCAATTTGCTTTCTAGTCGATTAATTCAGTTTTTAACCTTAAAGTTCATACCTTTTCCATATCTTATTCACTTTGAGACCAAAGGCTGAATTTTTCTCCACCAAACCACCATATTTCCGCCACCACCATGAGACACCACCGCCTAACCACCACGACCTGGTGTTGCTCCATCCAGCCGCACCCTCCACCACCTCAGTCCGATCACAACAACACCAACCCCACCCTCATCGGACCACCCTAACCCTAGAATCGCCAACCCCAACCCCAAACCCTAACCCTAATATCGCAGCAAACCCTAAACCGAGCCCTAGCTTGCGCAACCCTAACCCTATTTTTCCGTTGTTGATTGCTTGCTCCCCCAAGTAATTAACCAACTAGGAAATATTTAAGGGATTTTGTGCATGTTTTTGGCTGATCGGTTGAGTTTATTTTGCAATATAGATTAGAAATTGTTTTCCTACAATTTTATGAGTTTTTCATTCATATTGCATGATTGATAGAGATTCATATTGCTTGTTTAATGTTTGTTGATTTTTGTTATTGCATCCCATAAATTTCGACCATACCCTAATCTTCTCTTTTAATTTGGCTTATAGTTGGTGTCATTGGTAGTTAAAGTCACTTAGTACAAAAAAAAATCAGATCAGTTCGTTTCTGCCCCTTTGTTATTTGCTTTGCATTGCTTTGTTTTGTTCATTCTAGCACAATAGTAGTTTGTGCATAAATCAAAAAAAAAAGAATCTACCCCAGCTAGTTTCAAGCCACTTTCACCCCTAGTGATTGCTTGCTAGAAAAGTAGTTGGTAATCACTTTGAAGAAAAACAAGTGACGAAATAAAAGTCACATAGCCTACCTCATTTTCTGTCCTTGCATGAATTAATTGGCTTTATTATCTTGCATAGAGTCAATTGAGAGATTGCTTGTGTTTGAAAGCTTATAAAGGGATATATTGCATTGCTTGTCTAGTTGCATACTTGCTAATTGCTTGAACTGCATATTTTCCTTTATCTATCATTAGAACACCTTATCTACACCTTTACTCCCTCATTTCAACCTAAAAACTGAATTAGTTGATTGGATTGCTTTGAGGCAAGTTTTGGCTTGATTAAAGGTGTGATATTGCTGATTCTATCGCTTTTGGAATAGACTACTCTCTTGTTTTTTGTTACCTTTTCCAGGATTAAGATGTATTGGTGTGATCCCTATAATGATATTCCACCAACTCCAAGGGTACAAAGATCTCCCAAGATTGAGCCTTTTTCTAGAGAGTATGGACCGGATGATTACTTGGCATGGGAGCAAGATATTGAGTACTACCTTGACTAATATGGCTATGATGAATGGGATATCCTTCCCTGGGTGACTAACTACCTTGTTGGTTCTGCCCGTTCCTTTTGGTTATGGATATGTCAATCTAGAAGACGTCAAGGCTTGATTCCAATTACAACATGGGATCAAATGAAGTTTGTAATGCGAAAGATCTATGTTAAAATTGATAAAGAGTTGCATAGACGTTATAAAGAAGCTTGTGCTCCTGCTTGCCAAAAGAGAGCTCCAATCCGATCCTTGAATCACAAGTACGAGTCTTTAGACTTGACTAAGGAGGCTTTGGCTAAATCTAGTCAAATGAGGTAGAATTCTAACTCCTCTTCTATTGGTTTAGATACTAACTCCTTTTTGCAGGAAATGGGAGTTTCTAACTCACCAAAACTAGGAATTTTCATTCAAGAAGAGAGAGTTATAGCCCCACATAGCCAACAGACCTCTAAAGAATCAAGTGACCTCCCATGTGTTCCTCAATGCCACATTGTGGATGAAAGTTTAAAGGAGGTTCCAGCTGAGGAAAGCATGCAAGATGAGAGCATGGAGGAAGAAGTTGATGTCTCAAATGGAGTTTCAATCAAAGAGAGACATAATGTCTAAGAGATGATTCAATGTCTTCCACCAATTATGTTTGCTCCAAAACCTTCTTTACTAACCATGGTGCCTTTAGTATCTTCAACATTTCAAGATTTTTCTCCTCTTAATCTTACATGCATTTCGAATCGAGGACGATTTAAGGTCAAGTGGGGGAGAATGATAGCGATCAAAGGACCATGAAGAAGACGCTTGCAAAGAAGATGTTTAGGAGGCCAAGAACAAGACCTTTCCCAAGGTCTCGAGCGTTCAAGTTCAAGAAAGTGTTCATGGATCTGATATTATCTCTTCAAAATATCCATCCATGGCGTTCAAGGCCTCCAAGGAAGAGAATCAAGTTACAAAAGTTCGGAAAGTAAGAAGTCCGTCAAATGGAAAACCGTGCTCAACAAACTAGTCATAACTTCGGCTAAAAAATTCATCTCAAGTCTGTTAAGTATGCGTTGGAAAGATAATTAAAAGTTCTACCACTTTTTAGTTTACACCAAATTTAGAATCCAACAGCAAAGTGCCGATAAATGGGTTTTACTAAGAGTTGTTCAAGTCTTACGGGAATCTTATCTTTAGGGTTAATTCTATCTTTAGCTAGATATTATATTTATGCATAATTTCGGCCATAGGCTTGTGTTAGTTGGCTGAAATATATCTCTCTTTTAATTCTTGTTATCTTTTAAGTTTGTTAGGATAATTTTCTTATCTAAATAAGTCAGATAATTATTATTTGATTTATTTATGATAAGGGAATTTAGATGGATGCTTTTCAATTATTTTATTATATCTTGGGAAGCAAGCAAAAGGCCATTCTACCCCTCTAGGGCCGGCCATGAGCTTGTCTTGCTCTCCCAGAAAGACACTTTGTATTGCCTTTAAATACTTTGCAATTTCAGTTTAATAAAATTACCTAGAGAGAGATTAAACCCAAATTGGTTTAATCTATCTCTTGGGCTCCAAAAAGACACATGTGTGATCAATTTGCAATTTCATTCATAATCATTCAATCGATCTTCAATTCTCACGATCTCTCTCTCTCTCTCTCTTGTGTTCTCAAATCTGATTTGTGGTTTTGATCAATTAGATTGTTCTAAGTTGATTGTTAAAGATCAAACTTAGTTAATCGATCGGATTTAGCGTTAGAGCCAATCCGATTGAACTATCGAGTTGATTATCTCTATAATTCAGATTCGTTCATTCATTCTCAATTCGTTTCAGTTTTCATTTCTTGTGCAACAAGTTTCTACCTTTTGAAGGCTGATTTAGGTTGGAATTCGATTACAAGGCAAGATCGGGATCCTGTTGGGTTAAATACGAGGTTTCTAAGGAGCAATCCGAGGCAATCACATATCAATTTGGAGTGAAGCCAACATAAAATTTCAGCTGCTATGAGTTTACGCATTTTCAAAGCCTCACACCTGTGGAACTTATAGAGACTAGGAGCGGATCTAGGGTGGCATCGGCAGGAACTATCATCGTCTAGTGACAAGGTGGGGGGAGTGGATGAGCTCAGCTTTGAAAATCTCGATGGCATCATCGGGGATGGAGAATTGAACCTTAGATCTAGCAACAACACATAATTGATGCCTTAGCCGAGGGAGAACAACACAAGTAGGGTGGAGGAGGAGTAGGGCTGTCAATTACCCACGGGTGACCGACCCACCCGCTTAACCCACCCGAAATACACGAGTGAAAACCCAATCAAAGCGGGTGACGGGCGGTTCGGGTGATGGGAGAAACGGGTTATGGGTCGGGTAAGGGTGAGATTTTATCACCCAATAACCCGACCCGTCAACCGACCCATCACCCGTTTCACCCAAACCACCCATATAACCCGTTTTAGCCCATAATTTCAAATATGTGTAGGCCTTTAAAGTCACCATATAAGCCATTTCGGGTCTTTGATAAGTAAGCTCATTTGTTTCCCAACCCATTTATTTATACCTGATTGCCTCTACTTTCTAAGTAATTCTAATTTCTAACCCTAGTATATCTTTCACTTGATAACATACTATCACCGCTCGATTACTAATCACCACCTGACCTCTCTCACGAAGACTTCTCTTCAACCAGAACCACCAATAGCATAAAATACAATGGTTATACATCGATTATTGTTTATGGGATTTGTTTTTGTTTATGTATATGGATATTTGTTTTAATTTATGTATGACAATTATTTATAGACAAAAATACAACGCTTATATGGGTGAACGGGTCACCCATATAACCAACGGATGAGAGGTGGTTTGGGTGATGGGTAGAACATTTCACGGGTGACGGGTGGGTCGGGTGGGTTATTTTATGTGGGTCGGGTGGTGGAAGTGCTCCACCCACCCATAACCCGACCCATTGACAGCCCTAAGGAGGAGATCGATAGTGAAGGGCATGTGAGCGGTCTCACTGGAGGTGAAGGAATTATCCGATGAAGGGATTGGAATCGATTCAAGGGAGAGCAATCGTTGGGAAAGGGTAGGTTAGAAAGGGGTGTCCAAATCCGATTAACCGAAATTTCAGTTAATCGAAGTTCGGTTAAACATGATTTCGGTTAGTTAAAATCATGAACCATAACTGAACCGTGAATCCTGGTTAACCGTAGTTCGGTTAACCAATTTTTCTGTTTGGTTTTCTCGGTTAACCGATAACCATTTATGTAATTTTACTTTAAATAATTAAAACTAAAATAATAAAATTTGAATAAAAAAGTGATCAAGCAATAGTTTTATTTTAAATATGTACTTATGCCATATTGTTTTGATTGTTGTAAACAAATATCGAGCGTATTTACTACAGTGTGTAAAATCAAACATTTTGTGTATTATTTTTTATCTCATCAAATTTAATAAACGAGTCTTATATCAATGAGAAGTGAAAAAATAGTGTGTAAATTTTTAAAATTGGAGAAATAAAGACTCAAACTAGATAAACTACTTGAAGTTCAGAGTTTAACCACTAAATAAAACAAAGATAACTAATATTTGATAAAAAAAAATTAATATATTTTTGGTTTTTCGGTTAACCATTAATGTAAAGTCGTGAATTGAAACCGAACCGATAAACCGAAAACATTTTTGATTCGGTTAACCAAACCAAAATTTCAAAAAAAGTCAGTTTGGTTAACCTAAAAAATAACCGGTTTTTTATTTTGGTTTTTTATGGACACCCCTAGTTAGAAGGATTTTGTTTGAGTGACGGGTTAAAAGGTTACACACGAAATAAAAACGTTCGACTATACTAATCTGCAATTAGTAACTAAAAATAGGATAAATCGGGAAAATCCCTCTATATTTTATACAACCTTTTATTCTTCTTCTTTTCACTCCTGATTTTTCATTTCATACCTTAAAATTATAAATAATTAATTATTTTACAATATCTTTTACATTTGTTTGTATTTTTTCAATTTTTGTTTTCTAATTTTAATTCTTTAAATTTAATAATTCATTTATAAATATCATTAATAATTTAAAATTTAAATAATTAAATCATAAATAAAGAAAAACTAATTGCAAAAATGCCAAAAAGGCATGATTTGCAATTTGGTGGAATAGATGGTTCTTTTACAAACTTTTTTTGGATGGGTACCCTTGCAAATCCGCCTATTTTTAAATTAAAAAACAACTTACTCTAAAACCAGACCAGATTGGTACTAAGACTGCACCCGATCAAGAAATTTTGATCTGGTCCTTAATCCATTATTTTTGAAATTTGGTTCCGGCCCGATCTACATGCGGAAGAAAATTTGTACCCGTCTATAAAACCTTATGAGAAGTCTTACTAGAAAACTTCTTGGAAGCATGAGAATTTGTAGATTTTAATAAGTGAAGGATGCAAGTCCATTGCTCATCAATAAACCCAAAATTGAGGGACTGGTAATCTTGGACATTTTTCTGAAATGTTGAGGGGGCAATAGTTCTTTGCTAAGCAGAATTGGCGATGTCAAGAGCATGGACGACAACGGCTAGCTTTTGTGATGACAACTTGCACAACAACGATTTGATCCCAACTTTTATTCATGTGATTTAGCAAGATTAATATGAGCCTTGGCACTTGAGATTTTGAGCCATCAAATAAGATCTGAATTACTCAACTCCTCCAAATTCCCTTTTGTTTTGATCTGTTCTCGGATTGAACAGGGATGGTGCCTCTCTTGAATTTCAGATCTGAAACATCATCGGTTCGATCTCATAGAACCGGATCTGGGCTTCTCACCCCCAGTGTTCATATCGCATGAACCGTTGCTCGCACCGGCCAGCTTGAATCGTGCCCAAATCGTTTGATTCCGGTTAATCCAACACTTGCGCTGTCAGTGGATCAAAATTCGATCCATTCTTTCAAAGAAGACAACAGTTGTTTTTTTTCTTTAAAAAAAGAAAAAGGGCTAAATCTATTCCTTGCCCACGACGATTTTGAATTGAATAGTCAAACTCTTTTTTGTTCACATACCACAAACAAATAGGAAAAAATAGAAAAAGAAAAAATCAAATAGGAAATTAAAGGGGTATTTCATACCCGCGTTTGTGTTGGGCTGCATGTTTAAAGAAAAAAAAATTAAAATTCTTTTTATTTTCTTGCACCGCAAGCTTGGTTTTTCTTGCGGGGTAAGATTTGATTTTACTTGTGGGGCAATTTAGCTTTACTTATTTTGCAAGTATGATTTATTTGTCTTACAAGTTTGAATTACTTGTACTGTAAGTAGTTTTCACTTGTGGTGCAAGGTTGAAATTTCTGGTGCAGATAGCTCGTACTTAATTTATGTACAAAATTTCCAAGAGTTGGAGCGAGGGTTGTACTAGGCCAGGTCACTCGGTGCTCTGAGGCTTCTAAAGATCTTTCATCTCGGTGGAGGAAACGTCAGCTGTCCATTTTGCACACCCCAGGATGGGTTGACTTGTTGCCTTCGACGCTTTTTGTAGTGCTTTACTACCACCATTTTCGATCTCTTTTGCTCTTCTTTTCGAGATTCTGTACTATCTTTAGTTATTTCTGCTTACCTTGGATTTTTTCTTTGTTGACCCTCTTAGCCGTTCATGGCTGCCGTTTTTTAATAACCTCTCAGACTACCATTCTTAGTTGGTACTCCGAATTCTTACCTGTATAAAAAAACAACCACACAAGGGAAGGTTTCTTTTTCAAAAAATTAAGAAATATTTCAAGTCCAGATTGAAAAAGAGTAGTAATTGTTGAATTATATTACAAATCATCAATATTCATCAATTTTTTGTTCAAAGGAGGACGCGCATTATCCGGGTGTTTTATTCATAGAAAAAAGGATAAGTATTAATTAAACAGAGGATATCCTGACCCCTATCATTAGTAGACAACAAAGTAGAAAGAACCTCAAGCAGGTCAATCAATATGCTAAGCCTTAAGCTAAAAGAAAAAGCAAGAGTGGCTAAATAATTTCCTGCACAATTAGCTTTTCAATAAATATGAAGAAATCGACAATCCAATCCCTATTATGCAAACCTTGGCATTGCGATACCATGCTGAAAATAGGGTGGTTACAGTCCATGGATCAACCTAGAAACATAACAGCTAATTATGAATCTATTCCCAATTAAATCCTCATGTAACCCATAACCCAAACAACCCATAACCCTTGAAGTACTCCCAAAAGCTTAGCCATCAGAATATTTTGCACAAATCCTACTCCCCAAAGGTGAGCAACGACTCCTTGTTTGAATACCTCGAGCAAAGGGCACTCTCAGCTAGATGACGTCAAACCTGCTATTGATTTGTGAAAATAACCTCCTCGACCGTGAGCCAGACAAAGTTCTAGACACATTCTAGAACATCTAATCTACAAACAGATGAATAAATCACCCTATTGACATAATGATCATCTCGGTTTTTGTTGATCAATCAACTCGTAGGTTGAGAAAACCAATTAATTGCCACTTGCCAAAAACTTACAACTAAGAACATCAATCGCTTCACCATCATCTAATATCATCACCGACACTAGTTTCATCAACACGAAGGTAGGCATCAATTGAGAGAGTGTCGCCTAATTCCATCCATGACGTTGTTCCCATTAGTCACGAACGATAGTCTCAATGAGGTGTTGACTCAATTAACCCCTCATAATGTCAGCGAGCAGAAGCGGAGCCAGGGGGCGAAGTGGGGCGGTCGCCCCCTCTCCCCTCCATACTTTTTATAGTATATGTATTAAAGAGTTGGTTATACATCATAATTGAAAATTATCCCAGCCGGTAAAATTACACTTTTAGTGTAATAAAAAGTTGTAGGTTCGAATCTCAGTAAGTTGCATGCTCCCACAAATTATTTTTACCGTACTCACTTTTTTGACCCAATTTCTTTTTTGGACCCAATTCGCAGTACTCTTCTTGTAAACATTTGCTCATTTTCATTAGTAAGATTAATTGAAGGTTGTACACACCCTTGCCCCAACATAAAATCAAGAGGGTGTATGTTGAAGGCTCAAAAACAAGGTGAAAAAGGAAAGGAAATAAAAAATGTGTAAGAGCATAAAAACACAAGAAATGAAGAGGTGGGAAATGTTTGAGACTCTCCTTGACTGCCTAGTCCACTACCACTCATCCACCGTTATCTTTTCCCTTCACCGATCACTATACTCAACCAGGCATTCCCATGTAATTAATCAAATTATTCTTCACCAAAAAACTACTTTCTCATTGACAAGCACGCACAATCTCCGACTTAACATTCAGGGAAATAAAAAAAATTATTTTTGCAAATCACTCATTACCTTGAAGCTTTATGGAAAGTATCAAGACAATTTTGAATCATATGAAGTTGGTCAACCAATGCCTCTGAAAAAAAAATCATATGTGGATAAAAATATGAGAGAGAGAGAGTGAGAGCATGACCTGCTCGAGACAACCTTATTGGCTTCCAAGCATTCGAATGCACCGCTTGGAGGATATTATTGCTCAACCTTTCTATATAAAGGATAACTAGTAGGGTGATAGTGGATCCCTTAGGTGAACCCCCCAAGAAGGCAAGATACATTTGGATGCCTCATCATTAAAAAAATAGGAGACACGAAGTTGTTTGCATACACTCATGAACATGATCCACCCCCACCCCATTTATAAGAGAAATTGGTTGTGGCTAGAGTTTCATACATAAAATCCCACCTGATCGTATCATAGGCTTTCTTCAAGTCAAGCTTAAGAATCATCCACTTCCTTCACACTCTTTGTACACTTCATAGAATGGACCACTTCATGTGCAAGAATAATCTTATAATTGATCATTCAACAAGGCAAAAACTACCCTACAAAGGCTCAATATTTTTAGTTAACACAAGCTACATTCAGTTAACTAAAACATTTGTAATGATCTTATGTCTCACATTACACAATCCAATGGGCCGAAACTAATTTATCTTCTCCGGTTCATCCACCTTAGGAGTGAGAGATATCTGAGTTTCATTAAGATATGCAATTAGGCATGATTGATGAAGCAAAGAAAACCTTAATAATATCAATCACTAGCTTTCTTATGGTACTCCAACACCTTTGTCAATCAAGGCGTAAAGTGCTTTACGGAAATTATCATGGATTATAAGCGCATCCCTACTCTAATTACCGTCATCATCCAACAATGTATCAACTTGGTTACCCTTCTGATAAATAATCGTAGATGTGTGAAAGAATGTTGTGTTACAATCACTCGATTTCAACCATTGGACCATATATTTCAACATCCAAAGAAGTTCCTCTCGTTCAAGAGAACGCTAATTTAGCTAGTAGAGTCACATAATTTTCCTTCATAACCTCATTAGCCTTTGTTTGCCTCAAACTGATTCTTGGTAATATCATTGTAGAACAAGGGACTTGTGTCAATTGGTAAAGTTATAGCCGAGATAGAGAAGGCATGAAATTTGGCCAAATGTACAATTTTACCCTCAGTTATAGTGGAGAAAATAGGGTCGTTAGGCACTATTGTGTTGCTTACTATATGTAATTTCTATTTTTCTTTTTAGAGTCGATCGATCAATCGAGAGAGAGAGAGAGTGCTTTGTGTGAGCGAGAGTGTTTTTTCTTTCTAAACTCTCCTTTCCTAGATTTGGGTTTATCAAGTGTTTTTCCTGCATATTTTTCTCTCATTTGTTTACTTTAAATTGTTTGTGTGATTTTCTAAATGGTATCAAAGCTCTAGGGATTTCACAATCTTGAAGAGATACGATTGAAGACAGTGAACGAAGTGGTGAATCAAGATGTGAATCAATTGGCGACGCATCTAGCGAATCAATTGGTGATCCAATGAGATTCTATTTACTTGAGTAACTCGAATTATCCGAGTATGGTACTCACGAACACCTTGGTACTCACGAACACCTTGTTCGATGGGAGAAACTTTCTATTCTATAGTCGACAACTTAGGCTATCGATGGTTCTGAAGCTCAAACTGGAGTTCATTGATGGATATGGGATCAAATCGGCTAAGGACGATAAAGATTTTTAAAGTTCATGAATCTAGAGATCTTTGGAAGCTTTATCTACATAGACTCAACGAGGACACTCTAGTTGGAGATATATGAAAGGTTTCAACAAAGGAATAGTCCACTCATCTATCAACTTTAATAAGAGATTTTGCTACTTAGTCAAGGCAATATCAGTGTAACAACCTTTTTCAGTAAGATCAAACATTTGTGGAATGAGTTGTATAACCTAAGTAGTGGGATTGCATGTCTATGTGGTGTTTTGTCTTGTTGTTCTTGTGGAATTCAAGTTAAATATTGGGAAGTTCCTTTTGGTACCCCTGATTTTTTTTACTTTTTCTTTTTGTGTCCTATGAAAAACACCTATTCCTCTTTGTACCTGTGAGGTTTTGGCTTTCCAATTTGTGTCACTCTTCGTTCGAAATGATTAAATTCAATCTCGTCATTGTTTTCCTCACCCTTAAATTAGTAGGATTTGATTCTTAAAACACCCAAATTCTTAATCAAACCATCCCAATTTGAATTTCTAAAATATCCTTCATTTTAAGGGGTTTTAATGGTACTTGGTTTTAAATTCAAATCAAGATGGTTCGGTTATGAATTTGGGTATTTTAAGAACTGAATCCTACTAATTTAAGGCTGAGTATCACACCGATGAGCTTGAATTTAAGCAATTCAAACCAAAGAGGGCCAACTATAAAAGCCAAAACCTCAAGGATACCGAGCGGAATAGGTTTTTTCTTAGGACACCTAAAAAAGTAAGAAACTTGAGGGTACCAAAAGGAATTTCACCTAAATATTCTAAGATGGAAAATAACACAAAGAAGATGCAGTTCTTGTTGAAATTAAGCTCGGATTATGATGGTGTCAAGAGGTAATTACTTGTTTTAGATATGTTGCCTAATGTTAGTAGAGCTTATCAAATAGTTATGCAAGTTGAAAAATAGAAACAAATTTCATCTAGTGTGATTTCGAATCATGTTGCATTTATGGCTAGATGCAATGGAAGTGAAAGAAGAATAGGGAGAAATCTAGTAGTGACAAAAGAATGCTTGGTGATAGAGGAGTATTAAGCAAAGCAAAAGTCGAGAGAGGAGAACATGCTACCATTAAAAAGAAGAGGGTCACATCAAAGAAAACTGCTTTGAATTGGTAGGGTATCCTGATTGGTTCAAGGGTAATAAGGAAGAAAGAAATACAAGGTAGCTACTAGTGTTGAACCAAAGAAAGGAGGATTTGAGGGTAGGTACTAAAAAGGAATACTAGGTTTTCATGTATCCAAGGTAGCTACTAAAAAGGAGGAAAGAAATCCACGGTAGCTACTAATGTTGAATGAAAGAAGACTAGGTTTTCACGGATCATAGATATACATATTTTCCATCCATGCATACTTATTTAACCTTATAATCAAGCACAATAAGATACTTGCAATTAATTAACAAATTATAAGTAACTTAATTAATATGTTAACACTACATAAACACACACACATACACACACATATGACGTATAGGGATAGGATTAAATATATACATATGATGATAGGGCTTAAATTAAGATGACGTACAGAACAAGAAGCTTGCCAATTCAACTAGTATTTGGCCGGTTACGCGTATTTTGTAGCATTAACAATCAAGGCGGCATATAGTTGTGGCTTGTCATAGCAAAGGCCATGGTCATTGCGGACTTTAATGACTTCACATGGTGGCCAACGCTTTATCATGGCGTCTTGTTTCTCGGGTATAAATGTGGTGTCCAAACGTGATGTTACATACACTCTCGGCACGTTGTCTATAGATGATGAGTTCTTCTTAGCCGCCTCTGGCATCCTGGACGTAAGTAGGGCTCTATATGGGCCTGGTCGTGCCAACATTCTTTCCAATGTCTCTTCCTATGTTAATTAATTGTTTATGAAAATGTACTTTGATTAACTATTTATGATCACATCAAATAAAAGGTGAACAAATTCTTAATCACTAATTACCTCTGATTGACTTCCTAAAGTAATTCCATCTACGGGCAGAAATTTCTCAAAACAAGTTGGGTCTGGAAGTTTTGGGCACGAGGCGTTGCATTTAGACTCGCTGAAATAAGGTGTGCCCTATCCAACAGATTTAACACTCATACATTACTCATTCATATACAAACGCACACATATATATACCCTAAACTTAAACAAAGCTCAAAAGAGGCAATTGGTGGACTTACAATTTGGAGATCCTCACAAGTTAGGTAATTATACTTGAGCATTGTAGCTGAGATGTACATGGCTACCGCGACTTTGTCGGGGTGATCATGGAGGACTTTGGTAATGCTAACCCCTCCAGCGCTATGGCCAATCACCATGACCTTCTCTTGTGGGCCCAAGCTAGACATGAACCGATCCACTGGCTCATGATATTGCTCGAAGGTGTCAATGGTTGAGCTGTCTGTTAGGTCGGTACCCGCCCCTTTGCAGTTGATGACGATACAGTTATATCCCAACGACTCAAGGTGGAGCTGGACCTTGAAGAAGGCAAATCCCGCGCTCCTAAACCCATGTAAGAACACCAACTTTGGCTTCTGATCCGGTGGGTGGCTCTTCTTAGTGCACGTCGCTGCCTCAGATATGTGGTACAATGCTGTTTGGTACCAAGAATATATTAATGTTCGACAGCTTGATAGACAACGCTTATGTACGTACGTACAAGCACAAATAATTATATATAAACCCTATGATAAGCCTATTGGGGTATATAAACCCTATGATAAGCTTATTTGGTATATAAACCCTATGATAAACCTATTAAATCCTAAAACCAAATGATTGACAATAGTAGCTAGCAGCCAACCTTAAGTTATGCTTATTAGACTTTATAATTCAACAATATGAGGTTAGTAGTGCTCTTTGAGATTTTAATGAGATTTTCGCAAGTATTTATGGCAACAATTAAGTTGAATATCAAGCAATGAAAAAAATTTAGATTTATGTTTTTGGAGATGTGCCACATTGTAAAAGAAAAAAAATATAAAAATATTTATACAAAAATAAATGCATATAAATTAGGGATTATCATATACATTCGACTGGACGTTTCTATTAAAATATAAAATAACAATTTAAGGGAAGTAAGCAAGTGGTCAATTAATTTGACATAATATACTTTTTTTTTTAAATTTATAATGTGTGTGTGAGCATAAAAAATATCAAATTAATGGATCATAGTGAAAGATAAATATGACAGTAGGTTTGCTCTTACGGAAGAGAGTGATTACGAGAAATATGATGTTAATGAATGTCGACATGTTTGTTGAGGACATCTTTTGCGTTGATAATAACTTTGCCATCAACAAGGGAAAAATAAATCAAGGTAGGATGTAATTGAGATAATTTATAACCTGCATTCTGATGACAAGGAAGCAAGAAATAAAGAAGTGAAACCGCGAATTTGCTTATGACAAATAACCTATGGATCTGCAAGCAAGCTACTAATAATAATCAAGGCAGAAAACTTTTCACCAAAATAAATGAGGCAGAAAAGATTTTTCTATAATGAGAGAAAATCTTTAATGTTAATTGCCATGATTTATTTGCTTGCTAATTGCACCGAAATAGGGTGGCCAACTTTCTTTTTGTACAAAAATTGAATATGTTCATTTGATTGGTATTTAATGATTCTGGGGCAACGGTTATTCAATAAGTTAGTAGGGCATGCTCCTAAAAATGAGGCCATAAAGTTTCCGGTCCAAACATAAAGTGATATTGATCGATCGAACCAAGTAAGCCATACGACAAAGACCAATAAAAAACCCTTAATTCCACTTGTTGATGTTAATTTGAAATTTTCATAGTCTATATGTTGTCAACCACAATTAGATTTGTCAAAATACAACCCGGTCCAAAAACGCGATCCAACCCGACCTATAAATAGCGGGTTTTGACATAGATACTATAACCTGAAACCCGAAATAACCCAAATCTATAAACCCATAAATTTTTGGTTGGATTAGGTCGGGTCACGGGTCAACTAGTTGGGTCACGTGGTATAAAGAAGGAAAGCGATCCAAGGTAAACAACACTAGAGCTGGAGTAAAACTATCAGTTGGAATATTTCCGAATATGCATATTGCACTTTTAGTAAGATTAAACTATATAACATTTATAGGTTTATTGTATAGAGATTAAATTTTGAACATTATTGTATTTTTGTTATCATTTATATGGAATATAACATAAGACTTGCATGTTTTTTAAAGCTTTTGATGGAGTAATTGGGTTTCTCGTTGCAATGGATTTCCCATGTTATAGATTGTTTGACTACAATCCCTTTCTCTTTCAAGTTTAGCAGGGGATTAATAGCTAGCTGAGTAATTTCTTCTCATGAACTATGATAGGGATGTCTCTTATCGCCTTATCAGTTTATCTTATGTTCGAAGGGATTATCTTCTTTATAATGGTAGATTGTATATAATCAAGATTTGCATGGTTTATAGGTTTGTCGAGGTGCTCTACCAATTACATACTTGTTCATTGTAGATGATTGTGTCTAATTTGTTAGGACAAATTTGCAGGAATGCTCACACTTAATTGATATTCTCAGTTTATATGAACGAGCTTCAAGTTAGAAAGTTAATATTCAAAAGTAGGATATTTGCTCTAGTCGTAATGTTCGTCTACAAAGGCGGATTGAAATTACACAATTTTGAGAGTTAGAGAAATTGATAGATATTCTAAATATCTTGGACTGCCTACGATAATTGAGAAGTCTAAGAAATTGGTATTTTCCAGAATTAAAGATAGAATCTGGAATACGTTCCATGGTTGGAAAGAAAAATTGTTATCTAAAGCAAGGCGTGAGATTATGATTAAATCAGTTCTACAATCCATTCCTTTATATGTTATGAGTATCTTTCGGCTTCCCGATACTCTTATTGATGAGATGCATTCTCTTCTTGCTCAGGTTTGGTGGAGAGGATCGGGAAAGGAAAATTCATTGGAAGAAATGGGGTGCGCTTTGCTTACCTAAAAACAAGGTGGTATAGGATTCAGGAATTTGAAGGTCTTTAATGAGGCAATGCTTGCTAACCAAGGCTAGAGACTACTTCATTGTCAAGATTCATTATTTGCAAGGGTTTTAAAATATAAATATTATAAACACACACACTTATTGCATTGAAATAGAGGTCACAACCCTAGTTATTCATGGGCGAGAATATGGGGGGAAAGTCCTTGCTTCTTGAAGGATTAGGTTGGAGAGTTGGAACTTGTCATCAAATCTAAATCCTTTTAGATTGTTGGATCCCTTTGGGCTTATATTATTGCTCAGCTACTCGGGTAATACAACTTGAAACTTCAATGATACATCAGGCTATTTCAACCTTGATTGATAACACTAATAGAACTCGGGATGTTGATATGGTAAGGCACCTTTTCTCTCTAACTAAAGATGCATGTATTCCTCTAAATATGGATTGTGACACTGATATTTTGATATGGAAGCTTTCGACTGATGGATTGTACATTGTCAAGACAGGTTATTGGCTTGGTATGTGTGGTCCTCGATCAAATGAGGTACACACTCCTTCGGCATCAGTTTGGGGTCTATTATGGTCTCTAAATATTCCATTGAAGCTTAAAAGTTTTGCTTGGAGATTGAGGTCTGATCTGATGAGTGTAAAGGTTCATTTGCATCGTAGACATGTTGTTCAAATAACTCTTTATGATTGATGTGATGAGAAGAACCTTTGGCACGCGGTTTATTAGTGCACATCTTCATGATTTGTATGGATTTCTTCTGCACTTGATTTGTTATTACATTTAGTCACTATAAATCAAATACCAAATATTATTTATACAATCATTGATTCTTATGGCTTTGATGCATTACTAGATTTTCTTTTGAGAGCTTAGGTTGCATGGACAATAAGAAACAAAGAGATTTTCCAAGGGAGAAAGGATCATGGTCCTTCTCTTTGATGTAGATTCACAAATTTGGTTTCCTTTTGTCAAGCCGTTTTACAAGCGCATGTTGTTTCTTTGTCGAATGTCTAAGTTCAGCGACATCAGCTACCAACACAATCGAATTTTCTGAGAATTAGCTCTTATGTTGCACGCCTTGGTCTAGATGGTCTTGGCCTCAAAGTTGTGACTCGTGATGCCTATGGTTTTATTGTAGTTGTTGTTGTTAAACGTTATCAACATTGCCTACCTCCATAATCGAATTTTTTGAGAATTAACTATGATTTTTCACACCTTGTCCTAAATGGTGTTTGTCTCGGAGTTGTAATTCTGGATGCCTATGGTTTTATTGTAGTAGTTGTTGTTAAAAGTCTACATGTTTCATGGCCAACTATTTGGCTGAGGCAGAGTCAATTTGTTATGGTCTTCGATAGCTATTTCAATGGCAATACCCAATGTTGAAGTTTAAATGAATGCACTTATTGTTGTTCAAGGAATAACTCAGGTGTCTCCAAATCTCACATATTTAGGGGCTCATTATAATGATGGTTGAAAGTTGTTAGACTCTTTTAATTCCTCTACCATAAGTCATGTAACTTGAGCAGAAAATAATGTGGCACATCACATTTCTAAGCTTGTTCCATATTCTAGAGTTGAACAAATCTTTGATACTATTGTAATTCCTAATGATGTAACTGCACTATCGGAACTTGATATTTAATAAGATTACCTCTTTCTTCTTAAAAAAACATAAGACTTTCATAAGTAGAGTAAAAATGTATTCTTAATATAAACTAATAGATTATTTACTTAATTCATATAATAATTAACTAGTATTATATTATTATTTTTGTACTACCCAAAATTGTCTTGCAGATTAGGTACTAAGGTTTCTTCTTTGGAACAGAAGAATCAGATCTCTTTATTGAGGATGGAGGTTTCCTTTAAATATGGATTGCAAGGGGATATTATCGAGGATATTTATTATCCTTTCTTGGGAAATAATCGAGCATATTTACAATAAATATATCCAATACAACTTAATACTATTAAATACAAATAAAAATGCACCCACAATTGCCCCCTCAAATGGTCGATCGTGTAAACAGGTCAAGAGTTTGAGTCATGTCAGGTGCACGTTGTTGTGGTGATCTTCCTTCCTCCTTGCAAGCAAATCGACTTTCACGATTTTTTGATCAAGATCGACCTTTTGATGACATTCTCTGGAGGCTAGGGGAATCCTAGGGGACGATCTTCTTGCCTCCTTGCATGCAAACCGACTTTCACGTTTTTGTCATGAGATCAACCTTCTAACGTCATCTTGTCAGCGGCCTTCCTGCCTCATTGCAAGAAAACTGACTTTCACGGTTTAGTCATAGGATCGAACTTCTAATGATGTTCTCTAGAGGCCAAGGTAATCTTAGGGACGATCTTCCAGCCTCCTTTAGAAGCAAACCAATTTTGGAGCATAAAGGCAAAAATCATAAATTCATTAACTAATAAGATATGTTTCACAACTAAAAATGAAAATAAATGAATATAGGGGAGGCCTTGTTAATACCTTCTGGTAGGAAAACCCTTTGGGAAAAAAGTCGTCGGCGAGGACAGAGTGTCGTCCTTCTTACTAATTGACCTAGAGTCCTATATATAGTCTTCTTTAGGTTGGCTACATTCCAAGTGCACATCACCTCCTTCTCATTCAATTCTCTCAATTTATATGCCCTAGCTCTACAGTCTTAAATCACCCAGTACAACCCCTCCCAATTATCTTTGAGCTTTCCTTTGTTTGGATCAATCGTCGAGCCGACTACTCTTCACAAAACATAATCGCTAACATGGAATTTTCGGGGGCAAAGTCGGTTGTGCGTATGCTACAACTCTCGCTAGTAGGAGCTTAGTCGAATGGAGGCAGATTCTTGCATTTCTTCTAACAGGTTGAGATTTTGCTCGCATGCTTGAGAATTTCTGACTTGGTCGAAGATAATTGTTTGAAGAGTCGGTAGATTGATCTCTAAGGGTGTCACGGCCTAAGTTCCATATGTGAGTGCGAACGGAGATTCTTTGGTGGAACACCGTGGAGTGGTCCTTGGATTTGGATAGGGAGAGGTCCCTTGTTGCGAGGTTGGAGGTACAGTCCCAAGAAGATGCTCAAAGACGCTCTAAACTTTCCACCTAATCAGTCACCCTAGTCTTGGATCGAGGAAATTGGCTCAATGGTGGAAATTATGTGCCTACTTGCTAAGTGTGATTGTATCGGTTTATGTCCTTGTCGTTTGAAGGGTTGTTTGATCTTATTTACTATGTTATTGTATATTTTATGTGGAATTTTGTAGGGTGTTTGTTGTTAGATTGTTTAAACTTTTGACATAATTTAACTAGTGGTTGTTTTTGTAGTGTCACCTTATTTCCTAGTCTTTGTATTGTGTAACTATTTACTAATGAATTTGGTTATTATATGTCAACACCGTATATTGCATTTGAAAGTTTGGTATGAATAGAAGTTGATAGTGTGTACTAGGCTACTAGCTATAACCAGATTGCATAGTATTCAAAATTGATAAGAAAACTCAAGTGTTAGAAACATGTTGGTAAATTATCAATTTACCAATTTTTTGCTCCATTTGTCTACACCTACTAGGCCCCACATGAACTTTCACTTTATAAATAACATACCCAACCCTCCAAACTTCACATTCATTCCTAAGAGTTTATACTAGGAAGGAGAACTCTTCCCTTCAAAAGTTACACCTATTTCCACTTGGTCCTCGTATTGAATACGAATTATGGTTTTTTTAAAACATATAACTAAATTTAGGGTGTGAATCGAATTTAGATGACGCCTAATGCATGGACTATCGAGAAGGGTATGATAGTTTTAAGAATCAACTAAGATGAGCAGAGGAGGGCTCACCATGGTGTGTATCCTCAATGGTGGGCAATCACGACTGCCTTTGAGCATGAGATCGATGAGAGTTTAAGGCCCGTGATGGTGAAGAATAGGGTGGATCACAATAAGTGCATATGGTGTGTATAGGAGAACTTCAAGCGATTCAGAGGTGACAATGCATGGGAAATTCACCCCGGCCTAGTTGTCGTTGATGTTGAGTGGTGAGAGCAGATAATCCATGTATTTATGTCTATTAACTAGTTATGCTTCTACGTAGTGCATTGTAATTTCAAGAAGTTTTAGGTCGGTAACCAATGGAAAAAATTATGTTCATTCCCCAGGCATGCCCGACCTGTAATAGATTTAGAAGATTCGAGGTCGATTTTGAAACAACCATACTTTGTGATCAGGTTTTTTGGAACTCCAATGGAGCTTCACCATTCAAGGATGTTGATTGAATGGCCATAACCATATCCGATTCAGGAACATCAGATGATGACAACACCATGGCATAAAAACGTTGTAAGAGTTCATGCCGGGTTTTGAGTCCAAATTCGTTAAATGTAATGTCTTGTTGTGGTTTTAGAGTTTATGCAATGTTGTTTATGATTATTAATTTGGATTTTAATGGTCATTCTTTTGTTTGGCATTTTATGGTCATTTCAGTGCTCTCATTGTAATGTAATGTAATGTGTTTGGCATTTTTTGTTTGGTGTTTTATTGTATATTGTACTATTACGGTTGTCCTCCCATACCCTCTAATGTTTTAGAAGACAACCCATGTCACTGACTTGGAAGGATTCCATTATTGCTACCATCTACTACTTTTACTTGGAAGGGATCCATCCCAACAAGGTGTCCCAACCACCCTTTGCTCCATTATTATCTTGGTTGTGTGAGTCCAACGATGTGCCCACTATGAATGCTTTCAACTATAACCTAAATCGATTTATTAAAAGAGTTCCATATTTTTGCATTGCAATTTGGTCTCTCAGCTCCCCCATCCCACCAAGAGCGTCATCTTCACCTTCTTTTGCAATTTGAGGCGGTGGGAGGTTTGGGTCTTCGTAGTCCTCTTCCAAGTACCGATCATTGACTCTTTTTTTTTAATATGTAGTTGTGTATTCGGAAGCATACAATAATGAGATTTATTTATGTTTCAATAAGGTAAATTATCATGCGCTTCAATGTCGGAAATCATTTCTTCAAGACTTCAAAACACCGTTCAATGCAATTACGGAACGATGAATGCATTTTGATAAATGCTTGTGAAGAGTCCTTCGGCACCGCATTTTGGAATTGAGATTGGTGGTACAAACCTATAAATAATTAGGGCAAGACAATGACTACATATGAAAAAGTAATAACAATGGAATTGGAACAAGCTAAGGAACGACATAAAACAACATACACCATAATGGCGCTCCTTAACACAACAAACAACAAAACCTATGTCAAATTTCCAACAAACAAGTCCAGAATCCAGTACATGCAATACCCACATGTCAAATACATTGATCCATAAATTACTCACTCAATTCAAAACAACTAATAACATGAACTCATACAGTAACGAAAAAAGTCTGAAAATACTCATAAGTCATAACAAACACAACTACATGGACAATTAATGTTGTCAAGTGACACTCCACGAATCATGCTTGCTAGCTTGCTAAACTTGTACTCTAGCCACACTATCTTTTCTTGATCAGTTTTGAGAGTCATAAAGAGGCGTCTACTAACGTCATTGTTTAGCTCATTCACCGCATAACACCAAAAGCTTCACACCATCTTAATTGCCCCCTCTTTAACAAGCCTATCAAGAATTGCAATGGTTTCCTCAAGTTCATAGATTTTCCATTGCGTGTGTATCCAGTACTACCCAATTCCCTTGCAACAAACTCGGCAACTTTTCACTTATGTTCTCCATGGAAGTCATATGTTCCTTGTATTACGCCACCATGAAGGATCACTTCTTCTTTCGCTTGGGCCCTTGATGGGATATGTCAATCATCGTGGACATCTTGCCTAGGGAAGGGGAAGGCTAAGAACCTCTTGGAGGTGTCTCTTGGGTCACTAGTGTGGAAATAGGTTCAGTGAACCCTTATAGATTATTGTCATCTTCGGATAAAAGGTAGTCGTCCATATCCTCGTTGCCTCCCCTAGAAGAAACAACCGATGCAGATGTAGTACGGTCCAAGTTGGCTGAGACACAATGCTGCCATGTTACATAAATGTTATTGTAAACCGAGTCCTATAACTTAGTCAGTTCCACATCTACTATCTTCCTTTGAAATATCTTGTATTTGTACCTTTATAGTATAACACACCATGCACCAACACAACTTAAAGTTGTATTTGGCAAATAATTCAGAGAATTAAAGCATTCCTATATGAAGATTTAGGATAGAGGATGAAAACTAACTAGAAATTTTCTCTCCCACCACTCATCTGTTGCTTCAACAGTACACGTTTTCTCATTTCATCCAGCCTCATTCTCTCTAAACAGTAAGTCAGAGCAAGCCCTCCATACAATCTTTATGTAGTCAAATTTATTTTTCCATTCTTTTACAATCACTTTCTTCCTAGTCTTTTCCACAAATTTTGCAGTGATTTCGGCCCAATTGAAGTGCATGTCAACACCATTCTTCTTATGGTACTCCCAACATATGAAAAAAAAATCTTTTTCTCATAATCACTCCAATGACACTTGCTCTCCTTTTTTGCACCTTAGCCATTTTCCTCGTTTTCTTACTATTGTTTCTGTATTCACACATTTGAGTGCAAATCATGTTTGACATCAAATAAAGGCACTAAGAAATTACAAATGAGTTCCACGTGAATTATAAAAAATCAACTTCAAACAAAAATCAATTTCATTTGAGTGTAAATCATTGCTGAATATAATGGACCCCTTATAATGAAACGGCCCATTTATTATAGCAATTTTATATTAAAGTCCTATAATCACTAATTATTTTCATAGATTAGAGAAAATGTGTGTCACTTGTTTCACAAGCAAATCAACTCAATGCACATTAATAGCACAACAAATTTGAACCAAAAGACTACATGTCAAGACTTGTTTTCAAAATAAGCGAATCCACTTAGTGCAAACTTCCGGCTTAGAGATGCATTACACAATTCATACCAACTACAAGAAATTTATGCTTCAAATCTAAAAAAGGTGAATGATTGATAGCTTGCATTTAGGTATAGCTTAGGATGCATATTTATGTTTATTTTGCTTGGTTTTAGCTTAGTCTAGTTTAGTTCTTAGGTTTTCTAGGAAATTCGGGTTTTGCGCTTGTTTTGTTCAGTTTTGCAGATCTTTAGGCAAACAAGCATGGACGGGATTAATCTTAGATAATTGTGGTGGAGTTTGATGAAGCTTAGAGTGATACAAGTGAAGATTGGAAGAACCAAGGCCCACGAGCTTGTGTGAAAAGAACGCTTAAATTCGGGCTATGCATTGGAGTCTTGTTTTGACACTTCTATCTTGCAATGCTTGGTTTGGAAGCTATAGGGGTCGGATAAATCTGAATTTGGTATCACTGGAAAGCTAACTCGAAGAGCTACAATTCAATTTTTTACTCCGAGTAATTCCAACTCGAAGGGGGTCAAAACAGCCTCTGAAGTGTCACTTGAATGGTGTACTGAGAAGTGTCGCGGGCTAGGAAGGCAGGGTGCGCGGCCGCTCCACCCTAGGAAGAGACCGCGCCATCATTTTCTTCGCGGACGAGTTGGGCCGTGAAGTTGGGCTTCGATATGGGCTTTTATGATATATTTTCTGACGTGTTGGATGTAATTTTGGGATTTATGGGTCTTTGGATATCTTAGGGGTATTTAAACCTTGGTTTTGGCTTTTCTTTGATAACTTAGATCATAATCTTGGAGGCTCGGGTTTTTGGAGAGAGTTTTCTCAAAAGAGCAACCTTTGAACCTTTTGTAAGTTTTCTTTAATTTAATCATGCATCGCTAAATTTATTGTGTTTGACTAGTTATTGAAATCATAGATTGCATATTATTGTGAGGTTTGATTGATTCTCAACAACTTGAATAAGTTTTATTGTCTGTGCTTAATTGAACTAAAGTTATTCTAGGGTTTTGTTAGATTATCTACCTAATAGAATTTCTAGGTTAATTTACATCTAATCTGATTAAGTCCCGTTTGGGATTGATTAGATAAAGTAGCAACTATAATTATTTGGACCCGTTTGGGCTATTCGGTTGTAGAAGGGAATAAACCACAGATAACTTGATTAGCTGTTTTCATCGAGTATTTGTTTCTATCTATACTTTGAACTTAAAATTTTTATTTAATTGAATCTAGACGTTGTTTTAGGTTGTTAAATGATTAGGGTTGTTCAGACCGTTAGCTCTTTCAACTAAATATAAAGTTTTGGATAATAATCCATGATAGATTATCAAGTGAATTGAGAATCAAGAGAATCAATGATCAATAAGCATATCTATGATGGATTTAACTAGTTGAACACGCTTTCCTCATATTTGTTTTAACATAATCATATTTGCATTCATATTTAGTTTTTAGTTTTCATCGTAGAATAAGAAAATCATTCACAAAAACCCCTCATCTTTAGTTACTTGGCATATAAGTAATAACATAAATGCACGAGTCTCTGTGGGATCGACCCTTAGTTATCATTCTACTAAGTTTGGTTAAGTTAGGATTCTTTGATAGGTAAACGGCTGAAAAATACCTCATCAAATTGGTGTCGTTGTCTGGGAGACAATACTTGTCTTTTGTGTGATTTTTGTGCCAATCTTGGTCTTGTGAACTTGTCTTACGGTTCATAACACTTGTGCTACTAATCTATGACTTTGTTCGAGTGTAGGAAGTTGTAGGATGAACACTTCCATGACTATTTTTCTAGATTTCAAGACCATGTGTTCAAAATTGGTACATGGGGATTCCGATACACTAATAGAGAGGTGAACATGGGAGTTATTCATGGTATGAATCTTGAGACAAGGGGATTGGCTGACTACATGAGCAATGAGAGGCTTTTATATATGGGATCCGAGGAATGCTGGGATTTCTTATGTTTCATGAGCTATCAGTGCTTTCAAGTTGAGTCATCTTCCCCACTGCCACAACCGGTTGATACGTTTCTTGAGGATATAAATAGGGATCTCTCTACATTGATGGATTCTTTGATCATGGAGCACTGTGAGTCTTTTTATTCATATTTTCATTCCACAATCTCATGCCCTTTTGAGTTGTGTGAGAGGAATGGTGGAATTACATTGGAGTCAAACAATCATGAGTCAGACACTCAGATTCAAGTTGAGGAGTAATCTACTACACTTGATGTGAGTTATGATGATGAATTTGATGGCCAACATGAATTCACACCTATAAGGCAAGTTGAGCAGATCATCACAAAGCCAAGGGAAGTTTGTGCAGGCATAGAGATTCTTACAAAGTCTAGGGAGCATGAGTCATTTTCACCCATCTGGAGTAAATTGCTTGAGGGTTTTGTGGTTTTGGAAGAAGACTCTTTTGTCGACCATGATGACTTCTTTGCTGGCGAAATAGACAACCATGAGGGAAAAAATCAACATGATACATCTATTAAGGCTCCCGCTGTCATGGTGCACCCTATGTTAGGCCTTGAAATCCCATGCTACAATTTCCCCACCTTCTCACATCCAGAGCTTATGAAGTTCCAAGATGAGGAGCCAAGTCTACACCACAAGGTGGAAGATCAAAAATGTATGGAGTTCATCTTGGATAAAAGTGGTAGTGCTGACACGTGCTTTGATTCATACTGTAAGTATTTTCTAAAGCCACCACTTGTACTGAATTTATTTGAACAACTGCCATCTCATGAAAATTGGGCACACATGTTTGATAAGTTAAAACGTTCTTATAAAGTTATATTATGCATCTTTAATTTATTATGGTGTTACGCTTATGTTTTTCTGAGATGTGTGCATAGGGATTTGACCGGTTATTAATAAGGTCATTGACAATGTCTAATCTTGTCAAATCAAGCTAAGAGTCAAGCTAATGACGTTAAATAAGCGCTTCTTAGGAGGCAACCCAAGGCTTAGAGTAGTTTTGTTTTTCAGTTATAATCTTTTGCTTTTTAGGTAGTTTTTGTGTGTGTTTTAGATACCCAACTCCGAAGACAGATTACTTGCCACTACCACCGTCGGATTTCCAGCAATACCCGAATAGCTAGATCTTTGTGAGTTTTTCTTTTTCCCTTTCTTTTTACTATACTTTGGGGACAAAGTATGTTTTAAGCATGGGGGAAGGGAATAGCTTTTGCATTGCATGTAGTTGCATTAGTGTAAGTCATATTTAAATTTTTACATGCATTGATTAAAACCTTGAAAATGAAAAAAAAAAATCAGAAAAATTTGAAAAAAATACAAAAATTTTGCATTTAGGTTCTTATTTCCCCATTGTTTGATACCTCTTGTTTCTCTAAGTTAAAGTATGAATTCTTAACCCATGATTTGCATGATTTATTGAAATTTTTATGATGTGAGCATGATCGTTGATTATTTACTTTGACAATAGGATGGAGCATATATTTAGCTTGAGTTTTAGATTCATTCTGAAGTTCTAGACAAAATTTTCCTTGTGAGATTTTTGGCTTTTCATTGATGATATTTTTGTTCTCTTATTTCTTGAGTGTATCACCTTGATTTTCTAGCTATAGAACTTGTGTTTAGACTCTTTTTCAAGACTGCTTTACATGATTGATTGCATGACATTAAAATGATTGAGGCAATGTTTCTTTATAGCCTATTATTTCCTTTCATACCTTACAAGATCTATGTTCTTGACCCCTCATTTCTTTGAGCTTTAAGTCTATTTTGATAGCTCCACAAAATATTCCCTAGCCTAATAAGTTTGACCCATCCGGGATTTAGGACTTTAGGTTGGTTGTTTTGTGTAAGTTTGGTATAAGTATGGGGTATGTTGAAAAGAGATGTGGAAAAGAGGAAATACAACTCTAGTGTGAAAAATTGAAAAAATGAAGGTGAAAGATAAGTGCAAAAAAGAAAAAGTGAGCTTGAAAGGTTAGTAACCTTCATAAGTGTAAGAAGAGTTGAAAAAGAGGCAAAAAGTGAAGGAAAAAAACAAGTGGAAAAAAAAAGAAAGAAGAAACAAAGTGCTTAAATGAGTTTATGGAGTTGGTGAAGAAAGTTTGGGAGTAGTAAGAAGAAAAGTGTATTGAAGTTTAGGTTTTAGGATTAGTTCTTTATCCCGGATTTAGCACCACATGACTAAATACGATCCCTTCCAAATTTCTCTTTACCTTGGCCCCATTACATCCCTTAAAAAGACCTCATGATTTTTGTTGTGTAGTTGGTCCACAACGGTGGAGAATTAGGACGCTGATGCAATCTTATGATAATCTAGTCTTTCATGGTTGATTTTGAGTGAAACACGTCCTTTAAACACTTGAGAGTGAGAGCAAACACATAAACCTTGGTGAGGTCTAGACTGAATGAATAATCTTTGCTTTATGCTTGATATAACGCATGTTATGAAGTCTTGGTCAGGTTTTAATTATATGTTGAATTGCTCTATTGATTATGAGATGGATGCATGATTACATTGATGTGTTGTGACTTGGATTTATGTCTTGCTTGAGGAAAAGCAAGGGTTAAGCATGGGGGAATTTGATAGCTTGCATTTAGGTATAGATTAGGATGCATATTTATGTTTATTTTGCTTGGTTTTAGCTTAGTTTAGTTTAGTTCTTAGGTTTTCTAGGAAATTCGGGTTTTGCGCTTGTTTTATTCGGTTTTGCAGATCTTTAGGTAAACAAGCATGGACGGGATGGATCTTAGATAATTGTGGTGGAGTTTGATGAATCTTAGAGTAATACAAGTGAGATTGGAAGAACCAAGGCCCACGAGCTTGTGTGAAAAGAACGCTTAAATCGGGTTATGCATTGGAGTCTTGTTTTGACACCTCTATTTTGCAATGCTTGGTTTGGGAGATATAGGGGACGGATAAATCTGAATTTGGTCTCATTGGAAATCTAACTTGAAGAGCTACAATTCATAATTGTACTCTGAGTCCAAATTCCAACTCGAAGGGGGTCAAAACAGACTCTGAAGTGTCGCGTGAATGTTGAACTCAGAAGTGCCGCGGGCTAGAAAGGCAGAGTGCGCGGTCGCGCCATCCTAGGAAGAGACCATGCCATCATTTTCTCCGCGGACGAGTTGGGCCATGAAGTTGAGCTTCGATATGGGCTTTTATGATATATTTTCTGACGTGTTGGATGTAATTTCGGGATTTATGGGTCTTTGGATATCTTAGGATATTTTAACCTTGGTTTTGGTTTTTCTTTGATAACTTAGATCATAATCTTGGAGTCTATGATTTTTGGAGAGAGTTTTCTCAAAAGAGCAACCTTTGAACCTTTTGTAAGTTTTCTTTAATTGAATCACGCATTACTAAATTTATTGTGTTTGGCTAGTTATTGAAATCATAGATTGCATATTGTTGTGAGGTTTGATTGATTCTCAACAACTTGAATAGGTTTTATTGCTTGTGCTTAATTGAACCAAAGTTTTTCTAGGGTTTTGTTAGATTAGCTACCTAATAGAATTTCTAGGTTAATTTACATCTAATCCGATTAAGTCCCGTTTTGGATTGATTAGATAAAGTAGTAACTATAATTGTTTGTACTCGTTCGGGCTATTCAGTTGTAGAAGGGAATAAACCACATATAACTTGATTAGCTGTTTGCGTCGATTATTTGTTTCTATCGATACTTTGAACTTAAAGCAGTCGTTTAATTGAATCTAGACGTTGTTTTAGGTTGTTAAATGATTATGGTTGTTCAGACTGTTAGCTCTTTCAACTAAATATAAAGTTTTGGATAATAATCCACGATAGATTATACAAGTGGATTGAGAATCAAGAGAATCAATGATCAATAAGCATATCTATGATGGATTAAATAGTTGAACACGCTTTCCTCATACTTGTTTTAACATAATCATATATGCATTCATATTTAGTTTTTAGTTTTCATCTTAGAATTAGAAAATCATTCACAAAAAACCTCCATATTTAGTTACTTGGTATATAAGTAATAACATAAATACACGAGTCTTTGTGAGATCGACCCTACTTATGATACTAAGTTTGGTTAAGTTAGGATTCTTTGATAGGTAAACGACTGAAAAATACTTTATCAATGACAAGTTTCAAATCCTAATTTGAACTTGTTCAAGACTTATTATTAGTATATGATATTTCTTGACTTATTATTATATATATTCCTTAATATTATCCAATTGATGAATCTTTTGCGAAGACCATGTCTAGTTTATATGTTTGGAATTATGATCTTTTAGTCAACTAGCTAATGGTCTTGTCAACATGTTTACATACAAGAATGCTGCTCAAATAACTTGCATTTTGACAACAAGGAAGCAACAACGAGATCTCATGAAAAATCACAAATGTTGAAGAATAACGGAAGAAATACTTGAAATACTAGAAATAAACAAACTTCTACTTTTTCCCTCCCTAGATTTAATAACATCATTCAAATCCTAGAAATTAGTGTTTTCAATTTATGTTTCAAATCTGAAAAATTTCCACCAAAACAACACACCAACTATATCCAAAGGACAATTTCAATTGATTCAAACCCTAAACCAAGACTACCATCATTCAATTCTACAAATTTGAAATTTTTTCCAAATAAATCATACATGCTTCTCCTTAAAAGTCGTCACCATCTTGCTCGAATTTATCCTTGAAGCTGACCTGAAAGTCGTCGGGCATGATGTCGAAGTTGGAGTTGCTCGATCTTCGGTGCCACCAGCTGCTAGTCGTGGCCACATACGCCCTTGTTGTCATTATGAATGAAATCCAATGAGGAGAAGTAGAAATGGGATAAGGAAACCCCTAAAGTCACGTGATGGAGATGATGTGGCTGGGGGTGATAATCTATAACTATATATTAAAGTTGTACCTTTTTAAGCTACCAGAACGATTCTGGCCCCACCTCATATTTACAAAATTAATTTTTATTACTAATATTTAAACTTTTTTCTATTAAATTCTTCTTTAACTATTTAAATATATCTTTAACATCAAATAAATACCTATTTAGTATAACAATATCTTTTGAAAACTTCCTTATACAAATATTTAAAATTAAACAATTTTAAAATATTTTAAAATAATTAGAAATATCTTTTATCTTTTAGCATGATATCTTTTCATGAATTTATTTATACATATATATTTTTCTTTTATAATAAAAAAATTAATGATAAATACTTATAATTAGGGCTATCAAAATTTGACCCGACCCGAGAAACCCGCCCGACCCGAGAAAAAAATAAAAAGTTTTATACCCGAGACATGTTTGAATTGAACTGATTTGACCCGAATCCGAAAAAACTCGAACCCGAGATTAACCCAAAACCGATTATACCCGAATGGACTAGCCCGATGCAACCCGATATCCGATGCTACCCGACCTGAAGTCATCCGAAAATCCGAAGTTACCCGACCCGAAATCATCCGAAAATTACATTATGTTTAAAAATATTAATAATAGTGAATGTTTATTATAATTATGTTTTTAATTTAAATGTTACATTAAATATTTAGACCATAGAGTAGTTAAACTACAAAAAATATCATTTGATATATGGTCTGAATCAAAATCCGACTTACTCGAAATCAGATTAACCTGAAATTCGGCCAAATTCAATATCCGATTCACCCAAAATCAGTAAAACCCGAAACCCGACTCACCCAAAATCGGACTAAATCCAAAATCTAACTAAACCCGAAACCGGACTTATTCGAAATCAAGTTGGACCGAAAACCGAATGACCCGACCGAAATTGACCCGAAACCCGACTTAGCCTGATTAATTAAGCACCCAACCCGAAATGACCCAACCCAATTTGACCCGATTTTCAACATATTCGAATTTGACCCAAATTCGAACTTACCCGAAACCGAATTGACCCGACCCAAATTTGACCCGACCCGCCCGATTGACACCCCTACTTATAATGTTTAAAAATAATAAAAATAGGTAATATAATATTTAATAAATACATTAAAATATTTGATAATATCTAAATTAAGGTACATAGAAAGTAATAAAAATATAAAAAATATAATATTTAATCTTATCTAATCTTTACTTTATCGAGACACAAAATGAGTTTGGCCCCATCTTAAATCAAAATAAATTATTTTTATCTTTATCTTTCATATTTTATTATATCTTATTAATTAGTTTAATTATTATATTATTTAAATCTTATCACTTCCATAATCTAATATTTAAATCCTTTTTTAAAAATTAAATATCTATGAAATATCATCAATGAAAAGGAGAAATGTACGTATATTACTTTACCTTGATAAAAAAAATTATTCTCAACATTAAACATAATAACTTATATTTATTTTATTTTATTGTATTCCAAAAAAATTGTACATTGTACAGACAATAAATTAATTATATTATATTTTATATCATATTTTTATTTAATATCTATAAAATGTTGAACCATAGTCGTGCATGGAACGACGAGTATAACTAGTTTATTTCATTCATATACCCATTATTGTCATTTTATCCCATTGGTGAAGCTCATTTTAGTAATTGTACCCAACTCAATTTTTTTCCAACTCATCCTACCGAACACTCATTTCGGTATTCAATTCTTAATTCCTATTCCAACTCTAGCAATAGTTTCAACTTCAACTCCAGCTTCATCTACTTGATGCAGCTCCAACTCTAGTTAGTGTATCCGAACACAGCCTAAAATGAGGTGACACTTTAAAAAAATAATAAATGTACATTTAAAATTTCAAAGCAAATGGAATTTAATTCTTTCGAAACAAGTAACAAAAATTTGATCAACATGTCATGTACGGAGGTTCATAACTGGATATCTGATCCGATCCGATTAATCTGATCGAATATCCGGATATTCATATTTGTATTTTTTTGTATTTATGTTCCAAATAACGTATTCAACCGGTAAATTTCATCAAAAATTTGATTCGAATAATCATCCGCATAAAAGAAAGAGAAAGAATAATTGAAAAAAGTGTTAAATATAGATATAGGATTTATTTATCTTTAATTTAATTTGTGGTGTTACATATATTAAAAAACAAACAAAAAACGAGTAGTACTATTAAATTTTTTGTTATTGCACAATATATATATATATTATTATACCCCAGATATTCGAGGGGTTCGACAACCCGATCCATATCCGTTCTGGTGATCCTGCTAATTTTCTCGGATCGGATTCAGATAATATTTCATTGGATTCGGATTTTTGCGAATCGAATCACCAGATCAGATATTTTTGAACAACCCTAATGTCATATACATGGCACTTGCTCTTTTAATGATGGGTATTATATTTCATCATTGGTTAAATATATGTAAACACCGACAGAAAAAACTTGTCCATATCCAAAGGCACTAGTGTTGATCAAGTTGATAACGAAGAAGAGATTCTACAAGCCCTCTCTCGTCGACTTCAAGTGTGAATGGTATAGCGGTTTAAATCTGATAAAGTTACTTCATGTATAGAGTTACTATTACTCTAATAAAAATTAATAAATCCTAAAAAAATTTAAAAAAATAAATCTAATCCATTAATTTATATTTTAATGATGCAAATTTCACCAACTTTATTCATATATAGTGGAACACAGGATGTGTTTTATTTTTTTTATTTTTTTTGATTAGGTAAGAATTAGGAGACCCTCCGTTAAGGAGGGCGTCCTAGAGCATCCTGACGGATGAGAACCTAAAGTTCTGGATGAATCCTAATAGCATTAATAGGGAGGTTGTGGCCCATCTTAGCAATTTTATCAGCCACGGTATTAAAATCCGTATTAATATGTAAGATCTTAACATTCTGGAAATCTTGAAGCGAAACCAGAATATATGTTATGATCATTTAAATTTCCCAAGGGCAGTTTCTAAAACCTTGAGATGCCTTAATGACTTGAATATTGTCCCCTTCGATTTCTAAGTTTGTATATTTCCATTGTCGTGCCAGTCTGATCCCGTCTCTCAAAGCTAATCCCGTCTCTCAAAGCTAATTCAATCTGATCCAGTTTGATATCATATCAAGCATATTTCCATTATGATCTCTCAAAATAGCTCCCCCAGAAGCTAATCCATTGGCCACTCTTGAACCATCAAAATTACACTTAATAAATCCCACCTGGGGTTTTTTTCCATTGTTTAAGTTTTTTAGTATTTATTTTTGGTCTCATTTTTATTTCCTTAGCTCCTTCCTCATCTTCAGTCCAATTCTTTGATTTCCTCCATTGTTCTAGTTGTGTTTTAATGTATAAAGGTAGATTTGATATAACCTCGTTTGTTGTTTGTTGGAACGTTAATTTATTTCGTTGATGCCATATACTCCACCATGTGACGGCTAACTCAGTGAAATCCTTCCCCCCTAAGGTTTGGAACAACTCTGTAAGCATGATTTTGGAATCTTTATTTCTTGTATCATATTCTCGTACTATCCGTTCAATATCTTGGTTTATACTTTTAATTGTACTTAGTGTATAAAGACAATTTATCAATAAATGTGTGGTGTCCTCGTTTGTACAATTGCATAAGATACAACCTCCAGGAGTTGGGACATGTTTTTCTCTTCATCTGGCTTTTGTTGGTAGTTCGTTAGCACCAATTTTTCAAAGAAAATTCTTCACTTTAGGTAGTGTGTCCAGTTGCCATATCCATTCCACTAAGCTTGGATTTTGAGTTTTTTCTTGTGTTATTAGTTGCATGGCAGATGAGGTGGAAAACCAACCATTCTTCCTAGGAGCCCAATAAAGACGATCTTGGATATCGTTTTCCGGGATGATCAAATATTGTATTACGTTGACTGTTTCCTCAGGGAGTAATGTTTTCAGTTCTTGTATGTTCCATTTTTTATTCTCGATTATGAAGTCTGAAACTGTTGTAGTCGCATTATAGAAAGATGGTTGCAAGGCAAGGTTTTTTAATGGTTGTTCCATAACCCAGTTATCTTCCCAAAATTTGATCGTTTGCCCATTTCCGACTTGCCATATTAGTCCTTTTTCAAATTCCTTACGTAAATTTAGGAGTCGTTTCCATTGCCACGAGGTGTTTTGTTTAAGTTTGTATGTGAATAAGTTTTCATTTCGCAAATATTTCTCTTTTACTATTTGGACCCAAATCTTATCTGGTTCTGCAAGAATTTTCCATAGAAGTTTCATCTGTTGTGCTTTGTTCATATGTTCTGTTTTCCTTAAACCCAATCCTCCTAAAGATTTGGGTTTACAGATTCTATCCCAAGCAATTAGCGTTTTGTAGTTCTGGTCTTTGTTCCAAAAGAAGCCTCTATTGATTCTATCCATTTCTTCATGTATTTTGTTCGGTAGCATAAAACTTTGCATAATATAGTTGGGTTTCGCATCCAGGTTTGCCTTTATTAAAGTAGTTCTTCCTTCTTGAGAAAGGTTGTTAGCCTTCCATTTAGTTAGTTGATGTTGAGCTTTTCCAATTGTGTCCTTAAACGTTTCCTTGTTGACTTTTCCACTTATGATAGGGCATCCTAGGTATTTTTCCAGGTCTGCCATTGATGGAATTCCTAATGCTTGTTGAATTTGTTGTTTTTGATGGTTGGTAACGTTTTTTGAAGTTTGGAAGGCTGATTTGTGGTAGTTAACCTTTTGTCTTGAAATTGCACTATACTCTTCTGTTATTTCTTTAATTTTCGAACAAGTTCCTTGCGTTCCTTTCGCAAAAATAATAATGTCATCTGCAAATGCAAGAAACGGAATCCTAGTTCCATTGCGGGTCATAGGAAAGCCAACTGACTTGCGATCAAGAACACTTGTAGATTGTAATTTCCTAGCCAGAATTTCCGTCCCAATGACAAATAGGAAAGGAGATAGAGGATCACCTTGTCGTAGTCCTCGCTCTGGCAAAAAAGGGGTCTGTTGGTCCATTATTTACAAGGACCGAAAAAGATACCGTGCAAACGCATTCCCGAATCCATCCTACAAATTTATTATCAAAACCGAACTTTTGTAGCACTGCAAATAAAAATTCTCAATCTAATCGGTCATATGCCTTTTTCATATCAAGTTTAACTGCTACCCATCCTTCTTTTGCTTTACTTCCTTTGAAGGAATGAAATATTTCATGGGCAATAAGCAAAGTATATTGGATGGCTCGATTGTTTAGAAAAGCCCCCTGCAACGGGTGAATGATTTTACTTATTATCTTCTTAAGCCTTTTTGTGATGATTTTTGATATGATTTTGTATATTGTTGAACATAAGCTTATTGGTCTATAGTGATTTGTCGAGTTTGGATTTTCAATCTTTGAGATTAGGGATATAAATGTATGATTAATTTGTTTCAGCATCCTCCCTGAGTGGAAAAAGCTCTTACCTGCCTTTATTACTGAAGGACCCACAATATCCCAATACTTTTTATAGAACTCTGCTGTCATTCCATCAGGTCCTGGTGACTTGTTCGATCCTATTTGCATCAATGTTGCTTTAATTTCTTCATTGGTCACCTGCTTTGTTAGGTTGGTATTGTCTTCTTCTGTTATTTCTTGAGATATTAAGTTTAAGTATTCTTGAGTCAGTAGTTGGTTGGTTGGCTTCTTTGAATATCTAAGCTTGAAAACATTTCTAACCTCCTGTTTAATGTTCTTTAATCCAATGATTTGAGTTCCATTATTTTTCCTTATTTCTTTAATATTTTTCCTATTTCTTTTCCCACTTGCAATCATTTCTAACCTCCTGTTTTTGGTCTTTGTTTCCAATAGGTTTTGTGATAATTCAATATGCATTCTTTTTGTTTGATAATTCGGAGTTGCTTTTGTATTGTACTTGGTTGTGGGGAAATTAATATCTGTTTTTGGAGGTCTAAAAGATCATTTTCTATTTCTTTAAGTTTTTCAAAGGTGTTTCCAAATGCATGTCTGTTCCATATTTTTGCATTTTTCTTTAAGAGTTGTGCTTTTCTTACTAATTTGAACATATTTGACCCTGGGACATCCAATCTCCATACTTGTCTCACTACATTCCTAAAATCTTTTCGGTACATCCACATTTTTCTAGCTTAAAAGGGAGAGATTTAGAGATCTCATCATTATTGAGGTCTACTAATACCTTACAATGATCTGAAGTTGTAAAAGCATAATTTTTTGCCTTAATATTCGGGAACCACTGGAGTATACCAATAAACATAAACATAAATAACCCTAAAATATTAACATGTCAATTATCTTTTCATTTTTGCCAAAAGCAATGAGGGCCCGTTTGGTATTGATACCTAGATATCAGATATGGGTATGTTACCATATCTGTTGTTTGGTAAAACAAGATATCGATATCAACCAATATCAAATGGTATCATGATATCAATTTTCTCTACGTTTGATATACTGATTTTTTGGGTGGTATCATTGATATCTTTCCTCTCCATTTCCCTTTCTCTCTCCCACCTTTGCATTTCTCCATTGATAATTTCAGATCTGAGACATTGCCACACCAGATCTGCGCTGTGTTGCGCCTTGTTTCTGTCCTTCCCTTCAATTTCGAGCATCCATGGAAGAACTCACGTTCAACTTGCTCCTCTTCATCCTCACCCAGATCTGACTCCTTCCCCTGTTCTGGTTCACCTCCAGCTCCTTCACACCCATTGAAAAACCCACGTTCAATTTGCTCCTATTCCCCTCTTTCACATCTCCGACTCTAACTCTCTGATTCTCTGATTTCAGTTTTGCAATTATATTATATTTTTCTAATTGTGAATTAATGGCACCACTGGTGCAATTGGGAGAATAAATTGTTGATTTTGCACTTATATTTTAATTAATGTAATAATTTTTATTGAAAATGTCATTAACGTTATTATTTTTTAATATTAAAAGCTTAAAGTATAGATTTTACAAAAATTAGGATTTGATATATATATATAAATTATATCTTATCAAACAAGAGATAATAGCTATAAGTGATATCTTTATCATACCAAACAAAGATATAGGTAATAAATCTCACCCCCATATCTCATACCGATATCGATACCAAACGGCCCTGACATATATAGTAATCACAACTAGGTTCAATTAAGCGAGATTTTGAGCATAGCCAGATTCAAATCCTGACTTTCCCAGCCAGCATAAACGCCTTATACGCAACCGACCGAACCACCTTCGCACCACCCCAAGCCTTCTCGAACTCCGCAACCACCTCCGTCCCCAGCAGCTCCACTCCTTTCTCCCTGGCCGTCACGATCGCCGACCATGACCTCAGCATTCCCAGAAACCCCTCAAACGACAGCGTTTTGGGAATCTCCAGCTCCAACGGCTTCCCCTCGGACCCCAGCCCCACCGGCTCAAACGGAAACGGCAGCGTTTTGTAGCCTTCGAAGATATGCTTGATGTCCGGGTGCCAGTAAGGCAGAGTCGTTGCGTGCCACCGCTTCATAATCGAGTCAAACTCCGGGTCAACGATGATATCGTTGTAGCACCAGACGGCGATTACTCCGCCCGGCTTCCGGAGGAGGCGCGTGGCGGCTGCGTAGAAGGTCGGGAGGTCGAACCAGTGTACGGCCTGCGCTACTGTTATCAGGTCTACGGAATTCTCTTCGCCGATTGTGCTGATAATCTGCTCTTCCGACATTGGAATTGGGGTTTCCAGGTACCTGACGCGCGGGTGCGGGATTCCTCGATCCAGCTGCGATTTGCTCACATCCGTCGCCATCACCTGCTCGTAGTGCTCCGCTACCTGTTCAATTTCAATTTTACCACCGATTCCCTAATTAAAACTCAGAATCCATGAAACACGCGTGTACATCTAATGGCCAACGCAGCTGAGAGCCCGAGTTCGATCGATCAATCGATTGCCACATCAATTAATTTCAACTTATCTTGTAAACCAAATCGCAATTAGAGATGGGATGGGAGGAGAGAGCTTACAGAAATGGCGGCTTGGCCGTTGCCGGTGCCTGCGTCCCAAGCGAGGGAGTGATGAAGAGTGCGAGCAGCCAGCCAAGAGTACCATTCTTTCGGGTAGTCGGGCCGGGCATCCAAGTACAAATCTGCTTGCTTATCGAATAGCCCCGCCATCGCCAGATCGATGAACTCAATTCTCAGACGATACTTTTTATGCGCGAATCTGGTATTCAGGTTTGATTATATATCGGAATAGGAGGGGCTTGGTCTGGTAAACATCGCCCCTTCATTTACCAGATCTGAAGGTTCTTGTGCATCACGAAATCGCGCATTAAAAAAATGTAGTGGGCACTGTACTAGTTGGAATTAGAAATTATTTTCAAAGCGGATTACGTGTTTGATGTCATTTATGTCCCGATTATGGATAGCAAGAACAAATATTAAAACGAACAACGTAATCAAGATAATTTTGAAACACGTATGAAGGAAAAGCTTTGACACCTAAGCACGAAATTAAGCAAATTCATATCACTTATTAATTTTTTTAATAAATACTATTATAATTTATATTTTTCTCGCTATACATTTATTTTTTTTACATTAATCTTTTCCATATTTATAGTTTATATTATAGATAGAAATATTATTCTATACTTTATAATATATATCACATATATATTATAAAATAAAATATTTTTAGAATATACGATATAGTTTAGTACATTGATATATTTTTATATATAGATTAACGTATTTTTGAACTACTTTGATAAAAAAAAATATTAATTCACGTGCAATTACTTGAAAAGACTAATTTTATTTTATTTTTATAAAAGTTATAATAATTTATATTATTCTTGCATATATTCAATAGATTTATAAAATAAATAATATATTAATATGATTTTTTATCTATATGTTAATATTTTCTATATTAATTTCATAGATAAATTTTAACAACTGTTTGAACAAATAATTTTTAATAATTTAAATAAATATTATAATAACTTATATTAATTTTTGCATACATCCAATAGATTTCATAAAATAGATAAAATATTTATATAATTTTTTTATCTATGTGATAAATTTTTTTAATAATATATGTATTTCATTTCATGATTTATATAATATTTTAATAATATATATATAGATATATTGTGCCTTGCATATTAATTTTGTATATGTTGATATATTCTCTATATTACAAATTATTGTGAAATTTAATTTGTGTTTGTGTTTTGTTGGTGTTTCCGTGTGAATTTAAACTATTTACTTTGCCTTTCAGGGTAATATCAGCGGTAAATTTGTTGTTCTAAGTCAGTATATAGTCTTGTTGAAATTTCTCCTTGTGTATCCCATGAAATACTCTAAATTATATGATATATAATCTTATTTTGATTTTCGGGGTAAAAGAATTGAAGGAAAATTACACAAAAAACTTATATCCAACTTTTCTGGCTCGGTGCATGAAGGACTATGAATCACATGAAATATTATAAATTATACAATCCATGTATATGGTACGAGTTTTTAACTAATTTTAAATATATTTTATTACTCATTTTATTGTTAAATTTATGGAATTGAATAATTTATTTTCTAAAGATATTAACTTTTTTTATTTAATTCAAAATAAAAATAGGCTAATCGTGTTGGAGTGAGACATATTCAAAAATATAATTAGAAATATGTGCGCTCTTTTAAGGTAATTAAGGAGGGCTAGTTACAAACCTGTCAAATATGTCTGTTTGGTCAAGTTCGAGTTGTGTATAAATTTGGTCGTTAAAATATACGAATTAATCAAGTCAGATCGTTATGTGCTTCATGCGGGTTCGGGTCAATCTAGTGTGTTAAAAATGTCAAACTTTTTATGATTATTAATAAAATATATTATTTTTATATTTTTCATAATAAAATATGTGATAATTTTTAGAGAATTTAATAAATTTAATAAAAATAACTACTCGGGTTAAACTGGCAAGTTTTAGGTTTTAACCCAATTGAGTTTCAATTATTCGAGTTCTGGTCTTTCTATGACTCATGGATTTTCGGGTCGAATTTCCTTAAAAATTTTGAGACAATTTGAGTCGGGTTGTTGGGTTCGGTTGAGTTTTGACAAGTGTATCGATAAACCACTTTATTCATAATATAGCATAAGAGTTTTTACATATGGAGTTTTTCAAGTTAGATTCACATATAGCCTTGAGCTCAACAAGGGATTATCAATTAGGATGGAAGTTACAATCCAATTTCTATGGTCCTTTGCCAAATAATTAACAATTTTGTTGGCATATATGTTAGTATATGTCATCACAACTTGCAAGTTTTCCTCTTGAAAAAAAACTTGCAAAAAAAAACTTGCATTCGTGGCTTGGTGAATGGTGATCAAAGCATACGAGACATTTGATGGAGCTTCAACGACATTCATGGCTTGGGGTTGGCACGGTGCCATAACCGAGTTTTTGTTAACCAGGATTTCGATGAGTAATTTTATAAAACCGTAACCAAATCGTACATCGATTATATCTGAGATTTCATTACGGTTAATCAACCAAGAGACCCAAAATTTAAACAAGTGTACACCTAATTTGAAAAAAAATATTGTTTTGTACAAATTTAGGAAAATAGAAGAAGTGGAACCTATATAGTTAAAGCACAAAAAACTAAAAACACAATAACAACAATAACAATTACCGTCGAATCCAATGAAAAAAAACAACACGCCAACACGCGCCTTACTCCTCGCTCTAATCCTGGCGAAAACCCTAGCAGTCGCCGAACCGCTGCCCACATTCTCAGCCTCAAAACACGGTTAAATACAAATCAACGCCCCTCTTCCCCAGCGTGCATCTGGCCAAATCTAATCAAAAGAATCGGGTGGTAAATAGAGTAATCCACCCCTATGATGTGTACAGAGGTACCGACGATTATGGTCGACGACTGCGTTAATACTCCAAGAAACCAAATTCCCAAATAAAAGAAAGACAAAATCCGATGCTCTGTATCGGGGAAGGGCAAACCAATTACTACATCTCAACCAATCCCGTGGCTTGTGGGGGGGCTTGTTCCGGTGTTTCGTCTTCTTCCTCTACAATGGCGGTGGGGCTTCTGTGGGGGATGACGCCTGGAATTGCGTCGCGCGACGCCTCGCTTACTCTCCTCCGGCGGATCAATTGTGGTGCGGTTCCCCGGATGCGCTCTGTGGTCGTTTCCATTACCTCACCAACCCCTTTTCGAGCACGTCCCTATTAATTAGGTTTGTTCTTCATTACGGTCTTCTTACTTCTCCTAGCCGTTCTCCTGCCATCTTGCTCTGGCCTTCTGCATCGAGTCTTATTCGTTTGCTGTGTGTGCTCTGCTCTACCCCATGGCCAAGAGCAATGATTATTTCCTTAACCCGACTACACAACCCACATGTGTGGAGATAATTACCAAAACCAGCAACCAAAACAATCAATGTTTGCCCGGGCAATCCTGACTTCTACGGCTCTGGTGATAGCCATTGTTGGATGGGGAAAGCCCAACCCGACCCGATATGTTGTGACACAACAGAAAACCCGTTTGATGGGGTATGCCCTACCCGACCAAAAAGGCCCAACACCCGTGTTTCGTTGGAACATCGACCCCCGAATAAAAAAAGCCCAAAAGGCCTTATTATGCATTTGTGGACAAATTCTCGTTTCGGTCGTGCTTGTTGGGCTTTCAGCGCTCGTGCAAGGCCCATAAAACTCGGCAATGGCCCGATTCCGGAATAATCCCGGCCAAAAAACCATGGTGGCCCCCATCTTTGGACCATCCCCTTCAAAGGACAGAGTTAATCACCATTAAGACTAAATTAACCATTATTAAAGTCATCTCCTCACGTCAATATGGGACTCCATTTGTTGGGATGCATAAAATTGGCGGTACATGGAGTAAAACCATCACTAAATATTGCTCCCATATTACGAAAAACAAAATTAAAGCTTCACCTGAAGCGCGGGTACAGAAAACCAACAATATAAGCAGCTCAACAACGATTCACTATAAATATAAAGTAACACGATTGAAATTGGAACACCATCCAAATTGGGAAAAAACCCACCAAACAAATGTTGTCATATGAAGATGTGTATGTGGAACTATAGGGGCATCAAGCGGAAGTCTTTCTGGACTGAAATAAATTCGATGTGCCGCCTGGAACATTTTTAACCTAATTGCACTAGTGGAAACAAAAGCCCAAGAACCAACTGAAAATAAACTTTTGCAAAAAGTCGGGTTTGATACCTTGAAATTCATTCCATCGACTGGGTTCGCAGGTGGGATCTGTGTCCTGTGGAAGGGATCGCAACTATCGAACGAAACTCTCCTTACTATTCACAAAGATAGTCGATTCATCGGAATTTACTATACAAACTTGGAAACTAACAATGAAATGATAATCATTTTCGCTTATGCGCCACCTAGGGCACAAGGCAAAGAGTCTTTCGGGACAAAATTGACAGATTATATCCAAAACTGCAAACTGTCGTGCATATTGATAGGCGATCTCAACGAAATCCAGCACCTAGAGGAAAAACAGGGGGGCAAGCCCAAATCACAGTCAATTTGATCGCCTTATTAATTTTAAAAATGCTTGTGATATGTGTGACATTTCCACTATTGGGAATAAATTCACCTGGAGGAAATCCAAAGACCTCGAAAACACGATACTTGAAAAATTGGACCGTGTTCTTGTTAGCAACCAGATTATCCACTGGTACCCATCAATCGCAACTAAAAATCATGCGTTCTCTACATCTGATCATTGTCCGATCTCATGCAAACACCCAACGGAAACTCCATTCAAAGAACAACCGTTTAAATTTGAAATGATGTGGACGTCCAAAAAGGACTTCCAAAATGTCATAAAACAAGCCTGGCGACACAACACGAGAGGATCACATATGTTCAACCTCACGAAAAAAACACAACTTTTAAAAACCAAAGCGAAGGAGTGGAACAAACAAACGTTTGGCAACATTTTTGAGCAAATCAAAAAATTAGATGAGCACTTACTTTGTATCCAAAAAGACATAATCGAGCATAATAACTCGCAATTAATCCAAAAAAATGAACGCTTGTTGAAGAAACGGGCATGTCTCATCCAATTTCACAACTCTTATTGGAGACAAAGGGCCAAAAGTACCCATATCAAACTAAATGATAAGAACACAAAATATTTCCACCGGATCGCTAGTGGTAGAAGAAACAGAACCAACATCAAAATAATCCATTCAACATATGGCACACAAATCACATGCCTTGAAAATATCAGAACAAAAATCAAACGAGAATTCCAAAAAAGATTTCGGGTGCAGGATATAAACCATGGAAAGCTCCAACAAATGACCCAAACAATCCAAACTAAAATAACATAGATTGAGAACTCAGAACTCATAAAACCAATCTCCAACAATGAAATTAAAAACGTCATGTTCGAAATTGGGGACGACAAATCCCCGGGTCTTGACGGTATGCCAGCTTGTTTCTATAAAAAAATATTGGCACATTGTAGGCCCTGATGTGATAAAGGTTGTCAAAAGTTCTTTTCCATTCAGGGAAATCCTAAAACAAATCAACCACACCTTCATAACACTGTTACCCAAATGCGATAACCCCAACTCAACAAATCATTATAGACCTATAAGCCTATGCAATACCATTTATAAAGTAATCTCAAAGATCCTGACAAATCGCCTCAAAAAAGTAATGGCTAAACTCATCCACCCAATGCAAGGATCATTCATCCCAAATAGAAGCATCCACGACAATACACTCGTTGCACACGAGATTTTTCATTCGTTCCGCTACAAGAAAGGGCTGGAGGGTTGGATTGCAATTAAACTCGATATGGAAAAACCGTATGTCCGTGTAAGCTGGGAATACCTGGCTTATGTCCTTCATAAATTCGGTTTCCATGAAAAATTTGTGGGTTGGATCCGCGAATGTGTCAAAACAGTCTCCTTTTCAGTCTTGGTCAACAACGGACTTCCCTCAAAGAGTGCTTAGGCAGGGGCACCCCCTTTCACCATATCTCTTCATCCTTGCTATCGAAACACTAGCAAGACAACTCCAACTTAAAAGTGATAACCCTATAAGTGGTATAAGAATCCAAATCACAAGAAATGGAACCAAGATCCCATTCCTTGCGTTTGCTGATGATATAATCATCTTTGCTAAGGCGAATAACCATGCGTGTAAAAACGTTAAAGAAATTATTGACTACTACTGCCAAGTTTCGGTCCAAAAAGTCAATTACCACAAATCTGTCTTTCAAGTTACTAAATATACAAACAACACTTGCAAAGAGAACATTAAACAAATCCTCCAATTTACAAACGCGACAACACTTGACAAATATCTTGGGTGCCCAATCATTAACGGAAGAGTGACACAAAACACTTTCAAATCCCTAACACTTCGTACCAGAGCTCAACTGTCGAAGTGGAAAGCTAACTCCCTTTCTCAGGAAGGGCGTAAAATCCTAATCAAAGCAAACCTATTTGCACAACCAAATTACATCATGCAATCGTTCTTGCCTCCACAAGCAACCCTAAAAGAGCTTGACCAAATTAACAAAAATTTCTTCTGGAACAAGGAAACTAATTACAAACCACTTATAAGCTGGTACTCGGTCTGTAGGCCACCCGCACACGGTGTGGTCGGCATTTCTAAGGTGGAAGAGATGAACCAAGCACTCCAAATGAAACTGCTTTGGAAAATACTAGCGGAGCCGGATAATCTCTGGGTTAAAATTATAATTGAAAAATACCTTAAATAAAGTAGCATTTTGAACTACAAGAGGAAAAATAACACATCATGGCAGTGGTCCAAACTACTACGTCTAAGGGACTTGTTCATAAGTGGTCTAATCTGGAAAATTGGGGATGGGAAAACCATTCGATTCTGGGAAGATAATTGGTCTGGTTTTGGCCTTATCAACCCAAAAAGTGAGGCTGAGAACCTCATTAATAGGGAGGAGCGCGTCGAGTGCTACCTACTGGAGGACAACACGTGGGACGTTGAAAAACTAAAAAATATAGTCTATCAAGATGACCTAGACAAAATTACTAAAATCATTAACCCCGTTAATAAAATCCCGGAGAGAGTTTATTAGCAACCAAGTAAGAATGGTTGGTACTCTACCCACTCCGCTATGTTGTGGCTCAATAGGCCAAAGGCGAACCTAGTATTAACTTGGAATGGATAAATAAACTCAACATCGCACCCACAATTAAGAACTTCCTATGGAAGGTTGCACGTAACGGCCTCCCGACTAAAATGAGACTTGCAGCAAACCATATTCCGGTTACCCAAGGCTATGTCGCATGCAACTGCCAAGAAGAAGACACCAACCACATACTAACAACCTGCCCTTTAACAAGATCGACTATCTTTTCCTTAAGCCCTACGCTGGGGAGGATTATCGAAAGTGTATCCCCTGACAATAAAAAACCATACCAAGTTCTTGATTAAATAAGAGAAATGGCGTCCAAAGTGGAATTGGAAACCCTTTCACGTGCCTGGTGGAACATATAGTACGCTCGAAACAAAAGTATATTTGACAACTCAAATGTCCAATCCTCGAACCTGGTCGGAAACCTGTGCGAATTCATCCGCAACCTAATCAAAGAGGGGAAAATGACTGAAAGCAATAAAAATCCAGACACCAAAGCCCGTGCGGTTAAGGTCCGTAAGGGGTTGAAATGGGAAAACCCCAAAAAGGATTTTGTGAAACTTAATTTTGATGGTCCAGTTTGCTCGGATGGCGTGGCTTCCGTTGGCTTCATCTTGCGGGATTCCAATGGCTCCCCCATCCACTTTGGCGGAGGATTGAGTGGTCACCAGTCCGTTCTGATCTCTGAGACCATCGCTTTACGTCAGGGACTCCTCGAGGCTCTCCGCCGCGACATTCCCCGGATCCATTTCGAAGGCGATAATGTTCAGCTGGTCAAGGTCGTTCTTGGTGACTGACGTTACCCGTGGGAGATTGAGCTGCTACTTTCAAATATCCATTGTTTGTTGGCTCGGTTTCAGGATTGGAGTATTGCTCATGTCTATCGTGAGTGCAATTCTGTGACTGACTACATCGCTGGATCCTTCCGACATGTCTCCTTTGTTCCTCTTGCAGTTGATTCGGGTTTAGATAACCTCATCCGTCAAGATGCCCTAGGGCGGTCACTAGCTTGTTAGTGGCCTCCCTAATTCCTTTCCTTATAAAAAAAGCACAAACAACTAAGAAATATGTACCAAATAGATAAACAAGAAGAAGGAAGGTTGAACTTGGGAAAAATGTGTATGCTCATAGATTCTCAATCATCACACTAATATAGATTTACATAATAAATATGAAATTTATATATTAGAGGGCAAAATTGTAATTGCGCACATTTAACGAATTTTTTGACGGAATAGTATCATGGATAGTTCTTTTGCTAACAAGATGTTTTTCAGGAGTGATTTACAATTAATATGCATAAACCGGGTGATTAAATAAAATATGGCCTATTCTACGGACGATTTTGGGGTTTTGACTCAAAAACTACTTATGTAAGGATGATTTTGGAAATTAGCTCATAAATAGGGGGCTAATTGCCCTTAAGTTGAGTTGTCATCAAATGTTTTGATGATGAAAATTTATCATCCAATGTCTTGATGACAACAAATTATCATCAAATGCCTCAATTTTTTTTTTTGATGAGGAAGAATTTAGGCAACCCGAAGAGGATTAGCCTAGCGTATCCTTTCGGATGAGAACGTTAAGTTCTTGATGATTCAACAGCTGATCGGACAATATAGAATGACGCAGTTTAACAATACAATCAGTTGTGTCCTTACACGAACGAGGCACATATTTAAATCAACATATCTATTTTTCATGGGCAACTCCGAATACCTTTTAATGCAGAAATTACTTGGATATTATCTCCTTCAACTATAACTCGTTTACATTTTAATTGTTGGGTAGTTATAATTCCCATATTCATTCCTCTCGCCTCTGCTTGTACTGCATCTTCACATTGTCCCTTAATTGCGTCCAATGCAAGTACATTTCCATTCGAGTTCGAATAATAAACCCAGAGGTTGAATCCCCATTCATATGCTTGGAACCATCAAAATTTATTTTTATTGTTCCCTCAGGTGGTCTTTCCCATTTACTTCTCCTAGAATTCTTCCTTCCATTGCTTCTCTTATGACTTTGCACTGGGTTGCCTACTACCTCAGTTTTTGCATTTTTCCAATTAGTCACTTGTGATTTGACATGCTCATTGAAACTTCTTCCTCCGTAAGATAGATCGTTTTGAAAGATCATTCTATTTCTATGATGCAAAACACACCACCAAATAGTAGCTACTTCTGTGAGTTCTTTCATTGATAATTTCGGTTTTATTAAGTTCAAATTTCGAACAAAGTCATATGATCCATTAATCGATTGACTTATAGTTCTTGAGATTTTAGGATCAACATAATTCATTGTTCGTTTAGTAAATCCACATCTGAATAGAAGATGGTCTATATTTTCCGGATTATGATTGCATAGGCTACATTCCTGTGTTACATCAATATGGTTCCTTGCTAGTCTCTCCTTCGTAGGAAGACCGTCATGACATAATTTCCAAAGAAAGAATTTTACTTTTGGATAAGTATCAAGTCTCCAAATCCATTCGAAACTGCAATCAGGTTGATTGTTTTCGTTCGTTATAAATTGTAATGCAGAATAGGTTGAAAACCAACCATTTAATGACAAAAAAATTATCATCAAATACCTTAATGACAAAAAATTATCATCAAATACCTTGATGATATTTTTTTTATGACAAAAAGTTTCATTAAAGACAAAAAAATTGTCATTAGTTGTCATTAAAGGCAAATTGTGTCATTAAATGCCTTGATATCATTTTTTAAATGATAAAAAATTGTCAGCAAAGGCAAAAAAGTATCATCAAATGCCTTGATGACAAAAAAACTTATCATCAAATGCCTTGATGACACTTTTTTTATGGCAAAAAGGGCTTTGATGGCAAAAAATATCAATAGTGGAAAAATAATGTTTAAGGCAAAATTTGTCATCAAAGACCTTGAATACATCAACAGACACCCGAACTTGTAACTTTTTTTCAACCAGCCCCCCGTACTATGAAAGTTTCAAATAAACACTTAAACTTAATCATTTTTGCACTTATAAACACTGAAGCTCTAAATTTCTTCCTCGTGAACATCACGCGCGTAAATATGTATATTTTTTAGCCAAATAAGCTAAAAGTGGGTCAGGCTTTTTACCACATAAGCCAAAAATAAAAAGAAAAATATAAAACTTTTTTTTAGGGTTTAGGAATGGAACGACGAGACTCGGGATATTGAATTCTTCACGCCGGCGCATCTTCTCTGCCTCTTCAAAACGACGGACTCGGGTGTTTGAATTCTTCACGCCGGCGTATCTTCTCTGCCTCTCCGATATGACTGAGCCCTATAATTTAAAACCCTAATCTCCCTCGTCTTTCCTCCAAATTTGTCAATTGAAATCTGATTCCTTCACTCAAAGCTTTCGAATCCAAAAATGTCGGGTCGTGGAAAGGGTGGGAAGGGACTGGGTAAGGGAGGAGCAAAACGACACCTTAAGGTGCTGAGGGACAACATTCGGGGCATCACGAAGCTCGCCATTCGGAGGCTGGCGAGGAGAGGAGGCGTGAAGAGGATCAACGGTCTCATCTACGAGGAGACAAGAGGCGTTCTAAAGATCTTCCCGGAGAACGTAATTCGTGACGTTGTCACCTACACCGAGCACGCTAGGAGGAAGATTGTTACCGACATGGACGTGGTCTATGCTCTCAAGAGGCGGGGGCAGAACACTGTACGGTTTTGGAGGATAACTGACCAAATTTGTGGGTATAATTTAGGGATTTTGCTTAGTGCGTTTTGTTGATAGGTTTTGCGGTCGATTGCTGGTCTGGGTACTTGGTGGATAGCAAAAGTAATTGCTATAGATGGCAATATAAAGTATCGGTGATGAATCTTGTTCGGGAGTTCAAATTCTTCACGCCGGTGTATCTTCTCTGCCTCTCTGAAATGAGGGACTCGGGAGTTCGAATTCTTCACGCCGGTGTATCTTCTTTGCCTTTTCCAAATAATGACGGACCCGGGACTTCGAATTCTTCACGACAGCGTATCTCCTCTGCCTATTTCTCAAATTGGGGAAGAAGATGAACAGTAACGGGGATTTTTTTTTGCTTTTATTTTATTTATATAAATGTGGCATGGGTAATTTATTTCTTTTTTATTCAATAGTTAAAGTAATTAATTAATATTTTATTTCAATTTCACTCGCTTAAAGAAGCGTGATTTTCACGTACATTGCCACGTCAGCGTCTAGTGTTTATAAGTGTAAAAATGATTAAGTTTAGGTGTTTATTTAAAATTTTTATAGTACGGGGGGCTGGTTGAAAAAAAGTTACAAGTTCGGGTGTCTGTTGATGTATTCTGCCGAAAAAAAAGTGCCATCAAAGGCCAATAATGTCATCAAAAGCCTTGATGACACTTTTTTGATATTTTTTTATCATAAAAAGTGTCATCAAAGACAAATAATGTTATCAAAGAAAAAAAGTGTCACCAAATGCAAAAAATATCGTCAAAGGCCTTGATGACATTTTTTTATGATACACAAGTGTCATCAGATACCATGATGACAAACAAGTGTCATCAAATAGCATTAATGACAAACAAGTGTCATCAAAGTCATCAAGTGTCATAATTTTTTTTTTATCAAGTGTCATCAAAGGTTTTTAAAAGGACTTAATGACATTCAACCACATAAAAACAAATTATCACCACATAAAAAACAAACGTGTCATCAAATATCATCACTTTTTTTATCACCGCATAAAAACATGTCATCAAAAGTATCATCAAAAGATCGTTAAATAGCCTATGTGGAGATTTGAACTCACATCATTGTTTTAAGCAAAATGTTCTACCATTTAAACTAATAGGCTAAATATAAAAATAATCTTTAACATAAGAATGTACCGAGGTCAATAAGATCTACAATTTATATTTTCAAATTAATATCTAATGGGAAAATTCCATTATAATCACTAAATTTGATTTCTACAATAGCTCGATTCCCTTGTGGTCAAAATTTTATAACAACACAATGATTATAAAACAGAAAGTCAATCACTATTAATTTTACTCACCTTTTGTTCATAAAGCCAGACAACGTACGACTAGCCCACCAAACAACACATCAACTAACCATCAAGTAAACAAAAATAGTTTTGCTTAAATAAATCCAACTCTAATTAAATTGTTTATTTCAATTGCAATCATTAGCCATCTATTATAGCTTTTGTGTTCATACCTCTCAACTGGTTACTTTCAACCCTTTTCTCTAAAATTTTGAATGCTAACAGTGTGACATAAGCAGTTTATTAATCATGTCATGTAATGTTGAGTGCCATTATGTTGAGCCTAATACTTCATCAAATGGTTTTGTACTTTTGCAGAAACCAACTGCACAAGTTTCAGTTTAATTTAATATCTTCTGTTACCATCAGAGTGTTATTATTTTCCAAAAAACTCAATCAAAGGTGTATTTGATCACAAGTCCACTACACATCTACAAATTCGGCAACAAGAACAAAATTAAAACCTTAGGCTGCTAGCAATAGTCTCATTGTAGCCAATTATAATAAGAGCAATACTTAATATCATTTAGAGAAATAAAAATTGGGCATTATACTCGTAAAAAATTCCTATAAATGGTATTTTTGTTTATAAATAGCAGAGGAATCTGTATTCTAAACTAAGTAATAAGCAAACATTCCAAAACCATCGTCATAAGAAAATCCAAAATGCCAACTCCCTGAAGGCTTATTCTCACCACCACATGCTTCATAGAATCAACTTTTATGTAAAGCATCACGACATTCTATGCTCGAGATTTTTGTACGCTTACCCCTATAGACCTATAGGAATCGTGTCTCTTGGTACTAGATAAGCACAAAGAAGTTCAATGAAGAGACAAAGTTATTTTAATGAAGAGACAATTCCAAAAATAAGTGACTGCTACATGGATAGTTTGTTCTAACTAAAGAACAAAAGTGTTACTCATCAGCAACAATCACCAAATTTTAGTGGCAAACTTGGTTCATGGCTTCTCCAAAAGCCACAAAGGCACATCCACCAACTCACCAACAGAGCATGTCTTGTAACAAAATCAAATGCGCCATTGAAAGTCGTGATCAAATTCCATCACAAGAAGAATCCCTAATTCCACCCAATATACCAATCAATTCTCAATTTCCCATGATTTAAGATGCAATTAAAATAGACTACTCAACCATACATGATTTTCTCAAGCTTCACCGTTAAGAACATCCAAATCGAAGGTGTCAACATTAAATTCGGTGTCAAAATAGTGGTCGAAGAAGTGACAGAGAGCATCTTCGTTGCCCTCTCGTCGATAAAGGGCGAACTCTACAACCCTTCAGCACTGAAATATCAAGTTTCGTGTAGGCCATGGCCAAGTTGCTCGGCTATGGCGTCAGAGGGAGATAAATCGAGAAAGTCAAAAGGAAGAAAAATAGGAAAGAGAAACAATGATAGGGTAAGGATTAGGGTCGCCACAAGTACCACTTGGACTTGAGCTCGCCTAGAGCATCCACTAGCAAACCGTCACTCGTGGGGATCGAAACAGTGACCTCGGAGTAATACCCAAAGACTTAACCGCTGAACCAAATGTCCTAAGACAACAATGATGTTGCCTATGGTATAGTGTAAGAGAGTCAACACACGCAATTAAAACAGTGACCTCGGAGTACTACCCAAAGAACTATTTTTCTCTTCCTTTGTTCGCCGTATTAGTCCAAATTAGGATGCCCAAAAGCCTTAAAGCCCAAAGTGAAAGGGTCTGGGCCGAAACATATATGTAGTCTACAAACTCTGGAGTCGCTCGCTATGCTTGCTGTGTCATCTGCTTTCAGTTGACGGCTCCAAACCTTAAACGTTCTGGCTATGGCTATGCCTGGCTAACGGCTTATCACTCCACGACACCATATTAATAGCGGCACCATAGCTCGAGGCTTCGAGCACCGATACGTTGCTAATTCCTGGGTTTTACGCGAACTCGAATTCATCCTAATGGCGACTCTAGCTGTTCAATTCACTCGTCTCACCTGCCGCTTCTCCCGCACTTCTCGGTTGCACGCGTCCCGCTCGCTTCAGCTCATCCTCAAACGTCACCGTACGAGCTTCCGCCCGAAGCTTCTCAGGAATCGATGCGTCCTGGTCGGAAATTCGCGCCGGCCATTTACTGTTGCCGCTTCGAGCTCTTCTGGTGTGTTTGTTGGCATTTGGATTAAACCTTGTCAGGCATTTTATCGAATTAAGTTGTTGAATTTGGTGCATTACATATGAAATAGAGAAAGCAGCAGACCTTCACTTCTACTGTGTGCATAATTTCAGTATTTTGCTTTGGATTTGAGCTATTAAATCAGGAATTTTGTATATTGATGTAGTTGCTGGAGAATCATGAACTAGAAAAATAACCCTCCTTTTTATTTTGATCTGTCTAGTCACTGTTGCTCTGATTAAGCTCTGTGTTTTTCAAGGAATACCTTTGATTAGAAAAGCAAATTTCTTCAGTGCTAGATGTTAAGCTGGAAGTACATTGTGTATGACCACTCTGGCGGACTAAACCCTTCTTTTTTTTTTTGTAGACTGGACAAACAATGTCAGAATTGATGAGGAAAGATACGATGTCATTGTGGTTGGAGGAGGACATGCAGGATGTGAAGCTGCTCTTGCATCTGCTCGGATTGGAGCAAAAACTCTTCTTCTGACCTTAAACATTGATAGAATAGCTTGGCAGGTAATCTATAGTAACACCTATAGTGTGAATCGTTAACAATGACCTCTACATTTACTGTACAAGAATTATAATGAGGACTTGCTGAATTAAGGTTCTCACCCCTAAATGATTTTTCTGGTCTGTACGCTGTCAATTATCCTTCATCTTAATTTGCTTTCCACTCCTAGGAACATAGTATTCTAAATATTCTTTCTCTTTATGTTATGTGCCTTGATAATTATTTTACTGAGACAAGATATATAGCCTTGCAATCCTGCAGTGGGTGGACCTGCAAAATCACAACTTGTACATGAAGTGGATGCACTTGGTGGTGAGATTGGAAAGGTTGCCGATAGGTAATATTTGAATCTCGTTGAAAGATTGTTGTGCATTTATTGGGTTATTATTAAGCTATTTCCAAGCACTTTATAGCAATGAAAAAACTAGCTACAAGCTTATATTGTCCATACAGATTGACTGATTGTATTGCAGAATGATATCCATACTTTCCTATTGTATGTATTGGTTCGATTTTCTTTATATCAGGAAAATCATATTGCTAATCTAGTTCATAGATCGGTTTGATGCTTGATCATTCATGTTCCTATATTTGCACCCTAGGTGTTATCTTCAGAAGCGAGTTCTAAACATCTCAAGAGGCCCTGCTGTTCGAGCATTACGTGCGCAGACTGATAAAAGGGAGTATGCTTCAATGATGAGGACGATTGTGGAGAAGTAAGTTCTCTTCAGATCTCTATCTTCCGGTACCATTTACATCTACTAAAGCTGACAAAATTTGAGAAGGTTGTTGGCCTTTTTTCTGAATGAGGGACATCAGACATGTCCATTGAGCTCTAACACTGTTCTGAAGATGGTAATTGAAGGTTTTTTGTAAGAAACTTTGAATTCACAGGGTTTTAGTTTTTAGTGTATTCTTCATGAGGAAATCTTTGTGACATTGCAAATTGTATCTGGATGACTTTTATGTGTTTTATCACTTTTTTGACATGCCCATTTCACTTGTCATATGACCCTCATGTTTGGGAGTATCTTCTGTTGGAAAATTCTCAGTCTGCTTGCTTCAAGGCTTCAGCTTAACAATTGTTTATTTTAAATAAAATTTGACCATACAACTAGTACGCACAATAATAAGTGATCTTAAACTTCTGCAGGGATTTGCTCTTCTAGAACTGCATTATATTCTAGCTTTCTAGTCTTAGATTAGACATTATTAATTACTCATCCTTGTATGATCTCTGGTTTCTTCTTCAATCTTATGATCCTGTTTGTTGCCTCATTGTTCAATTTCAGCACAGAAAATCTTTCCATTCGAGAAGCTATGGTGACCGATGTCATTATAGGGAAGAATGATAATATTGAAGGTGTCCGCACATTTTTTGAAATGGATTTCTATGCACCTTCTGTTGTCCTTACAACAGGGACCTTCATGAGTGGCAAAATTTGGGTTGGGAGAACATCAATGCCTGCTGGAAGAGCTGGCGAGTCAGCTTCACAAGGACTCACAGAAAATCTGCAGCAACTAGGTTTTGAAACTGATAGGCTAAAAACCGGAACTCCAGCACGTGTTGATTGTCGTACAGTAGATTTCTCAGGATTGGAGCCACAACATGGAGATGAAGAGGTTTTTTCATTATATTTTATGTGTAGGTTTGGGTCTTCAGATTTAGGAGCTTTTCACTCTAAATAAGATACAACCTTAAATAACCCACATTGTCTCCTACTTCCTTCCACTGAGAATGTACGTTTTTTCATCTTAAAAGTCGTAAAATTAACATGTTGTCGTCCTGTACTGTGTCTGGCTGTAACTGCACCACTCTTGACTGTGGGATGTCTTTCATGCAGGTTAGCTGGTTTAGCTTTGACCCTGAATTCCACGTTGAAAGGGAACAAATGTGCTGCTATCTGACACGTACCACAAAGAGTACTCATGAACTGATTAAGGAAAATTTGCATGAAACTCCCACTTATGGAGGATGGGTGGAGGCCAAGGGCCCCAGATATTGTCCTTCTATTGAAGATAAGGTACATTTATGAGCTAACATAATAGTCACTTTTGCTGTCTTCGAATGAGCTGCACCCAAAACTGACCATTGATTGCACTTCTTGATATGACAATGTATAGACTCATAGTTGACAATGTTGATCTCCGAAATTGGCAAAATCAGACAGACATACTTGACAGGAAAATGTCATAGCTATCATATTAATCATACATAGTTAAGTGTATCTGACATTATAATTTTCTAAATATCAGATTGTTAGATTTCAAGACAAAGAATCCCATCAGATTTTCCTTGAGCCAGAGGGTCGAACTGTGCCTGAGCTTTATGTCCAGGTATTCTAAGTGAACGAAGTTTTTAGTTGACTATTTTGCTTTGATTACTGAATGCTGATATGATGCTTTATGAACAACATCCCTTATTTTCCCTACTCTTGATTTCAAACAGTTAAAAGTTTTTTTTTCCCTGATTCAGTGCATACATATTTGATAGTTGCTTGTAAATTGGTAATTATGTTTATTTGTTTTTGCATAATGATTGATCTTCTTCTCCTGATGTCTTCCTTTATGTAGTGTAAATTTGCTGCAAAGTGCCAAAGCCTGATTAAAATGGAATTTTAACGTGTTTTATGACAGGGATTTTCAACTGGTTTGCCTGAGAGGCTGCAGCTGCCTCTTTTAAGAACACTTCCTGGGCTTGAGAACTGTACAATGTTGAGGCCTGCTTATGCTGTAGAATATGATTACTTACCAGCATACCAGTGCACCAGATCCCTAATGACCAAAAAGATAGAGGGACTTTTCTTCTCTGGTCAGATAAACGGAACAACAGGCTATGAGGAAGCTGCTGCTCAGGTTCTCTTTATGATATGACAGACCTTTATATATTCATTATTGCTTCTGTTGCCTTTGAAACGAACCTTAAGCTTAGGAATTTACATTTGAAATTACAATTTTCTTGTTTGTAGGGCATTATTTCTGGGATCAATGCTGCCAGACATTCTGAGAAGAAGTCTCTTATTGTTTTGGAGAGGGAAAGCAGCTACATAGGGACTTTAATTGATGATTTGGTTACCAAAGATCTAAGGGAGCCTTATCGCATGCTAACAAGGTCAGAAAACTGTAATGTACTCCATTATTTGGCATTTGACTCCAATCTTTTTAAAATCTTGTTAGATTCTTATAATCAGCAATCAGCATGCATATCACTTCCATTTTACGTGTGCTAACATATTCACTTAATCTTTCTTATGCCCTCAGCCGCTCAGAACACAGGTTAATTCTCCGAGCAGACAATGCTGATAGTCGTCTTACACCTCTGGCACATGAAATTGGTCTCATTGATGATAGACGCTGGAAGTTGTACCAAGATAAGCAGTCTCGCATTTCAGAGGAGAAGAAACGTTTGAAGGCAACCCGAATATCAGGTTTATTATTCTTTTTAATTTTTCAGTTAGTTTAGGTGCAGGATTCAGAGTGTAGAGAAAGTAAACATATGAAATCGCTATAATATTTCCCCTTCAACTACAGTCTACGGATGAGAGTGCTAAAAAATTCTATTAAAACTAGTTATGTACTTCCACGCTTCCAACAATAACCTATCAAACTTGCGATAGTTCTTTGATTTTAATGTGCCCTTGTTCTTATTACTAAAATGCAGGAGGTGATCTGGCTACTGAAATTACATTATTATCCGGACAGCCAGTAAGGGATTCTTCAACGTTGGAGAGAATACTGAAAAAACCACATATACAATACAAGCTTTTTGATAAGCATGGTTTTGGTAATGAATCTCTATCTAGAATGGAGAAAGAATGCATTGAGATTGATATTAAGTATGAGGGCTTCATTATTCGGCAGCAAAACCACTTGCAGCAGGTAATTACTTCAAATCTTCACGATACCCTCGATGTACTTACCATATCCCATACTTGTTGATTAATCCTTTCTCCCCAATTACTTGCAGATTATTCAACAGCAGCATCGACCACTTCCAGATGACCTGGATTACTATTCTATGACAACTCTGTCCCTAGAGGCCCGAGAGAAGCTTTCCAAGGTACATCAGGGTTCTTCGGTCCATGAATCAGCAACAAAATTGCCTTCTCTGTTATTCTTTTTCGTTTTTCTAACTTATGCCCTCGTTAAGAACTCTGATTTGGAAATATTTGTTAGATATTATTTATACAGGATTTATTAGTTTTTATTTATTTCTTTTTTAAGGTAATGGTTTCCATAGACAGGATTCCTTAATAAATTAAAACGACTGATTCATGTTATCCTAGTAATGCAATTTGAGTCTTCTTGAATTTCTATCTCAAAAAAGGAGTTTATATGCTTTTCAGGTAAGGCCACAAACGATTGGTCAAGCTACTAGGGTAGGAGGAGTGAGCCCGGCTGACATAACTGCACTGATGATCATCTTAGAGAGCAACCGGAGACGAGCCCATGACCAGAAGAGACGGAAAATTCTTTCATCTGTGATGGTCGAGTCTGAACCCCAACTATCTGAACTTTCAGTCAGCGAGACACTGAGCTAGTAACACATTGGTTGGGCAGCACAAGAAAAGGCCAAAGGGATTCTTCATCTTTCTACAGACAGTTTAATTAATCCTTCAATCTGCAACAACTATAATGAGTTCACCTTGACAAGAAGTTTTCAAATTAGTTTTGTTGCAGCCAAAGTGTGTGCAGTTCTTCACCTGTATCATGTTGCATCCTGCGGCTTGGATTGGCCTACAAATCTCATCTGTGACATCCTGGAACAGGTGCCTTCTTGATCTTGATCCTACATCCCCAGAACTTGATTTATATTCCAAACACGTTTGAAATATCACTTAAATTGTCAAATAAATTTCAGAAATAGTGTTGATTTAAAATTTAATGTTAATATAAGAAATGTCTTTATTTAGTTTACTGATTGTAAAAATTGTGATGGATATTAAGCATCCATGTCACGCTGCAGGTATACAAGGAACACCCAAATCTCCCATATTCATAACCACAAATCATCCAAAGCTCTATTTCTCTCTCTCCCTTGACAATCCAAAAATCCCAATCTCAATCCAAGCCAAGAAAACATAAGAAAATATGTTGCCAATTCCACTCCAACCCGAATTTCTTTTGATTTGATTATCTTGCATCACCGCCAATTTCAGTTCTAATTTCTTTTCCCAACGAATCTGAATCCGAACATCACATTTAGGTTTGGATACTTCATGTCCAATCTTGTTTGTGGTTGATTCATCTAGGACTTGTTTGTTTGTTTCCTGAGCTATCAAACTTGGTAGTTTGACAAATGCCTGTGCCTGTGGTAGAGCAAAAGGCAGGATCATGCTATGTATGGGTAATCGCAACCGTCCTCTTCCTTTCCCTAGCCGCTGGCGGAACCCTACTGGGGATGTACCTGTTTAACCCCGGATCGTCTTCGGTTTCAAGTTATCCGGTCATCGGGATCTCCCTCATTTGTCTTCCATGGTTGTTCTGGTTCATCACAATCCTCTACCGCTTCCTCTCCCGTAAATTAGGCTTCCACATGGTGTTTTGCGGGGCCTCTATTGACTCCCTCCCCCGCTCCCCCACCGCCGCAATTAATCCTGGTGGGGGTGGCAAAGAAACGATGTCGTCGTCATGATATTCTCCACGGCCTCTTGTGATTTTCTATTTGAGGTCCATAGAGCAATGATTAAACGAACGCCATGGTTGAACAAAATTATGTTACATCTATTTGCGGGGGTTCTGAATGAAAACCATCGACATTGGAATGATTGCCAGCTAACCAGGTAAGCAATGCTGCAATGGGGTCTCAGGGGTAGGAGGAGGAGTAACGTGGTGAATGCAATTCGTGCATTTGATGACCCAAATTGATCGCTGTAGGCGTTTTTGTGGCAAGATTGCTGCTGCCTTGTCTTTTTGTATTTAATAATTGACATATTTGAGTTATGGTGGACACTTGTTTTGGATGTGCATGTGCATGTACATACTAGATTGTAAATTTTGACAAATAATATGAAAGTAAATTAACAAGAATCCTAATTCTTGTAATCTCAAAATGGTCTTTGACCAAAAACAAAAATCTCAAAATGAGACGAACAGTTGCAAAATATGCAACACCACCAGCTTTGGATGGGTAAGCGGATGTATGAGCTTTGTGAAATTCCAAATGCAACACCAATTTTCGGATTGTGCATTTGAAATCATATACCTTGACTGAGTGACGACGGTTGATGACGTTCTTTCAATGCAATCATCCACTAAAAATGACATCACTGATAAAAAATATTATTATTCCAATTTTACCTATAAACTAATGCCATAAAATTATTTGACTGAGTGACGACGGTTGATGACGTTCTTTCAATGCAATCGCAATGTTAAAAGATTGGGACCAAAAACTATTACAAGATAAAATTGAACGATTTTTTTTATAATAAATCTTAAGAGCACATAATTAAAATTTTAAGTTAAAAATAATAATTAGATTAATTTTTTAACAATTGTTAAGATTTTTACATAGGGTATGTTATTATTTTGGTTTAGTTTTTAAATTAAATCTTCTTAGAAAAAAGACGGAAAAAGAAATTTGAAAATTGTTATCAAAGAATTGACAAATGACCAAGTTCAGAAGTTCCAACTACTACATAAAAAATCATCCTGCAACGAACAGCAGGTATAAGTATAACTTGAAGTTGGAGTGTATGGAGGGAAACAATTAACTCCTCAAATCTCCATCAATGGCGTCGAGGATGTTCCGTCGTCCTAGTGTCGCTCTCCCCTTCCCCTCCTCCACCGCCATCTCATCCCCTCTCTTCGCCTGTCTCTTCAATTCTGGATCCTCCACCACTTCCGCCGGCGATTTCGACGCCTTCTCGGAGCAAACGCCGACGAAGCCTCAGCTTCCGGCATTCCAACCCTCTCCCGACGCCGACCTGATCTCCAAGCTCCTCCTCGACCACCACAACCCCTTCCACGCCATGGAATCCTCCCTCCAACTCTACGGAATCTCTCTATCCTCCCATCTCCTCCACCAGACCCTCCTCCGCCTCAAACACTTCTCCAAAATCGCCCTCTCCTTCTTCTCCTGGTCCATCTCCCAGCGCCACAACCCCAATTTCACCCCCGATACGGCGTCCTTCGACCTCATCATCGACATCCTCGGCCGCGCTCGCCAGTTCGATGTCGCCTGGCAGCTCATCGTCGAGCTCCAAACCCTAAACCTAACCCCTAATTCCTCCACCTTCCTTGTTCTCATCCGCAGGCTGATCGCGGCCGGGCTGACCCGCCAAGCGATCAGAGCGTTCGACGACATGTCCTGTTTCGTCGAATCCGAGACCAGTAAGGACGAATTTCTCTATCTTCTTGACACGCTCTGCAAGTACGGCTATGTGAAGGTGGCTATGGAGGTCTTCAACAGGAAGATGTTAAACTTTGAGCCGTGTTCCAAGGCTTACACTGTTTTGATATACGGTTGGTGTAAGATTAACAGGGTGGATATGGCGGAGAAGCTGTTGAGAGAGATGGGGGAGAAAGGGATCGAACCAAACGTAGTTACCTACAACGTGCTGCTTAATGGGATTTGCAGGCGGTCGAGCTTGCATCCTGATGAACGGTTTGAGAGGGTTGTCAGAGATGCAGACAAGGTGTTTGATGAAATGTCTCAGAGAGGTATAGAGCCTGATGTGACCAGTTACTCCATTGTGCTTCATGTCTACAGCCGTGCTCACAAGCCTGACTTGACACTTGACAAGTTCCAGATGATGAAGGAGCGAGGCATCAGCCCAAGCATTGCCACTTACACGTCGGTCATCAAATGCCTTAGCTCTTGTGCACGAATCGAAGAGGCAGAGAAGCTGCTGGATGAGATGATCAACAATGGGGTATCACCATCAGCTGCAACGTATAACTGTTTCTTCAAGGAGTACGGAGGCAGAAAGGATTGGGAAAGCGCACTGAACTTGTATAGGAGGATGAGGAAAGAAGGGGCTTGTACACCGAGTATTCATACTTATCATATCTTGATTGGTATGTTTTTGAAGCTAGATAAGATAGAGATTGTGAAGGAAGTATGGGAAGATATGAAAGCAAGTGTGTTTGGGCCCGATTTAGATTCGTACACAATTTTGGTTCATGGTTTGATTGAGAAGCATAAATGGAGAGAAGCATGTGAGTTCTTTGTGGAAATGATTGAGAAGGGAATCTTACCACAAAAGGTAACGTTTGAGACGTTGTATAGAGGTTTGATACAAGATGATAAGTTGAGAACTTGGAGGAGATTGCAGAAGAGGCTAGAGCAGGAGTCAATTTCATTTGGTTCTGAGTTTGAGCATCTTCACCTCCAGCCTTACAAGAGATGATTTTTTGTAGACAGTTACAAGGCAAAATACTAGGCTACCCATGTAGGCTGAATCAGCCAACCAACTTTCATATGGTTGATTCAACCAGGAGGAAGTGATCTCAATTACTTGTGCAGCAAATTGCAGACTGCCTATTTGCATGCTATGCATTTGTAAACACTAATGCCTTGTGGTTTTCCTAATTTAGTTATTTATCTTTCAAAAAAGAAATATTGATCATTGAAGCAAAAGATTCAGAGACAGTGTATCACTCACAATTCACGTAGCATTCAAGTACACAGCAGGGGAACAAATCAATTGTGAAACCCTTCTCATACTGTGCCTACTATCTCAAAACCATAAAAAAAAAATCATCAGACCACTATATTTAAACTAAGCCCAACTAAAAGCTTACAAAAATGTCAAAGGGATGATTGATCATAAACACTCGGCCATCCAAAACCAAAAACTGAAACCTGAATCTGAATTCAAGCCAGGAAATGTCTATTTGGTTAGGTTTTTGTCACCAGAAGGTAGTGATGATGGCTTCTGTGCAGAAGCAGCAGAGCTACTGGCCTCTTCAGCCTCAACTAACTCACGCAAACGCTTTTGGAGGCCGCGGACTCTATCTTCGGTCTTCCTGAGCTTTCGCCATCTGTAGGTGAACCAAAGGCCAAACCCACCATATACAACAAGATAAGATCCCCATACATAAGGGTATGCCTCTGCATGTGCTTTCATCTTCTTATATCGTTCCTCGATCATCCCCGTCCAACTGACTGCTGGAGTGTTAGTGGCTTGCTCGGCCCCTTCATTTTGCTCAGTTGCCATAACTAATTGTTGTTGTCCTGCACAGATAGTATGTTTTCAGTTCAGTGCACATTATGCTATCACTCATTTCTCAGTCAAATTAAATTCTACAATGTACATTGCAATTGCAAACATGACAAGAAAAAAAAATACTGACAGCAAAGACAAATTTGGAAGACAGCAATGATCAAACTAAACACGCATAAGAATTAAGATTAGAATCATCCCAATCACGAGCATAGAAACACACTTCACAGATAAAAAACTGAGAATGCAGAGCGAAAGGTAGGGAGAACCTCTTAGATGAAGTTCAATCCGGAGCCTCCCTGCCGACTCTAGATGTTAAAGCACACCAGTCTGTTGTTCTAATCTTCAACAAGCTTTACACAACTCAAATAAGTCAATTATTTGTATTTTTCACAAGAACAGAAGATTTTGATAGACGAAGTGAAATGATCTGATACATATCCAACAAAGAGAAAAAAAAGTAAAATGAATCCATTCCCAATTCCAAACCAATCCATGATTACAACCCGATTCCCGGAAACGGGCCCTAGGGCTTCAGCCAAAATTGTTAAACTAAGAGCAACTATGGGCGGAAGAGAAATGGTAAGGACGGCTACGGATGATCTCACCAGACTTGGCGCTTTTCCGGCGACGCCAACGATCAGTGGCGATTTTGTGGTCGGAGAACTAGCTGAGTGAATTGTTCGAAGACCTTGTTTGGTTTATAGTTTTGGTGCGCATTTGGATGCTTCAATGAAAGTGGATGAACACAAGTCCGATAAATTATCTACTGTGGCCTTGTGGGTCATACAGGGGCTGTCAAAACTTGACCCGACTAGAGAAACCCACCCAACTCATCCGACTCCGAATCCGACCCGATCTGAGAAAAAATAAAAAGTTTTATCCCGAGACATGTTTGACCCGAACTGATTTGACCCGAATCCGAAAAAATCCGAACCTGAGATTAATCAAAAACCGATTATACCCGAATGGACTAGCCTGATGCAACTCGATATCCGATGCTACCCGACCCGAAGTCATCCGAAAATCCGAAGTTACCCGACGCGAAACCATCCAAAAATCCGAAGTTACCCGACTCGAAACCATCCGAAAATTACATTAGGTTTTAAAATATTAACAATAGTGAATATTTATTAAAATTATGCTTTTAATTTAAATGCTACATTAAATATTTAGATCCTAGAGTAGTTAAACTACAAAAAATCATCATTCGATATATGGTTTGAATCAAAATCCGGCTTACTTGAAATCAGATTAACTCGAAATTCGGCCAAAGTCGAAATTCGATTCACCCAAAATCTGAAAAACCCAAAACCCGACTCAGTCGAAATCCGACTAAATCCGAAATCTAACTAAACCTGAAACCAGACTTATCCGAAATCAAGTTGGACCGAAAACCGAATGACCCGGCCGAAATTGACCCGAAACCCGACTTTGCCCGATTAATTGAGCACCCGGCCCGAAATGATCTAACCCAATTTGACCCGATTTTCAAAATATCTGAATTTGACCCGAATCCAAACTTACCCGAAACTAAATTGACCCGACCCAACCCGCCCGATTGACACCCCTAGGTCATATGAGCAGTTTAAAAGGATGAAAACAAGTCCGAAAAAGTATGGACTAGTTCATTAATGAACTTTGGGTCATATGAGCAACAGGTTCGTGTGAGAACACAAGCTCAGGTGAGAATTGATACATAGGTGAGCTGTCCGATCTGAGAAATCAACGTCTAAGATCGCGCGTTAGTCAAATAAGAACGTGTATTTTATAAATGATGTACATAATCATATAACTAAATTGCATAGTCTTCTAACTGGGTATTCATGATTCCGTAATTGAGGGGTAACAATTATATTATAATTTGGTGTGCACGATCATATACCTTATATGATCATACACACTGGTTCTTCTTGGCATGGTCCAAGATGAAAGGCATAACAGGAGGGCCTTGGACCTTATATGGCCACTACTTAATCATCAAAGCGTGGTCCTTGGACTTCAAGCCGAAAACAGACAAGATCACGACGTCCCCGACATGGGTGAGAATAGCCAACCTGCCCATTATGCTATATGGTGAGGGAGTACTTCTACGGCTGGCCATAGGCATAGGCCGACCACTAAAGGTGGATACGAAAACCCTGTTCTCAAATCGGGGGAGATATGCCCGGGTATGCATGGAGATAGACCTTACCAAACCTTTGAAAGGGTCAATCCACATAACCGGCGAGATGTTCTTCTTGAAATATGAGGGTCTTCAACAAATTTGCTTCAGGTGTGGCAGATACGGGCACATCGCCTCCTAAAGCCCGTAGATAAACCATCGGACAAGTGTCGAGGAGAAAAGCGAGAACGCAATGCCGACGCCGAATGTAACAGGAAACGACGGTTTACAACTAGTGGAACAGTCATCGATGACCAAGGAGACTTATGGTCCTTGGATGGCGGTTCTAAAACGTCGACGACCTGCCAGGAACAGGGAACAAATCGACAAAAGCAACAAAAACCAAGAAATAGGAGGCAACAGATACACAGTCATCCGGAGGGAAGTAGAAGAGAAAGAAGAACAACAGCAGGAAAAGCAGCCGAAATTGGAAAAGGGGAAACAACTAAAAACCTACCCCCAATGCCTGAAGGTTCAGAACCTAAAAATCGGGTGGAAAAGGAGATGACACAAAAGCATGTAGTCTTGACCCAAGAAGATGGTTCTAGGTTTCAAATTGGAGCTTCGTCCAACACAAAGAAAAAGACAGGAAGAAAGATGAATGGACCAGAAGAAAGAAAGAAAGGAGTTTTTGAGCCTTTGGGGGCACAAGATACAAACCTAGTTGGGCCCAATAAAAGACAAAGAAGCAACCAGGAGGCACAGTATGTGCCCAAATCAAAAGATCCAACCCAACATCAAGGTCGAGTTGAACCGCAAAACCACCAGATCGCAGCAAGCCCAGCAGGACCAACATGCATGGGGGTCAAACAACCGAAGAATGGAGAACAGAACCATCTGAAGGGAGTAGAGGAAAACCACGGTGAGCCAGTACACAATGTTTCCCAGATACTCGTAAACCTAGAAGACTAGGCAAACAATGATGAAGATTCCACGATGATTATGGAGAATGAATATCTTGTTGAGAACAATCAACGGCCCTAAGAGCCGGTGTCCACCTACCAACCACTATCTCAATGAACTACTTATTATGGAATTATTGCGGGGCAGCCAAGGGCGGTTCTCGCAGGGCCATTAGATACCTGTTGCGACACCACAATGTGGACATTTTAGCCCTTGCGGAGACTAAAGTTTTAGGGGGAAAAGCCTAGAAAATATGCAATAGAACGAACTTCACCAACAATTGTAGAATTAAAGCAGATGGATTTGCCGGAGGAGTGTGGCTACTCTGGAGCAAAAACAGAACAATACTCGAAGTGATCCAAGTCCACGATCATTTCATCCACTCACTTGTAACTCATGGAGACCGGAAATATCCCAGCCGCGGGCGCCAATTTTGGATTGATCTACAACTCAAGACTAGCCAGATACACTGACCGCACTTCGTGGGTGGAGACTTCAATTGCATTCTCTACCACTAGGAGCGCCTGGGAGGGTCTGGATCCATTTCACCCGACACCACAACCTTCCAAACTTAGGCAAACAACCCATGAATGATAGACATGGGATTTACCGGCCCCACCTTCACCTAGTCTAGGGGAACCTACGCCACCAATCGCATAACCAAATGCCTTGACAGGTTCTTCACCAACAACGAAGGATGGGTGGAATGGTAGGAAGTGAGAGTCCTCCACCTCGCCACCATCAACTCCGACCATGCACCACTACTGTTTCAGGTTGATCCCCAACCACAAATCAATAGAAACCGAAGGCCGTTTTGCTTTGAAGCAGCCTGGCTAAGCCACCCCCAGTTCAGAGATTTTGTCAACCAAAAGTGGGACCGCATTTCTGTAACACCCCTATTTTACAACATTGGGTATTACCGCCAGTGACCTCGGACTTTACCGTCACCCAAGGCTTTTAGAATGATATAGAACAATAATAATGCGGAAATAAACATAATTCATAAAATAGAAAAGGTGCTCCCGAAAGAGACTTGGTTCGTACAAAACATCTTACATTGTCTTCAAGCTTAAAGTTACTCGAAATCGACTAGCAAAACCATCTTGTTCTTGAAACATAGCAAAACGAAAACCAAAACGAAATGATAAATACATCTTGAAAGTTCTTGTTCTTCCTTCACTTCACGCCTTGTTAGGGTTCCTGGATTCTGACATAATTCGCGAGGGGCGATAGAATGTCAAGCAAACATGCGGAAAAGAAGAATTAGTCTAAGAGACTAAGCAAGCGGGAATGGAACTTCCCGAGGGTATTTCGGTAATTTCAAGTATTATCGAAGGAGATGTTAGGGTTGTGTTTACGATGGGCTTATTTATGTGGGGCTTTAATGGTACGAAAGAGAGCGTATCTCAAGCGGAGATAGCTCGATAATCGAGAGAAGAGCTACTAGATTGTAGACTTCTTTTGGAATCGAAAGTATGTTGGGAACGTTATTAATTCATACAAGTTAAAAAACCTCTCGCGCCCTGAGCGGACCGAGAGCCGGATCGATCATTTGAGACCGGTCCGGTTTTGGTATCTTAAATGAGCATTGGGCACTTATCTTATATAGTGATGAAAAAGTATTCGATTTCATTAATGATTTTTAATAGAAAGAGGTGGGACTCGGATGGCCCGATCCACCAAGGTAAAAACTCAGTTTCCCGACACTTAGCTAGAGTGCGCTCATCCCTCCTTGCAATCGGAGCGGATGGGATCATGATCCCGAAAGTCGTACTTCAAACACGTAGGCACTTACAACTTAGTGAGATTATATAGAGGCGTCAGCTATTCTGCGCCCCTTACTAGTTCGTTCGACGTTGATCTCTGAACGAGACCATAAACAACCCAGGCCACAACCATACTAGCATAAATAGTCCTATCAAATAATAATAGCGAACTATACTAACAATGGTCGTTATATCTAACAATCGATATTTCCTAGGTTCATTCGTTACTTAGCACACAAGTCGTTCCCAACATCGAGAATTTTAAGGAAATGAAATATAAAGGTCACAAGGAAAAAATTCCACTTGCCTTAGCTTACACGCGTCTACTATCGAGCTTGACGAAATATTTGATTCGCACTTCGAGCGAGAATCCCGACCTAACGACACGGAATTTACGAGCGAATTTTAAATACAAAATCCTCCTAAAGCTTGGATTTTCTCTTACAATACTTTATATAAGAGAAATGGAATTCTAAATTATTACGATAATAATTTAGAAGATTATTTAAAATAATAATATTCCTTCATTATTATTTTGATTTTGTAATATCCTTTTTTTTTATTCCATAAAAATCCTTATTCAATATTATTAAAATAATCCTTTTTAGCTTCACTTGCAAATTCCTTAATATAATTAAGGAAGTATAGTTTCATGAAATAATATACTTTACCTACAAGGTATCTTTCTTTTAAAATGTACAACTCCCATTAAACTATAAGGAATCTACTTTAGTCTTTGTATACACCTATCTTAATTAAAATTGTACTTTTAAATTTCCAATTATTCCTTAGTGAACTTAAAGTATTATTTCCCTCACCAAGAATATTTTATTAATAATATTCTCTTAATATAATTTTATTTAATTATATAATTCATATTAAATAAAGCTAATAGACTTATAATCTATTTTCTTGGAAATTTCCATAATTAGGACTTTCTATTTTCTTTATAAAGTAACTTCCTAAAATTAACATATATTAAATTAATCTTATTTATTTTATTCTTATATTTCTTTTCACATTATATGACTTATAAAATATATGATCATGGCTTATAAATATATAATCATGGCTTGTAAATATCCTTCTTCATACTTATAGTTCTTCATTATAATATCTTAGGTTATAAAATAATATCTTTTCCATATCTTACAATATCTTTATATCTAAGCAATATAATAACATATTATATTTGCATTTAAAGCTACCATTTATATAATATCTTTGTCTTACTTCAACTTAATCATATAAACTTATCTTATAACTAGGAGTATATAGTTTATTTATTTATAGTAATATCTTTTTATATTCTTTTAAGACATGAAACCTCCTTATGCTATAAGAGATATTACTATATCATATTATTTTATACTTATTCTATACCTTACTTATATGGAAATTTCCCAATATTATATTAAAAAATGACTATATCATACTTTCCAACAATATGATATGATGATAAAATAATTTAATTATCTTAAAATAATATTCCCTATACTTTTAGTTTATAATATGGAATCAAGTCTTATAGTATTATCTTATCTATCTTTTATATCTTTTTAAGCAAGATGACTTTTAACCAACTAGCATACTTAACCTCTTATTACATTAATTATATATAAAGTATTATTATCATATCTATTATTTTTATTAACTAAAACTTATGTCTAGAACATTATGATATCTTTAAACTTAGAGATATCTTATGTTATAATATTTTTCATATCTTTTTTATTATACTTCTCATAAAAGACATGCAATAAAGATATTTAAATTAATATATCATTTTCTAGTACTTTCTTTAAGTAGAGAGTTTGCAATTACTTAACCTATTATACTTTCCAAGTATGAGAGATAATAATATAATATTATTATCTATTTAAATGGTTTTTCCAACTCTCTCAGGTTATTAGTTTATAGAACATGCACTAATATAACTTTAGTAATATTATTTCCCATCTAGCATTATTTTAATAATATTTTCTCATTATAATATCTTTATTATTCCTAGAGATCTATTATAACTTATCTCAAAAATTATAATAAGGTCTAAGTTAACATGCATGGGTATTTCTTATTAATAACAACCTTATTTTATTTATTTCATTTATTTCAAGTTACTTATTTTATAATAAAGGGAAAAGACGCCTAAGTTAATATTTCTCCAATATTTAATCTTATATCCTTAAAACATTCTTATGAATATTGATATTCTAGGAAATTCATATATTATTTATTAAAATTATATTACTCCTAGATGGGCATGCAAATAGGATTTATTCATAAATTCCTTTTTAGTAGCCCATGGTAATATTTATTCATATTATTTTAAAATAAATATTATCTATATGTAAAAAAAAATTTAAATAGATAGTAGATAAATTATAAGTCGGGAATTATACCGAGTGAAAACGAGAGCGGAATGGGGCACGGATTTCGAGACGGGCGGACTAATGGGCTTCTTCTTTTTCTTTTTCCCTTATTAAAATCCGATGGGCTAAAATTGGTATTTGGGCCTATTTAAAAATCAGCCCAAAATCACCTCTTCTTCCTTCTTCTTCTACGTAGGAACCAGAGAGACCTCAGGACGAACGAAGACGGACTTCAGCGAGCAAGGCCCGGCGGTGGAGGGCGGACGGCGGCCCCCTGGTGGCGCACGCGTGGTGCTGGTGGCCGGCCGTCACTCCAATGGTGGCCCGGTGGCCAGAGACTAGGGTTTGAGGAATTTTTGTGGGGTTTTTGTAAAAAATTTCAGAAATTAAACAATGGCTTCTAGGCTGAATTTTTGAAGGATTTGAATAGCAAAGTTGCTAGAATAGAGAAGAGAAGTGTTTGTGTGAATTTCTTGTGAATTTTCAAGCCTTTAAATAGGCCAATTTGACCAATTTGGTGATCCATGGCAATGGAGTTCCACCAATGGAAGAAGGGGGGATGGATGTCTATTGGCCATTGTTGTGTTTGTTTGGTGATGATGTAAGGTTGTGAGGTCATTGAGATGGTCTTGCAAGCAAGGGGATGAAGAAGGAGAAACTTTGATCATGCAATGGCTACATGTCGCTTCAATCAGACAAGCATCTGATTGATTTTGGGGGAGAAGAAGACTTAGAATTAATATAAGAATATAGAGTTGGGTAAGGAGAGTAGAAAGTTACAATGGCTTAGCGGATTATGGGTGTGGGTGTGTGGGAGGAGATGCAAGAGGTCTCGGGTTCGAGTCCCGACTCTTGACTTCTTTTTATTTATTTTTCCATGTATCAAATTTTGCCTTGTAAGACTACATTGATAATAAATTCAGATTTTATATTATTTATTTTTGTTTTGAAATTGTTTTGTCACTTTAATAATCCCTTGGAATATTTTTATAATTATAAAAATATTTAAACTCTCTATTTAAGAGAAAAATATTTAAATGCATATCGGATTTGCTGAATATATTTAATTAAATTTTTAATTGCCATTATAATAACTTTTTATAATTTAATAAGAAATTATAAAGATTATTAAATTCTCTACTTTGGAGAAGAAGAAAAAAATTATTGTGATAAATTTCCGTTTTGTTTTATTTAGAATTTTAGCGGATATTACAGTTTCACCAACCACCGACGCCCTCAAGCAACTCAAAAATGATTTATGCGATTGGAACCGAAGAGTGTTCAACAACATACACACCAGGAAAAAGAAATTAATAGCCAGGATTATAGGGATTCAATCAACGTTCAGCAAAAGGGTCACTCACCAACTGATGGAACTCGAAGCAGAGTTGCAAAATGAGTTAAACTTAACGCTGGAGCAGGAAGAAACCATGTGGCAACAAAATTCCAGAGAGCAATGGTTGGTCTTTGGAGACCAAAACACCTCGTATTTTCACGCCGCTACAGTGATCCTTCGAAGGCACAACAAGATTGAGCCTTTGAAGAAAGCCAACGGGGAACAAGTAAAAGAGCAAACAGAGATGGAAAGGCTGGCGCTCAATTACTTCACTGAGTTGTATGGCTTGCCCAATGCCATGGAACCGAGGGGCTTTCCCATCCTCAATGAGGACCAATGGATAGCCTTGAACATACCCTTCAGAGTTGAAGAAACAATAGAGGAATTAAACAAATGGCCGACAACAAGGCCCCCGAGGACAATGGGTTCCGAGCCCTCTTTTATCACCATTATTGGGCAACAGTGGGCAACTCGGTGGAGTTTATAGTTGTAAGGCCATAAGCCATAGAAGCGTTATCCCATGCCAACTCGAGGACTTCCCAAGAGGTCACCCATCCTGGTACTACTCTCATCCATGCGTGCTTAACTTCTAAGTTCTTTGTCCTCACTCAAACTCAGAAAAGGAAGAGCTCTTGTTGACATGGGTAGCACCTCAATTTCTTATAAACCTTCGGGGTGTTACAATCTCCCCCACTTAAACACTTGACGTCCTCGTCAAGGCCCAAGCATCGTCCTCTAGGTCGATTCACCGCCCTCCAGGACAAGTGTACTCGTAACCTAGAGTCGACTCTGATAGCATTTGTAAGGTCATAGAAGCGCTATTCCATGCCAACTCGAGGACTTCCCAAGAGGTCATCCATCCTGGTACTACTCTCGCCCCTGCACGCTTAACTTTTGAGTTCTTTTTCCCCACTCAAACTCAGAAATGGAAGAGCTCTTGTTGACATGGGTAGCACCTCAATTTCTTATAAACCATCGGGGTGTTACAATAGTCAAGTCTTTCTTCGAGTTCTCCAAACTCCCAAAGGGCCTCAACAACACCATCATAGTGATCATTCCGAAAGTGACCAAACCGGAGCTCATAAGCCAATTTCGACCGATAAGTCTATGCAACTTCCTCTACAAAATCATCACTAAAATCCCAATGAACAAGATTCGACCCCTCCTTTTTTATCTTGTGAGCCCAATGCAAGCTAGTTTCTTACCCGAGAGATATATCACTGACAATATTGTTATTATGCAGGAAGTGGTGCATTCGATGAGGAGAAAACGGGGACGAAAAGGGTGGATGCTTTTGAAGATCGACCTCAAAAGGCGTACGACCGCTTACGGTAGGACTTCATAGAGGACACTTTAGTGGATGCTGGATTCTCCTTGCAGTGGATACGCTGGATAAAGGAATGCGTGGAAACCCCCACGTGCAACTCTTGTGTAATGGAGAAACAACGGAGAGCTTCAATCCTGCACGGAGACTTAGGCAAGGAGATCCGATTTCCCCATACATTTTTCTATTATGCATGGAAAGGCTAAGCCAATTCATCAAGAACTCAGTGGCTAGAGGGGAGTGGAAACCGTTCAAATTAACTGTGCAAGGCCCTGAGCTATCACACATGTTTTTTGCGGACGACATTGTCCTCGTGGCGGAGGCCTCAAAAGAATAACTTGTGATTTTCCAAGGATGCATTGACATGTTCTGCAAAGCGTGCAGACAAAGGGTCAACAAAGCAAAATCCAAGCTCTTCTTCTCCTCGAGCAAGAGGGAAGGAACAATTGACAAATTGAAAAGAATGTGTGGCTTTGACGTGACCGACAACCTAGGGAGCTACCTGGGCATGACAGATCTCCACAAGAGAGTCACCAAGGAGACCTTCCAACCCCTAGCGTACAAGATCAATGCCAAGCTTGTGGGATGGAAAACCAAGCATCTTAGCTTTGTCGAAAGAATCACGCTTGTGAAATCAGTTATATCCTCCATACTAGTCTACTCCATGGAATCGGTTTGCCTCCCCAAGTCAATCTATAATAGGATCGGCCAAATTACCAAATCGTTCATATGGGGAAGTTGGGGCCAAAACAAAATGGTGCACCTTATTGCCTGGCAAGAGGTCTGAAAAACGAAAGAGCAAGGGGGTCTCGGAGGGAGATCTATGGGCAGTCTCGATCAAGCTTTGATTGCAAAACTTGGATGGATGTTCTTTCACAGTGGAGAGAGTCTCTAGGGAAGAGTTCTTCAAGCAAAATATATACGACAAAACACAATAAGAGTGGTAACCCCCTCCCATGTCTGGAGAAGTCTGACACAGGGCTTTCAAAACATAGTCTCTAAAGGTTGTCAATGGATGTTGGGCGACGGACGAGCCATCAAGTTCTAGCGGGACAGATGGATAGAGGACATCCCGCTTGTCGATCTTGCATCTCAACCGAACACCGGCCAAAACCTCTCGAAACATGTCCGACACTGCTAGATTGACGGAAGGGGCTGGAATTGAGATATCCTAGCTCCTATACTATCGATAGAGACCATACTGAAGTTGGAAGCCTTGGCAATCCGAAAATTTCACAAAAAGGAGAGGACCTCATGTGGGGGCTGACACCCATCGACGACTATACAATCAAATCAGAATATCAAATTGCCGAGAATATTGCTCCAATCTTTTTGAATGACACGGCCACCTACAAAGCGATCTGGAGATTGCAAGCCCCAAAGAGAGTTCATGCCTTCATCTAGCTGACCATTAAAGTCGCAACCCTAACCAACGAATAAAGGAGGAGGAGACACTTGACAGATGAACCGATCTGCACGGTTTGTAGCTTTGAGCCGGAAATCCTAGTCTATCTATTCTGCAATTGCCCACCAGTGAAACGGTGCTGGGAGAGCTTGCCGAACTCGACTCCGATAGAAGAATTTTTCGGGTTCTCCTTTGCGACCTGGAACAAGAACGAAATCCTCATCAACGCCAAAATTGATGTAGTGGGACAATGGTCGTCTATCTTCGCAAGCACACTTAAATTGCCATTTCATCTTGGGTCGGGCCAAAGAACAAAACGAGGCTTAGGCCGCTAGAAGCGAATGCGTCACAAACTCCCTTTCTAGGTATGCCTTTTCTTTTTCGCTTGGTTTACACTTGTTAGATGAGCCACCTATTGGGTCTTTTTCTTATTTGTTGGATGATGTTGGGGGTAGAACTTTCTTTGGCTTATTTTTTACTAGCCCTTTTTCTTATCAATCAATCTCGTTAGGGCGCTAACCTTTCTTTACCGAAAAAATATCAAACACACACAATTATAAGATTATGCACACTCATTTTTAAGGTCATCTACACTCAGTTTTAAAGTCATGCATGATGGAGCTCGTATAATTCTAGCGCTAGACGAAAGAAATAACGATCGAAGCAAGGGGAGAAAAAGAGGAGAGATGAAGTATGCAAGTTCGGACACAAATTCATGGCATGATGGTGCTAATAAAATCGTGCACCCCACAAAAAATATGCAGATACTGTTATCTTTTGATGGATTATGGGGGTGTGAAAGTTTACATTTCAAAGACGTGGAGATTCAAGTACAAAAATCTCAAAGCGAACCCTCGATCCAAGCATCATTTTAGTCCATTTTCTCATCCACGTATCTTTCGACACTTCTTTGGTATTTTGGCTTGTTTGGAGGCTATAGTTATTCTCTAGGGGCAAGTTACGACTCTTTGTAAAGATATGAGAATGAAATACAACTCTTATGTATATGAATTCTGTCAAATCAGCCCCAAAAAATCTCAAAAGGGTCATTCTTTCAGTGGGTTGCATTCCGATGGGGGTTTCCTACACCATGGTTTGCTAGCTTCGGTTGTATTACATTCTCAAGAGAGGAATGTATGAACATCTATTCAGTTGGTTGAAGGCCCTTATTTTCCACCTAAGAATGGGCATTAAAGGTTGAAATTAAGGGATTAAAGGCTGATGAGGTTGGCTGAATTCAATGGCTTCTTTCACCCACTTTCTCACCAACTTTCTTAACCTACTTTCATTCAATAAGATAGATAAAAGGGTGGTCGATTTGTGTGTCTTATAAGCCTATATAAAGCAGATTATTTACAGGTAATTTGCCAAGTTAAATTTGAGAGAAAAACGTGAGTTTGTAACCAAGTTTTCTGGGGCATATAACCTGAGTGTTCTGTGTGGCCTTCTGAGTTTATCGAAGGTTGATCCTTGGGTTTCGTGTGTGTTTATCCCGTAACCTGAGTTGGTCCTTGTTTGATATTTGTTTCGTGAGCTTATCTAAGTGAAAATGAATCGCATATCCTTTAATCTAAATCAGTTTGTCTATCACAAGAATTTGTGTCTTCTTTTTTATCATTAAATCCATCAGGACTTTCATCAAAAGGTTGCACCATTGTGAAACCATCCAATATAGTTCAAAAAGAGCTTCCTTGCAACAAAAAAACGTCAATTCATATTGCATCATTTGGTATCAAAGCTAAATTCAAGGTTGTTCAAGCCAAGATGTTCCACTATAATGATGAAGATGGAGCAAGGCCCATCACCATGGCTGACTTGCAACTAATTTGCAACCAATTGAGAGAGGAGGCACGAGAGTAAAGGGTAAAATTTTAAGATCGTGTAAAGGAGGATCTTTTGAGAGATTTGGATATGATTGTTGAATAGAAAGTTGGTGGATTTAGAACCACTGACAACGTCCTTCGTCATCAAGCACCTAGCATTCTTCCTTGCTTGGATGAGCTCATCTTTAAGGAACAATCAAATTTCGATGATAAGCCAGTTTGTGATGACAAACCACTTCCATTGGATGCACCACCTATTTATGATGAAGACCAGGAGGTAGGTTTGTATGTGGAGTTCATGACTAATACCCATGAAGAGGTAACCAAATCTGAGGCCGACGTAGATGGGATAGAAGTTTCTTCATCTCTTCACTCTCTTAATGTATACTTAAGTCGACATCAAGTAGATTCAAGGACGAATCCTCTTAAAGGAAGGGAAGATGATGTGACTATGGGAGGCTCATATTTTACATTTCAAATATGCGGAGATTCAAGTAAAAAATTCTCAAAGAAAATTTTTGTCTGTTTTCTCATCCATATATCTTTCAACACTGGTTTGGTTGTTGGCTTGTTTGGAGGCTATAGTTATTCTCTTGGGGCAAGTCAAGACTCATTGGAAAGCTAAGAGGATGTTCCACAACTTTTATGTCCGTGACTTTGGCCAAATCATGCCCAAAGAATCTCAAAGAGGTCATTCTTTCACTGGGTTGCATTCTGGTGGGGTTTTATCATTAAACCGATCAGTTTGTTTTCCATAAGAATTCGTGTCTTCTTTTTTATCATTAAACCGATCGGGATACTCATCAAAATGTTGAGGCATTGTGACACCATCCAATCTAGTTCAAAAAGAGATTGTTTGGAACAAAAACATGTCGATCCATCTCAAATCATCTTCTTACACATAAACATACCCAAACAGGCAAAATGGTTTCACCAGCATACAAATAGTGCAGTGAATCAACTAAGAGCCTAAAGATCCTAGAGTGAGTAACTCCCATGAATCCCAAGTGCAAAAAACATACTCGTCCTACATAGCATCCAACTACCTTTTTTGGTCGAAGCATTGGATAAACACCAGATGAAATCACTATATATAAAGACCAACCATTGGTGAAAATTGATGATGTCGCATACTCAAATCATCGACCTATAGTACAACTCACGTCCACCTCACACTCCACCAACCAATGGTCGACACCTCAAAGATCAATAAGACTCTCCCACATTGGAAGATCCTAAAACTCCAACTGAAGCCGCATCTTCCACCAACGTCAAGGTAACACGTCACACACCTCACATTGCACCAATCAACGGTCGACACTGCGGAGATCAATAAGTCTCTCCCATATCGATAAGTTCTAATTCTTGATCGTTCCCAACTTCTATAAACAGCTGAAAAGAGGGGGAAAAGTCGCAAGGATCGAAAAATATATCTAGCTTAAGATAACTTTTTATTAGTACAGACTCAACATGTTGTAATATTCCGAAGAACCTCCCTTTTTATGAGAGAGAATCCCCTAATTCGCTATTTGTAAGGAAAAACACTTAGAATAACCTATGAGGACTAAGTAGATCTAGATTAAGAGAACGAGAGTGTGTGTGTGTGTGTGTTTAGAAGAAATGCGGATAACCTTTGTAAAATTATAGAATCTCTTTTAAAGGATGCGTGAATCATTATCACACGTAGGATAAAGAGTGAAATATTTTGCATGCATGATTGTAATTAATTCAAAACCTCGAATATAGCACTTGTTTATTTCGGGTCACAACAATAGATACTCACAAAAAGAGGTCATGCACACTCATTTAAAAAGGTCATGCATCCTCAATTATAAGATTATGCACAATCAAGTATAAATTTATGTACACTTAGTCGTAATCTTTTGCACACTCAAGGCCCATTTGGTATTCACACATGATATCAGGTGAATGGATATGATTAATGCCCATGTCTGGTGTTTGGCATATTCTGATATCGATATCAAACTAATATATGTTGTTGGGTGTATGAGAATATCGATATCAATTGATATCAGAGTGATGTCGAGTTGATATCATAGTGTTATTTTGATATACCCAAAAGATTGGTACAATCAAATATATCACTCATACTCATACCTTGATATCCAAGTCGATATCCGATATCTCATATCTTAGATATCAATACCAAAAATCCCTCAAGTATGAAATTCATGTTTTTAAATTTTTACGTATAGTTTCTACTTAATGAAGTATTGATTTGAGCCGTTAATTTCTTTAGGATCTGATGATCGTGGTGCATTCTCAATTCTCCTATGAGCTTCATTTCTAACTCGATATGTTTCTTAGTTTAAATACGGTGAATAGTGGGGACCTAAGATGAATATTAGATCATGGGAATAAACTTTTCAAATTAAAAGTGGGGAACGTAAAAAGAATAAAAAAATTGATAAAATCGTAAATAACATAAATTTTATTTTCTTATACAAATGGAGAAGAATTTATATATGGCGTTTATTGACTTGGAGAAGGCGTACAACAGAGTGCCGAGACAGTTGTTATAGGGATGTTTGGAGGCCAAAGGAATTACAGAAACGTATATTAGAATTCTTAAAGACATGTATGAGCGGTCCTTAACCATTTTATGTACTCGAGGGGGGATGCAGATCACTTTCAAGTAAGGGTGGGGTTGCACCAGGGTTTGGCCTTGAGCCCCCTTCTCTTTGCACTTGTTACGGATGTGCTAACGTGTGAGATCCAAGGGGAGGTACCATGGTCTATGCTCTTCACTGACGATAATATTCTGGTAGATGAGTCGTGGGATGGAGTTGCTAGAAAACTCAAAGCCTGGAGAGAGAAGCTCGAAGCATAAGGTTTAGAATTGAGCATGACCAAGATAGAGTATGTGGAGTTTAGTTTTGGATAGGAAGATGAGCCCAATGAGGAGGTGCGCTTGGAAGGAGAGCCCATAATGAAGAAGGTGAGTTTCAAGTACTTAGGGTCGATTTTGCAAAGTGACGGGGGTATCGACAAGGACATCAAATGCCGGATTCAAAGGCGTTGGCAAAAATGGAGGGTCGTCTCAAGGGTTTTATGCTACTAAAGGTCCCACTTAAGCTAAACGGCAAATTCTACAAGTCAGTTATTAGACCCACAATATTATATGGTGCGGAATGTTGGTCTACCAACAAGGTGCGGGAACATAAGTTGTTGGTAGCAGAGATGTGTATGCTGAGATGGATGTGCGAGCATACGAAATTGGATAGGATAAGAAACGAAGTGATTAGAAGCGAAGTCGAAGTGGTTAGTATAGGAGAGAAGCTACATATTGTGCTGGTTTGGGCACATACAGAGGAGGCCACCAGAGGCCCCGACACGAAGATGTGAGTGCATGGTTTTCAATGATCATCACAGGGGTAGGGGTAGACCAAAAAATAGTTGGAAGGAAGTTATAAAATAGGATCTCGCCTTTTTAGATATTTCAGCTGACTTGGCAAACTGTAGGGATCGTTGGATGGAGAGGTTTACAGTGGATGAGCGGTAGCGGGCTTTTTAGTGAGACTGGCCTCCTTCTTTCTTGCTTTCATCTTTCTTTTCTCTTTTTCTCTCCCGTTTCCTTTGGGTTGCCTTTTAGCCTCTTCTTCGTTTTTAGTTTTTTTCACCTTTCCAGCCTCGTTGCTTTTCCGTGGTTTTTTTAAAGCCTTCTTTATACACTCTCTCGATTTTTTAGGTCGGGGCAAGGGTGAGTACATCTTGGCCGCCCAGACCCTACCTAAGGCAGGTCCACACAGGGTTATTGTTGTTGTTTGTTTGTTTGTTCCCAGAAGATCCTTAAACCATAACATAGCCATGGCACAAGAACATGCTATATAATATAAGAAAATGTGGATCTCTTCTAGACGCTTGTTCAAGGTTCGCCTCCACAAAGTTTATGATTTTGTTAGTTGAAGCTTTATAGAGAAAATGTTAAGGTACTTTAACTGTCCCCCCCCCCCCTTGTTGGTTCATTGAGTCATAGAATGCATCTCTACTACCTCCTTCTCGATTATTATTAATGGGGGAATTTGAAGGTCTTTTCAAAGGCGGGAGGGAGGTGCAAAGACAAGGTGACCCAATTTCGTCTTATATTTTTGTTTTGATGATGGAGAATGGAGATGCTTGGTAGAAGTTGAAGGAGGCTAGCCAAGAAAGGGGGTTTGGGTTTCACCCGAAATGCAAAAACCTTGCACTCACGCACAATGATTTTGCAGACAAATTAGTATTTAAAGCCGAAAAAATTGGTATAATACGGAGTGACAAAGTAGTAATTTTTTTGTTTGATAAGGTAAGAATTCGGATACCAAACAAACTTGGTAAACCGAGAGCCCGTAAGAATACGGCAGCCGAAAACGGCTAAGAGAGCCAAGAGCAAGCAAGATAAGCTAAGAAAAGTACAAATATCCGAAAAATAAGAGCAAGAAGAGTTTGAGGTCAGGGTGAGTAAAGTGCTAAAAGAATAGTGCCACAGATAGCAGGTCGACCCCATCTGGACGTGCGAAATGGACTCCTGATGTTCCCTCCACCGAGATGAAGGCTCTTCAAAAGCCCCAAAACACTAAGCGACTTGGCCCAATACAACTCGGTCCAATATCAAACTCAACTCCAACTCCTTGGAAAAAGTACATGAAATAAGCCTACAGTTATCCTGCGAGAAAAGATGTCAAACCTGCATCACAAGTAAAACGAAAAAGTTTTACTTGCAATGTAAGTAGACACAAACTTGCTCCTCAAGTAAAAATACTTGCCTCGCAACTAAAATAAAAACACAGCACAAGCAAAGATTCCAAGTTTATTTATTTATTTTTTAGGCTGAATTACACCAAACCACCCCTTATCTTACCTAGTTTACAAAAAACCACCCCTTATATCGTTAATTACAGAAAACCACCCTTTATTTGTGTTCCGTTTTCAAAGAATCACCCCAATCAATTTCCAATCCAATCCCACGTTAAAATTAGCCTCAAAAGACCCAATTACCCCTAGGTTACATGATTTCATCTTCTCCTATCTCCAATGAACCGTCCTCGTTCCCACCTTTATCTTCGTCGTCTTCGTCTTTCTTTCCTCCTCTCGATCTCATTTGTCTCTGGCAAAGATCTTTTTTCTCCACCGCGCGACCTGAGCAAGGGCTCGTCTTTTCCGAAGATGCCGACCTCGGATCCAAGCCATCATCGATTCGGGTGAGGGTGTCTTCTTGGGGAGGGTTGATACTCGCCGGAAATGCCGACTGGAGGTCGCCGGATTCGGATCTGGGGTAGGGGGCGTCAAAAGTCCGAGCGGTGGTGGTGCCGTGACCGCCGGTTCTGTTGCCTGGAGGTCGCCGAATTCGGGTGAGGGTGGATACACGTCGGATCTGTCCCCTGGGGGTCGCCGGACTCGGATTTGGCGCTTTTGGGGTTCCGGGCGTTGGACGAGCGCAGGGAAGCGCTAACAGGGGCGAGTGAGGGGGGAGGGTTGGTGCTTGGGCCGCTGGGTGTGGTCCGGACCGGGGGGAGGAGCGCAGGGCGACGGGCGTTCGCCGGGTCTTGCGCAGATGGATGGACGCGAGCGAAGGTCGGGGAGAGAGAAAGTCCGTAGAGAGAGACAATCCATCCAACTGAATGGCGTGTACCACCGAGAGCTGTGTAAAGAGAGAGCTTCTCAACCGGTATAGTAGTATACCATACTAACAATTACCACTTATAATTTGTCAATTTCAAAAGCCACACTCAAATTACATATTTACATCCACAACAAGTTGTAAACTAAAGGCTGAATTTTGCTTTTCTCGATTCATGAAAACGTGAAATGCCCTAAGTGTCTAGCGAACATCCTCGAGCCCTATCTTCAGCTAGCAACAATCGTTTTGGATTTTGTAATGGGATGAAAGATGAAATCATGTAACCTAAGGGTAATTGGGTCTTTTGAGGTTAATTTAACGTGGAATTGGATGGGAAATTGGTTCGAGTGGTTCTTTGAAAACGGAAAACAAATAAAAGGTGGTTTTCTATAAATAACGATATAAGGGGTGGTTTTTTGTAAACTAGGTAAGATAAGGGGTGGTTTTGTGTACTTCAGCCTATTTTTTATTATTATTATTATTATTATTATTATTATTATTATTATTATTATAAAAACTTACAAAGTCAAACTAATTACAAAAAATTAGTGGGAAGCCGAGATACAATCTGAGCCCCCACTCCTCTAGCTATAGCAAAGCTTATTCTAGTAAAGATATGAGCAGCAACACGAGCCCCAATGTCTTGAGTCTTAGAAAACTGTTGAACCCGCTTCATCAACGCTACAACATCCTTATCCAGTTCCCCCAAAGAAGAAAAGGAGAAAGGAAGAAAACCATAACCAGAAGCCCGACACCTAGCTTCGTACTTGACCCTCTTTCGATTAACCGCATCAACCACAACTCGTCCTGGAACAAAGTCGGACAAACCGGATTGTGTCAAAGGAAAAGATCATGTCAAGGCAACACATACATCACGGCCTCGATCCTAAGAATAGAGTAACACATCTGCAGGTCGGAGAGCCCCGTTGTTCCCGCCAAACAGTCCAATATCAACCTCTTTCCTTGCCGAAATCCCAGACTGATAACAAATATCAACAAGGGTATCCCAAACAACATTATGTCGATGTTTCATACCTACAATACCAGCACATGACACCGCATGTTCACCAAAGTTATCCCCATCAAAAACCCTGGAGCAAGCAGAGCATGGTGTCGAAATAGAGAACAAAGGAACACCCAACCGATAACACAACACACAGCGGTAAGCCTTAGCATTCATCGTCTGTCCCAAACCCGAAATGGGAACCGCCCGAAGCCAAACAAAGGTGTGATCTCCCTGCTGCGATTTCCACAATGTCGATTGTCGAGGATATAAAGAAAAGGTGGATTCTGCAAAAGCAGTTGTTGAAGCCCGATATAATACACGCTATAAACGAGAATTAAATAAATACTAACTCTCGGGATTCGTACAACTGAACGGTTTTCGTACGTGGATTATTCCTCCTCCCCACCCCTCAGCCGGTTGTTTTTGTGCTCTTTACGAATAAAACCTTTAGACTTTATACCGTTTATAGCGCGATCTCATTCGGAGATCAAACACGTCGAGCTTTGGCAAACGAGATAGTTCTCGAGCCAGAGAGGATTTTCGACCCTTTATTCGGCATTACCTTCTTCCTATTTATAGTGTTTTGTTGTTGATCAATATGGCCAAGTGTGACACCCTTACACCCTATGACGTATACTCTGTAAAACTTATCTCTTATATAAACAAATAAGAGACATATATTAACTATCCATGTAAGCATATAGCAGACATTAACAACCATAAAAGGTTGCACACATACACTTATATTACAACCCATGTGTCTAAGATAAAAAATGAGGAGGAGAAGGTTGCTTAGAGCTTCAGCCGACCGACCTGTATGAATGTGACCTCTAAACGGACACATGTCATTAAGAACTAGCTGAACCTGAAAAATTGTTTTGCGATTTACGTGAGTCGCATACTCAGTGAATATAAACCATCATCAATTATTTCACACAATGTCAAACAATTGGTCAATGTACATATTCATACATATTATATATGTCATATATGAATTTACTATGCAAATGCAAATGCTAATGTTTCCGATTTATTATTCTGTGAACTGTTCAAGCCTGAATCTGCCCCGGGTTTACTGTATATGGACTCTTATGGTCCCTGTAAGAATTATGACCCGTAGGTCCTGTATGATCCGTAGATCCTGTATTGATCCGAAGATCCTGTATGATCCGAACATCCTGTATGACCCGTAGGTCCTGTGATACAAATTCAGGGCAAGACAGTCACAGATCCTTTTAATCTCATTGCAATATGCTATGCAATCAAATGCATCATGTATTCATATATCATATGCTATTTGTTAACATACTTTCTGTGCAAACAACTCTGGAAATTTCAGAGCTATCACATATATCCAAATAAATCATATAGTACACATATCCATATGGCTCATATAACACATATATTCATATATTCATATTTCACATATAGCACATAGGGTTGAATTTCCGGTCTATACTCACCTGTTCAAGACGATTACTATATCTCTCCCCCTTGACTCTGACCACGGTCTATTACTTGGGCTCCTATATGTAACCCAATGCAAATTAGGCTATTTACTCTTATAAACTCTAACCCCAAATGCAATGAAATGCCAAAATGCATTATAACTTCTTGCATATATATCCAAATCCTTTAAAACTTGACAACAATAAACTATATATATAAAGGAACATTTTTCTAGTTCAAACCTTTATGAAAAACTTGATCAAAGGGCTCCCTAATATCATTACAAGGAAAACCCTAAAATTACTCTGAAATCTTTTACCGAACATAAATCCGATATTGAAAACACCCTTTGAAAACTATAGATCAACCGATTTTCGAATCAAAATCAACAGTAGATATAGATCTGGAAAAATTAGGAAAATCCACATAAACCATTAACTAATTAAAAACTTACCAAACCGCGCTTGTACTGCGAGATTAAAACCCGATAGAAGAGATCTCGTACCAGATCTAAGCAAAAACACGAACTTTCACCTTTTTTTTTTCCTCACCTACGACCTCTCTGTGTTTTAATTTTCATTTTGATGGAGCCTTCAATTTGAAGAAACCAAAGATCAACATATATACGTACGTAAGCAAAGTCGGTTTAATACAAAGTCGGCAAAACATTTTAGAAAATTATAATTTTCACCTTCAAATCTCCTTTACTACAAATTTTACCCTGAAATAATTAATAATTAACTTTTTTTATTAACTTTTTAAAATATAATAAACTTAATTAGAAAATAAATATTACTTTTAAAAACTCACTATATATCATGCCAATATGCTATGCATATGCTCTTAATCTTATATGAATGCAGAATGACGTATGCATTTTGGTCGGGGATTTTACACCAAGCGGAATTCAGTGCTCTCCGAACCGTGCGGGAAGGTTTCCCATCACACGGCTCACCAACTTGATTTTCTGCGGAAACCTTATGTCCAAACAGGCCTGGAAAAAGAGGTACGGTCTCGTCGCCTCTGTATTCGAAACAGATGCAATCTCTGATATCAGTCAGGGCTGTGAACAATCCATCTCTGCCACTATCGGAAGTGATGTTCTTTCTGCCCCATTTCTCTTTGTTCGAATGTCTGATAGCTATAGCTCCTGGCACAAGACAGGCTTTGAAAAAGGCAAATTGTAACATAGCGTAATAGCCTTCGTTCAATTCCATCGAACCTCTTAGCCCTATAGTCTTTCTCCCTTCGCTGACTCGATGTGGGAAGCTAAAAAGATTGTACTACATGCTAAGTAACGAGATTTGTACGTGGCCATGCATTAATGGACCGATCTATCCTCTTTTAATATGGACGGTCAACTTCGACGGCTAGAATTTGTACAGAGCAAAATACGCACATGTGTAGTTGATGTTTGGAATTTGTAGAACTCTGAGTCGGTGGACCAGTTGAGACTTTCAACAATGGGCCAACATACGGATCTGGGCTTTCTAATGGGCCAGAGAATCAAACACTTATTTGTTTATACTACTATGTTTAGCATTTCATCTCATAGAGTGGCCCATTAATATAAGATGATGAACGTGGTATTTGGTGTTTGGAAACGTCGCATGTTTGCATGCATGCAACCCATGCACCGATAGTCCACGTAAAACATACGTGATCACCAATTCAAGCTTGTCTACTAAGTTGTATGCATAGGTTAAGCGCGCATACGAAACGCGACATTTCATCTCTTTTATGTTCGCTAATACATTATTAACTATCTAGCGGTTATTTCGTGCACCATCACAACCCCTTGGCTCGGTGTCCTCGTTCCACGAGGGCAATGAGACAATAAGCAGGTGTGCGCGCTTATCGATTTGCAACTTGTGCAACGCGATCTAAACTTGAGATTTTGATGGAGTTCGTGCACTTTTCGAGAGTTGTGACCTCGTCACTTAAGAGTCAGCAAACCTTGTTCGCTTAGAGAGTTAGGACCTCATCCTTTCGATATTCTCCAACCCCAAGCGGGAAGCGAGGGGTGAACTTAACGAGATTCTCCAACCCTAAGCGGGAAGCGAGGGGTGAATTAATTATAACAGAAAATTAGGAACTTGGTTCCAGCACGCGAGTATATACCAAGTATAATTAATTAGTGAGTCAAGTATACAAGGCTTACCTCGTTCCACGGTCAAGTATCGCGGCGTTTCTCCGAATGGAGGTTTGTTGGCCATGAGCCATGCCATGCGAGGTTGTGCTTGCAAACTCCATTGCAATTGGCACGTTAAGTTGAATTTGGCCCAAATAAAGGGTTGGCCCAACAAGTGAGCCCCAGCCCAGAAACGATTTTTTCACCTCGTTTAATAAGTCACATGCCACGTTGAATACCAAAATCCACATGTCCAACCATGAAATGCATGATCCCAAGTCTCCATGAATGAAAGTGTGTCTGCTCACAAATGAGACACTTCACCCGCCACCCCAGGCCATATTTATAATAAGATTTGACATGCCTAGACCATGCATGAAATTGGTGCCATGAATGCCATCAATAATGGCATGTCTCCCATACATGGATAGATATCATCATGGCCATGAATGAATAATGGGTGCCATGGATCCCCACGCAGGATTGGATCAAAGCAACGAGAATTACGGTATAAGAAAACCATACGAGGGAGGCGAGCATACCATGAATGAACCCCGAGGTGAGCGGCGCACGGAGGCCACGCATGGCCATAGGGGTTGCCATCACAAGGGGAGGCCGAGATGCCAAGAGGATGGCGGGGTGGTGTGCTAGCGGGCCAAACCCCGCGTTGACTAGCCAAACGTATCGCGATGAAGATGAAGCCACATCGCGCAAGTGCGCGACCGTCGGCCGCCTCGAGATAATTGCCCGAGAGGCGGCCAATGCCGCACCGGAAATCTGAGGCGTCGAACGAAGACCCCGCACAGAAGGTGATGTTTTCATGACCATGCCAACAAAAGCCGCCACGGAAGCCGTGCTTTAAAGTCACCGCGCACCTACCACCTGCGTCGGCCGGAACACCGCGCCCAACTCCATGCGAGGTGACACTAATGACCTCGCTTGCTAGCCATAGATAATCATGTTTGTTGGCCTCGTCCCAAAAGACCGCACACATTGCCGAGGTGGGGCGGCATCGGTCGAGGCGAGCGCCGAAGACGAAATGGCACTAGGGAAGCCCCGAGGTGTGGCCGCACATCAAGACCGCAAGGCCTGGGGGGCATGGAGAACGCGAGGCCTTGTTGTTGGAGAAAGACCGAGGTGTTTTGAAGACCTCGCTAAGACCGAGATGTTTTGAAGACCTCGCTAGCATTCTGTGTTTGTTGGAGAAAGTCACTTACGGGGTGGATCGGCGTTGCCGAGGCAAGGCAGAAGAGCGCGAAGAGTGGCCCGCACCAAGACCTTGCCGGACCTCGTTTTAGCGCCCAAATTGGCCTAGCCTCCACCTCGCTTGATTGGCCTTGCTTTTATGGCCCCACCTCGCCCTCTTGACCTCGCTTGCTTGGCTATCCCCTCATATCGGCCTTGGAATGACCTCGCACCTTACACCACCACGGCCACGCTTCGCATTTTACACCCCACGGCCTCGCTTTGCATCTTACACCCCACCTGCTAGCTAGCTCTCGCACCACTTGCTTTTGAAGGGGAGGAGGCCCACAACCTTGCGTTTACTTTTGAAGGGGAGGAGGCCCACAGCCTCGTTTTGCTTTTGAAGGGGAGGAGGCCCACAACCTCGCTTGTTACCCGAGAGTAGGTCGGATAGGGAGAGCAGGTTCCCACGACGCCAATGTCAGCCGGTTGTTTTTGTGCTCTTTACAAAATAAAGCCTTTAGACTTTATACCGTTTATAGTGTGATCTCACTCGGAGATCAAACACGTCGAACTTTGGCAAATGAGATAATTTTCGAGCCAGAGAGGATTTTCGACTCTTATTCAGCATTACCTTCTTCCTATTTATAGTGTTTTGTTGTTGATAAATATGGCCAAGCCTCGATGTGGGAAGCTAAAAAGATTGTACTACATGCTAAGTAACGAGATTTGTACGTGGCCATGCATTAATGGGCCGATCTATCCTCTTTTAATATGGACGGTCAACTTCGGCGGCTAGAATTTGTACAGAGCAAAATACGCACATATGTAGTTGATGTTTGGAATTTGTAGATCTCTGAGTCGGTGGACCAGTTGAGACTTTCAACAATGGGCCAACATACGGATATGGGCTTTCTAATGGGCCAGAGAATTAAACACTTATTTATTTATACTACTATGTTTAGCATTTCATCTCATAGAGTGGCCCATTAATATAAGATGATGAATGTGGTATTTGGTGTTTGGAAACGTCGCATGTTTGCATGCATGCAACCCATGCACCGATAGTCCACGTAAAACATACGTGATCACCAATTCAAGCTTGTCTACTAAGTTGTATGCATAGGTTAAGCGCGTATACGAAACGCGACATTTCATCTCTTTTATGTTCACTAATGCATTATTAACTATCTAGCGGTTATTTCGCGCACCATCAGCAGTAACCTTTGTGAAATATATATCTGCTAATTTCTTCATGAGTTTAGGGGCAGCGACCTCACTAGGATTACTCAAAAAGTCAGAATCCACATTTCTATTAAAAAGACTCAACGCATCATCAAAGGCATGACCAAGACCAACAATGTCAGCATTCTGAAGAAGCTTTGTTTGCAAACCGACAGATTGTAACCGAGAAGCAAGAAAAACATAATGGCGAACATCACATGCAGAATAAACACCAAGTCCTCCAAATGCAAAAGGTAAGGTGGCAAGTCGCCATTGCCAATCGCCAAACCCAGGTCCCGAAGCAGTAACAATACGCTCCAAGGAAGATTGAAGAGCCCCATCAAATGTGCGTTGAGCCACCTCAAAAATACCGGGAGGACATGTACGCAAAGCAAAGTAGAGTTTAGAAACTCCGGTACATGCCCTAAGTAACAACAACTCACACTGTGGATCATTAAGCATAGCAACTTTATCCATAAGCGTAATGGTCTTTGTCACCCTCTGCATCACAAGCTCTCCACTAAAAACAGAATTGGATCTGGCTGGACCACCAAGCAACTTAACACCATGCAAAGGTCGAGCAATATTAGTGGGAAAGACACCCACAAGCCTACTTCGAGGGTCTTCTATAGGCCAAGAAACTTCAGTAACGAGGCCCTTCCTCCAAAATCAACTACATAACCTTCCCAAATCTTTTTATTATAACCTTTTTATTATTATTATTATAACCTTTTTATTATTATTATTATTATTATTATTATTATTATTATTATTATTATTATTATTATTATTATTATAATATTTGTTACCCCAATCTTGCTTCTCAAATACATGATTATTCTTTTCTTTTTAACTATTTCCCTTTTTATCTTTTTTCTTTACTCTCCTTTTTTTTCTCTACTTGCGACCCAACAGTACATTTTCTTTTTACTTTTTTCTTTTCCATTGTTCCTTATAGAATCGGGTCATGTCGACGGGTGGAGAACCCAGCGAACACGCCGACGAAGGAGGGCGGGGCAATCGAGCCAGTGGAGAATTTGTGGATCGGAAAAGATCGGTGGAGACGCCGATGAAGAACGAGATTTGAATGTAATCCATGAACAGACCGGCGACGAAAATAACCAACCCGAATCAACGGGCAGACTTGTTAAAAAAATTGTTTAGCTTTATTCATTGTAAGGCATGTGCCTCTCACGTGTAAGCTAGTTGGCTTTATCTTACTCATATATATACTCTGTATCTTTTGTTTTTCTCTGATGAGTTAGTTGAATGGAATAGAGCATGGTTTGCTCATGACTTGCTCCCCAATTTTCTTTCTCTCTCTTGTGTTCATCTTCCTCACTTTTCTATCGATTCTTACCTTTGATTCTCAATTTCATTTACTCAATATGGTATCAGAGCGTGCGATGACGATCGACGCACTCAAAACTCGTTGTTGACTTGCTTAATCGATCTCTTAGCTGGTTACGCGAGCTTGTGGTTCAAGGTTTTGTTTGCGACGATTTGCTCATCTTGAAGCTTATTCAGTTGCGATTGTTCTCTGTTTTTCGATTTTGGTAAAATCCTATTGGAATCGAACAGTTGATCTCGATGGATAGCTTAAATCTGTGGAGTAACTCGTCGTGGAACCAGGATCAAAAGAGAGGAGATTAGATCTCTATCAATGATCTTCTTAATCAGCTATTCATACACCCATCCGATAATTTTGGTATGACTCTGTCCTCGATTCAATTAGTTGGGGATAATTATCATAGATGGAAGGAATCCATGACAAAATCCTTGTCAGTTAAGAACAATTTATGGATTATTGATGGCACTATCACCATAATTGTAGAAAACAATGCTCAGTTTTACATGTGCAATGATAATGTATGCTCATGGATACTCAATACTGTGTCTAAAGACATTTATAATACCATAGATGAGTATGATTCTGCTAGAGACATTTGGAATGATCTTGAGGAAAGTTATGGCCAAAAGAATGGGCCGCTGATTTTTCAGATAAAAGGGAAATTTAGGACTATCATCAAGGTGACCTATCTTTAACTGAATACTTCACTAAGCTCAAAGGTCTTTGGAAAGAGCTTGCAGTTATTAGCACTCATGTTCATTGTAGATGTGTCAAGTGTGAATGTGACCTACAGAAGCAAAGTGAAGAGCTAGAACAGGAGGATAAACTGATGAAATTTCTCATGGGACTCAATGAGAAATATGATGGTGCTCGATGATAGATTTTGATGAGTATTCCCCTTCCTACATCAAGTACAGCACACTCATTACTTCTCCAAGATGAGATGAGCAAGTGGATTACAAATCAAGTCAGTATCAAAGCTGAAATGTCAACAACAACTTTCATGGCTAAGAATGATGATGTGAACGATAGAGGAGAGAGATGTACTCACTGCACTAGAAATCATAAAACTGAGAGATGTTGGGAAATTATAGGTTATACCAAGTGGCACAATAAAAGCAAGTCCAAACCTCAGAGTCAACGGAGCAAGAAGTCTACTAATGGGAGGACAGACAAAGGTGATTCTGGATCTAGTTCAAGCAAAGCTTTAAATGCTGCAAATGAGTTTCAAGGTGCAGGAAACAGAAACTCTCAATCTGGTGGACTTGGATCGTCTTCTACATCTGTTGATCAACAAAAATTGCTGAACAACTTTCTAGCGTTCATGAAGCAACAACATACAGGAGGCATTATGCATGAAGCAAATCTTGCAGGTATTTTCTTTCTAAATGCTTCAAAATCTACTAAAGTTTGGATTATGGATAGTGGTGCCACTGATCACGTGACCTTTGACCTATCTAATATGTTCAATGTTGTCTCTACATGTCTAAATACAGTTATCAATCTCCCTGATGGTAGTGTTAAGCAAATTACACATGTTGGTTTTGTCCATCTTCCTAATATCACTCTTGAAAACGTCTTATGTGTGCCTAGTTTCAAGTTCAATCTTCTATCCTTGTCTAAGCTTGTTCATGAAAACCACTGTCATGTCTCCATGTTCCTTGATTACTGTGTTGTCCAGGACCATTCAAGGACGAGGATGATTGTTGTTGGTAAATTTATAGGAGGCTTATATTACATGGATTCTGAAGCTAGTGTCGACCTCTATTCTGGACTTAAGCATGCACTTGTTGCTCAACATGTCCAACCTTAAACCTTTCTACCTTTATTTTTGTCAAAAGATGTTTCTATTGTTCCAAACACTACTACATTATGGCATCGTCGTAGTGGACATGCTCCTATTGTAAGACTTCAGCATATTTCTGCTATAAAGAAAGACATTCAAGTGCCTTTTGATCATTCTTGTACTGTTTGTCCACAAGCAAAACAAACCAGAAATACTTTTCCAAGTAGCACTTCTATTGTTGATAATATTTTTGAGCTTCTTCATTGTGATGTTTGGGGACCGTATGATCAATCCACTAGTGATGGTTTTTGGTTTTTCCTCACCATACGTTGATGACAAAAGTAGAAGTGTATGGGCATTTTTAATGAAACATAAATCTAAAGTTGCTACTCATATTCAACACTTCATTACTCTTGTTCAAACTCAATTTAATGCCAAAGTCAAAATTTTAAGATTTGACCAAGGCACTGAACTTTTCAACTCCACTATGAATTCCTTTCTGCAAACACATGGCATTATTCATCAAAGTTCATGTACTTATACACCACAGCAAAATGGAAAAGTTGAAAGAAGACATAGATATGTCCTTGAAGTAGCCAGGTCTTTAATGATTCAATCAAATCTTCCTATCCATTTCTAGGGAGACAGTATTCTTATTGCTACCTATTTGATAAATAGGCTCCCAAATCCTATATTAAAACACAACACCCCCTATGACACCCTTTATGGTGCCTCACCTTCTTATGATCATCTAAGGGTTTTTGGATCATATGTTTTGTGAATAACCTTTCTCCTTCACAAAAGAAATTATATCCTAGAGTTGATCTGTGTATGTTTATTCGTTATCCATATGGTCAAAAAGGGTTTAAATTGTATAATCTCAAGACTCACAAGTCTTTTGTTAGTCGAGATGTTCGATTTTATGAACATATAATTCCCTTACAAACTCTATTCTGAGTACACTACCAGCTTTCCAAAATCAACATCTTTTATAGATTTTGTTGATCACAATTTCCCTCTTGATTTTGTGTCTTTCAATCATCCTCCAACTATGTCTTCACATGATCCTATTTCCACTGAACCATCTTCTTTTGTTCAGTGTTTAGAAGACTACTCACCCACACCAGTGTCACCCATGATGGAATCTGAGTATGAGGACTTATCCTCTGCTCCTTCTCCTTTGCCTACTCCATCATATCCACCTTTAAGACGTTCTACCAGACCACATGATCCTCCTAGTTGGATGAAAGACTATGCTTGTCTAACTAAATACAAGTCACAAAACTTTTGTCCCTCTAAGACCTTATACCCTATTACAACCCTCTTAACCTAAAAAAAATTGCTCTTTCTCTTATCAAGCCTTTGTGAATAATGTGGCACACTATTCAGAACCAAATTCTGTAGTAGAAGCTATAAAAGACAAAGCTTGGTGTGAGGCTATGTTAAAAGAGCTTGATGCCTTGGAAAGAAACAACACTTGGAGTATTCAGAAAATTCCTGAGGATACATTTGTTGTTACTTGCAAAGGGTTATTTAAGTTGAAATTTAATGCTGATGGAAGGTTGGAAAGACACAAAGTCGGGCTTGTGGCTCGAGTATTCACTCAAGTAGAAGGGTTGGATTATTCTAATACATTTGCCCCAGTAGCTCGGATGATTTCTGTTAGAGTAGTTTTGGCTGTTGCAGCTGCCAAAGGATGGAATGTATCTCAGATGGATGTCACTAATGATTTCCTCAATGGCGACTTGGAAGAGGAAGTTTATATGACTCTGCCACCTGCATACTCATTCGTGAAGAAAATTCAAGCTTCTAAACAGGGGGAGTCACTCACCAATTGCTCTCAGGGGGAGATATATGATGAGTTCAATTGCTCTCCTATGGTATGTAAGCTGAATAAGTCTTTATATGGACTCAAACAGGCACCAAGACAGTGGTTTTCCAGTTTTCTTCAATAATCAAGAAAGCTGTTTATATTCAGTCTAAAGCAGACTATTCTTTATTCACTAAGAAAACTAAGAATGGTTTTATAGCTTTAATTGTTTATGTAGATGATATGGTAATTACATGCAGTGATAAGGAGGAAATTGCCATGCTAAAGAGTCATCTACAACAACACTTTCAAGTGAAAGACTTGGGAGAAATAAGATACTTCTTAAGTATAGAAGTTGACAGAAATTCTGATGGAATAATTCTGAATCAGAGGAAATATACATTGGAGTTTCTTGAAGAACCAGGAATGGCAAACTCCAAACCTTTGTACTCACCTCTTGATATCCATGGGAAGTTTCAAAAGAGGGGGAGACTCTTGAGAATCCACACTAGTGCAGAAGGTTAATTGGCAAGCTAATCTATCTAACTGTCACAAGGCCTGATATTACATATGTGGTGCAAATTTCAAGCCAATTTATGCAAAATCCCACTGTAAAACACTAGCAAGCAACCAAGCATATTTTGAGATATTTAAAAGGGTCTCCAGGACAGGGTCTATTACTCGCAAGAGAATCTGATTTGAAACTGAGGGCATATTGCGATGCAGATTGGCAAGCTTGTCCAATGACAAGGAAGTCTCTCACTGGTTTCTGTATCTTATTAGGAAAATCTCTGATTTCATGGAGAACTAAGAAACAGACATTTGTGGCTATGTCTATTGTTGAATCTGAATATAGAGTCATGGCTACTATTTGTTGTGAGATTACATGGCTTGTTAGAGTCTTAAAGGATCTAAATTTGTGCAATGAGGATGCAGTTGAGTTGTATTTCGATAATCAAGTTGCAATCCATATCTCTAGGAATCCAGTGTTCCCTGAGAGAACTAAACATATTGAAGCCGACTGTCATTTGGTGAGAGACAAAGTGTTGAGGAAGGAAGTTGAAACCAAGTATATCAACACAAAAGAACAGCCAACAGACATCTTCACAAAGATTCTCAGTATAGATCAAAGCAAGAAATTGTTGTTCAAGCTAGGCATTGTTAATCTATTTAGAGATGCTTAGCTTGAGGGGGAGTGTTAAAAAAATGTGTTTAGCTTTATTAATAGTAAGGCATGTGCCTCTCACGTGTAAGCTAGTTGGCTTTATCTTACACATATAAATACTTTGTATCTTTTGTTTTTCTCTGATGAGTTAGTTGAATGGAATAGAGCATGGTTTGCTCATGACTTGCTCCCCAATTTTCTCTCTCTTGTGTACATCTTCTTCACTTTTCTATTGATTCTTACCTCTGCTTCACAATTTCATTTACTCAATAAGACTCATCAGAGATCTCAGCCACACAAACACGCATCTGCCGGAAAAATAGGTCGGGAAGACAGATTCCACAACAACGAAGACCTGTACAAGGCCTAGAAAAAATTATGTTCTTTCAATAATAAGCGGACAACAAACAATATGCCAAATTATAATGGGGATTTGCTTCCAAAGGCACAAATTAAATAAGAATGCTAGAATAATCAATTTGATGTATAGAAACATCAAATTGAAGATCCATCCATGAGGGTTACTTCTAATGGTTAGGCAACTTTGATGGAGCACAATCAAATCAGGAAAATAGAAAAGGACTGAGTCCGGAGATGTCATTAAGAGAGTGCCTTCTCGGCGATGCCATCATGACAGGTGCCTCTTCGGCTAGGGGCCTTCTCGGCTATTTTTCTAAAGAGAAAAGGGGCAAGGGTTTGAGAGCGATTCGTAGGTCTCATTGATTGTAACTAGATTAGTAGTGACAAAGTAGTAATTAAAGCAAAAAACAAATCGATAATGTTTTTGGATTTTCTTCTCTGATCACACCAAAGTAAACAAAAATTTTACACTACAATAATGTTGGATATAAGCTTGATTTTAATAGATGTGTATAGTTATGTTCTGTTAAGTATAAGAAAGAACAGGAATATGTATATTTGTGTGTTGTTTAAGTCAGGCAGTTAGTCTGACGCCATTGTCAGTTAATTAACTGTCAAAGTAAAGCAGTTAGTTAGCAGTTATTGTTACTTGTATATAAGTGTGTGAAACAGATATGTTTTATCGCCCCCTGTACTGGTGTAATACAAGAAGTAAATTTGTTTTGCAATAAAACAGTCGTTTCACAAAGAAGTTTCAGAGTTCTTGAGTGTTATCAAACGTTTTTGAATTGGATTGGGAATAACAAATAATACTGTTTAGCAACACACTTGAACTGAAATATCAAGAAAGGTCAACTTCACATAGAAAGAAAGCACTTGCTTTGCATTTCACTTTGTCCATCACAATCTCAATTGTGGTCAACAAATACACTTGAACAATTTCATTCTCTCCTTTTACACTCTTGAGTTCCCCTTTCTTCCCCACTCTTTTTCTGGGTTGCCTAAATCACCTTTGTGAAGAAGACTTGGAGGAGGGCATAGCACACATCCTCTCATCCATGGCCTGCCAAATCCAAGCCCACCCAAAACCAAAACGAAACTTGGCAAAAGAAACTTCAGAATTTCTGTACAAAGAAGAACTAAAAAACAATCCCCAATTCAATCCCCACCTATCACACTCAATCAAAGCTTGTTGAGCGGCTCCATCTCCCTCTCAGGTAATCCTCTAGTGATACATTTTGCTCGGTGCTGCAAACAGATATCACATCGTCTTCAAGATCAAGGAACGCGACATTAAGATGAGACTGGATATCTTTTGGAGAAGCTTCACCATCCAACACATCTAAGTCTGAATTAGTACAGCTTACTTGCTGTCTTGCCCACTTGGTTACATCTGGGTCGCCTTCAAGAAGCTTTAGAACCTAGAATATTGTTTGCACATCAAAAATAACAATCAGATTAAAACATAATATTTCATACTCAATAGAGAGAAAGTTGAATGAGCACTCACAATGCTAATTCTAGGTCGAAATAGAGGTGCCCTTTTAATGCAAAGGATAGCAGCTAAAGTCATTCTTTCTATCAAATCATGGTCATAATTGCTTCCCAAGCTTGCATCTAGCAGATCAGACATTTTTCCATCCTTTAGAATTGGAGTTGCCTGTAAACCACCAATTTTAAAATACAGAGGAGTGAGTATTTGCTAAGGCGAACACAAAAGTTCCAATTGATACTCAAATTAATAGCCCATGAATCCCAATGATATAGACTTGGTAACTTACCCAAATAACCAGGCTCTCTTGTCCTTTTGGATTCTTATCATCAATTGGCTTTCTTCCCGAAAGAAGCTCAAGAAGGACAACACCAAATGCATACACGTCAATTTTCTCAGTAACCTTCCCATGCATGAAGTATTCTGGAGCCAAATAGCTGCCAAAACACAAAGAAAAATATCAGAGGCCACCCAAATAAGCAGTGGACCAGTAATAAAGAAGAAGAGGAACATACCCAAAGGTTCCTGCAACATCATTGCATGACGTTAAGGATGAAGCATTAGAGGTCCATGTCGCAAGTCCAAAATCTGCCAGCTGAGAAGAGACGAAAGTAAAATTATCAGTACTCAGCTGCCTGGCAACACATATTTTGAGTTTGAAAGAAAAATGGGGGTAAATTGGTTTTATTATCACCTGAGGCTCAAAATCATCAGCAAGAAGGATATTTGAAGATTTAATGTCTCTATGAATCACAGGTAGAGAACTCCCATTGTGGAGATGATCCAGTGCCTCAGCTACACCCAAGGCAACCTTGTACCTTTCTTCCCAGCAAAATGAGGTCACATCCTTCTTGTAGCCTGATTTTTCAGTTGAGGAAACAGTCTTAGTACCTCTACATAATCAATTCAAAGACAACTGGAAACACATCATTGTGCTTACCATGGAGATTATCTTCTAGACTTCCTCTTGGTAGAAGGTCATAAACCAAGATTGGACTATCGTCCTCGAAACAAAACCCAAAGAGGGATATTATATTTTTGTGACTAATTGATGTAATAATCTCAATTTCTGCAATAAACTCTTTCAACACATCCTCTGAAGGCTTCAAGATCTTTATTGCCAGTTCCTTTCCATCAGAAAGTTGTCCTTTGAAAACACGACTACTGCCACCTTTCCCAATCATTTTTTCTGATTGTTCATGCAGAACATACAATAGTAAGAAACTATCTACTCTAAGCTGTAAAGCAAATTGAAAACAAATACATTAGTGTCAAGAAGAGAGACAACAAACCTGGTAGAAAGCCAGATGTTGCAGACAGGAGCTCTTTGTAGGTAAACAACCTACACATGGACGAGTACTTGGCATGGAAGCTTGCCAGTTCTTCTGCAAAAATGTTCATACCGTGGGCAGGGGAATGAGGTGGTGAAGATGCATAGGGCACAACAGGCACAATTGCACCATTTTGTCCACCAATTTCTGTTGATTGATCATCTTCTTGAGCAGATTGAACTTGTTTGTCATCAGGATGAATGGTCATCGTAGAATGATGGGTGCGCCATTTTGAGAGACGTCTAACCACCGAATTCTTGCGTTTTGAAGTCTTATCTGAGTGATGCTTCTTGGGTAAAAACACACCACGAACCAACGCCCAGCGTTGATTATTATGCTCATGCACTTGTTCATCCATCCCAACATTTTGCTTTGAAGAGTCCTCTGGTGTCCGATATGGTACCAATGCCAATGAACTATCTGCCCTAACATCAATGCAGGGTTCTTCTTCCTGAAAGTCAGGAGTATAGTCGGCCCAAGATGCGGTCGGGGCACATGCAAAGTATCTCTTTAAGAGTGTACTTCGTCTAGGACCTGTGACAAGCTGGCCAGAACTGTGTCTGATTTGTGGATCAATTCTAACCTCCTTTACAGCATCAGTCATGTGTGTTACTGCCAAAAGATCCTGACTAGATGTAGGATTTGAGCATAAATTCTTTCTGCAGATACCTGCTCAATAAAAGTCAAGAGCACACATTTTACAACTAGACATTTATGTACAATGGTAGCTTGTGAATCCTGATTTGATATAAGAACAAAGCCCGGGTGGTGTGACTAGAATGTAAAATTACCAGAATCCGAAGCAATTGCTTTCCTTTCAAACACAATTTTGCCACTGTCAACAGCAAACACTGAAAATTCACGTGATAGCTTCCTTGCACAATATTTGGCAACAGAAGCTGGTGACCGGATAGTGTGGTGGGTCTGAGAAGTCCCAACAACTAACGTAGCACCATTATGCAGTTTTGCCTCTCTGATTAAAATCTTGCGCACGGATGAACCTCTTGAGACCTTTAGCTTCAGATCAACCTACAAAAAAATCCCATTCAGCTACTTCTTACCAACATACATAATGAATTAAGCACGCTGTGAGCAACGAAAACATAGCAGGTTAAAATGTCAATGATGCCCTCTAAAGCAAATTTCGGGGACATATTCAATCACCAAGGTCTTAAATCAATTGCACATATAACGATTCCTTGTGATATCTACAATTATATCAGGCCAGGGACAGAAAAATCAGAAGTCGACATCGCTGTTCGATTTTTGAAGTTATGGAGGCTTTTTGAGAACGCACAAAGATCCTCTACCTCAATTGAACGGAGTATAACGAAAATCAGACAAGCGCATTAGATTAGGTAGAATTCAGCTGAAAAAACAAACCTGTTTCAAGTTGCAGAACCCTTCATAGCCAGCGAGCACGGAATCGAACGTCTGTACTAGAGATATAAGCGACGATTGCTCCTCTGCACAGACAAACAAAAGATTTTTTTACAAAAAAATAAAAGTACTAAAAATAGAGTAAAGCGGAATCACGCACAATTTGAGCGATAACTTGAGATCCGAAAATCAAGCAGAAGTAGCAAAAAACTCGTTTCATCTCCGAGGAAGCGAGAGATAATACCAGACGAAGGATGGAGGACGTGAAGAGCTATAACACGATCTCCGGGCTGAGCGATCTTCATTAAAGCCCATGTAAGCAGCTTCTTGCTCTGTTGCTCCAATTTCACACCAACCACCACCACCTTACCATTTCCACCGTCGTCGACGCGGCCATTGTCGCCGGCGAGACCTCTGTCAGGCTCCAAAACCTTGCTATTCCTTGTCTTCAATTTCATCTCCGAAATCCCTCTCTTCTGGAATTTCCGAATCCCTCTTCAACTCCACTCTTGGGAGTCCCCTCCCTCTTCTTCCTTGATAATGAAAACAGAACAAAAAATGCGCCTCCCTACTCTTTACGGCTTTACCCCTTCTTCTTTCTGCTTTCTTTACAGGCTTTGCTTTGAGAGTGGGGCCCATTGCCATTGGTGGTCCTTTTTGGGATTTCTTTTTTTAAGAAAAATCAGTATTATTAATATAGTAACATCATTATTATCATTTATTTTCTACTTATTTCAACCGGAAATGAATGAAATGAAATGATTTGTATATTGTGTGGAGTGAAAACGAATTTGCTTTGTCAGAATACTACATGCACTACTTAAATGCTACAATCATGACATGACTAAAAAGTAAAAGAAAACATTACTTTAATAAATATAATAACAAAATGAAAGAAAAGAAAATGCCAAGTACGCTACATCTTACGACTCGTAATGCGCTACCTAACTAGAAACAACACGATTTTGGTGTGACTTGGGTTATGTTAAGTACTTAAGCATAATATCTTCACCAAAAAAAAGTACTTAGGTATAATATCATATCGTATCTCCATTCTATGTGGTAAAATTTACAGTGTTGAAATTGTGACTGTAGTTTTCTTTTTGATACCATCTTTGATTAGAATGATATTAACTTGTGTGTTTTTTGGCTGAAATTAGCATATTTGTAGAATAAAAAAATCATTTGATATGTGAATAGGGGGTGAAAGCGAAAGGGAGGGTAGAGTGTCCTTTTAGCACACATCAGCATCGCATAATTCCAGTGGTAGCAGGTGCTACTAGCAGCAGAATAAGATTTACATTAAATACTACTCTTACTGTGACATAATGGTGTAATAAGTAAATATTTAAAGCAGTTAATTAGATTACGAGGTTCAGCTAAAATAAAATACTGCATGCCAAGTACGACCACACAGGGCCCGCTTTTCTTGACTGACCGTAACGTCCGTAACCGTACTACTGCCCAAAGTTTTCTTTTTTTATAAAAGTGAAGTAATTCCAAATAATAGAAAGATTTAGTAGATTGAGTGACCCAAATGGTAGTTGAATAAATTGATAATAAATAATGATGAAAAAGAAATAAACAAAACAAATAAAGAATAAGGTAAATAACCAACAAATATTGGGCAAGAAAGTCAAAGAGACTTTAGACCAAGAAGGAAAAAGGCATTTTCGGAATGTGGGTTCGTAGAGGGACTAACACAAGCGTATACCGTCCTCATAGCGCAAGATAGTAAGAAGCCGATTTGGAGAGGTGTGACGATTCGCCTGAAAAAGCGACAGGAAATAAACCACCGAACAATATTGAAACATCATCTCGAACCACAGAACAAATCACGAACCATCCAACCCAGGCTGAAGAAACTATTCAATGCGAAAAACTTGAACAAGATTGCCAAGACATCACTTCCATTAGTGTAAAGATAATATTTTGGTGATGAAAAATTCCCAAAATTTTGATGGAATTTATTAAAAATTTCTATTACACCACTTCAATTGGAAGTATTGTACAAATAAATAAATTTTCTTTTATAAATAGTTGGAGGTTGTTTCACTCGCGAATTTATTGAAGTGGTTAGGGGAAATTTTCGATTTGGGGGTTTCCCATGTATTTTTGGAGATTATCCATTTCTAAAGATATGACCCATGCTACACACAGGTCATTTTTTATGTTTTATATTATAATTACATGTTTTTTCTTTAAAACATTATTTTAATATTTTAATTGCATATATTGTATTAATCATGAATAATATATCAAACTAATTTAATCAAGAAATATTAAGGATAAAAAATTATGTTGCAAGTTTGGAATCACGATAGATTAATAGATTAAAAATAATAATAATTTTTCGTTTGGAAGAAATAATATCATTTTTAAAGGAACTAAATTTACTTTTTTATTTATATTATGAATTTACAAATTCTATGTAAGCATTTTACCATGATAGTATACTTTAAATACTTTATTATTATATTAAGTATGCAAAAAATTTAATATTGTGTGTTTAGGTCAAATATTGATCTAATTGTGGATTTTAATTTGATCCTATATTTTTAGAAATTTGATATATAGTATAATCATCAGACATAAAAGGACAAATATTCTATAAATACAAAAATCTAGTCACTGAGTTTTCAACATAAAACCTCTTTTTACATATTATATAGATTCAATTTTATCCTTTTTACATGTTACAAAGATTCATGTATATTCAGATTTCGGTCGAATGTATTTTAATTTTTTTTGTTAGATTTATAAAACATTATTTTTGTATACCTCTCAACTCATCATAAGCAAGTCAATGACCAAGTATATACAACTATATCATCATCTAAATATATGTCAAACTATATAAAATTGATGTCTAAACATCTCCACCAGTATAAATTTTAAATATCAATACTTTCATCCATCAAAAAAAAGTGTAATATCAAATTATCTGTAATACCAAAAAAAGTGTAATATCAAATTGTCTGTTATATGTACAATGTATTATTCTAATTACAAAACTGGAATAAATATAATATATACTATTGTACAATCCTGGAATTTAGTTGAGTGAAAAATATTTTATCCATATATTATTTTTGGTAAAAATTATTAATTTTCTTTTGATTTCTTCACAGTATCATATGAAAAATAAAAGTGAAATTAAATAAAAACTAAACTCACAAATCACAATACTAATATATTATGAATGAAAGTTGTTAAGACACAAAAATTTCCCAAAAACCTGATCTAAGAAGAAAAAAAGAGAGAGAGAGAGAGAGTTTTTTGCCAAAAATCTCAGATCACTCTTCCTATTAACAAGGGTGTCTTTTTATAGAGTACTTAATATGCTCGATAAAAATTAACTTTAAAAGTTTGCCCCTCTAATGGCACAAATTTTTCTGTGAAAAACCTGGTGTTCGACCTTTTCCTTCCCAACTTCTGGGTTTGACTCAATATGTTCGCAATCAATTCGCTTATAGGTTTTAGAAATAACATACTAGTCATGTAAAAGTGTGAAAATAATTATTTGCGGGGCCACTTATTCATATATTTGTATAAGGCCCAATATTCATATTGTATAAGTTTGAGGGGTCTCTGGTTCATATATTTGAATATGGCCCGATATCATTTTAAACAATATAAATCAAGGATCATTGCATACAATAATCAATCTACTATAACTAAACTCGAATCTCTCTATCCTATATGTCGTCATCTTAACTATGCCACATATGCGTTTTAATTTTTTCAATTACCTCTTTACCCTTCGTTTTTTTTAGTATTTACAATCCTTAAATATATATATTATAATAATATTACTAATAATTGTACATACTATATATCTAAATATATAATTATTTTTAGAAATACTCTAATCTTATAGTTGTGCACAATATATGTTAAAATTTGGCAAGTGTATCCATAAGAATATATAATAATTGTACACAATGTAAATATGTACATTATATTTGATATCTTAAAATAATATCTACTATTTTTTATGGCCATATATTTTTTCAAAGCATATACTTTAAAATATATAATAACTTTATACAATGTATTAGTACGTGATCTTTGATATTTTAAAATAAAATTTACTTAGTCATCTTTATGGCCATATATTTTATTATCATATAACTTTTTAATCTATTTTTCAATATTATTAGTATGTGATGTTTGATAATGTATATATTCAAGCCATATATCTTAATATCATATAGTATTTTAAGTTTTTTAATATTATTAGTAGGTGAGATAATGTGTCATAAATTTTGCAAAGCATATCCTTAAATATATATATATATATAATATATATAAACAACGTATGTAATCTTTGATATTTTAAAATAATATTTATTATTTCATCTTTATGACCATATACTTTAATATCATATAATTTTTTTATTTTTTAATATTATTAATACGTGATCTTTGACTATTTATTTTAAATTTTGTCAAGTATTTTTGTACAAATATATAATAGTTTTACACAATGTATTACTATGGGATCTTTGATGTTTTAGAATAATATATACTATTTTATCTTTATGACCATATATGTTATTAACATATAATTTATTTAAAAAATGAATATTATCGGTATATGATCTTTGATATTTATTATAAATTATTAATTGATGTCGATAAATAATAATATTTACAAAATTGTAATGCCATTATCATCAATTTAATATAACTAAAGTCGAATCCCCCTATCTTATGTGTCGTCGTCTTAACTATGCCACATAGGTATTTTAATTTTTCCATTTATCTCCTTACCCTTCATTTATTTAATTATTTACAATCTTTATATTATAATAATATTCTTTATATTACTAACATATAATTATATTTAGAGATCTTAAATTTTGGCAAGTTGTGTTTGGAGTGTAATCCATTATGGAATAATTTTGTTAATTATAATAATGTTACTACTATTCTATTACTAATATATTAATATACAATTATATTTAGATATCTTAATATTTGGCAAGAAACATACTCTTATTATGAAATAATTTTTTTAATATAATAATATACAATTATTTTTAGAGATCATAAAATTTGACAATTGATGAAAACATAATATTGATTATAAAATATTTTTAAAATTTTAATAATATTACTAATATATAATTATATTTAGAGATCTTAAAATTTGGCAAGTGATAGAAACATAATCTTCATTATAAAAATATCTTTTGAATATTAAGAACATAATATTAATATTTTAAAATATTGGGAACATAATTATTACATTCGATTTTTTTAAATTAATTTTTAATATTCAATTTATAATATTAAATCATATATAAATCTATATATGTATTTAAAATATATTTTATTATTATAGATCCGTGTAAGACACGAGTACATCAACTACTTGTATATTCTAAAGAGAAAATCATAATTTGGTGCAAAGCAACCAAAAAAAACAAATAATAAAAAATTTAATATAATAGAGCAAATAAAATAAGAGAAATTTGGTTTATATCTTCCTCTTTATATAGAAACTAGAATTTCAAGGTCGAGCTACACGCGAGGGAAATATTATTAAAAAATTGTATATATGTTTATGCATTAGAAAATAGTAGAATTTCACTGCTCCTTTTCTTATCTAACTATTTAAAAAATCTTTTTTTATAAAGTTTATGATTGTGTTCATGTTAATAAATGTGTAAGTGTGAATAATGTTGACTGAAGTGGTAAAAAATATATGATATGTTATGTCAAGGAATCGATTATGAATTATAAGTTGGAAAGGCAATATAGTTGAACTAATAAAAATGTTAAATCACTTATATGGGTATATTGATAATCAAACATTAATAAAATTAATAAAATATTTATTATGAAAAATGATGACCAATCTATATAGATAAGGGGGTGAAGTTAAATTTAAATGTTTCACAATTACTTACTTGTTCAATTATTTTTCAACAAAGTAAAGAGGTATTTCAATTGCAAGCTCAAATGTAAATATTATATAAATCAGTAATCTTTAATATTTCTATATCATAAAAAGATCATACAAATCTATACTAATACATTATAAAGGCAGAAACCAAGTCTGTGTAAAAATTTGTGCAACGTGGCATATCTTGAATAAAATAATAAAAAGTTTTTTTCAACTTAAAAAACTAAATAATAATTCTAAAAAAACCCTTCATATTAATGGAAAAGCTTTTTTAAGCTTAAAAAAACTAAATAATAATTCTAAAAAGCTCCCTTCATATATACTCTAATAACAATTTTAGAAATCACGATTTATCTTAACCACTTTATAAAACAGATAATGGGTAGATTACATATTGTATGAGTATAGATTGTTTCATATAGTATCACATACTAAAAAAATAAAATTTAATTAATATACACATATTTTTAAAAAAAAAAATTTAAATAATAAACCTTACTAAATAAAAAATAATAATTTTAACATATTGAAGGCTTTTTAGGGTAAGATTTTAGATCCTATAAAGTAGATAGTGTATATATATAAATATATATAATTTTCTATCTATGTAAATATTGATTTTATTCTTTAAAAAATCATAAATATAAAAAATGGCTAATTTAGGTTTTATAAAATAAGTAATGTATCAAAATAAGTTTTTATCTATATAATTTTCTATCTATATTGATTGATATTGATTGATAAGCAATATTATATATCTATTTAGCATATATCTTTCGACGAATTTATAGATATATATATATTGATTTTTTTATAATAAAAAATTAATGATAAATATTTATAATGTTTAAAATTAATAAAAATAGATAATAAAATATTAAATAGATGTATTGAAATATTTGATAATCTCTAAATTTACGTACATGGAAAATAATAAAATACGAATAATAAAATATTTAATCTTATCTAAATTATACTTTATTGAATCACAAAATGAGTTTGGTCTCATCTTAAATTAAATTAATTAAATATTTTATATAATTAATTTATTTTTATCATATCTTATTTATTAAGTTAACTATTATTTTTTAAATTCTTATCTCTTTTATATTTGAATATATAAATTTTTTTATTCATATTTTATCTTTTTTTTTTAAATTACATATCTATGAAATATCATCGAGGAAAAAAGAGAAAAGTAATTATTTCATCTTAATAATATATCTTTATTCAGAACATTAAATTAACCATTTATATTGATTACAAAAATTATTCATTCTACGAGCAATAAAATTGCTTACAACGAAGTTTATATTATATTTTTATTTATTAATATTTTATTTATAATGTCTATCAATATCGAATCATAATCCTACATGATACGACGGGTACAACTATTTTATTTTGAAATTGAAAAGAAACATAGAGGATCATATACGATCACCACACAGCTTATAAGGGACCTATTGCTTAACTCTTGCGTCTTTAGTGATTCTTTTGAAACAATATTTGTGTTGATGTGTATTAATGCATTTGATATTGAGATATAAATATGGCATTTATTTTTTTTCTGTTTACAACCTATTACTAATTAGGCTAATACTTATTCAATTAAATTTATAGATATATTACCATTACCATTATACAATATAAATTAGTCAATTAATTTTGGATTTTGATGAAATATTTCGGTTACAACTTGGTTGTAAATATATATTAATAATGGTTTGACCATATGTATAACAGTGACTGTGTATAGATAGATCAAGTACATTTAAGTGATTATTATTCTCCTTTTTCTCAAATATAAAATGATTCTGGGTATCTTTTTATTCATACTCCTTATTACATATCATGTAGTGTTGAATTTCACAATATTTGTAATATATTTTTGGGTCTTCTTTAATTGGTTCAAACTATACTCATTACTTGATACAACATATCACTTTTTGAAGAATAACAATGTAACATATCAAATTATATTTTGTAATTAAACATTCATATTTTTTATTAATTATAAATTACATTAATTAGGTATTATCTTTGTTCTTAAACATGATAGTATATACAAACAGTGTTAGTTTCATGCTATACACATGAGTGTCATTTTATCTTGAATTTTGATAAAAATAACAATGTAACATAAGCCTTGTTCGCACACACTATACACATGAGTGTTATTTTATCTCTAATTACACTCTTTTAAAGCATGATATGATGATGACAGTGGGATAATCTACGTATACCTAAATCTAAAATGTATTTAAATGGTTAAAATATATGTAAGTAAATCAACTATAAGACGTCGAATTTTTTTTGTGATGAGATATTGGAAGAATGGAGATCATATTCACTTGCAACATTAATAGAGGGAAGCCAAGTATACCAAATATTAGATTAAAACATTGTCTTTATTTCTCCACATGTAAAAGCCACAAGAATTATTTGAATATGTTCTCTATTTTTCAATAAAATTAATAATTTATTTCCACTTATATATGGTTAAAAACTAGACCTGTATAAGTTCGGGTCGGCCCGTACCGGCCCGCTTAAAACACGGGCTTGGACATTGAAATTAGCCCGAAAGGCCCGGCCCAACCCGGCCCGTAAAATATGGGACTGAGCTTGGACAACGAAAAAAGTCCGTCGGCCCGGCCCGGCCCGGCCCGTATATATTATTTATATAATTTATTAATACATTATATCATTAATTTATATAATTTATTAATATATTATATCATTAATTTATATTTAATTTATATTTTATAATAAAATTAATATCATTTATAATTTATAATAATATTAATATATTATATATACAATTTATTATGCGGGCCCGTGGACAGCCCGGCCCGTGTGTGTGGGCGGGCTTGGACAAAAAAACTAGGCCCGAATTACCGGGCCGGGCTTGGCCTGGCCCGTTGATGTGGACAAAAATTTTTTTTTAGCCCAGCCCGAACCCGCCCATGTACAGGTCTATTAAAAACTCGTGTTGTGTATCATGAAAAACTAAATTTATCTAGTTTAGTTAATTAAAAGAGTGTAACATAAAATAATAGAAAATAATACAAATAAATGTAGTTCTCACCACGCTTGTATCATACTTCTACAATCTTTGATTTAGTGACAAAACTATTAGTTTCAGACAATGGTACATGACTCTAGCAAAAGAATATATTTTAAGGCTACTATGGATTAGCATGGATCTATTTCAACAAATAAAAAACATGAATTTTCAAACATATAAAAGGAATTTAACAATTTGATCAAAAAAGAATTCTTACCATGCTAGTCTCGACTCTCGATTAAAAACTATTAACGAATAAATTATAATGGATCTCACATGTTTCTAAACACATAGGTTTCAAAAAAACTCACAAAATATAGAATCACTCTCTAAATCTTAATCAATATTTAAAAAGGGAATAAGAGACTTAAGAATTTTTAAGGACATTAGATGATAAAAAATAAGAGGTTTTAGAATTTGTAAGGCATTGTGAATTAAAATACCATTTAATGCTCCCAATTTAAATAACATTAGGTGTTTTTTTTTGTCACGAGAGGCAACACTCTCCGCCCCCTTAAGGAGAATTTTATTAATAAGCAAAAACGGGATAAGTAATAAACAAAAGGGGGATACCTCGACCCCTTACATCAACATACAGTAAAGAAATAATACCCTCCGACGGTTCAATCAATACATGAAAATCTAAGCTAAAAGAAACGGTAAACGAAGCAAGGAAGTCAACTATGGCATTAGCTTCCCTATAAATATGACAGAACTAAACAAGCCAGTTCCTTTTAAGAAAGCCTTGGTATCGAGACACCAGGCTAAATAAAGGGGTGATAACAATCCACATGTCGACTTAGAAGCAGACAAACTAATTGTGAGTCTAATTCTAAGCAAACCCTTTTGTAACCCTAATCCCAATCTAACCGTAGACCTTGGTACGCCCCCCAAATTTCAGCCATAGGAACGAAACACATACCAATATTATGCACAACACCACATTGCCATTGTCCATCAGCATCCCTAGTCACTCCTCCTGCTACCGTCGTGCCATAATGTCTAACAAAGCCATTAGTATTAACTTTGACCCAACCCTCGAGTGGAATCTTCCAAGCAATAAGGCTCTCAATTTTGCTCTTAGACCGACGAACACACTCCATGGAGGCCACTACCACCGAGTACTCCACCACACACTCCAAAACAAAGCCCTTCCACCGAGTCTAATTCTTAGACCCAACCTGATGCACCCCATGCATCCATGACTCCACAAGACATCGAGGACTTGGCTCATATTCCCTTTGATGGACCGATCACTAGAGACTAAGTCAAGAAGTTGAAGAAAGCTACAAAGGTTCTTCTAGCTCGTATTCCGGCTATGATGGACGAGCCTAAGGAGCCTAGATGGGTCACTTCTATTCACCATGTTCAAGCTTGACTTGAACACACTCACATGCAAGAGTTGTTTGCATACTTATCCTAGACTTACTATTTATATTACTTTCTATATGCTTTTATATTTAATATGCTTTTCTACATACATGGACCATGTGTTATGGACCATAATATGTGGACTTATGGTTTTTAAGTTAGGAAACATATTATTCTATCAATTTTGACCATGAAAGATTGGTGGGACAAATTTGGAAAGTAATATGGATCTTACTTGGAGCCTAAGTTATTAGTTATCTTGCAATAATATCTTTAAATAAGGTAGAATTATATTAGGAAACAATATCTTTTAAGAATGGCATAGGATAGTTGGTCATCTATGTCTATTTAAACCCTTGTAATCTTTACTTTCTAATACATGTTGAATTAAATCTTTGGAATCAAAACCTTGTTTCTTATTCCAAGGACCTTAAACCCAAAGCTCTCTCTCTCTCTTGTTCTTGTGATTTTCGTCCAAACCAAAGCAACACCAATTTCGAATTCTCTTCCATTCTCAAGTCAAATTCAATCTATAACACCCTTCAATTGAGTTGTTACTTGTTTGTTAAGAAATCAATCTACAAACCTTGTTGTCTTGCAATCCAAGGAAGTGATTTAGAACCTTAAAGTTTGAGTCTTCTCATCCAAAGATAAGAGTTTGCAAGTAAAAGAAGAGAAGAATTAATAAAGTTGACAAGATCGGGACCTGTAAAACAAACGAAAATGAAGTGCGCGAGCTCATCAATTTCGTATCACAACCCTCGGGAACTCTTACGCGGGGGTGACTCGCGCTGCACACCCCTCAGTCGACCCTTAGGTGTTCTACGACCGCTCTTGTAGTTGACTTGCATCCCTTCGGAATCCTCATCGGTGCTCACAGGTTCGGGACTACAACGGTTATCAACGAGTTCAATAACATTAGCGAGCCGTCGATTAGTCCTTTCGATCACCAATTCGCCGACGAGGTAGTTTCCTTGAACCATAACCAAAGAATACTTTAATCTAGCATTTTTTGGACTTGGTCAAGGCGAGACTCTACTTAGGAATGTTCTTTCTGAATTTACTTGTTCTCTCTCAAAGTGGAGGCTAGGGTGTTTTTAATTTCATCCTCGTCTTCATTATAGGCGGTGGTCGATGCCCCCATAACCGTCGTTCGGCCTGGATGTCAAAGGTGTGCGAGCATCACCACACACGGGATTGGACCTTGTGTGGCTTGATTGACCATGATCGTATTGTGTGCGGGTGGAATAAGAATTCCGCTCACGGATTAGGGTTGGCACGAGCTCCGAGATGCGAAGCTACGCTCGGCCACGATAACGACTACAATCTGCAATTGCGGTTTCTCACCTTGGCTCATGTGATTGCCCACACCCTTGTAGGTTTCGATTGCTTTCGGATTTAGCAATGCGCATTGTTGACTTCCAGAGATGGCCCTAACGACGCGACCTTCGCTTGACTCTGGCCCTAACGACGCGAAGAGTGGTCGCTCTCGCGGGTGAGGCCGAGTCACGATTCAGGTTGTTTTCCAACAAGGCGCCTTGCTCGGTGTGCGCTAGGGTTTGATCTTCCGAGTAAATATTGGAGTTTGCGGGTTCGCCCTGGGGGTCGCGATCGCGGTTTTCTAGGCTGCAGTCGCGGTTTCGATCGTGAGCCTAATCCTCCGAGCGGATATCAGAGTTCGCACGATCACTCTACGAACTGCGGCCGCGGTTTCGGTCGGTGAGAGCACCGTGTGCGATTTTGATTTGCACGGTTGCTTTGGGACAAAGAAAGGCTGCTTCTTGTTCTTCAGAGATCGACTCTAACACCATAAGTGCGTGGATCGATTGATCGTTCCCACGGACGGCGCCAACTGTTAGTGCATAAAAATTCACCTTTTATGCCCTAATGAATGCTCCTCTTGATTCGCCCTTTCACCTTCTGTTCCAAACTTCTTCTTCAACCTAGGGGGCGGGGTCCCTTTAATCCACCTCTGATGCCTAAGTCAAAAGAGCAGTTTATATTTTGAACGTCGAGATAAAAGGTAAGACTTGCTAGCAAGTTCAACGGTTTCTGAATATGCTAATTACCGTACATGGCGAGGAGGTGTATTTATAATTGAAGAAAAAGAGTAGGAGGGTCAAAAATCCTCCCCTAGGGCCGACCCATATGCCTCATCATGCAAGCAAGCGATTTCTTATTTTTCAATCTATGCGAAAATTCTATCTTTCCACTAAGCTAGAATCTTCATTCTTCACCATAACGATTTAATTACCAAAATAAAGAAGATAAAAACTTACCATAATAAATACATTATCTAAAAAAATAGCATAATAAATAAAATGTTATGAAATGATTATAAAAGCAAAACCACTTAATCTTTGAAAGAATACTTAAACAACTTTATGAGAACTTTTATATCATTAGAAGAGAGGGAGGGAGAGTAAGAACTTTAGAGAGTTATTTCTTACTCTACTTTGGTGCAAGTTTTACAATGAATGATGGCCATATTTATAGGCCAAGAGTGGGGTAAAACTTTGGTAAATCTCCATGATTTATGCATGGAAATAAGGAGGTGAAGAAGGTGAATAATTCACCTTGTACAATTTTCCTCCATTATACACTTGTTCATACATAATATGTGTAATACATGTGTGTGTAAATAGATAACTTGTAGTGTGATAATGTGGACTAAAAATTTGGACTTCATAACACTCCCCCTAGAATATTCACCTTCTTTTCATGTTGTAGGATATGGGTAGATGTTGCCTCATTAAAAACCTTGTTAGGAAAAACCCAGTGGGATAAAAACCTGAACGAAGGGAAAAAGAGTGCAACCATTGTTCCCATTGTACGCCTTGATGCTGCCTCATTAAAAACCTTGTCACGCAAAACCCAGAGGGATAAAAACTTGATCGAAGGGAAAAAGAGTGCAACGCGTATGATACTCCCCCTGACTTCAACATATGTCTCGAAGTCTGCACATTCCAATTCTGGATACTAGTTCTCCAAATTTCTTGGGGATTAAAGACTTTGTGAACAAGTCAGCCAAGTTGTCATTTGACCGAATTTGTTGGATGCCCACTTCACCAGCTTCTTCCCATTCACGAGTGGAGAAGAATTTTGGAGATATGTGTTTTGTGCGGTCTCCTTTGATGTAGCCCTTCTTCATTTGAGCAACGCATGCTGAGTTATCCTCATATAATATTGTTGGATCATCAGTCATTGGCTTCATTCCACTTTCTTTCTGGATGAATTGTATCATTGCTCGAAGGGACACGCATTCTCTTCCTGCCTCATATAGTGCAATCAATTCTTCTTGATTTGATGATGTGGCAGTCACAGTCTGCTTCGTTGATCTCCAAGAGATGGCAGTGCCTCCATATGTGAACACATAGCCATTTTGAGATTTAGCTTTACGTGGGTCAGACAAGTACCCTGCATCTGCATATCCAATTAAGGTCGCATCCCTTTGGTTACGATAATATAACCCAAGATCATGTGTGCCTCGGAGATAGCGGAATACATGTTTGATCCCGTTCCAATGCCTCCTTGTGGGTGCAGTGCTATACCTGGACAACAAATTTACTGCAAAAAGCAATATCTGGCCTTGTATTGTTAGTTAAGTACATTAAAGCACCAATTGCACTTAAATATGGTACCTCAGGACCAAGAACTTCTTCATCTTCTTCTCGGGGACGAAATTGATCCTTTTCTACATTGAGGGATCGAACTTCGATTGGAGAGCTCAAAGGGTGTGCTTTGTCCATGTAAAATCTTTTAAGAACCTTCTCAGTGTAATTAGACTGATGGATAAAGATTCCATCCCTTAAGTGCTCAATTTGTAAGCCAAGACAAAGCTTTGTTTGTACGAGATCTTTCATCTCGAATTCTTTCATCAAATATTTCGCAGTAGCTTGAAGTTCATTTGGAGTTCCAACGATGTTTAAATCATCAACGTAAACTGCGATAATAGTGAATCCCTTTTCGGATCGCTTGATGAAAACACATGGACAAACGGTGTCGTTCTTGTATCCCTCTTTCATGAGGTATTCACTTAGGCGGTTGTACCACATTCGCCCAGATTGTTTTAGTCCATACAATGACCTCCTCAATTTTATGGAAAACATTTCTCAAGGTCCACAATTATTGGCTTCAGGCAGCTTGAGTCCTTCTGGGACTCTCATGTAGATGTCTGTATCAAGTGATCCATATAAATATGCTGTAACGACATCCATGAGGCGCATTTGTAACCTTTCATAGACAGTCAGACCAATTAGGAATCTCAACGTAGTTGCATCAACTACCGGAGAGTATGTTTCTTCATAATCGATACCATGGATTTGAGAAAAACCTTGTGCTACAAGCAGTGGCGTAGCCAGGAATTCGATCCAGTGGGGGCTAAATTTTTCTAGGTCAAATTCTTGGCTACATAAATTTTTTTAAGAATACACAATTTTTTTCTATAATTTTTTTTTAAACAGATAGTGTTCTAAAAAATACTAAACAGTCCCTAGACGGAGAGAGACCGCCTAGGAGGCCTAAACAGACGCCCAGATGAACTTGGTGGTCTTCTAACCGGGCTGGGAGACTAAGCGGGATAGGACCTTTTAGCTCCTAGACAAAACCTAGACGGAACTAAGCGGGGATTTTTAGAACAATATAATTTTTTTTGTATTTTTTTGTATAAAAAATATTGTATTACAAAACCCTTATTTTATATTTTTTATAAAAATATAAAATTAACCTAGTTTTTTTTGGACTTTTTATCAATAATCTTGTATTTTATATATATATATATATATTTTTTTCAAAAAAAAATTAAAAATTGAGTGGGGGCTATAGCCCCCACTGGCACCCCTCTTCCTCCGCCCCTGGCTACAAGCCTTGCTTTATATCTTACAATTTCGTTTTTCTCATTTCGTTTGCGCACGAAGACCCATTTATAGACGACTGGTTTCACACCATTTGGTGTACGAACTACTGGTCCAAAGACCTCTCGCTTTTCAAGCGATTTTAGTTCTGCCTGAATAGCCTCTTTCCATTTTGGCCAATCATTTCTTCGTCGACATTCATTGACCGATTTTGGCTCAAAATCATCATCTTCAATCACAATATTACTAGCCACTGAGTAGGCAAATACATCATCGACAATTACATCTTTTCGATTCCATTGTGTGCATGTGGACGCATAGTTTATGGAAATCTCAAAATTGTCGATATCATTATTCTTGTCTAGAATATCACCCTCTGTTGAGATATTCTCATTCTCAATATCTTTGCCTTTATCATCATTCTCATGATCCATTGTGGCTTCTTCTGCTATACCCTTTAGGCTTCTTGCCTTTCTTGGTTTTAAATCTTTTGAACCTAACGGTCTACCACGCTTTCGGCGTGTTGCAGACTTGCTTGCGATGGATGCATCTGGAAATCCATTGGGTATTTCAATTCTTGCTGGAGCATTTGCCGCAGGTACATGTGATTTAGTTACCTTCTTTGTATCAGTAAATGCATCTGGTAACTGATTTGCAACATTTTGCAAATAAATGATCTATTGTACTTCTTGTTCACACATTTTTATTCTTGGATCAAGATGGGATAATGCAGTTGCATTCCATGTGATTTCTTTCACATGTGGGTCCCCATTTTTCTTTTCTCCCCCTAAGGCTGGGAATGTATTTTCATCAAAATGGCAATCAACAAATCTTGCTGTAAATAAATCACCAGTTGCTGGTTCAAGATATTTGATTATCGAGGGAGACTCAAAACCAGCATAAATTCCCAATCTCCTTTGGGGTCCCATCTTTGTGCGTTGAGGTGGAGCAATAGGGACATAAACTGCACATCTAAATATTTTTAGATGTGAAATATTTGGCTCCTTACCAGACACAAGTTGCATAGGGGAATGTTCATGGTTTGCACTTGGCCTTAATCGAATTAAGGTTGCTGCATGTAATATTGCATGTCCCCATGCCGATGGTGGTAATTTTGATTTCATCAATAATGGCCTGGCAATTATTTGGAATCGCTTTATCAATGATTCAGCGAGACCATTTTGTGTGTGAACATGAGCCACTAGATGCTCTATATCAAGCCCAATTGACATACAATAGTCATTGAATGTTTGAGATGTAAATTCTCCTGCATTATCGAGCCGGATTTTCTTTATTGTATAATCCGGAAATTGGGCCCTCAATCGAATTATTTGGGCAAGGAGTTTAGCAAATGCAACATTTCTTGTTGATAGTAGGCTTACATGTGACCAACGTGTAGATGCATCAATTAGCACCATAAAGTATCGGAATGGTCCACATGGTGGAGCAATTGGCCCACATATATCTCCTTGGATTCTTTCTAAGAATGCGGGATTCTCACTTGCAATCTTGTTTTTAGAAGGCCTGATAATTAGCTTTCTAAGTGAGCAAGCAGTGCAATTAAAATCACTGGACGGAAGAACCTTAATGTTCTTTAATGTATGTCCGAGTGAGCTCTTTATGATTTTGTGCATCATTACTGCTTTTGGATGACCCAATCGGTCATGCCATAATGTGAATGCAACTTGGTCATATGACCTTTTGTTAAACACTGCATTGACCTCAAACGGATAAATGTATGTATGATATAATCCGGAGGTTTGCGTTGGCATCCTTTCGAGAATCTGTTTATGGCCAGATTCAAGTTTTATGATGCACAAGTATTCTTTCCCATTTTCATTCATGGTTTCCATATGAAACCCATTTAGACGCACATCTTTAAAACTCATTAAATTTCTTCGAGATTTACTCAAATATAGTGCGTCATTTATTACTAGCTTTGTTCCCTTTGGGAGTAGAATGACAGCTCTTCCAGAGCCTTCGATGAGTTTTGACACACCGGATATTGTAGTGACATTGTAGGTGAGTCCATGATTTCTATAAATATAAAGAAAGGGAGAATTAGGACATCAATAAAAGCTTCATATATTATACAAGGATAATTCTATTACATAAATTCTATTATACAAGGCTTATGATACAAACTCATGCGAAATAAAGGTTAAAGCATGGAATACAAAAGAAATTGCAAGTATTATAAAATAGCATGGGAGATAGTAGAGATATTTAGGGGCTCGTTTTTTCATTTAAGCCCCTAAGGCATAGCCATCATCATTCTCAAGGTTGAGAAAGTCATTGACATCCAAACTAGTCACTGGTGACCTATCCACATCTTTATTATCGATGTAGTTGGTCTCGGTAGCCATTTCTTTATTCTTTTCAGCTTGGTAGAGCTTCACTAGGTGTGGAGCTGTGCGGCATACCTTTGACCAGTGACCAATCACGCCACATCTGTAGCATATTGATTTGGATTTCTGGGAGGATCATGATGGACATGTCTGGACCTTTTGCTTTACATCCCCCTTGTAGCCATGGTTCTCACGGTGATTATCGTGGCTTTTGTTGTAGACTCGGCCACGCCCATGGCCACCACGACCACCACGGCTCCCATAGTGACCACGACCTCGTCCACGCCCATTGTTACGGCGTGATTGCTGCCCACGTTCATTGTCGTTCCTATCATGGAACGCTTTGTTCATAGCATTTGCTTCTGGGGCAGTTGTTGAGCCAGTAGGCCTTAGGTTGTGGTTTTTCATTAGGAGCTCATTATTCTTTTCAGCAACCAACAATACTTTCAACAAGTCAGAATATCTTTTGAAATTTCTTTCTCTATATTGTTGTTGCAATAATATGTTTGAAGCATGCATAGTGGAGAATGTTTTCTCCAACATCTCTTCCTGAGTGATCGTTTTACCACATAGTCTCAATTGAGAAGTGATCATGTGGATAGCACTGTTGTACTCAGTGATGGACTTAAAGTCCTGGAACCTTATAGTGTTCCACTCATGTGTTGCTTGTGGGAGCAAAACTTCATTTTGATGAGCATAGCGCTCATTCAGGCTTTCCCACAATTCTCTAGGATCCTCCACAAATAAGTACTCAGTTTTGAGACTCTCATGAATGTGGTGACGGAGGAACACAATGGCTTTCGCCTTTTCCTATGGGGTGGCACTATTGTTTGCCACAGTTGTTTCCTCAAGGCCATTTGCCTTGAGGTGAGCCACGGCATCTACCCTCCATTCGAGGTATTTCTGGCCCGATAGGTCAAGGATATCAAACTCCCTTTTAGCGATGCTTGCCATTAGTTGCTACATATAAAGATATGCAAATTAAAGGTTAACATAATCAATAATATAATGCATGAGTCGTGTATGGGACGATTGAAGGACATGTCATATCAAACAATAAATATATGCATGTAGATGATATATTCAAAATGCATAAAGAAAGATTGCGTGAGTCAGAGAAGTAATCAATATAGATATAGGCATAGACAATATCGTAAGACAAAAGTAAGAGATCATATGAAATGAAAGAAAATTATATAGCGGGAATTTTAAATTCTTTAAAGTCCTTAAAGTCCTTAGAGTCCGAAGTCCTTAAAGTCCTTAGAGTCCGAGGTCCTTTAAGTCCAAAGTCCGAAGTCCTTAAAGTCTGATTCCCTTCATCCCCCTTTTCACTTTTTCACTTCCGACCTTATCTCCTTCCTCCACTTCCATATTCGACCACCTTTACCAATTTTTTTCTTTCGACATTCTCCATGGCCGACGACGAGATTATGCGTCGTCTTAGAGCCGATAATAGGAGATTTTTGATTGAGCTTTTCATTTGCCTTGTTCTTATTGTGATTACCAACATCATGCTCATAATTATTTTGGTTAAAACTTCCAATCCAAGTGGTGAAAGTAGAGATTTTCGGAGGTGAAGTCGGTTTAAACCTCAAAAGAGGTAAGCAAATCTAATATTTTGTTTGTATCTTTTACATATCCAAAAGCATGATTTATTTTTGGTAATAAATCGTTTCAAATCTAGGAAGAAAACGAGTTTCTGATGTAGAAGATCCCAAATCGGGCAACTACAGAGCATACTCCTCAAAAACGGTTTTAGGAAATAAACTTGTTGTATGATTAAGATTAGAAGGAGATAGAATTTGTACCTTGGTGATTAGTGAAGCTTAATTGGTAATTAGAGACTCGTGCTGATAACGTGTAATGAAATGATTATAAAAGCAAGACCACTTAATCTTTGAAAGAATACTTAAACAACTTTATGAGAACTTTTATATCATTAGAAGAGAGGGAGGGAGAGTAAGAACTTTAGAGAGTTATTTCTTACTCTACTTTGGTGCAAGTTTTACAATGGATGATGGCCATATTTATAGGTCAATAGTGGGGTAAAACTTTGGTAAATCTCCATGATTTATGCATGGAAATAAGGAGGTGAAGAAGGTGAATAATTCACCTTGTACAATTTTCCTCCATTATACACTTGTTCATACATAATATGTGTAATACATGTGTGTGTAAATAGATAACTTGTAGTGTGATAATGTGGACTAAAAATTTGGACTTCATAACATAAAAATAATTTTTAGCGAAAAATAAGTAATTATTAAAATTTATCCGCTTATAATTAAATAATCATCTTTATTTCTCAACGACATTTCTATTTTTTTTTTTTTGGAGTGTTAATATTAAAATTGTGTGTTTTGTAGGTGTATTAAAAGGAATTGCAAGATTTGGCCTTGTTTCACTTTAAATACAAAAGTCCTTTTTACCCAAAAACTACTTTTAATATTCTTAAAATTCGTGCAACTCTTTCTATTTTGTACGTTTTTTGAGACACTAAATATCATTTTTCACCCAAAAACTCTTTCCACCTAAAAGTGAAACACATATTTCTACCAAAAAAAAGGAATTGCAAAGTATCTATTCGGGCTAGTCTTGGGTCAAAGCGATTCTCCTTTTAGGTTGATTCCTTCCTTTCACCCGTGTCCATGTCCATTGCTTTTATCTTTAATCGTTTTCCATCAAAAAAATATCCTAATCCCAACATTCGTACAAGGACCCACCTTGTTTTTCACCTTGTAAAGATTTTATTCATATAATTACATTGATAGCATGAGAATTGCTCGCTTTTTTTTTTGATTTGGTAAGATTTAGGGTAACCCAAGTACTACTTGGGCTAGCCTAGAGCACCCGTATATGGGTGAGAACCGATTTACTAACCAATTCTAAGAAAGAAGGACAAATCGCCGTCCTTGATACTCGAACCTGAGACCTCTTGAACATTGCCAAGAGGCTCAACCGTTGAGCCAATCTTGATAGTGATAACATAACTGCTAATTCAGAGTTTAAGCTGTGCACCATTGCATTGGCCTATCGCCTTTTGCAAACGGAAAAGTGTTAACAAATAACTTAATGGGAAAAATAATAACCATTGTCGGAGAACGATTGCATGACCCGGTGGGTAATGACCCATTTCTTTTAATAACAATTACAAGTGAGAGAGAGTGTATTTAATTTGATTTGCTTTTTACCAATTTCTAAAAATTTATTTCTGACACTAGTTCCTCTCCTGCAGGTTTGGTAAAAAGATTTTGAGGTTCGGATGTAATATACTCCGTGTAATGGCTGATATATAGGCCCTTTTTAACACTTAAAAATAATTATTTTAGTCCAATTTTCTACCTATCACTACTAGAATATTATGATTTATTCACTTACGGCCACAATACATTCCGATAACCTAAAGCCATGAAATTTCTTTTCAGTAAACATTTAATTTAATTAATGTTATAATACAATAATAAATATATATTAAATAAAAAAACCCCGAAATGTCACGAATTTAATTGATATTGGCATAAATATTATATATTATTATATTGCAAATTTTAATGGGCATTTGTTTACTGCTTAATTGCTTGACTTGTATCTAGAGGTGTCCAAACCCGGTTAACCGAAGTTTGGTTAATCATGATTTCAGTTAGTTAAAATCATCAATCGTAACCGAACCGTTAATCCCGGTTAACCGATTTTTCGGTTAGGTTTTCTCGATTAACCGATACCCATTTATTAACTTTTTTACCTTAAATAACTGAAACTAAAATATTAAAATTTGCATAAAAAAAGTGATCAAACTTGACTTTTATTTTAAATATTTACTTATACCATATTGTTTCGGTTGTTGTAAACAAATATCGAGAGTATATACCATATGTGTGAAATCAAACATTGTGTGTATTATTTTTTATCCCATAAAGTTTAATAAGCGTGCATGTCTTGTATCAATGAGAACTGGGACAATAGTGTGCAAATTGTTAAAATTAGAAAAGGAAAGACATAAACTAGATCAACACCTTAAAGATCATATCGTTCAACCACTAATAAAGCAAAGATAACTAATACGGAGTATTTGAAAAAAATAATACTCCATATATTTTCGTTTTTCGATTAATCATTATATGTGAAATCATAAACCGAAATCGAACAAAAAAACCGAAAATATTTTCGATTCGATTAACCAAACCGAAATTTTAAAAAAGTCAGTTTGATTAACCTAGAAAATAACAGGGTTTTTCGTTTTTCGGTTCAGTTTTTCGATTTCGGTTATGGATAGCCCTACTTGTATCCATGCCCTCGATTAACAACGGAGAAACTCAATTTGATACGTATTAGAGAACAAGCGACAATCACCACAAAGGGTAAAATTTATAAAAATATGTGTGCACACCAAGATTTATCATATACATAGTTCCGGAAAAGATATATATAGATCTAAACAAACAAAACGAAAATAATTACCTAAAAAATTAAGCAAAGTTACTTCTTAAAAATATCTTCTAATTAATGAAATTCACATATTTCCAAGAGGCAGAGCGAGGGAGAGACATGGTTGGAGTGAGGTTCTAAAAAGTGGGTGTAAAGGGACTAAGGGAGTAAGTGGGCTTTATAGGGCCAATCAAAGTGATTTTCTATTGGTTGGATTTTAATGAAACGGATTGTGGTCTTGTATCGTTGGATGGATATGAAAGGGCCGAATACATAGATAGATCCCTGAATTTATAACTTTTGTTCGCTGAGACACCTGATGTCTCTCTATTTGGTGGTGTTTTTATATGTGATTTCCTTTGTAAATATGTTTCTTTTTCCCCTTTTCTTGTGTGTTTTGTTCCTTTTTAGCTTAGTTCCCGTATTTCTATGAGATTCGGAGACTATGCGCATTTTATGTGTTTTGTAGGTAATTTGGCATGGATCAAGGGTCGTTTTGAAGGAGAGTCGAGACATGGAGCAAGGCCCGAGCTAAAGAGGGAAAGAGAGGAGCAAGACATGAAGAAGAATAAGAGGAAAGCCAACAAGAAGAAGGTGGAACGAGGTTCGGACCGAGTTGTAACCAACCTCGGGCCCGACTTTGAAGTCTCCAACCTCGGAGCGAGATGCACAGTAACTCGGGCCCGAGGTCCTCCGTGTCGATCCGAGTCGGTCACCGAACTACTTGGGCTCCAAGGCACGAAATTGTGGACTTCCACTTTTGCCCCTCATTTAATCCATAAAAGGCCCTCTTGTCTTCTAAGAAAGGGTTCCCACACACACACAAAAAGGGGGCTCTCTCACAAAGGGGGGGGGGGGGTCCAAGGGAGCCAAGAGGATTCTTGGAGAGCAAGGAGGAAGGAGAGGAGAAGGAGAAGAGAGAGAATTGGCCAAGGGAGAGGAAGATTGATAGGTTTGGTTGATAGATTAGCTTTGCTTTGTTTTGATCTTGTGGATTTAGAAACCCTTGATTGGAATTTGTGGATTGCTTTTGATTCGAATGAAACTTTGCTTTGTTTTGAGATTGATGATGTTGATTGCTTTCCCTTTTGATTTGTTTGCTTTCTTTGTTTGCCACATGGAGTAGATCTACTTGATCTTGGGTTATGGGGGAAAACCCTAGCTAGGTTTGGGCTAGAAACCCCAATTCCATAGCCTTGAGTGATTGATCTAAGGAACCCACTCTACATAGAGCTACAATTCCTTGCGAAAGTCGGGAATCAAGGCTTGAGATTGGCAAAGTAGCGAAAGTGAACATGTGTCAATCTCAAGACCTTGCTTCGAAGGGGATTTCCCCAATGATCGATGTGTAGAAGTGGTTGGAACGAGGGCGAAAGCACTCGATCCTATTCCGATCATCACTCATTGCTTGAATTGGGGTGGATAAGCCTTAATCTACTAGAGAAGGAACCCAAAAGCCCAAGATCTACTTTTAATCTTTGAAGTTCGACAAACCCAGCTACCTCGGGCCCGACTTACCCTACGTCGGTCCCGACTTCCTCTTGTCGCCAACATCGGGCCCGACGTGACCTTTGTGTCGGTCCCGACTGTTTTCTTTGTTTTCCTTTGTTTTATGCTCTCCTTTCTAGCTCCCTAGTATCTAGGCACATCGATCGAGTAGACTTCCCGAGTGTTCGACACCCACCATGTACTACAACGGGGTCGGGTTATAAATTGTATCTCTTGACCCTCGCACACCGAGAGAGGCGATCAACACCCCAACTAAAAAACCTATTTTTTAACCCCTCAACTTTACACTTTTGTTCCATTGAGCCCTCTTTTACTAACGTGATATACACGCTCGATGACTGGATGCCACATAAGATCGTTTGGCAGAATACATCAACAGACCCCTGTACTTACACTTTTTCCCCATTGGACCCCTGTACTAAAAAATGTTCAAAAAGACCCTTGTACTGCCCCCAATTTTGCCTATTGAACCCTTCATTAAATTCTCACCATTACATGTGTCAGACGCGCGCGCATATGTCATGGTAATTGCCAAGTAATATCCCCGTAATGCCACCTAATGTCCACGTAATACCACTTAAAACAAGTACATGCCATGTAATAATATTTTAATATAAAGCATATATTATACAAATCATATAGTCATTATTTTTGTTACAAAAAGAAGATCAAAAGATTTCGATCGAAGGTCAGGGAGGGAGACGAAACCCGCGAAAGAGGAAACGAAGCCAATCGAAGGCCATCGGTGGAGTGCAATCGAAGGCCTTGAAGCTCGATTCTGGCAAGAGGCATCCTTGACGACATAGACGCTCAGGTGAATGCTCTTCCTTGAGCTCACCACTGTCAAAATCCCGCCCATCAGGTATGAGCAATCCATTTAGGGTTTTCTTGCTCGATTTAAGGTTTTCTTGCTCGATTTAGGGTTTTCTTCCTCGATTTGGGATTTTGAGTTACAAGTTTATGCATTTTGCTTATGATTCTCGTTACTGTGGACAGATTTTTTCCGATTTAGGGCTCTTTCATGTTTGGATGGAAAGTCTTTAGCTTGCTTGTTTTGTGTGAAATCTGAGCTTGTTTGTTGGTCCAGGAACGACGTCTAAAACTTTAATGTTGCTTGGCATCATGGGGGTTCATTTGTGGGTGAAGATCCTATTGAGTATAGGACCTCCTTTCCTCTGTCTTATAGTTCAAACATTGACAGTGATATGTTTAGTATCCCTGATCTAGATTGGGATATAAAGGGCCTTGGGTACAAGGGATACAAGGCATTGTACTACAAGGGGAAAGATAGTAACTCATTTAGGATATTGTCAGATAGTGTTTTGATGGAAATTGTGGAAGAAGTTGAGGATGGGGCTGAGTTAGATTTCTATATTCAGCACGAAATAAATGAACTTGTGGTGGTTGATGTGGAAATTGATGTTGAGGAATACTTGCATAGTCTTCCAAAGGGTCTAACTCCAACAGATCCAGTGGTGGTGGAGGAGGTTCAAGGGATAGAGGAGGTTCAAGGGTTAGGAGTTGAGCAAAATATGGATGAGGAAGAGGTGCTAGCTGGAGGAGAGGGTGAGAATCTTGCAGAAGGAGAGGATGATGAGTCCTCAGCACAAGGAGAGGGTGATGAGAACTATGCAGAAGGAGAGGGTGATGAGAATCCTGCAGAAGGAGAGGGTGATGAGAATCATGCACAAGGAGAGGATGATGAGAACTATGTGCATGGAGAGGATGAAGAGAGTTCTGAAAGTGAAGATGTTTCACTAGATATGAGTGATAATAATGATGTTGATGATGAATTGAGGGAGGTGAGAGCTGCTGCTAGGGAACTTAGGGCTAGAAGGAGGGTGCACAAGGAGAGGATGGCTCATGTTCAGATGGCTATGGGAGAGGTTGGAAATGATGAGGGTTATGAAGAGTGGAATGGAAAGGGCACTGATTATAGGGGGAAAATAGGTGGTGATGAGCCATACTATGGGTCTGAATCTGACTATAGTATGGATAGTGATGGGTCTGGGTCTGATGGAGGTGATGAAAGAGAGGTGAACAGAAGAAGGATAAAGCATGAGCTATACAACCCAAACTGTGAATACCCCATATGGTAACTTGGCATGGTTTTTGAAAGTGTAGAGGAGTTTAGGGTGGTTGTGGCTAAGTATGTTGTCCACAGGGGTGTAAAGCTCAAGCTTAAACCTAATGAGAGGCTTAGGGTGGTGGCTAAGTGCCAGCATCCAGGATGCAAGTGGACACTGCGTGCCAGCCATGATGCAGCAAGCAAGAATTTCAAGATCAAGACATACTGGCCCACACATTCATGTAGGAGGTATAGTAGTAACAGGTTGTGTAATTCCAAATTCCTGGCTGCTAAGTTGGAGGCCAGAATTGTGTCACAACCATCATTGAAGCTTTGGGAGATTCAGGAGTTATGTAAGAAGGACTTGAAAATGTATGTTGGCATATCCACTTGTAGGAGGGCAAAGCAAAGGATCTTAGGGAAGAATGTTGGGGATTACAGAGCAGAGTATGCTAGGTTGTATGATTATGTGGATGAGATAAACACATCCAACCCAGGATCCACATGCTTTGTGGTAACAGATAAGGAGTCTGATAAGGAAGTCTTTAGGAGGTTGTACACTTGTTTCAAACCATTGAAAGAAGGATGGAAAAATGGTTGTAGGAGGATAATTGGTGTGGATACTTGCTTTTTGAGAGGGGTCGTTGAGGGACAACTATTTGTGGCAATTGGTAAAGATGGAAATGGCCAGATGTTCCCAATTGCATGGGAGGTGACAAGTAGTGAGACCACTGTTAATTGGACAAGATTCATGAGGGCATTATAATCTGACTTGGAGCTTGGCATGGGAGAGGGACTAACCATGATCAGTGATATGCACTTGGTGAGTTTTTTTCAATTTAATTTCATATTCATGCAAACTGAGTTTAGCTTTCTAGTTTTCTTGTAAATTGAGTATAAATTTCATATTCTAGCTTTTATCACTTCACTTTCATATGAATTGGTTTTCTTCCTTATGGTGTAGGGTATTAGGGCAGCCTTGAAAGATGTTCTCCCAGAAGCATAACATAGGCTATGTGCTAGGTATATTTATGCAAAATGGGCTAAGGAATGGAAAGGGATTGACAAGAGAAAAAAAATTTGGGCATGCTGTTGGTCCACCTTCCAGGTTCAACTAAGGGATAATCTAGATGCCCTTGACAGGTTAGGCACAGGTTTAACAGATGATTTTCTAGCTTATGGTAAGGAGAGCTTTTGCAAGGCATTTATAAATACTGAAATTCAATGTGATACTGTTGAGAACAATATGTGTGAGACGTTTAATAGTTGGGTCAAGGCTGTTAGGTACAAGCCTATCATCACCATGCTTGAAGATATTAGAAAACAAGTGATGAATAGGATTACTAAGATGCAAGCCTTTTCAAGGGGTTGGATTTGTGACATAGCACCTATGGCACTGCATAGTCTAGAGAGAAACAAGGTTAGGGCCATGGAGTGTAATTTGACCTGGAATGGTACTAGGGGGTTTGAAGTGCAAGATGGGGATCATGGGCATGTTGTAGACTTAAATGGGAACACTTGTAGCTGTAGGAGTTGGCAGCTTAAAGGAACCCCATGTGCACATGCTATATGTGCCATGAACCAACTACAAATGAATCCTGATGACTTTGTATGCCACTGGCACAAGAAGGCAACATACTTGAAGGCATATTCCACTCCACTACAACCTGTGCTAGGCATGAAGCTTTGGCCACAATCTCAGCATAAAGCAATCGAGCCACCTCCAATGAGAAAGAGAAGGGGGAGGAGAAAGACAAATAGGAGAAAGCCAAGGGATGAGCCCAAAAAGCTTGGTAAGATGTCCAGACAAGGGAGGATCATGACATGTACTGTGTGCAAGAAGGGAGGGCACAAAAAGAAAAGTTGCCCTGATAGAGGCAGATATCCTACAAATTCTATGGCATCAAACTCTGTTGGAGTACCCCCATCCAGGAAGAGAAGAAGAGAACAGGTTTGGCTTTTATTTTCCCTTCCATCCATGTTTTAGAACAATATGTGTTGAGTTACAGTCCAATTGGTGTTCCATGTTAATGTGTCAGGGTTTAGGAGATCAAGGAAGTCAAGCTCAGGTGAATGCTCCAACTTCTCAACAAGGACAAACACCACCAACTACAGGAAGAGACCAGGTTTCCATCTATACTGAATCATTTTTTATTTAAACTGTGAAACAAAAAGCTCACTCGTGGTGTTCATTTTGTTTTGATCAGGGTATAGGAGATGTTGGAAGCCAAGCTCAGGCACAAGGTCCACACTCAACTCAGCCTAGGAGCAGGGGAAGACTTGTAGGAATGGGAGTCTACACCAATCCTGACACTGGAGTATCAATCCTTAATGTTAGTTTTCTAATCACTTGTGTTAGTACTTTTGTTAGTGGTTCACTGGTGGTTATTGATTGTGGTTCACTGGTTAATTGATTGCAGCAAGGGCTTCCATCTTCAAGAGTTTTGAGGGTCCCAAGGCCTACAAGAGATGCCAGAGAAACTGTATCCTTTCCAATGCAGAAGAAGGGGCTGAAATGGAAAGGCAAGCGTGCAGTGACAAGGGCTGAAATGGAAAGACAAGCTTCCACCCCAACTCAAGTTCCATTTGCTAGCCAGACGGGTTCAAGCAGAATGTAGGGTGTTGAAGAAATTGCAAGGCTTAGGGTGTTGAAGAAATTGCAAGGCTTTTTGATGACTAGCCAGACAGTCCAATTTGTTTTAGTAGTGGGAAATGACTAGTGGAGTTGAAGTAGTTGATATGAAACTTGTTCTTTTTTATGACTAGTTGATGTATGAAACTTGATCAAGTTGTTGTATGAAACTTGATATTCCACTAGTCTTTTTGTGTTTTACTGTATGAAACTTGATATTTCACTAGTTGTTGTATGAGACTAGTGGAATTCTAGCTGTATGAAACTTGTTTTAGTAGTATGAAATGACTAGTGGCTATTTTTTTGATGAAACTATATATGTGGCTATTACATGAATTTGATTCATCACTGAGAAAGTGGCTTTTATCCCTTATATCAAAGCTGGTTGAAGTTGCTTGACAGTTAACACTTGTGGTTCTGACATCATTGAACTTGGTTTACTTTACTCTGATTCACTTGCAGATTGCCTTATTATCCAGGAAGATAAAAATGTATTCGTATCTTTGAAGTTCTTATAGAGTACATTGGTCTTGATTGGTGCAAGACCCAAGCATTAAGGAATGAGCTGAACAAATAGCCACTGATCCCACTTTCAATCAGATGGCTCAGCAGCACAAAAGGAGTAGTTACAACTTTACTGATGAATGAACTATATAGGCATTAGAATGATGACACAATTACAACAATTTATAAGTTAAAAACACAATTTGCTGGTGAAGCTGAATAAAGAGAAACAAGTCCTCCATTCTCCAACATAATATCAATAAAGCCAATTGAAGGTCAGGAAACCAACCAAACAGTAACACCACCAAAGAACTAAAATTAAGCCAATCATGAATGAAGAATAGAGTAATAAGTGGAAAGCTTTTACAGTTTAGGCTACATTGTTTAGCCAGATTAAAACACATCCAGAGTACAAGTTACAATCATCCAAGGAACAACACATTAGCTCATCACAAATTTGACTACACTAATCCCTACAACAATGATCAGGGCTTTCAACAACGCATTAGCTCTGCGTTTGGCCTTGTCCACCTCTTCTTGTTTGGCCTTCAACAACTCTTCAATGACTCTTTTGCCTTCACCTGTCAATGATGGATCAACCCACCTAAAAAAATTGCAGCTTCCATTTCTCTTCTTGCAACACACACAAAACCAATCCCACATTTTTCAATTAAACCCAGAAATTTGCAAATTTTGACAAAAACCCTAGAAACCAGATTTTACGAAATCAGTGAAATCAGGAAAGCTTACCCCATAATTTGAGCATCCGAAGAAGCGTCTTCCAGGATTCGAAGCTGTTCTTGAGTATTTGATCGAAGCCGTGATGCCACACCAACAATTTGGGAAACCCAAATCACCGATGCTGTGAGGCCTTTGCCATGGATTCGTGTTTGAGTTCAGCGTGCTTCTAGCATCCGAGTAAGCCATGAGCGTCGAGAAGAAGAGATTGGAGACGATTGGAGACGATTGGTGAAGAGGGCAAACAATGGCGGCATTCGAGATTGGAGACGAAGACAATGGTGGCATTCGAGAGAAGACAATGGCCTTCAGCATGGTTTTATAAAAAACATTTTTTTTTAATTTCCATGTCACCACAAATAAGTGGCATAACTCTCTTCAGCGTGGTTGTAAATCACGTGCTAGTCCACGCAAGCAAAAATATTCAATAGGCAAAATTGGGGGCAGTACATGGTTCTATTTGAACATTTTTTAGTACAGGGGTTCAATGGGAAAAAAAGTGTAAGTACAGGGGTCTGTTGATGTATTCTGCCAAGATCGTTTTTATATATCACTAGCCACGTAAGTGCCACGTAATAATATACCACGATTAAAAAAAGGCAACTCTTCTATGCCTCGTCAAAGAAGGGCGGTGGTTCATCTTCTCTGCCTCGTTAAATTCTTCAGCGTCGTCTTCTCTTCCTCATCATGTACCAGCATATCTTGTTCACCGACATATCTTCTCTGAAGAAATAGAATTCTTCACCGGCATATCTTAACCGGTATATCTTCTCTGAATTATGAACGGAATCCCCTTCGTACCAAATTCCCAACGGAAGATGAAAAAAACCCTAAATTTTAAATTGGGTCAAATTGAATTAGTTCTCCCCCTCTCAATCCCTTAATCCAATCCTAAATTGAAACTAGATTTGAATTGCTTAGCACCAAATCTGTCAAAAGCCCTTAATTTCCCGTCTCAATTCGCCCCGAATTGATTTTCACCATTAAAGGCCTCAAAATGAAGGGGCATCGGGTCGAGGTTGGAGATGAGCGGAACCAGGCCTCAAAGCCGATTTCCCACAAACCCGATTATATATATGTTGTTGTTCTTCTTCAATCGCTTCCCGCACACCCAATTTCCCCTCTTTTCTTCAATTTATGACACCTCCCATCTCCATTAAAGTTGCTTTATTAAAGCTCCATTAAAGTTGTATTAAACCTCCCATCTCCATGAGCGGAACCACACCCAATTTCCCCTCTTTGTTGGTTGAAGAAAAACAAATTGATGTATTAAATTTGTATTAAAGCTGAATTGAAGAAAAAACCTCCCATACACACACACCCGATTTGTCCCTGTCTTCTTCTTCTTCAAAGTTGTATTCAAAGTTAATTAAAAAAACAAATTGCTTTGGTTGAAGAAGACAGAAAAAAGAAAGAAAAGGAATTGTGTGAAGAAATTAATTAATTAATTTAATTATAATCCATGTCGGCACTCTTATGCAAAATAACTCGCCCATCACTTAAGTGATAAGCACGCGCTATTTCATGTCAGCAAAAGTGCCCAATTGAACAAAAGTGTAAAGTTGAAGGATAAAAAAATAGGTTTTTGTATTGGGGGGGGGGGGGGGGGGGGGGGTCTGAACGAACAAAAATTATAAGTTCAGGGGTCTATCTATGTATTCGGCCGTTAGACTAATGGATGACTTGGATTTGTTTTTGCTTTTTACCTTCTTGAATGTTGAAATTTTATCTAACTAGTGTAGGGCTTGAATTTGTAAAAATTCATATTCATACATAATATCAATCAAATAAATTTATATTACAGTATATATTATAGAAGTTGTTATAGTGCATAATAAAATAAGTCATAATAAATTTCCATATATTAAATTGATATTAGTGTATTTTTAATTTTATTGATAAAAAAATTTATGTGGTATATAAGATAACTTATCAACATATAGTATTTTTAAACTTTAAATTAATAGGATATAAGATAACTAATATTTTCTATATTAATTTATAAATAATAATAAAAAATTATCATTTAACAAACAATAAGTATATAATTTTTTTTATCTATATGTTGATATTTTCTATACTAACTATTGGCTTAATTAGACAAATATAAAATTTTAAATTAGAATGAAGATGAACTTGAACTCTTCTTCCTACGGTAAGGATACAACTTGTAAACAAATTAATTTTTTTATGCAAATAGCTTTTATGGTGGTAAAAAATCTATAATGAATAAAAACACATATATTGTCATACTTATTTAAAAGTTAAATAAGATCCATTATTAAATAAGATTAATTATAACAACGATTGATCAATTTGGGTCACATATTAACTTATTCTTGATTATATATACAATGAAATAAGATAATTTAATTTTAGAGGTTACATAAAATCCATATTTCAATTTCATGGTTTAATTAAATGGTTTTACATATATAAACAATAGAAGTTCACATATTTCAATTTCATGATTTAATCAAATAATTTTAGAAACTTCCAATATCCCGATCAACATATCTTTATAATAAAAAAATATAACTTAATTGTTTATTATATATTCATCAATAATACTTAATAATTGAAACTAAATTTTATTGGATTATATTTAGAGCCGTAAAAAGTTGACCCGAACCGAACCGCTCGAAAATTTTAGGGTCAGGACCCGAAATTTTGAACTCGAAATCCAAAATAAATCGAACCCGATAGAACCGAAACCCATTGGGTTGACCCGATTTGTTATATTTTTAGAGTATATATAATATATGATTTATGTGTAATACCAAAGGTTGATGTTGTTTTGTGTGTAATACCAAATATTATAAAATTAATAGTTTTAAATTAAGATGCACAATTAATTAAGTAAATCCCTCCAACTCCAATAGAAGTTGGTTCGCTATTCGATCTTAACATTATGGGTCAGCCAAACGTGAACGTTTTTGCTAAGATGAACAACCATGTAATTGTTGATTCTAGATTAAAATATGCGAATACATACCATTCATTCACTATTCTTAATGCTATAACTGTATATGTAATGCACTCACACCCATTTAGTTGGAATAATAATTTATGCCCATAAATAAAAAATTACGCATATAAACTAATCTTCACTTATGAATGAAACCTGACTCAGTATTATATAATTATAATATTTTAATAATGACTTTTTTATGTTATACATGATTTTTGAATAAAGTAATTTATGGATTTGATTAGGAACATAAAAAAATATGAGCTAATCTTATTGGCTAAATCACACAAACACAAAATTTTAAATTAGAATGAAAATGAACTTGAAATTTTCTTAAGACACAAATTTAAGTATTATATAATATTTTAATAATCTTAGATAAGTCATCACTATTTGACTCGTATCATCAACCTCACCATGCAAAATAAAACCTACAATAGCCATACCCAATTGACCCGTAAATGATAACAATCTAAATTTGTACACAATCCAAACTTGAAATGACGAAAGTCGGATGAAGAATAATTAAAAAATATAGAAATGGTATTCTTGGCATATTAAGGACGTCACTAATAAAAACAAACAAATACCTCATATTTTAATTAAAAAAATTATGTAGCTTTTAATTAACCCTATATAGGTCTCATAGTAAATTAAATATTGCTATATATAATTGGAAATTCTTTCATTTAGATAAAATTAGAAATTCTTTCATTTAGATAAAAGTTTATTTAATATCATACCATGTCGATAATTAAATATTGCTATATATAATGGATAGATATAAAAATTTATCCAATTTCACGCAAAATTGGAAAAAAAATATTATTAAAAATAAGGTGAGTGAATAATTCATTATTAAAAATAGGGTGATTGGAATATAAATTCTTAATGACGAATCTGCCCAAAGTGCTCGGGTCGGGTTGCCTCGACCCGAAAAAAATTGACCCGCGACCCAACCTGCGAGTCTAACGGGTCAGGTTGCGAGTCCAACTAGTTTTTTATAAAAAAAATATGTCGGGTTTATGGATCGACCTGCAAATCCAACTAGTTTTTTATAAAAAATTTATATATTAATAAAATTATAAAAAAATATATATTTTTAATAATATTGCGGGTTGCGGGTCGACCCACGATCCATGCGGGTTTAACACGATCCGTAAAATAAAAAATCGATCCACGACCCGAGCAGACCGTGTCGCGGGTCAACCCGCAACCCAAAAAGTACGGACTGGGTCAGTGCAGGTCACGTATGACCCGAACCGTTCTAATATAGACTGCATTTGTAAGACTATACAATATATTTTATTAATATAAGTACTACCAAGATGTTATTTTTACATCATTTTTCGGAATAATAATAATAATAATTAATAACTCGCTATATATAAATCTAAAAAAATGCATTAATTGATGTGCGTTATTTTTTTTTTTTTGATGAAAATTGATGTGCGTTATTAGTGCTACATAAGATTGCTTATAATTGGATTATCTTTGGAAGGACATGTGGATAAATTGTACACTAATAGTGATGCATAGAAAATTGGGCAAATATATTTTTTTAAATGTTAAATAGAGGTTTATGTACCATTCAGGTCCGAACCTCAAAAGTTATATACCAAACCTACATAAAAGGAACTAGTGTGAGAAACAAAATTTAGAAATTTGTAAAAATCAAATCTAATTAAATATACTCTCTCAATTATACTTGCTAATAAAAATAATGGGTCATTAGCCACTGGGTCATTAAAACAATTTTCTTACTAGACACTTTTCCTTCGAGAAGATTGACACTAGAGACTTTAAATGTCATAATTGATACAAAGAATAAGGGCTTAATTTTATTCCGAGGAAGAAGCATTCCAACTCATTATTTTATTTTACTAGGCAAAATGGGTGTGTCTCGCACGCCCAAGATTTACCCAAATTAATACATTACAATGGATTTAATTTTTCTTCAGGATTGAACAATGAACTGATTGCACCTAAAAAAACCTCAAGTTCAAAAAAAAAATACTAAAGAGACATTTTGGATTAAATGAAAGGGGGGAAATTACTTTTCGACAGGAAAGAGAGAAGTGGAAAACAGAACAAACATACGCTAAGCACGAGAGAGAGAGAAGAAGCATCCGAAATTCCGATCCCGTCTTCTTAGCGAGCGAAAGATTTTACAACCACCAACGAAGCTTAGAAGACATCAATACTCTAGCAATTCCCAATCCATAAGATTCTCTTCATTTTGTAAGTGCAAATCTGTGTTTGGCGTGCCTCTCTTTTCTCCATGTAACTTCACAAATTTTACAGTTTCACATATATTTGTTCCAATTTGCAATTTGTGTTACCGAATGGGAAAAAGGGAATCTATCTATTGCATTTTAAATCCAGCTTGAGTAAATCTGGATGTGTTTTGGTTTGATTTTTAGTTCTAGCGAATTTCAGGTGAGGTTTGGCAGTGTAGCAAGAAGTTTGACCTTTGGGAAGATGGCGAGGATTAAGCCTCAGGCTTTGCTGCAACAAAGCAAGAAAAGAAGGCTCATGGTCGCATCAGTCTCACAAAGATCGTCTTCTTCAGCTTAATTGGTTTACTTTCCCTTTATTGTGTGGTATCTACTTTCAAATATCTGTCTTACAGGTGTGTCTGGTGTATTAGATTTTAGTGCTATTTTTCTACCCTTGAATTTTTTATACTTAAGTAATTCAGATTCAATTTATGATATTTTTTTTGCATCACTATTGTTTGCAACTTATGAATCAACTGGAAGAGGAAATGAATCAATATAGTATATCTCAGGAAAAGAAGTAATTTTGTGAAGATCTTATACTAATTCAACATCTAGTTTGACACTATTCTTGCCTTTTATGTCTACTGTCGGGTCAGCTAATCAAGGAGATCAGGCATAATATAATGGGCGCAAGGTAAAAAAAAATTGTCTACCATTTGAATTTGTAGTTACTCAAATATACATATTGATAATATTATAGCATTGTTAATATACTGTAATGTATTTTGTAATCTAGGGTCTTGGAAATCTGAAGGATCATGATGTCCCTAGATATGCAGTGAGTAATTGTTGTTTCATGAAATTTTTTCTGAGTATTGAATTCTCATATGTATGCTATGATTTTCTTTCTTTTTGGGATTACAAGGTACACTCACGATACTTTCTAAATATGAGAGTCAACTTCCAAGAGATTGACCATCAAGTTTGAGTTCACAAAGCAGTATAAGTACAAGTAGATAATAGGAACATGTTTATGTCAGTTAGAACTTTAGATTTCCTATTGCATATTATTTAATGGTTCCCGAGGAATCAAGGTTTGATATAACTGCAAAGTAATGCATTTTCTATTAGGCATCTAGTTTTTGGTTTCTATAGTTATGCTTGGTGTGTTTTGCCACAAAGCAAGAATCAAATCTCTGTCGGTATTTACTCGTGCATCTTTCCTTTTGTGCCTAGATTCAGAAAACATCAAAAGGCATGATAACTGTGGAATTTCTCAAGGATAATTCCCCTGAAAATGTGGATGAATTCATTAATCTATGGTGAGTACATAATACCTCAAGTTTGAGAACTTTGGTTTGTCTCTATTCTAAATGATACTTTTTTAGTATGTTAGTGACATAGTGATAGTTTATCTGCTTAGTTGTTGAGGTGATTCTCAACTGCAATGATCTTCTACTTAGAATCAATGTTGTTTGTCTTTCAAGCCAATGGGAGATCAAATGATGACTAATTTGTTCCTGAATACAAGATGCCTGTTATGAATACAACATGCATGTTCTATAACTGTGATCACATTAAATGATAGCAATTTTTTTGTTAAAGTTTCATACATCATGATAAATAAAATTTATCTATACGATTTACCTTGTTATAACTTTTGTTTGCATTGAAAATGGGAATTTCAAGGGTATGCAATTCCAACGTGTAATAAAGGATTTCATCATACAAGCAGGGGATGTCCATAGCCTTGGAGTTGCTGAAGAATGGATTTCCAGAGGGAAGCAGCACAATGGACGAACTTGACAGGAGGCTAGCTTACTTGTCTTACTTTTCATTCAATGCAGTAATGTTTTATCCTTTAATTTGTCACTTTGAAACAAAGTTATGCTTTCTTGCAGTATGAACCATGAGGCTTTTATGCTTGGGACCTCCAAGAGAAAGCCTAATAAAAAAGGATTGAGCTTTAACATAACCACAACACCTATTCCGGATCTGAATGAAAAACTCAATGTGTTTGGACAATTGTTAAAGAAGTCTGAAGTTGTTCAGGTATGGGAAATTTTAATTTGTATATAAGACTATTTTTTGCTTATGTGAATTATATCTGAAATCACCAGAAAATGACTTTCATTTCATGTGGCTGGTTTTTCTATGTTGTCTAGGTTCATACAGACAGTAGTCAAATTTATTGTATATTTGTGGTTTAGATATCTTTTCTTAATTACGGGTCATGGCATCTTAATTAGCAGTGATGCAAGTCTGAAATTTTTGCTTTTTTGAAGCTAGAATCTCAGCTAATTCATACTTCTATTTTTTTGCAGCAAAGATGTTCAAGTAAATTGCCGCATCTTTGTTGATAATGATGATAATGATGGTTGTTTGGTTAAATAATGGAACTCATCTCCATCTGCCTCCCTTTTCCAAATTGCAAATTACCACCTCTCCCCTTGTTGATAATGATGATAATGATGGTTGTTTGGTTAAATAATGGAACCCATCTCCATCTGCCTCCCTTTTCCAAATTGCAAATTACCACCTCTCCCCTCAAATTTCCACTAAAAATAAGTCTTTGTTCCTCTTTTTTTCCTTTTACCACCCAAAGATCCACACCTAATCTACAATTATAGACGTACACAATTATTGTTTGTCATGAAAAGTTTAAGAATTGCTTTTTTTATAATATTGTTTAATGAAGGCCCCTTTGTCAAGCAAGTTTATGGTTAGCATTTTGTAAACTCCAGTTTGCTTCATTTCTTTGTGTAGTGTGGGGATAAAATAGTTATGTTATAATCAAATGAATATCTATAAAAAAAATTACAAAAACCAGAAAAACTGTGCACCACAAGTTAAATGCAACATATCAGAAACTTGTTCTGCATCACACAATTATGATTATAATATTTGTACTTAATAAGCCCTTTTTGTGGACAGTGAGCAGCAGTGCATTAGAAATCAGATGTATGCAGCTGAAAAAGGATTGCCTATTCTAAAAAAATGTGTTGCTTCCCAAAACAAAAGGATTATTTGCCTACATGTTTGATTTAAGGAATTCTATTGATGTAGGTTCTTTTCCTCATTCTATCTATATTACCTTTGCACATACATAATCTCTCTTATATTTCAAAGTATATTTCCATCTCCGTACATCTTACTAACAGGGATTATCTTGAAATAAACAAATCTAATACATAAATTCTTGCATCTTGGGATAGGATAATAACACATCAATCCCATTTCTGTGGTTATTTGTACTGATAGTATGTACATGTAGATATGTCTATTCTTTTCTAAAAAATCTTCTTATGTTGCTGTTGCTGAGGTCAGGGGTTCTTAGAGCATCACTAACTTAGGGTTCGAGGTCGTACTGGAATGACTTCGATCAACTCTGGTCATTTCCATCTCGAATCCGGAGGTAAGGCTTTCAATTCATCCTTTGAAGAGAACTACTGCGTATTTTGGATAGTATCTAATTGCTAGATACTATTCAACTGAAAAGATCAATCCTTACAGGAAGTTCCAAGTTCATCTCATTCGAAGGTTTCATGTGGGGCTTCTCTATGTTCTGGTAAATCCTATACAACACCTTAGTTGGAGACTTTCAAAAGATCAATAACCTGGTTATTTGTTCATGTGAGAATCATCAATAATCAAGTATATGACAATCCGAGATTGAAGAAAAAAAGTAATCGGAAAATAAGAAACCTATTAACACCTTAAAAAAAATAAACAAACAAACAAATGATCATAAACAAAGTTGAAGTAAGATCCATAAACAAAAAGCAAATACAAACATAAACGAACAATAATATACAACAAATAGCATTCAGAAGTCTGAATGAGAGAAATAATTATACCTGATAGTCATCTCCACTACAAACTCGACCCCCTCGTATTCACCTGCTCCTAAGTCGTCCACCACCAATCATCTCTCTCCAAACGCTCCCATCTCCTTCAGTTCTCCTATCTCTCTCCACCACATATGGAAATCCATAGGCTATATAACCAGGAGAAGCCAATCAAATAAAACAGTGGAAGTGCAGTACGGCTGAGAAAGACAGAGAGAAGAAGAAGACGAACTAAAGAGGCGGCTTAAATTTGGCGGTGGGAGTGCACAATTGCGATTTTGTGAAATCGGCTCTCTCTCCCCCCTAAATTAGAGAGGCAATTTCCTTTTCACATTTGTTAGACTTTTTTTAACATTATGAGTGCTTTTTTTTCTTAAGATTTGCACTGGAGAAACCAAATTTAAATTTTTCTATCCTCCCTCCCTTATCTGATGTGCACATGGGTTTTAAAAAAAATTATTAGTTGTTTCCTTCCAGTACGCACAATCGCACGTAGCCGATTTTGTTGAATTTGTAGATAATGTAATAAATGACAAATCATTCTTACCAATTAACAAGACACTAAAGTAACAAAGTGAATCAAAGGTGGTGTGGTGGTGGCATAACATGGAGATTTCTTGGAATTGTAGTAGCTTACAAAACCAAATGTAATGAAGGTGGTGTTTATGACTAAATCGAAGCAAGGGTAATGAGATAAGTTATTACTTTAGATAAGTTATTACTTTAGATAAGTCAACATTGATGGCTTGAATTTTCAACAATGGCAACTTCATTAATTTGCCACTTCACACATAAGTTTATATATGTGTATATATTTTTATAGTTGTACATGACCATATATATAAACCAATTACAAAAACGTACTTGCAAACTTACATGTATATTTATCATGATCATTATGTTTATATGGATAAATACCGATCGCTTAATAAATCTTATTCCTTTTTTTTAATTTAATAATCCTTACGAGATCATGCCAAGTATACTCTTATATATTCGGGTGATTTGAGCATTTAGGCGGATTATATATCATGCCTAAAATCTTATTAATTAGGAAGCGGAATAAAATAAATTGTAACGACTTAATAATTATTATAATATACTGAAATTGAAGGTGGAAATATTACTTTTTATTAAATGTAAAATTAAAAAAAGAACACAAATAGATAAAATCATTAGGTAATAAACCAATTTTATCATATCAAAAATCTATACAAAAATTATCCAAAATTGGCACCACTCGTAAACATACACCACCGGGATCGGATTTGATTTGTGATTTATGCAGTCCATCAATTTTTTTCATTGAGCATCGAAGTTGAATTTTCGAGCTTATTCAACAATGATTAACAAATATAAAATTTAGCTTGTATTATACGTTGGAATTTGTTCATATTGTTGGACATTATGTAGCAGACGGGATCGGAACTTGTGTATGATTATCACAAATTTGTTCCTAATATTAAATAATATTAGGACGTAAACTTAATTAGGCAAGAGGCAAGATAACATAGGTCTTCTCAATAATCCAAAAAATTCTACTATTTCCTAAATCTGAAATCACTCAGCAAAGTAATTAAAAGTGAGGAAAGCCCTAACCTGGATGTGAAATTACAACCCAAATGAACCAGATCGACATGCCAAAAGAAAGAAAGGCAGAATAGGAAAAAAAAATCAATTGAGAGGGAGGAGGTCAAACCGTTCAGCTTTAGAGACGATTTTTTGGACTTTGACGAGGCATAGAAGATAGCCGACGGTGAAGAATTCTTTCTCCCCGAGTTCGTCGTTCCGTCCTGATTCTCCATCTCTGGTTAAATTGAGAACTCCAAGTTAAAAACGAACTTAAATTGAGAAGGACAAGTTCAAACCGATCAATTTTTTTAGACAAATATGAAATTGAAAAGGAGAAGTTCATGCCGATCAATTTTTTGAGACGGATGTGTAGACTTCAACGAAGCAGATAAGATAGGCCAGCGGTGAAGGATTCTGTCACCCGAACCCGTAGTTCCGGCCCGATTCTTTGTGTGTTTGATGCGGTAGATAAGATATGTCGGCGGTGGACGTTTCTTTCTCCCGAGTCGTTCCGTCTTGATTCTCTCTCAATTCCTGCCCAAGGCTATTTATATAAGGACGCTCAAGGAGCCAAACACAATTTGTCCTCTTCATTGTGTGCGGCCGTTTTTTTTTTAAATTAAACAATTTCATAATTTCATAATGTATACAAAGTCAGCAAATCAAAGTATAATGTGAAAGCAAAGACAAATTCTCCTCTTGTCATTATAACATTATAAAGATAGTGTGTGGCTGTTTTTTGGAAAACAAGTCAGCAAAGACGGCCACCGCAATCATTGAGTCATAAATGCAATCATTCAATGAGTTAACGGCCGCAATTTGAATACTTCGTAAACAACATCAATTAGCACAAACCATATTTATTTTATTTAACATATCAACTTCCACCAATCACAAATCAGATTTACACATTATCACGCTTGTTTAGCATTGATTTATCTGATTACTGTTCATGGAGGATCCTCCCTTTTATAGGATTATAGATTTTGCTTGACGAATACAGTATTACTTTTGATATTTGATTTGTAATAAATATTATTGAAATTGTTTATTGATAGTTTATCATGAAGGGAGATGAATATAGAAGACCAGAAGAGTATCTTTGTGATTGTATTGTATTTGCATATACATGATGTCGTACACGTTCTCACATGCCCGATAAATGTGTTGTTGGGTGCTCTTATGAATTTTTAGTGCTTGTTTGGTTGAATGAGGGAAATATGATTAGTAGGAATTCAAATCACGGGAATTTAAATTTCTGGGAATTGTAATTCATTGAATTTGCAAAAAAATATTTGGTTAAAATTCTTTATGTAGGAATTAATTCTCTTCATTTTGTTTGGTTGGAAGTTAAAATTCATGGAAATTTAATTAAAATTACGTTAACAACTCTTATTAATTAAAATCAATAACTTGACTTTTGGGTAAATAAGAGATTGGCAAGTTAAAAATTAAAAAATAAAAAATAAATTTGAAATAAAAATGGTGGAATTGGAACTTACCTACCTCCAGCATGGTAATTGCAATTCCCCCATTTTGGAGGAAATGCAATTCATGTGAATTTAAATTCATGTGTTTTTTGTCAATTAATTTTCAACCAAACACATATACTTACTTCTACTTCCTGGGATATTTAAATTCATGGGAATTTCAATGGAAACCAAACGAGCACTTAGAGTCTTTTGTCGGAAACCACCCGTATAATAGGCCATATTAGAGAAAACCACCCGTCCAATAACAAATTACCGCAAACCACCCTAATGATGGTCTCTGTTTGCCAAGTACCACCCGTTCCCATTTTACCGTCTAAAAACCGTTAAATATATACAATTACAACTTTACCCCTCTAATCTTTATAATAAAATAATGTTAGTATTCATTTTAAGAGGAAAGTAATAAAATAAATGTTTTAATCAATAAAAAAAATAAAAAATGTTCAAAAGGCTACAACTTTTCTGAACTCTTCTGGGCAGATCTGATTCCTTTGCCGACGGTGAAGAATTCGAACTCTTCTCTGAGTCCATCGTTTCATCTTCACTATCTAATTCTGGATCTGATTCTTGCCGGCGATGAAGAATTCGAACTCTTTCTCCGAGTTTGTTCGTTGTTCCGTCCTCACTCTCTGGTTTTGAATTCTTCTCTGAACCCGTCATTCCTTCCTCACTTTCTGGTTTTGATCTATTTCTTCGAGTCTGTCGGCGTTCCGAGTTTGTTCATCATTCCGTCCTCACTCTCTGGTTTTGAATTAGTTTCGAATTTTTTTGCTCAGAATTCGTTCGGCGATGAAGAATTGATTAGGGAGAAGAATCGATTTGGTTTTTAATCTGGATGGAGTTGAGAAGAAGCCCTTGAACAAGATGGAGAAACTTCGACGGAAAGAATTGATTAGGGAGAATAATCGATATGTCTTTGACGAGGCAGAGAAGACTTCGACGAGGCAATTGAATGAGTTTTTTCTTGTTCTAGTTCCTTCGTACGTCGGCGGTTCTGGTTCCGTTCTCTTCTTCTTCTGTCTGTTCTGGTTCTGAGTTTCAAAAAATGTTCAAAGGAACCAGATCTGGGCTTGGTCTCGCTGTGGTGTGGCGGGCAGATCTGGGTTTGGTCTCGCGCGGGCAGATCTAGGCAGGTGGTGTGGCGGGGTCGAGCACAAAAACACAAATCCGGAACCAGCAGGGTCGAGCGAGGGAGGTGGTTCGAGGTTGGGCTCATATGCGTGCTCGGGTGCACAGATCTTGTTCAGGAGGGCTTGTTTAGAGCAGCCCGTTCATGGCTGAAGCAAAGACAGAGGTTGAAGGTGGATATGGAGGCTGATTGAAGATGGAGGCACTCTGGGGATAGGAGATTCATGTTTCTAGGTTTTAATTAGGAATTTCTAGATAGAGGGGGTATATTTTAATTAGGAATTTTAGTAAGATGGAAGCAAAACAAATTTAGTTTGATTTTGAATTAAAATAAAATAAATTAGGAATTTTAGTTTAATTTTGAATTTAAATAAAAATAAAATAACGCATCTAACGATTTGATAACGGAAGTTCGAGGGCGGGTGGTTAATTGTTAACGAAAATAGGTATAAGGGTGGTTTGCGGTAATTTGTTATTATACGGGTGGTTTTCTCTAATATGGCCTATTATACGGATAATTTCCGACAAAAGACTCTAATTTTTATGTCGTCTCACGACACAATACCATTCATAAACTACAATACAAACAATGATAAAGAGGTTGGCCGGAAGTGGCTAATTGTTTTCAATGGCCATAGCTAGGTGTATGTTTGCAATTGATTATTATCCATGTTCATAAGCTGAATAACGTTACTATTTATTGGTAATTGATCGATATCATATGAGATATAGCAAACCCAAAATACATGTTTTCTAATAACTTTTGGTTCAATCAATGCCGCTCTATCTCCATATATAATCATCTCGTTATAAATTCCTTGTAAGTGTTGAAAATCATGTTTTTTTTCTTTCGGTCAAGGACACTATATATAAAAATTGAACCGGTAACTTCTAGATATTATCCTTGAAGACTTAACTGTTTGACTAAATATATTCTATGTCTATGCATAATTATGTCGTTGCAGGGGATAAATTCTCTCGATATAAATTCCTTGTGAGTGTTAAAAGTCTTGGGGCCATTTCACTTGTTGATATAAAGTAGTTTTTGGGTAAAAAATTATATTTTTTTATCTTGAAAAATATAAAAATTAAAGAGATATGCACGGATTTAAAAAGTGTTAAAAGTGATTTTTGCGTCGCCTTCGAAAGCGTTCTCCGGTAACCGTGAAAAGTAGTTTTGGAAGAATAGTAGAACAAGGCCAAGTTCACTTACATAAAAATACTTTTCTTTGCTTTCGAACGTAATCTCTGTTTTTGTTGGCACGTTAAATACCAATACCTAAACGAAAGTGTCATAAAAATCATATTCATGCTCTTTTTAAAATTATAGGAAAGCCCATGTCATCATGTAATACATTTAAATAATTATTAACATACTAGAATGAAATCTTTGTGCACCTCCCCACTATTTAATTTAAATGATGTACGTCATGTTTGAAAGTGAGCTCTTTGTGCACCTCGTGAACTTTGAACCGGTTTAGACGGTTCAAAAATTTTCGTTTTTAGTTCGATTTCAATAAAAACAAAAGTTTGCTAAAAAAAAATAAAAACAAAAGTTATGGCTACGTATCTTCTTGGGATTTAAGAGAAATCAAAACCTAAGTAATTTTCTTACTTTTTAAGATGAAATTCCTTACCGCCAATTCGACCCTTCGAAAGTCCTATATACAATTTGTCATCAACTAATCCATCCGATTAAATAACCGTATAGTTTATCTTTTGTTGTCTAAATTCCACCCTCTTCATGGACGCACACTTGAGCAACGGTTAGAAATTAGCCGTTGGGATCCAATTTGGGATTTTTCTTTGGAGGTTTCGTACACGATGTAACCCCCATGTCACATAATAGTTGTCGACCCCCTAAAAAAGACAGTCAGTTAAATTTGGATTCGCTCTTGTTCGTTTTGAAAATGTGGTTCGAGGAACCGACAATTTCACCAACTAACCGGACAAACCGAGACTTTTAGCCCTTGGAACTGCCGGTTTTTCCGGTTCAAACCGGCCCAACAAGCCCTTGACTACAAAGTAAAAAGAACTTTACCTAAACCGACAGTTTGGTCAACCGTCGATTCGAGCCTTCTCAAACCATCAGTTCAACGATTTGAGGTTTGGCCAAACCGAAACCTAAACTTTATTAGGTTCAAACCGACAATTTAGGTTCAGGTTCTTGTCTAGTTCGGGTTTGTAGACACATGTATTAGATTATGTCACTGATGTGGCAAGAGTAGCTTAGGTGGAATAAGTCACTTATGTGGCGTTTTATTCTCTTGTGTAGTTAGTCGGTAGCTTGCTTGTATATATACTCTACTCAGTTAGCTTGTTAGTAAGCTTCCTGAATGAATAACATAGAAATTCCCCAAATATTTTTCCCACTCTTTAGTTCTAGCTCTACTTGAGCATTTGTCAACATGGATCAAGATTGATCAATTGTTCTTCCGTTTGTTTGTATAGTTGTGATCTTGGATCTCTGTTCAATTAATACAGAGATTTTATATGGTATCTAAGCGTAGGAGCTTATTATAGCAAGCTTAAGAAGCTATGGGATGAATTGCAGACTATAGAAGGCATTCCAATTTGTTCTTATGGTGTGCTTGCACAATGTGCTTGTAATTTGATGAAGAGAATGGTAGAAAAGGAGAATACGTTGAAGCTCATGCAATTTTTGATGGGACTTTCAGATGCTTATGAGAATGTTCGCAACTATATTCTCTCACTGGATCCTCTACCAAATTTGAACAAAGCATACCAAACAGTGATGACAATTGAAAGACAGAAAGATGTAACCGGAGGCACAAGATCTGAGCATGATGTCTTGGCTATGAATAGGCATGGAGGTTATAATCAGAACAGGAATGGAGGAAGTAGTAGCTCTAATGGCTATGGAAACAAGCAAGGAAATTCCAGTTCTGGCAGAGAAAACAAGAAGGCCAAAAGTGACAGGAAGTGTGGATATTGTCAAGAGATAGGACATGTGCGAGAGAATTACTTCAAGCTAGTTGGTTATCCAGATTGGTGGAAAGGCCCTTAGAATCAGGGATCAGGAAAGATCATGGCAGTTGTGCAAGGAGAGACTGATGCACAGTACGACACACCCATGGATGATGATGAAAAGATTGATGGAAAGTTTGAAACTGCTTTAATTAATGTTGTGGTAAACAGGGTTATGAAGATAATGAAAGGGAAGATGCCAACTGATGAAGGTACAAGCAATGGATATGTGAACGCCATTAGATTTGCAAGTACGTTTGAACATTCCCATTGTTTAAACATACAAAATAATAGGACCATAGTCACTTGGATAGTTGATTTAGGTGCTACTGATCATGTCTCATATGATAAAACTATCTTTAGTAATATGAGATTACTTGGAAAACCTATTAAGATAGGTTTGCCTGATGGAACTACACAAATGGTAGAACATTGTGGTACTGTGCAGGTTACAAGGGATCTGGGGCATGGTTTTGTATAATGTGTTGTATATGCCAGTATTCAAGCACAATTTGATTTCAGTGTCACAATTGCTTAAGAATGGAAAGCATGAATTTGTCTTTGGCATGCATGGCTGCGTGTTACAGGACCCTACGAATGATAGAGTGATTGCTTCTGGAAAAAGGGATGGAGGTCTATACAGGATTATGGAAAGAAGATTAGAAGACTATTTCAGAGAAGACAGTGTTAAGAATAAAGTTGTTGATTTGTATCATGGAAATACTTCTTCACAGGTTACAAATACAATATCTTTTATTAAAACATCAATTGATGTATCTCATGCTAGGCTAGGACATGTGTGTTTGTCTAAGCTAAAGCATGTACCTAACAGTGGTTGTTCACTGTTGGACACTTTTGACTGTGATGTTTATGTGCTAGCTAAACTTCATAAACAACCTTTTGATGTTAGTTCTTCACATGCTACAAAAGTTTTTGAGCTTGTTCATATGGATGTTTGGGGACCTTTTAAGGTACCAACATATTGTGGTGCAAAGTATTTTTTTACTGTCTTAGATGGTTACTCAAGGGCGACATGGGTGTTCTTGTTGAATAACAAGGAACAATTATATGAGAAGATAGCTCATTTCTTTGAGTATGTGGAAACACAATTTCAGACCAGGATTCAGAAGCTCAGAACAGATAATGGAACAGAATTTGTTTAGAAAAGGGTCAGAGATTTGTTGCTTAAAAAGGGGTTGTTCATCAAAGATCAGCTCCCAGAGTTCCACAACAGAATGGGAGAGTGGAGCGTAAGCATAGGCATTTAGTAGAGACTGCTCGTTCTATGAGAATACATGCAGGTTTGCCTTACATATTTTGGGGGTGATTGCATTCTCTCGGCAACATATTTGATCAATTTGATGCCATCTTCATTGTTACAGTTGAAATCTCCATTTGAGATGTTACATAATAAGACTCCTTGGTATGATAACTTGAGAGTACTTGGTTGTTTATGTTATGTTTTGGAGCCAAAGATAGCCAGGACCAAGTTTGATCCTACATCAAGTAAATGTGTGTTTTTGGGGTATCCTTCGGGCCAAAAGGCATACAAAGTGCTTGATTTGACAACAAACAGAGTATATGTTGCTAGGCATGTTGTTTTCAAGGAAATAAAATTTCCTTTTAAAGAACTAGTGGCTCATAACAAGTCAGTTTCACATTCATTGCCTCTTGTTGATCTTGATGATGATGTTTACAGAGAAGATGTTTTATTGTCAACTCCTCAACATAGCACACATAATCAGGATTATGGTGTTGTTGAGGATTCTGTTATACCTAATACAGAACAAATTCTTGCAGAACAAGATCGAACAGAATCAAGTTCAGTACCAGTTTCTGTTGAAGAGGTGGTTCCTGCTATTCAGGTTAGAAGGTCTGAAAGAGTCACAAAGGTACCAGCTCGTTTTGATGATTTTATATGCAAAAATTTGCGTGCACAGCATGTGTCTAGGAAGGAGGATTCAATGTCATAAGTGATGATGCTCAAAATGGTAAAGTAAGAAGTGGGCCCGGGGTACGAGGAGCATACAGACCCAACGGGCCTCCCGGATGATCCTGGGGCCCACAACCATATCCACCTTTTATTTTAACAAGATTCCTACCCCCGCGAGGTCCTCCGAAACCTTGGAACGAGGTCTGCACCTCGTAACCGACTCTACCAACACGCCCGCCCACCAGAACCACTCAGCTAGCGCCACTCTCCCAAGCCAATCACAAGCTGCCTCTCCGCTAGACCAATCAGAGCCCTTGATCTCGGGCGTCCCACATCGGACAACGATCAGAACTCGACTCCCCAATCCTCTATAAATAGAGGAGAATCTCGTATGAAAAAGGGGTCGAAAAACATCTTGAACTCAAGAACTATCTTGCTCGTTGAAGATCGACGTGATCGAAACATCGTCAAAAGGCCTCGCTATAGACAAGTGAAGTCCACAAAAAGACTTCAAGTCTCACAAAGTTCCTACTCACACCAAAGATCTCGCTACACCATCTTGCAAGCCGCCTACACCTTGCTCTCATTCACAAAAAGACTTCGTTGCCCGATCTCGCAAGTCGTCAACACCGTCCCGCTAGATCAACCTCGCTCAAAATGTCAAACAAGCAATACTTAGAATTGTCTAGCCATTAGGAGATCTCGAACATTGTTAGGTCGAGATCTCGAATAATCGTAGGAGATCTAGGGTGTAAACTTCCAAGCGTTTGTAACCTCGTCATATTGTAACCTCGTTGTAAAGAAAATCATAAATAAAGAAGCAAGGTTTCGCACAATCGAATATAATAATCTCGTGTCTTGTCTTTTAGCGAATGCGTCATTTCGGGTTTCATCACTGGCGCCGTCTGTGGGAACTTCTTCATCCTAAGTAGTTCCTCGATTCGTGCAAACCTTAGCTTCGATTCCCTCAAAATGGCTTGCCCAAACAATTTCTTCCCTCAACACCCCGACAACATGCCAGAAACTACGCAATGGACAGCCGCGGGGCCTCCGGGCTGCCCGTTCGTGGTCCCTCCGGGGTGGACGTACGCCGCCCTGCAAAATCCATTCCCATTCCAAGGCTTCGAGCAGGGCGGCGCGCCCCCGAACCCATATCCCTACCCGGCTTATGGGCAATACCAGCAGGGCTTCGCCCCTTCGTACGTCCCCTATCCCCCCCAGGGTGAGCCGCACTCCGAGTACGTACCCGCGTACGTCCCTAGGCGTGCGCCGGAACCCGAGTCCTCCACCAACGACTTGTCAACAGAGACCCCTCCCCGAGATCCCATGCAGATCTCGCGGTCTCGATCGCAACGATCGAGGCTGCAGGAGCCAGAGTTGTCCGAAACAGTGGGGAGCGCGATGCACTATCCGAGGTCTCGATCGCACAATTCGAGGCCACCGCCCCAGAATCAGGAGGAGGCCAAGATCACCTCCCCATTCATGGACGCGATCCGAAACGCGCCCATGCCCAAGGGCTTCTTAAGGCCACAAATTGGGCTTTATGACGGCTCAGCGGACCCCGAGGAGCACGTAAAACACTTCGCGGTCCAGATGAACGTCAACGCCTACAATGACGCGATATTCTGCCGGGTTTTCCCAACCACCCTGGAAAAGGCCGCGTTGACATGGTTCTCAAGTAAGAAGGTCGGCTCCGTGACCTCGTTCGCCCAGCTGTGTGATTCCTTTGTCACTCACTTCAGCGGCTCCAGGAAGCGCAAGAAGAACATGCGGGATCTCCACGGAATCGAGAAGGGGGAGAGCGAGTCCTTGGGCGCCTTCTTCACAAGGTTCACGACCGCTGTGGCAGAGATCGCGCACGTCGACGAGTCGTCGGTGCGCGACACCCTCATGTGTAACCTGCGCATCGGGGATTTCAAGAACCGCATTTTCTTGAAGAATCCGGAGACGTACGAAAGCCTGTGCGCCCGGATCACGGCACAAGTATACGCCGAGGATGCCGCCAACCAGAACTCGCGACCACGAACTGACAAAGAGATCGTCGCTGAGGCAAAGGGGAAGGCAAAGGCGGCCGCGCCGGCTGCGCGCGATGCGTATGTGACGCAGGCACATAACCCCAACCCCAACAACAACAACAACAGAAACAACAATAACAATTGGAACAACAACAACAACAACAACAATAATAACCGGAACAACAACCGCGGCGGCGGCGGCGGAGGTTGGAACTGCTTTGGCGGAAAACCACGGGGTTATCGAGGCAAGGGGGGCCCGCGTACAATCCAAATGAAAAGGGTCGCGCCAACCCCGCGTCAGGAGCCAACCTCGAGCCGCAAGGCCCGAGTCGGGCCCAGGCTAACAACAACAACAACGTCGAGCAGCAGGCGCCCGCGAAGCAGGCCCGGTCTGGACAAGCGACGACGCCCGATGGCTACATCCATACCATCTCGGGCGGACCATCACCGGCTGGGTCAAGCCAGGCAGGGCGGAACAGATACGCGAGGGAAAGCCATCATGAGCCCTCGGTATTTAGCGTCGCACAAACCTCGCGCGCCCACGTAGGTTTGTCCTTCTCGTCCGAAGATGCCGAGGGGCTTCACATGCCACACTCCACCCCTTGGTGGTCCACGCTCAAATGGGCTCGAAGATGGTTAAGCGAGTGCTGGTGGACACGGGATCCTTAGTGGACATCACGTACTATGGCGCGTTCGAGCAATTGGGCATCTCTGAGACCTCCTTGAAGCCCTACGTTGGGAGACTCACCTCCTTCTCGGGAGACGAAGTCGACGTGGCAGGACTCATCGACCTCTGGATGACGCTAGGCACCGGATCCACCAGGAGGACCTAGATGGTGGAGTTCACGGTGGTACGCCTGCCTTCGGTGTGGAATGCAATCATCGGGAGGGTCTCCCTGATGAAGTTCCAGGCGGTAGTTTCTATCTATCACCTGAAGATGAAGTTCTCCGTCGATGGCGGGGTTGGAGAGGTAAAGGGCAATCAGGAGGAAGGTCGCGTTTGCTACGCGACCTCTGCAAAACAAAAGTACCCGATATTCATGGTGGAATCCCCCGGCGAGGCCGACCTCGAAGTCCAGGATTTCACAGTCCCCACTCCAGAGCAAGAAAGAAGGGTGATATCCCCTTTCGAGAGCGAGTCCGAGAAGATCTACCTCGGGGAATGCCTCTCGGGGGCGTCGGCGACGTCGCTAGAAGCCTTGCTCGCCGGGTCCCGCGACGTGTTCGCTTGGACTGCGAAGGACCTCCGAGGTGTCCCGCGGACCGTGGCCCAGCACTCTTTGAACGTCGATGTCACCACTCGCCCCGTGGTGCAGCGACGAAGAAAAATGAACGAAGAAAGGGCGAGCGCCACGAATGACAAGGTGGCAAAATTGCTGGTTGCAGGGTTCATACGCGAGGTTCAATACCCCCAGTGGTTGTCCAACGTCGTGCTTGTCAAAAAAGCCAGCGGGAAGTGGAGGATGTGCGTCGATTTCAAGGACCTCAACAAAGCATGTCCCAAAGACAATTACCCCTTGCCCTTGATCGACGAGCTCGTTGACTCAACCGCAGGTCACGGGGTTTTAAGCTTCCTCGACGCATACTCGGGGTACAATCAAGTCCTGATGAACCCGGGAGAAGAGGAGGAAAAGTCCTTCATCACCCAGCGGGGCACCTATTGCTACAAAGTCATGCCGTTTGGGCTGAAGAACGCGGGGGGCACCTTTCAGCGCCTCGTCGACCGCGTCTTTAAGAACCATCTCGGGCGGAACGTGTCGGCATACGTCGACGATATTGTCGTCCGGAGCAAGACCCCTGAGGAGCACCTGGTCGACCTCGCTGAGGTCTTCGCCACTCTCAGGCACAACCGTCTCAGCCTGAATCCCGAGAAGTGCGTCTTCGGCGTGTCGTCGGGCAAATTTTTAGGCTTTATGATTAGTGAGCGCGGCATCGACGTAAACCCTGCCAAGGTCGAGTAGATCCTCTCAATGAGGTCACCACGGTCCCGCACCGAGGTGCAACGACTTAACGGTGCCGTCAACTACCTGGTGAGGTTTTGCTCCCGCTTGGCGGAGAGGTCTATGCCCTTTTTTGCAGCTCTCAAGCAGAATGACAAGTTCGTGTGGGATGAGAGGTTGGAGCTCGCTTTCTCTGAGCTCAAGGCCTTCCTGTCGAAGTTCCCCACCCTTTCGCCCCCGTTGGCGGGCGAAGACTTACAACTTTATGTGGCTGTCAGCCCCGAGACGGTCAGCGCGGTGCTAACCAGAAAGGTCACGCACCTAGTTTACTTCGTGAGTAGCGTGCTCCATCCTGCGGAGCAGCGCTATTCCCCAGCAGAGAAGATGGCGCTGGCAGTTGTGACAGCCGCAAGACGCCTACGCCCTTACTTCCACGCGCACCCCATCCAGGTCCTGTCTGACCTCCCACTTCGACAAATCCTCCACCAGCCCGCCCTCTCCGGGAGAATGACGAAGTGGGCAGTCGAGCTCTCCGAGTTCGACATCAGCTACCTCCCAAGGACCGCCATGAAGGGACAGGCCCTCGCTGACTTCATGGTGGAGGTCACCTTCCCTGAGACAGAAACGAGCTCGGAAGAATGGAAGGTGTTCGTTGACGGCTCACGATGTGACGTCGGGGGTGGGGCTGGCGTATTCCTCGATGGGCCCTCGATCGAGACGGAGTACTCACTTAACTTCGCCTTCGACGCCACCAATAACGAGGCCGAATATGAATCCATGATCGCTGGAATCGAGATGGCACTCCTTAGTGGGGCCCGAAAAATCAAGGTCTACACCGACTCCGAGCTGGTGGCGCGCCAACTCAACGGTCAGTACGACACCAGAACAGGGTTCCTGCCCGCGTACCGAGAAAAGGTCAAAGCCTTGGTATCGTGCCTGGAAACCGTCGCGGTTGAGTCCATCCCGCGAACCTCGAACACCAAAGCAGATGCACTTGCGAGGTTAGGATCCGCCCTCCCCCTTGAAGTGGGGAACCGCGTGATGGTAGAGCGAAAACTCTCGCGGAGCGTGAACAGCGAGGTTCTATCTGTCACCGCGGGGGATTGGAGGATCCCGATAACACGGTATGTGGAGAGCGGAGTCCTCCCAGAGGACCCCGCACAGGCCAGGAAGCTGAAAATGCAGGCGGCGCGATATTGCGTCATAGGTGGCTGCCTTTATCGCCGAGGCTACGCCGAGCCCAATCTATTGTGCGTCCCGACCGAATCCACGGAGCACATCCTATATGAGGCCCACGAAGGGGTCTGTGGCGGCCACCCTTTCGCATAAGATCGCTCACTTGGGGTACTTCTGGCCCACCCTCCGGCAAGACGCAAGGGACTATGTCCAGCGGTGTGATGGATGTCAAAAACACGGTAACCTCTTGCACGCCTCGACCTCGCAGCGTCGCTCCATCCACACGCCGTGCCCCTTCGTGATGTGGGGGATGGACATCCTCAGCCCCTTCCCCAAGGCCGCCGGTCAGGTGCGGTATATCCTGGTCATTGTCGACTACTTCACAAAGTGGGTTGAGGCACAAGCAATGGCGAAGATCACGGAGACCAAGGTTTGCGACTTTCTGTGGAAGAACCTTGTCTGCCGCTTCGGCGTTCCCATGACCATCATGACCGACCATGGCCCCCAATTTGATTGTGAAGAGACTCGGACATTCTGCTCAGACCTGGGCATAACCCTCAAGTTCTCCTCCGTGGCCCATCCTCAGTCCAACGGCCAGGTAGAGAACGTCAACGCCCGCATCCTGTCCGATCTAAAGAAACGACTGGGCATGGCACAAGTTCGTTGGGCAGAGCTTCTCCCACTCGTCCTATGGACATACCGCACCACCGCGCGCCGCGCGACCGGAGAAACGCCTTTCACCCTAACCTACGGGGCGGAGGCCCTAGTCCCGGTAGAAACCCTGGTCCCGTCAACAAGGGTGTTCGATTTCGATAAAAAAGAGAACGAGGCCAATCTCAGGGTCGAGTTGCTCTTCCGCTACGAGCAACGCGAAGTGGCCGACCTTCGCTCCAGGGAATACAAGCGTCGCGTGGCCGTCTACCACAACAAGAAGGTGAGACCTCGGTTCCTGTCCACAGGCAATCTCGTCCTGAGGAGAACCGAAGGTGGCAAACTAGACCCCAACTGGGAGGGGCCATACATCCTCGGCGAGGAGGTCGCTCCCGGAGCTTTTAAGCTCAAAGACAACGAGGGGCGTACCCTCAGCAAGACATGGAACGTCGACCGTTTAAAGAAGTATTTTGTGTAAACTCTCTGAACTCCGTTACCTCTTCTTGTGAATAAAGGGTTATGGAATTTTCAAAATCTCTTTCAAAAATAAAAACTTCGGGTTTTAAATCCATCCCTCGCTTCCCGCTTGGGGTTGAAGAATTTCGATAAATCCAAACCTCGCTTCCCGCTTGGTGTTGGAGAATCTCGTTAAATCCAAACCTCGCTTCCCGCTTGGGGTTGGAGAATTTCGTTAAATCCAAACCTCGCTTCCCGCTTGGTGTTGGAGAATCTCTTTAAGTCCAAACCTCGCTTCCCGCTTGGTGTTGGAGAATCTTGTTAAGTCCAAGCCTCGCTTCCCGCTTGGTGTTGGAGAATCTCGTTAAGTCCAAACCTCGCTTCCCGCTTGGTGTTGGAGAATTTCGTTAAGTCCAAACCTCGCTTCCCGCTTGGTGTTGGAGAATTTCGTTAAGTCCAAACCTCGCTTCCCGCTTAGGGTTGGAGAATTTCGTTAAATCCAAAGCTCGCTTCCCGCTTGGTGCTAGAGAATATCTTTAAGTCCAAACCTCGCTTCCCGCTTGGTGTTGGAGAATCTCTTTAAGTCCAAACCTCGCTTCCCGCTTGGTGTTGGAGAATCTCGTTAAGTTCAAGCCTCGCTTTCCGCTTGGTGTTGGAGAATCTTGTTAAGTCCAAGCCTCGCTTCCCGCTTGGTGTTGGAGAATCTCGTTAAGTCCAAACCTCGCTTCCCGCTTGGTGTTGGAGAGTCTCGTTAAATCCATCCCTCGCTTCCCGCTTAGGGTTGGAGAATTTCGCTAAATCCAAACCTCGCTTCCCGCTTGGTGTTGGAGAATCTCTTTAAGTCCAAACCTCGCTTCCCGCTTGGGATTGGGGAAACTCGAACAAAATGTGCGAAGTCCGAGCGAGGCTCGGGACCTCGACAAATTCTTGTGAAGATCTGGGCAAAGCTCATAGTCTTGGTACGAAATCAGAAACACCCGATGTGTCCCGAGTGCCACAGTAGTCGTGACACTCGGACGATGGGGTTTGGTAAACATGTGCAAACATATGCAAGTAAACTAGAACAGACAAGCAATCGTGAGGTAAGGAGAATGACATAAAAAGTTGGGGCACGTGTGCCCAGATGTTTAATTACAGGCCCCGCAGGGCCACCAACAAAACAACAAAAATAAAAAGAAAGAGACGAGCCAGCATCCTTCAAATCTTTGGGGCTTCAGCGACGGGGCCTTCAAGAGATTCCGGGGCAGGAGGAGGTGTCGTGGACGGCTGGGACTTCAGCACATCTGCCGCAGGCTGAGGATCTATAGCGGCGACTTCCGGGTCTCCCTGAGCGGAGTCTGCCAGGATAGGCGCCCCATTGGCCACAGTTCCGTCCTTGTTGAGAAAGAATTCGCACTCTCCCTCAGGCTCTTCCCCGTCAAGTTCCCCCATAGTCTCCTCGTAGTTGGGGATGAAGAACTTGATGCGGGGGTCGATATGCCCGTACTTCGCAACCGCCTGTTTGATCCCCATCCGGACGGACTGGTGGAACATCTTCCTCACACTTTCCACCATCTCAGCCTGAAAAGCCTCGGACTTCACATACCTGGGCCCTTCGGCTTCCACCTCCTCGCTAAGCTCAACAACACGCCGTTGGAGCCTGGTAATCTCCTCCTCAACTTTCTGAAGCTCCGCCTCCTTTTCTCTGAAAAATTGGTGCTCCGCGGACAGCTGCTCCTTGAGCTTTGCGACTTCGCCCTTGAAGTCCCCGTTCTCTTCCTTCAAGTTCTTAGCCTCCTCCTTCACCTTCCCCAGCTCCTCCCTGACCCTCGTGGCGGCCTTGGCCTCGTCCGCCGCCGCGACCTCCGTGGCGCGAACGCGTCTCTCAGCCTCTGCGAGGCTTTTTCCCCTCTTCTCAATCTCAGCGTCCCGCTCTTGGAGCCTCGCCTCCATCCTATCCATATTCCTATGGAGGAGGACGACGCGACCGCAGTTATAGTTCGCGAAGAAGGTATTCTGAAGCAATAGAAGAGCACGTTAAAACAAGAACAAAAATAATAAAGCCAATCAAGAAAAAAAACACGAAAGAGCAAGACATACCATCGCGGAGTAGCGGAGGATCTCGTCGTTAAGGGCTGCCTCCGAGAGGTTGTTGGCCCATGCAACCTCGTCGGCCCAAGCTGACATGTCCCAGTCTTGGGACACGCCCCGGGAAGGACCGGGGCAATGGAACTTCTCGGCAAGAGGCCCGGTGACCGAGATAACTCGGCTCTTCGAACCAGGGCGCCCGACCATCTCGCCCCCTGGGGTTCCCCCTTGACCATCCCCCTTTTGCTTCTTCCTCTTCTCTCCACGAGGAGACTCCGTGCCCTTTCTCTTGGACCCGGCTTTGTCACCAGACCCTCGGGAGTGTTGGGACGACGTTCTGGCAGCGTCCCCCTTCGTCGACCCCCCTCAATCTTCTTCGCCTCAGACGCCTTCAACGTCGGGACTGGGGCCTTCGGCTGTGAGGCAAGGGGCCTCGCTTGCGAGGTCGGCTCCTTTATGACGACTCCACGTTGGCCTTGGGGTCTCGGAGCGTTGGAGGAAGAAGTCACAGGCCTTTTGCCCTGTGACTTCGCGGTAAGAGCGCCAAGTAGGTCCACTGTAAAAACAAAAAAGGCATAAAAGTTAGGAAAGAAAAAAAACAACGAATTAGCGAGGTTCATAACCTCGCTTCCCAGCAACGAAAGGAAGAAACAATCAGGAAAGAGATTGAATACCCTCTCTGCCCTCGCTAGGGGGGAGGCTGAGACTCAGGCCGGCCCGCTCAAGTCGGTCCTGAGAGAGATACACCTGGTACGGTGTCGGACTCGCTGTGGCGTATCGGGCCTTGATGGCTTTGAGCTCGTCAACCGTGTGCGGGCACACGCACCGAACAAAGGTGCCTGGCACCACGGGAAAATTGAGATATCTCCCGGTGGGATCTCGGACCAAAAACCAATTCGGTTTCCACTGCCCAACGTTTGATTGGGCCGTTTGATTTTAACGTTCGGCGTGCTGAGATTGATGAGGCAGGACCGAGGTTCCCTCCTCGCTAGGAATAAAGCCGACAAGTTATCAAGATTCGGCCCGTCCTCGAGTTCATGACTTCGAATCGTGTAGGCGCACAGCAGCCGCCAAGAGTTCGGGAACAACTGTGCGGGACAGATCCGCATGGCCCACAGGTAGTCGACAATGTGCTGGGCCAGAGGCAGCCTGAAACCCGCCTGAAGACTGAAGAGGTGCACGACCACATATCTCTCGTAGGACGCCAAGGGACGGCCCCCCTCTTCGGGAAGTGCCAGCTCAACTCCCTCGAGCCAGGCCAAATCTTTGGCAATCTTCTCGAGGTCCTCACGCTCGAGTTCGGTGGCCATTCCCTCGGACAGATAGGACTCAGGGGTGCCCGGGGTCATGGGAATCCGCTCCTCGAGGACAGGCGGAACGCGAGACACGGCGTCAGTAATATACGCCGCAGGGAAGCTCGGAGGCACGTAGGAAGGCGGCGCCGAGTTCGTTCCCGCATCCGGCCGCACCGCAACCTCAGTAACAACCTCGTCTGGGGTGGAAGACGAAGCCATTTCAACACCCGACGACGCTCGAAGGTGGGAGAAGAGCGAATTGATAGAAGCCTCGGAATCGCTTGAAGAAGGCTCGCTGAAAACCAGCGAAGGGGACCTCGGGTTCTGGGAGTCGCTAAGTTCTACGCTTCCCGCGGACTCCGAAACCTCCTCGTAGAAACCCTCTTGAACTCTGAAAGCGAAGCCGGGCGGAGGGCTCGCAAAGTTTCGCCTAGGCATGAAAAGAACGACGTCCAGGCCGCGGAAGGCTAGCACCTGGAAAAGAAAGAAGCGTTGAGACATCGGGCAAAGTAACCAAGGAAAAACAATGCGAGGTCATGACCTCGAAGGAAAGGGAGCGCGAGGTTACGACATCAAAAGGGAGAACAAGACGAGGTCATGACAGCATCTGGAGGAAAGAGAATTCAAGGTCGTAAGAGACAAAAGGCCACGTGGCACCCTAGGGGCTACTCTGACAAGATAGGACGGCGATGGAGAAGTCGAAGCGCCAAAAAGAGGAAAGAGAAGGAGAAACGGAGGCCAGCGGTGAAAAGCAGCGGCGGAGACCCTAACGTCCCATCAATCAGCCGTCGAAACGTTTGGGTTTCCAAGAGCCTCAAAGTTCAAAACCACCAAAAAAGAAAAAGAGACAGCCGTCGGTTGGAGGGCGAGGGGTTCGAGTGCATGGCGGTCGCCACCCTCACCCCACCATCCCGCCACCATGACACCGGTGCGAAACACCAAGAGGCAACCACTGCCCGCTAGGGCACAAGGCCGAGCAAAAAGGAAAGAAAGAGAAAAGAGCAAAGAAAAAAAACGGCAAGGAAAAGCATGCAGAAACTCGCGCCGACCTCACCACCGCCGTTTCGCCACTGAGACACCGGCGCAAAATGCCAGGCGACACACTACCGCCTCTCCAAACCACAGAACAAAAAGCAAGCAGGGAAAAATCGAAAGCGAGCAAAAGACGGGAGAAGAAAAGTCGAAGACTTACTTGTTCAAAATCAACGAGGAGGGAGCGGTGGTGCAATTGGAAGGTGGCTAGGGCTCGCCGGAAACCGTCTGGAGAAACCGCTCGCAGGAAGCCGGAAAGACAGAGAGAGAGAAGGCGAAAATGTTGGAAGAAGAGATAAAGGGGAGGCGTGTGAAGTGCGCTCTTATAAAGAGCAGGCTTGGGCCTCCCCTGCCCAAGGAGGCTTATTGGGAATGTCCCTCCTGAGCGGCCCATTAAGCAAGATGCGAAGAGCAAGCCCAGAAAAACTTCACCCTTGCAAACAAAAGAAAAGCTAAGTGTAGAACCTCGCAAAAAGAGGGCTTCGCGAGATGCCCCCCATGAACCTCGGAAACTCTTGAAGCCTCGCAAAATGCCTACCCACCTCTCAGAGCCTCGCACCCCGCGATCTTTGAGAACTTATGCCCTGCGGCCCTCGGGGCGAGATCCCCAGGCCATGGGGTTGCGATGATGCTCAAAATGGTAAAGTAAGAAGTGGGCCCGGGGTACGAGGAGCATACAGACCCAACGGGCCTCCCGAGGATGATCTTGGGGCCCACAACCATATCCACCTTTTATTTTAACAAGATTCCTACCCCCGCGAGGTCCTCCGAAACCTTGGAACGAGGTCTGCACCTCGTAACCGAATCTACCAACACGCCCGCCCACCAGAACCACTCAGCTAGCGCCACTCTCCCGAGCCAATCACAAGCTGCCTCTCCGCTAGACCAATCAGAGCCCTTGATCTCGGGCGTCCCACATCGGACAACGATCAGAACTCGACTCCCCAATCCTCTATAAATAGAGGAGAATCTCGTATAAAAAAGGGGTCGAAAAACATCTTGAACTCAAGAACTATCTTGCTCGTTGAAGATCGATGTGATCGAAACATCGTCAAAAGGCCTCGCTATAGACAAGTGAAGTCCACAAAAAGACTTCAAGTCTCACAAAGTTCCTACTCACACCAAAGATCTCGCTACACCATCTTGCAAGCCGCCTACACCTCGCTCTCATTCACAAAAAGACTTCGCTGCCCGATCTCGCAAGTCGTCAACACCGTCCCGCTAGATCAACCTCGCTCAAAAGGTCAAGCAAGCAATACTTAGAATTGTCTAGTCATTAGGAGATCTCGAACATTGTTAGGTCGAGATCTCGGATAATCGTAGGAGATCTAGGGTGTAAACTTCCAAGCGTTTGTAACCTCGTGATACTGTAACCTCGTTGTAAAGAAAATCATAAATAAAGAAGCAAGGTTTTGCACAATCGAATATAATAATCTCGTGTCTTGTCTTTTAGCGAACGCGTCATTTCGGGTTTCATCAATAAGTTTTTAATATGTTTTCCTTAACTGACTTAAAGGATTACTATAAAGACTATGTGCATTCATTGTTTAATGTTCTAACTATAGAAGAACCCACATCTTATGAAAAGGCCAAACATGATAAAGGGTGGGTTGAAGCTATGCATAAAGAGTTGATGGCACTTGAACAGAATCAGACTTGGGAGCTCACAACTTTGCCTCAGGGAAAGAAGGCCATTGGGTCTAAATGGGTATACAAAGTCAAGTTTAGACCAAATGGTGAAGTAGAAAGGCTTAAGGCAATGTTAGTAGCAAAGGGGTTTAATCAGGTTAAAGACAAGGATTACAAGCATACTTTCTCTCCAATAGCCAAATTTACTACTGTAAGAGTTTTGCTTACCTTAGCTTCCATTCATAATTGGCCCTTGCATTAGTTAGACATTAATAATGCATTTCTACATGGGTTCTTAGATGAAGAAGTATATATGGTACCCCCTTTAGGATATGATAAAGCTCAGCCGGGTCAAGTGTGTAGATGGAGAAGATCACTTTATGGGTTTAAACATGCAAGTAGACAATGGAACATTGAATTAACCAAGCATCTTCAACAACTTGGTTTTATTCAATCAAAGCAAGATTATTCTCTGTTTGTGAAATATGTTGGTGCATCATTTACAGTTGCTTTGGTTTATGTTGATGACATGTTGTTATCTGGGAATGATCCTACTGTTATTACACATACTAAGTCTTCTTTAGACATTGCTTTCACTATTAAAGACTTGGGGATTGCTCGGTATTTTTTGGGATTGGAAATAGCAAGGTCTGATGTTGGAATTAAGTTGAATCAGCGCAAGTATGTTCTGGATTTGCTAAAAGATGCAGGGATGCTTGATTGCAAACCATCTTCTTTTCCTATGCAAAGGAACTTGCAGCTACAACCTGATGTTGGACAGCTTTTGTCTAAGCCTGAATCTTATCGGAGGTTAGTTGGAAAACTTTTATACTTGACTTTGTCCACGCCAGATATTTCTTTTCCTGTACAGCAGTTAAGTCAGTTTATTGCATCTCCTAGACGCATTGTACTTACTTCGATATCTAAAAGGAAGACGCATTGTACTTACTTCGATATCTAAACCAATGAATCACCTATGAACACACAATATCCTGTAATGGACCAGCATGTGAATGCACAACTTCCCCAATCGGCATCACAATATGCTATAAGAGATAATTGTGATGTTCTAGGATAGAACAATGTACAGTTAACTGTTCCTTTTAGATATCGAAGTAAGTACAATGCGTCTGGTATGTTTAGAAAATGTGGTTCAAGGAACCGACGGTTTCGCCCAACTAACCTAACAAACCGGCACTTTTAGCCCTTGAAAGTGCCGGTTTTTCCGGTTCGAACCGGCCCAAACAAGCCCTTGACTACAAAGTAAAAAGAAATTTACCTAAATCGACAGTTTGGTCAACTGTCGATTCGAGCCTTCTCAAACCATCGGTTCGACGGTTTGAGGTTTGGCCAAACCGGAACCTAAACTTTACTAGGTTGAAACCGACAATTAATTAGGTTCAGGTTGTGGTCCAGCTCGGGTTTGAATCGGTCCGTTTTACCGATTTGAACCTTAACCGGCACATGTCTTATTGGCATGCTGGAAAAGCTAGACATATTCGTTCCTTTGGCAATAATTTCAACGGAAATAAATAAAACTACAGAATGAGAAAGTGGCCGGCGGTCAATTATTGGGTCCCACCATGGACGAGATAGGTGGGTCCCTGTATGATGCGGAAAACGGAGCCGACCGTAATCATAAAATGAGGATCCGGTCCGGTGGACAACTCACGTAAGACCCGAATGTGTGTTTTAATATACATATACTCCTCCCGTATATTGTTGCTTGGTCGGTTCTTCAAGACCCACCATATATTATATATACATCGCCTTATTTGAATTTGAAGCTCCCTGTATGATGAAAGTGGGAAATTGGAGGGAGGAGGAATATGACAACAAGGCATTTTTATTCGAAAGGTAAGGCGCGACCCAACCTCTCCCTCCAGAACATGGGTTACACTAGGGTACTGGATCTGGATCAAATAATATAGTATTGATTATCTGTTAGTCATTTACTTATTTTACGCGATTACCTAATTATGGTGATCATATTATATCATCAATCGATGGTGTCAAATTCTAATTCCTTCGAGGAGGTGGAATGAATTGAATGGTTGCTTTCTTTAATCAGAAATCCGTGTAGGAGGACAAATCTATTATTCTATAAAAGAACGTAGAATATGAAATCTCAGTCGTTAATTTTACAAGTCTCTTATTTGAACCGTTAATTTTTCTATTATTCTATAAAAGAATGTAGAATTTGAAATCTCAGCCGTTACTTTTACAAGTCCCTTATCTGAGCCGTTAATTTTTCTCGTCAAATTCAACTACGGTTTTCCTTTTTATGTAATCACTACACTTATTTAATTCTCATGTACCCCAATCATATACTGCACGCCCCAGAAACTAGTAGTATAAAAATTAGCAACATGTATCTTGGAGCAGATTTGGGAATAAATAACCTATGGCATAGGTTAAGCATTCTTATTTAAGAAACTAAAACCCTATATGGAAATAAACGAACCCTATTAGAAAAAATTAAATTATCCCATATAATAAAAATTAACAAAATCTTTTCATTTCAAGTGTCTTAACCTATGTCCTTGGGTGATAGGTTAGAAAAATCGATAAATAAATAGAGATTACAATAGCGTGGTAATTGTAGTAATTTTGTTTAAAAGCAACCAGGGGCTATTAATTATGTACGATATCATTGCAGATGGAAAGTTAATATCATAAGGATAACTATATGATATGCCAACAACAACAAATCGAGTATTAAAGGTCATCCGAAAATACCTTATCAATAATAATAATAATAGCCCAAGAGAAATGCACCGAGTTGGGATTTGTCACAATGAGAAAATATTATTGACTGAAAAATTGGTCACAAGCTAAGCAGTGTAAGTACGGAGTATTACATATGACAGTTCCATGATGATGATGTTGTTTTTAAATAATGAACAAGTTTCAGTTCACACCATGTTTTCTGTATATATCTAGGAAAAGTAGATGTGAATTATGCGTTGCAATCAACAAGATATTGATTTAACAAGGAAGCAGCAAAATGAGAAGTGAGAACTTAGAATGGAGGTGGTGGGGTGGTCAATGTGTCGATGACTATATACCTATATATATGCATCAATGCATGTGTGGTGTGTCCGTGAATTGAAGTGAACGACAAAGACCCACAAACAAGCAAAAGCGGCTGCTACGACTTGGGATTTTTTTATCATCCTATTCATGTGCATGTGATTATCAGCCTCCCATTTTCAGCTCTACTGTCTTTATGAGTAGTATTTACTTTGGTGAAATTAATAAGTTGATAGGGACAGGAGAATAGGATTCGTCCACTCCAATCTTTGGGAATCTTATTTCTCACACCACACAGCAAACCCCATGTGTCCTGCTTTCTTTCTATGCATACTAATAAGAATGCATTGCCCCATAGTCCCAAATGAAATCAAATACGACTGTTTTACATCATGTGTAGCTTACAAATATATTTATATACTGTATATTATAAGCATGACTTTACATCATTAAGAGTTTAGAATATGGAAACCTTACAATTATATATTTTCAATGAAAATTAAAAGATTTCTTACAACTTCTACACTACTTGTTTATTGTCTTTTTAAGTAATTCCAACATGAAATCACACATTGTGTGCAACTAATAATCTCCATTACACTTGCTTCTCTTATATTAGTCCAAAGTCTATAAGATAAATCTTGTTCAAATCTTATCTCACATGTTTGTAGTAACAAATTCTTCTCTTGTTTTTTAAAGGCAACTGACAGGTTACTTGCTGCTCATTGGCGCTTAGATGATGAGATAATGAAATTGTTTCAGTTGGGCCAAAGCTCTTTCTTATCAATGCCAACTCGGCCCAAATAAACACCCTAACTAATATCATGCGAACCCGAATTTTCAAAATCATTTCATCAACTACTTTCACATCATCACACAAAAGACCACCTTCTTGCCTTCTTGGCCTTGTCCACATGTATGTATATATACCTAATTTGTACCATTCCAATACAAAAAAGGGATAGCATAAATTAGGATTGTTGACATTACCTACATTCCACGGTTTGGGCAAGCATTAGCAAAGTGAGTTGGATCCCCACATACGAAGCAAGCCCTGCCAGAAACCGGATCTCCAGTTGCTGACACAAATGTTGTACCTGTTGCACGTGCCCTTCCACTTCCACGGCCGCCGCCAGCACCCTGTTCACGACCACGCCCACGCCCCCGACCACCTCTTCTTCCTGAAGTAGACGATGGACGGCTACTACTTGAATTCCCATTGCTGAATCCTCCAGCGCCATTCCCAACAGCGTCCTCCCACCTATTTGGCAGATTAAAAACAAAAACAGGATAAATGAAAAGCTCTTTACTCAATCATGGCTGACAAAAATCACTTCTCTAGCTCAAAATCAATCACTTGAAAATTAAGGAAAAATGAAAAGCTCTTTGCTCAGTCATGGGTGACCATTACTCATCTTGAACAAAAATTTTTTATTTAAAACATGGTTAAGCCCCTGCCTGCTTTGGGATTCTGAGAATCATATTATACTCTACTTGGTAGTGGACAACCACCTACTGAAGGAGCGTTGTAAGTCATAATATGACATGTAATCAACTAACTTGACAAGGAAAATCCTCTTAATAGCTTATTTTCCCAGAAGTAACAAGAGGAAGGTGAAGAATTACTTACACAAAAAAATTGCACGACTGTGATTGGCATTTGTAAAACCTCCTTCCTCTGTTATTTTCAGTATTAGCAGTTCGCACTATACAGGGAGATTCACATGAGCTGCAGTAGACCGTGGCTTCACCTACAGCAACAAACACATCCCACTTAGCAGACCAATTTATTCTGGAAAAATAAATGAAAGATGAGCTTAAATGCTCATTTCTCCCATGTTGAACCATAAGGTTTGAACTCCAACCTACAGCTAAAAGCCAATCCCCACAAAAAATCCAATGCCCCCATAAGCTAAGGTCTCATGTCACTGACAGAAACCATACACCATAACTCAAGCTCAGTTTTGAAATAGTTCATTTCTGGATATAAGGAGGAACAATTCAAGAGCAATTCTAAGTTAACTGGGTAAAATAAGAGCTAGGGGATTAAGATTAAGAACAATTCGATCCAAAAATAGGTAAATAAAATCAACATTATACCATTTGATGAGGTATCCATTCTACGAGACCTGGCACGCCCAGCATTGGATGCATGTGAAGGACAATCATCTGAAGAATGTCCAGTCTGTCTGCAGTGCACACAGGTATTTTGCCTTGCATTGTTTGTTGTTGTGTTGCTGGATGCGGCAGAAGTTCGTTCTCTTGCTGGAAAAAAAAAAAAGTTTTCTGATATGTTTCTTCTATAAATTCAAGTTCCGCAGAGCAAAAGACTATCCCCCTTGGTAGACAAACCGTTGGTAAAATGAATTTATCTATTGGATAGTCAAGTTCTTGACGATACTCTGTGCCCACACATTGGTCAATGTCAATATTTCTGAGCATTGAATGTAACAATATCTTTTTCAAAACAGAGAAGCAGCCAAGTGGAAAGCCGAACATAGAAAGCTTTGTATGTTTCAGCAAAACAGATATTTCTGCATAAGAAGAAATAGGAAAATGGAAAACTTATGATTATTTAATACTAAGTAAAGTAGCTCGTATTCCGATAACTATATTGCCCGGGAATCATTACCAAGAACTGTTTAAAACAAAGTCTAATACTCCTATAAGATAGGCACTTCAACTTTAGTATGTCACACACACAACCCGTTAACTTCGACTCAGGTCAATTCGGGCCTGGGCCATGTATAGTTTAATGATTCAGTATTTAAATTTCACAAATTATATTTTAATTGATTCATTTTACTCAAAAACTATAAAACAAGAGTTCAGGGATTGAGTAGTAATTCATTTCACCAATTATATTATACTCCCTCCGATTCAAATTAATTGTCGTTTTAGCACTTCAAATTTGATCCATTTTATATGTCGTTTTAGGTTTTCTAGACAATTGATTAGGAGTGAGTATTGAGAATTGTTATTAGAATGTGTTTTTATTAATTAATGTTATTCATTCATTAGTTGAAAAAAGGTGATGAGTGGTAAAATTTATAAAAAAGTTACCTTTTTGAGTTTAGTTAATGTTTTTCTTAATTCTTGTGTCCAAAGCTAAAACGACAATTATTTTGGATCGGAGGGAGTAATAAATATGTTTTGAGTATTGAGTTCAAGGTTTATGTGTTCTAACTGTAAGAGTTCAGGGATTGTATTTGACCGAGTTGAAATTCATTGGCTCACGTGTTCAAGTGTTTAGACTCTAAAACAACCATCAGAAGCATTATTAGCAATTAAGGAATCAGTCAATAATGTACAAGGAAGTAGAGATGTTTTTATCTGCAAATTTTCTATCATTGAAATTTCCCACATTATAGCATTTTACTAGCAAAAGCAAAGGCCACAATCACTTAAGAGGAGTTAGAGCAACATATCGGTAAAAAATTCTCTTTCCAAGTTTTAACTATCAAAATGTGATGCAGGCATCTAACATACCAGGGATTCGAGAACCAGTTCCACAAATCTCTATAAGTTGTTTTAGGATATCATCACAACCACCAATGCAACCTAAGAAATAATAAGGAAAATAATATCATAAGTAACATTTTAATAATTTCATGTTGAAACAGAGCATATAGTACTTGTCTTATGAATGAATTCTTTACATAGGAAGGTTCAACAAGGACACCATATGAATATAAAAAAATAAAAGGGTGAGAAAGCACAACAGCTGAATAGCAATGTTCCATCTGTTAGGATTACGAAAAGTAAAATACCTAATGGTTTGTGCTACATCCATATATCTCATGTTTTACAAAAGAATGGAAACAGTTATTAGTAGAACTAGTGCAGTACTCGTGCCATGCACAGGAGCTTTTTAAAATTTTATACATAAATAGATCAATTTGGCAATTATTTCTAACAATCAACGCGTTTTAAAGTGCTTAAGATGGCGAGGAGCTCACTAAAGTCTAGCCAGCAGAACAAAGTGACAGTTACAACTCGGCTACAAAAATGTTCAAAAAGAAAAAAGCTGAAAGAAAACGATCATCAAATGAAGGTGGGACAAGTGGCACAAGCAGTGAAGCAAATAAAGACATGTGACACAATGTTTCGTAGAAACATTGCTTCAGCTTTATATTGATTGGGGGGATAGCATAAGCAGTTCTTTATCGAAGAAATAGCACCAATGAAAAAGCAACTTAACTAGGGCAATGCCCTTCAAAACAAAATTGATCTAGAACGAGAGCCAATATCTGGATAGGATCAAAGAAAGGTTGCCATTTGCACCTGGAGTGATTCTACTAGTGGCTGAAATATTTGTGCTACTCATTACGTAATAGTGAATAGAAATGTTTTATGATTATACTCTGCACCAGGAATGCCTCACATAATGATCAAACAAGAAGAAATTTCTAATTTCATGAACAATATAGCATGGCATGATAATATCAACTAAGCACCTCAATATAATGTACATAAAGCCCGGTAAGATAAGCTCCAAAAGTGACATACCTAAATGAGTAGCATTATAATTTGGAGGAATTTCCATCCTGCGGAACTTGAATTGGATCATATAAACTGGGCCTGTAATGGCTGTAAAGAAATTTTATCAGTGAAGCATGCATATATAATGCTCACAAGGGGGCAGAATCACACCAAAAGACGACAATGAGTGGAAGAAAAGAAAATAATATTTGTAATGCACAATTTAGAATTCAAGGAACCTTGAGTACAAGAATTGCATATATTAGTCGTAACAACAGCTTCTGCTACAGATCCTGGAAGCCACACAACATTCCTACACTGAAAAAAATAAGAAAAGAAAAAAGAAGTCAATTCATTTACTTGTTTTTTTGTTCTGATAGTTATTGTTAAAAGGATTTTGCTATTTGTCGCCCCTGGGGCGATAAATAAACATCCCGAAATAGAATCTTATCTACTTGAATTTTGTAGCTCTATCTATTCAAATTAAAAAAACAATCTTTTCCTAAACAAATAAAACAACAAATCTGACTTTAAAAAATTGGCAAATTTGGTTTTTATTCAATTAATTATGAAATAAATTCTTCTCTCCCATAATCCTATTATTTCATACAAGTGCACATTTTGAAAGTTCAATTATTTATGTGTGATTCTTTTTTGATATTTATATTTACATAATCTATTGTTTAACGTTTGCCTATTATTTTAGGCATATTTCTCTAAATTTTTAGAAGCTTTATTTCATATTTGGTAGTCTAAATTTTTAGGAGTTATTGTTTGCGTGTTATATTACAATGTTTTTTGATTAAATCTAATTAATCAATTTTTTAGTGTATCTTATGTTTTATACTGTACGGTTCGTTTTTTATATAAATAGTGGGTATACAATATTCTATTTTTAATGGAAACTTTGAAAATTGGTTAATTTAATTTGAAAAGATTATATGTTGGGAAGATTCTTTACTGAAATATAATCTCAATTGGTTGGTTAGATTTGATGATTTGTTTGTTAGGAAAAGATTTTCTTTTTAATATTTAAAAACTATAATTATAAAGTTCAAATAGATAAATTTCTATTTTTTGGATCTTATTTGTCGCCCCCGGGGCGACAAATAGCAAAACCCTTGTTAAAAAAGTAGTACAAAATCCAACATGCTTTTATCAGTGCAAACTGTACAGGCAAATTACAAGTACTGTTGTTGATTTACCCTAGAACAAAGCAGCTGTTCTGAAACAAGTTCATGGGCAGGAGCACAAACAAGTTACAACCAAGACCTTGTAATTTGAAAAGGAAAGTAAAGGTTATCAATATATTCATGTCACATGAGTTTCTCAATTAACTTTCTTATAGTTTATCTTAATTTGATTGTATGCTGACTAAATACTTGCATTGAAGACTTCATTCAACCTTGAATAAGGTGATAACTGTCTAATATTTCAACAAATCTCCAATCACATAACACTTGAACACTACAAGAAAATTCAAAGAAAAGTTTTGTATCAGATTGAGTTTGAATTTCATGATTAATGCACATTGCAAATAAACAAGAAAGGTTTATGATAAAGCTTCGCATAAACCCCTCATTCCCCATCCAAAGGTTTTATTTTTCTTGTACGGACATCATGTCCCCAAACAAAATGAATGAAAAAGTAAGACTATATCTTCTGCTGTGAACAATTTAGAAAAGAGAGACAGCATTAGACTAGTAAGAGGTATCACTAAAATGACGATCAATTTATTAAAAAAAAAAAAAGTGAAACATCCTTGAAATAAATTGTGGTATGAATGCTCCCAACAAATATACTACATAATTTCTTCAAAAACCTCCAAGATGAATAGTTCCTTATTTCGTATTATTATAGGCTTCGAGAACATTCAAGATAATAAGAAATAGTTATCTACCTGAGGATAACCCAAACATCCAACCATGAAGTTCCCCTCCTGCAAAATTAGACATATATTAGAAAAGCTATACGCTTCAATATAGCTTAAAGAATGAAATGTAAATTTTCATTCCACATACTTGCTCATTGTTTTCAATATTTTATTCATGAAATGTACTGTGCCTCTTAAACTTCATTTTTTGGATGGTATTCTGTAGATATTTATTTTACTTTCATCAAGTTCCAAACTTCATCGGTGGAATGACTATTCAATAGCTTCAAAGTACCAAGATATGATTTCCTATTTTTTTTAATACTTATTTGACTTGCAACAAACAATTGACAGATCATTGGCAACGTAAAGATTATTTAAATGGAGTAGAAACACAATTCTAAATGAGTTAAATGATAAAAGAAGGTTGCTGATATAATCCAGTTCATTGACAAAATCAGACAATAGAAGGTAAAGAACTGACAGAAGCGAATCAGATGTTAAACACATAAACAAACAAGACAGGTACTTAATTACATACCGGTCTACGTTTCAGGACCATATCATATTGCTGGCAAAGGCAACATCGCCGTACTACTTCTCCCACTACATGTTGGTCCTCTACAATAGATCTGTTAGACCTACATAAGAACGTATCTAAACATAAGCAAATTTATAGTAAAAAGGTGTAGAGATGGAGGTCAAAAATCACCTCTCAAAGAATACTTCCATGGCTTCAAATAGCTTTCCTCTGTTCAGTCTTGCCTGCATGTTAGGCCAAGCGAAAATAAAATTATTGAGGTCTTTTCTTTTGAATCCTAATGATACACAGAAGTGATTCATTTGTCATGATTTTTTAACTAAGTACTCATACATCTAAGAAACAAGCTTTCATTTGTTGTAAACAAGCTTCCAAAACTTCGTCTTTTCTTTTTGTTCCCATGCTAACTGCTCTCATATCAGCTTCCATAGCAGATCTAAGATAAGGTTTCCATAACTCATATCTGAAAAAAAACAAATCTCGCTTCAGACACTAAAAGCAATATAATGACATAACTATGCTATTTGCTATATTATGGCTGAATAGTACAAAATTACGAATGTATTGGCACAACTCGCAAAATTATTTAAAAGATAAAATAACAAAATTGAGCACATACCCCATGTCGTCATATCCCATAACTAGTGCCTCACCCTAAAACAAAAGAAAGACGTCAAATGATACCACATAAAGCAACTGATAAATTACTAAATAAACTCTAATATTTTCTTTGCTTTCATCCAAAAAAAATTGACACTAATTTTTCAAATTAAATAAAATAGGAAAATTGGCATACTTCTTTCATCTCATAAAAAGTTGGGCAGGAAAAGAATCAATGTTTTATAATAATATTAAAGTAAATCAAATAATACAGCCTTTGATTGGTTGGTTCCCAATCTTTAAAGTGGTATACTGGTATATCAATAACTCAATCTTATCTAAGCATGTTAAAAAAGTGTCATCACAAAATTTTTGAGGTCAAATTTTAGTCAATTTTTCAGTAAATCAGCCTTATTTTATACTTTTTCACAAAAGGTCATTTCTTCTATTTTTTTTTCTCATAAAAGCACTCTTAAGAGATTTTAGGGTCAAGTGCTTAATCATCAAATCCGAAAAAATTAAGTATCTTATTGCGCAACAGCGGTTTCCAAGATGAGAACAATTCCTACAACGCATCATATGGTTGATGGTGTGATGTTTTGAGTGATAGCCTACAGAAGGACAAACGTATGAGGAAGATAAAATGTGATTGTATTTAAAAACTAGATGTAGTTTTTTGTGAAAAAGATATAGATATGGGTATTTCTTTATTACTTTGATATTTATTTTAACCTCAAAATTTTAAGATGACATTTTTATATATGCATAGGTAAGGTTGGGTTATTGAATTACCACCCCATCAAAGGTTGGGTTATTTGATTTAACTTTCCCTCTATAATATTTTTCAAATGAAGGTGCATTAATATTATTATTTTTTATGCCTTGCAAAATGACAAACTAGAAGGTATTTACTCAAAGTCTTAAAGGAATGAGTTGACATATGAAGTTTTCTAAGATAATACATACTCCAGAGTTTATTAAGAAAAGGCAGGCAACTGTGATGAAAGATATTGGAAAACACAGTCAGAAAATTCAGAAAAACAATCAGAGTTTAACTTACGAGAGTAGTTGGTGAAAAACGAAGGTTCTCACTTTTTGTTGCATAAAATCGATCAAGCAACTTTTTTATGTGTTCATGCATGGTTGCATCAGTTCCTATTCCAGCCTGACAGGAGAAAGAGCAACTTCAGTTTACATATTTAAGCCCCAAAAGTAATTGTATATTATTTGTGTTCAAATAGAAGGATCAAAAACAACTTGAGTTTAGGATCTCCCTCACTTTATCCATACAGCTTAGCAAGTCAGCTTCACTTAAGAGTTGTGGAGGCCTGGTGGACCCAGAATCTAGAGTCAATGTTGCTGGGGTGAACTGCAGCCATAAGTCCATTTGGTTAATTTTCACAACTTAGTAATCCATTCTTTAAGCAACGACTGACTTGCAGACAATAGAAACAGCTAGCTCTGAAGATGACATGATTTCATATATAAAGGTCAAAACAGTAGCAATCGCCTTATCAAGAACGTGCTCAGCAATATTGGTAAAAATGGATAAGGATCAAGAGCAAACCTGCTGACCCACGGCATAGGTTGGAATTAAAGAACCTCCCCAACTGTCCCACGGGTAAACATCCAAGTAATTTCTCTGAAGAGCAGATATATGAAGAGACAGTACAACTTAATTATGGAAAGGCCAGAAGCACGATGCAGATGTCCTCAACCAAATAAATAAAACCCAGGTGCAAAACAAAAAAACTATTCCTTGGTCATATGCATAATTTAAACAGAGGATCTAGGAACAATACCAGCAGCACATGATATGCCAAAAAGTCATTGTTCCTCTCTTTGCATGAACGTAAATGTGTATTCCTTTTTCAACTTTTTTTTGGAGTATACTTTTTTACTTTATTATATGAAAACTGTAGATAAAAAGAAGATATCAACTGAATGAAAAACTTTAATTTGGCTTAAACAATCTTGAAAACTCACAGAAATTATCACTCTTCCTGATGCTGAAAATTGTTCACCAGCAATATCGATTTCAACACTGGTTTCAGCTCCAATGGCAGGTTGGGATACACAAGCAAGGAAATGGCGAACAACCAGCTCATACACTTTCTGATAGACAGCATAAGATAAATCCAAAAGATAAATTTGTTCATATGATTTCAGTGGAAAAAAAAACAGATTAATAGTCATATACTGACTTTTTTATTGTCACTCCAACTTGAGTCTCCTGAAGAAAATTTAGTTGGGTGAATAGGTGGATGAGCTTTATCATCATGCCCACCATTACCAGGATTTCTCCACAGACCTGCTCCTGGATCCAATAAACGCTCAGCATAAGAACCCCATACAGGATGCGCTCTTTGTTCCTCCACAATTGCCTACAAAAGATCAGCTAGAACTCAACTGATGAACCTTCATTAGATGTGCTTTGACTAGTAACAAAAATTCAAAAAAAAAAAGTAAGTATATCTGACATTCCCTCCAACATTAAGTGAATGGTCCAGTCTATCTGGATCCCTCCAAAGTCTAAACACATGATAAGCTTGACAAATGTTCCGAACATTAACAAACTTTCTAGCATGCACTTCAAGTAACAGCTCTTTGTTTCCTATTTAATACATGATAACTAGCTGAAGCTACAAAAATTGTGATGATATTTGCACTTCCATCTATGATAAAGTTATAGAATTTATCATGTTTTGATCATCATAATATCAAGTTTACTAACCTTTAGATTTGTTCTTTCAGAAAAAGAGTCTGTTTCTGTGCGGGGGTAGCTTATAAAACCTGCTTGGTAAAGCTCTTCTGCCAACTTAAAAGCAAAAAAAAAATCAAAAGACAAAAACCATGTCAGATATAAGAAACAATTCACTAACTCAGCATATATAAGCAAATAACATGTTTGACATATGACATGTTGGAGCATTTGACAGATGAAGTTTTAGATCATTTTCCAGCCTGTTTAGTGTAAAATAAATTTTAAGAATACTGAACAGATGATCTCTTCTATATAATTCCCAATTTGACCGAGAACTTTTGGGATGCTGTTATTATCTTGAAGAATTGTGCAGCAATAAGACATCAAATATGTAAACCAGCCATGGTAAATTCTAAAAGAGTTGTGTTGAATCCAAGTGACTAACCTTCATTGTTTCTGTAGCACTCATCCTGAAGTGACGTGATGCACGTTTTTCAAGCTCAAGAGTACTCAATGGAAAAGGGGGATACTTGCACTTCTGTTCTTGCTTAACATTTCTTACCTAAGATAAGTATGTTTAGTTAGTGGGGAATTTGTAGTCTTCTCATTAACCTCCCCACAAAAATAGATATCCTTCACTCACCGTTGCAGTTGGTTCCTCAATGCACATTTCATATACTATAGTAGCACAAGTATGATCAAAAATATGTCCACGACTGCAGATCATAGTTAGATTCACCAATTTAGAAAATTGGAAGTACTAAATCAAGAACTAAATAAGATAACTGAAAATGTGAAAATTTAACACAATTTACATCCAACTAAATTTTGCTACTCCTTCATCTGAGTTGTGAGTACAGTTGATAGTCCAAAACTCCTCTTGCTCATGAGACACATGTTCCCAATACCTCTCAACAACAAATCCAAGGGTTGGGAACTGCAATATTTTGGAATGTAGTGAAACATGTGTTTAACATGTGTATTACTAGAGATGTGAATTACAAAATTGAGCATGCAATACCTGACAAGGACCATAACTTATAACAAGATTTCTGTCATCTGTAGCGCAATCAAAATTGAAAGCATCTTTAAGTAGCATAGTCTGGAATCTGGTGAAAGAAGCACCAATGCGAAGATCTATTTCCTACACAAGCGACAAAATGAATTTGGTATCTTGTAAAAGTTTATGACAAGGAAAGAATATACAAAAGAAACTCATTGCAACACTTTACTATAGCTTAAGGAATTTTTTGCCATTTTATTGAAAAATTACCATAACGACTTAATGAGGACAAGATGATTTAATTTATATTAACTTAATATATTGTTTTGGACTGTTTCATTCTTGAAAACAATTAACTAAGCAAAATTGAAGCGAATTGCCACTGAGAAAAAAAAAAAAAAATATATATATATATATATATATATATATATATCAGTGTATGTCCAATTATGAGAATTTGCTTTATGTTATTATTTTATGTATTGCAAATTTCGTAAACCATCCACTGCGAGATATGCTCTAGAAATTATTGGCATCCTTTTCTTCAAAAATCTTTTCTTCTATCCAAGCATGCCTAGAACCTGGGTTTACCACTGATAAAATGGCAATGGGGATACATGACAGATTGACAATGAAAACTCCGTAGCAGAACAAAAGTCAAACGCTATCAGGATCAGAAAATAATGTAAATGCAAATACTTGATTGAGAGTAAAGCAAGAAGAACAATATGACCAAAAAGAGGCGGTCGATGTTCTAACCTGCCTAACATCCACTGCATCAGATAGAAATTGATTTGGACGATCAAGATTTTGCACTGCTTCATGGATTTCCCTAAAATTATCAAGAAGATAATATACATATATTGATGGATCAGTTCAGATGCACACTACATTGCCGAAGAAGTAGTTAGCATGCTTTACCTGTCAATCAATGCAGAGAAACGAGCCCTCCATATATTTAAACGTCGATTTGTCGTATTGCAGACACTTACTACTTCAAATGAAATGTTTTCCCCTTCTCTATCACAATCAAGCCAAAGTATTAGCCACTGACACCTCCTAGCTTCCTCCTCTAGCGTCCTCTTAATATCAGTCTTGTCCTACAATACTCATTTAGGGGAGAAAATCTAACCAGTCATCAAACCCATCATAAAAGCTATTTTTATGTTCAGAAATTCCATGCTAAACTATCGCCTCAAGTCCTCAACAGATTAAGGCATTAAACAATTGAAACTTGGTATATTTTCTGAAGAGCTTAAATCTTTTTCGATTTAAAACAGGCTTAGAGACTTGGTAATACCTCTAGTGTGTGTAATTTAATGTATATCATCAATTGCATCTCTGATCCTGGCATACTCACCCATAAAATCGTAGATTTACACAGGTTTAAGAAATCTAACGTAAACCCTAGGGTACAGCCGATTCAATCAGAAACCGCAACAAAAACAGGAAGGTGAGGGTGGCTACTAACTGACCTCAGGAACGTATTTGCGAACGGGAGCCTCGTAAAGCTGGACGGGGTCACACGAGTGCCATTTCTTGTATCGCTCATCGAATTCGGTCTCCATCAGATGACCTGTGACCGAGGTGAACAACATTTCGCATTGCTGACCACGAATCGTATAGTTGAACTCGAAAATTTTGTTGTATCTCGACCTTCCATCTCTAACCCTAAAGTGATTCCTAGACAGAATCCCGGCAACGGACTTCGCCACTGAAGGCTTCTCCGCCACATTCAGAACCCTAATTACGCCGCTTCCGGCCATGATGCGGCCACAGAAGAATCCAGATGATAGACGATGAAAGACGGCTTCTGCTAAAGACAGAAGAAGAGCGTAGTGAGAACTGAGAAGGGGGCTGGGTTTGATTTAGACAAATTCCCGCCTTTTTGAGCCCCGCGTTTCAATGATTTGGACCTTTTTCTCAAAACAGTTCCCAATTTTAGTGCTTCATGTCCGTATATTTTGGCATCGGATTTTGCACACGAAATTTGATCTTTGTACACCACGCTATTACGTAGCGTAATGATTTCACGCTAGTAAATGGCGTAACATTAAAAATTATTTAAATAATCAAATTAAATCCAATTTTATTATATTTGGGGTGTGTTCGTTTGCCTCCATATTATTGACTATAATGCATTTTTTTAGAAGAAAGTTCTAGATCCAAACAAGGAAGAAAAAATGCATTTTTTTTAGAAGAAAGTTCTAGATCCAAACAAGGAAGAAAAAAATGGAGTAAAAGCTGTCAAAAATTAAAAGGAAAAAAAAATTATATAAAAGCTATCTTTAAAAGCGTTTGGTTTACAAAAGCTCTTTTATAAAATAATATATTATTACCTATCATCTGATTGTTCCGAACACACCCTTGGCGTAACTTTACGCTATCCCATGGCGTTAAATCTCCATTTGAAAATGGGCCGGCCCAACATATTGAATGCAGGTCACGCCATTAAGTGGCGTGATTTCAGACCATTTTGTCTTCTTATTTTTGCAATGTATAATATCATTTGTACTTGGGTATTAATGCAGGTATTCATTGTAAATATACACTCGTCAGCCTAGGGCACGCCCCCATACCCCAATACTAATGCCTTAATCAATATGATGATTTAATCAAACATCTATATGATGATTTTTGCAAAAATAAGCGATAAAATAAAAAATATATATTTGTCATTTTTTTAAGACGTTTAACATCTATATGATGATTTAATCAAACATGAACTATGACTATAAAACATGAACAAATAGTACTAATATGTGAACACACTTGTAATATATGTGAATGTATTGTAAAATCTCTTAACTGAAAATGTGATAATATGTGAACATGTCTTATAATAGTGTGAACATATGCATAAAATATGTGAATGTAACGTAAAAAATCAAATGTCATGTTTTAACAAAAACAAGCGAAAATAAGAAAATAAAAAAATTATCAGTTTTTTACTTTTTATTTTTTGACAAAATTATCATTTTGCTCTTATCTCTTGTAATCTTAGCCATCCATTTCTCGAATATAAGGGTCCTAATTTGTTTCTATTTTTCATAATAAGGCTCATTTCAATGTGAATGAACCTCTAGGCTCATTTCAATTTATAATATTAAATCATCTATAAAAATCTATATATGTGTATACATATTTTACTATTATAGACCCCGTGCACGGAATAGGTAAAACCACAAGTATAAGCTTGATTTTAATTTTTATTTAAAATCAAAATGCATTATATTTTTGATCAAATTTTAAATATAATTAAATCTACCAAACTATTTAATCTAATATAAATTATTTTTTGAGTATTAAATGATTTAGGAAAGAGATAATTATTAAAGATGAGTGATTTTTAAAAGTAAGATCTATAGAAATTTATTTTAAAAAAATGTAACAAGAAATAGTAGAATACATATCAAATTCAAAAATAATATTTTCTCTTAACAGTGTATTAGGTAGATTATAAAACTGTTTAAAAAATATATAGATGAGTGGATGTAGTGGGATAAATGGAGGTTTATACAATATTTGATATTATGATAATGAATAAGGCCCGTTTGGTATTGATATCTTGATATCAGATATCGGGCCATATCTTGTGTTTGGTATGGGAGTATATGGATTTAGATATCGATATTGGACTATATCTTGTGTTTGGTATGGGAGTATATGGATATCGTGCCATATCTTGATATCAAAACAAGGCCAAATGCATGATATTTGATATACCCCATAAAAAGAGGTATGAGAGATATGAGATATGAATGATATCTCATATCCAATACCCGATACCGATACCGATATTTGATATCGATACCAAACGAGCCCTAAAGAAGTTACTTTTGTGACACATGTCAGCCTATGATTTAATTTGCCTATGTGTCGCACATTTGGCGCCATGTCATCAAGACTAAGAAAAAAATAATTCAATCAAAAAATTTAATCCATTAAACCCTAATAAAAAAATTCAAAAATTCACTTGTTCTTATCCTTTACACATATTAGATTCGTTTAGATCTAACAAATTTGTGTTAATCAAATTCGTTCAGATTTATTTAATCCTCCAATAATAATATTTATTGGAGGTTTAGGGTTTATCGCTTGCTATCCTAGGGTTTAGGGTTTATCGCTTGTTCACATTTATTTAATTCATTTGTTCTTATCCTAGGGTTTAGGTTTTTAGGGTTTAGGGTTTATTGCTTGCCTAAATTATTTACTCATCCATATTTTAAAAATTGTTAATGATGAATACATTACTTGTTCATTTATAATATATTAATTGTTCAATATGTAGTATAATACTTGTTCATGATTAATACAACCCTAAATGATTATAAACCAATTTTAAGATTTAGACCCTAAACACTAGAATCATTTAGGGTTGTTAAATTATAAGAAATTGTTTATAATCATTTAGGATCATATAATCTTAAACCCTAAACCCTAAACTCAAGAGATAAGTTATGTAACCGAACCCTCGAGAATCCACACGTACCTAGGATCTCTCGGAAGGAGGAGCAAAAGTACAATAAAATAACTTTTTACATTAAATTTCAAATATGAAATATACTTTAAGAGCTTTTTATTATGCCAAGAGTCTGAGGTCGGTAAATTATATTTGGCATATAACACTTATTAAGATATATAATAATGTATTATTAACTATTAATCAACAAAAATCACATAACAAGATTTATCATTAATCAACTAGAGGTGTCAAACGGGTCGGTCAGGTCGGGTTCGGGTTCGGTTATTTTGGGTTCGGATTGAGTCGGGTTCGGGTCATAACGGGTCATCGGTCAAATCGGGTCGGGTCATTGCGGGTTGTCGTGCGGGTCGGGTTGACCTAACAGGTCAAATTGGGTCAACCCAACGAGTTTTGGGTCTATCGCGTTCGGTTTATTTTGGGTTTCGGATTTAAATTTTTGGGTCTTGACCCTAAATTTTTCGGACGGTTCGAGTCGGGTCAGCTTTGGACAGCTATATTAATCGCCCATATACAATAAAACTAATTTATCATATTGATTAAAAGCGATATCCATATGTTTTTTAAGTCAAAGATACTGTCCATAGAAGTCGAAACAAAGACCATGGTATTACCCTAAAGTCTTAGCCGCTTGACTAGATGTCCGAAGGCACTAATGTCCATATATTTATTTGAGTCATATTGTATACATCACTTCCATAGAAGTCGAAACAGAGACCATGGTATTACCCTAAAGTCTTAGCCGCTTGACTAGATGTCCGAAGGCACTAATGTCCATATATTTTTGAGTCATATTGTATACATCACTTCCATAGAAGTCGAAACAGAGACCATGGTATTACCCTAAAGTCTTAGCCGCTTGACTAGATGTCCGAAGGCACTAATGTCCATATATTTATTTGAGTCATATTGTATACATCACGCTATTTTTATCTAGTTTACTACTATTTTGATAATTTATTAATTGATGTATAGTAAATTAGTAATCAAATTACGATAAAGAAAAAAAGAGAATTAATTAGTCAATATATTATTCACAACCATATAAAATTATTTAAAATAAAAATAAAAATATCATATATTTTGAATTTATCATTGTTAGTAACTATAACTATTAACTAGGCAAGTATTTATTTATTTTTTAAATTATGTTCATTTTAATTAGCCAAAAGTACTAAATTTATAATAATTTATATTTAAACTTCAATAACTTAACAAACTTATCATATTATTTTATTCTTTTTCATTAGGTAAAGAAGAAAGAAAAAAGTACAAATATAATTGAATCATTAGTATACTCGTTGGAGGGAGCTTACAAATCGTGATAACATGCATGTTACTGTACAAGATTAAGCATGTGTGGTCTAACCAAGTATAGAACACGGACGAGCTGCCCATAGTTGCAGACAACCATTTCAGCCAATGAATATTTGTGTAAGTATGATTACTACTATATTAAAGATATACTATAAAAACTAACGCCACCTTGACCAAAAACAAAAATAAAAACTAACGCCAAGTGGTAGCGTCATTTTAAGCCGTGGGCTGGCGTGAAAGTCTTATTGAGCCGGCCCAATATTTATTTCTGAATCTAAAATATTTCTGTATTTCACGCTATACTATGGCGTGGTACTACGCCTTATTGTGACGTAAAATCTAAAAAAGTTCACGCCAAATTACTACAATCGGATTAAAATGTTCTATTTTATTAATTTTTTAACGTTACGCTATTACATGGCGTAAAATCATTACGCTTTTTAAAAGCGTGGTGAAGAAAGATAAAAATTTGTGTGCAAAAAGTGACCGCCTATATTTTGGACGGACAAATTGGTAAAAAAAAATGTATGTATATATATAAAAGACGCAAAGAATAAGGCCACCACGTTGCGCCACCTAGGATTTTCCTATGTGTCGTTCCCACGTTAAGCCATCTAGGATTTTGCCACATAGGATTTTTTATTTTGAGAATTTGTATATGTTGATATTATTTTAGGATAATATAGAAATAAGATAAATTAATCTATGAAAGATTCTATCTAAAATAAAGATGTTATTTATAATATATTAGGAATTAGGATAGATCTAAAAGATTTTATCTAAAATTAAAATAAATTATAGACCATTAGATATTAATATATTATATATTAAGATAGATTTAATTTAGTTTTCCAATTAAATTTCTATCTATTTATATGAAAGAAATAAATTCGAATTTTATTTAAAATTAAAGAAAATTATTTTATCTATTTATGTAAAAGATTTATGTTAAATAAAATTTTGATAAAAAATAGAACTTTTAGGATAATTAAGTTTTTTTATGAATAAGTATTTTTTCTAAAATAATGGTTTTATAAATATTTTATATGATAATTTATTTAACTTAAAAAGATTCTATCTAAGATCTTATCATATATCACCTATAGTTTTTCATACATGTTTTTTTTTACCAAATTATAAACTACATGCCACATAATATCTTATCATGTGGCACTTAGGATTTTTCATACATGTTATTCCCATACTAAACATTTAGGATTTTTCCATATAGAATTTTGTATTTTTGATAATTTACATATTTTAAAAAGATTCTATTTAATGTAAAATAAACTAAAGTTGTATCTTTTCGAGCCATTATATTGATTTTGGCCCCACCTTATATTTAAAAAAAAATAGTTTTTATCTATATTGGTTTATCTTTTTCAATTACATTCCTTTATATCTATTTATGTGAAATAAAAATTTTAATTCGAATTTAATTAAAAATAAAGAAAATTATTTTACTATATATTAAAGTTGTACCTTTTCGTGCCACCAGAATGATTCTGGACCCACCTCAAATTTTTAAAAAATTAATTTTTATTTCTATTATTTTAACTTCTTTGTATTAAATTCTTTTTTAACTATTTAATTCTATCTCTAACATCAAATAAATATCTATTCAATATAACAATATCTTTTGAAAGCTTCCTTATACAAATATTTAAAATTGAAGATAAAATATTTTAAATATTTTAAAATAAATATCAATCTTTTAGCGTATATCTTTTGACGAATTTATTTATAGATATATAGTGATTTTCTTTTATAAATAAAATTAATAATAAATATTTATAATGTTTAAATCTAATAAAAATAGATAATAAAATATTTAATAGATATATTGAAATATTTGATAATCTCTAAATTTAAGTACATGAAAAGTAATAAAATATGAAGAATATAATATTTGATTAAAAAGTATATATTCTACGAGCAATAAATTACTTATATTAAAGTTTATATTATATTTTAATTTATTAATATCCTATTTATAATGTATAAAATATCGCATCGTAGTCGTACATGGTACGACGGGTAAAACTAGTTCTGGTAAAAAAATTAGTAATTTGAACCATGGTGTACTTGGAAAAGAGTACGTGCCCTAACGCGCCCCTTTCTTTTCCCTTTGCTCCTTTGTTTTGAGCCGGCCCTAATTGCCCCTTTTGGGGTGTTCTTACTCGTTCATCTTTGATTCTTCGCTTGTTCTTCTTCTCCCCCTTTGTAAATCCGCCTTTTTTGATGTGATTCTTGGGCTCTTTGTGCTGTATCCCATCCTCGTTGGTAGTTTTCTCTTTCATGATCTCCTCCTTTCTTGTGAAACTTTAGGGTTTCTGGGCTCTCTTGATCTGTGTTATGGGTCTGAGATTGTCTTGATCTCCCTCAACCCTTGTTGGTCCGGGTGCCGATTTGAAACTTACCTCATTCTCCTTCGAAGGGGTCTCTTTTGGTTGACATGATCTTGTGTCTTTCCTCTATGAGATCTCGCAGTGATCTCTGGTTTGTTAGTGCTCGATGGTCATGGTTGTTGGTGGTTGTCACTATGTGTGGTGGATCTCTCTTTATTTGAGAGATTCACGGCTTTGTGGCATGCGGTTCTTTGGCTTCTTTGGTTGGGAAAGACTTGCTCTTTCCTTTTCTGCTTTTGGAGCTCATCATCTACAGTTTATGCCATTACTTCCTCTTTTCCTCTCGTTTTTCTTGGTTTGTTGTTGTTTATGTTGCAACCTTTTCTCTGCTGGCTTCGGCTTGGATATCTTCTCTCTTGTGTGGGCTTTGTTTCCATCAGGATTGAGAATTTATCTATTCAGTTGCCTTTAGGGAATGAACACTATTTTGCTGAAACATTTATGAACCTTTATCTCCCAATTATTATGAATCTGTATCCAAATATTATTCTGAATCATGGTTTCTCTCGTACTCTGATTTTACTTGTTACATGTGAGTACTCTTGTTCGCTTATCTTCATCTTTGGTGTGAGTTTGGTGCAGTTTTGTGTTGCTGCCTCTTCATCTGCTCCTTTCCCTTGTTTGAACATGGGAATTGCAATGTTCTTCATTGGCCTCTTTGGTTTCTGAGGTCTGAATTTAAAAACTCAGGTGAACTCTCTCTAAACCTTAGTTTGTTGATTTGGATTCCTGAGTTACTGATTATGTGCTGTAATATGCAATTTTTTATGGTTATTTTAAATGCGTGGTTTTTTGGCATGCTTGTTATCAAAAGTCTTGCTAATCTCTATTTTATTGCCTTGAATCTTTCTGGTTTCTCATTTTCTTTTTCCTCCGACAGGGTGCTTCCTATATCAATTTTGGTTTAGCCTTATTTGTGATAGTTTGGGTGCTTCATAATGGTTCATGTCTGTTCATGAATTGGCAGCGAGTGCTCCCACTTTTATGGCTTTTGCTAATTTATGCTGTGGTTGAGGAGTTGTTGCCTTCATTGTTTCAGTTTTACATGAACCTTGTTACTAGTAATTTTATTCTTCTTTCAGTAGGGAATTGGCCTTGCCTCCTGTGCCTTCTGGGTATAGTTGTAGCTTGGTGTTTCCTTCTGATTGAGGAATTAACACTTTTTTATGAGGATAATTGGATGCTTCATTGTTTTAATAAACATCTTCTGAGAAAATATGCACTATCACATTTTCATATCATTATCTTCCATGATGACCAATTTTTGAAGCTATTGTTCATAGACCTGAGCATAAATTATATCTTCCATGCACATCTTATTATTATGATCTTATTGCTTCATTTTCTAAATGTAATTTGCTTTGATTTTCTCAATGTTGATTCTTCCTTGGTTTTCTTATGTTCTTCTTTTGAGAACTCGCTGGATAAATCTTATATTATTGGTTTCAAAGTTGATTTTAAAAGATGCATCTCTCAGGTTGGAACTTGTTCTCCTTGGCATCCCCTTGTCTGTTATGATTTTGTGCTATGGAAATTTTTTTACTTAACATGGTTGTTGGTTACCCTAGTACTCTCTAATGCGCTCTACCATTTGGATTTAAAAATTAATACTTACATTTGTTATGTTGGCAGTTTTTTAATGGTTCATTTAGAGGTGTTTTCACTACCTCTTGCTAACCTGCTTGCATTAAATTTTCTCATCATGAGAAGTTAATGTTCAAAGTTTACTTATTTACTCATTTATGACTCAAATATCTTCTTCTTCTACCACAGATTATGTCTCCTCTCTGCTTTAAGAAATTGCTATTTGTTACTTCATTTAATGTTATTCTTTTATTCTCTTAGTTCATTAACTTCTTTTCCTCAGATACTTCTTTCATATCTAGGCTTCATTCTCTCTGGGTTCCTTCTATTTAAAGGACCACTTCCTTTCCTCAATAATCACTTCTAGTCACTTTCTGTATTCCAAAAGCTTCATATCCTCAAGTGCAAAAAGAAATTCCAAATCATGTCCGATACCTTTTCTTATCAGGATGCTCTTGTCAACTTCCCTATTCTTCCTGCTTTTCCTTCTTCCATGAAAGTTGAGAATATTCCTATATAGGTTCTCTTCTCTGAAAATAATCCAACCCTTGTTGTTTCTGTAAACCCTGTTGTTAGTCCATCTGGCCCCTTTTCTGCTCATGAGGTTCTGTCTCATTCTTCTGATGAGCAGGCTCCTCAAACTCCTGACATGGTGTTTACCCCCTCAAACAATATTCTGCAACCAAACATAATCCCTGGTGTTTTACCTATGCCAAACCCTATTGCCATCCCCTTTGTGCAAAAATACTTGCATGAGCTCATGCATTTCACCCTCCTTCTAAAAATGGTTGAAGAACCTGTCTCTACAACTCTTATTATTGGGAAAATGAGAGAGGCTTGGAAAGAGTTGGCTAAGGGAGAAATCTTGTTTCAAGAATTTTCTAATTTCTGGGTTTTCAAATTTGCCAACAGGGAATCCAGAGATTTAGTTTTTAGTAAGAGGCCTTATCATGTTCAAGGAAAATTGGTAGCTCTTTACCCTTTCTATCCTGAGTTCAACCCTTCAAATGATGAGGTCACTAGGGTTGATGTTTGGGCAAGAATTCCTTCCCTGCCTTACTACCTGTTCACCCCTTCTGCTCTTGAACTTATCCTAAAAGATAACCTTGTTGGAGATTTCATCGGGCTTGATGGGGTTTCTAACTCCAAAAACAAAATGAAGTTTTGTAGAGGCTTGGTTAACACTGATGTCTCGGTTCCTCTTAAGGGTAGCCTTAAAGTTTTGGCTTATGATAATTCTGATATAACTTTGAAGGTATGGTATGAGTCTGTTTCTCCTGGGTGTGGTTGTTGTGGGGAGCCTGATCATTCTTTTGATGAGTGCCCCCTCAATAATATCCAGCCAAAAAAACTTAAGCTGACTGTGGCTGACAACTCTTCAGATGCTGAACTTATTCAGCAAACTAGATTAAAGTTGCATGGCAACTTGGTGGGTAGACCCGTTACTTCTAAAGCTCCTGCTGGTATTACCTTTGTTAGATCAAATGTCCTGAATCCTCTGCAGCCTCTTAGCATGGTTCCACCGGAAACTCTGTAGTGCATCCTCCTTTGGAGGGTGTGATGCAGGCTGGTCCCTTACCTGTTGTGAGTTCTTTGACTCCTGTTATGGCTTATGACATGTTCCCCTCAATGGATCCTAATGCTTTTCCTGACCCAGTCATGGCCATGCATGTTATAGAACAGATGGCTTATGCTTTATCTGCCATGAATATCCCATGCCTTGAGACAATGATGATCCCTCCTTATGTTTGTGCCTCTCCTCTTGGCCCTGTTGGTTTGGGGCTTAGCAATGGTCCAAACCCTTTAATTCCTCAGCTGGCTTATATGGGGACGACTGGTATTGACATGGGGACTGAGTCTGCTCATTCACAACTAAGAAGGCAATTGATTGATGTTCAGATTAAGGCCGCTGAGGAGAGTTCTTCTGACTCTCCTAAGCGCAAGGAGGTTGAAGTAATGAATGATAAATCCGTTGCCGCTTCTACCTCTTCAAAGAAGCCTAAAAGGACCCGTGGTAGGAAGAACCAGCCTGTTAATGATTAGTGCTCCTCAGCCTTTATGTGCTAGCCTTTGTAAAATACCATCTAATTTCCTTGTTTGTTATGCTTTCCTTTGCTTTGTTTCAAATCTCAGAAGGTGTGTTCTATGTTTGTTAAACCCATGGTTGTTCCATGGTAATTTTCCCTAGGATCTGTTGGTTTCACTTGTTGGTTTTTGGAATGCTTGTAACCTTGGTAGCTCTTGTTTAATAGCTATCTTTTGTTTATGCAGTTATGTGAAATATAATATAATGTTTGCCTATTATAGTACGTGTTCAACTCTGTACATGCTTTTTCTCTGTGAAGTTTTTCAAATATTTGAGCCTTTATCTTTGTTTTCCACAATCTAAAATGGTTTATTTCTTGTTCTTGTTGTTCAAACTGTCTATAGTCTTCTCTTTATCAAGTTCTCTTTCTTTGATAGCTTGTATATGCTTCCTTGTTCTGCTGTCTATGTTTCTTTTTCTGCTGGGTTGCTTCTTTTGCTGCTCCTCCAAGATGTGTCTTTCCCCTTCGGGTATGGTCTTCTTGTCTATATCTTGAAATCTTCCTGCCCTGGTTCTTGGTCTGTTGCAAGAGTTCATGTGGGTGTGTGATTTGGTTCTCACACTCTTGGTTGAGCTCTTCATCATGCTTTTGATCAGGAGAGGCATGAAACTTAACCCTGAAACTTATCCTTCACAAATGTTGAGTATCATATATAAAAGTTGGTATCTTCCACATCTCTCTTTGTGTGAAGTGTTGATTTTAATACAGATCCTTTATATCTCAACTTCAATTGAGGTAGCTGTTTGTCAGCTTCAGTGTAAGAAAATGGCATTGGATTTATGTCTAGCAGCTTATATGCCAACTTATATCCTTCTGGTTGTTGCTACATGCCAAAAACTCCTTTGTTTGCCCTCGGTTGAGCTGGTAGACTTAGTTGAGATATTGGTATTTCGATTGGGTTGGAATTCTCATACACTTTGTGATGAACATTTTGGTGCTAAAACTTCAGTTAAGGCTGTTCTGAAAGTGTTAAGGTTTTACCTAAATACTCATGTGGAATTCCCTTCCTCTTGGTTTTCTTTAAAGTCTTATTTTGATGAAAATAAAGTTAACCTACAGGTTTCTTTTTTCTACTTTTAGTACTCATAACACTACACTTAAGTCTACACTTTTCAATTCTTATCTATTAAAACTTTTGACTTACTACAGATACCTCTCTTGTGTTGTTGTTGGTGTGTATCCCAGATTATGGGGTTGCTTGCTTGTTGCGGGGCAGCCTCTAAATGATTTGTGGCGCCAGTGGAATTGCTATGTCAATTGGAATCCTTGCGTATCTAATACAATTATCATGTTCTTAATTATGTTTAATGCGGTTTGTATTTGGGATAAAAGGATATTGTTGTATTTGAATGAGACTTCTTGTTATACTCCTTGTTATCAGCTTGTAGGTTTTATTTACTTAAACGATGTGCGTTTGAAATCATATTACAATACTGATTGTTTTCATTCTACAAGTGTGTGTCTTTCACAAGGTTTTTTATGAGTATCGCATATTGGAATGTAAGGGGTGTGCGGCGATCCAATTCCTGGGAATAAATTGGATTTATTAGAAAATTAAACAAATTAAATTTTCTTTGTCTTGCTGAAACTAAGACTGAACTTGAACCTTCGGTAGGCTTGTTAAGAAAATGTGGCTTTCAAGAAAGCATTTGTTTCCCAAGTATTGGTACTAAGGGTGGCATTTGGTTACTTATTTGCCAGAATTCCTTTACCAACTCGTGTCAGCTTTTTCTAAAAATAACAAATGTTATCATACTTAAACATAATAAAGATAATCTCACTTTTTTAATTATATTTATTTATGCCTCTTCAAGGGAAGAATTTAAGGATTGCTTTTGGAATTCTTTGTCTCAAATAGTAGAAAGCGCAAATCTGCCTTTTATTTTAGTCGGTGATCTAAATGAAATATGTCAAAGTTCAGAAAAATTTGGAGGCTTGGTGCCATCACAGTCTAGATTTTTGAGACTTCTAAAATTCAAGTCTGATTTTGATTTATGTGAGGTTTTTTTGTTCGGGCTTCCCTTTTACTTGGCGCAAAAGCTCTTGTGCTTCGGTAAATACTTTTGAAAAACTTGATATGATCCTTATGCATCAAGCTCCACTGGAAAACTTTCCTAACATTATTGTTCAACACCATCATTTCACGGCATCGAACCACTGTCTTATAACTTTTACTCTCTCTAAAGATAGAGCTTTTCGAAAATTTCCATTCAAATTTGAAAATGCTTGGCTACAAAACCCTTCCTATGAAAAGTTAGTCAAAAAAGTCTGGCACTATAGTCTTGATGGTTCTGCCATGTTTCGGATTTTCATGAAAATGCAACTTCTAAAGAAATATTCTAAAGTATGGGCTAAACATTATATCAGTAATAATTATGAACAACTTAAAATATCGGAACGCCAATTACAATGATTACAGAATGATCTTTTATTTGATCCAGCAAATGTCGTCATTTTGGACAAATTGCAAAGACACTTGAATAAATATAATATGCTTCTTCAATTTCAAAATGATTTCTGGAAACAACGCGCGAAAATCAAACATTTGCAAAACATAGATAAAAATACCAAATATTTTCAATCAGTATCCAAAATTCGATCTTCTAAACAACGTATTTTAAGCTTTGAAACAAACTCTGGCACGATACTTTTTGACCACGAGTTGATTTCACAACAAATTTATGAGGAAATGAAATCCAGGTTTCGGAAAACCCCGGTATGTGTTTTACGTGTGCAGGATTTGGATTTTATTCCAGAACTGGTAACTGAGTAGGAAAATTTGGCCCTCTATAAATCACCCTCTATAACGGAAATTAAAAATGCAATCTTTGATATGCCTGTGGACAAAAGGTCGGGCCCTGATGGGTATACTGCTGAGTTTTTTCAACATTATTGGTCGACTGTTGGTTCCTCTGTCATTTTAGCGGTTAATGCTTTTTTTTTCCACTCAGGACATATGTTACAATCTATTAACAAAACTTTTATTACTTTAATTCCAAAAGTTGATAACCCGCAAAAAATAGACCATTTTCGTCCTATAAGTCTATGCAATACAATCTACAAAGTGATAACTAAAATACTAGCAAATCGAATCTTTGATATTTTGCAGAGAATCATTCACCCTTTGCAGGGAGCGTTTGTTAAAGGAAGATTAATTCAGGACAATATTCTTGTAGCACATGAAATTTTCCATTCTTTCCATAAAAACACATCGAAATCTAAAGTATGGATGGCTGTTAAAATTGACATGGAGAAAGCTTATGATAAACTTGATTGGGATTTCATTAGACAGATTCTTCTTAAATTTGGTTTTAAATTTGGTTTTACTAATCACTGAGTTAATTTAGTTATGACTTGTATTTCTACTACCTCCTCTTCAGTTCTTGTTAACAATGAGTCAGGCCCAGAATTTACCCCTTCTTGTGGAATCCGTCAGGGAGACCCGTTATCACCTTTTATTTTTGTAATAACAATGGAATATCTTGCGAGATCGTTACATAATGAGTCCTTACAACCAAATCATCGTGTAGGTATCCAGCTAGTTAAAAATGGGACTCGGATTCCTTTCCTAAGCTTTGCAGATGATACTATAATCTTTGCAAATGCGTCCCAGGAGAATATGTTGTTTATTAGAGACTTCCTTTTGTCTTTTTCCCGAGTTTCGGGTCTTTTTATTAACTATCAAAAAAGCTCTTTCCAAACCTCTGCAAATATTCCCACACCCACTATTATCTCTCTAGCAAGTACTCTAAATATCCACGTCACTTCGTCTATGGAAAAGTATCTGGGTATTCCTATTCTTAAAGGTAGAGTCCAGGATTCGACGTTCGTGGAAACGAAAGTAAAATTGAAATCACAATTGTCAAAATGGAAAGCAAATTCAATCTCACAAGCTGGTAGGTCAGTATTAATTCAATCCAATTTGTTAGGCTAGGTCAGCTATTTGATGCAAGGTTTTCTACTTCCAAAAGGAGTATGGGATGAGATTAACAAGATTAATATATCTTTCTTTTGGAATAAATTTTCTCCTAATCATCATCCTCTGTGTAGCTGGGATAAGATTTGTACGCCCAAAGAAAATGGGGGTGTTGGCCTTCGTACGGTTCAAAATATGAATATTTCACTTCAAATGAAGTTGCTTTGTAAAATTCTAGTGGAACCCAACAATACTTGGGTAAGGATAATCAAAGATAAATATTTAGGTACTCAAGATTTATTTCAATTTCAAAAAAAACATGCTCTTGGCAATTTGGCCGTTTGCTGAACATGAGGGATATTTTCTCTAAAGGTATTCAATGGATTGTCGGAAATGGTCTTTCTACCAATTTTTGGTCTGATAGATGGGTTGGGGATGCAAATCTACTTTGCTATTTTGACAACCACAATCTGGCATTAAAGGTCGCATCGTTCATTACTCCTTCTAACACTTGGGATATACATGCCTTGTCAAATGTTTTGCCCTTCGAGGTGATTGACAAGATTAAGTTGATCCGGATTCCTAGCTCGAATTTCGAAGATCGTATGATTTGGTTTCCTTCTCCTGATCGATGTTTCTCGGTTCACTCGGCTTCGACTTTAATAAATGCCAACCGAAATTTGGGTTTGGTTGGTTTCTCTTGGATTTGGAAGTTGAAATTACCTCCTAAAATACAGAATTTTATATGGAAAGCTTGTTCTGATTGTCTTCCTACTACTGATAGATTAAATCGCTTTTATAATTGTGTTCCTAATTGTTGTTCTCTATGTGACACTGAAAATGAGAATTTAAATCATCTTTTCTTTCACTGTGCATTTACAAATAAAATGATTGCAGGCTTGGAAAAAAATATGCGTTGTTCTTTTGAACTCGTTTCCTCGGGAAGTTTTAATGATAACCTCATGTCAACCTTAAATCTTAATAAAAATAAAGAAATTCTATGCTTCTTATGGTGGCTCATCTGGAGTCATAGAAATTCTCTTATTTTTAACCCTTCCAGGATAATCCTAAACCGAATGTCGTGTGATTTGGCTTTTCCTCAGTTTCTTCAATGGGAATCGGCAAATTCTAAAACCAGACAGAAGAGTGTTAACAGGCCGAAAAGGAAAAATGGTGTACCTTGGATTAAACCGCCTCCTTTATGGGTAAAGCTTAATTATGATGCTTCCAAACAGAAGAATTCGTCTACTTTTGCAAGTTTTATACTTAGGAATCATTCAAGCTCTATTCTTGGTTGTGATAGAATTTCTCTACAATCAATGACAGTCTTAAAAGCAGAGGCGCTCGCGTTTCTTGAAGGTTTAAAATTCGCGAGAAACTTATCCATTACTAAATTAATCATTGAAGGGGGTAATTTGGTGCTTATAAATTCTTTAAAGAACACTTGGAAAGTGCCATGGGAGATATACTCAATTATTCAAGACATCAGAAATTTGGTGTCGGGGTTTCCCCAAGTGTTTTTTTCCATTGTTTTAGGGAGGCTAATTCGGCTGCTGATTTCTTAGCTAGAAGGCATGTCAATATTCCGCTTCTTCATCTTGTCATTGCTTCCTCGTGCCAAGATGTGTGTTCTCAGGATAATTCTTTAGAAAGGTTAAGACTATTGTTTCGTCTTCAACCTTTAGCTTTTTCCTTTTTCAAGATCATCCGCAGTGATGATTTAGGTTGACCTTGTAATTTAGGGGCAACCTAATGTTTTCCTTGTAATGAGCTGGTAGCTTATTTTCAAAAAAAAATTAGTAATTTTTTATAAGGAAAGGGGCTAGGGGATGTCAATAATAGGGTTGTAAATTATCCATGGGTGACCGACCCACCCGTTTAACCCACCCGATATAAACGGGTGAAAACCCAATCAAGGCGGGTGACAGGCGATTCGGGTGATGGGTGAAACGAGTTATGGGTCGGGTAAGGGTGAGATGTTATCACCCAATAACCCGAACCGTCAACCGACCCATCATCCGTTTCACCCAAACCACTCGTATAATCCGTTTCAGCCCATAATTTCTAATATGCGTGGGCCTTTAAAGTCACCATATAAGTCATTTCGGGCCTTTGATAAATAAGTTCATTTGTTTCCCAACCCACTTATTTACTTGATTGCCTCCGTTCTACAATTGTACTTTCTAAGTAATTCTAATTTCTAACCCTATTATATCATTCACCTGATAACATCACCACTCACTAGTCACTACCTCTGACCTCTCTCTTGAAGACTTCTTCAACAGTTCAACCAGAACAACCAATACCATAAAATACAATGGTTATACAACGATTATTGTTTATGGGATTTGATTTTGTTTATGCATGGATTATGGATATTTGTTTTATTTTATGTATGACAATTTATTTATAGACATAAAATGCAGCGGTTATACAACAATTATAAGGGTGAACGGGTCACCCATATAACCAACGGGTGATAGGTGGTTTGGGTGACGGGTAGAACATTTCACGAGTGATGGTGGGTCAGGTGGGGCATTTTAACTTGCGGGTCGGTGGTGGAAGTGCTCCACCCACCCATAACCCGACCCATTGATAGCCTTGTCAATAACGCGACGTACACATCCTAGAATAAAAACGAATGAGGTTTAAGAGGTTTAAGAGGTCTGGATCGGATGTCAATGTAGTGGAGGAAATTTTAAAGAAGGAACGAGCGATGTAGTCAACGACAATGTTAACCTCTTTAAACATGTGAGTAAGGCTCCAAAATTGAATGTGTCATGTCAATGAAAACAACAATTCTGATTTATTCGTTCAAAATTAAGGGTTGTGTGTTAGTTTGTCCTTAGGAATTGGAATAACAATTCTGATTTTTTTTGTCAAACATAAATACTTTATGGAATAACAATTCTGGTTTTTTTTTTGGTCAAACATAAATACTTTATTAATGTGTTTTTATTGTTCATCTAAATCTAATAAATAGTAATGAGCAACTTCTTATCATTGTCATTAACTTCAAAAAATACAACATCATTTTGACAAGCCACCATGCACTATGAGCATATTTTTACATGATAAAAAATAATGTTAGTTTGATCATTTAAAAAAATAGAGGCCAAATCGACATTGGTTTGACCTTTATTGAAAAAAATAAACCAGAACAACGACATTTTGACAGAAAAAAGGCCAAAATGAGTCATCATAGAAGCTCAAATATAATCAAGAGTTATGCTAAATTCATCGGCTCGTTGAACAAAAGTGGGTTCACCTTCTTCATCATATTTGTCCGTAAAGTTGAGATTAGAAAATATATAAGATTAACACGAATAAATAATGTTGCGAAAAAAATAGCACAAAGGTGTCATTATCTCTTGTTAACTCTTGGACAATTTCAATTTTCAAGTACTTTCAAGGCATTTGTTACTCATCCTTCTTCATTGAAAGCTTCTCGGGAGTCCTTAATGACCGCTGGACGTGATTTGTAAAAAAATGACTCCTAGTACATGCCACATAAGAATCATTTGTAGAACTACAATCCAGCAAGTTAACCAGAGATATAGTGAGTGGCTAGTGATATCCTTTATGTTATTCTCCTTGACAACTTCCATAGTTCAATTTTAAATGTATTAAACGCTTGTGCTATCTTCAACAATTAATCCAGTGCGTATGTTATTTTAAGCAATTTACTCTACGTTGAAAAGTAGAAACTTCATCAATTTTCAAGAATTGGTTAAAAGGCAGAGAACACATGCTAGAAAATCCGATAGAGAATTGCCTTCGTAAACTGAAAGAATGTCATGATGACTTACAACAATCATTGAGAAACAGAAAACAATCCAGGAAGCAAAAGTTGGTATGACTTTGAGAATGGAGCAACTAAAAAGCTTTACTGCCCAAAAAACCAAGTTGGATTGGATTCAACTAGGACAAGAGAATTTATTGATTTTCTATAATGGTATTAAAACCAGACAAGCAATAAACGCTATTTTTGTTCCAAAGGACTCAAATGGAAAATTTCTTGATGATAGAGGGGCAATAGAGCAAGATATCATAGGCTTTTATGTAAGATTGTTTGGGACTGAAAACTCAAATACTAATATTGATTTCAGAAAGTATAGAAGTAGACTTGTAGATATTGTTGTCCTTGCCTTTAAAGTCGTTAGTGAAGAAAGTTGTGTTTGAGATAGGGAAACATAAATCTCCGAGCCCATATGGTTTCAGAAGTTTGTTCTTCAACCATAACTAGGATTTGATCAAGGTAGATGTGTGTGCAATTCTGAAATAATTCTTCCAAAAAGAAAAGTTGTTAACATCACATTACAACAAGATATAGGCATGCACTCCTTGATTAAGAATGGTTTCTCAATTTTAGGAATAATACACTACCTTTCAAAATACATAAACCGAAATTTGCTGATACATGGGAGTTATCAGTACTTATCAAAATTGTTCCTATCTAACGGAAGGTTGTTGGATCAAATGACAAAGTGTTGTTTCCAGTGGTGGACGGGTGAGTAACACGTAAGAACCTTCCCTTGGGGAATAATACGCACAAAGGTAGTGTTGAATTGTTTTAAAAGTAAATTCTAAGATCATAATACAAAAGATAAGGCCACTCTTAGACAAACTAATCTCAGTAACACAAGGTACTTTTGTGTTAGGGAAAACCATCACTCATTAATGCAACCGTTGCACAAGAATTAGTCAAGGGGTATGAAAGAAAAAGGGTCTCACCTAGATGTATGTTGCAAATCGATCTTCAAAAAGCCTATGATTGTTTGAGATTATATGGGAATTCTTAGACCAAGCTATGCATTATTTCTAATTCCCAGCCTAATTAATTCGGTGGGTGATGTAGTGTGTTTCAAGCCCCCCATATAGTCATAAATGGTGAAGCTAAGGGATTTTTTTCTTAGGAGAAGAGGACTTAGGCAAAGAGACCCTCTCTCTCCCGTCTTATTTGTCATAGTAATTCAAATGTTCACAAGAAAAATGAGTCTAGTCAGCAAAAGAAATGGTTTTTGCTATCATCCAAAATGCAAACATTTAGGTTTGATAAGTATCGGTTTTGCATATGACTTAATGATTTTTTGTAAGCCAACAAAAGTCACTTTACTAATTTTTAAGAGTGCTCTACTAGAGTCTAAGAAAGACTCAGTATTAAATGCAAATGCCTCAAAGAGCAAGGTCATTTTTGGAGGCTTGAGATTAGAGATGAAGGATGATCTTAACAGATTTATTGGGATTGAGAAACAATGTTTCCCAATTATATATCTTGGCTTACCTCTTCACTCTAGGAGATTGAAGGCAGTGAATACATGCCACTAGTGAATAAATTAAAAGCAATCATTCAAAGAAGAAAAATTAGATGCTTTTCTTATGTTGGGAGGGGCGGAACGAATTTTTCTTGTTGATGGTGTAATCAAATCATCAAATCAGTAGACTTGGGTCCAGTTCCCGGTACGGTTCCAGTTCGTCCACCCTGGAACCGGTGAACCGGCGGTTCCGGAACCGCCAGTTCCAGGTTAACGGCTATATTTTTTGATCGAGTTCCAAAACTGCGACTGCGGTTTTTTCAACAAAACGCTTCAGTTTTGGGCAAAAACCAAAACCGTGACCTCAGGTCTCAGGCCACGATCGCGGAATGGGAAACCGCGATCGCGGCCCTCAAGCCGCGGTTGCGATTTTGCTTTAAATGCCAACGACTAGTTTTCAACGGCTAGTTCATAATTCTAACGGCTAGTTGATAAAGTTCTTCTATAAATACCCACTACATGATCTCATTCCCACCACACTACCAATCTCTCTCAATCTCTCAAGTTTACAAAGCTCTCTCAATTCTCAATCGCTCAATCTTTACTAGTTTTTACAATTGTTTTCATAATTGTTCTTTTAAAAAATTAACACAATTGTCTCTTACATCTTATTGCTTTGTAATTTTAAGGTTCATTATATTCTTAATTACATATTTCTTTACCACATCTTGCTATTTGCTTACTTGTTTACTTACATTTTAACAAAATGGAATGATTTCTTAACATTGATCAAATTTTTGGCTCACAAGAGAGTGGTGCAAATGTAGAATTTGTACCCCCTATTAACTTGTCGGACTTCTCGGATCCCAATGTGGTACAACCGGGATCGTCCACTCCCGATGAAAATGAGGGAGCGGATGTGGATCATGGATCTGAGGCGACCGAGGGTGAGGGTCCAATCCTTAAATCCGATATTTTTACAAAATATTTTCGAAAGGGAGCTTATGAGGCATCTACCAAGAAATTTAAATTTCATTGTAACTATTGTCCTAAACATTACAAATGGTTGTCGTGATCGGGATATGGAACATTGTCAAAGCACGTGAAGAGAGCACACCCCGACAAGTTAGGCATGATGCGAGGACAATCCCAACTCTCCGGGTTTGCAACTTCTTCTTCCCTTAATCCTCATTATAAACCTCATTTATTTACTTATAACCATAATAATAGCATGTATGCCTTCTCCGAGTTTATTTGTGTTGATCACTTATCATTTAGTTTTGCCGAAAAGTTAGGATTTAACAATTGGATGACTTCATGTACAACCCGCTTATAAACTGACTACTAAGAAGTCAGTAAAAATGTGATGAAAGCATATAAAACCCGTAAAATGGCATTGGTGAGTTTTTTTGCTCAAAATGATCTTAAAGTTTCAATTTGTAGTGATATTTGGTGTGATCATTGGCAAAATCATTCATACATGGGCTTAACTTGTCATTTTATTGATGATCATTTTGTTGTGCAAAAACATGTTTTGATTTATAGATTATTTGATTTTTCACATACCATTTTAATGATTAGTAACATTATTCGTACTATTTTGGAAGAGTATAGACTACTTCATCGAGTTTTTTCTATCTCGTTTGACAATGCATCTAACGACACTGCTTCAATCTGAGATTTGATTCTGCATTGTCGACCAATTCTTGGAGCGAAGTATTTTCATGTAAGATATGTTTGCCATATTTTAAACCTATGTGTCAAAGATGGTTTAAATGTTATGTCAGGTTTAATCGCTCCTATTAGATATGTTGTTAGTCGTATGTGGGCTAACCCCCGAACCGCCCAAGATTGGAAGGCGTTTTGTGAGCAAAAAGGTGTTCCACACCGAACTTTTCCAAAAGATGTTTGCCACCGTTGGAACTCCACTTTTAAACTACTTCATGCATGCATGCCTTACAAAGAAGTTTTGACTTCTTTTGCCTCCATATATTTTTCCGACAATGTAGTTATTTCTTAATCTTGGGATTATTGTTATAAAATCTTAGAAGTTTTGAGAATATTTCATGATGCAACATTAACTTTTAGTCATGTTTATAAACCTTGTGCTCATTTGTTTTGTTTTGAAGCATTGAATGTGGCGGGTGGTTTTTGTGAGGGGCGTAAATTCCCCGAACTTTGTGGTGCTATTGATGCTACGAAAGTGAAATGGTTGACCTATTATAAAGTTATCCCCGATATTTATCTTTTTGCTTGTGTGCTTGATCCTAGGTTTAAGATGAGTGGTTTAGAAATGTTTTTGAATGGTTATTACGATGCATTGGAGTTGGATGTTAATGATATTGCTAGTGTTGAGGATATACTTAGTAAAGTTAGAAGATCAATTGAGGAATTGGTTACCGAATATTCATCTAGTGTTAGTTCTTCTCCATTACATCCACATTCATCCTCCTCTTCGAGCTCGAGTGCCCTCGGTGCTGCTAAAAAGTGGGGGGCTAGTATTATACATAGTGTTACCAAGAGACCGAGACATTCGAGCTCGAATGCGGAGTTTGAAACATATCTAACAACCCACTTTGAGTTTGGTGAAGGAGAATTTGATATTTTAGCTTGGTGGAAGACCCACAAGAAGACTTTCCCAACCTTGGTCAAAATCGTGGCTCAAGTTCTTGTTGTTCCCGCCTCGACCGTATCGGTAGAGCAAACATTTAGCGAAGGAGGACACGTCCTAGACGCAAAACAATCGAGTTTAAAGCCCAATGTCTTGGAAGCCCAAGTGTGCGTATGAGATTGGAAGAGGACGAAAATTCGTCAACAAAAGGCAGAGGTATCCGAAACTTCCGACTCGGACGGCTAGACGATGACTCCCAATCCCAAAGCGCTTCCGCCGGTTCCGATGGATCGACGTAGATGGTGAGCGGGGTTTCATATCGAAAGGAAAGAGAACTATGTGGGCTTTGATTCCTCTATAACCCCGAAAGGATACGTAGGCAACTTGATTTTAAGTTTGAGCCCTTTAATTATCCAACTTTTTTTTGTTTTGAAGAACAAATGAACAATTGTCTTGAATCCCTTGATCCGATCTCCACGCCATGATCACGGGTTACCCAACCCGCGATCGCGGCGATCAAGGGATTCAAGACCCAATTATTTATTTATTTTATATTTAAAAATTGCCGGTTCCGAACCGGAACCGGGAGAAACCGGCTCCGGAATCGGAACTGGAACCAGGGAACCGGCCCATGCCCGATTTCGGTTCCGGTTCCATGGTTCCGAGGAACCGGACCCAGGTCTACAAATCAGTTATAAAGGAGATTCCCTCTTTTGGATGCAAGATATTCATTTATCAAAGTGTGTAAAAAGGAAAATAGAGGGACAGTGCAGAGCATTTCTATTGTTTTGGACTTGCGAATTGCGATAGTAGGGAATCCCTTGTTGATTGGGCAAAAGTTTGTAGACCTTTTGAAGAGGGAGGTTTGAACTTCAAAGAATTGCTCTCTTGGAATAAAACTCTTCTTGTAAGCTTTCTCATGATATATATGGCAGAAAATAAAATTTGTATACTATCTGGTTTACTAAGAACTTGACAAGAAGACAAGACTTCTAGTCAATAGGGTTCTTTGGAAAGGATTCCTAGATTTAGAGTGCAGTTTTGAAAGTTAATGGGCAAATTATTCAATATTTAGACTCTTCTGCTTCTCAAGCCAACTAAGGTTTGATGAGAGGAGACTCTTACACAAGAATAAAAGGGAGGCTAGACTACAAAGAGATTTATAGGATGTTCAAAAGCCACTACCCTTCTTTGGATCGGTGTACTGTGGTTTGGCGATGAATTCGATCAAAAAGATGGAGGTTTCATTGATGGTTGATTACTTTGCGTATGCTACCAACAACCTAGCTCTAAAATGTTCAAACTTGGCCTGGTTTGATTCAAAGTAACTCATGTGTGCTATATGGAGATGATAATGAGGACGAGATACATTTATGGTTTAATTGTAGTTTTGTGAAAGCTGTAGCAAAGAAAGTTTGGAATTGGCTTAGAATTTCAGTTCGGTTTTGCTCAATGGAGGAATGGTGGAGTTGGTTTGTAGCCTATCGATATATAGAGAAAAAACAACATTTATCAAGTGAGAATGCTAGCTTCTATGGGAATTACGTATACTACACTTGGTGGCAAAGGAGTAGTCGTCGGAGTGTTTGTGCTCAAGGTTTATGCTGCTCTGGTCTTGGGATGTTTTTTTTTGGGTAGGTTGTGATGTAAAACATCCCCATAACACATCTTTGTTGAGTGTATTTTAATAGAGACAATGGAGCGAGTGTTGTGACCTTCGTTTAAAGCATGATTAATTAGCCCCTAGTAACAATGATTTACCTTATTTAAACATAGAGTTCTAAAAGCGTGCGTGGTTGGCATGAATTAATTAGTTTAGTTTAGAGATCAGCCCCGTGCAAGTTATGTTGATCAAAGTTGAAGCCACCACCAAGAAGATGAGATGCAGATGTTGGAGCTGACACTAGCTGGCTCTTCCCAAAACGACGTCTTCTTTCCAGTTTTAGAAACAGTCTCAAACACTGTCTCAGGCTGCACATTGCCCTTCACTGTCACCTTTTGCTCCTCCAAATTAACGTTAAATGATTCTACCCCTGAGAAATAAGGGACAACAGATCGATCAAACATACATGTACTAAACAACACGTAACAAAAAGAACTAGATGAAAACTGTACAATATATAATAATAATCATCAACAACAATTAATAAAAACGAACCTTCCAATTTGGCCAAAGCTGACCGAACAGCTCCAGCACAGCCCTGACATGACATGCTGACCTTAAGGACAACAATCTGCATGCATGCATTTTCACAATTCACAATTCACAATTCACAATTCACATGACGAGCTAGCTATATACTATATGTCTATATGTCTATATGTCTATATGTCTATATGAACTAGCACATACTATATGTCTATATGAAGTAGCTATATATATAAAGCATATAAGATAAGAAATTTAAGCCTTATCTTAGACCATCCATATATAATTTTCAATTTGCATGCTCTTCTCTAGAAGAACTCCTCCTAAAGCAAAGAGGAAAGCATCAAAAGTATGCCAAGGAAAGTGGAGATTTGACCTGAGACGACATGGCTGGCTATTCTTCGATCAGCTAGATGGGATGGTTGGGAAATGTTTGAACAAGGCAATGCCAATAGAGAGATGCAGAAGATATATAGAAGAAGCTGGCAAGCGGGTGATGATGTTTAAATTGCAATGTGTTGGGACGTTGTTGGGACCTCTGGTTCTAAGCAACGGATCAACGATTCACTTCTCTTTAAGTTTTGATAATGACAAATACCATAGAGAACTAATGTGGTTTGTTCAAGTATTTCTAAGGAACACAGGTACAGCCAAGAACTCCTATGAATGACAAAGCCACTACTGGCCACAATGAAGAGTTTCCATCAAGGGAACTCTGAAGAGGAAAGTTCCCATGAAGTGGGAACTCCCAGAAACAAACAAGAAAACACAAGCTTACAACGATGAAGAGTTTCCATCAAGGGAACTCTGAAGAAGTCAGTTCCCATGAAATGGGAACTCACATGTGAAGACAACGACCGTTCAGCGCAGATCGCGGGATTCTGTCTCAGACAGCCAGAGGGAACAGTCTGAGGATCAGACTGTCACGCTTCATTCAACGGTCCGATTGATTCAAGAAGTTAACCTAGTTCAAACCAAAGTCACATGTGAAGAAAGTACAACTTGGGCATCAAGCAAAGGGCATTTTGGACACAAACGAAAGATGCGACTGCCCAAGACAAATGGACTATAAAGCCAAATGAATAGTACTCGCTCTGAGTACTTCTCCCAGAACTTACAAACACCCAAATCAGAGAAAAGAAAGAAAAGGAAGAGAAGTCCCCGCTGGCGAGTGTGTGATCTCGACGACGGTGAAGCTGAAGTTCCCTGGAGCAAGGGAACTGAGAAGTCAGCGTAAGGTTTGAGTTACTTGTGTTTTGCTGTTGTGAGCTTAGGAACTCAGTTGAGAGGATTTACTAGTGTTGCTAGAGTTAGGAAGAACTTGTAGGAACAGAGAAGTGTAAATCCGGTTGTGTAACTAAGGAACAAAGCAATCAATATAAGTAAGTCATTCAAAATCCTCCAAGCGGAGGTAGAGGTTTACCCATACAACTAGTTGGTTGTAGTGGGGTTCCTCTATAAAGGAACTGTGCCTTTCACTGTTTTTATTACTTGCGATTATTTACTTCCGCTGCCTTGGGAACAGCTTAATTGCCAGTTCCCAAGCTCACTGCTAACCGATTACGATCCAACAATTGGTATCAGAGCTAGCGCTCTAGATTTGTGTTAGCATCGCAGGTGTCAAAATGGCTCAGGAACTTACTCAGGTGGGGAACAATACCAGCAAGCCTCCAAGGCTCATAACAGGAAGATTTGAAAGCTGGCAACGCGACATGAAAGATTGGATGCGTGGCCAAGACTACCAAGCCTGGTGCGTCATCGAAAGGGGGAACTTCGAAATCGATCCAGCTATTGTCAACGATCTCTCAAAGTGGGGTCCCAACGAGTACAAGTGCATGGAGGCAAACTACAAAGCCAAACAGTACCTAAAGAGGTCCATGTGCGTACAAGATTGTGACAGGGTTGCAAACCTTGACACAGCCAAGGAAATGTGGGAAGCCATCCAACAAATGCACGTTGGAAACTCAGATCTTAGAGAAGATCTTCAGATGAATGCAAAAAGGGAGTTCTACAACTTCCAAATGGAAATGGGAGAGTCCGTCGATAGCTACCAATCCCGGTTTGAAGGACTTTGCACCAAGATGGAAGGATTGGGGATCACAAAAGAAGAAATCACCCACAAAATGAAGGTCCAACAGCTCTTCAATGGATTGACTGGAGAATGGGCAAACGAGAGAACGATGTTCAAGGAAAACCCAGAAAATCGAACACTTATGCTTCATCAAGTGTTTGGAAAGCTAGTAGGACATGAGAAGAGGAAGATCGATGATAAGGAACAAACTCGATCTCATCGAGGGATCGCACTCAAGATCGAAAAGATGCTCAAATCAACCCAAGAACAACATGAAGACTCTGAAGAAGAAGAGGATGAAGAGCTAGTTCTTGTAACAAAGGCTCTTCGAAATTTCTACAAAGGAAAGTCTCAACGGAACAGTGGGAACTGGGGAAAGGGACAGAGTTCCCAAAGAAAGCCCACAGAGAAGGATCTCTCAGAAGTGACTTGCTACAAATGCAACAGGAAAGGACATTTTGCGAAGGAATGTCCACAAGGAACTGAAGGCAGAAAGCAAGGAAAGAAGGCCTACATCGCTACTTGGAGCGATGATGAAGACGAAGATCCTGAAGCATGGGCACTCCCAGACATGTGTGGCATGGCCATAGGAGAAACCACTGGGGAACAACCCAGTGAGGTAACCACTGAAACTGTTCTTGATTCCTTGAGTAATTATGAAAAACCTGAGTTGTTGAAAATTCTTTCAAGTCTTGTCAAAGATAACATAAAACTGCAAAACAAGTTGGAAAAACAAGAACACATAAATTCTCAATTAGTTGGTCTTGAGCCCTGTCCCAACTGCATATCCCTTCTAGAAAAACTCAAGTCCCATGTGTCTCACATCGTAGATCTAGAAAGAGAAATAAAAACTCTAGAGAAAGATGAGAACACCCTCTTGCAACACCTGAGTAAGACTCCCGAACATCTTGAAGCCTCTAGTTCCCAAATTAAGTTTGTCCCAGCCAGACATGGCATAGGATACAAAGGTGAGTGCTTCAAGAACGGAAAATCACCCCTGAGCGAACATGAGATCCATGAGTGTAGGGCCTTAGAACTCCAGTGCGAGAAACAGAAAAATGCTCATCTCGAGGACAAAATCAGGGTCCTAGAGAGTGGAAACAATGGTGAGAAAGACTACTACACTGGGAACTCTGGACATAGAATCTATGTCAAAATTGCTAAGGGAAATGGGTCTCGGGTGTACAACAAAGAAACCATGGATAGGAACCGTATCCAGAGACCACACCCAAAATACTACCTGGGAGAATACTACAAGACATGTTGGCACTGTGGTGCTCATGGGCACTACAAGGATGCATGTCCCAAGAAGAGAGCCCAAACCCCTAGAAGCCATGAGTTCCCAAACAGACAAAAACGTCATACTCATCACCAAAGGAACTCCAACTCTCAAAATTCCAAAGACATCAACATTTCTGACTATATCTTAAATGAAAATGTTTTCCCTTGCAAGGGACTTGGCAAGAGTCATCTTGCCTGGGTCTCAAAACACTAACTTTTCCTTGTAGGTGGCAGTGAGAGGGAACAGTACATGGTTCATAGATAGTGGATGCTCGAACCATATGACAGGAAACAAGGATATCCTCATCTCACTCCACACTCATGCCGAAGGAGGCCACGTCTCATTTGGCAACAAGAACAAAGGAGAAGTTATTGGAAAAGGAGAAGTGTTGCTCAATAAATCTATCAAAGTCAGCAACGTAAATCTGGTAAAGGATCTGGGATACAATCTGCTAAGTGTCTCCCAGATGTGTGATCAAGGGAACAACATCGTCACTTTCGACTCAGATGAATGTCTCGTCATCAACAAGAAGACCAACAAAGTAATTCTGAGAGGAAGAAGATACAACAATGTGTATGTGGTGGACACCAACTTTGAACCACCAATGAAGTTGTGCCTTGCGAGTTCCCAAGATGACACGGAACTCTGGCATCGAAGATTGGGACATGCTGGTGTAAATCAAATCCTGAAGCTTTATCTACAAGATCTGGTCATTGGTCTTCCACGAATTAATCTCGAAGGAGTCAAAATGTGTGAAGCATGTGTTCGAGGGAAACAGACCAGAACCTCCTTTAAACCCAAAAAAGGTGGTAAGCACAACCAGGTCCCTGGAGTTGATTCACATGGATCTCTGTGGTCCCATGAGAACAGCTAGCTACGGTGGAAAAAGGTACATGTATGTTTTAATTGATGATTTTTCAAGATTCACCTGGGTTGTTTTCTTGAAGGCAAAATCACAAGCGTTTGAAGAATTTGAGCCCTTCATCAAAAGAACAGAAGTAAGCTTGGGGCTGAAACTGAAAGCAATCAGATCTGATCACGGAACTGAGTTTCAAAACTCGGAGTTCCTAAACTTCTGTGAGCAAAATGGGATCTCTCATAACTTTTCATCTCCTCGCACTCCTCAGCAAAATGGAGTGGTCGAGAGAAAGAACAGAACTCTGGAGGACATGGCTAGAACCATGATGATCGAAAGTGGAGTTCCTGAGTACTTCTGGACTGAAGCAATCTCCACAGCTACATACATCCTAAATCGAGCCATGACAAGGCCCCTGATCAACAAGACTTCCTATGAACTCATCAAAGGGAGAAAACCAAACATCTCACACTTGAGAACATTTGGTTGCACATGTTTTGTTCACAACAACGGCAAAGACAATCTTGGCAAATTCGACCCCAGAAGCGACGAAGGGATCTTCCTGGGATACTCATCACAAAGCAAGGCTTACAGGGTCTACAATAAAAGAACCAAGAAGATAGAGGAAAGCATTCATGTCGTCTTCAATGAAAAGTCTGTAAAGATGGGAACCGAGACCCAAGGGAAGGGAACTCTGTTCAAGCTAGTCAGACATGAAGACGATGATGATGACGAGGATGAGCCAAGGAAAAGGGATGAAGACTATCCAAGTGCAAGCCATATCCCGCAACCAGGGAACAACGACGAAGGTCCAACCCTCACTGATCAAACCTTCCTCGAGGCTCCTTCCTCAGAAGAACCACAAGACACCTCCAACTCACTCGAGGTCCCCTCTTCAGGGAACAACTCTGCTGTTCCCCAAGACAATACCTTGCCAGAATCAAGTATTCAAGGGGAACAAAGAGGAAACCTGCCAGAAATCTCTGAAGAAACATCAAATGAAGAAGCTGGAGATGAGAGTTCCCATGACAAAGAAACATCGACTGAGGATGATACACATGCAAAGGAACTCACTCATATAAGAACCTTTCAACAAAGGAAGGACCACCCTCTTGAGAACATCATCTCCCCTCTTGTTAAAGGTGTGCAGACTCGTTCCTCTCTCAATAATTTTTGTGCTTTTAACGCGTTTGTTTCAATGGTGGAACCCAAAAATATCAAAGAAGCATTAAAGGACCCAGATTGGATTCAAGCCATGCAAGAGGAACTCCACCAATTCGAGAGAAACAAAGTTTGGAAGCTAGTTCCTAGGCCCAAAAACAAGAACATCATAGGAACCCGATGGGTTTTTAGGAACAATCTCGATGATACTAGAGCTGTAGCAAGGAACAAGGCTAGGTTAGTAGCACAAGGATACAGGCAAGAGGAAGGGATTGACTACGATGAGACCTTCGCACCAGTTGCCAGGATCGAGGCAATCAGACTCCTCATCGCCTATGCTGCTCACAAGGGATTCAAACTTTATCAAATGGATGTGAAAACAGCCTTCCTAAATGGACATCTCAAGGAAGAAGTGTATGTGGCCCAACCTCCAGGATTCGAAGATGAGAAAATGCCCAACCATGTCTATTTCCTGGAAAGGGCCCTTTACGGACTCAAACAAGCTCCCCGAGCTTGGTATGACAGGTTTGCTCAATTCCTCTTGTCCCATGGATACATTCGTGGTTCCATAGACAAGACTTTGTTTTTAAAGAAAGAATCTAAAGACATTTTGATTGTGCAAGTATATGTTGATGACATTGTGTTTGGAGCAACTAACGAAACTCTTGTAGAAAAGTTCAAGGACCTCATGAGCAATGAGTTTGAGATGAGTCTCATTGGGGAACTCACGTTCTTCTTGGGACTTCAAATATCCCAAACAAAGGAGGGAACAAAGATCCATCAACAGAAATACATCAAGGAAATGCTCGTGAAGTATGGGATGGAACATTCAAAGCCCATTGACACTCCCATCTCACCAAATTCAAGGCTAAATGCAGATGAAACAGGTATCAGTGTGGACCAAAGGAACTATCGAGGTATGATCGGGTCCCTTCTCTACTTAACAGCTAGTAGACATGATATCATGTTCTCCGTATGTCTTTGTGCTTGTTTTCAAGCTAACCCTAAGGAATCACACCTGAAAGAGGTGAAGAGAATTTTCAGGTATCTCAAAGGGAACAATAACTTGTGCCTTTGGTATCCAAGGAACAGTTCCCTTGAGCTCATTGCATACACAGATGCTGACTTTGCAGGGCACTTGGTTGACAGAAAGAACACTTCAGGAATGGCCCAGTTCCTAGGGTCTTGCTTAGTTTCGTGGGGATCTAAAAAGCAAAACTCAGTGGCACTCTCCACAGCTGAAGCTGAATATGTGGCTGCCGCATCATGCTGTTCCCAGGTTCTATGGCTTAAGTCACAACTCCAGGATTACGGTATGTCTTTTGGCCCAGTTCCCATACTCTGTGATAACACTAGTGCCATAAACATTTCCAAAAATCCTGTGCATCATTCTAGAACTAAGCATATTGATATAAGGCATCACTTTCTACGTGACAATGTTGAGAATGGGAACATTTCGATGGAACACTGTAGAACTGAAGAGCAAATTGCGGATATTCTTACCAAAGCTTTAGACAGACGTCCCTACCAGCGTTTTCGAATGCTTCTAGGGATGATAACTCTAAACTAAACAAGTCCCTGTTTATCTCTCTCTCAATGCCTGACTAGTTTATCTAAAATTGCATGATAAGGAACTTGGATTCATTGCTTTCACTATGCCATGATTACTAGTCTAAAGAAAAATGTGTACAAAGGAACTCTATTTCTTTTGGCCCAAAATGATCAACCAGAGTTCCCTTTATCCCTCATTACAAGCCACCATGACGGTTGATCATATGACCCACCTTAAGCTAGGAACCAGACAAATGCTTCTCATGAGCCAAAACATTTCCTTTATCGAGTTGCAAATTGTCTGGTTCCCTTTGAGTTCCCTAGCCTCACAAAAAGATGAGTGTGAAGTTCCCTCAACCACTTCACTCTCCCTGACCTTGAAAAGATCATGGGAACTGCTGCATCTACAAAGGGAACACTGACTAATCTTCAAAGAAAAACCGTCACTTGGGAAGCGGACTTTCGTGTCAGAAGCTCTGAAGCGTTACAGGCAAAGTATTCAAAATTTGAAAAGGACTTCCCAAGAGATTGTGACGCGTGTCCAGAAGCGTGCTTGAGAAGTTGAAACGGCGCCCCACGTTCATTGGGCAACGGTTATCGAGGTTATTCCACTTCCCTTTCTACCCTTCACCTCCTCTCTTCTTTAAAACCCCTCTTTGCCATTTTTAGGCCCTTTACTCCATCTTACATCCCTGTCATTCGTCTTCCCCAAATCCTTTTCACTCTCTTTTCAGAAACCTCCAAAGCCTCCCAAATTCTTACAAAAATGGCCCCTCAACACACATTCGCACAAATCAAAGAGTGGGTACTTGCCAATCCTCGCACTCTCTTCATCACTCAACTGAACGAGATCGAGCAAGAACAAGACCCAACCATGAAGGATGTCCTCATTCAAGGGCTATACAATCAAGTAAGCCCCTTCTTGCCCCCTCCTCCTCCTCAGGTCGACGAAACCGTCTCCTGGACCTCTTCCTCCTCCGAACCTCTTCCTCTTCCACCTCCAACCACCAACACCTCCTCCGGAGTTGTCATCGTTGACAACTTCGGAGATGCTCGCCCCTCCATCAATGAAAAACCCCATAAATCCAAACATCGCCACTCATCCAAACATCGCCACTCATCAAAAGATCCCTCAAAATCCAAAAAATCCAAACACTCCCACAACCCCTCCAAATCCAAAAAGCGTAAACACTCTGAGGCCTCTGAATTCTCGGAGCCCAGAAAGAAGGCTTTCTTCCGATTTGAGGACTACCTGAACTGCTCCAAGGAGAGTTCTTGTGCTCCCAAACCTCCCTACCCTTTTCCTTCCGACGATGGGAACTCCGAACCCCAGAGTCTACTTCCCTCTTCCTCCTCCATCCCTCCTCTTCAAATCGAGGGACCTCCTCCGCCACCTCCTCCAGTTCCCGCCACGATGGGAACTCCAACATCCCAACCTCCTTCTCTTCCTCTCGTTCCCATCATTACGGGATCTCCACCTCCACCTTCACCTCACAAAACGCCTTCTCCTTCCTCACCAAAACACATTTCCACCACTCCCATCTCCGCTTCGGGGATCTCTCCTCCACAGGACCGCAGATCCCTTCCTCCTCCTTCCACTCAACTCACAACCCCTATTCCTTTTTCTCCTCTCCCCTCTTCCATCACTACTCCCACCACCACCAAACTCCCCTCTCCCTCACCATCCAAAAGTACCGTCGCCCTCTCCTCAGACGACGACGATCTTCCTCTTTCTGTGGTCATCGACAAAATGACCAAGGACCCTCCTCCGATCATCATGGGAACTTTGGAGGAGGAAGCCCAGCTCAAGGCCATCGAGGAAGAACTCAACAGGGGTCCCTCTGAGCACACAGTCTCCCAAGGGACAAAGTCCCCAGAAAAGGTTGCTCCTCAAGCGCCCACAGAGACAAGGGACCTCGCACCAGCTGGAGGTGCTGAGGCAACAACAAGTCATCCTGGAGATGACGCGGAGGGCTCCGGTTCGAGCTCCTCCGAGGAAGAAGGGACCTCCCATGATGAGGTCGAAGAAGAAGAAGAAGCTCCAGCTACAAAGGAGCCAGCACGTATCCCTACACCTGGACACCAAATGGTGGTGTCCGCGAGTTCCCCACCACCAAGGGACCGCGTGCTTATGATCGAAGCGGCTGCACCCCCTCAGCAGAAAGGACCTCGCACGGTCTCTAGGGGGAACAAATCCAAAAGCAAGTCCAGGAAGGGGAAGGGGACCACCAAGCATCATGTCAATGAGCGCCGAAAGCTTCTCCCTCACCTCATTGTTTCCAAAGAGGTGCTAACTGAAAATGGTCCGGAGGAACTGTGGGAACTGATCAAGGCCCAGGGCTGGGAGAGACTCTGCCAAGAAACTGTGAGAGTAGATCCCTCACAAGTGCGTCAATTCTACAACAACTTCACTATCACCAACGACGACACTCAGGGAACTCTCTCCCACGAAGGCGACGAGTTCATTTTTACAACGTCTACGATCCGCCTTCAACTCCAGGTCCCTGGTCAAGGGCTTAGCGAGGTGCCCAGCAAGCTCTGGGGCGATTTCAACAGCGCCGAGGTGTACAGCACAATTTTTGAGGGTCGGGTTCCCTCTAAGGTCCTCTCGACGCATCATCCTTGGTCGCCAAGCTCGCTCACCAATTCATCATCAACGTGGTGATCCCACGCCAAGAAAAGCGCCTGGTCGTCAACATCCCCGATGCCATCATCCTCTACCACTTCCTCCTCAAGAAGCCCATAAATCTTCCCCGAATTATCCTTGGGCACATGGAAAAGTGCATGGCCTCCAAGTCCCACTCCCTTCCCTACTCCAGGCTGATCAAGAAGCTCCTACAAAAAGAGGGTCTCTACGATGCCTCTAAAGAAGAAATCGAGCTTGGAAGGGAACTGGACATTACAGTTGCCCAGAAGATGAGGCACTCGGAGCCTGTAGAGGAGGCGGCTCCCCTAGAGTCTGGTACACCAGAAGGGAACTCTTCAGTGTTGCTCCGCATCGCCAACACCCTCGATCAGATTGCTAGGGACCAGGCAGTGTTGGCCAGAGGACAAGAAAAGCTTACACAAGTCCTTACGCGCCTTTGTGACGCCTTGTTCCCTCAGAGCCCATGATCTCTCCCTTCTTGTTCCCTTAATCCAAATATGACCACAAATTGTACTAGGGTTCCCATTGTACATATTTTCTTAAGTAATGAAATGGTCTTTATTTTGATTGCGTGTTCCATTCTTTCCTAATATTGCTTTGCTTATTTTTCGATGATGTCAAAAGGGGGAAAGATAAAAAATGTGAGATGAGTTAAAAGTTTAAGTTATCACAGACCATGCATAAGCTAAGGGGGAACAATTGCATAAAAAGCCTAATAGGAACTATGTGTCTCACCAGAAGTGGCTCCCTAAATCTAAATGTCTCACTAAGAGTGACTTCCCAAAATCATACTTAGGAACTCATCAGCATATCATTCATTGAAATACTTGCATTTTTGTGATGGGTTTGTCATCATCAAAAAGGGGGAAATTGTTGGGACGTTGTTGGGACCTCTGGTTCTAAGCAACGGATCAATGATTCACTTCTCTTTAAGTTTTGATAATGACAAATACCATAGGGAACTAATGTGGTTTGTTCAAGTATTTCTAAGGAACACAGGTACAACCAAGAACTCCTATGAATGACAAAGCCACTACTGGCCACAATGAAGAGTTTCCATCAAGGGAACTCTGAAGAGGAAAGTTCCCATGAAGTGGGAACTCCCAGAAACAAACAAGAAAACACAAGCTTACAACGATGAAGAGTTTCCATCAAGGGAACTCTGAAGAAGTCAGTTCCCATGAAATGGGAACTCACATGTGAAGACAACGACCGTTCAGCGCAGATCGCGGGATTCTGTCTCAAACAGCCAGAGGGAACAGTCTGAGGATCAGACTGTCACGCTTCATCCAACGGTCCGATTGATTCAAGAAGTTGACCTAGTTCAAACCAAAGTCACATGTGAAGAAAGTACAACTTGGGCATCAAGCAAAGGGCATTTTGAACACAAACGAAAGATGCGACTGCCCAAGACAAATGGACTATAAAGCCAAATGAATAGTACTCGGTCTGAGTACTTCTCCCAGAACTTACAAACACCCACATCAGAGAAAAGAAAGAAAAGGAAGAGAAGTCCCCGCTGGCGAGTGTGTGATCTCGACGACGGTGAAGCTGAAGTTCCCTGGAGCAAGGGAACTGAGAAGTCAGCGTAAGGTTTGAGTTACTTGTGTTTTGCTGTTGTGAGCTTAGGAACTCAGTTGAGAGGATTTACTAGTGTTGCTAGAGTTAGGAAGAACTTGTAGGAACAGAGAAGTGTAAATCCGGCTGTGTAACTAAGGAACAAAGCAATCAATATAAGTAAGTCATTCAAAATCCTCCAAGCGGAGGTAGAGGTTTACCCATACAACTAGTTGGTTGTAGTGGGGTTCCTCTATAAAGGAACTGTGCCTTTCACTGTTTTTATTACTTGCGATTATTTACTTCCGCTGCCTTGGGAACAACTTAATTGCCAGTTCCCAAGCTCACTGCTAACCGATTACGATCCAACACAATGTATGTATGTACTCCATATTCATTAATATTGTAAGTAAGTGGCCTAATTAATGTAGGTAGAATACATCAACAGACCCCTGTATTTACACTTTTTTTTCTTATTGGACCCCTGTACTAAAAAATATTCAAACAGACCCCTGTACTGCCCCCAATTTTGCCTATTAAACACTTTCAATCTTATTCTCCTTCCAGTGTACATCACGCACCTTATGTGTTATGTTATTTTGCCAAATAAGCCAAAATGGTCAAATACATACATGTTATTTTGGCAAAATACGTACATGTTACATAAGGCGCGTGAAGACTTGAAAGTGTTCAATAGGCAAAATAACATGTACGTATTTGACCATTTTGGCTTATTTGGCAAAATAACATGACACATAAGGCGTGTAATGTACACTGGAAGGAGAATAAGATTGAAAGTGTTTAATAGGCAAAATTGGGGGCAGTACAGGGTCTGTTTGAACATTTTTTAGTACAGGGGTCTAATAAAAAAAAAATATATAAGTACAGGGATCTGTTGATGTATCCTGCGAATTAACGTATATGTCTCAGTTCTCACCTTCAAACCAACTAATGGGAGTGAAGAGTCAAACCTGCAATCCTGCATGCATCGCTCAGCTTTCTTGATGATTGTATTTGTTCCTCAAAATTTGTTTCCCTTCCCTACACCACAACTACCCAAATTTATACGGAGTCTCTTTCTTACCGTTACCGAGTGGCGAGTTGCCCCAAATTTGTTCCTGTGATGGTTTGTCTTGCTCACATGATGATCTGGACTCATTTTTGGACTAGCCCATGGGCCCATATCATTTTACAAACGACTATGTTAGTAGCGGTGGTCCATTTAGCCCACTAGGGTTTTCTCCTCCACTATTTATCCATCTCTCCCCATTCCCACACCGCATCCTTCCCCTATCCTTCAATGCTTGCTCCTGTAACCTATCAATCATCCGCTTCTGTTTTTTCCTTCTGCTTGGAATGGTTTCAAATTTCCAATCTTTTGTTTTAGATCTTGATTTTAAGCGTCTTATTCAGATTTCCAGACATAGGCAGGTGTCTACTACGAATCAAAGAATGGAGTAAGACCGTTGATTGTCTGGAATATCAAATACTGGTGCCCTTTTGTTGCCCGGTGATGAATCCTTACTATCATCCGGAATACAAAAGGGCTCCAAATTCAAATTCGATAATTGAGAATGGACAAGGATTTTGAAGCCAGACATAAGTCAGGAGCCCGTATTTAAAGTCTTTTCGACTTTAGGATTTGGCGGGCGCCGTTACATGTCTGGTAAATGAAATATAGAGGAGGAGATTCGACGGATAGGGTTTCTTATCAGTCTGGTTGATTCTTCTTGTAAGGATCCATCGTTGCTCAGTAATTTAATTTATATTTTTGCCCTAGTTATCTGAGCTTCATCTGGACTCTACACTTTCCTTCCATTTGAATTCCAAGTTCCTAACCATACAATACAAGAGGACCAAATGGCAAGAAAATACTACTTGAAGACAACCCAAACGTAGTTGAACGCCTACTACTAACAGTAAAAAATACCACAATTTTTTCAATCAATCATTATTATACCAGAGGCAACATTCGAACAAGGTCGAGATGAGAAAAAGTAAAAATTACCAATGAACAACTTAAGGAAAAATTACAAATATCAACAAACAACATCAATGTATCCACAGTTTTCTTCTCAATTTGAATAAAGTACCAAGCACAAATTTCATAAATTTAAACCACCATGATTTCATTTTTTAAAACGGAGGATTGTTGTGACCATTTTCTAGGTTTGATCTTACAACCATGACTACCTATCACGGAGGATTATTGTGAGTTGGTGACCATTTTAAAACGGAGGATTAAAACGGAGTATATATTTAGTTTTCAACTAACATGACTACCTATGGGATTTGGTAAATATAAATGATTTATTTTTAAAAATAAATTAATTTGTAAAAATTACTTTTATTTTTTATATGGAACTAAACAAATGACCTATTATTTTTTTATATGCGGGTCGCCCTATTTTCTTCGACGGAGGACTGATAGGTCGGCAGTCCGTTTTAACATCTGAGACCATCGCCTTGCGCCAGGGACTTCTTGAGGCCATCCGACGTGGCATTCCCCGGATTCAAATTGAAGGTGACAATTTGCAGTTGGTCAAGGCCGTGCTTGGCGACTGTGTTGCTCGTGGAAAATTGAGCTTCTGCGTTCAGACATCCATTGCTTGCTAGCCTGATTTCAGGATTGGAGTATCTCTCATGCCGTTCGGGAGTGCAATTCTGTGGCAGACTTCATCGCGGGATGCTTCCGACGCCCTCTTCCATCCCGCTCGCAGTTGACCCAGAGTTTCTTACCCTCATTCGTCAGGATGCTCTAGAGTGATCACTAACCCTAGTTGTCTCCCTAATCAATTTCCTTATAAAAAACAAATGACCTATCAAGCTATCACCTATGAAATCTTAAAAAAAAACAGATAATAATGTTGGCACAAATTGTTATGAATATATAGGTTTAATCTAGATATAAATACACTTACCAACTAAATAAATATTATTCATGAATATTTTAAGTATGATATCAAAATCCACAAAGTGAAATAAAATTATTATATAATTAAGAAAATGTTTAATAATTAAAGAAAATGAGATAAGAAGAAATCAAAGATTTAGTTACTTTATTTTAAAAAATTTATATAAAAGTAAATATATTTATTAAAATTAGTTTTTATTCATTTTATTAGAGTTTAGATGACGCGATATCACATATGTGAATTGAATATAAGGTCAACACATAGGCAAATTCAACCAAAGGTTGACATGTGTTAAAAGGGATTCTTATTTAGTATTCTATATACTCCCTCCGATCCAAAATACGTTTTTTTTTATAAAGAAAGAAATTCGAAATATCAGACAAACCTTGGTAGATCGAGAGACCGAGATGGAACTCGGTAGCCGGATAGACCGACAACAACGACACCCCAAAGAAACCAAACAGAACCAACAAAACAAAAATAAAACAAAATAGCACAAGGTAGACAAGCAGCAAACACCGAGCAAGGAAGCCGGAGAGACTTGAGTCCAAGTAGGAGAAAGCACTTCCACAGGTCAATAACGGACTAACACAGACGTATAGGGTCGTCGGTGCGCAAGACAGCAGCAGGAAGCGGACTTGGGGAGGTGTGACGATTCGCTTGGAAAAGCCCAGGAAACACACAACCGGACAACATTGAAACATATCTCGAACCACGAACCAAATCACGAACTTCAACCAGAATTTGAGACAAACGAAAACCTTGCACAACCCTTTTGGTAGAGAAGTAAGTTAGGATATGCCCTACATGTAGCGGGATTAGTGTGCGGTGGCGGTGTGGCCTTGTAACGAGTGATAAAGCTCGAAGAATTGTAAGTTTTAATATGTTACTTGAACATATCCAACACAAAGAATAGGGTTTGAAAGGGAGGGTGTGGGGCGATGGATTGAATTACGACCATCAAGGCAAGCCACCAAGCCAAAGCAGGAAACGTAACTAGGGTTGGACCATCAACGCCAACAACCCAAACCCAAGCCCACAACAGGCTTGTGGGTTTGTTTTTTTGTTTTTCTCTCTCTTTTTTTTTCCTTTTCCTTTCTGCGGAAGCCGAACATCTTGGTAGTGTGCGTTCTTTAAACGCAAGCAACAAGAGTTTCAGATCTGGTTATGGGTCGACATTGGTTGACGATACGAAGTTGGTGGGTCGTAAGCAGACTAACAAAGGCCGAAACCGGATACAAGATCTGGTTATGCCAAAGAAGATCGATTTAGTTTGAGACGATTCCGATGAGGCGACAGAGGTTTATGAGTGGTGTCGCCCCAGGCTGCTTAATCACTTTGTTTATTACTGATGAGTTGTACGAGACTACTTATTTGAGTCCCATATTGATTAATGTAGGAGATTGGGCCATGCATTGTTGTATTGCAAGGTTGTCCCTATAATAACCGCTATTTTTATGACTAATTTTTTTTCCATTAATTAATTATTAAATAAAATAAATTCACAAAAGTTCTTTTTCATTCAAATCTATTTCTAAAACAAATAGATTATAATTTTTCTTATGAAATAATTATTCGAGTAAATAAAATTTATTAAAAATAAAATTTAATAAATTTTTATATCATAACGGAAATTCAATTCTCAAGTCCTTTCATTATTTCTTTCTTAAAAAGAAGAAAATGGGCCTTAGCCCGGCCCATCTAAAAAGCCCATAATTCATAAAAAGGGGTTTTATAAAAAAAATAGAGACAAGGGGTGGGAATTGAACCCGTCACCGATTCTCCCACTCCTTAACCATTTATGCTAGTTGGTTTTTCTAATACACCAAGATAACTAATTGTACTTAAACTCTTTCTTTCTAGTGAAATTTCACCGAAACCGGTTTTTGAGCGGTTGAAGCACAAATTCGGGTATTAAATGGGAGATTTGGGGAGGATTGTATTGAAGAGAATCTCTATTTTAAAATAAAAAAAATTTAAAATAATTTTCTCCCACTCACCATTGAAGAGGGGGTATGTAATCATGAAATTGATTCTCTTCCTCTCTCAAATTCCACTAACCTCTTTGCATATTTAAAGGCTTCTTCAACATCAGAAAAACCATCTACTACTCTCTAATACTCCCTTTTTATCCAAAAACTCCAATAGATTGCAAGCTGTTTTTTTTTTTCAAAAAAAATCAAAGAAATTGGGTTTGATTTTTTTTGGGAGCAACCCATCACTCCGACCACCCCGGGCCACCCTCACCTGGCTGCGCCGCCCCTTTTCCCGCCGCCCAAGAGTCGCCGACGTCGCCCTAGCCCGACGTCTGTCCTCCTCTATGCAGTCGTCCGTTCTGATTTTCTTTTGGCTTATGTTCTGCGTGTTTTTTTTTATGGAAATATTCAATAACATTAAGCCATATCAGCATTCAGTACATCATAAAAGGATAACGGAAAATAACAAGGAAAAAACACAGTAAAAGTATCCTTAGGACGCCATTTGCTCAACCAATCAGCAGCGTTGTTTGCATTCCTCTTGCAATGGATCCATTGACAATCAGTGAAGAAGAGGCTTTGTTCGATCGCCAGTGCCATAACAGAACCGAACACTGTGAGAGGAAGTGCTCCATTAGTGGCTAAAGAAATCACCTTGGAGGAATCAGACTCAATGATGATGTGAGATATATCCAGCGAACGCGCCATTCGAAGCCCCCAAAGAGCAGCTTCAGCCTCCGCAACTTCCACCAAGGTCCCTGACTGTATGCTTTTCGCACCAGCAAAAACGACGTCTCCATTATCCATTCTCCCAAGAACCCCAATTCCACAATCTGATCCTTGAACCGAGGCATCAACATTCACTTTGATCCAACCAGAAGGTGGTCTTTGCCACTGGACAACAGCTGGCACCGATGGAGCTTGTGCTGGTACGCGTTCTTGAGCACGGTGATATTCTTCCAACAGTGTACAGCTTTCAAAAACAACACTTCCTGCATCTGGCTGTTCTTCAGCAAATATAGCTTGATTTCTCGCTTTCCAAATACCCCAGCATAGGCAGGCCCATCTCTCTTGATCCTTAGACTCCAGCGTGAGAATACATTAAGCCCATTCAAGGAACTCGTACACATCTTCTCCCAATCCTGCTAAATGTGGGTAGAATTCCCATACTTCACTCGGGAGTTTACAGTGTAATAAAGCATGTAAATTGGTTTCCACAGCCCCACAGAACTCACATCTGGATTCATTCAGCAAATGTCTTTGACACAGTACAACTTTGCACGGCAGAATGTTACGCCTGCCTGCCAAAGGAACAATCGAACTCGAGGAGGAACTCGCAATTGCCAGATTTTGTTCCATAGCTTCCTAGCTTGGGAGTCATCTGTAGTCTCTCCTCTGCCAGACGATGAGCGCTTCCTGGATTCCAACACTTTGTATGCTGATTTGACAGTGAACCGACCATCCGAAGTGTAGAACCAAGTCAACCTATCCTCCGATGGAGGATTAACAAGATGAATAGCTAAGATTAAATCAGCATCCTCAGGAAGAAAAGACGCCCTAACAGAATCCTCCTTCCATACACCAGTTTCCCAATCAATAAAATCAGATACTCAGAGTTCTCTATCTCAACCAAAAAAATTGCCCAAAGGTTTGAACAATGATGGCCTGGGCACGCAACGATCCTCCCAAACTTTTATTGTAGTACCATTACCCACCTGCCATAAACTTCCTTCAAAAAGAACTTGTCGTGCATGGATTATACTCCTCCAGCAGAAGCTCGGGTTGTGGCCCAAACTGGCATGCAGCAAGTCCTGCCGTGGATAGTATCTAGCCTTGTAGAGGCGAGCAATCAAAGACTCTGGCTCAGTAAGCAAATGCCAGCCTTGACGAGCAAGTAATGCGACATTAAAGCTTTCCATGTCCCGAAAACCTAGCCCGCCTTCCTGTTTTGGTCTACAAAGCTTTTTCCACGTGACCCAATTGTATTTCTGAGCATCCTGTCCTCCCCAAAGGAAATTACACAATAGTTGTTCAATCTCCTTAACAAGGCTACTAGGGAGCAGAAAGCAAGACATGGTGTACATAGGAATGGATTTTAACACTGATTTTATAAGGATCTCTTTTCCTGCTCTAGAAAGGGTATTAGATTTCCAACCCTTCAATTTTTTCCACACCTTCTCTCTCACTTGGGCAAAGATTTCTTTCTTTGATCTCCCTACCATGGTCGGAAGCCCTAGATATCTCTCGTGTTTTTCAACCTCCTGTACATTAAGTATATGTTGAAGGGCATCACGTTGTTGCCTATTCACATTCTTGCTGAAAGATAATTCTGACTTACTCAAATTGACTTGTTGTCCGGATGCTGCTCCATAAACTTGGAGAATATGCACAATTTCGTTCGCCTGTTGACAAGTTGCATGAGTAAACAAAATACTGTCATCAGCAAAGAACATATGAGACACCGATGGAGCTGCCCTTGCAATCTGAATTCCCTTTAAGAGGCCCGCCTCCTCACTTTGCCGTAGAAGGGCCGAAAATCCTTCATCCACAAAAAGGAATAAATAAGGAGAGAGTGGATCACCTTGTCGTAAACCTCTTGCCGGTATAAATTCACGTGAAGGCCGACCCTTCATTAGAACCGAGAAGCTGACTGATGAAACACATCTCATTAGCAATTCAATCCATCTTTCATTCAGCCCTAATTTCCTCATACTCAACTCCAAGAAGCTCCATTCAACCCGGTCATAAGCTTTAGCCATGCCAAGCTTTAGAGCCATATAACCTTTCTTCCCTTTCCGCTTGTTCTTCATGAAATGGAAGAGCTCAAATGCTGCTAACGCATTGTCCGTTATCAATCTTCCGGGCACAAAATCACTCTGAGAAGCAGAAATTACTCGATGAAGCACCTTCTTTAATCTATTGGCAAGGACCTTAGAAATAATCTTGTACAACACGTTGCATAAGCTGATGGGGCGTAGATCCTTCATTCTAATCGGGTCGTTCACCTTAGGAATAAGAGAGATAAACGTGTGGTTAAGGCGCTCCGGAAATGGGGCGCCATTCAAAATATCTAAAGCAAAAGAAATGATCTCAGGTCCTATGATATGCCAGTGTTGAAAGAACAACGCTGACATACCATCGGGACCCGGGGATTTGGTCGGATGCATAGAAAAAAGAGCGAGTCGTACCTCTTCACCGAAAAATGGACGAGTGAGCATCGAATTGTCCTCATCCGTCATAAGAGGCGAGAGTCCTTGAGGAGCCGATAGAGTGTGTGTGTTAAGATCAGTAGTAAATAAATTCTGAAAATACTCCACCGCTACCCTCATCATATTTTCGGTACTCCTCCACTCCATTCCATCATCATCCACCAACCGTTTCAATTGATTTCGCCTTCGGCGTCCATTAGCTTTTTTATGGAAGAAAGCGGAATTACAATCACCCCACTTCAACTCATTCGCTTTCGCCCTTTGATACCATAAAATCTCTCCCTTTTCTTTCCAGTTCACGCCTTTTCCCGACCCAAGCTCCTCTCATTCCAGCCTTGTTGAGACTTCTAAGCTCCTCTCTGATTTCCGCCAGTTTGGAAAAAATATTACCGAATTCCCGACGATTCCAACTCCGCAGCTCTTCAGCACAACGCTTCAGCTTTCCCATCACTCCACCACAACAGTTGGAAACGCTTGGATTGCGCCAACAGTTCCTTACAACTACTTCACACCCTTCATCCGTTGTCCACATAGCTTCAAATTTGAAAGGGCGCGGCCCTGTTGGTGCTCAGTTTCACTATCTATACATCGGAAGGAGTCGATTAGAATGGGAATATGGTCCGATCCGAATCTCTCGACATGTCGCTCCACACCGTTTGGAAAGAGCTCAAACCATTTATCATTAGCCAAACCTCGATCCAGACGTTCTTGTATAAAATCCTCACCTAGTCGTCCATTGTCCCATGTAAATTTGGAGCCCGAGAACTGCAACTCAGTGAAACCACAATGATCAATTGCTTGGCTAAAAGCCATCATGTCAGCCCAGCTCAGTTCCAAACCAACTTCCTTCTCATCTCGTCGTAGGATTTGATTGAAATCTCCTACGCATAGCCAGGCGTCGTGAGCATCCTCTGCTAGTCGAGACATCAATTGCCATGAATGGTGTTTGTCTTCCTTATATGGCCACCCATAAAAGCCGGTAAACCTCCACAATTTATCCTCCTTGCACTCCTTCACATCCACGTCTATGTGGTGGCTTGTATAGGTGCGAACATTACTACTCATCCCCTCTTCCCATAACAAGCATAGTCCTTCCGATTTACCCACACTATTCACCACAAAGCAACCTTCATAGCCCAATTTCAGTCGAATCTCCTCCATCTTCTTATGGTCACTGCGCGTTTCCATAAGAAAAATCAACCTCGGGGCCTCCCGTCTCACTAAACTAGTGAGCCTTCCAATTGCACGGGCCGTCCCCAGTCCCCGACAATTGTAACTTAAAAGACTCATAATTTCCGGCAAGAGAGACTTGTGGTCTCTCCCGCCCATCCAGATTTCTGTTTTCTGTCTACAACTTGACCATCAACTTGCATAGGATCCTCTTGTGTCTTTCGCTTAGCAAGCTGAACCTTGTTAGAATTCTCTTGTTGTTTGTCCAATCTTGCTCTGTGTTTCCACCCTTTCTGTTTAGCTTCCTCAGTTTTCTGTGTTGTATCGCTGGACCCCTCATCCCCTTTTGACTGCATTATAACCTGTTGTTTTGATTCATGACAAGTTCCCTTGCTTTCAATAGAGTTACCGACAATTTTTCCTGATACTGATGCCTCTGGAATTTTACCCCTGTCTGTCGTTACTGCTTTATCACCCAAAGAAAGATTTTGCACCTGTAAATCCACTTCTGTTGAACCACGATCCCCTACATCAGCATTGGCATTATTCTCCTGGATTTCATCTAGCAAGGTCAACAGAGATTTCCTCGGTTTTTCCTTCTTCTCTGAGTTCGATGCGGTTTCGGCTTTGTTACTCCCTCTCAGCAGCGCCTTTTCCTTCTCCCTCTCAACAAGATCTCGCTCAAGCAATGGTTTCAATGGTGATGCTCTTAACCAGTCACCAAATTCCCCATGTGTTTCCTTCGCTTCATCGTCATCGCAATCAGCTTCCACATGTCCCAGCACACCACAATTGTAGCAGAAGTTGGGGAGACGCTCATATCTAATGTCTGCCCAGCACCGTTTTCCTCCAATCTTCATCATGAGGCCACGACGCAACGGTTTTTGCAGATCAATCATGACTCGCAATCGGATAAATTTTGAACAGCTTAGCATGTCCGCTTCATCTACCTTGATCATGCCTCCGAATTGACGCCCGATGGCCTCTGCTGTTGTTAAATTCATGACATCCAGGGGAAGGTCAAAGATCCTAATCCAAAAAGCAGCCTGATCGATCTTGATACGTGACGGTTGTTCAAGCCCCGGTTCCTTCAACGCTAATAAAGCTCTGTCAAACATCCATGGACCTCCTTCCATAACTCTCTCCTTATCTTCCTTAGTAGCAAATTTGAACAAAAACAAGTTGCTTCGCATTTCACGAAAAACAAAGCCCTTTCCTAACTTCCATGCACCTCTCATGGTGGTTTTTAGTGCATAAGAGTTAAAAGGTCTTGTAGTTAGCAGCGTCCCAACTAGAACTGTCACCGCCGGTTGACCATCATCCCCTTCGATAACTTCCGTACATCCATCCACCTCCACACATTCCTCCTATGTAAGATGTAAGTCCCTCTTTTCTCGCTCGGCCATTCCAGAATTCAGCACTGATCCTTACACACACACACTACCGGTGACCCCGCATGATGACGACGGGAAACCCTAGCTCCCACGGCCACTGACCGGAGAGAGGCGAAAGTCGATCGGAAACTGCCACAGGAGACGGTTGCCAGAATACGCTCTCTTTTTGCCCTAGGGAGTTTTTTTCAAGCTCTGAAGTTGTGTTTTTTTGCACTGTTCTGCGTGTTTTCAAGAAGGAGAAGGGTACAAATTCTCCCTTTGGGCCTTTTTATTTACACACTTATGGGCTGGTTTTATTATGTATTTTTAGTGAGCCCAATTTACCTTTTAATCTCAAAAAAATCAGATTATTTAAAATACTACTCATGTACATGTTTCTATAAAAATTAACTTGCATGCAATGAATTTTATGGGGATTTATTTTTACAAGTTGTAAAATGAAATTTAATAAATCCTTAACTTATACAAATGGTTGTTTACTTAGAAAATTCTGATTTTATTTAATTTAAAAAGCCTAGACCTTCTTTCTCTTTTGATACATAAAAATTCTTTGATCATAAAAGTGTGACTTGTAATTTTATAATGTAAGGTTTTCATGCATGCAATCTTCATGCATGTTTTTTGTAAGCATTTAAATTGTTTTTATACGAATTTTCAATATTAATAAGTCTAGTAAAGACAAATTTGATCTTTTAAATTAAAAGTACCTTTGCATGTACTTTTAAAAGAGTTTTTTTAAATTAAATTCTCTTGCATGTATTTATAAACTTAAGAATAATCTTTTCTATGATTTTTTTTGATAAAATAGAAGTTAATAAGAACAACATATGTTATTTAAATTAAAAGTGTCTTGCATGTATTTTTAAAAGAGTTTTTATAGCTTAAAACTCTTTTGCATGTCATTTTTAGCTAAAATGAATATTGATAAAATATTTTGAACCATCTAGAGTTAAAAATGAACTTATAAGGTTTTTATCCACTTAAGAAAAATTAAATAGTTGTGCATGGATTTTTATAAAAATATTTGGGAAAAATCTTTCTTGCATGCAACCTAGTTATATTCACTAGGTAAAAATAAATATGTATATACTCCTCTTAATAAAAGAAAAAGGGATGTTCATAATCATACCCTATTTAACTAGTATATTATTTTGCATGTGGAAAATAAAGTATTTTTATAAGGTAACATATACATGCATGTCAATTAGAGACTTTATTATATTTTTATAATATATCATTCATGATATTTAATATTAATGTTGATCATAATAATAATTTTTACTAAGTAGTTTGTATAAAATTTTGATAGTTGTAAAAAGGGTTTATTCATAAATAAAATATGCTTGCATGTCAAAATTAGCTTTGTCAAATAAACTTTTGAGAATAAAATAAAGTTTGACTTGAGAATTAATAAAGTACATGAAAATCATATTTTAAGTAGGTTTTAATTATTGCATATGGTTGAAAAGGAATTTCCTTTATATTTAAATAAGATTTTACATGTGTCTTTAAAATAAATATTTTAAAATCATAGAGAGTATTATCTTGAGAATAATAATAAGGATTATTATTTTCTATCCCATATCTAAATTGTTAACTAAAATAATTTAGATATAATGTTCTTTCTCTTAGAAGAGGGAAATAAGAGAAAAGTGTAGTTAATATTAAAATAGAATTTTAATACGTTTCCGTTCGTTTTTCCTTTCGGTCAAATAGGTCGAAGTGCTCGACGTCCCTAGGAGCCAATAATTCCGAGTTACGAATATTTCTGAAAGAAATCCAAGGCAAGTGGACTTTCTACTTGAACCTTTCGATAATTCAATTTCCGTTAACTTGTTCTATGTTGGGAACACTTTGCTTGCTAAATAAAAATAAACCTAGGAAATACCGATTGTTAGAGATAATGACCATTGTTAGCATTATTACTATTACTATCGTTAATAGGAATTATTGCTAGACTTGTTATGTGGTTTGTTTGTTTAAAATCTCTTTTCGAGATTCGTTATGAAATTCGTAGTTAGATTAATAAGGGATGCGGGCTCGACCCGAACATCTCTATATAATATATCGAGTGGTATGGCACCATGCCCTCTCTTCCCTCGATTGTACGGATCATGATCTATGTCTGCTCCTACCCGGAGGAGGGACGTGTGCACCCTAGCTAGGTGCCGGAACTCAGTTCCCGTAAGTGGTACGTCAGCCCATTCATGGCCCCTCACACTCTTAAAAATCGTTAAATAATGTGAAAGTTTTGATCACGAAAGAAAGTAAGTGCTAAAGCACATTAAAAGAAACCAAAACCAGACCGGTCTCAAATGATCGATCCGGCTCTCGGTCCGAAAGGGCGCGAGAGGTTTTCTAAAAACATATGTGCAATTAACGTTCCCAACATTCATTCTATTTTAAGACGTTCTACAATCTCGTAGTTTGTTCTTTCGGTTTACGAGTTATCTCATCTCGAGATTTACTCTTTCCGTCCTTAATAGCTCCACTTAAATTATACACTTCTCGAAACACATCTCGAATACCTCGTAGTAGGTTCGATACTTTACCAAACTACCTTAAGATTGTCCATTCTCGCTTGCTTAGTCTCTTTAGACTAATTGTGTTTTTCCGCATGTTTGCCTGGCATTCTATCGCCCCTCGCGAATTATGTCAGAATCCAGGAACCCTAACAAGGCGTGAAGTGAAGTGAAGGAAGAACAAGAACTTTCAAGATGTATTTATCATTTCGTTTTGGTTTCGCTATGTTTCAAAAACAAGATGGTTTTGCTATTCGATTTCAAGTAACTTTAAGCTTGAAGACAATGTAAGATGTTTTGTATGAACCAAGTCTCCTTCGAGAGCACCTTTTCCATGTTACGAATTATGTTTATTTCCGCATTATTAATATTCTATATCATTCTAAAAGCCTTGGGTGACTTTGGACGGTAAAGTCTGAGGTCACTGGCGGTAATACCCAATGTTGTAAAATAGGGGTGTTACAGTCCCTATGAGATTATGAGGGATTTTTTCCTTTGATTGTTGCTTCCTTTGTGTATTTATTTTTTTCCAGATCTGTTCTTTTTTCCAGATCTGTTCAATTAGGGGCTTTTTGATAGGGAAGAAGCCATGAAATCTTTCTAGATTTTATTCACTTTGGTAGTGATTCTTTTTGGATTTCTAGATTTTTTTGTAACAAAGCTTAATAGAGTTAAGACTCTGATAAACTTGTGTTTTATTTCGTAAATTTGAGCGAGAGAAGAATAGTGACCAACGAGTGTGGCCTTGAGTTCTAATATTAAGCTTGTTTGATAAGCTTTTTAGAGTGGTCACTAGTGCTTTGAAGCGGCAATGGAGGATTTCTCCGTGAGAGAGGCCTTCATTGGAAATCATATTCATTGATTTGAAAGATATTGTTCATATCTTATTTGATTGTTAATTAGAGAAGGTTATTCTCTTTTTGTTCATGTGGGAGGTTTTTCCAATTTTTTTGGGTTTCTCTCTCTATAAGTAGAGAGAGGTCTGTGCTCTGTTCTTCTGTTTTGACACAAGTTTTAAGAAAAATATTAATTAAACACAAAATCTTAAACTTTTTCTCAATCTTATCACTTACCACCTTTTTGGACCAATGAATGAATATTTTTAGTCAATAAAAACACATTCGAATAAGCATTTTCATAACTCACTCCTAATCGATTGTCGAGAAAACTTAAAACGACACATAAAACGGATAAAAAATAAAGTGTTAAAACGAGACTTATTTTAAATCGGATTGAATATTTAAGAAGAATCCAATCTAACACATATCAACCTTTGGTTGAATTCGCTTATGTGTCGACCTTATATCCAATTCGTCTTTGTGATGCCACATTATCAAAACTCTAGATTTGTTAAAAAATAATAAGTAAATTTTGGATTCATTCTTCTTTAATTAATTATACAGTTTCTTGATTAATTATATATTGTAATTAATCAAATGAAATAAGTATCTAATATTTTTCACTACTGAAAGTGCTTTCATGGTGATTGCACCCCCATGAAAAAAACAGATCAGAAACTCCCTAAAGCCATCATCACATCAGAGGATGGCTATTCAAGTTAATTGAACCTGCTATTTCAAAATTCTCATTAATATAGCTAATGTTGTTTCTTTAGTTCCCATAGACCCAGACCCACCTTCGGCCAACGTTCTTTGATTGTTGTTTTTATCATTTTAATGTTTTTTGGTTCGTATTTGTTTTCTCTTGTCGATTTGTTCGATTTCCATTTTTTTCAGTATTTGTTAACGTGTTTGTTTTCCCGTGCCAGTTTGTCCGGTACATCGAATTCTTTCTTTGTATGAAAAAAGGTAAGAGAACTTTATGTTTAAACATATGACCATTGTATGTAAACCCGACCAAATTGTATGACGGTTAAACAATGATTAACATCACACTTACAATTCAAAGTTCGCACTTATTGCTAACCGACAAGCATAACATATAGATGATAGCCATGATTTTTAGTTGGATGGATGCTCAATGACACACATTAACCAAGTAGTAGCTCCTAACTAACGGTAAACCTCCTCAGATTAATTAGTCTTAACAAAAATCTTACAACTATAAAAGTTATCCTCAAAAACCAAATAAATGACATAGCTTAATAAATTCACTTTAGTTTAATTGCTAATTGGCCATGTTGGACAATATTGCTAATGAGCATATGATATAGGTTGGTGTGTTTCATTTACATCACAAAACTACTTTCTATACAAAAAAAATTACTTTTAATACTCTTGAAATCGGTGTATCTGTCTCTATTTTTTACGTTTTTCAAAATGTTGAGCTTAATGAGCTTTATGAAACAATATATTATCAAAATTGACAACTTTTTGTATCCTTGTTTAATTGAGCAGCCACAATATACTATTCAAATTGACAACCTTTTGCACTTTATATTGTTCCTATATTAAAAGCATAATCTTACATTACACTTTACAACCCCTCATTGAAGGCCTTTTATATTCTTGTATTAAAAACATAATATAAATACCCAACCTTTGTGATTCAACCAAAAAAATATACCCAAACCTTTGAGATTCACCTCCTATCTCCCATGTTCAATTTACCCACAATATTTATTATCACCTTATAAGCCACATGCACCAACCTCAAACCCACTTCCACCCCAACCACAAAGAGCACTACATATAACATGTCGTCCCTTCAAACTTGTTGATAATCCTTTAGTATTTTAACAATCATTTTTGTCACATTATCTATTCTTTTAAATTTTTACAACCATCCTTTCAAATTCTTTTTTACATGTATTAATAATAAAAAATTGATTTAGAAGATATAGACCTAGGCTTTGAAATTCCTAATTAGATGTATTCCTTACCTAGCCATTTGTATTGCTAGCCACCTTATTGTATTAACAAGAATTAATTTTTACAGTCAACCTTTCAAATTCATTTTTTATTGTATTAAGATAAGATACTTATCTTTTGGATCAATGTTATAAAGAAATAATAGATTTTTACAATCATATATCATTTCAAATTCTTTCTTTAATTTATTAATAAATAGTCATGAACTACCCTTTGAAGTGCCTCTAATGTATATAAGGTTGCGACATGTACAAACTAGCCATTATCTTCATACCTCACTTGCTAAGAAGTGATATATATATTATTTTTCTCTCATAATAACAAGTTTTGTTACCATTTTGGTGTCACAATAATATCCTTCACATATATAAATAGTCATTACCTTTTGTAATTCACATGAACATGCAAAAATGGATTGCAACAAACCCGACCAAGAGGCCACATTTTGTACTCTTGATGAATTGTGTGATTGTGTTCATTATCAACTTGAAGTAATGTTATGCATGAAGTAAGATTCAACGAATGCATATAGAAAAATATTTCAGTACTAAATTCCTTGTAGAACATAAAATTTGTGCCGTCCAACGGACGGGTTAAGCAATCTAGTTCAGTTAGAAAAGCAATATGACCGCATTTACACGACACCTTTATAGCTACATATTGATACTCCACCAACCACATATTCCAAAAATGCACGTCATCATGCTTAATCCAAAATACATAAAGATGGTGTTTACCCATCTTAAAGTTGTTATAACAACCTTATAGCTAGTATAATGTTTGCCTCATAAAGGATGATGTTTAGATAGTTCCAATCTAATTCAAACAAACTCCAATTTAAAGAAGAACAATGTTTCTGAAAAAGGTGACTAGTATAATAGCTAGATACTAGTGTAAATTACTCACTATGTATACAAATTACTCGTAAATTCAAGGTTGCACTTGATGCATTTTCTCATAATCGGGTTCCTCATTGTGACAATGCCCAATTGTTTAGTTACCCTAAGAGGCATGGACATGGTTCGTCTAAACCTCTTCTTTCCTCAAAGCTTGTAGTCTCTCTCTTAGTTTTTTACTCTCCTGAAAGTTTTCCTTCCCCTTTGTTGCTTTTTGGAGAAAAAACAAGACACTTTTAAATGAAGAATTCATGAGCTTTACCATTGTAGAACATCAAAACCAAAAGGAAGAATGAACAAGAAGTAACTAGCCTCCTGTCTGAAGCAACGATCACGTTTAATCTTGAGTTGTGTACAGTCAACAAAAAAATTCCCAATGGGATGCTCCAAATGACATCTTGTGAACTCTTCGATTATCTACATAGTTGAAATAGAAAAGATGAATGGATCTTGAACACCAACGATCCAATGAGGTTTGATTTATATTGTTATGGTATTATGCATTCCGTTCTTAAATTTTGAATTTATCCAGGATATATATCGTTGGCAAGTGATTATAAACTAGTTTTGGATTCAGTTATGGGCTATGGAAATTATAATATTCACTTAAGAACTTGGGAATATCTTTAGTTTGGTCCTACGATACATATTTATAATTTTGGCTCTTGGTCCTAAACTCGTTATTGTCTAGAAAGATAAGTACTCCCGTAATTTAGTAGCCAAAATCAAGTATGTAGAAGTTTCATATAAAATCAATAGAGAGACATATTAACAAACTTATTTTGGATCACCCTGTTCAAAATCTACTTGTTATGTACCTTCTTTCTTCCATTATCATTGCTTTAGCAAAGCAAAGGATGTCATTAACTAAATATGTTCAAGATAAAGCTGTTGAGATTTGGTGTGATAGGAGATTTTAAATATAATGTATTATGTTATCACACCACGAGTAGCAACTTCGATGGCCTTTTTTCTTATTGTCTCTAATACTTATAAGTGCAAACCATGGAATATAATGCATTAGGGTATCTCTATATCGTAACTTTTCTTAGATTTTAAGTCATCAACTTTAAGTGGAAATGATATGCACACTTCAGGTGAATTTTTTTGGAATTTTCAGGTTCTGAATTTTTGGATATGTTGTGAATATGAGAATCAGGTGACAACCTTGATTGTTTTTGTGCAGCACATTTCAGGTGCTGAAATTTTGAATCTATTACACTTGCTCATGGTTGAATTATATAAGTTCTGAGTTTTATAAGTTATGTGATGACACTTTCTTTTGAATTGGATGTTTTGCTTAGTTTTTTGATTGCACTTGCTCAACCTTGATGATATTTTTGTGCAACTTGATGGTGCGTGAACTAGATCGAGGAACATTGTTGATAGGTATGATCCTTGTTAAGTTATGTGATGATCTTGTGCAATCCTTATAAGTCATGTGATGATCCTCGTTATTAGTTAGACTAGTTTTACCCATCGTACCATGTACGACTACGATTCGATATTAGTTTTACCCGTCGTACATGGTACGACTACGATTCGATATTTTATAGACATTATAAATATGATATTAATAAATAAATTAATAAAATATAATATAAACTTCAATATGAGTAATTTATTGCTCGTAGAATGTATAATTTTTTAATCAAATATTTTATTACTATATATCTATAAATAAATTTGTCAAAAGATATATGCTAAAAGATTTATATTTATTTTAAAATATTTTATCTTTAATTTTAAATACTTGTATAAGGAAGCTATAAAAAAAAGATTATCCGATTTTCCTATCTTATAAAAGATAGATAGTAGATAGTAGATAGATATCTGATTTTGATAGATAGTAGATACTTGTATAATTTTCCTATCTTATAAGATTTTGATAGATTTTTACTAAAAAAAATAAGAAAAATATCTATAAAAGATAGATAGTAGATAGATATCCGATTTTGAGAAACAATATTATTGGAACAATATTTTTTGAGTGTACGGGTCATAAAGATTATTGGAATAAGATAGAAATAAAAAAAAGAAATAATAAGAATGGAAAATAAGATTTTTTAAATATGGGGTGAGGTCAGAATCGTTCTGGTGGCTCGAAAAGGGACAACTTTAATATATAGTTATAGATCATTTCAGATGTTTTGATTAGTTTATTTAAGGAAAAAGTAAAATGGCCATTCAATTGCTTTGCTTGTTCATATATCTACTAAAGACACCAAATGCACCAATGAAAACTCAAAAGCAAATGGTTGTTTAGTCATACAATCAAGATTCTCATCAAGCAAACACCAAAATTGCATTTCACATTGCAATTGGTTTTATATATACAACAATGTAAACACATTGTATGTACAAAATTAAGGGATAGACCAGTAAATACAAAATTTGGGATCTCGCACTCAAATCTACCATATTAAGCCTCAAATTCTCTTGACTTGGCAGCTGCATTACAAAATTAAGGGATAGGCTCAATTTTGTTGTCATAAGATGAGCTAATTGTTTACCTAAGAACGTGTTATGCAAATAACCGTTCAAATTCACAATATTTGGATTTGTAAGATACATTTTGCTATATTTATCACAAACCATTACACTCCATAACATAAAATCATTCAAACTAACACAAATTGATCAAGCATGCCCCATAAACCAACACTAGGCAAATACCAAACTTCATAAACCTGCATTTGACAAAACCAAATATTATAAACCTGCAGCAATATCAAACTTCATAAATTGACTCATATAAAAGACATCCTACATTAAGGTACATAGCAAATGTCTCATGCAATAAATTCAACAAAAGTTTCATGCAATAAAAGTCTCATGCAACAAACCATAAGGTAATGTGTCATTAAACAAACCATAAGCTAATGCACCAAAGGTCACCCTAAACTTTAGATAATTCAATAAAGCCAACAACACTTTCTACTCTTCTTCACGATCATCTTCGTCCTCAGACGAGCTCCCAGTCATTTCGAATTCCTCTTCATTGTCAGTAGAGAGCACAAAATACTTATCCGACTGCCACATCAACAACTTTATTGGATTTTTCCATTAGAAACAATCTCGGATCAATATTGATAAATACAATAAGAGTTGGTACCAAAACTAGTAAAAGTGAAGGTTGGTATTATTTTGAATAAATGGATAAAATTTGGGATTATTTTAAGTAATTTTTCATATTAAAAAACAAAGATAAGTCATTTTAGCACAATTCTAACAAAAAAAAAATCAATTTACAAGCACAAAATACTTACGTATTATTTAAAAATGTTTTTGTAGGTTTGAACCAATTTATTTTTATTTATAATCAACAAAAATACTCACATTCCATTAAAAATATTTCTAGATAAGGAAATTTGCACACATTTAGTAAAATGTTTGAAAATAAAAATTTCCATGTAAATGGAGTTTTTTTTGAAAGGAAGTTGGTTTATTATATTATGATATAGAAATATAATAGCCCCATGCCTCTAGTGACATGTATAGAACTAACAAGGAAATACCAAACTACAACATATCGAAAATCAACTACAAACAAATCAATATTCGAAACATATATTTACATGGAAATTGTTGATGGCCTCATAGAGTCTAATGTACAAATGGCCTCCACATCGCTATTTGGTAAGTAATATTATTAGAATCACTCACCACTGAAACTATGAAGCACTTTTCAAGGCCATAAAAAACCATTAGCACTGACGATCGTTGTTGCAATTCTAGATATGTGTTGAATTCCCTTGAAACACCTCCAAATACAGCAGGACAAAAGCAATAGAGAACATGTTGCCTTGTATTGCAAATTTGTAGCCAATGGTAGCAGGAGCACCTAAAAGAGATGGTGGTGGCATAATATGAAGACGAACAACATCAGTAGACTTGAAACTCTGGAAGGATACACCAAGAATAAGTACGTGACCCTCGATTCCGCAATTTTGGTTTTGAAAACCCAAATTGCCACACATGGAGAAAAGGAAGGGCAAGTGTCCGTATGGGATACAAAATCTACCAAACCAGAAGATATGCCAAGCAATAGAGGATTTGTCTCCTGTCAATAGTGTCTTGTAGACATCTATATTGACACTTGAAATTAAAACCGAAACAATAGAATCACGGAGACCATTAAGATAATCGCCAATTGCTTTTACAGGGAGATTACTTCTTAATCCAAGAACTGAAAAAATTGCACTTTGATGCAAACAATAAACAATTATATTTTCATCGAGAATTTTTATTTATTATTCTTATTTACGAATGAATGTGGGTATGTATTTATTTGAAAATTTTAAATTTTTATTAATAAAATGTGGATGATTTCATTTGAATTTTTTTAGAAAATGTAACTATTATTTATTACTTAGAAAAGAAAGAAAAATCTAATTTTAACAAAAATGAGTTTTGTGTATTTTTTCAATCAAAAAATACTTTTTTTGATTTTTAATACCAAATTTACAATTTTTATTTTTTAATACCAAATGTCTAATTTTTTTAAATATTAAAAGGTGACAATTTTTAATACCATTTTGGCCCTTTATTTTTATTTTTTTTAATACCAAATGTCTAGCTTGTTTATCAAATTCTTAATTTTTCAAAAAAAAAAAAAACTAAAAAACTAAAATTACCAAGTCTCGTTCCCTTCATCGTCCCTTTCTCGTCAGATCTGACCTCCTAAAATTCGCCTTCTCATCCTCCATGATCGCCCCATCTACACAACCACTCTCCGCCTCGTAATCCGCCCTGTCTGCTCCGATCCTTCATCCTCTCCCACCCCTGGTCGCCGGCGGAATTGTCCCCGTGCTCAATTTACAATGAACGATTTCCAGGGCTTATTGTCCGGCGATTACGGGTTCAAACCCCAGGGCAAATCGGCACCCATGGCTCCCAGGTCCAGCCCTAGTACTGCCAATCCGGTCTTCGATTTCGATCTCGCCGGCTCCTCCTCCACCGGCGCCGCCGCACCGTATTCCAAACCCTCCGATTCTAGCGTTTTTCTCGATGATCACGACAGCTTATTCTCTCGGTCTAGCAGCTCGGCCAGCAGCAGGAAGAAGAACGATTTTGACAATTTAGGGGGTTTGGATTCAATTTTCAGTGGTCCAGGCGATTCGGGGTCCAGGTTCTCGTCGTTGCCCGTGTTTGATAAGCCTGTATACGATGATGAGCATGATTCATTTGACGATCTTTTAGGGGGCCTGGGTCGGAAGGAACCAGAATCTAAGGGTTTGGGTGGGTCGGGGCGGAAGACTGACAAGGATATTCCTGCTTTTGATGATTTATTGCCTGGATTTGGTGCGAGAACAGCGCCTAGTAACAGGTATAACCAAAAGCTGAGTAAGTGTTTAGTTTAGTGTTCTTTAATCTCCATGATTTGTTGCCTAGATGTTGGGGTCATTTTCAGGCATCATTTTTTGTTTAGTTTTAGCTCAATGACCTCTTCTGTTTGTAGCGTAATAGCAATATCTAGTTTTGATGCTTGTGTACTTGTTATCATGCTCAAATGGACATTGGACAGTGACCTGCAATGTTAAGTTTGTCGATTTTGTATAGAATTGAGAGCATATATCTTGTGCAATTGGCGGTTTTTGATGTCCCAAAAGTGAGTTCTTTGCCAACTGGAGCTTTGAGTTAGTTCAGGGATGTTCTGCTATATCCTCGAATCCTGAGAAAATCAGAAAAATCATATCACGCTGTTTAGACTTTAGAACTTAGAACTAGAAGATTTTTACCTGCTAGTTTATGTAGAAACACTATAATAAAAACATATCTGCTTTCTGTACCTGAATATGTTTAGCTCACTATTGCTAAGAAGCTTGATTGTGTGCTCATTAGGTGCCAACATTTTGGCATTTAAAGGCCGTTAGACTTGTTGTAGTTACTCCCATGACTAGATATGTTCCTATTTGTTTCTTATCATTCAAGAGAAAGGAATAAGATTAGAGACTTTATTCTACCGCTCGATCCAATTGATCATTTGATCATGCTATCATAGTCAGCTTGATGTCAGGACTACTAAGATATTTTAAATAGAGGGATCCAAGCAGTGATGTGCCACAACTTTTTGTGTGTTGGAAAGTCGAAGGCGACTCCAGGTGATTAGGGATATGGGCAAGCTCACAAAGGGGGTTTGCTGGTAGGAGTTGTAAAAAGTGGCTATACTGAATCTTGTGAATGGGGAGTATGAATTTTGTAGTAATTTATGCCTTGGAATCATCTAATTGGCTTCTTTGCTACTCTTAATTGCTCATCATCATTAACCCAGTGAGGCTCCGCTACAGCGGAATTTGGGGGGTCAAGATGGGGGTACCCTTGCCCAAGTACTCTTAATTGCTAATTCTATTTTTTTTGGCAAAGAGTTCACTCTAAAAAATTAAATTAGCGATTGCAATTTTGGATATATCCTGTTCTCATCATGATTGTGAACTGAAAGTGCCTGCTGCTGTGCTTTTCTGTTGGTTTTGTTCTTCCATTATTAAAGGGGGCCCTCTCTACCTCAAACTGTCAAGTTTATCTTCATATCCCTGCTCCGTTTCTCAATTTGAACCAACTACTTTCTGATTTTGTACATTTTGGAGGTGTCGAAGGACAAATTCCTTGCTCACTTTATTGCCTGAATTTGTTCCTTTGAGTTTCTAAGGTTTGTGTTACTGTATAAGCAGGAATCCTTTGGATAGCAGTTGGGACAAACAACCAACTGGAAGAGGGGAAGCAGAAACCACAACTAATGGGGAGGATCCGTTTGTAGGTTTAAAATCAAGTTCATATAGTGGACCATCCTCCCAAGGACTTCATGATGATCCTTTGGAGCAATTTAGTAAGATTGCCAGTTCCAGCAGCAAAAAGTTTGAGAATGTTGCTTCTAGTCAGGGATTATTTGATGATATAGATTCCCTTGGAGGTTCAAGCAGCAAAAAGTCCGAGAATATTTCTGCTGGTGGGGGGTTATTTGATGATATAGATCCTCTTGGAGGTCTTGGGAACTCTGTGCCCCTTAATAACAAGGAAAAAATTGGAAGCCCTGATAGGGCAGGAAGAACAGTGGTTGGACAAACATCTGCAAGTGTAGATTCTGTAGAAGCAAGGGACAGATCATTTTCTGTAGGGAGTCCACAGAGGAATTTAGAGGAGAAGGTGGCTCCAGAGGAGTATCATGAATCTCCTAGTTTTGACACATATTCGGCTCCAGTAGATTCTCATGCTGCTCCAAATACATTTTCCTCTTCATATGTGAATGCCAGTGATGACACAACTTCTGAAAGACATACATCAACTGTATATGACAACAAACTAGATTCCTCTGATGATGTGTGGTTGACTGTTTCAGAAGTTCCTCTTTTTACACAACCAACGGCTGCTCCTCCACCTTCAAGACCCCCTCCTCCCAAGCCGGCTAGAATTTCAAAGGCAGGACATGGTGCCAATATTCCTCCATATGCAAAAAAGAAGATTGATGACCATTCTACATTTCCCACGTCTTCAGCTCAATTCTTTCAGACTCCTAAATCACCCTCAGCTGGAGGAACGAGTTCTTTTGCATCTCAAGTTGACGAACTTGAGGATTTTGCTAAGGGAAGGAGTTGGAATGATGCCGATGGAAACTCTGATGCTCTATCTGGTGATGGTTTAGAGAGATACTCAGATGCTGCTGCATCAGCTGCTGCAATGAAGGAAGCCATGGATAGGGCTGAAGCTAGATTTAAACATGCTAAAGAAGCAAGGGAAAGGGAAAATGCAAAAGCCAGTAGATTGCAGCAAGGACGAGAAGACAGGAAGGTTTCTGATTTTCAGGAAAGAGAATTTAGAGAAAGACAGGAGCGAGAGCGACAAGTAAGGGAAGATGAAGAAAGGAAGCGGAGGGAAGAGGAAGAAAGAATGCGCCGTGAAATGGAGGTAAAAGAGAAAGAACAGAGGAGAATTGAGAGGGAACGTATTGAGAGAGAACGCGTTAAGCAAGCGGTTGAAAGAGCTACAAGAGAAGCACGTGAAAGAGCAGCTGCTGACGCTCGTGCAAGGGCTGAAAAAGCTTCTGTTAAAGCACAGACAGAAGCTCGAGAGCGCGCTGAAAGGAATGTAGTTCTAAAGGCACAAGCAGAGGCTCGTGAACGAGCTGCACGTGCTGCATTTGAAGCAAAACAAAGAGCAGACAGAGAAAAAGCTGAGAGGGAAGCAAGAGAAAAAGCCGAGAGAGAGGCAAAGGAGAAGGAAGCCCGTGACAAAGCTGCAGCTGCAAGGGCAAATCAGCAGAAGAATGAAAACGACCTTGAGTCCTTCTTTGGAATGGGTTCTCGAGCAAGCAGTGCTCCAAGGCCAAGAGCCAACTCTTCTGTGGTATCATTTATGATATTTGCTACTATGTTTTGAGGTTTTATTGGATTAGTCGTCTTGCTTAACTTGTCAAATTTCTTGTTCAGGACCCTTTCTTTGATACCCAATTCCCTAAGAAACAGTCTGAGCCAGTGAGGACTTCTGTTGGATCTACAACTAACATAAGAAAAGCATCTTCATCTACCAATATTGTTGATGATCTTAGTTCAATTTTTGGAGGTAGCTGGTTTTGCACTATTGTTGTATTACCTTCCACTAGCTTTCTAGCCCAATCCCCAAGTATACACAGACTTCTTCGTATATGGTTATCATTGTCATCTTATTGTGCTTATAATAGGTGCTTCTTCAGCTGGACAATTCCAGGAATTTGAAGGGGAGACTGAAGAAAGACGAATAGCTAGATTGCAACGTCATCAAAGAACTCAAGAGAGAGCAGTATGTAACAAAGCTGAAGTGTCCTTGAGTTTCATTTTATTTTGTGGTTATCACCAAAATGTTCATTCTGAACGATTTTAAGTGATTAAACCTTTGAAAAAAACTTTTATTACCAGAATGTCACAAATTGCATGTTTATCCTTGTACAGGCAAAGGCATTGGCCGAGAAGAATCAAAGGGATCTTGATGTTCAAAATGAACAAGCAGAGAGACATGTATGCTCATTTTTCTGCAGTTTGCATTTTGGTGTGGTTTAAGATTTCTGCCACAGTACAACACATCCAAATGAATTTAGTATTTCTGGTGTGAAAATATATTGTGGGAGAAGAGAGCTTGAGTATGTTTTTAAAGTATAATTATAGTTTGTACTGTGGCAGTTTTCCATTATCATAGTTTTGAAAATTTTATTTGTTTAAAGTACAATTTTATTTGTTTAAAGTACACTCAGATATGGGAAGAGAATTTCTGCAGTTTGCAGATATTTGTTATAAATTATGGCAGAAAATTACGTTTGTTTAATGTACAATCCTCTACATCATAGTTTTGAAAATTACTTTGTTACAGTTTTTCATTATCTGAGTATGTTTTGCTTTTGTTTGCAGAGGATTGGTGAAACATTTGATGTTGAGATTAAGCGTTGGGCTGCAGGCAAAGAAGGAAATCTGCGGGCCCTTTTATCGACATTGCAATATGTGAGTTTGCATCTTCTATTTTAGTTTTCGTATTGCTATAATAGTCTGTTATCACTTGAGGTGAAGTGCATCATTCATGAATTTCTTAATCCATTATAAATTGATGTATGATTCATCTATCATGTTTTCATATTTAAATGATGTGTTTATTCTTATTCTTTTTTTTTAATCTTATGTACATGATAGCTATGTTTTTCTTGCATGTATTTTTAGAATATATGAATTCTTCATTTTGGGTTTTAATGGAAAAATAGCAGTTATTGCTATATAGATTGTCAATGCACTGCACGTGTCTGAATTTATCACCATAATATTTTCCATGTTTTAGTATGTTTCAAGCTTCATGCATCAGTAAAGCAGCCTACTGAGGTGTTGCATTTAGGCAAGTGTCTGACAAGAATTCATGGTGATATATGCATAGAAGATTTCTTACTGGAAGATGAATTATTTTATCCTTGATATTTTTCTCTTAGTGATTGAATTTTCCTTACGAATCCACTGCATTCATGGACTAAACTCGTTAATTCGTTTTGGTACTTTCACGAGAACTTTGTTTATTGTAAAAAAGATAGCTTGTTGAGTAGACTAGGAGGAGATTTATTTCTGTTAAAAAGGACTCGTATTTTATTGAAGCCTTGAAATGCTCTAGTCTTCTGGTTTGATTATTGTGATTGATTTCGTTTAGGATGGTTGTATTGCCTAAAAAATTATGAGTGAAGATAGACGTAAAAAAATGAAGATCGGCCTCTACAGGCAAAAGGACACAATGCAATGAAGCTCGTCTGTTATTCTTTTGTCTACCTGCTTTTTGCCTTCTTAGTGGTAGTCGGTGTCAAACTATACCATAAGATATACATGTTAAATCTCATCCTGGATGATATATTATTTTTCACGAAAAGAATCTGTTGGGAATGGCACCAGTGTCAAGTTTTACCCTTGGCTAATTGCTATTATTTCATCTGTTTTAACATGATTTTAGGTCCTTTGGCCGGAGTGTGGATGGCAAGCTGTTTCCTTGACCGATTTGATAACCGCTGCAGCAGTTAAAAAAGTTTATAGAAAGGCAACATTGTGTATTCATCCTGATAAGGTGCAACAAAAAGGAGCTACTCTGCAACAGAAATATGTTGCTGAGAAGGTTTTTGACCTCTTAAAGGTAGCTCACTGTTCACTGGGTTTCTCTTCTTTCTAAATGGAGAGTTAGTGCATTCGATCTTCCATTTTTTCACAATCATTTTGCAAACTACAAATATTGGTTATTTGGCTTGTGGCCTAAAAACCTTGATTGGTGACTCCTTTTTGCTGATACATTTTAGGCTTTACTTCATAATATCTGATTGCTCATAGTAAATGATGATGCTATTGTTAAATCTTAGGAAAGTGCATCCTTTAGCAGTGTTTTTGTGTTTATATTGTCCTCACCCTGCTATGTTCTGATCGATCCTGATTTACTGTGTGCAAAAACTCAGGAAGCATGGAACAAATTCAATTCAGAGGAACTCTTCTAGCATACATGAAGACGGTTTAGATGGTGATTTATGTTCATTGGTGAAAGAGATTGTTCTTTCAGAAACAATTGCTCTGTATTATTCTTTGTTGTTCAACGAGACCTTTTTGTTGTTGAATCATTGAAAGGTAAAATTCCTCAGTGATCACCACCTATGTTGATGTGGTGCTGAAGATGATGCTCTTGGGGCCGACCCCACAGATGATGAAGCTGCCAAATACTGTTGTAAAAAATATTTTTGTTTGATTGGTCGTCTACTCGTCTGGTCCAAAATACTTACTTGTAACCATGGTACGTACTGTTAGTGAGATGCAGAGCTTGGTGCCATAACATTCTTTCTTTGTTTTGCTCTTGGTTTAATCATTTTCTAGTGAGTTTTGTTGGCAACAGTGTGTATGTATGATATCAACTTTGTTAAATGCTTATGGCTATGGCATTGATTCCAAGTTATATTCACCTCTTTTGGAGTTTTGGTTGTCTGTCACTCCAAACAATGATTATTATATTGTCCACGTTTAAATATGTGGATACCATTACGTTTGTTAATTGTAAGAAGTTATGTTTGTGATGCAATAGTATCTTTTTTTCTCCCATGTACTTAAGTCATTATAATCCGACAAAATAGGAGTTTATGATAGGATATAGCTATGATTCAATAAAATAGTTTATATATACAAACATGATGCGTTATTCTTTCAATACAAACATGATGCGTTATTCTTTCAATTTCATATCTTGTGTTTCTTCTTCTTGTACAAATGATCCATGAAAAATGATAGAAAGTGTATACGTTTTGCTTGGGATATTAGCGGGAAGCGAGTGCAGAGGTGGAAATGGTGTTGAGTGACACTTGAAGAGGATCTGCAGAGGCCTCTTCCTCCAGCAAAACCAACAAATTTCCCAAAGGTTTCAGAAATGATCTTGGCACATGATACCTGTTATTAACCCAAATCAAAATTCATCTTTCCTAGCTCAATTGAACCAAAATAAATACATGTATCTCAGATATTCCAATCCAGTCGATCCGTTTTGGACGTGTTTTGATTACTTGGGATAATGCATTAATGCAACCTAGTAATGCATTATCCCAGGGAATCCAAACACACTCAAAATCCAATAGCTTAATAAGATGAGACTAGTGCAAAACCATTTCCTACAGAATCTGTGAAGGCTGACCCTTGGGAGCAAGAAATGAAACCCAATATCTTCCAATGCTCTGCCCATTCACCCAAGCTTCCCCTTTTCCCATTGAGCTTAGATTCATAGCAACCGGGTCGTTGCCCATTGGAGCATCAAATATAGCCTACAAGAAATCCATATATGTATATACCCTTTTAGGTTTTGGGTCATCTATTTGCATACAACAAGCTTTAGATCATAACAAGTTCTGGTGGTTTACCTTATACCAAGTAAGAGGCCGAGAAGCGCAGTCTTGAAGACTACTCCAGACGACTCTCTCCAGATTCTCCTCTTCATAAATTTGCAGGCTTTCTCCCAATAGACCAATCTACATTCCAAATTTGTGCATTTGAAGACTCTTAATATAATCAGAACACAGTATAGTAAAATGAAAGATAAGACTTGTGAAAATTCTAATTTGGTTTCAACTTGCAAAGAACCTGATATCCCCAGGTGTAGTTGCTAACATCATAAGTGATGCTTTCAGAGCATTTTATTTCCACTTTGGCCAACCCAGCAAATCTACTTTCCATAAATGCCCCTGAATCCTTGTAACAAACATATGCCAGATAGATCAACAACCATAAGGATTTTGTTGAAATTTATGACTCATTATTTATGATTATACCGGCAGTCCAGCCATCACGCTTAGTATTGATATGTCGTTGGTGCCATTGTCTAGAGGGATCTTGGTCTCCAATGTGAAGTTCTTGATGTCATGGTTTCCATGGTTTCCTCCTGAAGTGTGATTGTTCAAGATCAAGAAAGTGATTAACCATTCTAATCGATTTCATTTGTATATATAAGATTCTGATGATTGTAGCATTTACCAATGTAGGTGCTGTTGTGGAAAGCTAAAGCAACATGCGCTAGAGATACGACACTAATTTCCGGTTCGTCACATGAGGAATTTAGCTCAAATCTGTGTATGAATATGAAATTTGGGAATCATATTTATAGAGGAACAAGGATAAGACATTGAGATTTTCAGTAAGAAATCTCAATTACCTCAAAGTGTACCACAGGTAGTCAGATTGGTCTTTGGTGGTGTTCATTTGCTCTAACAATGTGTCTGCCTTAAAAGAAGTGTTTAAGAAGTTAGGAACTACATCATTGAATGCTTCCCACATGTCTTCCGAGTCGAAAATCAGATTGGCTTCTGCATTTCTTTCATTGTATTCTGTTGTGACCTGTTTTGGTAAAGAAGATACCATTCTATTGTCATAACAATTTTTAAAATAAGTGCAAAACAAAAAGGATGCAGGGTTACAACGTACATTTGCTGTGTTAAAAGCTACATTCACACAATCTGGTAAGATACTAATTGACTTTGGAGGCAACTCTTGTGAATTGTTTCGGAACACAATGCCAACAGATTTTCTAAAGTCATTATTGATCAGAAACGCGACACATCCATCCGTCTCTTCAAAAACATAAGCCTAGAAACCAAGAAGTTAGATATATAACTGAAATTAAAGAAACTAATTGGAAAATAGAGAAATGAAGATAATAATTAAAACTAATAAAAAAATGATGGTTTGGGTTTGTATCATACAGTTACCTGCTGAAGTTGGCCTAGGGAGAAGTTTGACTGCACACCATTTAGTATTGTTTCAGAGCAATCATTTATAGTCAGATGCAATTGTTTAAGATGACCCCATTTTGGTTGCCTTAAAAGACCTAAACAATGACAACATAGAAAGAAATCAAGAGCTGGGCACATATAATCTAAAAATGAAGATTTACATGTGTTTTATGTAGATATAAAGACTCACCATACTCATCAAGAGGAGCTTGATCATAATAACTTGTGGTAACATAAGCAGACGCCGTTCTTCCAAAGTTTGTTCCTCCATGATACTTAAGGATACAGATTGTATTGATAATATGCATATCAGCACAAAAGCTTTCACACTGGAAACTGAATATATGCAAGAAGGATGATGGCAGAAGAAATAAGACTAGTACCATATAGTAATTCACATAGCTTCCATTCTTAGCAATGAAAAGCGCCACATGAAATGCAATGTCTTCAGCAGATCTCAGATATGGATCTCCACCAAATACTTGAAAGCTTCCAAGAAAAAATAAACAAGAATATTAAAAGGTAATTAAATTAGCTAAAGAAATGAAACCAAATGAGCTCTAAACACCTTATACTTTTTCAGCACATAGATTGAAATAAGTACTTATTTTTGCTGACAAGTTACTATTATAAGTTATTATGTATAAAAATTTGGCATCAAATGCAGCCTAAATGGTGAAACTTTATAATAATCCATACAAAGAAGTCCAGTTTTCAGTCCACAAAGAAGGCTTGTCTGGCGAATTAGGTCCTGCAAAAGTCTCTCCGCATCTCATTCCATTACATGTATTTATCTGCAAATGCAACAAGACATAACAACTATATATAAGAATGACAGACCAGCGAAGCAACTATATAGCATGAAAAAAAAAAACTAAAATGAGATGAAAGAATTTTTGAAAAGAAGATTATTAGTGCTAAGTACTAACCACAGGATCAGGAGCATCACTTTGTTTGCACATAACCCAAGGAACCCCTGTCTGCATCCCAACCGCCATATTTGAAGCCCAAGCAACATAAAGTGGCCCTTGCTCGTGAAATGCTGCTTGGACGTTTTGGTACTCGTTTTCAATCTACACCAACAAATCAATTGCTAGAAATTAAAAATTGGCAAGGAAGCAAACATTTGTTAGTTGTTTTAACAAATCTGCACGATCATTAGGATCTGATTTGATCTTACTTGTGACAGTATAATAGGGCCTCCTTGTGAGGCATACAAATTCTCTGATTTCATCAAATCCACTATTTTGGAGGTGAAGTTTTGCATGTAAAACTGCAAAACAAAGTGGCAATTTTAATATAACACGTACATTGGTAGATCAATATTGGAATAAGATAATTGATGCCAAGTACTTTGAATGGTTCGTTATTGGTTCGGAAGACAATGCCAGGAACATCATGCAGCCAAAAAGGGAAGCCTCTGAAAGAGAGAGAGATTCAGGATTTTCCAAAGCATAAGGGCACCATAGTTGCTAATTAAAATGAAATTTGAAAGTATAGGTAGGTAGAGATGTAGATACCCATAAGACCATTCGCTTTCGATGAAGGGTCCGATGCGAAGGAAGACGTATAGACCTTGAGCTTGGATCTCCTTGATGAAGCTGACCAAGTCATGTTTTCCATCGAAATCGTACTGTTGGAAAGTAACATAACATAACTAATTACTAGTATAGTTAGGTGAAATGAATGGTCTTTGTTTGGTTAGAGGGTGTAGGGTTTACCTGACCAGGTTGAGGCTCATGCAGATTCCAGAAAACGTAAGTTTGGATGACATCTAATCCACCCTCTTTAGCCTTGCTTATCAATGATGGCCACATCTGCTTTCGTACAACATTGCAACTTTATATATTCTTTATAACAATATATATACAAATATGAATTCTTACAAAGATAAATATTGAAACCCCTGTTTTACACTCATTCAGCCACACTCCCAATAGTGCAAGGATATCAAAAATGTCCTTGCATTTTTAGTAGAAGAGATACCAAAAAAATCCTAAGGATGATAAATAAAAAAATAATGTATATAATATAGTCAGGCATGTGTAGATTGGGCCTGCCTGCTTGATGTAGAATATTATCTGGATTTAATGGCCCACAAATCCACATAAATTGGTTCGTTTCAAAATGAAGAAGAAAATTAAAACAACGCCAGCAGTCAATCTCATGTACTGTAATTAATTTCTTCAGAGAATCAACCTAAATGCAGGAGGTGTAAGATGGAGGACAGAGGGAAAACGAACCTGAGGTGTACTACGAGGATAATGAATGGAACCCGAAAACAGAAGCTTCCTCCGCCCTCCAACTATGAGGGACCTCCCATCATACGAGGTCACTTGTCCGGCGCCGTCGAGTATGACTAAGAGGGTAAATATCATAATGAGCAATGTGAGTAATCTGCAAACCCATCTCCCCATTCCAAGCAAGCGTCTATGTTGTAATCTGCACAGAGACAGAAAAAGAGAAAGAGAGCAAACAAACAAACAAACAGAAATGAGGAGGATATTTTTTTTTACGTGGGTGAGTGGGTCAGTAAAATGTCAACGACTTGTCACGGGTTTAGGTGGTGTTGGCTGAAAAAACTCCATCACTAGTCCTCTCCTATGACTATGAGTGTCATGTAATGTACAGTAATAATATTCTTCTCCCCAATAATTCAACTAATTAATTACATTCCTCTACACGTTAGTCCTAATTTCCCCATTCCTACCCGACATTTCTTCTTTCAATTCTAACGCAACTGCAAAGATGTTTGATCAGAGTTCTTACGATTATCATTAATACACGTACACCAATTTTGTTTACATTTCACTATTCCACATCAATTTTATTATAAGCTAGCGAGTCAATATAAACTTTGTTTTTTTGCGGTTGTCTTACGAGTCTTAGAAGCACAGGCTCGTCTTGATTTGATGCCCACAACTTGAATTGCACTCCAAGTGTATCCTATCAACTGCTATCTGCTTTGTTATTAATTCTTAGGGTCTTTCTGTTATTTTTACCCGACAAATAAACGCCAACTACTCTTTCATAGTTTTATCCCTTTCCCTTTTTCTTCATAATGTTGCACGGTTAAATAAACTAGTGTCGTTCCCCTACAATGTACGGGTACGTGATTACAAAAATATATTTGATTATTTTTTATAATATTAATAGAATAATTTTAATTTTATAGTTTAATTTGTTTTAAGATAAACATTGAATACAACCCAACGTATTTAAAATACAATTTTTTCAAAAGAAAAATCACGAAATATAAAGTAAAATTATAAGTAAAATCCACAATAAATAGTACGCTTCTTAAACCATTCATTTAAAGCTCAATGTGATCTACACCTTGCATTTGAACTTCAAGAAGACTCTTGGAAGATGCACGAATGCACGATGATCAAATCTATTAGTCCACTCTAACATTATTTTCAAGTTAGGAGTAAGAGAGGAAGTGTTTTTATGGCTTGTTCTTCCTTTTATATATTTTGATGGATGTATAGAGGTGTGACGATTTTACATGGAGTAGGAAAGTGGGGAAATAAATGGATAATTTGGATACAATTTATAAAAGTAATTAAAATTTTCACATGGCGGGAGTGGGAAAGTGGGGAGATAAGTGGATAATTTGGATACAATTTATAAAAGTAATTAAAATTTTCACATGGAGTGGAAAAGTGGAGAGATAAGTGGATAATTTTATAAAAGTAATTAAAATTTTCACATGAAGTGGGAGAAGTGGGGGAGATAAATGGAGAAATATAAAGTAATCTTTTTTTTTTCATTTGGCTATGTAAATAATATAATAAATAATAGGTTAAGAAGTATGAAAAACTCGTGCTTTTTTATTAATTAATATTTTTTACAAAATAAAACAAATAATAGGTTATGAATTGTGGAAAAAAATTCAACGTACTTTTTTAATTGAATAAGTTTTTTAATTTTTGGGATCTGGCATTCAGATAAGTTTTTTAGTTGTGAAAAACTTCTTAATGGGTTTGTTGGGATCATGGCTCAAAAATAGGGCCTAAATTACTATTTTTAATGACCACTTTTTTTAATTAATACAAAAAAATTTACTAATTGACACATGGCACAATTTTTTGAACTAACATAGGTTTTGCTTTACAATTGTACTAAGGTAGATTTGCACAAGAATTCGAGATATATGGTTGTTTATTTAGGGCTTGAACCGAACCGAATCGAAAATCGAAATTTCATGTAAGGTGAACCGAAAACCGAATAGAATTGGTTCGGTTCGATTTCGGGTTTTGTCGGTTTTAGATAAATAGAGGGTTATTCTTTGCAAAATTCGAACTAAACCGAAACAAATCGAATTTTGAAAAATTCCTAAACCGAACCGAATAATATCGGTTTCGATTCGGTTTAAAATTTCAGTTTGAACCGACCCATGCTCAACCCTATGTTTACAGTTTATTGTGGGGATACAGAGTACTTTAAGGTCTCGGAACTCCAATCAACAATCGACACCTCGAAGATCCAACAAATCTCTCCCACATCAAAAGATCTCGAAACTCCAACTAAAATTGCGACTTCAACCAATGACAAGGAAACACATCGCATGCCTCTCATTCCGCCAATTAACAACTAACACCCTGAAGATCCAACAAATATCTCCCACATTGAAAGATCCCGAAACTCAAACTAAAATTGTATCTTCCAACAATGACTTGGCAACACGTCGAACACCTAACACTCCACCAATCAATAAATGACACCTCGAAGATCAATAAGGTTCTCCCACATTGAGGAATCTCAACTTTAATTTCGGTCTCCCCCAATGTCTATATATAGAAAGAGAAGGCGAAGTTTACAAGGGTGGAAAATATCTCTAACTTAAGATCTTTTGTTATTAATAAAGACTTGATGTTTTGAAATTTTTCAAAGAGCTTCATGATTTATAAGGGAGAATCCTAAAAGGTTCTAAGTCGCATATTGTAAAAGAGAAAATTAAACCAACTCATAGCAAGTACTAGAATAAGTGAAGAGAGCACGCATACTCTAAACACAAATCTCACGCGCGGAATAAATAGTGAAACTTCTTCATGCCTCTTTTTTCCCATTAATTTAAGTCCTTGAACTTCATGCTCGTTTATTTCGAGTTTCAACACAAGAAAATTCTCTTTCTGTTGGGAAGAAGTCTCCTTTTTGTTTTGTTGTTGTATCACACCAGAAAAAGGATTTTCAATTGATTCCCAGAAAATTGAATCACCATTTGACTAAATAGGGGTAGAAGAACCTTCTATCTTATTTTTCTGTTCTTCAACAATCACTCCAGAATATTTAAGTTCATAGATGGACTTGAAAATAGGGGGTTGTTTTTCCTCTTTTTCCATCAACCCATAATGGGCCTCTCCTTCGATACCCAAAAGCTTGAATCAACTGCGGATTTGGTTTCAATCCTAATTCACACAAAAATCGTTCACCATTTACTGGAGTGACAAGGCCAGAGAAATCCTCATTTGGTCCTGGAGTTTCTCCCGAAAACATTGCATGGTCCGTTAGATAACCAAACACCCCTTTGACAGCCCCAACTACAAATTCCTAGGAGCCCTTCAAACTCAATCTTCCCATCCCTCATCTGCATTTTTCTCATCTTGATCGACTTCAACAGTAAGATCAACTCCCTCATGGATTGGAAATTCAAAAGACCGAGGAAATTTAAGAGGGGAAATTGGTACCTCCAAGCTGGTGTATGGCCCTTCACCGTTATAACCAAGTCTGAAATTCCATGGATGGGGGTTGGGGGTGGTGGTGAGATTTGGGTTCTTGCCTCTAAAATCAAAGAATTAGGCAAGGGGCAAGCTTTGTGGTTTTCCGGCAAAGTGTGGTTTTTCGGCGAAGTTTCACGCGCAAGTAACTTCTTGTTCTTGTGCGCCTTGTTTATTGGTGGGAAATTGGGGATTGATGGATCTGGCGGTGGCCTTTGCGAGATTGATGGTGGGAGGAATGTCTAGTTTTGCGGTGGATGCTCATCCTCTGCTTTATGTGGTGATCGGCGGCTAACGACAGAGTTGATCTAAGATTTGTGGTTTTCCCGCAGAAAAGTTTGCCCCTCTTCGTTAATTCCCTCCTTGTACGGAAAACCCTTTTTCGGCGTGTGGAAAACCCTTTTTCGGCCGATATGATCGGGACAATGGGTTTACCGGTGATTGATAACGCTTAATTTAGTCATATTTTAGGAGTTAAGTTGCATATTAGATTAGAGCATTTTCATGCATATTTTGCATATTTTGCATTATTTTATTTTATTATGCAATCGGAATCTACACTCGATTTTTTATATTTTTCAGGTATTTTAAGGCTATTTTTGGAGGCTATATATAAATTCAAGATGTGGATCAGTGGGTTTTAGATTTGGGCTTAGTAAGGAGCAGCCCATTACTTTCAATCTATTGATCGGGCCAATTAAAGTCGACGTGTTTGAGTTTGTTGTGCAGAAGGATATATATCTATTACTAATAACTAAAGCCGAAGCAATTTCTACCACCACATTGCGCCATATCACCCCTTTATTAAAATAATAATTTTAAATAGTTAATTATACAAAAAATTAAAAGTTATCTCTAAGTAAACATAAAGATAAAATAATATTTGTAAAAATTTATCCCCAAATAAACATAAAGATAAAATAATTTTAGTAGATTTGACCAATATAGATAAAAAAAAGGACATTATATTTATTATATTTGTAAAAGATAAATTAAAAAAAAATAAGAAGAAATATGTACACGTGATCACATATATATCTTTGAAATAAAAATAGCCATGTCTATCTATAACTATATGTTAAAGTTGTAACTTTTCTAGCCACCCCATTAATTCTGGCCCCAATTTATATTTAAAAAATTATTTTTATTATTTTTTTCAATTAAATTCCTTTCTATTTATTTATGTGGAAAACAATTAAATCAAATTTTAATTAAAAATAACGAAAATTATTTTATCTTTATCTTTTTACCTATTTATAAAAAAAATATTTATCTTAAATCGAATATTGATAAAAAAAATTAAAAATTTAAATATCTATAAATTACTTGCCTAAATTAAATTCTTATAAAAAATATATTATCTTTTCCTTAATTTCCTTTTTGGATTGCTTATGTAAATATAGAAGATTTTTTATCTTTAAAAAAGTTCTATATTTTTTTTTATCTTTTCTTATTAATTATCTTTTTAAATTTTTATTGAAAAGATTTTAAAGAATTGAATTTGATTAAATTTTTCTAAGAATTTACATTATTTTTGGCTTTTTTTATATTTAGTTGATAAATATCATATTTATAATATATCTAAATATTGTTGAGTCGTAGTCGTGCATGACACGACGAGTACAACTAGTATAATTAGATTAGTAAGGGAAACACTTTAGATTAGTTAGCTCAGGTTTAGTTTTAACTAGTATGTATGCCCGTACCTTGTACGTGTTTTTCTTAAATAAAATATTAATAATAAAATATTTTCAAATATATTTATTATCCGAGAAAAATAATCAAAATAATCTTCCTATTTATCATATCAAAAAATAAAAGATTATTTTTTTAAAATTAAGAATGGGATATTCTATCCATTGATTATAGTGATATAAGGTTGTACGTACATTACACTATCTTTATATTAAACTTAATTATTTTGCCAAAGATTAGTTTTAATAAAAGGGGTGGTGTGGTCCAATCTAAAAGCGACATGTGTCGTTTAATAATTTTATAAACCCCGCTTTAGTATATAATTATTATTTTAGCTTTTCGTTTGTCTTTTTTTTTTGTGACGCACATCAGGATTTGGTTTTTAACGGAGGAATTCGGCCACTTGGTTTGAAGAATTGTGTTGTTCAAGTTCTAGCCCTTATTTTGAATTATCTATATAATTGAGACTAAGTTTTCTTACTCTTTGATTGTATTGAATAATTCTTGGCTAGTTTATATATTATGATGATGTCTTGAATCACGCTTGGCTAAATTCCTGGTTCTTGGGTTTTGGTGATCCATTCAATATGTATTTAATTAAGTTACATTCTTTGCCTGAATTGAAATATATTTGATTCGATCTTAGGTTGCTTTATGCCCTAATTGCTTTTGCATATAGGATTTCTATTAGGGTTTGAGACTGACAGGAGATAACAATAATAGGATACTGATAAGTTGAGGACTAAAAATTGGTTCTTTTTAGATCCTTAGGTATTGAACTTGAGAATTATCTATGCGACATCAATTTAATTTCTCTTGTGTGATTTTTAACTATCGTAGTAGTTCTAGGGTTTGAATGATTCTAGCGGAACGCGACAGTGAATGCTAGGTTTGTTTATCCCTAGTCTCTAAAGAGCTTTAAGGATCTAAATTAGACTTGCTTTATGCGACAACGACTGTTTGTTGAGTTTGGGTACATGCACTATTCGTCTGAAAGGAGTTAATGTTTACTTTAGATAGTCGGTCCTTCAAATAAATTCAGGCAAAGTATAATTTTATTTATTGAAACATTGTTGCGGTGATCCTTAACCTTAAACACATCTATCTCATAGTTTTTATCCTTTATTTGCTTTACTAATTCTCTTTTATTTGCTTTACTAATTCTCTTAGATATAGATTTCCCTTATTTCTTATATTTTTGGCCTTATATACTAGTAGAGTTACAATTTGTATTACATTTGTCCTTGTGGGATCGACACTTGAGGTACTAGAATTGACCCCGTTCGCTTGCGGGTTAGTTTTGGCTGCATCAGTGATCGAAAACTAAAGAGATGTTTGACGACAACCATAACTCGCTTAAGAATCTGCATACTCTTGGTGGGTGTTAGTGAATTTTTGGGAAATTCAATGTATCTGTTGTTGAAATTTAGAGTTATAAAACGGAATAGCATTTTGCATAAACAAGTTGAAGTGAAAGTCGGCTCTTGTATAACAAGGCGGTTTAAGTAGACCTCGAAAGGTAATCTCGTGAGTAGACCCCGAAGAGTAGTCTCGTTGTGTGTACACCGTAAAGGTAATCACCATCGACCCATTAAAACATTTTATTAAGAGAAATGGATAAAGGCTACGAGTCAATCGATTAGATCGATCTATCCTTCAATGAATATTGCCCCTATTCCATGCCAAGAGATACCACAATATTGTTGTGAGATAAAACATATCAAACGACAATAGAGATGTTGGCAAGACAACTCTATCAAGATTAAACGTACCTTATTCGAGTCCCACGACTCCTCTTCCTCCTTGACTTGGACGAAGTCGTTTTCCCATGATTCTAGTGGTTCTTCCTTCACTTGGATGAGACCATCACGCCATGGAACTTGAGGTTCTTCTTTCACATGTACTCGTGAAAATCGATCCATGATATCACACACTTGTGTTTGATTTTCTAGTGAAAACGTTCACTCACACACGCCCTAGTCTATGCCGACTACTTGTGTATATTGACTACAATTTTTGTGTCTTCTTGTGTGTCTCAAATGGACGACCAACCAACCTATTTAAAGGCGTCCAAGGCTGTCCAATAACCGCCCCAAGAGAAGTTACAATTCGGTTGAGTGGTTGAGAGTGAATCTAGGGAAGTTGTAACCAACTCCACCCTTATCCAACTTCTCTCTTTCCTTGTCATCTTAGGCGTCCAAAACAGCCCAATATGGAGTCCATTTGCCGTCCAAAATCCAGCCCAAAATGGCCCAAGAAATTGGTCCAAAACTCCCCTAGAAAAGCCCAATCCAAAGCCCACAAGCCAAGCCCAAAATAGCAAAGCATGAAGCCTATTCTCTAGTCCATGCTTGCGGCCCATCAAGCCCAAACGCACGCCCCATGGGCCGCCCACCATGACCCATAGCAAGCTAGCATAGCTAGGTACCTAGCTAGGTCACTTACCTAGTGTAGCTGACCCTTAGCTAGTTGAGCTGCGTTTTAACTCGTTGAGCTGACTTATACGCTGTATATTTGAGCTAACTTGAGCTAGTTTGAGCTACCTTGATCTAAACCCTAGCTACATGAGCTTCTTACAAAGCTTGTTCCTTGAGTTAAGAGCTTAGTTAAGCTTCTAGAGCTAATTCTAAACTAGTTTGAAGCTTCAATACTCCTTTCTAGTATTCATAACTATGTGCCAAGCTAATCTTAAGCTTTGGTCCTTGCATAATTCATACACCAAGCTTAGAGAAGCTTTCAAACATTCATATAAACTTGCACAAAGCTATAAGACTCTTATTCTTTACTCAAAATCAAACCTTAGCTCAAATGCTCGTACTCGGCGCCATGTGCCTAAACCCTAGGCGCGTCGCAAGCACCATGCAACCAAGGACGTGCCAACGCCAAAGCATAGACGCGCCACCACCGGCCGCGCTAGCGCCACACGAGCAAGCATCGGCGCGCCTCAACCTTTGCAACGTGCCAAAGCTGTGCAAGCGCGCACACTGTGCACCGGCGCGTCTTACCGAGCGCCACTGCCTTGTGCCGCAACCGAGTGTTGTAACGCGACGTAGGCGTGCCCTTGTCTTGCGTCGTTGCACATGAGGTTTTATGCCTCGGTGTCGGTGTGCATCTCTTGGATTTCTATTCTTTTTTATGACCACTTCACTTCTCATATCATATCATGGCAAGTCACATAGTCAATTTCTTCAATTGACATTTCTTTGTGACTTCTTTACCTCAACATGCTTACAATGGGATTGATGACTTTTCACAAATCACCAACATCTGTTCACAGCTCCAACCATCATTCTCATTCCATGATTTTCAATAGCCACTTGAAAGTCTTCTTTTCATTACCAAAAAGGACAAATGCATGTCCTAATGTTGGATCTTGCTTGTGTATCACAACATCTATGATAAACAAGCCATCAAAAAAATGTTCAATGCCAGTTACTGAGGATTTGAATGTCAAGCCTTTAAGCTTCACTACATAAAAGTTGGTAGAGCTATTTGAACTAAAAGATTTGTTATTGTTTCTTGTTTCCGGGCGTCAGATTCCAAAAGGGGCTAGAAAAGTCAACAACGTCAAAGTGCTTGAAGCAAAACTAACTTTTCTTCTTCTTCTCTACACAATCAGATACTCTTTTTGCTTTATGATGTTCTTATAGATACTTCAGAAGATTTTTGGGTCTGATTCATTTGCCTATGAATATTAAACTGTCATGTTTTGATTAGGAAATGAAAACTTAGAAATTCAATGACCAATTTCCTTAAATACTAACTCTCGAATTTTGTATAACTATTGCGATCTCACTCGGAGATCAAACATATTGAATCTAGGTACAAAAAAAGATCCTGACCGGGATAGATTTTTTCGATCCCTTAAGTGTTCCACGATTTCTCCTATTTATAACTTATGTGAGCTCTTTACCTATGTAATTCTAGCCGATGTGGGATACGACTTTCGAAGCCTTCCACCACAATTCACAAGTAAAACAAAGAGGCAAGTGGGAAATGAGGAGGTGGCACCAACCTAGTACTTGGACCGAATTGTTCGAATTTGCCCCATGAAGCATGTGCAAACATGTTGGTTTTTTTGTTCTCAAAGATTGCCGAACATATCTTCTTGCCTTGCTCATGGGCCAATTGCTTATTTTACTTTTTGGGCCAATCTAACACATTCTTCTTCTTAGGCCCATAACAAAATAAATGCTCATTCACTTTCCCACTTTATAGTTTCAACATGTATGAATAAACTCACAAACACTTGAACCGATTGATGCATATTGAATCTAGTCACACACATGCAATATTGATTTTTATGCATGTTTTGAAGAGAATATATTGCATGTATCCATGCAACGTAGAGTGGTTTTATAAACCATTTCGAATAGCGATTAAGCCTTATTTATAATTTTGTCCCTTCATTATTTAGCGGTTATTTTACGCACCATCACAACCCCTTGGCTCGGCGTTCTCGTTCCACGAGGACAACGAGACAATAAATAGGTGCGCTAGTCCTGCATCAAGTGCGGGGGTCATTCGGTTATGTGCAATGTGATCTGGATTCGAGATCAAGTGGAGTACGCACACTTTGAAAATAAAATTAGGGCCTCACCCTTAAAAATCGAGGGTGATGTGATTCCATCTACCGAGTCATGGCCCCATGATTTGAGTGAAGATTCCATCCCTAAAGACAAGCCCAATCTACACGATAAAGGGAAGCCAATACTTGGACAAGTAACCAAAGATGATGTTCGAGGCGCTATGAAGCCGAGACAAGGAGCCATGCCCTATCTTGGGCGCATCACGCGAGACCTAGCTAAGTCTATACTAGACAAAATCAAGGAGGAGCTCATGGCTCATAAGTTTCCGATGGCTAATGACGGTGAAGGTTGGAGTGTTCTTGTGACTATTGGTTCGACTAGTGCTAAAACTTGAATTATGTTTTGTTAAGGATTTTTAGTTGAATTTCTTGAAATTTAAGGGTGTTTTATGTAATTAGAGAGAAGTGAGGGTGGCTGAGTTGGGAGAGGTGTGGCATTAGGGTTATAAGGCCCATTTTTGGCCTCCTTTCTCCCTTAGAGATTGGACGAAAAACCTTGTTGCTTACATTCTTTGCATCTTTCAATTCAAGTACCTGTTCTTGTTTTCGTTCGTTCAATTCTCGTTGTTCAAGTTGTTGGTGAGTAATATCCGACAATCTCGGGCATCCTAGTTTGTTTGAGAGCTTGGTGAGTCATATCCAAGTTATCAAGCATCCATATCCCCTTGTTCTCTCCATTTCGAACCATCACCCATCTCGGAGGTTTCTGCAACATCTCAGTAACATCGACATAACTTTCAATCCACTCATCATATTGCTCTCATATTTTTAGGACTTCAACTAGACTCATAGATCTAACTTCTCGATTTGGAATCACTCAATTCCGAGTTCGGACAAGAAAGATCCAGCCAGTTGAAGACGGGTCAGTTGCGTGGTGTTTGTTGTCGGAATTCCTTGAATTCTCGTGGCGATCTCTTTGCACCATCATCCCTTCCATCGATCCGGCCATCAGAGGGTTAACGCCATCCCCGAGCCCCGCTCGGGTTGTGTGCACCTTGAGAGAGTTAGGACCTTGCCGTTTTAGAGATTTAGGAACACGTCCTTTCGAGATTTGGGATATCGTCCCTTAGAGAGTTGCCGCCAACCCCGAGCCTCACTCGGGTTGCGTGCGCTTTTTCGAGAGTTAGAACCTTATCCCTAACAGGGTTTACGCCAAACCCGAGCCTCACTCGGGTTGCGCGCGCTTTTTCGAGAGTTAGAACCTTATAAATTATGATTAATCCCAATTGTAGCAAATTCCCAGGTAAATCTCGACCACGTTCACCATCAAAAGCATCAAGAAAAGGCGTCCCATGACAGTCCCAATTGCAGATCTGAGCATTTTGACTCTCTAAACCCTAGAACTGATGTGAGCCCTAAAAGCCCTATCGGCTTCATTGTTCTTAATGATATTAATCGCGAGCTGCACCCCTTGCACGGCGAGAAGAGGAAGAAGATGAAGGAGATGACATCGAACACCATGAGGTTCTTCTGGACATCGATTCCGACAATGCACTTGTCGGAGGGCTCTAGGATTCGCTTCAGTGCCGGCAAGCGAGCATTTTAGAGAGAGAAGAAGAAGAATGGAGTGATTGGGGTAATATGTATGGGGGTATTTTTGTCTTCCCATTTAAATTTTAGCCTAATTACTTTCCGTTCCATTAAAAATGTATCTCCCAATTTATTTACTTTTTTTTATCAAACCAACTCCTTTTAATCTTGTCCGTCCCTTGATCTATTCCGACGCTTGAAATTTGTTCTTATTTTACAACATAACATATGTTTTCACCCGAGCCCGGCTCTATTTTTATAATGAATAAATAATATTTATAAATTTAGAAGCATTATTCCACTATTCAATTTCTTAACTACTCATGTATGACTTTTACATTTTGAATCATACATTTATAAGTTATTGTATCTATATGTTATAATCTTATAGTAATCTTTCAAATAATAAAGTTTATTATATTTATCTCTAATTATAATCCGTACATGGTACGAGCCTAACACTAATTAAGTTGCAATAAAGTAAGATATATTTACCAATTACGAAGGAGTATAATAGTTGTAGTATTAGGTCTCTCATTTTCAGAGAGTTAAGTTCGTATTTTCGTGGTGTTATGTACTCACTTCAGTCACTTAAGGGTTTAGTTTGTGTTTCATCAAACAAAAAGGGTTTAGTTTGTGAAAGTTGGCAACCTGATAAATATATTAAGAATCATGCACATTTTTAACCTATAACCTGCAAAACAATGGACAAAGGGGGCGGGGACGTCCAAATCAACTTCTGATGCCTAAGTTAGAAGAGCAATTGTCGATTGAACGTTGAGGTAAAGGACAAGACTTGCGTGCGAGCTCAACGAATATGAGGTGCTTATCATACATGACGATGACATGTATTTATAATGGAGGAGAGAGGGGATGGGGGCGAAAATCTACCCCTTAGGGTCGGCCGAAATTGCCTTGTCACCCAAGCAAGCGATATTTTGCTCCCCACTCCAAGCGAAAATTCTATCTTTCGACTAAGATAGAATCCTCCATTATAACGAATAACCACCATATTTAATTTTATATTAAAATACTTAAACATAGAAAACGCATAATAAATAAAATACATTTATGGAGGAAGATAGCAAAAATAATTATGGCGAATAATTTTATCTGTTCACACATACAATATACAAAAATGATTTCATACAATATATAAAATGAACTCACAATATATTAAAAATAAAATTTTAGTTTATAAGAATAAAAATAAGTATTTATGACTTTTAATAATTATTTTATATAAAGAAAAATTATATGGTAAAAATTATTCATTTAGTCAATTATTTTTAAAATTTTATAAAAAAATGTTCACAAAAATCAAATTATACAAAATCAACTTATAGTTTATGAAAAATAAACTCGTAATACATAACAATGAACAACTTTGAAAGAAAAACAATATTTTGAGTGAAAAGTATTTTTCTACTTTAAAAATATAAAAATAGAAGAGTTTTAAAATTTAATTTTAATTAAAAAGTTATTTTAGTTGAAAGGAAAGCAAGTCCTAAAGGTGTGTGTTTCAATGATACATAAACTAGTCTAAAAAGTAGCGTTACTTTATTTTGAATATTTAGATGTGTTTACCTGCACAATTTAAATTAGCTTCTAGTTTAAAAATTAATTTAAATTTTAAGTTATAAATTAAGCTTCTAAAATAGTTTCTAGTTTATTTTGATGAGTAAGGTTCAAATAAAACAACTCCTTATCCTATAAAATAAGGAGTATTTAGAGCCTTGGGTTCAAGGTGATCCAAGGGCTGATATTCTATCCCTTTTAAGGACGCGGTGACATTTTGGTAATTTCTCGAAAATTACAAAAGTGCATTGCTAATTAGAAAAAGTGCATTGGTAATTCGAAAAAAAGCAAACAAAAAATGAAGCCAGTGGGGCACACTCCATGTTCGGTTCATTGTAAAAGTGCATCGTTATGGTGGAAAAGTGCATTGCGCAATACCAAAAAATGCATTACTAAACCAAAAAAGTGCATCATCTTGGGCGTCCAATTGAGTCGATTTCGATTGAACTCAATCGCTCAAAATATTTGGGTTTAGTAATGCACTTTCTGGGTTTAGCATTGCACTTTTTCACCATAACGATGCACTTTTGTAAATTCTGAGAAATTACGAAAATACCACCGCGTCTCTAATTTCTGAGAATATCAACCCTTGGATCAAGAAGATCTAAGTGTTCTAAACACTCTTTATTTTATAAGATAAGGAGTTGTTTTATTTGAGCCAAACTTGATTTCAAATATCTATATTATCTATATATTTCCGTAATTATTACAAAAATAACAATGAATATAACACTCTTATTTAAGCTCCAACTAGTTTTTATTTATGCAAATAAAGATTAGTTTATTTATTTTTCAATTCTAACTCTTTTTTCATCTATTTTTTAACTACTAGTAGAATTTAAACTTGAACTAGTTTTTTAACTACTTATGTAAACATATCAAGATTGTTATTTTTTGTTTATGTATCAAGATTACTATTACGTAAAATGCATTAAGTTACAATAAACTATTAATTTTATACTAATTTAATGGATTATAATATATTAAATATGCTATGTGAATAGAGATGATGTAAGAACTAAGAAGTACATTACAACTTTGATTTTTCTAACCTATGTCCTAAGGGCATATGTTAAGAAGCTTGAAAGGGAAATTATTTATTAAATTTTATTATTAAGGTTATTTTGACTTTTTTGATAGGGTTAATTAATTTTTTAATAGGGTTTTAGTTTCCAAATCTAGTATTCTTAACCTATGCCCTAAAAGCATAGGATAGAAAAATCGCTAAACGGTTAGGCCTTTGGGTTAGTAGCCCAAAGACCCTTAGGCCTTAGGCCTTTGGACATTTGGTTCAACGGTTAGGCCTTTGGGGTAGTATGCTGAGGTCACCGTTTTGAATCTCTCAGGCAGCAGTTCGTCCTTTCCTCTTTACAATTGGTTAGTAACTAGTTCTCGTCTCTAGTGGATGCCCTAGACGAGCCCAAGTAGTACTTGTGACGACCCTAATCCTTACCTTATAAAAAAACTTATATCGAATCTATATCTAAAAGACGCAAGGAATAAAGCCACCATGTTGTGCCACCTTGGATTTTCCTACGTGTCGTTCCTTGTTTAGCCACCTAGGATTTTGCCACATAGGTTTGTATTTTTGCAATTTTATATAGATTGATATTATTTTAGGATAATATAAAAAATAAGATAAATTTATCTAGGAAAGATTCTATCTAAAATAAATATTTGATCTAATGTTCTTAAAAAGATTTCAATAAAGATTCTATCTAAAACAAAATAAATTATAGGAACATTACATATTAAGAGTTTGGTTCAAATGAAACGAACTCTTATCCTGAAACGAACTCTTATCCTGAAACGAATGCACTTTTCCTAGTTCATAGTGCACTTTTCCTACTTCAGAGTGCACTTTTTCGCATTTTCACTTTTCGTACTTTTCAGTGCACTTTTCGTATTTTTTGTAGTGCACTTTTTCATATTGCACTTTTTGTACTTTTCAATGCACTTTTGTATGAAAAGTGCACTATGAACTAGGAAAAGTGCATTCGTTTCACGTTTTAGGATAAGACTTAGTTTCATTTGAACCAAACTCTACATATTAATGCTAAATAATTGTTTATAATAATTTATTTAAGCTATTTTTTCTACCACATTATAAACTACATTCCACGTAGGATCTTAGAATGTGCCACCTAAGATTTTTCATGCCACCTAGGATTTTGTATTTTTGACAATTTAAATATGTTAAAAATATTCTATCTAAAATAAAATAAACTATATGAATATTAATATTAATTCTTTTTATGATCATTTACTTAAGTTAAAAAATTCTATCAAAATTAAAAACTATATAAATATTAAATATTAATACTGAATATATGTTATAATAATGAATTTAAGTTATATTCTCTACTATATTATAAACTCCATGTCAATATTATAAAAATTCTATCGAAAAATATAAGTATAAAAAATAATATAATTCTATCCTACCTAATCTTTAACTATATATTAAAATTGTAGATTTTTTAGCAACTACAATTTTTTTATTAATTTATCTTTTTCAATTAAATTCCTTTCTATCTATTTATGTAAAAAAAATTAACTCCAAATTTCATTAAAAATAAAAAATAATAATATTTTTTTATTTTTTTTATCTTTTATGTAAAAGATTTATCTTAAATAAAATTTTGATAAAAAATTTAAAAAATTCAATATTTAGATAATTATTTACCTAAATTGAATTTTAATATAAAAAAATTACAATATCTTTCCCTTAATTGTTTTTTACTTATTCGTGTCAATATTGAAGTTTTTTATCTTTAAATATTTCAATCTTTATTAATATTTTTTCATCTTTTATTATTAATTATATTTTTCACTTTTTATTTAAGATATTTTTAAAGAATTGAATTTGATAAAAAAAATTAATAAGAATTTACATTATGTTAAAATATTAATTATTAGTGAATAGTTATTATAATTATGTTTTTAATTTAAATATTACATTAAATATTTATACCCTAGAGTAGTTAAACTACAAAAAATAATCATTTGATATATGGTCTGAATCAAAATCCGAATTACTCGAAATTAGATTAACCCGAAATTCGGCCAAAGTCAAAATCCGATTCACCCAAAATACGAAAAACCCGAAACCCGACTCACCCGAAATCCGTAATTTAACTAAACCCGAAACCAGACTTATCCAAAATCAAGTTGGACCGAAAACCGAATGACCCGGTCGAAATTGACCTGAAACCTGACTTTTCCTGAATAATTGAGCGCCCGACCCGAAATGATCCAACCCAATTTGACCCAATTTTCAAAATATCCGAAGTTGACCCGAATCTAAACTTACCCAAAAATGAATTGATCCGATCTAAACCCGGCCCGACCCGCCCAATTGACCAAAATGATAAAAGCTGTGTTTAGAAAACGGGAGGGCATTACGCGGAAGCCCCCCATTTTGTCCGGTCAACTACCATGCGAAAAATCTACGGACCGGATGCCGAATTTTCCAAAGCGGACGAAACTCGTGACGGAAGCGCTGACGCAATCAGCAACACCCGTCGAACAAAAACGTGCCCTTAGAGTCAACGTGTCACCCTCTCATAGGCCAATCCACATGTGTGCTTGGCTGCGCGCCATCTACCACTACCAGCTGGTGGTGGCCCTCCACCCAGCAGTGCCATTTCCACTCCTCCTAGCCCCTCTTTTCAGCCCGCCTCCGCCTCCCCTGCCACTTGTCCTCGCACGTGACCCAATTCTTTTCAATTTCGGCCGCAATATAAAGTGCCCGAGGCGCTTCCACCTCTTCTTATCTCTGTGTTCGGTCGACTATTATAAACAAACAAGAAAAATCCAAGAATTTCTTTCAAGCAAGCGATTCACAGGGCTCCGAGTTTGAATGGCGACTGGAGAATTGCAGTTGCCCCCGGGTTTCCGATTCCACCCGACGGACGAGGAATTGGTAGTTCATTACCTCTGCCGGAAATGCGCGAACCAGCCGATCTCTGTTCCAATCATCGCCGAGGTCGATCTCTACAAATTCGATCCCTGGCAACTTCCAGGTAGGCCGGTGCTTTCGATTTATGCAATCAATCTGCGATTCACAACAGCAGTTTTGAGATTAATTTAATTTGGGATTGATTTTTGTTGCCAGAGAGGGCATAGAGCGGGGAGAAGGAATGGTATTTTTTCTCGCATCGGGACCGGAAATATCCCAACGGTTCGAGGCCGAACCGGGCGGCGGGAACCGGGTATTGGAAGGCGATCGGAGCGGATAAACCCATAGGAAAGCCGAAGACGATGGGCATAAAGAAGGCTTTGGTTTTCTACGCCGGCAAGCCACCAAGGGGTGTTAAGACTAATTGGATAATGCACGAATATCGCCTCGCCAATGTCAATAGATCCGCCGGAAAACATTCCGGTCTTCGGGTAATTACTTTTACGATTTTTCTAATCTATGTCCAGGTTAGGTTAAGAACTTTAATTTTATTTTGTTTTCTGGGGGTGATTGACCGTTACTTGTTGCTAATTATTGCAGCTTGATGATTGGGTGCTATGTCGGATCTATAACAAGAAAGGAGGCAACTTAGACAAAGAACACACCATCGATCGGAAGCCCAACAAATACCCCGAATTCGAAGACCAAAAGCCCACGATCCACACACTTGAACTAACTAAATTACAAGGCATGAAGCCAGCTAACGACCTACTGCATTTTGACACGTCAGATTCCCTGCCAAGGTGTCACACTACGGATTCAAGCGGGTCGGAACACGTGCTGTCGTCGGGGGAGGTCACGTGCGACAGGGAAGTCCAGAGTGCCCTTGATTTCGGGTTCATGAGTTACATGGAGCCGTTTGGGGGTGACACATTTAACCAGCCCGTCGGGTATCAACAGCAAGACTTGCTCTCACCGTTGCAGGACATATTCATGTATCTCAGATAGCCATTACCCCAAAATGGCCCTATTACTCCTATTAGGTACTTAACAATAGAAAAAGATCAATCTTTTTGTTATCAAAAACTAAAGGCAAAAAACAAAAACATCCTACATCATCCTCATTGTAAATATCCATCACTTTTAGACTAGCTAGAATGCTAGATGTAGGTAATATATATACATGTAAGTTAGTATAACATTTCGTTAGTAGCCTTGTACCATTTTTTGGCATATAAATATATGTTTTATATATCAAAGATGGATGTTAAGTGTCTATTTGATAAGACTAAAAAAATCATTTAGTATTCATGAAGTTTTAGTTTTTTTGGATGGTACCTCGTAAAAAAAACTTTATTCCAGATAGCATTCGCGAACCATTACACAAGTTTGGCTCATACTTCAACTTATAATTTTAGTTAGAATGTAACAAATTTGCTTGTTTTCTAATAATTCTTTTTTGTATTCTAATAAGTTAAAATCGAATTCTAATTTAGGAAAACTTAAGATAAATTAAAAAACATACTCTATAAATTTATTAAGATAGATATATAATATAATTTAAATTTCTTAAGTATATTTTATGTTATATAATTTGAATTATCAATTTAAAATCAAACATATTTTAATATTTATAGTGAATTTGACAATTTTAAATTTCTTGAAACCCGAAATAAACTAGCGCTAATATTGAGGCATAAAATTATTAGAATGGACAAAACAGACCATCGCTTTTATTATAATGGTGATTCGGGATTACAACTTTCGGATTATTCGACATCTTTCTACTGAGATTCGAGATTACAACTTTTGGATTTATTCGAGATCTTTCTACTGATGCGTGTAAGTTGCTCTTTAATGACATGAGGTCTTTTTATTGACCGTTACTGGATTATACCGCGGTCTTTAAGATTGTTTCAACACGTTGATCTCTGCGAGCAAGATAGATCTTGAGTTAGAGTTGTTTTTCGACCCTGGTAACATTCACGCTCTTGCCCTATTTATAGACGTTTGGGAAGAGCGGTTTTCGTGTTGTTCCAATGTGGGACGAGCAATTCGTCACCATTTGATTGGTCGAGAGAGACGTGGTCTTTGGTTGGTCGATGGGGAGGTGGCCTTTCATTGGTTGAGGAGGGCAGTTATGCTAACTTGAACGTGTGCGAGCTCACTATCGAATATGCACGTTGTTTTGGCCTTGCAACCTCTCTTACCTGGAATCGCGTTGTTGAGTGTTTTCCCTCTTAGTTGGAAGTGCGTAGTGTTTGGCTTTAACCCCCCCCCCGAGATCCTCACTTGTGGGGCCGGACTCGAGCTACTCCCTCTCGGCTTGACTTTGGCTTATTTTGTCCGTTTGCGCATTGTTAAATTCATGCACCATCACAACCACATGACTTGTGATTCGTAATCAAGAATCACAAGGCATAAATGCCCGATGTCACTCTTCCTTTTTTTTATTTCGAGGTGTGACACTAGTTCTAGAGAAAAATACGACGTGCAGGCACTGGCGAGGGGCCTCAAGGGAATGTACTTTTGGCGGCTAGACCTTCGCGCTCTTCCATGGGGGCTTTTGACTTTCGTTGCATGCTTGTTATGGGCTTTGGATTTTTCCTTAATGGGCCTCGGGTGTAACACCCCTATTTTATCTTAAGGCATATTACTGCCAGTGATCCCGAATTAATCTACCCAGAACCACCCAAGGCTTTAAAAACACAACTTAAATGAAATTGACTCAAAAACGGAAATCTTAATCATTAAAAAGAACCGTAGTTCATTACAATAAAATTTTGTTTACATTAGATGTAGCAGCGGAAAGAAACATATTTTCTACAAAGGAAATATTGAAAATCAAGGAAGACTCAAATGATGATGAGTTCCTTGGCTTAAAGAGAGAGCTGGTGCACCACCTTTCGGATGTGTTGCTCTTGGAGAAAGTTCTTCCTTCCTTCAACCTTGTCTTGCCTTGATCTTCAAGTCTTGAAACTACTCCTATGAATGTGTACCTCCTCTTGACTTCTTCAACTTAGAGATCTAACCTTTCCTTGATATGTCTCCTTATTGCGTCTAACATTGGATCCTTGGTCTTTGAGAAACACGCCCTTGCATCCTGATGTCCGAACATGCAAGGAAAAAGAAAAGAGGGTGAATGGGTTTGTCTAATGAAAGACTAGCAAGTGAATGGCGGTTAAGGTATTAACGACACATGTTGGTATCGATCTCCAATGATGGTGATTGGTCGATAATCCAACAGTTAATACTTCCATCGAAACAAAGAAGACTACGAAATTTCAAGGTAGCTATGATAATACGAAAGTGTGATTTCACGAAGAACAGATTTAACACTCTTTCCCAAGAGGAAAAGATTCGAACTTTCTTTGGAGATAGGACACCAAAATGATGGGGTCCTATCAAAGCGTACGTTGACACTATTATCGACGAAAAGAATTACGAGATTTCTTTTGGAACACCACATGAGTGTGGTTCACTACAAAATAGATTGAGAACTTTATCATCTCGAAAAGCATACAATAGTATACTTTGTCTAGTGAATTGAATAGGCATAGCGAGAACTCTAGCCTAATTCACGATTTCGGAAGTTTCGGCATAGCAGGAGAGTTTAGCCTAATTTGGGAAGTTGAAATGCGACATAGCGTAAGACTTTAGCCGACATTTCTATTTTATATGGTATTGCTTAAGACTTAGACGAACTTCCTATTTCGACATTGCTTTAAAACTTTAAGCAACATTTATTTTTCCGTGTGACATTGTTTTAGACTTTAGACGAAACCTTTCTATTTCGTCATTACTTAACATTTAGTCAATGGATGAGAAGTAGAGTCATGACTTATATAAGAATATTATAAAAAGGTGTTCCTAGACTTATGTCTAACACGTTATTCTATACTATTCCAAGGAAGGCCTCTAAACGAGACACTTTAAACAAGTAAGGCCGCAAACATCGGTCATAAAGTCCAGTACTAGCGTAACGGATAATAATAAGATTAACGAGGTCGTTATCTCTAAGCAATAAATAACCTAAGTTCATTTTTTGCAAGCAAGTTGTTCTCAAACAAGCATGAGTATTAAACGGAGCATAAATCCACGTTTAATAAAAGAGAAGGGCAAGAGGTCCATCCACTTGCCTTATGAGTCGGTAGAACTCCTGCGAGACCGTAAGATCGTGAACGAAGCGCTTCTCGGTAGTTAGGCCTAATCCGAGGTTCACAATATAGAAACGAAATATATTAAGCTTCGTCATTTCGTTTCTATCTTAACTTATTAAAACAACTCCTTTTTATTAAAGGGAGTTACCTTAAACTATTATTTTTGAATAATACAATCTAAACATGCCTAATAATATTATTTCCATTAATATTATCAGGTTAGAAGATTATTTATAATTTATTTTAAATTATAAATATCTTATGTGGGCATGCTAGAATGATTTTTCATAAAACTCTTTTATAAGATTCAAATAATATCCTTTATGTAAAATCACAACTTAATTATGATCTATAATAAAATAATTTTTTAAATAAAATAGTAAATAAGTAAATAAGAGTCGAGATTATACCAATAAGACGGAAGGAAGAGTTTGGGATCGGATTTGGCTAGAATCGAAATTGCCTCCTTACTTCTCACAACTAAATAGGCTGATAAGTGGATCTTTAAATAAAAGTTGGGCCTGTCCAAAGATGCTCCACTCGGCCCAACTCGAATCCAGCCCAGAGAGGAGAAAGAACCAGGCCTGCCTCACTCCTGTGTCTGCTTCCTTCGTTCAACAACAGAACATCGACAACAACAGGGAACACAACAGCAAGGAGTGACGACGACGACGAGACGCTGGGATGGCGGTGCGTGAGGTCCGGCAAGAAGTTCCAGAAGTGAGGCGGCGATGAAGGTGGCAGGAAAGGCCAAAAAAGAGGAGAAAGGGGTAGAAGAAGAAGATTGAAAAAAGAAAACAGATTTGAAATTCTGGAAATTTTTGTGGGTCTTTGAATGAACTTATTAATGTCCGGTGGGCCGAAAATCTGGGGGTCGTGCGTGTAACGGGCCTAGCATACAAACCCAATGAGGTTCCAACCCAAAACCATATGGCAATGGGTGGAGTAGCTCATTAGGTTATATACTAGGCTTTGTAGTTCCCAATTTCAGATGTGGGATATCTCAACACGCCCCCTCAAATGCAACTGCCCGGGCCAGTTGACACTTGGACAGAATCCCTCAAGGCTTTAGCGAACCGTCACAATTGGATCGGCCGCTCCTATATTGGGCGGGTTGCTTGAATATGCTTACATGGCCGACAAGTCCGAATAAATCCCTCAAGGCTCACGAACCGCCAATATTGGGACTCGGTCGCTCCTATATCGGGCGGACTGCCTGAATGGGCCCATGTAGCCGGCAAACCCGAAGACTCCGGGAAATGAACCCACACTGAAACCTGCTCTGCTACCATATTAAAGTCCGGTGGGCCGATAATCTGGGGGTCGTGCGTGTAATGGGCCTAGCATACAACCCAATGAGGTTCCAACCCAAAACCATATAGCAATGGGTGGAGTAGCTCATTAGGTTATATACTAGGCTTTGTAGTTCCCAATTTCAGATGTGGGATATCTCAACTGTGGAAGTAAAGAGCTTCCCACATCTAATTGAAAGATAAAATACCTACATATATACCCTTGTGCTACTCCTCCTATTGCCAATTAGTTTTAGGATGGAACCCCACGGGCTTATGTGTTGGGCCTGACGCGCATAAGCCCATGAACCGACGTGTGTACCCCCCACGTCATATTGGCCTGCCGGAATTTAACATGGTATCAGAGCATGTTCGGTTTGGGTCCGAATTCCTGGTCTAATGGGCTAGCCGGCCTTCAGGCACGAAAACGTCAAGTTGCAACTAGCATTTGCGAGGCCAAGCAGTTGCACTTGAGGGGGCGTGTGGAAGTAAAGAGCTTCCCACATCTAAAAATTGAAAGATAAAATGCCTACATATATACCCTTGGGCTACTCCTCCTATTGACAATTGATTTTAGGATGGAACCCCATGGGCTTATGTGTTGGGCCGAACGCGCTTGTGAGCATGAATCGACGTGTGTACCCCCCACGTCATATTGGCCCACCGAAATTTAACATGGTATCAAAGCCTGTTCGGTCTGGGTCCGGATTCCTGGTCTAATGGGCTAGCCGGCCTTAAGGCACGAAAACGTCAAGTTGCAACTGGCATTTGCGAGGCCAGACAGTTACACTTGAGGGGGCGTGTGGAAGTAAAGAGATTCCCACATCTAAAACTTGAAAGATAAAATGCCTACATATATACCCTTGGGCTACTCCTCCTATTGCCAATTGGTTTTAGGATGGAACCCCACGGGCTTATGTGTTGGGCCTGACGCGCATAAGCGCATGAACCGATGTGTGTACCCCCACGTCATATTGGCCCGCCGGAATTTAACAGAACTTGAACGGAAGAATTCAGAGGAGATTTTGTGTGTCTCTCTTTCTCCTATCTACTCCCTTTAAATAGCCCAAGAGCCCTTCAAGAGGCTAGGTTATGATGGTTCCTATTTGCTAGGACAATGGCCTAATGGCCTTGGGAAGAGATTTGGTATGGGAAAGGAGAGAAAGATGATGTGAAGGGAGCAGGCGACGGAGGTCTCCGGTGGGCAGACCGGCGGTTAACGGATTCGGACCGGTTAAAAAGGATTTTCCGGCGGTTTAAGTGAAAAACCAAGAAAAGGGTGGGTTTAAAACAATGTAAGAGAATTAGTTAGCAGAGAGCCCAACTTGGCATAGTTGTTGGGGAAGGAGAGTGTGGAAAGCTTGAAGTGGGAGGTCTCGGGTTCAAACTTGACCTTTTTACACTCCCACAAATTAAATTTTTAGTTAACATATCTCCCAAATTCCACCATTTTATTTTAAAAGAAGGAAGCTTTAGGAAATTTTATTAACTACAAATTATCTTATAAAAAAATTCTTCTTTATTTTAGATTATATCTTTGAAATTATAGTATGAAAAATGAATCTATTATTTTTTAACAAAAGATACTAATTTTCATAAATTATTAAAATATAGTAAAATTAGCGGTTATTACATCGGGAGTCAGGCCTAAAAAGGTGACTGGGGGAGGCCCAACTTTATTTGCCTATAAATACTCGACTTCCTTCTTCTCCACTCTTCCACGCTTCATCTTTCGAAAAAACAAAAAACCCTTCTCTTAGGCGTGAACTTTCGAACTCCTGTGATCAAAGTTTGAATTATATAATTTTTTGATATGACGAAAGTTTGAATATTTTTTCAAATGTCACAAATTACTATATAAGATTTTCTTAATAAATTTAAATTATATAATATATTTACTTTAATGTGAGCTTTCAAAAATGTTGAATTTTAACTTGATGTAGTATATAAAATAAAATCTAGTTGACAAATTTAAATTATATAATATATTTTTAAAATTTGTCTTATAATTGTTTTTTATGAAGGTAAACATTCGGCAAATCGGACATGTCTGGTGAATCGAGAGGTCGTGTGAAAGACGACAATCGAGATCGGCTAGAAGAGGCACAAAAAACACAAAGAAACAACACGAGCATGAAAAGATACATCCAACCAAACAAAAAGACCAAATTCGTGTTCACGTTCGAGGGAGTAAAGCACTAAAAAATAGTGCCTGGCAATTAGGTCAACCCATCGGAAATGTATGGAAGGACATTTGACGTTCGCCTACTAAAACGAACAATCTTCAGAAGCCACGAAACAACTTTACCCTTAATGACTCACTTTGAAGCCAAAACACCGGTCTAACTCTTGAGTTGAATGAGTATTAGTCACACTCAAAACAAACCTGCACAAACACAAACTCAAGGGCCAAGCCCAAACAACTGCACCACTACTCAACAAAGCCACATGAGACGGGCCTAAGCCCACAAACCAAAGTCCAACAACACAAAAGACAACAAAGGGCCAAAGCCCACTACCACAAATCATGATCCACACAACAAGAGGACAAAAGCCACGTTACCATCAACTCCAACACACCTACTTAGGAAGAAAGATCGGAGAGATAAATGCCACATGTACCGTCTTCTCAACACACAAACTGGACGGAAAAAGAGAATTCGGTAATTGCAAGAAAAGGACAGCAGTTACCGATGACTAAAGACAACACCAAAACCACACGATGCATCATGATCATCTGTCGAGGTAGCTCGAGATTAGACATCGACATTCCCACAACGAAAAAAGCCAGCGATGGACCACCAAAGATAGTCCCACAAGAGGACACCACCAAAGTCTCACAACAGGGGAGAAGACAATCGGGACTTAAGATCAAAGATTGACATCAAAAAATCGATGGTCCTAACCCCCGCAAACTCAAAAGAAAACATTGATCGGCCCTAGAACAAAAATTGACATCCAAAGGAGTCGATCAGTCGAAGCATAATTCAAGATCAACAACTTTAACAAGAAGACTCGTAAAAAATCCATAAAACTAAGCTTGTAAACCGATCTATAGATATTCAACAGATGGTTCTAAAAAAATCTCACAAAAAACAACAAAGTCTCTTATTCAATCTGTTTCCTCAGCTAGTAATTGAGAGGCAAATTATAAACAACCTCCACCTTCTCGGCCTAAAGAGGTTGAACTATCAGGAAAAAAAACATTGGTTTCTTGCCATAAAATTCAATGAAGAAGAGCTTCTCTCTTAACTTCTTCCGTTTTCTTTTCTTGGGAGGTTAGACGTTCTCTCACTTTGCCTTGTTTTTATCATTTATCTTAATTGTTTATAAATTAAAATTGGATTTAAACTTAATAAAATATAAAACTCTTTTTATTAGAAAACAAATAAATTTTATTATAATCTAATATTCACAAGTTAAGAGTATTACAAGAGTTCGGTTAAAAAGTTAGTTTTTCATGAAAAATTGAAAGTTCAGCAGACCTAAACAAAGTCGGGCTAACCCGCCCAACCCGTACCGCTCGCCCGAAAAAATGGGCGGACTTGGACAAGATTTCTAACCCGAAAGGGTATTTTAGCCCGCCCGCCCGAATTCATGGACGGGACACGGATAATTTTTTTGACCGAATTTCCCGAATATCCCGCCCGAATACCTGAATATATTTAATAATAAAGTAAATATTTATAGTTAGAAAAAAAAGTATGTATATAAATATTAAATGTTTACATCTGTTGATCACCAATTCACCATGTGTTATTTGTTATTAGTATGTTACATCTGTTGATCAGGATTGTTTGTAACAGTGTGAGGTTTGGTTTGGATTGGAGCGAATGTTTCAGTGAGGGTTACATAAACTTCAATATATCATGGACACTTAATTTCATCAATTAAATAGTAAATTGTAATGGCACAATTAATTTCATCTAGGTATTAAATTGCAGATCATGCATTAATTGTATTTAACAGATTATGCGCTAAATTTTATATTGTTATATTAACTTTTTGTATGGGGCAGTAATTACATACGGGACCCGTGGGTTGTCCGGGTCCGGATGTTTGGACAGCCTCATCAGCCCGAATCTAAGGCTTGACCCGAACCCGCCCGGATAAATGGGCATAATTTTTTTATCAAAGCCCGGCCCGAACCCGGATTTGTACAGGTCTAGGCAGGACCAAATTTCCTAAATGAAAAAAAGGGTGGGGTGTGTGGTGGAGAGACGAGGACTAGTGCCAGCTACCACACTTTCCTACGAGTCATCTCGCGGACGGGCCCTCAAAGTGTAAAGGCATCGGCGTTTAATTTTTTTTAAGCAGGGAAAACGCCGGAGAAAGAACCCTCAAACTGAACCACTAAACGTGAGGTTTAGGGTTAGAAATGCACCAGAGATTAACAACTGCCCCCACACCCCTTTTTGTTTACCTTTCACTTTTACTTGGGGTATATAACTAAGGTTCCAAGGCATGTTTTGGGCGATGTGGGAATAAAAACAAAATTTTAAAAGAGAGATGCTCTTTTCCCATCTAGCGGTGAAGGTATATCACGAAGCTCACTTATTCTTGTTAATGTTCAACAAACAAGTGAACAAAAGAACCCTAGAAAGACGAGGAAAAGCATCTATCTAAGCATCCAACTCAAACCCATTTATTGTGTTTAATTTGTAACATGAAAGAGCTCTGCTGTCATGAATCCCAGTCACATTTTATAACTGAACCTTGTTTACTTACATAATGATGAAATGCAAAGTCAGACTTGAGAAAATAATTAATAAAAGCTATACATCTTAAGCTCTCTTTTTCTGAGTGCTAATGAGTGCTTTTTTTTTCAAGAGGCATCAACCTTGCCTTTGGGAATCCGTTCACAGTTTGCCGATGCCCAGCCGATCATTTTCTTCTCGTTGTCATAGACCACCATTTTGTCTTGCATTGAGATATCTGCCAATACAATCTTCCTTAAGCTTACAAATTCAAGCACATAAATTGAGTGTAGTAGTCTTGTTTGAGAATTTCTCACCTCCAATGACATTATAATTCTGTAGTCCAACTTCTGTGCCATTCAGGATTCCCAAACAAACATTGCCTTCCAACTGGGTTCAGGGAAAAGATATGAATCAGAACATTATATTGAAGTGGTGGTGAATGATTATGAGATGAGAAATTAACAAGTTGCCGCCGCTTACTGTGACGATCAGGTAGCCTTCAGGGGGCAATTCAAATCTTGCTGTTCCTCTCCACAGACTCCCAAATCCAAGTGATATGGGCTTAAAGTATTTACGCACATCTCGCATGCTTTTGAAAGGCTTCTTGCCTCTCCAGCAGAGTGGAAGTGTAGGGTCATCTGTTGCATCTCTTAGAGGCTTCCCTGATAGCTGCTTTGCCAGCTGGAACATGAACCAAAAAAATATTGAACATAAATTTATCAACCCAACAAGTCTTATTATGTATCAACAAATTCAGAATAACAAACCGAGGCAAGAACAGCCTGGTAGGCTGGAGAAGCAAAGTAAGTGTAGGAGCTCCCACTATCAAAAATTACTACAAGGTTCTTGACACCGGTTGCTTTGCCACCAAAATAGAGCTCAGCAGATCCCGGGGAGTAATTTTTCCTGGCATCGATTAAGACATAATTGCTTAGAAAATATTGTATGGAATTGGAAAGAGGGCAGTGGATTTATAAGAGGCTCATTAATTATATTACATGTAATCACGAGACATAGGAGTCCAAGATACACGCGAAGACTCATAAACGTCGTCCCCAAAGAAAATGTAGCCTCCGCCCAGCCCGCTTAAGCAATGCCCAACAATGTTTCTTGTAAGGCCCTGGGAATGAAGTTGTGAAACAAGGCTGGCTTTTCCCTTTCCAAGTCCAAGTACTCCATCTAAGAAAGGGTTTGATGACCCGGGAATCTGATCATATCCACATCTATTTCACAAACCAAAATATGCTCATAACAATTTTGGACTTGGAATAACTCGATGTTTTGTGACATGACCAATTAATTGACCAAAGAAAGTGTCAAGGTACGAACCCGATTGCCAGATTAGGAGAATGCCTGAGTCCACTGGTGAAGTTGAGAGGGAGATTGTCCCTGACAAGAACTCCATATGATGATCCACCATCTGCATATTCAACTTCGTAATCACACTGTTCTGGATTCTCACATCTGTAATCGTCGGTCTGAAGAGAAGCGCAGAGAGGGTCCTTGCAATTCACCAATTCATTGCTGGGTTTATAAGGAGGATGAGGAGCCTGCACATAATAAGATTGTTTATAACATTTTTTGTTTGATATTGGTATAAGTGGTATCAAAGGTGTTGCTATGCTGAACTTCTTACATCATTGCATCGAACACAAGGAGCGTCACACTGGAGCCAAGTAAGATCGCTACCCGTATCGGGATCAAGAAAGAAAGGTCTTGGTGGTTGGCCTATGAACATAGGCACATAATAGATTCTGCACATTTCAAATGCACATTCTAACTATCACATGGATCCCATTTACAATTTGTAAATTACAAATTAACTTCTTCAATCTTAAATTTTTGAGAATTTGTCAACTGATAACACCAAGATAGAACACAATTTAGCTAGGAAATGGAAGATACCCTCTGGGATAGACGTTTCCATATATAGGGAGAACAACTGATGATTTTGAGATTCGATTGGTGATGATTGATGATGGAGAAACTTGCAGAGGACGGCCTCTGTAATAGTAGTAGCGTTCTCTGTCTGAAGCTGAACACAATGATATTCCTATGAGCATCAATAAACACCACCACCCCACCAGATTTTCTTTCTTCATTTTTACCTTCTTGTAGATCACAAAAATATCAACTGCCCCTTAGCAAGGCCAAATGTTTGATTGGTATTTTTGCGTTCTGGGTCGTTAACCTTCAATTTGGTTGCTTTATTTTGGAGGTTATGTATATTTATTATAGACTTTTTTTTAGAGTTTTGGTTATGGAGAGAAAGGAGCAAACAAACAGGAAACCCACCGAACCAAGGTGGGAAATAAGCAGAGATGCCTTGTGTTTGGGTACAAAGAGGCTCGTGCAGTGAAGACAAATTTCTTTTCTTGCTGGGTAAAAAGAGGTATAGTTTTCCAATCACTTCAACTTTTTCTTGCGAGTTATATACTGAACAAGTTAAGTTTACAAGATACTAATGTTCCTTGCTTTGCTCTGCAATAATCAAAGTTCCTTTGACTTCTCTATGAGGTCTACTTTGACTTCCCGTGTGAAACCTGTGATGACTCACAAGCCAGAACCTGTGAGGACTACTTTGACTTCCCGTTTCTCAGGCCTTTACACTTGGCATATGCTAAATCATTTGATTGATTTCAAGTCTACAGGAGTGTACCCCATAAACATGTTATATATTTAATATTTTATATATTATGGGTCGATTCATTTCTTTCTTTTAATTGTTTGCAATTTTGAATATATTATGGGCCAATTCATTTCTTTCTATTAGTTGTTGCAATTTTGATTTTACAAGTTGGCCAACTATGAAAATATTGAACTTGATTTGGTGGGGTGCGCCAGGCCCTTGCAGTAGTGCAACGCATGGGCGACGCACGAGAGCCCAAGCAGCAAGCTACTTTGGTGGGCTCTCCCCCTTAAAAAATTAATTTAATATCGAAGTGGACCAATGGCCCACATATCAGATATTAAACTGATAAGAACAGATACTACACTTGATCTTAGCCAAAAGGCCGAGAAAGGTATGATTTGCTTAGCCTTCATTCCCCATTTTTATAGTACACAGGGAGGTGTTCACTTTTGTATATTTTCGATGTGGGATGTAAACATATTAAACTAACCAAGCCCCTCCTCCTCTGTTCCAACCCTGAGCTGAAACAGACTTCTCCCAAGTCCCACCTCTCTCGCTTCCCTATCCTCCAAAAATCTGGGAACAACTTACAATTTTTAATCATATCAAATCTGAATTTAATCAAATCAAATCTGTATTGGCTGGTGGATTTTCAAAGAACAAGAATACTACTGATTGAGAGTTACACCAGTTTTGACATTGGAGAACAATTAGCCATTGGTTGACAAATGTTGCAATCTTTTTACCATTGTTACTAATTCATTACAAATTGGAATGCTCAAATTAACTTCTACAGATTAGTAAAAGTCGATATAAGCTGCAACAAGCCTTTGTGACAGTGCAGGAATCCACAAACATTTTGATGAGCAATATCACAAATAGATTACTGTTTCACTACAAGATCCTTGGACACCCTGATCAAACCAATCATCTTATGGAATATGTTGCTGCTGTTCAGTGCCTTGAAGGTGCTCACTTTACTAGTCGTGTATGGCGGGTACCTCACAGAAACGTCGAAATGGAAGCTTTTGTTCAAGACTGCTTTCTTGTGGCTAAACGCTTCAAAAGAGTATTTCCCATGGCATGATCCCGTCCCACTCTCTCCTACTCCTCCGAATGGCAAAGAGTTCAGCGTAAACTGTAAAACCGAATTTTGCAAGTGATGAAAACTAATGTAACCAAAGGGTCTTTTCGCCTAAAAGTTTAGTTTAAGCTATATTGAAAAGTTGGTTCTGTAATACAAACAAGGCGGGAAGAATTTACGTGTAGGATTGTGTCATTAATGAGCATTCCGCCTGCTGAGATGTTGCTGATGAATTTCTTCTTCAACTGCTTGTTGTTGGTGAACAAATAGGCTGCAAGAGGCTTCTGCTTTGATTGGATCAACTGAAAGCTTTCTTCCAATCTCTCAACCTAATGCAGGAATCATCACATAAGAACCCGCAAAGCTTTCTAACCTATACATGTAATCTTGTTTTTGAAACTATTAAACTAGAATGAAAAGATAAACTCTATAAAAAAAATCTCATAAAATTTTAAGAGAATCTTTCTATATAAGGATTCTTATTCTGAGCTATCAGGGGATAAGTCTTCGATTTACTCACAGTGACAATTGGAAGCAAAGGCCCAAATATTTCCTCATTCATCAGCATTGAATTTTCAGCAACATCCAACAAGACTGTGGGTTCTATCCTCCTGTGAAGATTATGCGAAAACATAATTAAACTAGTCAATCATCAAAAAAATTTACTTTCCACAAGTTCAATTTTTTTACCAACATAATGTATTGTGTAGGAGTAATTAGGATTGAACTGACAGCAGTTTGTCGTCTGATTGACCGCCCACGGCAATCTTACTGGAGACACCCTCTTCATGTAATAGGTTGTTTAGGCGGGTGAAGTGTTGCAAGTTCACTATACGCGACATCTGTTGACATCTCAAAAGATCCTTTCCATTTCCATACATAATGCCTAGTGCCCACTTTATAGCATCAATCTTTCCAACAAACATCAGAATGTCAAACATTTAGAAACCTTGTATAACTAAATAGATATGAATTTCCAAATAAGTAGATAAAGAGAACGAAAAAACTCACCAGCTTTGGAGCGAAATCTCTAGTGGTTATCACATAATCAGGAGAAATGCAAGTCTGTCCATTGTTACACCCCCATTTTCCTGCCACAATTCTCCTAGCAGCCAACTATATGTGGAATTTTTTTAAAAAAAAAAAAGCACTCATTAATCATTAATTCGAACCGTTAGATTAATAAAAGAGGCTTCAGTTTACTCAGAAGAAGTTTTTAGTACTTCTAAATCAGAATATGGATCAACAATTGCAGGGCATTTTCCTCCAAGCTCAAGCACTACAGGAGTGAGGTGTTTTGCAGCAGCAGCCATTACAATCCTTCCAACTCTTCCACTTCCTGCATTTTTATTTTTTTTACATTTTTAGGCAAAAAAACAGAAGACAATGAAATATTGTTTTTTCTTAGATGAACCTACAAAACTCATCAAGCAGATGAAACTGAGTAATCTTATACTGACCTACCTGTGTAGAAGATTTTGTCCCACTTCTGATCAAGCAAAGCTCGTGTCTCGTCCACAGACCCTACCACAACTCTTATGCAAGTGGTGTCGACGTATTCCTGCAACAACTTTGAAAGCAATGCAGAGGTGGAGGGGGCGATTTCTGAGGGTTTTAAGACCACAGTGTTGCCAGCTGCAATTGCTCCAATTACAGGATCAAGAGATATCACTGGGAATAGTACACAAGAAATTGTAATCCAACAGTCAATTTTGGTTATTCTTATATAACAGGTTAATATGTGTATCACATACAAAATGGATAGTTCCATGTTGAAATGACAAGCACAACTCCAAGGGGTTCTGACACAATTGATGCTGATGAAGGAAATGTCAAGAGTGAAGTCTTCACCTGAATATTGTATATTAAATCATAATGTTAGTTTCATGATCAAAAAAGAAAAAAAAAAGTTAGGTTCTGCTCATAATTACCCTCTTTGGCTTCATCCAGTTTCTTAATTTTTTAATTGCCAGCTTGCACGAAGTCTTCAACGTAGAAATCTGCATCACATACAAACTAATTCAGCATTAATCACAAGAGCAACAAAGAACAAGAAGGCATGAGTGATGATGACCTCGGTGATAAAGGCTTCAAACTCGGGCTTGGAAAGATCCATTCGAAGAGCTTCCTTGATATCGTGTTCGTGCTCTTTGATCATTCTAGATATACCCTTCAACTGATTCATCCTCCATAGGTAAGTCCTTGTCTTCCCGGAATCAAACTGACACCGGAGATCCTTCACCAGAAGATCAGCTGTCTTACCATCCAACTTGTCTTTCTTCTCTTCAGTAGCCATCACTGCTTTGTAACAACTTTCAAATGCTGTCATCAATCAATCAAATTACTTAAAATGAGAGCAAATACAAGGACAGTGCTACAAAACATGCATGATAGTCCTAGTGCAATGGAAAGAACTCGGTACAAAGAAGAAAACAAATGCAATGGAAAGAAAGGAAGAAAGAAAGCTATCAGCTTTTAAAGATGAGTGGACAGAGAAATTTGAGTAAAAAAACTAGACATTAACAGACTGTAGAAGGTGGTCCATACTCCATACAAAAAACTAGCTACCTATTGAAAGTGGGCAACGGGATGGAACTTGAAAACTCGGTACAAAGAAGAAAACAAATGCAACACATCCACCGGGGTAATAAATGTATGAAAATAACATGATTTACATTAATTCCCTCATTTTCCATGGACAATCCATGATACATCTCCTCTTCATGTCATTTGAAATTGAGTATGGTCAGACCATACCTTAACCCCACACCCCTACCATAATAGTATAATATCAAACTTGTGTCATGTCATATGCTAGAAATATAATGTACATGGTTAATGTAATTTAATAATAACTTTAAAATTCTATACACTCCTTGTATTTACACTAGCATTGTGTAGATATGGGAGGCTTGTAATTTGGCACATGTGTTGTATCTATCATATATGGACGATTCATATATATTGATATTTCACCAAAGTAGCAGGAAAACTCAATCACATGCACGACGATGCCTCATAACTCCAACCCATTAAACTCTCCATCAGAAAACTTCTTGTACTTTTACCACATATAGAATGTAGCTATAAATTAGAGTAACAGGTGTGGTGGGTAGCAGTTACAAGTTGAATGATATAAATGAGGAATGGGCATCGAAAACCTTACCATGTAGTCTAGGGTAGCCTTTAATTGGTTGATACTTGGCGCCTTATGATTTGTGTTGAATATTCATATGGGTTTATCAGTTATGGTCCAGAGTCAGAGGTCATGAGAACTTACAGAGAAAGCTACAAAAAAAATTATATTTTTTAACTACAATATCAACCAATTTATATTGTAAAGTTGGTAAAAGTTATGTAGTTGGCCAAGTAAGTACAATGCTCAGTTTACTTCTCCCAGACAACTATTCGCTATGCCCATGGACGTACATTGTACATCTGCTTCATTTACTTCTCTACAGACTACAGGTCATAAATCTATGTATTGCACATGTAGTTGTCATCTTCAATTCATACCTTTATAACAGTACTTACAAGTTACAGCAAACCAACAATCCACATTCAAGTTTGAATCTTTTTTTTGACAGTAACTTGGAGACTTGTTACATTACTCTCTTACACACCCTCTCGATCTTTAGGTCGAGGGAAGGATGAGTACATCCTGGCCTCTCAGACCCTGCCCAAAGGCAGGTCTACACTGGGTTGTTGTTGTTGTTGTTGAACTTGGAGACTTGTTACGTTCCAATTTTTTCATATAAACTTCCTACCCATTTCACTATTTCTAAGACTTAAAAGTGAGGGTAAATGCTAAATGATAGCGCTCATATTCTACCAAATTAACCTTAATCCTTGCACTTTTGTTGTTGTTGTTGTTGTTGTTATTGCATACATCTTGAGAGTATTTTAGAGAGCACAATCATAACGAGGCAAAAGATAAAAACCTACTCCTGTGAGAAGTTATAGTCCAGTAATGGGCATGCTTCCCCTTTATAATACCAAGATGATTCTTGCTTGGCTGTAAAGTCCCGAATCCCCCAAATCCTCCATGCCTCACAGCCTCAGATGCCAAAAGAAGATTAATTATTTTTAATAAAATATCCAAAAACAGTCCTCCAAGTCAAAATTCCAAATCTTTGTGCCGCAGAATGCAAATCTAATAAAGCTGATTGCCGAAAGAGAATTACCTCCATTTTAGCATTAGCAGAAGAACTCTTTCTCTACTTTCAAGAACCTCCAAAAAAGCAAAATCGCCATTATTATCCCCCATTCATCGCAGAGAGAAAGAAATGCTTCCATTAAAGCTGGTAAGATCTTTGGTCCTTGGAGAGACAATGACCCATCATCATGGCCATGATGTTGACGATGATGACGAAGATGATGGAGGGGGCAGGGCAAGGGCGGCCAGAAGGAGAATGAGAAGGACAAGAACGCCATTGTTGGTGTTCACTCCAACCAGAGAAATCATCCACGACACCTACAGATTGTCCTCCATTGCCAGAGACATAGGCATGGATCTTTACCCTAACTCCTCTCTCTCACACATCATCTTCTCATGGCCATCTCCGTCCCCAATCTTCCAGTCCACATCCTCCGCGTCCACATCCGCCACCTCTTCGTCGTCGTCGTGCCGGCCGTCGTTCTCATCGTCGACGTCATCCTCGACGCCGTCAATCCGCCACTACGAGCTCCCAAACGGCGCCGTCCCGCTCCCATTCCCAACCCTAACCCTAGCCTCCCTCTCTCTCCTCCGCTACTTCGTCTCGATCTCAAAAGGCCTCTTCAAATTGGGATTCGTCGACTGCGATTTGCGGCCGGAGGTGGAGATCGACGATCGATTCAGCACCTGGGACTGCACCTCCCTCTCCCTGGTCTCCCGCGGAACGGGATTTCGTGTCGAAACCATGGACGGATTCTCTAGGGTTTTGGCCGGGCACGGTTGGACCCTGTTTCAGACCCGGAATAAGGCAGTGTCGGGTCCGGGCGAACCGGATTCGCCACAGCAACAATTCCATGGCTCGAACTCGGTGTTTCTGTTCAGGAAAGTGGATTCGAATCGGGTGAGGGGGAAGCACGCGATTGGGGAGGGTAGAATCAGGGAATTGAGGCTGCCTCCTCTCGATTTCAAGAATGTTCCTCTCAGGATTTTGCAGTACATCATCCTAATGACGGATGACATTTTCTTCCTTGCTTGAAGTCAAAAGAGGTCAGTTCAGTTCTCCCATTTTGGCCACTGTATGATTTCCAACTCAAGACTGTATTCGAATTTGATTCATTGCTTCTTCTGTGAAACGAAAGTTCTATCTGCCACCAATTTACGTTCATCCGTGCATAGTTCATGAAACTGCAACTCCTCTTTCACAGGAGTACAAGGAGCATGTGGGTGATCTTGGATGCAAGATGAAGTGCTGTCGTGGCAATGCGCAACAAAACTTGATTTCTTGCAGTACTGTGTTTTTACGACAAAGCAGTAGTAGTCTAGTAGATAGCTTTTATACTGTCAATATTAGCTCTTCAAATGGAGATGCTTTCTTTTGAATTTCTGTTTGGAAGAGGTGTTATCATTGTTCATACGCGCTCTATGTTCAATCTCCACGTTAGAAAAGCTTCCTTTTGTAATCGCTGAAATCATATGCGCTCTATTATTGCATATTTGGGAGATGACAATGCTGCTTCAGTTACAAAGAGAGTACAACTATGACTGAAAATCATTGTAAATTTATACTCTATTTAACGATTACAGTTTCAAAGGGAATTTAGCTCAAAAACCAGTTCATACAAAGTGAAATGTACAGCTTGCTTGCTTGCTCGCTCATTTACATATATATATATATATGCAACTTGTTTAAGCATTTGTCGACTGAATTGTGACCAAAAAAATAACATGATACCCCGTATGCATTCTTCAAGTTGTACCACCATCACCATGGTATGGTATCTTTTCTCCATGATAGATTGACAACAGTATGACATCCTTACACGAGTAATGTAAATCTTCAAGTTGTATGAGCAGCATGTGTGCGGGATGCCCATATACCAAAAACCAGAAACCAAAATACAAATAAAATTGCCCAATAACGTGCTGGTCCATACCTGATTCTTGCTAGCACAATCTGAAATAAGAACAGCATGATAATTGATAAGATAAGAGAAGAGAATTCATGCCAAACATATCAAAAGTATGATAAATTCAATGGGGGTAAATTGGCGAGACTTGGCAGCGCATTAATCATTAGAATGAACTCTCTTTTTGTACTAATAAAGTTCCATCCTATAACGAAACTATACATAGTCTTGTTAAAATCCCATTACCAGTCCTGACATGGGCTTGTCACTTGGACCAAACATGTCCCAACCGTACATCTTAATGTTCCCAGCTGCAATGCATCGCAATTTGTAGAGGATTTGGGTGAAGAAGACAAGGTTTAATCTTTAGATTCAAATACTTCCCACTTGCAAGATTTTGCTCCAAATCATATACAACTTTGAAACGATATGAGCAAACCTTCATTTTACTTAAATTTCATCAACTTTCTCAATGCATTCAGCCACCTACGTCCATTCGACCAATCTTCTCCAAATAAGTCGCCCCAATTTGCAACCTAACTCCTTCTACAATCTCCAAATCTCTCCCAAAAATTAAAAACTTTTCAATTGCATAACCCAGTAGTCTACTTTCACCCAAATCCCTTTTATTCTTGATAAATTACAGCTGGCAGCTCAAGGAAAAGAAAGGTGCATAGCTAACATAATTAAGGGACATGTTACGGTGCCACATCAAAAATGAAGAGATTAAGTTGGAAGAACTAAATTTGTCTAGTTTTCTAAGAGGTTAGGGACTTTAATGGTACATTCAAAGTGTTAGGGTCCATCATTGAAAAGTTTTTACAAGGTTAGGGAGCAAAGATGCATTTTAATCTTTAAACTATTAACAGAAAGAGAAATTATTGTTATAGAAAGTAATCAAGATAATAGAAAAACAGGTTGCAGAAATAGTGTTTGTAATAAATTCCCCCGAGAAATTATTGCTGTTATAAAGAGTACTCAAAATAAAAGAAAAACAGGTTGTAGTAGTAGTGTTTGTAGTACATAATTTCCCTAGTAACAGAGAAAGTAAGCCTAATGATCTACCATGCTACAATATAGGGCACAAGACTAAGACAAAACTACTGCAACATCATGTATTATTCTATTTCAAAAAGACATGCCAAGTTAGTTTATCATTTTCAAAAGAAGTAACCAATCATTAAAATACAAAGTTTCATAAAGTCAGCAACTTACAATGCGAAAGAATATCACAATAGCTAAAGCACAGACTCCTCCAAGGAGAATATGAAGTCCACTTCTTGCCGTTTTCTGCAAACAAGAAACAAACAGTTCATTTCAGATAAGTTTTAGGGATGGGGGCTTAAATCTTTATAAATCTACTACAAAGAATAAAAGACAAAAGGTAATTTTAGTAAGGGGTACGACGTATCAGTAAATGTTGGTATTTTAAGGATTGCCAGCTTGGTAGTCTAGTTAGGTAGCCTCTTAGTTACATCAGTTAGCTTTTTCCACATTTTGTATAAATATATCTAGTTGTAAGGATTAGAAACTAGTTAGTTCATTCTGTAAAACACATTTCCATAATCAATATTGAAAGAAATTGATTCTTTAAGGTTGGTTGGCAATTTTTTCTGGTATCGAACCATACCTTTAACCCCCTGAAATAGGGTTTGGACACTCCTTCCTCTCATATTTGGATTGCTATAATGGAAGGGCAACGAAAAAGGTCAAATTCAGCAGTGAAGGATGTCTGGCCAGTGTCGAAGGAAAAAGGTGGCGGTCAAAGGAAGGAGAAGAGCAGTTGGTACTTGGTAGAGGAGGGAGGAGGCTGACGGTCAAGGTTTTGAGTTTCAACATGGCCATGTTAGGAGGAGAAAGAGAATAATCCAATTATCCAAACAGACAGAATAATACAGGAAGGAGAGAAACGCAGCAACTAGGGAGAAGAAAGACAGCTGACGTGGTAGTGGCATGGTCTGGCAATGGTTTGGTTGGAGCGGGGTAAGCCCAATTTAATCCCAAGAGATTAACCAAACACCCGATTTCATTTATTAAGTTTCAACCCATTTATTCCCAGCTTGATTCCTCACTACAAACAGACACCAGACGCCCTAAAATATATTTTAAAAAGAACACCTTCTGTGTGAAATCTTGAGAAGAAATTCTCCTCAGTCCTACTCAAAGCAACTGAATTACCTTTTACACCTGTCACATATCCATCATACATTCTCCTTTGCCTTTGACTTTTAACTACTGTAAAGAGAACACTCTGAATCGACCAAGCAGTTAAGCAATTCAACCAAGACATACTGTATCATAAACAACTACATTATATTACATTAAAATCTAAAAGTAGGTGGCAGTGGCGTAGTCTAGCGATAGTTTGATCGTTGTGGGGAAAGCCCTATTTAATTCCAAAAGTTTAACCAAACACATTTCGTTTATTAAGTTCCTGCCCAATTCTCTCCTAGACTGATTCCCCATTCCAACCCACCAACAGAGTTTTATCCATATACCCCTAATGTGACAAATATAATAGTAGAAAGAAAACTTTCAGTAAGAGATCTTGAGAATACATAGTTTTACATACATTATACAAATTACAATACCTTTAGAAACATTATATATGATTATGATATCGAGATAAGCATTAATAGTAAATTCCCGCTAGTCAAATAGTACTCGAAGCAACTGAGTTACTGGTTGCACTTGTCACACATCTATAGATTCCCCTTTGGCATTAATTGTGAACTACTGAAAAAAACAATGTCTGGATAAAACAAACAATTAAGCGAAATTAAATTATAAACAACTACATTGCATTAAAAACTAAATTGTTTATACCTTTCCAACACGAGGAGCAATTAGCCAAGCAAAGGTAACAGTGAGAAGACCTGTTGCAAGTAAAACTGCGGTACCTTCTACAGCCCATCTGGTAGCAGGATGTTCAGGCTGTACAACATTTTCCAATGGTAAATTTGAAGGCTGCTCCACAACCAACTGAGTAACTGGGATATCATTATGGTTATAAAGTCGACTGCTGTTGTGTGGGGTGAACCATGATGAAATCTCACTTAGCCTCTGCCTCCTGATAGCAGCAACAGCATCAGGATCCACACCAGAATTGTTGTGCACCTGTGTAGGATTGGGAACGCCGCTAACAGTCATTTCTCTCAATGTCTCATAGTCCTTCAAAGATGCAAGAATTTTCTTGTAGTCTGCATTTCTAATATTTGTTGCTACACACCCACATATTTCACAAACAGTCGACCCATGGTTAATAAACCATTTTAACCCACAGGCATAGTGTACAAGGGCAAGGTCATTTTTACATGAGCAGCCAAGCTCAATCAATGCATCTCGATGGTGGGACAACCCCAGCTCCGCATCAGCATTACAGACAAAAACTTCCCCTTCAGGGCTAATAAATTTTACATGACTATCTTTGCCATTTCCACTGGATCCACATGGCTCATCTTCAAAATTCTTCTGTGCTTCTTTGCTAGAAGGCTTTTGATTTTCATCAACTCTATCTGACACATGTATTGGAGGAATGATGCCTAGGAAACCCAACACAGCATCTCCACTTTTGTCAGATTCAACACACTGGCACACACGGCAAGTGGGTAAGCCCAAATCTGTTCCTGAGCTACTCAATGATACATTTGAAGCCCTTGAGCTATCACTCTTTGCAGGAGAAGAGCTTCCATCATTCTCCTTTGTTTGGTGTTCTTTACCCATCAAGAAGTTAAAACCTCAAAATCGCACTTGAACAACCAAGAACTACACCATCTCACACCAACAACTTATTACATTTAAGTCCTACAACAAAAAAAAGAGAAAAAAAAAGCTACTATAATAAAGCAATATGATATGGCCATTAATAGGCCAAAGAGATTGGGATGCCATATAAGCTGTAAATAGGTAACCTTCAGATTCTCTACTCCTTCAAGTTATTTGATTTAATTGCTGTCAGCTAAAGCTTTACTGTACATAATACATGATAACTGAGGTACATTCCACATGCAATTAACACCATAAATACCACAACAGTGTAATGCTTCAAGAGAGTTAAGTATCGATTACAGATTAACAGACGGAACAGCAGCTTTCCCAAAATTATAGATTAACAAAATTACTTGCATAGAGACACATGAAATAACTAAACACGGCTTCAGCTTGAACAAAGAATAACAAAACATATGAAGGCTTGGAGCTGGAACTGCTCCGAAATAAAGACGAAGATGACAAGCAAACTTGAGCCAAAATTGAATAAAAGGATGAGCAATTGACCATTAGCGCCGCAATTTATGCAGTTAGAAGAAGCAGCATAGAAACAAAAGAGCCTTTTAAGGGAATTTAATTAAGAGCAAGGAAGCAGAGGAATGGAATCAGATTCGAAAGCAAAGAAGCAGTAATCGAGACTATTGAGATCCAATTCTCACCTTCACGTAAAAGACTGAGGGTCGTGATTGAGATAGGGCTTAGGATCTCTCTTCCTCCAGAACTATCATTCCGTGTTCACCTTTTTCAAAGAGAATCCACAGATCTTAGTAGAGTAGACTTTTAGATCTTCGCATAAAAACCTAGGGAGTGTAAGAGAGAGAGGGAGGGGTCGGTTGTCAGGTTGTGTTGCGTTGTTTGGTTAATCGTGTTTGGAACTTAAACTGCTTCCCCGTGAGTCGAGTCGAGTCGCCGTCTTTGTGTCTGAAGTCGGCTCATTCTCTTCTTCCGCTTCTACTCCTGAGTCGTGATATATTTGACTCAGAAGATGCTCTTTCCACGCAATCTCAACTCAGTGCTGGTGGTCCTTCATCTCGACACCTCCTGGCTCCCATCTCTCTTTCCTTTTTTTTCTGTTATTCTTTTTCTTTCTTTTTCCATCCCATTTTCCTTCTTATATGCCCAGACTTAAAGAACGGCCTCAATGGTAAAGGTTATGTTCGAGTAATCTTTGATAATAAGTTACTGATAAGTTAATGGGGTTGATAAGTTATCGATAAGTCAATTGTGTTGATAAGTTCCGATGTTGATAAGTCGATTCTTGTTTCTAAAATAAGCAAGTGATGTTCAGTTGGAGGGTTTGCTGATTTTTAAAAAGTAATTAAGTAAAGGTCAAAATTACCCTTTAAAAAATTAAAAAATTACACACCCTTATAACCTCTTTTATGGAATCCTAGAGCCTCTTTTCTCATTCTTCCATCAACTCCCTCCTTTACTCCCAACGACAGCAAAGAGGCAGAGAACCAGCAGGCAACAGCTCGATCCGGCGTCTCGTTCCCGGCGGTCCGACACCTGCTGCTCGGTGGTCCGACGCCTTCATCGCGGTGGTCCGGCATTCTCGTCCTAGCCGGTCGCCCTCTCCCAAAATTTTGAGGCAGAGAATCAAGTTCGGCCTTTTGTCCTTCCTTTTTCTTGACTTCAGGTATGGATGTGCTTAATGTAGACAAATTCCATCACTTTTGACTCATTTTCTTGAGTGACATTCCAATTTTTCATACATATTTTTATTGAAATTAGGGTTTTTACAATTGGGAAAAAGTATTAAGTCCAATTGCTGAAACGAACTTCACAAGGATGTCGCCAGTAAGCTAATTTGTAGCAATATTGAGTTTATTATCATTGTTTGTATCACAAATTTGCTATTGGATGTATTTGCCTTGCACATAGATTGTTTAATTCAATGCTACTTTTGATTTGAAATATATTTTGATGCAAAATTATATATTGTTCGCTTCATTGTTACTCTTATTGTGAATTGTAGAAGGAGAAAAATACTAAGAGGAATGTGTCATTGAAATGGGATGATGACTTGACCACTCTTTTGCTAAGGATTTGTCAAGATATGCAGAAAAAAATGGTTATGGTCAAGTGAAAGTGTTTAAATAAAAAAACAGGACATCTTTTGACTTGGAAGAGTGCAAGGAACAAGTTCGAACATATTAAGAAATTTTGGTGAACATGGGATTATTTGAAGAATAATGAGACTGGATGTGGATGGGATGAAAAGCTCAACACAGTTGAAGCTGATGCAGCTTGGTGGGATAAGAAAATCAAGGTTAGTTTCAAATTTCGCAAGTCCTTATGCTAAAGTCTTGTTACATTACATTCCCTTGTTGTTATGTGATTGTGATCCTAGATTTATTTTGTAGGAGAAGCTCGACTATAGGAAATTTCGTCAGGGAGTGGCCCATGAAACTATTGATTTGTAGACTGAGGTGTTTGGAGGGATTGTAGCATCGAGCAAGTATTGTTTTGCGCCGAATATGGATCCAAGTGCAATCCCAGATGATGATGGAGATGAAGGTGGTGGTGATGAAGAAGCTTTTTGGGAACAAGAGTTGGACGACTTTGGAGTTACTCCGCTATCTACTCCTTTGAATGTGGATGGTACTCCAAGTGGGATTGACCTAAGTGGCTTGAATGTGGATGGTACTTGTGAGGATGTCCTGAATTCAGCGCATGAATTTCTAACTGGTGGTGTGAATGCTAGTCAGGCAAAAATGAAAAATAAGCAAACCGTTGAACATTCCCTAGCACTAAGCGGAAGGACAAGAGGCATTCAAGTGGACGAGCTGCATACAAAGAACACATGGAATTGAAGGGACACGCTAGTTAAAAACTATGTTCTTGGATTGATGAAGATCATGCCTCGTTGCAACCAAAGAAGAGGAGAAAGCAACATGATCTAGACGATGCTTTCCCTGTTATTGAGGAGATGGTCCAAAAGGGGTTATAGTGGAGGGAGGAGATTTGTGGTGCATAGACATGGAAGAAATGAGGATGAAGTCTGACTTTCGCTAGTACATCTTGGTTGGAATTTTGTCTTAAGTCCAAAAACAACGCGCCAAAATCTTCCTAGACCATCTTTTCCCCTTTTCAATTTGTTGAGTCTTATGTTTAGATTTGGAGAATGGTCTCCGTGTATTGTACTTCTTATGTCGGATTTGTGTTTGGTGTGTGTGTTGGAGATTGTTGGATCATCAAGGGTTTTGCCCTACTATTCAATTGCAGTGCCCACCTCATTTCATACCACTACTACAAGTATGTTCATAAGGTGTCTTGCTATGATTTAGAATTCACTGGTTACATGTGGATGAAACAAATTTTAGATCATGAAAATACAAAGAGGTGTTTCAAATGCCATGCAAATGGAACCTCATGTTTTTGAGAAATTGTGCGACGACTTGGAGGCGAATCATGGATTGAAACGGTCTCGCAACATGTCCGTCTTGGAGAAGGTGGGCATATTTGTGTAAACTCTATCTTTTGGAGTATCAAATAGAGATGTATGTGAGAGGTTCCAACGTTCTAGCGATACAATTAGTCGGTCATTTCATGATGTTTTGACGGCTATCACCGAGCGTAATCAAGGGTTTGATGGGATAGCACGTCGACTGTTGCAGCCTAGAGATCCCTCATTTTCATCAATTCCAGAGAAAATAAATTTATAGCCAAGATATTCCTTGTTCAAGGTATGATTCATTCTCTTCCTTTTTCCTTGGTTTAGGGTATAGTTGTTTTGCAATGATTTAAGGTATGATTCATTTTCTTCCATTGTTATGTATTGTGTAGGGAGCGAGTAGAGAAATCGATAGGACACACATCCATGCTTGCATTCTGAAGAGTGAGCGATATCCATATAGGAGTCGCAAAGGAATGACGTCCTTTAACGTGATGGCCATATGTGACTTTGACATGTACTTCACGTTCATTTCCGCCGGATGGGAAGGGAGTGCTCACGACGCTCGAATTCTTGACCACGCTTTAACAACGTCGGACATGAACTTTCCACCCCCCCACAAGGTAAGTATTTAACTTTGAAGTTGTTCTACCACGCTTTAACGACACTTGAATCCTCGATACTTAAACTTTGAAGTTGTTTCCAAGTTAGTTTTTTTAATGTTGTGTAGGAAAGTATTACCTACTTGACAAGGGATATACGGATAGGCTCGGGTACTTGGTTCCATATTCATGCGTAAAGTACCATCAATAGGAATCTCACAACCATATTCCCGAGAATGCTTATGAATTATTCAACAAGGTCCACTCCTCACTTAGAACTACAATTGAACGTTGTTTTGGAGTCTAAAAGAGATGGAAGATATTAGTGGCCATGCCAAGCTATAGTGTCCCAACACAAATCGACATGATCATTGCTTGCTTCGCTCTTCATAACTTCATTTTGGAAAACAAGATCCATGATTTCTTACTTGATGAAGAGTTAGAGGAATGGGTTTCACCCATCCCATGATGGAGGAGCCGGTGGAATGAGGACCGTTCAGGATGCAATTGCTCAAGAATTAAGGTCAAATAGGAGGTTCTACAAAGTATGATAGAAGTATCTTTGGGTATAGAATGATTTCTTTTTGGTGAACAAGTTAGAATGGAAGAATTCCACTTTACTACTTGGTTCCTATTTTAGTACTTGGTTCATAATTTGCTCTTTTTTTTAGTGATCTCTTTTTGGTGAACAGGTTAGAATGGAATTCCACTTTGCTACTTGGTTTAATTTGCTATGTTTGAATGATCTCTTTTTGGTGAACAAGATAGAATGAAATTCCACTTTGCTACTTGGTTCCTATTTTTCTCTTTTTGAGTGATCTCTTTTTGATGATTTATGTATTACAAAGATGCAACTTCAAGATAAAATTACAATTAAATCAAAGACCCCTAAAATTAACTCTAGGCGAGGTTAAAGACTTCACCTCCAGTGAAGAACGCAGGCTAAGTGCCCTACAGCGCCACCGCGGACCGTGCCTCCTTGCCCGCGCTTTCCCGGCCATAGACTGCTCCTCTTGGCGCGCGCTTTCCCTGCATTTGGCACTTGCATCACCCAAATAACAAGACTTATTCATTTGGTCAAAAATCATGTCTCTTGTAAATATAAAACTTGTACAAAACATACAATTGAAACACACAAACCATAAGCCAAAACACAATCCATAATTCTAGTAAATAGTTTCCCAAAACATACAAAAATATCCATAATCCAAACCACAATCCATAAAGCCTAACAAATAGTTTTCCAACAACAATCCAAATAATCCAAATACCAACAACAATCCAGATAATCCAAAACCTAAACAACAATCCAAACAAGACAAACGCCAACTACATGTAGTAATAGGTTGGATTCATGTCACCATTGTCGTAGTATATGCCATCCACTTCGGGGAACTCACATAGCTCATCATCATCATCCTCTATAGCTAGTGGACAACTCAAGTTGTTCTCTTTTGGTGCCCACAACTCATCCATGACGTCGCTCAACCTTGAATCCATTCCAAGTGGTCTACAGCGCTTGAATAGTGGGCTTTCCTACAACACAAGAATAAAGGTGAATGAATACCTTAATTTAAGCATTCAAAATTCATATAAAAGTTTAAATTCTAAATCCATTCTTACCCTTATCTTTGTCGCTCACCAACAATCGTCACCGATGACTCTTCCACTGGAACGATCCCAATTAATGCCACCTTCAGTGCAACAAAATTCTGTCCAAATCTTCCATGATGGCCAATAGTGCACAAGTAAGATCCGCACTCCAAGTCATTGGAGCCGCCATGTTGACCTAATATAACATATCCAATGAATCATTTTTAAAATCAACCAAGCATTTATTTTCCTTTCCTTTCTACAACATCAAGTGTAATTAAACATGATTGAAACAATTATAGAATTAAAATCAGACAATCAACAATTCACCTTTAAATCATTCATTTTCCTTTCTAGCACATCAATCCTTTCACGAAGGATATCTTCAGTGACATGGGCACTGTATAACTCCATATTCAATTGATCTACCAAGTGGTGGAGACTCTCCTTTTCCTTTCTTAAGTCTTGTATAATTGCAAATAAGTGATTCACCGCTTTGGTAGGACTACAATTCCCCATAATAAGGTCAAGTGTGGTATCTAAGTCGCTTTGGGTGCTAGAGCAATTTGATCCTGAAGAGGACATCCTACTAGGGCAAAATCATCAATTAGATAATGGAAGAATGTTTAACAACAAACAACAAAACAAGTAGAGACTATACAATATTAACAACAAACACCAACTAACTCATCAACAAGTACAACTTTGAACAAACAACACATCAACAAGCACAACTTTGAACAAACAACACATCAACAAGCACAACTTTGAACAAACAACACATCAACAAGCACAACTTTCAACGAATAACACATCAAAAAGCACAACTTTATCATCAACACAAGTAGAACATGAATCTTTAATCAGCACACATTGTTCACGAAATTAGGGTTCTTCTTTGGTGGTAAATTTGGGTTTCAAGGGATAATTCTACACTTTTTCAATCCTTTTCAATGGATAATTTGGGTTCTTTTCAATGGATAATTTGGCTTATAAATTTTAATCTTTTTCTAGATATATCCCAAATTAGGGTTCTTTGGGGGTAATTAAAAATTCCAGATCTAGAGAAGAGCTAGAGAAAATTAGGGTTCATATAGATCTATGAAAAAATTCAAAATTCTAGATCTAGGGTAAAAATGAACAGATTTGAAAGAGAATGTCGAGATTTCACATACTTCATTTTTAGATATTGAGGAAGAGGAAGCAATAGAGGATGAATGGGAGAGCAGAAACCTTAGTGAGCAGCAGTGGTGGCCGACCCTTTGTCATCTTCTGTCCTCCTCGCCCGAACGCAGCACCTCCGGTGGGTCTCGCGAGCAGTAGGCGATGGATAGGCTCCAAGAATCGTCGAGCCCTTCTTTGAGAGGGAGAGGAAGAAAATCGAGAGAGAGGGAGCTGAGGGTAAAGAGAGAAAAATTAGGGATATTTATATGGGGGTATTAAATAAAAGTGGAGGTGGGGCCTGTAACATTTTGTGAACGAAGATCGGATTCAAGATAAAGAAGAGAGATCGAGAGAAAATTCAGAGAGGCCAATTTCAGTGGCGGATTTCACAAAATCAGTATGTTACACAAGTCAGGTGGCCTTTTATACAGAGGTCCACACCATCATTTCCAGTTGGTTACAGAAATGCATCGTTTTAGCCTTTACACATTGACCTCTAAATTATATGACATGTAATATGATAATAGCCCTCCTCAAACTGGTGAATGGTTAACGAGTTGTAAGCATTCCCAGTTTGTGGAGTAACTCAAAATGATGACCAAAAGGCAAGATCTTCGTGAGGACATCAGCAATTTGATTGGAAGTAGGAAGGTATGATAGCTGCAAAAGACCAGCCATGACCTTCTCTCGTGTAAAATGACAGTCTATCTCCAAATGTTTGGTTCTTTCATGATATACCGGATTCTTAGAAATGTGGAGTGCAGACTTATTGTCACAATGCAATGTAATTGTCTTAAGATTGGTCTCTCCCATTTCTTGCGAGAGATTAACCAACCATGTGACCTTGGCTGCAGCTTGAGACCAAACTCGATACTCTGCCTCTGATGAGCTCCTAGAAACGGTGGCTTGTTTCTTTTATTTCCAAGAGATGTGATTGGTGCCATGCAGTATGACATAGCCTGTGACTGACCTCCTTGTTGTTGGACAACTGGCCCAGTCAGAAACTGTAAAGGCTTTAAGAGTAATCTGATCACCAGGTTTGAAAATAACTCCAAAATGTGATGTCCCTTTGACATAGCATAACGGATGTTGTAATGCTTGATAATGATGATGTTTTGGATGTTGAAGGAACTGACTAACGAGTTGGACTGCAAAAGAAATGCCAGGCCTCGTGTTGGTCAAGTATTGTAGCTTACCAACTATACTCATGTAGATGGATGGATCAGACAAAAGCTCATCAGGTCCAGCTTCTGTAAGCTTGTAATTGAGTGGCAAAGGAGTAGCTCTGTCACGCAAGTTCTGCACATTTGCATCAGCAAGCAATTCTTGAGCAAATTTAGACGAGTTCAATAACAAACCATCTTCTCTGTGCAGGAATTCAATACCAAGGAAGTAATTAATCTCTCGGAGGTCGTTGATATTGAATAGAGTGTGCAGAGCTTGTTTCAAATTGATGATGATGTTCAAATCTGAGCCAGTGATTAAGATATCATCGACATAAATAGCTAGAATAGTCATGTTGTTGTCTGTTTGCTAAATAAAGACTGAGGAATCATATTTAGATTGAACAAAGCCAAGTGTGACCAGGGTAGTAGTGAGTTTATAGAACCATTGTCGTGAAGCTTGTTTCAGGCCATATAAACTCTTTTGAAGTAGACACACTTTGTTAGATGGATTGGAAATACCCTCTGGCATCCTCATGTAAACTTCTTCAACTAAATCTCCATGGAGGAATGCGTTGTTCACATCTAATTGATAAATATTCCACTTCCTGGTCAAAGCTAAAGAAATCAAGGCTCTCACAATTGTCATCCTCACGACTGGTGAGAAAGTTTCCTTATAATCCAATCCATATTTCTGAGTGAATCCCTTAGCCACAAGACAAGCTTTGTATATTTCAATGGATCCATCATATTTGAGCTTGATTTTGAATACCCACTTGCATCCAATAGCTCTTTTCCCTGCTGGGTAGATCTACAACAGTCCAAGTATGATTATATGATAATGCCTCTAGCTCTTTGTTCACTAAATTTACCCAGTTTGGATCTTTGGAAGCTTGGAGATATGTTTTAGGTTTAGAGAAAGTTGGGTTAAAAGAGGTAGTGAAAGTTGTAGGGGAAAAGAAAGAGGAACGAAAACCATTTATGAAAGGGAACTAACTTAAAGCATCAGCATAATTGCATATGTAATCTTGCAAATATGTAGGATGTTTATGATCACGAGAGGACCTTCTCATGACAGGTGCTGGAGTTGGTGTAGGAATATTGGAAGATGAGGAGGAGGGTGATGATAATGGATTAGTGGAATTTGGGGTATGGTGAATGATTTCATCCAGTGTGGATGGTAGATAATGAAGAGGGTCTGGTGTTGGTGGAGAAGAAGGGTTTGGAGAAGTAAATAAATCTGTGGAAGGAAGGAAGATGGGTGTGTTGTCTGTTATGGATTGAGGTAAGGGTGAAAAATCAGAAACCAGTTTGATATTTGGTAAATGAAGGGGAAAGATTTGTTCATGAAATTGAACATCTCTGGATATATATATCTGTTTTTTTTTTTAATATCTAGGACTTTATAGGCTTTAACACCATGAGGATAACCCAAGAACACACAAGGGGTATTCCTTTGGTCAAACTTGGTTCGGTTTCTTTTGAGAGTGGATGCAAAACACAAGCAACCAAATTGTTTTAAGTGAGTGTAGTCAGGGATCTGGTTATCAATTTCTCAAAAGGAGTCATGTAATCAAGACTGGATAAAGGGAATCGGTTGATTAGATATGAAGCTGTTAGAATACACTCCCCCAATAAGAGTCGGATAAATTGGATTGAAAAAGTAAGGCTCGGGCAGTTTTAAGTAGATGTTTATGTTGACGCTCCACAACACCATTTTGTTGTGGAGTTTCAACACAAGAGGTATGATGCATGATTCCCTTTGAGGAGAGGTAGGCTTTGGCTTCAAGACTACAAAACTCACTACCATTGTCGGACCTAATTGTTTGAACATGATTATGGAATTGATTTTCAATGAAATTGATGAAGGCTTTGAGGATGGATAGAGTATTGCTTTTGTGGCTCATTAAATGTACCCAGGTGGTTCGTGTATAATAATCCACAATACATAAAAAATAGGCATAGCCATTACAAGTTTTGGTTTTGTAAGGTCCCCAAATATCTGTATGAATTAATTGGAAAGCATAACTAGATTTGATAGAACTAATGGGGAAAGAATTTCTATGTGGCCTTGCTTTGGGACATATAGTGCATATCTAGTGGTTGTTTTGGAGTTTTAAAGCTTTGACAAAAGGGAATTTAGATAAAGCATCAAAAGGCACATGCCCTAGTCTCAAATGCAACAACTCAAGTGAAATAGCAAAGGATGCATTGTTTGGCATCTTATTACAAGAAATTGAAGGTAAAACAGTGGAAGTAGAAGGTTGGCTTTTTGATGATGGTATCTGGTTTGTGGTAATGTATAGGCCTCTTGAGTTCCTACCAAGCACCTGAGGAGTATTCGTTGAAGGGCCCTGGAGAAGACAATGATTGGGAGTAAAAAGAACATTAGTTTGAAGGCCATTAGCAAGGCAACTAATAGACAAGAGATAAGCAACTAATAGACAAGAGATTGAAACTGAATTCTGGAACATATACGACATCCTTGAGAAGAATGTCTTGGGAAAGCTGAATAGTGCCAGTGTGTGTGATCTTAGCTTGCTTGTTATTGGGTAAAGTGATAGTGTTGGATTTGGTATATGGTTCAAAGGAGGAAAACAAGTCAAGGTTAGGTGATATATGGTGTGTTTCTCCACTATCTGATAACTCAAACACAAGTAATGCCTTGAACAGAAAAGCATAGAGAATTACCAGCCAACATACAAGATTTGTTGTTGTTGTCTGCGGTGGAGCTTCCAATTTGTTGTTGTTCCAACATTGCAAGGAGCCTCTCGTACTGATACTTGGTGAAGGAGTGATTCTTCTCATTGTTCTCCTTGTTCCCTTCATCAACAACAACATTAGCAACAAACTTTTTCTCCTTCCAACCTGGTGGATACCCGATCACTTTGAAACATCTACTCAAAGAGTGACTAGGAATTTTACAGTTCTCGCAAGAGTAATGTGGTTTTCCCTTCTGACCCATTCTAGAATTGCTCGAACTACTCTGATTAGAACCACTGTTTTGGTTTCCCTTCTGCCCTTGATTACCACTGTTCTTGGAACCTCCCTTTGGATTGAAATTCTGACCCTGATGCTGGTTAGAATTGAAGGAACTCTGGTTCGATTTTGCATACACATTCAATATAGTGGAATCCTGATTAGTCAAACCCGATGGATTCTGTAACCCTCGTTGCTTTTCTTCGTTAAGAGCCATTTGGTAAACCTCCCCAATGGATGGAGTCGGCTTAATCATGAGAACATTAGCACACACAACAACATATGATTCATTCAGGCTAACTAAAAATTGTAGAATCTGTTGATTTAAATTAGGTATGAAATTCAGGTTTCCACAAGATCCGCATTTAGGCAACTCAACTAAAACCAGGTATTCTTTCCACAGCTTCTTAAATTTCGTATAAGAAGCCGAAATGGTGAGATTACCTTGCGAGATGTTGAATAGTTCCTTCTGAACTTGGTAGGTGCGAGCTAGGCTTGGTTGTCCAAGATTGGAGACGAAGATCGGCCCAGATTGCTGCCGCCGTATCGTAGTATAAAAGAGTCTCTCCGATTTCCTTCTCGACGGAGTGAAGTAACCACGAGATGACCATGCTATTGCATTTCTTCCACTGCATCTCCAATATCGATCCCGGATCTAGTGGTTGTTGGTCGTCGAGAACGAACTGGAGCTTGTTTTTCGCCATCAACGAAACTTCGACCGCTCTCCGCCATTGATGATAATTCGAATCATTGAGTAACTGAGTAGAGAGACTATAGTTTGGATGATCCGAATGATGCAGGTACAGAAAATGATTCGGATCATTGAGATTCGGTGGCGATTCTTCAAGCTTGGGGTCGTCGACATGCATGATTTTCATAAATCAGGCCAATCGAATCCAGAGGAAGGAGAATCCATGAGGAAATTCAAGCTCTGATACCATGTAACATTTTGTGAATGAAGATCGGATTCGAGATAAAGAATAGAGATTGAGAGAAAATTCAAAGAGGCCAATTTCAGTAGTGGATTTCACAAAATCAGTCCGTTACACAAGTCCTGTGGCCTTTTATACAGAGGTCCACACCATCATTTCCAGTTGGTTACAGAAACACATCGTTTTAGCCTTTACACAGAGGATAATGAAACAGTATAAAAATTGACCTCGAAATTATAAGACATATAATATGACAATAGGGCCCATGTGCTTATACTTTTGGAGATAAGTTTGCTTGTTTCCGATAAGCATGGGGGTGTTGATTATTTTTTCTGCTTATAAGCATCGGAAATAAGCAAATTTGCCAAACACTCATCCCGAGTGCCTATTTCTGCAAAAAAGCAAAAAAGTACTTATAAGCACTCACTTTAAGCATTCTCGAATGCAGCCAAAGTCTGTTAATTTGTGCATACAGAGAAGTTTGTAAGTGCACAGAGTTTTTTTTTTTGGTCTTGCCTTTTGGCTCGCTTGGTTCAATCGGTCGGACATCACTCTACATCTGGACCGGGTACTTCGTGGCCCCATTTTGGGAGAGACCCTCCCAATATCAGTTTCTCCATACATGCCGCCAGTGGCATTCGAACTTCGAATCTCCTGAAGGACACTTAAGGAGTCTAACACCACTTTACCACTAGACCAACTAAGTATTGGTAACGTACAGAGTTTTTCGCGAAGGGTGGATTCGTTCGAATTTAGACATCGCGAAGGGGTAAAACGGGATTTAAGAAGAATTACGAAGATTGGGGGCAAAAACCACGAAGGCAACCTTTGAACGAAGACTGGATTTGTGAAAAATTGGCCCGCGAATCTTAGAATTGTGAAAACTGGCTCGCGAATCCTGAAATTGTGGAAACCGGACCGCGAATTCAGCCTTCACGACTATTCAATGGACATTTTGGAAAGTTAGTCGTTGGACAAGCGCACCCTGGATTCGCGATACTAACGGTAAAATAAAATGTTAAAAAATTCCCCTATAAATACTAATTTGTATTCTCATTTTGTGCAAACCCTCATTCCACATCATTTTATAAAAATGTCATCCCGAGAGGAAGAGTCGTCATCGAGCGATTACCATCCTGACGAGTAGGGCTTTCCAACGAGTCGACCCGACCCGCAACCCGTTTTACGGGTTACGGGTTGACCCGTAAAAAAATAAAGTCAACCCGTGACCCGACCCGCAACCCGTAAAACGGGTTACGGGTTTACGGGTCGAGTTATGGGTTGACCTGTTTGACTGGTCAAATGGGTCGAAAAGGGTCAAATAGGTCCGTAAAATTCACCCATTTGACCCTTTTTAACTCGTTTTGACCCATTTAACCCGTAAAGTTTTATTTCTCCCTTTCACTTACTATAACAATGAATTTTTATTTTTATTTTTTTTAATATTACGGGTCAACTCGTAACTCAGCGGGTCGACCCGTAACCCGTAAACTAAAAAAATCTTATCCGTAACCCTTAAAATTGTGGGCGGGTTGGGTTACGGGTCAACCCGCCCGTTGGACACCCCTACCGAAGAGGAGGAAGGTTCGTCATATTTTAAATGTGGAAAGTTTTTCTTTACATGTCCCCACAACTGCCTGGTCTATCATAGTATACTGCTGTAGACCTGTCGATCAGGCCAGGTTCAGTTCGAGTCATTTCGGGCTCGGATTGAGCCGGGTTCGGGTCGTAAAGGGTCACGAGTCAAATCGGGTCGGGTCGTTGCGTGTTTCTGGGCGGGTCAAGTCGACCCACCAGGTCAAGTGAATCGAATTTTTTATAATTATTAAAATATTTTTTATTTAAATAATAACATTTAGTAGTAATATATTATTTTTATATTTTTTAATCATAAAATATATTATAAGTTTCAAAATAAATTTTATATATTCTGAAATATAACAAATCAAGTCAACCCAACGGGTTACCGGGTTTCAATCTAATCAGGTTCAGGTCAATCGGATCGGATTTAAACTGGATTTCAGGTTGAAATTTCCGAGTTAAAACCCAAAAATTTTTAGACAAGTCCGGTCGGATTTGCGGATCGTGTCAACTTTTGACCAGTCTAGTAGTATGGCAACCAGAGTCCACAGCTACAGAGTTACTTTAGACAAATTACATTTTCAATGACCTTGGCATTGCAATTTCAAATGGCAATGATTTTTTTAAAATACTGAATTCCCCAAAGAATGATTTGAATCAAAATAACTTTCAGCCCATGGCCGATAAGATATCGAATGATACGCCTAAAAATGGGAAACATCTCACATGATCAACTCAATAAGGATTTCCTCTTTACAATCATGAACTGCATGCACCTGAACTAGCTTTTACAACAACTACTGAGTTCAACTGCAACACATCTTTCGTGGATTCGATTATATGGTATTACAATGGATGACAATTCACAAATCGGCAGCAAAACGCCAGCCTATACATCGGATTGCCTATTTAGACCATTTCAAAGGTCGTGAGCCAATCTTGAGAGAACCTTTGTGTACACTTGCACCTGACTACTGCCTTCGTTGGTAGGATAATAGGGTTGTCTTATGATAAATCTGCTTTACTCAGTGTCTAGACAAATTACAACACGGCATTACCTCAAAACCGTCTTGATCTTGGCTGTGGAGGGTATCCCGGCATTCCCATCCCCTGATCCTTTCTTCTTAGCTAATTCCAGATTATTGAACCGAGAAATGAATTAGTACGGGCAATGGAACAGGTTCATTCAAACAATGAAGCAATATTTTCAGATTATTATTATTGTTATTATTATTATTATTATTATTATTATTATTATTATTATTATTATTATTACCTGATGCTGTTGATGGGCCTGGGGAGCGACACCTCTTTGCATGGTGATGCCTCCCGGGTTCATTACACCGCTGCCCATTCCAGCCTGAGAGAGATTATATGCTGTCATTCCAGGACCCTGCATTCTCATATTATTAGGCATCATTTGCCTGGGTACATTCCGGTTTGGACCCATGTGGGACCCTTGCATGTTTTGTGCATTTCCTGATTGAACCTGTGTAAGTAAACAATGTACCATCAGTTACTCCTTTTTGCAAATCTACTCTTTACATCAATATCTTTGATATAAGTTCGGAACATACTGGTTGTTGAGGTTGCATGCTGGCTGTTCCTTCAAAATCAGTGGTTGTGTCCACTGGACGTATAGGATAGTTCACGACTTTATCTTCCGGTCGAGAAGAAACCAATGCACTGTTGATCAATTTTTCATGTTTATAAGCAACAAACACAACATGGAATGAGAAAATTAAATACTAGCACGATGAATGAGATCAAGTTCAATATTAAAATATTAAACAAGGGTCCAAGTTATCACTTGTATGGAGAAGAGAAAGTGAAAAGCTTACTTGCGGCCAGGCAAAGGCTCAGTCTTGAAGTACCTGATAAGTAAAACAAAGTAAGATGTCATTTCTTTACCCCTTTTATAAATCCCTTGTACAATAATGTCACTTGACAACACTGTCAGTAAACTTAGACCGTGTTTGCCATGCCATATATCTAGCTTATTCCAAATACTAGTTTGTCTACTAGCTTATAAGCTACAAGCTTGCTATTTTCATGAGTTATTTTCAGCATATTAACAGCTTAATGATGTATCAGCAGCTAATCATCCAGAAGGATGCATCAAATTCGTGTTATAAAATAAGAGAGGTGAAGTGAGGTCATACTCATGCTCGAGTGCCTGTGCTGCTGTTATACGCTTTCGAGGATCGTATCTGCATAAATTTAATACAAAAAGTACTCAATGAGAACTCAACTTCCTCCCTATCAACTGGCATCATACCAAATCCATGACAGACATGCTTGATAGTGGAAAGGGAGGACTTACTCCAACATTTTTGAAAGGAGATCATATGGAGCTGATTTTGGATTAAGATGGACAACATTATACAGTCCAGGATTGTCACTAGCATAAGCAAAGAAAAAGAGAAGATGAGTATTTGGAAAAGTTACATGAAGCAAGCACACGCAACTACATTTCTCTAAAATAGCCTCTTATGTATGTATGTGCCCCAGTCTGGTAGATGTTCGTGAAAGGAAAGCGAAATCAAATTAATCTAGTCCACTTTTTAGACATTATTCACAACAGTTTAACACAAACACATACTCCCTTGTTTTCCATACAAAATTTGTTAGTCCCTTTTCTATTTCTGCTTTTGTCATCTTAAACCAAACGGGCACTAGAATTCAACAGAACAATATACCAGAAAATACAGTTAGAATTTCCAACTTGGAAAAACCAGTCTAAAACAACTCACTATTTATGGGTTTGAATATGCTGCAGATCAGACTGCCAATGTGGAAGGTTCACGAGCGTCGGCCACTTTTCTTGTGTTGGATGACCTAAAACACTAACAGTTCAGCCACATGGCTCAAAAAGAGAACCCATAGAAAAAAGAAAATTGAAAGCCATCTTTACCTAAGACCTTGAATATCTTATCAAGTTGATCCAGCTGCAAATGAACAATTTGTGTCAATAGACCAATAGAGTAAAGAAGCACTCGTAGGTGAACAGAAAAGGAAAACAAAATCAAACAGTTAACTGAAATTCAAAGAAATGAGAGCAAACATGATCTACACGCCTGAAAAGGATTTGGTGTAGCTTTAACTTCAGCGCCTTGAAATAGCGGCTTCAAAGTCAGTAATTCCGCAAATATGCATCCAACAGCCCACATATCTATTTCAATCAAAGAATGAACATATTTCAGTCAATACAAACACATAGTAATAGTTCAAAGTTTATAAAATTTCCTTATGCATAAAATCCATATAAGAAAACATGATAAAGATATATAGTTCATGAGAGCCAAAGGATACCAACAGCACTAGTGTAGTGTTTTGCCCCCAGAAGCAGCTCAGGTGCACGATACCAAATTGTCACCACAACCTGCAATTTTTGACACAATTATAAACCGCACATAAGACAAATGAAGCAGGGACAAGTATTAGAGTGGCAGTTCTATCATGAGAATACTTATGAAGCAAATAACTTCTCAAAAGTAACAAAACATATTAACCCAGTCCTACATTCCCCATTCTCATTTAATTGACTGTGGCCAACTTACAAATAAACTAGAGAAGATAATAATTACAGAATTAAAGAGATGAAGCCCAGCCCAAAAATATATGACAAAGTAACTATTTTAAGAATTGCCAGCAACAATTAGTACTAGTGGAGAAAATAATTTGAATAATGACCTTTTGAGTGATCTAATAGACACTACAGTTAGCATCGAAGTAAAGTCCAAGACATCCTACCCCATTGTCAGATAATGGCTTCAAAGGAGCTTGGTATATCCTGGCTAATCCAAAGTCAGCAATTTTGACAACCCCTTGCTCTTCTCCCTCACCATTCACCTGTACCATCCATAAGAGACCATAAAAAGTATCATTCATAGAGCATATTATTGCATCAAGTCTAAACATTTAGCATGTAAAAAATGTTGGAGCTCACCAAAATGTTTGATGGCTTCAGATCTCGATGAATGATCCAATTGCTGCAGCACAACAATTTGGCATATTAATAGGAAATTAATAACATTGGATACACTAGCAACTAGCACTGGAAGAAATATGCTGAGAATCTTGATCATTCTTCCAAAACATGGACTTTTAGTGTACCTCCACTTTCAAACATCAATAATTAAATGAATATATCACTTCTAACAAGAAAAATACAACAACAACAACATTTACCCAGTGGAACTTCCCTTACGGGAAATCTGGGGGGTCAAGATGGGAGCACCCCTGGCTTAAAGCGACGGGGGAGCGACCAATAGACCCGACAAGACCACAGAACACATAAAAACACCTAAAAAACATGGCAACCGAAAGGCAAAGAAGAGGCAAAACAAAACCGAGGTGAAAATTTTGATGTTGCATCATTTACACTTTTGTTTTAGATATAGCATGGCAAGTGAAAGAACTGTTGTATACAGATCAATTGGACTCAGTTAAATTTCCCGAGAACAAATAAGTCAAGAAGCCTCAAATCATGCATTTTCTTCCCTTCCTATACTTTATCTTTGTTTGTAGCTGGGCTGACCACCTACCTACCTTACTAGCAATGCCGTCTGATTCAGCAATTTATGATGATCAACCCCATCAAATTTTTAGGCAGTAAGATTACAACATGACCAATGACCAATTTATATAAAACAGGATATATAAAATAATAAGACAGAAAAATTGGCACCTACCTATGGAGATAATTCAGCCCGTTAAGTAGCTGCCAGAGCAATGACTTGACTGTATATGGGTTGATAGCTTGGTTCACCTTATCTCTATGGTGCCTTATTATCTCCTGCAAGCACCAAAATGCTAAATAAGTAAAATAAGAATGGAAAACTGTATCAAGATTTCCCTTTATCCTCTTGAAGCACTAGTTTTAAACATATTGAGACAGATAATAGACAAACGGCCACCAAATAATCATAATATTGACTCGTAACGATAGGGCAGGACACTTACATATAAATCATGCTGAGCATAATCAAAGGCCAGATATAGTGACATATCGGCATGATTGATGTGCACATTTACAAGCTTGACTACGTTCTCATGTGTTATCTCACGAAGCAACTGCATTCAGGAAATAAACAAGGAATGAAATTCCATACGGAACTGTAAACAAACAAGCGTGAATGACTCTAAACAAATTTTCATGAGCGCGCTAGAATAAGATGTAGTACAGGCTCGAAAAAGGCAAAAATAGCAGCTTTCAGCATGATAATCATCAAACTCTGCACTAAATTGATATTTGCAAATGAAGAGGCAAGAGAAAACCCTAACAAATAGATCTAAAGAACGAAGATATCCTTGAACAGGAATTTCAAATGAAGTTGTTTCAAAACCTAATTAAAAAACAGAAGCAAACGAAACGAAAGAAATAACCATGATTTCGCGAATGGCGGTGGGAGAGACGCCATCGCCGTCCTTGGACTGCTTGAACTTCTTGATAGCGATGGATTTGCCCCTATTGGTACCAGGGGACTTGATTGTGGCCAAGAAGACTAAACCATAGGTGCCTTCTCCAATCTTCCCGATCAGATCGTAGTTCTGGAGCCACTCCGGCCTGTTACTGCCGCTGCTGTGACTGCTTCCGATCATTCCCCCTCTGTTGCTCATCTTTGCTCTATGATTCTTCTTCTTCCCATCACCCAACTCTTCGGCGTCGTTCTCGTCTCGTCCCTCTCCCCGATGCTGTTTGGCCTGTTAGTGTGCGTCCGCATGTACCTGATAATATGCAGGTGTTTCTTTCGCTTTTCTTAATCTCGCGACTCGGTGTGCGGCACCTCATCGTGCAGCTCTAGTTGGAAAGCTAGCTTTAACTTGTTTTGTTTTTATAATTTTATAATCAGCTTTGAATGGACAACAAGGGGGTGGTGGCGCAGTTGGCTAGCGCGTAGGTCTCATAGCTTGTTGAGTGATCCTGAGGTCGAGAGTTCGAGCCTCTCTCACCCCATAGATTCAGGTATAATATAATTCAATTTTGTCCTTATTTCAATGCAACATTGAGCTACAAGGGGAAAAAAAGGAAGAAAATGTATGTTAAATACATTCAACTATTCACAGGCCAGTATGTATGCATAACACTTTTTTTTCCCAACAACTGTACATTATCGGACCAATTGCAGCATCTCCCCTTTACAATGAGTAAAAAATTGTATAATTGTCCATTGTCCAATGTTGAGTTCTTTTGGTTGCTTAAGATCAAATGTGAGCAGTCACTGACAATCAATGGAAGGTGTCCTTCCAAGCTCGCCTGTTCTGAAGAAGATTGGTGATTCCCCTGAGAACTCCAAAGAGCTATCTGCATCTTCTAGGAAGTCATCCAATGTTGCAAGGGATTGCAATTGCCTGCCAAGTGATGCAATCGTCTTTTGGCAGTCTTCTAATCTACTTGCAGCGACTGCAAGTTCCTTTTCCTGGAAATATAAGAGAAAAAGAGAAGCAGAAAACCTTGGAAATCAATTTTCAGATTTGACCCACATTGCATTGCATAATCCAAACACGCTCTTTATAGCTTGCAAGTTTTTCCGTCTCTCTATAGGACAACAATTCAATTCTAGTTTATAAGCGGACATCTATATAACAACTAAATTATGAAAGAGTGAGTGAATTAACATGAACTGACCTGTTCTGCTTTCATGTCAGCATTGGAGTTCCAAGCAAGCTGGAACTGAGGTTCAAGCTTCCTTTTTGAAAGCTCACCCTCCAACCTACCACATTTGGCTGTTATTTCTTCAGCCAAAGTTCGTTCCTTGTCAGCTTCGTCTACCAAAGACTCAACTTTGACCATCAGAGATTTCACCTCCGACTCAAGAGCTTTCACTTGTAACTCCGCCTCTTCTCTTCTGGCATTCGATGCATCAAGTTCTTTCTGAAGCTCAACAAGCTTGGTATCAACATCTACCGCCTCTCCTTGTGATTTTTCAAGTTTATCCTCATATTCAATTAACTGAGTTTGCATCTCTAACAACTCAGAGTCTATATCCTTAACTTGTCCTTGAGATCTCTTAAGCTCTTCCTCACATGCTAATAACTCCGCCTTCAGCTTTTTCAATTCTGCCTCCGCATCCTCTAACTGTCCTTGAGATGTCCTAAACTGATCTTCACTTTCAAATAACCGAGTTTGTAGCTTCCTTAAATCATCCTCTCGCTCAATTAACTGATTTTGTAGCTCTTCTAACTTTGCCTCTGCATCCTTCATATTCGCTTCTGAATAGTTCAGCTGATCCTCATGCTCAATCAACTGAGTTTGCACCTCCATCAACTCAGTCTCCGTACCCTTCAACTTGGCTTGTGATTTTCTGAGCTGATCCTGACACTCAAATAACTTATTTTGCAGGCTTATCAACTCGGTCTTTGTAGCATTTAACTCTCCGTGTGTTGTCCTAAGTTGAGCTTGAAACTCGGTCAACTGAGCTTCCAGCTCTTCTGAGCTCACCACTGCATCCTTCAGTTGTCCTTGGGAATTGTTCAAATCCATTTCTAACTCTATCTTTTCTGCTTCTAACCTTCTAATCTTCTCCTCAAGATCAGCATTTCGGGTAACCATTTCTTCAATTTCATCTTTTAGTGGGGGTTTTTCAGTTTCAAAAGAGACCGATCCATTTACTGTGTCTGGACTCTCTGAAAATCCAGCCAGCCTTTCCATCTCAAGAAAATCATCCATAAGAACAATTTGTGATGGTCGAGTAGCAGGCTTCCTTTCTACATGAGCAATTGCAGATAAGTCTGATTGGCTCGAGTCAGTTTCAAGTACTTGCAACCTTTCTGCATAATCTGATTGACTATTAACAGATCTGTGATCACCAGGAATCGATACCTTACGTGTCAAAAATCTTAGCTTTCGGCATTCGGATTCAAGCTTAGCAATCTTTTTCGCACTCTCCAAGTGTTGTTTGCTAGCAGTTTCAGCACTCTGGATACTCAAATCCCTCTCAAGAATCGTAACCTCCAATTTCTTGTTTAGTGTAACCAACTCAAGCCGCATATATTCGTTCTCCTTTTCAGTTGCCTCTAGTTTGGGGGAAAAGCCATCATCAATGGAGGTAGAGCTAGATGCAGCTACTTGTGATTTAGCAGCTTCAAGCTGAGTATGAAGCTCGCTGAGCTGGTTCTCCAACTCGGACTTTCTTGATTCCCATTCTTGTGCTCTCTTTGCTATACTTTCCTCAATCTTCCTTTCTTGATCTTCCCTTCCTTGTCTTAGCTGCCTCACACACTCCTTGAGAGCTCCATCTAGAGCCGAATTTTTCTTTAATGCAGCATCGAGTTGTAACTTTAAACTGGACACTTCTTTCTCAGCCCTTTCCCAACCTATATTTCACATGAGATTCAAAGAAACTAAGAAGCTTGAATAAAAGAGAAATGAACAACAATGAATGATATAGGGGAAGAAAAAAAAACCTGCTACAGCTTCTTCGGCAACCTTTGCGTGCTGCTTCACTAATTCTTCTTTGGCATTAATATTCAACAAAGCAGCTGATAGTTTTTCTGTTAGAGCTTTTATTCTCTCATTTTCTTCATCCTCCGGTGCTGTTGTAGAGGCGACTTCAAGTGATTGTGTATTATAAGTTATATTTGTCTGCAGTTGTTCATAAAAGCATGTCAGGCACTTTACTTACTGGAAGCACAATGTGTTGGGTTCAAAAGTTGAACCACAAAAGATCAGAACAAGATTAGATTTGGGTATCTAACTCAAGGATTGGCAAGATTAAGAGCAGGGATCAATAAATGATCATCAGAAAGTTGTGGCTGGGAAATTAGGTGAAAATTGCCAAAAATGCTCATCAGAGTGAGCACAATGAAATTGAGAAAGATTTTTGAAAGGGCAAGTTGAACTTCACCTTGATAAATTTGATGAGTGAAGGGTGGGCTTAAGGCAGAAGCAAAAGAAGGAAATTTTCTCATCAACTGGGTATGATTATAACTAAAAAGAACCTTAATTAGTTGCATTGGTGCAGAAAATGCACTTCTTTACTCTTTAGTATATAAACAGCAGTGAACTTATCTAGCTCATCATAACTAATATAATAAATGAACTATGAAGATGCAAGGGATCCATCAAGAATACACACACATATGTGACGATCAACTTCAGAATCACAGCAGAGAACATAAAAGACTAATATCAACTTGAAATCAAAACTATTATCATAAGTGAAAACTAATCAAGGCAATCAAATTCAGTACAAGCCAAATGCAGATGAAACCAATGCCAAAGGGATCATCAATTACAAACTGTGTAAACAACCAACCTGCTCATCTGAAAGTCTCTCGGAATGTGATGACATTGAGCCTGAACTCTCGGTTTCACCCGGGCTCTTCTCAGAAGCTCTCTTCCGCCATGGCCAATTACGGCGATCCATGACCAACTTCAGCTGAACTACACTCTCCAATCAGCAATTGATCCAGCTTACGACTTGGTAATCTCCATTGAACCCCAAATGAGTTCCTCAATGTGGTTGGTTGGTTGTTTACTTTTGCTTAGTACTTCAACCCAACTTCAGAAATTAACCAAATCCAATATCTTTTGCTTGAATTCCACATCAAGACAGTCCAATCCAGTAGCCATCACATGAACATTTCTTGCATTTCAAAATTTGGACAGTAGAGTAGACTTCACATCAGGATTTCCTGATTCTATTGCATCACTGCATACTAAGATTTTAAGTGGATTCCAATACTTTGCTTGGAATTCACTCCCCAACCAAATCACCAACCTCCTGGAGAAACAAAATTTGGGGGAAACCAGGAATAAGGTAGAATCAAGGGCTTCTACTGATCAATGGTTGCCTTTGAAACACAGGCGCTTTGAAAACAAACCAACACCTAACAAAAAGAACCCAGAAAAAACGCAAATCATATTAAAACGGATAAAAAATCAGAGACCATAATAAACAGATGAAAGAGAGAGGTGGAGAGAGAAGTAGAGAGAGCCCATATCGTAATCGTGAGATATCTACATACCCATCATTTTTCGAAAGGAAATTAAAATATCTCCGGAATTGACAACCCAGAAAAACCCATTTCAATTTATGAATTTATGATACTCATAAAACAAGTCACTATCGCTAAACCCAAAGTTGATTATCAGTAAACCAATCTGCGAAGAAAGCGCATCACAATGCAGTGCTATCAATCAATCAACCTAAACAAAGATTAAAAAAAAGGAAGGATCGTTCCGGTGAGTGGGAAGATCTGAAGAATGTCATAATGTCAGAAATAACTGTATAAAAAAGGGGGAAAAGGAGTTTTAAATTAAGATTTACCTTTTTGAATGTGGGGTACTCCAAGGGAACTCAGAGAGGAATGTAGATTGAGCATGTGAAGCTGAGTGAGAGAGACACGCGGAAAGAGGAAGACAACTCTCCAAATTGGGAAATTTTGATCAACAAATTTTTATTTAATTTCGCCACAATTTTCTGGCCCTCACAGATTACAGGCTGATTGAAAATGGCTACAGCGTCATTCCCGCCCGTTGATTTGCACTTTGCAGGGAGTTCATTCTCTTCGTCAAGAAATTGTTGTGGTTTGTGGGGTTCTTTCCTGGCAAATTATTCAGCCTCTTGCAATAATGCAATTTCATGACCATTTGTATTCATATTGTCACACTTCTGGATTTAAGCTTATAATATCAATATATTTCATTTCACAGTTCACCTATTTTTCAATTATAAAAATGTACATTAATTTTCCCTTTCATGTCATGTCGTGTCCTTTTTTTTTTTTTTTACTGTGCTGCGCATCTACAAGATAATATGGCCTAGACATGCATACACCTGTACAAAGTCGGGTTTGGGCCGGATCCGGGCCGGACTTTGAACAAAAATTATGCCCATTTGTTTGAGCGGGTTCGGGTCAAGCGGGTGATTCGGGCCGGCAAGGATGTCCAAGCCCGCCCGGACATCCGGACACGGGTAGCCCGTCGGGACCCTATATAAATTTATAAATAATTATTTTTTCATGTCCATTAAAAAACTAGAAAATCCTAGTATTATAATTACACTATCTAACATTACTTAAAATTAAGATCGTATTTATGCTACCTTTTTAAGTGACAAGGTGAAGGAACTATAATAATTAACTCTCTTTTGTACTAATTCTACAATCAATAGCCTCAAGATATTTTTCGCAAACATATCTTTATTTATAAATATAAATATTTATTTTAAATATTTAATATATTCGGGTATTCGGGCGGGTTATCCGGGATATTCGGTCAAAAATATTGTCCGTGTCCCGCCCATGAATTCGGGCGGGCGGACTTATTTACCATTTCGGGTTAGAATTCTTGTCCAAACCCGCCCATTTTTCCGGGCGAACAGTACGGGTTGGGCGGGTTAGTCCGACTTTGTTCAGGTCTCACATGCACGACATATTTTTTTATATGAGTATATTGTTTCATCGTTATGAATTATTTACTTTGGCTGCATTTAACTATATAGTCTATACATAACTGAAATTATAAATAACTAGTTGTACCTGTCGTACCATGTACGACTACAATTCGGTATTTTATAGACATTATAAATAGGATATTAATAAATAAAAATATAAGATAAAATTTAATATAATTAATTTATTGTTCGTAGAATCTATAATTTTTTTAATCAATATAAATGATTAAATTTAATGTTGAGAACGAAGATATGTTATTAAGATAAAATAATTACATTTCTCTTTTGCCTTGATGATATTTCATATATATTTTATTAAAAAAGAAGATAAAATATAAATAAAAAAAATTATATATTCAAATGTGGAAGAGATAAGAATTTAAAAAATAATAGTTAAACTTAATAAATAAGATATAATAAAGTATAAAAGATAAAGATAATTTAATTATATAAAATATTTATAATTTAATTAATTTAATTTAAGATAGGACCAAACTCATTTTGTAGTTCGATAAAGTAAAGTTTAGATAAGATTAAATATTATATTATTCATATTTTATTACTTTCCATGTACCTAAATTTAGAGAATATCAGATATTTCAACATATTTATTAAATATTTTATTATCTATCCATACAATATGATATCTATCCATTATCTATGAAACAATCTATGCATACAATATGATATCTATTCATTATCTATTATTTGAAGTGGTTAAGAATTTAAGATAAATCGTAATTTCTAGAATTATTGTTAGAATATAATGTGAAGAGGGTTATCTAGAATTATTATTTAGTTTTTTAAGTTGAAAAAGGGTTTTCCATTATTTTATTCAGATTATGCCACGTGGCGCAAATTTTTACACAGACTTGGTTTCTGCTTTATAATGTACTAGTTATACCCGTCGTGCCATGCATGACTACATGGATTTAATACTTAATTTATTTAATGTGATTTTAATTTAATATAAAAAAATAAAAAAAATATTTATTATAAATATTTTATATAAAATTTTACATTTTTTATAATGTGAGACGAAGCCAAAATCATTAAAATGAGCCCTATACGATTTTGATGGCTTAAGGAAAATTTATTTATGGAAAAATATAAATATAAATTATTTTAATTACTCTTTTACAAAATAGATAAAAGCGTAAAAATAATGTAAATTCTTATAATTATTTTAATCAAATTCAATTATTTAAAAATATTTTAAATAAAAATTTAAAAAATAGTTAATAAGAAAATATGAATAAAGACTAAATTTTTTTATGGATAAATTTTTTTTTCTATATTTATATGAATAAGCCAAAAAATAAATTAAGAAAAATATAATATATTTATTTTTATCAAAATTTAATTTAGGCAAGTAATTATGTGGATATTGATTTTTTTTAATCAAAATTTGATTTAAGATAAATCTTTTAATAGTTAAAAAGATAAAGATAGAATTATTTTCGTTATTTTTAATTAAATTATGAATTTAAAAAAATGTTTTTGTATAATTAAATAGAAAGAATTTGATTGAAAAGGCTAAATTAATATAAATAAAAATTAATTTTTAAATGTAAGGTGAAAAGGTTTAGCTTTAATATATAATTATATATATATATATATTGATTGATTAATTATATATTAGTATATTATAGATTATAATGTAATGAGATGACATGTTCGGAGCCACCATGTGACATTAAACTACAGTAGGTAATTGCTTTTTAATGTTTTATAATAATATTTTTTATCATAAAAGAATAAATTATCTTATTCATGTAATTATCTTGAATAAAATTCATTATGATTTTCACAAATCTTAATGAATATTAAATAACTTAAATAAATTATTATAAATAATATTCATCAATAATATTTTACCAAATATTTAATGTTTTTATAGTTTATTTTATTTTAGATATAACCTTTTTTAAGTGAAATAAATTATCATATCAAATATTTAACATTAATAATTAAGATTTAACATTAGATAACATCTTTATTTTAGATAGAATCTTTCCTAGATTAATTTATCTTTTCTATATTATCCTAAAATAATATCAATATATATAAATTTCCAAAATAAAAAATCATATGTGGAAAAATCCTAGGTGGCTTAACGTGGGAACGACACGTAGGAAAATCCTAGGTGGTGCAACATGGTGGCCTTATTCCTTGCGTCTTTTATATATATACGTAGATTAGGGTAGATTAAAAAAAATTAGATCAAGAGCAGGGGCGGAGCTATTTGGGGGCGGGTGGGGGCCATGGCCCCCCCAATCCAATTTTTTTTTCCGTATATATGTTCCTCTTGTCAATAGCTTCGATTTGATATATTATACGCCTCATTCTGACATTTGAGCAAAAAGTTATGAACGTTTGAAGATTCGGCATATACAAACCACTTCTAACAAGTCATTTACTTAATTAGTTAGAATGCTTTTATCTTTTGCTAAACTTCCACTTTCATAATGTGATGAACCCGAAAACTTTGAAACAATAAGTTATTGTAGGGTTATCTCGATCGAATCATACAATTTATTATTAGCACAAGGGTTTTAGTTTGTGTTTTATTTTTTAGTTACGAGCTTTTAATATTTATACATTCAATTAATTTGTATTTTGACAAAAAATTATTTTCTTAACCTAAATGTATTCTGAAACATAACTCATAATTATATAAGTTGTCATTATAAACTATTGTTTTCTTAATGTAATTGTATTTTGAAATATTTTAGTGTATCCTCTATAAAATATGTTCTCTTCTTTATCTAAATTTGTATTTTTTATTTCTACATTTTTCTCGAAACGTACATTAGTTATGTTGGAAAAATTTGTTGCCTCCCACAATGATAAGTTTCTGGCTACGCCCCTGATCAAGAGTCGAGCCTTAACTCGGAGTTGCCATGTTTGATGTTTCCCACACACTTAGCACCACCAGTATGTCACGCACACAGCGCCAATATGTCAAATGGTCAAATTACGCCTAATTGTTGTTTTGACTGAGTCTCAATCATTGATTAAATTAAATAATCAATTTACAAAACTTTTTTTAAAATATTACTCCCTCCGATCCTAAAAAAATGACGTTAAAAAAGCTCTCTTATTAAGAGAGCATTTAATCTCAAACAAAATTCACACGTAAACCAATTTTACTCATAATAGAGTGCTAACCTGTCCGTTGGACGAGACAAAGTTTATATGATATCCCATGTTTACTATTTTCTTAAATGTTCAGACTAATAGAAATTATAACATGTAATTAATCATATTAAATAATTCTGTTATGAAATATTATAATTGACTGTATAAAAAAATATTGAAAAACATATATACAAATTATTTGATCATTTAATTAGTACATACCATTTAAGATATATGAATTTCTTTTCCGCCATTATTTGACAGTCTAAGAATTATTTTAACTTTATATACTTAATCTATTATCGATTTTTTGTAACTATTTTTTCAGATTTAGATTAATGTGATTCTTGTGTATATAAAATTGTGAATAAATAATTGACAATAGTATGATATCTTTCATTTGCTTTCTAAACATAATTAATGATCATTATATCATAGAAAAGCTTTCTAAACATAAGGAAATTTAAGTTCCTTAAACACGATTTTTTTTATAAAGAAAGAGGTTAGGGTGGTCGCTAACAAGAAAGCGACCTCCCTAGAGCATCCCGAATGATGAGGTTCCGAAGAACCAAATCAGTTGTAAGAGGGACGAAAAAGACACGGCGAAACGAAACAGTTGTAAGACGGACAGAAAGAGGTCCTTAAAAAATGAATAGTCAATTGTAATTATTTATTTATTTATTTAAAAAAAACTTTTATATCCTTATTGTAATTTAATATTGCTAGAAACTATTGTAGAAAATGGAGCATTTATTAAACATATAGATGGACAACTTTTATAGTTGTTACCAGGGTGCTAACCCGTCCGTTGGACGAGAGATAATTTTTATCATGTGTTTGTTATTTTCTTAAATGTTTAGGCTTTTAGATATCATAATATGTGAGAGTTTGGTTCAAATGAAACAAACTCTTATCCTAAAACGTGAAAAGAATGCACTTTTTCTAGTTCGTAGTGCACTTTTCATACAAAAGTGCACTGAAAATTACAAAAAGAGCATTCCAACAAAGTGCATATGAAAAGTGCACTGAAAAGTACGAAAAGTGCAAATCCGAAAAAGTGCACTCTGAAGTAGTAAAAGTGCACTCTGAAGTAGTAAAAGTGCACTGCGAACTAAGAAAAGTGCATTCGTTTCAGGATAAGAGTTCGTTTCAGGATAATAGTTCGTTTCATTTGAACCAAACTCTAATATGTGATTAAGCATATTAATTAATTTTGCTATGAAATATTCTAATTGATTGTATACAAAAAATATTAAAAAATATACATATATAAATTATTTGATTATTTAATCAATATATAGTGCATACTAATTTAAGATACATGAATTTCTTTTACGTCCTAATTTGACAATCCAAGTATTAATTTCACTTTTTATACTTAAACTTTTGCCAATTTTAGATTTATTTTTTGAACTACTTTTTAGATGTAGATTGATGCGATTCTCGTGTGACTCGGCTAAAGTCGTTGTTGCCAAGATCAAAAATAAATTACCCTAAACTACAAACCAAGTATAGCATGCAAGTAAGGGATCGAACCCAAGAGAATCGGTATTCTAAACAATCAGCAAAGAACAAAACAGGGGTTTTGGGAGTTTAAGCAAACAAACAATATTAAGGTTTCAAATCAATAAAAGGAAAGCAGAGTTCATTCAATCAATTCCACCTTTTTAATCCTTCGATCATCGATTCATCCACTTTTCTATAATTCCCAGGTTAATTCCAATCCTTATAAAAGATTTTCGCTTGTCCACGGTCCAAGCGAAAGTATGATATGAACAAGAACGCTTAATTCAAATCATGCAAAATATTAAGGATAAAAAGGAAATCAATTCATGCAATCAAACAACGAGTCTCATACATAAAATAATCATCAAATACTCTTCTTAATTCCAGTCCACGGTCTTGGAAAAGAGTTGTTTCAAGGATAAATAAGATTGCACAAACAACAATCAAACCTAATCCAAATAGTAGATCTAAGTCAATCAAACAAGTTGATCGGGCTTATCAAATCAAACATAGATCATGGAATTAAAACAAGAGTTTTGATATTAACCAAATGATAGAAAAGTTACCAAAATCTCACAAATTACATAAAAAGGCTTCCTTGATCAAACAAACTCCAAGGGAAATTAGTTCTCCATAATAGAAAATAAAACTAGGTTAAAGTAAAAGTCTCCAAAAGTATGCTAGAAAATGTGATAACAAAGTCTGCTACGAAACTAGGCTTAAATAGTAGAAAACAAGAACCGAAACCTAAAGATATAAATATAAATAAAGATAGAATAAAACCGAGTCGGCGCTTTGGAAGCACAGCCACCCGTGCCCGGGTTCTTCAACTTCTCGGTGTTCGCGGATCCTCGTACAACCGCGAGCGCGGTCCCGATCCGCAAGTGCGGGTTCTGCTTCTTCTCGCCCCTCGGATCTTCACTTCACCTCGATCTTGGCTCCAAACCCAAGGGTACGGGTCTTGCTCTCCGTAAAGTCTTCAGCTCGAACTTAGGACTTCTGTCTTCAAAATCTTCAACTGTAGGCTTTTCTGATATTACGAATAAAGACCCTAATCTAGCCTAAAACACTCAGAAATCCTAATAAAAATACATATTTACGCTGTACTAAAACCAGTGTATCATCGTGCATATAAAATTTTGAATAATAAATAGCGATATTTTTGTTTTCTCTTTCTAAAACATAAGTATTGTTCATTATGTTATTTTATTTTGAAATAAGGAAATTTGAAACCCTTAAAAAATGAATAGGCAATTGGAAGTATTTATTTTATTTTCTTCAAAAAAGCTTTTATATATTTGTTGCAATTTAATATTGGTAGAAACTGTTATTAGAGAATAGATCATTTATTGGACATAGAGGAACAACTTTTATAGGTGTTAAGAAAGATTAAGATACATGCTGATTGCAATTATTACTATGCTTCACCTCTTTTGATTTTTCACATTCTTCTTCCTTTATTAACATGTTAAAAATATTCGCAATTATAGAAGAAGGAGTATTAGAGATTATAAGAGGAAATGGGAAGATTTCCCATAAAAAAGCAATATTCCAATGACAAAATTAAAGTTGTAAATTTCCAATGACTTTATTAATGTAGAAAAAAGTTGTATTAAAGGGAGTGGGAGTTGTGCCCGTCACTTAAATCGAATCAAAGATTATATAAGCTACAACTCTAGTTTTTTAGGATTGAAGGGAGTATTTTTGTTTTACAAAATGATTGTTCATTAAAAAAATTGATGATTGGAGAGAGCGGTCTCAACCGACAAATAGAGAAAAGGAGAACCTCCAACTAAAATGATTAACGTTCTCTTCCAGGAGCAACTACTAGGGTTTTCGCTCGGCAACACTTTCATGGCAAGCGTGGTATTTGTGAACCGCAAAATTATTCACAAATTAATCATCGAAAGCGAGATTGCTTTTAGTGGACAGGCTTGGTTCGTCTGTTCTTTCTCATTTATCTATATACTAAAGAAGAAGCCTTTTGACCACATGTCAACCTATTATTCAATTCGCTTATGTGTCATTTTTTGGTATTTTTGAATTTTAATTTTATCAATAATTTGGGTCCCACTATATTTTAACTAATTTTTTTATAATTATTGGAATAAAAAATACTTAACTTTCCTAATATGTAGGCATTTCAAATTTTAAACATTAAAATATTTTTAGTAATATACATACTTTGCATAGAATAACACTGTCCAGCCGGAGAAAATGCTCTCTTTTGAGAACCCTACCCCTTGCCCCTTTCTCACCAAACAGCCTCCCCAACTTCGAAACCCTAATCTAAGAAATCTGATCCTTGCCTTTGACCTTGTGACCCCAATCCTTGCTCAAATCTTCAGTAATGATAGAAACCATCTTCTATGCTACATATTCTAATGGATTTCCGCCGGATATCTCGCGAAGCAGCGGGATTCTAAAAACTGGATGGGCTCGATTTCGCCCTTTGTCGGTGCTACCGATGCAATCGGCGCCGTGGACCGGATATTTCTCTTTCTGGTTCATACATGGAATAAATCTCGTGGGCTAGGGACCATAGATCTAAGGGCAAGGTGGAGATTAGGTTTGGTGAGGCGAAGATACAAGGCTCTACAATGGAGGGCGAGAATGGTGGCTGTACTTCTGGGTAGGGTAAAGAAGCGGATCTTCCGTGGGTGGCTACCTTCGGATGAGATAGGCTGGAGTTTATCTCCGCCCCGACTTGAACGACTCCACAACGACAATTTCCCTTCATCTCACAGGTTATGCAATCTTGCCTACTGTTCTATGATAAAATTTATTCAATCCAAAAACAATCTGATGGCTTATATAGGGAGCTGTTGGGGATTCTTCCTCCCCACACTCTCAACTTCTGAATACTCTCTCTATTCCCATTTTTTCTCTGAAACTGAACTAAATGCTCTCAAAAATCTACCTCCATTAATGGAGAAAAAGTCGAAAAATATGGAGAGCACTCAAGGATCCTTTGAAAAGGTCCTTTGCCCTGATGAACCCTATCCTAAAGAACAAGAGTTGAAAGAGTTTATTAACTCTCAGTCCCCTCCCTTATCTACCATGGTCGATGAGACCTTAAAGGGTAGAAAAAACTGCAAGCCTGTTGAGGCAGAATCTTCGGACTGGAAGAAAGAAAAATCCAAAGATAAAGACAAAATTGATTTGAATGCCTTTCTTGCTCAATTGTCTAGGGTGAGGGAGAACACCCTTCTCCTTAAAGAGACATCCTTGTTTGCTGTTTCTCTAGGTGATAGCTTTGAAATGCCAAGTCTTAGGCAAAAATTGGAGTTTTATGCTCTTATTTCTATGTGCTGGATGTTGAATCCTAAGAATCTTTCTCTTATGGAACATAACAAACTGTATAAACTGGTTTCTTGGCCTTTTCTTGAACTGACTATTGAAACAACTGGCTGGAATGTAGTCTGGCTACAGGTTAGACAGTTAAACAAGTATGATTATAAGTTAAGGAGGAGTCATGTAATGAATGTGCAGTTGTGCAATAAGGAAAATATGAATAAAATTAAACCTCAAATCTCTAGAATTTATGAACATAATGAATGGTGTGTTTGCCACTATTTGTGTTGGATGAGTACTTCTATACTGCTTAACTCCAAACTAAAGCACTGGAATGAGTTATTTGAGCTGGAAAATTGTAGACCGGAAAATTGTATACCTAAACCTGTGATTCTTTGATGGCCAAGATGCAGGGAGGAGATTATGGACATGGGCATTGGTGAATGTATTGAATGCAGATGGTGCATTGATGAATTAAAGGAATTCACTACTAAAATTTTTAGGAGAAAGTGGAAAACATTCATAAATACTGAACTAAATGTAAGTTGTGATGCTTGTTATTGGATAAAGTGTTTGTGGCAACATCATATTTTCTATCTATACCAATCTAAGGTTAACAACCCTGAAATTGGTAGAGATAATGTTTATGACAAGCATCACAATTTGAGAGTATTGACTAATTTTGGTAATACTTGGGAGTGTGACTCATTATGCTTGATGGATCAGATTAGGATTCAATTGAGTCATTTCTTGGAGATAATGCATGATGATGCTTGCGATGATATACATATAAGAAATGGAAATGCTAGCTTAATTAATATGCTAGCAGTCCAGAAATGGAATTGTAGTGCTAGTGTGATCTTGACTCTGCTGCAAACTAAAATAAGATTAAGATTCCATTCCAATTATGAAATGATGGGTGATGTGAACAACATAGTTATGAAAATTAGGGAAAACATAAGTTGTTGTAGTGTATTGAAATTCTGGTGGTTTTATTATTTGATAACCGTGATTTGTTATTACCAAATACAAAATAATAAATGCTATGTATGGTGGTGTTTTGAGCACTATCTATGCTACTTGAGAAATTGTATGAGACAGGAACAAGAAGAAAGCAAAATAGAGAAGCAAAGGAGGAGCTCTATGAAGCTGGTGCTGAATACCGATAGGATGATCAAAAACACCAAGAAAATTGAACAATGCAGAAACCAATGTGCAGTTGACAAAGAAAAGGGACAACAAGAGCAATTTAGAGGTTTTCAATTTTCATTCCTCACCTGCTCAAGAGATGTTAGAGATAAATGCAAAAAATCAAAACTTGATTCTAAGACAGTTAAAGACAAAAAGCTGAATGATTGTAATCTAGTGCTGCTGAAATGTATTTGGATTTGCAGGAAAAGTGAGAAACAAATTACTTGCATGGATACTTATTCTATGTTGAGAATAATGAATCTTTGTGATACTTTAGGTTTGAATATAAATTATATTACATGCTTAGAAGGCAATATTTGCATTTGCAGGAAAAGTGAGAAACAAGTTAATTGCACGTATGCTTATTCTATGTTGGGAACAAAGAGCCTTTGTGACACTGTATGTTTGAATATAAACTATATTACATGCCTAGGAGACACGGTCATTAGGAGACTCCCCCTTAGATTGAGGAGCAAGATAGAACCCATATTACACTATTTCAAAGTCGTGGTGGAATGGATCACCCAAAATTCAAGTTATCATGAAAATAGGATTCTGGAATTGTAGGGGGATAGGTAGGAAGTCGTTTTGGCCAGAGATTGACTCCTTTTGTAAAATCCAAAAAGTACAAATTATGGCAATAGCGGAAACTAAAACGGACACACTTCCAAGTGATCAGGTTTGGAGACGCGCAGGGTTCGATAATGTCGTCTGGTCTCCGGCCTCGGGTCGGGCGGGAGGTATTGCCATCTTTTGGAAGTCACCTTGTCACTAAAAATATGATAGCCTTATGTTTTACCTATGCCCCCCCTAATGTTGGGGGCAAAGAGGAATTTTGGAACCAGTTAACGGTAACGATACAAAACTTAAACCTCCCTACTCTTGTGATTGGGGATCTTAACGAAATACAAGAACCGAATGACAAAAAAGGAGGTTTATACCCGGAGCCCAGCCGGTTTGAAAGATTACTAAATTTTAAAAATGACTGTCTCCTAGAAGACATTCCGACTTCTGGTAATGCCTTCACTTGGAGAAAGAACAAAACTGAAATTGACAACATCTATGAAAAACTAGATAGAGTCCTAGTAAGTAATAGTATCATACAAAAATTTCCAAATATTAGTGCCAAAAATCATGCCTTCACGAGTTCAGATCATTGTAAAGTGACGGTGGAAATAAGTAATGAGGAAACAATTAAAGCACAACCATTCAAAGTAGAAAAAATGTGGATGTATAGAAAAGACTTTCGAAATGTGGTTAAGCAAGCTTGGAGAGTGCAATTCCAGGGTTCGAATATGTTTAAACTAATTAAGAAAACACAACTTTTTAAACAACAAGCTAAAAGATGGAATAAACATACACTAGGTAACACGTTCGAGCAATTGAGAGAAATAGAAGAACAATTGGTCGAGCTTCAAAAGAATATCCTAACCTCTCCCCAACCAAGTACCATCCAAAGACAACTAAGACTTTTGAATAAGAAAGAATGCATCCTAAAGTTTCATAAAACTTATTGGAAACAGAGAGCTAAAACGAAACACATCAAACTTTCGGATGCTAACACAGGATATTTCCACAAAATTGCAAGTGGTAAACGCAATCGGAAGATAATTAAGGAAATCACCACAGCTGAAGGTACACAAATTCTAGGTATCGATAACATTAGAGAAGAAATAAGAAATGACTTCAAAAAAAGATATACCAAGCAACCAACTCACCTAAACAATGCAAATGAATATCTCAACCTGATAACCAAAGAAATAACAGAGCAAGACAACATCATGTTAACTAGTGTCGTTACTAATGAAGAAATCAAAACAACGATAATGAACCTGGGCTGTGACAAATCCCCAGGTCCGGATGGTATGACTGCGGAATTCTACAAGAAATATTGGGATATAGTAGGACCAACAATAATCAAAGCTGTAAAAAGTTTTTTCCATTCAGGGAAGATCTTACGACAAGTTAACCATACTTTTATAACTCTTATACCCAAGATAGAGAACCCAAAATCCACTAATCACTACCGGCCAATAAGTCTTTGCTCAACTATCTATAAAGTCATATCTAAAATCATAACGGAAAGGATTAAAAAAGTAATAACCAAAATTATCCACCCTCTCCAAGGGGCTTTCATAGCAAATCGAGCTATCCAAGATAACATCCTTATAGCTCATGAAATATTCCACTCATTTAGAAACACAAAAAACAAGGATGGATGGATTGCCATCAAATTGGATATGGAAAAGGCATACGACCGCGTGGATTGGGAATATCTATTAGACGTGATGCATAGATTCGGTTTTGATAGAAAAGTTATAGGTTGGATAAAGGAATGCATATGCACCGTGTCACTATCGATACTTGTAAATAATGGACCCACAAAACCTTTTAATCCGGAACGAGGACTCAGGCAGGGTGACCCCCTATCGCCTTTTTTATTTGTTATTGCTTCGGAAATTCTAGCAAGAAGATTACAATTAACTAGTGAACTAGATAAAAATACGATAGGATTCCCAATTGCCCGAGGTGGGATGTGAATTCCTTTCTTAGCCTTTGCAGACGACATCATAATTTTTGCCAAAGCGTCTCAACGATCATGTGAAAAAGTAAAGACCATTATTGATGAATTTTGCAGAATTTCGGGGCAAAAAGTTAACTATAACAAGTCAGCCTTTCAAACCTCCAAAAATATGACTTCCCAGCAAAAAAATGTAGCACAACAGGCCCTGGGTATCGCAACAATGACGAATCTAGAAAAGTATTTAGGTTGTCCAATTATAAATGGTAAAGTCAACAAAGACACTTTTAAAGACTCTATTGGAAATGCGCAAAAACAGCTCACAAAATGGAAGGCAAACTCGCTATCTCAAGAAGGTAGGACAACATTGATTAGAGCCAACCTAGCCACCAAGCCGAATTATGTTATGCAAAGTTTTATGCTTCCAGCATATGCCCACTCAGAAATGGATAGGATAAATAGGGGATTCTTCTGGAACAAGGATAGAAATTACAAACCCCTGGTGGGTTGGGATAGGATATGCAAACCAAAAGAGGTAGGAGGACTAGGAATAAGAAAAACAGAACATATGAACAAAGCACTCCGAATGAAATTGCTCTGGAAAATTTTGGCAGAACCGAATAATATGTGGGTTAAGATAATTTCACAAAAATATCTTAGAAATGATACTCTATTCTCGTACAAAATAAAAACGAACACCTCATGGCAATGGAAAAAACTAATGCATCTAAGAGAAGAATTCTATAAAGGTCTCATTTGGCAAATTGGTGACGGGAAAACGGTCAAATTTTGGAAAGATAATTGGCTGCCAGGAGGCCCTCTTCGGTATCATGCAAAGAACCCAACAAATGTAGACGAAACAACAACGGTAGATGCGTGGATTACTAATGACCATAGATGGAAAATAGATGAATTAAGACACATCCTTCCTGATAACATTGTTGAGCAAATTCAAAATACTTCAATTCCGGATAACTATATCCGAGATCGATTGTATTGGGCCCCGAGCAAAAATGGTTGGTTCTCCACCTCGTCTGCAGTAGACTTAATCACAAATTTAGAAAGACAGACACCGCACATAAATAACTGGTTGTGGAAATTGGATACATACCCAAAGGTTAAAAACTTCCTTTGGAAAGTTGATATTAATGGACTTCCCACGAAATCTAGACTTAGGGATAAACAAATCATAACTCTGGGAGGCTGTGTTTTGTGTGATTGTAACAATGAAGACACAAACCACTTACTGACAAAGTGTCCGTATATGATCTACATAACTAACAAAGTAAACCCAAACATTGCTAATTCCATCCAGGGATATGACTCCCAAAACAAAACCCCTAGAATAATTCTAAACGAAATTTACCAAATCCTAGGGAAAAAAGATTTCACGTGTCTAGCAGTTGTTTGGTGGAGTATCTGGCATCAACGCAACAAATTGATCTTTCAAGACCAAAGAGAAGGAATATCAGACTTAACAACATATATTAGAAATCTAATAGTGAACTGGGACAAAGCTTCAGAATGGAAAGACGATGAAGAGTCTATACTAACAACCCCATCGAAGAGTAGAAATAAAAACATAAGGGCACAAATGAAATGGAAAAAACCCAAACCGGGATACATTAAAGTAAACTTTGATGCCTCTAAATTGTCTAATGGAAACACTTCTGGGGGAATTGTACTCCGGAACCACCTTGGCCAGGTAACGGATATTATGACGGCTAGCTTTGGAAAAGTGTCGGTATTAAAGGCTGAAGCTCTAGCTTTACGGGAAGCGATTAGACAAATAAAAAACAGAACGATAGAAAAAGTGGAAATTGAAGGGGATAATCTCCAGGTCATTAACGCTCTTAAAGGGAAAATCCATTGCCCTTGGGAGATCGAACTCATTATTGTTGACATCTTTGTTTCCATTCACGGAAGCCAGGACCTAGTGATTAACCATGTCTTTAGGGAATGCAACGCTGTGGCCGATAAAATTGCTAATTTGGGTCACAGTCTCCCTGTTGAGTACATCAAGACTCATCCAGAACTTCTAGTTCTCATCCGAAAGGATGCTCTAGGGCGCCCTCCGTAAAGGAGAGCACCCTAATCCTTACCTAATCAAAAAAAAAAACATTAAAATATTTTTAAATTATATAAATTTGAAAAATAATTTATTTATGCAACATTTTTTTAAACAAGACCCGTACATAGTACGGGAATTCAACTAGTCCCTATCATATTTACGGTATTTTCTAGTGTGTGATTGGTTTTATCGACGGTGGCGGTTTCCTAACAGTTATATACTTGTCTGGTGCTTTCTTGCATTAATTGGGGCGTGATTATCCAGATTCAATCTCTATTTTGCGGATTTCAATTCTTCATTTACAATCAATTAAATCAGACCAAAACCGACCTCAATACTACAGTCAATCCAAAAACGCCCTTGTGAAAGGTTGTAAGAAACAATGTTGTGAAAGAGGGTATATAGAAACGCTTGATCTTATTTACATTGATCATAGTTTTTCTATAGGCGAATTTTATTTGATTCAATTTGATATGTATTCTTTAGTTATTTAGTTTTGTTGTAATTGTTCTATGACTTTTAATTAATAAATTAATTTTACATTCAAAAAAATTGATGATTTCTTAGTTGAGCTTAGCGGGGATGGAAATTACATAAGGGTGTTCGAATTATCCAAATACTTGACTCGATAATATAGATGAAAATCCGATCTAATTCGAGTGGTGAATGGATGACGGATGGATTAAATGATGGATGGATCGGATGCGGGTGAAGAGTCATCCAATCCACTACATTATCTATCACCCGCATTACCATCCGACTTGTTTCATCCATTTATTAATTATATGTACGCTTGATTTATTCTTTATTTTGTCTTGAATTATTGAATTTTTATAGAATATTCATCAATCTAAACTATTTTTTGTATTTTAATAGGTTGGATTTTGGATAATTGTTTATATTTATGCTTGTTTTTCTAGTTTTTATGTATTTCACAAGTATATTTTATGGCATAATATAATTTTTATATGTGTTCAGTACAATTGGAAAAAATTCAACGAAATTGAACACCCAGTTATTTAACCCGACCCACCCAAAAACTCAACGGGTGATGGACGGATGATGATGGATGGATGACAAATGATGAGTTTCATGGATCATGGATGGGTTGGGTGAAACATTTCCCTCGCGGGTCGAATGATTGTATGTGATCATCCATCTATAACTCGATCCATTTCCATCCCTTGTTGATCCTAATGAAGTGGAGACTTGTTGCTTATCATTTATCTCCCCAATGTGCCCAAGGATACATATTAATTCACAAAGGAGGAGGTGGCTGATGTGGAGGCTGAATGGGAAGCCACTCTAAAGGGGTACTAGTTGGAGCCTTGGAGGTATAATACTGTTTAGAGCAATGCTAGAGTTTGTGAAGATAGAATGGAAAACCACTCAGTCCAAGATTTTCTACAAAGAAAATGGAGTGGTGGTCTTCAAATTCGGCTCAGCAAAGGATAAGTTATGGGATTTGTAAAATAGACTCGGGCTCATTTGGGGAAATAAGCCCCTAATTCTTAAGGAATAGCACACCAGTGATGCGACCTTGACTCCATTAGACACAAGAATGCTGGATCTTTCGTCTTTGATCGTATACTAGGTTTTTGAGAGTACCATTGTGGATGCTTTGATTGAGATTTAAAGGTTCTTGTCCTAGATATGAGAACTCGACCAAAGGGATGGTTGAAAGAGTTGGAGAAAGAAAGGTAGAAGGGAGGTTGACGCATGATCCAAAGTAGGAGTGAACTCAACTAGTTTCCATATTCAACTATTTGTAAATAACAAATGAGTTCGAGAGCTCCTTATAAAGAGGTAGCTTTCAAAACCTGGACAAGCAATAAGGCTTAATGGACTAGGGTTTGCATGCAAGCAAGGCCCAACGTCAAAAAACTCATAAATCATAAATAGCAATACTAAAAATAGCAACAACTAAACCAAGAAATACATAAAAAATATGCTAAAAATAGCGAAATACATACACATAAGATTAAGGTCCTGTTTGGTTTGTCGTGACATGTGGTAACGTAAACGAAATGAATCTAGACCATTTTTAGTGTTATAATACATTTCTATAAAAAAATCATCCAACAACTTGTCCATTGTAAAAGTAAGATAAAAGGGAATGATTCCTCCATTTTGTTACCCACCCCCTTGATGGAGGAATGATTGAGGTGGAGCAAGTCCTTTTTACAATGGATAACAGGTTGTGCAAAATAAGTTGATTTCTTTTTGTCAATGTATCATGAAACTAAAATGGACTACATTCATTTCCATTCCGTTTATATTTCCATGAATTACAACCAAACGGGGCCTAAGTCCTAATCCAAGGGGGCGCCAAGATCTTGGGCATCTCAGATGAGTCGGGACTGAGTCTGACCCTAGGCGAGGTCACATCAACTAGCATGGCGATTGATTGGTCAAGTTTTAGTTCGGTACCGATGTGGGCCAAAGTCTTCGATATCGATCCCATCTTCTTGTCTTCAAGCCATATGCTAGAAGTGATTGACAACATGATAGGTAACCCGATAAGCATTGATAGGATCACTAATGAAGTGCAGAATTATCCTATGCTTGTTTCCTTGTGGAAGTTACCCCAGATAAGATTAAAAGAAAAGAAGTCGTGCTCGAAAGCTATAATGGTACTATCCATAAGCACGAGGTGGAATTTGATTGGGTGCCTTGGAATTGTTGGGTATGCAATCTATTTGGACGCTTTGAATTTTTGTGCAACTCGAGTGAAGTTTCAAAGGACTCAAACAAGTGCCCATATGGGGCTAGGAAGTTGTGACCCAAAATGTTTAAATCTATGGTAGTTGATCACGAGGTGGAAAACCGGGGGAATGTTCAAGTACAAAACAAACAACCTAGCTTTGGTGGAGAGTTGAGAAATGTGAGATCCAATGAAAGAACTAGGAGTTAGCGTGCAACCGAGAGTTGTTTTACAATAAAAATTAGACTATAAAAAGGTGATTCTGCCTATTCCTAGTCACTTTAAGAAGAATGAGAATACTTCCCCCCCAATGTCGCACTAGGTACACTACAAAGAGTTACATCGCTATTCGAGTCAGGAAAAAGGCAAGCAAAAAGTTGGAGAAGAATGAACTTCTTTGCGCGCAAATGGGAAGAAAAGCTAAAGACTACTTAGAGATGACAAATTAAAGACAAGTCCAAGGAAGAAATAAAAACTACAAATCCATTAAAAGCCTTAGAAAAACTAAATAATGCGGAGGTTGTTCAAGTGGGTAGTTTAGTTTGATATAAGGAGGACTCGACTTGAGAGGGCTTGATAATGAATTCTTTCTTTTTGGTTTTCTTATTTGGTGATTGGTGGAGCTTGGTTTTGTTAGGGTCTTTTTAGATAAGGCTATGGGAACTTGTTCCCATTTTTATGGATCGTGTTGACCTATAACCTTGAACGACATTTTTGTTAGGTATTTTTGTTCGCCATGGCTACCTCAAATTCATATGTGTGATTAAATCCTTCTTTTCCCCTTTATATATATTTACTAGTTTCAAGATCATCTTGTGTATTACGAGAATTAACCATCATAGGTGAACTTAATGCATATACTTTGTCTATGTATAGCCGTTTAAAATAAATTATAACCTAAATATTTGGGATTTTTAATAAGAAGGATTATAAATGAATTTTATTTTTATAAAGTAGATTATAACTTAAGTCTAAATTTTTCTAAAATAGTTTTGGAATAAAAAAACTAGCATAATCAAAGAGATGGTGACAACAGTTGGATTTGGGAGCTGGATATATACCCGAGATTAAAATGTTCTCATGGAAACTATGTAATCATGGACTACCTATACAAGACTAATTGATAAAAAAACATTTGGATGTCACCCAGGAATGCCCGTCGTGTAACCATCAATTAGAAGATACCACTCATCTATTTCTCGAATGCTCATACTCTAGATAAACTTTGAAACAAGTCAATACATCAATTTTACCAAGTATAAGTAATATAGTGAATAACCAGAGAAATAACACACGATCTAAATCAAATTAGAACAGAATTATCTAAAGAACAATTAATAGAACTTGTGACCATGTAGTGGTGCTTATGGCACATAAGAAACTAAACCATATTCAACCAACGAGGAAGTAACCTAAACACCAAACTTGAAATGTACATCAAACAACAAATTCTAGAATAAGATGAAGAAAATTGACTCAGAAGAAGAATACAAAAACATTCCAAGTTGAAATACAACAGGACATCGACATCGCCAGAATACCAAATGGTGAAATCCACCACAAGATGTAATCAAGATTAATTTTGATGGATCAAAACAAGACAATGGTATGGCTACAACGTGATACATTATGAGAAATAATCTGAGGTAGTTAATTCACCTGGACACCCATATAAATCAAACCTGGAACACACTCTAAGCAGAAATGATGGGATTATATCTTGCTGTAAGAGAAGCTAAGAAAAGACGTTTCACGAAAATTGAAATCGAAGGAGACAACATCACTATCATAAAGGCAGTCCAAGGAGATAGGCATTGTCCATGGCAATCGAGATGCAAATCACAAATACTCGTATGAACCTATAATTATTTGAGGACATTAAAATCAATCATGTTCCTCGGTAGGGTAATTCAGTCACTAATGCAGTGGTCCGATTACGAAATTTTACCACCTGCTATCAAATCAAATTTAACCTAGAGTTTCGTGCTCTCATCTAAAAGGATGCACTAGGATGAAACTTGTTTTCATCCTAATTGTTTTTTTTTTCAAAAACAAGTTTTGGAATAAAAAAAGTATTAAAGAAAAATACTTTTAAAGCCAAGTTATGACATAAATGATTTATTTGATTTATATATGAAGTTGGAAATTCATATTGGTCAAATAATAAAAGTGTATTTTTAATTTAAAAACAAACAAGTGTTAGTCATTAACTTAACTACAATACATTGGTCAATAGATAATATTATTTTAAAAGTGTTAATGTTAAAAAATTTTGAGACATTAAAGTATTTTCTAAACTTAAGGTAAGTCATTAAGATAATTTATATCTTACTTAAAAAGGTTATTAACCTTATCAAGAGTTTAAGAAAATTCTAAAGATATTTTAAAAGATATATAGTTATTTGAAGAGTTATATAATTTAAGGGAAATATTTTTAATTTCAATAAAATTTATTTTATACTTGCCAAGGGTTAAATAAGGCAAGAATAAACAAGATTATAAGATAAAAAGGGTGTTTGTAAAACAAATAAGAAAGAGGGAGAAATAGATATAATTTTAAAGATTGAAATAATGGCATGCAAGGGGTATTTGTAATATCCGCAATATTCCAAGGTTTTTAAAATCAATATAATATAATTTTTATAATCCTTTTCTCCATATAAAAGAGAATTCATAATATAATATTATAACCCTTATTCTCTTTAAAAAAAGAGATTCTTGAGTAAATTAATTAAATAAATTCAAAAATGTATTGTGAGGGTTATGAAGAATAAAAGCATTTAAATAAAAATAATGCTTTATAATTTTCGGTTTTTATTAAATAAAAAGGGTACAACAAGCTAATAAAAATACATTGAAAATTTAATAAAAAGGAGGCAAGAGCAGTTACTCGAACCCGAGACCTCTTGCATCTCCTCTCTCACGCACACACACACACATAATCCGCTAGGCCATTGTGACCTTCTACTCTCTTTACCCAACCTTTTAATGATAAACTCTTTTATTCTTCTTCTTCTAAGAAGACATTAGACTTTGTTTGATGGAATTGACGTTGAATTGATATTGCTCCAATGCATGTCAATGGAGCCTCCTTCTCCATTTCCTTTGATTGCAAGAATGGCACAACTACATCATTCATCATCATCCTTCAAACAAGCACACTAGTGCCCAATGGATGATCATCCTCCTCCTCTCCATTGGTGCATCTCCAATGGCATGGATCACCAAGCCCCTCCCCTTTGCCTATATAAAGGACTCCTTTCTTCTTCAAATTCACACATTCATCTCTTCTCCTCTCTCTAGCAAGTTACTCTCTAGCAATTCCAAAGAAATCAACCTCCCAAAATCTAAATTCCTCCCTTAAAAACACCATTAGAGCACCTTCAAGCTCCCCCCTTCTCCTCCCTTACACCACCGCCGGCCACCCCTGCCCGCCGGAACCACCAGTGCGCCGCCCAGGACCCGCCGAGCCGCCGCCGAAGCCCCCTGGTGTCGCCTCTCTGCTCGCCACCCCTCTCCTGCGTGCTTCTCCATTGTTCTGTAATATAGAAATCAATAGTAGGGTATAATCTTATCCCTTTTATTTTATTTAATTTAGATAAATCATGTTAATATTAATTCAAAGAGGTTGCCCAATATAAGAATGATTTTAACATAGACTAGATCTTTATTAAAAAGATTTTGTTAGTAGAAATAAATAAATCAAATAAGTAAAGCATACTAGATAATCTCTTATTTTAATTAATAACATAGATTGCAAGACATGATTTTATTAAATAAGAATAAGAACTCCTACAAAAAGTATTTTATAAAGTTATTATTTTAAAGTTTGTAGCTTTTGATTATTAAAAAAATACCTTGTTAGAAGAATATAAAAAGATATTATAATATGGCATATCTCTAAGTGTAGAGATTTTAAAGATATAAGTTTTATTTAATAACTATGGTAGATATGATAATAATTTGATATATAATACGATATTAATATTGCTAAGTTGTTAAAAGTTGTCTTGCATAAAAAGATATTTAAAATAGAAAAAGATAATATATCTTGATCTAAGTTATCTTAATTATATGCTTTTAATTATGAAATAATGCTTTAAGACATGATTCTACCATTTTTATAAACTAAAGATATGGGAGAATCTATGTAAATAGGAGTATTTTATTATCATGCTATATTTATAGAAAGCTTACTATATAAATTATCTAGAAAGTCCTAATTATGGGAAATAGTAAAAAGGATGCCTAGTAATCAAAACTGTCAATCGGGTCGGGTTGGGCGGGTTCGGGTTCGGGCTAAATCGGGTTCCGGGTCGTTATGGGTCATAGGTCAATCGGGTCGGGTTGTAGCGGGCTTTCAGACGAGTCGGGTTGACCAGCGGGTCTAAAATATCATTTTTTCTTATGATTATTAAAATCAATTTTTAATTAAATAATATTATTTAATTATAATATATTATTTTTATTTATTTTAATAATAAAATATATTATAAGTTTCAAAATAAATTTAATTTTTTTTATAAATATGCTAAATCGGTCAACCCAACGGGTTTCGGATTTCAACCCAACGGGTTCGGGTTCTATCTGGTTCGGTTTATTTCGGGTTCAAATTTTCGAGTCTTAACCCTAAAATTATCGGGCGGGTCGGGTCGGGTTAGCGGGTTAGGTCAGTTTTTGACAAATCTACTAGTAATATTATTCTCTCTACTTAATATTACTTGTATATTTAAATGGGTTTTTTAATGAGATCATGTTATAATTTGATAGAAGATAATATTATAAATAATGTTATGGATATTATTGATAAAAGAAAATATTATAATAATACTATATGAGTTATTAAACAACAAAGGCGTTTTAGACTTTTTACAAATCCTAAGAGGACTTTATTAATAACTATATTTCTTGTAATAATGAAAACTATATTATAAGATTTTTATAAAGATATTCCTTGCTTATTTATATTAGTAAAATAACAAGTTAAGATTATAAAGGAATATTTTAATAATTTAAGTAAGCTATTACTTGGTTTTGCAAGAAGGGTAATAAATAATACAAAACTAAGGATTTTTAAGGAATAAAAAGGGATATTACAAAGTTAAAATAATAATAAAAGAATATTATTATTTTATTTAGCTCCACTTAAATTATTATAATAATAATTTAGAATTCTATTCTCTTATAATGAAGATATAGAGTAGGGTTCTGATGAAACATTGGCTTAAAGTGAGAAATGAGAATTAATTAGGAGCGTTGGATTAGAACAATGGACGGAAGAGATTAAAAGACTATAGTTCAATAAAAAAATCACGTAAAATGAGAGGGTTCATTTTCAATGGCACGGAGGGTAATTTTAGTTAAAATTCTGGGATAGTCCTAAAATACCCTTATCTTCATCCTTCAACCTTCCCTTTGTCTTTAGCAGATTTGCAGATCTAATTTTAGGGTGCCTCGTCGTTTTCCCGTTGTCCTCTCCCTCCTCTCTAGCATTCCTTCAACTCATATCTTCCCTGCCTTGTCAAGTTAATTCATCCGATTTGTTTATTTGTTTTAGTAAAGTTGATTCATTTGAGAATCTGAACGGAACAACGGATGGATTCGAGAGAAATAATCCGAATTCCTCACTACCGGCATATCTTCTTTGCCTTGTGAAAGTCTACAAAGTCGTCTCCAAAATTGACCGGTTTGAGCTTGTCTTCGATAATTAATTTTATTTCCTAAATTTAGCACGGTTTTTCTGGGTTGGTGCTTGGTAGTTTGTTTTTTGGGGAACTTTTAAGGTTTTTGTTTGTTGGTTTGGTTTTGGAAAAAGAAGTTGTTTCTTCTTCTGCATTTGATTTGTGCTTTATAATCGAGTTGTGATTTGGTGAAAGAGTTGCTTTGATTTGCGCTTTATAATCGAGTTGTGATTTGGTGGAAGAGTTGCTTCCTGGTGACAAAGCTGGAAACTCTGAAATTGAGCTATGCATAGTGGGGGAAATGGGGAATGGATCATGTGAAAGATGATGCAATGCACAGTTTTTGTCAAATGCATATGCATTTGGATAAGGGTCCGCGGGGAATATTAATTTTTTGACTAGTAAGTTATCTTAGCAGAGTGCATCAATTGTATAAGGAAAATTAGGTGAATTGGTCTGAGAATTAGAATGAAATGATAAATCTATACTCTATTACTTTCTTTTTCCTGATTTTTGATGATCACCTAATTTTAGTTGTATTGTATTTTTGTACGACTATTTATATATGGAGCATTTGTCTATTTATATGAGAGACACATTTGATAGCCTATTAGCTTAAATGGTAGAGCAATGTGCATGTGCACATAGATGTGAGTTCAAATCTCACATAGGCTAATTCTATAAATGCTTTATATATTTTGGTTCATTATAACTCTTCTTTCGGTTCATGATTTTGTATGCTCGGGTTCATAATAGTTCATCTTACAATTCATGTCTTTTGGGTTCATGACATTTGTTCTTTTGGTTCATAGTAAATTAAAGTTTGGTTCATAATAGTTCATCTTACTGTTCATGTCTTTTAAGTCATACATACTAGTTGTAATTTTAGTTCATGACATTTGCTTTTTGTTTCAAAGTACATGAAAGTTTGGTTCATGCGTTTTTAAGTGTACTTGTTATTTCAATTTATACTTATATGTTGATTGAATACTACCTTTGATTTTAAATCACATTGTTATTACAATAGTTAACTAGAAGCAGTGGAAATCACTACAGGTGCTACGCAATGGAAATGATCCATTTTGAGAAAACAATGTAAAAGATTGATCCTTTGATTACTTACACGGTTCATAGAATTAATTACACGGTTAATAGTGTTCGACATGAAGGTTCATAGTGTTCGTATAAAGGTTCATATTGTTCAACATGAAGGTTCATAGTGTTCAACATGAAGGTTCATGGATTTTAAATAATCAGTTCATTTAACAGAAAATGCATAAAATTTGTAAAGAAGACATTCAACTCATTGGGTTCGATGTGAAGTCAAAAACAACCTTAAAAGCAATTACAATGTAGCAAAGTGATTTGTCAAACACAAAGTAACATAAAAATAGACAACTTAATCCCCAAAACACATAACAACTACTAAAAAGACAAATAGAGAATTGGAACTTCAATGTTCAATCTTGGGGAATGAAATAAGGACAATCTTATGATAAGTGAAGAATGTAGGTGTCACTAGCTTCATCATGATCATCCAATGGAACACCATCAACATTCTCATCATTATCAAGACTCTTCAATGAAACTCCATCAATACTAGCATCATTATCCGAATGAGACAAATTAGGATGACCGGAGCTTGATGAACAACCTACAATAAAAAAAGGAAAAAATTACTAATTTATAAGCAACATGGAACACATAATGGGAAACAAAAATGTGAAAAAAAAACGTTTTTCTTTTGGTTCACAAATATTGTCATTATGGTTCATAATATTACACTATAAGGTTCATTGAAAATCACAATGCGGTTCATGTAAATGACAATAGTATTTGACATAAACTGTATCAAATTTGGTCATTTTTGGTGGATTTAGAAACCAAATAACCAGTATCTATTAGTTTACTTCAAATGTTAGGATGACCGAAGCTTGATGAACCCCATCAACACTAACATCATTATCAAGACCCTTCAATTGAACCCCATCAATACTAGTATCATTATCCAAATGAGACAAGTTAGGATGACCGGAGCTTGATGAACAACCTACAACAAAGGGGGGGGGGGGGGGGGGGAGGAAGAAGTGATCTAGTAAAAATGTGCAAAACACCGTTTTTCATTTGGTTCACAAATATTCTCATTGTGGTTCATAATATTAAACAAGAAGGTTCACTGAAAATAACAATACGGTTCATATAAAATAACAATATGTATTATAAATGAAACGATCTAGCAAAGATCATAAGGTTACTAATTGTTGATTCAAAACAATCTTCAACTAGTCAATGTGGACAACTATGCATAGACATATACACGAAAGCATCATATCCAACAAAGCATACTAAACACTTAAAATAATATGCAAACATTCATTTTATTCACAAGGTGGAATTTGAACACTAAAACATCATTAATACATGAAAAGGTCTTGCAATTTGTCCACATTATCTTCATATTCACTAATTAGAACAATAAAAATAATATTCAAAGTCATTTTAGCAAAACATGTTCATTGAGACATTTTATCAAACACTTTGTGGACAATCAAATAAGCATACAAATTTAAATTCTAGTTTCTATAAAATTTTGTTTCCAATCCCAAAACCAAGAGTATAACACACTTCTCCATGATCTCAAGCAACAAAGAACCATAAACAACAACAAATTTAGGAATTATTTGAGAGTAAAAAATCATCCACCAAATTAAACTTTTCTTAAGTATTCTTCATAACCACTTACTTAAATTCATTGTGCCTTCAATTTGGAGTAGGAGTATGGATCGAAAGAAGGGGAGATCGAGATCGAAAAGGAGATCGAGATCAAAAGAGGGATCGAAAGAGGTATTCGTCGTTCATCGGTCGCCATTAATGTAGTAGAGAGGGAGGAGCAATTTAGGGCTGATCAAAGGTAAAATTAAAAATAAAAGAATAGTAAAATGACAAAATTAGCCTTTCAGCTTTAAAAAATAAAGGAGTGTGAGTGTTGGTAGCAGCCCATCTAGACCCTTAATCTCACAAAATCAACGGATGAGACTTGTTCTCATTTCTCATGATAAGAATAATTCTCACTTGATCCTCTATCTGAAGATATAAGAGAATGTCAAAACTTTAAAAGAATTCAAAGAATTTTTTTATTAAAGGTCGTTCATAAATTCCGTGTCAATAGGTCGAGTTTCTGTTCCAAGTCGTGAACAACGTTTTCCGCTATCTCGCTAGTCCGCTATCGTAAGAGCAAAGGCAAGTGGAATTTCTCCTTGTAGCCTTAATAAATTCGTTTCGTGAAATTCTCGATGTTGGGGACAACTTGTTTGCTAATAATAAACGAACCTATGATTATCGATTGTTAGATATAATGACCCCACTATTAGCGTTATTCCGCTATTTAATATTTGATAGGACTATTATGCTAGTCTTGTTGTGGCCTTGATTGTTTACGGTCTCGTTAAGAGAACGATTCGAACGAACTAGTAAGGGGCGCATGATTAACCCAACGCCTCTATATAATTTACTAAGTTGTATGCCTGTGCGCTTAAAGTACGACTTTCAGGATCATGATCCATGTCCGCTCCGATTGCAAGGAGGGATGAGTGGCACCGTAGCTAAGTGTCGGAACTGAGTTTTCCCTTAAGTGGTCCAGGCCATGCAAGCCCCCCCCCCCCACTCTTTAAAAGTCATTAACGTAATCGACATTTTCATCACGATATAAGACAAGTGCCAATGCACATTTAATAGACATCAAAACCGAACCGGTCTCAAATGATCGATCTGGCTCTCGGTCCACTTAGGGCGCGAGATGTTTTTAATCTTGTATGAATTAATAACGTTCCCAACATACTTTCTACTCTAAAAGAAGTTACAATCTCGTAGGTCTTCTCTCGATTAACGAGCTATCTCCGCTTGAGATACACTCTACTTCGTTCCGTTAAACCCCACATAAAGTTCTATACCTCGAAACACATCCCGATAATATCTCTCTCTAATATTATAAATTACCAAATTGCCCTTGGGAAGTTCCGTTCCCGCTTGCTTAGTCTCTTAGACTAATTATTCTTTTCCGCATGTTTTCCTGGCATATTCTCGCCCCTCGCGAATTATGTCAGAACCTAGGAACCCAAACAAGGCATAAGTGAAGACGAAGGAAGGGCAAGAATCGCAAAGATGTATTTCCGTACTTTTGGTTTATTTCATTTTATGTGCAAGAACAAGTTTTATTATGTCCGTTATCAAACTTCTTTGTTGTTAAGGTAGTGTAACGATGGTTTGTATGAACAAAGTCTCTTTCAAGAGCACCCTTTGATTTTATAAATTATGTTAATTTTCTGCATTTTATGAGTTCAATATCATTCTAAATCCCTTGGGTGACTTTGGACGGGAAAATCCGAGGTCACTGGTGGTAATACCCAATGTTGTAAAATAGGGGTGTTACAATTATGGTATCAGAGCCGAACGTTTTGTTTTCAAAACCAAAAATTTTCAAAACCCGAGCACTTTTAAAACCTAAGTTTTCTTCCGCTACCCGAAACTTCCATTTATAGAAAGTTTCCTTCTATATCCTTTAAAAAAACTTAAAAATGTCAACTTTCTAACTTAAACTTCTTAGCTAAGAAATTTTCTTAAGAATTTAAAAACTTTAATTTAAGTTCTAGAACATCTATCTTTAGAAATTTCCTTTTTACCTTCTAAAAATTTAAGTAACATAAATTATTTCAACTTTCAAAACTTAATCAATTTAGTTCCAAATTTTTCTTTAAAAATTTAATCTTTCATCTTAGAATTCACTAGGAAATTCTTTCCTATAAGCTATATTCGAAAAGCCTAGACTCCTTAATAGGACCAAGAAAATGAAAAGTCTTAAAATAAACGTTTTATATGTAATCTTTATAAATAATGCCTTAACTTTCTTCAATATGTCTTCACCTTATAGAATCTAAGGATGTTCTATATTAACGCTTCCTTTCATTCCCTTCGTCAGATCATGGTTGAGACAAGACAAACCGCACACCTTAGGAACCAAATCCAGGACGCCCTTCAAGCCATACAAGCCCCGAATCCGTTTTCCCCTATGAAAACGCACAAGACGACCCCTTCTACGAGCCCGAAGAGGCGTTGCCGATGGATGTCGTGGAAGAAGATCCCGAAGAGGATCCTAAAGAAGATCCCGAAGAGGATCCTGAAGAAGATCCCAAGGAGGATCTCGAGCTCAACGAGGCACCACAGGAGTATCCAACGCCTATTGCACCACACCCGTCCCCGGTATATGAACCGGAGGATTATCCATCCGGGGATTAGGAGATGGTCCCTGTTTACGAGCCTGAAGATTACCCAGATAATGAAGATGAGGAGATGGTACCGGAGTACCAACCGGAAGGGGAAGCGATTATTCCCGACCTCAACTTTGAGGAAGGAGAAGAGGAAGGAAATGATTTTGAGCTAGAGTGGGACGTACAAGCCGAGTGGGATGCATGGCATCAAGCAGACCCAGAGTTCGACGAGTCTGATGAGTCCGAGGAGGATGACTCCGATGGGGGAAGTCATCGACCCAGTTGCACCACCACCTCCCTTGATCCCGAGAGTGGAGGTTGTCTCACCTCAACGAGTGCCCGAGCCAGAGGGGCCCATGTCGTTGACCGACTTTTGGTGTCATGAGGACGACGTACTTCTTCAACGACTTCATCTCGGATCCATCAACCTGGACCGCTCAGAGGAGACGTTCCCTGGGACTCGGCCTTGGTGACCCACCGGCTGGCCGACACTGTACGAGAGGGCAAGCCAAGCGCCCTGAGAATGTCAGATGGAGGGGCTCTCCGATTGGATGGAAGGGGAGTCCTTCAACAGTCAAGCCCGCCAACCACTGGTGAACGAGCCACCACCCTCAAGCGTCGTACCCTTCGGGACCCGCAGAGTGAACTTTGGCCTTCTATAGAGGCAGAAGGAGGAATGGGTCAACGAGTCAGCAAGGGAACAAGAGGAGAGGATCCAGCATCGGATCTGTATCGCTGACCTCCAGGCTCGCGAGAACCGTCGTAGAAGGCGGATCGAGCAGGCTAACATCCTCCTCAACAACGATACCGGGATCATCGATAAGACTCTCTTCGAGGAAGGCTTCCTCAACAAGTATACCGATACCGACCGCATTTAGATTACCTTAGTTTGTACCTTTCCCTTCCAAAGAAGTGAGTTTAGACCACTTCTCTCGACTTCGTTTTGTCTCTAAGAAAGTCGAGTCGGCTTAGCTTTTCTTTTTCCGTCCTTAGTGTAACGGCTTATGTTATAAAGCCTTGTAATCGCTCTTATGAAAAAGTTCTAATAAAATTTCCTTTCTTCTCTAAAAATTAGCGAGTTAATTCTTACTTATGTTATTGAATTAACAAATGAAACCAACTTAAAACCTTCAGATGGTCAACACAAGAGGTAACAGTCGCCGAGTCAATCCCAGCACCGTTGGGGAAGGTCATGATGAAAGCCAATCCGAGGTTAGAGGTGGGCCTCGAGTTAACCCTCCCCCTGCACCAGTGGCTCCTATTGTATTCAACGAGGATACAGTAGCCGCATTATGCACTCTCGTACAACAACTAGTACAAGAGGCCATCCCTGTTGCGGTACCTAACCCAGCAGACATCGAAGCACCAGAAGAAGTGCAAGAGGGAGCTCAAGTAACCGAGGTCATTCCCGATAAATCTAAGGAAGTCAGCTTCGTTGAGGGAATCAAAACCTTCAACGCTATGAAGCCCGACTCATACGACGGGACAGGCGACCCATCAGGAATCCAATACTGGTTCTCCCACGTGGAGAGACTGCTAAGGAACGTGCACTGCGCGGAAGCAAATAAAGTGCACATGGCTGCTCTGAAGCTTAATGATGAAGCAGGTGAATGGTGGGAAAGCTCTAGTCTGTCCACTCGTCTCGATCTAAGTTGGGCTATATTCAAAGATAAAATGATGCACCGGTTCTTTTCTAAATCCATGAAGGATGAAAAGCTGGACGAACTCCACTCCCCGAAGATCCATGGGTTGAGTATGCTAGAACGCGCCAAAAAGTTCAATCATCTTCTCCAGTACGCCGAGGAAGAGATCACCACTGAGCAGCAGAAGATCAAGCACTTTCACCGCTGGATGAGCGACACCATCAAACCATGGATGGTGAATCGCTTCTTCAAGACCTTAGAGGAGTATGTGAATGCTGCTTATAAGATGGAAATAACTCTCAAGGGCCCCGAGCGCAGAAAGTTTGGCGAAGGAAAGCCTCACCACTCAAGTCAAAGTGGATTCAAGAGGCCGGCACCCCCACATGGATCTCAATGTTCTAAGAAGAGCAAGAACAGTCCCATGTCAGCTAGGCCAAAATCTTTCCAAAGCTCGGAATCAAAAAGAAGTCCGATCGTCTGGCACAACTGTGCAGAACCAGGTCACCTCAACTGGAACTGTCCTAAAGCTCCCAAGAAATGTTTCAACTGTGGGAAGGACGGACATCTCCGTCACCTCTGTAGGCAACCAACAAACCCGTCGGGCTAGGCCCGTTCAAATTCAGTCTCTCAGCGCCCTCAAGCATCAAACAGAGCAGCGGGAACTACATCGGTCCAATCTACAGATCACAACAAAGGAAAGGGGACAATGCATCCTCAGGGACAAGGGCAGCGGTTATACGAGATGCGCACCACCGACAAACCGGAGGAGCCTATCTGTCAAGGTACCCTCCATATCCGCTCTAAAGATGTTTTCATACTCTTCGATTCCGGTGCTTCGCATTCCTTCATATCAGAAAAATGTGTAGAACTCCTAGAATTAGATAACCTAGAAGAATGTGAACCGTTTGTCGTGAACCTTCCAAACGGAGAAAGAATCATAGGGGCGAAACAATTAGGTAGCTTTCCTTTAACCATTCAAGGAGTAAGTTTCAACTCCAACTTGATATGCATTCCAATGGACCCCTATGACATCATTCTCGGAAGAGATTGGTTGTCTCGTCACGGAGCGATAATCGATTTCTACACCCGAATTGTAACCATCAACTCAGGAGGGAAACACGTTTGCAAGTTCAAGGATAAACGAGAAGAAGAAAATGGCAAGGTGATCAACGCCATGAAAGCCGGGAAGCTACTCCGACAGGGCTGTGTTGGGTACCTTTGTTACCTCGAGCCAATGGAGAAAAAGATCGTGGATATTCAGGAAATCCATGTAGTTAGAGAACTTCCCGACGTCTTCCCAGCAGAACTACCCGGATTACCTCCTCGACGAGAAGTCGAGTTCTCAGTGAGCCTCGAGCCAGGAACCGCGCCGATCTCCAAGGCACCATACAGTATGGCTCTTATAGAGATGAGGGAACTCAAGAGTCAGCTCGAAGAGCTGCTTGAGAAGGGTTTCATCCGACCAAGTGCATCGCCGTGGGGAGCACATGTGCTGTTCGTGAAAAAGAAAGGTGGGACTTTCTGCTTATGCATCGACTACAGAGAGTTGAACAAAGTCACCATAAAAAACAAATATCCTCTTCCAAGGATAGACGACCTCTTAGACCAGCTTCGAAGTGCCAAGGTGTTCTCCAAGATCGACTTGAGGTCTGGGTATCATCAACTCCGGATCCGAGAGGAGGACATATCAAAGACCGCTTTCCGCACTCGCAATGGCCACTATGAGTTTGTAGTAATGTCATTTGGATTGACCAATGCACCTGCGGTTTTCATGGACCTGATGCACCGATGCTTCCATGAATACCTCGATAAGTTTGTCATTGTCTTCATCGATGACATCCTAATCTACTCCGGAGATCAAGCTAAGCATGAAGAGCATCTCCGAACTGTGCTACAAATTCTAAGGCACAACCAGCTTTACGCCAAGTTGTCCAAGTGTGACTTATGGCTTAAAGAAGTGGCTTTCTTAGGCCATGTCATCAAACAAGACGGAGTTATGGTAGACCCAAGAAAACTGAAGCAGTCTCCGAATGGAAGCAACCAAAGAATGTAAAAGAAATTCGCAGCTTCCTAGGACTTGCGGGGTACTACCGAAGGTTCGTCGAAAGGTTCTCAAATATCGCCCTACCCATGACGAAACTACGCTGAAAGACCCACAAGAAGTTTGTATGGGGTGAAAAATGTGAAGAAAGCTTCCAAGAACTCAAGAAGTGTCTCACAAGTGCACCAGTGCTGACTCTGCCAGATGGACATGAAAGTTATGTGGTCTACATTGATGCCTCAAAGCAAGGCTTGGGATGCGTGCTAATGCAGAATGGAAAAGTAATCGCTTATGCATCCCGACAACTCAAGGTCTATGAAGTGAACTATCCGACGCACGACCTCGAACTAGCAGCAGTGGTGTTTGCCTTACAGATTTGGCGATATTACTTGTATGGGGTAAAGTGTCAGATTTTCACCGACCACAAGAGTCTGAAGTACGTGTTCACTCAGAAGGAACTGAACATGAGACAAAGAAGATGGCTCGAACTACTGAAAGACTACGACATTGAGCTACTCTACCACCCGGGCAAAGCTAACGTCGTGGCCGACGCTCTCAGTCATAAGACACATCAAGAGGGCTTGATCGCAATGCTAACGGTTCAGCCAAAGCTACAACAAGAACTAATAAGAGAAGGCATCGAGGTCTGGTTTGGAAGACAAAAAGGTAGCCTAAACACCTTGGAAATCCAGTCCGACTTGGTAGCCGAAATCAGAGAGAAGCAAACTGATGACATCATGCTGATCAGAATCAGTGGCGAAGTACAAGAAGGCAAGGCACCTGGATTCGTCATTCAGGATGACGGATCCCTTTGGTTTCAAAACCGAATTTGTGTGCCAGCCGTGGACGAGCTTCGAAAGATCATCTTGAAAGAAGCCCATGCATCTGCCTAATCCGTACACACAGGAGCAAGTAAGATGTACAAGGATGTACGAAGAAACTTCTGGTGGCCAAACTTGAAACAAGAAGTCGTAGAGTTCATATCCAAGTGCTTAGTTTGTCAGAAAGTGAAAATTGAGCACAAAAGACCTGGAGGAAAATTGCAATCCCTTCCCGTGCCGGAATGGAAATGGGAGGATATCGCAATGGACTTCGTGACCGACCTACCCAAGACTCAAAAGCAAAAGGATTCCATTTGGGTTATCGTGGATCGGCTCACCAAGAGCGCCCACTTCATCGCCATCCAAAAGAGGTGGAAAACTCCAAAGTTAGCAACAGTCTTCATTAAGGAAATAGTCCGCCTCCATGGAACCCCAAAGACAATCATCTGTGATCGAGACGGTCGTTTCATGGCCCCTTTCTGGAAAGAATTGCATAAGGCCATGGGAACCGAATTGAAGTTTAGCACAACGTTCCATCCTCAAACCGATGGTCAGTCTGAAAGAACCATTCAGACTCTTGAAGACATGCTTCGAGCCTGTGTGCTAGACCGCACAACGAGTTGGGATGACATCTTGAGCCTCGTAGAATTCACCTACTACAACAACTGGCACTCCACCATCAAAATGGCTCCCTTCGAGGCCTTGTACGACCGGAAATGTCGTTCTTTGCTCTGTTGGGATGACAATGTCGACAAGATACTCCTCGGACCGAAGCTAGTAGAAAGGACTGCCTCAGAGGTTTCTCTCATCCGTTAAAGAATGTTGACTGCTCAGAGTCGACAAAAATCCTATGCTGACCTGAAAAGGTGAGACATCGAGTTCATAATAGGAGACAAAGTTTTCGTCAAGGTATCTCCCTCGAAGGGCGTTTTCCGCTTTGGAAAGAGAGGCAAGATTAACCCTCGATATGTAGGACCCTTTGAGATCCTATAAAGAGTCGGCAACCTAGCTTATCGAGTTGCCTTACCACCTTCAGCTCACCCCGTCCACAATGTCTTCCACGTGTCACTCCTAAGGAAATACGTGCCCGACGAGTCCCACGTGATCAACTTCGATGACGTGGAAATCCAATCGGACGACACCTATGAGGAGAGACCACTTAAAATAGTAGAGCACCGAGTTAAGCAGCTACGCAACAAAGAAGTACCTCTAGTACGAGTACTTTGGTCCAAAGATGGCAATGAAGGTACAACTTGGGAAACCTGGGAAACCGAGCAGGACATGTAGAGACGTTTTCCCCAATTAATGTCATCATAGGCACAGTTAGTATTATCCTTTAAGGGGGTACTAGACCCTCGTAGTGTCCTCACAGTGTGAGTTTTGTAGCTATCTTTCCCTTCCATCTCGGTACCGCTCTACGTTTTCCTAGTTTCGGGGACAAAACTAATTTTAAGGGGGTACTATTGTAATATCCGCAATATTCCAAGGTTTTTAAAACCAATATAATATAATTTTTCTATAATCCTTTTCTCCATATAAAAGAGAATTCATGATATAATATTATAACCCTTATTCTCTTTAAAAAAAAAGATATTCTTAAGTAAATTAATTAAATAAATTCAAAAATGTATTGTGAGGGTTATGAAAGAATAAAAGCATTTAAATAAAAATAATGCTTTATAATTCTCGGTTTTTATTAAATAAAAAGGGTACAACAAGCTAATAAAAATACATTGAAAATTTAATAAAAAGGAGGCAAGAGCAGTTACTCGAACCCGAGACCTCTTGCATCTCCTCTCCCACGCGCACACACATAATCCGCTAGGCCATTGTGACCTTCTACTCTCTTTACCCAATCTTTTAATGATAAAATCTTTTATTATTCTTCTTCTTCTAAGAAGACATCAGACTTTGTTTGATGGAATTGACGTTGAATTAATATTGCTCCAATGCATGTCAATGGATCCTCCTTCTCCATTTCCTTTGCTTGCAAGAATGGCACAACTACATCATTCATCATCATCCTTCAAACAAGCACACTAGTGCCCAATGGATGATCCTCCTCCTCCTCTCCATTGGTGCATCTCCAATGGCATGGATCACCAAGCCCATCCCCTTTGCCTATATAAAGGTCTTCTTTCTTCTTCAAATTCACATATTCATCTCTTCTCCTCTCTCTAGCAAGTTACTCTCTAGCAATTCCAAAGAAATTAGCCTCCCATATTCTAAATTCCTCCCATAAAAACACCATTGGAGCACCTTCAAGCTCCCCCTTATCCTCCCTTACACCACCACCGACCACCCCTGCCCGCCGGAACAACCAGCGCCGCCCAGGACCTGCCGAGCCACCGCCGAAGCCCCCTCATGTCGCCGCCCCTCTCTTGCGTGCTTCTCCATTGTTCTGTAATACAGAAATCAATAGTAGGGTATAATCTTATCCCTTTTATTTTATGTAATTTAGATAAATCATGTTAATATTAATTCAAAGAGGTTGCCCAATATAAGAATGATTTTAACATAGACTAGATCTTTATTAAAAAGATTTTGTTAGTATAAATAAATAAATCAAATAAGTAAAGCATACTAGATAATCTCTTATTTTAATTAATAACATAGATTGCAAAACATGATTTTATTAAATAAGAATAAGAACTCCTATAAAAAGTATTTTATAAAGTTATTATTTTAAAGTTTGTAGCTTTTGATTATTAAAGAATACCTTGTTAGAAGAATATAAAAAGATATTATAATATGGCATATCTCTAAGTGTAGAGATTTTAAAGATATAAGTTTTATTTAATAACTATGGTAGATATGATAATAATTTGATATATAATAAGATATTAATATTGCTAAGTTGTTAAAAGTTGTCTTGCATAAAAAGATATTTAAAATAGAAAAAGATAATATATCTTGATCTAAGTTATCATAATTATATGCTTTTAATTATGAAATAATGCTTTAAGACATGATTCTACTATTTTTATAAACTAAAGATATGGGAAAATCTATGTAAATAGGAGTATTTTATTATCATACTATATTTATAGAAAGCTTACTATATAAATTATCTAGAAAGTCCTAATCATGGGAAATACTAAAAAGGATGCCTAGTAATATTATTATCTCTACTTAATATTACTTGTATATTTAAATGGGGTTTTTAATGAGGTCATGTTATAATTTGATAGAAGATAATATTATAAATAATGTTATGGATATTATTGATAAAAGATAATATTATAATAATACTATATGAGTTATTAAACAATAAGGGCGTTTTAGACTTTTTACAAATCCTAAGAGGACTTTATTAATAACTATATTTCTTGTAATAATGAAAACTATATTATAAGATTTTTATAAAGATATTCCTTGCTTATTTATATTAGTAAAATAACAAGTTAAGGTTATAAAGGAATATTTTAATAATTTAAGTAAGCTATTACTTGGTTTTGCAAGAAGGGTAATAAATAATACAAAACTAAGGATTTTTAAGGAATAAAAAGGGATATTACAAAGTTAAAATAACAATAAAGGAATATTATTATTTTATTTAGCTCCACCTAAATTATTATAATAATAATTTAGAATTCTATTCTCTTATAATGAAGATATAAGAGAATGTCAAAACTTTATAAGAATTCAAAGAAAATTCTTATTAAAGCTCGTTCATAAAATTCCGTGTCAATAGGTCGAGTTTCCGTTCCAAGTCGTGAACAACGTTTTCCACTATCTCGCTAGTCCGCTATCGTAAGAGCAAAGGCATGTGGAATTTCTCCTTGTAGCCTTAATAAATTCGTTTTGTGAAATTCTCGATGTTGGGAACAACTTGTTTGCTAATAATAAACGAACCTAGGATTATCGATTGTTAGATATAATGACCCCACTGTTAGTGTTATTCCGCTATTTAATATTTGATAGGACTATTATGCTAGTCTTGTTGTGGCCTTGATTGTTTACGGTCTCGTTAAGAGAACGGTTCGAACGAACTAGTGAGGGACGCAGGATTAACCCAACGCCTCTATATAATTTACTAAGTCGTATGCCTGTGTGCTTAAAGTACGACTTTCAGGATCATGATCCATGTCCGCTCCGATTGCAAGGAGGGATGAGTGGCACCGTAGCTAAGTGTCGGAACCGAGTTTTCCCTTAAGTGGTCCGGGCCATGCAAGCCCCCTCACACTCTTTAAAAGTCATTAACGTAATCGACATTTTCGTCACGATATAAGATAAGTGCCAATGCACATTTAAAAGACATCAAAACCGAACCGGTCTCAAATGATCAATTCGGCTCTCGGTCCGCTCAAGGCGCGAGAGGTTTTTAAACTTGTATGAATTAATAACGTTCCCAACATACTTTCTACTCTAAAAGAAGTCTACAATCTCGTAGCTCTTCTCTCGATTAACGAGCTATCTCCGCTTGAGATACGCTCTACTTCGTTCCGTTAAACCCCACATAAAGTTCTATACCTCGAAACACATCCCGATAATATCTCTCTCGAATATTATAAATTACCAAATTGCCCTTGGGAAGTTCCGTTCCCGCTTGCTTAGTCTCTTAGACTAATTCTTCTTTTCCGCATGTTTGCCTGGCATATTCTCGCCCCTCGCGAATTATGTCAGAACCTAGGAACCCGAACAAGGCATAAGTGAAGACGAAGGAAGGGCAAGAATCGCAAAGATGTATTTCCGTCTTTTGGTTTATTTCATTTTATGTGCAAGAACAAGTTTTATTATTTCCGTTATCAAACTTCTTTGTTGTTAAGGTATTGTAACGATGGTTTGTATGAACAAAGTCTCTTTCAAGAGCACCCTTTGATTTTATAAATTATGTTAATTTTCTGCATTTTATGAGTTCAATCATTTTAAAAGCCTTGGGTGACTTTGGACGGTAAAATCCGAGGTCACTGGCGGTAATAACTAATGTTGTAAAATAGGGGTGTTACAGTATCGTTGCCATTTTTCTCTAGTGTTGCGGTCATTTTTATAAATTTCCTAAATGGATCTCCTCCTCCTAAGGTACTGATCCATACTATCCATACATGAAGAGATTTATTTTCGGATCAATTAGCTAGTAGCCACGATTGTGGAAATTCATGCAAAGACAAGTGAAGATTTATAATCCTTGCGCCCAAGGATTCCAAATCTTATAAATACCACCACATTCTGTCCTAGAGTCTGCATCTAATTTCGAGCAAAATCCCTTGACTCCATTAAAGCTTGAGTCAAAGCTTTGATTAAAAAATGTTACGGCTTTCAAACAAGTGATGAACATTATTACTCTCCCATTCGAAATGAAGGAAGTCGTAATGTGTCGTTGGTTCAGAAACACCTTAACTAGTCCAGCTTTAAATTGGCATTCACACTTACCACTTGAAAGTATTTCATCATTTGCTGAACTAGTTGACAAGTTTAGACTCATGTTTGCAAGTAGTCAACGCACCAAGAAGCGTTCAAGCGACTTATATCGTTTGGTGCAAAAATCTGGAGAATCTTTGAAGAAGTTTCTAAATAGGTACAATGAGGAACTCGTCACCACTGAAGAATGTGATGTCGCGACATCGGTAGAAGCATTTCGAAGAGGGATTTCCGCAGGTAACCCCGAACTTCATCATGACTTAACTAAGTATCCTTGCTCCAACTTTGATGAAGTAAAGGCAAAGGCACTAGCGCACATTCAACTGGAAGAGGATGACCTCTTTGTTGCTAACACGAGGGAAGTACTACGATCTGATCGGAGGCATGGGAAGCACGAGTCAAGGTACCGGCTGTACCCTTGAAAAAGGACAAGACATTTGAATAAATAGAAGAACAAGGGAACACGTTTCAGAGTTGGTTGTTATCACTATACTCGTAAGGGAATAAAATACAAACAAGTTATTGATTTACTATGTAAGCAAAACTTTACTTGATGTTGGAACTATGTATTCTTCTATAAAAAAATTAGTATGTGTACTAGTTATGAATTCTATCACGTTACATCTTTACTTTGAAAATTATTTCATAAAGTGCGCACTAACTTTCCTATGAAGAGTATAATGTCAATACTAGAATTATCAAGACGTCTTACAAAATAATTCTATGGTTGAATTCGTTCCTACCCAACCTGATGACACCTTACAAGAGGCGACACAAGTAGGCAACAAGTTACAATCAAGAAGATGGTTACTACATACAAATGGCACAACAAATCAAGGAGGCATTAGACTGGGGTGGCATTAAGGTTATAATAGGGGTAGCCCAAGTTCTGTGATGTACTTTCAAAGCGACGAACAATGAAGGTGGAACAAGAGGCACCTTTTTCAGCAAAACCAAGACGTAATATACTTAAAGCTTTATCACTTCTAAATCGTCACGAACACATTAAGAGCTAACAACATAAACTTCAGGTCAAAGGTACTTTACCATTCCTTTTTACACATGCCAATACATTCTTTACATACTACACATCGACCTTTATCGCCAACACTTGTAATTTCGGCCTTAGTATCCAACACTTGAAACATCGGCCTTAGTCGCCCACATTTGAAACATCAGCCTTAGTCGCCAACACTTGAAACATCGGCCTCAGTCGCCAACATCTGAAACATCGGCCTTAGTCGCCAGTACACATCAAACAAAAACTAGCAAGGGACGCAGTATGACGTTATAGGCCAAAACATAGGCCCCGCCTTTCAATCAGGCTAATGTGCACACAAGCTAGACCGGTTAAAGATGCTAAGGTGGAGTATACTTAAGACGCTCTAGAGCAAGGGGAGCGCTTAAGTGCAAATGACATGTAACAGTGTACATGCATATTACATTTGTCATTTGTGTCATCACAATACATATACAAATTAAAAACTCCCTTAGCATTCTTACAAACGCGCGCTTCTACACTAAACCCCGGGTACATGTTTCGACCAACACGTCATCTTGATTAGCAGCTTGTCATGCGAAGCCTTCGTTTGACAAATAAATCAACGAAGCACACACAACAAACTACCAAAAACAAGACAAATGTTCAAAATACATGGCAGGTTTGGGGGTACTGTTGTGCCCTAAAATATCGGGCTAATTTTGATGTGGGGCCACGAAGATATGAAGAGATCGAAAGGAGTTAAAGATATCATTAACCATTAATGAAGCATTAAATTGCACAGAGGAAATCAAGGAGCAGAAAAGAGCTGTTGGAACGCATTAGCTGCATGGAAAAAATCACGAACGCATTAAATGCTTATCGCGTTAACGACTTAGCGAAAATTACGAAAGGAGTAACTGGTCAAACTAGCCGTTGGAAGGCATTAATAACAGGGCGAGATTTTCGGGATTGACACTCATAAAAATGACCAGGAGGTGAGCCTATAAAAGGGGGAGGAGAACACCAATGAGAAAAAGCTCTCTCACTACTAAAAAACCGATATACATACAAGGGTATTATTTTCCTTAGTTATTCATTCTAGACCTGAAGAGATATATTTCTTCTCATCTTCTATCTGGTGTACTCCTCAATTGTACTTCAACATCTGAATGGAATCATAAATCATAAAGGAGTAAACTTGCAACAGTGCAATTGCAATCTTATTTCACTATTCTGAATTCATCTCTCTTTCTTTACTTGTTTACTAGTTCATCTGCTATTTCTCTTCGTGAATCCCTTATTTTTTGCGAATTAACGTGTTTAAACTGTTTTTGACTAAGGTTCCCTCATTATGGCAGATAACGTGTTTACATGTTAATTCTGCCCAAAACAGACACCATACTTTCTCCTCACACTATCAATTATGTATTTTGTTCCCTAGTGAGTTTTCTCTTTAAAATGCTCAAGATATTTCTTAGCAAACCATTTCTTTGCATGTCTCTAACACAAGTGTGTTCAATGTTAACATATTTCACAAGTAAACAACCCTCTTGGTGATGCCATGGTGCGAAAAATTTTAATGGATACCTTTTCTTACAATTTACACCAACTTTTAACAAACAAAATATACCCCTTAACAATAATACTTTCTTACAACTGCTTTAAATACAACAATATTTCGAATTCTTAAACAAACTTCTCACAATATGTTTTTAACCAACAATTATTTTGCCCATTGTTCTTTTCCTTCTCCTATCATTGTCATCATCTTCATTTGTTTAGATAATTTCCATGTCAACCTCAAAGTATCCATACATTCACTTAATTTTCTTTCCTTTTGCTTCTCAAAATTTGTTTGTATTCATTAACTATTTGTATTAGAATTTGAAACTCCATGTTAGAAGTGTCCATCTCACGTGCATTCAAGCCAATGAAATCTATCTTCGACTTCTCCTCATTTTTATTTCCCTTCAAATTCTCTTACAAGACAAGAATATGCTAAGTTGAAATTCAGAGTATTGTTGTAGGCAAATTTAAATCACGTGTACACAATTACATGATCAAGTTAATTTGCAAAATAGAATGTACAAAACACACCCTTATTCTCAATTTGATTTGCAATGAGTACTATTGTATATCAAACACACCATTATTTATTGTTTGTTGCCTCTATTATTTGTTACTTTGTTGTTGCTAAGTATAATAATGCAAGGAAAAAAAACAAACTATATTATAAATGAAATAAACTTTCTAGCTCATTAGCTCAAATGGTAAAGCAATGTGTTCAATACAGTTTTTTGTAAAAGGAAAGGAATTAGGGGACCAATCAACCATTCATTGGCTGTCCTAGAGCATCCATGTGGATGAGATCTTCAAGATCTTTCAGCGCTGCATTAGTCGGGGAATGGAGGGAGAACACAATCTTCACGATGTGATCCTCTACAAGGTTGATCTTTCTGAGAATATTATAACACCCCTATTTTGCAACATTGGGTATTATCGCCAGTGACCTCGAACTTTACTGCCCAAAGTCACCCTAGGCTTTATAATGATATTAAAACATAGAAAAATGCGGAAATTGACATAAACGTTACATATTTAAATAAAAAGGGTGCTCACGAATGAGACTTGGTTCTTACATCGTTAACCAACATAACATAAAAGTGTTTTGAAACGGAAAACGAAAGCTTGTTCTTACAACATGACATTAAATAAATCCAAAATGAACGGAAAATACATCTTGGAGAGTCTGACCCTTCCTTCCTTGTGTGGCTTCGTCTACGCCTTGCTGGGATGCCTAGAGTCTGGCATAAGTCGCGAAGGGCGAAAAATGCCAAGCAAACATGCGGAAAAGCGGAATTAGTCTAAGGAGACTAAGCAAGCGAGAATGGAAATTCTCAAGGGTATTATGGTAATTTATAATATTTGAGAGATATCATCGGAATGTGTTTTTAGATACAGAACTTTATGTGGAGCTTATCGGAACGGGAAGGAGTAAATCTCGAGATGAGATAACTCATAAATCGAAAGAAGAACTACGAGATTGTAGACTTCTTAGAGTAGAAAGTATGTTGGGAACGTTATTAATTCATGCAAGTTTTGAAAACCTCCCGCGCCCTTGTCGGACCTCAACCAACCTCATCTTATTCGGTGCTCCAGATAGGGGAGGTGGCCCGAAGGCGCTTAAGTACCCGCCCGCCTTAGACAAGCCTGAATATTCATTCAGATTGGAAAGACGATCGTTTCACGAACCGGGAGCCGGGTGGTCTTCCACGTTGTACTATTCCGACCCGATTTTGGTTTCTTTTAATTGTGCTTTGGTACTTCTCTTGTATCGTGATGAAAACTTTCACTTATGTTAACTTATTTTAAGAGTGTGGGGGGCCATGAAATGGCCCGAGTCCACTTAAGGGAACGAAGTTCCGACGCCTAGCTAGGGCGCGCACCTCCCTCCTCCGAGCAGGAGCAAATAGTGGATCATGATCCTTAAAGTCGTGGAATTTAGGCATGGTGCCTTACGACTTAGTAGGTTATATAGAGGTGTCGGGTTAATCCCACACCCCTTTCTATTTCATCCAAACCGATCTCGAAAAGAGATCTTAAACAAGCAAGGTCACAAGCAAGACTAGCGTAATAGTCCTATTGAATATTAAATAGCGTAATAACGATAACAATTGGGTCATTATTTCTAACAATCGCTATTCCTAGATTCGTTTGTTATTGGCAAACAAGTTGTTCCCAACATCGAGAAATTTCACGAAACGAATTAACGAGGCTTCAAGGAGAAATTCCACTTGCCTTAGCTTAGCGATTGTATACGAACGAATGAACGAGAATTGTTGCCTTAGTCGGGACGGAAAACTCGACCTATCGACACGAGAGATACGAGCTACTTTAATAAGAATTTCTTTAATTCTTCTAAAGTCTTGACATCTCTTACGTTCTTTTATAAGAGAATTAATACTAAATTATTATAATAATAATTTAGGTGGATGTGATGAAATAATAATATTTTTTTATTATTATCTCTTAATTGTAATATCCAAGTATTCTTTATAAACCTTTATTTTATTTCAAGTATTATATGCTTTCGAAAATTAAGACATAGTATTATTAAATTTAAATATTCCTTATCTTAAGGTTATTATTCCATTTAGATTATTTTATAATTTTTTTTATGATATAAGGCATGCAAATTGATTAAATTCGATAAGGCTCATTTAAAACTATACTTTCCATATTTATTTTTTCAAACTAATTATAAAAATCATTCTTATGATATAATAAGTCCATTATACCCTTATCATATTATATCTTTTATCTTTCTTCATAATTATCTTTTATCCATAACTTGATCATAAAAGTATCTTTTTAAGACTAGAATATATTATTATTATTATTATTATTATTATTATTATTATTATTATTATTATTATTATTATTATTATATTTTCCTCTTATTATAATTCTTATAATAAGACATGTAATCCTTTTTAAGATATAAAAGGTATTAAGATAATATATTATAATATGCTTATTCTATCACTTTACTTACATAATAAATTTCCAATTATTATTTTAAACAATAATTATATCATACTTTCCATATATGAAAGATAACAATAAATTTCTATTATTCTAATTAAAAGGTTCCCCAAAACTAGAAATACTATCTTATAAATTATGAGCATGTAAGTATTTATTTTATTTATTTGTAAGCATTATAATAGTAAGGGTTCATCTTCTCTAACAACTTAGCTTCTTATTATAAGTATACTTTGATATTTTATAATACTAACCATGAATATAAAAATAATGTCAATAAATCTATTACTTTTATCTAAGATATTTCCATGTCATAAGATATATTTTATTGTATATATACAACATGCATAATATTTCTTTATCTATGTATGTACAAGTAATTTTAATTATATGTATTTATCTTCTACTAACAAGATCTTTATATCATTATTTGTATTAGGTTAAATATAATATTATCATAAAAAACTACTTTGATTTATATTAAAAACTAGAATAATTTAATAAAATTTAGGATTTAGATTGGACCTTCTACATGATGATGTTCTGGAAAAAAAAAAGCAGAACAAAGGAGAAGGCAGGGGAGAGGTGCCGACGGACCAGGGAAGGGGCGGCGCGGCGCGGCGATGGCTCGGCGGGGCTCTGACGGTGGCTTGGTGGTCCAGGCGTGGTGCGGCGGTGGCCCGGTGGTGATTTGGAGGAGTTTTGATGGTGTTTCAATGGAAAAATCAGCAAGTAAAACTAATGCTTTTAGGCTGAATTTTGACAATTGTGAATAGCACTATGCTAGAAGAGAGGAGGAGAGTTGAATGTGTGATTTTTATGGAGTTTTTCAGCCCTTTAAATAGGCAAAATCGAGACCCTCCCTTGATCCATCATGAAAAATTGACCTATGGAAGGAAGAGGGATTGAAGGGGATTGGGTGTTGTTGTGTTTGTTTGATGATGACAAAGGATGATGAGGGATTTGGATAGTCTTTGAAGCAACAAGGAGGATTGGGGGCCATTGATGTATGCATTGGTTTAACGTCAGTTCAATCAGGCAAAAGTCTGATGTCCTCTTGGAAGAAGAATAATAATATTGCTTATAAATAAAATTAATCCAATATGGGTAGATGAATTGAGTTAGCCTAGCAGATTGGAGTGTGTGTTGTTATGGGAGAGGAGCAAGTGGTCTCGAGTTCAAGTCCCGGCTCTTGACTCTTTTTATTTGTTTTTCCTTGTATTTTTGCTAGCCTTGTAATAGCCCAATATTAATTAAATCTGAAAATTATAAAAGCTTATTTTTATTTGAGATTCTTACCACTTTAATAATCCTTTATAATATGTTCTTAATTTTATTTAAATAAATATTTGAACTCTCTTATTTTAAGAGAAAAGGATTATTTAATTAATATAATTGTTTTAAAAAAAACTTGGAATATTGCGGAGATTACAGATATGAACCAAACAACGAACCTCGAACCTTTAGAGGGAGTCCAAAAAGTTTCACATGATCATCTCGACTTCCCACGGGCATACCAAATGTCATTGATGGCATTAATGAGACTGCAATTGTCACCTTCAATCTCGATCCTATAGTAACCAAAGCATATTGCTTCATTGATTCAACTTTTGAGACCAAGGGCCTCAACTATAAGCATAAAATTGTCACACAACTTCCATTCTCCTACATGATGGCTTTCCGTCCTTGTCCTTGAGAATGAAACCAAAAGAAGTAATACTAGAGCCATTTTTAGCATCATCAAAGTTAAGTTTAATAAAACCTTGTTGAGGTCTAGTCCATTTAATGTTTTTACATTTTCGTCTTATTTGGTATTTGTTTCTATCGTGGGAGGTTGTACCGAAAGAGTCCTCCTCTTCCTAAACTTGTGTGGTTTTTCAATCTTGTTGTTTATGAAGGAATCCCACAACATCTTTTAGCTCTTCCTCGTCATAGTTAAAAAATATTTTTCGATTTTGTTGATACCAAATATACTACCAAAATAAGGCTAGCATCTCAAATTCATTGTTGTTTATGTTATCTTTAAGATGATCTCAATACACATTAGATGTGAGTTCAAATCCCACATAAGCAACATTTATTTAAATATGATTAGTACTTTAGATGTTTGGTATTTGTAGCATGCTTTGAAATTGAAAAGAGAAAAGGAGGTAAGAATATAATGGAAGGCCGATATGATATAAAGATAACCAACAAAGTGTTGTTGCATCTTAATTGATATATTATGTTCCAAGTCAAAATTCCTAAGATAAATGCAGGGTAGAACACAAAAATTGCTACATTCTTTTTATGTAGGTGTATATGGTTAGACAATTGTGGTGGCAATCTTCAATTTAACTTGACATTGGTCGAGCAAGTTGTAGATGAAGTAGCGATTTCCCCATTGTAACATGAATACTTGCTTCAAACATTAAGCATGTCAAATTAGGTTTTTAGGCCAAGAGATACATTGTTTTCATGCTATTTATGATCTCTTTGCCAGAAGTAAGGAAATTTATGGACTGCTTTTTGAGGTTTTAGAGGAATTGTAACGCAAATACGTATTAGATAAGCTTCAAATCACGATGTTGATCTTATTTGATGTTAAACATAATTCGGTACTTGAAGCTACATGGCTTTTAGTAAGATAGGATAACCACATGTTGAACAATTCGTCAACAAATCATGAAAAGAAAAAATTACCATAATATAATTAGCAATGCACGATTTTAGAATAAACTAGCCTATGTGAGATTTGAACTCACATCAATGTGCACACGCAAATTGTTCTACCATTTGAGCTAAAAGGCTATCAAATTTTCAATTAAAATTCGTATTCTCAAGAGTTTTTTGGATAGCTTTACCTCTACAAAATTCCACCCTTAAAGTCTATAAATACATAAATTTTTTACATTTTTAAGTTGAAAGTTTGAGTATAACCTTTTTAATCAAAGTCAAATCAACATGAATCACTATAGGTCTAAATGATTTTTTTCTAGTTAAATTGAAATGAAAAAAAAAAGAGAAAAAGGGAGATTGTAGGATATACAATCACATCATGGGGTATAGAAATTAATCATCGTAGAAAAGTTATTCTTGAAATAACAAGTAAATTGTAAAGATAGTCAACCAATTGTATAAAACCAATATTGTTCTAATATTAATGAGTATTAGACATTTTATAGACTATTGAAATTGTAGTTGACGATGATATTATGTGATATTAACTTCCATGTTATGAATGTTAGACGAAGAGGATTCAAGTGGAACTCTAATTCTAAGTGGATATGGTACATACAAAAGTAGTCATATGGTGAGTGAAAGAAACTATAGGCTACAATGCATCCTGTAGGAAGTTGATCAAAATTTTTTCTGAGCATCACATGAAATGTAGTTTTTACAATTGCAAGTAGTGTTTTGGGCAGATTCAACACGTAAACGCGTTACCTGCTATAATGAGGGAAACTCAACCAACAAGTAGTCTAAACGCGTTAAACTCTTAAGCAAGATAGAATTCAAATAGAAATACAAAAGAAAGGATTAAACTGCGAAAGTAAGGAGTAGCTCAATTAGATTGAAATGGCGACAAGATTGTAATAGAGCCTTGATGAATCGACAGAACGGCAATCATTCAAATAAATAACACTGGGTTTCAAAGAAAGAATATGAGATTTGCCGACTAAGAGTGCCTAGTTTCGTGTGTCTCCTCCATTTTTGGTCATGCTTTTATAGTCGTTCTTCATATCCTGACCATTGTGAGCTTAATGGCTCGTGATCGGATCCCGCGAATGTTGCCCATTGCCATTAATGGTGCAGCTGTTACCAGAGAATTTACCGCAAGCCGTTGTCTCACCGTTGCCTTGGTGTACGTTGGAGCTTGCAATTATGGGCCTTGTTCGTTTATGCCTTTGATCACCGGATTTGGACTTTTTTGAGGATCCCAACAAGTAGTGCCTTTTTTTCTTATCAATTTTTAATCAATTGAATGAATATATAGTACATCCATAAATCGTTATCAATAACCCAATGATAGGCATAAACTTCAACGCTAAATAAATAAAAAAGCCCTAATTCCATATTTATCAGATTGTAAGAAGTCTTAGATCCAATTTCAACCCATGATTTATTAAGCTCTAAATCAATTCAAATAGGAAGAGCGACACTCATTAAATCAGTTCTGGCCACCAAACCTTACTATGTAATGCAAAATTTTATGCTTCTGGACGAATCGCTACATAAATTAGATTCAATAAGTAGGAATTTCTTCTGGAACAAGCAATATAAGTACACACCCACTATTGGGTGGGATAGAATATGTAGATAAAAAAAGGAGGATTAGGGTTCAGAAAATCAAAACAGATGAATATGGCACTACAGATGCGTTTACTTTGGAAAATTCTTGCAGAACCAAATAATATATGGGTTAAGAACTTAAGATTCTTCGTCTGTTCTCGATTCCTCTGTTCTCGATTCTTCGTCTCCCTTTCTTCCTTTTCTTCTTCCATGGCTGACTCTATATCTTCCTCTGAGTCTTTTTCTCGATGTTTCGAACCCTCCGATCCCTCTTCGTTTGCCTCTTCCAACATTCTTACGCCTTTTCACCAAAAAGATAGCACCTCTTTTGAACCGTCTTCCTTCGCATTCTCTATTGGATTCCCTGCTTCTGTGGAAGTTAATCTTCCGCCTCCTGGTGTTTGGGATGATTCCTTTCACGATGATTGGGTGTGCTTATACGAATACCCCTTCCGTATCGGCCATCGCTTCACTTTTTCTCCATTAGTAATCGATTTCCTTACCACTCTCAACTTGTCGCCTGATCAAGTACTTCCTCAAGCATGGAGGCTTCTTTTAGTTGTTGATCTTGTATGTTCTTCTCATGACATCCCGTTCAAAACCGTCGACTTCCTTTGCAACTACCGTCTATCCAAAGGAGGCCCCGACTGATTTACTTTGAAAACCCTAAAGAGCAAGTCAGACCTGATTTATAATATGTCGAAGTCGGATCGGGGCTGGGCCGATGAGTTTTTCCTTGTAAAGTTGTCCTCTTTAGGAAACGATACTTCTTTTTTGAAATCCCGTTGGCGTGCAACATGTAGTATTTTTTCTGTTTGCTCTCTTTACCTCTTCTATATGACGTTAACTTTTTGATTGCGTTTGTTTTTGATGAAGTGGATTTTGCTTCGTTCCAGCCTCGTAAGATATTTGCTCAGCTTGTATCTCGTATAGAGGCTCTTTTAGCGGAAGAAAGATCCTATCCGAAGCTTGTGAAGGTGTGTTTTGTTGATTCTGAAGATTCCGAGATGTTAGGTAAGTAGCAACGCCTTATTTTCCTTATTAACGTGTTTGCTCTGTCTGACCTTGTTTTTTTGCACGTTCTCAGGCTCCAGGTCTACTCTCTCTTCTACAACACTCTCTACCATAGAACGCGTTGAGGCACGGAAAAAGCGAAAGGTGGAGGTGGTCTTGACTGTAGATACTTCCCTAACGATATCTCTTCCTCCAAAAACTCTACCATCTACTTCTAAGAACTCTTCTCCCAAGAAGAATGCTACCCCCAGTCTGACCGACCTACCCGGGACTATGATGTCTTTGGATATGGCGGAGGAAAAATGCTTGTCTTCTCTACTTCATTTGCATGTGAACTGCCCTCGGGGTACAACTCATCGATCTAGCATGACAAACTTCTTCAGGGAAATGTTGGTCGCTCAGTGGCAGGTTTGGACCCTCTTCTACCGTTATCCGTGTATTTTCTTTTGATTTCGCACTGTGCTAACATGTTTAGTTTTACAAAAATTCGAGCTCACTTTATCGGCTTTTGAGTCTTTCAAGGGTCAACCCGAGCAACTTTCTCAGATCCAGATGAGTCTCCAACTAGAAAAGAAGCAGAGTGACCTTTTGGAACATGAGAAAAGATCCCTGGAGAAGAAGGTTGAGGATTTGACGAAAATTGCTGAAGAGAAATCCGCATGCGCTAAGGATTTGGAGGACAGGTTCCTAGCTGTTTCGAAGAAGGAAGATGCGCTAGACAAGGAGATCGAAAACACCGCAGACTATTGGTCTTGCAAGGCTCGCGTCGAGATGATGGAAGAATTCACTACGGGGAAACACATTACCCGGGATTAAATAAAATAATCTCATAAAAGGTCTCTTTCTTTCAAAAATCTATTTTTCTAAAATAAATAAATAATATTCTTATGAAATATTTATTCTAGTAAATGAATTTATTAGAGACGGAATTTAATAAATCCGTAACTAACAGAAATTCTTTTCGTAAAACCCGACCGTTTCGATGTGCATTCAAACTGACCTTCGATCTGTTTGCAAACACGTCAGATCATTTAAAGAGGGGATTTAGTTGAGATTTGGGTAGAGATTTCCCAGCCACTTGATGACTATTTTATTAAGTCAAATTCCTTTCCCTCTCCCACTCACATGAGCAAGACTTGATCATGATAAACATGATACTCCACTTGTGTTAGTTGGCTTTTAAAGCCTCATTTCTCTTCAAAGACACACCATTCTCTACCACTTCCTTTCATCCTTCAAACCTCTCTTCTCTACACTTAAAACACTCTCTTTTCTCTCGTTAAGAACAAGAAAAAATCAGCCATACATTAATTCTTTAAGGGCTGATTTTTCACATGCAAACACACCTAAACTCCATCCTTGTCATACCCTAGCCACCACCACCACCAGCCCCTCCCTTGGCTGCCACCAGGCCGCGCCTCTAGTGGCTTGCCGCGCGCCACCAGGGCCTTCTCCGAGCAGCTGCCGCCCTCCTCCCTTGCTCCCCTTGTGTTGTTCTTCCTACAAGAACACAAGACTCATTTTAAAGGGTAATCTCTCAAATTTCTTTAAGTATTTTTCTTAGGATAATTCCAAGTATTTCTAGGAGTTTATCATGAATTAAAATCTCAAAATTTTAGATTTTATGAAATACCATTTTTTGTTCATATCATCTTTGATAAATGACATGCATGCAAGAATTTTAAAAGAAAATTGTCTTATAAACTTCTAGATGAATTTTGAACTTCTTAAGATGAACAAGTTGATTTTTGAGCCTTAAAAATTTTGATTTTGATTTTATTATCAAAGACCCAAACTTTTGTTCATTTTCTACACAAAAATCCTTGGTTAATGTAGATCATGACTTGAGAAATTTATAAAATAATTTAGTTATCCATAAAACCTACATGCATGTCTTTCTTAAGACTTTGAAAGCTTTTATATGATTTTCCTAGTTTGAATGAATTTCATAAGGACAAACTTTGATCAATTAAGTTAGGATGTTCTTGCATGCAAGTTTAAGTGAATTTTCATGAGATCAACTTAGTTGCATGTCTCTTTCTCTAACTTATAAACTTGAGAATGTTTTTTTTTAAAATGATATTTGATAAGAGAAAGAGGTATAAGATTAAATGTGTTTTTTATTTCATATAAGTCCTTGCATGTTAATAAAAATAATTATTATACTTCTTGTCACCTTGCATGTCTTAGTTTCAAAACTTTAAATAAAAATCTCTACTAAACAAACTAATAAGTTGTTGCATGTCCATAAATGGAATCCTTATAGACTAAAACCTTCTTGCATGCTAATTTAAGCTAAGAAGAGTTTGGTATAAATTATGGATAATCTTTCTAGGACTAAAAATAGGTTGTTGATTTATACACACGAGAAAATTGGTAATTGCACACAGATATCCGCGCAACACCATTTCGCGCGAAATGGCGTTGCGCGGAAGGGGGCAATTCCGGAATATTAAAAAAGGGTTTCAGGAGCGTGGCGGAAGGTGACCCGCGCAACGAGGTTGCGCGCAAAACGGTGTTGCGCGCGCAACACCGTTTCGTGCATGCACGCAATCCAACGGTAAAAAAAAGTGTCGTTGGACTGGCGCGAGGCCTCGTTGCGCGGATCTCAACGGTAAAAAAAACGGTCGAATTGTCCCCTATAAATACCCATTTCGATTCCACATTATAGTTGGGGTATACCTTCATTCCACATCATTGCTTAAAAATGTCGTCAGGAGAAGAAGATACGTCATCGAGCGATTAACATCCCGAGGAGGAAGATTCATCGTCAATCGATAGTTTCATAGCTGAGGATGAGGAAGGTGTACCGGGAGAAGACTACGGAACCGACTCTGATGCATCAAGGGAGCCAGAACAGGTATTTTTCAAAGAACCCATAATATTATGTCATTTACGAACGTAGTATATTGAAAGTTAGGATAGTGTAATTTATAATATTTTGTTTTTACATTTTGAAATCATAGGTTGTCAGAATAGATTTTTCTATTGCTTTCCACTATGATAGGGTGTGAAGTGATCGAAGAGAAATGCTTGATTGGGCTAGACAAATTGCAATTTCGAAGAATTTTGTACTAGTCATAAAAACCTCAAACCCAAACAGGGTCATACTCACTTGTGACCTAGCCGGTAGATATAGATGTGGCAAGAGGGTGTTGTCCAGAATGGAAAATAGGAGCATTTATAAGCCACTTACCGATACTGCGACTAGGACGTGTGGATGTCCGTTTGAATTGAATGGGGTCCGTCTCAAGGGAAAAAATGGATGGGTCTTAACGGTGAAGTGCGGACAACACAATCATCGCCTCCCCACTAGTTTGTTAGCTCATCCATATGCGGGCCGATTGACAGCTGAGCAGAAGGAGTTTGTGAAAGGGAAGTTCCTATATCTAGCCACCCCGAAGATGATACTTGAAGAGTTGAGGTCAAGGTACCCGGGAAATGTGACCTCAATTAGACAAATCTACAATATGAGGGATAAGTTACTTCTTGAGGATTGCGGAGAATTGGCGGTGACACAATGGTCTTTGAAGTTCTTGAAAGACCGAGGATACATTGTCCATCCAAGACGAGTAAGGGGTTCTAATGTTATGAATGCCTTGTTTTTTGTGCACCCCACAAGTCTGCGCATGCTGAAGATGTTTCCCTATGTCGTCATTATGGACTCCACATACAAGACCAATAGGTATGTTATTTTAATATGTAATCGACTTGATTAGTATGTTTCCAGTATAAGTGTTTAAAACAACTTGTTGTGCTAGGTACGACATGCCTTTATTGGAGATGGTTGGCTTCACTTGCACCGGAAATACATTCAGCATCGGGTTTGCATTTATTTCAAACAAAGATGTCGCTAGTTATAGGTGGGTGTTAACTCAATTGAAAGGCGTGTACGATGAGCTTGGAGTCCAGGTCAATGCAATTATGACAGATCACGAGCAGGCTCTAATCAAGGCGATAAGTCAAGTTTTCGGGGACGGAGTCCAACATTTGTTGTGTTGGGTGCACATCAGACACAAAATTATTGCGTACGGCCTAAAGGTGTTTGCGAACGCTGAAAAACCACATGAGTTGTTACGCGGGTTTGCAAACGCTTGTTGGGCGCTCTTTTCGTCCACCACAGAGGCGACATTTGAAGAAAGGTATGTAGAATTGAAGAGAAGATGGCGACTGACGCTTATTGCATATGTGGAGAAGGTGTGGCTTAATCCATTCAAGAAGAACATAGTTCGTGGTTGGACGGATCATACACTCTACTTTCAGACGAGAACCACCAATAGGTAATTTCATTTTTAGCATTTGAATTTAGTTTGAATATTAGAAAGTGTATTCGTTTAATACTTGAACTTTGACATGTGTTTTTTAGGGTCGAAGGGATGCACGATGTGCTGAAAAAGATATTGGATTCATCTCGAGGAGGCTTCAACACCGTGATACTAAGGATTCACATCCAGATGCAATCTCAAACCAACACTTTGAGAACAGCCATTGAGAGAACCAGAATACACAAACCAACAAAATACAAACTACTGGCGAAAAAGTTCAAAGCGCTGTTTCGTCCTATACGCGGACACGTTTCAAGGCAATGCCTAGGTAAGTTGTTAGACATGTATTATGATATAGCAATTGAGTTGACGCAGGGTACACTCGATATGGAGTGCCACGACTACTTTTGGAGGGAATGTCACGGTCTTCCATGCAAGCATCGAGTTGCACACGCTATCATAACTAAAGTACCCATCGATCTGGAGGAGATACATCCTTTTTGGAAACAGATCGAATGGGATGACCTTAGCGATGACAACGATCTTGCCCTTGCATGCGTACCCTTGACCATTCAAGACCCCACGTGGGACGAAATGGTGGCAAAAAGAAATAGCGGTCAGATGCGTAGAGACCAGTATTTGCATATCACATCAGCGTTCAAAGATTCAGAGCATCCTGAAGACACAAACCTTATTGAGCCCATACCTTACGAGACGCCAGATGGAGCCAACAAGTATTCAACCTCCCGGGAGAAAACACACCTTGAGCACGTAATGGAAGAGTACGAGAGGGAGCAACAAAGACGGAAAGACAACGACAGTCGGAGCAAAGCAAATACATCGGCGCCATCCCGACCACGCGGACGACCTAAAGGATCTAGGAATAAGAAACGGAACAGAGCTGGAGTTGATACGCCTTCGGTTGCGACCGCGCCTCCTAGCACCGCTACCCCGCCGCTGGAAGCCACCGTGGCCCCCCTACGAGCGTCAAATGGCGCGGGGTTAACTTTGGCATCGGTAATGTGGATAGTTTTGTCTTTCCATTCATTGATGATGCTAGAGACGTGATGGGAGACGGTCATTGTGGTTTTCGGTCACTTGCTTGCGTATTGAGGAGGCAAGAGGATGAGTATTACAGTATTCAATGGGAGCTTCAGGCAGAATTGATGCGGAACAGAGATATGTATGAAGTCTTGTTCACTAGGGGCCTTACACCATTTGCTAAGTTCTTGAAGCACACCGACCATGTGGAGTCTCCTTGCTCGAACGAATACTGGCTAGATATGCCGCTACACGACCTTGTGTTTTCTACCTTTTATCAAGTGCCACTTGTGATGTTATCGAGGGATCGAGGCTCCCACACGTGTTTACCATTGCGGATTTTTGGTAACAATCAAGGACATGGGATACCGCCACGAATCGTTGCTATCGCCCACGTTGGTCAACGGGACCACTTTATACCGGTGAGACATTTGTAATCACTTTTTTTACGTTTTTTGTTTTTGTACATTTTCCTTTCGTGCATGTGACATAACATTTCTTTTCAGGTATGGCTTACGGGGAACGCGCCTATCCCCCCACCTCCTCATGCATGGCGTCAATTTCATGACCCCATCGCCGACTACTGGCTCGAGGCTCTTACCCCGAGGATTGACCATTGGAAGTCTTGCCGAAGGGACATCGGTCGGGATCCGGAGACATTTGCTTAGGACAGTGTTGTTGCAAGAAGGGTCATCTCGCCCCACGAGAAGTGGAAGGAGTTGGTCTCTGGATACCAACGCTCCCGAAATGCAGAGATGAGAATGTGGTCCGTCGCGCCAAACTCCAAGCCAATCAGCCCGGTGAGACCGCTTCGCTGGGCGATGCCCCACCAAGACTCGGTCCTCCATGCATAAACCGTCGAAACGAGTGTAAAGGATCCAAGTTCCTAGACCACACTCTAATGACCACATTGTACTAAACAGAGGAAAATAAACGTGAGTTAGACAAACTAAGCATTGCTTTTGAAAAAAATTACATACTCGTAGTTTGGAAAAGTTTACGTACGGTACGGTCGATCCAAATCCTGCCGGCCACGTGTGTGGAATACGTCATCAACAAGCTGCCGTCAATAGGACCTCCCGGTTCGCCCTCTGCAGCGGGAGTGTCCTCAGGAGCGGCCCCTGTTGCTGGTGCAGGGGGGCCGGGGGTCCCTCTGCAGCGGGGGGAGGGGCAGGCACAGCTGCAACGGGAGGAGGGATGGGTGCTGCTGGAACGGGAGGAGATATGTGGGATGCTGGAACGGGAGGAGGGATGGGTGCTGTTGGAACGGGAGGAGGGGATGCGGATGTAAGCGGAGGAGCTGAGGGTCCCGCCACGGGTGTAGTAAGATCGGTCGAAGAAGTAGGTGGAGGACTGGAAAAGACCGGTGGCGGTGGCGGGACATGGGTCGTGGTGGGAGGTGAAATAGAGATGGTGGCCTCGGATATGTGGTAATCGTCAACCGACAAATCCTCCGTTGTACCCACGGGAGCATCAAAATGTACATCCTGCTCCGTGAAGGGCAGGTCGTCCCCTGCAACGTCATCTGGCAAGTCGTCATGCAGGAGCTCCTCTGTAAAATCAACCTCCACCTCGACGGAGGGGTCTACATCTATCTCCAATGCATGCGTCAACTTCGGATCACTAGCTATCCGCTGTTGCTCGGTAGGCGGCACTCTGGCAAGTAACGCATGTGCAATCTCGGCGCACGTGAGCTTGGGCGCCTCCTTTTTCCTCCTCTTATCGAGGAGGACGGCGCTCAAGCTAGTGTGTACCTCCTTTAGGCGACAAGTTCAAATTAAATTAGTAAGTTTTCTATTAATTTTTTTTTCTTTTATTTAGAAATTCACCCTATGAATATGCATTCAACTAATGAATTCGTCGTTTCTGTCGGAATTCAAATTCCGAACCAAAAACTCATTTATCATTACTAATTTTATTTCAGTTTTCATTACGTTTGTAATGAAAAATGAATAAAACAATAATTCAAACTGTAATTATAACTGTAATTATTTTTTTAAAGCAAGAATTCAACCTACGACTATGAATTCATATTAAGTACAAGTTCATAACTAATAATTCAAAATCTAAATATAACTCTAAATTAAGACAAATAAATTAAATAAAACAACTAACAACAACAACAAAAACTAAATAGAAATAGAAATTTTATTGTAAACAAATTATGACATTAAATATCTTACTAAATAAGCGAAATTTATTAACTCAATTATTTACGATTTTCTAACCTTCACAACAAATCTAAACCTTAACAAAAATAAGTTACAATTTAGTAAGAGTTTTTAAGATAACTTATAGTAATGTTCACTGAATTTAATTTAAATATTTCTCTATCTTAACTCTTAATCTTAACAATTTAGCTACAAATTTTAATAGTCATTTTTCAAGATAATTCTAGATAATCATGACCGAATTTTTTAAAGGATTTTCTAACGTAGTCTTAACTCTAACCTATTCCAAGTTGAAAATTTAGGGTCAAAGTTAGATTATCTTCTTATTTATCTTGAAAAAAATACTTATCTACTTAATTTAATTATTTATCAATTCTTTTAGTGTCATACAAATTACAAGTTCATAACTAATAATTCAAAATCTAAATATAACTCTAAATTAATACAAATAAATTAAATTAAAAAACTAATAACAATAATAATAACAAAAACTAAATATAACTAGGAATTTGAATAGTAAACAAATATCTTACTAAATAAGCCAAATTGATTTAACAAATTGATTTAGTCAATTATATGAACGAAAATTAATATGTAAAATTTGCTTAATAATTCATTACGAACTTTTACAAAAATATAAAATTTCGTAATGAATTTAAAACGTACCTCAGCCGTAAACGTCGCTCGGGTGCGGATCCGGCTACGAACAAAATGGGCTCCGGATGCCGTCGGAGCATCGGATGTCGCCGGAGCATCGGTTGTGGGGCCATGTGGTGGTTGTGCGGCCGGATCGGAGCCGGTGGTGGGCTTGGGTGGTCGTTGGGCGGCCGGATCGGGGCTGGTGGCGGGGCTGGGTGGTGGTTGGGAGGCCGGATCGGGCCTGGTGGCGGGGCTGGGAGGTGGTTGGGAGGGCGTAGCCAAGCTGGTGGTGGGGATGGGTGGTGGTTGGGAGGCCGGATCGGGGTGTGGAGAGGCCGACGGTCCAAGAGCGGGGTCGGTATCGGCGACCGGTGGTGCGGATTCCGTCGTTTGAGACGCCGACGGTAGGGATTTCGGGTGGTGCGATATTTTTTTGGATCGAAATGGTGTTTCGCGAATGGAGAGGACAGAGGTAGGGGACGACTGGTGCGGCGGCGCTTCGCGTAACGATTTACCCTAATACTTGCGCGCAATGGAGTTTCGAGCAAGCCCATTAAGCCGCGCGAGCCCGCAATATCGTTTCGCGCGAGCCCGCTTTGCGAGCATATTTCTGTGCGCTTTTAAAAAAAAGTGTGTGTATGTACCCCACGCTAAAAATATAGTATAAAGATAATAAGTTTATGTATGTGAATTCTTATAAAGTTGTGGACTATATCTTCTCTTGCATGTATGTTAAGAATTAGCAAAGTGTTGATTTAAAACTTGTTAACCTTCTTAGTAAAAGGATGATTAAGTTGATAAGTTTAAACTATATTAAACAAACTTAATATGTTGCATGTAAGATTAAAATGTGTTCTTATAAAGTTTTAAATGCATGCATGGCTATCTTAGATTTTAATACAATTTATAATAAGTAAATCATGGCTTGTAGGATTTTTATCAAGAGAATAGATTTTAAGTAGCCTTGCATAAAAATAATAAAGCATGTAAACCATTTATATAATTTATTTTAAAATATATATTTTTGCACGTGGATTAAAAAGGTTTTCATTTGAATAATTAAAGCCTTGCAGTTATTTTCTTAAAATAAGTATTTTTAAGTTATTAAATTCTTACAAAGTATCACTTTTAAAATAATAATAAAATAATTATTATTTTGACATTTTTCCTATCTAAATTATTAAACTAAATAATTTAGATTAGCTTACCTTCTCTTAGATAAGGAAAATAAGAGAAAGTTTGAATTAAATTAAAATAAGGATTTTAATACATGTTGTTCGTCATTCATTCGGTTAACTAGGTCGAAGTTTTCGAGCGTCGCTAAGACTTCCAATTTCCAAGTTCGTATAATCTCGAAGGAAATTTCAAGGAAAGTGGATATTCTACTTGAACCTTTCGATAAATTCGATTTTGTTAACTTTCTCGATGTTGGGAACACCTTGTTTGAAAATAAACGAACCTAGGAAATATCGATTGTTAGAAAATAACGACCCTTTGTTAGTATTACTACTATTATTATTGTTAGTAGATATATTGCTAGACTTGTTTTGTCTGGCCTTTGCTTGCTTAAAATCTCTTTTCGAGATTCGTTATGAAATTCGTAAATAGTTTAATAAGGGGTGCGGGCTCGGCCTGAACACCTCTATATATTATGTGGAGTGCTACATCTTTATGCCCTCTCCTTCTCTGACTTAAGGACCATGATCTATGTCCGCTCCTACTCGTTGGAGGGATGTCTACACCCTAGCTAGGTGTCGGAACTTCGTCCCCTTTTAAGTAGACTCGGCTCTTTCATAGCCTCCACACCATTTAAAATTCATTAACGCTAAGTAAAGTTTTGACATGTAATAAAGATAAGTGCCCATGCACATTAAAAGACATCAAAATTGGACCCGTCTTAAAAGATCGATCCGGCTCTCGGTCTGCAAGGGCGCGAAAGGTTTTCCATAAACTTGTGTGAAGTTAAAATGTTCCCAACATAAATTATATTCTAAGACGTTCTACAATCTCGTAGTTCGTTCTTTTCGGTTTAGAGTTATCTCATCTCGAGATTTACTCATTTTCGTCCTTAACAACTCCACATAAAGTTTACATATCTCGAAACACATCTCGAATACCTCTTTAATAATTTCGTTACATTACCAAACTACCTTAAGGATGTCCTTTCTCTCTTGCTTAGTCTCCTTAGACTAATTCCGTTTTTCCGCATTTCTGCCTGGCATTTATCGCCATTCGCGCCAAATGCTAGACTCTAGGAAACCTCCACCGAAGGCATAAAGACGAAGATCGATCAAGTGAAGGAAGGAAGGTCGGATTCTCTTAAGGATGGTTTTAGTTCATTCTCGAGTTACACTACATTTTTATGAACAATGTTTGATTATATTCTGCTGCCTAAGAACTCTTACTTGCCAGGTTTTGTTGAACTAAGTTAAAGTATGTAATGAATACTTCTACAAGTCTCATATATGATCAACTCTTTTATATGTAATAACTTTATAATTTTGCATGTTTTTTTAACTTAATACCTTATAAAGCCTTGGGTGACTTTGGATGGTAAAATCCGAGGTCACTGGCGGTAAGACCTATCGTTGCAAAATAGGGGTGTTACACTGTCAAAGAGAGACAACAGTTCGAATCGATCTTTCCTGATGACAAGTCTACACTCAAGAAGCCTTCTCTGGTGGACGAGATCTCTCACGTCACCAAAGAGATAGACAAAGTAGAGGTTGCGAAAGACATGCAAGCTTTCGAGAATGTCTCGAAGGAGTAGGATGTCCCCTTTGTTGTCTTTCTTCTTTTTCTAAGAACAAGTATTTTGGTACCCCCGGTGTGTGGGGGTTAAACAATTATCTTTTGGGCCGCTTGTATTGTAGGGCCTTATGTTTCGGGGCAAACACTTTTTTACCTCTTAGTGTTATAACTAAGAGTATTTTGTGAATGCTTTATGTTTGCATAGTATGTTGTTTATCTATGTGTTTTTTTTGCAGGTCGTACAAGATTGAACGAAGGAGTCACATGATGGAGATCAACGCGTTTGAACAGAAGGCTACTAATAATGTTTAATCAAGTTTGATTGTATTAGCTCTTTGTAATAGATTCTAAGAGAGAGAGATGGGTAATGAGATTTAACTTTGAAATATAATGTACTCATGTTTATTGATAATAAAGCTTGGACCGATTACACACATGTCTCCTTCATGTTAGACTCCTCTTGCTCTAGAGTCGTTAACGTGTTTCTCGTCTCTTGCATCTTGTGACTAGTCGTTGTGTGCATATTGTAGCCTGATTGTAAGGCAAGGGCCCATGTTTTGGCCTGTAACATCACAAGGCGTCCCTTGTTAGTTTTGTAATGTCGTTGTTGTTCCATGTGTGTAAGGCAAAACAATGCAAATGAATTTGATAAGCAAAATCTAGTAATAGATGAATACCTTGTGGTAACTTGTTTGGTTTTGTCAAAAATGAGAGTTTCAAATTCGTCGCATTCCAACTCCTTGGGAATATTTTTCCATCGTGGGAAATTAACTCGTAGGCCCCTTACCCGACGACTTTTGTGATCTGATAAGGTCCTTCCCAATTAGCTCCGAGCTTGCCAGCATTCAATTCTTGGGTATTTTGGAAGACCTTCCTTAGTACCAAATCACCTACTTGAAACACCTTTGCTTTAACGTGTTTATTGTAACTCCGAGTCACCCTTTGCCTATATACCGCCATACGAACAGATGCTTCATCTCGTAACTCATCAACCATATCCAAGTGGTGAAACAAGTTCTCTCGATTAGACTCCTCAGTGGTAAGACCGTATCGGGTTGTAGGCAGAGTTATTTCAACTGGTAACACAGCTTCGCATCCATACACCAACGAGAAAGGCGTATGCCCAGTAGCAGTTTTTGGAGTCGTCTAATCTGACCATAGAATAAGGGGTAACTCGTCTGCCCATTTCCCTTTAGCTTCTTTAAGGCGTTTCTTCAAGTTGTTCATGATCACCTTGTTACTTGCTTCTGCTTGACCATTGGCGTGAGGATATCGCAAAGTAGACATCACTAAATGAATATTGTATTGTTGGCAAAAAGATCTTGTTTTCTCACTAATGAACTAAGAGTCGTTGTCACAGACTATGGTTGATGGCACACCGAATTTGTTGAGGATGTTCCTCTTGATAAAAGAAATGACATGTACGTCTTTTACTTCTTTGAAGGCTTCGGCTTCGATCCATTTGGAGAAGTAGTCAGTCATGGCCAATATGTAAACATGTTGTCCCGAAGCTGGAGGAAGTTTTCCCACAATGTCCATCCCCCATTTCATGAATGGCCAAGGGGATGTTATAGGATGTAGTAATTCCGGCGGTTGATGTGGAATCGGTACATGACGCTGGCACGCGTCACACCTTCGAGGAAACTCAGCTGCGTCTTTGTTCATGGTAGGTCAATAGTAGCTCATCCTGCTTGCTTTCTTTGCCAAGTTGTGACCCCTAGTATGGTTCCTGATGTGAGCCCCTCACTGACGACGAGCCAAGAAGAGGAAGATTTATCTGTGCGCTTCGACGGACCCATTACTCGATCCCGGACTCCTGCCATAGGCCACCATGACCACTATCCTTTATTGCTATTTTTAGTATTTGTTTCCTTCCTAAGACATTCTTTAAGTGTTTCTTGTTTTAGTAAGTTGGTTAATGGGCCTTTGGGGCGTTGGGCCTAGCTTGCATGATAGCCCTAGTTTTGGAGCTCCTCTATATAAAGGAGCATCCTCTCATGTATTTCCCTACGTTTTGATTAATAAACTGAATTGCTGTCGAGTTTTCTCTAGGAGGTTCTTCTTAAGGAGTCACAAACTATTCTCTTCTCAATCACATATTCTCCTAGTTTAGGTCATACTAGACCCCCTTCTCAATCCTTTCACTTCATTCTCATCCAAGTCTAGACGTTTTTGCCTCAAATCTATTGCTTATTTGGTAACGAAGACCTAATACGAGTCCACGACAAGATCCTCGTGTGAATCCTCCAATGGGGTTCACATCAACTGGCATCAGAGCCGGCGGATTGCGTAAGTCTTTCTCACCCTTTTACTCGTTTTTGCACGAATTTTTTTCTTTTCTATCCGTTTTTTCATTAAGCTTCTGCCATCTCTACCATCATCCATTAGTTCCATTGTTTTTGTTTCAAAAAAATAAAAATCAAGAAAAAATAACAAAAAATTGCCTTTACCCTACGACTTGCACTTGCTTTCGGTTCATTTGCTTGAGTTTCAAGTCATTGCTTACTTCATTCTTGCATTTTTGGATCCATTGAGTTGGTGTGCGTCGTCCATTATTGTGTTTGTCCGAGATTTGGCTCGTTTTGGCCATATCTCGTTGTGGTTATTGAGAGCAAGAATCTAGGAGGATAAAATCCACAAGATCTTGTTAGTTGCCGATTTTATTTTTAAAAAAATATTTGGAAGATAATAGCCAAAATAAGGTAATATCTTTCCAATTAAAAAAAAAGATCTCAAAGATCTCGTAGGATACACAAGCCAAAATAAGGCAAGTGTCCCATAAAAGATTCGACCCTCTCTCTCTCTCATATATTGCCATATCTTTTTATTTTGATTTGCATATCTTCTTTGATTGCATATCTTATTTGTTTCTATATTGTTAAGACACAATCTCGCCTAATTCTCTAAGGCCGAGATCTCTCAAACTTGCTTTCCTTTTCTATCTTGCGTGCCAAGGCTAACCCTAGGCGACACCTCTCTCTCTCTCTCTCTCTCTTTCTTGTCTTGCTTGCTTTGTTTGCTTGTGTGTTCGTGCTTTTGCTTGTGCCTTTCTTGTGTAAGTCGAGACTTTAAGCCTCCCCGACCCTTTCAAGCCCCTTCTTTCGTGCAATTAAGGGTACTTGGGTGGTGAGTCTTACAAAGTCTTGCCTTTATGTTTGCTTGTTTTCTTTGGGACTTGTTACTTGTAATGTCTATGGTGCAAATAGGTGACATTAGCATGGAAGAAGACGAGCATTCAAACCAACAACAACATACCAACCAACAACAACACAACACTCAACAACAACAATTGTCGGCGCTCCAACCGGGCCTCTTGACGACGCTCGGCGCGACGCAACCCGGCGCCGTGCCCACGGAGGGCCTCGCAGCTTTGGAGGCACGCTTCTCCAACATTGAGCACCTCCTATCTAGGTTTTTGGATCAACAACCTCCAGCCGTGACGATCCATACGCAGCCCCCGAATCCGAGCGTAACGCCACGTGGCGTCTCGGTTCTGAGGGCTGCGGCACAAGAAAAGGCCAAGGGCCCGATGGTTGAACCGTCTAGCCAACATGGAATCCAAAGGTTGGAATCCATGAAGGAGAGTCAGCCGACTCATCAAGGCCAAGACGTACATGAGGTTCATGACGTTCATTCTGATGAGGAGTACGACTCCGAGGAGTGGCGACATCAACAGGCAAAGAAAAAGAAAAAGGCGGTCACCCCGACGCCTAAGAAAAAGAACAACAAAGGTCGTGATGACTTTGATATCGACGACTATCGGGGTTATCAAAGTCCAACAACTCCACATTCGGAATCGGAGGACTCTATGACGGGGTACGAGGAAGATTCCGAGGAGGAATTTGACCACCCTCCGGTCCATTATTCGAAGGAGTTGATAGATTGGGATTGGGATTAGATTCCGATACCCAAATTGCCCGAGAACCGCCCGGAGTATGATCGACTTGAATGTCGTGACAACCGCGATCGGCCTCACCGCAATGGGGATCGGCGCGGCCATGACCGAAATCGAGAGGACAAGCGTCGCCCTCGGCGCGACGGAGAAGACGAGCCAAGAGATGATGGTGACGGGCCAGGCCGAGGGCCTCCCTGAGGCAACCGACGCCATCGCACACCTCCTCCGTGTGCCAATCGGCGCGCCGACAACGAATGTCCGGCACATGTATCATGCTGCGACGTCAAGGTAAAATTTGAGGATTTTTTCGGTAATTACAATCCTGCCGAATTTATTTATTGGTTACAAGGTATCGAACACGTCCTCAAACATTGCCATTACGAGGAGCACGAGAAATTCGAGGTGGTGACCCTTCATTTCAAGGGGGGCGCTCATATGTGGTGGAACCGATTCAAAGCGGATCGGGCCCGAAAGGGTAAAGCCGCCATTACCGAGTGGAACCAACTTATTTTCATAATGAAGCGGAAATTCATACCCCCCGACTACAAGGAGAAAGTCCGGATTTTGATCCAAGACGCTCATCAAGGATCCATGACTCCGGAGGAGTTCTTTGCCTACTTAGAAGATCTATTATTCAAAGCCGGCATAAGCGCTTCACCGGGGGCGTTGCGATCTCGCTTAGTGGTGGGACTCCACCAATGGATTCGTGATCGTTTGGTTGTCTTACCAATTAAGGACTTGGGACGGTTAATACACACGGCCATGGAGTTGTACATGCAGTTTAAGAGGCCGAAATCGTCCAATTTTCCAAGGTATGGCTCTAATTCTAGTCCTTCCATTTTTGGTACTAAACCGGTTTCTTCTCCTTCTTTTTCTAAACCCAAGGTAGGTACCTTGGAACGGACTTCAAGGGCCCCTTCGGTTAGACAAAACCTTGACAAGGTCGCCCCTACCCCACAAACAAGGACTCGAGACATCGAGTGCTATCAATGTGGTGGACGGGGCCACCTCAAACGTGATTGTCCAAACACGAAGCGCGTGTTGTTTTCGGCTCAATCGATGGCGTATGAAAGCGTTGACGAGTCTGAGTCGGAAGAAGAAAACGAGGCACCACTTGAAGATGGTGCGTATTGCGTGCCCTCGGATATTAGCGCCGACGTCGACAAGCTCTTGCTCGTGACACGCCGAGCACTTAGCGTCAAGGAGGTCGTGCCAACCGATCAACGTGAAAATATTTTCCGTACTCGTTGTTTGGTACAAAACGTTTCCTTGTCCGTCATCATAGATTCTGGTAGTTGCGGAAACTTTTTGTCCAGGAAAGTTGTCACTCATTTCGATTTGGCACAATTGGAGCATCCGAGGCCTTACAAGCTCGCTTGGATCTCTAATGAGGGCGATCATTGGATCACCAAACAGGTACGACTTTCTTTTTCTATTGGCATCTACTCAGATTCTATTTTATTTGATGTCACTGACATGGATGCCACACATGTTCTCCTTGGTCGTCCATGGCAGTTTGACCGTCACGTGATTTACGATGGCCGGTTGAACACTTACATGTTCAATTACCATGGTAAATGCGTGACCATCTTACCTATGTCTCCTAGTGAAGCTATACAAGATGAAGTCGAAAGGCAACAAGCTAAGGCTAGAGAGACCGCCACGGCCACGCCTACGCCAAATGATGCTTCCAACGACGTTTCTGGCCATGGTGACAATTCTGTCGTCGTTTCTGGATCACATAGTCCAGATTCTAGAAAAATGGGAGTTCCAACTAGGAGCGCCAAGCAAAGGTGAAAAACGAGCCGCGGACGCCGAGTGACAAGCCAGCTGCACGCCGCAACGCGCCAGCGTTGATACCACACGGTGCCGGTTCGACACCGAGCATTTCCAGTGGCGCATCCAGTCCAAATCTCCACCACTAGCATGGTTCTGTGGGCCAGAACAGTGGCGCCCATGGCAAGTCTCAGAGCCAAGAGGGCGTCGAGCCGCCCTTGCTCGGAACGGTCCAAGACCGCTTGCTTCTATGCCGGCTCCGCGACGTCGTCAAAACCATCGAGGGGTGTTTTTCTTGCTTTCTTTTGTGTCCTTTGCTTTAAATTACCATTGATAAGACACATGAGCTACCCCCTCTATCTCTTCTCTTTTATAGGAGTTTGCGGACATTATGACAGCCGAGCTCCCCGACGGGTTACCACCTATTCGGGGGATCGAGCATCGCATAGATCTCATTCCCGGCGCTTCATTGCCAAACCGCATTGCATATAGGGCGTTTCCCAAGGAGACTCAAGAGCTACATCGCCAAGTCCAATCTCTTTTGGACAAGGGCTATGTTCGAGAGTCCCTTAGTCTATGTGCGGTTCCGGTTATATTGGTGCCAAAGAAAGATGGTTCGTGGAGGATGTGCGTGGATTGACGTTCCATCAACCAAATCACCATTAAATACCGTCACCCGATTCCCCGTTTAGACGAGATGCTGGACGGGATGCATGGAGTCGTTTTATTTTCGAAGATCGATTTGCGGAGCGGCTACCACCAGATTCGGATGCAAAAAGGGGATGAAAGGAAGACGACTTTTAAGACCAAACACGGTCTCTACGAGTGATTGTTGATGCCGTTTGGTCTTACTAACGCTCCTTCTACTTTTATGAGATTAATGAACTTTGTTTTATGTAAATTTTTGGGACTTTTTGTCGCCGTGTATTTTGACTACATTTTAGTTTATAGTAGAACTTTGGACTCTCACGCGGGGCACCTTAGGCAGGTGTTAGATTGCCTCCGCGAACATTCTTTGTATGTAAACTTAGACAAGTGTGTGTTTTGTTCGGATACGACAAATTTTCATGGCTTCGTCGTATCCAAGGATGGCCTACGAGTGGATTCTGACAAAATTCGGGCCATCCGTGAGTGGCCAACTCCCACGAGTGGGTTCGTTCCTTTTCGGGGCTTGCGGGGTTTTATAGGGGATTTGTCAAGGACTTCAGTTCTATCGTCGGGTCACTACATTCTTTGACCAAGAAGGCAGCCACAATAAAGTGGATGCCGCACCATGAGGCCGCTTTCGAGGCCTTAAAAGATGCTTTGTGCCAAGCCTCAGTCCTGCAATTGTCGGACTTTTCAAAGTGCTTCAAGATCGAGTGCGATGCTTCCGATTATGGTATTGGCGGCATACTCCTTCAAGAGCAAAGGCCTATCGCATATTTTAGCGAAAATCTAGCTGGGGATACTGTATATTATCCGACCTATGATAAAGAGCTCTACGCTCTTATTCGGGTCTTAAAGACGTGGCAACATTATCTCTGGTCAAGCAAGTTCGTAATTCATACGGATCACGCGACCTTGGCCTATCTTAAGAGTCAAACGACTCTAAATAGGCACCACGCACGCTGGGTCGAGTTTATGGAGACGTTTCCTTACGTTATTGCTCATAAAAATGGAAAAGAGAATGTCGTCGCAGACGCTCTCTCTCGCAGGTATATACTTTTAACCCAGCTTCATTCTAAGTTGCTCGGGTTTGCTTTGATTAAAGAACTGTACGCCTCAGATATGTACTTTTCTTCGATCATTGACCTCGAGCGCTCTCGCGTCCATGAGTCTTATTTTTTGGACAACGGATATCTATACCGCGCTGTAAAGCTTTGCATTCTGGCATCCTTGGTTAGACATTTATTGCTTAAAGAAGCTCATGACGGCCGAGCCATTTTGGCATAGCCAAAACATTGGCAGCACTCCGTGAACATTTCTTCTGGCCACACATGGCAAGAGATGTCAACAAGTACTGTCAGGGTTGTGTGCCATGTCATATTGCCAAGTCTCGGTCTCAACCAAATGGGCTTTACACGCCTCTACCGATATCGGACGCCCCGTGGGAAGATCTATCCATGGAATTTATCACGAGCCTCCCAACGTCGAGGCGTGGCAAAGATTCCATTTTCGTAGTCGTGGACCGGTTCTCCAAGATGGCCCACTTTATTGCATGTAAGGGAACTAATAACGCGGTGGAAATCGTGAATTTATTTTTCGAACATGTAGTAAAGCTCCACGGTATTCCTAAAACTATTGTTAGTGATAGGGATACCAAATTCTTTAGCCATTTCTGGAGAATGCTTTGGGGGAAGTTAGGTACACGACTCCTGTTTTCAACTGCTTATCACCCCCAGACCGATGGTCAGACTGAGGTGACCAATCTGACCTTGGGCATTCTTCTTCGGACGACGCTCAAGGCAAACCCACGTCGGTGGGTGGACTTACTTTGCCATGTTGAGTTTGCATATAACAGGTCCTTTCACTTTGCGACGAAGAGGACGCCTTTCGAGGTGGTCTACGGGCGTAACCCTTGCACGCCCATGGATTTGGTGCCGCTGCCATACAAGCCGGGCGAGCACGTCAATGCGTCCAACCGCGTCGACCATGTCCGCTGCCTACATGAGCGCACGAAGGCGTAGCTGTTGAAGGCCTCAGATCAATACACCGCTCAACGCAACAAGGGGTGACACACGTTGATCTTTGAGCCAGGAGATTTGGTGTGGCTTCACCTTAGCAAGGATCGTTTTCCCAATGCTAGGAAGACGAAGTTGTACCTTAGAGGAGATGCACCCTTCAAGGTCCTTCAGCACATCAACAACGACTCCTATGTCCTCAACCTCCCGGGTAAATACAATGTTCACGCTTCCTTTAATGTCTCGGTTCTCTCTCCTTACATAGATCCCGAGTATCATGATGAGGAAAAGGGGACATTTCCCACCCAAGGGGGGCTGATGTGAGCCCCTCACTGACAGCGAGCCAAGAAGAGGAAGATTTGTCCGTGCGCTCCGACGGACCCATTACTCGAGCTCGGACCCGTGCCATAGCTCGAGCCACGGCGTCCCTCATCATGCTTGCCTACGCAAGCCACGACGCATCCACCGACGCGCCCCTCTTCAAGTGCCTCACCATCATCGGAGTTGCGCCGCTCCTCAGCGTCGACGCCTCGCACCACGGTGTCGAGGACCTCGCATCCAGGGTCGTGCCAGCCACGCCCGGTACCAAGTTTCATGCCTCGGTACCAGCCTGCATGTCCACATCGGGCCAACCCGGCGTCACGACATGAGGTTTGCGTACGCCGCGCACCTCGGCCTTGTCGTGCCACACCTAGTGTGTCGCGACATGTCTTGTGTGCACCGTGTGCCTTGGATGTGTCGTGCCACACCTAGTGTGTCGCGACATGCCTTGCGCTAGCGCGCCATAGCCTTGTCACGGCCTTGTCGCGACACTCGCGACTAGGCCACCGTGACCACTATCCTTTATTGCTATTTTTAGTATTTGTTTCCCTTCCTAAGACATTCTTTAAGTGTTTCTTGTTTTAGTAAGTTGGTTAATGGGCCTTTGGGGTGTTAGGCCTAGCTTGCATGTTAGCCCTAGCCACTCTTTGTAACCCTAACCCTAGTTTTGGAGCTCCTCTATATAGAGGAGCCTCCTCTCATGTATTTCCTTACGCTTTGATTAATATATTGAATTGTTGTCGAGTTTTCTCCATGAAGTTGTTCTTAAGGCGTCACAAACTATTCTCTTCTCAATCCCATATTCTCCTGGTTTAGGTCATACTAGACCCCCTTCTCAATCCTTTCACTTCATTCTCATCCAAGTCTAGGCGTTTTTGCCTCAAATCTATCGGTTACTTGGTGACGAAGACCCAATACGAGTCCACGACAAGATCCTCGTGTGAATCCTACAATGGGGTTCACACCAGTTCCCACATTCTCCATCATGAATGTCTTGTAACACCTTCTATACTTCTTCTTCTTTCACACATCGTGTGTATAATCCTGAAGACATCCACTTGAACAAGATGTTATCCTTAATAGCGAAAGTAGAAGCCTTTACCTTAAGTCGTCGAGCTTCTTCTTTGTCATCAGGTAAGATCTCATCTCCTAACCACTTCAGGTAAGGTGTTACCCATGATGTAGCTATATCGGTGTCTCGAACCTCGAACACTTCTATCTCTTTTGTTATAGAAGGTGCGTCCAAGTGCACAAATGGTATCCTATCGTACTCTCTCGGATCCATCGCGGATCCAAGATTTGCTAGAGCGTCTACTTGCGCATTGGCATCTCGAGGCACTTGTTTTATTTCAAAATGCTTAAAGCCTTTGATAATTCCTTGGACTTTCTCCAAATACGCCTTCATTTTTGAATCTGTGGCAACATATGAATTCGTGACTTGATTAACAATGAGTAATGAATCACATATTACCTCGATCTCCTACACATTCAATTCTTTGGCAATGATTAATCCCGCGATGAGTGCCTCATATTCTGTTTCATTGTTTGTAGCTTTGAACGTGCAACAAATAGCTTGGACTATCCTACCCCCTGTGGCAATTTCAAGACTAACCCCCATCCTACGTCTACTTGATTCGACGCTCCATCTGTATGCATCAACCACTTGCCGATACTTATTGATTTTTCAACTTGTAACACCTCCTGATCTTCCTCTTCTGGTAGGGTAGGAGTGAAGTCTTCCACAAAATCCGCCAAAGCTCAAGACTTCATTACTATTTGTGGCTCGTAAGTGATGTCGTACCCATTTAGGTGAATTAACCACCTTACCAGGTGGCCTAATAGTTCTGGGTTTGACATAACACTCCTCCTTGGAAAATTAGTCCTCACGGTAATAGAATGACTTTCGAAATAAGGACGTAATTTAATGGAAGCCATTAATAGAGATAATACGAGTTTTTCTACGGGTGAATACTGGTTTCTGCATCTCGTGGGGTTTTACTAATGTAGTAAATGGGCAACCGGTTCCCATCCTCGTCTCGAATAGAGACTTCGCTCACGGCTACATTCGTTACCACCAAATAGACGTATAACATTGCTCATGGCTTGGGCTTGGACAATATTTGCGGCTGAGATAGGTACCTCTTTAGCTCCGAGAAAGCTTCTGAATGCGCTTCTGTCCATTCAAACGACTTGTTTTTCTTTAGAATGTCGTAGAACAACTTGTTTCTGTTTGACGGTTTGGATATAAACCAGTTTGAGTGCAGCTACTCGTCCTGTCAGCTTCTAGACGTCTTTGACGCATCGCGGTGATTGTAACTCCATAATTGCTTTAACTTGGTCTGGACTTGCCTCAATTCCCCTTTGCGTCACTATGTATCCAAGGAATTTGCCTGATTTAACTATAAAAGAACATTTGGTTGGATTCAACTTCATCTGATAGCTCCGCAAAATCTGGAAGGCGTCCTCTAAGTGTCGGATGTGATCATCAACTTTCAAATATTTGACTAACATGTCGTCGATGTACACCAATCTCTGGTAAGTAGCACCTGCGTTTTTAATCCAAAAGGCATAACTTTGTAGCAATAAGTCCCTTGATTTGTCACGAATGCGATTTTTTCTTGGTCGTCAAGGTGCATCATTATTTGATATTATCCACTGAACACGTCCATGAAAGTCAAGATTTCATGTCCCGCTGTTGCAACCACAATTGTGTCGATATGAGGCAATGTGAACGAATCTTTGGGACACGCTTTGTTCAAATCGATAAAGTCGACGCTAACGCGCCACTTCCCATTCTTTTTCTTTACGACCACCATATTCGCCAACCAATCGGGATATTTTAGCTCCCTAATTTTACCAGACTCAAGCAAAGATTTTACCTCATCTTTCATTACCTAATTGCGTTATGGTACAAACTTACGCCTTATCTGTTTGATTGATGGAACTTTCGGGTTGACATTGAGTGCATGTGTGATCACGTCAAGGCTAATTCCTACCATATCTTCATTCGAACATGCAAAACAATCATTGTAAGACCGTAAGAACCCAACTAACTATTCCCACAAGGTTGGCTCTAGATCCGCTCCAATTTGGATCTTTTTGGATGGGTCAAGTGGGTCAAGGGCGACTTCTTCGAGCTCGGGTGTTTCGGGCTTCACGTAGTAAGTTGGAGTCTTGCACTATGCTGACGACTTCTTCTCTATTTCGTTGAGCATTGGAAGTCGTCGCTCTCATAGTCACTGAGTAGCATTCCCTTGCTACCTTTTGCTCCCCTTTGATTTCTTGTATCCCCCACGACGATGGGAACTTCACGCATTGATGATAAGTTGAGGGGATTGCCTTCATCCCATGGATCCAAGGCCTGCCCGAAATAACATTAAATGGTCAAGGACAATCGAGTACTTGAAATTTCACTTGATAGTTCACCCCACACGCGATGGTGGGCAACGAAATTTCTCTCAGTGTGTTGCGTAATTTGCTGCTGAATCCTACCAACATCGTAGACTTTTTAGTGATGTCGTCCAGACCTACCTATGCTGTATAAGGCATCCAACATGAGTAAATTATTAGAACTTCCATTATCAATCAAAACTCGTTTAACAAGAAAGTTTGCAATTGTTAACGAAATAATCAAACAGTCATGATGGACTTCTTCTTCCTCGATGTCATCGAAGGAGATGGGCATCACGGCATGGCCCCTTCGGACAGAGATTTTGGGCTCCTCCCTCCGAGTACTCCTTGCAATTCTCTTAGCTGAAGAATAAGTCACACCATAAACCTCGGAACCCCCGGTGATGATGTTAATTACCCCTGTATGCTTGGGTGGTAGTGGTGGAGGACTGGCTTTTCCTTTGTTGCGCTCTAGCTACTCCCTCGCTCATTTTGATATCAAGTCCTTGAGATACCCCCTGCGTAGCAATTCACTTACCTCCTTCCGCAGCGCGATACATTCGTCCGTCCTATGCCCATGGTCTAAGTGGAAATCACACCATTTAGATTTGTCCTTCTGGTATGAAGGTTTGTTACTCTTTCTTGGCCACTTGATAGTATCCCCCATGTTGTTGAGAGTTCAGACCACTTTTGTCGCATCTACCCAAAAGTTATAGTGTGACAACCTTGGAGGTAACCTTGGGTCTTCATATCGTTCGTATGCCTTGGAAGATGTCGTGTTCACAGTTGGTTTGGCGGGAGAAGAGTTTGGGTATGGAACATATCTGGTTTCTCGTCGTCCTTGTCAGCGTTCTGGTCGGTGAGGACTAGTGATCTTGTTGGATTCTTCCAATCGTACGTGTGCTAACGCCTTCACTTGCACCTCATCAAAATTCGAGTAAGCATATTTAGTCAATTCACGGTAAAGATCGGGATTACCAATTGAGATGCCTCTTTGAAATGCTTCGACGGTTGTGGCAGCGTCGCATCCTTCTATAGTGACCAGCTCCTCATTGTACCTGTTTAAGAAGGCTTTCAAAGATTCGTCAGTCTTTTGGACCAAGCGGTACAAATCGCTAGAACGTTTCTTAGCGTGTCGCCTACTTGCAAACATGCCCCTGAACTTATCAACCAACTCAGCAAAGGATGAGATACTTCCAAGAGGTAAGTGTGAATGCCAATTAAGTACTGGACCAAATAACGTGTTACCAAACCGCCGACACATAACAATCTCCTTCATATCAAAAGGGTCTGTGCTAAATTCATGGCTTGTTTAAATGCAGCTATGTGTTGATCTGGATCCGTAACCCCTTCGTACTTAGGTGCATCGGTGATGCGACGTTGCCTAGGCTCGGACCCGATTCCGGCCAGCCCGGGACTCCCTAGGCCTTGGCGACCCCTTGGTGTAGGACTTAGTCATATTTTATGTATTTCCCTATTTTAGCATATTTCCATTTATGTCTTTTAGTTGTTGCTATTTTTAGTATTACTATTTATGTTTTATGGGCTTTTGGACATTGAGCCTTGCTTGCATGCAAACCCTAGTCCATTAAGCCTTGTTGCTTGTTAGGGTTTCGAGAGCCTCCTCTTTATAAGGAGCTCTCGAGCTCATTTATTATTTACGCACACTTTGGATTAGATTAATAGTTGAGGGATTCTCCTTTAACTAGTTCTAGTGCTTGCGCCATTACTTTTCAATCATTCTCAAAACTTTCGTTCTCATTGTTCTTGCAAGATCGGACCAACCAACATTGGATTCGATGCACAAAGCCTTCCGCTTCGCTCATTTTAGACCTAATACTCGTTCCACGTCAAAGATCTGTCACGTCCTTAAACAAGGTTGCATCAACTGGTATCAAAGCCTCGGGATCGTGTAAGTCTCACGTCTTATAAGTTATTTGGACTCTTGTTGCATGTATTTTTTTTTTCTTCCTTCGATCCATGCCAATTGTTCACAAAATTAAAAAAAAAATACAAAATAATGGCTAGCTAAAACCTGTTGGATAAGTAAATATTGTCCGACCTTTTTCCAAAACAAAAAAAATCTTGCCTATGTGATTTGTGGTGCGTTTGAATTCTGTTCTTGCTTGTTCATGCGATTTCAAATCTATAATTGCGTGCACGATTGACCTTGAAACTGAGATCCTTTTTCAATTTTGTGCGTGTAAAGTTCAATTAGGATAGTATCATGCACTACCGCATTTGTTTTGGTAACGAATCTCCTTGGTTTATCCGATATTTTCACCTTGCCAGATCTTTTTGTTAGACCATATTTTCTAGCGTGTAGCCTGTTATTGCCATTATAAAAAACGGCATCTGTTTCTTGCCTATTTGTATATTATGAATTCCTTCTTGCCTTATCTTGTTAGGATTCTAGACTAATTAATTGCTTGCCAATAGGGTGCCGTTTTCTTTGGCTTATCAATCGGGAACGTGATATTTTCGAGAGATGTCTACCCTTGCAATAGCGGGTACAAAGGGGGAATCATTATATTCGTCCCGCCTTTCTACTGCTATCGATTGTGGATCCCCCAGGACCTGAGTGATTCGGTCCTCCAAGGCTTTGAGGCGTTCTCGTAATTGGACTACTTCGGCATCTTCTCTAACAACACGTAAAGAATTACCGTTTACCTGATAACCAGTTACTGGTCTCCCATCATTCGGGGTTACAAGATTCGGATTGTCCATGTCCAATCGGCGAGCGACGCCGTCCACTGCTCCATTAACGCGTTGTTGGTTTGTTTCCGATTGTACCTAAGATTGAAGAAAATTGCAGTCATTATTTAAAGTTTCAATTTGTTTCTCATATACCTCGGTGAATTTGATATGAGCATTTTTCTGGTTTATCCAGATCCTTTTAAAGGGTGAGCATGGATGCGCGTAGTTCGGCGATAATATCGGAATCGACCGTTGTTGTGACACCCTTACACCCTATGACGTATACTTCGTAAAACTTATCTCTTATATAAAGAGATAATTCACAAATACCAACTATTCACGTAAGCACATAGCAGACATTAACAACCATAAAAGGTTGCACACACACATCTATATTATTACTTCTCATACTAAAACATCTATTACTCTAGCTTCTATTACAAGCCATATGTCTATGATGCAAAATGAGGAGGAGAAGGTTGCATTGAGTTTCAGACACACGCCAGTAAGTTCTAGCTGAGCCTGAAAAATTGTTTTGCGATTTGCGTGAGTCGCATACTCAGTGAATATAAACCATCATCAATTATTTCACACAGAGTCAAACATTTAGTCCATGTACATATACATACATATTATACATATGTCATATAGGAATTTACTATGCAAATGCAAATGACGATGTATCCGATTCATTATTCTGTGAACTGTTCAAGCCTGAATCTGCCCCGGATTTCCATTACCGACTCTTTTCCATATACCAACTTTTCTTTTCTTTTTCCTTTTTTTTTCCATTGCCGCCATTACCGACTTTTAGGCATCTTAGGCCTCATTTGCTCAATTACCATCTCTTAGGCATCTCAGGCCTCATGTATGACCAGTAGGTCTCTTTTGTATACAAATTCAGGGCAAGACAGTCACAGATCCTTTTAATCTCATGCAATATGCTATGCAATCAAGTGCATCCTGTAACCATATATCATATGTCATCTGTTAACATAACTTTTGTGCAAACAACTCTGGAAATTTCAGAGCTATCACATCTATCCATATAATCCATATAACACATATATCCATATAGCTCATATAGCACATATATTCATATACCTCATATACCACATATAGCGCATATATCCATATATTCATATTTCACATATAGCACATAGGGTTGAATCTTCGGTCTATACTCACCTGTTCAAGACAAATACTATAGCTCTTCCCTTTCTCTTTGACCACGATCTATGACTTGTGCTCCTATATATAATCCAGTGCAAAAACAACCTATTACTCTTACAAATTTTAACCCCAAATGCAATGAAATGCCAGAATGCATTATAACTTCTTGTGCATCTTTCCAAATCCTTTAAAACTTGACAACAATAAACTATATATATAAAAGAATATTTTTCTAGTTCAAACTTTTCTGAAAAACTTGATCAAAGGTCTCCCTAATATCATTACAAAGCAAAACCCTAAAATTACTCTGAAATCTTTTATCGAATATAAATCCGATATCGAAAACACCCTCTGATAACTATAAACCAACTGATTTCTCAATCAAAAGCAACTGTAGATCTAGATCTGGAAAAATTAGAAAAATCCGGATAAACTATTAACTAATTAAAAACTTATCAAATCACGCATGTATTTCGAGATTAAAACCCGATAGAAGAAATCTCGTACCAAAATTAAGATCAAATAACAAATCCTTCCCTTTTCCCTTCTCTTCTCTCGAACTCCTCTCTCTCTGTATATTTTCCTTAATGAATAAGAACAAATGAGAAGTATATATATTTATGATATGCATTCGGCCATTCTCAAATTGAGTCGGCAAACATTTAAAACAATTACACTTTTTACCCTCAAATCTTTTTTATATAAACTTTAACGTGAAATAATTAATAATTAATTTTTAGTTAAAAACTTTTTTAAAATATAATAAACTTAATTCAAAAATAAATATTACTTTTAAAAATTCACTATATATCATGTCAATATGCTATGCATATGCTATTACTATTATATGAATGCAGAATGACGTATGTATTTTGGTTGGGGATGTTACAGTAGTTCCTTGTTCAACGGTTGCAGAAGTGGTGGGATTTCCATTTTCGTCTCTAGAATTTAGTTCATCCCTTTCCATCCCGTTTCCAGCCTGCTGACCGTTGACTCCTTGGTTGGTTTTGTTGTTGTCGGTGTAATCGACATGGATATAGGTAGTTTGAATTCCTTCCATCTTGCGCGTAGGTAGAGTTTGTGGTTTTCGACGATTCTCCTTAGCTGAGCCCCACGGTGGGCGCCAATTGTTTTGGGCAGATTCAACACGTAAACGTGTTACCTGCTATAATGAGAGAAACTCAACCAACAAGAAGTCTAAACGCGTTAAACTCTTAAGCAAGATAGAAATCAAATAGAAATACAAAAGAAAGGAGTAAACTGCGAAAGTAAGGAGTAGCTCAATTAGATTAAAATGGCGACAAGATTGTAACAAAGCCTTGATGAATCGACAGAACGACAATCGTTCAAATAAATAACACTGGGTTTCAAAGAAAGAATATGAGATTTGCCGACTGAGAGTGCCTAGTTTCGTGTGTCTCTTCTGTTTCTGGTCGTGCTTTTATAGCCGTTCTTCATATCCTGACCGTTGTGAGCTTAATGGCTCGTGATCGGATCCCGCGAATATCGCCCATTGCCATTAATGGCGCAACCGTTAGCAGAGAATTTGCCGCGAGCCGTTGTCTCACCGTTACCTTGGTGTACGTTGGAGCTTGCAATTATGGGCTTTGTTCGTTTATGCCTTTGATCACCGGATTTGGACTTAATTTTGAGGATCCCAACAAGTAGTGCCTTTTTTCTTCTCAATTTTTAATCAATTGAATGAATATATAGTACATCCATCAATCATTATCAATAACCCAATGATAGGCATAAACTTCAACGCTAAATAAATAAAAAAGCCCTAATTCCATATTTTTCAGATTGTAAGAAGTCTTAGATCCAATTTCAACCCTTGATTTATTAAGCACTAAATCAATTCAAATAGGAAGAGCGACACTCATTAAATCAGTTATGGCCACCAAACCTTACTATGTAATGCAAAATTTTATGCTTCTGGACGAATCGCTACATAAATTAGATTCAATAAGTAGGAATTTCTTCTGGAACACGTAATATAAGTACACACCCACTATTGGGTGGGATAGAATCTGTAGATCAAAGAAAAAAGGAGGATTAGGGTTTAGAAAATCAAAACAGATGAATATGGCACTACAGATGCGTTTACTTTGGAAAATTCTTCCAGAACCTAATAATATTCCGGTTAAGATCATATCTGAAAATTATCTTAAAGAGGAGAACTTGTTTAAATACATAGAAAGCAGTAATATGTCCTGGCAGTGGTCCAAATTAATGCGCTTAAAGACCAAGTTCCTCGAAGGCCTAATATGGCAGATAGGGGATGGACGTAGTATTCGATTCTGGAAGGACCAATGGACAACGAACCTTCCCTTATTAAATGTATGCACTTTTGGTAGAAGATATAGATCTAAATGCAACTATCTCTCAGTTTATTGATGACAACAAGCAATGGAAGACTAGAGAGCTTTCTAATTGGTTACCTGATGAATGGGTAAGAAAGATCACATCGATACTAATTCCGAAAAATGAAATCCGAGATCAGTTATACTGGCACCCGAGTAAAAATGGTTGGTTTTTGACGCATTCCGCATCATCATTCATATCTCATGAACATAGTATGAGAGACTGTGAATTTGATTGGATTTGGCGATTAGATGTCATGCCAAAAGTAAAATTCTTCTTATGGAAAGTCTGCACAAAAGGCCTTCCAACTAAAGATCTTTTGCTATAGAGACATGTAACTGTAATAGCGGAATGTCCGTTATGTCAGAATCAACGAAAAACGACAAAGCATTTGTTACTACAATGCCTTGTGACATTAACGACTTTAGCTAAAGTTGATCCTAACATTGTAAACAGCATACTCCAGATTGGACCAAATAATGATTCCATTTTGACACTTATTCAATGACTAAAAGCACAATTGAAAGAGCCACTTTTTACAAAATTATGTATTGCGTGGTGGAGCGTTTGGTATTACCGAAACAGATCAAGTTTCAACCAACCGATAGATGGGCCTACAAGAAACATATACGAATTTATACAATCACAGATAAATATGTGGAATAAAGCGAAAACCCTCGACGGTCGACAAGAAATACTTCCAACTACATTCGAAACAAGAAAGAAGAAAAACGGAAAAAGAAAAACATGGACTAAACCAACGGAGGGATTTGTAAAAATCAATTTTGACGGGTCAAAAAAGAATACTGGAATGTCAACGGCGGCATATATCATCAGAGATCACTAGGGAAGAACAATCACAATGAATGCTACTGCCAGCGAAAATTGGAGTGTTATTCAGGCAGAGGCTAGAGGAATGTAAGAGGCAGTTGCGAAGCTAAGGTCAGGCACCTATCCAAAATTGAAATTGAAGGAGACAAACTTATTGTCATCAATGCTTTAAAAGGAAGCAGATCGTGTCCATGGCAAATCAAAATGCTAATTGCCGATACTTTAGTTATGTTGCAGTCCTTTGAGTTATTCGCATTCTCCATACACCTCGTGACTTCAACAAAGTGGTGGATTTGATCGTTGACCTTCGACATGTGGTTAGTTTTAATCAGATTCAGAACCATTCAGGACTTCAAACCCTTCATCCGTAAGGATGCGCTAGGTTGAGTTTTCTTGACCTAATTCTTTCCTACTCAAAAAAAAATTCAAACCCTTAAGCCTACCTCGAACTCATTCTTGTCGACATTCTTGCTATTTTAGACTCGTTTGGACCAGCCACCACACAGTTCGCAACAAACCCTTCTACAACGACGTACATCAAACTACGCCATCAACGTAAGACTTCTCCAAGCGAGTCCACCAACCACGTCGACCTCCCCTTTTTCCGAAGTCGTCGCACATATGAGATCTTCTATTCGGCGTCTGAGTTGAACAAAGACGAGTGTTTTTTGAAGTTCAATCAGGTTTCCCCTTTTTTTACACAACATACCAAAAGTTAACGACTTTTGCTAGATTAGCAGAATGTGTACAGTACAAAACTTTACCAACCTCAGGGCAACCTTTGCAAGCTTAAGTAAACTTATAGACACTACACGAATTTATCTTAACCACGGGTTACCATACAAAATTTTCGTAAATTCAAACATAAAACCTAAAGTTTGCAAATTACAGTATTTTCGCTCTGATCGAAACAGACAAGAAAATGAAGACCACGAAAGCACGGCAAACCGTTGGTCGTACAAAACGAGCTGGTCGTTGTCATTTAAATTCACGTTTTGTTCTTTCACACAAGGAGTGAAAATGCACAAGAACAAAGCTGTCGCCATATTTTATTTTATTTTTCAAAAAGCACTTATAAAGACGCCGGGTAAATGGCAAGGAAAAAGGATATCAGCATTTATTTTCACAATGTAAAACAAAATTTTGTAACGTGAAATTTGAACTGGTATCTCTGGTGGGAATCATATCAAGGCCACCACCATTTGATTGGCTGAGGGAAAGAACAAGTAAAACAAAAAAATAAAAATAAAAGAGAGAGAGTTGACAACAAGCTTCTCAGAAAAGCGAAACCCTAATTTTCTCTGCTTCGATTCTCTTGCTCGGATCGAAGCTGAGGAGGAATTTCAAGTGCCGAGGAGGAATTCCAAGTGTTTTGGAGCTTCTCGAATCACCCAAGTTTGAACAATTTTCAGTCTTTTTGGGGTCCATCTTTTTCTTGCACAGGGATCGAAGATGAGCTCCCAAGTAGCACCGCCTTCCAGGCGAACCAGCATCACCCAGAAGCGTGGTCCCTCGGCGGCCAAGAAAACGGCGCCGTCGGAGAATGGGAGCACCGCCGGCAGCAACGCCTCCAAGCCCACTTCTCCGAACTCGTATGTTTCTTAAAATCTCGGTCGACATTTTTTTAGGAGGCTGTATTGATATTTCGGCTTAACTCAATTCTGTTCTTGCTCTTCGTTGAATAAGATTGGTTGGTGGAGATAGGACGGTGAAGAAACTCAGATTGTCAAAGGCTTTGACCATTCCAGAGGGCACCACCGTGTCGGAAGCTTGCCGGAGAATGGCGGCGCGGAGGGTGGATGCTGTTTTACTCACTGATGCCAACGCTTTGCTTTCTGGAATTGTTACTGACAAGGTTTTCCTTCATTTTGCTCTTAACGACAGCTCAAGAGTTTTGCTTTCTGGATTTGCTACGCTATGAATTGTGGTGCTATATTGCTTAATTTTACAAATTTTTTTGTCGAATGGGTAAACCTGAATGGGAAGGAGGAATTGGGTTAGTTTAGTACTTGACTGTTTGGTTTTTTTTGTTGGTCATAGGATATTGCTACAAGAGTTATAGCTGAGGAACTGAGGCCAGACCAGACTGTAGTTTCAAAAATTATGACAAGGAATCCTTTGTTTGTCAATTCAGATGCTTTAGCTATTGAGGCGCTCCAAATGATGGTCCATGGTTAGTTTGTTCTTCTTTTACTTTCTCAGCATTTTTTTTTGTGCAGACTAGGGTATGTTTCCTTAAACATACATATAATGTAAATGGTGTTTATACAGTAGCAAATAAGGCCTGAATGGCCTGATAACTAATAAGGTGACTTGTAGGGTGGTAATTTGTTCCACACTTCCACGGGAAATAGTATTTGCACAGAGAGAGCTGACTAGTGACTACTATTGAAAGTGAAAGACAAGTTTGTAGACTTTATTGTATTTTCTTCTTGTCCTTGTTATCAGGAAAGTTTAGGCATCTTCCAGTTGTAGAAAATGGTGAAGTCATTGCCTTGTTGGATATCACTAAGTGCTTATATGATGCCATTTCCAAGATGGAGAAAGCTGCGCAACAAGGTAGTGCAATTGCAGCTGCTGTGGAAGGAGTTGAACGTCAATGGGGAAGCAATTTTACTGGTTAGTTGAAGTACTTCTTACTGATTTGTTTAGCTGTTGCATGTTTATTGTCTGCATCATGGTACAAAACATAATGAAATTCATCAACTAAATTTCACTTAACCACTTGGTGATACATAAGATATTAAGCTAACTCAAAGTACAATGTCTGGCTTGTTTGTTGCATGAATAGTTGTTCACTGGTCAGTCCTTTAAATAGAAAAAATGAGCTTAGAAAATAAAGGTATGCACTTTAACCAAGCCTTTTGATGACAACTACATGTTGAAACTTAACCGGCATTGAGATATTTTATTGTGGCGTGATAGGAGTTAGGAATTTAGCTTAAAATTCTAGACTAGAGATCTTATTAGATTCTTGATAAGTTGGCATCTATCATGGCTAGAAAAGGAGAAACTGTACTCTGCAAGATACTGAAGCAGTATCTCAGTGCTGTACATCAAGGAACATTGCAAAAACATGCTCAAATATGACATGTGAAACACGAGTAATATGAACGAAGTTAATTTGATTGGATGCTTAATTCCGCGTAATGTTTGCAGCCCCATCTGCATTTATTGAAATGCTGAGGGAAAGGATGTTCAAGCCTGCTTTGTCAACTATAATAGCTGAAAACAGCAAGTATGTATTTGCTCTTTATTTTCACCGTTTCACTGTCTTATTGTCATCTGTCATAAATAATGTCCCATTTATATTTCTATTACTCATGGCATGTTTCAGGGTAGCAATTGTGTCACCAGCAGATCCAATTCATGTTGCTGCAAAGAAGATGCGTGAATTACGTACTAATTCGGTAATTGTGATGTCAGGAAACAAGCTTATCGGCATACTGACGTATTGCTCTTTACCATTTACTCTTCTATCTACATCTGTCGTTAAGATTATTTGTTCAAGCATTGTTATATTTCTTAATTTTGCTCACTATGCAAATGCAGTTCTAGGGACATCCTCATGCGCGTTGTTGCAACAAATATGTCTCCTGAGTTGACTCTTGTGGAAAAGGTTTTCATTTCCAAACAATTTTATGTTTTTATTTTACTATTATTATTTAAATGTTAATTTTTTATCGATTGTTCTGCAAAAGTTTAGGTTCTCATCTTTATTGATTTGCATATTCTTCCTCAAGGTGATGACTCCAAATCCAGAATGTGCAACACTTGAAACAACTATTCTCGAGGCAATGCATATAATGCATGATGGGAAGTTTCTTCATCTCCCAGTTTTGGACAAAGGTAACTGATTTTACTTCGAAGGAATTAACTGAATTGATGATTGATTAATTTTCAGCAAAATAGTTGATTAAATAAATCATATCTGCTATGCAGATGGAGCTTTGGCCGCCTGTATAGATGTTCTGCAGATCACTCATGCTGCAATTTCCATGGTTAGTGTAGATAGTATATAAGCCTTATCTCTATGTTGGTGCTCTTTTTTTAACACGCTGATTGCTATAGATCTCTTAAATAAGGGGTTGACTGTAAGTTTTCATGAAAAAAAATCATATGATACAATTTAGTTCTAGGGATTTGGATAATGGATCATCCTTGATTCTTATCTATCAATCTATGTTGAGTTTAATGAATATACTTGACAAACCACTTGTTCATTTTCAGTGTATACATTCAGCTACTTAAGTGTCATCAATGTTTTACCAGGTGGAAAGCGGCTCTGGAGCAATGAATGACATGGCAAACACAATGATGCAGAAGTTTTGGGACTCAGCTTTATCTGCAGAGCCAGCAGACGACTCGGATACTCATAGGTTTTTTAATATTGAAGCTTACATCCTTTTAAATTGTGGCATTTCATACACTAGTATGTTTTACTGATATGGCACCGATTTTCATTTAACAGTGAAATGTCATTGATAATGCCATCCGAAGCATCTGAGCTTGGGAAATATCCATCACTTGGTCTTGGGAATTCTTTTTCGTATAAGTTTGAGGATCACAAAGGGCGCGTTCATCGTTTCAACTCTGGTGATTTAATTCTTGATAGTAATCAATTTCATGGCTTTCACACTCGAGAGTTTAAAAAATTATTAGAACTCCATCTTGGAAGTAGTATAGATTCCGTTGCCCACTAATTCCTTTCTATGTGCTTATGGAAAATTTGTTCAGGTGCGGAACATTTAGATGAGCTCGTAGCTGTAGTGATGCAAAGAATAGGAGCCAGTAATGAGCAAAGACGTCCACAGCTTCTGGTGAGTCCACAACTCAATTTTTTCTCTCGTTTCCTCGTGTACTCCCTATTTGGTTTTTTTTTTCTTCAGTTAATCTGAAATAAAAATTTCTGAAACACAGTATGAAGACGATGAAGGCGATAGAGTTATGCTCACATCTGATGGGGATCTTCTTGCAGCAGTAGCACAAGCTCGATCAGTGAACCAGAAGGTGATTACACATTTTCTTACGTTGTTTTTTTGTTGCCCAGATTATTGACCTGTTTGTGCGTTGTAAATTTGATCCAAGTCTTTTTTCTTCAGGTCTTGAGGTTACATTTGGACTTTCCCGAATCTCACCAGCAAGCAAAGACTCCGACGAGAACAGCCACTATCCAGAAAAGCAAAAGCAGGTGGACGTCCCTGAATTCTGGGATACTGGCAGGAGCGGTTGTTGTGACGAGCATTGGAGTGGTAGCGTATCTAAAGCGTGCTAATGTATAAACCCGGGTTCGTTCTTTTGTGTATACAATAAACATATTGGCATTTCCCCCCAAGGGAGGAAAGCTTCGGATGAAGTTGAGCCTCATTTTTGACAGATTCTGCTGAGTGCTGATTTGTGAACTAGACCAATGGAATATGAACGGATCGTCCTGATTACACAGAAGTTTGATGTTTGATACAAAACATTTTGATACTACTTATCCAAGTTTCTGAATTTATCTATACTATATTCTGTTTATTACTGTTAAGCAATTGGACGGCACTTGCAAGTTGCAACCATTTCAAGTTCCATCTAGATGATGATAAAATTTGATTGATTTGCATATCTACTACTCCATATCAAAAAGTTTGTTACACAAATACATAAATTTATAGACACTATGGTGTGATATCTACATAAATATGCACCTTCCTTTTTAGTGAGAACTGACATATATTATACTGATTGAGCATTAAAAAGATTTCTTCCCTTGTTTCTTGACTTTCTTTTTCTACTTACAGATATTGTGTGAATCTAGATCGGAATTTTTTGGAACAAAAAATCAAACAAATAATACAAATGGAATGGAGGTATGTATATCTATAAGAACATTCCATTTAGGTCATTTTTGCAAAATAAAAGAAATAATTATACTTTTCCTTTAATTATATAACAATAGGTAGAGGATAAAGAATATAAATAAATATTTTGATTTTTGACCCACAGATTTAAACAAAATTTTGTTTTCCTCCAATGGGCAAGGCCGTTTTTTTTCTAAAATAAATCACCCCTTAAACAGAAAGTGCAATATACCAGTCGTAAAACATAACCCAATAGACATTCAGCAAAGCCTTGTAAAATTCCCATTTGAGTTCAGAGGGTTAGAACCCCTAGTCTAGAAGCCATTGATTATAAAAAAGAACAGAAGCCAGCAATCAGCATCTCATTCCTTCTTTCAATTGCCCAAACAATTTGACTTCATACGAACAGAACATATACATCGTCCTGATTCTTATGTGCAACTACCCCACTGCTTTCATCAAACGATTCAAACCCTTTAGGCCTGAAAAAAAAACAGCAAAACAAGCAAAAAAATGATATTATTGTTCTTTCTTCTTCTTTTGAAAAGAGGGTTACAGTAGGCTATTATTGTATCTGAGGGACTACATAGCAACATGTAAAAACAAAACAAGGGGGAAAAAAAAAACTTATACCGTTATTGTTAAGAACTATCATTTAGCACCGACTCCTGATTGGCATTTGCTTCTAGAACATCAGCAGTAACTTTTGGCACATTGTTCAGCCTGCGTGCTTGCTCTTCTGGCGTCATAAGCAACTTCCTAGCTTGCCCATATTTATAGAATGTGCAGAAACCACAGAGGTCAAGGTCAAACAAGTTGTAAAGGCAGCACAAACACAATCCTTTATTAGAGGAGAAGATAAAAAATTGATTCAGCCACATTTCATGTGTTCAGTCAATAATGCAGAATTCCAGAATCCTGTGTAATAATGAAAATATGCAAAAGGATATAGATCTCTCCATCCTTTCTCATTGGCTAAATCAATTCGGTGTTGTAGAACGATCAACTCTCTTGCAATCGCCTGAAATTTTTTCTCCCAGAACCGGAATCAGATATGGAAAATAATGTACGGGAAACAAGACTAAAATATGTGCACTCGTGAAATTATTACTAGCTAGAGCACATGACCATTGTAGTTAAACACGAGAATTTGTCATGTTCCACACATGAGTAAATTTGCTCGCTTATAGCAATACTTACATGTTTTGTTACATCTTCATGAAGAGTGTTGACCTTCTCCTGAAGATCAACCTGTCAGATAGACATACACATGTAAAAAGTAAGCAATGGAAAACACAAAGATACCCTTTTCTTCTTAGTTAGTGGAAGCGAAAGAAAGCAAGCCCTTAAATGTTGTATTCATCTTTAAGAAGCTTGTTTTCATCCCTTTAAAATATAATAGTCGACTAATTGTTGAATTACAAAATTTCAAAGAGAGCTTACAACAGTCAGCCTTTCAAGAATGCCTTTCTCCACTTTCTGGCGCAATTCCTCACATTCTTCCTGCACATATGACAAAAAAAGTCAAACCAATTGTCATGCATTCGAAACAGATTCCATCCGAGTACAGAACAGAAATGAGGTTGTGAGGCAACAGTGGAATATAGTATAACAGTCAACAGATAAAACTACATTTTTCTTACTACCTCAGAGAAATCATCATCTGCAAGCATGGAGATCAGGGCATCACCTCCCATACCAGATAATTTTAGGACAATATCCTTTTTGTTTCCATCATCTGGTCTTTTGATATCTGTAGAAAGTAACCATAACAAAAAAATGCTCATTAACTAAAAGTTAAAACAGAAGAATTAGGATTGTTTGTTATATATCATGTCTAACTCGAGAAAACAAATCACACCCTGCTCTGATTCTAGCATGTTTTAGATTTCTGACAAAACTCTACCAAAGTAAAAGTAGGTAGATTGAATATGAAATTGGAAGGAATAAATAAGTAATGGTTATCAATCTAGGTGCACGACTCGTAAATAATATCACAAAATTAAACTTCAAGTCACAAATTCCAAGCATCACCTGTGACTTGAAGAAGCTCATAATAACACTTCCGAACAGCTGACTTAACCTTCACAAAGCTACCTATTACTTTATGATCACAGCTGTCAGAATTCTTCAACAGATCCTCCACCAAACTCCTTTTCAGGTAAACAAGCTTAATGTTTTCAGGAACAATAGATGCATAACAACTATATAAAACTACAGGTTTTGCTTTATCTGCATGAACCTTCTCGCATTTTGTGTTTTTTTTCTGGCCACTTTTTTTCATTGTGCTGTGCTTTTGCACATTCTTAGAAGACAATAAAGACTTTAGTTCCTCATCCTCTGAGCTGTATCCATTCTCATCTTCATCTGTATACTCATAATTCTCTAAAAAGTGGGATTCAAGAAAGTCCCTGGTTTTATATATGGTCAATGACTTCCTCCCCAGAACAGAATAAAGTGCAGCGTCACAAATGATTTTCTTCTTCTTTACTGGGTCAAAGAGATTCTTTTCTCGTGCATACATATTCATAATTTCAGCAACTTCACTCTGAGAGAGTTTCTGGCTGGTGTCTTTTCCAATTGAGATTAAAAACTCTATTAGAGGTTTCGAACCCCAACCGATAAATTCTATTTTCTTTGGGCCCTTAGCCTCCATTTTTTGTCGTTTTTGCCTTACCTTTTTGCCTTCTGATTTGTCCTTCAGAGTATCCTCAATGACAGAGTCAGCATCCTCCTTCTTATGTTTTTTTTGTTTCACCTTTTTGCTGACTGATTTATTCTTCTGAGTAACCTCATTGTCACAGTCGTCTTCATCAAGAGCATATTCATCTGAGTGTGACCTTTTAGGAGAAGACTTGAGTGTGTTACTATTTCCCATTTGAGCCTTTGCAGCCTGCAAATCTTTTATGGTTAAGTTTTCCTTGTCCCGCACTATTTCCCAGTATTCTTTGAAAAGACCCTCCATTGATTCTCGATCATTGAAATCTGCCTCTTCCTGCAACAAATACATATAAAATCAGGATTGGGAACCACAATGACGAACAAAAGACTCAGACAAGTTGAAGAAATAATCTAACCATGATGCAAACTTTCATTTGTCAAATAAAATTTTGAACTAAACATAACTACTCCCTTTGTTCAGAAATACTTGTCATTCTAGCAGGCTTTTTTGTTCCACGATACTTGTCATTTTACACATTTTTCTAATTTTTTCCGTCTTTATCTGTAAAAAAAATTATCCAAAAAGGCAAATTTTTTTCTCTTTCTCCAAAAGCAAAACTAAGCAAACTAACTATGGAAGGATATTTAGCTAAAATTAAGTGGTTTCTTAATATTTTTGTTAATTCATAGAATGACAAGTATTTTTGAATGGATTTGTAATATATAATTTTATATGTCAAATGCCAAGCAACAAGCTTCATCTGTTCATAAGTCAACAAGCCAGACCAAGAAGTTCACATTACTGATCAGTGAGGCAGCTCCTTCTCGCTGCCTAGGGAACCTTAACACTAATGTGGATGGAGCATGAACAATTCACCTACTTAATATGCATCGGCCAAATCACCAGATCAGTATATAAAAATTCTAGGGCTGTTAAGTAATAGAAAAAAAATCCCCATGGATCAAATTGGTATATTTGCTTGTAAAAGAACCTATTTTTAAACAGTTAACTTTATTAAACCTTTTTCATATTGCTAAAATACAAATCAGTCATTATGGTAATGATCTTCTCATTCCTCATCATTTCCTTCATCTGGACCATCATCTACTTCTTCATCTACAAAGCCACACTCTCAGACGCCCAATATAAATAAGTACTTCGCTCCAGTCTCAGTTTTATTTCTGATGTCTATAATAACTTCACTCCCATACACAAGTGACAAGTTTCCAAATACTGTTTTGGTATCTTGTTGTTGTGTTACACTTTCTCCCTTGTCTACTCAAATGGCATGAGCGAACTCAGATTGATACTCGGTTTTTCTATAGATTAAACAGTTTTTCGAAGTGAAGCTAAGATCTTTGATTCCATGCATAAAATGCCAGTTGTAAGAACTGATATGTAAGATATAAGGCGATTGTTTGATTATCAAACTAGGAATGGTGACTGGTGAGGCATAATGGATCTGTTCAACAAAGTTAGTAACTAAGTACAGACTGTGCAGTTTAAATTAAATGCTACATCAACTCATGAGAGAAGATGAGAGAAGCTGAGAGCATGGCTTCGAGAATGAACAAGCAGATGATGGCCCAGATGAAAGAGATGACGGGGGAAGTAGAAAATGGCTCATTATGAACCAGTTTAAAATTTAGCAATATGAAAACAGTTCACAAAATTAGTGAACAGGTAACAAAATGGGTCTGGCGAGCATATATACCAATTTAATGAGATTTATACCTAGAGGAACAGGAAATCTTTAAATAGCAATTTGTAGCCGATGGCCATTTTATTATACTAATTTGATAATACGGCCAATTGACATCAGAAACACTAAGCTGTTATATATTGACAATTCTGTTGGAAAAGGTGAGGAGAGGATAGCTAGAGCCACAAGAATGATCATTTACTCTTTATTCACTCTTAAGTTATTGCAAATGGGAGCTTGTTGTCAAAACCAAATATGAATAGACTGGATAGAAAAAGCCTGCAACAGCAAAAGATACGAGACAATGACAACAGATATGACAGCTTTCATCTTACCCCCTCAGAGTCAAGATCTCTTCCTTCCTCCACCATCAAAGCGAGCTTAAGGCACTCGTCACAAATACCATACTCTCCACCAATCCGAGCAAATTCCTCATTGTCGACAATGCAGCGTTCGCACACAGCATTTGGACAGCAGATGCACCCAATTGTAGAGCTTTTGTGACATTTGCAGCAAGTATGCCAACCTGAAATGTACAAAACTCCTTCCAAGTTAGATTACATGCACCTAAAATTCCAAACATGCACCTTACTGTAAGAATGAATGTACATAAAGAGGCAATGTACACAGAAATGCACAAATCGAGCTTACCGCATATCAATGGTTCACTAGAAATAGGTTTTCCAACGCAATTTTGATGATAAGCCTTTGTGCAATCCCTGGAAGTTACACACAGGAAAACCATGATGTGAAACATTTATATAACTTGGCAACAACAGGTTTTCTGATTCTTTAAGGGAAAATGAAAAAAATGAAAATCTGGCTTTAAAGTTCAATATCCATCTAAATACTTCAACAGAAGCTTATTTTAACTCGCTCAAAATCCCTTTTCAGTCTTTTGGTCATCTAAACTAGAAACTCTTTTACTTCAGCTAACCCTTTCCAATCAACACTCAAAGCATACATCATATATACATGTAATATGTGGTACCCAATACACAACAGTCAACCGCTGATCATGCAGAACCACCAAACTAAAATTTCAAATAAAAAATTCTGTCATTTCAACGCATGCCAAACAGAGGAACCACACAACTTTCGGAGAGTTCACTTGTGTTTTAATTTGCAAGTAAGGCATTTTTCATATAGATTAACATGCTGTTTTCTAAGACTCACCAACTCAGTTGGCCTATTTTTAACTAAGAAAGCACCAAGCATGTGTGTTTGAAGGCGGAGAAAATTCGCAGGCTCTACAGGAAATCAGACATGGATTTCTCTTCTTAAACCTAATCGATCAAAAACTTGAGACACGACAAATCGAGAGAGAGAGAGAGAGAGAGAGAGAGAGAGCAGACTTGTGATCACAGAGAACGAGTTCGCCTCCATCTTTGCAAACGAAGCAGTAGTCCTCGGAATCTTCAATCGGCTCCACTGGCTTCGTATGTTTGCGCTTGTTACCACTTTTCTGCCCCATTGTCCCGATCAAAGAGAGAAATTGTTAAGAACAGAAAGAATTTGGGTTTCAGCTTCAAGGGCAGGACCAAGGAAAGAGAGAGAAGGGAAGCAAGAGTGACACTGCAAAGTGCGAACAGTTTCTTTGCAGAGGCGCAGAACAAGTAAAAACAATTTTTTTTACCAAAAAATAATTGGGGGAATGGGGTATATACCATTAAAATATTAAAAGGGCGATTCCTTTGCGCAGGAAAAAAAAACCCCGTGCACACCGGAATCATACGTTTCATGAAGCGTATGATCCAAGGGTGCCCTTCGCGGGGCCCTTGGCTGATGCGCTTCACGAAGCGTCACTCTTTATAAAGAGTGACATTTCATGAAGCGTAAGGGTTTCCATGGATTCCCCGCGCGCCACGCCACCGCCGCCATAGAATTAGGTGTTTACGTAAATTTGAAAAAAAAATTATTTTCATATCTAATTTATATCTTTGTATCATAAGATAGATTAGATAACAAACATTTAAGGCCTATATATATTCATATATATGAAAAAGTTTATGAGTTAAGAAACACAACTTTCACAAAATACAATGGCATCCAATAGATCATATGAAGAAAATTCATCGACGGAATCGCCTTTTTCAGATGAACCGTATGAAGCGGAATCATCATCATCTTATGAAGAGTCATCATCATCTTTTGAAGAAGAAGGAGGAGGAGAAATAGACGTTGATGAAGAAGAAAACGACATAGTCGAGGTAAGTTTTTTGAAATATAAACTGCAGTTTATAGTTTTATATTCTAAACTTTGAAGGTATCGTTATTTGTATTTGTAAATTAAAAAAATTAAATTATTAATCTTATACATTTGTACTGATTATATACCTTTAGAAATAATATTATTGTTATTCAATAGTGTAGAGTTGAATGGAAAATAATAGTAAAAAATATGTTATTGTTAAAAACATACTGTGTATTTGCAGTTTAATTGAAAGTTATTTTAATTTATAAATAGGTAAACGGGAGAGATTTTTCTGCTGACTTTCATCACGATGGGGTGTGGGATAGTCGAGATCAAATGATAGCCTGGGCTAGGCAAGTTGGGCGTGAAAGATATATGGCGTTGCCTATAAAAACGTCAAATGAAAATTTGGTCAGGCTAGCATGTCATAGGCATGGTATGTATAGACCTGGGAAGAAGGGTGATTGCATCCCTACTGTTACACCGTCTCATGTGCGAACCCTTACACAAAGTGCAAATGCAAATTCGAGTTGCTTGGCGTTAGAAGTAAATCGACCGGAAAGTGGGCACTAACGGTTGTGTGTGGAGTTCACAGCCACGACCTCCCCACTAGTTTGCTTGGCAATTCATTTTCAGGCCGAATGACGGAAGCACAAAAATTGCTTGTGAAGGAATTGAGCTATATATATGTGCCACCTGCTCGTATAGTGGAGCGGTTGAGAAATCTTTACCCCGGAAATGTGACATCAAGGAAGCAAGTTTCAAATTTGAGGGCACGGTATTTGAAAGAGGATAGTGCAAATCTGACAACCACCCAATATGCACTGCATTTTCTACAAAGAAACGATTACAGAGTATTTCCGAATAGGATAGGTGGTTCAGATTATATTGATATCCTCTTCTTTGTGCACCCCACGTCGCTGCATCTACTGAAGTTGTTTTCGTATGTCGCAATTATGGACAACACATATAAGACCAACAGGTACAATCTGTTAAGTTTTTTTCTATATATTGAGGAAAATATTGTTTTTGTAAAGTTGTATAATTGTTTCATGTAATGACAGATACGACATGGCTTTGCTGCAGATGGTTGGGTTTACATTCACTAACAGATCTTTCAACATCGGTTTTGCATTTCTATCAAGAGAAGACACAGCTAGTTATACATGGGTGTTGAAGCGTTTGTTCCAGGAAGTGGGAGCGATGCCAAATGCGATTGTCACAGATCGAGAGAGGGTAATCATTAACGCAAAGGACGCTGTGTTTGGAGAGGAAGTCAAACATCTTCTATGTTGGGTGCATGTTAAGGGCAACATATTAGCATACGCTGTAGGTATCCTAAAGGACCAAGAAAAGGCGAAAAGGTTTGCTAATAGATGTTGGGGCATATTCATGTCGACAACGGAGGCAAAATACGAGGAAAGGCTTACAAGAGTCAAACAACATTGGCCAGGGCTGATGAAGTATGTTGAGAGGTCGCGGCTCGAGCCTTACAAGAAGTCGATAGTTAGAGCATGGACCGATCACTGTACCCACTTCGAAACGAGAACAACAAACAAGTACACACGTTTTAATGTTTTACATATTTTTGGTTGTTCAAATTATGTGATTTACACATTTGTAATGTACATAATACTAATATGTATGACACATGGTGGAGGGAATGCACAGCGTGCTTAAAAAAATACTTGACAGTTCTCGAGGAGGCTTCAACACAGTGATCGGAAGGATCCACAATCACATTCAGTCACAAGTTAATGATATAAGGGGGGATCTGGAGATGTCACGTAGCAAGATTCCAACTGAGTTGAATAGTGTCCCTAGTCGAGTTAGGACGATATTCATGCGCCTATTTTACAAAGTGTCAATTTTGTGCATTATGAAGTTGTTGAATATGTACTACGACCTGAACAGGGACGCCGCAGAAGGAAAATTAGAGAAAGAGTGTGCTGATTTTTGGGTACGGGAGTGCATGGGTCTTCCTTGCCGTCATAGGATTGTCCAAGCCATTTTAACTAAGCGACCGATTCCGCCAGGTGACATACACCCATTTTGGCATCAGGTGGTATGGGAGGGAGTTGATCCGAAGCGCATGCCCATAGAAGACAAAGAGGCAAAAAAACTTACCGATATCAGATGGGAAGATATGGTGGAGAGGAAGCGTCGGGGTGAATTGACATATGACCATGTGTACTCGATCACAGAGACGTTTGTAGACAATGTGCTGGGAAAAGAGTCGTCTTTGATTGAGCAGATAGATGCTATGAAGAGGGGACGGCCAAAGGGGTCCACTAAGTGGTCAACAAAGAGGAACAATACTTTGCTTGAGCATCGAATGGAGGCATATAAAAAGGAGAAGCAACAGAAGGAAAAAGAGAGCCAAGTAAAAACTGCATTGCCCGACAAAAAGCGTGGAAGGCCAAAGGGCTCAACCAACAAGGCCCCGAAAAAAGTTGAGACGGGGACAAGTACACAAGAAGAGAGGGGCGGCATGATGTGGCTGGATTTCAACTTTGGAGTTGACAATGTTAACGACTTCATGTTTCCTTACATTGATCAGGTGCAGGAAGTAATGGCAGATGGGCATTGCGGTTATCGATCACTCGCCGTGTTGTTGGGACAATTACAGAGCGAGTACCGCAGAGTTCGGTTGGAGTTGACAGCCGAATTGAGGAGGAACAGAGATGTATATGAGCCTATTTGGAACAAATCTCCTATTGATGACATGTTGGATACTATGCCCTATGTGGTTAGCCCTTGCGCTCCAAGATATTGGATGGAGATGCCCATAGCCGGTTTGATCTTTGCCACAATACATCAGGTTACAGTTGTTTTGTTGTCGTGGGATGGATCGCATACATGCTTGCCGATGCAGGCGAGAGGGGACAATCGGTACCTTCCATCGAAGATATATGCCATAGCGCTCGTGGGAAACAGAGATCACTTCATACCTGTGAGTCATACATTATTATCATGAAAGTAAATTAGCGCTTATACTTTTTTCCTCGGTAATATATTATGTGTTTAATTTGCAGGTCTGGTTGAGCGACGACTCCCCACTTCCTCCTCCGCTGAGAGATTGGACAAGAAGCCATCAACCTAGCGTCAACGGGTGGGATGAGCCGTTTAGACAGAGAATGGTAAAATGGCGCGAGAAGCGGATTAGCCATAATCTCGAACCAAATGTTGCTGTTTGAAGTTGATGATATATGTCATTAGTTAGAACCGTATTAGTTTTATTTGTAATGCATTTTTGGGATTAGTGTTTGCTTCTTATGCTAAATATGGTTTTGTGCTTGTATAATTGTTAATGGTTTTGAATTGGATCATAATTACACACATGATGTCGGGTTAGTGTTTGGACGACTATTAAACTATAAAAACTAACATAAACCCTAAACATACCCATAACTTGGATCCTTTTTTCTCATAAGCCTTACGCATCATGAAGCGCACGCTTCATGATGCGTAAGTAACCCAGAATAGGGAAAACGAAGGCAAAGCAAAAGCCGAAATTGTAACACTTACGCATCATGAAGCGTCCGCTTCATGATGCGTAAGTCACCCAGAATAGGGCAAACGAAGGCAAAGCAAAACACTTGCGCTTCATGAAGCGTACGCTTCATGAAGCGCAAGCGCAAAGCCCCGAATAAGTACTTGCAGCAACCACCAGTGACAACAGTAAGTTTCTGAATCAATGAATTTAGGAGCTTTCTGTATTGAGAGTGATTCACTGGTCTCATGCCAACTTCTAAATGCTGCAACCCTTCCATTGGCGCATCCAGATTATCATCTTATTCGGGTGATACGTGAAGAGATGCTTGCAATTTCAATTTCACACATTCCAAGAGTTTCGAACAAATGTGCAGATGGCTTAGCTGCTTTAGCCTTGGAATTAAGAGAGGATTTTAACATTTTTAATGCAGTACCTAGTTGTATTTCTTCTCTTTATGACTCTGAAGTTGTAATTCCCACTAGGGAAAACAATGTTTTTACTTAAGTTTCAATAAATCTGGGCAATAAATAGCCCTCCTATTCTACCAAAAAAACGTTTCTAATGTGAACGACATTTGGATCAGTATGCACATCCCAATCCTTTATATACAGATTACCTTGTTTAGGTATAGTAAGAGTTTAGGTAATTGTGTTGATGTGCATTCAAGTATTATTGTTTTTTATGTTTTAGGGTACTTGTCAAAATCCAACAGCTCTGGCATATTTTCAGCAAGAATAGGCAAACATTCAACAGAGGGTAACAGAATAGACAAACATGTGATCAATTTCAAAGTTTTTGCAACAATTCATATGAGAACCCAACAACTGCATAAACTACCTAATCTAACACAGAGTACTAAGACATAATATATTTTAAAACAGAGTACTAAGACATAATATAGCCTAAGACATAATCTAGTCTATGATGATTGGATTATTTGGATCGAAACCATCATCCTCTTCCTCGTGCTTCACTAGACGTAAATCAGTGTATGACGACACTTCAATCTCAGGGTTGTCGTTGGCCCTTGCTTCGGCATTGAAGAGAGAAATTTCTTGGAGTTCCATCTCCTCCTTGAAAATTCTCTCCAGCGTTGTGAGGTAACCGAGTCGGGCAAGGTGTTTCCCGACATTCTTCAAGCCTACTTCCTTGCTGTTGATAAGCTCCCGAATGAAGAGACGGATCTCTTGTACATCCGCCAAGTGCTTGCAAAAATGATCTTGAATAGGAAATGCCATTGATGGAGATATGAAGAAGCGTGGAAGGCTTTCAACCAAAAAAAAAAAGAAGCGTGGAAGACAACTGGTTTAGCTCTGTATGTAGAAGAATTTATAAGAAGTGTGGATTTGATTGGCCATGGTTTGATTTTAGCGAGGAAATTGTGCGCCAAAACAAAGCCAAATCAAGGCAACTTACGGAAATAGCATATCGTTTCCGTAAATATAGGATCATGGCTGATGAAGAGTTATCTATAATCGCCCGCGGAAGATTTTCTGGATGCTGAAACAGAGAACTTGCGCTTCATGAAGCGTACGTTCTCTGTTTCAGCATCCAGAAAATCTTCCGCACATCAACACAATTACCTAAACTCTTGAATGCACATCAACACAATTACTATGTTTTTTATGTTTTAGGTTTAGGGTTTAGGGTAGGTTAGGTTAGGTTTAAGTTAGGGTTAGGGTAGGGTTAGGTTTATGTTAGTTTTTATAATTTAGGGTCCTTCCAAACACTAACCCCCACAGTTTAAAACCTTCTAAAACCTAACCCAACATCCTTACAAGTACTATATTAGGGCGAGGGGGAGTGTTTAGGGTTTGGGATAGTGTAAGTGTTAGGATTTAGGGTTTAGATGCAAATATGTTATTTGGTTTAATATTCATAATCAATTACCTATAATACTAACATAAAACGATATTTAGCATTACACTCATACAATGCGCCAAATATCCATTACAAATACTACCGCTATTTGACATTTCATGTTACAAGGTCGAAGGTTTAGATGTTATGGTTGGTTACAATGACATGGTTTTAAGGTTAGTGTATATGTTATGGATATATTGTATATATGTCATTGTGAATATGTTATGATGGATGATGCTTGTAAGATAGGGTATTAGGGTTTAGGGTTTAGGGTTTAAAAAAACCATATTAAAAACAACAACTTCACCCCATGTATTTAACACTTTAACCATACACTATGTTCATTCTATTCATCTAAAACGTATATCGTAAACCCCAAACCCTAAACCCTAAACCCTAAACCCTAAATCCTAACACTTACACTCTCCCAAACCCTAAAAACTCTCCCTCGCCCTAATATAGTACATGTAAGGATGTTGGGTTAGGTTGTAGAAGGTTTTAAACTGTACAAGTAACCATACCCTAAACCCTAAACCCTAAACCCTACACCACTAACCCTAAACCATAAACCCTAACAATAAGATTAACCATCATAAACCCTAAACCCTAACACTTACACTCTCCCAAACCCTAAAAACTCTCCCTCGCCCTAATATAGTACATGTAAGGATGTTGGAAGGCTCCTAAATTATAAAAACTAACACAAACCTAACCCTACCCTAACCCTAACTAAAAACTAACCTAACCTACCCTAAACCCTAAACCTAACCATAAATCGGAAACTTAAAATAAATTATGGTAATAACTGGTCCAACATGAAATTTCAAGAACCGGAACAATTTTTATTTTTACAGTTTATTTTGAGGCCAGTTCGGTTATATTAAAGTTTTAATATGATTAATAAGGGTTCACATAATAAAATATACATAAATTCATTTATTATAGCTCCATAAAATTATATAAAGTGCATTCTCTTAGGAACCGGTTTTAATTTTGTTATTCGAACCCTAAAAATATGTGAATCGGTCGGTTTAATTTAATTCCAGACCAAACCGCCTCGAAACTGCGTTATGTAAAAATAAAATTATATCCTATATACATTGATAGCCAATGCGGCACACTTGGTCCAGGTACACGCGTTTGAGGAGTATATATACGGTTCGAAACAGGGGACGAGCGAAAGCCACCCCTTTTTTCTCATGAGCCTTACGCATCATGAAGCGCACGCTTCATGATGCGTAAGGCAAAAACACTAGTGACGTTTTCTGATAATCCTTGCGCTTCATGAAGCGAGCGCTTCATGAAGCGTAAGGTAAGCCTATAAAAAAACACCAGTGACAGAATCACCACAAACCAGAATCACCACAAATGAGCAGGTTCAGCACAAACCACAAACCAGAATCACCACAAACCATTGACAGATTCAGTTTAAAGATCAGAGAGTTGGACCATCAGAAAGATATGCCAAAGGTTTTCATAAAATAATTGGACCATCAGAACCTAAAGATCATGAAAGGATTGCATAACCTATAGGAAAGCTGCTGGAAGACCATACACTGTCAAGAAAGGCATAACTTGATCCCCACGGCGCACATCAGCAAACTGGAGCCTTCATACAAGCGACCTTGTTCAATCTTTCTACACTTGCTTCATTACTTAGAACAGTACCAGCAAAATGCTACTCACTCTTGGAGAGTCCACAGAATGGAGGCATACTCTATGCTCTCCTTTTTGCCGTTATCTTTGTTTTGATCTAGGTATGTGTTTTGTTTTGAAGCTCATTTTTTCACCATGTTCAATGGTTGGAAAAATAAAACAGAGAACATTAATTGAAGGCAAAAAAGAAGAAGAAGAAGCATTAATTGGTTGGAAAAGAATGAAAAGGAGAGGGTTAAAAAGGTTTTAATATGATAACAGCCACACTATCCTTTGTCCTAAGAACACAGATTTTGAAACTATTATCCTAAATCAGGAATTCTAAACCTTCTAGAAAAAAATTAGTTCTTATGGTGAACTAGGAAAATGTTTTCAGTGATAGCACATGTTATGAAAAGAAAAAAGAAAAGAAGCTTAAGAGAAGCTACCACAAGTTATGAAGCCACTGATGCTCATAGTGATTGCTGCTGTCATAAATAGAGATCTGCAACTTTTCAGCCTACAACCACCTAATGTCACAAGTGTAAAATTAGATGCTTGCTTTCCGAGCTCTCATCTCACATTTTCTTGCTTTGTGCTCTCGTTCTCTCAGTTTTAAAGAAGAATTTGAATGACCTGATTATGTACTACAACCTGAAATTCATGAAGAAACATAATACTGATGTTAAAAACATTGAATCAGTAGCCTAAGACAGGTACAAAACAGAATAACTTTCACAACTGAAAGCTATCAAGATCTGATCCTTGAGAAGACACTGCTGAAGAACAAAACAGATACATATGCTTACCTGAGATAGCTAAGACAATACCAACTAAAGCATGTCACTGGTGTCAAAGGTTTGAGATACCAAACTAAAGTAAATTCTCTTTCTAATGTTCTTATTTTAACATAGCTTAAAGCAAAGAAAATGATAAAGATGTACTATATGTTTTGGAAAAATGGAAAGACGATCATCAAGAACATTTTTTGAGGATTCTGCACACATAAAGCCACCTCTATTGGATTCTGCACACATACATTGAGTAAACAGGTTTCCCATATTGGTGCATACACAGCAAAACAGATCAAGATAACAAAGCACAATCACAATTTGGAATAACAGTGGCATAACAGGCATATAAGAAGTCTAACCCTCTCAAGCCAATCAAAAGCTATGTTTCAGCAAAAAAAAAACCAATCAAAAGCATACAGATTCTGCAATAAGAATCTCTAGTTCCATTGAAGCCTAGAAACCTCCAAATTTCAAAAAGCCTCATTGACCCCCCTGGAGCCTGCAAAAACTGAACTTGAATGTTGATCTATAAGAGCTTTGAGTTCTTTCAGCTTCATTGACCCCCCTGGAGCCTACAAAAAATAAAAACAAGATGATGTTCACTACACATGAGAATCTTTAAGCACAAAACTGGTTTGATGCATTCTGCAACTTGATAGCAAGTTCCAAACTTACCTCATGTGAAAATGTGTAGATACTCACTTCTACCCTAAACCAAAGCAAAAAACAAAGATCACTTCACACCACTTATTGGCATCTTTCTAAAGTACTGACGCAGCCACCTATCGGGCATGTAAGCCTCTCGAATAGTAAAACACTCAAGCACGCCTCGAAACCTCAAAACCCGGTAACGCTCTGACTCGAAATCTATGCCTCTCCATGGCTGCCACTTAATCTGAAAAAAAAACTACAAATGTTAAAAACATATCTTATCAAGTGGTTTAGGGTTACTTCATTCCAAAAATTGTTACATTACATTTTTACATCATCAGCGCGAACCATGTCTAATACTTTACGAATCTCCTCCAACCGTTTTGGCATCTTCGGAGGAGCGCGTGTCTCAACTCTAGATCGGGCACCCGCGTGCGGGTTGACCAAAAGATCTATCCTCAAGATCGGATGCCCGCCAAAAAGCTGCATATACTCCGATATCCAAGTCTATGCCATAAATTATAGTTAGTTTCTTACATAAATAAAAAATAAAGTGACATACAAAAGTACTACTCAAATAATTTTCTTACCTTTAGAAGGTGAACACATCCAGCAATGCCCTTGCTATCACGCCGTGACGCAACACCCAACTCGCGATACATGAACGTCAGAACCGCAGCACCCCAAGCAAATGTACTCGTGCGGTCGGGGTCTAAGAGACAATGCAAATACTCAATGCTGACATTGTTGGTGCTCTTGTTGACAAATAGTGATGAACCAATGACCCACAACAAGTACGCAACAACTATAAAATGAGGTGCTGCCCCCTCTGCAATCATCCTAATGACATGTGCCTTGAGGTCGTCAGATGGAATGCCACAGGAATCATATCTCTTAAACGTTTGCATATCAATCGAGAACATCTGCATGACCCGCGTCTGAAACTCCATCTCAGAGAACTGCTCGCCGACATGCTCCCCGTCGATCGACAAGCCTAAAATGCGCTCCACATCATGCAACGTGATCGAAATCTCACCCCATGGAAAATGAAAGCTGTTGGTCTCGGGATACCAACGCTCAATAAATGCAGAAATGATGGCGTGGTCCGATCCTCGATAATCCATAGCCCCGATATGCCTTAATCCACTACGCCCTGCAATATGCCACCACGTATCCGGCTCATCAACTCTGTGGGGCTCAATATCAGTCCAATCCAACGGGCGTGAGTATGCCTTATACAGCTTCCTCCATTGTCAAAATTAAGAAAAAAATTAGATTAGTTCATTTATGTCAATACACAGAAAAATTCAACAAAAAATCGTAAATAAGCTCACCAATACATCCTCGATAGCTGGTGCAGGAGGATCGACTGCGGCAGGAGGGGCGGGAACAGCTGCACCATCGACGGCGGCATGAGGGGCCGAAGCAGTTCGAGGCTCGACGGCAGCAGGAGGGGCCGGATCATCTCGAGGAGTCCACCTCCATATCGACATCGCAGTATGAGTGGGGTAGTGTCAAAGGAGGACGGCCAAACGCCACATGGGTACGTCGGCAACAGGAGGCACCGGAGCGGGAGGAGGGTCAACAATGGGAGGATCCGGGGCAACTGCAGGCTGAACAATATCAGGCGGATGAAGTGGAGGCTCAGAAACTGTAGTCTGTATGATGGGAGGGGACGGGATATGAGAGGTCTGAGAAGGTGAAACCGAGGCAAGTGCAGGAGTCATATCGATGTCTCTCGAAAGATCCTCTCCGGTCCCAATCAGAGTCTCTAAACTAACTGAATCAATGTGCTCAGACTCTAGTCGAGGTGTGGGCTGCTGGGTAGGGGTAGGGGAAGACGGATCGACGTCCTCTGCCTGATCAGTCATAACGACGTCCATCGGAATCTCCGCAGCAGTCTCAACCGGAGCAGACGGACCAACGTCCTGCTCTGTCTGAATATCCACAGTATCATGCGTTGCCTCGTCCCGCCGTAGCTCAGATATCAACGTATCAGCCCCTAATCTCCTAGCCCTCTTTTTCGGCGGAGGGGCCTCAGCACGATCAGACTTTAGTATACCTCGTGCCTTCGCATTCCGAGTCCTCTTCTTCTTCGGCACAACAGGTGTAGAAGCGTCGGGAGTACGCAACTCCCGACTCAACTCCTGAAACGCCTGCTTAGGATTTTCATTATTTGTTTACTTTCTGTATTACATTCAATTCCTATGTTTTTTATTAACTTTTTATACTTCAATCTTCAATTACATTTTCTTGCATTTTTTTTCAATTTAACTTCAGTTTTGGTATTACATATTTTTTTATAAATAAGTGTCTATTTACATACTTATAAGATTAAATTCCCTAAATAAAGGCCCATAACTACATTACTATAACAAAACCAACTTAATAAACTTCAATCATATATTACAAGTAATACAATAACTAATATATGATATTTTAAAAATTCTAATTTCATATTATTATTACAAAATTAAAGAATACGTACCATCATGGTAGCCTCACCCCAACCATCCCTCGTATCAGCGTGAGTCAGATAACCCCCGCCAACAATCCTCAAACCATCATCTCCACCAACAACATCAGCAACCCTATCACTAGCCTCAACATCCATACCCCCAACTGTAGAATAAAAACAACGAAATCATGATATGTTGATATAAGGCTAAAACTCAAAACTGCCTAATCGTTAATATAAGGATATGATTAATAAACAATCCAAATTTTTCTTCCAGCTTAGAAAGAATCATCTCATCTAATTCCTCGTGAAGCTGTAAATGGTCAACATCTTCATAGTTTTGATAGTAATCACTATAGAAAATTTTGAAGTATCATCAACAATAAATGAAAATTATCATTTCTAAGCCTAGAGTCTGAGTCTCAGTGAGAAGGAAATCAGAACTGCATCCAGCAAGGATTCACATCAGAACATCAGTTAGGACTTAGAACAGGAACTCCAAAAACAACCATAAACAGTTATTCTACTATGTAAATGACCAAATATACATGCAAAAGCCGAATAACTCAAGTAAGCACCTCAAACTTCCTCCTTGTTAACTATGGTCCTGTTCATAACTAAAACACTAACAGTCGAAACTAGGTGTTTGAACATAATATAAGGGCACCCAAGCAATTGTCATTACAACTTTCCTTAGCTTCTAAGTTGTCTCAATTCTCACCTTCTCTTAACTTGTGCAATACTCAGTTTCAGAAGCTACAAATGAAGGAGTTGAACATAATTTCATCAGAAGAGATGAACTAAACTTCATCCAACATCCAATAGTTATCTTCCCATTTTTCCCCACTCAGCATAGCAACAAATAGTTGGACCTGGTGGTACTGGATAGAGTTGAACAAATCAAGCCAACAAGCCGTTCAAGACCCATGCAGGCAACCAGTCAATGATGGCATTGCAGATTCTTTTAATTAAAACACAAGGCTTAATTTTCCTAGCTTGATTTTTTCTAGGATTGGATTGCCTGTTTGAATTCAGCTGATATTTTTTGACTCATCTATGACAACAAATCCATCCTTAGTCTAGAATTGAACCAGACCACATTAAAAGACTGCACTGGTAGAGTTGTCTCATACTAGACTTGTTCTCTTCTCCCTGGATCGGGATCAGACCACTTAAATTAATTTCCCATCCCTCCTTTTCCAGGCAACCTACTTTTTGTGTACTTCCTCACATCCATTTGGCAATATAGTTGACTAACATATACCAAAAGCTAGCTACCATTTCAAAAACCATCATCACAAAACAAATTGAGTAAAACCAGTAACCACACCCAAATCCTACACATCTGCAAGAGGACACCCCTAAATCAATGTTTGTTCCAGTAGTACATGATGGCTGTTTCCAATTACTCTATACTTCTCCTTCATGATACATTGATACATCTAACTGAAGTTTTCATATGATTGCACTGAAGTTTTCATTTGAAATGTAAATTATTCAGAGTTTTAGGATGCAACCATTTATTTATTTTTGGTCACTTCTTTCCATTCTTAACCCATCCCACACACCAGAAAAAACAAAAAGAACATTTTTTTGATTCAGAATCAGTACAGAAGTTGTGATACTATTCAGAGACTTATTTCATTAATTGTAGATTCTCATTCAATGGTTGCAATGTCAATTTCTTCTTCATGTCTAACCCAAGATAGACAATTTGAATACCATTCACAAAAATACAACAATAACCCAAGAAGTTGTGATACTTCTTCATTTTTTTGATTCAGAACCTTTGTGCCCATGCCCTTCAGCCCTTGAGGAGGGATTTCAGCAACAGAGGAAATTGCATAACAAATTGAACCAGATTCTACCACCAAATTTAAATTTAAAGCAAATTCAACAATAGAGAACATGTCTGTCGGCTTTCCATCAGTGCCAGAATCATTGTTAAAGCAAATTTTTGTGTTGTTAAAGCAAATACGACCATTGAAGATGACTTTATATAAGCTACATTGCACTCAAATTCCCCAAAATTCAATAACTCAAATAACTAGGTTTTTTATTTCAATTTCAAATTTGTAGAATTGAACACCTATTGTTAGTGCAATCTACTCTTATTTTTAAACTTACCTGCTGAATTGACGTCTCTCTCACCGTCAGCCTCCACATCAGCACCCTGCACATCGACGTTGGCGTATTGCTCCGTCAAATGACGTCCTCTGCCAGCACCAGCTATACAACCATGTGTTACACTGACCATTTCCGAATGATTAGGAAGAAAATGTGTTCAACTGAATTCGACTTTGGTTTCGCTATCGGGAGAAAGAAGATTGCGAGGTAGGAGACGATGACCTAACGCTTTTAAAAGCGCTTTATATATTAACTGCGTCATGCGTTATGAAGCGTACCACTTTATAAAGCGTAATGGTTTGGGCATGACCCGTTGGAAGGGCACCCTTTGGGTCATATGCTTCATGAAGCGTATGAATCCATGTGCGCCGAGCGTATTTTTCATGTGCGTAAAGATTTTCCGTATTAAAATTGAATATATATATTCATAAAATCCTAACAATCTTGTATAATCATCCAAATAATACCTTTTTTTTGTTATGAATGATTGTATATGTGCACAAGTTAACCTCACCTATCTCACTTGCTTGTATCACACATATCATGTAGATGAATAAATTGTATAATGTATGATTGGAGGTAAATTGTACAAGGTGAATTATTCACCTTCTTCACCTCCTTATTTTCATGCATAAATCATGGATATTCACCTAAGTTTTTTTACCCCACCTTTGGCCTATAAATATGGTCATCATCCATTGTAAAACTTGCACCAAAGTAGAGTAAGAAATACACTTTCTAAAGTTCTTACTCTCCCTCCCTCTCTTCTAATGATCTTAAAAGTTGTCCTAAAGTTGTTTAAGTGTTCTTTCCAAAAGTTAAAGTGGTCTTGCTTTCATAAATCTTTTCATAACACGTTATCAACACGAGTCTCTAATTACCAATTGAGTTTCACTAATCACCAAGGTACAAAATCTATCTCTTCCTAAACTTAATTATGCAAGAAGTTTATTTTCTAAAACCGTTTTGAGGAGTATGCTTTGTAGTTGCCCGATTTGGGATCCTCTACATCAGAAATTCATTTTCTTCCTAGATTTGACACGATTTCTTACCAAAATAAACCATGCTTTTGGATATGTACAAGATACAAACAAAATATTAGATTTGCTTACCTCTTTTGAAGTTTAAACCGACTTCACCGCCGAAAAGCACTACTTTCACCACTTGGATTGGAAGTAAGTTTTAACCAAAATGATGATGAGCATGATGTTGGTAATCACAATAAGAACAAGGCAAATGAAAAGCTCAATCAAAAATATCCTATTACCGGCTCTAAGACGACGCATATATCGTCGTCGGCCGTGGAGAATGTCGAAATAAAAAAATTTGGTAAAGGCGGCAAAATATGGAAGTGGAGGAAGGAGATAAGGTCGGAAGTGAAAAGGTGAAAAAAGGGGATGAAGGGAACCGAACTTTGTAAGGACTTTGGACTTCGGACTTTTAAGGACCTCGGACTTTAAGGAATTTAAGGATCTCGGACTCTAAGGACTTTAAGGACTTTACGGATTTCAAAATTCCCGCTAAATACTTTTCTTTCATTTCGTATGATCTCTTACTTTTGTCTTACGATATCGTCTATGCCTATATCTTTTTTGATTACTTCTCTGACTCACACAATCTTTCTTTATACATTTTGAATATATTATCTACATGCATGTATTTATTGTTTGATATGACATGTCCTTCAATCGTCCCATACACGACTCATGCATTGTATTATTGTTTATGTAACCTTTGTTTTGCATATCTTTATATGTAGCAACTAATGACAAACATCGCTAAAAGGGAGTTTGACATCCTTGATTTGTCGGGCCAGAAATACCTTGAATGGAGGGTTGATGCATGGCTCACCTCAAAGCAAATGGCCTTGAGGAAACAATTGTGGCAAACAATAGTGCCACCCCACAAGAAAAGGCAAAAGCCATTGTGTTCCTCCGCCACCACATTCATGAAAGTCTCAAAACTGAGTACTTATTTGTAGAGGATCCAAGAGAATTGTGGGAGAGCCTAAATGAGCGATATGCTCATCAAAATGAAGTTTTGCTCCCACAAGCAACACGTGAATGGAACACTATAAGGTTCCAAGACTTTAAGTACATCACTGAGTATAATAGTGCTATCCATAGGATCACTTCTCAGTTGAGACTGTATGGTCAAATGATCACTTAGCAAGAAATGTTGGAGAAAACTTTCTCCACTATGCATGCTTCAAATATATTATTGCAACAATAGTACAGAGAGAGAAATTTCAAAAGATATTCCGACTTGTTGAAACTTTTATTGTTTGTTGAAAAGAATAATGAGCTCCTAATGAAAAATCACAACCTAAGGCCTACTGGCTCAACAGCTTCCCCAGAAGCAAATGCTATGAATAAAGTGTTTCATGATAGAAATGACAATGAACATGGGCAGCAATCACGCCGTAACAATGGGCGTGGACGAGGTCGTGGTAACTATAGGAGCCGTGGTGGCCGCGGTGGTCGTGGTGGTCATGGTGGCCCTGGGCGTGGCCGAGCCTACAACAAAAGCCACGATAATCACCGTGAGAACCATGGCTACAAGGGGGATGTGAAGCAAAAGTTCCAGACGGGTCCATCAAGATCCTCCCAGAAATCCAAATCAACATGCTACAAATGTGGCATGACTGGTCACTGGTCAAAGGTATGCTGCACAACTCCACACCTTGTGAAGTTGTACCAAGCTAAAAAGAATAAAGAAAGGACTATCGAGACCAACTACATCGATAACAAAGATGTGGATAGGTCACTTGTGACTAGTCTGGATGTCAATGACTTTCTCAACCTTGAGAATGATGATGGCTATGCCTTAAGGGTTTAAATGAAAAGCACAAGCCCCTAAATATCTCTACTACCTCCCATGTTATTTTATAATACTTGCAATGTATTTTTATATCTCATGTTTCAACCTCTATCTTGTAGGACTTTGTATAATAGATCTTTGTATAATAGAACTTGTATAATGTATGAAGCTTTTATTAATGTCTTAGTTCTCTCTTTCTTTATATTTATAGAAGAACATGGACTCACCTAAGGTGAAACTCGATGGGAAGGATCAATGTCTTTTAGACAGTGCAACAACACACACCATCTTGAAGAGTAAAGAATACTTTATTCAATTGAGAGCCTTTGAAGGCAATGTCACTACAATATCTGGTGTGTCAAAACTCATCGAAGGCTTTGGAAGAGCTGTCATTCTACTCCCAAAGGGAACAAACCTAGTAATAAATGACGCACTATATTCTAGTAAATCTCAAAGGAATTTACTAAGCTTTAAAGAGGTGCATCTAATTGGGTTTAATATGGAAATCATGAATGAAAATGGGAGAGAATACTTGTGCATCATAAAACATGAATCTGGCCATAAACAGATTCTCGAAAGAATGCCAACGCAAACCTCCGGATTATATCATACATACATTTATCCGTTTGAGGTCAATGTAGTGTTTAACAAAAGGTCATATGACCAAGCTGTATTCACATTATGACATGACTGATTGGGTCATCCAGGAGCAGTAATGATGCACAAAATCATAAAGAGCTCACTCGGACATACATTAAAGAACATTAAGGTTCTTCCGTCCAGTGATTTTAATTCCAATGCTTGCTCACTTGGAAAGATAATTATCATGCCTTCTAAAAACAAGATTGCAAGTGAGAATCACGCATTCTTAGAAAGAATCCAAGGAGATATATGTGGGCCAATTACTCCACCATGTGGACCATTCCGATACTTTATGGTGCTAATTGATGCATCTACACGTTGGTCACATGTAAGCCTACTGTCAACAAGAAATGTTGCATTTGCTAAACTCCTAGCCCAAATAATCCGATTGAGGGCCCAATTTCCGGATTATACAATAAAGAAAATCCGTCTTGATAATGCAGGAGAATTTACATCTCAAACTTTCAATGACTATCGTGTAACACCCCGATAATTTATAAGAGATTGAGGTGCTCCCCATGTCATCAAGAGCTCTTCCTTTTCTAGGTTCAAGTAAGGACAAAGAACCCAAAAGTTAAGTGTGCAAGGGCGAGAGTAGTACCAGGATGGGTGACCTCCTGGGAAGTCCTCGGGTTGACATGGAATAGCGCTTCTAAGGCCTCGGGCCTTACATATTGTATGTCAATTGGGCTTGATATAGAGCAACCAGTGGCTCATGTTCACACACAAAATGATCTCGCTGAATCATTGATAAAGCGATTGCAATTAATTGCCAAGCCATTATTGATGAAATCAAAATTACCACCATCGGCATGGGGATATGCAATATTACATGCAACAACCTTAATTCGATTAAGGCCAAGTGCAAACTATGAACATTCCCCTATGCAACTTGTGTCTGGTAAGGAGCCAAATATTTCACATCTAAAAATATTTGGATGTGCAGTTTATGTCCCTATTGCTCCACCTCAACGCACAAAGATGGGACCCCAAAGGAGATTGGGAATTTATGCTGGTTTTGAGTCTCCCTCGATGATCAAATATCTTGAAACAACAACTGGTGATTTATTTACAGAAAGATTTGTTGATTGCCATTTTGATGAAAGTACATTCCCAGTCTTAGGGGGAGAAAAGAAAAATGGGGACCCACATGTGAAAGAAATCACATGGAATGCAACCGCATTATCCCATCTTGATCCAAGAACAAAAATGTGTGAACAAGAAGTTCAACGGATCATTCATTTGCAAAATGTTGCAAATCAGTTACCAGATGCATCTACTGATACAAAGTAGGTAACTAAATCACATATACCTGCAACAAATGCTCCTGCAAGAATTGAAATACCCAATGGATTGTCAGATGCATCCATCGCAAGCGAGTCTGCAACGCGCCGAAAGTGTGGTAGACCGTTAGGTTCAAAAGATTTGAAACCGAGAAAGGCAAGGAGCCAAAAGGGCATAGCAGGAGAAGCCACAATGGATCATGAGAATGATGATAAAGGCAAAGATGTTGAAAATGAGAATACTTCAACAGAGGGTGATATTCTAGACAAGAATAATGATATCGACAATTTTGATATTTCAATAAACTATGTGTCCACATGCACACAATGGAATCGAAAAGATGTAATTGTCGATGATGTATTTGCCTACTCAGTGGCTAGTAATATTGTAATTGAAGATGATGATTTTGAGTCAAAAACGGTTGATGAATGTCGACGAAGAAATGATTGGCCAAAATGGAAAGAGGCTATTCAGGCAGAACTAAAATCGCTTGAAAAATGAGAGGTCTTTGGATCAGTAGTTCGTACACCAAATGTTGTGAAACCATTCGGCTATAAATGGGTCTTCGTACGCAAACGAAATGAGAAAAACGAAATTGTAAGATATAAAGCAAGGCTTGTAGCACAAGGTTTTTCTCAGATCCATGGAATTGACTATGAAGAAACATATTCTTCGGTAGTTGATGCAACTACATTGAGATTTCTAATTGGCCCGACTGTCTTTGAAAGGTTACAAATGTGCCTCATGGATGTCGTTACAGCATATTTATATGGATCACTTGATACAGACATCTACACGAGAGTCCCAGAAGGACTCAAGCCGCCTAAGGCTAATAATTGTGGATCTCGAGAAATGTTTTCCATAAAATTGAGGAGGTCACTGTATGGACTAAAACAATCTGGGAAAATGTGGTACAACCGCCTCAGTGAATACCTCATGAAAGAGGGATACAAGAACGACACCGTTTGTCCATGTGTTTTTATCAAGCGATCCGAAAAGGGATTCGCTATTATCGCAGTTTATGTTGATGACTTAAACATCGTCGGAACTCCAAATGAACTTCAAGATACTGCGAAATATTTGATTAAAGAATTTGAGATGAAAGATCTAGGACAAACAAAGCTTTGTCTTGGCTTACAAATTGAGCACTTAAGGGATGAAATCTTTATCCATCAGTCTAATTACACTGAGAAAGTTCTTAAAAGATTTTACATGGACAAAGCACACCCTTTGAGCTCTCTAATGGAAGTTCGATCTCTCAATGTAGAAAAGGATAAATTTCGCCCCCGAGAAGAGGACGAAGAGGTTCTTGGTCCTGAGGGACCATATTTAAGTGCAATTGGTGCTTTAATGTACTTAACTAACAATACAAGGCCATATATTACTTTTGCAGTAAATTTGTTGTCCAGGTATAGCACTGCACCCACAAGTAGTGATGGCCATTAGTGCGGGCCGGCCCAGCCCGGCCCAGCCCGCAATTATGGGCCAAAATGGCCCGGCCCGACCAGCTCGCGGGCCAGCCGGGCCCAACCCGCCTGGGCCATGGGCCGGGCTCGGGTTGGGGAAATGTGGCCCAGCCTGGTCGGGCCCGGGCCAGCCCGGCCCGACCCGGAAATTTAATGTATAAAAAAATAAAAATAGAAGGACCGGGCCTATATATATCAGCCCGGCCCGGCCCGGGGCCCGACCCGCTCCAGCCCGGTACAATACCGGGCCTGTCCCAGGCCCTACTTCTCCGGCCCGGCCTGATGGTGGCCCGGGCCGGGCCCGGCCCAGCCCGGTGGTGGCCCGGCCCGTTTCCATTACTACCCACAAGGAGGCGTTGGAACGTGATCAAACATATATTCCACTATCTCCGTACGTGGCACACATGATCTTGGGTTGTATTACCGAAACCAAAGGGATGCGACCTTAATTGGATATGCAAATGTAGGGTACTTGTCTGATCCACACAAAGCCAAATCGCAAAATGGTTATGTGTTCACATATGGAGGCACTGCCATCTCTTGGAGATCAACAAAGCAGATTGTGACTGCCATATCATCAAATCAAGCAGAATTGATTGCTTTATATGAGGTAGGAAGAGAATGTGTGTCCCTTCGAGCAATGATTCAATTCATCCAGAAAGAAAGTGGAATGAGGCCAACCACAGATTATCCAACAATTTTATATGAGGATAACTCAGCATGCGTTGCTCAGATGAAGAAGGGCTACATCAAAGGAGACCGTACAAAGCACATATCTCCAAAATTCTTCTCCACTCGTGAATTGGAAGAAGTTGGTGAAGTGGACATCCAACAAATTCGGTCAAATGACAATTTGGCTGACTTGTTCACAAAGTCTTTAATCCCCAAGAAATTTGGAGAATTGGTATCCAAAATTGGAATGTGCAGGCTTCGAGACATACGTTAAAGTCAGGGGGAGCATCATAGACGCTACACTTTTTTTCCCTTAGATCAAGTTTTTATCCCATTGGGTTTTACTTGACAAGATTTTTAATGAGGCAGCATCAAGGCGTACAATGGGATCAATGGTTGCACTCTTTTTCCCTTCGTTTAGGTTTTTTTATCTCACTGGGTTTTTACTGACAAGGTTTTTAACGAGGAAACGTCTACCCATATCCTACAACATCAAAAGAAGGTGAATATACAAGGGGGAGTGTTATGAATGATTGTATATGTGCACAAGTTAACCTCACCTATCTCACTTGCTTGTATCATACATATCATGTAGATGAATAATTGTATAATGTATGATTGGAGGTAAATTGTACAAGGTGAATTATTCATCTTCTTCACCTCCTTATTTCCATGCATAAATCATGGAGATTCACCTAAGTAAAATTTTTTTACCTCACCTTTGACCTATAAATATGGCCATCATCCATTGTAAAACTTGCACCAAAGTAGAGTAAGAAATACACTCTTTGAAGTTCTTACTCTCCCTCCCTCTCTTCTAATGATCTAAAAGTTGTCCTAAAGTTGTTTAAGTGTTCTTTCCAAAAGTTAAAGTGGTCTTGCTTTCATAAATCTTTTCATATTGAAATTACTGAAATTTCATTGCTAAAAAAGACATTAATTGATTTTCTTAATTGATTTCTTTCTGTTTTGCTGGTACTCGTGGAAACTAAACTCTTAGTAGATTCCAATCTCTATTCCTGTCATGTAGGCAATTCTTCCAACTGTTCCAAGGTGCGTTTTAAATCTTCCCTACTGTAAATTATTTAAAAAATATCAAATTTGAATTATTGTAATATTGTTATGTGTTCAAGCAATATATTTTTTTAAAATTTAATTAAAAATTTTCTTAGGTCAAGAATCAATGCTCATACATTAAAATTATTAAAATTGAATTTTCTTCATTTTGACCAAGAGACCCAATGATTTTACCACCAGTTTTAAGGATTATTAAAATAATAAACAAAATGTTGAAGATCACTCTTGTAATTACTTTTTTGGTGAGAAATTTCTTTTAAAAGAGATTTTGTTTTTATAGTTTAAATTTGGTTCTTAATGATTTTTAATTCAACAATATTAGACATAAAAAACAAGGATAATTAGACAAGATTGTTAAGATTTGATTGGTATATATCCAATTTTAAAGTTTAGATGGACATATTTCTAATTAAACAAGTTTCAATGGGTACATACCCAATTATCCCAAAATGATTTAGCTTAGAGCACATATTGAGGATACCTCAATATTGAGTTTAGAGTGGATATGTGATTGATTGGTACTATAAGAATAGGAGGACTTAGGCGGCCCAGTTCAGAGTTGTAGGACGTTTAGGATTTATCTTAGTGATAAAATCTACCGCTAAGATTTAAAAAAAAGGGGCAAAATGGTAGCGGTAGCCTGTACTGCTACCAATATGTATTAAATATCGCCCATTGAGAAACATGTAAAAAAATTTTTACCTCTGTTTGTACCGGTCGCGGTCACCGCCACCGGTATGGTAAAAGCAGCAAGCGGTAGCATTTACCGCTAACGCTATTCAGGCCTTAGCGGGGTGAAATGTGTTTCACCCCACTATTTAACCGGGAAGACGTTGGTGCAAACGCACAAATTCTTTCGCCATCTCAAATTTCAACACAAGTCCGAGCTAGAATAATGTCGGGTTTTTTGTCCTATTTTAGAGGGCAAGGGCATGGGCATTCTAGTTCTAATCCGATTAATCCAAATGAAGAACACGTGGATGAAGACAACGGTGTAGCGATGTGTAACACCCCTATTTTACAACATTGGGTATTACCGCCAGTGACCTCAGACTTTACCGTCCAAAGTCACCCAAGGCTTTTAGAATGATATAGAACAATTTAAAATGCGGAATAAAACATAATACATAATGAGAAAAGGTGCTCCCGAGGGAGACTTAGTTCTTACAAAACATCTTACATTGTTTTCAAATATAAAGTTGTTCGGAATTGAAATGCAAAACCTGCTTGTCCTTGAAACGTAATGAAACTAAAGCAAAATGATAGAAAGGTACATCTTGGAAATCCTTGTTCTTCCTTCGTCTTCACTTCACTTCACTTCACGCCTTGTTGGGATTCCTAGATTCTGACATAATTCGCGAGGGGCGATAAAATGCCAGGCAAACATGCGGAAAAGAAGAATTAGTCTAAGAGACTAAGCAAGCGGGAATGGAACTTCCCGAGGGTATTTTGGGCAATTTCAAATATTCTCGAATATAGATATTAGGGTTGTGTTTACGATGGGCTATATAATAAAGCTTGTTTATGTGGAGTTTTGAGGTTCGAAGGAGAGTATATCTTTAGATCAAGATAACTCGATGATGCAATAGAAGAACTACTAGATTGTAGACTTCTTTTGGATTTCGAAAGAATGTTGGGAACGTTCATTAAATCATACAAATGAAAACCTCTCGCGCCCTGAGCGGACCGAGAGCCGGATCGATCATTTGAGACCGGTCCGGTTTTGATGTCTTAAGTGTGCATTCGCACTTATCTTGTATAGTGACGAAAAAATATTCGACTTATTAATAATTTTTAATAGAGAGTGGTGGGACACGGATATTCCGAGCCACCCGAAGGAGAACAGTCAATTCTCCGGCACTTAGCTAGAGTGCCGCACAATCCCTCCTTGCAATCGGAGCGGATGGAGATCATGATCCCGAAAGTCGTATGGACGTACGACTTAGTAAGGTTGTATAGAGGTGTCGGCTAACCCGCACCCCTTTCTAGTTTATTCAAGGTAAATCTCTGAACGAGATTGTAATCAATCAAGATAACAAACATACTAGCATATATAATCCTAACAAAGGAATATAAAGCATACTACGCTAACAATTGTCGTTATTTCTAGCAATCAATATTTCCTAGATTCATTTTTATTTAAGCATACAAATTGTTCCCAACATCAAGGATTTTCACGAAATGGAATGTAAAGGTTGCAAGGGGAAATTCCACTTGCCTTAGCGTAGCGAGTTCTAACAAACGAGCTTTGACGAAACTTATGTGATTCCCGACTACAAGCGAGGATTCCGACCTATCGACACGGAATTTACGAACGACTTATAAATATGGATACTTCTTAACTTGGATTCTCTCTTATAATGCTTTCGTAAGAGAAGCGGAAATCTAAATTATTATGGTAATAATTTAGAAGATGATTTAAAATAATAATGTTCCTTCATTATTATTTTGGTTTTGTAATATCCTTATTATTCCATAAAATCTTTATTAAAAATAATTATTAAAAATTATCCTTTTTACCTATTTATGATAATAAACTATTACTTTTAATTTTCCCATTTATTCTTGGATGGTCCTTATAATATTTACTTCCTTATCTAAAATATTTTTTTAATAATATTTTCTTAATAGAAAAGTATTTACCTACATAATCCTTTTCTAAATAAAGTTGTCATGCATATACTCTCTTTACAAGGAAATTTCCTAAATTAGAAGTTTCTACTTTTCCTTATAAGGTAACTTGCCTAAAATACTTCTAACTTAGACTAATCTTATTTATTCTATTTCTATAGCCTTTTTATATTATAAGGCTTATATATATTATGGTATTTTAGTTCATAACATAGAATCTTTTCTATATTTAATTGATTTCTTTTGAAGCAAGTCAACTTTATGCTATATAAAATACTAGGTTTATTATATTATCATACTTGATACATTTAATCTTGAACTTAGGTCTTTTAATAATTCTCTACACTAGAAGCTTATTAACAAACCTATATTTTTATATAGATGACTCTAATAATATTTTATTAATAGTAGCATATTTTCATGAAATCATTGTCTAAGTCAAATTATAGTTTTTAGATCTCTATCTTATTTTATAATCAAGGCTCATATACTTATAATGTACTATTTTATTATATCCTAATAATAGATGATATCTTGTAATAACTCCCATATATAAAGATATGCTAAAGTTCATATTTTTATTGAATAAATATTTTTATTTTCGTAATTTTATTTATTCACTCGATTTTTATAAATCCTATATCTTTTATAGATTAGGCCATGCAACAACTTTTATTAACTTAGGGACATTGTTAATTTCATATAAAAATAGTAATGGTTTTATTTTCTAAACCTTTTTATTTCTAAGGTCATATAGTATGATTTTATCTTTTTGTTTCATGCATGCATAATAACTTTTAAAATTCCTATTTGATCAAAGATGACATAATAATTATTATCTTGTATGCTATAGTTATTTCATAAAATCCACTATTTATATTATGAAAGAGGCATGCATGTAATAAAATCCATAAAAATCTATCTATTTGTTTATATCTTAAGTTATCAAGGTAAACTAGTTTGTTTCTAGCTTTTAACTAACAAGATCTTACTAACATAATTTTATTTCTTATTTTCCTAAAATAATTTCTAATAACATATAAGAACTTTATAAATTTATACTTGCATGAATTAAATAAATAGACTTTAGGATAGAATTTTATACTTTTGGAGTATTACGGAATGTAGGAGAAGAGAGCGGAGGAGGAGGCCGGCGGTCTTGGGCGGCACCACCAGAGGCGGGGCGGCTCCGGCGTGGGCGGACGGTGGCGCGGAGGGGGCGGCGACGTCCGGCGGGGGTAGGGAGGTGGTCCGGCGGGAGCTCCAAAGGGAGAAGAGGGAATTTTGTGGTGTTTTCTATGGACTTGAATGGAGAATTTTTTATGTGCAAGGTGCTGATTTTTTCTTTGAAGGAGAAGGTGTTCTTGCTAGAAAGAGTAGAAGAGAGAGCAAAGGCTTGAGTGTGTGCATGGAAGAGGGTATTTGTAGACAAGTTTGTGGAGCTCTCAATCCATGTCTATGGTGGATGACCAATGGAGGAGGAGAAGAAGTCCATGCATTGGTCAAGAGTGTGCTTCTTCCATGGTGATGAGAAGTGAGGTCATAAGGTGGTAGTCAACAAGCAAGAGGGAGGTGAGAATGGCATGCAATGGCCACCATTCAAATCAATGTACATCAATCACACTTTTGTCTAATGTTGAAGTTAGTAGAGAGAGTTTATTTGTTATAAGAGAATGATGGTTGGCTAAGTGAACAAGAAATTGTAATGGTCTAGCGGAATGGAGAGGGGGCGTGTGGAGTGAGTTGCAAGAGGTCTCGGGTTCAAATCCCGGCTCTTGCATTCTTTTTACAAAGCTTGTAAATTGTATTTTTAGGCCTTTGTGTAATTTATTTTATGGAATAAATTCAATTTCTAAAAGACCTTATTTTTGTCTAATGCTCTTCTTATTAAATTACCTCACTTTACTAATCTATCCGCGATATTCCAAGGAGCCAAGAGGATACTTGGAGAGTAAGGAGGAAGGAGAAGAGGAGGAAGAGAGAGAGAATCGGCCAAGGAGGAGGAAGACTTGAGAGGTTTTGTTGATTGTTTAGCTTTGATTTGCTTTGATCTTGTGGATTTGAAAACCCTTGATTTGTATTTGTGGATTGCTTTGGATTTGAATGAACCCTTGCTTTGTTTTGAGATTGATTATGATGATTGCTTTCTCTTTTGATTTGATTGCTTTCTTTGCTTGTCACATGGAGTAGATCTCCTTGATCTTGGGTTATGGGGGAAAACCCTAGCTAGGTTTAGGCTAGAAACCCCAATTCCATAGCCTTGAGTGTTTGATCTAAGGAACCCACTCTACATCGAGCTACAATTCCTTGCGAAAGTCGGGAATCAAGGCTTGAGATTGGCAAAGTAGCGAAAGTGAACATGTGTCAATCTCAAGACCTTGCTTCGAAGGGGATTTCCCCATGGATCGAGGTGTAGATGTGGTTGGAACGAGGGCGAAAGCACTCGATCCTAGTCCGATCATCACTCATTGCCTGAATTGGGGTGGAAAAGCCTTAATCTACTAGGGAAGGAACCCAAAAGCCCAAGATCTACTTTTAAAATCTTTGAGTTCGACATCCCCAGCTACCTCGGGCCCGACTTACCCAGTGTCGTTCCCGACTTCCTCTTGTCGCCAACCTCGGGCCCGACGTGACCTCAGTGTCGGTCCCGACTGTTTTCTTTATTTTCCTTTGTTTTATGCTCTCCTTTCTAGCTTCCTAGTATCTAGGCACATCGATCGAGTAGACTTCCCGAGTGTTCGACACCCACCACGTACTACAACGGGGTCGGGTTATAATTTGTATCTCTTGACCCTCGCACACCGTGAGAGGCGATCAGTATGCACCTATATATCCTTATATTGCGCATATTGATGAATTGATCAATCAGGTCGTACAGACTACTTCTGGATGGAGATGTCAATGGTCGGATTGGCGTTTACTACTAGATTCCAGTGTGCACTTGTCATACTATCCAAGCGTGGTCCTCATACATGCCTCCCGATGATTGCTAGTGAAGCTCCCAGTAGTCTTGTGTGGAACAACGTCGTGGCGATTGCTCATTTGGGGAACCACTATGTCCCAGTAAGCGTCATGTATTTACATATTCATGTTCTGCTAAAACTTTAATCCTATTATTTACGAATTTGTCATTGTTGGTTACGCTTTTAGGTGACGCCCCATGGCGACCTCTGTGAAGATTTGGACCCAATTTCATCATTATAGTGTTGATGGCGTGGATCTTCGCTTTCATGGCCGTATGGTCCGGTACATTAGTTACCACAACGCAGCTGGGTTGCCTCCTAGTTTCTATTAGAATACGGCTAGTATTTGTATTTGTATTTCTATTTGTAGAGGATGTTTATGAAACCGATATTATGAAATGTTATTATTATTATTATTATTATTAGTATTATTAGTATTATTATTATTATTATTATTATTATTATTATTATTATTATTATTATTATTATTATTATTGTTATTATTATTATTATTATTGAATAAGGTCAAGATTACAGGGAATGTTGGGCAGTCTAGCAACAAGCTGAGCTCCCACACCTTTTTGAATAACAATTCCTAATCTATAAAAAAAGAGAATTGCCAAACTCGAAGTTGGCATCATGCCTAGCCATACAATTCCTCAACCTTTGCAGAAAAGATATAATATCTACTCCGAGCTCTCCCAAGGTAGAAAAGGCCAAAACACCGAACCCATAACCATGCAAAGTGCATTTATCCAAATATTTTTTGTTTTTGCGTGTGATAGCTGCAGCAATGGCATGTCCTGGAGCAATGTTACGTTTCCTAGCACTTGTGAAAGGTGAAACACCCGTCACGTCCATGCAAACATCTTTACCATCTTCCCAGTTATAAACCATGATGTCGGCGGGTCTGAGTTCATTCTCCGTATTTGAAAGGAAATCCAAAGAGACTTCTTTCCGAGCAACAACCCCAACTTTGTAGCATATATTTGCCAAGACGTCTTTGACCAAATCATGATGAAATTTGAGCCCCACCTCACTGGCACAGTGAATAGCATGGTCACCAAAAATGTCCATAGGCCTGTTGCAACAAGAACACAAACTGTCTTCCTCAAAAAAGGGTATACCCAACCGATATTGCAAGTTGGCACTGAACTGCCTAGGTCCAACAACCTGATTAAGCCCGGGGATAGGGATAGCCTTAAGAAAATCCATTGCGTGTTCGGCTATATTACATTGCCATAGGGTTGCTTCACGAGATGAAAGAGAAAAATTTAGTGGGTATCTTCTCCTTGAAAACACCAAAATGAATAACTTCCAAAGACTCATGAAATGGGGGGCAATATCATTGATATTGAAACTAGAGGAGAGACCACAAGTTTGAGAAAAAACTTGTAAGCTTGCTGAAAGCTGAGGCAAGGATCTGAAGTATCCGACAAATTAAGGATCTTGTTCTGTAGATGCTGAGTTTGAGCATGAGACGCTACGTAACAAAACATTACCCGTATCAGCCATTGTAAGCACACCAAGACCACCGTCTTTAATAGGGAGGGTAGCAAGCCTTTATTGGACATAACCAAAACCCGCCCCATCACTAACTATTAAACGACGTAAATATTGCATGGATGTGCTTATCAAAACGATCAGTAGCAAGCTGGAGAGATTTGGGACTTGTTGTGCGGATGGTGAAATACAACTTAAAAATACCTGTGCAATTTCTTAAAAGCAATAACTCACATTGTGGGTCTTGTAGTCCCTGTATTTTGCTCATAAGTTGAATAGAAGTATCCACCCTTTTCAGCACCATGTTACTGCAAAACTCCAAATCTAGACTGACTGGCCCACCAAGGAGTTTAACACAATTCACAGGCTTGCCAATATTAGGAGGGAAAATAGACTCAATATCTCTTCTAGGATCATATGATGGCCAAAAAATTTCCGTCTTCGAGACATTCAAATGCAAGCCATAGAAAGGACCCTCCTCTTGTATAATTTTCAGAGCCTTCGACACTTCCATAGTATCATCTGCAATAGTGACATCATCCAGATACCAAGCATGGAGATCTAAGGTGCATTGGGCAGTAATCTTCTAAACAAGGGGGTGGAGAGCTAGTGCAAAAAGAAGGGGGCCAAGGGGGTCACCTTGTTGAACACCCTGGGTCGAAGAAAGAACGGAACCCTGATAATAGAGCCTAGCTGGTTTTGCATAACAAAACTCAACCCAATTAGCGATAGTCGGGCAACGAGCTCTTACCTACTTTATGATGGTGGATCTGTCAACAAGATTGAACGCATTCGAAAAATCTATAAGCAACATAACCCATGAAGCGTCATCCCCCTTCAACTCAAGCAACCTATTGGCAGAGTGCAAGATGTCTTACCCACCACATGGAATGCCAACGCCAAATTAGTACTTCCCTAGATATGATGTCATTTCCTCGCGCACTGACGTAGCATCCAATTTTGAACAAAGTCTCCTCCATATAGTTCCCACAACGATTGGTCTTAACCCTCCACCCGGTTTAAGCAGCGGAGTTAAGGGAGCACTGGCCACGAAATCACCTAGAATGGGAGGGCTTTTCCCTGCCAACCATAGATTAACAACTCCCATTATGCAGAGGAGTAATTCGCCAGCAACGACAACCCCAACACCACTCAAAGCATCTAATAAGTGTTGAGCTCTAAGACCGTCCCTCCCACACGAAGTGCCTTTGGGAAAACTCTTAAGAGCCAACAAAACATCTTTTGTACTGACAGAAAGTGCAGTTGCATCAACACCCTCAGCTAGTATATGAGGCAGGCGTGCAGGGGGGTGTTTTTGCTGAAGTTCGAACAGTGTTTCAGGGGAAGAAGGATCCACACCATTGGAGAAAAGTACCCTGATGGCCGCGGTATAATGCCCATATTCCAACTTCCTCCTACAGGTCAACAAATTAGGATTTATATTCTTCTTATTCGAACGCTGCCAGGGAGTTTTCTTAGGAATGACTAACAACTGTTGGGTCAGGTTGAAACAACGAGATGGTTCTTTCCAACACAACAACGCCTTGTTGATTGCAGTCGTCTGTAGTTTCCTCCGGTTACCTGAACGTCCCTCCATGGAGCTCTTAGGCTCATATAAGCTTAGGGTATAGGTAGGCAATAATAGTAAATGAACCCAGGCTACTATGGTATTAGGATTTGCAATGACAAGATCGAGAGCAGACTTTAAGGTACGAGAGAAAAGTAACATGTTGGGATGCGAAATACTAACAGTAGTAGTAATTTGTGTCTACAACATACTATTGAGTAAATCGACGGTGAGGCAAGCAACATCTTCATCAATACCAAGAGCACTTACTACCATCTCCGGAACCTCATTTTGTGGTTTCTCAACCCCATGAATAAGAAAATCAACTCCAAGGCCATTGAAAGGACCTGAAATGACTTCCATAGGGTGAGATTTCGAACAATCCTTCTTCCAAGCATGGATACTCAGACATTTAATGCACAACCATCCCTGTAAATCATTCAAAACCCTTTCACACGTAACAAAACATGCGTGGTTGGTTCTAATCCTTTCTCTACAGGCCTCCATGCGACTCTCAATAGGAAAATGTTTATCTTTCAAATGTTTATAGATGGCACTCTTAGCATATCCATTACCTCCAACACCTCCCTTACAACCATCATAATTTTTGAAAGGGAAATTGATCTTGTCACTCTGCGAAGATGAAGCACAAGGAGAAGCTTGATAGGAATTTGAGGGTGTAGGAGAACCGAGGGTCCGATTTGGGGCTCGTGGCTGATGTTCCCAAAGATCTGAAGAGGTTGAAGAGCCAGTTCTAGGCATTGCTCCTCAGAAATACGGGTTCTGCAAAAACAAAGAACTTGAACAAGAGAGAAACCCTAACAGAAAAGGTAGTAGCGGCACTGATCAGAGAATCGCCCGATCAGGGGAGGACGATCAGATGGTCAATAATCCATGAATCAAAGAAGAAGAAAGATCCAGGCTTCCAATCACCGGAAAAGTCTTCTCGATCGCCCTAGAATCGCCCAAGAACAACTATCGATATGTATAACATGAATAATAAGAAATTCGGCATACCATTAAATACTAGTATCCAAACACACATAACATGAATAAAAAAGCACATCTGCCAAAGCATTCACTACACTGAACATTCACACTGTCCAAGTACTATCTATAAAATCTAGCATCACTGTGTCGTTCATGCTGGTAATGCGAGGGGGGGGGGGTTAGGAGGGCGCCAGTTCGGTTGAGTTGGCGGCAGCTGTCCAATTACACCGTCTCTAAGGCATCCAAAATCTCTATCCCCCATCCGCCTAATGCTCTGTATGGACGAAACTGGCGAAGGACTCCTTCCAAATAAGTTAGGCGCTACATAGAACAAAATTGAAATCAATGTGATAAGTAAAATCATCAACTAAATAAACACATGGTGTCGACTATACGTACTATGACAGGGTCGATCTTGCGTTGCTACCACTGGACGGGGGACTTGAGCGTTCAAAAGATATGGATGAGATCATGCTTGAAGCCATGACACATATTCTCCATCCATAGCATAAGGGAAAATAGCTACATTCCCCTCGGGCACCAAGTGTTGGTGGCGGGAGTTTCAATGGTCATTTGCTGAAGTGAACGATATATTGGAACCGGTTAAGATTGTCCTCCCTTTTCACCCTGATTGGCCTGATCACCTTTAGCACGGGGATTGGCTAGTGGTAGCCAAACTGCTTGTAGAATCTGTCAAGCATATACGGCTCCCGATCTCCGAAGTAAGTGAGCAAACTCTTGTACCGCGACTCTACAAGCACACCACTGGTAAAGTCGAGGCCTTGGCCCATGGCATCCAACACACCTGTTTCATGTTCAATGCATCTAATTGTTCCCGTATCCCCAACACCTATTCCACTTCTCTGTTCCGGCTCGCTTCTGAATGGAAGTCGGTCGCACACGCATCCGATGTCCTGCTCATCCGACCCTTAAACCTTGGAAAATACTTCCATATCCAAAACTGTACAAAAGATAAACATATTACATAAATTAAAGCATATAAAAAAGGAATGCATGTTAAATAAATAAATAAAGGAATTGAAAACTTACAAGGAGGAGGTACGGACACCCACTCATTTGCTTAGCATGAGTGTGGGATGCACAACCCAGTTGCTTGTACAACCACGCCAAAGTAGCAGCCCCCCATGCATATGATGAAGTCACCCCGTGGTCTAGGAGAAGGTGTGTTTAAAGGGTATTACCTTGATCCTAACAAGCAAATAAATTTAAAGATCAAGACCCCGCTGAGTACAGGGAGGTCAGGTTCGTCCACGGGAATTAGAAGAATCTACGTCTAGCTACTAATCCTAATAAAAGAGAACAAAGCAAAGAAAAACACACAAACAGACGCTCGACACCGACCCACAACAGGTCGTAACCGACCAACCACTCAACACAAACGCAGGAGAAAAACTAAGGGAACTAGGAGCTCGGCCCCGACCTGAAAGTGGTCGTAACCGACCTATCCGGGTAACTAGAAAACTTCGGAAAATCAAATTAAAAGAGATCTAGAGCAAAGGATTCACCACAACAAGCTATGCATGCAAACATAAATCAAAATCATCCCATAACAATCTCATGAATGACTTTCGTCATGAATAATCAAGTAAAAATCTAAACTTTCATAAAGATCTAAACTTGCAACCCTACTTGTTTCCTTTAAAGGTTTCAACTTCCGTTTTCAACCAAGTATTATCCAAATTCACAATTCAATCTTTCAATTCAATCATAAACTTGAACATGCCTCAACTTTCATTAAGGAATTGATAGAAAACAAGTAGACAAAGGATAGAGATTCAAAAGAGATCGTTTAATCAAAGATTCATGCTTTAATCATGCACAACTCGTCGGGTTTCACCCCAACCCTAGAAAATAGACTACTCACGATCCATGGCACAATCAATCATCATAGATCAAAGAGAAGACATAATTCGAATCCAAACAAAATTCAATTAAAAGAAAACTTACAATCTCAAGCAAACCTCCAAGTCTCTCTAAAATTGTCCAAGAGCTTGGAATAAGATAACCTAGAAATCCAACTTGCAACTCGTTCCGTCTTCCACAAATAACGTCTCAAACGTCCCCCTTGGAATCCCCTCCTTAAAATAAAACCCTAGAGATCCTTATATAGTAGTGGAAATATACCTATAAGGAAACTAAATTCTATCTTAAAAAGGCCCATAAATAAAACATTTACTGAACCCAACTTAAGGCGCAAGAAACAATTCCGCAACACATGGATTGGGTCGTCACTGACCATATGGGGGTCGTCTCCGACCATTGGCTGCACTGGATTTCTTCATTTCTTCGCTCAAACTTGCTCCAAAGCTTGGTTCTTCTTCAATGTTTCTTCCTTAATCGCTCTTGGCCTTCTAAGACTTCTTTTAGCTCCTTCAAAAACACATTGATCTTGAAATCTTCAACTCGGAATCTTCAAACCTTCCAAATGCACCGACTCTCACTCTTCTTATCAACATCACCATAAGATCGCTTGAACACCACCTCCTAGAAAGCTTGAAAGACCTAAACATCTCCTCTTCAACGCTTCAAATACCTACAAAAACAACAAACAAGCACAAACGAGTCCAACTCTCCAAAGAGGGTCGGAGTTATATGCAAAATAACACAATAAACCTAGAAAATACTCAATCCTAGCTAGAAAACTACCCACAAAAACCAACTAAAAAGTGCGACATCAAAATACCCCATACTTAAACTTGCTTGTCCTCAAGCAATCACTTAACATGCATCAATACCAATAAACAAAACTCAAGAATCACCTTTATAGAAAAGAAGCACAAGTAGAATAATGAGCAAATAATTTCCACATCCTAGCACACATGAACATTCCAAGCAATCACAATCCAACCTCACCAAGGAACGTATTTCACTCAACTCTCAAAGTGTTTAGGGTATAGTAATGATCGCTCGACTCAAATTCCAAACACAAAACCGCATAGTCAATGGAACATATATAAGCAAACTCTCCACCGAAGAAGTCAAAACAATTCAAATCATCAAATGAACTCGGGGGCTCAATGAAAACTTCAAAGAAGTCTCCATTCGGCCGGGTTGTAATCGGGCTTGGTAATAACAAAAGGAAGTGGAAATATTTTGGCCTTGTGGTGCTATATAATCCGAGAATCAAGACTCCTAGACTACACATCACTTAACCAACATTTTTTTTCCTCTTACTTCAATCACCAAACACTTAAAACTTTACAATGCACTTTCCCTTTTCACCTATTATCATTGTCTTTCCTCTATTCTTTGAAGATTTCGGGCTGTAGTACTTATTATTCCCCTCTCTTTTTTTTTCTTTTTTTTTGGGGGGGGGTGGGTGGGTCGGCACCGACCTTCGTTGGGTCGGCTACGAGCCAGATGCGTGTACTTTGAACCCAAACAACACTCCATACTTGGATTTTCCAAAGACAACATACTTTATCTACCTTCCACAATCACTTTGTTTTCACCCTACTACTCCATAACATTCTTCAACAATCCATTCTAAGTCCTAATTCACGGATCAAAGGGTCAAGCTTTTCATGGCTAGGGAATTTTTTTGTGGAGCTAGAAATAGGCTTTAAGCTCAAAACAAAGGGCTACAAACAGAGGGATCATGTATAGGTAGGAAGAGGAATATAATAGGCTTATAAAAATGAGTTCAAAATCATTTGATTCAATCAAGTAATGAGCATATCTCCATTGGTCTCAAGTTTAAAATAACCATGCCATTGTCAATTGGTAAATTGCATTTGGAAGAGTAATTCACACATAAAAGAGAAAGGAGTAAAAATGCACATCCTTTATAGGCCAAAATATATCTCACTTAGGTTCATTTTCTGTTGGATTGCTTTCACTTAGAAATATGCATGCTCAATTTTCATTATAAGCTCAAAATTCAAAAAGTAAGATCATGGTTTAGGCAATTCTTTAAAGCATGTCATAGGTTTTACATGATGATGCAAGCAATTTCCATCCTAGGACATCTAAGCAATAGGGCATTTATCCATCTAAAATCAAAAAGAAAAAGACTCAAAACAAAACTAAACACACGCATCAATCAAAACATAAAACAACACATGACTCAAACAAGTAATCTCCCAAACCACCCCATACTTAAACATCAATGTCCCCATTGATTAAGAAAGTAAAGAGAAAGGAAAGAGAAACTAACTTGGACACATTTTGAAGCGTTGGTGAAGGAGGAGAATCATTCTTGAGGAGGATGAGGAGGTGGTGGCGGTGGGAAAAGTTGTTGCGCCAACCAATTGTTATAGTCCACTTGAGCATTCCATCTCTCATCATCTTGCTTGTGATCTTCATAATACTCAATGCGGAAGTCCCTAAGCTCGTTGTGGTGGTTGACAAATTGGTTGTGATGATGATTAAGTGCTCCATAAAGTTGGTGTTGGTGGAGCATGAGGGCATCCATCTTAGCCGAGAGACGAGAGATATCGGAATCGCCACCCGAACTTGAACCGGTATGATATGTGCCTTGTCCTTGAAAATGAGAGCCACCGGACCCATCAAAGCCATAGGGGTGGAAGTAGTAAGGGACCATATCAGTTTGAGGTCCCATCGTGAAGTCCATAGGGTCGGCACCAGGCTGGTTTTGGTAGTGGCCGCCCACTGGTGGGCGGGAGAGCTCATATCGGGGTCAAATGGTGGAGCCAAGGATCCGTAGGATAAGCCGGAAAACCGGGCTAGCAATGTATCGACCGGGAAGGTGGTTGGTGGGATATTCAGCCCGTCCGGTGAGGTAATGCCACAAATCCTGAGTGGGAAAGCTTGATGTGGTATAGGCTCCGAAAGGGGCACGGAATCCAAGATGGTGGTTGAATCTTTTAATGCTCATTTCGTGGTCCATATTGCCGAGTTGAAAGGTAACCCTTGACTTGTTGAAGTCGGTTTCATTGCGGTATAAGCGGAAGTTGGACATGAACTCGCATGTGAGCGCAATGTAGTGTTCCTCAATTGGATGCAAAATTAGGTGTTGGGCTCCAATCCAAGAGAAAGCAGTGAGCACCTCCCTATGCAAACCAACCTTCATTGCCCCTTCCCTATGATAAGCTCGGACGGTAACGTCCCCACCCCATATTTCAAGGAACCTTGCCTTTTGCTCCTCATCATCAAAGATCACACTATCCACCTTTTGCTTGTCTTTCTTGTGTTTCTTGGCGGGGTGACGAGAAGAAGAAGCCATAGTCCTACAAAACATTCAAACTTTCCAAAATAATCTCCATAGTTTTAAGGACAATGCCAAATCAAAGAACACACATGTCACCTCCCGAAGAAGTACCCCATTCTTACTCAAAGAAACATGCTTAAATTTAGAAGAATTTCAACCTAGCATGCTTAATCATGTAAAGTAGGTAAATAGAGGGAAAGATCATGCTAAAAACACCCAAATCATGGCAAAATACTAGTTAACCGGGGTCGGAACCGACCCTTGGAGGTTCGGTACCGAGCAAATACCCGGAAAAGGACGCTGGTGGGTCGTCACCGACCCTTGGTGGGTCGGCACCGACCACTTCGGGCAAGATCATGCCCACAAATTCGGCCCTATGTCCATGGAATTGGTACCAAAAATTCCGGAAAAATCTAACACTCTCACAATCAACCAAACAACCAAGTATGCATCAAAAATTCCACATACAACCCGCAATTAATCATTATATCATATAGATCTACCCTCTTAAGCATGCAAACAACCCAATCTTCCATATTCAAACTCAAGAACACCCAAAACCTAAGTTTTCAACTAATCCCTCAAACATAAATCAAGTAAACTTGAATATAAGATCAAAGGAGTAGAGAAACATACCAAGGATGAGTAAAAATAGAAGAATGAAAGTAGAAGGGGGTCGTAGACGAGCACTAGAGCGGTTCCAAAAATTGAAAAATTGTTGGAAGGGGTGAAATTTCCGGTTTTTGTTGGATGATTTGGAGGGTTTGTGTAGCACAAGGAAGAATTTTGGTAGATTTGGGATGGGAATGGAGGATTTGTGAGGTTTGAGAGGCAAAGAGAGTGGGAGGAGGCTATGGAGTTTTGAGGGAAGGGGAGGTCGGCCGTGTGGGGAAAAAAAAAGGGGAGGAGGTAGGGTTAAAAGAGGTAAAAGTGGAGGGACTTACCTGCAATTTCCAATTTTCTGAAAATTTGACCATATTTGCTTGGAATTGGTCGGTGATGACCCAAAATAGGTCGGAGACGACCATCCAGTGCCCTTCTTTTTCCTATTGTTCGAGCATCTCATCCCTCTTTGTCTCTTCCACCGTTCTCGTGTCCCTACAAAACGTTAGTGGAGAACCAAAACAAAAATCCTATCTCTCCTAAACTAAGAAAATCAAAAGAAATTAAGCTAAAAAAATCCAAAAATTAATCAAAAAGAAAAAGAAAAAGAAAAAGTGGGTTGCCTCCCGTAAGCGCTTAATTTAACGTCTTTAGCTAGACGTGGAGTACCTCAGCTTAGTCAGAAGATGTGAGAGCCCATGTGGCTCGGATTTCCTCATCCGGTTCAGCTCTTGCATAGTATTTCTTCAATCGATGCTCGTTGACCTTAAAAATCCCTCCATTCTCATCTAAGAGATCAACCGCTCCATGTGGGTAGATGTGGTGAACTATGAATGGTCCACTCCATCGAGATCGTAACTTTCCGGGGAAGAGTCGAAGTCTAGAATTGAAAAGGAGTACTTTATCACCATTTTGGAAGGTCCTCGGGATGAGCTTCTTATCATGCCATTTCTTGGTTCTTTATTTGTAAATTTTGGCATTCTCATACGCCTTGAGCCTTAACTCCTCTAATTCTTGCAAGTCCATAAATCTCTTTGCTCCGGCCGCGTCAAGATCCATGTTGAGCTCCTTGAGAGCCCATAGAGCCTTGTGTGCGAGCTCGACGGGCAAATGGCATGACTTGCCATACACAAGATTGTAAGGAGTAGTACGGAGTGGCGTCTTGTAGGCGGTGCGGTACGCCCAAAGTGCATCATCTAGCTTGGAAGCCCAATCCTTCCTTGAGCGGGAAACTGTCTTCTCCAAAATGTTTTTAATTTGCCAGTTGGAGATCTCCACTTGACCACTAGTTTGGGGATGGTAAGGAGTTGCCACCCTGTGTAGGACCCCATACTTAGTCAAAAGTGCCTCAAAACTCCGCTCAATGAAGTGAGAACCGCCATCACTAATAAGGGCTCGGGGAACACCAAAGCGGGGAAAGATATTGGACTTCATAAACTTGGCCACCACTCGTGCATCATTAGTTCTTGTGGCAATGGCCTCAACCAACTTAGATACGTAGTCAACCGCTACGAGGATGTACTTGTAGGGGCCCGAAGAGGGGAAGGGTCCCATAAAATCAATTCCCCATACGTCGAAAAGCTCAACTTCTAGAATGGGTTCTCATTCCGCCATGTGATATTTCCTGCACGCTGACACTCATCACAAGCTGTGACATAGGCATGAACATCCTTGAAAAGGGTGGGCCAATAGAATCCGCTTTGAAGAATTTTTGCGGTGGTCTTGAATCCCTTCGCATGGCCGCCCGTTGGAAGAGTATGACAATGTCGGATTACTCCCTCTATCTCATCGTCCGGCACACAACGCCTAAAGATATGATCACTCCCTTGCTTGAAAAGGTAGGGGTCAATCCATCCGGAATAATGCCTCCTACAACATAGTTAGCAAAATCCGCAAACCAAGGGGTTTTCGCCCCTTGAATAGCATATACAGAATGGCTAGAGAGAATGGGAGGAGAAGAGTGAAGAATAGTGGAAAACTCACAAGAAGAGTTAGAAGAATGACCTGGATCGGGCGTGGTGGGGGCGGTGCCATGCTATCCAGCTCGGTGTCGACCAAATTCTGCATATGGCTGGTCGTCTCCGACCTAGGAACGGTTGTCTCCGACCAGAAAACGGTCGTCTCCGACCCAGAATTGGTTGTCTCCGAGCCAAAAGGGTCGGCCTCGATCCGTAAGACTTCATTGCTCAGTAGAATTTCGTCCAGGCGAGAGTCGTTGATGGGTACTATATCTCCTGACTCTTTGATGTGATCAATGGGTAACCGAGAAAGGTGATCCGCCACAAGATTCTCCGCTCATTTCTTGTCCCTTATTTCAAGGTCAAATTCTTGCAACAGAAGCATCCATCGGAGTAGTCTTGGTTTGGCGTCCTTCTTATCCATGAGGTAACGGATAAATGCATGATCGGTGTAGACGATTACCTTGGAACCCACCAAATATGACCGGAATTTCTTGAAAGCAAACACAACAGCTAGGAATTCCTTCTCTGTGGTCGTGTATTTGCTTTGGACCTCATCTAATGTCTTGCTCGCATAATAGATAGCATGAAGCTTCTTCTCTCTTCTTTGCCCAAGGACCGCGCCCACGGCGTAGTCACTAGCGTCACACATGATCTCGAAGGGAATGGTCCAATCCGGAGGTTGCATGATAGGTGCCGACACAAGTGCATCCCGGATCCTGTGGAAAGCTTCAAGACACTCGAAAGAAAACTCAAACACAACATTTTTCATTAATAGGTTAGTTAATGGTTTGGTAATCTTAGAGAAATCTTGAATAAACCTCCTATAAAACCCGGCATGTCCTAAAAAGCTCCTAACATCTTTCACTGAGGAAGGGGGTGGCAATTTTTCAATTAATTCAATTTTAGCCTTGTCAACTTCAATACCCCTTTTTGACACTACATGACCTAGAACAATTCCTTCTTGAACCATAAAGTGACACTTTTCCCAATTAAGCACTAGGTTAGTCTCCTCACATCTCCTAAGTACTCTAGCAAGATTGGCAAGACAAGAGTCAAAAGTGGTACCGTAAACCGAAAAATCATCCATAAATACCTCCACAATGTCCTCGATCATATCAGAGAAGATAGCCATCATGCACCGTTGAAAGGTGGCTGGGGCGTTGCAAAGCTCGAATGGCATCCTCCTGTAAGCAAATGTGCCATAAGGACACGTGAAGGTGGTTTTCTCTTGATCATCGGGATGTATCGGAACCTGCCAAAAACCACTATATCCATCGAGATAACAAAAATAGTCATGCAAAGCTAATCTCTCTAGCACTTGGTCGATAAAAGGCAAAGGAAAATGGTCCTTTCTAGTGGCGCTATTTAGCTTTCTATAGTCAATGCACATACGCCAACTAGTTGTAGTCCTAGTGGGAACTAACTCGCCTTTTTCATTCTCAACAACAGTAAGACCACTCTTTTTAGGCACAACATGAACGGGGCTTACCCACTTACTATCCGAAATTGGAAAGATGATACCTGCATCGAGCATTCTCAAAATCTCCTTTTTTACCACTTCCTTCATGTTCGGATTAAGCCTCCTTTGATGCTCTATGGTTGGCCTGTGTCCTTCCTCAAGAAAAATACGATGCATACACAAAGAAGGTGAGAGGCCACTCAAATCCTCAAGTGAGTATCCAATGGCCTTCCTATCAGTCCTAAGAACATTCAACAACTTTCAACTTCTTCCGCATTAAGGTTAGAATTAATAATCACAGGAAAAGTGGAATTAGGGCCAAGAAACTCATACCTCAAAGACTCGGGGAGAGTCTTAAGCTCTGGAGTAGGTGGTGGTGGTGTAACAATTTCCTCAACCTTCTCCATTTTGAAAAGCTCTTCAAAGTAAGCATCATCATCCGCCTCCAGAAGGGTCGGCTCCGACCATAAGGGGTTGTCACCGAGCCAGAGGCCAGCATAAAATCCTCAGCAACGATCGGAATAGAGGTGGGCACCGAGCTAAATGTGGTCGGTTCCGACCTAGATGTGGTTGGTGCCGACCCTGCAGTTTCCTCTTCGGTTTCAGCTACACGTGTATAAGCTCCGAACAAGCGCTCGATTGGATCTTCACAGTCAATGTAATCCGAGCGAGTGTACAACATCTTCACTTCCATAGCTTCACCGGTTTCCGTCATCGTTGGATTGAACCGGAACTCAATCACCTCATTGCCGATTTCAAAAGTAAGGAGGCCTTTCTTTACATCAATAATGGCCCCGGCGGTTGCAAGAAAAGGTCGCCCAAGAATGATCGGGACGACAGGGTCCTCCGGCATCTCCATGACAATAAAATCATTAGGCACAAAGAACTTGCCAACTTGTATAGGGAAATCATCTACAACTCCAGTTGGTTTCACACAAGAACCGTCTGCCATATAAAGCTTCATATTCACCGGAACCAAAGGGCCCATATTGGTTTTGGACCATATAGAGAGAGGAAGAAGGCTAGCACTTGCACCAAGATCACATAAGGCTTTAAAGCGATGGGCACCAATGCCAATAGTAATTGCAAATTTACCCGGATCACCGAGTTTCTCCGGGAGTTCTAGAGACCGTACTTCATCGGTTAGTTCAGACATAGACCTCTTCTTTGATAAGATTTCTTTGAGAAACTTGGTGTAAGCGGGCATCTCATTTAAAGCTTCAGGAAAAGGAATAGTAATGTTAAGCCCTTGAAGAACCTGCACAAAACGCTTGAATTTGCCCTCCGTGGAATTTTTAGCTTTCTTGGATGGGAACGGAAGCACCTTTGTTGTTGATGTAGAAGGAACGGATGGGAGAATTCCGGAAAGAGGGTCGGCCACGACCCTTGGTGGGTCGGTGACGACCTTGTCTGAAGTGGGGAGAGGGTCGGCCATGACCCTTGGTGGGTCGGTTACGACCTCTTCTGAGCTAGACCTGTCCTCATCGTCCGCCGCTTTCTTGCCTGTTTCTCGATACGGCAACTTCTTTCCGCTTCTCAGATGCACTGTAACAATTTGACCCCTCGGATTCTCATCAGAATGGCCAGGTAATCGCCCTTGAGGTCGTGGAATTTGGGCCGCTAAATCACCGAGTTGAGAATTCACATTCTTCCTCCAAGCTTCAAAGTCTCCCAGTTGATTTTGCACCCCTTTAAGATCGGTTCGGATGCCATTCATTCCTTCAAGAAGTCCTTGTGCCCAAGTTGGTGGCTCTTGGAAACCGGGAGGTCTATAGGGAAGGGCTCTTTGCTCTTGTGGTGGTGCTTGAAAACCTTGACCGTAGCCATTGTTATTCCATGGAGAAAAATTGTTGTTGTTCCTCGCCGGATAAGAATTGTTCTGGCCTCGGTAGGCCCCCCTCATATAATTTGCCTCTGCATAAGCCTCGGCGGCTCGGACTTGTTCCACGTTTGTGCAAGAAGAAGTAGGATGAGCATGGGAACCACATTCTTGACAAGGTTGAGCAGTGGATTTGTAGTGGCCCACTTGCTTCTTAAGCCGGTTTATCTCATCTTGCATAAATTGAAACCGCACATCTGAATCAATTGGTTCGACATTAGGATAATAAAGCTTCTTCTGTTGAACTCTAACGGCTTGTTGAGTGCCATACATGGCATCATAGTTGGTGAGTTTGTCTAACAAAGCCCAGGCTTGATCGGGATCCATCTCAATGAATCCGCAGTCGGTGTGGAGGTTGATTCGGTCTTTTGTAGCAGCATTAATTCCCTGAAAGAAAATCTCCTGAAGCACGTAAGGAGGTTGTCCATGAGTCGGACATTGCCGAAGAAGTTCTTTAAACCGCTCCCAAGTTTCCACAAAAGTTTCATTGGGCAGTTGATGATAAGAAGTGATGCGCTTTCTTAGCTCTGTAGTCTTAGCCGGCGGAAAGAACTTTCTCAGAAACTGATCATGTAGAGCTTTCCATGTAGTAATTGACCTGGAGGGAAGACTTTCAAGCCAAGTAAGGGCCTTTCCGGCCAAAGACCATTTGAATGCTTTCAAAAGCACATATTCAAGCGATACATCATCAGCCGCTATTGTGTCACAGAGGTCAGTGAAGTTCTTGATGTGCTCCATGGGGCACTCGGTGGGCTTGCCTTCAAATTGAGACCTCTTGATAAGAGTGATGAAGTGTGACTTTATCTCAAAAGCGTGCTCGATAGCAGGGAGCACAATAGCAGATTCGGGAACTTTGAATTCAGGATGCATGTACTGCTTTGCATTACGCGGAATAGCATTGAGTTGTCGCTGAAGGCGGGCGGTAGGCTCTCTTTCCCTTTGGGCGGTAGCAGTCTGAGCATCACGCTCTCTTTGTATGCCTTCCATCTGAAGGCGAAGGTCAGCCATCTGACGAGTGAGTTCCTCAGCGTTGGCCATTGCCCTTCGTTCTCTTAGCCTGCGGTGAAGAGTTCTCTCAAGCTCGGAATCAAAAGGAAAACAGTCAACTTCCCTTCGAGAACTAGAGGGCATACACCTACACACACAATCACGAGAAAACGAATTAGTAAAGACAAAAGGGTATGGGCTATTCCCAAACCCGAAAAATAACTAAACAAAGAAACTAAACTAACTCCCCGGCAACGGCGCCAATTTGTTGAAAAGGTTTTACCTTGATCCTAACAACCAAATAAATTTATAGATCAAGACCCCACTGAGTACAGGGAGGTCAGGTTCGTCCACGGGAATTAGAAGAATCTACGTCTAGCTACTAATCCTAATAAAAGAGAACAAAGCAAAGAAAAACACACAAACAGACGCTCGGCACCGACCCACAACAGGTCGTAATCGACCAACCACTCAACACAAACGCAGGAGAAAAACTAAGGGAACTAGGAGCTCGGCCCCGACCTGAAAGTGGTCGTAACCGACCTATCCGGGTAACTAGAAAACTTCAGAAAATCAAATTAAAAGAGATCTAGAGCAAAGGATTCACCACAACAAGCTATGCATGCAAACATAAATCAAAATCATCCCATAACAATCTCATGAATGACTTTCGTCATGAATAATCAAGTAAAAATCTAAACTTTCATAAAGATCTAAACTTGCAACCCTACTTGTTTCCTTTAAAGGTTTCAACTTCCGTTTTCAACCAAGTATTATCCAAATTCACAATTCAATCTTTCAATTCAATCATAAACTTGAACATGCCTCAACTTTCATTAAGGAATTGATAGAAAACAAGTAGACAAAGGATAGAGATTCAAAAGAGATCGTTTAATCAAAGATTCATGCTTTAATCATGCACAACTCGTCGGGTTTCACCCCAACCCTAGAAAATAGACTACTCACGATCCATGGCACAATCAATCATCATAGATCAAAGAGAAGACATAATTCGAATCCAAACAAAATTCAATTAAAAGAAAACTTACAATCTCAAGCAAACCTCCAAGTCTCTCTAAAATTGTCCAAGAGCTTGGAATAAGATAACCTAGAAATCCAACTTGCAACTCGTTCCGTCTTCCACAAATAACGTCTCAAACGTCCCCCTTGGAATCCCCTCCTTAAAATAAAACCCTAGAGATCCTTATATAGTAGTGGAAATATACCTATAAGGAAACTAAATTCTATCTTAAAAAGGCCCATAAATAAAACATTTACTGAACCCAACTTAAGGCGCAAGAAACAATTCCGCAACACACGGATTGGGTCGTCACCGACCATATGGGGGTCGTCTCCGACCATTGGCTGCACTGGATTTCTTCATTTCTTCGCTCAAACTTGCTCCAAAGCTTGGTTCTTCTTCAATGTTTCTTCCTTAATCGCTCTTGGCCTTCTAAGACTTCCTTTAGCTCCTTCAAAAACACCTTGATCTTGAAATCTTCAAATCGGAATCTTCAAAACTTCAAATGCACCGACTCTCACTCTTCTTATCAACATCACCATAAGACCGCTTGAACACCACCTCCTAGAAAGCTTGAAAGACCTAAACATCTCCTTTTCAACGCTTCAAATACCTACAAAAACAACAAACAAGCACAAACGACTCCAACTCTCCAAAGAGGGTCGGAGTTATATGCAAAATAACACAATAAACCTAGAAAAGACTCAATCCTAGCTAGAAAACTACCCACAAAAACCAACTAAAAAGTGCGACATCAAGGTGCATTAATTTGTAAGGCACCGCTGAATCAGACTTGTCCAAGAATAGAGTGGAGCCGAGCAAGAACAACAAATACAAAGATGTGATGGTGTGTGGGTCCTCTCCTAGATTGATCAAGTGAGTTATTTGACGCCTGCGCACAGGGATGTTGATGCCACCATTGGAAATTTGCATGTTCACATCTACTATGGTGACGACTAGCATCAAAGCCAGTCGTTGTCGTATGCTGTTATCGTCATGACCACTCTGACCCAATCAGGTTCATTATCTTCATGACATCGTGTAAAGTGATGGAAATCTCTCCCCACGGAAAATCAAACTATTAGTTTTCGGATGTCATCTCTCTACAAATGCAGTAACCAACGCCTCATTGTGTTCTTTGAATCTCCTATCCTTCAAATGGCCCAAGGGACTTTGATTCACAATGGTTAGCCAATCTGCCCCTGGATTATCCTTGGCCAACTTGGCTAAGAACTTGAGTGCTCCATCCCGATGTTGGAGTTTTAATGGTTGTGCCCACTAATCACATAGCAAAAATATACAAGTTTTGAACGATAGTTACACAATTAAAAATATTTCAAAAAATTAAAAAGTAATATGTTGTTCTTACTTGTGGGTGGTCCCAAATATAATGTACCTTATGTTTGGGATAGTGAGTAAGTAAAGAGGTGTCGATAGGGCCGCTACCATATCCACCTTCGGGATGCACGGGGAGATCGTAACTTGGGTCATTCATGTCAACTTCATCGAGATCAGAATTATCTTGGTACATGTTTTGTATAGGGGGTCTGGGGGCAACATATGATATCCCTTTGAGGCCGTGTAGAGCGTAAGTGGCATAGGAGGCTCAGGTGGGTACTGGGAGCTAGGGTATTCAGAAGTGGACATGTACTAGGACTGGGTACTGGGAGGCCGATGGATAATGGGAGGTCGACGGATAGTGGGAGGCTGACGGGTACTAGGAGGACATGTACTGAGTGTCTGGGTACTGGGAGGTCGGGTAATGTGAGGACAAGTACTGGGACTCCGGGTACTGTGAGGGAAATTGGTAATCCTCATGTGTGGATGGACCTGCCGCATAGGTCAAGCCTCTCTTAGTGAGCGGGGTAGTGTCCGTGAAAAGGTCGGGGGTAGTATCAAAATTAGTACCACTTCTGGACAGATAATTTCTTATCGATGAAATGTCGTCTAAATCTACACTTATTTTATATTTATATTACACTACTAACATTAATTATTAACACAACATGTACTAATAACATATAATATGCGAAATAATTCTAAAAAATTAAACTAATTATATATTCTAATACTGCGATATAAACCATTCTAATAATTGAACCTTAAATATCACAACATAATATAATAATATTCTAATATTACGATATAAAATAATCGAAATAATTCTAAAAAATGAAAACTAATATTACCTAAATTACAACTAATATTCTAAAAAATTACGTAAATAAATCTAAAAAATTAAAACTAATATTACGCAAATAATTATAAAAAATTAAAACTAATATTCTAAAAAATTACACCTATGATAATTAAAACTAATAATTGAAACCCAAATTACACAAAAAAAATTAAAAAAATATCGATAAAAGATTTAATATTACGTACCTATATCTTCCATGGGGCTGACATGCGGAGTGTACGGGGTGTGTGGGGTGTATGGATTTTGGACCGTCATTGCTTCTGGAGCCGTGGTTTCAACCCTTCACTAGCGCTTAGGCCACCTACATTGTCCCTTGTCAACCCCTCATTCAAATTAATTGCTTGATGTACATCCCGCCCTTTACGCGAGATAGAAGTAGGTGGAGGTGGCATCTTTGATTTTTCACGAATGCGGTTATATACAAAAAATTAACAAACTAATAATTAAATACAAATACTAAGCAATTAAAATTAAATTTCAATAATAATAAACATCAAATTGAAATTATATTTTAAAAATTCCAACCAATAAATTCATTGTTGATGAAGGTTGAATGGAGGATGGAGTTTGTAAAAATGGAAGATTGAAGTGGAGGAGGGAGTGCGAGTAGGGATGACAATCGGGCGGGGATTCCCCGTTACGGGTATGGGGATGGAGATTTTTAGTGGGGATGGGGACAAGTATGGGGGGAAAATTAATTATCCGCTAGGGTATGGGGACGGGAATAGGTGTCCCTGCCCCGCCCCTGACCCCATTGGGGAACCTCTTAGGGAATCCTCATCGGGGGACCCATTTGTAACACCCAATTTTGCAACGATGAGTATTACCGTCAGTGACCTCGGATTTTACCGTCCAAAGTCACCCAAGGCTTTATAAGGTATAAAATTTAAATAAAATGTGAAAATTTAACGGTAATACATATTATAAAAGGTGCTCAAACATGAGACTTCAAGTGTTGTCATACATCCTTAAACTTGTTTCAAAATAACAAGATACAAAAGAGTGAAGCAGCGGAATTAATGAAACGTTGTTTTTGTAAAGTGTAGAGAAACCAAAATACGAGAGAAAACACCTTCAAGAATGACCCAACCTTCCTTCCTTCAGCTCTTGATTCTTCGTCTTTAAACCTTCGAGTGAAGTTTCCTAGAGTCTGGCATTTGTCGCGAAGGGCGAGAAACACCAAGCAAAAATGCGGAAAACAAACGGAATTAATCTAAGGAGACTAAGCAAGTGAGAATGGAAATTCTCAAGGGTAGTATGATAATTTTATTATCTCATCAAGGAGATTAAGGGAAGAAGTACTTGAAAATTATAATCACTTTGTGGAGCTTATAAGGACGGAATTTAGTTCATCTCAAAAAGAGATAAACTTGGATTTGAAAAGAAGGACATCACGAGATTGCAGTTCCTCTTAGAGTACAATTAATGTTGGGAACGTTTTATTTACACATCATGTTTCTAGAAAACCTCTCGTGCCCTTTTCGGACCGAGAGCTGGGTCGGTCTTACACGTGGTGCTAAACCGGCTCAGTTTTAATTTATTTAATGTGCACTGGCACTTGTTTTTATTATGTGTCAAAACGTTTCATATTATGTATGAATTTTTAGGGTGTGGATGCTGTGGAAGAGCTGAGTCCACTTAAAGAAAATGAAGGAATTTCAGGCCTCTTTCATCCTGAGTGTTCAGACCTCTTTCATCCTGAATGTGCATGCCTCTTTCATCCTGAGTGTACATGCCTCTTTCATCCTGAGTGTGCATGCCTCTTTAATCCTGAGTGTGCCGACCTCTTTCATCCTGAGTGTGCAGGCCTCTTTCATCCTGAGGATACCAGACCTCTTTCATCCCGTGTATATAGGTCCATTTCATCCTATAGGCATCTAGCTAGTGCATAATATCGTCTATGCTAATCCATAACGAATCTTGAAAAGAGATTGAAACAAACAAGGCCACAATCATCGATCCTAAAGTTCAATACTAGCGTAGTGCAAATCATACTAACAATATGTCGTTATTTCTAAGTAAATGAATAAACCTAAGTTCATTAATTTTAACAAACATGTAGTTCCTAGTTAACCGAAAAGATAACGAACGAGTATGTATTAAAATGCTTATTGTAATCTTAATTAATCCTTTCTTTTATTTTCCTCTTCTAAGAGAAGGAATGATAATCTAAATTATTTGGCTTAATAATTTAGATAGGAAATATATAATAATAATTCTTTATTATTATTTTCAAGGTGAAGTTCTTGAAAGATTTTTATAATCTTTAAAATATTTACTTTAAGGGGACATGTAAAGATTTATATAATCAAATGGACAAAAAAAATTCATTTTTAAAACACATGCAATAAATATTTAAATGGCCAAAAAATATGGTTTGTATGTATTTCATTATTTCTAAAGTCCACTTTATATTATTCCAAAAGTTTATGTGAAACGATGATTTTGATATGCAAGAGTGTTTTAACTCCACTTAAACCTTTTTCTCAACTATAAGTATTTTTATGCCTTTTGCTACTTTATAAAAAATATTCTCATAATCAATATTTCTAAATGTCATGATTAATTTATTATAAAATTATAGTAAAGTCTAGGATTGACATGAATGTATATATTACTATATAATAAAATTCTTTTTATTTCTACAAGCAACACATTATGTTATTTAAATAGCTTGTGCTTATGAAAAATCCTTTTTTTTTATCAAGAAGGTTATAACAATTTTTATTTCAACATTTGAATAAACTCTAGGTTACAAGCAAGAATGGATTTCTTCCATAAAACTTTATAAAAATACATACAACAACTATTTGACTTAATTAAGTAAGTAAAACCCTTATAAGTCTATTTTTAAATCTAGAAAGGACACAAATAAATTATCAAAAATTCATTTAAGCTTAAGTTGACATGCAATGGTGTCTTAAGGTATAACAAGTACTTTTTACTCACATGCAATTACCTATTTAAATTGTTTAGGCATATTCTTATTCTTATTAAATTTACTTTAGTCAAAATTCAAATAAAAAATTATTCTAAGGCTTATAACATAATTTAAAAAAAACATGCAAGAAGGTTTCCTTCTTATAAACTTTATTTTGTAAATTGCTCAACTCATTTCTTTTCATAATAAAGAATTCTTCTATAATAAAGGAAAAGGAAGTCTAGGCTAAACATATTTTTAAAAAAGTCCGAATTTCCAAGTTAAAAGCCACTTTTATAATCTTAAGATTTATTAAAGTTTACCTTATAACTTATAAAATCATTTTTCTTTAAATTCCATGCATGCATGATATTTACTATAAGAAACATGTACAAGTTTATATTTTACATAATCTGATGTTTTTTTGAATTTAGATTAATAGAATGGGCCTAAAATACACAAAAATTAAAATCATCCCATAAGAATAAAATAAAAAGGCTTAGAAATATAGCCTGATTTCTTTTCATGTTACAGTAAAAAACAGAACTAGAGAGAAGCAAGACAGAACAAAGCTGGAACGCATGGGGAGGAGATGTTGGTAATATTTGTGTGGAGAGAAGCAGGGCAGAACGACGCTAGAACGCAGGGGGAGGAGATGCTGGTAATATTTGTGTGGGCTCCATATACATGTTCGTACAGAAGAACAAGAAAGAATTTGGAGACAGAGAGAGGATTGGTGGGGAGGCTTCTCCCAAAGAAAGAAAAGGAAAAAAAATGTTGATCGGCTGAATGAATTTGTGTGTGAGAGAGAGGTAAAAGAGGGCTATGCCTTTTTGCACACATTTTTTGAGCTATTTGCACCACGCTATATAAAGGTGTAACACTTTCACGCTTTATAAACACGTTACATAAAAAAATAAAAAAATAATAGTGTTTAAACATATTTTGAGATTTTTCCGTAATATGTGTAGGAATATCACGCCATATAAACGCGTCATATTTTCCATGTGAATAGACCAGCTCAATAAGGAATCGGGCCGACACACATAAATATCACGCCGTAAAAAGGCGTTAAAATTGACATCCCACTTAATAAACTCAAGATTTTTGGTGGCTTGAAACTAGGGTTATATGGTGTCCAAAATGGACGACCCACTTATTAAACTCAAGCTTTTGTGGTGGCGTGAAATTAGGGTGACATTGGACCGGCCCAAAATCAAAACTCACGCGTTATTATGGCGTTAAATTAGGCGTTTCAAATGCGTAAAGTGACGCTTTAGTATACCGTCACTTCGTCTTCCTCACCATTAACACTCAAAGCCGAGAAAATCAGATTTGAAAAATGTCGAAAATAGGTAAAATCGGTGGAGCGGGTGGTTATCCCACCTAATCGGCGAAGGGCGGCGTTCCGGGCGGCCCGAGTGGTGCGATGCCGACGGAGTCGGAACAGGCTGCAACGCCAGCGACCGGCGCACTTACTCCAACCGGTGTTGCGCAGGGTGCTGGTGGTGGGCGGGTGAGGGGACCCGAGCAAGCGAGGGGACCCGGGCTGGCGAGGGGAGCCGGGCTAGCGAGTGGTCCAGACTGGCGAGGGACTCCGGGCTGGCGAGTGGGTTCGGGCTGGCGAGTGGGTTCGGGCTGGCGAGTGGGACTAAGCGGGCCTAGACTGGGCATGGTTCGACCGGTGCCCCGTCGGTGGTGGGTCCCGTAGGATCCGGGCAGATGGGTGCGGGCCCGTTAGTGGTGGGACCCGTTGGATCCGGACATACAGGTGAGGGCCTGTCAATTACTCCATCGTATATTCGGGAACCGTCGAGAGTCGGACCGTCGTTATCGGTATGTTTTCTATTTTATTAATTGATTTCGAATTATTATTTGTTTATCTTATATATTAGCAATTATTTGAAATAGTATTAGAAATTTTTATTATATTTCATATTATTATTAGGAATTATAAATATAGAAATTTAGGAATGTATTTGATTGATAATAATTAGTAAAAAACATGACGAACCATATATTCTCATGGTCATTCTTAGGTTATTAAGATTGTTAGTGGTTATTTTTTATAACAATTAGAGCAATTTTAAATTTATGAATAATATTATTTGTTATAATTAAAGCAATTGTAATGATTATATATAATAATAATTAGTTATAATTGAAAAAAAAATTAGTAAATTTAGAAATCGTATTATTCGTTAAAATTAAAGCAATTCTAAAGAATATTTATAATAATAATTAGCTAGGTTTGAAAAAAATTAGTAAAAGTAATTTTCGCCGATGAAATTAGGCAGTGCAAGCGGCTTTGGCGGCCGGATTAAAGAGGAAGGAGCACTCTTTCGACGCTCACCCTATCCGTAGGGACCTGATGGAGGAGTTCGACGCGATATTCCAGGAGAGTGCGTCGACTACCGCCCCAGCTCCAACCTCGGATGCCGCCTCGGATGTCACCCTGGCTCAGAAGGTTGACGAGGTCCCTGATGCAGCGTCGCAGGCTGAGGTTCCTCCTCGTGGTGCGGAGCTTGAGGACGTCGAAGGTCCTGTTGCTCCTCATACAGGCTTTGATGGGGCCCGGACATTACGGATCTACTTGCGAGCTACGGTACTCATGTCGCGACAGATATTTGGGATAAGACGAGTGCGGAGTGCGCTCGTGCGGCCCGGGGGCATGATGATGATTCCCGAGAGGTGCAGGTTTATGTATTGGTACGTAAACAATTGTATAATTTAGTATTATTATTTTTGGATTAAATCATATTATGCAATTAAAATATTAGTATTAATTAATTATAAAATTCAGCCATGTAAGGTGCTGAAAGCTCAAACTTGATCGAGCACCCACTACGGAATCTTCGATGACTATATAGATGTTTGAGATGCGGATGATCATAGGCTAGAGGGTTGGTTTGATGTGGCCAAGGAGAGTGGTCTTACGAGTTTAGGCGATGGTAATCCGATTTCAGGCAAGATAGACCACATTTTAGTGTCGACATTTGTGGAGCGTTGGCATCCGGAGACCAATTCGTTCCACTTTAGTTGGGGGAGATCAACATTACCCTCCACGACGTTGCCGAGATCTTATCTCTGTCGATCGACGGTCTTGGTGTGGCAGGTGTGTCGAGTCCCGCCTCACGGACTCAGATGATCTCTGAGGTATTTGACATCTACCTGGAGGTCGCACAGACGTTGCGAAAGATTACGGAGAGTATGGATGTGAAAGATATTATTGGACGACGCGATCAGACGGGTCAGTGGGTGGATGGCCTATTTCAGGGACTGCTCCCGGACGGATCCACGGACCAGTTGGCCGCTATTTATTTGTTCTTTCTTTTGGGGTCCACCGTATTCGTCAACAAATTGACATATAGGTTGAGAGATTGGATACTCTCATACGTCCGGGACCCGGTTAGCGCAAGTCATTACGCGTGGGGGGCTGCGGTTCTGGCTTATGTGTATCGGGAGTTAGGTGTAGCCTCTCGTGCCAACGCCTAGTCGGTCGCTGGTGCGTGCCTACTGATCCAATTATGTAATCGGTCTCGATTTTTTATATTTAATTCGTTACATTTGTGCATCATTCATTTTTGATATTTTTCGTTAGACTTGGATTTGGCACTACTTCCCTATGTCCGTCGGCCACGCATCACAGGATACGATGGCTCAGGCTAATGCGAGAGCTGCCGCCCGCGAGCATAGGAACAGGGTTGTTAAGGACAACGAGCGGATCTTGGAGATTTGATTGATCTTGGATAGTCTTACGGCGGATCAGGTAAATATTTGACTCTTTTTTCCTGTACATTTGTTTTGAAACATTTTGTACAAAATTTCTAATTAAATCGTAGGTTGTCTAGATGTCGTGGGGGCCATTGGAGCTCAATGATAAGCATCAGATGACCTTGTATCAGGGCCTGCTCGAGTGTGGAGACATCGATATGGCGTACATGCCGGATCGTGTGATTCGACCGATGGGATTCGTGCAGGACATCCCGCTCCCTCGCATTACGCCGACGACTTTTCACCGGGCGAAGGGGGATTAAGAAGTACGAGGTCTTCGTCGGCGAGGAGTTTAGACGGTGGCCCTGACGTCACGATCACTTGATCGATCTCCCTGGTCGCGTACCAGTGGCTGAGAGTTGGGAGGTGGACCCCTACTACCTCGATTGGTTTTTACCTCGCACCCATCCGAGGGTGGACCCGCGGTCGACTACTAGGGAGATGCCAGTGTCGCGAGACGTATTTGTCATTGAGGCGAATAGGGTATGTCCTCGTAATTTTTGTAAATTCGTTTTTATTCATTGAAATTATTTAATTGCTTTACTTTGTTTAACTTTTTATAATTTTTTGCAGCGCAACCGATTGGTAGTTGGGGAGATGAGTGAGCATCTTCATCGAGCCGATTTGCGAGATCTCGAGTGCTCTCAGATCGAGCGTTGGATTGGTATCCTGTCCGGCTCCCTTCCAGCTATTGTGGCTCCGCTTACTCGTGCTTCACAGACCCATCCCGAGCCTGTCGAGCCCTCATCTGAGACCTAGGATTTCGTACCTTGTTGTGTATTTTGGATATTTTGTAGTTATAGGATTTCGTAGTTGGATGTCTACCTTGCTGTGTGTTTTGGATATTTCGTAGTTGTTGGATTAGATGGATATCGTACTTGGATTTCGTAGTTGGATATTTTGGATAAAATTATATAATTCAAGATAATAGTATATTATAAAATATGAAATTAAATAAAATAGAGTTCAACTCTTGAATCATTACAACAAATACAACCAACTATCTATATAAGTCCGTGCGACGCCCATATTGACCACGATATGCAGTATATGCCTCCATCCTATCTCTAAATGGCAAGTCCCATCCTTGCACACTCTTATTATTAACATGATTCCAAAGCAGTGCTACCGGTGGCAAAGGTGCTTGCTCATTCAACCAAACCTACATTACCAAACAAACAAATTAGTTATAAATCAAGTACGATGGTCAAGCAATACTAATTAAATGTGTGCAAACGCAATAATACTTCCTCATTCTTACCGGTATGAAGTGGGTTTGGTTTTGAACGTGTGCAATCATAAGAATACATGTAGGGTAGACTTGTACATGGGCGGGTTCGGGCCGGGCCAAAAAAATTTTTTTGTCCACATCAACAGGCCGGGCTTGGCCCGACTCGGTAATTCGGGCCTATTTTTTGTCCATACCCGCCCACAAGCACGGACCGGGCCGTCCACGGGCTATCCCGACCCACAAATTATGTCCAAAATTGCAAGTAGATGAAAAAAAAATTATATTAATGATAACCTATGAAAAATTTCATTTGCTAAACCTTTAAATTGTAACTAGATAACAACTAAAATATAAATTAATGATATAATATAAATTACAAGTATTTATACGTAGAAATAATTAATGATATAATATATTAATATTATTATAAAATATAATATATATATATATATACGGGTCGGGTATACGGGCTTTTTTCGTTGTCCAAGCCCGGTCCCATATTTTACGGGTCGGGCCTTTCGGGCTAATTCCAATGTCCAAGCCCATGGTTTAAGCGGGTCGGGCTGGCTGGCCCGGACTTGTACAAGTCTAATGTAGGGGGTCACGATTTCCGCCAACACTTACCAATGGTAGGCACGTGTGGGGTTGTGACCACCCTAAACATACAAGCGCCACATGGAAATACGTTGCTAACGCCAAACCCATGATGAGCATCTCCATCCAGTGTTTGTATGTACAAGGGCTTCCGATATAGCTCACTTTTGGGATCAACTCGTCTAGTGGGGTGAACACCGATGCGGCTTCATATATTCCTCGATTTCGGACCAACCGCTAAATACCTCCTCAATTTATGGTAATCTCCCTCTTCCCAATCTAAGACGGATGCAAGGGCCCGGTACCCACAATTCCCATCTGAGAGGACATCTCTAACTCCATCGATGAAAGAGTACATAAAGACGTCGATGGCTCGCACCCCAAAGCGAACTCCCATGTGGATCACGTCCTCTGTCTCTGCAGGAACTCTGGCACGTCCCTTGGCGCCCACTTTCTTCTTCCTTGCACGGGGTTTTTCCGTAGGCGTCGTGTCTTCGTTAACATTCAAAACCTTGTCGTTCACCTTTCCCCATTGAGCCATCTTGTGCTCAAGGTGTGTTGGATCCCTCTTGGAGTACTTGGTGGTGCCCTTAGGCCTTCCTTTATCCGGCTTGATTGATGGCTCGATAATCTTTGACTCTCTCGATGATAGCATTTCTTCAAAGTGTCAATTGATGTTGGACACTTACTCTCGGCTCAATTCACCCCTGTTTTTTCTTCTAACCATATCACAAAATTTGATGTCTTCAATGCACAAAGGGGTTGCTGCATCTTCCATAGTGTACACATCGGGAACACCTTCCCATAACGCTTGCCTCCAAAATAGGTGAATCTCACTCAATTCGATGGGCCGGCGTGCCTTTGACGATTGCACTCGCGACTCTATGGATGCATGGAATCCCAAAACATTCTCTCCACCAATGATCGTCACATACTTCTTGGTAGTTACCTTCCACCACATCGAAATACATTGCCAACAAGATCTCGAAACACACCTCGGAAACTCAATGGATCAACAAAGTAAATAGGTACCTAAATGTTGAATGACGTTGTCCATCTTGTTCGGAATCTTTGTACGTGATTTCTCCAAGTCTTCCCTCACGTGTCGGATCTAAGACTTCAAGTGATCGTGAATCTTTAATATCATTGTGTTGAAGCCCAGATTTGACGAATCTAAAGTGTCCTTCACAACCTTGTGCATTGTCTCGACCCTGCCAATGTACAAATTGTGCAAACATGAGAATAAAATAATTTGACGTTTAATATTATGAAATATCTTAAGTTTTATCAATAGCATAAGATGAGAATTTTACCTGTTTGTCGTTCTAGTGAAGAAGTGAAGTCGGTTGTTTGTCCAAGCTCTCACTATGTTCATCTTAAAAGGCCTAAGCCAAGTCTTGTCCATGTAGCCAACTAGCCCCGAGTGCCATTTCTTCAAGATTTCTGCTCGTTTGGCTTCGTAGCTCTCCTCGGTAGTTGACATGAACAATGCCCAACATCGATATGCAAACGCTTGAGCTAGGCTAACATCTTTTAGGATGTCAAGCGCATATTCTTTTATGTTAGCTCTAATATGCACCCAACATAACAAATGTATCACTTCGTCTTTGGTGAAAACCTCGTGGATTGCATTTATGAGGGCTTGGTCTTGATCCGTCACAATGGCCGTTGGAATTTCACCTATCTCCTCATACAATCTCCTCAAATGCTTTAAAACCCATGTAAAATATGGAGTGTCTTCCTTGGACAAGAATGCAAACCCGATGTTAAGCGTCAGGTTCGTACATGTCATGCCAACCATCTCCAACATGAGCATGTTGTACCTATAAATTACAATGAACTATAGGACATAAAAAAGTTAGAACACAAACCTCAAACGGGACAAAACACTAAATTACAACATACATGTTTCTCTTGTACATCGCGTCCATAACAACAAGATAAGGAAACTTCTTCATCAAGTGTTGTGACGTCGGGTGGACAAAGAATAGGATATCTAACTCACCAGAAGTTGGGAGAGTTGTTGTCCGAACTCTATAACCCTGGTTTTGCATAAACTGTAGCGTCCACTGACACACCGTCAACTTACCACGGTCTGCCACTAATATTTTCTGCTTGAAGTTCGATATTTGTTTCCTTAACGTCACATTTTCAGGGTTAGCAGACACCAACATAGTTGAAATAGCCTTCAGGCTCAAGAATAATCCGGAAGCATTGATGATCATATCTTGTTCCGTCGGGGTCAATCGGCCAGCATACGGATGTCCAAGGAAATTGGTACAAAGCTCATGGTTATGCATGCCGAACTTCACCACCAAAGTCCATTTTCGATTATACCTTGAGTGACGCCCAACTAACTTAAACGGGCAGTTGCACTTCCTTGAACCCCCTATCTTATTTTTCGATCCAGACTTCCCGTAATGCTCGCATCTTAGAATCACACAATTTTCATTTGAGTTTGAAATGAGCAAAATCATCATACTATCTCGACCTGTTTGCCTAACCCACTTAATCAACTCATCTTTATCATCCCACGATTGTTCTGTGGTAAAATCACTTGTGAAATCTGTACCATATGGCTACACATACAAAATTCCATCACATTTTTGTTTCTAAACAATTTCACATAATCCTAAACTAATCTATATTATTTATTTAACTACTTAAGATGATATCGAATGGAAAACGGTCATAAACAATTGTAACAACTTCGACAAACAATTTCCTACTACTTAGTCGATTCTAACAAATATAATGAATTGAAATAACTTTCTATAGAATTTCTTAAATTTTAATTCAAAATAATAATATCGATTTCTAAAACGATTTCAAATATAAACAATTCTACTAGATTACAACAATATCAAACTATTTCCTATTAATTACTCGATTCTAACTAATATAATGAATCGAAATAACTTTCTATATAATTTCTTAAATTTTAATTCTAAATAACAATATTGAATTCTAAACGGTTATATCGAACTCTAAAGCGATTTCAAATATAACGTACGTACCGGTAAAAAATTGCTCGGATCGAACGATTCTTCTTGTTCATCTACTTCTTCTTCATGATATGAGGGATTTTGACCATCTTCTTCTCCACCATAAGACATTGTAAATAATTAAATTTTGGAAAATGATAAAGGTAGAAGAGGAAGATTGAGAAGAGGTGTGTATGAAATAAGGTGGAAAAGAGGGCTTATATAGGGATAAATTCGACCGTTACTTCAACGGTCAAATTTTTTACGCCATATAATAGCGTGATATTTATAGCCGCTGAAATGGGCTGGCCCAATCTAGCCAGCCCATTTCTTGCCCAGGTATATTTACCACGCTGTGATACGTCGTAATATTACGGCTTCACAAAGCGTAGTATTACGCAATTTTTCCAACTACACTGAAAATAGGTCTTAAGCTTAATATTTTATTATTTTTTATAGGTTACACGTTTATAAAGCATGAAGTTATAACACGTTTATATAGTGTGGTGCAAATAGCTCAAATTTCGTGTGCAAAAATCCGGTGCGTAAAAGAGTTGTGCAGAAGACATAGGGAGTTGGAACGTATTTATAATACTATTTTGATAAGTGGGCAAGGTTCCTCCTAACTAGACTTGTACAAGTCTGGGCCAGCCCTCCCGACCCACTTAAAACACGGGCTTGGGCATTGAAATTAGCACGAAAGGCCCGACCCGTATATATTATATATATAATTTATTAATATATTATATATATAATTTATATAATTTATTAAAATATTATATCATTAATTTATATATAATTTATATTTTATAATAAAATTAATATCATTTATAATTTATAATAATATTAATATATTATATATATAATTTATATTGATGGTCGGGCTAGCCCGTGGACAGCCCGGCCCGTGTGTGTGGGCGGGCTTGGACAAAAAAATAGGCCCGAATTACCGGGCCGGGCCAAACAAATTTTTTTTTGGCCCGGCCCGAACCCGCCCATGTACAGGTCTACTCCTAACTGAGTAAAAATGTGTATCTAACTTTTAATCCGATGTCAGTAGAAGCATTTTTATTCGTATTGACTCGGGACTTGTACTAGAGCGGTAAAATTATATATCCCAGATTAAAATACACCTTTTATAGAAATGGTCCTAAAATTATGTAGACTAATAAAATCAACTTATATGATTTTTATTCGCTACTTTAATTTTAGACCATACGTCTCAGAGTATAACCTTAACGGGTACATAATTAATTAAGTGAGTCTCGCCCGATTAAAAATCTCCTTTCATGAAAACGATCCTTAAACTTATGTCGAGTAATAAAATAAACTTAAATGATTTTATTTCCCCACCTTTAATTTTCTAGGAATAAATTCCAAAAGATACGATCGTGACATAACGAGTTTGTAAAGCAGGTTTTCGAAACTTGTTCCAAAAATTCTAAAAAATTTATCCGAGTGGTCTTTATAATTTATGTGAACTAAGAAAATCATTTTACATGATTACTTTCTTTCACTTGTAAATTCTTAGACCTGAGTTCCTAGCTTACGGTCAAAACGGGTAACGACTTTGCTAAACAAATCGTAGAAAGTCGTCTAAAAAAAATTCAAATTTATCCTTAAAAATTACGGATATTACACCACCAGGGAACCCCACAGGGAATCCCCATGTTTTTTGAATCTCTTGTTAAAGGCTTGTTAATTATATACGTTTAATTAGTGAATTTTGTAAATGGAAAACAAAACGAGCAACTCATTGGAATTATAAAAGCTGAAAATCAAACGGGGATGGGGAGTCCTCGATAGAGATTATAAATGGGGAAAACCAAATGGGGATATGGAATTATAAATGGGGAAATCAAGAGGAGATGAGGATTCTCGGAGGGATTATAAATGGGGAAATCAAGCGGAGATGGGGACTCCCCGAGGGATTATAAATGGGGAAATCAAGCGGGGATGGGGAATCCCCGACGAGGATGGGGATGAGGACAAATTTTATTCCCTGATGGGTAATGGGGTGAGTATAGGGAGCATATATCTAAACGGTGATGGGGATGAGGAGGGTATTCCCCGCCCCGAACCCGCCCCATTGCCATCCCTAAGTGCGAGTAAACGAGGAAGAAGGAGTGCATGTGAGGAAATTAGAGGAGGCGGAGTAAATGAGGGTGAGTCCGGGTCTCCACCAATTTAATGCCACTCGAATCTGCCACTTCGGTAAACACATAATTTGCAAAATGCAGATTACGCAATAGCGGTAGTAATTTCCACTACCGCTACTACCTTTGACTAGATATTTACAAAAATGTATCGCTAGCTGACGAACACTTTTACGTCGTTATAAAAGCACTATCAAAGAAAATTCCTAACTTCCTAACCTTAGCAAAGTGGAAGTAAGGGTCGAACCCACAGAGACTCGGAATATTTGTATTTAAGTAATATTACAAATTTAAAGGGGGATTTTTGTGATTGTAAACTAAAATCTAAATTATTAAAACTAATTAAAACAAAGCAAGTAAAGTGATTTAAGATTCAAATATATATGGAGAAAAGCGTCCAACTAGTTTCATATCCATTGCATACATGAGTTTTGATCCTCGATTATCCTTATTTCAATTTCCCTTGATTAATCTATTGTCAATTTATGAATTCAAGCTTAAGGTTGTTGTTAATATACACCGTCTTTAACAAACTTTTAATCAATTAACCTAGAAAACCTTCTATGTCAAGTTGATCATGCGATTAAGTTCAAAGCACTCAATAGAAACAATAATTCATGAATTCCACCGTCTATTCATGACGTCTTGTGATTAAATTCTCCGCCTTTGATTAACCTTATTCCACCGTCTATAAGTTTAATCAAAGGATTCATCCATGAATAATCAAATTCCACTGTCTATTTAATTATTCTAGTTGTAATTCAACCTAGAAATAAAATAGGTGATCAAGCTATTATAATCCTAAGTGAATTTAATCAATTAAGCACGGAGACATTCAATCTAGTCAAGGCAAACTAAAATAATTCAAACCTCACAAACAATCATGCATACAACTTTAACTAACTAGTTAGACATGAGAAAATTAGCTAGACATTGTCATTGAAGAAAAATAAAACTTACAAGAGTAAAATTGATCTTCAATTGCAAAGTTAGGGTTTTTGTCTCCCACAAGTCTCCAAACTCAATCAAACTTAGAACACAAGAATAATAGATAGCATAATATCCTAATAACCCTAAGGAAAGTATTTATATTATATCTAAAAATATCCAAAAACATAAACTAAAGTCGGCCCAAAAGATCTCCCTAAAGCCCGATTCAGCGTCGTTGACACGCGCCAGAGCGCGGTCAAATACACCCAAAGCGCCGCGCTCTCCTTGGTTCTGCCTGCGCTGTGGCTGCAACAACTTCAGTGACACTTCAGAGGCTGTTTTGACCCCCATTCGAGTTGGAATTTGGACTCGGATTAAAAATATGAATTGTAGCTCTTCGAGTTAGCTTTCCAGTGAAACCAAATTCAGCTCCATCCAACCACTGTAGCTCCCAAACCAAGCATTGCAAGATAAAGGTGTCAAAATAAGACTCCAATGCTTGACCCGGATTTAAGCGTTTTTATCCCTCAAGCTCTTGGGCCTTAGCTCTTTCAATCTTCACTTGTATCACTCTCCATGCGTTCTTCGGTCCTGTCCTTAGCCTCTCATCCACCATCTTCCACCTTTCAACCTATCATTAAGCACACAAACGCGTAGATTCCAAACTAAACCGAAATAAAACTTAAAATACAACTTAAAGCGAAAATCTAGCTAAACATGCATAAAACGGGATAAAAACATGCTCTAACACCTATACCTATATGTTCTATCAGTAGCGATTTCCGCAACTGGTTAAAGCGGTAGGTTTACCGCTTTAATTTCTTTGGCACCCTACATTTCTGATAGAGGCACCCTTCATTCGTGTAAGAATATTGTGGGAAAGCAATTACATTGAGCCAGTCTTGTTATTATTACAAGACACGTATTGAATTCGAATTTGTTTTACAAGACCAAAGGGAGTTGGCTCAGGTGGTAAGCGGCCTGCACCACATCCACGAGGTCTCGGGTTCAACTACAATGGATGTAAAAAATTCCCTTTGGGAACCTCACACTCCAAAACCAGGTGCGCGACCTGGGTCGAATTGGATGAAGCCAAGACGAAGCTTTGGCAAACCAGTGGGCAACCAAAAAAAACGGTATCTGCTACTAACATCTCAATTTGTCAAGGGCCAGATTTATTTCATTTTAGTGCATTTATAACAATAAGACTTTCTCCTTTAATCCCGATTTTATTAATTTTTTTGCCTGCATATATTAAACTATATATACCTCTCGCTTCGGCCTTTATTACATTCCAAAATTCACTAGATGATGCATTCATACAAATAGTCTTTCCATGATGAACTCGCATAATGTATCATGTTGTCGCACTCTTATTATCTCTCTTGGATCCATCAAAATTTATCTTAACATAATCCGATTGGGGTTTAGACCATTACTTCGGTTTCCGTCTCTGCTTGTTGTATTTTCTTCTCTTCCAAAACTTTGGGATTACCTGTCCAGTGATTTAGAATTGTTTCATAATCTAATCTGGTATTTAATAAAATCTTCTATGTTTGTGGTCAGTCCATCGATGGCTTGGCTGAAAACTATTCAATTTCGAAAATACAAGATGTTTCACCAAACTATTAAAAGGTCTTAGAATTTGGATGAAGTCAATTGGATCTTAAGGTTTTCTATGAAGGACAGAATCCCATATTCATTATCTTAAGATTGCAAAATCAATTCAGCGAGTAAGCGGTCATTTCTCTATAAGGTTGTGCAAGTAATATGGCAATGCACTAAAAGATGTTCAGTTGATTCATTCTAATTTTGGCACAACGGACATTCATACGTAACTGCTACATGTCTTTGGATTAGTCTATCTTTAGCCGGGAGACCATTTATACAAACTTTCCATAAAAATATTTTCACTTTGTGAATCATATCCAATTTCCAAATCCAGTCAAACCCACACTTATGTGTAATTTCATCTTAAGATACAAATGAGGTGGCCGAGTGAGTGGAAAACCAATCATTTTTACTCGGATGCCAATATAATATGTCCTTAATTTGATTTCTTGGTACTTTATAGATATAATTCAGGAGACCCATGTAGATGGTAAATACCGAATGAGCTCGTGATGTTTCCATTGTTTATCTGTATCAATGAAATGTGAGACATTGCCATCAACATTCACATTATTATTCATTGAGCATAAATTCATTAATGGTCGGTTGGTAATCCAAGGGTCTTTCTAGAATTTAACCGAATTACCATCAACAATTTGCCATATTAGGCCTTTCTTAAATTCTTCTTTCAGACTCATTAATTTTCCATATTGACATGAGACATTTCTCATACACGAGTACTCAAAATAGACTTTCCGTTCAAGTATTTCTCCAAGATAATACGGACCTCAACATTATTAGGTTCAACAAGAATCAATAATCGCATTTGAAGAGCTTTGTTCATGTGCCTTGCTTTCCCAAGACCTACCCCTCCCTTTTTCTTTGGCCTACAAATCTTATCCCGTCCACTCAGCGGTATATGATCACTCAGTTTGTTCTAAAAGAATTGTCGATTAATAAAGTCTTTAACTTATCCAAAGTTCCATTTGGAACATGAAGTTTTGCATCATATAGTATGTCTTTGTTGCTAGCATTGATTGAATGGGAGTAATTCTGTCTACCTGAGATAGAGAGTTCACCTTCCATTTGGTTAGTTGAGCATATTACTGACGCAAAAGTGTGGTTCATAACTCGAGAATTTATAATCAGATAGCCTAGTTAATTTTCTAGAGAGCTAATATACCTGATATTGAGTTCCTACTGAAGACTCCTTTTCATATTTGTAGTAGTTCCATTGGTAGTCTAAAAGGCATATTTATGCAAATTTACTTTTTGTCCCGATATTGCGCAATATTCTTCAAGGATTGTTTTGATTTTCCGGAAGGCCATAGTTTTCGCATGGCTAAGAATGTTGTCCGCAAATGAAAGGAATGGAATTTTGGTTCTGCCTATCACAATCAGAAATCCAATATAGTTGGATTGGATAGAACATTCTTTCCGTAGTGTATAGGGTAAAGAATGAACAATAATGGAGATAAAGGGTCTCCTTGGCATAAGCCTCTCTCAAGTGTGAATATATCATTAGGTTCATTATTTACCAACACAGAAAAAGTAACCATTTGTACACATTGCATAATCCATTTGATAAAGATCCTATGAAAGCCAAATTTCTAAAGGACTTTGGAGAGGAATTGCCAATACACTCTATCGTACGTCTTTTCCATATTTAGTTTGATGGTCGGCCATTTCGTTATGCCTTTCCGTTGGCGCAATGTATGGAAATCTCATGTGTAATAAAAACATTATCCTGGATATATCTGTGTGATACAAAGGCCTCTCCTTGAAGAGGATGAATTATCTGGGGATGAATTTTATAAGAGTTCAGCCATAATTTAGCTACTATCTTGTAAATCGTAGAACACAAACTTATCGGTCGATATTGATTGATAATGGTTTATTTGCTTAAGTAAGAAACCAGAAACAAAAAATGACTCGACAACTCTAATAACAGAAGGCCCTACATGTGCCAATACTTTTGATAAAATTCAACAATCATTCCATCAGAACACGGAGATTTATTTTTCCTAGGTGAAAGACCGCATTCTTGATTTCAACATTAGTAACATCCTTAATGAGTATCGCGTTATCCTCAGGATTAGCTTCAAGATTGATCAGTTCGAAATAGTTCTCTAAAAGTCTATGGGTTTTTTGTCAATGGGTTTTTTAAGAAATCGTCATCGAAATTCATTTATTATTTTGTTTTGTATATACTCCTCGTCTATTAGAAAGGTCCCATTCAATGACCTGATAGATTTGACAGTCTATGATTTCATCTTTCAGTTGCGCAACGATGAAAGAAAGAATTGTTCGAATTTTCTATTTTCACATACCTTGTTTTTTGCTCGTTGGGCGCACTATATCTTATGAAAATTTAGAAGTTATTCTTTTTTTCCCAATAACTGACATTGTCTTCGAATTTCTTCATTAATTCTTTTTCTCTTGGGATCTTGTTGTAGTTCAAGGAGTTTTCCAAACATATATTTGTTCCAAATTTTGATCTTGGATTTGAGCATGCGACTTTTTCGGACTAGATTATAGATATGAGACCCTAAACTCATTACTCTCCATGCTTGTCTTACAACACTTGCAAAATTCTTCTTTGTCATCCATATTTTTTTAAATTTAAATGATATTCCTTTATACAATTGATTATTACCAAGGTCTAAAGAGATTGAACAGTAATCCTTTATGGCACAAAAATCCTATCCAGCTTCTCGTACGTATTGTCAATGTCTGTTTTTATTTTTTGCCAAGTAAATTCATTTCCATTCGACCAAACATCAACTAAATCACATTGTTCTATGAACCGTTGGAGACGATGGTTCAAAGCCGCCATACTTATTTGATGGTAATAGCAAGTCATTAAAATCACCCATAACAACACATGTCATCAAAGCCTGTCTGATATAATTAGTTAGGGTATCCTAAGACATTGTTTTTTCATTTTCACGCAGAGGGGCATATATAAATATAATCAACAATTCTAAAGAAGTTTGTCGGTTTGAAAACAAAAAATAGATAAGTCGTTCATGTTGATAACACAAATTTAGCATTTTATTCTGGAATTGATGTTCTTTCCATAGTACTTAAATACCCCAGCTCAACCCCTAGTCGGTGACACTATAATGTTATCAAACTTTGTGTTTTGGCAACAAACATGTAATGACATGTTCTCAGTATTAATTTCCATAATATACATAACATTGATGTGAGTTAGCTTCAATGTGGGTCCAAAAAATCTTTCTCCATATCCCTCGGACATTCGATGAGGCAATCTTCATATAGCACTTACTGAATTTTTTTAGGATCGACACCCATTATCTCTCGAAATTCTATTATTTTTGAAACAATTAAAGCCATCCATACATGGATAGAAGATCTTGTAAAAAAACGCCAATCTAGTCGCGTAGGACAAAAACAAACAAATTCAATTAATGAGCTTTGAGAAAATATTACTAGGGACAATTATTTCAAACCACGGCCTAACAAGTAAAAACGGACGACATTTAAATCTTTGGTAGGTCAGAAAATTGTACATTAAATGACAATACAAAATCAGGGGATTCAAACACGTCAGTTGAAACAGGCTTGTAGCATTGAGCAAGGAACACCAACAACAGGCAAAACAACAAGCATCATTTGAGAAGCACACATATGAATACTCGTGCTAGAGATAGGTAAACCAACATACACCATTTGAGAAGCTACATCATAGATGATTAGTGCGCACTAATAATTGTGTGGATATTTTAACAAAATTTTATTTTCTTGGCAATAAAAACCTATATAATTGCTCTAGTTATCTTTGCATTACAATAATGAGAGGGTCGGTTATTTATACCAAAATAGCAGCTAGAAGAATAAACTCGAGAAATACACACATGAGCTTGAGGAGATACGCATGATAGAGATACACATAATAACAAACATAGTCTAGGGTCAACTACATAAAACACATCCAAATTATATAACATGTCATACTGATAGCTTGCATTTAGGTATAGATTAGGATGCATAATTATGTTTATTTTGCATGGTTTTAGCTTAGTTTAGTCTAGTTCTTAGGTTTTTATGTTTTCTAGGAAATTCGGGTTTTTCGCTTGTTTTGTTCGGTTTTGCAGATCTTTAGGTAAACAAGCGTGGACGGGATGGATCTAGATGATTGTGGAGTATCAAGATGAAGCTTAGAGTGATACAAGTGAAGATTAGAAGAGCTAAGGCCCCAAGAGCTTTTGTGAAAAGAACGCCTAAATCCGGGCCATGCATTGGAGACTTGTTTTGACACATCTATCTTGCAATACTTGGTTTGGGAGCTACAGTGGTCGGATGAAGCTCAATTTGGTATCACTGGAAAGATAACTCAAAGAGATACAATTCATATTTTTACTCCGAATCCAAATTCCAAATCTAAGGGGGTCAAAACAGCCTTGAAAGTGTCACTAGAGTTGCTGAGGCCAAAGCGCGGGGAGGACAGGGCAGAGCGCGACCGCGCGTTGGGTGACCTTGACCGCGCTCCGGCGCGTTTGTACGACGCTGAATCGGGCCTTCGTGTTATCTTTTGGGCCGACTTTATTAATATTTTTGGATGTTTTTGATATCATATAAATACTTTTCTTAGGGTTTATTTTGGAGATTATGCTATCTATTGTTCTTGTGTTCAAAGTTTTTGAGTTTGGAGACTTGTGGGAGACAAAAACCTAGTTTTTGCAATTGAAGATCAATTTGACTCTTGTAAGTTTTGTTTTTCTTCAATGACAATGTCTAGCTAATTTTCTCATGTCCAACTAGTTAGTTGAAGTTGTTTGCATGATTGTTTGTGAGGTTTGAATTATTTTAGTTTCCCTTGACTAGATTGAATCTCTCCGTGCTTAATCGATCAAATTCACTTAGGATTATAATAGATTGGCCACCTATTCTACTTCTAGGTTGAATTACAACTAGAATAGTTAAATAGACAGTGGAATTTGATTATTCATGGATGAATCCTTTGATTAAACTTATAGACGATGGAATAAGGTTAATCAAAGGCGGAGAATTTAATCACAAAACTTCATGAATAGACGATGGAATTCATGAACTATGTTTCTGTTGACTGCTTTGAACTTAATTGCATGATCAATTTGACATAGAAAGTTTTCTAGGTTAATTGATTAAAAGATTGTTAAAGACGGTGTATATTAATAACCACCTTAAGCTTGAATTTCATAAATTCACAATAGATTAGTCAAGGGAAATTGAAATAAGAATAATCAATGATCAAAACTCATGTATGCAATGGATACGAAACTAGTTGGATGCTTTTCTCTATATTTAAATCTTTAACTGTTTTATTTTCTTTGTTTTATTTACTTAGATTGTTAGCTTGAAACCATAAAAATCCCCCTTTCTCTTAGTAATATTATTTAAATACGAATAATCTGAGTCCCTATGGGTTCGACCCTTACTTCCACTATACTTAGGTTAAGAAGTTAGGTATTTCTTTGACAGTGTTTTTACAGCGACATAAAAGTGCTCGTCACATACATGACATAAGAGTTTAGAGGATGAACGCAATACTTAGAATACACATATATTTTACATATTCCATTTCCATGAATGGAACAAAGACTTACAACATAATAGCATTGGATCATGTCTTAATACACTAGCAGCATCTGTAGAACATACATACTATGGACCCATACAATCAGATTTACACAACACAAACCATACTTGGACCATATACATACATGCTTAGTGCCTAAAGAAAAATGACATAAGCAAATGTCAAATAAGATGCAATTCATTGTATTATCATACATAACAATAGCTAGGTAGAAATCCTCCCTAGTTTCAAGACCAAGTGCAAACGACACATATAATCTAATAACATAAAACTTCAGTCTATAAGCAAAATAAGCTCACCAATAGCCCACTTCAGCCCAAAACTAGGGAGTTTGAGAAACTTACTTATCATGGATCATCTTTAAACGACCACTTCATAGTGGAGGAGGCCGTGTCATCATGTTCTTTCTCTTTCTAGAGTTCGACATTGACATCTCATCCTTTTGCATTTTCATGTTGTGCCTAACTTTTGAACCATGGAGGACCTAGGTCAGGTACTTTTGAAAGAGTTATTGGCATTCTCTCCAGCATCTCTCAAAATTGTATGAGTTTCAGGGGCTCAAAATCCACTAAAACCATGAACAACATCTTGGAGATAGCCATCGTCCTCTTGAATAGTACCAAGAGGCAAAGTTCCACCAAGATAAAAAAAATGGATGTGTCTATACCATCCATGTCAGCTGTAGTAATTGGAAATTCTTGCATCTGAACTTGCACATTTGTATACACGATTTCCTTAGAGATTGAAGGGACCACTGCATCTGAAGATGTCGACTTAGTGGGCTACACCTGTCTATGTCCATCAACATTTTGCACATTAATGTATGCTCTAGTTTTTGAGGAACTAAGTTGTTCAACTTATCGAATATGAATTCCTTTACCAGCCCTTTGATGGTGCTTGATCATCAGCTTCTTCCTTGTATAGGGTTCAACCATCGGCTTCATTCCCTTACGATATTACACCTTTGACCAACCCCACATCTTGTTCTTTGTCCATCAAATCTGTAGTTCCTTTTGCCTCATCATGCATCAGTCCTTTAGCCATCTCAATAGTGACTTTGACATTCCAATCCATTGCATTCCTTAGAGGGTATTCATTAAATACATGGCCTTGTGTAGTTTAGTTCACACAACCGTCTGAAATGCCTTCATACCAGAGAGTAAAAGAAATCTTCCCTTTAATATTCTTCAAATTAGGTAACATGACATACCTTTTCAATTTTGGAGAGTAAAAGATCCGGACACACACTCTCGCATATTTGGCCCTAGATCGTTGCTTAGTGAAAGGATCCAACTTTATAAGATCGCCAATTTCATTATACTCCAGTATGGCTTAAAGCATTCCAAACCTCATATACTCAGTAAGTAAGGCGATAATCCAAATCCAAACATCTAAGGATAACCTCCTTAGAACTGGCGTCGAAATTCGCCTTCCAAGGCATCAACACCAGCAAAGATCCAAACTAATAATAAGGGTGGCATTCCCATACCAATTCTTTCTCCATGGTGCTCGAAATGAATTTCAAACCATTTATTAGTGTGATCAATGAATTCAATTTCACCATTTACAATTCCCCAATCTGCAATGAATTATTACTTCAACTTCATTATTAAATCTGGATGGTTCCAATAAGGTAAGTGTCCTCCAAATGCTTGATTTCCTTTTTGACCATAGACAACCTTTGGATGTATCAAGATTAGGCATCATGAGCTTCATTTCTATCTTCTTTATTAGCAGAGTCTTCCTCATTCCCACTCAACAATTCATCACTAGCTTCCTCAACCGATGATGAATTCAAAGCTTTAATCACTCCATCGACTTCATCAGTCTTTGATATAGGATTGGAAGCTGAAGCTTTTTGAGATAGTAGAGAATCCTTGAGAACATTCTCTCAGTGTTTGCCATATCAGATTGACAAAGAAGAAACCAAATAGACAAGTTAGAAAAAGAGAGAGCAAAGGGCAAAGGAGGTGAAGAAAACAAAAGTTGAATCAATAGATTTAAAGGCCGAGAACTTTGCTAAATTGATGAAGAGAGCCACGTATCTTGAATAGTGATCCACTTAATACTCCATCTACTATTGCCTCTCCTCCTTCCTACATCACCATGTCCTTTTTCCCAATTTCCTGGTCATTGTACATCCGACCCCATTCCGGGTCGCTTGACCAAGCGACCATACCTTCAAGGACTTTGCATCTTTGGAGATCACTACGGTATTCTTCTTCTTCTAAAATCAGATTTCCAATGATTTCAGTTGTACTCCCTGATTTTTCGATTTGAATTTCATTTGCAACTTGGTTTCATTTTCGCCAAGTCGCTCTTTTCCCGTTCCACAACTTCTGGAAACATACAGTCCATAGTTGTCTCTCAACCATAGCAAAACAAACGGGGAGAAGTATTGAAATTTCAAAGACGTATGCCAAACAAGTGTGGCGACCCTGACATGTTTAGTATTCTATGTGTTATTGGTGACACCAAGTTTGATAAAGCCATGTTAGATCTAGGTACATCACTTTATGTCTTGCCTTATTTTTTTTATTTGAGCCTCTAGAGCTAGGTACTTTGCATGAGACTAGAGTTGTGATCCAATTGGTTGATTGCTCTAATATCTATCCTAAAGTAGTGGTTGAGGATGGTGTGAACTCGGGTTTGTAAGTTCTTCCTCTCAACCTTCTCATTGTTTTTGTTATAAGCATGATTGTAGTGTTTATGTTTTGTCTGAAGCTATTTGTGTTGATCATTTTCCATTTGAATTTGCAAAGCGTGTGGGTCTAAATGATCGAGTCTCTAACCATTTGCAACCCGCTTATAAACGAACTTTTAGAAAAACAATTATGAAAAATGTGCTTAAAGCTTATAAGATTCATAAAAACAATTTGTCTCGATTTTTTGCTCAAAATGATATTCATGTTTCTATTTGTAATGATATTCAGAGTGATATCTTTCAAACTTATTCATACATGGGCATTACATATCATTTTGTTGATGATCAATTTCACATGCAAAGACGAGTTTAAGCTTTTCATGAATTCTATGGTGCGCATATCGCTTCAAATATTTGTTACATTATACGTACTATTATAGAAGAGTACATACTATTTCATTGAGTTTTCACTATTTTATTTGATAATGCATCTATCAACCACCACTTCTATTAGTGAATTGATTCAAATTGGTCAACCAGTTTTTGGAATCAAATATTTTCATGTATGTTGTGCTTGCCCTTTTTTAAACTTATGTGTTCAAGATGGTTTGAAAATTTTAATGCTATATTGTGCACCTATTAAATATGTTGTTAGCTATATTTGGCTAAAAAGACGACATTAGAGTGGAAGTAGTTTTGTAACGACAATGGTGTTAAAGCAATACGTTTTTCAAAAGAGATCGATCATCATTGGAACTCCACTTATAAATTACTTCATCAATGTTTAAATTACAAACAACTTTTGGCTTCCTTTGCCACTCAACATGTTCTGTATTCTATAACAATTAAACTCTTTTGGAACCAATGCTACGAGACTGTGGAAATTTTAAAAGTTTGCAATGATGCACCTTATACTTTTACTCAAACCTATATACCAAGTGCTCATATGTTTGTGTTTGAAGCTTTGAATGTGGCGAACACCTTTAAGGAACGACTTTCACGGTCCAATCGGGGCGACCTTATTGATGCCATTTTAATCATGAAGAGGAAGTGGTTGATCTATAACAAAACTATTTTCGATATTTATCTTATTGCTTGTGTTTTTAACTTTTTATCCTATAAGTAAGATACAAGGTTTTCAAGATATTTTGTATGCATAATATGAGTTATTGAATTTAGAAGAAGAACATTATGATAAAAATTGTAATGTTGATGTCATTATGGAACGTGTTAGATCTCTTGTTGATGATTTGTATAAGGTCTATAACACGAGTTGTGGGGCGCCTTCTTTGCCTCAATTACCCCCATCATCATCCTCATCTCGCCGTTCTTTTCTAGGAACGATTTCCCGTTTATTGCAAAATCTTACAAAAAGACCAAGATACACGAGCTTACATACGGAGTTCGATACTTATCTAACCACTAGCTTTAAGTTTATAGAAGATTTTGATATTTTAGATTGCTGGAACCAATACAAGAAGACATATTCAACACTAGCAAATATCGCCACTTAAGTACTAGTCGTTCCCGCCTCCACGGTAGCGATGGAGAAAAAGTTTAGCAAAGGTGGTCACATCCTAGACTATAGGAGATCAAGATTGGCGCCTGCTGCATTGAATGTTCAACTTTGTGTCAACGATTGGAAGAGGGTGGAGCTTAGAGCACAATCGATAAACTATACGAAGTCATCAGATGATGTATTAGACGACGATGACACAAGTCGGGCTTTTTCTGCCGGTTCCGGACGGTTGTCTTAGGTAAGTAGCTAAGTGAGGTTCTATATCGAAGGTAAGAGAATTGCGTGGGCTTTGATTCCTCTGTGACCCGGGATGATACGTAGGCAACTTAATATCAAGTTCAAGGCCTTCTTTTCCCAACTCTTTTTTTCCTCAAATGGTGGAATCGGAACAGCCACAATGACTAATTTTTTTTCAAAAAATAGCCATTGGAATCGGAAGCCACGACCGTGGTTTTGGAACCATGGTTGCGGCGATTTTATATTTATAACGACTATTTTTTGTAAAGGGCCGAAACCAAAACTGAAACCGGCCCCAAAATCGATAAAACCGAAACCGTACTGGAACCAGAAACCGAACCGAGAAATCGGAGATTAGTCAGTTCCGGAACCGTGAAACCGTTGGCTCCAATTCCATGGTCCAGAACCGTAAAACCGTCGATTCTTGAACCGAACACATGACTAGTCCCACCTTCATAGTACATAGTGAGCTTTTGGAAAGACACCTACTGAGACGACGTCGTATGACGATTGGAGGAAAACAAAACCACACTTTTCTTCCACCGGTTGCCCAACAAATTTGCCGTGTTATTTGCGTATGGAGAAAAAAGAGAGGAAATATATATTATATATATAAAAAAAAGGCGCTCTCCCGCGCACTCGCCGCGCGCTCTCTCCCTCTCTTCTCCGAAGGACATCAGAATCCCCCGAAAACTGTATATAATCCTTTCATTTCTTCTCTCTTTCCTCCTTTCACAAAATCATCTCAATTTTCCAAATTTTCATCGCTCTCTTCTCCAGCTCCTTTCAATCTAACCGGTGAGTTCTCCTTTCGATTTTTACTTTCGCCTGAATATCTACATTGTCTTGTTTGCGATTTCAATTTTATTTGTCAGATTTGCTTGAATGCACCCAATCGCCTCAACTCCATAATTTTTTTCGTTTGCTCTGCGGCCTTTACCTTTTCTTGTGTGTGTTTTTCTGAATGAGCGAGTTGTTGATGAGATTATTTCCCTCGGATTGGTATTCACAATGCCTGTGGCTTTTTAGATACAGACAGGTAGGGATTTGTAAGTATGTATCCATGTAAGCTATGAGAATGCAACTGCTATGATTGTGATCTCAGAATTTGAGTTCAGTTACTGGGGAAAAAATGTGCTTGCGGATTGAGGTGATTATCAATTGGATTTGAAATCGGCTCAATACAAAAATGTAATTAGTAGCAAGATTTGGATAGCAATGGCAACTTATAGGCTTGAGCGTTTAGTTTTGCCCACCCTCTCTATTGTGAAATATCTGGCCTGCCACAATCTCCCTCTACATGATCTTTAGAGTCTTCTATCTTTTTATTCTAAGGCCGTCTTGATATATTACAGACTTACAGTCACGTGTGTTGTTTATTTTAAGTCATACTATATAGAGTTGGCTCTTTTGGGATATTCACTATTATTTTTATTTGAAATTTTTAATGTTAAGGTTCCTGTGACAGTACTAATTAAATCCAATATGTGCTCTAGACAGGTTCCATTGACTAGCATATATGGTATTTGCAGGTAATCTGCAATTCTGGATACCGAAAATGAGAAGTTGAAGGCTATGCAAAAAGGAAAAAGGCACAAAATGGTTGGTTTTAATATTTCTAATTCAAGGATACTAGACACATTAAATGGATATAGTCCAGTTATTTTCAGTTGGGTGCTTCCTGGATCACTTTGCTTTTTTGCTGTAGCATTTAGCTTAGTCAAATGGCAAAAGAATACATCTTTGAATTGGGTTAAAGCTGCTGCCAGGGAAAAGAAGAAGGCATGGAAGAACCTGAATATTCCCTTTTCACAACATATTTGGATAGGGGAATATGATGATATTGAACAGCCAACAACATGTTGTGTTTGCTTGACTTCCCTAGCATTCTCACAGAACAATGACGCTAAGTTAGTGCTAAGCACACCTGTTCACCGTTGTGCGGTTTGTGGTGTGGCCGCTCACTACTATTGCTCTCAGTCGGCTACAAAGGATTGCAAGTGTGTTGCACAAGCTGGTACTAGCCATGTACAACACCATTGGTCAGAAAGATGGGTTAGTACTGATGATAATCCTGAGACATCTGCCTTTTGTTCCTACTGTGATGAGCCGTGTGCTGTTCCTTTTCTTGATATTTCTCCAACATGGCAATGCATGTGGTGTCAGCGTCTTATACATGTAAAATGCCATGCCAAGATGTCGAAAGAAACTGGTGACACTTGTGATTTGGGCCCTCTTAGAAAGATTATCCTCTCTCCTCTTTGTGTGAAAGAAAGTAAACAAGAACAAACTGGAAAAGATGGGAAACTGAGCGCTGGTAACAGTGAGAATGCAAATACTTCAGCCAAAGGAGAGGTGAAAAGAAGGCGCAATCGACTGGTTCATTCTTTGAGCAGCAAGTTGCAAGATACGGTAGCTAGTGATGCCTCGAAAGAGGGTTTGGTTAACAATAATATTAATTTGCAGAAGTGTAATAGTGACAGAAACATGGATTCCCAATCAAAAACTGCTAAAGCATTTGGAAATATGAGTTCCCAGCAAGGACTAATTCAGAAGAAAGGTGGAAGGCTTGTTTATGGTCAAGTGAAGAGGTACAAACTTGTGAACTTGCCCAAAGATGCTGTACCTCTTCTGGTTTTCATCAATGTCAAGAGTGGTGCTCAGTGTGGCTTATCTCTCAGGAGGAGACTGAACATGCTTTTAAATCCTGTTCAGGTAAATTTCTAGCTCCTGAGAAACATTGATTCATTGAGTTGTGTGAACATTATGAAATACATAATCTAATCCTTTTCCCCATCTAGAGTATAATCCACCACAAAATAGGCTGCTCTTGCATTTGTTATGTTGATCCTTATGCTCTTTTAAGAGAAGTACCATTGGATTTTTCATTGAGTTGTGAATTATGACATGCCCTTTCTGATTTCCTCTGACCCACTTGTGAAATATATGATAAAATTATTTTCCCAATCGATTTTTTAAAAAAATAAAAATCTTTTGCCCATCTAGATTATAAACCCTCTCAAAAAGGCTGCTTTTGCATTTGCTATGTTGATGATTGTTCTTTGTTAAGAAAAGTGTAACGTTGGATGTTTCAATGAATTCTGAATTTTGATATGCCGTTTTTCATTTCCTCTAGCTATTACATCCCTGACTTGTTGGCTTTTATACAATGCCTTTGAGATGGATATAGCCCCTATATCAATATTGGTGCATTTTAACTAGATTCAACTATTATTGTCACATAGCTGAATTTCAGTTTTCCTTTGGTTTGTCGGGCGATGATGATAATGCTTGGGCCTTCCACATACACCCTCTCGATTTTATGTCGGGTCAAGGGTGTGTACATCTTGGCCCCCCAGACCCGCCCGAGGCGGGTTACCACTGGATTGGTGTTGTTGCTGCTGCTGTTGTTGTTGTATTACATCCCTGACTCAGATAGCTATCTAATTTTAAGCTGATGAGGATTTTAACAAGCTGTGCCTCCCTTAGGTCCACATCGTCATTGATCTAGAACAGAACATGGGCCATGAGCCTAGGATCATTGGCGCCTTATTTTTATAGTGCTTGAGGCGGACTCTACATCACAATGTCATATCGAATCCTTATGGCTTAATGCTGCATTTGTTCTTATAACTTCATAATTAGCTTAAGCCTGATGCTTGATATTTTTAATGTATTTGCTAGTAGTGATTTGAACAGTGAAATATTTTCATGTCTTATCTGCTTATTTGAAGTGCGTTCACTGCTCAGCCGATCTGATCAATATTTCTCCACAGGTTTTTGAATTGAATTCTTCTCAGGGCCCCGAAGCTGGTTTGAAGTTGTTTAGCAGTGTACAGAACTTCAGAGTCCTGGTCTGTGGTGGAGATGGAACTGTTGCATGGGTCCTTAATGCAATTGAGAATTTTAAATTGGAGTCAGCTCCACCTGTAGCCATCCTTCCTTTGGGAACAGGAAATGACTTGTCAAGGGTTCTGCAGTGGGGAGGAGGCTTCTCAAAAGTAGAGGGACATGGTTGTCTAACCAATATTTTGCACGACATTAGCCGTTCTGCAGTAGCAATAGTAGATCGCTGGGGAGTTCAAATCACAGACGATGATAATATGAAAAGAACTCGTTCAATGTTCATGATGAACTATCTAGGTAGGTTAGAAGCCACTATTTATCAGTTTGTTGTACAATAATTTTCTGTTCTTGAATAATTTTCTTGCTAATTTGCAGGAATTGGATGTGATGCAAAGGTTGCGTACGAATTTCATCTGTTCCGGGAGGAAAATCCTGAGAAGTGCTATAGTCAGGTAATTTACACTATGAGTTTTCTTTTGTTTCTGTTTCTATCAAAAGAATAATGAAGTGAAAAGGAAAAAGAAAGTGGTCTAGAATCATGAGTTTTGGTGTGATCTTGTACTCACTACAGCTCCCTTACAGTTTGTGAACAAATTGCGTTATGCTAAAGAAGGTGCAAGGGACATAATGGACAGAGCATGTGCAGACCTACCATGGCAAATTTATCTTGAAGTTGATGGAAAAGATATTCAAATTCCAAAGGTATACATACATATGATAGAAGTATTACATAACCCTTTTTGCCTTTCTCTTGTCACATTTATTTAGTACCATAATTCTATCTTTTCAGGATGCAGAAGGTTTAATTGTGCTAAACATAGGTAGTTATATGGGTGGTGTGGATCTCTGGCAAAATGATTATGACCATGATGATAACTTCAATCTTCAATCAGTCCATGATAAGAAGCTTGAGGTCGTGTGCGTCTCTGGATCTTGGCACCTTGGCAAGTTACGGGTACGACTCATTTTATGGGTCTCTGTAAATTCAAAAAAAGGGTAATAGTTTGTTAGTTGTTTTGAGCTGTAAGAATGACTGCTGTTATATTTCAGGTAGGACTTTCTCAAGCAAGGCGGTTAGCACAGGGGAGTGTCATAAGAGTACATGCTTCGGATCGTGTCCATGTTCAAATAGACGGAGAGCCATTCATTCAAAGGCCTGGCTGCTTACAAATAACACATCATGGACAGGTAAGAAAAAGCTTTAAGAGTTTGTTTGGATGTCATTCAGCATAAAGAACGTAAGCATTATCAGATATGGGTATTCAGAATGGGCTTACCATGTAAGAAGACTTCAATTTATTTAGCTTCATAATGCATCATGCTTTATGCAACATCCGTTATAGCTGAATCGGATTCCCTTTCTGTTGTGACCCGCGGATCTGTTAAATCTTCACTTAATCTATCACATTTCAGAACTGTTATAGATGATCTTAGATGTTTGTTAGCTTCGTTTCTTTCAACTCATTGTACTCATGTCATGTCAGTAGACATGGAAATGTTGTTGCTCTTTATGTAGCCCGTTTGTGGCCTGAGTCAGGTCATGAGCAAGTATTTGGTTCGGACCCTCAGCCAGGAATTATTGGTTTGGCGGAGTTGGATGCTTAATAAATACCATCATTTTTCTCTCAAAAAAAATTATGCATGACACTAATAAGCGGTCACATTCCTTGTTAAGGCTCAAATATTTGGTAGCAAATTTCAGTACTTGAATAATTGAATTGATATGGTTGTATATGTAGGTGTTTATGTTGAGAAAGGCAGCAGAAGAACCAAGATGCCGAGCACTGGCTATCATGACGGAGGTACTTCTGGATGCCGAAAGCAAGGGCGTTATCAAGGCTTCCCAGAAGCAAGAGCTTCTCCAACAGATGGCACTTCGTCTCTCATGACATTTTCTTTTTGAATGAAAAGGTAAAGTAATTCATTCATCAAGTGCATCATCATGCACACAAATTACAAAATTTAAGCCCAGAAAAGTTTATAAAAGCCTTCTTGCTATCCCGGGAACATATTACATATACATCCAACACCTATCGATCATACTTTCATAAATCCATATACCCTTTTTGTGGTTCCACATCAGTGCATGTGGGTTCGGTGAATTTCCTGCCCAATTTAGCAACTAGCAATTTTTTTCCCCTACAGCCCCATATATAGAGATAGACACAAAAATTTTGGTGTGTATTCTGCCTATGTAGGCATCAAACTGGGTTGTAAATATATTGAAACATGATGTATACTAATATCATGAGGTCAAATGACCAATATTGTAGCCCATAAACAGTACATTTTTTTTACACATTTACAGCATAGCAAAGCTTTGTTTTTACAGTCGATTATTTTATGACTGATCTATGAAGAATATATATAATTGTACTTGCTGATTCGTGCGTGATTTTTTCACACTGTGAGTTGAGAAATGCTTTTGTACTTTTAGAATTTGTAGTTTGAAAACGTTTTGGCAATTTTAAATTTGGACTGTAAGAATTTTTTGCATTTGAATTTTTGGACCATGAGATGAAAGATCCATCATGTATTAAGAATGCTATGCTATACGATTGAGATGAACAAGTATATGGAAATCGAGATATGAGGAGGGTAAATGACACTTAACCTGGCGGGTAAAAACCTAGGCACAATTTGCAGCTTTCAAGTCTTTCCCCAGTTTTGACTTGCATTGCATGGGGAGTAAATACTCACCCAGCTAGTAAAACTCAAAAACAGTACTTTGGCTTTCTCATCAAACGGTCAAATCTGTCAGTTCTTCTTTTCCTTGGTCTAAGTACTTTTTCCCCAATTATTTAGTGACTAATTACATCAAATAAATGCTTAATTATTTCCTTTGGCAAAGCGGAAAAATCCAAATTGCTGTAAACGGATAGAGTTGCCTTGGTTTAACTGAAGTCAGCCTCTCCAGCTAAGCTGACAGCCTGTTCCTCCTATTTCCAGGACATGCATACAGCATACTCTGTTGGGTGTTTTTATGCAAACTCTCAATCTTAATTTAGCCCATTTTACAAGAGATTACCCATTTTAAGGATTACTATATTGAAAATTCAACACTAATTTCATTTTAATATTTTAAGAATGACTTGTAAAATACCCATCACTTTAAAAAAAATACAAACTTCACATTTTAAAATAATGTTTTTTTAGTAAACTATGTTTGAAAAATCCTTTTAAAATAAAAACACCTCATGTAATGCTACAATTCACCAAATGCATTATTTGATATTAAATTCAGGATTCAAACAGACCCTTGGCAGGCCGGTTCTCTCTATGTTAATTAAAATATTTAAAAAACATTTTTGAAAATAATTTTTTAAGACGATTTTTTAAAAATAAAGTTTGGAAGATAAATTTTCATTTGAACAAAACTAAAATACAAAAGCAAAAAAAAAATGGTTAAAACATATGAAACGGAAATTTGGTCAATTTAATATAAAATTTAGGGAAATTCCGGTTGGTACCTTCGAGTTTTTGGTTTTTCCGAGTGGTGCCCTGAAAAAAAATTATTCCGAGTGGTACCCCTGAACTTTTGCAAAATTCCGGCTGATGCCCTTACATGTAAATTTTCGTTAGTTTATAGCTAAATTAGTATGTTTTCTAATGAAAAAAAATATTTTTGTATTTAATTAAATTAAAATACAATTTTAATTTAATAACAATGAAAATAAATCATATCAAAATATCAAAATAAATTTTATTATATATATTTGTCAAGTAGATTTTATGTTGTATAATTCAAAGTTTTTAAGTAAAAATAAAAAAAATTATAATATTTTTTATCAAAATAAATATATTTCAAGATTAAAATTTTCCATGTATATTTTATATAGTAATTTTGACAATTTTTGAAAACTGATAGAAATTATAATTTTAATGTAACTTGAGGAAAGTTCTATTAATTTTATTAAAAATTTTAAAATTATTACATAAAACCTACATGAGAATTTTTAATCATATAATATATTTATTTTAATGTAAGTATTGTAAAAAAAAATTAAAAACTTAAAAATTTTAAATTATACAACATACAATCTACTTGAAAAATACATATAATATTTTTAATTTAATATTTATATGATTTTTTAAATTGTTATTGAACTAAAATTTTGCTTAAATTTAAATAAACATAAAAATATATTTTTTGATAAGAAAACACACTAATTTAGTTATAAACTAACGAAAATTTACAAGAAAAGGCACTAGCCGGACTTTTGCAAAAGTTCAGGGGTACCACTCGGAATAAGTTTTTTTTTCAGGGCACCACTCTAAAAAGCCAAAAACTCGAGGGTACCAACCGGAATTTCCCTAAAATTTATTTTAAAAAAACCATTGAGTGGTCAGATTCACTAATCTATAATTCGCATTGTGTGAGATAATCAACGATATATAAAAGATTACATTTATAACATGTACTATATAGTGTATAATTTAAAGGTGGTTTGTGATGTTTTTAAAAAAACTACTTAGTTATTCCTTAAATAACAGATATTGTTATTTGTCTGCATATTTCACTAAGCGTGCTGATGTATGTCTAATTGTCTCTAATCTATATGCCGTTAGGTGGAAGTAGCGCTGGGGCGGTGCATGGGACCAAATGTGTGAGCCGTGACATGTCTTGGGAGGAATTTAAGGCAAATGTTTGAATTTGATATTATATTATAATGGTACTATTTAAGGATATCATTAGACATTAGCTAAAGTTAGGTTCTTAGGCCTCTTTAATTTGGCATCTACTATTTGTTGCAGACTTGTATGGCCTTATGGTTGTGTCCTTTTGCCTTTGAGAATCGAATTTTGTATTCTAATTGAATTTGAACATTCAAAGCAACTAAGCAAGTACAAAATGAAAGTAATCATTTCCAAATTATATGCCTAGATTATCAAAAAAAAAAAAAGGTCTTAGCCCGGTCCTGATTGGCCTAAGATCGTTTTATATTCGGATAGAGTAGTATGCGTGCGATTTAAAGATAGATCATGTACTAAAACATAGCTCTTCATATTGAAAAATTAGGACTATTATATAATATCACCAATTAGTTTTAGAATCGAAACATGCTTACTTATTTATACTATGCTTATTACATATGTGCTCCTCACAAGGGCTCAATATGCTGACTTATTTATACTATGCTTTATGCTGATAAGAAATTCGATTATCTTTTTAACAGAAGATCCTCAAAAGAAAAGAAATTTAAAAACCTACGAGCTAAAAGTTAAAACGTACAGGTTAAGCTTGGTTCAGTTGGTTGAACAATAATAATACAAGCAATTGCAAGAGCCCTAAAATTCAATCAAAAACTATATAGCTGATTCGACCGTTTGTTACGAGAGTTGGATCGAATCTCTCGTTAATCGGCTCTAATTAATATGTACAAAAAATAAAAATAAAAATTGAAATGCAGACTACTGAGATTGAGATAGATAGAGAGGGATTATTCACACTGGAAAGCAAGCAGAAGAAGATGTTGTTGTACACACAGACAAATCAGTGAAGGGTCTCTTTTCAGACAAAATCCATCAAAAATCAGCCATCACTATAAATCATTCATCTCTATTCTATACATGCATGTAATTTCTGAAATGGGCAAATTTTACTCCAAAATTGTTTTAAACTTTTTACCTTATATAAACTACTATATAGGGAGGAACGAAAAGAGACGTATACAAGTATGTTGAGAGAGAAAGATTGCGTGAGATGCAAGTAGATTTGCTGTTCCTGCCATTTACATGGATTTGTAAATACAAATTCCTATGTTTTTAACAAACACATTTACAGTTTTACTGCTTTCAACTCACTCCCTTCACCTCCTCCGGCCCATCAATTTCTAATTATGTTAATAATATCTTTAACTAGATTTTATTTCCCCAGCCCAGTACGTGACTTTTCTGCAGGTGTCTGAATGCAGAGAGCTGTGGCTCGTCAGGTAAGAATGAAATATTCATGCATGTGTATATATGTATATGCAAGTACAGGAATAAAAATGATTTGTAAACCATGCCATATACTCTATTTGTTTGCTAATGTACACATATATACACTCTAATCCTGTGTTTGGCATGACACAATGGTCTTATTGGTCTTCTTAGACTAGGTTAATAGCACAATATCATTTCATTTATCTAAGTCATCATGTTTTAATTTGTTGACTATCTTAATTATCATTATCTTATTGGCAAGTTTGGAGTATGATATCAACATATGACAGTAGGGTTTTGGCAATGGTAACATTTTAAACCGCTTGTTGAAAAGTTATGTCAAACATGGCATTATTTATGAGGCAAAGAAGGTGGTATAAATAGCATACTATGTGTGATAAAGAATAGAGTTTTAAAATTACAACCCTAAACTTAAGTTCCAAAGGTATATCTATACACTAGCCAAGTGATGGATGAGTTATAGTAAAAGAAGATGAAAAGGTAATTGTCTCCTACAAAAGGACACAGCTTTGTCATCTGGACTATACCCTTCTCCTTCTTCTTCACCCTTTCTCACATTTCATTTCCCAACACACAAGAAAAATTGTCAGATTGCCATTTTTTACATTTACAGCAAAGAATGAGATACCAGAGATGGCTGCCTCTGTACAAGCCCACTTTTTTGGCTGATCTTCAAAAAAAAAAGCTTTTGTTTAAATTTCCAAGAACAAGAAACTGATTTTCTCTTCAGCTTAGAAAGCCTTTCCAAAACCTTTCTATTTCTTCACCCTTTTCTCTTTCTATAAAATTCCAGCCTATTCATTTGCAGGGACCATATTTTATTATCTGTACAATTCTTTACAACAAAACAAATTGTGTTTTATGCGAAACCCAAAAAAAAAAAAGAAAAATTCTAGAAAAAGCATGATTTAAAAGCTCAAGTTTAAAGTGCAGGCGAGGTTTAAAGGGCTTATTTTTGCTTTTATGGTGAACAGTACACATCTCTCTCGCAATTTGTAACAACTGTGGTTATGCTCTGTTTGGCATCTCTCTCTTATCTTCTCTTCTCTTTCAGAATTCAGATGCCCCTCTTCCTTCAGGCTTCATCTGCCGACTATTTTCATTCATTCATTCTTGGTTTTGCTTTTTTGTTTTTGTTTTCAAATTAACATTCAAAAGGAAAACTTGAAATATGTAAAAAAAAATATAAAAAATCTCTTCTGCTCACATCACATAGCCCAAAACAGTAACGCTAGCAAACAAAACCTACATTTATTTCTACTGTAATGTTTTCTTTTATCTGACACGTTACACATCAATCGGTCCAATTATATTCCACACAACAAGAAACTAGCTCTAATGTTTTTTATATTCAAATTAATTAAAACAGCAAATGGCTAATTGTGTTACCCGCATGAAAAAAAGATGAAAGACCACATTTTTATGCAAATTCTAATGACACATTCAAACTATATATGCTGAATATTCTTACATTTGGATGGATTCTGGGTAACTTTTCATAGAGGGAATCAAATATACATTTCTGGGCATACTAATGCATTTGGTAAGATTATATTGAACAAGAATCTACATTTGAATCATCAATAATACAACAGCAAGGAGTCATCTTTTGAAATATATATTACAAGATAAACTGATCGATCAGGTGCAACTTGAGCCATGGCTTCCGGACCCAATTAGACGATTGGTTTAGCAACAATGCAAAATTCTCTAGCAAAAACAATTAGAGAGAGATAGTAATTCTGCATATTACATTTGTAAAGAAATACTCTTTATATAACTCCACCAAAAATATAATAATAAAATGACATAAGTCTTTAACATTATTCAAATTGAGTTGGACCCATAACCTAATCATCTTCACATAAAAAGGCTAGCTACTTACTCAAACTAATGAGAATGATGAAGATAATTTCTTAAAAAAGAGAGAGAAGTAGCTAGGTAGCTATATATATTGTACTATATATTATAATAGTAATATATACATACTCCATATATCAGTGTATAATTATAGAGAATTAATGTGTAAAAAAGCTAGGGATAGGAAGATAGCTTGCAGGCAACGAATTACTACTTTACTACTACAAGTATTGGATTTGGAGAGTGAAGAAGGGAGGTGGGTGACTGTACAAGCAAGTGCTCTTCCCATCTTGTCCCCGTGAACCAAGTTTGGAGATGACATTTGAGTGCTTGACATGATATAAAGTTATCCCAGGCCACCCCTTTTTTTACTATTTATTTCTCTTCATTTTCCATGCTTTTGATTCAATTCCTTCCTCCTTTGTGATTTGTCATTCAAAATCACCCAAATGTGGAGATTCATTATACTACTTTCTGACTTAGGAGAGGTGAAATTTTTCATGGAGAGATGGAAGCAATTTATATGAGGTCTGAAACTGATAGCAATGACGTTTTAGAGGTGTTTTGAAATGATTAATGCTAGTAATAATAATTCCTATAAATGCAAGAATTAAAAAGAGGTGTAAATAAATGGATTAATTATTCAAAGAGATCCAAGTCAAAAGTGAATTACATAAAACAGTCCACAAAATAGGGATGGGATGCATAAACTAGTGGGCAGAAGATGACTCCATGCAAACAAAGGTCCTAAAAACGTAGTAGGAAGTATAAATGAAGTTTATGTAGATCAAACCTGTAGAGGCTTGGAAAGAGCAGACGGATATATTATATATATGAGTAGCTGCACCAAGAAAACACTAGAGAAAAAGTTAATCAAAATCAAGGAAGATGATTGTGTATATATATTACGTAGTACCTTGAATAGTCAAGTTGGATTGATGGATGGATCTAGGTTGATAGGAAAAACCCGGTTGGGGGGAATGAAGCCTGGTCCGAGAATCATTTAGGGTTGTTGGTCAAAGACTTTCTCAAATCCAAACCCTCAAAATCCATGATTGAATTAAGAGAGAAAAGCAGAAAAAGTTTTGACTTTCTTTAATTATGTGCCATCCAAGTCAAAACCCTCCATGACCTCGCACCAGACAACATTCCCCTCAACCTTTTCTCCTTGCTTTCACACACAGAGACATGGCTTCCTAAACGACGCGTTTTACTGTGATTCAACAACAAGAAGAAGAAAGTAAAGATTGGATCTTTTTTTTTTTTGGTTTGAGGGGAATGAAGCCTGGTCCGAAGCTTTGCACTCGTTGATCGATCGATCTTCAACTGTACGTTGATAAAGAAAAGTGAATTGAAGTATATGGATCGGCATGAACGCCTCGAGCCAGCCAACATTCCCCTCAAAAAAACCCTAGTCCTCTCTAGAGAATGAAAGAAAGAAAGAAAGAGATAAGTGATGATGATGAGTAGGAGGAGGAGGAGAAGAGAGACCCAAACCCTCCTTTTAAAGGGTGGGCAGAGAGAGAGAGGGGAGTAAAAAGCATCAAGTCAAACCCCAATGAATTCAAACACCATCCCCCAAATAACAAAACAAATTAATTAACCCTCTTTTTCTTTTGTTTTTTTTCTTTTTAATACTAGTGCTACTACTAGGGGGTTAGGAGAGGCATTTAGGTGTTTGAATAAGTATGTAACAGTGAGGTCACTCAATCTAAGTGCGTGCCTAATTGTGCTGTTTGATACTTGACTACCCCTTGTATTTCACCTTTTTTATTTGACTCAAGTAGTAAGTAAGTAGGAGTAGTAGAGTAAGTTCGTAGTAGTAGTAATTTGAAACGCATCTGATTCTGAGCGTAGAAAAATTGTTGCAGGCCTACATGTTCTTGCCTACTACGACCCAGTAGTTACAACAAATCTACCCTTCATTTAATGATCCATATATACGACTGCCTTGTTCATCTTCATCAACAACTCCAATGTTTGCATTTGCATAATAAGCTGGAGGAGGAATCCAAGGGCAACCATGTAATTTAACCAAAATCAACACCACCTAATTCCAAACCCACCCATTAAATTCAATACATACACTGTGTCTGCTGTGTGTATGTACAAAACTCATTAATTCCATTTTAATTACCTGGTATGTGGCAGTGGAGCGAGTCAGGTGTGTAACCTACTATGACCAGTAAAATATCTTTCTAATTTTGAGAAATAACGTAAGGCACTTTGCACGAGACAAAACCACACAATATGCAACCAAATTCTGAGAGCATTTCAAGGGGGTTTCGCTTTTTAAAAACCATCATTACCTTATTATTTTCAGCTTTCTTATTCCCCCTGTACGGGCCACCTTTGCCCTACCTACACATCACTTCTTCACTTCTTTTACTCTACTCTTTTCGTCCTCTACTCTATCTCAATTCTATATCATGTTATGTTTTTAGGTGATGTTATATCAATTCATGAATAATTAATTAGGTCGAGTTTTTGAATTGGGTTTTACAAGGTGGGTGTTCTTTGTCTTAATTTCTTGGAAATGGTTGAAATAGTGAATTTGGGAATTGGGATACAAGCGGTGTAAAGTTTTCTGACTTTGTTGTGCTAACCCAAAAAGTTGGCCTCTTCCAAGGGAGTAGCAATTAAGCTAGCCAGGTCAATATGTAAAGCAGTATTGTATAGAATAGTTTAGCTATTTTATAACGCATATATATTATACTGCCTACTAAACTACACATACAATGTGTGGCTTTGTGCTAATATAATTTACTTTATTAGTAGTACATTAAAATGAACGCTTTTCTACTTGATTACTTTATATGACTAATTAAACTAACTAAATAATGCGAGTTAGGTAACATGTGATACGCAACACAAACATATGTTTGAGATTTCAAATTCTCAAGGGAGCAAGCTAAAGGGGGTGCAGACTACAGAGTGGAATTAACTGTTTGTGTAAATGCATGGATATCGTCCTTCACTTTCTCATTAATTAAAAGTCTACAACTTCGTTTTCAGCATTTGATTGTCCATCTAATTAATTTTACTTTTGACCATTTTTCATAGCAAGTAACGAGGTTGATTAATTCACACAAGCTGGTTACTAATTTTGTCATGAAAACTAGGATCTATGTTGTTTAATTCTGATATAATTTTCTTGCCTTCGTATGTGTACCTACGTATAAATATAAACACTGTACCAAATAGTTCAAGCACACATATATGTAGTAACCGGCGGGGCATGGTCGTGTCAATCATGGTTGGATTGATTTGGTCACAGTAAGTTTTGGTAAATGTCAAACCCCAAAAAGCAAGGTTCTTCAATCTGTTTCAAACGCATGCCCTGTGTTAAAACTTTTTTTTTGGTAGAAAGAGAGGTGGTACTCTCCGACCCTCGAGGGGCGTTTTATTAATAATAAAAAAGTGGGCTAAGTAGTCATCATACATGGGATAGCCCGACCCCTAACATCATCAAGAAGCATTAAAGTAATCCCCTCGGGAGGGGCAAACAATACATGGAGACCGACAGGATAATTAAACGCTAAACGCAAGGCAATCCGCTACTTGGTTTGCCTCACGGTAAATATGACGGATTTGCACTTGCCAGTCCTTCTTAAAAAAGCCTTTGCATCTAGTCACCAAGCTAGATAGAGGATGGGAATTCCTCAAGTTTTTGATTAAAAGATCAACAATAAGTTGAGAATCCGACTCAATCACGACACGACGAAATCCACGATTCCAAGCAAGCTCGAGACCACGAAATATTCCCCAAAGCTCCGCGTGTGGGACAGAGCACGACCTCAAATTCTGCATAAAACCACCCTTCCACTCGCCATAATGATCGTGTAAGACTCCCGCAGCACTTGCAAGCCCTCCGTGGCGAACCGCTCCATCCGTATTTATCTTGATCCAACCCTGTTGCGGACTGATCCATGAAATGTTGCAAATGGACTTAGAATTCAGGACGGAGTTACAAACCTTATCCTTCCAAGCCAAACGATATTCCCTGCATCTCTCCATAACAAAAACACGTCTATTGATCATAGTGTCAACATTGCCGAAGCATTTCTCATTTCGCCACTTCCACGTCCACCAAAGAGTCATGGAAAAGCAAGCACTCTAGTCCACTTCCTCCACTACGTGCATTGACCGGATATTGCCCCTTAGCCACGAAGAGAAAGAATCTTGAAAAAAAGTAGAAGAAAATTCAGTAACTCGAAACTGTAACCAAGAGTGTTTGACCTTGACACAGTCACGAAACAAATGTTCAGCTGATTCATCCTCTATGTTGCAGCAGGTGCACAAAGCCGAAGCAGAGATATGGCGACGCCGGCGCTCCACATTCGTCAAAACCCCTCCTTGAAGACAAAGCCAGACAAAAAAACAAACTCGTTCCGACACTTGTAACTTCCAAACTCTCTTGAAAACAGCATGATCCATGAACTGAAACTCCGAGTATCCCCGCTCAACAACATATCTTGAAGCCACAAAGTAATCTCCATTTGTGCAATTGTTCCAGCAAAGTGTATCATCACCAACACAGTCACTCAACCTAATTGAACCCAGCAAGTTACAAATATCAGCAGGCATTATATTCGACAGAACATTCCAGTTCCAGCCATTCTCCACAGTCCAAAAATCACAAACCCTGTAGTTCAGCAGGTGTGGCTCAACAACGCCCGTAGTCCGTTCGATCAGTGGTTGATTGACCAGCCATTTGTCTTGCCAAAAGTTAATAGAATCACCACTCTTAACAAGCCATTTGGTCCCCTTGACCACAACCTCGGAAATTCCTTTTCGGATGCTCTTCCAAACATGAGAAGCCGCAGGAGAGGAACCCAAAGCCTTATTGACATACTTCTGTTGCAACACTTGGCCCCAAAGATTATCCTTTTCCGTGAGGAGCCTCCACCCCAGCTTGCCAAGTAAAGCAAGGTTGAGACTTCTCATAGATTTAACTCCTAAACCACCCTGATCTTTTGGACGAATGACCTCATTCCACGCCACTTTGTGCATTTTTCGATGGCCTTCATGACTGCCCCAGATAAAATCTCTATTAATACAATCAATTCTTTTACACGTACTCATTGGAAGAAGAGTCGTAGACATAGCATAAACCGGAAGCGAAGAGAGCACCGATTTAGTTAAAGTAACACGCCCCGCAAAGCTAAGCGAGTTAGTCTTCCAACCCGACAGTTTAGCATGGAATTTGTGCAGGAGGTTAGCATAAGTGTCTTTGTTAACTCGCTTATGGAGGAAAGGCATCCCCAAGTAATTCCCCAAATTCTTGGTAGCCTTAATACCACAAGCATCCTGTAAGATATCCACCAACTCACTACTCACGTTGCCAGAGAAGAATAATTTAGACTTTTGGACATTGACCTTTTGCCCGGAAGCTTTGCAAAACAGATCAATGCATTCCTGTATGACCTCCAATTGGTTCACCGAGGCTTCCGCCATGAGGATAATGTCATCCGAGAAAAAAAGATGCGAAAGGCTAGGGCCTCCCCTAGTTAACTTGATCGGCTTCCAGGCACCCTGACTCACGACCCGATCAATTATATGTCCCAATCTCTCAATACAAAGAATGAAGAGATACGACGAGATAAGATCTCCCTGTCTAACTCCTCTTGAGGCCAAAAACTGCTCCGAGGTGATACCATTCCAAAGCACTTGCATTCTAGGAGAAGAAATACAAGCATTGATCCAACCAATCCATTCCCTCGGAAAACCAGCAGCCTTTAAAGAATCAATAATGAAACCCCAATTTAAACGATCATAGGACTTTTCAAGGTCCAACTTGAGAACCATCCAACCTTTCCTACCCTTCTTTTTCCTCATGGAGTGCACAACCTCTTGCGCAATTACAATATTGTCGGAAATCATCCGACCCGACACAAAACTACCCTGATTAGGGCCAATAAGATCACATAAGATAGGTCTCAATCTAGTAGTTAGCACCTTCGTTATTGTCTTGTAAATAACGTTACACAAACTGATCGGTCTGAACTGGCTAATCAAAGCGGGCTTCTCAACCTTGGCTAAAAGAACGATAAGGGTGTCGTTAACCCCCTCTGGCAACAACGACATGCTGAAAAATTGCTTCACAAACTTCACCACAAAATCGCCCACAGTATTCCATCATTTTTGATAAAAGACCGGTTGAAAGCCATCGATACCAGGGGATTTATAAGTGCCCATACCCTTAATGGCTCGCCAAATCTCCTCCCTAGTGAAAGGGATAACTAGCTGGTTCCAAACAGAATCATCAATGGCAGGGAAACCGTCATCCGGTAAAGGTTCAACCGATATACCATTCTGATCAGCCGATTAGAGTTCACTAAAAAAATCAACAGCCATTTTCTCCATGATTTTATTATCTTCAATCCAAGTCCCATTAGCATTCGTAAGACCCTCAATGCGATTTCTTCTCCTTCTAACAACCGTAGAAGTGTGAAAGAAAGAAGTATTCCGGTCTCCCAAAGCGAGCCATTGTTCTCTAGATTTCTGGAACCAATGGATCTCTTCTTGATCAAGAACAAGCTCAAGTTCCTGTTGCAACTTTTCTTCTTCATCCCTAATTCTGCCCGACGTGAACCTTGCATTACTAGCCTCTATAGCCTCAAGTTTATGTAAAAGGTCAGCCTTCTTCTTGTTGATATTACCAAAAACCTTTTTATTCCACAAAACCAGATCATTCCTCAATATAGCTAGAGCGCTCGGAGCGTCCAAATCAGCACACCAAGAATCCCGAACCTTATTCTGGAAATTAGGATGAGACAGCCACGCAGCTTCGAATCTGAAAGGGCGCCTATTTTTATCCAGGTTAATGTCAGAAGCAGTAGAGAAAAGAAAAGGGCAGTGATCCGACGAAAATCTAGCAAGATGGCGCACTTTCGCTTCATTCCAATGTAGACGACCAACAACATTCAAGAAAACTCTATCCAATCTCTTGGCCACTCTCAAATTACCTTCTTTACCCCGATCCCAGGTGAAAGCCGAGCCAGTGAAACCAGTATCAATAAGGCCAACATTATTCACAAAGCGATGGAAATCAGGGGAGTCGTGATGAAGATTCCCTAAACCCCCTTTTCTTTCATGCGAAAACAGAATACAGTTAAAATCCCCGCCAATCATAATAGGCCCCGTGACGTTCTTAACATCCCTCTCTAAGTCAATCCAGAATTGAACTCTTCTAGCAGCACTTGGCGGCCCATAAACCATGAAAAGATGAGACTTGATTCCTCCATTCACAAGAGAGGCGTGGATGAAAAACTCATGAGTTTCTTCAATCACAAGCTGAACTTTATCTCCATGCCAAAGTAACCAAATTCCACCCTTGAACCCCATAGCTTCCACTCTAGAACAATCAGAGAACGTCATACATCCACAAACCTGATCAGCTCTGTCCCCAGAAATTCTAGTCTCAAACAAAGCAAGAATATCGACATTATGATGTCTACATAAGTATCTAATAGCTCTACGAAAACCCGGTTTACCTGCACCAAAGCAATTCCAGAGTAAGATATTCATAATAAACATAATTAAGTAGAGAAAACAGGAACCAAACAAAGGCATAGAAAGGCCCTTGAGCTTAAACGCTCTCCACCATAGTGGCATCTTGCGCATTGTTTAGGGCCGATGATTTTTGCCCTCCATCTTCGCCTTCTCACTGGTTATTGTTTTCGGAGAAATCAACGGAGTGATGAGTCTGGACGTAGCCATTATCATTACAAATAAGGCCACTTTGATCCTTGCGAACACCATTTATCGGCGGATCAGGGTCAAGGCACACTCGTGTTACGTTGGCTGCCCTGGTTCTGTTCAGAATTCCTTTGTCTTTTTTTGGGCCCATTTGAGTTATCAGAGGCAGCTTTACTTGGCCCACTCGTGTTATTATCTTTGGGTGAGAATATACCCACTTTCTTGCCAACTTTCACTTTCTTCTTATCAACTTGGGCCTTGGAGCCCAACAATCCATTTGATTTACCCATGCCAAACTGAAGAGGCCCATTATCCTTCATTTTGTTCTCCTGCACTTTCATTAAGACCGGGGAAGACTCCACAATTTTCGCCGAAGCGTGTTCCTGTTGATTATTCCTTACTATATTTGCTGCTATTTCCTCGGATTTTTCCTCTGTGACCGTTGGAGAGATCTCCTTCTCTTTTTTATCCATCGTCTTCTTTTTAGGGATCTTCGATTGTGTTGTAATATTCTCCCCATCATCCGTCGATTCTTGAGTGTCGCCTTCCTTTTCAGAAATAGCCAAAGACTCAAAGCGATTAATGGGCCTAAATAGCGCCCTTGAATCTGAAAACAAATTATCCTTTCCTTTTACGATGTGGTTTGCCAACCTCCGCTGATCGCCGGAAGTCCTCGATTCACCGGTCGGAGCTCTCTGCACCTTATCGGTTTTTTCCTTTGGCCTTTGCCGGTTTTGTCCTCCTAGCAATTGTCATCCACTCACCATACAAACCATTAGTGTGTGGAACTTCTTTTTGCGGCTCATTACTGCTACTGACATTACCAGCAAGCAATTCCTATCCACTGGGTTGGGTTTTCTCAACATTAATTCCCTTCCGCTGATCATTATCCGAACCAACTGAATCCGGCAATCGATATGGGCAGTTTGACTTAACATGAACATATTTTCCACACCGGAAATAGTTAGTAGGTATACCCTCGTGTTCGATGAGATAATGGTCACAACTGATGCTGATCGAGCCTTTAAGAGGCCGTTCCAAATCAACCTCGACACATATCCTAGCAAATTTACCTCTATTGGTGTACATAGTCTTAGGATCGACTCTTATCGGTCTTCCTATTCCGGTAGCAATTTGGAGGAGTATCCTTTCTTCATATAACGTAACCGGAAGACCCGTTAACCTGATCCATACTGGAGCTGTTTTGATTGGTTCTGTTGTTCGAAAGTTAGGCGTCCAGGCTCGAACGGATAGATATCTACCAAACACCGTCCACGGGCCACCAGTAAGGGCCATCAAGAAGTCTTCTTCACGTCCAAAACTGACAAGGAAACATCCATGTTCAAGGTCGAGGATTTGGAACCAAGTAGATGTCCTCCACATCTCTCTAATCTTCTTCTCCATCACATGAAAAGCAATCGGCGATCCCAACAACTTAACCACCACAGAACAAGACCAGACCGATGCCAAAGCTTCCATTACATCTTCGGCTATGGTGACGGCAGGATCTCCATCCACCCCTCCCGGAAATGACACCGTCACTTTCCCACTTAAGAACTCCTCGTCTAGGACCGTTTTCTGTTGATAAACACCACCGACGGCCACTTCTTTCCATGAAGCTTTTTTGTCCGGAGGGTCTCCTGGTGGTCTAACACCATTCGAACCATCCACGTGCATTCCATCGTTGAGTACATGTTGATTTTCCGGTGCAAACACCGGATTCGACACAATATTCATGAAAGCTTCGAAAAACCAGAAGAGAGCGTTTTTTTTACACACGGAATTTTCTTCCTTCATTTATTTTATTGTTGTGTTAAAACTGAAACGAGGGAATATTGATTAAAAAAATTGATATATAACTAAAGGAATTAAGGGGGTCGACTCGACGATAACTGTCATTCTAGAGCATCTAGTTGGATGAGATCCTCAAGATCGTGTATTGTTGCATGAGTCGGGATGTGGTCTTCACTATGTGATCCGCCACTTTGTTGATTTTGTTGTCTTCTTATCTCGGACCTCGCTCTAAAGAGAAACAAAAATGTTTGCCACAATAATGTTGATTTTCCACAAGCAGCACCAAAACCATTGATGGCATTAACGAGACAAAGTTGACTCCTTCGATCTCAATCTTTGTGTAGCCAATCCATGAAGCCAAAGTGCTTCATTGACTCCATTTCTAAGTCCCAAGGCCTCAACCATAATCACTGGTTGATTTCTATTGAGACCATTCGCCCATGAGAGAACTGAACATTCAAAGTCCCTAAGAATAAAGCCAAAGGAAGAGGGTCCGGACATGCTTTTGGAACATCGAAGTTAAGTGTAATGAAGCCTTGTTGAGGTCTGATCCATTTAATGTTCTATCTACTTCTTCTAGTTTGGTTTTTCATCTTTCCAATTGGATTTATAATTGAGGATTCTTTCTCTTTCGTTGTTTTTGTTGAGTTCCAATCCATTAGAGGTTTACGAAAGAAACGCATCACATCTTTTAGTTCATCCTCATCCTATTTTCGGAAGATCTTGTTATTGTGTTGGTACCCGATGCATCACCAAAGCAATGCCAAGTTTTCAAAGTCATTTATTTTTAATTTTTCACTCGGATCATCAATAATCTACGAAGGCCTAAGATTGGTGTCAGTGGTTTTTATTGTTTAAAATATCTTTATATCAAATTGTGAGATTGTGTCAATTGTTTAGGAACATCGAAAAAGGATATATTCAAGACCCTCTTGGGGTGATTGCAAAATATGAATGGAAGGGTTATTGGAACGTGTCGTTCAAAGAGTCTTTCCATTATTGGAAAACCATTGATCGCAATATTCCAAACAAAAATTTTGACTTTAGGTGGGATGTCTAATTTCTAGTTTAACAACAAAGTTGGTGGAAACCAACCATTCCTATAGGACCTCCAATATGGTTTATCTTAGATTACATTGGTTGGGATCAAAGTGTTGATTATTTGTGTTACATCCACTACAAAAAAGCAGATTTAGCGACCACAAAAGTGGTAACTAAATCCAAAAAATGATGGCTAAAATGATTTAGCGACCATATTATGGTCGCTACTCGGGTAACGACCACTTAGTCGCGAATATTAGCGACCATTCAATCTCAGCAACCACTTGGTCGCCAAATCGTGGCCTTGATTCAGCGACTACGTGGTTGCTAAAAGCGTAAACACTAAACAAAGCGCTTGATCTTGGCCTTTTATTGTATATGTGTGAAATTAGCGACCAAGCGATCGCCAAAATATATTTACTAAAATAATTAATAAATATTTATTTACTAAATAAATTTTATTTAATTAAATATTGAAATAAATTAAAATAATTTATAAATTTTACAAAAATATTTAGAAAATTACATACAAAAATATTTTCAACCCTAAACAAAAACGCTAAACTATTCAGTTCCGTCGGAGCCGGGCTGACGTGACACCGACGGATTAGTTCCGTCGGAGCCGGGCTCACGGGACCCAACAGTTGTGGGTAGAAGCGGCTCATTTGCTCCATCAACTGCTCCATTTGATCCATCCTAGCTCGCGTCTCCCTCTGTTCCTTCTGCAGTTCTATCACTTCAGCACGAAGGGAGGCATTCTCCTGCGACATTTGTGTCACCCGAGGAGGTTGTCTACGCTGAGCTGTCAATTGCGAGCCGTAGTACTCCGTCGCAACGTTGTCGAGCCCGAAGAGAGTGCCTCTCGGGCCTACCCCACCAGTGGCCTCTTGATAGGCCTCACTCGTCATGAAAGGACTGCGGGATGCCTGAGTCGGAGGACCTCTAGGTGAGGATATCCCAGGACCGCACCTAAAGAAAGGACGCAAACAACATAAATAAAAATAACAACATTAAAAATAAATAAGAATATATAATATAATTAAATAAAGTTCCGTACTTACAACGATATCGGCGGATCGCTGGTCTATAAAATGTCGGTCTAGACCCTGTGTGTGCGTCTCGATTAGAAGCTCGAGAAGCGTAATTTGGCGACAACGACGTTGTTGCTACGAAATAAAACAAAATTATTAATAACTACAAAATATAATTTACTATAAGTACAAAAACTATAAAAAAAAAAAAAAAACATACCAATAAACGCAAAGTCTCGAGGTGGGACCTCCAACCGCTGGTGTGGTTGGGGGGATTTAAAAATTGGTCCAACTTTTTACGGGCGGACTTCGCCTTGAACTCGGGCATGTTGTAATACGCCACCCAATGATCCCAAATGGCCGACTCAAACCATTCAGGCTTCTTCCCCTTGTTACGACACTTCCTGACCTTGTCATCGTACCGGACCTTGGCTTGTTTCTCCTACAAGTTCCGGACGGTCTAAAGCTCCAAGTCGGGCTGGGAGGTGTCCCATCGAAAGTGTGTCTAAATCCGATAAAATAAACAACAATATTAGTAAATTAATCAAAACTTTGTAAAATTAAATACGAATTAAGTACAAGTTACCCTTAACGCGTCAAACCAACGAGTCTTCGATTCGTTAGTCGCAAATTTGAACTCTGAAGATTTATGGTCGGGTTGGTTGGTGCATTCGTGTGTAGCCCACCGCGACACTAGACCAGACGGCTGCATCTTGCGAAATCTTGAAAAACGTGTTATAATATATATATTCAACAAATATGGATTTTAAATAAAAAAAGTTATAAATGTTGTTTTCGAATGTACCTCCAGCCCACAATGCTCAAATCGTATATCCTATTGTGGTCGAGTCCTTGTGATCGACCTTGAGGTAAATGCTCTCCCACGGGGACGACGAACTCCTCCATGTCCAATCCTTCCTCGGTAGGGCCTAGGGGTGAGCAAAAATGTCCGATCCGTTAATCCGATCCGCCAATCCGGCCTATCCGATCCGAAAAAATCCGGATCACAATTTTTTTTATCCGTATCCGATCCGGGATTTTTTTCCGGATATCAGGACAGGATACGGATCAGGGTTTTCAAGCAATCGGATATCCGGTATATCCGATACTATATATATTTTTTAGAAAATACACATTAATACTAAGTAGAATAGATGTTTAAATGACTATTTTGTAAAATTTCAACTCATCAAGTCCTCAACCATGTAAATTTCAATTAAAATTTAAACGGATCGACGGATATCCGGTTCCGATATCTGTCAATCATGTGTATTAATTGGGCCTAAATCAAAAAATAGTGGAAATATTTTTCAAAACGGATAGTTCGGATATCCGCTACCGGATATCCGCTCCAAACGGATATTTCTTACCGGATATCCGACAATTAATAGATCGGATACGGATCGAGGTTTTAAGGGAAAAAATTACCGGATATCCGGTATACCGGATCGGATCGGATATATCCGTTTGCTCACCCCTAGTAGGGCCAACAACTATCTCCTCTACAATGGGGATGTGGAGTCCGTCATCCCCAGAAAAGGGTGCCGCATGCGACAGTGTTGCCTTGAACTCGAGCGTGTTGTAATACGCCACCCAAAGGTCCCAAACGGCCGACTCAATCCAATAAGGCATCTTCCCTGAGTTACGGCACTTCCCGACCATGTCATCGTACCAGACCCTGGCTTGTTTCTCCTACAAGTTCCGCACGGTCTGAGGCTCCACGTCAGGTTGGGAGGCGTCCAAAGTAGCCCTCGAAGCCTCAAACCAACGAGTCTTCGATTTGTTAGTCGTAAATTTGAACTCCGAAGCTTTATGGCCGGGTTGGTTGGTGCATATCTGTGTAGCCCACCCGCGACACTAGACTAGACGGCTGCAACCTACGAAATCTAAAAAAACGTGTTATAATATATATATTCAACAAATACGGATTTTAAATAAAAAATTTATAAAAGCCGTTTTCGGACGTACCTCCAACCCACAATGCGCAAATCGTATATCCTATTGGGGTCGAGTCCTTATGATCGACCAAAAGCAAATGCTCTCCCACGGAGATGGCGGACTCCTCCATGTCCAATCCTTCCTCGGTGGGGCCAACAACCGTGTCCTCTACATTGGGGATGTGGAGTCCGTCATCCCCGGAAAAGGGTGCCGCATCTGACAGTTGTTAATTGGCGACCAAGAGGTCGCTAAATCTAAAACAATTGACTTTCCCGCTTCTAGATATAACTTTGACCGTATGTTTGGTTTTGGCGACCACTTGGTTGCAAAAAAACCAAAAATATATGCTCGACCCTAGCCACTTACTAAGAATTTTTGCACGATCGTACAACTATTTTGCACGATCCTCTCGTGATATAGCGACTTGATGGTCACTAAATGGCAACCATTTGGTCGCTAATAATCACAAATATGTTTCCCAAAACTCAATTCTCTCAACTTAAAGAAATCTTAAAAATAATCATTTCATACATAATTTGAAAAGTTTAGACGAAAATCAATAATCCATCCAATATATTGCTTTGAATCGAAAATTATACAAGAGTGATCAAATTCATTACAACTCTTCCTCATCGATATTCGATTCACTCTCAAACTCCCCTTCAAATGTTTCACTAGACGTCTTAGCATCAACATCAACGACATGATCATCTCCGTTTGGGTCATTTAGCGGACCAAGTGGATTAGTATCGTGTGTATCGTTGATAAATTATGAAAGTGACGAATCTTGTTAAATGCCTCCTCTACAACAACCCGTTGTGAACTGCTCTCATTAGGGTCTACATCGGTACCTTTATCGGGCCACACACATGACTTCACTTTACAAACCGTTATCTCATCAACATCTACGCGCCTAACCTTTGGGTAATCGAGGAAATAAACTTCAGTATTTTGATGTGCTAAGATGTAACAGTCATTTGTTCTCAACATTTTATGTATGTGAACATCAACAAGCTTTAGTTGAGGGTGAATGTGTGTTCCTCCACGAGTTCTAGTGTCAAGCCACAAACAGTTGAAGACAATAAGGCGCTTGATGGTTGGAGATATGTAATTGAGCTCAATTATTTCCTCTAGCGCACCAAGGAAGTCCTCCTCGTCAAGTGTCGAAGCTTTGTCCTAGAACACAAACTCCACTACTGTCAGTTGCCCTGGTTGAGGCGTGTATCTTCATGTGGAATCAATAACTGTTCACAAAATAACCAGGATATGTCTTCACTTTATTAGAGGGCCCACGAGCTAGTGTTGCAATGTTAAGATTTGAAATTGTCGGACTGGCAGCCTGCATGTGGAGGAAACAAAAGTTTAGAATTACTTCATTTTAAATTGAAATTTAAACGTATTACTTCATTATATGCATGAATCAATCCTTACATAGGACTAGAACAATAGTCGAAAGTGTCTTTCCAAGTTTTTTACTCTTCAGTTTCGTTTATTGTTGGATTTGATGGGCACACAAAGTTTGTCAAATAATATCAAAAAATAATTGAATCACGTATATTAATTGAATTTAGTCAATTCAACATATATTTGGAGATTATAGACACTTACTCAATATAGGGCTCCACTTCTTCACAATTCTTGAGTATGTAAGTTTGGATCAAATGGTATTCAGCCTCTGTGAGCACACGTCCACTTGCTCTACCCAAGGTCTGACCAGTTGATGTGAAAATAGACAAATCGTCCGCATCAACCCCAACTGAAAGTGTGCAACTTATGTTGCAGACGACTTCCATTTGATTACTCGCGGCATGCAAATTAAAATAATATGATCAAACGGTGGACATCTCCCGAATGACATAGTTATTGCAAATTGAGCCCTCAACGCGAGCAAATTCTTAACTACTTCAAACTTGCACAATATTATTGGTATTTTCCTTGTGCAAATTCTTAACTACTTCAAACTTCAGCTCGTAACATGTGAGGTCCCTAAAGAACACACTTAGTTGAGCAATGAGCTCCCAAACTTTGTCCTTAAGAAATGCTCGAAAAGCAACAGACAACAACCTTTGCATGAACACGTGACAATATTAATGTCTTGCTTACTATGCCATTTGCACTCTTCAAGCGCCTTTTCAAATTGGATCTTTACCATATTAATGGCTTGCTTGATACAAAAAGTCACATGTGTTAAGACTCTCTTGGAAAGCCATTTCATTTTTTCTTTGCCAGATCCTATAAAAAGCAGCAATAAAAAGCAACAATATTATTGGTATTTTCCTTCTGCAAATTCTTAACTACTTCAAACTTAAGCTCGTAACATGTGAGGTCCCTGATGAACACACTTAGTTGAGCAATGAGCTCCAAAACTTTGTCCTTAAAAAATGCTCGAAAAGCAACAGACAACAACCTTTGCATGAAAACGTGACAATATTAATGGCTTGCTTACTATGCCATTTGCACTCTTCAAGCGCCCTTTCAAATCAGATCTTTACCATATTAATGGCTTGCTTGATATAAAAAGTCACATGTGCTAAGACTCCCTTGGAAAGCCATTTCATTTTTTCTTTGCTAGATCCTATAAAAAGCAACAATAAAAGTAACAGTTCTAATCTTGTACACCTAGTGAAGTTTTCCTCTTGTTTCCATTTCTAATGTTGCGTGGATAAATTGTGTGCTAAATGACAAAATAGATGACTAAAGAACCGGGAGAAAACTAAGGAAAACGCGACAAAGGAACATCACACGCTTGTACCAAGACTTCAGAAACACGCTCAAAGGCACCTGGAATGCGTGATACCAACAATTTCACCCCCCCCCCCATCAAAACGCATCACTCTCTTGGAAGATCGCCTTCCCATTATCCGGGCAGACTTGAATGCGTTCGTCCAACGTCAGTTAATAGTGTTTGTGTACAACTCCCGCACCCATTTGACTAACAACAAAACTCTTCAAACTAAGCAGAATGCCCATAGAACTCCAAGTGCAAACTGCACGTATTCTTAGTGGCATGACCATAATCTCGAGAGTTTAGTGTGCTTAACCGCCATAAGATGAAGTCAGATAACTTGATAGTGTTATAATCGAAGATGGTTCAAACATTCCACATGCCAACCTTGCGGACCTATGAATAGGATATATCAAAATGCACACTCCACCAATCAATGCAAACCGCGCACTTTACCAATCAACACAAACCGCACATTTCACCGATCAACACAAACCGCATGATTCCGCCAATCAACAAGCAACACCTCATCTACTTACTTGTTCATCCCACATCAAAAAGTCTCAACAAACGACCCGACTGTACCTTTAGCCAATCAACTGCTGACACCTTGCTTATCACACGTCGAGACAATTCAACAATTGATCATCACCAATGTCAATAAATAGATGAAGAAAGCGAACGTTACAAGGGTCAAAAAACATCTCTAGCTCTAGATAGTTCTTTGTTAACAAAGACTCGGCGCATTGAAACATTCTGAAGAACATCGCTATTTACGATAGGGGGATCCTATAAGGTTCCAAGTCGCTACTTGTAAGAGAGAAAACACTTAGAATGATTTGTGAGATCTAAGTAGAGAACCTATGTCACTACTTGTAAGAGAGAAAACACTTAGAATAATTTGTGAGATCTAAGTAGAGAACCTATAGTTATAGAAAGAAAGCGCGAAATCTGAAGAGGTGCAAACAATCAAACTGTAAAATCTCTTTTTAGTGTTCCCCGACCGTTTGGCACGCAGAATAAGAGTGAATCGTCTACATGCCTATTTTTCTATTAGTTTAAATCATCATTTCTAGTGCTCGTTCATTTTTGGTGATATTTGATTTGGTATGAATTGATTTCATGGGTTTAGGATGAGAAGACAAGGTAGTGTTACTAATTAAGAATATGGGGTTGCTTAGTAGTAGAGAAGTTTGAGTCTTGTCGTTTTAATCTGTCGAACTATTACTAATACAAGTAGACCATTCAAAATCCTCCAAGGAGGTAGAGGATTTCTCTCATAAACTGGTTGGTTGGTTGGAATTTTCTCTAGAAGGAAATGTACCAATATTATGGTAGGTCATTTACGTAATTATTTATTTTTTTTCCTATGAAAGTGTCCTGCGTTAAATCGTTAGGTAGGCCTAACCCGAGAGAATCAATTTTCTCCTAGAAGGCCTCATGATTCACAAAGGCTAAACCTTGTCTTGAAATGAAAAACTATGCATTTGGGGAAGAGAAATGTATATATTTTTTGATAGCCTTGTGCCAGTGACTTTTGCCACACTAAAATGCTCGCAAAATAAAAATGGGTACGATCACCGACCATTTCTTTGATCTCCTTTATTGTCTATTGATTTTCGAGATAAGTGTCACATAAGGTCAAAAAATTACATTTCACTTTGGTGAACTAATAGAATTGCAAAATCGTGCATTATAAGTTGCTCGTCATCAAACAACATTGATCAAAATTCTAGCTCTTTATAAACTAAATATAATAGTCTCCATTAGCCTATTTTCACTACAAAAAAGTTTGATTGAAGTGGTAGATAAATACATGCAGTTGGTCGCTAAATGGATTTAGCTACCATAACGCAGTCTCTTAAAGTGATCGCTAAATGTTTGGTTGCTAATGACTTTAGCGACCACGTGATCGCTGAATTAAGCGACCACGTGATCGCTGAATTAAGCAACCACATGATATCACGACCATGTGGTGTCGATATCACTGACCGAATTTAATTATAGACCCAGCTTTAGTGACTACGTGGTCGCTTAATCGGGGCTGAATTTAGCAACCTAAAATAAATCTGGCAACCAAGTGGTCGCTAAATCTGTAATATTTTGAATTTAGTATTAATTATTTTGTTATTTAATTATATATTTAAATGAATTTATAAATATTTAAACAAAACTATAAAAATTAATTAAAATATTTACGAAACTAAACTATTTCGTCTAGTCCGCATCGTCGGAAGGTGGTGGATCGGACGAAGACGGTGGCATTTGGTTTCACCGCATCTCCTCCATAAACTTTTGTAGAAGCTCTATTTGGGCTCATTGCTCGGCTATGCCGGCCTGCGTTGCTTCTTGGTTCTAGCGGGGTTCCATCACTTGAACACACACAGAGGCGTTTTCCTGCTGCATTTGCATCATCCGGGGTGGTTGTATGTGAGGCTCTCTCATCACATCGGCGCCGTAGTAATCCGACGTGGTGCGGTCAAGCCTTAAAATAGATCCGTCCAATACGACACTTTATGTCGCCTCTAAATATGCCTTGCACTCGTCTTGAAAGGAAGGCGGGGTGCCGGACTGAGAGGCCCTCTAGTCGAGGATCTCCCGGGACCGTCCCTAAACAAAAACGGTTAGAAACCTAACCTAAATTAACAGTGGAAATAAGAAATACAAAAAAAACAAGCAAAGTAAATGTTAGTACTTACAGTGATATCATCTGATGGCTAGTCTGTAAAATATCGGTATAGGCCCTACTTGTGCAACTCGAGAGGCGTTTTTCCCTTCTAGATTATTTTTCCTATGAAATAAATAAATTGTTAGAAACTATATCAATCGCAAAATTTAAGGACTTAAACTAAAAAATTTGGTTTTCGTACCATTAGAATTCGGGTCTCGGGGTTGGACCTCGAACCGCCTGTGGGAGGGCAGGATTTACATTCTTGTTTGCTCTTTGCCGCTCGCGCTTCACCATGAACTCAGGCATGTTTCAGGCCACTTCCCAAAGGTCCTAAGCCTCCATCTCTAGCAAAGGAGGTCTCTTGTTTTTCCGATGGCACCTCCCGACCACATCATAATATCGTCATTGAGCCTACTTCTCCTACAGCTTGCGAATGGTAGCGGAGTCCATGCCAAGCTGAGTGTCGTCCAACGGAAGTGTGACTGAAATGGAAAAAAAATATATTAATAAATAAATTTGTATTTATTAATTTCAAATATGAAACCTTACCCTCCAAGCCTGAAACCAACAAGATCGGGTTTTCTCGCTCGCTAGGTGGAACTCTGAAGCCCAGTGATCTGGCTAGTTGGTGGTCACGAAGATCGATCACCGCGATACAACCTGAGACGGCTCCAACTTGAAAAATCTCGGAAAAAATGTTATAGAATATTTAATAAATAAGAAGTCTAGCTAATTGACCAAATTTGTGAAACGGATTGTTTTCGTACCTCCCATCAACAGTGGCGAGCTCCTCGACCCTGTTAGGGTCCATCCCATGTGGTTGATGATGGGGGCAGGGGAAGGGGCATGCAAAAACACGCCGAATGAGTATCGTCTGACATTCGAAAGGGACGACAACACTCTCGTTTCGAGTCGGGCTATCGAGCGTGTTATCCTCCTTGATAGGGGGATGACTAATTCGTCACCCCGGATGAGGAGGATGTAACCCTCTACCTTCGGCCACACTACAAATTTAATGTAAAAATCAACTCCCCAATTCAATCCCAAATTCTTCAATTCGATCCCAACAACAACAATTCAACAACAAAGTAATGAAAAAATCAACTGGTTAATTCAAAATCAACAATAAATTCAATCCCAAAATCAACTCTTTATTCTAAAAACAAGGTATCACGACAAAACCAACATCTTTATGCAAAAAATAACCAATTCCCTAATTCAACCCTATACTTCTTCAATTCGATCTCAAAATCAACAACAACAACAATTAATTAATCAAATTAACCATAAACTTTTCCCTAAAATCCAATTCCCATAAATTCTTCCTAATTCAGAAATTAATCATGAACAACAACATCATTAACAATATTAAATTCCTAATTAAATTCCAACAACACTCAAGTGTATGGCACAATTTAATTCCAACTCCTTAATCCAATTATAATAAAGAACAACCTAATTCAAAACTTCATCATTAACAACAACATCATGAATATCGTGGAATTTCAAATTTAATTCCAACAATAATCAAGCATATGGCACAATTTAATCCAACTCCTTAATCCAACAATAATCAATAACACCCTAAATACCCAATTTAATTTCGGACCTAAAAAACCCTAAACTTAAAATCCCCCCAAATCAATTGTAAGTGTGTAAAATATAGGGATTTAATGGAACAAATCAAATAAAATAGCGAGAATAGGGTTAGAATTTGCACCAAATGAACCAAAGGGGTTGAAATCAACCGGAAATTCGACCCAAAGAGAGGTGGCCAGCGGAGGGTTGTTCACGGGCGCTAGAGGCGATCGGTGGAGGTGCGGCGCATATATGAGAGGAGGTGCGAGTGGTTAGGTAGTCGAGCGGCGATGCTGACTGGAGGCAAGGAGATAATATGCGAGAGGACGAGAGAGCGGAAGGGAGGAGGGAGGGAGGGAGGCGGAGGAGAGGCATCTATATAAGGGAGGGATTTAGTGACCACGTGGTCACTAAAGCCTTCTATTTTTTTTTGCGTTGTAATTAGTGACCACGTTATCGCTAATTACCAATATTTGGATTTAGTTACCACTTGGTCGCTATATCCAAATAATTAAATAGCCCGCCTTATCTATTTGTTACCACCAATTTGTTTTGGGAAGCAATGGGCTCCCAAACCTTTTGCTTAAGAAATGATCGAAAAGTAGCATGCAACAATCTTTGCATGCACTTGTGACAATCATTGCTCTTCATCCCAAAAAGTCTAAGTTTATGCAAATCAATGCAATGACTCAAGTTGGAAACATAACCATCCGATAATTTTACGGTTTTCAACCACTCAAGAAGAACTTGCTTTTCATGACGATCTAGCATATAACAAGCATTTGGGTACTTATTCTCCTCTTTGTCGGGTTCCAACTCTGGTCGCCTTCACAAATCCTTTATATCCTTTCTTGCCATTAAATTTTCTTTCGACTTGCCCAGAACATCGAGAATGGTAAAAAAATACATTATCGAAGATATTTTTTCAATGTGCATGACATCTAGATTATGTCTTACTCGCAGACTTGCCCAGTAAGGAAGGTCCCATAAAATGCTTTTCATCTTCCAAATCGAACAACTACTCACTGTTGCATTATGCTCTTCGGATCCCACTTCAGTTATGTTTACTAGACCCATACTATCAATCTCGTCTAATATCACGTATCCATCACAGAGTATCGAGGATCACATACATTTTCTGTCGTGTTGCTTCGAAACCGATGATCTCCTTCTATAAATCTCTTGTGACAATAGCACCAACACATTTTCTGTCCATGGGTTAGATAAAACACATTTGTGTCCTCCATGCAATAAGGGCAGGCGTATTTCCCAAAAGTGCTCCATCCTGCATTAACATTTGGTAAATGCAATAAAGTAATTAACATATGTATGATTATAAATAATTAGAAAATTTGAAACATATCGCACTAGAACATACCTAACAACATCGAATATGTCAGAAAGTCGCTAATAGCCTACAGTACAATCGCATGCTTGATAAAAATTTTCTTCCTCCACGCGTCGTATGTGTACCCCCCCATTAAGCCATAGACTCTTGAGCTCGGCTATCAACGTTTGCAAGTAGAAATCCAATTTTTGCTTCGGACTTTTTGGTCAAGGCATAATAATTGTCAGAAACATAACCTCATATTGCATACACATTGACGATGAAAGGTTGTAGGGTGTCAAAATCACAAGCCACGAAGAGTACTATCGTCCCAACAAACCGAAGGGATTGAAACCATCCGTGCACAACCCTAGTCTAAAATTTAGCGATTCCACGGCGAAATCTGGCCACACTACATTGAAATGATTCCATGCCTTTGCATCTGACGGATGTCGCAAACAAAAAATCGGTTGTTCAAAATCCATCCATAATACGCAAATACATCCACTCACGCATTTTTTACTTGTAAACCAATATATGCTTCGTATTATTATTAAAGTGGTAATTATTGACCACATGGTTGCTAAATACAACCTAAAAATCCTTTTCTTCCCTTGTGAATTTTTTGTCTAACAACCTTTTATTTAAGCATTTATAGACCACATGGACGCTAAATCTAGTCGTTAAATGTCAAATTATGATCCTAAAAAAATCTTGAACAATACGGAAAGCAAATTAATTCAAACATATATCGCAAAATTTCCTAAAATTATTTAAAATAACAAATACAATAGCAATAATATTTACGTAAATGAATAACACTTTACTATATAATACCAAAAAAATATAATTACATACATGTAAGTGTAAGACCCAAGGCCTTTAGAAGCGCTATCCCATGCCAACCCGAGGACTTCCCAGGAGGTCACTGATCTTGGTACTACTCTCGCCCCCTGCACGCTTAACTTTAGAGTTCTTTGTCCTCACTCGAACTCAGAAAAGGAAGAGCTCTTGTTGACATGGGTAGCACATTAATATATTATAAAGGATCTCAAATCCGGGGTGTTACAGTTAGTCTTATGGGACAAAGTCTAACGAAATTCCTCTCCTCCTACAATTGAGATGCACAAACAAGTATGTCTCCGACCTTATTTTGTGGATATTTTTATGTACAAATGAATGAGTATATGCGGTGCATATATAGGAAATGAGTAGCGACCTTATGGATTCTAAAGTGGTGGCAATTTTCCCGCAACAATGCTATTTAGCGGCCATATGGTTGCTAAATGCGCGCCAAAAATAGCATCTTTGGAATGAGTAACATTGGATCTTCATAAATCAACGGTTATAAATTAGGCAACATAATAAGAAAAAGGGAGAGGGGGTGGGGGTGGAATAAAAACTACGTTGAGTTCAAAATGGAAGAAGGTAGCTGATTATTAGGATTTTATTTACAAAACATGGTTTAAAAAATATTAAATTTAAATAAATCTTTTATTCTAGGATTGAAAACCAATCAAACTAAAAGCGTCATTCAACATATCATCCAGTACGTTGAATATCAAACTCATCTTCAAGAAGCAATTGTACCGATTCACATCTAGTGCAAGATGTCATCGAGTGGCTTATTGTGCATATATGCACCCATTCATACTTTTTGAATATCAATTCAATTGGATGTGAATAACCACTCAATTACATATTAATAAGTCTAAAGTGAAATAGGAATTAGTTGAATTTGAAAACGCATTATACGTATAGGGAATAATTGGGCATGATAATATGAACAAGTACCATAATTTCCATGAATAAAATAATGGTGATCTAAACAATTAACTTTTTGAGTCTTTTGTCGGAAACTACCCATAAGATAACTCATATTGCGTTTAACCACCCATCTAATATCAATTTACCGCAAACCACCCATTTAATCAATTCCGTCAAAAAATGACCACCCCTTGGACATCCCCCGTTAGTAGATCGTTAAAGCACGTGTGGGTTTAATATTTTATTAATTTCTATTCTATTTTATTGCCAAAACCTTTCTGAAACCCACCTTTACAACCTAAATCCATCAGAGAGTGGAGAAGAGAGTCGAGGGGCGATCAAAGAGAGTGAGTGTCCTGCTTGAGCGATTGGGCGATCAATTAGCGATCATTTGAAGAAATTGTTGGAAGGGATCGAGATATTGCTGGAAGGCTGAGAGGATTGGGCATAATAGAAGAAATTGTTCGAAGGTAAATCTAGTTTTGCTTTCGATTTAGATTTGTGAGTTCATTTATGGGCTTTAGGGTTGACAAATCAAGGTTTGTGATCCGACCTTCAAGTCTCTATTGAGCAATTAGGGTAGAACTTACTGAAATAGGGTTTATGGTTTTTAGTTGAATTCGAGCCGAACTGAAGAATTAGGGTTTATGGTTCTTAGTTGAATGATCTCTTATGTAAAAATTATTGTATATATCATTGTCTGATTTAGAATATCTAGCTCAAGTCACACCTCAACAAATGCACAACCAAGAGCTTGTTTTTGTGGGCTTCAAGGAAAGGAAGCCACTGCACATACATATAAGAACTATGGAAGAAGATTTTTTGGTTGTCCAAATTATGGGTATTTGAACAAATGTAACTACTTTGAGCGGAGGGATGAGCCATATAATGCAAGAGCTGTATATGTGATCAACAAACTGTTAAATGAGAAGGAAAGTTTGGAAGAGAATAACAAGCTACTACTGGATTCAGTTACACAACAACAATCTGAGCTTGCATCTATGAAGATCATAATGGATGGGTTGCAAGTTGAAAAGGAGGCAAACAAATTGGAGTATGAAGCCAAGGAAACTAAATTAAAGAGTAATAATCAAACTGGTGTGATTGTAGTGGTGTTTTGTATGTTTGTATTCAAGTGCTTGAATGTTGTAATGGTTAAATGGGTCATCTAGTGTAGTAATGATGGATTGGAAAGGTGTATTGGTTGTAATTCTTGCTTGATTCTGTAATAGAAGATGTTCCTATGCCTAATTCTCTTTTGATTATATTGCTTGATGTTGTATTTTGAAAGTTGTTGTAAAGTGGAGAAATCAGAGTTCAGTAAGTAATGAACAAAGGTGGAGTAAAATGTTGCAGACTTCATTAAAGAAACAGATCACATTCTTGTCCAAAACAACAACACAGTCGTGAACAATATCACCTATAATCAGTGTCACAAAATAGGGTGGATATAGAGGTTGAGTAGATAGTTCAAAAGCACTCAAACGAGTACTACTAAGTTAATCCAACAGGTCTACTAATTACAACATGTCCTGCACCATTACATAAGTTAATCTAACAAGTCTCCTAATCCAATAAGTCTTCATCATCAATGACCATTGCCTCCCTTATGCTTCCTAGGTGACCTCCTTACCACCTTAGCTAGCTCACTCTTTGTTGCAATCATCTATTTTGTTGACTTTGTATGATCTACCTGCAGTGATCATATTTACTTTGTTTTAGAGTGTGTTCATGTGCCTTGGCTTTAAATAGACTATATTATGACCTACCTGGACTGAAGTATTGGTTCCACAAGTGACTGAAGATTGTGTTCTTACTCCCTCCATAAATTCACCAATCTGATTCAAAAAAGTACATGAGGTTGGAGACACATAAATAGTACACAGAAAAATTGGAAAGGGTCACTTACCAGATCATATGTAGTATGAACACTGGGTAGTGGTGGTTCATTGGACTGAAAAATTGGAAAGGGTCCCTACCATGAGTTGTCCTTCAACAATATTCATACATAAATGATTTAAAAATGCAAGCAAAGACAAAGTTTTTGACTGATAAAGCACGACCTGTAAATGCTATCCAAACCCGTTTATTTATTGAAACACATAAAGCACGACATGTAAACACATAAGCTTTTGACTGGTAAGTTTTTAACCTCATTTCCATTACTCAATAAGTTGCTTACCTTCTCAACACTCATAAGAATCCAACACGTCCTTCAATAATGCCCAATTCGTTGGTCGATTTAGCCCTAGTTCATCGCTCCACTTGAAAGTTGCCCAAATCCTTCGATGCTTCCCTTTCCTGGTTCAATTGAGCGGTAAAAAACCCTAGGTTAACTCAATTGCTCCTTCACTCTCCATTTTTCCCTTCGATTTGAGCTAGTGTGATGGGGTTTAGGTCTGTTTCAATCGCCCCTCTCTACTACTCTCTGATTGTTGAATGCTTAGTACAAAGTTGTGTGTTTGAGAAAGGTTAAATGACATCATTTTTGGCAAGAAAATAGAATAGAAATTAATAAAATATTAAACCCACACGCGCTTTAACGATCTACTAACGGGGGATGTCCAAGGGGTGGTCATTTTTTGACGGAACTGATTAAATGGGTGGTTTACGGCAAATTGATATTAGATGGGTGATTAAACGCAATATGAGCTATCTTACGAGTGGTTTCCGACAAAAGACTCAAACTTTTTTGTGAACAATACAATTATGTGAATTGAAAAAGTTACATACAATACCTGACACGAAATAATTTTGATGAATAAGAATATAATACATAATGAATAAGTACATATAGATTCTAGAATATGTAATTTTATATATGTGAAAACGTTTTGTTATCATTAACATGTTAATAAATAACACCATTACACAATGTGAATAAGTTTAATTAAATATCCTTATATAATTATTTAAATGAATAATTTCAAATTCTATATTGAATGTCTATGCATATATTCATGAATAAATCAATTTGTCGTAAATTTGCTATGCTATTATAATTGAACAATACAATTGTATCGCCAATTTAAAATGTACAATGTGAATTGAATAAGTATGATTGTATTTATGAAAAAGATGTATAATTTTAACTTTTTAAATCCATTGAATGATTCAGAAAATGTATGTGAATAAGTCCGATTAATCAAATGAACAATTATATTTATTTAACTCAATATGAACTTGTTTTTTCAACAGTTGGAATAAGCAAGTGGAATCAGTATGTGTTGGAGAATGAATCAAATTTTTCAAACACTGAAGTAGAGGAATCTGAGGAAGAAGATAAATCTGAAAGATTTTATTAATTTTATCTACGGTTCTAATTGCATAATTTATGAAAAGGATCTTCATCTAAAACATCGGATACCTCATTGTCCTAATAGTGTAAAACCTACCATTGGTATGAGATTTGGGTCTCTTAAGGCTGCTGAATCATTTTATCACAATCATGCATCAAATGTTGGTATTTTTGTTGCAATAGAGCAGGATTCAAGAACACTAGGAACATCACGGAACAAAGAACGAAATCCTCTAATAAGGTAGATTTTAAAGCATGGATAAGTTTCAAGTATAGGGGTAAGGTACATATGTTGTTTCTATCTTTCTTGAAGAACACACTCATCAAATGATATTGAATAACACAAAACACTTGCTCAAGAGTAACATGAAAATGGAAATTAGACACAAGAAATTTATGCTTAGTTGTGCAAGGGCAAATTTGGTTCTAGTTTGAAACAACTCGTTGGTGGATATGGGCATATGGCCATCTGCGTTCAACCGCAAGAGAGTTCAGAAAATACAAAAGAGACTTGATGGAAAATATATCCTGTGCGGATGCACAAATGACAATAAATAATAAAAAAAAAGAAGGATCTCTATAGTGAATTTTATTTCGAGTATACGGTCAATGAGTCTAACCAACTGACAAAGATGTTTTGGAGTGACCTAATATCACGTCGCAACTATGCTGCTTTTGGGCAAGTTGTATCCTCTTACTCAACCTATGGCACCAATAGGTAAGTGTTAATGTATGAATATATTATATATAAAATCATGTTATTCATTTATAAAATATCTTGAATTCAAGAGTTCAGTTTTTATGTTGTATTGAATATTTTGGTCATCAAAATTCAAGTGATATTTTTTTAATAAAACACTTAAACTTGTTCACGAATTATTGTCCTTTTTTGTTATTCAATCTTTTAATATTATTGTTCAAAATCGCATATATCATTTTTATAGTAAATACACATTGTTATTCACAATTGCAAAATGCTGAAATTAAATTCCATTTAGTAATTATGTGCACAACTCATTCCTCTATTACACATGCAGGTATTGCATGGTATTTGCGTCGTTCACATGTTTGGACAATCATAGAAGGTGTGTTACGTTTGGTTGTGAGTTGTTAATGAAAGAAGATATAGAATGATATACATGGCTCTTCCAACAATTAAAGGGGGCAATGGCTTCTGAACCAAAAATCTTAGTAACAGACCAAGATTGTGCTGCGAAGATTATGGTTGAGCGTGTATTTGAGCACACACAACATCATTTGCACATGTGGCACATCATGTACAAGGTCTCACAAAGGTTGGATCGAAGAATATGAATGAACCTGGATTTAAAAAGGACTTGGGAAAACTTGTTTGGAGCGACCAATTAACTACAGATCAATAAGAAGAAGGCTAAGACACTTTTCTAACCGAACATAAGATGCGTGATAATCAATGGCTAAAAGATATGTACAAACTTCGTTCATGTTGGATACCGACCTACTATAGAGACATTGTGCTTGGTGGATTGATAAGAACCACATCCATTTCCGAGTCCCAAAACAGTTTCTTTGGTAAGTATATGAACAAGAACATTACTTTTGTCGAATTGATGATGCACTTTGACAATGTGTTGGAAAAAAGGCATGATCAACTACGAAATGATGTTGATTCTGATACAAGATCCTATGAGCTTAAGACTCCACTAGAGACTGAGAAGCATGCGTCAGAGGTAAACACTATGAGAGTATTTGCAGGAATTCGGGATGAAATAAATTATGCGTGGTTATATTGTTGTGTTATCGGCGAATCAAAAGGTATGACACTTTTTCATAATATCTATGTTACTTCTTCATATTTGTTTTAATGCTGAATTATACCTATAATGTTTGCGTTTGTGTAATGATGTAGGTGATACATTCATTGACTACACTATAAGAGAGGGAAATACCAATTTGTTTTAAGTCAGATACATGGTGCAAGAAGGTTTCCCTACTTGTACTTGCATGGTGTTCAATAGAGTTGACTTGCCTTGTTGTCACATCTTCTCCACAGAATCCAATGGTTGTTAAAAGGTCCCAAATACATTGATTTTTCAATGCTGGATGAAGGGTGCAAATTGTACACTTAGGACATCAGCACTGATTGATGTGTTTAAGCAAAGTACTCATATGGAAAGGACGGAGTCTAAAAAGAGTGAGGTGTGGTAAGCCTTATATGCATGTGTTGGACTTTCAACAAATGACGAGATCAAGTTAGACCTAGTGATAGATCACTTGAATGGACTGAAAACTATTTTAGAAGACAAAGGTGATGCTACTGTCAAACCTAATACAAATAGAGATGACATAGAGGAATTTGTAGGAATAGAGGTGCCCGACGAAGTTGTTGTCCCACCTCCAAGAAAGGAAAAGAAAAATGGTAGCGGAAAAGGTTCTAGAATTAAAGGAGGGGAGGAGACATCTATTACTGCTCAAAATAAGGCTGCTACAAAAGGCAAGAAGAAGTGCATAAAGTGTGGTCAATACACATGACATGTAGTTGGAATTGCAAAGAGCAAACATATAAATAAATTTTGTTATTCAACAAATAAGCTATATGTTATTCATACGTTATGTTTTTAGTGTTCTAATTAATTTATGCTAATTTTCATTTATATGACTAAAGTTATTCAGACGCATTTGTCTTGTTATTCAAACATATTTTTTCGTACTTATATTTGGATTGTTGTTCGAATGTACGTGTATAGTTATTCATAATCACACGTGTTGTTATTTGTAACAATTTATTTTATAATAAGATTATAGTTGTTGTTATTCATGCACCCAAAAATCTCAATAGATGCAATCACGTGTGTTTTTCATTGATACGAGTTGAGATACTTGTCTGTACGTGTTATTTGTGTACACCATGCAATCATTTGTGTAATTTACGTATTATTGATGTGATAATAAATATTTTTATTCGTAATAATATGTAATATTTGAAAGTTTGATTAATTCACAATTGTCGTCAAAACAAAATGTAGTGAATAATTATTAGTTGTAAAATGTCACATGTTTAACCAACAACATCCACTACCAAATCTCAAAACTAGTACTTGATGATAAGAATCAAAGTGAATTGGTGCAACAATCATTAATAACAATATACTATCATACAATGAGTAATATTCGAAACTATAATATATAACTCGAAACACAATTGTAGTAGCCAATATTGAAATTATTAAATATAAAAAAAGTAATAATGTGGAAAATAGACCAATAATTATATTCATAATTTAAAATAATGCATCTAAGACTTGTTTTTTGTGGTTCCAGCCCAACGCTTTGCATTTACCTCTGCCATATCCTTTATACCTTTGACCTTGATTTTAGCAAGCATCTCATTGAACCCAATATACAATAAGAAATGAAGGTATTTAATCCTGAGAAAAATGAAAAACTTGACAGAGCTAGCTTTGATCCAGAATCCCACTGTTTAACATCTTCACCAAAATACATTTTCATGTGACACGTGTAGTAAATGCCACAATGATCTTTGTTTTTATCATCACGTCAATGCATCTTCAATAGAATAACCTTATTGTTTTTTAACCGAGAAAATATTTTCTTGAGGTTCTTGGATTCCATATATTGGAGGAACATTTTAGGCTACATGATAATGTGAGAATTTTAATTTTTAATATAACATAAATTAAAAATCATTTATAATAATGACCAAGTACATAGAATTATTAATAATTGTCGAAGAATGAACCCATATTTTCCATCAATGTCACCATCACCAGAAGTGAAGTTGTTAATGATCTCAATAGCAGATTTAAGAAAATTAAAGCAAATTAAATAGTAATGCGCATAATGAAGGATCGGGAAGAACACTTGAGATTTTTATATTTAATATTAACACATTAATTATCGAATAATATAAATCACATCACTATATAAAAATAGTATTTCAATATATTATCCTTATGCTTACCAAATCGACATCAACCAGTTTTGTGAAATGGGCCAAAATAACTACGCTATCCATAGGATGCTGGAACATACTGAATTTTTGTTGATAGGAGTGACCACCACCATTTACAATTGAACTCACTTGATGGAAATCAGTTTATGCAAATAAATACTACATATCACATACAACATCAACATACTTATATCTTAATTGAAAATGATTGATGAGTATAATTATTGTTACAGATGTAGGAACAAAAAGAGGCTTTGGAGACAATATACTTCTTCTTTCTTCAGCCTCATTCAGACACTGAAACCATAAATAAATAATATTGATTGTTACGTGAATCTCTTCCTCAAAAGGTCTAAATTCATTAGCATCGAGCATACCACCTTTGTGAGAAAATATAAACTCACTGAAAAATAAGTCATATATTAGATTATAAAAAGTAAATTTTCAATACATATGACTGTAATGTACTACCTCTTCATCCTCTAGATATTTGGTGACATAAGTGTAAATGTTCTTTTGCTCTTTTGTCGGATGGACAATATTACTTATTGCTCTCATTAAAAATGGGCTTCTCTTTGACTCGGTAATCTTAACTTTTTTTTCTAGAGAATAGTTATTAGATTGGAGTTTGAATTTCATCATCGTCACTGCTGGGAACATGAGCTCGGATGTACAATAATGACATAAATTGAATTTATAAAATATCTTTCAATGATGAATACATGTATTTTGAATAACAAGGTTAGTAGTTAGTCATAACAAACTATTGAAACAACAATAATCACATGAACGGTTGAATATTAAATCATTTGTGCTAGAATAATTTTAGATATGGATGTGAAAAACAACACACACTAATATGAATAATATTATTATGCATCATGAATAATACAGTTAGTACTTATAAATGGATGTGGAAAACAACACATGCTAATATGAATAAAATTATTATGCATCATGAACAACTAACTACTTAACTCCAAATGTTTACACAATATAAATAGGATCGAATATTAATCACTTCTAGTTTGAACAAGTTTATACATAATGTTAAAAAACAATTTAACTCCAAATGTATACACAATATAAATAGGGTCAAAGATACTTCCTCCGTTTAGAAATGTTTGTCATTCTAGAAACTTTTTTTTGTTCAACAATCACATATATCATACCAATATTTTTGGTCATAGTAAATATTAAAAAATCATCTCCAATTATTTACCCGCAAAAAGAAAATGGAGGTCATAGTAAATATTAATGCTGGATATTTCATTTACCCCTCTTTTTTCTGATTGTCTTAATCTTACCTTTATCTCCTTGATTCACAAATCAAATGACCCCTTTCATATGAAGGATTTATAGACTTTTAGTTAATGTAATGCGGTGCACAAGTTTATCTCAAAAGGAAAGCCAATGTGGCAGCTCATGTTTTAGCAGGAGTGGTTTAGTTTATTATGAGATGAGATGTGTACCATCTATTCCCTTCTCTCTTTTGTTTATTGGTTTTCTTTCTCAAGACTTTATCTCGAGTAGGAGTTCACTTTAGGGTGATCCTTTGTCACCATACATGTCCGTGTGATATATGTTGATCGTTTGTCAACTTTGAATAGATGGAGAAAGTTGGCTAGTCGATTAAGTGGGATTCAAATTCCAATGTACGCTTTGGTTGTTTTTGACTTATTTGTTTGCTCATGATAATGTGATATTTGCAAGAGCTACTTGTCAACAAGCCTCATAAAATATTTCTATTCTTCAACATTATGGAGTTGCTTTAGGACTAGAAATGAATGTTGCAAAATTTAAACTTTCTTTTAGCAATAATGTAGTTAGGGATAAATAGGACAAGCTTCAACTAATTTTGGGACTGTGGGAGGTGGAAAGAACGAGTGTTTTCTCGTACTACCATTGTGGTAGGGAGGTCGGAAAAGGAGATTTGTGGGTAGGTAAATGAGAGAATTTGAAAGAGTCCAAAGGGTTAGAAAGTTATCACTTTATATTAGTTTGGGAAGGAAAGTCTTGTTGAGTTAGTCATTTAATGAATTCCTATGTATATTATGTCTTATTTTTTCCTTCTTATTGGGCTTTATTAGGAGATTGAGTAGCTATATGCCAATCTATTCGGGGCAATGTTGGTGATGCTAAAAGTTTTAATGAATGAGTTAGAAGAAGCGTGTCTATAAGGATAAGGGTGGTATTGGTTTTAGGGTGTCGGAGGAGTTTAATCTTGCTCTTCTCACTATGAAAGGTTAAAGAATACTATTTGACTGATATTCCTTTAATGCTCAACCACTACAAAAAAAGGCTGATTTAGAGACCATGTAAATGGTCGCTAAATCCAAAAAGTGGTAACTAAAATGATTTAATTGGTCGCTAAAAGCACGATCGCTAACCGGTTAGAGACCACTTGGTCGCAAAATTTAGCGACCATTTGACCTTGGCGACCACGTGGTCGCCATATCACGGACTAGATTTGGTGACCATTTGTCGCTATTCTGCAACCACATGGTTGCCAAATTTGGGCCAGATTTAGCGTCCATGTGGTCGCTATTTTTCGACCATGTAGTCGCTAAATCTACAATATATTTCTTTAATTTAATTTTTTTATATAATTAAATATATTAAAAAAATTAACAAAACTAATTAAATAATTATTTATACTAATCAAAATTATTTAAAAAAATTAAACAAAAAACCTAAACAATTCAGTTCCTCCGGAGTCGAGCTGACGGGACCTAAACGGCTACGTTTGGTTTCGGCTCATTTCCTCCATAACCTTTCCATGCGTTCAATTATAGCTTGATGTGTCATAAGGGTATGTCGCAGTTCTATGCTTCAGCACGAAGTGCGGCGTTCTCCTCCTTCATCTGCGATATCCGGGGAGGTAGAGAGCCATAGTACACCGACGCATCGTTTCCGAGCCCGAAGACGGAGCCTATTGGTCCCACCCCTCCAACGGCCTATAAATATACCTCACACTCGCCTTGAAAGGACGACGGGGTGCTAGACTCAGAGGACCTCTGTGTGAGGATCTCCCGGGACCACGCCTAAAGAAAAGACATAAGAAGCATAAACTAAAATAACAACAAAAATAATAAATAAATAAATATATAATATAATTAAAAAGTTTGGTACTTACAACGATATCGGAAGACCCCAAATCTATAAAATGTCAGTCCAGGTCCAGCGTGTGCATCTCCATTAGCAGCTCAAGAGGCGTAATTTGTCGACCATGACGTTGTTGCTACAAAATAAAACAAAATTGTTAATAGCTATAAAATATAAATTAAAATAAGTACAAAAACTACAAATTTAAAAAAACATACCAACAAATGCATTGTCTCGAGGTGGGACCTCAAACCAGTGATGTGGTTGGCGGGATTTACCCGTCGATCAACCTTATGACGATCGGACATCGCCTTAAACTTGGGTGTGTTCCAATACGCCACCCAAAGGTCTCAGACGACTGACTCGGTCCACTTAGGCTTCTTCTCCGAGTTATGACTCTTCCCGACCATGTCATCATACCGGACCTAGGCCTATTTCCCCCACGGGTTTCGTACGGTCTGGAGGTCCATGCTAGGCTGGGAGGCATCCCATCATAAGTGCGTCTAATATGAAAAATAAATAAATAAAATTATTAGTGAATTAATCTGTAGTTTGTAAAATCAAATGTGAATTAATTAAAAGTTACCCTCCAAGCGTCAAACAACGAGTCTTTCATTTGTTACTCACAAATTTGAACTTTGAAGCTCGATGGTCTTGTTAGTTGGTGCATATATATGTCGACCACCGCGACACTGGACCAGACTGCTACAACCTACATAATCTCAAAAAATGTGTTATAATATATATTTAACAAATACGGATTTTATATAACAAAAGTTGTAAAAGTTATTTTCGTATGTACTTTTCGGCCACAATGCTCAGATCATATATCTTGTTGGGGTCGAGTTCTTGGGATTGACCATGGGGCAAACCCTCTCTCACGGGAGGGATCGTGGAGTCCGTCATCCTCGGACAAGGGTTTCGCATCCGATGAGTGTCCCATCTCGAACGACGGTGTTACCACGAACAATCGTGAAGCGTCAAATGATGGTGTAGCGTCAAACGGTGTCGCCTCATTCTGACGAGGCAAACGTAATCCTCAACTAAATTTTATTTCCTAAAATTATCTAAATCCAACCAAATTCATCCTAAACTATATAAAATTCAACTAAATTTATTCAAAAAAAATTCGTACCAATCCAAAATCAAATCAAATAAACAACATTAACAAATCAAGAATAACAATCGAAAATCCCCAAAATCAACATCAACGTCAACATCAATATTAACAAATTCAACAACAACAACAACAACTCAAATTCAACAACAACAACAATCCTAAATCAATACCTAACCACAAAAACCAACAAAAATCAACACAAATTCAACCAATTTTCTTTCTTACAATTATCTAAATCCAACCAAAGTCATCCTATACTACATCAAAATCAATTGAATCAACTCATTTTTTCCCTAACAATCCAAAATCCACTAAAATCAACAACATCAACAAATCAATAATAACAATCCAAAATCCCCAAAATCAACATTAACAAATTCAACAACAACAATCCTAAATCAATACCTAATCAACAAAAATCAAATAAAATAAAAAAACAAACCACTCACATGGAGGGGGTAGGGTGGTCGCTGACACAACGGGTAGATGGCGACAGCGGAGGGGGTGCAACCGGTGGAGGGAGAGGAAGAAAAAGGAGAAAGAATGTAATAACTGCGGTTTTTATGGATATTTTTGAATTTTTCTCGGATAGCCTTTTAACCTCTTTGTCCGTTTTAGCGCTTAATCCAATATCTTTGTTGGAGATTAAATCCTAGAAAATTCTTGGTGATATCCTAAAATCACAAAGAAATGATTTTATGGATCGGTGTGAAATCTAGGATTTTTCAATGACTCTTTTTGAGGCTTGGTAAGGCTAGAAGTGTTGGTTGTCAATTTGTTGGAATGACAATACTGACAAGGTTCTTCATGGGCCAGACTTGGCCAAGAGAACAACAGTTGATATCGCACTAACATGTTCAAGGGTGTTAACTGCTCAGAAGCAACAACAGTCGTGTGTTGTTTTAAAGCGAAAGCATGCTCACTTCATTGTAAGGAACGACGTTTTGTGCCAATATCCGCCTTGAAAGGCGTATTCCGCTGGGGAAAGCGAAACAACGTAAATGCTCGCTATGTTGGATCTTTCGAGATACTGGAAAGAACTGGTAAGCTTACTTCATAGTTGGTATTGCCACCTTCAGTGCATTCTATCCGTAATGTCTTCGTGAATAGGAAAAATACCTATGATTAGGCTACTTTGGCCTAAAATTTGAGGTAAAGAAAAGACTTGAGAAATTAGACAGGAAATGCTGAGTCATTTTCCAAAGTCAGTGAACGATGTAAAGAAGAAGTTTGGTAACTAAGCAATGGTTGATTGTGCTTGGTGCAGAAGTAACAGTATGTTTTTTTTAAGGGGGTACAACAAACTTCTGTATAGGTTTGTAGTGGTTGTGCATATGTGCTTGTGCTATCTTTCCATATGATCTAAGTTCTCCTTGGTTTCGAGGACGAAACCATTTTTAAGAGGGTACTAATGTAATAACTGCGGTTTTTATGGATATTTTTGAATTTTTCTCGGATATCCTTTTAACCTCTTTGTCCGTTTTAGCGCTTAATCCAATATTTTTGTTGGAAATTAAATCCTAGAAAATTCTTGGTGATATCCTAAAATCAAAAAGAAATAATTTTACGGATCGTGTGAAATCTAAGATTTTTCAGTGGAAAAAGAATATTTATTGGATAAGCCGTCTTTTTAATTATGTACCGGAAGGAATTTAAAATAAGAAACGGAAGCCTTAAAAATTGAGGGTAGTGTGATAAAATCATGGAAAATTGATTTTATTAGTCTACATAATTTACGGGACGTTTTGTATTTAGTAAGTTGTTCCACCCGAGGTACATAATTATACCGCCTTAACGCGAGTCCCGTTCCAAGACGGGTTCGATTTTAAACCGACCTTTCTATGCTTAATAAGGAAGGAACTAGGAGAAAGAATTCTTCTAAATTCTCCACGCATATCTTCTACCTGGTCAAAGTTGATCAATACATATCAAAAACAAAAGAAGAAAGCAGCGGAAGGAGCGAGACCATGGACGACGGACTTGGGAAGAATTCGAATTCTTATTCACCGCCGGTTATCTTCTCCGTCCCCCATCATCTTCTTCCTCTGGCTCCTCCTTCATCCCCTTCTTCTTCCTCTTGGGTAGGCTGGACGTTGCTGATTTAAACCAGAACCATAAGAGAAATCAGGTGGAACGACAATCAGGAAGAAAGAATTCAAGTCTACACCGCCGGCTAGCTTCTCGCCTCGCCGTACATCGTCACTGGCGTTCGCTAGCTACTCCGACCACCAACCACCACGGGAGCTACCTCCGGGCAATACTCGACCACCCTCGGACTAGGGGATCGAGCCACCATCGAACCTAATGAGCCCTGGGCTCGAGTGAAGGTATATACGATCGAAATTAATTAGCGGGTTAGTTGCGGAGCCACCGTAAGGGACTTTCGGTTCTGCTTTGCTAATTAAATTTATGGTGTTTATAATCTTGACGTTTATACGGTCCCACAGGTTCAAACCGCTCGAGAAACGGACGTCCGGATCTTCAGTTATAGCGAATACAAGTTTTGGATACCGATTGGCAGGTAAAGGACTTCGGATAATTACTCGGGATTCGTTGTTAATCCGTTTGATCCGAGATTTGGTCACCTTTAAGAACTGTTACTAATGAACAATTTTTATTTAGAAAATTATTTCAAAAGTGAAGCGGATAATTAGTTATAATTCCGCCAAGATGGCTCCTTAAAGCATGATAACTAAGGATTTGTTATATATCGATATTCGGAAATTAAATCGTTTATCGATTAGGAGGTTGTGGAATTTGAGTATACAACTAAGAAATGTTTACGAGAGCTCGTTGTTGAGAAATCTTTTGTTATATTTGACAGAGGGGTATATATATGTATATAGGAGCGTGGCCTTAGGTCGTGACCAGAGACGAGGGGAAGAGACAAACTATATGTTCTAGACAGGGGACCACTTTGCGTGATAGTTATTGTTTGTTGGCCTAGAGAATTCGTCTTCAAGGTAAGTCTTCTAGACTTACTTAGCTTGCGATCATGTTATGTGTTAAACTAGTAAATTGAATGTGTGGAACTCTATTTTGGATTATTATTCCATACTATATTTTCATATTGGAAAGCTATTGGAATAGTTCAATAATTTTATTGTGTGTAACTTGATCTCTGCGGGTGTGATTATGGACACGGACAAGTCGGTGAAGAAGAGACCCCGGACATAGTCATGCGGCCTGTGGAGATCACCTTCAAAGATTGATTGTTTTGGCGCGCTAGCCGTGTACCATGTTTCGAAGGCAGGTCCGGGTTGCCTGAATTGGAGAATGATTATGGTTTGGATTATGGAGGAATTATTACTGATTGTTATGAAATATGTTGCATGAGTATTACATTGTTTAATCTCGTGCTTATTTGTTATTGTGGAATGGAGTGTTGGTTTGGAAATTGATATGCTAGTCTATATAATTATACGACATGTTTTTGTGTGCATATTGGTTTGGTATGTATAGGAATGACTGAGTGCGTTATTTTGATAATCTATGTTTTGTTCTACATGGTTGATTTGCTTGTTTGGCCCATACCAGGATTGTTAGCTAATGTGTTCCACTTTCAACATTTTAGGTAAACATTCTTGTATGGGAAATGTTCCAGGAGATCACTTCTTGGACAATGATGCTCGATCTCGACGTGACGTTTCTTAGTGGGATTTGAGGGCTTGAGTCCATAGTTGCAAGGACAGTGTAGTTAATAGTAATATTGAGTAAATGTTGTAGCCAGTAGGTTGGCTTTAGTGCTAGCAGTCGATTGTATTCACATTGCTTATCGAGTTGTTTTAAAAATGATAAGTTGTATGTTTTCTTGGCTTTTCTTGTTGTGCCTTTGTTGCAAGGTCCAATGTTCGTGAAATTATTGTCAGGCTTGTTTTGGTGGACCCAGGTGTGGTCCACAACCAGGTAACAACCCGGATTATAAGATGAGGTGTTACAGATTGGTATCAGAGCCAAGGTTGACAACAAGGGCACAAGGTCCTAACAATAGAGCACGTGAGGTCCAACTTAGAGTTCCTTTTAAATAAAAACTTGATTTTGGGACATTATGCATTTGGGGTAGAAAGACACGTCGAGACGTCATCATCAGACAAGAGGATCTCCGTAAACATTTTGTTTGTTTAATAGAAATAGTTGTTTGTTGAAATCAAAGCAACTGATTATTTTGATGGATATTAGTCCTAATAAGTAAAAGAAGTAAAAATTGATTGTGAGGAAGGAGTAAGGGAATTGCTCTTGAGCTCAGGTTAAAAATACTAATGAGGAATATAAAATATGTATGTTTAATTAAAGTAGATATTAATTGTTCTCGAGGATGGCATAACAAGAAATGTTATTGCCTCTACAAGAGAAGGAACTGGTAGACACTATGAAGAATGAAGATATGATAGCGTTAAACCTGAATCAATGCTTGGTTAAAGAAAGCCAGTACAACTGATGGAGTAATTAAGTATGATTTACATTAGCTTTCTAAGGAAGGCTATGTTAGACCTGACTTACAAGTTACAATACAAGAAAAGTGAGCCTTAGGATAATGTTGTGGAAGTAATCTTGGAATTATTTTGAAGGCCTAAGCGAAGATAATACCATTGTGATAGACAAATAGTAGAGGTTGACCTTCGCAACAGACAACAGAGGTTACTTAGAAAAGAAACATGAAATGAAGAGCTCAGCACGATTTGGGGGTATGAGCTACCATCGGCGGTACCTTTGACAAGCTTATTGAAAAGTAGGTTGGGGATGAGTTCGAAGGCATCTTCAGCCAAGTACGAGTGCTTCTCGTCAAGATACATTATGAGGATTACCTAATTTCTTGTGAAGTACTAAATCAAGTATTTTCTGGAATCGGAAATTTAGAAAGCATAGAAAAATTGGATTCTAGATTTCAATTTCATTCGAGAATCCGTTTTAGGGATCGGGATTCAGCTAGCAAAGCGCTCGAATGTTATGATGGAAGGTGTATATACGACGGGTGCAGTCGGTTAGAATTGTGTTTAGATGGCCGAAGTAGCGGAAGATCGAGTTATATCCAAACTCCAATTGCAGATGCGACCCAAATTCTCGGAGAACTAAAATCCACGACCTCCCAATCTGAAATTTTTGAATTGCAACTGGATGGTGGTGTGATTTTGGCCAAGGTCCACCTTGAAGAGTATTTGATTTCTTGTGAAGTCTTGAGTCAGGTGTTCTCCAATGTTGGAAATCTAGAATGTATTGAAAACATCAATCAGGGTGGACAATTCCAATGGAGAACCCGTTTTAAAAATCGGGATTCGGCAGTCAATGCATTCAATTGTTATAACGGGAGGTGTATCTACGACGATTGTTGTCGAATGGAGTTATTGCTTAATGACCGAAGAAGCAATAGAGCAATTTAGATTGAAGATTCAATTGAAGATGAATGATGTTCGACTTGAGAAAAGTTGAGCATTGTTTTAGGAAATGAACTTAGAATGCAGAGTGGAGAATATGAAGAGAAGTAGTTAAACTTCTTTAGAATTGATTATAGGAAGATTATGAGATAAGATTTGATGTCATATGCTGCAAAGTCGTTTAAGGAAAGGTAGAAGAGGAAGGACTAGTATATGGCATGAACTAGCATTGGAAACGTTATGTGTGCTAATATGAGGAGTGGAAGATGGAAAACTCTAGGATAAAGATGCTTCTATTGTAGGAAAAGTTTGTGGACTAGTAGTGGCGCCATAGTTTGCAGTACCACTAGATATTGATGTTGTTATCGAGTCATCTGGGTGGGATTTCTTCTAGATTTGAGGGGCATGAGAGTTGCGCCTAATCAGAATGCTAATGTAGGGCATCTAGGTTAGTCTAGGGAACTGCAAACGCAATCGAGATTGAAGTTAGTTGGCTATATGTCAGAGAAGTATGGTCTAAGGAGTTAGGTTAGTAATGAGTGTGGCAAAGGCTGCCAAGTTGTGCAGTGATGGATATATGGGGTACTAGTGATCCGCCTTTCATGAGAACAAGGAAAGACTAGACATCTAGAATATATTTGATGTTTGTAAGTTGCAAATGTTATTCCGGGATTAGCTTTCTGGATTACCACTTTAGAGTGGGATAGATTATAGTAGTGGATTGGAGTTGAAGAGGAGACAAATATAGAAAGTTCTGAACCGTATAGTCTCAAAGAAGGATATTTTCCTATGATTGTGTACTGATTACCGAGAGTTGAATTAAGTGATTATTATGAACAAGAACACATTGTCCTATAATGATGACTTGCTGGACCAATTGCAAGGGGCCATGGTGTTTTCAAAAGTGGAATTGAGATCGGGTTATCATTAGTCGAAGAAAAGATATTCCTATGATGGCTTTTTGAGGAAGATATGATCATTATAAAGGTGTAGTGATGTCGTTTAGATTGATGAATTCCCTTACAGTGTTTATGGAGAGATAAAATGAGTGTTCTTTGACTACTTGCTTAGGTTCATGGTGGAATTAGATCACATAATTCCTCAGGTTTAAGTTCGAAATAAGAAATTTGTAGAAGTTACATTTCTTGTCAAGGTTGGAATGATTACACAAAGGCTGTGATGGGAATTTGGAAATAACCATTTGATAAGTTATTTCACTTGGGTCGTAAAGAATAAAACGTTTCTAGTATGATTTGGCAATCATATAAGTTTTGCAATTATATGAGTTTTGCAAGTGTAGTTGTTTGAGATGAAAAGATGTAAGGTTTCTTTTGCATTATAGCAATTTCTATATCTAGTATCTTGTAAAACTCCTTTGAGTTAGTACATCCTTGGTATCCTATACCTTTTAAGGAGTATGGTCAAACTTCCCAAAACAGTTCGATTATAAGTAAAGAAATTTGGTAAGATTCTTTACAAATCTGTGTTGGTCTCTGAAGAGCATGGAGTAACTTCGTACTTCTCTAAAAGTTTTGGATTGTTTTCAGTCAACGATTATTGGAATTCTCTAAGCAGTTTGCTAGTAGTTCATCTTGGTTGACGTCATGACTTAAGAAAGTCATTGCCTTTTTAGCGGAATTGTCCTTGAAAGTAAGTTGATATGGACTCCTGAAATGGAACCCAAGGATGTACTAGTAATTTCTCCATTAGTTGTTATCTTCTTTCAGTTTGTCTTGAAAACTTAAATCTCTTTGAGATAAGATAGTCAAGTGAGGACTTTAAGCAGAACTCCAATGGGTCTGGAGTTTGGATATGTAAATTAGTATTGATATTCAATCTCAGCAAGATAAGTTGTTGGATATAGAGAGTGAACACATGAGGATATGTTTTTAATCCTAAGAGTTAGGTTGCTCAACAAGTTAGAATGTTAAGTGAAGTCTAAACAGTTCTTTGATGAAAAAGACTGAAAATTGTCAATGGAGACAATTTTGTTGGAAATTATTGGACTAAAGGGATTATTGTCCAATATGTTGGTATAGTAATGTGTAAGAGTGTAGTTCGAAGTGGTTGAGAGAGATAACTACTTTTGGATGTCAGTATGCCCAAGCTAAGTTTTGGTTGAGAAAAGGATGTAAAGGATTGACAAGATAGGTTATTATCTTGTCATGTGTTGGACAAATCTCCTATTCTTGGTTAAAGTAATACTGAGATTTTATCTCAAAAAGGAAATTGAGTAAGGATTTTAAGTAATCCTTGTAAAGAAAATAATTTGAGAAGGACTAAAGGTTTGGTTTGGATGACAACAAGGTTGTGTGAATCCCCTAGGATGTTATTCAAAATTTGTTGACCATATCAAGGAAAAGTGGTATGGGAAAGTATTATTGTTTAAGATTAATGGAGAAGATCAAGAAGGTAAGACACCGGGATTTATTATTCAGGATTATGAATTGTTTGGTTTCAAAACTGTTCATGTGCATCTGTTGTTAATGAGCTTTGAAAGTTTATTTCAAAGGAGGCATAGTTATTTGCTTAATTAGTTCATCCTGGAACAAGTAAATGTATAAGGATTTAAGATAAAACTTTTGATGGATTGACATGAAGCGAAATATCACCGAGTTTGTTTTGATGTGTTTGGTTTGTCTGGAAGTCTTGATTGAGCATAGAAGACCAGATTAAATGTTATAGTCTCTTCCTGTTTCAGAATGGAAGTGGGAAGATGTTACAAGGGATTCTTGTCATTAGTCGTTCAAGACTTAATGAAAGAAGGATGCAATATGGAGGTTGTTAAGAAACTCATCTAGAGTGTTCTTTTTAATGCATTTAAGCTGACTTAAAGAGTATAGAAGTTAGCTGAGGTGTTCATGTATGAAGTATTTCATCTTCATAAAACTCCAAAGACTATTAGCTCTAATTGAGATGGATGGTTCATGCCAAAGTTTTGAAGGAAGTGACAACAAGCTTTATGGAGTGAACTGAATGTTAGCTTGAGTTTGAGTGATTTCACATACAAGAATTTTGATTTCACGATAAAGAAAATGACTCTTTTTGAGGCTTGGTAAGGCTAGAAGTGTTGGTTGTCAATTTGTTGGAATGACAATACTGACAAGGTTCTTCATGGGCCAGACTTGGCCAAGAGAACAACAGCTGATATCGCACTAACATGTTCAAGGGTGTTAACTGCTCAGAAGCAACAACAGTCGTGTGTTGTTTTAAAGCGAAAGCATGCTCACTTCATTGTAAGGAACGACGTTTTGTGCCAATATCCGCCTTGAAAGGCGTATTCCGCTGGGGAAAGCGAAACAACGTAAATGCTCGCTATGTTGGATCTTTCGAGATACTGGAAAGAACTGGTAAGCTTACTTCATAGTTGGTATTGCCACCTTCAGTGCATTCTATCCGTAATGTCTTCGTGAATAGGAAAAATACCTATGATTAGGCTACTTTGGCCTAAAATTTGAGGTAAAGAAAAGACTTGAGAAATTAGACAGGAAATGCTGAGTCATTTTCCAAAGTCAGTGAACGATGTAAAGAAGAAGTTTGGTAACTAAGCAATGGTTGATTGTGCTTGGTGCAGAAGTAACAGTATGTTTTTTTTAAGGGGGTACAACAAACTTCTGTATAGGTTTGTAGTGGTTGTGCATATGTGCTTGTGCTATCTTTCCATATGATCTAAGTTCTCCTTGGTTTCGAGGACGAAACCATTTTTAAGAGGGTACTAATGTAATAATTGCGGTTTTTATGGATATTTTTGAATTTTTCTCGGATATCCTTTTAACCTCTTTGTCCGTTTTAGCGCTTAATCCAATATTTTTGTTGGAAATTAAATCCTAGAAAATTCTTGGTGATATCCTAAAATCAAAAAGAAATAATTTTATGGATCGTGTGAAATCTAAGATTTTTCAGTGGAAAAAGAATATTTATTGGATAAGCCGTCTTTTTAATTATGTACCGGAAGGAATTTAAAATAAGAAACGGAAGCCTTAAAAATTGAGGGTAGTGTGATAAAATCATGGAAAATTGATTTTATTAGTCTACATAATTTACGGGACGTTTTGTATTTAGTAAGTTGTTCCACCCGAGGTACATAATTATACCGCCTTAACGCGAGTCCCGTTCCAAGACGGGTTCGATTTTAAACCGACCTTTCTATGCTTAATAAGGAAGGAACTAGGAGAAAGAATTCTTCTAAATTCTCCACGCATATCTTCTACCTGGTCAAAGTTGATCAATACATATCAAAAACAAAAGAAGAAAGCAGCGGAAGGAGCGAGACCATGGACGACGGACTTGGGAAGAATTCGAATTCTTATTCACCGCCGGTTATCTTCTCCGTCCCCCATCATCTTCTTCCTCTGGCTCCTCCTTCATCCCCTTCTTCTTCCTCTTGGGTAGGCTGGACGTTGCTGATTTAAACCAGAACCATAAGAGAAATCAGGTGGAACGACAATCAGGAAGAAAGAATTCAAGTCTACACCGCCGGCTAGCTTCTCGCCTCGCCGTACATCGTCACTGGCGTTCGCTAGCTACTCCGACCACCAACCACCACGGGAGCTACCTCCGGGCAATACTCGACCACCCTCGGACTAGGGGATCGAGCCACCATCGAACCTAATGAGCCCTGGGCTCGAGTGAAGGTATATACGATCGAAATTAATTAGCGGGTTAGTTGCGGAGCCACCGTAAGGGACTTTCGGTTCTGCTTTGCTAATTAAATTTATGGTGTTTATAATCTTGACGTTTATACGGTCCCACAGGTTCAAACCGCTCGAGAAACGGACGTCCGGATCTTCAGTTATAGCGAATACAAGTTTTGGATACCGATTGGCAGGTAAAGGACTTCGGATAATTACTCGGGATTCGTTGTTAATCCGTTTGATCCGAGATTTGGTCACCTTTAAGAACTGTTACTAATGAACAATTTTTATTTAGAAAATTATTTCAAAAGTGAAGCGGATAATTAGTTATAATTCCGCCAAGATGGCTCCTTAAAGCATGATAACTAAGGATTTGTTATATATCGATATTCGGAAATTAAATCGTTTATCGATTAGGAGGTTGTGGAATTTGAGTATACAACTAAGAAATGTTTACGAGAGCTCGTTGTTGAGAAATCTTTTGTTATATTTGACAGAGGGGTATATATATGTATATAGGAGCGTGGCCTTAGGTCGTGACCAGAGACGAGGGGAAGAGACAAACTATATGTTCTAGACAGGGGACCACTTTGCGTGATAGTTATTGTTTGTTGGCCTAGAGAATTCGTCTTCAAGGTAAGTCTTCTAGACTTACTTAGCTTGCGATCATGTTATGTGTTAAACTAGTAAATTGAATGTGTGGAACTCTATTTTGGATTATTATTCCATACTATATTTTCATATTGGAAAGCTATTGGAATAGTTCAATAATTTTATTGTGTGTAACTTGATCTCTGCGGGTGTGATTATGGACACGGACAAGTCGGTGAAGAAGAGACCCCGGACATAGTCATGCGGCCTGTGGAGATCACCTTCAAAGATTGATTGTTTTGGCGCGCTAGCCGTGTACCATGTTTCGAAGGCAGGTCCGGGTTGCCTGAATTGGAGAATGATTATGGTTTGGATTATGGAGGAATTATTACTGATTGTTATGAAATATGTTGCATGAGTATTACATTGTTTAATCTCGTGCTTATTTGTTATTGTGGAATGGAGTGTTGGTTTGGAAATTGATATGCTAGTCTATATAATTATACGACATGTTTTTGTGTGCATATTGGTTTGGTATGTATAGGAATGACTGAGTGCGTTATTTTGATAATCTATGTTTTGTTCTACATGGTTGATTTGCTTGTTTGGCCCATACCAGGATTGTTAGCTAATGTGTTCCACTTTCAACATTTTAGGTAAACATTCTTGTATGGGAAATGTTCCAGGAGATCACTTCTTGGACAATGATGCTCGATCTCGACGTGACGTTTCTTAGTGGGATTTGAGGGCTTGAGTCCATAGTTGCAAGGACAGTGTAGTTAATAGTAATATTGAGTAAATGTTGTAGCCAGTAGGTTGGCTTTAGTGCTAGCAGTCGATTGTATTCACATTGCTTATCGAGTTGTTTTAAAAATGATAAGTTGTATGTTTTCTTGGCTTTTCTTGTTGTGCCTTTGTTGCAAGGTCCAATGTTCGTGAAATTATTGTCAGGCTTGTTTTGGTGGACCCAGGTGTGGTCCACAACCAGGTAACAACCCGGATTATAAGATGAGGTGTTACAGATTGGTATCAGAGCCAAGGTTGACAACAAGGGCACAAGGTCCTAACAATAGAGCACGTGAGGTCCAACTTAGAGTTCCTTTTAAATAAAAACTTGATTTTGGGACATTATGCATTTGGGGTAGAAAGACACGTCGAGACGTCATCATCAGACAAGAGGATCTCCGTAAACATTTTGTTTGTTTAATAGAAATAGTTGTTTGTTGAAATCAAAGCAACTGATTATTTTGATGGATATTAGTCCTAATAAGTAAAAGAAGTAAAAATTGATTGTGAGGAAGGAGTAAGGGAATTGCTCTTGAGCTCAGGTTAAAAATACTAATGAGGAATATAAAATATGTATGTTTAATTAAAGTAGATATTAATTGTTCTCGAGGATGGCATAACAAGAAATGTTATTGCCTCTACAAGAGAAGGAACTGGTAGACACTATGAAGAATGAAGATATGATAGCGTTAAACCTGAATCAATGCTTGGTTAAAGAAAGCCAGTACAACTGATGGAGTAATTAAGTATGATTTACATTAGCTTTCTAAGGAAGGCTATGTTAGACCTGACTTACAAGTTACAATACAAGAAAAGTGAGCCTTAGGATAATGTTGTGGAAGTAATCTTGGAATTATTTTGAAGGCCTAAGCGAAGATAATACCATTGTGATAGACAAATAGTAGAGGTTGACCTTCGCAACAGACAACAGAGGTTACTTAGAAAAGAAACATGAAATGAAGAGCTCAGCACGATTTGGGGGTATGAGCTACCATCGGCGGTACCTTTGACAAGCTTATTGAAAAGTAGGTTGGGGATGAGTTCGAAGGCATCTTCAGCCAAGTACGAGTGCTTCTCGTCAAGATACATTATGAGGATTACCTAATTTCTTGTGAAGTACTAAATCAAGTATTTTCTGGAATCGGAAATTTAGAAAGCATAGAAAAATTGGATTCTAGATTTCAATTTCATTCGAGAATCCGTTTTAGGGATCGGGATTCAGCTAGCAAAGCGCTCGAATGTTATGATGGAAGGTGTATATACGACGGGTGCAGTCGGTTAGAATTGTGTTTAGATGGCCGAAGTAGCGGAAGATCGAGTTATATCCAAACTCCAATTGCAGATGCGACCCAAATTCTCGGAGAACTAAAATCCACGACCTCCCAATCTGAAATTTTTGAATTGCAACTGGATGGTGGTGTGATTTTGGCCAAGGTCCACCTTGAAGAGTATTTGATTTCTTGTGAAGTCTTGAGTCAGGTGTTCTCCAATGTTGGAAATCTAGAATGTATTGAAAACATCAATCAGGGTGGACAATTCCAATGGAGAACCCGTTTTAAAAATCGGGATTCGGCAGTCAATGCATTCAATTGTTATAACGGGAGGTGTATCTACGACGATTGTTGTCGAATGGAGTTATTGCTTAATGACCGAAGAAGCAATAGAGCAATTTAGATTGAAGATTCAATTGAAGATGAATGATGTTCGACTTGAGAAAAGTTGAGCATTGTTTTAGGAAATGAACTTAGAATGCAGAGTGGAGAATATGAAGAGAAGTAGTTAAACTTCTTTAGAATTGATTATAGGAAGATTATGAGATAAGATTTGATGTCATATGCTGCAAAGTCGTTTAAGGAAAGGTAGAAGAGGAAGGACTAGTATATGGCATGAACTAGCATTGGAAACGTTATGTGTGCTAATATGAGGAGTGGAAGATGGAAAACTCTAGGATAAAGATGCTTCTATTGTAGGAAAAGTTTGTGGACTAGTAGTGGCGCCATAGTTTGCAGTACCACTAGATATTGATGTTGTTATCGAGTCATCTGGGTGGGATTTCTTCTAGATTTGAGGGGCATGAGAGTTGCGCCTAATCAGAATGCTAATGTAGGGCATCTAGGTTAGTCTAGGGAACTGCAAACGCAATCGAGATTGAAGTTAGTTGGCTATATGTCAGAGAAGTATGGTCTAAGGAGTTAGGTTAGTAATGAGTGTGGCAAAGGCTGCCAAGTTGTGCAGTGATGGATATATGGGGTACTAGTGATCCGCCTTTCATGAGAACAAGGAAAGACTAGACATCTAGAATATATTTGATGTTTGTAAGTTGCAAATGTTATTCCGGGATTAGCTTTCTGGATTACCACTTTAGAGTGGGATAGATTATAGTAGTGGATTGGAGTTGAAGAGGAGACAAATATAGAAAGTTCTGAACCGTATAGTCTCAAAGAAGGATATTTTCCTATGATTGTGTACTGATTACCGAGAGTTGAATTAAGTGATTATTATGAACAAGAACACATTGTCCTATAATGATGACTTGCTGGACCAATTGCAAGGGGCCATGGTGTTTTCAAAAGTGGAATTGAGATCGGGTTATCATTAGTCGAAGAAAAGATATTCCTATGATGGCTTTTTGAGGAAGATATGATCATTATAAAGGTGTAGTGATGTCGTTTAGATTGATGAATTCCCTTACAGTGTTTATGGAGAGATAAAATGAGTGTTCTTTGACTACTTGCTTAGGTTCATGGTGGAATTAGATCACATAATTCCTCAGGTTTAAGTTCGAAATAAGAAATTTGTAGAAGTTACATTTCTTGTCAAGGTTGGAATGATTACACAAAGGCTGTGATGGGAATTTGGAAATAACCATTTGATAAGTTATTTCACTTGGGTCGTAAAGAATAAAACGTTTCTAGTATGATTTGGCAATCATATAAGTTTTGCAATTATATGAGTTTTGCAAGTGTAGTTGTTTGAGATGAAAAGATGTAAGGTTTCTTTTGCATTATAGCAATTTCTATATCTAGTATCTTGTAAAACTCCTTTGAGTTAGTACATCCTTGGTATCCTATACCTTTTAAGGAGTATGGTCAAACTTCCCAAAACAGTTCGATTATAAGTAAAGAAATTTGGTAAGATTCTTTACAAATCTGTGTTGGTCTCTGAAGAGCATGGAGTAACTTCGTACTTCTCTAAAAGTTTTGGATTGTTTTCAGTCAACGATTATTGGAATTCTCTAAGCAGTTTGCTAGTAGTTCATCTTGGTTGACGTCATGACTTAAGAAAGTCATTGCCTTTTTAGCGGAATTGTCCTTGAAAGTAAGTTGATATGGACTCCTGAAATGGAACCCAAGGATGTACTAGTAATTTCTCCATTAGTTGTTATCTTCTTTCAGTTTGTCTTGAAAACTTAAATCTCTTTGAGATAAGATAGTCAAGTGAGGACTTTAAGCAGAACTCCAATGGGTCTGGAGTTTGGATATGTAAATTAGTATTGATATTCAATCTCAGCAAGATAAGTTGTTGGATATAGAGAGTGAACACATGAGGATATGTTTTTAATCCTAAGAGTTAGGTTGCTCAACAAGTTAGAATGTTAAGTGAAGTCTAAACAGTTCTTTGATGAAAAAGACTGAAAATTGTCAATGGAGACAATTTTGTTGGAAATTATTGGACTAAAGGGATTATTGTCCAATATGTTGGTATAGTAATGTGTAAGAGTGTAGTTCGAAGTGGTTGAGAGAGATAACTACTTTTGGATGTCAGTATGCCCAAGCTAAGTTTTGGTTGAGAAAAGGATGTAAAGGATTGACAAGATAGGTTATTATCTTGTCATGTGTTGGACAAATCTCCTATTCTTGGTTAAAGTAATACTGAGATTTTATCTCAAAAAGGAAATTGAGTAAGGATTTTAAGTAATCCTTGTAAAGAAAATAATTTGAGAAGGACTAAAGGTTTGGTTTGGATGACAACAAGGTTGTGTGAATCCCCTAGGATGTTATTCAAAATTTGTTGACCATATCAAGGAAAAGTGGTATGGGAAAGTATTATTGTTTAAGATTAATGGAGAAGATCAAGAAGGTAAGACACCGGGATTTATTATTCAGGATTATGAATTGTTTGGTTTCAAAACTGTTCATGTGCATCTGTTGTTAATGAGCTTTGAAAGTTTATTTCAAAGGAGGCATAGTTATTTGCTTAATTAGTTCATCCTGGAACAAGTAAATGTATAAGGATTTAAGATAAAACTTTTGATGGATTGACATGAAGCGAAATATCACCGAGTTTGTTTTGATGTGTTTGGTTTGTCTGGAAGTCTTGATTGAGCATAGAAGACCAGATTAAATGTTATAGTCTCTTCCTGTTTCAGAATGGAAGTGGGAAGATGTTACAAGGGATTCTTGTCATTAGTCGTTCAAGACTTAATGAAAGAAGGATGCAATATGGAGGTTGTTAAGAAACTCATCTAGAGTGTTCTTTTTAATGCATTTAAGCTGACTTAAAGAGTATAGAAGTTAGCTGAGGTGTTCATGTATGAAGTATTTCATCTTCATAAAACTCCAAAGACTATTAGCTCTAATTGAGATGGATGGTTCATGCCAAAGTTTTGAAGGAAGTGACAACAAGCTTTATGGAGTGAACTGAATGTTAGCTTGAGTTTGAGTGATTTCACATACAAGAATTTTGATTTCACGATAAAGAAAATGACTCTTTTTGAGGCTTGGTAAGGCTAGAAGTGTTGGTTGTCAATTTGTTGGAATGACAATACTGACAAGGTTCTTCATGGGCCAGACTTGGCCAAGAGAACAACAGCTGATATCGCACTAACATGTTCAAGGGTGTTAACTGCTCAGAAGCAACAACAGTCGTGTGTTGTTTTAAAGCGAAAGCATGCTCACTTCATTGTAAGGAACGACGTTTTGTGCCAATATCCGCCTTGAAAGGCGTATTCCGCTGGGGAAAGCGAAACAACGTAAATGCTCGCTATGTTGGATCTTTCGAGATACTGGAAAGAACTGGTAAGCTTACTTCATAGTTGGTATTGCCACCTTCAGTGCATTCTATCCGTAATGTCTTCGTGAATAGGAAAAATACCTATGATTAGGCTACTTTGGCCTAAAATTTGAGGTAAAGAAAAGACTTGAGAAATTAGACAGGAAATGCTGAGTCATTTTCCAAAGTCAGTGAACGATGTAAAGAAGAAGTTTGGTAACTAAGCAATGGTTGATTGTGCTTGGTGCAGAAGTAACAGTATGTTTTTTTTAAGGGGGTACAACAAACTTCTGTATAGGTTTGTAGTGGTTGTGCATATGTGCTTGTGCTATCTTTCCATATGATCTAAGTTCTCCTTGGTTTCGAGGACGAAACCATTTTTAAGAGGGTACTAATGTAATAATTGCGGTTTTTATGGATATTTTTGAATTTTTCTCGGATATCCTTTTAACCTCTTTGTCCGTTTTAGCGCTTAATCCAATATTTTTGTTGGAAATTAAATCCTAGAAAATTCTTGGTGATATCCTAAAATCAAAAAGAAATAATTTTATGGATCGTGTGAAATCTAAGATTTTTCAGTGGAAAAAGAATATTTATTGGATAAGCCGTCTTTTTAATTATGTACCGGAAGGAATTTAAAATAAGAAACGGAAGCCTTAAAAATTGAGGGTAGTGTGATAAAATCATGGAAAATTGATTTTATTAGTCTACATAATTTACGGGACGTTTTGTATTTAGTAAGTTGTTCCACCCGAGGTACATAATTATACCGCCTTAACGCGAGTCCCGTTCCAAGACGGGTTCGATTTTAAACCGACCTTTCTATGCTTAATAAGGAAGGAACTAGGAGAAAGAATTCTTCTAAATTCTCCACGCATATCTTCTACCTGGTCAAAGTTGATCAATACATATCAAAAACAAAAGAAGAAAGCAGCGGAAGGAGCGAGACCATGGACGACGGACTTGGGAAGAATTCGAATTCTTATTCACCGCCGGTTATCTTCTCCGTCCCCCATCATCTTCTTCCTCTGGCTCCTCCTTCATCCCCTTCTTCTTCCTCTTGGGTAGGCTGGACGTTGCTGATTTAAACCAGAACCATAAGAGAAATCAGGTGGAACGACAATCAGGAAGAAAGAATTCAAGTCTACACCGCCGGCTAGCTTCTCGCCTCGCCGTACATCGTCACTGGCGTTCGCTAGCTACTCCGACCACCAACCACCACGGGAGCTACCTCCGGGCAATACTCGACCACCCTCGGACTAGGGGATCGAGCCACCATCGAACCTAATGAGCCCTGGGCTCGAGTGAAGGTATATACGATCGAAATTAATTAGCGGGTTAGTTGCGGAGCCACCGTAAGGGACTTTCGGTTCTGCTTTGCTAATTAAATTTATGGTGTTTATAATCTTGACGTTTATACGGTCCCACAGGTTCAAACCGCTCGAGAAACGGACGTCCGGATCTTCAGTTATAGCGAATACAAGTTTTGGATACCGATTGGCAGGTAAAGGACTTCGGATAATTACTCGGGATTCGTTGTTAATCCGTTTGATCCGAGATTTGGTCACCTTTAAGAACTGTTACTAATGAACAATTTTTATTTAGAAAATTGTTTCAAAAGTGAAGCGGATAATTAGTTATAATTCCGCCAAGATGGCTCCTTAAAGCATGATAACTAAGGATTTGTTATATATCGATATTCGGAAATTAAACCATTTATCGATTAGGAGGTTGTGGAATTTGAGTATACAACTAAGAAATGTTTCCGAGAGCTCGTTGTTGAGAAATCTTTTGTTATATTTGACAGAGGGATATATATATATGTATATAGGAGCGTGGCCTAGACAAACTATATGTTCTAGACAGGGGACCACTTTACGTGATAGTTATTTTTTGTTGGCCTAGAGAATTCGTCTTCAAGGTAAGTCTTCTAGACTTACATAGCTTGCGATCATGTTATGTGTTAAACTAGTAAATTGAATATGTGGAACTCTATTTTGCAATATTATTCCATACTATATTTTCATATTGGAAAGCTATTGGAATAGTTCAATAATTTTATTGTGTGTAACTTGATCTCTGCGTGTGTGATTATGGACACGGACAAGTCCGTGAAGAAGAGACCCCGGACATAGTCATGCGGCATGTGAAGATCACCTTCAAAAATTTATTGTTTTGGCGAGTGCTCTAGTAGAGGCTTAGCCGGGGAAAGAAGGGTGATGGGAAAGAAAATGGGCATGAGTTTAGTGTGCGCGCTAGCCGTGTACCATGTTTCGAAGGTAGGTCCGGGTTGCCTGAATTGGAGAATGATTATGGTTTGGATTATGGAGGAATTATTGCTGGTTGTTATGAAATATGTTGCATGAGTATTACATTGTTTAATCTCGTGCTTATTTGTTATTGTGGAATGGAGTGTTGGTTTGGAAATCGATATGCTAGTCTATATAATTATACGACATGTTTTTGTGTGCATATTGGTTTGGTATGTATAGGAATGACTGAGTGCGTTATTTTGATAATCTATGTTTTGTTCTACATGGTTGATTTGCTTGTTTGGCCCATACCAGGATTGTTAGTTAATGTGTTCCACTTTCAACATTTTAGGTAAACATTCTTGTATGGGAAATGTTCCAGGAGATCACTTCTTGGACAATGATGCTCGATCTCGACGTGACGTGTCTTAGTGGGATTTGAGGGCTTGAGTCCATAGTTGCAAGGACAGTGTAGTTAATAGTAATATTGAGTAAATGTTGTAGCCAGTAGGTTGGCTTTAGTGCTAGTAGTCCATTGTATTCACATTGCTTATCGAGTTGTTTTAAAAATGATAAGTTGTATGTTTTCTTAGCTTTTCTTGTTGTGCCTTTGTTGCAAGGTCCAATGTTCGTGAAATTATTGTCAGGCTTGTTTTGGTGGACCCAGGTGTGGTCCACAACCAGGTAACAACCCGGATTATAAGATGGGGTGTTACAAAGAAGAAGGAGAGGAGATGGGAGTAGAGGAGAGGGGAGGGGAGGGGAGGAGAGGAGAGGGGAAATCGTCGGCGGAGGTCGCGAGGCTCGGGAGAAAAAAGAAGCGTAGATGAGAAATGGGGAAGCAGGTTTGTTCGCATTCTTTAAGATCTACATTAGCGACCGCTTGATCGCTATTTTTTTATTTTCTAGATGGATTTTGCAACCACTTGGTCAATAATTATTATTTTTTAATTTTTCCGATGGATTTCGCGACCAATTGGTTTGGCCGCTAATGTTGCTTTTTTAACTAATTGTGGGATGGGGTTAGTACCAGCTTGGTCACTAATTGTGTGATGGGGTTAGCGCCAACTTGGTCAATCCTACCCCGCAAGTGTACGGGATTGGTTGTAATACCAAGGTGTCGAACTTTGGGACTAAGTAGTATTCATTGCAGTCAAATCAGTAGACTAAGTCATAAAAATTAAGAAAATATTGAGGTGTGATTATGACTATCAAAATAATTATGACAAGCAAACAGGTAAAATATGAGAATATCAATGAGAGAAAATCTTCTTATATCAAGGATCCCCCACAACAATAGGTAGACTATAAAAGATGATTGCATAATCTTAATTTTGACTTTGTTTGAAGGAAATTGTCTAATATATCCACTAAATTCTTTCGAATGTTAACAGACGTATCTAGACTCAATTACACATCCACTTTCGTGACTTGCAAATTAAAATCTAGACCTTTAAGCACTTAGAATTTAAGATTAAATTGAATCAACATCCGCTTTAGCGACTTGCTAACTCAACCCAACCTTAAAGTTTCTATGACAATTGTTATTCCACAAGAGAATTCAAAACACTTTCATAATAGAGAAAACTCAGGTTCAAATCCTAGGGTTCCAACAGGGAAAAGTACCTTTCAGTCTCAATTTTCTGTCTAACTACTTATCAAAATTCTTACCTTTCAGTCTCAAACTTTGGCAAGTTCCCATTCACAAAAGTTACTAAGGCATAGAGCATCTAGGATTGAATCAAACAAAGCTTCAAACAATTTATTGTGCAAATTTAAGGATTAGTTTACCTACACATTATTGGGTTCACCCCAATCTTAGAATTTAGGGTTTAGCTAGACATGGAGAGAGAAGAAATCAATTCAATAACGAGAATAAACATATCAGATTGAAGAAACAAACAAACTTGATTCAAATCAAGCCAATTCAAACTCAAATTCAACAAAGTCTTCAATCTCCAACTAGATCTATCCAAACTTGTCTCTCAAGTAGTTGAAATTAGGGTAAAAACTAGAACTCCCAATATAAAAAAAAAGGAAAGTATTTATATTAAGGATAAGATAGGAGAGGCGGCCCAAAGACCCGAGCAAAAAGGAGTGCACGAGCCACGGCGCGCGTCATGCAAATAGGCGCACGACCTTAGCCTTAACATCACACGAGTATGGGAAACGCACGGTCGTGCATTGGTGCCGCACGACCCTGGTCTTGAAGCCGCACGATCTTGGCCGGCGCAAGATGGGATGCACAATCGTGCGCCGGCACGCACGACCCACGTTGAAGGTTCCGCACGACCCTAGGTAGCGCACGGTTCCAACCTTGTAAGCGCACGGTCCTAGCCTTGGCAGCGCACGGACAACACGACCCTTGTCGTTCTCTGAACCGAGGTGCACGATCCGAAGATTTGTCAACACCGCCTTCACGATCGTGCACCTTAGTGCACGACCTTGGCCTTGATCGTGTGGTTCGTTCTTTTCAGCTCTTCAATTGAACTTTTTCGGTCCCGTTCCCTCCTAGATTGAATTCTTGATTCCGCCAAGTCTTCAAACACGTCTAAATAAAGCTCAAACTTCTCTAAACTACCTGAAAAGCATACAAATACGCGTGTAGACATCTATAACGGAAACTAAACTAAAAGTACTAGAAAACACAAGACATATGCAAGAAAACATACTAAACTAAGGTCCTAAATGCATGTCCTAAGATGCTCTAAAATGCAAGTTATTAAAATCCTCCAAAGTTGAACCTTTCTTGTCCTCAAGCAAGAAATAAACTCAGCACCCAGAAGACAATGCAATCCAAGTATCCACCTCAAATGAAGTAAAGCATTAATCAATAAACTTGTAGTTTACATATTAAAATCATTGCACATGCTTTAGAAAATCAAAAAGACCGAGAGAAAGCATCCATTTTATACCTCACTTGGAGAATGTATTTGTCTCTCTCACTCAAGTGTTTAAGGTATAGTGTTTCGCTTAATTCTCAACTAAGACCGCTAAACTACCATATGATTGCATCAGTGTTCTAAATCTCCACCGCTATGGACATTGCATACAACAAAAATCAAGAGGTCTTTTAATGGGTTATAATGTGGCCAAGGTGAGAAGATTAAGGTAGGGAAAATATTTGGCTAAGTGGTGCTAAATCTGGAAAATAGGAATCAAGCTTCATCAACACCAACAAACCTTTTTAGCTCACTTTCCATCCAAACCTTTCAACTATACTTCAACTTCTTTCTCTTTTCTTCTTCTCACACTTCTTTTTTTTCACCCCATTCTTTTCAATGTTTTTGGAACATTTTTTATTCTTCATATGCACACTTTTTCTTTCTCAAGCTCAAACCATTCTTCATTCTTACCCTTCATTCCCTTTACTTCACATTTTTTTCGTTTCAATTCATCCACCAATCTCATTCTTCTTTTCAATTCCCTAACTCACTCAAACTTCACAAAATAAATCCAGCAAAAATTCCTATTCTCTAGAATGGTCAGCCTAATTAGGCTCGGGATTTAATTTTGTGGAGCTCAAAAAGATGGGCTATTAAGGCTAACAAGGGCTTCAAAAAGAAGGAGTAGTATGCATGGTGGATAGGGGAAAAAGTAGGTTAATGAAAAATAATGCCTCTATCAGTTTAATGTCATATGCAAGACTCGTGTAAGTAGCCTCAAAATAGATATCTAAGCGCAAGTTCTAGAGTAGCAAGTCATAGTGAGACACTCAAGAAATATAAGAGAGGACAAATAGTCCTAGAAAGGCTAAAAATATGATCTCACAAGGTTAAACATGTCAAGAACTTCAGCATAATCTCAAATCTCAAAAGATAACATGTGCTCATTCACTTATATGCAAAACATACAAATCCATAATTATGCTAATATATGAAGGTTTCAACAATTCAAGCATGTCATAGGGTTTAGAGTTATGTAAAGAATTGATAAGAGGACAAGGCTAAAAATGCATGATTTTTTTGTATTTTTGACATTTTATTGATTTTTTTATGCAAATACAAGTGGAAAAAAAAACTTAAACATGAAAATGCAACCTAGCATGCAACTATATGCAACCTAACTAACATGAAACTTGTTTCGCTCCCCCAAACTTAAAATCTACATTGTCCCCAATGTAGAGAATACAAGAGAGAAGAAAACACTTACCTTGGGTTGCCTCCTAAACAACGCTTGTTTAAGGTCATTAGCTTCACCTTCCATCTTCTTTTAAGCACTCGGTTCAGGAGGGTCTTTGGTACCCACCCTGACCGGATTTGGATCAACTACAAATGCCTTTTTACTTTGAATTTTCTCGAGTTTTTATGCCAAAGCTCAGCTCCTCCTCCTTGTAAAACTCGAGTCACTATTTATGGCCCAGACCATCTTGTTCCTTTGCTCCCTGGAAACATGTTGGATCTTTCATGGAATAACATCACCCTGTCTCCAATGTTGACCTCAACTTTTGCTCGATCCTTCTTCTTTTTATTTGGATCTCTACCCTTCATGTCTTTAGCACCATCACCAACTATGAGGCTTTTAGCCTCCACAACTTGTTGAGAAGGTTGAGCAACATCAACAAGTAACTCTCATTTCGCCACCCGGTCCTTACTAGTGGTCATACTAAGCTCCAATGGGTTCTTAGAGACCACAGACATCAATGATCCATGAACTTCCCTGTCTATGACATCTATCTTGCAATCATCATCCTCACAAGAAAGTTGTTTAATAGCTTTAGAAAGACTAAATTCAATTTTCTCATCACCTATTATGAAAGAGAGGACCCTCTGCTTAACATCAATCATTGTACCTGCAGTAGCTAAAAAGGGTCTTCCCAAGATGACTGGGACAGGCATATCAACATCAATTTCAAGCACCATAAAATCCACAGGAATAAAATAGGTACATCCTCAATGATTCCTATGGGGCAAACCGATGATCTATCCGCCATATAAAGTGTCATCCCTATAGGTCTAGGTTCTCCTAAACCCAACTCTTTGCAGATAGATAGGGGAATAATACTAACACTAGCTCCTAGATCACATAAAGCATCATTAGTAGTATTACCAAAGACAATAGGGACAGAAAAGTTACCTGGATCTTCAAGTTTTGGAGGGAGCTTGTTTTGGATAAAGGCCCTGCACTCCTTGCTTAGAGACACGGATTGACATTCATCAAGCTTCCTCTTGTTGGATAGGATCTCTTTCAAGAACTTCACATAAGAGGGAATTTGCTTCAAGGCATCCGTGAAAGAAATGTTGATGTAGAGCTTCTTCAACACATCCACAAATTTTCTGAATTGTGGATCCAATTAGGTTTGAGCTCTTCTTTGAGGAAATGGTAGAGGTGGCTTGTATGGTGGTGGAGGAACATATGGAGGCTCCTTCTCATCTTCTTTTGACTCCTTAGGGACATCTTTCTCTTGTAACTCATTCTCCTTCACCTTTTTAGTCATTAGTGGAGTTTCAAGTTCGCTTCCACTCCTTAGAGATATAGCATTTACTTGGCCTTTTGGGTTAGCTTCAGGTTGACCATGCAATTGACCACTGGGTGTTGGAGCATTCAAGCCTTGTTGAGCTAATTGTTGCTCAAACAACATCTGTTGCTTTTTCATCTCTTGCAGCTCTGAGATCACCTCCTGTTGAACGGACTGGCTTGCTTTTTGACCTACCACAAGTTGCTCAAGTAGAAGATCCATTGTTGATTGTTGAGGTTGTGGCACAGGAGGAGCAGTTTGTGGTTGAGGAGCTTTTGGTTGAAATCCAGGTGGTTGTCTTTTTTGTGCTCGACTATTTCCATAGGAGAAGTTTGGGTGATTCCTCCAACCGGGGTTGTAAGTATTCGAGTATGGGTCATTCCTTACGTCCCGTTTGTAGTTATTCATGTAGTTGACTTCTCCTCCTTGTGGCTCACGTTGAGCAGCATACAAATGACAAGTTGATATTGTGTGATCACCTGCTCCACAAATATGACAATTTATCACTGAGCTGGATGGTGTAGGACCAATGGGCTTTCCTACTGTTGCAGTTGTTTCCATCTGCTTCACCTTCTGAGTAAGAAAATCAACATGAGCTCTCAATTGAGTATTGGCATCAACTTCATACATCCCAGAGGCTTTCTTGGAACTAGATGTAGAGCGAACATCAGAATAATTGTGGGAATGCAATGTAGTTCTCTCAATCAAATCCCATGCATCGTTTTTTTGCAGATTAGACAGGCCACCTCCACATGAGGCGTCAATTAGCAGACGAGTTGCACCATCAATTGCATTATAGAAGATATCAAGAAGCGCCACCTTAGATTGCCCATGATGAGGGCACAACACAAGAAGCTCATTGAATCTCTCCCAAGATTCAAAATAAGACTCTCCATCTTTCATCTTGAAGTTGTTGATTTGTTGCCTCATCTCAGAAGTCTTATTAGGTGGGAAGTATTTGTTCAAGAAGGTTGAGGCTAAATCATCCCATGTTTTGATGGAGTTTTGAGGAAGAGTCTTGAATCATGTCTTGGCCTTGTCCCTTAAAGAGAATGAGAAGGCTCTCAGCCTGAGTGTGTCATCTGGGACATCATGGATTTTGACAGTTTCCATGAGCTCAATAAAAGTAGTGCGGTGCGGATGAGGATTTTCAGATGGAAGACCTCGAAATTGATTTTGTTGAACCATGTTGATCAAGGAGGGCTTCAATTCAAAGTAACGAGCTTGCACCTCAGGATAGACAACACCAGAAATAGGCTCATGTTGAGCAGGCCTCATGTATTCAGCTAGAGTTTGTGGGCGTTGTTCTTGCTCTTGGAGCGCTTAGTTTTGGTTCAACACAGCCAATTGATTTGTGGCAGCCGCCAGTTGAGCTTCTATATCAGCGACATAGGCATTATGCAAGCCTGAGCATCTTGATCTTGATCACCCATAGCTTGGATTGCACGTTGCTCTCTTAGTCTTCTACGGAAAGTACGCTCAATTTTCAGAATCAAAATTGTTGAGTGGTTGAACATTCAGGGCTCTTCGCATGAACTAGAGAACAAACATGAAATCACTGACAAAAAAAAAAAATTAAAAAGAAAAACAGACCTAGTCTACCGGGTGTGAGAAACAACCAATACTAACTATAGTCCCCAGCAACGACGCCAAAAACTTGATAGACCAAATCTTACCCCGCAAATGTACGGGATCGGTTATAATACCAAGGTGTTGAACTCTGGGACTAAATAGTACTAATTGCAATTAAATCAGTAGACTTAGTCGTAAAAAATAACAAAATATTGAGGTGTGATTATGACTGTCAAACTAATTATGACAAACAAACATGTGAAATATGAGAATATCAATGAGAGAAAAGCTTCTAAGATTAAGGATCCCCATAACTATGCTTCGGTAGACTATAAAAGATGATTGCACAATCTTAATTTTGACTTTGTTTGAAGGAAATTGTCTAATATATCCACTAAATTCTTTTGAATGTTAACAGACGTATCTAGATTCAATTAAACATCCACTTTCGTGACGTTCAAATTAAAATCTAGACCTTTAAGCACTTAGAATTTAAGATTAAATTGAATCAACATCCGCTTTCGCGACTTGCTAACTCAACCCAACATTAAGGTTTCTATGACAACTGTTATTCCACAAAAGAATTCAAAACACTTTCATAATAGAGAAAACTCAGGTTCAAATCCTAGGGTTCCAACAGGAAAAAATACCTTTCAGTCTCAATTTCCTATTTGACTACTTATCAAAGTTCTTACCTTTCAGTCTCAAACTTTGGCAAGTTCTCATTCACAAAAGTTACTAAGGCATAGAGCATGTAGGATTGAATCAAACAAAGCTTCAAACAATTGATTGTGCAATTTTAAGGATTAGTCTACCTTCATATCATTGGGTTCACCCCAATCTTAGAATTAGGGTTTAGCTAGACATGGAGAGAGAAGAAATCAATTAAATAATGAGAATAAACATACCAAATTCAAGAAACAAACAAACTTGATTCAAATCAAGCCAATTCAAACTCAAATTCAACAAAGTCTTCAATCTCCAACTAGATCTATCCAAACTTGTCTCTCAAGTAGTTGAAATTAGGGTAAAAACTAGAACTCCTAATCTAAAAACAAAGGAAAGTATTTAAACTAAGGATAAGATAGGAGAGGCATCCTAATGACCCGAGCAAAAAGGAGTGCACGAGCCACGGCGCGCATCGTGCGCATAGGCGCACGACCTTAGCCTTCACATCGCACGAGTATGGGAAACGCACGGTCGTGCGTCGGTGCCGCACGACCCTGGTCTTGAAGCCGCATGATCTTGGCCGGCGGAAGAGGGGATGCATGATCGTGCGCCGGCATGCACGACCCACGCCGAAGGTCTCGCAGGACCCTAGGCAGCGCACGGTTCCAGCCTGGTAAGTGCACGGTCCTAGCCTTGGCAGTGCACGGTCGTAGCCTTGGCAACGCACGGTCGTGCGCTAGGCACCGCATGACCCTTGTTGTTCTCTGAAGTGAGGCGCACGATCCGATGATTTGTCAACACCGCCTGCACGACCGTGCACCTTAGTGCACGACCGTGCACCTTAGTGCATGACCTTGGCCTTGATCGTGTGGTTCCTTCTTTTCGGCTCTTCAATTGAACTTTTCTGGTCCTGTTGCCTCCTAGATTGAAGTCTTGATTCCGCCAAGTCTTCATACACGTCCAAATAAAACTCGAACTTCACTACAGTACCTGAAAAGCATACAAATACGCGTGTAGACATCTATAATGAAAACTAAACTCAAAGTACTAGAAAACACAAGACATATGCATGAAAACATACTAAACTAAGGCCTAAATGCATGTCCTAAGATGCTCTAAAATGCAAGTTATCACCAGTCACAAGTAAATTCACTATTTATCGAAATGACTTCTCAATAAAGAGCTTGGGAAAGTAGAACACAGGCCTCGGGTGGTGAGACATGAGAGTAGTGAGTAATTTGGTTAGGCCAATAATCATATTATGGAGATAATACATTTGGAAATTTTTTTATCATATTATTATTTAAAATAAATTAGGAAATAGAATAATTGATTAGGAAGTATTTCAATTACGCTTTAAAAAAAATTTGCGATGCGGAAAATATTCCCATAAAGTGTTTGGATTTAACGACCACTTGGTCATTGAATTCTAAAAAAAATTAAAATTCCCGCTTAAGATTTTAATTCCCACTATTTTGGATTTAGAGACCACTTGGTCTCTAAATTCCAAAAAAAAATTAAAATTCCCGCTTAAGATTTTAATTCCTACCATTTTTTTTTCGCACGACCCTGATGGTTAACTAAGAGCTTACACACGATTGGGAGTCTCTTTTGGGGATTAGCGACCAAGTGGCCGCCATTTAGAGACCACTTGGTCTCTAAATTAATTTTTATTTTAGAAAATATCCCAAAAAATAGAAATTGTGTAAAAATATTTAGATTAAAAATATAAAAATATTTAGATTAAAAATTATTTTTTATTTGATTTAAAAATATTTAGATTAAAAATTAATTATATAAATTGTGTAAAAATATTTAGAATTAATATTTAATGTACCTATAAATTAAAAAATATAAAAATTATTTAGTAATTTGATTTAAAAATATTTAGATTAATATTTAATAATTTTATTTACACATGTCTTATGAGGTTGCAGAAATTTAATGACTTGTGAAATACAAAAATTTATTTAGCTTAATATGGCGGAAAAAATAACTTAAATAAATTATCATAAAAAATATTTAGTATTAATTTTTAATGTTCCTTTAGTTTATTTTATTTTTGGATATAATCTTTTCAATTTCCTTATATTAATTTTTTTTTATATTATCCTAAAATAATATCAACATATATAAATTGTTAAAAATACGGTAAAATCCAAGGTAGCTTAATGTGGGAACAACACGTATGAATAATCTTAGGTTACACAACGTAGTGGCATTATTCCTTGCATCTTATAAATATATATATATATATATTTAGTATTTACATTACATATATTACAATAGTATTATTAATAGAAGTACATTTGGAAATATTATAATATGAATTGAATCATCCTGTTGCACAAAAATTGTCAAAAAACCTAAAAGTATAAATTGATATAAAAATCTATGTGATGACTATATTTGTAAGTTATATTAATTATACATACTCTTGCATGAAAAATAAGAAAGTAAGAGCATGACTTCATACATTTCATTAAAAAATTATAATAAAAAATCATGTAATATTTATAAACTGATACGCTATAAATATGGCCTAGGAGTTATTGTTACTAATTAATTAATTAGTGTAATTTTTAAATAGAGTTTTATAAACTCATTCTCGAGTTTTCTTTACGGTTCTTTCCCGGGACGCTTTTATTGAACTGTTAGGGCTTAGTATAAATACTCTCATATTGTTATGTTTTTGGAAATCAATCAATAACAAGAAAGTATTCATTTTGCCCTAGTTTTACTTTGTTCTCTCTTAGTTCCTAGTTCTCTCGAACGCGTCTACCGTCGCATATATCGAGTCGTCTCCCACCTCGGGATCGATTCAAGCCTTGACCAACAAGGTTCCGGTACGAATCCACACCGGGTCCGTATCAAATGGTGCTTTCATCCCGGAACTCTTCGTGCCATGAATAAGGAGGAAAGGGTTTCGGAAGTTGTTGCTCTACGGGATCTCCGAGAACTCCTCCAAACTATTATGTATGTAAAGATCCATGCCCAATTCTATCGGGTTCCTCGTGCCGTCTTGGAGCAAATGTTCTCAAGCGTCGGAACTATCAAAGATATAATACCGTTGGATGACGAAACTGAATTCCACTCAAGTATCTGTTTTCAAAGTCGTGCTTCAACCCTTGAGGCGTTCAATCACTTCAATGGACGATACATCTATTTGATCGCCTCTCACGGTGTGCGAGGGTCTAGAGATACAATTTATAACCCGACCCCGTTGTAGTACGTGGTGGGTGTCGAACACTCGGGAAGTCTACTCGATCGATGTGCCTAGATACTAGGAAGCTAGAAAGGAGAGCATAAAACGAAGGAAAACAAAGAAAACAGTCGGGACCGACACAGAGGTCACGTCGGGCCCGATGTTGACGACAAGAGGAAGTCGGGACCGACGTAGGGTAAGTCGGGCCCGAGGTAGCTGGGTTTGTCGAACTTCAAAGATTAAAAGTAGATCTTGGGCTTTTGGGTTCCTTCTCTAGTAGATTAAGACTTATCCACCCCAATTCAAGCAATGAGTGATGATCGGACTAGGATCGAGTGCTTTCGCCCTCGTTCCAACCACTTCTACACATCGATCATTGGGGAAATCCCCTTCGAAGCAAGGTCTTGAGATTGACACATGTTCACTTTCGCTACTTTGCCAATCTCAAGCCTTGATTCCCGACTTTCGCAAGGAATTGTAGCTCTATGTAGAGTGGGTTCCTTAGATCAAACACTCAAGGCTATGGAATTGGGGTTTCTAGCCTAAACCTAGCTAGGGTTTTCCCCCATAACCCAAGATCAAGGAGATCTACTCCATGTGGCAAACAAAGAAAGCAAACAAATCAAAAGGGAAAGCAATCAACATCATCAATCTCAAAACAAAGCAAAGTTTCATTCGAAATCAAAAGCAATCCACAAATTTTAATCCAAAAGTTTCCAAATCCACAAGATCAAAACAAAACAAAGCTAATCTATCAAACAAACCTATCAAATCTCCCTCTCCTTGGCCGATTCTCTCTCTCTTCCTCCTCCTCTCCTTCCTCCTTGCTCTCCAAGTATCCTCTTGGTTCCCTTGGAACCCCCCTCTTGTGTGGGAGAACCCCCTTTTTGGAACCCCCCTTTTTGTGAGAGAGTGGGGGGAAGAACGCTCTCTTAGAAGACAAGAGGGCCTTTTATGGATTAGATGAGGGGCAAAAGTGGAAATCCACAAATTCGTGCCTTGGAGCCCAAGTAGTTCGGTGACCGACTTGGACCGACACGGAGGACCTCGGGCCCGAGTTACTGTGCATGTCGGTCCGAGGTTGAAACTTCAAGTCGGGCCCGAGGTTGGTTGCAACTCGGTCCGAACCTCGTTCCACCTTCTTCTTGTTGGCTTTCCTCTTGTTCTTCTTCATGGCTTGCTCCTCTCTTTCCTCCTTTGCTCGGGCCTCGCTCCATGTCTCGACCCTCCTTCAAATCGATCCTTTATTCATGCCATATTACCTACAAAACACATAAAATGTGCGTAGTCTCCGAATCTCATAGAAATACGGGAACTAAGCTAAAAAGGAACAAAACGCACAAGAAAAGGGGAAAAAGAAACATATTTACAAAGGAAATCACATATGAAAACACCACCAAATAGAGAGACATCAAAATACCCCATACTTAAACTTGCTTGTCCTCAAGCAATAACAATGTACGCAAGACCGAAACATAATCTTCAAGTAAAGCCTCGTATGAAAACTCATTTTAAGCACAAGTGATCGATATTCAAGCAAGATTACATCATCACACATGATTAAGTGTTCCAAGGAATAAAGTCAATGCAACTAAGCCTCACTTTAGGGATATGTGAATGTGTATCACTCATCATGTGTTTGGGTTTAGCAATGAACACTCAAGCTCAAAAATCATGCAAGTAAGGACTTTACTATTGAAGCTAATATCACCAATTCCTCCACCTAGAGATGCCTAATGCAAAGTACACAAAGAATTTCGAACTTGGCTCAATGGAGGTCCTCAAAGAGGTTCCATTCGGCCGGGTTGTAATGGGGCTTTTGGTATTTTTCAAGGTGGGAATTATTTGGTCTCGTGGTGCTTACAATGGGGATTGAACAACCTAAACTCTCACCAACTTCACCAAAATTCCACAATTACTTTCACACTCACCCAAAAGACTTAACATTTTCCTTTCAACCCAAAATTTCACTTAACATTCCACTTCATCTTTGCTCTTATGCTTTTTTGTTGGATTTTTCAACACTTTCTACATTTGGACCGACTTTCTTATGACATCGGGCCCGATGTTGCTTGTAACTCGGTCGACCCTTTTCTTCACTTAAGCTCTTTGCTTTATTCCACCTTACATTTCCAACATTTTCTTTCTTCCTTTTCTTTCTTTTTTTTTTCATTTTTGTACAACAAAGATGCACTACCCACATGATTCATAACACCATTCTTTGCCCTTAAACCCAAGAGAATCTCAACTCTTCAAATACAATCCCAACCTCTCTTCTAAAGTCCAATCCCATAAGGGTCAAGTCATATAAGGCTAGGAATAATATTTTTGAGGAGTTTCAAACAAAGGCTTAGGCTAGAACGGGGCTACAAACAAAGGATTATCTTCATGGTAGGATATGGAACATTTATGTGACTAAAAGAACAAAGTTCAAAATCAATGTGACCATGCTAGGACAATTCTCATGACGGTCTTGGAAAATAGATAAACACCGCAATAGCAAGTTTTACTAAGCATGAATGAGCTAATCACACAAGAAAAATGAGGGATATGCAAATATGAACAAGCATCCCTAAAATGGCCAAAAATCAATCTCACAAGGGTCACTCATACTTAGTTGCATAAGAACTCATCCTAGAACTCACATGTTCAATAAAACAAGCAGATATCATGATCACATCAAAAGCAACATCATTTAAGAGGCTAAACTATCCAAAAATATGCAAAGGAATTTACATGCTCACATCATCATTAGCTTACATTTGGCAATCTAAGATGGGAATTTCTAGTCCAAAACCTACAAAACACAAAATCTTTTTGTTGTTTTCAACACAATTTTTTCAATTTTTATGGATTTTTTTGCAAAAAATTCTCTAAAACCAAAAACTCATCCATTCAAGACCAAATTAATCATTCATGTTTTTCATCAAATCACAAACCAAGAAGCAAACATCCCAAACACAAACTAGAAACACAAACTAAATATCCTCAAAATAATAAACAAACATAAACAAGTGAAATCATGAACACACTTACCCCCACCCCATACTTAAAATTTTGATGTCCCCATCAAAACTTAAAAGCAAGAGAGAAGAGTATGAAAAGCTCACAATTTCTTATTCTTCAATGGCATGTATAGGATCAATCGAAGGGGTTGTCACGTCTACATCCTCTTTGGAGCCTTGCTTGCCGCTCCCTCTCGTACACTTGTTCTTGGTAGAAGTCTTGTGGTGGTGGTTGAAGTTGAGGCTCCGGGCGTGTCCATTGGTCCTCACGGGAAGGGAAGTTCCCGCTCATCCACGTGTTGTAGCTATCTTGGACCCGCCACCTTTGGTCTTCCACCTCCCTAAGCTCCTCTACCTCTCGTCTAGTGTAGCCGAGGGCCCGGTTCATCTCTTGTTGGCTAGCTTGGAAAGAGCTTTGTTGTTGAAGCATTTGTTGTTGTTGTTGGTACATTTGTTGTTGATGTTGGTACATTTGTTTTTGTTGGAGATTCACTTGATGGACCTCTTGGAGAACATTTTCTTGTTGAAGTTGGAGATGAGCCATTTGGTTGGCCAAGAAGGACATGTCCACGGTTTGTTGTTGCTCGGGAAACACCATTCCCGGACCGTACCATTGGGCATAGCCTTCATAACCGCCACCTTGGAATTGCTCTCGCCTTGCACCGCTCCCTTCTCCTCGTTCATAATGCCTCGGGACCTCACCACCATGGAATGAAGTGGACCGACGTTGAGGGAAGTCGGGCCCGATTTGGTGTGTACTTCGGTCCGCCAGTGTTGGAGCATGGTGCATGGCTCGGAGGTCGGCCATCAAGCCTTGGAGGCGCTCATCTTCTTCACTTTGCCCTTGATCGACATCCATGTCCTCCCCACGAGGTGCAAACACGAAGTTGTCTTGGTCGGAATCCGGTGTAGATGGAGGGGAAGTAAACCGAATGTGTTGAGATTGTTGTCGCCGCTCTTCTCTTGCACCTTCGGGGTCACCAAATGAGTGTGGCTTGCCGGTCCACACTTGGTACCAATTTTGATACCGAGAAAGGTCATAGAGGTTGTGCACTAACCGGATCGACACACCATCATAGTTTGAGTGAGGGGCCAAGGAAATCATGTAGAGCTTCTCCTTGATGATGTTGGCCTTCTTGAAATACTTCATGTTCATGAACTCAACACTATTCGGAGCCGGCGAATACTTGTCAAGATCAACTCCTAGACGCATGGCGAGCCTCGCTATCATCCCACCGAAGTAGATCCAAGAGGAACTTTGGAAGTCCCGCACCATCTTGACCCACTCCCATGCAAGGTTCATGGGCTTCTCGGTGTTGAAGAGCATCTCATGGAGCAACATGATCTCCTCCTTCATCGGCTTGCTCAACTCATGACGAGCATAGATTGCACACCCCAAGACTCGCACCATGACCCGAAAAAGAGGGCTAGCAATCTCGGTTGTGGAGGCGCCCTTTCTCATCTCGCTCTTCCCAGCCACATGACGCCACACTTGGTTCACCTTCTCATTGTCGACGCCGGTCTCTTCTCTTGGGCATGGAAACCCGAAGTAGGTAGCCAAGTCCCTAAGAGAGAGATTGTGGTCCTCATTGCCCAATTGGAAAGTGATCGCCCCTTCCTCATCCTCCACATTATCATAAGTGCATTCAAAAGTGGCCATGAATTCCGAGGTGAGGGCGGGATAGTGGGTGTTGTCCCACCTTAGCATTCCATTGAGACCGATATGGGAGTAGCACCTTGGAAGAGCTTGATCCATGTCCATCTTCCTCACGGCGTCCCAATCAAGCCACCTTGTGTGATGCTCAAGCGCCATATACCTTGCATAACTCTCAACTTGCTCATCATCCTCCAAGTAGACATCATCCAACTTTGGCCCTTTCCTTGACTTCTTGGACTTCTTCCTCGGCCTTTCCGCATGAGATGATGAAGCTCTAGTCTCCATGGTACCTACACACATCCAACCAAACAAAAGGGTCCAAGATAAACTCCATACAACTCAACAAAAGCACTCATCAACACACAACAACACATCAACACAAGGGAACTTCATACTTAGTCTCTAAACACACATGCATCACAATCCAACATGAATCATCATGGATATCTTGTAACTATGGCTAAGCAAATGATCATACTACATCATGATTAGGCTATAGCCAACAATGAAACACATGAATCCACATGATATCACAAGAAGAGGGCAAAAACAACATGGATCGACTTCCAACCTATGTCGGGCCCGACTTACTCAACTTCGGTCCGACTTGTTGGACCGACTTCCACAACTCGGGCCCGACTCTCCTGGGCACTTCGATCTCGACCTAATTCATGCTTCGACTTCTAGCCTTAAATCAACCCAAATCACTCTATCATGCACTTAAATTTCAAATTCAACCATCAAACATCCCTAATCGAAGTTCTAAATGGATCTAAGCATGCATAAACAACTTTAAAGCTCAATTTCACAAATCATGCAAATCCACCATTGATGCTCAAGCTCAAGCTCTCAATCAAACATGGCATTACTCAATCTACGCAATGAAAGCACAAAATTTTCAAAGAAATAAGTAGAGATCGAGTAACACATACCGGATTCGAAGAGTATTGAACTTTTAAACAAATAAGCAACTTAGAACTCAAATTTTCTCAATCTAGATCGAGATGGGGGATGAAGAACGAGATTGAACTCGAAATTTCTATTTGGAATCGGGTTAGGGAGGTCTTTTTATGGTTGGATCGAGATGAAGAAAGGAGGATGTGTGGATCGAGTATGGAAGGGGAGGGGGGCGGCCGACTTTGAGAATTTTTTAGGGAGAGGGGTTGTATTTTGGGAATGGTGGTTGATATGAAGATGATAGGTAGGTGGGGGATAGTATTTAATGGGGAAAAGGACAAATTATGTCAAGGGCAAAATCGGCATTCCAACTAGTCAAATCGAGTTGGACCGACTTCATGGACCGACGTCCCTATGTCGGGCCCGACTTACCTGGGCTCGATGTGGGAGTATTCGGGTCACCAATTTTACTCCATCCTCTTGCAACTTCTTTCCCATATTTCCATTTAAATATTTCACCTCAAATCCTACACAACTTTGAAGAATGCACGACACCATAAATCCACAAAACACTAGATAGAGATTGGTTAGGGAAAAGCTAGGCTAAACTAAGAAAAATCAAACTAAAATTACGAAAGAAAGCTACTAGCTCGGGTTGCCTCCCGAGAAGCGCTCGTTTAGAGTCACTAGCTTGACTTCCTAACCTCAACCTTATGGCGGGTGAAACACGGTGAATTGCTCGCCATTGTTATGCCCATTCCCATTGCCTTCATACCCATAAAACCACCAACGATGGTCTATATAGGCATGGCTATCCGGTTTCGGGCCTCTCTCATCATACTCCTCCAACGGATGAGATTTCTTCTCCTTACTTGCTCCATCATGTTCCTCTTTTCCTACACCAAAGTTATCCAAAGAATTCCTAGGAGATTCTACCAATTCATCTTTCAAGTCACTAAGGCAAATGTAGGAGTCTCTTAAGTCATCTTTCAAATCACTTAAACAAATGTAGGAATCAAAAGTTTGGGAAGAATTGTGATCATCACCAACACTAACAGGATATAAGTAAGGATACTCTTCATTTCTCCTTGGGCTAGCATTGATCCTTGACTCATCTTGATCCTCAATTTGCTCCAACAACTCCCTTACTTGTATTTGTTTATTGAACCCTTCATCACTTCTCAACACAACGACCTCTCTAGCAACTTCCACTTCTTCACCTTTTCTCTTAGCACTCTCTTCAAGTTTGAGGATAGCCAAGGCGTCCGGCTCATTCAAGGCCTTGTTGAAGTGAAAATCGACCTTTTCTTCACCAATCCCAAAGGAAACCTTGCCGTTTTTGACATCAAACCTTGCCCCCGCCGTAGCTAAGAATGGTCTTCCTAAGATTATTGGGACCAAGGGATCCTCATGCATGTCCAAGATCACGAAATCATCGGGGACAAAATACTTTCCAACTCGCACCGGAACGTCATCCAATATTCCCTTAGCCTTGATGATGGAACCGTCGGCCATAGTTAGGGACATATCGGCCGGCTCCATTTCACCCAAATTTGCTCTTCTCCAAATGCTAGCGGGCATCACCGAAACACTTGCCCCAAGGTCACATAAGGCTTGGAAATTTTGAGACCCCACACCAATGGTTATAGCAAAACGACCGGGATCTCCTAGCTTTTGCGGTAAATCCAAGGTCTTGACCTCATCTTGCATTTCAACTATGGACCTCTTCTTGCTCAAAATCTCCTTTAAAAACTTGGCATAAGATGGCATCTCACTCAATGCATCGGTGAACGGGATAGAGATGTTCAAGCCTTGCAAGAGTTTGAGAAACCTCTTGAACTTGTTCTCAACAACATCTTTCGGCTTCTTTGAGGGGTATGGAAGAATCGTTGCACCTTGAATCTTGCTTGGACCAACTTCCTTGGACTTCCCTACTTCACTTGCAACATTTCCTGGTTGGACAGACTTGGGCACCATGTCGGGCCCGATGTTGTGACTCTCGGTCCGAGGCAGAGGAGTTGGATCGAGGTCTGTGTACGTCGGTCCCGAGTTGCTCTCGACCTCGGTCCGTGGTGAAGGAGTCGATCTTCTTGCTGGGTCGACTTCGGGGAATGTCGGACCCGACTTGCTGGGTAAGTTGGTCCGACTCTCTTCATTCTTCTTAGGCACGTGTGGCTCGGGTAGGTTTCGGCCACTTCTCAATCCAATTGCCCGGACTTCATTTTGATTGTTTTGAGCTCGAGGATTCTCCTCGGGTCAGCCCGGAAGTCTTCCATTCTCTCTCGGGGCTTGAGTTGCAATTTGAGCAAATTGATTGTCGACTTGCCTCCTCCATGCACCAAACTCATTGAATCGGGTCCTCATCTCCTTGAACCCATCTCTCATCTCTTGAGCAAATGTTTGTAACTCATTGAATCCCGGTGGTCTATATGGTGGTGGTGGCGCCCTTGGCTCGTTTTGGTTGAAGTTGTTGTTGTAGCCTTGAGCTTGACCGTTGTTCCACCGGCCATTGCCACCATTGTTGAAATTGCCTCTTCCACCGAAATTTCCTCGAACATAGTTTGCCTCCTCAATTCGCTCGGCCAAGCGTACTTGGCTCTCATTCGGACAAACTTGTGTAGCATGTGCAAAGGATCCACACTCCTCACAAGCTCTAGCATTTTTCTTGTAGTAGTGGACTTGCCTCTTAAGCTTGCTCACTTCACCTTCAAGGAATTGGAGCTTCACATCCCTATCAATGTCTTCTCCCTTTGGATCATATAACTTCCTTGCACCTTCACCTTGAACTTTCACCTCCTTGATAGCTTGACTCACCCCATACATGGCCTCATAATCGGATAACTTGTCAAGTAGCTCCCAAGCTTGGTCCGGTGTCAAGTCTATGAACCCACAATCGGTGTGGAGATTGAGCTTGTCCTTTGTTACCGGACTGATGCCTTGGAAAAAGATGTATTGAAGTACATATGGTTGTTGGCCATGAGTATGACATTGGCGCAACATCTCCTTGAAACGGTCCCATGCTTCGAAGAGGGGCTCAATCGGACCTTGTTGAAAGCTTGCAATCTTCCTTCTTAACTCGGTTGTCTTTGAGGGCGGGAAGAACTTCATCAAGAAAGCGTCATAGAGTGTCTTCCAAGTTGTGATTGACCTAGGAGCTTGGCTCTCGAGCCAATGTGTGGCCTTGCCCCCAAGTGACCATTTGAACGCCTTTAGAAGCACATACTCCAATGTCTCCTCGTCGGTGGAGATCGTCTCACACATATCCACAAATCGTTTAACATGCTCTATGGGACACTCATGTGGACGGCCCTCGAATTGATCACGCTTGATGAGGGAGATGAATTGCGTCTTGATCTCAAAATTCTTGGCAACCTCGGGAAGCACAATAGCCGGCTCGGGTACTCTCAACTCCGGATGCATGTATTGGCGTGCATTCCGGGGTAGAGCGTTGAGTTGAGCCTCGGCTCTCATCCGTTGCTCCCGTTCTCTTCTTGCCACCTCCTCTTGATTGTCCCTCTCAAGTTGCAATCTAGCCATTTCGGCCCTAAGTTGAGCCAACTCTTCATCAACATGGAGAGCTTGATTCTCCATCCTTTTCCTTCTTCGGGCTTCTTTGAGAATACTTTCCGGATCACTCACAAACTCAAGCTCAAGTGTTCCTCGGGAGGAACGAGCTAGCATACACCTATGAAACAAAAACACAAACCAAAACAAATCAAAAACAAACAAAGGGTTTGGGCTATTCCCTTACCCAAATCACTACCAAAACACAAAAAAACTCACCAAATTGGCACCCAATGCACTTAGACTTCCCCGGCAACGACGCCAATCTTTTGATCGCCTCTCACGGTGTGCGAGGGTCTAGAGATACAATTTATAACCCGACCCCGTTGTAGTACATGGTGGGTGTCGAACACTCGGGAAGTCTACTCGATCGATGTGCCTAGATACTAGGAAGCTAGAAAGGAGAGCATAAAACGAAGGAAAACAAAGAAAACAGTCGGGACCGACACAGAGGTCACGTCGGGCCCGATGTTGGCGACAAGAGGAAGTCGGGACCGACGTAGGGTAAGTCGGGCCCGAGGTAGCTGGGTTTGTCGAACTTCAAAGATTAAAAGTAGATCTTGGGCTTTTGGGTTCCTTCTCTAGTAGATTAAGGCTTATCCACCCCAATTCAAGCAATGAGTGATGATCGGACTAGGATCGAGTGCTTTCGCCCTCGTTCCAACCACTTCTACACATCGATCATTGGGGAAATCCCCTTCGAAACAAGGTCTTGAGATTGACACATGTTCACTTTCGCTACTTTGCCAATCTCAAGCCTTGATTCCCGACTTTCGCAAGGAATTGTAGCTCTATGTAGAGTGGGTTCCTTAGATCAAACACTCAAGGCTATGGAATTGGGGTTTCTAGCCTAAACCTAGCTAGGGTTTTCCCCCATAACCCAAGATCAAGGAGATTTACTCCATGTGGCAAACAAAGAAAGCAAACAAATCAAAAGGGAAAGCAATCAACATCATCAATCTCAAAACAAAGCAAAGTTTCATTCGAAATCAAAAGCAATCCACAAATTCTAATCCAAAAGTTTCCAAATCCACAAGATCAAAACAAAACAAAGCTAATCTATCAAACAAACCTATCAAATCTCCCTCTCCTTGGCCGATTCTCTCTCTCTCTTCCTCCTCCTCTCCTTCCTCCTTGCTCTCCAAGTATCCTCTTGGTTCCCTTGGAACCCCCCTCTTGTGTGGGAGAACCCCCTTTTTGGAACCCCCCTTTTTGTGAGAGAGTGGGGGGAAGAACGCTCTCTTAGAAGACAAGAGGGCCTTTTATGGATTAGATGAGGGGCAAAAGTGGAAATCCACAAATTCGTGCCTTGGAGCCCAAGTAGTTCGGTGACCGACTTGGACCGACACGGAGGACCTCGGGCCCGAGTTACTGTGCATGTCGGTCCGAGGTTGAAACTTCAAGTCGGGCCCGAGGTTGGTTGCAACTCGGTCCGAACCTCGTTCCACCTTCTTCTTGTTGGCTTTCCTCTTGTTCTTCTTCATGGCTTGCTGCTCTCTTTCCTCCTTTGCTCGGGGCTCGCTCCATGTCTCGACCCTCCTTCAAATCGATCCTTGATTCATGCCATATTACCTACAAAACACATAAAATGTGCGTAGTCTCCGAATCTCATAGAAATACGGGAACTAAGCTAAAAAGGAACAAAACGCACAAGAAAAGGGGAAAAAGAAACATATTTACACAGGAAATCACATATGAAAACACCACCAAATAGAGAGACATCACTATGCGGGATATTGTCGAATTGAGTTGTTCTTTGATGATCGAATTAGTAGCATATCAAGCGAGATTGACACTCTGATTCAAGAGGTGAGCGATTACCGAGATCGTGATACAATTGGCGACCAACAAAAGGGTACCAACGAGGTTGAGTCAAATTGTGCAGTGTCCAACAGGTCTCTTTAGACGATGAACGTGATTGAGGATCACACGAGGGCACTCTTTGGTCAATCGACAAGGAAATTGGCGAATTTGACTGTCGTGGGTGACGCTTGGGACTTTGAAATTAACAAGCACATGACGGACACTGAGAAACCTCGCACCAGTTTGAAGGTAATTTCTGAATATGTAGAATCCTTGCCTGCCCAGCCGCGCCTGCCGCTTGAGCACCCTCAGCCGCCGCCTGCACACCCGTGCCCGCTACTTGCACAATCGCGCCCACAACTTACACACCAGCGCTCGCCAGAAATCGTGAGCAGTTTGCCTTCAAAGGATCCTTCATCAGTTTCAACAAATGCGAGTTCAAATCCGGTTTTGATCGATCAGCTGGTAGAAAGCAATGACAAGAGTTCTACTAAGAACTTGAAGGAAGCGAATCAGTTTGATTTTTTTGCTCGAGCTTGTGATGAGTTTGATGTGTTTGTTGGCTCGCTTTCTGATGTATTTTCGATCGATTATGAGTTCAGGGGCGATACTTCTTCCTTCACTCTTGAACTGTCATTATTTGGATGGCAACCCAAATTCTTGAAGGAAGGTGTGGTAATGGCTGATAAACGTTTGACACACGTACCCTCGATCCAAGCAAACACCATTGTTGGGCCTTTCTCCGGTGCGTTTTTGATAGAGTTCATTCCATCTAGTGATGGGCATTCGACTTTTTATGCTTACACTAGTGGTACATATCATGAATTCTCTAAACAAGTGGTTGGTTTTGAGGGAATGTCAATGGGTTACTTGGGTATTCCTAGTGCATACCAATTGCTTGAGGATTTGTCTCTTAACAGCTACAGGCCGTATCGAAGCAGATGGGACCCAGGTGCTCGATCGGTTGTAATTGGTTCAACGACAGACTATGTGATCAATAGAGGTGATCAAAATAAAATTTCCAGGCCTGAGCTTACTTTAGTTGATAGTGTTGCAATGAAAAACCTCGATGCTAATCATCTGAAGGAATGGGAGCCTTATTTGGACCTGCTGGTTGCTGATGTTCTTAAGCTAGTAATTGAGATTAGAAAGCATTTATTTGAGTTCATGATTAATGCTAACGCCTTCATGTTGTTTGCTGATATTCCTCTTCTGGGTTTAGCTTATGGCAATGCTAAGAAGGGTATGTACTATAAGGAAGTACTGGATGGTGATTTACATATTTTTCCTAGTAAAGCTCAGTGGAGGACAATTGAGACAAAAAGGGTGGTTTTTCTTCCAAGCATTTCCCATACTGTAACCGAGACTTGGTTAGCTCTTATCATTGATAAGTTATTGATACGTCGGATTCTGTACATCGTAATTATGTATTTTTATTAGGATTTCTGAGTGTTTTAGGCTAGGTTAGGGCGTTTAATTGTAATATCAGAAAAGCCTATAGATGGAGACTTTGAAGACAGAAGTCCTAAGTTCGAGCTGAAGACCCGCTTTACAGCGGTTACTAAGGAATACAAGTTTGACGAAGTTACGAAGACTGAGACCCGCGCCCTCGGGTATGGAGCCGAGACCGCAGGTGAAGTGAAGATCCGAGAGGTTCGAAGAAAGCAGGACCCGCGACCGCGGGACGAGATCAGAGACCGCGGGTGATGCTGATTCCGCGGACGTCGAGAGTAACTAGAGCCATGCTCGCGGGTGGCTATTTTTCCAGCGGACAACTCAGTTTTATTTTATCTTTTCTTTTATTATATCTTTAGGTTATTTTGGATATTGTTTCTAGTATTTAAGCCTAGTTTCGTACTCATTTTGGGATACTTCTATCTAGATTTTATTTCAGCTTAACGTAGTTTTATTTCTATTATGGAGAACTAATCTTCCTTGGAGTTTGTTCTGTCAAGGAAGCCTTTTTATTGAATTCGTGAGATTCTGGTAACTTTTCTATCCTTTAGTTAATATCAAAACTCTTGTTTTTAATTATATGATCCATGTTTGATTTTATGAGCCTGATCAACTTGTTTGATTGACTTAGATCTACTGTTTGGATTAGGTTTGATTGTTGTCTATGCAATCTTATTTATCCTTGAAACAACTCTTTTCCAGGACCGTGGACTGGAATTGAGAAAGAGTGTTTGATTGTTATTTTATGCATGAGACTCGTAGCTTGAATGCATGATTTGATATCCTATTATCTTTAATACTTTGCATAATTTGAATTCAGCGTCCTTGTTCATATCATAGTTTCACTTGGACCGTGGACAAGCGGAAATCTTTTATAAGGATTGGAATGAACCTAGGAAATATAGAAAAGTGGATGAATCAATGATCGAATGATTAAAAAGGTGGAATTGATTGAATGAACTCTGCTTTCCTTTAATTGAATTGAAACCTAATACTGTTTGCTTCCTTAAATCCCAAAACCCTTACTTTTGTTCTTTGGTGATTGTTCAGAATACTGATTCTCTTGGGTTTAATCCCTTACTTGCATGCTATACTTGGTTTGTAATTTAGGGTAATTTATTTTTTATCTTGGCACAACGACTTTAATCGAGTCAAATTTTGGCGTCGTTGCTGGGGAATCAGTATTACTTTTCTGATAAATCGGCGTTTCTGACGAATCCGCGCTCGCGGCTCAAAGCCCGTGCCCGCGGCCGGACCCGCGCTCGCAACTCAAAGCCCACGCCCGTGGCCGGACCCGCGCCCGCGGTTTAGCACCCGCGGTTCAGTTCGTCCCAGAAATCCTAAAGCTGGTAAGAACCTCTTATGGTTCTTACCCGTTCTACTGATAATTCTTCTGTTGTTCCGTTTCGTCCAGAAATTAACAAGACTTTAAGAGAGTTGAGACGTCAAGTCCAAGATTCAGTGTTAGGCATTCAGTTTGATCCAGTGTCATCTTCTTCTTCTTCCTCATCTGATTCAGAGGTTGAAGAACAACTAGTAACAATGGCAGATCGTACTATTAGGCAACTGACTGCGCCTAATCTACAGCAACAACAACTTGGTCTTCAATTTCCCGCACTAGGGGAAGGTGTGAAATTTGAGCTTAAGTCCGGTCTTCTTCATTATTTACCTAAGTTCCATGGATTGAGTGGGGAGGATCCGAATAAACACCTTACAGAGTTCCATTCTGTCTGTTTGGGAATGAAGTCGGTTGATGTGACTGAAGATCAGCTGATGTTGAGAGCTTTCCAATTTTCTTTAGCTGACTCGGCTAAGGAATGGCTTCTATACTTAGCACCTGAGACGATTACTACATGGGTCAGATGAAAGGTGTTTTTCTAGAGAAATATTTCCCTGCGGTCAAGCAAACATCAATCAAGAAGCAGCTAAGCAGTTTAGAGCAGGGTGATGATGAGAATCTGTACGAATACTATGAGCGCTACAAGAGGCTCATAGCCAACTATCCCAATCATGGCTATTCTGAAAAAGATCTGATTTGCTATATCATTGAAGGGCTTTGTGATGCTGATAAGCGCTTGATGAATGCGTCATGTGGAGGTTCTTATGAGAATCTCACTCCGAGGCAAGCGTTTGAAAAGTTGGAGACTCTAGCTGAACAATGCAGGAGTCGGAGAAAGAGGTCCAACAGTAGGTCAATTAACTCTGTGAATGATTCCCTGAATGCTGAAGTAAGGGAGTTAAAGGCTATGATGAAGCAACTGTTGGTGGGTAATGGAGCTTCAAGTACAAGGGCTTGTGGAATCTGTGGTGAGACGAGCCATCCTTCTGATGCATTCCCTATTATGCAAGAGCCAGCAACTGATGTCAATGTTATTGGGAACTATGATGCAAGGCCCCGGAATGACCCATACTCAAACACATACAATCCGGGGTGGGCGAACCATCCTAACTTTAGATGGAATCAACAACCTCAACAACCTTTTCCACAACAAGGAGGTCAGCCAACTATGTTCCCATGCCTTATTATGTGCCAAGGCCCCAAGTTCCTCATGAAAATCCCGCCATTATCAATCAACTCATGAAGGAAAATCAAGAAACCAAGGTTGCAGTGAAAAGTCTTGAAAATCAATTGAGCCAGATTGCAACCAACCTTAGTCGCTTAGAAGCCAGAGACTTGTAGAAACTTCCATCTCAGACTATAAACCCGAGAGAGAATGTGAGTGTCGTCACGTTGAGGAGTGGGAAAGAGCTGAATATCAAAGTCCCAGCCAGCGGAAACCAACCGAGCTCGCAGGAGCACATCCCCGATCGCGGTACAAAAAACGAGGTTGAATCTGAGAGTCAGCCAGAACCCGCGACCGCGGAGTCAAACCGAGATCGCGGTCAAACCGCGCCCGCGGGACCCCTCCCGCGCTCACGGGTCCTTCCTCCGACAAATTCAGATACTTACATTCAGCCTTCGTTTCCTCCCATGGCTTCACAAAAGCCTATTCCACCATTTCCTGAGGCACTAAAAGACACTCGGAGGCCAGCTAACGACAAGGAAATTCTCGAAACCTTCTCAAAGTGTGAGGTAAATGTTCCTTTACTTAAACTTGTTCAAAGTATTCCTCAGTTTGCTAAGTTTCTTAAAGAATTATGTACTATTAAGAGGGGAAAAAAAAAGAAGGGGAAGGTTAAGAAAATCAATCTTGTTGAGAATGTAGAAAATGTATCTTCCATGCTTCAAAGGCAATTGCCTAAGAAATATGGAGATCCCGGAAGGTTTACTATTCCCGTAACCATAGGAGAGACAAAAGTTGAGCGTTCTATGCTTGACTTAGGAGCGTCTATAAATGTCATGCCACTGAGCATATATGAAAGATTAGGTCTAGGGCCATTACAAGATTCAAATATTACTATTGAACTGACTGATCACTCTAATGTGCGTCCGAAAGGATTTGTGGAAGATGTTTTAGTACAGGTGGACGGTTTGATTTTCCCGACGGACTTTTATGTCCTGGAGATAGGTAAAGGGAGATATGACCCAGTTTTACTGTTGGGTCGTCCGTTCATGAAGACGGTGAGCGCTGTGATAGATGTTGCAAAAGGCTTATTATCCATGGCACATGAGTGAAAGAAGGTCCAGTTTCAATTAGATGAGGACCCTTTTTGAGCTATAAATGACGTCGAGCCATCGACGTTAAACAAAGGCGCTGCTCGGGAGGCAACCCGAGGTAAGTTTTTCTTTTCTTTTCTTTTTGTCTTTTTAGTTCAGTTTTAGTTTTAGTTTCGTTTTGGCTCTGTCGGGCTAACTTGCATGTCAAATTTTTTTTAATCTTGAAGACAGCAAACCCGAGGTGAAATCCGAGCCCGCGGATGGTCCCGCGACCGCGGGCCCGGACCCGCGGGTCTCGGGTCCCTCCTGGCAGAAGTTCCGTTTTTCATTTTTTTTTAAAATAAAATAAATATAAAAGGCTTTTGGGTGAAACCGCCGAGAAATCTGTCCGCTTATGGCTATCCTCAAGTATGGGGGAATCATCATTTTCAAGGCTCGTACTACATTAATGCTTAAGGCGAGATTCAGAGTTCGTTTGTGAGTTCGTGTTCACTGTTGTTGATCGTGTTTTCTGTTGTCGCTTCATACCACGTATGCGGTATATGCCCAGCATCAACCATTTTTTCGGGATCGGAGCACCCGCGCCCGCGGCCTGGCCACCGCGCCCGCGGTTTTTCCTGACGACGGACCGTCTGAAGATTTTTGAACTGCATATCCATGCCTTTGGAGAGTTCTTCCATATCTTCTTTCGTATGTGAGTCTTCTGATTTTCCTCTTCTATGCTTAATTCCTTTCTCCTTACTTCATTAAGGACAATGAAGGATTTAAGTATGGGGGAGGAAGTGCTCGCTACGCTTATCATAGATAGTTGCTTTTCAATTTATTTTTCGTTATTTTTATGGGATTTTTGTTCCATGTTTTGTATAGAGAAATTTTTTTAAAAAAAAAAAGAAGAAAAAAAACGAAAAAAGCCATAAAAAGTCGGAAACGGCATATAAAATCCTGGGATGAGTTGAAAACCCGAAAGGGCGGCTTAAGTAAAAAGAAGGTAACTTGGACCATCTATAGGTTGGGGTAATAAGAGGTTTATGAGAGATGTGAGCATATGTGAGCACACCTGAAGAAAAATGAAAAGAGTGATTAGGTGAAAACCCGAAAGGGCGCCTAAGTAGAATTGAGTAGAAAAATCAGAATGTTTAGGATCATATTCTACTTTGGGGTTTGGGGATTACATTTTAGATGTCGGTAGATCCTAGGTTACTCTACACTTTTTAGAGCTTGAGAGTTTATATGTATTTCTGGTGAGGTGTGTGTTTGAGCTTTCATGTCTTTGCTCATTATTTTCTCTACATGGGTTCGGGTTGTGAGTTTGAGAGTTTTTATTTTTCAGATTCCCTTATTACTTCTTGTGGGTCTTATTTGTATTGATTGTTAGATTTATTTTGAGCTTACTCGAGGACGAGCAAGATCTAAGTATGGGGGAATTTGATACGCTGGATTCTGTACAGCGTAATTATGTATTTTTATTAGGATTTCTGAGTATTTTAGTCTAGGTTAGGGCATTTAATTGTAATATCAGAAAAGCCTACAGATGGAGACTTTGAAGACAGAAGTCCTAAGTTCGAGCTGAAGACTCGTGTGAAAGATGTTATCCCACATCGGGAATTCTGATATAACTTGCCCAACATATATACCCTTGGACTACTACTCCTATTGCCAATTGGTTTGAGGATGGAACCCCACAAGCTTATGTGTTGGGCCTGACGCGCATAAGCGCATGAACCGACGTGTCTACCCCCCACGTCATATTGGCCCACCGAAATTTAACATGGTATCAGAGTCAGTTCGGTATGGGTTCGGACTCCTGGTCTATATGGGCTGGCCGGCCTAAAGGCATGTCGTCAAGTTGCAACTGGCATATTGCGGGGACAGGCAGTTACACTTGAGGGGGCGTGTGAAAGATGTTATCCTACATCGAGAATTCTGATATAACTTGCCCAACATATATACCCTTGGACTACTCCTCCTATTGCCAATTGGTTTTAGGATGGAACCCCACGGGCTTATGTGTTGGGCCTGACGCGCATAAGCGCATGAACCGACGTGTGTACCCCCCACGTCATATTGGCCCGCCGAAATTTAACAACCCGCTTTACAGCGGTTGCTAAAGAATACAAGTTTGAAGAAGTTACGAAGACTGAGACCCGCGCCCTCGGGGATAGAGCCGAGACCGCAGGTGAAGTGAAGATCCGAGAGGTTCGAAGAAAGCAGGACCCGCGACCGCGGGTGATGCTGATTCCGTGGACGCCGAGAGTAATTGGAGCCGCGATCGCGGGTTGAAAACCGCGCTCGCGGGTGGCTATTTTTCCAGCGGCCGACTCAGTTTTATTTTATCTTTGCTTTTATTATATCTTTAGGTTATTTCGGATATTGTTTCTAGTATTTAAGCCTAGTTTCGTACTCAGTTTGGGGGACTTCTATCTAGATTTTATTTCAGTTTAACCTAGTTTTATTTCTATTATGGAGAACTAATCTTCCTTGGAGTTTGTTTTGTCAAGGAAGCCTTTTTATTGGATTCGTGAGATTCTGGTAACTTTTATATCCTTTGGTTAATATCAAAACTCTTATTTTTAATTATATGATCTATGTTTGATTTTATGAGCCTGATCAACTTGTTTGATTGACTTAGATCTACTATTTGGATTAGGTTTCACTGCTGGAAAACGCGTCTGTAGCCAGAAAATATTTAGCCACGAATATTGTCGAGGTTAATTTGGGTGGCAACGGCCACAAGTTTAGCCACAAATATTTGTGTTGGTGGTTATATTGCCATGAAAAATATGCTTGCGGCTATATTTGAGGCTGAATCGTCGCGAAAAGAGCGCGCGGCTAAATTTGGTTGTAGATTTCTGGCCATGTTGTCATGAAAATATGCACGTGGCTAAAGTTTAGGCCAAATTGACACGAATGTATCGTGCGGCTAGATTCATTTCTAGTGTAGTAGCTAATTAGCCACGAAAAAGGATTCGAGTGTATATTCACGGCAAAATTTGGAGCTAAGTACCCACATAATATTTATGGCTAGTTTTGTGGTTATTTGTGTGGGTAATTTGAATCATTGACTTATAAATGTTCTTTCATTTCGTTAGAATTTTTAGAAATAACCACAAAACTAGCCACGAGTTCTTATATTCGTATCTAACTTAGTTTGTTTGGAAAAATCTGCGATAACAGTCACGAGATTAGCCACAAGTTCTTCATTTCGTGTCTAACTTTGTTTGTTTGTAGAAATTTGCAGAAACGGTCACGAGATTAGCCACGAGTTCTTCATTCCATTTCGTGAGAAATCTGCAAAAATAACCACGAGATTAGTCACGAGTTCTTCATTTCGTGTCTAACTTTGTTTGTTTGGAAAAATTTGCAGAAACAATCACGAGATTAGCCATGAGTTCTTCATTTCGTGGTTAATCTTCAGAAATAACCACAACATTTCAACGAAGGAAGATGAGAAGAGTTTGGATTGGGCTGCTCCTCCATATGGGCCGAGTAAGGTGATCCAAAAACGGGCCCATTTCTTTTGACTCCCAAGCCCATCAAATTTTCTATTACCTCACAAGCCCATTCCTAATTAATTTTTATTATTTGTAAAATTATTTTCACTATAAATAATAATTATTTTAAAATTTTAATAAATATTACCCATATGCATTTATAAAAAAATATTTATTAAAATAAAATATCAATCATGCTCACCTAAGAAATTAATAATTTTTAATAAATTATAAATGACTTCCTAGAATATTAATATTTATGAGAATAATATTATTATGCATGTTTAAGACTAAATTATGCGAGAATAATAATTTAAAATAATTTCCTTTAGAAATCGTTCATTCTTATAAGAAATCGTTATATTCCTTAGGAATCGTTCATTCTTATAAGAAATCGTTATATTCATTTAGAATCGTTCATTCTTATGAGAAATCGTTATATTCATTTAGAATCGTTCATTCTTATGAGAAATCTTTATATTCCTTTAGAATCGTTCATTCTTATGAGAAATCGTTATATTCTTTTAGAATCGTTCATTCTTATAAGAAAACGTGATATTTCTTTAGAATCGATCATTCTTATAAGAAAGCGTTACTTTCATTTAGAATCGATCATTCTTATAAGAAAGCGTTATATTTCTTAGGGTTTAGGGTTTAGGGTCTAGGGTTTAGGGTTTAGGGTTTAGGGTCAATCATTCTTATAAGAAATCATTATATTCCTTTATAATCATTCATTCTTATAAGAAATCGTTATATTTCTTTAGAATCGTTCATTCTTATAAGAAAACATAATATTCACTTAGAATCGTTCATCCTTATAAGAAAACGTTATATTCTCTTAGAATCGTTCATTCTTATAAGAAATCATTATATTCCTTTATAATCATTCATTCTTATAAGAAAACGTTATATTTCTTTAGAATCGATCATTCTTATAAGAAAGCGTTACTTTCTTTAGAATCGATCATTCTTATAAGAAAGCGTTATATTTTTTATGGTTTAAGGTTTAGGGTCTAGGGTTTAGGGTTTAGGGTCTAGGGTTTAGGGTTTAGGGTCGATCATTCTTATAAGAAATCATTATATTCCTTTATAATCATTCATTCTTATAAGAAATCGTTATATTTCTTTAGAATCGTTCATTCTTATAAGAAAACATAATATTCACTTAGAATCGTTCATCCTTATAAGAAAACGTTATATTCTCTTAGAATCGTTCATTCCTATAAGAAATCATTATATTCCTTTATAATCATTCATTCTTATAAGAAAATGTTATATTTCTTTAGAATCGATCATTCTTATAAGAAAGCGTTATATTTCTTATGGTTTAGGGTTTAGGGTCTAGGGTTTAGGGTTTAGGGTCTAGGGTTTAGGGTCGATCATTCTTATAAGAAATCATTATATTCCTTTATAATCATTCACTCTTATAAGAAATCGTTATATTTCTTTAGAATCGTTCATTCTTATAAGAAAACATAATATTCACTTCGAATCGTTCATCCTTATAAGAAAACGTTATATTCTCTTAGAATCGTTCATTCTTATAAGAAATCATTATATTCCTTTATAATCATTCATTCCTATAATAAATCGTTATATTTCTTTAGAATCGTTCATTCTCATAAGAAAACATAATATTCACTTAGAATCATTCATTCTTATAAGAAAATATTGTATTCACTTAGAATCGTTCATTCTTATAAGAAAACATTGTATTTACTTAGAATCATTCATTCTTATAAGAAAACGTAGAAAATATTATATTCACTTAGAATCGTTCATTCTTATAAGAAAACATTATATTCACTTAGAATAGTTTATTCTTAAAAGAAATCGTTATATTCCTTTAGAACAGTTCATTCTTATAAGAAATCGTTATATTTCTTTAGAATCGTTCATTCTTATTAGAAAAAGTTATAGTCCCTTAGAATCGTGCATTCTTATAAGAAATCGTTATATTCATTTAGAATCGTTCATTCTAATAAGAAGTCGTTTATTTCTTTAGAACTGTTCATTATTATAAGAAACCTAATTAGTTCACATGTTATGGTTAAAGTTTAAGATTAACAATACCTAAACCTCTATGATGATCTTTATATGCTTGATGTTAACAAGTACAACCCAGCCCCCGACAACTCCAGGGGTCCTCGGGGGCGGAGCCCCCTAGTAGGGGGTTCGGGGCGCAACGCCCCACGACGGTGGTCTCGCTGACCGGTCAGCGAGTTGGGGGTCCACGGGGCAACGTGCCCCCAACAAAAAGGTATACAATGTTTTATGTATTGAAGATTTATTTTATTATCATGTTAGATTAATATCAGTTTATATATAAAATTTTCAATTTCATACTTTTAATTATTATACTTTCCAGATATGAAAGTGTATATATAGGAAAGTGTTTTAATTGTTTAGATTATTCGTATATAGAAAAGTGTATTTAGTTAAAGATATTTTTAAAAAAAATAATTGCTATTTTAATCATATAAAACATTTTGTTTAGGAGGGAAAAAGAAGGAAATATTTGATTAAAAAAATTGGGCGGGCTGAAAATATTTGGTTAAAAAAATTGGGCGGGAATATTTGGTTAAAAAATTTGGGCGGGCTCAAATATTAGAAGGAGGGAATGTTAAAATTTTAAGAGGTAAAAAATAAATTTGGGCCCAGTAAAAATCAAGCCCATAATCCCTTTTCACTATCTAATCCTAGTTTCTATACTTCACTTGCGGCGCTCATCTATTCATTCAACTGAAACAACTCTAGGAAGGAACTCGAGAGAGAGAATCGAGATGGAGCGACGGAATCGAGGAGAAAGAATTCAGATTCTTCATCGTCGATATATCTTCTCCGCCTCGTCAAAGTCCACAAATTCGTCTCCAAATTGATCGGTTTGAGCTTTTGCTTCTCAATTGAATTTTTTTTCCTAATGTCTTTATGTCAATCGCGGTTCTGATTTCTCATTGAGATCCAAACTTTCACTTGTTTTGTATCAATGGCGTCTTGCTGAGAATGGCCGCCTACAGACACCTGGCTGGGAGAAAGAATTCGACTTCTTCACCGTCGGCTTATCTTCTCCGCCTCGTCAAAGTCTGCAAATTCGTCTCCAAATTGATCGGTTTGCACTTGTCGTTTTCAATTGAATTTTGTTTCCTAATGTCTCTCTTTATGTCAACTGTGGTTTTTATTCCTCAGATCCAATTTTCACTTGTTTTGTGTCGTTGGCGCTTGGCTGAGAACTCCCGGCCGCCGTTCGGTTCTCAAGATAGCGGATTTTGGCATGTCCTGCCTCTTCCCTGAGGACGCATCTCATATAAATACACGGAGAGTGGAGGGGTGAGAGAAGGAAGCGTTCAACGATACAAGTAGAAGCGAGATTGGTACTAGCACTCTTCTAATTTTTTCAATAACGTTGTCCATTCCCTCTTTTTTTTCCAATGTAGTTATCACACTCAGATGCAACATTTGATGAGGTTGATGCAAACGTTTATGATGGATTAGTTATTCCAGGAGGAAGGGCCCCAGAGTACCTGGCTATGAACGAAGCTGCACTTGATTTGGTGCCAAAATTTCTGCCTCAGGAAAACCAATGGCCTCTGTTTGCCATGAGCAGTTGATTCTGGCTGCTGATGACTGTTAAATGTCAAAAATGTACTGCATACCCTACTGTGAAGCCTCTTCTCATTACAGCTGGTGCTAATTGGATTGAACCTTCAAGCATGGCTGAAAGCCTGAAACTGTCGTTGATGGCAATCTTATAACACTTTCCACTTACGAAGGCCATCTTGAGTTCATCCGCTCCTTTGTTAAGGCTCTTGGGGCATCATAGACCTTCAGAGACAAGTGCAGTTAAGTACTAGTAATTTCGATCTTACATTATTAGTTCATTCGAAAACTTATTGATTGTGCTCTTTTAGAGTTGCAAAAATGATTACACTCTTTAGAGGTTTTGTTGCTTTCTGGTTGACTTGTACTGATTTTCTTTTACCTCCTATTTGGCACCATGCTTGATTGAAAAGGAATTGTTGTGTTTATTAAAAACCATGAGATCAGACTATTGGCACTGCTTTTTTCCTCCATAGCAGCAAACCTTTTTTTTAATTATACTCCATAGTAGTTTTAGACTTTTAGTTCAATAAATCAATTAAAATCGTTCAGTATTTTTAGTCTCGTTACAATTTTTGGGAGTAGCAGCTCAAGTAAGTTTGCTGATACAGAACCCTTCAAAATTTTCCCTCACATCGATTGAGATTTCTTAATACAATACATGAATACTTGTAATTTTTATCACCTGCTTGTCATGGCAATTTAGAAACTGTTTGTGGTATCTTTGGTGTTGCAACCTTATTATTTTGTTTCAAATCAATGAATATATTTATTGCGTTTTTGATTGAGTTCTTTCTATGTTTTTTATATTCTTCATTGTAGATATCCATTCTGAATTAGGTTAAGTAGACGTGTGATTTATAAATGAGGCACATGAATAATTATGCATTTCTTGCCTTGCTTAAAGAGTAGCTTTTGTCTAAGATTAAAGAAGTTGAAAATTGTGTTTGATGCAGGTAGATGTTGTTGTTGTCTGGTTTGAAGAATATAAGGCTAATATACGTTTGCTTGCTCTTCCAGGTTCTAGGAAATTCAAAGGGTGATGTTGCTGCTGTTATCTCAATTGCTCTTCCAGGCATAGATTTGTTGAATTAAGATTAAGTTTAGGCATTGATCCATTTGTTGCCATAGGCATTGAATTGTTTGTTGTTCAAAATTTTGTAGCTCATAGTTGCTACCTTGAAGATGTTGTAGATGTTGCTATGCATTATGCTTTTTGGATCTCTATTGATTTGGTTTGTGAATGCTTGATGTATTGTTAAGATCTAAGTTAAGATGCTTGATGTTTGATGATTTTAGATCTCTACTGTTTGGAAATAAGCAGAATTATGGTATAAAATTTATTATTTTTTAAATGCCTAATTTTTTAACCACAAAATTTGAAACAAAATAGATTCATGGCAAATTTCAAGGCTAATGGCCACGAAATATGTGCGATTATGAGTTCAAATTCGACTCGACTTTAGATACAAAATATATTCGTGGCTAAAATTTGATGGTGATGCACTCAAAACCAACCACGAAATTCAATTCTGGCTAATATGGTTGAACATGACTTTCGTGGCCAATAGCCACAAAATTAGCAATGAACTAATTCGGGGCTATTATTTGCAGCTAAATAGCCACAAAACTAAATTTCTGTGGTTCTTTTTCAAAGTGATATTTAGCCTCGCGCGTTTTAGCCCTAGGGCACCTTTCGTAGGGCAATCCGTTGGGGATGTCGTGGCTAACGTGATTTCGTGGTTATTTTTGTGGCGGAAGTCGTGTCTATTTTCCTGGCTACAGACGCGTTTTCCAGCAGTGTTTGATTGTTGTCTGTGCAATCTTATTTATCCTTTAAACAACTCTTTTTCAGGACCGTGGACTGGAATTGAGAAAGAGTGTTTGATTGTTATTTTATGCATGAGACTCGTAGCTTGATTGCATGATTTGATATCCTATTATCCTTAATACTTTGCATGATTTGAATTAAGCGTCCTTGTTCATATCATAGTTTTGCTTGGAACGTGGACAAGCGGAAATCTTTTATAAGGATTGGAATTAACCTAGGAAATATAGAAAAGTGGATGAATCAATGATCGAATGATTAAAAAGGTGGAATTGATTGAATGAACTCTGCTTTCCTTTAATTGAATTGAAACCTAATATTGTTTGCTTGCTTAAATCCCTAAACCCTTGCTTTTGTTCTTTGCTAATTGTTCAGAATACTGATTCTCTTGGGTTTGATCCCTTACTTACATGCTATACTTGGTTTGTAATTTAGGGTAATTTATTTTTGATCTCGGCACAACGACTTTAGTCGAGTCAGTTTTATCATACTTTGATTGGGTCATTGGAATTTGAGGGCTCGAATTTTCATTCAGCAAGTAAGGGAAAGTGTTGTTATAATAATCTAGCTAATGACAAGCAATTAATCTTCACGCTTGGAGGTGGTTTTGTGGCCTTTGATCGGGTTGGTGTATTTGTCTTGGTTGCTACTGATCAGGATAAGAATGAGAGAGGAACACTGATTTGGCAAGAGCCTGGACTTGGATTCGTCTCATTGGTTGAATAGAAGAATACCCAAGTTTAATTTAACAGTTATGATTTCTTTCCCGGATTTACGACTTGAGGACAAGTCGATTGTCAACGGGGGAGAATTGATACGTTATAAATATGGCCTAGGAGTTATTGTTACTAATTAATTAATTAGTGTAATTTTTAGATAGAGTTTTATAAACTCCTTCTCGGGTTTTCTTTACGGTTCTTTCCCGGGATGATTTTATTGAACCGTTAGGGCTTAGTATAAATACTCTCATATTGTTATGTTTTTGGAAATCAATCAATAACAAGAAAGTATTAATTTTGCCCTAGTTTTACTTTGTTCTCTCTTAGTTCCTAGTTCTCTCCAACGCGTCTACCGTCATGTATATCGAGTCGTCTCCCACCTCGGAATCGATTCAAGTCTTGACCAACAAGGTTCCGATACGAATCCACACCGGGTCGTATCATAAACTAATTTAACATATTAATTAAAAGTGATCCATTTATTATTTAAGTCGTGTTGTACATGCATGATGGGCTCTATCCCCCAATGTAAATTCAAATTTTCATCGTACAAATTGGTATTGGTATATACGTGAAATAGAAAATCGATTAATTTTTTTTTAGGGGAGGGGAAATTAAGCTTAAATGATTCTTTTACAGCAATAGAGAGCAAACAATGAATTTGGAAGGAAACAATATTTGAAGGTGGTAAATAAACAATGAAATTTAATTGGGGTCCAACCACGCGTGGGAGGAGGAGACTTGCAACAGTATCATCCGCAAAACACGTCATGCAGAAGACGGCGATTATGGGAAGGCTTCATCGTAACCGTTCAGCCTTCCCCATCCAACGGCCCGCATCATTTTTCCCAGTTACCGGAATTGTCGGTGTCAGCGGGGGTGGAGGTTCGGGACGACTCCTCCACCTAAATAAAACTCTCTTCTTTTTCTTTTTCTTTTCTTTTCTGTTTTTTTTTAATTTATTCATACAAAATTTAATCTTTTCTCCAATTTGGTAAATCCTAAATTAATTTGAATTGAAAGTCAGAAAAAAAAATCTAATACTGTAGATTTTTTGCGGTTGACGAGGAGGGGCAATTAATCAGGACGTCGACCATTCAAGGGAAATATTGTAGTATTTGAATTTTCCTCTACTCTGCTGATCATCAGGTAATAATATTAATAAGAAGAATTGGAAAAACATTAACGAGAAAAGAACCGAACAGTAGTAGAGATGGAAATTGAAAAAAGAAGAAGATAAAAACAGAAAAGAATAAATAAAAGCTTTTTTGCTGTGCGGCCTGAATTGTGGGTTTCAGGCAGTGACATTTAAATTGGTGACAGCCCTGTAACCGCGCGCCAGTCAAACGGCAGGAAGAGAAATTTGAGGGGGTTGAGATGGACGGCTCAGATCCTATTGCTCATCGTACGCACCAGTCACAGCCACGTGATCGCATTGAATGTTAACCGTACGATTTTCATCTTCATTTCCATTTCCATTTCCACTTGTTTTAAACTTCTAACAAAAAAAATACAAGTAATAAATCATTTTTTATTTATCAAGTGAAAGTATGGAGAGAAGAAAGGGGGCCCCACCGTCTGGGGAGGTTGATGTGTTGAGGGGACATGACCACGTGTAGTCTAGATCACTTGACAGCTTGTGTTACGTGGAGGGCTGTGATTGGCGGTTAGCACGACCCTCAAGGAGGTGTGTGGGGACCACACACACACACCACAGTGAAGAGTGAAGCAATTATTTGTTAATGATGAAAGTAGGGGTTGCTGATAATTGTAAAATCATCATAAATCATTTACCATCCTCAAACTACTCAAGTAATTTACTCTCAAACTACTTTTCTTTTCTTTTTTAACAATACATTTTTTTATTGAAAGGTACTCTACTTAAATTATGAGTTGTTTTGGCATAATAAGTTTCAGAATGTTTATCAATCAAACTAGGAAAAGTTCATTCTATACTGTACTGTACAAAATTTCAATTATAACCCTTGAAACTCAAACGGTAATTAATTGCCTAGATTAATGACTTGTATTTATTTAACAAGACCAGAATGTTAAATCGACTTATACTACTAAGTACTAAACCGAAGGGATATGGGAGAAATTCCACATGCTAGCTATACCATTTGAATGAGATAAGAGTAAATTAAGAATTGTACGTGAAGAAGAATGGATATTGATGGCCAAGTGATCCACCAACTGTATTGCCTGTGGACGCTAACATGCAGAAGAAATCGATATTTTCAACAAGCTAGCTTGCAAAGGCCCGTCAAATCCCCATCACATAATAAATTGCTAAATATCAGCAAGAAAATGATAGATGCTCTTGCCTTTGCCCCCCCTCCCCATACCGGCCAGTGAATTGAATGCAGTATTTAGTCTAGTAAAAATGAAGGTGCATGGTCTATGATGTTAATAGAGTTAGTTTGCGCTAGCATCTCTTTTGAGTTTTAATGCCATCGCCATGCCATCTATGTTCGGACCCAAAAATATCTGCGGAGTTATAGTGCCATGACAAACAATGACAGTTGTTATAGTATAAAACAACACTTCTATGTCAAGTTTGAGTCAAGGATTCGATTTTCTTCTTCCCACTGTACATCCATTTGCCTTTAGTCGTAAAATGTTGACCTTTTTCTCTTTCAGATTCAGTTTGTAATGCTTTAAAATCAATCATTACCCTTGTAATCACAACAACAACAAATAAAATACGTAGTAGTATATATTTTTTAAATCCTTGGGACCTAAGCTCGATCTCTTGTTTGAAAACCCTAGACAAAGGTCCATTTTTAAATGGGCCCACCAACATTTAAAAAGTCAAGGCCCAAAAAGAAACAATTAAATAGGATGAATATGAAATGTCAAGGAGGGCCCCATTTCCGCACCTGTGTGGGGGCCACGCACCCTTCTGCAAGACAGAATTGTTGCCATATAATATAATCTCCTCTCAGAGACTGGAGTAATCAACGTAGACATATCAATGGAGGAAAATAAAAATTTCACCTTTCTAGCCCAGGACAAGAAAGATGAGACATATCCGTTATAGTATGCTGTACGTTTCTCTTCTTCATATACAAATATAATGCACAATACGGAGTAGTGTATATAATATATGACACCTACTGCTACACCTTTATTTTTACTCCTTTTATGAAAGAATAAATACTAGCTGGGTACATTAACATTATTATGCATGTTCAAAACAAAGTCCTACTTGAAGAGTGGAGGCCAGCCCCAATTAGAGCACATATAGTTTCATTAGGGTATATGATTTCATCTTAAATAATTCAAACGCCAAAACTTGACGCATATAAATCGATATAATTGACCCATAAGCAACTCAACTCGATCTCAACCCACAAAAACTTGGCCCATAAGACCACGAACAACTCAATTCTAAACACTCCCTTCTTTTTCCAGATAACTTTCATCACTTCTAAACACATAACGGCTCAAATCTTGAGCCTCGAGGCCTTCGGCAATGGACATGGTCAGTCTTCTTTTATTAAAATGTCAAAGATACATGCCAATACTGATGAAGTAAGAAACAAAATCACAATTTGTCAAAATATTCACTGAATAATAATTTGACATGTAACATTACAAGTTTGTTTGTCATTCAAACTTCAAACATTTATTACACGATTATATACCACAGTCCACAGGACGAAATGGGTGTGGTCTATTTTTCAGGTAAATACCACACTGAGGCTCAACCTACTTCCACAAACAATGTTTGTAGATGTATATGGTAATTTCAGGATACTATGAAGAGAATAATAAGCACAGGGGGGATATCGGATGACAAATCCATGTCATAAACAAAAAAGACTCTCTAGAGAAGACCAAGCCTCATGATGCAGATTTCCTCAACCCATAGCTTTTATTTTATTTATTTAAAAAAAACTTAATTACCATTGATATTGGTACACTATACAAATTCGAGTATCGCACCTGTGTGATTGAACCCACAAGACAAATCCACTACCTTCACATCTCTTCCAAAGTCTACCCTTGCAGGTTCGACATAGTCAACATCTGTTCCATGCCCCTGTATGCAAAATACAGTTGCTCAAATTTCATTGAGAGCTCGAAAAAAACATGAGAAAAACACACACACACACACATAGAACAAGAAGTGAGCCGATACAAACCAATTGACCAGCAGAAGAGTGACCGTCCACAGCAAATGAACCATAAGTTCCACCCCAGCCCCAAGTGAATATCTGGCCATCTAGAAAAGAGCATATAATCTTTATTAATGCAAGAGCGTTTCAGTGGCCGAAAGAGTGATCATTTATATAAAATGCATGTCGTCCAAGTTTTGCACAGCACATCAACTACAAAATGGGTAGACAATTTTTCCTGCCATATAACACAAGATATAGGGTGTGTTTGACATGTCAAGTGGTAGCATTTGCGGTTCCTTTCTTTGATAGCAGCGCGAGACCCCTTAATAAAATTCTAAACACTATGACATCAAACTGCTTCACGAATTAAAGATGCAAAATGCACCCCAAACATGCTAATAAGCTTGCTCACAAATGAAAGCTAGAAAAAAAAATTTGATATAAGTTTCTGCATGTTAATTGTAGTCAGAATAAAATGTTAAATAACTGTAGAACGCAAATCCAAGAAAGGTCAAACATAAGCACCTCTTTAATATACAATAATAGGAGTGAAGGTCACCTCCCCCTGATTTAAAATATGCATTAATCCACCAGACAAGTAAATATTTGGTCGTTTCTAAGATACACTCTCTTTGGAGAGGTTCAATTCTTCTTCTTTACTTAAACAATTAGGAACAGCCACTAAAGTATGTACTTTTCACACATTACGATCTTGGGGGAAAAAAAGCATGCCAACAATCACTCCAAAGTCCAACTAAATCTTACGAGAAATAGCAGCGGTATGCTTCCAGCCACAAGAGACCTAAAGCAACATTAAAGACAAAATTAGTAAAATTAGCTTGAGACAGAAGAAGTGCACACAAAAGCAATGATGCACTAAACATAGGAATTAGAAAAGAAACTATGATTTTAAGTATCATGTTTGGATGTAGCAGAGAAGAGAGACAATATCAGACAAACCTTGCATACTGAATCCCTTACGAATGGGCCAAGAACCTTCTCAGGCTGATGAGCAACCTCAGTGTAACTGAATCGTAGGAAGACATAGTCCATTAATGAAATGAGTTGGACAAGCATTGCAATATCATATACATTTACAGGTATCTTTTGGACATTCATACCCAATACCAAGACAGCCGTTCTCATTTGAACCCCATGTGTAAAGCTCACCACCACCTGAGAAGAATGGATTGTTTAAAAAAAAAAAATCTAAATCATTAGAGTGAAGTTCTATATTCTATTAGATTCTCCGTAGGGCATGACTACATAAGCTGCGGTTAGTCTTATACAAGCAGTTATACATTTAGGCACTAATTTTTTATATTAATGTGAATCAGTGACTCAGTTGCACACGGGGTATAAGGGGTAAAGCACCCCCTCCACATGTTTTCAAGTTTATTCCATTCCAAGGCACAAGATCGAAACCTTTGGAAAAAGGAGAAGATATGCTTACCATCTCATCTCAACTCCTATTGAGTATGGCTTTATTATTAGAGGGGAAAAAAATACTAACAAACTGCCTATGAACTTGACACTTCCATAACTGCATTTAATTACTAATACTCGTAAAAGTCAGCAAAATAATTAACCAACATTATTATTGTTAAGAATTGTCACTGATAACAACAGGATTAAAATTAAAGTAAAAAACAATGACAAGGAATATCAAGCTAAATAACCTCAAGATCTCTTTCTGCCGGATTGATAACCTCAAAAGACCTCTGAATTCTAACCCATCTCTAGTAGAAGTTGTGCCCTAACCTAAACACAGCACTCATATATGCTAACAAAGTTGACACTTCTACTAATGGATGGATATATAAGGAACAAATTTTTTCAAGCAAAAGAGTTTGGTGACATCTCAGCAACTGCATTGGTTGATGTATTAATATGTATCAGGCGCTAGTAAGTATCCATTTGTCTTCTATTGATATCAAATTACAGCTTAAGTATGTGAAACAAAACTACAAAAATAGGGTCAAAGAAAATACATGTTATGATGCAAGTGTGATAACCACCACATGCGACATCCTCACAAAATGGTAACTCTTGCAACATCATCGGTGTGGTTGCATTATTTGACTTTCCAAATCCCTGTAATTCGTTTCTTCAGTCAAACAAATAGTAAAATAGGTTTGTTAAAAAGCAAAAAAAAATGGATTCTCAATAAACGATTGACATAAATATTTTGAATTGTCAATAGATGCTCACCAGTTTATCTACAGCCCTTTCACCAAATACAAAGACACAGCCATTCTCTGCATAATTAAAGCATATAAACATTATAGTGAAAGCCAGATATCAAGTCAAGATCATATATTATTTATCAATATATCAAATACCATCAATACAAGCTGAATGCAGCAGACCAGCAGAGACATTTTTCACCTATATGTAATTATAAAGGGGGTGAAAATGGATGCCATATAAAAAAGACACTTGATGAATGATATTGTAATAGATCACAGCCTCCAGAAATTAAAAGTTAGTACCTTAATTCCCTCAAGTTCTTTAATCAGTCTTGGTGAGTATTCACTGCATTAAAATATCAACTTCTCAACTACAACAAAAACCAACTTCCCTGTCCAGAGCATTCTGCACTTCTGTGCAGTAATTGGTACACATCCTTACCATTGGCTATAATATATATCACAAGATCACTAAAATATACCTGTTGCTCTGTAGAAAACCTAATATGCTAGACTGATGCCCATGACCAAGTCTTCCAGTTTGACCATTGCCCCAACTCAAGGTCATACCTTCGTCTAAATGTCATAATAAAAAGAAGAAATAGTCAATCCTGCAACGAACTACTTTGCTGAAAGAGTAAGAACTAATGGAGTGATGAAGTGAAGTTTCATGTTTTATCAGACCTGTGACAGCAATCGAGTGTTCTGAACCCAAGGCCACCTCTTTAATCTTCATACCAGCCATATGTTCAACTTTTGTTGGCTTTGGAACGACCTTAGGAGCCTCTGATTTTAAAAAATAGTAACATTAGAAACTTTTAGCATGGTTGATGACAACTTTTAAAGTCAATCTAATATATTAGCCAAGACATTGATAGAACCCACTGAAAGAAGAATCTCACTTTCAGGAAGACCACACAAGCAAGAATCTTGCAAGAGGAATTTCTGGAGGAATCTTTAATTTTCTCAATTCATTCAATATTCAAGTCTCCTGAAACAAGAGAATTTCCTAGCCTATTTAAAGGAAATAAACTAAGCTAATTCTAAGAAATAACTAACAACTTACAACACTAACCCATTAAGAGATAATGCACTAACTCCTAACATGCTGAGATAATTAAGGAGCAAGCAGAAAATAACAATTAAAATAAGAAAAACAATTAAACCCTAATTTCTAGAAATTTGGTGAATGGTGAAATCACAGTGGGATTGTGTCAATATTAATGTACAATGAGGTTCAAGATGTTGGGTTCTCAATATTGATGTTCAATCAAATTGTATACTTTTTTACTACAAATCAAAATCACCTAAATGGCCAACTTCCTCTCTTTGAACTAGTTAAAGTTCTCGATACCAACCCTTGGGATAAGCACAATAACATTATAGTTGCAAAAATCCATACTAAGCCATGTAGTCACAAATAAACATGGCAATATTAGCACAAAGGAAACCACAATAATGTAAGTAGGCCAATCATTGTAGCAGTAAAATCATTACTCTTTCCAAGGCCAAGTTGCCCACTGGAATTCCTTCCCCAGACATACAGCTCTCCATCCTCTAAACATAAACATGAGATGGAAAAAAAAAATGTTAAAAACTCACAAAATGATGAAGTAGGTATCAGAGTAATCCAGTAATATATTATATAAACTCCTAATGAAGGTAGAAATGACAGAAACACATGTCAGAAACAAAGAAGCAAAATCAAAATATGGTGAATATGACGCTCGAGAAACATATACCTGTAATGGCACAGGAGTGGTTATAACCAGCTGAAATTTGTTTTATTTCCTTCTTAAGACCAGGAACTTCAACTGGCTCCTACAGCAGGTACATGGCAATTTTAGCTTATAAGCAGAATGTCTTGCATTTATGGGGAAAATAGAATCAGAAAAAGGAAGAAAGGAGAAAGCTGAGTTATCCTGAACCTATTCCAGAATGACAAATTACTGTAAGATTCTATCTTTGGTTGAAATTGAATTATATGATAGCCATTAGCCAATGCTATGTACATGTTAAAGTAGTGAACGAAAAATGAAACTGGAAGTCCATAACATCATTATTTACTAACCACTATGTAACTGTTATCATCTGAAATGCCAAGCTGTCCATATTTATTGAGTCCAGATGCATAGACACGTCCTGATTCTGAAATGGAAGTCATATGAGATGGTACACCCCTTGAAAAAAAAGAAGTGAGAAATTCCACAACTCAGAGAGTAAGATCAAAATTCGTACATCAAAGATCAGACCACATGATCCAGGTACCACAAGCCAAACAAATAAGCATACTGCAAACATTCATATATATCCATGACACTAGATAAATGAAAAAGCATATCATTAGAGACACACATTCGATTTTGTATACATTGATGAATACATCTCACTCCACCTTAAGATAGTACATTAGTAAGGCATAACTTGATGCCGATCAAGCACGACCAGAAAAGAAACAATCATGAAATCAATCAAGCAACCATCAATACACTAATTGTCCTTCGCCTTTCCAGTCTACTGAAGATCCAGATCTTCCAAATTCAAATCCCAAAGAACGAGCAGTGATAGCCAACAATTAAACCAAATGCAATCAATGAGCACGAGTGATCAGAGTTAAGAACAAAATGAAGCAACAATTAAACCAAACGCAATTAATGAGCACGAGTGATCAGAGTCAAGAACATATTGAAACCGAACAGAAAAATGAAATTAGAGATTAGCCTATACTTAAAAAGGATACAAGAAGCCTCACCGGTGAGGAAAAGAGTATGCGCGCCGCCACAAGCGATGGCGCGAAGGCTATCGAAAGTGGAGCACACAACAGGCTTCCATTGTGATTCCAAGTTCCCAAGCCCTAACCTCCCGTAATCTCCATTCCCCCAGAGTGCAGCGAACCTCTTCCCTTCAGTGACGGAAGAGAAACATCGCCTGGAAAACGCTAAACCTAATTCCGATCCTCCGGCTAGCTTCGAGAGTCTGGCGCAGGATCTACACCACATTGCGATCGCAGAACGGGTTCATGCAGAAGGAGAAAGGAAAGATGGAGAGAGAAAGAAATTATGAACTGGTTGAAGGAATAAAGCCGGAATTGATCGAATTCTGAGTCCGTATATCAGGATATCTGTAGAATTTTGAAGAAAAGGAAGAGAAGCCGGGAAGGTGAAAAGAGCAGCATCCAATCCAACCGATGGTGTTCAACTATGCAACGTATGTCGAGACTAACTGACTAAGCTTTCAAACCGACACAGATAACACTTATTGGGCTGAGACCACTAATCTCAATTAAACTACCGGCCCACTACGTGATGATGGGCCCAACTATGAAGCCCAACCCAAACATCGCACCATAAGATATAGAGCACAACAATTTATATTTCGAGTTTGTTGGCAAGAAATCAGAATCAAAACCTTGGTTGGCAAGAAAATCAGAATTATGTCTTCCTCCATCTAGAAGCAGTTAAGTCTCTAAGAATAGTATCTAAGGGTCTCAGTTTTGTGAACCGTCATGTGTGAAAGTCCTCTTGCGAGTTCTCCATTCATAAAGTGTATTATACATACATGTACAAAAGGGTTGCTTGTATGCCAAGCTAGGGCATTTACAAAGTATATGCTATTACGCCCCCGCAGTCGAAACAAGAGATAAACGAACAGTAAGACGGTCTCTAAAGTCTAAAAATAATTGTCTAGACAACCCTTTCGTAAAAATGTTTGCGTGTTGATACTTGGACGGTACATGGAGAATCCAAATATGACCCAATCGACCTTTTCTCGAACAAAATGGATGTCAAGCTCAATATGCTTGGTCCGCTGATGTTGAACAGGGTTATTCTCCAAGTAAGTGGCAGAAATATTAACTGCGTACACTAGTGAGTCCCGAGATAATGGGTAATGAAATTCGAGAAGCAAATTGCGGAGCCAGCAACACTCGGCTACCACATTGGCAACACCACGGTGCTCCGCCTCAGCACTGAAACAGGAGACAACCTATTGAAGTTTGGCAGATCAGGAGACTAGGATGTCATTAAGGAAGACACAATAGCCAGATGTAGAACAGCGGGTATCCGGACACCCGACCCAGTCCGCGTTAGTATAAGCAACTAAAGCAGGCCGGTCATCGCCTATCATGGTAATGTCGAGAGATGTGGTGCCATGAACATATCAAATTATGCACTTAAGAGAAACAAAGTGGCGCTCCCTATGGTCATGCACGGACAGACAGACTTGTTGAACAACATAAGATATGTTAGGCCTAGTAAATGTAAGGTACTGAAGAGCGCCGACCAGACTACAATATAGAGTAGGATCAAAGACGGGAGGTCCGGCGTCACCACTAAGTTTAGATCCCGGATCAATAGGCGTGGCAGATGTATTGCATGCAACCATAGATTCCCTATCAACAATCTCAGAGGCACATTTCTCATGCGAGAGAAACAAACCTGAATTTGTCTGTCGGGCCAAAATACCCTATAAATACAACAACGGTCCCAAATTGACCTTTTCTCGAACAAAATAGATGTCAAGCTCAATATGCTTGGTTCGCTGATGCTGAACGGGTTTATTCTCCAAGTAAGTGGCAGAAATATTATCTATGTACACTTACGAGGCCCGAGATAATGGGAAATGAAATTCGAGAAGCAAATTGCGGAGCCAACAACACTCGGCTACCACATTGGCAACACCACGGTACTCCGCTTCAACACTGAAACAGGAGACAACCTATTGAAGTTTGGCAGACTAGGAGACTAGGGTGTCATTAAGGAAGACACAATAGCCAGATGTAGAACGAAGGGTATCCGGACACCCGACCCAGTCTACGTTAGTATAAGCAACTAAAGCAGGTCGGTCAGCGCCTATCATGGTGATGTCGAGAGATGTGTTGCCATGAACATATCAGATTATGCACTTAAGAGCAACAAAGTGGCGCTCCCTATGGTCATGCATGAATAGGCAAACTTGTTGAACAACATAAGATATGTTAGGTCTAGTAAATGTAAGGTACTGAAGAGCGCCGACCAGACTACGATAAAGTAGGATCAGAGACAAGAGGTCTGGCGTCAGCACTAAGCTTAGATCCCTGATCAATAGGCGTGGCAGCTGTGTTGCATGCGACCATAGATTCCCTATCAACAATCTCAAAGGCAAATTTCTCATGTGAGAGAAACAAACCCGAATTTGTCCGTCGAGCCAAAATACCCTATAAATACAACAACGGTCCCAAATCAGTCATAGAAAACTCCATATTCAAACACGAAATAATCTCTGATCGTAAAGCATCCGAGGAGGCAGTGAGGATAATATCATCGACGTAAAGGAGTAGGTAAGCCATCGAGGTACCTCTCTTGAAAATGAAAAAAGAGGTGTCACGTTTACTATTGATGAATATGAAGCAAGACATGTAAGAAGCAAAGCACTGGTACCAAGCCCCTGGTACCTGTTTCAGGCCATACAAGGATTTATTCAATAAGCAAACATGCTTCGGATGTTCCGGATCGATAAAACTCGGGGGCTGAAACATGTACACCGTTTCTTGAAGAGAACCATGCAGGAAAGCATTCTTTACATCGAGCTGATGAATTAGCCAAGCTCTAGAGACAGCAAGATGAAGCACAATGCGTGTGGTTGTTGGTTTAACAATCGAGCTAAACATCTCATCACAATCAATACCAACCTCCTATGACCGACCATTTGCGACTAATCGAGCCTTGTACCTCTGAAGAGACCTATCAAAGTGAAACTTATGACGAAAGAGCCACATGCATCGGACCACATTAGCCTTAGCAGGCAAGGGAACCAACACCTAGGTTCCGTTACTTAAAAGAGCACGATATTCGCCGTGCATGGTAGAGGACCAATTCGGGTCTAAGAGGGTTGTTTTGTGGGAGGTGGAAATGGGTGAGAGCAGGTTGGTCCATGCATCTACAATATTATGGTCAAAAAGTTATATGGGTTTGATAATGTCGACCCGAGAACTTGTGGTCATGGGGTGAGGTGACGGGGCTGGTTGGTGAGTGATTGGAGTCGTAGAGGGTGGTGTTTGAGGGTTAGGCGAGCCGGGTGAGGTTTGGCTTGGGGAAGGAGCCGAGAGAAAGGGGTCGATTGGACAGTGGAGTGTGTCGACCAAGCTAGGGAAGGGTTGACGAGAAACCGACTGAGCATTAGGAACCGATGAGATCACAATGTGGTGGGTTATAAGGGGCGAGAGATTGGAACATCATCATCAAGAAAATCATTGATGTGAGTCGAAGGTATGGAAGGTTTGGCAAAATAAAACACGCTTTCATCAAACGTGACATGCCAGGAAAGAATGATTTTGTTTGACCTGGGGTCCATGCAAATGTATCCTCTATGGTCCTTAGGATAACCTAGGAAGACACACAGGATAGACCGAGGAAGTGGTGGAAAGATTAGGAAAACATAAGCACCCAAAAACCCGAAGATGCGTGTAGGTGGGAGTGGTGTTGTAGAGGACTTGGGTAGGACTTTTGTTATGGATGGTGGACGACGGAAGTATGTTAAGGAGATAGGTCACGGCCTCGAGTGCAAAATGCCAGAATTGAGGTGGAAGAGAGGAATGTAGGAGCATAGTTCTAAGCATGTTATTAATGGTTCGAATCATGCGCTCAGATTTTCCATTTTGAGAAGAAGTGTGTGGACATGAAAACCTAAAAGTAATCCCGTTTTGATTGAAAAAGGAGTGAAATTCATGGTTATTAAATTCTCTACCCATATTGCATTGGAAAGATTTGATAGCACACTTAAATTGAGTTTGGATGTAACGATGGAAGCAAAGGAAAAGATCAAAGACTTAGGATTTATATTTCAGCGGAAAACCCCAAAGAAAGTGGGTAAAATCATCCAAAAATAAGAGGTAGTATTTATGCCCTTCGGAACTAACAATAGGTGACGTCCACATGTCACTATGAATAATATCATACAGAAATAAGGTGCGAGTTTGAGAGCTAACAAAAGGTAATCTAACATGCTTTCCTAATTGAAAAGAAGAATAAATTGAAGACGATGTCTCCTTATTGACTCGAGAAGGCAGCAAAGCACGAATTTGGTTGAAGACTAGATGTTCGGGATGCCCTAGGCGTGCATGCCAAGGCATAGACGACTCGATGGAGAGGGACACAGAGGGAGGTATGGACGATTGGCAATGACAAGGTAGAGCTCGTCGGAACTGTTACATCTCAGACTATTGGTTCTCACTTGAAGATCCTTCACAGAAAAACCATAAGGGTCAAATTCAACAGAATCATTATTATATTGGGTAAATTTTATGACAGATACCAGGTTATTGATGATTTTGGGAGTGATGAGGACATTTTGGAGATATAAGGGGCGGTTTAAGGTAGTTAGTTGGGCATTTCCTAGACCCGAGGTGGAAATCCTCGTGCCATTTCCGAAAATAACCGAATGTAAAGAGCTCTTAGAAATAATAGATGAGAGAATATCTGAATTGTTGGCCATATGGGATGAAGCACCAATGTCCATGTACCATGAATTATCCGAGGGATACAACGTCATGGTATTGAAGGAATTGGAGAGGTCTAGTGGAGTCGTAAAGCCATAAAAAGGATCAGAGTAGGACACATTGGCCTAGGAGAGTTGTTGTCGAGGAGCTGAACCAAGAATCCCCGCCCTCGGATTGTTAGGGTAGGGGCAAGGGGGTTGATTCCAAGCATATGCAGGCCATTGTTGTTGAGTGTTGCCCGGAATGGGAACCCAACCATAAGGTTTACGTTGAAAGTGCATGGGTTGTTGTTGATTACCGCGACCGTGGCCACGACCTCGTCCAGCTCCTGCACCACGATTGTTCGTATTTTCAGCAGAGGAATTTGGTTCGTTTGCAGGTTTTTCCAACGGTGGCGAAGAACACTTCTCAATAGAAGCATTGAGTGCTTTAGAATCGGCACCCATGGATTTCTGTTGCGCACGGCGGGTATCTTCTAAAAAGAACCATAGAACGGGCCTTCGAGAAGCCCGTGAAGGGATTAGTCTGCTAGATAAAACTAGTGATTGTGTCATACTCAAGCGTGAGGCTTGCAATCAGTTGAATAACCAGTTGCCTTTCCGACACCTTTGCATCAACATTAGCCAATTGGTCTGTAATATCTTTGAGTTGTTGACAATACGTAGAGACTGAATTGAAGGATTCCAAGTGGTAACGAGTAAAATCATGTTGAAGATATACGACACGAGACACTTTGTTATCATGAAATATGTCTTTCAATTTGTTCCAAGCAGACAAAGCAGTGGAATTAGGTTCAAGGATAGTGAGCAAGAGATCGGATGATATGGTCGCATAGATCCACTGCAAGCGACAGTGGGTCGAGGAACGTTGATTTCAATGTGATCAAGCATATGATAAACACATGCGGCAACACGAAGCAATTCAGCCCATAAGTTATATTTCGTGTTAGAGACATCGAGCACAATGGGGATCAAGTTCTTGACATTCAAAACAACGTACGTTGAGTGAAAATGTAACACCCCTATTTTTCAACGTTGGGTATTACCGCCAGTGACCTCGGATTTTACCATCCAAAGTCACCCAAGGCTTTTAGAATGATATAGAATAAAAATGCGGAATTTAAACATACTTAGATAAATAAAAGGTGCTTCCGAAGAAGACTTTGTTCTTACAACCCAAATCACATGATTAGAAACTTGTTCGGAAATTACAATTCATGAAAGAAACCGTCTTTAAAGCATAATGATTTAACCAAAAAGGAGATTCGATTACATCTTGAAACTTCTTGCCCTTCCTTTGTCCTTCACCTTACGCCTTGTGATTAATCCTAGGTTCTGACATAATTCGCGAGGGGCGATAAAATGCCAGGCAAACATGCGGAAAAGAAGAATTAGTCTAAGAGACTGAGCAAGCGGGAACGGAACTTTTCCAAGGGTATTTCGGTAATTTAGCAACATAATGACGAAGATAACAATAGGTTGTGTTTCAAGATAGGGTTTATTTATATGGGGTTTTAATGGTACGAGGGAGAGCGTATCTTAAGTGATGATAGCTTCTTAGTTAGGAGAAGACTACTAAATTGTAGGCCTCCTTTAGCATCGAGAATAAAAGATATGTTGGGAACATTATTAATTCATACGAGTTAAACCTCTCGCGCCCTGAGCGGACCGAGTGCCAGATCGATCATTTGAGATCGGTCTGATTTTAATATCTTAAATGTGCATTGGCACTTATGTAGCGTATTTGATTTAATGATTTAAAAAGGGTGGGAATTCGGTGAGCCCGATCCACCAAGGGAAACCCAGTTTCCCGGCACTTAGCTAGAGTGCGCACATCCCTCCTTGCAATCGGAGCGGATGAGATCATGATCCCGAAAGTCGTACTTCAAACACGTAGGCACTTACGACTTAGAAGGGTTATATAGAGGCGTCGGTTATTCCGCGCCCCTTACTAGTTCATTCAACGTGGAACTCTGAACGAGTCCATAAACATTCAAAGCCATAATCACGCTAGCATAAATAGTCCTATGAGATAATAATAGCGAACTATACTAACAAAGGTCGTTATATCTAACAATCGATATTTCCTAGGTTCATTCGTTACTTAACACACAATTTGTTCTCAACATCGAGAATTTCACGGAAACGAATTTATAAAGGTCACAAGGGGAAAATCCACTTGCCTTGGTTTGGAAGATAACGGACTTAGCGATAAGACGGAGGTGGGGTTCGCGACTTTGAACGAGATTCCCGACCTATCGACACAGAAATTTACGAATGGTTTTAGATATGAAATTCCTTTTAAGATTCGGATTTCTCAAGTGTACTTAGCTTAGGTGGATGGAAAGATTCTAAATTATTATTATAATAATTTAGGTATCCAAATTAAAGTAATAATATTCTTTTATTTTTATTTTAAATTTCGTAATATCCTTTTATTCCATTTAAAATAAAACTTATTGATTATTCAAAATAATTCCCTTAATTTTAATGATATTTAAGGGTTATTTAAAAAATCATTCTCCCTTTACAAAGATACTTTATCAATAATATTCTCTCAATAAAAATCCTTTTTAACTAAGGGGTTATAATAAAAGAGATAGAATAATATTAGGTTCTCTCTTAGTAATTTTCCATAAATAGAAATTCTTATTTACTATATGGGGTAAGCTTTCTAAAACGATCATAATATAAAAATAAATATCCTTATTTATTTTATTTCGAAATTCCTTCTCATAATTCATCTATAGTTATAAGATCATGACATAGAATATTTAAACTTCTCCTTATAGTATATTTTTAGGATATTTCAAATCACAAGATAATATTCTTTTCTATATTATACAATATCTTTCTAGGTGAGATATTTTTAAATACTTAATAATATAATGTGATAATTCATATTATTGTCCATACCCTTGTATTTATAAAAGAACTTAGGCCTTGTAGGAAAACTTTACTCTAGAGATAAGTTAAACTAATATTATATTATATAATTATAATAATCATTATTAATATTCTTATTTCCATATAATTTGGTATTCTCTACACTTAAGCTTATACCTTTATAATGGTGATATTTAATATAGAGACAAAATCATAAGCTAATAAATTTATAAAATCAAATACTTTTTATAATAGCTTCATAAAAATTTATCTAAATAAACATGTCCTTGTTATTCATATTAGGATATAGTAATTTAATAATAGTTTATTAAAAATGATTTTTCCCCTTCTTTCAACTAACAAGGTTTATAGAAATTTCTTATAACTCTTAATAATTTGCAATTACTATTATTTGGCCAACTTACTAATATTTAACATACTATAATAAACTTAAATTAAATTAATAAATTAAATAGAATGGAAATAAGGGTTTATTGTAAGTTGCCTGAGTTACAGAACACAGGGGAAAAGAAGGCAGGAGGACCGGCGGTGGGAGGGGCGGCGCACCAGGGGGGGCGGTGGTCGCCGACGGTGGTGCTGGTGGTCGGAAGTGGTGGCCGGCGGTCCAAGGGAGGGAGAAGAGGGCTCCTTTGGTGGGATTTTGGATGAAGAACTAGAGCTTGAGGGGCTGATTTTTGGGGGAATTGGGAGCCAAATTGTAATGAGAAGGAGAGGAGAATGGGATGAGTGAGTTCTAAGAAGGGATTTCAGCCCCTTTAAATAGGTAGAGCATGATCCATTGCCATGGATTTTGCCCAATGGAGAAGAGGAGGGAGAAAGGTGATTGGGGAGGGTTGGTGAGAAAAGTGATGTCACCTTGATGAGGTAAGCAAGGTGATGTCGTGGCTAGGTATGTAGGCTATGGTGGCAAGGAAAAGCATGGATTGGTCTCTTTTCAATTTACATAAAAGCATCAGGTTGAAGAAGAAGGGTTTTATTTTATTTTGTTTTATTTATTTTAATAAATTTTGAGATTTAAAAATAAGCCCTAATTTTATTCAAATTTTTTAAATTGCCCAAAATTCCTTATGGAGTATTCCTTAATTTTACTTAATTAATTTTTATTTTTTTTACAAAATGCTCTTTTCCAAGAGAAGTTTAAAGTTTATTATAAAAAATTTAGAAATAGAAATAGAAATAGATAATAAGAAATAAAATATTATATTAAATTAAATTTCTAAAGTCTTGAAATATTGCGGATATTACAGAAAACTCAACTTGGATGACCCAGCGGCAGAAGAAGAGCCGGAGTCATGGCTCGTGAGATCAATACAGATGGGATCCTTGTCATTTGGTGGTGGATCTTTAGGGAGATCATCGTTTGCCATGACAAAAACGAAGAAAAAAAGGGCTTGAAAAATTAGGGTTTGAGATCACCGAGGGGAGCACCAACTGAGGCAGGCTGGAGGCTAGCCCACTATTCAGATTCACCGAGCGAGGCAGGCTGAGAAGGTGGGTTCAGGCGGGCTTGATCACATCACCACCCCTTCTTCAGGACAACTAGTTTCATTCTACGCCAGTTAAATATTTCCACCCATAACCCAACAAAAGAAGATCCTTGCCAATCTAGTTCTTGGGCCAAGGCCCATGCCTTACCCCCATCCAGCAAGCCCATGAAGATCTTCTCAAGTTTTGCAATTACTTTTCCTTGATGTATGAGGCCCAATCCATCACATTTCCACTGATGGACATAAATATTTTTTTTTATCTATTGTTGATGACTTTTTCAAGTTTACTTGGATTTTCTCTTTGATACAAAATCTTATGTCTCCAATATTATCCAAAACCTTTTTAAACTAGTTACTACCTTTTTCTCCACAAAAATAATGTCCGTCCAAACCGATGGCGGAACCGAATTTAAACCTCTACAATCTTTCTTCCAAACAAATGGCCTCTCCCATCGCCTCACATGCCCCTACTCCCATCACCAAAACAAAAGTGTCGAATTCGGGCACCGTCGCATTGTTGATACCGGGCTCACCCTCCTTAAGCATGTCTCGTTACCTTTATCCTTTTGGGACTATGCTTTCGAGGCCGCTACCTACCTTCATAATCGTCTACCCACCCCCATTCTTGATAACAAAACTCCCTTTGAACTTCTTTTCCATTCCCCTCCCGGTTATAATTTCCTAAAGGTTTTCAGATGTTTGTGCTTTCCAAACCTCCGTCCCTACAACCACCACAAACTCTCCTTCTACTCCACTCCCACCATATTTCTCGGCTATAGCTCCCATCATAAAGGCTATATTTGTCTTGATTGGTCCAACAACCAGACTTGCATTTCTCGAGGCGTTTGTTTTCATGAAATCGTATTACCCTTTGCACGCTCTTCTCTAGCAGCCCAAACCCACTCCCCCAACACAACTCCTCTATCCATAATTCCTTGTCTTCTTGGTCCTCATCCCTCTCTCGCCCAATCTCCTCCATTAACTGCCCCGAATCCTACATCCCCAAACAATAACACCCTACCAGCGAACCCATCTTCTATTGGGCCGAGACTTCCCTCACACCCTCCCGTCTCACCCCAGATTGATCCAACTACCGGGCCTTCAACCTCACCAGAAAAGAGAAATAATTAATTTATTTTTGAAAAGAGAGAAATATAGACAAAATAATAATACTTATAATTACCTAATGTAACAAGCAATAAAAAAAATTTGAATTTGTATATAACACAAATATTTCTTCTAGTTGCAAATAATTATAAAAAAATTGTTTTAAAAAGATAAATATGATTTTTAGAGTACATCTGAAAACATTAAATTTAAGACCTAATACATTATACAACTAATGATCAAACAGTTCAGTTAAACTAAGAACTTGTTCTGGTTTTTTACCAAAATATATTTTTGACCCAAAAGTAATTTTATTACTTTTTGACCCAAAAGTATTTCACAATAAATACAAGTACTTTTGATCAGAAAATACAGTTTGCTAACAAATTAGAACAAGTGTAAATGTGTAATAACTTCAATCACGGGCTTATTCTCTTCTTCTCTTTTTTTTTTGGGTCTAGCGGGCCTGTCTTTAAACAGGCCCAAGTTCATTCAAGTATAAGCAGCCAAGGAACCAGAACCAGAACAAGAATCATCAGGACGGAACTACGGACTCGGGAGAAAGAATTCGAATTCTTCACCGCCGGCATATCTCTTCAAAGTCTACAATTTCGTCTCCAAAATTGATCGATTTGAACTTGCCGTTCTTAATTGAATTTTGTTTCCTAATGTCTTTATGTCAACCGTTGTTCTTATTTCTCAATTGAGAAAGATCCAAATTGTCACTTGTTTTAAAACCGCTGGCGCCTGGCTGAGAATTCCCGGCCGCCCCCCCGCTCCCCCACCTGCCTCCGCCACATATCAGTTAAGGAAGGAATAGGCGCTGAAGAAAAAGATTACAATCAAATAGTGTTGCACTCGTTCAATGTAAAAAAATATGGATTTAGATTCTTTGCAAGCAGATCTCAATGCGTTGAGAAAATTGTACGGGATTCTGGCGATTGATGGATCTGGTGGTCAGAGTGCACTGTCTGAAAGTGTAAGTATAGTTTCTTCTTTTCTTTTCTTTGTTTTTTTTTTCTTCCGTAAATGTGTATATTTGAAATTTCGGCGTTTGACGTTGTATGTATAACCATTCATTTTGAACCTACATACAGTTGGATGAAGGAACACGGATCTTTTTAAGGAAGTTGCTTGATGGTGCTGCTGAAAGGGTTTTTGAGGCCCATATAAAGGTATTTTACTCATCTTAACGCAGTTGTTTAGGCGTTAACATTTGGAAATGCATGCTATTCCGGAGGAACCTGATGGTCAAACATTATATGTTGATATGCAATGAAATTGAGCTTAATTGTTTGCATTGCTTGATGGAAAATTGTTACCGCTTGATTCTTTTTCTTGTATCGGTGAGTGTAGATAATGGCTGATAACTGGAGGAGTCTACTTGGTGCAAAATCTTCCGACTTAGATCAGAACATTAAAGAAAGCGTCAGTGCACTCCTCCTGAAAGACGAGCAGCCTCTGGAGTTTAGGATGCCCAATGATTCTCCCTCTGTATCTTCACGGCTTAGATTCTTGGCTACAGAGCTACAAGGCAGAAAGAAACGCTGTCTTGCATGTGAGCAAGGCAGCCAACTAGAGGAAGCCAATAAAACCCAGTCTGCTGATAACGCTTTGACCCAAGCCTGTGATTTGAGAATTCCAGATCAGGGGTCAGAAGCAAAACAATCCTTGGAACCGGTCAGGAATTCTGGCTTGTTGGCTAAAATTGATTTTAAATCAAGCGATAAAGAATCAGTTGCTTCGCCTAAGAAAGAGGTGGAGGACAAAGCAACAAAGGAGGTAGATAATGCAATAAGAAGGATTGAGTCTCTAATTCCATCACTTCATCGCCTGGCCAAGCCTGTTACAGCACCTACAGGAAAGAAAACGGGTGGCAGTCCTGGCTCCTTCAGGAAAACAACTTTGCTTCTTGATTTGGATTCAGTTGATTCTAGAGCTGGTGCCGAGCAGACTCAGACTAGACAGTCCAAGCAGGCAGACCAAGGGACTGAAAAATGTTATAAACTTACTCCAAGGCTTATAAATCCACAACAAAGGAATGATTATGAGTCACTTGAAGAGGAGGAATTTGAAGAGGAGGTGAAATTGCTGAAGAACACTGTAAGTCGGACTCAGCTGATTCCAAGAACTCGTCAACTGTCTAGTGATATAGGTTGTGAACAGGATGGTGGTCAAAGTAAGGATTATAAGTTCATGGAGATGCCGTTGGGTCGGATTCACGGGAAGCAGATCCCGAGAAGTAGTGAATCATATGGAAATGTAGCAGGTCAGATTCCATACCATATTCAGGGAATGAGTATTTTACCAAGTCAATTCGATGAAGATAATGTAAATCAGTATCAAAGTTGTCAAAGGGAGGTAAGAAGGAGGACTCCCACTTCAAGATCCTCATTGTTACCTCCCTCTACAGAAAGAGTTGATATACAAGATTCTGTTCGTAGATTAAATCAAGTTCAGCATAGGGAGAGAAGTTTTCCTGAAAAATGCCCACAATCACGAAAAAAGATGGGCTCTAAAGAAAACGGTTATCGGTCTCCACAAGACAATTATCTACCCCAGTTCAATGAATCTGAAGAAACATGTTCAGATTCACCCGGCTCTTCTAGCTGGACAACAGTGGATGCGACTGCGAGTTCATCCGCATCACCGAGCCACACAATTCAGACTACCGCCAGATGTAGTGGTGAAAATGAGGAATCCGGGTCCTCAAATTACATGGATGCTGATTTTGATTCAAGCAAGACAAGATCTTTTACGAGTCGTAGTAGTAGCTCTAGATATGACCCCTCCTCTTCTAACAACACTCCTGATTATGGAGGAGGAGAAGATGGTTTGAGCCCCTCTGAATACTACCAATCGAGTCACCATTCTGTTGGACACAGAAAAGTAGGCAAGTTCAGGAGATTAAAGAACAAGCTGGGCTTGATCTTCCATCACCACCACCACCACCACCATCACCACCACGGAAAGAGTGACGAAGCCCCTCCTGGACCATGGAAGCGGTTTGGGAAGATGTGTAGCCACGTTGAAAAGAAGGCTGAATCTAAGAATCCAAAGGTTGGTGGTACTACTAATAAGAAGGGGAGACACTTGGCAAAGAGTGGGCCACGTAAGAAACAGATTGGACACTTTCATGCGCTTGTAGAAGGATTGATGAGACACGCCAGACACTCGAATAAATCCAAGTTGGGAAGCCGACGTGGGAAGAAGATGAACATAAACCGCGTCAAAGTAACTAATAAGGCACGGGTTAAGTTGCAAGGGAGAGATAAGAAGCATAAGCTGATTGCTCTCAAGTTGCATTGACAGGGTTTGTTCCTTTTTCTTCGTTTACTTTCTTCTCTTTTGGGCTTTGATTTTTCACCAATATAGTGGCCTGTATGTATTAAGTAGGAAGTAATTTGTAGTTATTCAGTACAAAGTAGACATGGGTACTTCAGAAGCTTATAGATAAAATTGTAAATGTTAACAGTGTAAGTAAGGATACTACTACTGGTAAGCCTTCTGATGGACAATTTTGTGCTCAAGTATGATTAAGATAGATAGGAGGAGCAAGTTCTGACCCAATTCAAAGATGGGGATTCTTTTGTGCTGTCTGACTATGCTGAACCTTCGACTTCTCATTTCTAGTAAAGTAGTCACACTCACAGGATGTCAGGAACATTAACAAATAAAACGATAGGTGAATTTCCCAACCGAGCCAACTCCTAGTTCCGACTTAAAATAAACAGCACACGTTATAGCGGGTGGGCCCTCAAAAAAAGAAGGGTGGGCAGAATCAAAAGCTCAAGTCTAGGGAAGTTGGGAGGTCTTATATTTGATCTTTGTTCTCCACCTCTTTTACTTGAGTGAAAAATTAAGTCTCACAATTTCTCCATTAGGTCAAGCTGATCAGCTCAAGTTAGTTTATTTGGTTCATGCGCTTTACCGTCTAGTGTTCATAGCACGGGGTTTATCACTAAAGGTGGGTCCCTCGTTAAAAAAAGCTCAAGCTTACAAATTGCATTCTTATAGCCTACGTTGAAACGTAATTCAAATCCCTAGCTGACTTGCATCTAAAAAAACCACAGGCACAATGAATGACAATCTGATGGAATGGATAATCGCAACAACTTGCTCGTTTAAAAACTTCTGTTTAGTAACTCATTGTTTCATTAAAAAAAAGCAATGCATTGTTGCACATATATTATGCCATTTATATTAGATGTGGATCAAATGGAAATGATCTTGCTTCTAGGCATTTTATCGAACAAATTGCAAGCATATCTCAAAGCATATGCTCGACTTTATCAAATTCCAAAAAACAACAGCGGAAGACTCGACTATGAAAGAACAAGATCAAGATATAAAGTCAGATTCTTGCGTTGACCCTTTCCAGAACGAGAACCGGGGGGTAGAATTATCAAATTCCAAAACACAACAATGGAAGACTCGACTATGAAAGAACAAGATCAAGACAATGCCAAATTTAATACTTCTTACTAGATCTGTATGCATTGCAAAGTTGACTTGATTTAATGTCTAATTTGAGATTTCTAATCCATCCATGAAGAATAAGATACATTCAAGTTCTAAGCCACTAATAACATACCCAAATATTAATTTATGTGAACAAAAAACGAAGAATACAAGAATCGATTATCACAAAATCAGATCAAGGGATCGATAAAAGTGAAGAAGAATCACAATCACCAATCACCATTAACAGTTTAGCAAGCTTCAACTTTGAAAAGAAGGAGTTAAGACACAAAATGACGAAAATACTCTTAAGAATTAAAAATAAGAGCAACCCGTTTAAGTGAGCATGTTTATCCATGAAAAAAAAGCATCCCCAAAGAATTCTTTTTTTCATTATTTTATAATATTTTTCTATTGGAGATGCTTCTTTTCTAGCATCTCTCCTATTTGAGATGTTCTTTTTCTTATAAAAGAGCATCCCTTTCATATGGAATGCTCTTTTTTTTACCTTTCTTTTATTATTTTATTAATATCTTGTTCTAGGATCTCAAAAAAAAACCAATGGATAAAAATGCTCTAATTCGCCGAATGAACGAAATCTACATGGACCTTTATTTCCTTCTTGTGGACTTTTGAGGTCCTTAATTTGGTTTTCTGGCCTTGGGCTTTAGCCCACGTTTCTCTTACTTGTAGGCCTTTTATCGGTCCTTTAGTTTTTATTAAGGTTTGATTCCCCTCCATTGCACGTGATGTTAAGTTTGGGTTTTATATTTACTTGTTTGGAGATAGGTTGTGTTTTACTTTAAAAAATTTCATCTAGCTAGAGGAATGTCAGGATTCCTCCTTTTAACACATCCCGAGAAAGGCCATTGATGACGATGGAATACGTACAAGGAAACCCCATCTTATTAATCAAAAACATAAACAACACGAGATGATGCAACGTACACGTTGACATAAACACCACATTCTTCTGCTCCTACACTATAAACCATTAAACCCTCTGCCCCTACAAAGCATCACAATTGGTGGGAACAAAAGTGACCGTCTCCTTCTTAAGATCATGCAAGACCAACAAATTCTGCTGCTGCACATTCCCAAACACCGACATCCCACTCCCACTCGCGTCCCCCATCGCCAAGCACACCATATCCGGCTCCCCCTCGCTCTCCGCCGCCACCGCCAGCATATAATTCTCCCTTGGAATCTTCAAGTCCGCATTCTCGAAATGGAACACCATATCCGGCACATCCACATCCGCCGGGGCCGGCCCGATCCCGAACCCGCTCCGGGGCCCGGCCCAGGCCCCCGCCGGCATCTTAAAGCACAGGTCCAAACCCGTATCCTCAACCGACGCGTTATCCGCCACCTCCAGCTTCACGCGCTTCAAGATCTCAGCCCTTAGCGGCGCGTACGCCGAAGACTCGAGGTATGTGATCGTGGTGCCGGAGTCGATGATCATCCCGCCCGAGCCGTCGTCGTTGAGCTTGAAGGCCGACTTGGGGATGGGGAGCCGGGCCCCGCCGACGCTGATCCCCTCGAGGTTCAGGTAGTAGAACGACGGCTGCGAGGGGTTCCTGGCCAGCGGCGTCGTGACGGACGTCGTGTTGGCGGAAAGCGGGGCGTCGGCGAGGGAGCCGAGGAGGAGCGTTCCGTCGTGGGCGGCGGCCTGGGTGTTGAGCGTGGAGAGGCAGTAGGAGAATTTGGGCTCCTTGAGCTGGGAGACGAGGGAGAGTGGGCCGCGGCCCAGGCCGACGAGGCCGGCGCCCTGGTCGAAGCCGCCGCCCTGGTTCTCGTCGCCGCAGCCGAAGCCGATGTGGGAGACGGAGTTGGAGCCGGGGAAAGTGAGGGTCTCGGTGGCGAGGGTGCCGGAGGTGGTGGAGTAGTCGCCGTACTCGTAGGTGTAGGCGCAGTGCTTGTCGTCGGAGCAGGAGGGGAGGGGGAGGGCGGAGCAGAGGGCGGCGTTGCAGGGGAGGGGGGCGTAGGAGGAGGACTTGGAGGGGCTGAAGACCGGGGAGGGCTGGTGGTAGCAGTGGAGGCAGGGCTGGCACTGGGTCCAGATCAGGTCGCTGCCCGTGTCCACGATGGCGGAGAAGGGAAGCGGGGGAGTTCCGATGGAGAGGTTCATCAGGAACTCGCCTTGTCCCGGGTGGATTGTCGCCTTTATTGGGGGCGAGGATGATGATGTGGACGCGCTCATTGTCGACATGGACATCGTCTCGCTCAGCTGCTCTAGCCTGATCATCATCATCATCACAAATTTCTTTTATACGTATACATCAACATTTTTTAAAGAGAATTAAGTATATTTCTTAGACGACTGGCGCACACGCAATCATCCAAGCCGTGTAAGGTATATCCCGTAAAACTTAAAAGTAAATCAGATATAAAGATGGAGACTAGGGTTGTTGTTTCCATTTTTATATGAATTCGAGACCACAACGGATCTCTGATAAATACAATCAGAGTTATGACTACACAAATAGTTGATAGTTTTAGATCTCGTCCAAGACAAACTACGGTAGGAGATTTATTGAAACCGTTGAATTCGAAATATGGCATAGTAGCTCATGGGTGAAGGGTTAAGATGAGGTACTTATAGTCTAAACATGTTAGGAGGATGCGCCCGAATTATCTAAGAAAAAAATGAAATTCAACTAGTGATCGACAATGCTAACTGCTAACTTTATGTAACTAAAATACACCAAAATTGATAAAGGGTTATATTCATCTCCAAGGCACTACATAAAAGCGAATGAATATGAGGATGTGTCCCCATCCATGAAAATACTAATGCAAGAAATTTGTAAAGTGGTGTTATATATATTACACAACTTTGCTTCTAACTTTCCAAGTGTGACGGTGTTTATGAATTAAATGTACTCTGTTATTTCGTAACTGAAGATGTAATTCACTAATGCAGTTTCTACATATAGAGAATAGAATAGTAGCATAGAAGAAACCTTATATTCCCGCGCATGACAGCCCGTTGAATACGCTGGATTTTGGTGAAGTTTTTGCCATGATCCACATGCTTGAGCTCCACCCGAAACCCGTCTTCCACCGTCTTCTTCTGGTGGCCGTGACCATGGTGGCGGTGGTGGCCGTGAAGAGCTTTTCTCGAAGTACAAATAACTGGTTTTATGAGTGAAGAGAACTGCAGCACAAGTGCAATTGTTATTCCAATTGCCAATCTTGACAAAGATTTAGCCATGGGGAAAAAGGCTAGTTTCAAATGATGGAGAGCTCTTTAATTTGATATCGATCGAAAACCGATCGATTTTCCAGTTATTTGATTGAGACTGTGGAAATACTAGAGACAGTGGGGGTTTATATATGTGAGGTTTGCACGAGAAATGGTCTGAAGAAAGTGATGTGCGGGAGAGATTTGAACAGGTAGTACGTACGTACGTACTCCAAAAATGTAGCAAAGTCTGATTCTAGGCGGAGATTGTCATGATCCTACAAATGTGCAAATAAATCTGCAGATCTAAGTGAATGAAAAGCATGAAATTGCAAGTGAAATTCAAATGGACATTATAACGTTACAAAGATTAAGCCTCACGCAGCTTTTGCCGCTTTGAGTGCATGGTTGTTAGGAAGGTAAGCCTGGAATTTTGGAGCACAACAATCTTTTAACTTGCTTTATCAAGATGAGTTTTTTGGCTCATCATCTTTATTTTTCACTATAAAATTAGTCCTCATCTTTTTTATTTGGTTCTTTTTTGCAGTAAATTTTTACTAAAATGTAACTTCTAATCTCAATCTTTTTTTTTTATTTTATAAAAAAGACAAGAACTCGCCTAATCTTTAGCTTGATCAAAAGGGTATGATGCCAACTCATTGAACTGACAAGTATACTTAACTTCTTCTTTTTTTTATGTTTCTGATTTATCTTTGTTGTAAGAAAAACAAAAGATGTCACTTTACCCGAGTGAATGGTCAGAACAATTTTTAAAATTATATTTTATCATGAGCATTGCTAGTTAAATTCAGTTGATAAAGATATAACGTTCATGATAACGCATCCAAAATTTCTCCTCTTGTTGCAATGGCTAAATGCTTCGTACGGTTGAAGAAATGGTAACAAGGCTTGCACTATTGCACGTCATCTCTTACGGTTGGCCAGTGGCCACACCCTCCATAATATTCTTCTACGTAATTAAAACTTGGCAAGGAATGTTTCGTTTTCATAATTACATGACAATGATTTTCGTTACCGAAAATATAATTATTTTGCAGTAAATTATACTCTTCCTCTTGCCTCGCCCTACGCAGATCGATCATAACTCATAATCATACGCAAAACATATATGGATGTACAATTGTACATATATAACCCCCCGCGTTAATGAACCTTCAACTCTGATATATACAAATTCCTTTAATTGATATCAAACCAAGGTCTTATTCACGATAAACATACATTGACTGTATTTCATGAGTGAGAAATAAAACTTGAATTGGATGGGTTTAGTGGGCTAAACCATTCATTCTACACCTAACCAAATGTGTTAAGTCAAGAGATCATAATAAAGTTAAATTCCTTTAGGATTTTTATCATCGTACGCAAATTTACACCAGCTTCTCAAAGACTTGAATCAATGAAACACTATATTCATCAATACTAAGTTCCAACAAGTAAAGACAACATGACCCTACAAGGAGTTGTTCCATGGCGATATGAACCAGTGCCATTGATACCGAGCAAAAAAAGGGCTTGCTTGGGATTGAGCATTTTGATATCAAATTAAAATATATGCTTATATATGGATTAAAACAGATAACAACTCTACAAACCATTCCCAAAAGACGTTTTCTGCCAGGATTTAGATTTACCATACAGTATCTGGTTGGCGCGTTCTTCTTCCTCTTCAAGCCTCTTCCTACGAGCAGCCTCTTCCTTCTGCCTTTGTATCATGTCCAGCTCCCTTTGACGTTCCTCCTCCTTTCGCTGGAGTTCTAGTGCCAACAATCTCTGAGACTCTTCCACTCTTCTCTGGTTCTCTTCAAGCACTCTATCCAGCTCCTCCCTCTCCCTCCTCTCTTGTTCCTGTTCAAAATCACATTCAGCTTCTCCTTGATTCCAAACCTCAACATATTGTGTTCTATATAGTCAATATGGTTCTTTCAGAGTTTGGATAAATACAGAATAGATGAAAGATGGGATGGAAAAAGATACTCACAGCTTTCTGCCTTTCCACCATTAGAGCGTTTTCCTTTTCCCTTTGAAGCTGTGTAGCAATATCGTCAAACAGCTTCTTCCTACCATCTTCAGTTCGCTTTTGAATTTCTATTTTCACTTCCTCAGAGTTTAACCTATCTTCTACGTTCTTTTGAATAGCTTCCTCTATCCTTTTAGCAGTCTCTTCTTCTAACAACTTTAGCTCTATTTCCTGTTGAATCCTAAAAGCACATGTACACAAAGTCAATAGATCATGATAAAGTTAGCTAGTTGACTAATAGCAAGTACAAGACAGCTCCATATCATCACCCTTATTTTAATCCAAGAAAAAACTAATAGATTCCAGGGCATGCTACAAAGTCTCTGAAATGATGAACAAACAGCAGCTAATAGAAAGATGTCAGTGTCACCTCGCAGATTGATGTTAACTTGTTATCAAACCATTGAAAGCATACCTCTAGCAGATGTCTGGTTGACAACAAATGAGATTTTTAACACTGGCAACAGTAGATAAAGGAGGCAGCAATAGATCATCAAAATAACAAGTGGAACTATAGCAGAAGCTTCCTTCAGAAAAGCCTGTAAAGAACTCAAGATACCTGTAGCATGTTCAGATCTAATCGTAAAGCCGGAATATCACAGCTTTATAAAAGCTAAAAAGACACAGCGCTGACACATTTCATTAGGCCAAAGTCAGGGATGAGAGAGCAACATGAAGGGACTGAAGAAAAGGAATAGAAAGACAAAGCAAATCAACATGCAAGCTAGAAGAGCAATGAGGCAAGAACTAAAATTTGAAAGTGATATGTAAATGTAGGAAATATTCAAGACAATAAATACAGGAAATACTCTTCGCTGCTGGTACAGCTTTTAATTTCCTAGTCAAGACAATAAATACAGGAAATACTCTTCGCTGCTGGTACAGCTTTTAAATGCAGGGAAAATACTTTTACACATAACTATCTATAGGTATATCTATTGATTAAAAATAACACATTTCAGTAGAGCATAAATGCCAATCAAGTAAGAAAGAAGAATGTTTTCTCCCTAATGAGCATAAATGCAAATCAAATACAGAAGAGAGTGATGGGTCAAATAAAAAAAGCAAAACTACTAAAACTTAGGCATCCACCTTTTCTTTTCTTCCTCTTCCTTCTTTAGCTTTAGAAGGGCATTCTTCTTTTCCAAAGATGAAATACTAGGACTCTTTGATTTTCGCAAAGGTGAGGAGGAGGTGCTCCTACTTCTGTGTCTCCTATGATGTCGCGGGGTTGGGGAACGACTCTTACAACGTCTTACAGGTGAGCGACTTCTGCGATGGCGGGGAGAAATAGAACGACTTCGTCTTCTGCAGAAGAGGAAATAAAGAATAAAAAAGTGACTATGTTTTGTGCACGTTAGCAGCAGTATTAAATACTATGATAAGTACTATGACTACCGTGGGAAACCATCAAGCATATTATGATTACATGGAAACTATCAAGCTCATGGTGGAAAATAATTAGTACTACGATTTGACTTTTAGCTTATTTTAATTTTTCGTTTACAATGATACCTTGGAAACTATCAAGCTTGATATAAGTTTAGAGTGGCCAGTAATCACATCCTGAATAGAAGATAACTAAGAAAGTAACAACACATAAGCATTAAGCAAATGACAACTGGATATTAAAATTCATCAGCCTCCAGTTTTCACACACTGTTCTCTTCAGAACTCTTTGTAGTTTTAAGGGGCATTTAGTATAGCTCCAAGAATTAGACTGAGCCATTCTTGGGACTCCACACTTGGTGTTTTAGTAAATTTTAGGAATCAAAATAGCGTTGAAAATTATGGTATTAAGACCTAATCTACCTCTCCCTATCACCCATCATATCCATACCCTAGTATGACTCCCATCTAACAAACCTCCTTCATTGTTCATTCTTCTTCCTGAAATTAGGTTTTCAAATATCTCCCTCGCATTAAGCAGCAAAGATGAAGACTGTTAATTAAGACAAAGATGAAGACTGTTAATTAAGACAAAAACTGCCAGCACCAGAGGATAACATGAAGAAAACAAGATGAAGAAGAAAACTACCAGCAAATACATGCACATGGAGAATGCACAGACGAAATTGAAAGTTTAATTTGGAAATCCAAAAGTAGATATTTTGGTAATCATGCATCCTTTGCCATACTTTCACCCTACAAATAAAAACGAATTCAACATCCCAAGAGAATTATAACAAATGACCCCCTCATTATAGTAGTAGACAATAGGACATAGCTACTAAGCTCCTTCAGGACAGGGAGATGAGCTTCATTCAACCAAAAACCTCCAATGCACCGTATTGCAAACTTTAAACTAAATAAACATCCGTTTAGTTTTTGAAGCAGTTCATAGGCCGTATAAGACTACTAATGATACATTTTTCAGCTACCACATTCGAGCACATGTCCTAACTAATCAAAACTTGGTGATCGAAACAAAGAGCAGGGGTTGAAACTAATCCCACTATTTAAGTCAAATTCTCCCAAATCATCGCTAACTACCTAAAATTTAACATCCACTTTGAACTGAATCGGCATTAGAACAACATTCATAAACTTCGGCCCTACATAGCACTTCAATGCTCAAGGTAGATGATGCCATTTGGATGTCCTTGTCGCCGAGCAGAGACAGAATAAGGAAATTAAATTGATACCTTCTATACGGTGACCGGCTCCGATCCCGGCGATTTCTACGACTGTGTCTGTGCCTCACCGGCGACGGAGAATGTCTCCGCTGGTAAGACGGTGAACGCGAAACACTTCGAGCCATCTATGAAATTCTTACTCAAGTTTAAACCTTTGAAATATACATAAATCTCAAGAAATTCGATTCGTAAGGTTTAGAATACGGCAACCAATTGGAAAAGAAGCCCGAGACAGGCAAACCCTAACAATGAACGGGTTAAAGTTTTACTTTTTTTTAAATCCTGAGGCCTTGCATAATTCGAAAACCCCGATCCTTTTTTTTTTTTGTAAAGAAAAACCCCGATCCTTGGTTGAAGTTGAAATGAGTTTATGAGGTTCATATAAAAAATATTTTAATTATGAGGTAGTTGAAATACATTCATACTATTGGAGAGAGATAAGATCTTATAGAGTTAAAATACATTTATCTAAGCAAATAATTTTGAGTGGTAACCTTATTGGAGAATGTCTCTGCTGGTACATCAATCATCAATCATCAATCATCAATCAATCAATCAATCAATCTACATATTAAAAAAGGAGTCTCATGACACATGTCCTCCCCTCATTTATTTCGCCTATGTGTCAAGTCGTGGTTAACTCTGCATAATATGTGACGCCACCTAATTTCCACATATTCAAGCATATTAAAAATATTAAATACACATATTTATCTCTTAATTTCATAACCTATTTTGTACTTATCCGTTAATTTTAATTAATTAGTTAGACATGATTTTTATCTTAATTAATTTATACTTATCCTTTCACCTCTTCTAACTAATTAACCTACGTAAATTAATTAATCTTATCCTTTCACATCTTCTAACTAATTAAACCCGTAAATTAATTAATATTAAATTAAAAAGATTTGCAATACCTATTCAAATTCATGAAGACTCAACATGCAATATCAAGCCAGGTACGGAGCTTCCGATCAAAAAAAAAAAGCCAGGTACGGAGCTAGCTGAATTGATTTCTAAGGCTAAACTTATAATTTGGGATGAAGCTCCGATGGTTAACAAATTTGCCTTTGAAGCATTGGATAGAACTTTGAGAGATGTAATGCGGCCTTCAAATCTAAATAGCGTGAATCAACCTTTTGGAGGTAAAGTTGTAGTATTTGGTGGAGATTTTAGACAAATTTTGCATGTAGTTCCTAGAGGAAGCAGACAAGATATTGTTTATTCCACAATAAATTCTTCATATTTGTGGAGTTCATGCAAGGTTCTTAGATTGACAAGAAATATGCGGCTTCAACAAGGAGGTACACAATTAGAAATTGATGAAGCAAAACAATTTTCAGAATGGATATTGAAAGTTGGAGATGGTGTTGAAGGTGAGCAAAGTGATGGGGAGTCAACTATTGAGATTCCTTCTGATTTATTGATTAATGAAACCTCTGATCCAGTTGCATCAATTGTTGAGGCTACATATCCTTCTATACTGCATATTGATGATCCTACTTGCTATTATAGAGAGAGAGCTATTGTTGCACCTACTCATGATATTGTTGATAAGGTGAATGAGCACATATTGTCCCTATTGCCAGGAGATGAAAGAGAGTATCTTAGTTCAGATAGTATCTGTAAAACAGATGAAAGTGGTTTTGATGATGCCACTGTTTATTCAGTTGAATTTCTCAATGGAATCCGATCTTCTGGTGTACCGAGCCATGTATTGAAGTTGAAGGTAGGTGTTCCTATAATGCTGCTTAGGAACATTGACCAATCGTCAGGGCTATGTAATGGGACCAGATTGATAGTGACTCGACTTGGCAGTCATATTATTGAAGCTGAAATTATTTCTGGAAGCAACATAGGACAACGAGTATGTATTCCACGCATGATACTTACGCCTTCCGACACTCGATATCCTTTCAGATTTCAAAGGAGGCAGTTTCCAGTGGTTGTTTGTTTTGCCATGACCATCAATAAAAGTCAAGGACAATCTCTTTCTCAAGTGGGTTTATTTCTTCCAAAACCTGTTTTTACTCATGATCAACTTTACGTTGCATTTTCCAGAGTTACAAGCAAGAGTTGATTGAAGGTGTTAATAGGTGATCGTGATGGTCATCCTCAGAATACAACTACAAATGTTGTATATAAGGAGGTTTTTCAAAACCTTATGTGACTATGTATTTGGAATATTTAGAAACATACTTTGTTTTTTTTATTGGATGGTTTTAACTATGTATTTGGAATATTTAGAAACATACTTTGTTTGTTTTATTGGATGGTTTTAAATCACTGTTTTTTTATTACATAAAATGACATTAATTTTGTATGCTTTATTAATTAGATTTTCCATCTCATTTCATTACATGTAATATATTTTCATACTTTATAATTCTTGAATGAAATTAATTATATTTTTTATTCAAAATTATATAAGAAAGAAATAATTCCAACCGTTAATCAACATATATATATATATATGTTAGGTTGTATTTAAAAATATATTAAATCAAATCTCGTGCTTGGCACGGGTACTCAACTAGTCGTTATCTAAGCACATAATATCATTTATTATGTTTCGAAACACCCACCTTATTCATATGGTCACTTTGTGCTTTGGCTTGGTAACTAGTCGACATACCTTATTTATCTCGAATTGGTGCAATTCCCCTTGCATGGCCACTACTCGGTATGGTTCTTTCAACGGCTTATTGATTGTTTTAGGCTCTACAAAGAAATCAACGCATCAAGAGCATAAAATTTTCTTAAGGAAGAACGAGTATGTACCTCTTTTTCGAATGGTGTGATGATTTTGTCCTCGGGATGGTCTCTCGTCTAGTGATAGTTCCTTGTTTTCACCGGTGTAACATCAATGCATGTGGCAGTTGGCCCGCTTCCAAAGGTGTGTAGAAGCCTCTAGATTGCTTGGACCAACCTCTAGTTGTTCCTCCACCACGAATTCTGACTTTCAGGTTCCATCATCGTTACTTGAATCTTCCTCATTGGACTCGGCTCCATTGTTGATCTTGAGCATTGTCATTGGAGCCTCCGATAAGAGGATGAGGTGAATCATAGTACTATCATCTTCATCATCATCAATATCCTCCTTTTGCATCTAGATGAACGTCTCATCACCAATGACGTTCCCATCCTTGTTCCCACCGGGTGTTTATTCATGGAGAGCAACTCCTCAAACTTCATGGTCCCCTTATTGTATACTACTACGCTTTGCTACTTGAATCATATCCAACAAAAATTCCTTCATCACTTTGTGGATCAAATTTTCCAAGGTTATCTTTGTCATTTTATGACCTAAATACTTGCCACCAAGGATTCTCAAATGGAAAACATTAGGTTTTCATCCTCTAATCAATTCGTAAGAAATTTTAGAATGATGGGAGTGAATTGTGACTCAATAAAAGATGAAACAAGTAGAACTTATCACATCTTTCTATAAGGAACAAGGTAGTTTGCTTGCTATGAGCGTAGTACAAGCCATATTCTTGAGCGTATTGTTCCTCTCAAAAACACCATTCTGCTGGGATATGTGGGAAACCAAGAAGTTGTTCGATACTCTGTGTTCCTTCAAAAACTCTAGGAACAGTCAAACTCCTTTCGATGATCTAAATGTATGACTCCAAGTTGTGTACAATGCTCTTCTCAACCTCCTTAATCACGTCATGAACTGTTGAAATGTTTCATCATTTGAATCTAGAAAGATAGTCCACATATATCTAGAAAAAAATCGTCCATAATTATAAAAACATACTTGTTACCTCTATGGCTTCTCACCTTCATATGATCATATTCATTCATATGGGCCAATTCAAGAATGGGGGAAGAGTTGATCATATCCTTCAACTTGAAGGAGGAACGACTTTGTTTCCCTTTCACATAGGCTTTGCAAATTCCATCTTTGTCAACTTGAATAATTGGCAATCCTTCCACCAAGTTACGAGAGTATAACTTGTAGATCCCTTGAACACCAGGATGCTTAATTCTCTTATGCAAAAGATCTGCAACATCTCAAATGGTTGCAAAGCAAAGACTTTTTGAGGGATTGAAGCTTGTTTCCACCACATACACATTATTGAGTTGTATCCCTTTGAGAATTGTTATTCTAATTTTCTTGCTTCTAAGTTCTAACCAAGCACTCTTATAAGATAAAGTTGATCTTTTTTTCCTTGGTCACACATCTTCTCAATGCTCAAAAGCTTATAACCTAAATTCTTGACCAAGCTTACTGTTGGCCCTCAATAATTTGAGAATCCCATCAGCGTGTCAAACCAAGAATATACAGCTTTTGGAGATCTTGTTGAACCATTAAGGAGATCATTGGAGTTGCAGATACCAAGTATCCTAGAGGTAATCAATAGCCCAAGGTGATGAGAAGCTTTTGAAAAGGTTGAGCACATTGCATGATGAATGTATTCTAGGAAATATGTTATCACGAGAAATAGATAGACATTTCGTAGTATAAGGAAACATATTTTGTAACTATTATATTTTGTAATCATAGATGAGATCTTACTTAGAGCCCAAGAAAATCCTAGATCTGATAGTATAAAACCAAGGAGGATCTAAGAGAAGATCAAGATTTTCTATACCCTCACAAGAACAAAGACTCACATTCAATTGAATCCAAGGTGCTAATTTTAGATTCCCGATTGTGGCCTTGTCCGTTGGACAACTGAGTTGACGATAGTCAATTTTTTGTCTAAAACAATTTGGCGCCCACCATGGGGCCATAGTCGAGAAGAAAGGCACAACATTGAACCTAGGATTCTGACATGTCGACTAAAGAAACTCAACATGTCGTTATGGGGGAGTGGGTGGCTCAGGAATACCCGTCAACCCGCAAGGCCCTTAACCATCGCTGACTACCAGGCTGAAGTAAAGAGCTTCACCTAGTGACTCCAAAACCTCGAAAAGGAACTCACTAAACACGAGACAAGAAGGAGGCTTATCAGGCCATTGTCACTCAATTAACAATAGAAATTGTGGAACTCAAGGCACGGTTACAATCGTTGGCATTTCGATTAGCGCACCACTAGTGTAATCAGAGATTTGGGTAACTTAGAACCTCGCCTTGACCTTGAAGGCACGATGATGCCATCCAGGACACCAATAAGTCACGGTAACAGAATCGTGACAAGCGTTGTCGAAATCCCCATGGGAAGCATCAAATCATTCGCTGACCTGATGGACTCTTTCAAGATGTAATTCACCGATAGCCACAAGTTCCTAAAACAGTCGAACGACCTTTATTGCATTGTCCAGAGGCATGGAGAGACCTTGAGAAGCTACCCAGGTTAGTTTAATAGAGAGAAAGTGTCCATCCCTCACTGTGACGCAGCTACAACCGTACAAGCTTTCTAACGTGACTTGATCAAAGGAGACGACCTATACAAAGACTTAACCAATCACCCATGTTACTCATTCGAAGACGTTCAAGAAAAAGCACCAGCACAAATTCAGTTAGAAGAAGATGAAGAGCTGCTACTAGTATGGGATCACGTGGAGAAAAGGGTCTTACTAGAATCCGGGAGCAACCAAAGAAATCATCCTGACCCACAAGCGCGATCTGAAGCGGCTCAAGTCCATATAGCAACCCGATCCTACCGTGAAGAAGCAACAAAATCGTTACTGCCAAAGTTGGACATGTTGGTCTTTTTCTTTTCTTTTATCTAGAGATTCTTTGAACCTTAGATCTTTCCCTCTAAACCTCGTCTTCTTCATTCTCATTCCATTTTTTAGATTTTCCCAAGTTGTTATCTAGTGCCAAATGTATTGTTTAAGGTCTAGAATGAAATCGTTTGGGGCTTGTTGAAACATTACCTTCTTTCTCTAGTGTCATATACACCACCAAACAACTAACAATTTTGTAAAATCTCAAGTTTCAAGTTTGTGTTTCAATTCATTTATTATATCATTGGTATTAATTTTCTCGATTATCCTATGGGTATGTGTATATTCCACAAAAAGGCAACTCAAGTCTTCATACGATCAGTGACACTTAATACATCCTAGGGGTGTTGCTACTCGTTTCTCTCGTAGTCGTGCCTTAGTTGGCAAATCATTAGTGTCCATTTTCAATAGAACATTTTTGACTTTTGGGTATGTATCTAATTCCTAGATTTAGTTATTTGGACTTGGATTTTGGTAATTTGTTTTAGTAATTATCTCAATGGCCGAGGTTGTGAAAACCACATATTTTTACTTGGTACCCAGTACAGTTGATCCCTAATACAATTTTCTAGAAGTGGGACTGACATGATTTTATCCTCTATTTCGGCTTGTAGCAAACCCCGAAGCTGATCATGTCTCCATTCCTTTTCAATCGTCACATATTCATTTACCATGGTTATGTCATCTATATCATTGGGGTAAGTCGCATACACTTCTAATGACTCTTGCAAAAATCCACCTATCTTTCCAAAATCTGATTGTTTGACCACCATATATATACTTGCCATATTTATCGTTCTTTGAATTTTGACCTGAGAGTCATTAACTTGGACCATTGCCAAGAGGTATTTACCTGTTTTTTGTATGACAACAGATTTGATTTTTCATATACTAGGCATTCACTATTTAACCCATATATTATTAGGTTTTGCAAGTATCTTCCATAATAGTTTCACTTATAATGCTTTGTTCATGTGTTCCATCTTTCTAATACCTAGTCCTCCATAGGTTCTCAGTTTATAAATTTTATCTCATCTGACTAGCGGTTTATAGTTCGGGTCCTTATTACATTGAAAGAATCGTACGCCCTTCTTTTGATAATGTGTTATCTTTCCACTTAGCAAGTTTTGTTTTGGCTTTCCCAATCGTTTTCTTAATTGTTTCTTTGTTAAAATGCCTGCTAATGATCTGGCACCCTAGATAATTTTCTAGGTCAGTGTGATATTGAGGGTATTGAATTCGTTGTATTTGTTGATTGTGGACTTGTTTCGATGTTTGAAATATTGATTTATGATAATTAAACTCTTGGCTTGAAATTTCACAGTATTTTCTCTATTATCTTTTTTGTCATAGTACAAGCCCCTTGGTTTGCTTCGCTAAATATTAGAATATCATCCGCAAAGGTCAGGAAAGGAATTTTCATGCCTGATTGGGCTATCGTAAAGCCAATTGAATTTTTGTGGTACCACTTACTTGTTGTAGCTTTTGCTGTGATTTCTGTACCTAGTACGAATAAAAAAGGTGATATGGGATCCCCTTGACTTACGAATACGGAGAGCGACACAGTTTGAACACATTCCTTTATCCATCTTACAAATTGTTTGCCAAATCCATTCTTTTCCATGAGTGCAAATAGAAATTCTCAATCAAGTCGGTCATATGTCTTTTCCGTGTCTAGTTTTATAGCAACCTAACCATCTTTTCCTTTTTTCCTCTAAATGAGTGAAAATTTTGATGTGATATGTGCACACTATCCTGAATAGCTTAGTTAGTTACAAAGCTAGGCTCCTTAATGCGAGTGGATGAGTTTGCTCATAACCCTCTTAAGCCTCTCGGTAATGATTTTCGCAACTATTTTATAGATAGTGGAACACAAACTCATCGGGTGGTAATGGTTTGTTAAATTTGAATTCTCTCTTTTTGGCAGTAATGTACTGAATGTGTGGTCGATTTGCATAAGCATTTTCTCATAATGGAAAAAACTTTTGACAACCTTAATGACTATTGGGCCTACAATATTCCAATTTTTTTTTATAAAATCCCGATGACATCCCGTCATGCCCAAGTGATTTGTCGAAAGCCATATGCATTAATGTTGTTCACATTTCGTCACTAATCATCGATTTTGTCAAACTGAATTTATACATTATAAATAAGTTTTATTATATAAAAGTTTAGTATTTATTTATTTTTAATAAAAAAAAGTCGACATGGATTGATATTGGACCAAAGCGGATCTAGGATCGAATTTAGGATTTTGTGGACCAGGGAGTTGACAAAACTCCCTTAGTCTAGTCCGTATCGGATTCCACCCAACCCTATATTTTGTTAATGATATAGGTTGTTGTCAAGACTCTCTTCCCCCAAAATTACAAAGGTAAATTTGACTAAGCATCAAAGGCTAAGCTTTCTGAAGTATATGTTGTGTTTTCTCTTTACGACGCCATATTGTTCTAGTATAATAACACATGAAGTCTAGTGTTCAATACCCTTTTCTCTTAAGAAATCAGTACTCTACTTGTTTATTACTCAAAGACATTGTCTAACCTCACTATTCAAACCCTTCTTCCAAATTGAGTTTCAACCATGGCTATAAAACTATAGGGCATAAAGAAGGCGTTACTTGACATCCAACTATTGAATCTAAGTAGAGTGTGTGAAATCATCAACTATGGTCATAAAATACTTGTAACCATTATATGCCAATGTATGATACAAGCCTCAAATATCTATGTGGATCATATAGAAAGAAAAATTAGTACTAATGAAGCTAAGATGTAATGCAATCTTAGATTGCCTTGAGTTAGCACAAACCTCACAAGGCATTCGTGTTTATTATGCAAAGAGCTAATGATAAAAGGTGAAGGCTAAAATTTATAAACGTCTTAAATGTATATGTCATATTTTCATAGAGAAAAACAAGTTCCCTAATGAAATCCATTAAAACAAGTTCCTATAAACGTCTTAAATGGAACTTAAGCAAATTAAAGATATAGAAATTTGTGGGTCAACATATGTGAATCTCCACGTATAAAATGTTTGAGAATATCCTAGATATCACTTCAGTAAGCAGATTGTTGCATTAACTCTTTTTTTATATTAATTCTAAGAGTTTATAAAATTTTATTCTAATTTTAGAATTCACGGGTGGCGGGTCATCCGACCCACCCGCGGGTGACGGGTGGGTCGGATATGGGTGAAAGGTTCCGCGGGTGATGGGTGGGTCGGGTGATACAATTTAGGGAAATTCCTTTTGGTGCCCCTGAGTTTTGGCCTTTTCCTTTTGGTTTCAAAAAAAAACTTATTCCTCTTGGTACCTCTGAGGTTCGGCTTTTCCCGTTAATGTCCCTCTCCGGTTCAAATTAGTTAATTTCAAGCTTACCATTATGTTCATCACCCTTAAATGATTAGGATTTCACTCTTAAAACACTTAAATTCATAACCAAACAACATCAATTTGAATTTTAAAACAATTATCTATTTTAAGGGGTTGTTTAAAAAATTATTTACAAATTCAAATTGGGATGGTTAGGTTATGAATTTTGATGTTTTAATAGTCAAATCTTACTAATTTAAGGGTGATGAACACAATGGTGAGCTTGAATTTGACTAATTTGAACTGAAGAGGGGCATCAACGAGAAAAGCCAAAACCTCAGGGGTACCAAAAGGAATAAGTTTTTTTCTTGGACACCAAAAGAAAAAGGCAAAAACTTAGGGGCACCAAAAGGAATTTCCCTACAATTTATTTCGCGGGTCGGGCGGTGGAAGTGCTCCACCCACCCATAACCCGACCCATGACCAGCTCTACCTATTTTATTCTATTGGTGAATGGCTTATTTTAGAAAGCATAAATCTTTTTATGCTTTACCAAGCACCATGGACTTCCTTATTTAAGGAGCCTATGAAAAATAATTTGTAATTGTAAATAGCACATTAGAATGGATATTCCTAACCGATTTTCCCATTAAGAACAACTCGCACTTGAATGTAGGAACAAATAACACGTCTTTAAGAACTAGATTAAGCAAAATTAAGACAACTCCAACAATTTGTATATTTGACAGTGAAGTTATAGGTTCTGACATTAATTACTTCGACTCAAACAAGGGCAAATCATATGACCAGGACCGTAGATAAGGGTGTGCAAGAGGCCCAATTGCACAGGCCCCCGAAAAAATAAGGGCCCAATATATATCATACATACTGTTATATGTTAAATAAGCAAAATAGCCCAAATGGAAGTGTGCAAGGAAGGGTAGGAGACCACTCCGTGTTCGAGCCCCTGCTTGCTCTTTAATCCGTTTTTATATTTTTATTTTCCACAAATACATACTTAATAATTGTCTCCCTCTCCTTTATTTTTAAAATATAATCATTTCATTCTCTTTTTTTTTGTTTTTTTGTGAAGTACAATCCCATTCTCTTGCCTGTTCGAACTCCTTTCTTTTCATTATTTTGATAATTTTTAAGAGAGTGATTGTATTTAATTTCTTATTAGTAATATTTTCAACAATTAAGTATATTAAATTATTTAATATTTTAATTTTGATAAATAATCGATGATTTTTAAATTATAAAATACAATAAAAAATAATCTATTTTTAAATTAGTATCATACATCAAAACTAAATTTATGTATAAAATATTAATATAATAATTTTTTTAAATCTTAAATTTTAGTGATTTAGAACAGAGCCTCCAAAAATATTTAGACGGGTTTGTGTATGACAACTTACTTCACTATCAATATTGGCAAAACCGACAAACTTGTTGCACTACCACACCACCACCAACAACAACAACATTGATCCAGTGAGATTCCACTACAGCGAAATCCGGGGGGGGGGGGGGGGTCAAGATGGGGTACCCCTACCCAAGGGAAGGGGTACGCTTGATAGACCCAATAAAATTTCTAGTGGTAAACGAAGTACTTTTTAAAACAGACAAAATCATCTTACAACTCATCTTTTCCTTTAACAACACCATATTTCAAAGTCATGCAATTTAATTAAGGGTGAGCTCGAAACTACTTAGAACTTGAAGACTAAACATCACCAACGAATTGAACTCGATCATCTCTAATCAATGGCGGCGGGAGGGATTGGGGGCAGGTGGGGGCGGCGGCAGAAGGACCGGGACTTCTCAGAGGGCCGCCCCATGTATGGGGTGAGGGAGGGGGCGGAGAAAGAAGGTTGGGCAGGAGCGGGGCTGAGGGCGGAATGTATTATGGGAAAGTTGTATGCAGGCGTCGGTCGGATATGGTCGGAGGCGGAGTGAACGATTCATGAAATTGGAGGAGGAGAGGATTAGAATGGGCTGAGCTATTAATTTTTTGGGCCTGTTGAGATGATTCAAAAATAGAGTTGGCCCATTTAAGTTGAAACAAATACTTGGACATTTTAATCAAAACTAAATCAACTTATTTTGCCTTATTTTTTTAGGTTTTATTTTGCCTTATTATCTCTCACTGAATGAACCCTACACATTGCAGACTTTTAATACACCTACTTTTCAAATTTTAATTTTTTTTGTTGCTAATCAACTAATTTTTTTTTCAATCTGTGAATGGCGATGCATTCATATTGGTAGGATTTTCTTAGAGATTTTATTGTTTTAATATAGAAATTTGATAATCATTTTGTATTATGTTTTGAAAAGTTTTTATTTGCTTAAAATTTTAAAAAATTGTTTATAGTTGATCAAATTAAAATGAGGAAATATATTTTATAGAGGCCAAAATTTCAATTGATTCATATAGCGCGGAGCAACCGCTACACATTTCCAACGGAAATATTTTGAATATGAAAGTTGAATTGGAAATGAACCCGAACAAGATTAAAATTGATGAGGTTGATATTGTTTTCGATCCTAGGTCACGCAAGCTTATTGATAGTTTCAAAACTAATATTAGAGAGTGTATACGAAGAATATATGCGGACAAAGGTGTTGCAGACCTTATATATTCAAAATATCTTTTATATATACATATATCTCAATATATTAAAATAGCTTGATTGGTTTGAGTTTCGATGTACCAGATCCCCCCCTCAATCCGGACATTCCTGGCTCCGCCACTGTCTCTAATAACGCATATATATCACTTCTGTGGTGATTAACGTCGACACTGCTCTCAACCACTTCTTGAATAAAGCACTCTACTTGTTGTAAAAAAAACTTATCTAAAAACATAAGCAATAACAATGTTTGTGTCCTTTGTAACAAAGAAGAGGAGACAGAAGACCATTTATGGTTTGCTTGTGAATTTGTGAAGAAAGTTGCTGACATTGTCCTCAAATGGGTGGGTATCGGAGCCCGTTTTAATTCACTTGAAGACTGGTGGAATTGGTTCCTCAACTGCAGACAAAGAAGAACAATATCTTTCTTACCAAATTATTAGCTATCATGGCTATTTGTTACTTCATTTGGTGGATGCGTAATGAGGTGATTTTTAGAAACCTGGCCCCAAATGCTATTGTATGTGCCAACACAATCATTGAAGATTGCAAGCTCAGGATTACTCCTAAACTGAAGCTAGTGGGGAGAAGAGGACAAGCCATGCGTGACAAGCTGCAACTGTAATACTTCTTTTATTCCCTTTTGTCCTCTGTGTTTGGTTGGGTGTGGTTAGGTTGGTTAGGTTCCTAAGGGACTGTTTTGGGTAGATTGTTGTATAAGCACTCTCCACATAATCTCCTTGTAGAACAATTTTGCTGAAGTGAAACTGTGACGATACAGAGATTATGTGACCCTTCTTCTAGGCTTGATTTTCCCTTGCTTAGCACTAGTGCTCTTTTTGCATTACGATGTGCTAAGTCATAGGGCCTGGTCGGGTAATCGGGTTGTGCATAGGGCCTTTCTTAAGGTGTTCTGTATTTTAGGCTTGTACCCTTGGTTTGGTATAAGTTTGATGTACTTCCCCCCCTCTTGATGCTTTAATAATATTTTTACCATTAGCGGAAAAAAATCCACTAAGAGCATAAATATCAATGAGACCCATGATTCCATGAACCCCTACAAATCTTACTTTTATTATTTATCTCTCCTCCACATTATTCTACAATCTCTAAATTTTATTTTACAAAAACCCACTTAAATATCCATAAACCTTCTTTTTCACTTTTTCCAAATTTCAATACTAATTTATTTCTACATACATCATTACAAACATAACCCTAATTTATTAATTCTATATAAATAAAAAGAGGGTTATTTTTGTAATTTGACTATATATGGAGAAGGAATGGGTAAAAGAGACGAATGGGCCCCAACACATTTTCTGAAACATCACATATGATACCCTCTCTCCTATCGGTTCGTTCTTCGGACTCCGCCCTTGGGTTTCGACTCTTTTTTTTCAATTTTCTTTTTTTATTTTGGTCGTTCCCCGTTGCTCTAAGCCAGGATGCCCCCATCTTGACCCCCCAGATTTCCATAAAGGAAGTTCCACTCGGTAAATGTTGTTGTTGTTGTTCTTTTTTATTTTGCCATGGAACTCTTAATGATATCGTCGATATTTATTTATTTTTTTTTTTTTTTTTGATCACAAAAACAACTTAAATTAAATCACTGAACGATCGTTCTCCACAATGTTAATAACCGAAATAGGTAAAGAGAAAACATCAGAACAAATAAAAGGCAACAAAGGCATTAAACGACCCAATTGATGAGCAGCTTCGTTAGCTTCCCTGTGCACAAAATGACATCTGCATCTGGCAACCTCGTAGCTCAACGCCTACACCTGAGCCACCAACAAACCCTCAATTGAGTGTGGCACATCCTTGCTCCTGAGCTTCTGAATAGCAAGTTGACAGTCGGAAGCAACAATCACATTTGACAGTCCATCTCTTATCACTTCTTCAAACCCCCATTTAATTGCCTCCAGCTCTGCGATTTCCACTGATGAGCCTCGTTGAATCTTTTTCGCACCAGCCAGTACAACTTCACCCTCAGAATCACGAATAATGAAACCAATCCCACAATTATCTTGAATGATAGAGGCGTCACAGTTGATAACAGTCCAGCCCAAATCCGGTTTCACCCAATGTTTGGCACCATCACCAGATAATAGAACATTCTGAGCCTTTGAACCATGATTCAGTCCAAAAGAGCAAACTAGACTCAATGATCTCCGCAAGGTCAGATTTCTTGTGCTCAAATATCATCAAATTTCTAGCTCGCCATAACCTCCAAAGCATCTCAGTCCATTACAACATCTTATCTCTGTCCACAAATTTCAACAGGGAATCCATACACCTAAGAAAATCTTTATCTGTCCCCTTTGCAATCTTAAACTTTGGAAAATTCTCCCAAACCAGTCTAGGAAGAAGACAGTTCAATAGAGCATGGCTAACCGTTTCTTCCTTTCCACAAATAGCATATGTCGCATTATTCACAATTTTCATGTGCATGAGATGGCTTTTACATGGCAAATATTCATACAAGCCCTCCATAGAAAAGATCGAACCCTTGGCATAATTGGTAGCTTCCATAAATGCTTCCAGAACAACTCCATGCCATGATCTCCTTCCTTACTACTGCAAGCTCCTGAAATAAGATCACCAAACTACATGACATACGCTGACTTAACAGTGAAGTCTCCATGAGTCGTGTAGTGCCACATTATCGAGTCATTCAGATTCTTGTCCAATAAGTGAATGTCCAAAACCACATCCACATCACAAGGAGCAAAAGTACTTCGAACGATATCTTCTTTCCAACATTTGCACTCCCAATCAATCAGATCGGTCACCCTCAAATTGCCATCAGCACCAAAGAAATTCTCAGCTACCTTGAATGAACTAGGACGTGAGATCCATTTATCATTCCAAACCGAGATAGAGTTGCCATTCCTAATTTGCCATATCAGACCTCTATCTAAATGTCTTTTGCATTCATAATACTTCTTCAAGCATAACTAGGATTATACCCTACAAATGCCTCCAAAAAAGATGAATTCGGATAATATCTGCCTTTGTACATTCTCGCAAGAAGTGAATCAGGAAAATTTAGCAATCTCCATCCTTGGCGGGCTAATAGGGCTTTATTAAAAAACTCTAAATCTCGGAAGCCTAGCCCTCCTTGAACCTTTGGCAAACACAATCTCTTCCAACTCATCCAATTCAGTACTCTTTTATCACCACCATTACTCCACAGAAATTTGCACATCAATTGTTCAATCTCTCTGCATAGTGAGACCAGGAACATAAAGCAAGACATTGCATATATAGGAATGGATTGAACAATCAATTTAATTAGAACCTCCTTTCCAGCCCTTGATAAAGAACTAGCTTTCCAGCCTTTGCGTTTCTTCCACACCCGCTCCTTAATCTGACCAAAGATGACTTTCTTGGATCTCCCCACCATAGTTGGAAGACCCAAATAACGCTCATGTTTTTCAACCTCATGAACATTAAGAATGCTTTGAATTTCATCCCGACGCTCTTCATTCACGTTTTTGCTAAAAGAAAGTTCAGATTTTGCAAAATTGACTGTTGTCCTGAAGCTGCTCCATAAGTTTGGAGAATATTAACAATTTCTGAGGCTTGTTGACAAGTAGCTTTTGCAAACATCATACTGCCATCCGCAAAAAATAAATGAGAAACAAACGGCGATCTTCTCACAATTCTAATGCCCTTAAGTCTCCCTTCCTACTCACTCTTACGAATCAAAGCAGAAAAGCCTTCAGCACATAGCAAAAACAAATAAGGAGATAGTGGGCCCCCCTGCTTGAGACCCCTTGAAGGAATGAAAACCCTTGAAGGACTTCCATCCATGAGGACTGAAAAGGACACAATTGAAACACACCTCATGATTAGAGTGATCCAAGAATTATAGAAACCCAGCTGTCTCATGCATTGTTCCAAATAACCCCACTCCACTCTATCATATGCCTTCGCCATGTCCAGTTTTAAAGCAAGATATCCTGTTTTGCCTGTTCTTAAATATTTCACATAGTGAAAGATCTCAAAAGCAGCCAAAACATTATCAGTAATCAATCTCCCTAGGACAAAAGCACTCTGAGATAAAGAGATAACCTTATCTAAAACAACTTTTAGCCTATTAGCTAGTACTTTTGAAATGATCTTATATATAACATTTACACAAGCTAATATGCCTCAAGTCCCACATACGATAAGGATCATTAACTTTTGGGATCAAAGAGATAAAAGTGTGGTTAAGATTTTTAGGAGACTGAGAACCATTAAGAATATCAAGGACAAAATGAGTAATATCATTCCCAATAATATGCCAGTGTTTTTGGAAAAACAACGCTGACATACCATCAGGACCAGGAGATTTTGTAGGATGCATAGAAAAAAGGGAAGAGAATACCTCATCTCCAGAAAATGGACGTGATAGCTCAGCATTCTCATCATTGGTCAAAATAGGCGAAATTCCTTGAGGAGCCGGACCTGGAAGATTGTCATGATCGGATTCAAAAAGTTTCTCAAAGTATTCCACAGCCACCCTTGACATATTTTCCGGACTTCTCCATTCCATCCCACCATCATCAACCAATCTCCTTAACTTATTTCATTTCCTTCTTCCAGAAGCTTTCCTATGGAAAAAAGCCGTGTTTCTATCCCCACAACTCATCTCATTTGCCTTTGCTCTTTGAAACCACAACAGTTCCTCTTTTTCCATCAAATCTCGCTCTTCTTTTTCCAACTGATTTCGGCACTCAACAAAACAACCCATCATACCCCTCTTCTGCAGCCCCCTTAACTCCTCACGCACATTCTAAAGTTTAAGCAAAATATTACCGAACTCAGTTTTATACCATTCTCGGAGCTCATCTGCACATACCGCCAGTTTGCCCAAAACTGCTCCTTCCCATGATCTTTCACTTGGATTTTTCCAAGCGTTTTCCACCACCACTTTACAACCCTCATTTTGCACTCACATTGCCTCAAAGCGAAAAGGATTAACTCTCCTAATCCGTTCACCCGCCGTCTCCTCAATAGTGAAGACTTCGAGTAGAATCGGAATATGATCAGACCCTTCCCTTTCTAGGTGTCTAATATAACATTTCCTCCCGGGTAAATTCAGCCAACACTCGTTAGCAACACTCATACCAAGCCTCTCCTGAATAAAATCATGCCATACTCTCCCATTATTCTACGTGAATCTCGGGCCCGAGAATCTAATCTCCTCCAATTTACATACTTCTAGCGCTTCCCTAAAACTCATCATTTCACCTTGATTCGGGGCCATACCTCCCTCCTTATCTTCACTTCTAAGAATCTAATTAAAATCCCCAATGCACACCCAAGCTTCATGATCAAATTCATTCAACCGTTTTAGCAAGGACCATGTAAACTTCTTTTCATCTTTCTTTGGCCAGCCATAAATACAAGACATTCTACAAGATAAACCCCCATTTCCTTCAGTGACATCCACATCAATATGATGTTGCGTGAATGACTGAACATCAACCTTCATTGAATCTTCCCACAAAAGACACAAACCACCTGATTTTCCAACACAATCCACAGTGAAGCAACCTCCAAAACCTAGTCGTTGTTTAACCTCTTCCATCCTTTTCCTTTCACACTTAGTTTCCATTAAGAAAACCAAGCTCGGGGACTCCCTTCTTACCAAATTGGTAAGTCTTGCAACTGCACGGTCCTTCCCCAATCCCCGACATTTATAGCTCGATGTTTTCATGGCGTCCGGCAAGAGAGACCTCCCGTCTCTCCCGCTGATATCACTTTCATTCGCTTTCCATCAACCGAAACTGTATCCACCTCCATATCTTCCGTTTCACCTTGTTTTCTTTTATGTTGTTTCATAATTCCCTCATCTGATAAATATATAACCATTTTGATGGAGATTTGTAGCATCATTCAAGTAAATACAGATTGAGATCGTATCTCCACAGTCCTAGCTAAACGCTTCCACTTTTTATTCTTTTGAGGTGTTTTCACTCCATTATTCCCCTGAGAAGTTTGAACTTTTGTCATCAACTCCCTCTGTTTTCCACTCACACCAGTATTTTGATCTTCCTTTTCTTCTCCTTTCTTACTAACAACTCCTTCTCCCTCACTCTCATTCCCTCCTTTACTCCCCACATGATCATTTTCTTCCCCCCCACCCCCCACCATCTCAGCAGTGTCCTACATCTTACCCTCCCCTTGTGATTTCTCCAGCACCCCATCCACATTGCCTAAGGTTAATTTTGCAACCCTCGCAATGGTTTCATCACCCTCCTTCTCTATTTCACTCTCCCCCTCTGATTTGTCACTTTTAGATTCATGTAGCATCTCCAGCAACGATCGTCTAATCTTTTCAACATATTTTTTATCCTGATCATCATCTATTGAGAGTTTTTCAGCCCCTTTCAACACCGAAATCTCATGCTCCCTTTCTTTCTCTTGTCTTCGATTCTGTGTCTTTAGCAGAGACGCTCGAATCCAATCTCCGTATTCATGTTGTTGTTCTTGGCCATGCTCCTCCATGTAGTCTAATTCAACATGCCCTATCAAGCCACACGCATAACAGAAATTTGGCATTCTTTCATATTTGATCTCAGCCCAAAATTTCCTCCCTCCAATCTTTAACATCACTCCCCGTCTCAGAGGCTTTGTAATATCTACTAAAACTCTAAGCCTTAATAAACTTTTCACATCCTATGAACTCCCTGTTATCAATTTCATGCAACCCTCCAAAGATCGCTCCTACAGCTTCTGCCGTCTCAATTATCATTACTTCAAATGGAAGATCACAAACCCTAACCCAGAATGAAGCTTTGTCGATGGCCACTTGCGACGGTTGTTCTAGTCTCGGTTCTTTTAGGGCTAGAAGCGCACGATCAAAAGCCCATGGTCCTTCCCGTAGAACCTTCTCCTTATCTTCTTTCTCAGCAAATTTGAACAAGAAAAGGTTACTACGAAGCTCTCTGAAAATAAAGCCATTTCTTAGACGCCATGCACCCCTCATGGTAGTATTTAGGGCAAAGGATTTAAAAGGACGTTTTGATAGCAGTGTTCCAATCAACGTGAGCGATTCGCTACTTGAATTCGCCCCATCATCCCTTACCTTTCCTTCCACCACAATGCACTCTTCCGACGTTAAATTCAAATCACGTCGGTCTCCTCTACCTGCCATGGATACTTTGAGAAACTTAACCGATAAACGCAGCAACCAGAAACCGGTGAACCCGCACGTTGCCGACGGGAGAACCCTAGCCCCCACGGCCACCGACCGGAGAGAAGCAGACGAGCCAGAGAATCGCTAGAAAACGATCGCCGGAAATCGCCTCTTATGTGCCCTAGGGATTATATCGCCGATATTTATGGTCTAAAGCAAAATAGCAAAAATAGGGAGTACTACATTTTGGCCCCTCTCATATATGTTTTTAATCACAAGACAAAATGTTTTGTTACATTTTGTGTCATTCAATATCGCAATCACGTGAAAGACCGATCAACACCTCGAGGGCATAGTGGCAAAATGGTGCCGACCAACTCCTCGCATAGTAAGCCAATGAAAGATCCGGGCACATTCGGCAACACCCAGCCGCCAAATTATTCAGCGACCAACGCAGCTGTCACCTCTGTTTTTACGAACAAGCTCATACGCCGAAGAAATCGAGTGATGGCCCCAAAGTCTACTGGAACTAAATTCCCTAACTCCCGCTGCTTGATGTCGATTGCCCAAAGTTACAGCTGCTTAACCTCTAATTTGGCGACTTTGGGCGCACTTATTGTTGCTCTACACAGCACTGTTCACTATCACCAGTCTGCACAGAGTAATTGTTCTTCTCTATCTCTGTCTCCGTCTGTACTCATGTGTATCTTGTGAAATAATGATCGAATCGATGCATGTTGCGTTGTCCGGTAACATTGTTAGCTTGATGATTTGGATGAATTAATTAATATTGTTTGATTTTAGGTTTATTTCACGATAATTTGGGTGAAGTTTCTCGTGAAAATGCTGATTTCAAGAGGATAAACACTAAACAGAAGAAGGCGTTAAGAATAATAAAGCGGATAATGCTTTACAAGTTCCAGTTTTGATTGTAGTCTAATGTTGTTTGGCTTTACTAGCCACGGGCTTGCATTGCAAATTCTATTTTAATTGATTTTAAAAATTGATTAGTTGTGAAATTGGTGTGCACTATGCCGGCTACAATGCAATTTTCCATTGCAGTTCTTATTCTTTCATTTTAATTCATTGATTATAGTTTGATATGAAAGTATTAGGTTTTCCTCTTAGAATGGAGATGGAATATGGGACTAATAAGAAATCCTTTGGGGAGAGTAATAGACACCTCCCTACTCTTGTGTTTGCTTTAACCAGAGGCAAACTATTGATCAATTTGTAAAATTCTATCACAAGTCTCTGTCTTTGTCTCTCCGAGCTTCATTTTTGGAAGAGGTTGATCCTCCAAACCCCACCTTGGAAGAAAGGGATTTCTTGCGCTCTACAGCTTCTGAAAAGCTCAGAAATTGTGGTAGTTCTTTTGCCTTGGCTTCCTCCTCTGATGGGTAACTCTGAATTGAGCTCAAACAAAGATTTCAAAATCTCAATGTAACCCACATAAGAACCCATTTCCAAACAGAGAATAGTAAAGCCCATTTTCCCTTTTTAAGGGAAAAAAGTATTAAAATGACAAGGCGGCGTTGGAGTTTGAAGGATCTGTACACATTTTCATGCTTAAGGCCATTACGAGAGCAGGATCATTCACAGATTGGACAAAAAGGGTATTCAAGGAAAGTGCATTGCAATGATCCTGATGATCCAAATGCCATTAAGCTGAATTATAGAAATAATTATGTGTCCACGACAAAATACACCGCTTCTACCTTCATACCCAAGTCGTTGTTCGAGCAATTTAGGCGAGTTGCTAATATATATTTCCTTGTTGTGGCCTGTGTCTCTTTTACTCCATTGGCACCGTATACCGCTGTCAGTGTTCTTCTTCCATTGATTTTTGTTATTGGATTGACTATGGGTAAGGAAGCCGTTGAAGATTGGAGACGTATGAAGCAGGTGATATGCTAGTTGTTTTTTTAAATTTTCCTCGTTTGTATAGCTTTATTTGGTTGGTCCATAACTTGTTGGAGGAGCTACATAATTTAAGGATAATAGCAGCAAAATTATCTGGTTCATATGCATATGTCAATTCTGATAAATTATCTGCTTTTGATTTAGAATGGAGATTCACCTATGGAATTCTTAAATTCAGCCTCTGTTCTTGAGTTCTAAAAATGTTGCATGAAAATGAAGTCATGTTGCATCTCTTTTAGATAGTCATGTAATCATTTGCCATTGAATCCGATAATTTTCTTTCAATCAGATGAGACTGATTAGTTCTTCTTTTGCTAACAAATAAGGTTGCATTTGGATTACCCAAGATAATGCATTTTTGCATGATAATACATTATATTGTATTAAATCATTATCTTAGTAATCCATAAACTTTACGTTTGAACTGGATAATTCTGCTGCTATTTTACCATACATTCTACAAATTTTCCAATACAGCTTCTGATATTGAGTTCTCATTTTTTCAACATGTTGCATAAAATTGAGTCCACTGATTTTTTGAGTATTCCAATCAGATGAGACTGATTAGTTTTCGTTCGACAGTAAAAATGAGTTGATATTTTCTGTTAATCATAAGTCTTAGAACTTAATTAAAGGAGATGGAGACCCTTTTTCTGTTGCAAAGAATAGCGAAATTCCTTTGTAAGAAAGGTATGGTTTGACATACATGTTTTGTACAGTATTATCCTTGAAATCTTTGCTCTTCTTTTCATCCATTATGACACCGCTTTCTCTACTTATGTGGCTGCTATATCCATCCTTAAACTCAACAAGCATACTTAACTGATTCAGGACATAGAAGCAAATAACCGGAAAGTTGAAGCCTATGACAAGAAGAAATGTAAATTTACCAAGACTTCATGGAAGAAAATCCGAGTTGGTGACGTTGTCAAGGTACACAAGAATGAATATTTCCCTGCTGATCTACTTCTACTTTCATCAAGCTATGAGGACGGGATCTGTTACGTAGAGACAGCAAATCTTGATGGAGAAACTAATCTGAAAGTCAAACATGCTTTGGAGGTAACAACTTTCTTACACAACGAGAGCTCGTTTCAGAATTTCAAAGCAGTTATCAATTGCGAGGATCCGAATGAAAATCTCTATTCCTTTGTTGGCACACTTGAGTATGAAGATGGACAATGTTACCCTCTTTCTCTGCATCAACTTCTTCTAAGAGGCTCAAAACTTAGAAACACAGATTATGTGTATGGAGTTGTAATTTTCACTGGCCATGATACTAAAGTGATGCAGAACTCTACAGATCCTCCTTCAAAGAGGAGTAAGATTGAAAGAAGAATGGATAGGATTATCTACCTTCTTTTCAGTATTCTGATCCTAATATCTTTTATTGGTTCCCTTTTCTTTGGAATTGAAACCAAGAAAGACATCCAAAATGGAAATTTAACAAGGTGGTATCTTAGACCAGACAAAACCTCAGTGTTCTTTGATCCTAAAGGAGCAATCGTAGCTGCCTTCTTCCATTTCTTGACAGGCCTTATGTTGTATGGCTACTTGATACCGATCTCATTGTATGTCTCGATTGAGATTGTGAAGGTGTTGCAGTGTGTTTTTATAAATCAAGATAAGAATATGTATTGCGATGAAACAAAGAAGCCGGCTCGTGCTCGTACATCGAATCTGAACGAGGAGCTTGGTCAAGTTGATACTATTTTGTCTGATAAGACGGGTACGTTGACTTGCAACTCCATGGAATTCGTTAAGTGTTCGATTGCTGGTATTGCTTATGGACAAGGTGTAACCGAGGTGGAATTGGCTTTGGCTAGGAGTAGGAGGAATATCAATCCAGACATGAACTCTTTTGATCCACGGGGTGAAGTTGAAGACTACTCGTCTAGGAAAATTAAGGGGTTTAACTTTAAAGACGATCGAATCTTAAATAAAAAGTGGGTCAATGAGCCTCATTCAGAGGTGATAGAGAAGTTTTTTCGGGTTTTGGCTATTTGCCATACAGCAATTCCTGATAAAAATCAAGAGACTGGTGAATTGTTTTATGAGGTTGAGTCTCCTGATGAAGCTGCATTTGTTGTAGCTGCCAAAGAGGTTGGCTTTGACTTCTATAGGAGGACTCCCACAAGTATACATGTGAAGGAATTTGATGCTAAGAGTGGGGAAGCAATTGACAGGTGATTGAACTTGAACTCTAAACAGTTTTAAATTCTCTAGATAGATTGAGATCAACTAGAAATAATTTCACATATTATTTTAAAATCACTCTTTCTCTGCAATTAAGATGAAAAATTCTTACTCCATGAAAAAATCAATATAACAAGCCTCGATATCCAATTTGCTCCTTGGCATGTGACATGGATACTTAATTACATGATAATTTCATACCAAGTATTCTTACTTCCTTCCTTACTTTAAGCTAATCAAATGTGCACAGATGCTGTTTAGGTTACCATTTGTTCTTTATGAACTCTATATGCTCTCACTTTTAATCACATGGTGATTTCTCTCCATTTTCATGTTGTATGCATGTTTTTCCCTCCGACTTTTTGTATAGGTGTCAGTGTTGTTATAGACCCGCACTTAATATAATTTCACATTTAATATTTCTTTTTACAGGGAGTATAAGCTCCTTCATATCCTTGAATTCAGCAGCCACCGTAAAAGGATGTCTGTTATCATAAGAGACAAAGAGAACAAGATTTTGCTCTTCAGCAAAGGTGCTGACAGGTTGGATTTTTGAAAAACAATCTTCACATTCTTAAGTGAATTCATGGATGCTTACAAAGGATCATTCGTCATCTTTTTTTTTAATTTTTATTTGTCAGTGTCATATTTGAGCGACTTTCTGACAAGGGGAGAGCCTTTGAGCAGGAGACTAAGGAGCAGATGAATAACTATGCTGAGGCAGGTTTAAGGACACTAGCAATTGCATTCCGAGAGGTTAAGGAAGAAGAGTTTAAGGATTGGCAGGAAGAAATTTCCAAGGCCAAAACTTCTTTGGATGCAGACCGGGATGATAGAGTGGATGCTGTGGCTGATAAGATTGAACGGGATCTGATTCTTCTTGGAGCTACAGCTGTTGAAGACAAGCTTCAGAAAGGCGTAGGGGGTTTGCTTTATTAATGCACTTTCTCTGCTATAATAATTAGACTTTGTACCTTCGATGGAAGATTTAGAAATTGAGCTTTTCATTTCTGTTTCACAGGTTCCTAAGTGCATTGACAAGCTTGGAAAGGCTGGCATTAAGATATGGCTCTTAACTGGTGATAAGATGGAAACTGCAAAAAATATTGGGTATGATAAGCAGATTTTAGCTGAATCTTTTTCTTTTTTTCTTTCTCTTGTTTTCAGCTTATCCGGTCTCTACAATAAATGAGGGTCTTAGGGTACACTTATACTCCATGTGATTATCCTTAACCATTAAGAAAAGAAAAAAGGGAAGAATTTCAGAAAAATTGATTGAATCAAGATAAAGCATCTCTTTCAGGCTAGACTTGTTTTATATAATTTCCTAGATTAAATAAAATAATCCGACTTTATTTTAATTTTCTATTATTAAAAAATTCTAAGAGTCTTTGGTTACCACCACTAAAGATGGCCTTGTGCTGCGCAGATACGCATGTTGCTTATTGCAGCAAGGAATGAATCTGATTGTAATATCATTGGAATCAGATGATATAAATGCACTGGAGAAACGTGACAAAGTGGCTGCTGCAAAGGTAGATTTTATGGCTATCAACAATGTAATTAGTTTTTGTTAACAGATAAAAAAATCCATGATTCTATCTATCTCAGGCTTCTTTGGAAAAAGTTGGAGAACAGATAAATTGTTGGAGGTCCCAGATCAGGTCAAACAGGCAAAAAGACGACAAATTGTGGGAAAGGTTTGGTTTGATAATTGATGGAAAATCACTCACCTTTGCTCTGGATCAACAACTGGAGAGATCATTCTTTGAGCTTGCTGAAGCCTGTGCTTCTGTAATATGTTGTCGTTCTTCTCCGAAACAGAAAGCTCTTGTAATTTCCTTCTGATTCCCCATACTTGTGAAATGTTTTCTTAACTTTTAGTTTCATTTTGACAAACCAAGTAATGTGTAATAACGATGTAGAAGATTTACAGGTTACAAGAATGGTGAAGACCAGAACTGGAAGAACTACACTGGCTATTGGTGATGGGGCGAATGATGTAGGCATGCTTCAAGAAGCTGATATTGGAGTTGGTATAAGTGGTGTAGAAGGCATGCAGGTCAGTTCATTGTCACCAGTTTTGACCAATTTGCTTTGTTACTTTCATTTTAGGCATCATCAGATTTAGATTATTAATTTGCTGATAATGGTGACACAATGTTTAAATTTTGTATCAATAAACTTTAAATTTTTATATATCCAATGTTTTTTTTTCCTTTTATTGCAGGCTGTGATGGCAAGTGATTTCTCTATAGCTCAATTTCGTTTTCTGGAGCGTTTGTTGCTTGTGCATGGCCATTGGTGCTACAGACGGCTATCAATGATGGTACCCTCTTTTAGTATTTTTTTTTATCTCCCTCCACCTTTTGACCTTACTAGAGCTGGAGATTGATTATTACGTAACAATCGGGTTTGTATTGAATGCAGATTTGCTACTTTTTCTACAAGAACATAACATTCGGGCTCACTCTATTCTGGTTCGAAGCGTATGCTTCGTTCTCAGGAACGCCAGCTTACAACGACTGGTACATGGCGGTCTACAACGTCTTGTTCACTTCACTCCCTGTAATCGCTCTTGGCGTGTTCGATCAGGACGTCTCTGACACCCTTTGTCTCAAGGTACGTATACTTACGCTCTTAGCATGTGGAGTGCACGCATATATGCTTGTTTTGAATCCACTTTGTCTGTTGACGTGGGATTGTAGCATCTTCGTTTATACCAAGAGGGACCGAAGAACGAGTTTTTCAACTGGAATCGCATACTCGGGTGGATGGCCAACGGAGTCATATCCTCAATGATCATCTTCTTCTTAACCACAATCGCCGTACTCCCACAAGCATTCAGGGCAGATGGGCGAGTGGCGGACTTGTCAGAGGTGGCAGCAACAATGTACACATGCGTAGTGTGGGCCGTCAACTGCCAAATGGCGCTCTCCATAAACTACTTCACATGGATACAACACCTCTTCATTTGGGGCTCCATCGGTTTGTGGTATGCCTTCCTCGTCGTCTACGGCTCCATCACCCCGGCTTTCTCCACAACCGCGTACAGCGTCTTTCTTGAAGTGTGCTCCCCAAGTCCTCTGTACTGGCTCGTAACGCTTCTCGTCCTACTCGCTTGTCTTCTTCCCTATTTCGTGTACAGGGCTTTCCAGACGCGCCTCTTCCCCATGTACCATGACAAAATTCAGCAAGGCCTTGTGAGATCTGATTCCATATGTTGAGCTCAATACAATCTTTTGCTTATACAATGTGTATATATAGCTTTGTCAGCTACTGTTTTAGACGTGTGTAATTTTATGTATTCGATCAAGTCCATCAAAGGTGGATATTGATCGATATTATTCTTAGTCAAGCCAGTTTAAGTTACAAGTTGTGTATTTGATTTTTTTGTACATGTGTATGAAATAAATACAATTAAAAGAGAGCTAATTCATTTTATGAAAGTTTGAAATTGAAATATGTACAAATGGAAGTGTTGAAGAAATATTCTTAGTGCTTTGATAGTTTGATTCACTCTTAACTTCCGACAAACATTAAACAAATATTTATAATTATATGAACACGGCGTACATATAAGCACTCGTCTTTTTTAAGCGCATGCAAAAGTAGGGTTCGTGGTGCTATTTATGTGAGAATGGATTCGTAAGAGGGTTGTTGATGCCTTGATGGTGCAAGAATAAGATCGTGTAGTAGCGGATGAAATGTTTGACCTCCGTTTTGAAATGACGACGTCGAAACACCTTATAGGCCCTACATGCAGGAAGACTCCCAAAAAGATTCAAAAAAAGCATCCCTAAAGAGATTCCTTGCCCCCATCAAAAAAACATGTATAGGCATAGTGCACATTGCATGTAAGAGACACATCAAGGATACCTGTCCCAGATCAAAAGAAGGGGAAATGAAAACAATGCGGTCATTTGACAGGGTGACCTCAGCTAAAGCGCGGTGGCCTATCTCACATCGGAAGATTAAGAAAACTAGGAAACTGCATCCCCCACCAATCTTTAGAAGCCACTCTTTCTCAACCAATCCAACATAAGCATCTCGTTTGTCCCACATTGGAGAAATTGTAATAATAGCTTTGCCCAATCTCTATAAATAGGTGAAGAGGGCGAGGGTTGTAGGGGGGTCGAAAAACAACTCTAGCTCAAGACTTTCTTGTTAACGGAGATCGACGTGTTGAATATTCGAAATGACTGTGCTATCTTCAAAGTGAAGTAATAAAAAAGACCTTAAGTCACGGAAAGAGAGGAATATCTCATTGAGTGTAAACTACACGAATATTTTGAAAGAAATCATGAATAGCCTATTGTAATACCTCAATGACGTAGGCTATTCAAAGAACGCGTCGAATAAAGGATCTTTGTTTGCCCATTTAAAATAACATAAATCTCGATACTAACGATCCTTTATTTCGGGTTTCATCACTTGCGTCATTTGTGGGAAAGTCTTCATCCTAAGTAAGGTTCGACAAATAGGGTTTCCTTAGAATCTCAAAGATGACTTGCCCCAACAACTTCTTCCCACTTCACCCCAACAACGCGCCCCCTGAGGGTGCTCCCGGTTGGATGCACAACGTACCTATGGGTTAGATGTACCATGCGCTGCAACAGTTGTATCCATTTCCAAGGTATGCACAGCAAGGTGCGCCTATCACGTAGCAGTCATATCCCTTCCCAGGGTATGCACAGCAAGGTGCACCTATACCACAAATGTCATTTCCCTTCTTGGGATACACGCAACAAGGTACATGCAACGTGACACAACAGCCAAACCCCTTTTTAGGGTAAAATCTTTGAATAAAGTAAAAAACAAAACCTGTTGGGCAACCTCATCTGGAGTATGTTCCCGCATACGTTCCAAGATATGAACCAGAGCGCTTTCTTGGAGCATTGAGGGTTGAAGGCCAGGCCGAGTCGACCAATGATTATTCTACAAGGGAACATTAATGATATCCCATATAAATCTCGCAATCGGGCTCGTAGCGGTCGCGACGATCCGAAAGGTTTGAGGTGGTTGCATTTGAAGGTCGACGTTGGGCCAAAGTCGATAGAGGCGGTTTCTCCGCGTTCACTGAAGGAATCCAAGGCGAGCCAATGCCCAAGGGTTTCCATAGACCTCATATGGGATTCTATACGGGTGCACGAACCCCGAGCATCATGTTAAGCACTTCATAGTCCAAATGAACATCAACTTCTAAAACGATGTGATCTTTTGGCAGGTGTTCCCTACCACGATTGAGAAGGCGACCATGACATGGTTCATAAGCCTCTGCCTCATGACCATAACGTCGTTTGTTCGGCTGACTAATGTATTTGTCGCCCACTTCAGTGGTTCAAGGAAGCGCAAAAAGAAAACGCATGATATTCAGGGTATCGATTAGGGCGAGGATGAGTCTCTTGGCACTTTCTTCACAAGGTTCACTACCATTGTAACGGAGATCACGCACGCCGATGAATCATTGGTCCACAACATTATGATGAGGAATCTTTACCCCAGAGCTTTTAAGAACTCTATCTTCCCGAAGTCCCCAAGAACATATGATGCCCTCTGCGCTAGGGTCACTGCCTAGGTTTACGTTGAGGACGTCGCGAACCAAATAGTTCGCATGCAAAGGGAAAGGGTCGCACGAAGGCAGTGAGGCCAAAGAAGACAGAGGTTCATACTGAGGCAAAGGGAAAATCCAAATCCAACCCGTAACTGGGAAGGGGCGCATACTTGACGCAAACTCAGACCCCGCCAACCCGCCACCCTAGACTAGACAACAAGTCACCACATGCAATACCGAAAAGAAAGGCTGAAACTGCTTCGAGGGTGGTCAACGCGGTTATTGGGGAAAGGGTGGACCTTTGTATCGTCCAAAAGGCACTGAGAAAGGAAGCCCTACCATGGGGGTGAACAATGTGTCGTAAATGCAAAACAACGCATGGGCTAATGGTCCATGCACAGCTCGATCCCCAAGATGGTTAAGCGTGTTCTTGTGGACACATGGGCTTCGGTGGACATAATGTTTTATGAAGCGTTTGAGAAGTTATGGATCTCTGCAACTTCTTTACATCCTTATGCGGGGAAGCTCACGCCATTCTCAAGAAACGAGGACAATGTCGCAGGCCTTATCAACATGTGGATGACCCTCGGGACTAGGTCCACCTGATGAACAGAAATGGTCAAGTCACTATTGTGAGGTTTCCGTCGGTGTACAACGCAATCATTGGTAGGGTGTCACTGATGAGTTCCAACCCGTCGTGTCTATCTACCACCTTAAGCTGTAGTTTCAGATTGAGGGTGGAACGGGAGAGGTCAGAGATAACCAAGAGGAGGGACACTCTTGTTGGGCGATGTCCACAAAACAAAAGAGCTCGATATTCATGCTTGAGATAGGAGAGGAAAGTGTTGACCTTGAGGCACGCGATCATGCGCTCGAGGGGTTGAAAGTAGGGATGGAAATCATCCATGGATGCCCAATCCATCTGCTCACCCGATCCAAATATATGGATAAAATCTGATCTAAGATGGATGATGGATGGACTAAATGATTGGTGGGTTGGATGCGGATGACCCACCACCCAATCCATCACCCATGCAACTACTCGACCCTTTTCATCCGCTTAATAATTGTATATACATTTGAGTTTATTCTTTATTTTGTTTTAATGTATTGAATATGTATAGAGTATTTTATAAATTTAAATTATTATTATATTTTATTAGGTTGAATTCTAGATAATGGTTTATCTTTATACTTCTTTTTGTACTTTTATGCACTACACTTGTATTTTTTATGGTCAGATACAACTATTATACATGTTTTGATGGGCTAGACTAAAAAAATATGTAAAGTTGAACACCCGTTTATTGCACCCGGCACACCCGAAAACCCGACAGATGATGAATGGACGGTTGACGGATGATGACTTTCACGGGTGGTGGACGGGTTGGGTGGAGCATTTTAGGGTATCAATCCCAATATCCCATGCCACGGTTGTACTCTTCAAGCCAATCATCGAAGTCTTGAAGCCCTCCGCTGTCCACTTCGATCGACCTTATGGGACTAAGGGGTTCGATCTTGACTTCCCTCAAGACGTCACGTCATCAACCGTTTTATCCCCTCGTTTAGCCAAATCCTCAAACTTAACAAAACAAAGACAACAATGCAAAATAACATAAACATAAACAAATATTTGTTGAAGATTGTTGATTTTTAGGGTATAAACGAAATAACATTTTGCATAAACAAGTTGAAGTAAAAGTCGACCCTTGTATGACAAGGCGGTTTGAGTAGACCCCGAAGGGTAGTCTCGTGAGTAGACCCCAAAGATTAGTCTCATTTGGGTGTAGACCGTAAAAGTAATCACCACCGACCCATTAAAATATTTTAAAAAGTTGTCTTGGATAAAGGCTACGAGTCACTCAAATTAACGAGTTTTTCTTCAACGAATATTGCCCCTATTCCATGTCAAGGGATTCCGCAATATTGTTGTGAGATAAAACGTACCAAAACGACAACAGAAATGTTGGCAAGACAAATCTATCAAGATTAAACGCACCTTGTTCGAGTCCAATGATTCTTCTTCCTCCTTGACTTGGACAAAGTCATCTTGCCATGATCCTTGTGGTTCTTCCTTCACTTGGACAAAACCATCACGCCATGGGTCTTGAGGTTCCTCCTTCACATGCACTCGTGAAAGACACTCCATGATATCACACAAATGTGTTTGTTTTTCTATTGAAAACACTCGACTACACCAACCCTAGTCTTCACCGACTATTATTGTAAATTGGCACCGATTTGTGTCTTATTATGTATATCCAAATGGACGACCAACAGCCCTATATATAGGTGTTCAAGGCTGTCCAAAACCGCCTCAAGAGAAGTTACAAATTCGGTTGAGAAGTTGAGAGAAGTTAGGGAAGTTGTAAGTTGTAACCAACTTTTCCCCTATCCAAACTCTCTCTTTCCTTGTCATCATAGGCGTCCAAAACACCCCATAATGGAGTCCATTTTTCCGTCCAAATCCAGCCCAAAAAGGCCCATAGAAATGGTCCAAAACTCCTTTAGAAAATCCAATCCAAAAGCCCACAAGCAAAGCCCAAAATGGCAAAGCATGTGGCCCATGCTCTAGCCCATATGTGCGGCCCATCAATGCCCAATGGCAGGCCCACCATGGCCCATAGCAAGCTAGCATAGCTAAGTATCTAGCTAGGTCACTTACCTAGTGTAGTTGGCCCTTAGCTAGTTGAGCTAGCATCCAACTAGTTGAGCTGGCTTGAGCTGCATTTTAGCTCGTTGAGCTAACTTACAAGCCAATTGAGCTAACTTTAGCTAGTTTGAGCTTCCTTGAGCTAAACCCTAGCTACGTGAGCTTCTTACCAAGCTTGTTCTTTGAGTCAAGAGCTTAGTTGAGCTTCTAGAGATAACTATAAACTAGTTTGAAGCTTCAACACTCCTTTCTAGTATTCATACCATGTACCAAGCTAATCTCAAGATTTGATCCTTGCATAATGCATTCACCAAGCTTTCGAAATGCTTTAAAACAATCATTTAAACTTGCACAAAGCTATAAGACTCTTTTACTATGCTCAAAACCAAACCTTAGCTCAAATGCATGCACTCGGTGCCTTGTGCCTAAACCCTAGGCGCGTCGCAAGCACCACATACACACCCTAGGTGCGCCGCTAGCATCTTGCACTCACGGACGTACCATAGTCAAGGCATAGGCGCGCCCCAATCGGCGATACGCATGCGTCACACGAGCAAGCATCGACGCACCTCGCCCTAGCACCGTGCCAGTGCTGTGCAAGTGCGCACACCGTGCACCGGCGCGTCTCTACCGAGCGCCGATGCCTTGTGCCGCATCCGAGCTTTGCACACAACATTCCCAACGTTGACGCGCCTTTGGCATGCGTCGTTGCGCATGAGGTTTCATGCCTCGGTGTCGGTGTGTATCTCTTGGATTTTCCTTTTCTATGACTACTTTACTTCTCTTATCATATCATGGCAAGTCACATAGTCAATCTTCTCAATCGACTTTTCTATGTGACATCTTTTCCTCAACATGCTTACAATGGGATTGATGACTTTTCACAAATCACCAACATGGGATTGATGACTACTTTTCACAAATCACCAATAATCCATCCATAACCCGATCAATTTCCATCCCTAGTTGAAAGAGTTTGAGAAGAAGGTTTTCGCCCCCTTTGAAAATCCGCAGGAGAAGCTCTATGTTGGGGATTGTCTCGCTGGCCACGCGACCATATAGCTAGAAACACTCTTGGCGGAGTCGTGTGATGTCTTTGCGTGGAACTCTAGTGATTTAAGGGGTTCCGTAGTTTATTGCACAACACTCCCTAAACATCAACCACGCCACTCACCTTGTGGTGCAAAAGGAAGAGAAAGATGAATGAAGAGAGGGCATAGGCTGCGAATGCAAAAATCAATAAGTTGTTGGCCGCGAAGTTCATATGCAAGGTCCTATTAGTGGTTCTCATTTGGAAGTGGAGGGTATGATCGATCCAAGCACGGACTATATTCTTCTTGTATGGATTAAGCCACACCTTCTCAAGGTATGCAATAAGCGTCAACCACCATATCTTCAATTCTCTACATCTTTCTTCAAACGTCGCCTTGGTGATGGACGAAAACAGAAGCCAACATGCATTTGCAAACCCGCGTGATAATTCTGATGGATCGGGAGTGTTGGCAAACAACTTTAGTTAATAAGCCAAGAATCTGTGTCTAATGTGCACCCAACACACAACAAATGTTGTACTCCGTCCCCAAGAACTTGTCTTACCGCCTTTATAATAGCCTGCTCTTGATCTGTCACAATTGCATTCACTTGGACTCCAAACTCATCCTACACGAATTTCAACTGACTTAACACCTACCTTCAATACAAGACATCTTCATTTAACATAAATACAAACCCGATCTTGAATGTATTCCGATGCAAATGAAGTCAACCTCTCCAATAAGTTCATGTCGTACCTAGATAACCAACTTATTTTAAAAAATCATAATGGATAGTACTAATTACTAATTCAATAATCAAATATTAAAATAACGTACCTATTGGTCTTATATGTGGAGTCCATAATAACGACATAAAGAAACATCTTCAGCATGCGCAAACTCGTAGGGTGGACAAAAACAAGACATTCATAGCATTTGAACCCCTTACCCATCTAGGATGGACAATGTATCATCGGTCTTTCAAGAACTTTAAAGACCATTGTGTCATCATCACTTCTCCGCAATCTTCAAGTATTAACTTCTCTCTCACATTACAGATTTGTCTAATTGAGGTCCCATTACCCTGAGTATTTTGCCATCGACTCTTGAAGCACCATCTTAGGGTTCACTAGATACAAGAACTTCTTTTTCACAAACTCTTTTTGCCCATCTATTAATCGGCCCGCGTATGAATAAGCTACCAAGCTAGTTGAGAGACCATGATTGTGTTGTCCGCATTTTACCTTTAAGACCCATACATCTTTATCCTTTATTTGCACTCCAATCAATTCAAACGAGCATCCACACTTTCTTGTTGGAGTATCAGTACGTGGTTTATAAATGCTCATATTCTCCACTCCGGACAATACCTTCTTGTCACATCTATATTTACCGGTTAGGTCACTACTTAGTATGGCCATATATGAATTTGAGTTTTTATATATAAGACAAAATTATTCAACACTTCAATCTGTGCCTAATCAAGCATTTCTCTTTGATCATTCTAAAAGCCATCGTAGTGGAAAGCAGTAAAAAAAATCTATCCTGATGGCCTATAATTTCAAAATGTATTAACCAAAACATTATAAATTAAACTTCTTACACCACCCTAATTTTAAATACTACAATTTCAAAATACTACATTCATATTTAAGTCTATCACTTTAATCTAACACATAATTCAAAAATATTAAACCTATAATGATTACAATGTATTTAAGCAACTTCTAATCTAACTATATATTTTCTACTATACTCAAATATACCATTTCAACTTATAAGTACACATTCATAACTTAGTTTACAACAATGATATTATATAATGAAATTTATTATAAATACCTCTTATGTCTTGCTTGACGCATCGAATTCAGTTCTGTAGTCTTCTCCTGCTACCTTTTCCTCTTTCTCCCCATCAATATAACCGTCGCTTGGATGGCATATCTTCCTCATTTTTTATGTAATCATATCTGGAATGGAGGTGCCAAAATGAGAATACAAGTTGGTATTTATAGGGAAAATTTTGACCATTTATGTTACTGTTGGATCCCGCAAGCCTAGGATTCGCTTGAACAGTACCGTGAAGCTAGGGCTCGCGTGTCCAACGGCTACATTTTTCAAAATGTTGTTGTGAAGGCAGGAAGTATGCACTGTAGGCGCGAGTAGCGAGCCCAACCTTTCCGTCATAGCCAAATCTCGTTTTTCTTCTAAAACTCCGTTTTACCCTTAACGAAGACTAAAATCACGTATTATTTACTCGAAAGCTAAATGTGCGTATACAATATTTCCCTTGTGCACAAATCAACATCCTCTTATTAAACTGTTATAAAAGACGCTAATCCTTGGGTGTTTTTTTATATTAGATTGTACATGACATTTGTATGTAGGAGGGCTGTCAAAACTTGATCCGACCTGAGAAACCCAACCGACCCGCCGCCCGACTCTGAAACCAACCCGACTCCCGAAAAAAATAAAATTTTTTATACCTGAGACATGTTTGACCCGAACTAATTTGACCCGAATCTGAAAAAACCCGAACATGAGATTAACCCGAAATCGATTATACCCGAATGAACTAGCCAGATGCAAGCCAATATTCGATGCTACCCGACCCGAAGTCATCTGAAAATCCGAAGTTATCCGACCCGAAACCATCTGAAAACCTGAAGTTACCGGACCCGAAACCATCTGAAAATCTGAAGTTACCCGACCCGAAACCATCCGAAGTTATCCGACCCGAAATCATCCGAAAATTACATTATGTTTTAAAATATTAATTTTTAATAATAGTGAATATTTATTATAATTATGTTTTCTAATTTAAATGTTACATTAAATAATTAGACAGTAGTTAAACTACAAAAATCATCATTCAATATACGGTCTCCAAATTCTGGCTTACCCGAAATCCGGCCAAAGTCGAAATCCGATTCACCCAAAATCCGAAAAAACCGAAACCCGACTCACCCGAAATCCGACTAAATTTGAAATCTAACTAAACCCAAAACCGAATTTATCCGAAATCAAGTTGGACCAAAAACCGAATAACCCGACCAAAATTGATCCGAAACCCTAATTTGCCCGATCAATTGAGCACCCGATCCAAAATGATCCAACCCAATTTGACCCGAATCCGACTTACCCAAAATTGAATTGACCCGACCCGACCCGATCCGAACTACCCTATTGAACTCGTAGGCCAAATATTTGACCCTTGAGGCTCCGTATACCAAAATATTTTAGATTTAAAGCCTGTCGTATATTATTGCCTTTATTTTTTTAAGAATCCTTGGGAAAAAATACGCGGACGGAGTTTGAAACACTCTTTCAGGGTTTGCCACTAGCTCGTAGCCCGCAGTGAGCAGCAGGAGAGAAACAGAACTCACATTTTACGTTTGCTGTGCTTGTGCCGTTGCTCTCCGACCTTACCTCCTGAAAACCGAAAAACCCTAATCTCCATTCTTCTTCATTGGTTTTGCTCCCTCCTCCCCCAAGTCTATCTTTCTCCCAGTTGTGAAGCATGCACGCTCCGGTTCTCGTTCTCAGTAAGTTCCCCTCATCGCATTCTCTTCGACTTCGATCGCGTTTTGCTTTCTCCTCATTTCGCTCCCTTTTTGCACACCAAAACCTGTTTCAATGGTCTGTAGTTCGGATCAATGCGATTTGTTCGATGTTAGGGTTTTTCCTGTTATCTGGTAGTCAGTTGCTGCCTTACTGGCTGTTAAAGGGTTTTTTTGGAGCGAAAGTTTCATAATTTCGATTAGCGTCTTTAGGCTACTGTTGAGTGCAGTCGGATTTGTTTCTTAGTTGGATGTAGGTTCTAAGGTTGTTCAACTGCTGTTGCTTGAACTGAATTGCTTTTTCTCAGATCTGATAAATAGCAATAAAGATGTATCATTTTCTAATTTGCTACCTTGCATCATTGTTAGCTGTGACTTTGATTGGCCATTAGTTAATCTCTGATTATATTGTCTTCACTGTCTTGTGTATCATGATGGAAAATCTTTTTCATTTGAATCCTGTAGCTGTGTAATTTTTTAATTAATTGATGAGTTTGATCTCAAATGGCAGATGACTCCACCAAGCGTGAGTCTGGAGCCAAGGTCCACCATGCTAACATACAAGCATCCAAGGTAAACAATATCTCTTCTATTAAGTATTAACGGTGTAAAATTCCGCGTTTGTGGAATTGTGGCTTATAGAGATGTTTCATTTAGTTCAAGGAGTGTATGCTGTGCTTTTGCAATGGTGATTAGACTATCTCTTGAGATTTAGCTCCTGTGTTTCTTTTTACTTTTCCTATGCCAAAGAGAGTTGCACTGGCCCCTAGATGGACTAGATTGTCAGAACTTTGGTTATATCTTTTCACTTTCCTGATAAGGGGATAACATGAAGTTTTTTATTCTATTCTTATAGAAACCACTTCAATATGAGTGCTTCTTAGTGATGGATAACTTGAGAGTTCGAAACCATAACTTGGCATGCTCTTGTTACCAAAGAATATTGGAAACCTACTAGAACTGAAATTCTCAGCATATCAGTCTAGGGAAAACTGCAAAGAAATTACGTTTCAGAAAACTATTTGATGGTTTCTTCGTTCATTTCTTCAACATCCTTCTTTTTTTGTTGCAAGAATGCTGTTAATGGGCATGAAATAGCACCCTGAGAAATTCCAAACATAAGTATCAGTCTTATAGTCACTTAGTTATAGGTCTCTTAGCCGTCAAATGACGTTGGCTATTGGATTAGATACTAATCAGAAAGGGGGGAAAGTATGTTGTCTACTTTTCATTTTCAGATGCTATATTTTGGCAATAGACATGGCTCTCTATTATCTTGTTTTTACCAGTTTGTTGTTTGATTATATAGTAATTTGTCCAATATTCAAAGCACACTCTCTCTAGAAAATGTTATGGTTAAAAATTGTAGGTCTTGATAAGTATTTATACCTGGATAGATTGATTTGTATGTAGCTAACTTGTTACAGTTGTCATTTGTAGTTGATCCAAGGGTCTTTTTTTGGGTGTGCTTGGCCCTTTTAAGGGGTTTGAATTTCATGAATCGCTGATTGGCTGATTAGCTCATAGTCTTTCCACCCTTTTTATGCTTGTACTTTTCTTTGTGCTGCATGTTAATTCATCATTTCATCAGTCATACTAGAACATCAATGTTGTTGGGTCATGAGGTGCAAAATTCTACAAGAGCCCTTTCAATTTATTTGACATCTTGTTTGATCTGACAGGCTGTTGCTGACATCATTCGTACAACTTTGGGCCCACGTTCAATGCTAAAGATGCTTCTTGATGCTTCAGGAGGTATTTATTTTTCTTTTCTTGGATGAGGACCAGAAGCTATGTCCTTTAACTAACAAAAGATATGAATTGTCTATGTTCATTGTCATTATGAATAATTTTTCGACTATTTGAAGGGCATGAAATGCTGTAAATTCCTTTGGTTCATACGGTTGAAAGGAATAATAAAAGAAAGGGACAATTTAGTGTATTATTGCTATAAATGACATGACACTGCATCAGACTTTAGTGTCAATGGGAATGTGGAGAATGCTGTTAAACTTTAATTGTGTGCCCAGAATTACAAAGAAATTTTAATATATATTTAAACTTTTCTATTGATAGAAGAAGATGAAAAATAATGCACGTTCTATGTTTATTCTTATGCCCTCTCCTCTGATACTTAATTTTATTATTGGTTGCAACTATGATTGTGTTTAACTTCTTGCCTCCCAATGATATATGCAGGAATTGTGGTTACTAATGACGGAAATGCTATATTGCGTGAGCTAGATCTTGCTCACCCTGCTGCTAAGGTATGCTCTCTTTGCTTCTTCCTTCCTGTATTTTGATTCTAAAGGGGCTAAGGTTTTAATCTTTTTAGTTTTTTTTTTGTTAAGATGCAACTGTCTTGACATATCTTTTGTTTTCCCTTTGTCATTACTCATTAATAGCAATGTTTTCGAGATATTTGCTTATTCTTTTGAATTGCTATTCTTGAATGCACAGTCAATGATTGATCTAAGCCGCACCCAAGATGAGGAGGTAGGTGATGGAACCACCTCTGTTATTGTTCTAGGTAAGTTGTGACCTAATTAATGATCACTGTTTCATAATTTATGTTGTGCATTCCTTGAAGATTTCCTGATTGGTTGTTATTATCCATAACTTGGATTGTGCACCTAACCTAACCTTCCAGTTGTTAATGGCAAAGTATTCAGAATTAGATGATTACATTTTCCTGGACAATGCAAGTGATGTGAAATTGGGCGCATCCTCATGCTCATTGGCTTTCATACACTGCCTTTGAGATGGATTTAGTCCCTATATCAATATGGTGCATTCTAACTAAATTCAGTTATTATTGTCACATAGCTGAATTTCAGTTTTTTTTGGGTCTATCCGGGCGTACCCCCTTTCCCTTGGGCAGGGGTACCCCTATCTTGACCCCCCAGATTCCGCTGTAGCGGAGCCTCACTGGGTCAATGATGATGATGATGATGATCTTCATGGTCTTTGGTTGGAATGCATGTATTTAAACTTAGCGAATGACATCTGCTTGCTTCCCATAAATTAATAAGTTCTACTCTGGCAGTATATGCTATTAATGCTGTAAAAATCTTTTGTTTCATATGTTTTCTTAATTGGTATTTGATGTAGCTGGAGAGATGCTTCATGTTGCTGAAGCTTTTATTGACAAGAAGTATCACCCTACTGTCATTTGCCGAGGTATTCAGATGTTTCCTACTACAGCATATATCAATTTCTATTTAGATGTATAGTTCCCTTCCAACCAGTGTCACTTGGATTTTGCAGCTTATAATAAGGCCCTGGAAGATGCTTTAGCTGTCATTGAAAAGATTGCGATGACAATCGATGTTAAAGATCGTAAGCGTCGAGTTCTCATTCTTTCTAACGTGTCTGCTTTCCGAGAATGTTTTTTTACTTCTTAAATTTTCGGCTTGTTTATGTAAAATATTAAAAAGAATATTCTTCATGAGATTTCATGTGATTGTGTTGCAACTTTCCATAATTAAATGTTAAAACCTAAGACATTAACTTATGGGTTCTTGAACTATACATGTTACTATTGCTATATGTACCTTAGAATACCTATTATTCCAATGTGAATTATTGAACTTTGTAAATCTAGTCTATGGCACTTTATTGATCTTGAATTCAAGGAGTTCCTTCTCTTTGCTTATGCGAACCTGTATATATTTGCATTGTGTGTTTCACAAAGTAGCTAATAGAATCATAATTTAATTCGAACACATATCTATGGCCTCATACTTCCATCATATGTGCAGGTGCTACTATGTTAGGGTTGGTCAAGAGTTGCATTGGTACAAAATTCACCAGTCAGTTTGGGGATCTGATAGCTGTAAGTCTATTCCTAATCTATGTATTAAGTTCTCCGTGCCATGTCATTCCTATGGCTATTTTATGACATGTCTTACACAAAATGCACCTTGAACCAACTTAAAACTTGAATTTATATATTACCGTCAGATCATTAGCTTTATTTTTTGTCAGATCTTTATCCATGACCTGCCTATACTGGCCTATGCTGTTCCACACTCAGTGCTATTATATGGCGATAAGCTTTCCTGGTTTCCAGTTGATTGTTGCTACAAAATGGAAAATTTATAATCTCTTATTCAGAACCTTCTACATTGTAATGACTATAGGCCAATCATTCATTTCCCAGTAGCATGCATGTGTTTGTTAATTTGCACATTTGAGTTTCTTGGCCCATTTGATTCAATCTTGGATATTTAACTTGATTTTTTCCCCTTGTAGGATCTGGCAATTGATTCCACTTCAATGGTTGGTGTGGATCTGGGACAGGGGTTACGTGAGGTAGACATAAAAAAATACATCAAAGTGGAGAAAATCCCTGGTGGACAGTTGGAAGACTCTCGAGTTCTAAAAGGAGTTATGTTCAACAAGGATGTAGTTGCTCCTGGAAAAATGAGACGGAAAATTGTGAATCCACGCGTTATACTTCTCGATTGTCCCCTTGAGTATAAGAAAGGAGAAAACCAGACAAATGCTGAGATAATGAAGGAGGAAGACTGGGAAGTCTTGTTAAAAATGGAGGAAGAATACATTGAGAATATATGTGTGCAGATACTGAAATTTAAGCCAGATGTAGTTATAACAGAAAAGGGTCTCAGTGATTTAGCATGTCACTACTTTAGTAAGGCTGGTGTAAGTGCAATCAGGAGGTTGAGGAAGACAGATAATAATAGAATCGCTAAAGCATGTGGAGCTGTCATTGTGAATAGGCCTGATGAATTGCAGGAATCTGACGTCGGTACTGGTGCTGGGTTATTTGAAGTGAAGAAAATTGGTGATGAGTTCTTTGCATTTATCGTCGACTGCAAAGATCCAAAGGCATGTACTGTGCTGCTAAGAGGTGCAAGCAAGGATCTCTTGAATGAAGTGGAAAGGAATTTGCAGGTATGTGATTAGGAAATGATGTTGGTCCAAGATTGTATTGAGTTAAAAGGCTAACTCAAGCATTTTTGTTATAGGATGCAATGTGTGTGGCAAGAAACATAATTAAAAATCCTAAACTTGTTCCTGGAGGTGGTGCTACTGAATTGACTGTATCCGCTACCCTGAAACAAAAAAGCTCATCAATTGAAGGCATAGAGAAGGTGAGAACTTGTGTTCCTTTGTTCTCGTTCATCTTACCTGTAAGCTGTTTGGGTGTTAGGAAAATAACTATATGATATGATATGACATGTTAACATGTTACTTTATTCTCTGCTTGGTGCTATTAGTGGCCGTATGAAGCAGCAGCACTGGCTTTTGAGGCCATACCACGAACTTTAGCTCAGAACTGTGGTGTTAATGTGATCAGAACCATGACTGCTTTGCAAGGAAAGGTTAGAGTTTGTTTCTATCTAAAAATTCATTCTTAATGGTAAATGATTTGCAGAGAGTGATATCCCATTCATGTGTGGTTGCAGCATGCAAATGGTGAAAATGCATGGATTGGCATTGACGGAAACTCTGGTGCAATTACAGACATGAAAGAAGCCAAGGTATGCTTATCTCTTAACTTCTCTGTATTCTAGCATAGATGCCTATGTAGAGCATATAATTCTGCTCCTGAGATTATTATGCTTCTCTTGATTGCCTTGAAACTCTAAATTTCATGATTTCTGACTATAACTTTCACATGGCTTCCTTGGGCATCAGGGATAATAGGGCCATGGCCATATTAGTATTTGAGGCTAAGCTGGAACAGCTGGCATTTTCCGATTATTGGTCTAGGTTAATGCATAAACTGAGATTATTTGCACATTTCTGAATTTCTCTTTCTTCTATGCTTTTGATCCCGTGCTTGCCTTTCAGTTCTCTGCTACTCTAGTCTGCAATCAGGTTTATTCAGCACTGCATATTATAATCAAAATTTTGGCTCTTAGTATTTATTTTCAATAAGTATATTTGTTATGACAAGTACTTTTTACAAGCAATATCCCTTTTGCCCCAATAACCCATTAAATTTGTGGACACGAATCCCATGTCCCATAACATCACGCATTATAATTCGGTGGACCAAGCAAGGATTATTACTGCATAACATATTGAGAGGTGGAATTAGCTTTCTCTCTTTTATCATGCGATATACATGTTAATGTTTCCTTTTTTTGGGGGGTCAGATTTGGGATTCTTATACCGTGAAGGCTCAGACTTTCAAGACAGCTATAGAAGCGGCCTGCATGCTTCTAAGAATTGATGACATTGTTAGTGGCATCAAGAAGAAGCAAGCCCCTGGAGCATCCCAAGGTCCTTCCAAACCAGGTATCGAGCAAGCAGATGATGCCGACAATGAGCAAATGATCCCAGAATGAGAAGTCAGTTTCTAGACCCTCGAACACTTTAACCTTGAATTTTTCGTCAAAAAATTGTTAGTCCTGGTTTGGTTTTTCTCCCTTGGGGTTCAAATTTTGGTTCTATTGTCAGGGGTATTTATTTTGTTCTTGCATGTTTTTTTTTCCCTTCAGAGCCTTTATGTTTTTAACGAGGTTATATAGAACTCCTAGTGCAACTTATGTGTTATATAACTGATGCATTGTACTTTTTGTATCATTCAAATGGACCATCTTTGAGACAAGTAGAATCCAATTAATCTCTAGTTCTAGTAGAATACTAATACATCCTACGAAATATCCCTTAGATATATAATATATATCGGATCCTGATTGGGATCATGTTGTTCCTAATAGCGAAGACAAATACGTGATCTATGAACCTAGCGATCTTAATGTATCAAGAAAGACGCGAGATCCATGTCGTGGCTGAGCTATGATCGTTTTGCTGAGAATACTCCATGCATCTTCGGAAATGTTTCTTAGATTACCAAATTTGAACATTAACAATAATGAAAAAGTTGTGCAAAACAAAGAGAAAAGAAAACTGTTAGCAGGAAAAAGTGATGGGTGCCATTTTGTTATCATGACCGAAAATGACATAACCTGAGACACCAGTCAAAATTCTTAAGAGATTGGGACATAATTCAAAATTATCAAAACAAAAGGGACCCTACTCCGAAATTTCCCAAAAAACACTAATATTCTCTTATTTGTTTTTCAGTAGATTGAAGTAATACGGAGTATATACTAGCATAGTAGCATTAATTTATGCAAGTCCTTTTCTAGTTGGATGCTCTCAATGATGCTGTAATAAAGACATACATAGTGAATCCGGCCCATTGAAGTCATAGAGACCCATAAATAATTATGCAAAACATTGATCAAGCTTGTTCCACTGGTTTTGGAAAGATGGAAGATCTTAAACTCGAGATGAAGCAGGATGTGAGTGTCGGAGGTTTAATAATTTAAATGATTCAGGAATGACATGCACGGCTTTCACGCTTTAAAAGTAGAAAGAGTGGGAGTCATGGGAGCAGCATTCAACTGCTAATTGTTGGATTCCGCAATAATTAGGTCTACGGTGTCATTATCATATAATATCCATGGGCTTAAACTTTTGATTAGAAGGTGAATTTTAGTCTTTTATATAAAATGATTTTTCCAATACGTCACCCATCTAATCACAGTCCATTGGAATCCAACATAACCAGAGACTAATGGCCTAACAATTAAGTACAACTAAAGGTTATCAGGATCGAGATTCTAGATTAGATCGTTGAGGGTCTTTTGGATCGGATCGTAAGATCGTAAGATCCTACATTATAATTAAAAGTATTCAAGGATAACCTAATAGATTGTATATTTTGTTATATATGATCTAAGAAAATGATAAACATTATTTGTTTGATTATTAAAAATGTTGTAAGATGGACTAGTCAACTATTTTAATGGAAATGATATGTTAACCGTGAAATTATTAATAATATATAGTTAAAATTGTCGTTTTATAGGATCATAAAAATCGTTTGTAGGATCGTTAAAATCGTATGTAAAATCGGGATCGGATCGAGATTGTATTCTAAATCATTTAAGATCCTACTCTAATAAGATCCTATTTGGGATCGTGGATCGTTTCGCATGTTATGCATCGTAGAATCGGATCGGGATTCTGATTACATTGCTAACAACATGTTTTTTTTTCTTTCAAGAATGTATAAAGGTTTTTAGAAGGAATTTAGTAAAATTATTCGTATATATTAATGATTTGATTTTTATAGTAAATAATAACATTTGTGTTATACATTTTAAAATAAAGGGAAATTCCGCTTGATACCCTTAAGATTTTAATTTTTCCGAGTGGTGCTCTGAAAAAAAAACTATTCCGGATAATGCCCCTGAACTTTTATCAAAGTTCGCCCCATGCCCAAACTTTAAAAAATCCGTCAATTTCTTAACCATGTCATCTTCTCCCACCACCATTCTTCCTCTTTCTCTTTCTTATTATTCTTCCTCTGCAAAACGCGGGTGCTTTCCTTTGAAGGAGGGTAAATCCTTCAAATGCACAACCTCTTCTTTTTTCTCAATCTCACCCTCACTTATCCTGCATAAATCTTTGTTAATTTATCCTGCAATGAGAAATCAGAATGACATCAGACCACTAGTTGATTTGTTTTCCTCTTTTACCAAAACATACAGTCATCTACAAACATCATTTTAATTTACAATTTTGAAAACACTCTCTAAAATCTGAACATACACAAAATGATGGTTTCCGAGAGTTTTAGAACCTTCATAATAGATTTGCTCATCAGAAAGACATCAGGCCACTATAAATTTGAGAAACACTACTTATTATTGGGATTTATCGCTTTCATGAAAACAACATCTCCAAAGAAAACCGAATAATGCAGATTAACCAAAAGAAAAACAAAATAAATTAACACAAAGACCCTCAATTGAAGAATCATTAACCATCTTAAACACAAATCATTAACCACATATGAAAATTCTAAAAAGGACAGGGATGATTTCTCCTCAGTTGAAGAATCAGATTGCTCAGAAATATCCAACAAAAAGGACCTTGTAATCGCCATTGGAGAGTTGGTGAATCCTTTGTGCCCCAGAAATTGGGGTCTAACTACACCAGGAAATCCTCTGAGCATCACTTCTTCTGAACCCGAGCTACTCTTGGGAACATTTCTCTCCTCTGCTTTGAGCCCCCGACAATGGAGTTTTTTACTTGGGATTAGGGCGGATTTGGGTCTTGATTGTTGCGACCTTCTTGTTTTCTTCTCTGTTCTCTAAAAGAGTTGGAAAAAAAATCGAAGATTAGAAGTCGTTAATTCAAGACGATACAAAAATTGAAGTGAAAAGAATTAAATCAAGAAAGAGGGCCAAGGAACCTTGAGGATCGAATTAGTCCGAGCGGAACGAGTTTGTGAAGAGAGAGAGAGAGAGAGATTTGCTGGTGGGAGAAGATCCCATGGCTGTTAAGAAATTGACGGATTTTGTTAAATTTGGGTACGGGACGAACTTTGGTTAAAGTTCAGGGGTATTACCCGGAATATTTTTTTTTCAGGGCACCATTTGAAAAAACAAAAACCTCGAGGATACCAAACGGAATTTCCCTAAAATAAAAATAGATGGACGGTGGGTCTGATTATATCTATTACTAATAACTAAAGCCGGAGCAATTTCTGCCACCACATTCCGCCACATCACCCCTTTATTAAAATAATAATTTCTTATAGTTAATTATGCAAAAAAGTTATCTACAAGTAAACATAAAAATAAAACAATATTTATAAAAATTTATCTCCAAATAAACATAAAGATAAAATAATATTAGTATATTCTACCAATATAGATAAAAAAGGACATTATATTTATCATTATAAAAGATAAATTAAAACAATATATATATATATATATATATATATATATATATATATATATATAAATATCTTCTAAACCTGAAACACTTTTGGGCATATTCGTCATTAAAAATTTATAATACATCCAACCTATTTTTAATAATGATTTTTAATTAAATATATATTATGTAATTCAATCACCTTATGAAATATCCAATTTTATACACTCACATAGTCACATTATATAATAATTTTTTTTTTATTAATTTTATATGTTGGATAGTTTTTATCACTACTCATTATTGTATTATATTCTAATATTTAATTATGGTATGATAATCAATTTCAAAATTTTGTACTATGATTTTTTTTGGAAAATTTTCATTATATTCTAATATTAAATTATGTTATAATTGTCAATTTAAAAATTTTGTACGAAAATTTTGTACGATGATTTTGGTCATCAATTTCAAAATTTTTGTATGATGATTTTTTTAGAAAATTTTTACATATTTATTATCGTATCTTCCTTATACTTAAAAGTTTTCATATATCTTAATTTTATCTCTATCTTCCTTTTTTTAGAAAAATCTCAATCTTCCTTATATTATATAATTTTTTAACAATATCTATACTCTACCAGACCTACATATTTTGTACGATGATATTTTTTCGAGCATCAATTTCAAAATTTTGTGTGATGATTTTTTTGGAAAATTTTGATTATATTCTAATATTTAATGATGTTACCTATTTTTAATAATTAATTTTATACTAATAATTTGTTTAACTAAATTAAAAGCTAATTTTTTAACTAAACAATTACCTTTAAATTTTTTGAACCTTTTTCTTTTAAATTTTCTAAAAATCTATCTAGATTTTATAAAACTAACGTTCTAATATATTTAATACAAAATTAAAAGAAAGGAAAAATAAAATATAAGATTTTTTAATATATAATGATAGCTTTTAATATATTAACATATAGTCATATTTAAATTATCACGATCTTTACACCGAAATTAACTTTTAATTTGCGTTAATAAGATAAACTTATGTTTTCTAGATTCTAGAATACTTTTTATCGTTAATATCCAAACTTGAATAATAGATCAAGTTAGCTTAAATAATTTAATTTAATAAAATCTTCTATTTAATTTTTTTCTAGAATATAAAAGTAATAAAACCAATAATAATTTATTAGGAAAATAAATAGTATGTATCCAAAAATAATAATTGAAAAAGATGGTTTCTATACACATGCCTTGCACATAATTTATTATATAGATTTTTATATATAATTTAATATTATAAATTAAATATTAATTATCATTTAAAAATAATCCAAATATAATAGTTATGTTATTAATATTTCTAAAAAATAGTAATATAATTATATTTTATAATGACGATTATGTTTCTATCACTTGCCAAATTTTAAGATATTGATTATAAGATATTGCACATATTTAAAATTTTATTATTTATTTTTTATTTATAAGAATGACATCTTTTTAACTAAAGTGTACCATATTTTTATTTATGGGTTTTTATATTAATTTTTATAATTTTTAATACCAATTTTATGTCATTGTATATGATAAAGTTTTTTAGTAATATGGATATATATGTCCTTTCAATATAATAATTATCTATCCATAAGTATCTTAATTTTTATATTAATTTTCTCTATACAACTATTATTTTTTATTTTTATTTACTAATGAAAATTTTGTAATTAATATAGAGCATAATTTTAATTATAATTTTTTATATTCATTTTATGATTTGTATATCAACTTTTTGTTGATAAGTACGATAGTTTTTCTTTTTCTATGGATAATTGTTCATTTTTTAATATTATATTTTTAATCAATAACTATTAAAATATTTTTAACTAATATGGATATAGATAAATTACTTTTTGCAATATGTTAATTTTCTACATATAACAATGTTAATTTTTTTATATTATGCATAAAAATTAATAAATAAAAAATCAATAGTTCCTTAATGTTAGGGTTGGATCAATCGAGTCGATTCATTCGGGTTCAGATTACGTCATTTTGGGCTCGGGTTTTGTTCATGTTCATGTCATTAAATATTTACATGTAAATCGATTAAATTAGTTAAGGTTTTTTGTGTAGGTTTGAAACGTCCTAATAGGTTGAAAGCATGTACCTTTAATGATTATGGAAACAGTATTATACCAAAATAATATCTTAATAATAAAACAATATTATTTTACTATTTAAATTATAATACCTATATCTTATGTAAATTAATATATTTAATTTTTTGTATAAAAAAAACCCGGAAAAGGCCCGGGTCATCAACTAGTATACACTAAATTGATGAAAATGTCCTTTACATCCTCTATTGTCGAATCCAAACAATCAATCACCAAGAGGCAAGAGAGATAAAAGAAACTTGATTTGTTTTTGTTTGAAAAAGAAACTTGATTTCAAAGAAAACAAACGTACAAATCGAACAACTAACCTTATGACGGTCCGAAACCATTGTTCAACTTAATTTGTGAATCTGTAGGATCACCACCTTTACCAGATTTTATTCGCTTCACTTTCGTCTTTCTCGTCTTAAAACAAAATATAAATAATTTTTTTAGACAAATACATAGACATTCATGATTGTGTATAGTTATTTTCTGAGTTTTTTTAGGTATGTATATATTCACGTAGCTTGAGTGACTCCAAGAAATTTGTTTTTGGGTTGGAGTTGTTGGTGATTTTAGTGTCATCAAGTGATTGTTCCCTATATGGGAACAATGTCTTTTAGTGTGATCGGGGTTCATACGACGCTATGGAATCTCACTTAGCTATATCACAAGTTTGGGGGTGTGGAGTACACGCTTGTGTAAGTATACTTGAGGTCTAGAGGGATATATAAAGGTTAAGTTACGTTGTTCCTTAAGGAACAATGGAAACTACAAATGTGTGTAGGGAACAACAACTGTGTTGTAGGGAACAACAGTTTAGCGGTCTTGCGGAATTTTCGCCACGTGCTTAGTGGATGATAACCGCCTTGATAACTGATGTTTAAACGTCTAGTAACTTCCCTTTATGACTGGTTTGAAGTTAAACACGTGTCTCTTTGATAAGAGACGTTGGTGATAGAAGGAAGAGCTGGTAACCATTGGTAACCGCCATGTAACCACCATGTAACTTCTGTTAAACGGCCAGAAATGAATCCCTATCATTTCTCACGTCCTATTTAAAGGCAAAGGGGAATAGAGTCGTGGTTGTTGAACAAGATCTCTCTTAAGATCAAATCAAAAACCGAAGCCACAATCTATTATTGCATTTTTCTATAGTTTAGTTCTTTCCAAAAGCCTTGGATAGAACTAGAAGATTTGTCTTATCTCACTTCAGATTTCGTGGATTCCCTAAGGCTTGTAAGGGGCGAAATTCTGATTTCGGAAAGTGTTCACACGATTCAAATCTATCCGAGTACAGGTATCATTGATTGTTCCCTCGCAGACTGCAAGCAGGGTTCAAGACTGGATAAGGGAGTTCGCTGGTTGTTCCCATCAAGACGCTCTAGTCCTTACAATCGAAATCAGAATTTAATCAATGACGTCTGTATGTGAGATGACGACAAAGTTCCAAAAGTTGGAGAAGCTTGAGGGAATGGATTTTCTCCGTTGGCAAAAGAAGATGCATTTCCTCTTGACCACGCTCAAGGTGGTGTATGTCCTGTCCACTCCGATGCCCGAGGTGTCCGATGATGAAGTGTTGGTTGAAGCCCTAAGGAAGAGAAGCAAGTGGGAGAACGATGACTACATTTGTAGAGGCCACATCTTAAATGGTATGTCTGATTCTCTCTTTGATGTGTACCAAAATGTTGAATCCGCTAAGGAACTTTGGGATTCATTAGAGTCCAAATACATGGCTAAGGACGCTTCAAGTGTGAAGTTCCTCGTGAGTAACTTCAACAGTTACAAGATGGTCGATTCAAGACCGGTGATGGAACAATTTAATGAGATACTTCGTATCTTGGGGCAATTTGCTCAACACAAGTTGAAGATGGACGTGTCCATCTCTGTTTCAAATGTAATTGATAAGTTACCTCTGATGATGCTCAAAATAGTAAAGTAAGAAGTGGGCCCGGGGTACGAAGAACATACAGACCCGACGGACCTCCCGAGGATGATCCTGGGGCCCACAACCACACCCACCTTTTATTTTAACAAAACTCCTACCCCCGCCAGGTCCTCCGAAACCTTGGAACGAGGTCTACACCTCGTAATCGACTCTACCGACACGCCCGCCCACCAGAACCACTCAGCTAGCGCTACTCTCCCGAGCCAATCACAAGCTGCCTCGCCTCTAGACCAATCAGAGCCCTTGATCTCGGGCGTCCCACATCGGACAATGATCAGAACTCGACTTCCCAATCTTCTATAAATAGAGGAGAATCTCATATGGAAAAGGGGTCGAAAAACATCTTGAACTCAAGAACTATCTTGCTCGTTGAAGATCGACGTGATCGAAACATCGTGAAAAGGCCTCGCTACAGACAAGTGAAGTCCACAAAAAGACTTCAAGTCTCACAAAGTTTCCGCTCACATCAAAGACCTCGCTACACCATTCCGGAAGCCGCCTACACCTCACTCTCATTCACATCAAAGACTCCGCTGCTCAATCTCGCAAGTCATCAACGTCACCCCGAAAAGTCAACCTCATTTAAGAGGTCAAAAAAGCGATACTTAAAATTGTCTAACAATTAGGAGATCTCGAACATTGTTAGGCCGAGATCTCGGACAAACGTAGGGGGTCTAGGGTGTAAACTTCAAGTGTTTGTAATCTCGTTGGCTTGTAACTTCGCAGTCTTGCGACCTCGCTGTAAAGAAAATCATAAATAAAGAAGCAAGTGTTCGCACAATCGAATATAATAATCCCGTCTCTTGTCTTTTAGCGAACGGTTTATTTCGGGTTTCATCACTGGCGCCGTCTGTGGGAACTTCTTCATCCTAAGTAGCTCCTCGATTCGTGCAAACCTTAGCTTCGATTCCCTCAAAATGGCTTGCCCAAACAATTTCTTCCCTCAACACCCCGACAACATGCACGAAACTATGCAATGGACAGCCGCGGGGCCTCCGGGCTGCCCGTTCGTGGTCCCTCCGGGATGGACGTACGCCGCCCCGCAAAACCCATTCCCATTCCAAGGCTTCGAGCAGGGCGGCGCACCCCTGAACCCATATCCCTACCCGGCTTATGGGCAATACCAGCAGGGCTTCGCCCCTTCGTACGTCCCCGTTCCCCCCAGGTGAGCCTCACTTCGAGTACGTATCCGCGTACGTCCCTAGGCGTGTGCCGGAGCCCGAGTCCTCCACCAACGGCTCGTCAACAGAGAGGCCACCCCGAGATCCCATGCAGATCTCGCGGTCTCGATCGCGACGATCGAGGCTGTAGGAGCTAGAATTGTCCGAAACAGCGGGGAGCGCGATGCACTACCCGAGGTCTCGATCGCGCAATTCGAGGCCACCGCCCCAAGGTCAGGAGGAGGCCAAGATCACCTCTCCGTTCATGGACAAGATCCGGAACGCGCCAATGCCCAAGGGCTTCTTAAGGCCACAAATGGGGCTTTATGACGGCTCAACGGACCCTGAGGAGCACGTAAAACACTTTGTAGTCCAGATGAACGTCAATGCCTACAATGACGCGATATTCTGTCGGGTTTTCCCAACCACCCTGGAAAAGGCCGTGTTAACATGGTTCTCAAGTAAGAAGATCGGCTCCGTGACCTCGTTCGCCCAACTGTGTGATTCCTTCGTCACTCACTTCAGCGGCTCCAGGAAGCGCAAGAAGAACATGCGGGATCTCCGCGGAATCGAGCAGGGAGAAAGCGAGTCTTTGGGCGCCTTCTTCACGAGGTCCACAACCGTGGTGGCGGAAATCGCGCACGTCGACGAGTCGTCGGTGCGCGACACCCTCATGGGCAACCTGCGCATCGGGGATTTCAAGAACCGCATTTTCATGTAGAATCCGACGACGTACGAAAGCCTGTGCGCCCGGATCACGGCCCAAGTGTACGACGAGGATGCCGCCAATCAAAGCTCGCGACCAAGAACTGACAAAGAGATCGTCGCCGATGCCAAGGGGAAGGCAAAAGTGGCCGCGCCGGCTGCGCGGGATGCGTTTGTGACGCAGGCGCATAACCCCAACAACAACAACAACAACAACAACAACAACAGAAACAACAATAACAACAATAACAACCGGAACAACAACAACAACAATAACCGGAACAACAACCGTGGAGGCGGCGGAGGAGGTTGGAACTTCTTTGGCGGGAAACCGCGGGGTTATCGAGGCAAGGGAGGTCCTGCGTACAACCCGAATGAAAAGGGCCGCGCCAACCCCGCGTCAGGAGCCAACACCGTGCCGCAAGGCCCAAGTCACGCTCAGGCCAACAACAACAATAACGTCAAGCAGCATGCGCCCGTGAAGCAGGCCCAGTCTGGACAAGCGACGGCGCCCGATGGGTATATCCATACCATCTCGGGCGGACCATCGCCGGCTGGGTCAAGCCAGGCAGAGAGGAAGAGATATACGAGGGAAAGCCACCATGAGCCCTCGGTAATTAGCGTCGCCCAAACCTCGCGGGCCCACGTAGGTTTGTCCTTCTCGTCCGAAGATGCCGAGGGGCTTCACATGCCACACTCCGACCCCTTGGTGGTACACGCTCAAATGGGCTCGAAGATAGTAAAGCGAGTGCTGGTAGACACGGGATCGTCCGTAGACATCATGTACTATGGCGCATTCGAGCAATTGGGCATCTCCGAGACATCCTTGAAGCCCTACGCTGGGAAACTCACCTCCCTCTCGGGAGACGAAGTCGACGTGGCAGGTCTCATCGACCTCTGGATGACGCTAGGCACCGGATCCACCAGGAGGACCGAGATGGTGGAGTTCACGGTGGTACGCCTGCCTTCGGTGTGGAATGTAATCATTGGGAGGGTCTCCCTGATGAAGTTTCAGGCGGTAGTTTCTATCTATCACCTGAAGATGAAGTTCCCCGTCGATGGCGGGGTTAGAGAGGTAAAAGGCAATTAGGAGGAAGGTCGCGTTTGCTACTCGACCTCTGCCAAACAAAAGTGCCCGATCTTCATGGTAGAATCTCCCGGCGAGGCCGACCTCGAAGTCCGGGATTTCATGGTCCCCACTCCAGAGCTAGAAAGAAGGGTGATATCCCCTTTCGAGAGCGAGTCTGAGAAGATCTACCTCGGAGAATGCCTCTCGGGGGCGTCAGCAACGTCGCTAGAAGCCTTGCTCGCCGGGTCCCGCGACGTGTTCGCTTGGACTGCAAAGGATCTTCGAGGTGTCCCGCGGATCGTGGCCCAGCACTCTTTGAACGTCGATGTCACCACTCGCCCCGTGGTGCAGCGACGAAGAAAAATGAATGAAGAAAGGGCGAGCGCTGCAAATGACGAGGTGGCAAAATTGCTGGCTGCGGGGTTCATACGCGAGGTTCAATACCCCCGGTGGTTGTCCAACGTCGTGCTTGTCAAAAAATCCAGCGGGAAGTGGAGGATGTGCGTCGATTTCAAAGACCTCAACAAATCCTGTCCCAAAGATAGTTACCCCTTGCCCTTAATCGATGAGCTCGTTGACTCAGCCGCAGGTCACGGGGTTTTAAGCTTCCTCGACGCATACTCAGGGTACAATCAAGTCCTGATGAATCCGCGAGAAGAGGAGGAAACATCCTTCATCACCCAGCGAGGCACTTATTGCTACAAAGTCGTGCCGTTTGGGCTGAAGAACGCGGGGGCCACCTTTCAACTCCTCGTCGACCGCGTCTTTAAGAACCATCTCGGACGGAACGTGTCTGCTTATGGCGACGACATTGTTGTCCCGAGCAAGACCCTTGAGGAGCATCTGGTCGACCTCGCTGAGTTCTTCGCCACTCTCAGACACAACCGTCTCAGCCTGAACCCCGAGAAGTGCGTCTTCGGCGTGTCATCGGGAAAATTTTTAGGCTTTATGATTAGCGAGCGCGGCATCGACGTAAACCCTGCCAAGGTCGAGTCGATCCTCTCAATGAGGTCACCACGGTCTCGCACCGAGGTGCAACGACTCAACGGTGCCGTCAACTACCTGGGGAGGTTTTGCTCCCGCTTGGCGGAAAGGTCCCTGCCCTTTTTCGCAGCTCTCAAGCAGAATGACAAGTTCGTGTGGGATGAGAGACTTGAGCTTGCTCTCTCTGATCTAAAGGCCTTCTTGTCGAAGCTCCCCACTCTGTCGCCCCCGTTGGCGGGCGAAGACTTGCAACTTTATGTGGCCGTCAGCCCCGAGACGGTCAGCGCGGTGCTAACCAGAGAGGCCACGCACCCAGTTTACTTCGTGAGTCGCGTGCTCCATCCCGCGGAGCAGCGCTATTCCCCAGCAGAGAAGATGGCGCTGGCAGTTGTGACAGCCGCAAGGCGTCTACGCCCTTACTTCCATGCGCACCCCATTCAGGTCTTGTCTGACCTCCCACTTCGACAAATCCTCCACCAGCCCGCCCTCTCCGGGCGAATGACGAAGTGGGCAGTCGAGCTCTCCGAGTTCAACATCAGCTACCTCCCAAGGACCGCCATGAAGGGGCATGCCCTCGCTGACTTCATGGTGGAGGTCACCTTCCCTGAGACAGAAACGAGCTCGGAAGAATGGAAGGTGTTCGTTGACGGCTCACGATGTGACGCCGGTGGTGGGGCTGGCGTATTCCTCGCCGGGCCCTCGATCGAGACGGAGTATTCCCTTAACTTCGCCTTCGAAGCCACCAATAACGAGGCCGAGTATGAGGCCATGATCACCGGGATCGAGATGGCGCTCCTCAGTGGTGCCCGGAAAATCAGGGTCTACACCGACTCTGAGTTGGTGGCGCGCCAACTCAACGGTCAATACGACACCAGAACGGGGTTCCTGCCCGCGTACCGAGAAAAGGTCAAAGCCTTGGTATCATGCCTGGAAACCTTCGCGGTTGAGTCCATCCCGCGAACCTCGAACACCAAAGCAGATGCACTTTCGAGGTTAGGGTCCGCCCTCCCCCTTGAAGTGGGGAACCGCGTGATGGTAGAAAGAAAACTCTCGCGGAGTGTGAACAGCGAGGTTCTATCTGTCACCTCGGAGGATGGGAGGATCCCGATAACACGATATATGGAGAGCGGTGTCCTCCCAGAGGATCCCGCGCAGGCCAGGAAGCTGAAAATGCAGGCGGCGCGATATTGCGTCGTAGGTGGCTACCTTTATCGCCAAGGCTATGCTGAGCCCAACCTATTGTGCGTCCCAACCGAAGCTACGGAGCACATCCTTTATGAGGCCCATGAAGGGGTCTGTGGCGGCCACCCAGGATGGCGAACCCTTTCGCATAAGATCGCCCACCTAGGGTACTTCTGGCCCACCCTCCGGCAAGACGCAAGGGCCTATGTCCAGCGATGTGACGGGTGTCAGAAGCACGGTAACCTCTTGCACACCCCGGCCTCACAGCGTCTCTCCATCCACGCGCCGTGCCCCTTCGCGATGTGGGGGATGGACATCCTCGGCCCCTTCCCCAAGGCTGCTGGTCAGTCGCGGTATATCCTGGTCATTGTCGACTACTTCACAAAGTGGATTGAGGCCCAAGCAATGGCGAAGATCACGGGGACTAAGGTCTGCGACTTTCTGTGGAAGAACCTCGTCTGCTGCTTCGGCGTTCCCATGACCATCATGACCGACCATGGCCCCCAATTTGATTGCGAAGAGACCCGGACGTTCTGCTCAGACCTGGGCATAACCCTCAAGTTCTCCTCCGTGGCCCACCCTCAGTCCAACGGCCAGGTGGAGAACGTCAATGCCCGCATCCTGTCCGATCTAAAGAAACTGCTGGGCCTGGCCCAAGGTCGTTGGGCAGAGCTCCTCCCACTCGTCCTTTGGACGTACCGCACCATCGCGCGCCGCGCAACCGGAGAAACGCCTTTCGCCCTAACCTACGGGGCGGAAGCCCTAGTCCCGGTAGAAACCCTGGTCTCGTCAGCAAGGGTGTTTGATTTCAATGAAAAAGAGAACGAGGCCAATCTCAGGGTCGAGTTGCTCTTCCGTGACGAGCTACGTGAAGTAGCCGACCTTCGCTCCAGGGAATACAAGCGCCGCGTGGCCGTCTACCACAATAAGAAGGTGAGACCTCGATTCCTGGCCACATGCAACCTCATCCTGAGGCGAACCGAAGGTGGCAAACTGGACCCCAACTGGGAGGGGCCATACATCCTCGACGAGGAGGTCGCTCCCGGAGCTTTTAAGCTCAAAGACAACGAGGGGCGTACCCTCAGCAAGACATGGAACGTCGACCGATTAAAGAAGTATTTTGTGTAAACTCTCTGAACTCCGTTACTTCTTTTTGTGAATAAAGGGTTGTGGAACTTTCAAAATCTCTCTCGAAAATAAAAACTTTGGGTTTTGGGCCCAAACCTCGCTTCCCGCTTGGTGTTGGAGAATCTCGTTAAGTCCAAACCTCGCTCCCCGCTTGGTGTTGGAGAATCTTGTTAAATCCATCCCTCGCTTCCCGCTTGGGATTGGAGAATCTCGTTAAATCCATCCCTCGCTTCCCGCTTGGGGTTGGAGAATCTCGATAAGTCCAAACCTCGCTTCCCGCTTGGTGTTGGAGAATCTCATTAGGTCCAAACCTCGCTCCCCGCTTGGTGTTGGAGAATCTCGTTAAGTCCAAACCTCGCTTCCCGCTTGGGGTTGGAGAATCTCGTTAAATCCATCCCTCGCTTCCCGCTTGGGGTTGGAGAATCTCGTTAAATCCATCCCTCGCTTCCCGCTTGGGGTTGGAGAATCTCGTTAAGTCCAAACCTCGCTCCCCGCTTGGTGTTGGAGAATCTCGTTAAATCCATCCCTCGCTTCCCGCTTGGGGTTGGAGAATCTCGTTAAATCCATCCCTCGCTTCCCCCTTGGGGTTGGAGAATCTCGATAAGTCCAAACCTCGCTCCCCGCTTGGTGTTGGAGAATCTCGTTAAATCCATCCCTCGCTTCCCGCTTGGGGTTGGAGAATCTCGTTAAATCCATCCCTCGCTTCCCGCTTGGGGTTGGAGAATCTCGATAAGTCCAAACCTCGCTTCCCGCTTGGTGTTGGAGAATCTCATTAGGTCCAAACCTCGCTCCCCGCTTGGTGTTGGAGAATCTCGTTAAGTCCAAACCTCGCTTCCCGCTTGGGGTTGGAGAATCTCGTTAAATCCATCCCTCGCTTCCCGCTTGGTGTTGGAGAATCTCGTTAAATCCATCCCTCGCTTCCCGCTTGGGGTTGGAGAATCTCGTTAAGTCCAAACCTCGCTCCCCGCTTGGTGTTGGAGAATCTCGTTAAATCCATCCCTCGCTTCCCGCTTGGGGTTGGAGAATCTCGTTAAATCCATCCCTCGCTTCCCTCTTGGGGTTGGAGAATCTCGATAAGTCCAAACCTCACTTCCCGCTTGGTGTTGGAGAATCTCGTTAGGTCCAAACCTCGCTCCCCGCTTGGTGTTGGAGAATCTCGTTAAGTCCAAACCTCGCTTCCCGCTTGGGGTTGGAGAATCTCGATAAGTCCAAACCACGCTTCCCGCTTGGTGTTGGAGAATCTCGTTAAGTCCAAACCTCGCTTCCCGCTTGGTGTTAGAGAATCTCGTTAAAGTCCAAACCTCGCTCCCCGCTTGGTGTTGGAAAATCTCGATAAATCCATCCCTCGCTTCCCGCTTGGGGATGGAGAATCTCGATAAATCCATCCCTCGCTTCCCGCTTGGGGATGGAGAATCTCGTTAAATCCAAACCTCGCTTCCCGCTTGGGGTTGGAAAATCTCGTTAAGTCCAAGCCTCGCTCCCCGCTTGGTGTTGGAGAATCTCGTTAAGTCCAAACCTCGCTCCCCGCTTGGTGTTGGAGAAACTCGTTAAATCCAATCCTCGCTTACCGCTTGGAATTGGAGAATCTCGTTAAGTCTACCCTTCGCTTCCCACTTGGGGTTGGAGAAACTCGAACAAAATGTGCGAAGTCCGAGCAAGGCTCGGGACCGCGGCGAATTCTTGTGAAGATCCGAGCGAAGCTCATGATCTAGATGCAGAATTAGAAACACCCGATGTGGCCCGAGTACCACAATAGTTGTGACACTCGGACCATGGGGTTGGATGAATATGGACGAGCATATGCGAATAAGCTAGAACAAACAAACAATCATGAGAAAAGGAAAATGATATAAAAAGGTGAGGCACGTGTGCCCAGATGTTTAAGTACAAACCCCGCAATGCCACCAACAAAACAAAAAAACAACAACAAAACAAGCAAGCATCCTTCAGATCTTCGAAACTTCAGCGACGGGGCCTTCGAGAGGTTCCGGGGCAGGAGGAGGTGTCGTGGACGGCTGGGACTTTGGCACATCTGCCGCAGGTTGAGGATCTGTGGCGGCGACTTCCAGGTCTTCCCGAGCGGAGTCTGCCAAGGTAGGCGCCTCGCTTGCCACAGACCCGTCCTCGTTGAGAAAGAATTCACACTCTTCCTCGGGCTCTTCTCCGTCAAGTTCCCCCATAGTCTCCTCGTAGTTGGGGATGAAGAACTTAATGCGGGGGTCGATATGCCTGTACTTTGCAACCGCCTGTTTGACCCCCATACGGACGGACTGGTGGAACATCTTCCTCACACTTTCCACCAGCTCAACCTTAAAGGCCTCGGACTTCACATACCTGAGCCCCTCGGCTTCCACCTCCTCGCTAAGCTCAACAACACGCCATTGGAGCCTGGTAAACTCCTCCTCAGCTTTCTGAAGCTCCGCCTCCTTTTCTCTGAAAAATTGGTGCTCCGCGGATAGCTGTCCCTTGAGCTTTGCGACTTCGCCCTTGAAGTCCCCGTTTTCTTCCTTCAAGTTCTTAGCCTCCTCCTTCGCCTTCCTCAACTCCTCCCTGACCCTCGCGGCGTCCTTGGCCTCGTCCGCTGCCGCGATCTCCGCGGCGCGAATGCGTTTCTCGGCCTCTATGAGGTTTTTCCCCTCTTCTCAATCTCGGCGTCCCGCTCTTGGAGCCTCGCCTCCATCCTATCCATCTTCCTATGGAGGAGGCCGACGCGACCGCAGTTATAGTTCGTGAAGAAGGTAATCTGAAGCAATAGAAGAGCACGTTAAAACAAGAACAAAAATAATAAAGCCAATCAAGAAAAAACAACCCCGTAAGAGCAAGGCATACCATCGCTGAGTAGCGGAGGATCTCGTCGTTAAGGGCTGCCTCCGAGAGGTTGTTGGCCCATGCAACCTCATCGGTCCAAGATGTCCTGTCCCAGTCTTGGGACACGCCCCGGGATGGACCGGAGCAGTGGAACTTATCGGCAGGAGGCCCGGTGGCCGAGACAACTCGGCTCTTCGAGCCAGGGCGCTCGATCATCTCGCCCCCGGGGGTTCCCCTTGGCCGTCCCTCTTTTGCTTCTTCCTTTTATCTCCGCGTGGAGACCCCGTGCCCTTTCTCTTGGACCCGGCTTTGTCACCCGATCCTCGGGGGGCTTGGGATGACATTCTGGTAACGTCCCCCTTCGTCGCGGCCCCCTCGCTCTTCTTCGCCTCAGGCGCCTTCACCGTGGGGACTGTGGCCTTCGGCTGCGAGGCAAGTGGCCTCGCTTGCGAGGTCAGCTCCTTTATGACGACTCCATGTTGGCCTTGGGGTCTCGGAGCATTGGAGGAAGAAGTCACATGCCTTTTGCCCTGTGACTTCGTGGTAAGAGCGCCAAGTAGGTCCACTGTCAAAACAAAAAAGGCATAAAAGTTAGACAAGAAAAAAACAAAAGCGAATAAGCGAGGTTCATAACCTTGCTTCCCAGCAACAAAAGGAAGAAACAATCAGGAAAGAGATTGAATACCCTCTCTGCCCTCGCTAGGGGGGAGGCTGAGACTCAGGCCGGCCCGCTCAAGCCGGTCCTGAGAGAGATACACCTGGTATGGTGCCTGACTCGCTGTGGCGTATCGGGCCTTGAGTGATTTAAGCTCGGCAACCGTATGCGGGCACACGCACCGAACAAATGTGCCCGACACCACGGGAAAATTGAGATATCTCCCGGTGGGATCTCGGACCAAAAACCAATTCGGCTTCCACGGCCCGACGTTCGATTGAGCCGTGGTGATTTTAATCTTCGGGGTGCTAAGATTTATGAGGCAGGACCGAGGTTCCCTCCTCGCTAGGAATAAAGCCGACAAGTTGTCACGATTCGGCCCGTCCCCGAGTTCACGACTGCGAATCGTGTAGACACACAACAGCCGCCAAACGTTCGGGAACAACTGCGCGGGACAGATCCGCATGGCCCACAAGTATTTGACAATATGTTGGGGCAGAGGTAGCCTGAAACCCGCCTGAAGACTGAAGAGGTGCACGACAACGCACCTTTCGTAGGATGCCAAGGGCCGGCCCCCCTCTTCGGGAAGTGCCAGCTCAACTCCCTCGGGCCAGGCGAAGTCTTTGGCAATCTTCGCGAGATCTTTATGCTTGAGTTTGGTGGCCATTCCCTCGGACAGATAGGCCTCAGGAGTACCCGGGGTCATAGGAATCCGTTCTTCGAGGACAGGCAGAACGCGAGACACGGCGTCAGTAATGTACGCCGCAGGGAAGCTCGGGGGCACGTAGGGGGTAGAAGCCGAGGTCGTTCCCGCATCCGACCGCACCTCAACCTCAGTAACAATTTCATCTGGGGTGGAAGAAGAAGCCATTTCAACACCCGACGATGTTCGAAGGCGGGAGAAGAGCGAATTGATAGAAGCCTCGCAGTCGCTCGAAGAAGGCTCGCTGAAAACCAGCAAAGGAGACCTCGGGTTCTGAGAATCGCTAGGTTCTACGCTTCCTGCGGACTCCGAAACCTCCTCGTAAAAACCCTCTTGGACTTTGGAAGCGAAGCCGGGCGGGGGGCTCACAGAGGCTCTCCTAGGCATGAAAAGAGTGACGTCCAAGCCGCGAAAGGCTAACACCTGGAAAAGAAAGAAGTGTTGAGACATCGGGCAAAATAACCAAGGAAAAATAATGCGAGGTCATGACCTCGAAGGGAAGAGAACGCGAGGTTACGACAACAAAAGGGAGAACAAGACGAGGTCATGACAGCGTCCGGAAGACAGAGAATTCGAGGTCATAAGAGACGAAAAGCCACGTGGCACCCTAGGGGTTACTCTGACAAGATAGGACAGCGATGGAGAAGTCGAAGCGCCAAAAAGAGGAAAGAGAAGGAGAAATGGAGGCAGCGGTGGAAAGCAGCGGCGAAGACCCTAACGTCCCATCAATCAGCCGTCATGAAGTTTGGGTTTCCGAGGGTCTCGAAATTCAAAACCGCCGAAAGAAAGCGCAGAGGCCCGACCGTCGGTTGGAGGGCAAGGGGTTCGAGTGGATGGCGGTCGCCACCCTCACCCCACCATCCCGCCACCACGACGCTGGTGCGAGACACCAAGAAACGACCTTTGCCCGCTAGGGCACAAAGCCGAGCAAGAACAAAAAAGAAGAAGAGTGGAAAAAATGACAAATGGCAACGCCTAGAAACACACGCAACACTACCACCGCCGCTTCGCCACCGTGACACCGACGCGGAACATCTCAGGCGACGCGCCGTAGCCTTTACAGAGCACGGAGCAAAAAGGCAAGCAAGGAAAGATCGAAGGCAAAAAACACCGAAAAACAGGAAGAAGAAGGTCGAGAACTTACTTGTTAAAAACCGGCGAAGAAAGGGCGGTGTTGCAACTGGCAAAAGGCGAAGGCTCGTCGGAAACCGTCTAGAGAACTGCTAGCAAGAAACCGAAAAGGCAAAGAAAGAGGGCGAAAATGTTGAGAGAGAAGATGGAAGGGAAGCGTGTGAAATATGCTCTTATAAAGAGCAGGCTTGGGCCTCCTTTGCCCAGAGAGGCTTATTGGGACTGTCCCTCCTGAATGGCCCATTAAGCAAGATATGAAGAGCAAGCCCAGAAAAGCTTCACCCCTACAAACAAAAAAAAGCTAAGTGTAGAGCCTCGCAAAAAGAGGGCTTCGCGAGATGCCCGCCATGAACCTCGGAACCCTTAAAACCTCGCGAAATGCCTACCCACCTCTCAAACACCTCGTACCCCATGATCTTTAAGAACTTATGCCCTGCGGCCCTCGGGGCGAGATCCCCAGGCCATGGGGTTGTGATGATGCTCAAAATAGTAAAGTAAGAAGTGGGCCCGGGGTACGAAGAACATACAGACCCGACGGACCTCCCGAGGATGATCCTGGGGCCCACAACCACACCCACCTTTTATTTTAACAAAACTCCTACCCCCGCCAGGTCCTCCGAAACCTTGGAACGAGGTCTACACCTCGTAACCGACTCTACCGACATGCCCGCCCACCAGAACCACTCAGCTAGCACCACTCTCCCGAGCCAATCACAAGCTGCCTCGCCTCTAGACCAATTAGAGCCCTTGATCTCGGGCGTCCCACATCGGGCAATGATCAGAACTCGACTCCCCAATCTTCTATAAATAGAGGAGAATCTCATATGGAAAAGGGGTCGAAAAACATCTTGAACTCAAGAACTATCTTGCTCGTTGAAGATCGACGTGATCGAAACATCGTTAAAAGGCCTCGCTACAAACAAGTGAAGTCCACAAAAAGTCTTCAAGTCTCACAAAGTTTCCGCTCACATCAAAGACCTCGCTACACCATTCCGGAAGCCGCCTACACCTCACTCTCATTCACATCAAAGACTCTGCTGCTCAATCTCGCAAGTCATCAACGTCGTCCCGCAAAGTCAACCTCGTTTAAGAGGTCAAAAAAGCGATACTTAGAATTGTCTAGCAATTAGGAGATCTCGAACATTGTTAGGCCGAGATCTCGGACAAACGTAGGGGGTCTAGGGTGTAAACTTCAAGTGTTTGTAACCTCGTTGGCTTGTAGCTTCGCAGTCTTGCGACCTCGCTGTAAAGAAAATCATAAATAAAGAAGCAAGTGTTCGCACAATCGAATATAATAATCCCGTCTCTTGTCTTTTAGCGAACGGTTTATTTCGGGTTTCATCAACCTCCATCATGGAAAGACTTTAAACATATGTTGAAGCACAAGAAGGAAGATATTTCCCTTGTGGAACTTGGAAGCCATTTGCGTATCGAGGAGGGCCTTCGTACACAAGAGAAAGGAAAGGAGAAAGAGACTCCAGGATCTTCATCCATTAATATGGTGGAAGATGGTTCCCATAAAGGGAATAAGAACAAAGGCAAGAAGAGGCCACGTAACAACACACGTAACGGTCCCAACAAGAGACGCTCCCCAAAAGGAGTTTGATGTTGGAATTGTGGTAAGCCGGGACATTTTAGAAGGGATTGTACGGCTCCAAAGGGGAAGAAGGACAATGATTCTAACCAGACTGCTCACGGTTCTAAGGAACAGGGGCAGAAATCTCATCAAGGTCAGAAAGGAACTGTGACTGTTCCCAGTATAGTTACATCTCCTAGTTTGGATTTTGTTTCTATGATTTCTGAGGCTTTCTTTATGCAGGATGATGAGATATCATGGTGGGTTGACTCAGGTGCGACCACTCACGTGTGTAGGGACAAGTCTATGTTCAAGTCATTAACTCTTGAGGATGATGGACGTGTCCTTCATATGGGAAATGAGTCAACTGCCCCCGTACTAGGCAAAGGCCAAGTGGAATTAGAGTTCTCATCTAGGAAGGCTTTAATTCTTAATAATGTGTTGTATGTACCCAGAATAAGAAAAAACTTAGTCTCAGGAAGTATCCTTAATAAATTAGGCTTTCGTTTGGTGTTTGAAGCCGACAAATTTATATTGTCGAAAGGCGGTGTATTTGTTGGTCGTGGTTACCTATGTAATGGAATGTTTAAGTTGAATATTAATAAAGTTTTAAATTCTATTTACATGACTTGTACACATGAATCTGTTCCCTCGGGAACAGTGTCTTCTTTATGGCATGCTCGGGTGGGACATGTACATTATAAACGCATGTTTGATATGTCTAGGACTAGTTTAATTCCACCTTTTGACATGAATATAGAAAGGTGTAGAACATGCATGCTTACTAAGATAACTAGACAACCTTTTCCTAGTGTTCAAAGGAACAGTGCCGTGCTTGATTTAATACATAGTGATTTGTGTGATTTTCATGCTTTCCCTTCTTTGGGAAATAAGAAATATGTGGTCACGTATATTGATGATTATTCTCGCTATTGCTATGTATTTTTGTTGCATGCTAAGAATGAGGCCCTAGAAAAATTTAAGCTTTATAAAACTGAAGTAGAACTACAGTTGGGAACAGTGATCAAAAGGTTGCGCACCGATAGAGGTGGTGAATATTTTGACCCAGAATACTTCCAATCCGTAGGTATCATTCATGAAACTACGGCTCCCTATACACCACAACAAAATGGTGTGTCGGAGAGAAAGAATCGAGTTCTTAAAGAAATGGTCAATTCCATGCTTTCCTACTCGGGATTAAATGATGGATTTTGGGGAGAAGCCATGTTAACGGCTTGTTACCTATTGAATAGAGTTCCAAACAAGAGGAACAAGACTACTCCATATGAGCTTTGGTTAAAAAGGAAACCCAACTTGAATTACCTTCGAGTTTGGGGTTGTAGGGCGGTTGTAAGACTACCCGAACCTAAGAGGAAAACCTTGGGTGAAAGAGGTGTAGAGTGAATTTTTATTGGTTATGCTGAGCATTCCAAGGCATATAGGTTCTATGTTATTGAACCAAACAAATCTATTTCGGTTCACTCTGTTATAGAGTCAAGAGATGCCATATTTGATGAAAACAAATTTTCATCGACACCTATCCCAAAAGACCTTATTCCCAGTTCAAGTAGAGATAATAACACGATTCACTGTTCTAGTGGGAACAGCGACTGTGACGTCTCACCAGGGAAAAATGAACCAGAGATTCGGAAGAGTAAAAGAGTAAGGAAGAAAACGTCCTTTGGTCCTGATTTCCAAGTTTACTTGGTAGAGGGAACTAGGGACGAGATTGGATCCCAATATTTATATTGTTACAATACTGAGGATGAACCAAGAACTTTTGATGAGGCAATGAAGTCTCAAGATGTATCCTTTTGGAAGGAGGCCATTAATGATGAGATGGATTCCATCATGGGGAACAATACATGGGTTTTGGCTGATCTTCCACCTGGATGTAAACCATTGGGAAGTAAATGGATCTTCAAAAGGAAGATGAAAGTGGATGATACTATTGACAAGTTTAAGGTCCGATTGGTTGTCCAAGGCTTTAGACAAAGGTATGGAACCGACTACTTTGATACATATGCACCAGTTGCTTGTATCACCACCATTAGGTTATTGATTGCCTTGGCGGCGATACAGAACCTGGTTATCCACCAAATGGGCGTAAAAACTGCGTTCCTTAATGGGGATCTTGAAGAGGAAGTTTGATGAGGTTGTGTTGTCCCATGGATTCAAATTGAACCAAGCAGACAAGTGTGTATATAGCAAATTTGATGATTCCATGAATGGGGTCATAATTTGTTTATATGTGGATGACATGTTGATCTTTGGAACTGATCAAGAACAAGTTGATCTTGTTAAGGAGTTCTTGTCATCACAATTCTCCATGAAGGACATGGGGGAGGCCGATGTTATCTTAGGGATAAAGATAAAACGGGTTGAAGGAGGATTGTCATTATCACAATCTCATTACATTGAGAAAGTGTTGAATAAGTTTAATTGTGGCAATTATGCTCCTTTGAAAACTCCATATGATCCAAGTGTCAAACTGTTCCCTAACGAGGGAACAACAGTGTTGCAACTTGAGTATTCAAGGATAATTGGGTGCTTAATGTATGCTATGACAAGTAAAAGACCAGATATTGCTTTTGCAGTAGGGAAACTTAGCCGTTACACTAGTAATCCTAGTGCATATCATTGGCAAGCAGTTCGACGAGTACTTCAGTACTTGAAGGGAACAGTAGATCTTGGTCTTACATATGTTGGATCACCCTCGGTATTAGAGGGGTATTCGGATGCAAGTTGGATCACGAATGAAGATGATCATTCTTCTACTAGTGGATGGGTGTTCCTTTTTGGTGGAGGAGCTATATCTTGGGCATCCAAGAAACAAACTTGCATTTCAAGTTCTACCATGGAGTCGGAGTTTATTGCTTCGGTTGCGGCTGGAAAAGAGGCCGAATGGTTGAGGAACTTGGTTTATGATGTTCCCTTGTGGGAAAAACCAATTTCACCCATATCGATCCATTGTGACAGCGCTGCAACTTTGGCTAAGGCATATAGCCATGTATACAATGGGAAATCACGTCACTTAGGCGTGAGGCATAGTGCGGTAAGAGATCTCATTACGCATGGGGTGATTTCGGTGGATTTTGTTAGGTCATAACAAAACTTGGCTGATCACTTGACGAAGGGGTTGGCTAGAGACTTGGTCTCCAAGTCTGCTAAGGGGATGGGATTAAGACCCGTATAAGCTTTCTAGTGGTGGGATATCCAATTCCTACCTAATGAACTTTAGGGACAGAATTCAATGTGGAAAGCCCACACCTACAAACTGTGAGCACAAAGGAACAGTCCCCAAATGTGTGCTCTGTTCCTACAAGTTGGAGGTTGAAGGCATAGTCTTCTTAATAGTTCCTTTGAAAAAGTGCAATTGTAGGTGCACGAATAAAGGTTCTACCTATATGGGCGTGGGGTTTGGTCGCTCCATGAAGTTTGGGTTGGCTTCAAAACGCTCAATAATGGATAAGGACTCAAGGCCCTAAATGGAGTCATGTTAGACTATAGAATTGTAAAGTAACTTATGTGTGTGTTATCTTCATGCATCTAAAGTGGTTGATTGGTTCAATCTTTAAGATACCATGATTCTGGGGTGCTTGAAATGTGTAATTACATTAAGACATAAATTCAATCGTTTCGATATTTGTGTTTATGTATGAGTATGGGATGAAAGCTTGCTTATTTTATGAATCAAGGATTACACTAAAATGGGGGAGGATTGTTGGTGATTTTAGTGTCATCAAGTGATTGTTCCCTATATGGGAACAATGCCTTTTAGTGTGACCGGGGTTCATACGACGCTATGGGATCTCACTTAGCTATATCACAAGTTTGGGGGCGTGGAGTACACGCTTGTGTAAGTATACTTGAGGTCTAGAGGGATATATAAAGGTTAAGTTACGCTGTTCCTTAAGGAACAATGAAAACTGCAAATGTGTGTAGGGAACAACAACTGTGTTATAGGGAACAACAGTTTAGCGGTCTTGCGGAATTTTCGCCACGTGCTTAGTGGATGATAACCGCCTTATAACTGATGTTTAAACGTCTAGTAACTTCCCTTTATGACTGGTTTGAAGTTAAACACGTGTCTCTTTGATAAGAGACGTTGGTGATAGAAGGAAGGGCTGGTAACCGTTGGTAACCGCCATGTAACCACCATGTAACTTCTGTTAAACGGCCAGAAATGAATCTCTATCATTTCTCACGTCCTATTTAAAGGCAAAGGGGAATAGAGTCGTGGTTGTTGAACAAGATCTCTCTTAATATCAAATCAAAAACCGAAGCCACAATCTATTATTACATTTTTCTATAGTTTAGTTCTTTCCAAAAGCCTTGGATAGAACTAGAAGATTTGTCTTATCTCACTTCAGATTTCGTGGATTCCCTAAGGCTTGTAAGGGGCGAAATTCTGATTTCGGAAAGTGTTCACACGATTTAAATCTATCCGAGTACAGGTATCATTGATTGTTCCCTCGCAGAATGCAAGCATGATTCAAGACTGGACAAGGGAGTTCGCTGGTTGTTCCCATCAAGACGCTCTAGTCCTTACATGAGTTAAATTCCCATATTATCTTGAAACAATTTGAAAGTAATAAAATTGTTAAAATTATTTAGTGTCTAGTAAATTTGACTCTATATATCCCATCCCATATTAAACTTATACTGGACAAATTGTTGAGCATGATTAGCATCGTCAAAATGTGCAATTGTAACATAAGAATCTTCTTTGGTGGTGGCAGGGACCCCTTTCTACTCAAGGTACGTGGCGCTTCCTTTAAAACAAAAGAAAGAATTTTCCTTTATGTAAAAAAGGCCATATGCAATGGGAGTTCTTATTTGGAGGGCTTAAAGAGTTCTTAAGTATTATTATAATATATTCTCTCTTTTCAATATCATACAAGTACCCATTTATTTTTTTACCTCCAATAGAGAAACTCCATGGGTACTTATAAGCACCCATTTTTTTTTCTACCTTTAATTTTTCATATCTAAAGTATAAATGTGTTTATATTATCATTATATATGCTATTTTAATGTGAAAATAATTATTTAATAACTTAAATAAATTATTATGCTCAAATAATACATAAATAAATTATATAAACTATTAGATAATGATGCATTAAAAATACTATCATATCACATCCATCACAACTATTAGATAATGATGCATTAAATGCAATACACTAAAACACACGAAACATAATAGTAACGATTATAATACAAAACACTAATATACATGATGCATTAAATAAAGTTATACAATTTTAAAAAGTTATTATATACATGCAATCTATATAATACATGCAATGTTTGAGCTAGATTTAATACATGCAATGTTGGTATTTAATACATGCAATGTATATAATACAAAATATAACGGTGTGTTTTTTATTTCAATGTTGGTATTAATTATTTTATTGTTTATTCAAATTTAATCATACTTTTATTACTAAATAAAGTTATACAATTTTAAAAAGTTATTATATGAAAAGTATATACAATATTGGTCTCATTGGATAGATAATATTATTTTATAAAGTTATTATATATTATAATTTTAAAAACTTAAAAATTATGGTAAAAAATTTAATATTTAAACCCAAACATAAAAATAAAATGGATTAGTTGAATGACATGTGGCAACACTTTAGTGGTTAAAAGTTGGATGGAGAGTTGCTTAGAGTGTGCTTGTATAAGCCCAAGTGTAGATGATGCTTAGCATTTTCCTTTTATTTTTCCCCAAAAATTACACAAGCACTCTTTAAGTACTCTTAAGACACTCCCATTGCACATGCCCTTAGGGCATGTGCAATGGGAGTGTCTATGTTTCTTAAACATCAATTGCAGAATTTATCGAAAGGCAACTTGTCTATTCTTGAATATGTGGAGAAAAAGCGAAGCTTTTCTGATGCTTTGGCTGAACGTGGTTATGAAGTGTCTGATCATGATTTTATTGAGTATCTTCTCAATGGACTCGATTCGTCCTACTCGGCTTTTTTGACTGCGAATAATATGCAGAAACATCCTATTTCTTCTGATGAGCTTTTTGGCCTTCTATTACAAGAGGAGGAACGTATTAACGCCTCTAATCAACCCACCACCGTCGACTCATCTCTTTCTGCCAATGTGGCGAGTCGTGGCGACCGTGCTCATAACAATTCTACACGGTCTGATTTGGGATCAGATGTCGGTTCCTCCTCGGGTCAGAAAATCTATCAGTTGTGTGCCACACCTGGGCACAAGGCTATTAATTGCTGGCAACGCCAAAACTTTACCGAGTCCCTCCTACAAATCCGAACTATTCTCACAGAGGCGGTCGTGGCGGGACTCGTGGCCGTAGTGGCAGAGGACGTGGTGACTCACGTTCGCACAACAATCAACGTGATGATCAATTCACGTACCAACCGCAGCATAATTTAGCACCTCAATCCAACTTTGTCCAGAAGCCTCGGTATACTTATCACATGAATAATTTGCCTTTTGCACTTGTTGATCCCAATTGGTGTTTTGATACGGGGTCCAACGCTCATGTCACCGCTGATTTCGGTAATCTTTCTGTGCACTCTGATTACACTGGCAATGATGGTTTACAAGTAGGCAACGGTATGTCTCTTCCTATTACGCATTTGGGCCATTCTACTTTACTTGCCTATCCTAAACATATTCAATTACATAATGTTCTTTTCGTGCCTCAAATCAAGAAAAATCTTATTAGTGTTTCCCAACTAACCAAAGACAATGATGCTTACATGATATTTTATCCTACTTGTTGTTTTGTGAAGGACAAACAGGGGAGAACCCTCCTCAAAGGAACCGTTGACAACGGGCTTTACCACTTGGCACAACCAAAGCCGTCCTTACCATCACCACGAGCTTACCTTGGTGAACGCACTACCCTTCAAACTTGGCATGAGCGCTTTGGTCATCCCCATGAGTCTATTTTCCGTCGTTTAGTTTCTAGGTTTAAGTTGCCCGTTTCGTTAAACAATTTAAAATCCATTTGTGAGTCTTGTCAGCTTGGGAAAAGTCATCGACTTTCTCTCCCTAGCAATCATGTTTCTAGTTCTTCACCTTTTGAATTAGTATACTCTGATGTTTGGGGACCTTCCCCGGTTTCTTCTTTCAATGGCAATTCGTATTTTCTTATTTTTGTGGATGATTGCACTAAGTTTGTATGGATTTATTTTCTCTCCCAGAAATCTCAAGTGTTGTCTCACTTTCAACTATTTCTAAAGATGGTTGAAACTCAATTCTCTACAAAAATCAAACAATTTCAATCCGACTGGGGGGTGAATACCGCAATGTTTCTACTTATTTGCAAACTCAAGGCACCGTCCATAGAGTCTCTTGTCCTCATACACAATCCCAAAATGGGGCAGCAGAGCGTCGTCATCGTACAATTGTTGAAAAGGGTTTGGCTCTCCTATCTCATCATAAATTACCGTCTTCCTTTTGGGAGCATGCTTTTCATACATCCGTCTATTTGTATAATAGAACCATCACTCCCATATTTGATTAGAAATCTCCTTTTGAGGTTCTTTATGGAAAAATTCCGGATTACTCTTTTCTCAAATACTTTGGTTGTCTTTGCTATCCCTTTTTAAGGCCATATACGACAAATAAACTTGAGTTTCGGTCTTCGCCTTGTGTATTCATTGGATATAGCTCTAAACACAAGGGTTATTTGTGTCTTCATGTTCCTACACGTCGTGTCTGTGTCTCACGTCATGTCATTTTTGATGAGACCACATTTCCATACCCCCTACATGCTCAACCTAATGGTGATTCCCCACAACCAATTACATATACCCATTTGCCCACCTCGTTACTTCGCCTGGCTTCATCCCCGCTTCCACCAGCGAATAACTCGGCCCAAGACTCGATTGAGTCTTGGACCGAGGCTTCCCCTGCCGAGCCTCGCCAATCTGCATTACCAAGCTCCCCTACTCGACCTTCTTTGCCTCAACCGACATAATGTCCCACACCACCTAATCCCTCCGACATGATATCTTCACCTTCTACATTGCCAAAACCCACCAATTTGAGTCCTTCCCCACAATCGAACCATCAAATAAATTCACCTCACCAAGCTGGTAACTCGGTATCACGGTCCATTGATGGAGATTTAGCTGCTGTCTCCTCCACAAACTCAGGTATGGATTCTTCTCTTTCTCCTTCTGTTCCTTCTTAAATCCGTCCTGCTGAGAACTCCACTCACCAAATGGTTACTCGTTCTAAAACGAATAACCTTATACCCAAAACCTTTACTTCCACCAAACATCCTTTGCCTGATTTGCCTGATTCTCATCATGAACCTAAAACTTTCTTGCAAGCCTCCAAATCACCTGAATGGCAACATGCTATGCAATTTGAATTTGATGCCCTTTTGCGTAATGGTACTTGGACACTTGTTCCTCGCCCTTGTACTTCTAACATTGTTGGTTGTAAGTGGGTGTACAGGATAAAACAGAAAGCAGATGGTTCCATTGAGCGTTACAAAGCTCGTCTCGTGGCCAAGGGCTACAACCAAGATGAAGGTGTTGATTATTTTGACACATTCAGTCCTGTTGTGAAGCCCACTACTATCCGAATTGTCATGTCCATTGCATTACAACACTCTTGGCCTATCCGACAAGTTGATATTAATAATGCCTTTCTCAATGGTGATTTATCTGAAAAGGTTTATATGCAACAACCTCCAGGGTTCATTGATCAAGCTCGACCGACTCATGTTTGTCTTCTTCAGAAAGCGCTTTATGGTCTTAAGCAGGCTCCTCGGGCTTGGTTTACGAAACTCAGACAGTTCCTTCTTGGTCATGGTTTTCGGTCTTGCCGATCTGATACATCTCTGTTTGTCAGGCGACTTGGTTCGTCTGTACTTTATATACTTGTCTATGTTGATGATCTACTTATTACTGGATCTGTCCCTGCTGACATTGATCGTTTTGTTCATCTCTTGAATAAAACATTTGCTCTGCGTGATTTGGGGCCCTTACACTATTTTCTTGGACTTGAGGTTTCTAGAGGTTCTGACCACTTCCTCCTCTCAACAGAAGTACATTCGTGATATTCTGACTTGCAACAAAATGCAGAATGCAAAGCCCATTTTGTCTCCTGCTGAGCCAGTGTCTCGCCTGACTCGCTCAGGTGATCCACTTTCTGATCCTTCTTTATATCGGAGCATTGTTGGAGCCTTATAGTATGTCACCATTACTAGACCGAAGATCTCTTATGCTGTTAATCGAGTTTGTTAGTATATGCATTCTCCTACTGAAACTCATTGGGCTGCTGTCAAACGCATTTTACGGTATCTTAAGGGCTCTATTTCGGCTGGTCTATGCATACGACCTTCTATTGACAATCGCTTGATTGCTTATTGTGATGCTGGCTGGGCTTTTGACAGTGATGATTGTCGATCACAGCATGGATTTGCTATTTATTATGGTGGCAACTTAGTCAGTTGGGCTTCTAAAAAGCAACATGTTGTTGCCAAATCCAGCACTAAGGCTGAATATCGGGCTATTGCTTTTACTTCAACTGAACTCATTTGGATTCAACAGTTACTCCTTGAATTGCAAGCTCCTATGGTTCGGCCTCCTATCATTTTATGTGACAATTTGAATGCCACTTATATGTCAGCCAATCAAATCTTTCATCAGCGCTCCAAGCACATTAAAATTGACTTCTATTTTGTTCGTGAGCAAGTAGAGGATGGATCATTGATTGTCCGACATGTCAGGGCTTGTGATCAGAGAGCTGATATCTTCACCAAAACTATTGGGACTGCGCGTTTCTTGCAATTACGTTCCAAGCTTCATGTTCGCAATCCGCCATGAGCTTGTGGGGGGGGGGGAGTATTAGGATACATATTATATTGTGTAATATTTTCCATATCTTTTAGTTATTCTTATCTTGGAGCCCAAGATAGATAAGATCTCTTGGGTCCCCAAATATATCTCTTGTATACATAAACCCTATTGAATATTCTGATTAATACAAGATTACATTCACAAATATCGTATCTTTACACTTAGATATTCCAAATTTCTGTTGACATGATATATGCAGTTACGTGAGAAGATAATTTTGGCCATGATCTTATTTAATAAGTCTAACAATATTTGAGGTGGGAGAATGAAAAAAAAATTAAATGTTTTTAGTGCAGGAGAATGAAAAATATAATGGAAAAAGAGACACTCAAATGGTAGCCCAATTTAGTATATAAACCCTTTCCTTTTGCCCTCTTCCACAACATGAGATATATTTTCTCCAAAACTCTACGTAACCACCTGTAATGGATATGCGTTGAATAAATGGCTTAAGGCTTGAGTTACATTATGTCTTCTTATATGATTTGAAATCGAAGTAATCTAGCCTATCATCCACTTTATGATCGAAATTTCAAGGGCCTTCCCATCTTCGTCGGCCGGCTAGTTGAAATCATATCGGAGGTTAGAACATATATAACCGGCCACTTGCAATGATATGCGACATTGTTTATGTTCTACTTTTTGATATAATTTGAACTCATTGATCCATTGATTATTGATGGGAAAAATTGACATTTTAAAAGTAGAATCGAGATTTAGCCTGTGCAGTCATGGCGGTGCTGGGGACGACAAAGAATCGGCGCCCTCAATTTTCAACTGTAGTTCCTTGTTAATAAGCTTCCCAAGCAACTCTTCAAAAGAAATCACCGTGTCATGTGCTCGAACGCCATCAATCACCGATGAAAAGGAACTATCAAGACCTTGAAGGACATAGTCAATGACATTCTCGGGATCCTGTTCTTTGCCTAGAGAGGCAAGAAGATCATCAACACAGTGTTTAATTCGTTGCATGAACTTGGTAAGAGATTGTGCTTCTTTCTTCAAGTTGCGTAGTTTCTCTTTGAGTTGATGAATATGCCCCCGTGAAGGTTTGGCATACGTGTTTTCAAGCATCTACCATGCATCATGGCATGACGCAGCCCTAGCGATGAGTGGCGCCATCATTGCTGATAGGGTTCCGACGAGGGCGGCAAATAGTAGGGAATCCATGACGAAGCCATGTAGAATACGCTGGATTAGGCATTGTGACCTCCAAAGTGACAAAATTTGGTTGTGTTTTGGGTGGGGCTGGGTACGATCCATCCAAGAATTTGAACAGACCATAGCCTTTGAGAATGGATTGTATATGCGCTTTCCACGTGATGTAATTCGTGGATGTAAGATTGATGACATTATGGAATTGAACGATGATGAATGGTTTTAATGGTTCAACATCGTTCGAGATTGTGTGATTATTGGAAGCCATGGAAGGGTCGAAATTTTTATTTGTGGAGAATGGATCAAGCTCGTGATACCACATATAGAGTTTATGAAAAAGGTTAATTGATCTTATTGATTGACAAGTCTCCAATATATAAGGTTACATAAGATATTATCCTTAGACTCCAAGGCAATATCTTTCTCTAAAGGATATAAAATAATATGACAATATCTTGCCTAACATACAAGATAAGATTACACAAAATATAATCTAAATAAGTCTAAGCATCTCTAATAAATATAAGATTCTAAAGCATTAATATTTCCTAATTCGTAGTGCACTTTTCATATTTTATTTTGTAGTGCACTTTTTGTACTTTGTAGTACAATTTTCCTATTTCGGATTGCACTTTTGCAGTATTTAGAATTCACTATATCTAAATTTGTAATGCACTATATCTTTTGATTTTTGGGAGATTGATGCATTCGTGTAAATTTGTAATGCACTTTTCCTAATTTTTGTAATGCACTTTTCCTAATTTTTGTATTACACTTTAATATATTTTAATGTATTTTTCCTAATTTGTAGTGTCTCATGTTATATAAAAAGAGTTTTTTTTGCAAGAACCAAACTTGTGTCTCCAATAGTTGAATAACTCTTTTTTTTTTTCTCTTTCAGTTACGTTGTTGCTGAGTTGGACATGGGAGCAAGCGAGCAACTCGTTATGTGTTGATGTTTTTGGTCTTCTCAGCTCTCACCACACTTGACATATCATTTAATCCATTACTCAAATACTTTTTATCCTTCCATCCTCACTAGGTAAATGCATAAATTTCGTGATGGTACTATATCTTAGAAAACTCCCATCTTATGCCCTTTTCCTTTTCAAAGAGAGAATCTATTTATTGGCCAAAAGTAATATAGCAGTTACTCAAGAATGTCTTTTTTTGCTCATCCGGTGAGGAGAATTATACACATTTATTCCTAAAATACCCTTATGCTTTACAAAATATGACGCTTATTCATAGTAACTATTACAAAATAATAGAGGGACTAAATTATCGAAATGAAAATATAAAGGAAAGTGTATACGAACTTCAAAATAAGGTTGGGAGAAATGAATTGGCTACTATATTAACTGGGTGGTGGTCTATATAGTATAATAGAAAAAAGACAATTTTTAATAATCAGAATGTCATCAGAGATTTGTATCAATTTAATATAAAACAACGGAAAAACTGGGAAAATGCCAAGCAAGAAGGAAAAGAAAATGAACATAAATGCAGGACGCCTAAAATCACGACAGGATGTAGACAACAAGTGGGATGGAGAAAGCCTCGTGAGGGGTGGTTCAAATTAAATGCCGATGCATCCAAAAATAGGACTGGAAATGCTTCGATTGGCTTTATTATTAGAAATAATAAGGGAGAAATGGTGAGGATGAGATGCGAAAAAATAGGAGAACGATCGGTTTTACAAGCTGAAATATTAGCCTTATACAAAGGCCTTCAAATGGCTCTTCAACTAGGAATACGCAAACTGGAAATAGAGAGTGACAACCAAATCTTAATCAAAGCCATACGTAGTGAGAAAAATTGTCCGTGGAAAATTGAAATGTTAGTAACGGAGTTCCAGATGATGTGTTCCTCCTTAGAGGACAAGATCATCACTCATATCTACAGAACCGCTAATTCAGTTGCTGACAAAATTGCACATGCAACTAGATTAGTATGAATTGGCGATCAGAACGTATATGGTATGATTCCCCCAGGATGATAGGCTCACATTCAAAGCTTATTGCTCTCATCCGGAAGGATGCTATTGGTATTGGGTAATTTGACCCGATACCAAAATCTTACCTTATCAAAAAAAAAAGAGAATCTATTTTTGTTGACCGCAAAATCTAAGGAATTTCGGAAATACAGCCTTAAAAAAGGGAAACTAGGTAATTATAAATGTAGCGCCTACAACTTTTTTTTTTTAAAACCAATTGTTATCCTTCAACTTTATTATTGTTCAATGGATACATACGACACGAATAAAAGTTTATCCAGGCTTAAGAATTGTAGCAGAAAAACAAAAATAAATGCATTTTTATAGTTCCTTATAATACATTAGATTTTCGATATTGTAATTAAGTTGGAATATAACATCTCTAAAAATACAGTAATTAAGGCATATCATGATAACGCTACAACTTAAAGCTATAATTTATTTAAGTTGACCAGAAAATCGCGGTGATAAAATACACGATATGGGTACATATGAACAAATGTAAAAAACAAAGAGACTAAATGGATATGTTTCAAATATAGGGGCTCCTACTGTAAATTTTTAATAATTGTAGTACCGAATGAAAAAAATGCAAAGAATATATATAAACATCCCGGAATTTCAGCACTTACAGTAGAAATTAAAAATTAAAGTGGATAGTTACAGGTTGAACTTATTTCTCAGTTCATCTGTCCGCATTTCTGTTTTCCCGTGTTGATCTAATCTCTTTTTCACTCTCTCGACATGCGTATCTCGTCCACATTTTGGTAGATGTTCTCTGCGTGAATTGGGGGAACTTTCTGAGTTCTATAAGGCCGATCCATAACGTCCTGATTTTAGGCGAGAAATAACAGCCCAATTAAGTTGGAAATTTTGCTGCTTAATCTACTAAGCTGCCTTCAGTGTAGGAGGTTTGTTATCGTTTTCATTTGCAGTTTCATTTCAAATCGCAAATTTCTTTCCTCTTCTTTTGGTGTTTGCTTAGGAAACTGCAATTGAGATTGCAGAGTAATAGTACTGCTAATGAGAAGAGTCCTTATCGATCAGCTTGATAGATGACATTTTGTGAGTTTTACTATTTTAATATATTTTCTGTCAATTTCAGTTTCCTTGTTATCCCAACGACAACAAGGTGATCTGCACTTTTTTATCCTCATTCCTGATAGTCTGATACACTACAAGTGCAAACCATTCTTGCTTCGAGACCGAATGAAGCCATTAATTCTTGGACCCTGTGATTTTTACATATAAAAAAACAAATCTAATCCACTTATGTATCGTAATATATTGAAAAAAAAATTCTAATATTTGTATGTCTAGAAAAGGAGGAATTGAGGTCATTTTTGTATGGAAAATGAAGTGTCCCAAGGCAAGAAGAAATTTGTTGTGGATGCATTATAACACTAATTTAGATTAGATTCGTTTTCTTTCCATTAACATTTCCGTAATCTTAGTTGATTTCGAGTTCAGGCTTATGATTTATTTATTTTCAAACGATAAATTATGATGCAGGTTCAAGGCCATTATCATAGTACATTTCTCTCCTAGAAGCTTGCTTCGGAATTCGGAAGCCATTGCTGAGAGATGGAACATAATGATGATCTGAACTACCACTCACATGGTGATGTTGAGAATCCTGGAGAATTGGATAGAAAAGATATGGAGAGGAGTTGTTCTGACATATCAGACAAGAATTCATCCATAAGACAACCGCTTTTATTCAGGAGGAGGACAAATACTACCTCTCAGATTGCCGTTATTGGCGCCAATGTCTGCCCCATTGAAAGCCTTGACTACGAGTAAGAGCTTTGATCTCCATCCCATCTGTCTCCTTCGGTCTGTGTTGTCGAGCATGTGTTATATTAACTTGCAATGCATTCTCCAGGATTGCTGAGAATGAATTGTTTAAGCAGGATTGGAGGTCAAGGAAGAAAACCCAGATATTTCAGTACATTTTCTTCAAGTGGGCGTTAGCGCTGCTTATTGGGCTAGGCACAGGGCTGGTTGGCTTCTTAAGCAATATTGCAGTTGAGAACATAGCTGGCTTTAAACTTCTATTGACTGCTGATCTGATGTCAGAGGGCAACTATATCAAGGCTTTTCTAGTTTATATGAGTTGTAATGTAGGATTAGCTACTCTAGCTGCATGCCTTTGTACTTTCATTGCCCCTGCAGCTTCTGGGTCGGGAATCCCCGAGGTGAAGGCCTATCTTAATGGTGTTGATGCCCCTTCCATATTGGCTCCAAGAACCCTGTTTGTCAAGGTAAAGTTAATTAATAAGGCCTTTGTGTCTCTTAATGTGATTGAACAAGTCATTAATTATATCTTCAGATCTTTGGCTCCATTCTTGGTGTCTCTGCTGGATTCGTGGTCGGTAAAGAAGGACCAATGGTACACACTGGCGCCTGCATTGCCAATTTACTCGGGCAAGGCGGTTCTCGCAAGTATCATCTAACCTGGAAATGGCTCAGATTTTTCAAGAACGATAGGGACCGAAGAGACCTGATCACCTGTGGGGCAGCTGCTGGTGTTGCCGCGGCATTTCGGGCCCCAGTAGGAGGTGTGCTCTTTGCCCTTGAAGAAGCAGCTTCATGGTATAAATAAATATATAATCTCTCAGTCTTTGCAACGGTTTTTACATTAAGAGCTAGCTGAATTGATCCTCTTATATATGTGGTGTTTGGCAGGTGGCGGAGTGCTCTTCTTTGGAGAACGTTTTTCACAACGGCTACCGTTGTATTGGTTTTACGGGGCTTCGTCGTATACTGCTCGTTAGGGAAATGTGGCCTGTTTGGTAACGGTGGGATGATAATGTATGATGTCAGCTCAACAGAAACAACCTATGGTGCTGCAGATGTCTTGGGAGTTCTTATGGTAGGAATTATCGGTGGCGTTTTCGGTAGCTTGTACAATTTCCTCATTGACAAGGTCCTCCGAATCTATAGCATCATTAACGAGTATGTCGATCAACAATGATCAAGTTTTGTTTAACCTTAGTAATAATTCCAAGTTTAAAGGATAATAATTTGTGCAGAAAAGGTCCTTGTTACAAGATTCTACTTGTCCTCTTGCTATGTCTTGTATCAACTTGTTGTTCCTTTGGCCTTCCTTGGCTAGGAAAGTGTACGCCCTGCCCAACAGACCCATCAAAAGTCTGTCCAACGATAGGCGAGTCGGGCAGATACAAGCGTTTTCAGTGCCAACCAGGCTACTACAACGACCTCGCCTCGCTCTTCCTCAACACAAACGACGACGCAATCCGCAACCTATTCGGAACCGAAAAGTTCAGAGTTTCCTCCCTCTCAATCTTCTTCACAGCCATCTTCTGCCTCGGCGTCATAACCTACGGGATCGCCATCCCTGCCGGCCTCTTCATCCCCGTCATCTTAGCCGGAGCGACGTATGGGCGGCTGGTGGGGCGGCTTCTTGAACCCATATCAACACTAGACATAAACCTCTATTCCCTCTTGGGAGCCGCCTCTTTCCTTGGCGGCACGATGAGGATGACGGTCTCGCTCTGTGTTATCCTCCTCGAGCTCACAAACGACCTTCTGTTGCTCCCTCTTGTGATGCTGGTCCTCCTCGTCTCCAAAACCGTGGCGGATTGTTTCAACAAAGGTGTGTATGACCAGATAGTGAAGCTCAAAGGCTTGCCTTATTTGGAGGCCCATGCCGAGCCTTACATGAGGAGTTTAGTAGCCGGAGACGTCGTCTCTGGGCCTTTGGTCACGTTTTCTGGCGTGGAGAAGGTAGGGAATGTCGTCGACTCTCTTCGTATGACAGGGCACAACGGCTTCCCAGTGATCGATGAGCCGCCTTTCTCCGAGTCCCCTGAGCTCTGTGGGTTGGTGTTGAGGTCGCATTTGCTCGTCTTGCTTAAGGCCAAGTTGTTCACCAAGGAAAGGGTGCTTTCTGGTAGAGACATCTTGCAAAAATTCTCTCCACATGACTTTGCCAAGCCTGGGTCCGGGAAAGGGCTTACGATTGAGGATGTTTGTATTTAAGAGGGGGAAATGGACATGTACATTGATCTGCACCCTATTACTAATGCGTCGCCTTATACCGTTGTTGAGACAATGTCGCTTGCAAAGGCTGCGATTCTTTTCAGGGAGCTTGGTCTCAGGCATATATGCGTCGTCCCGAAGAGCAAAGGGGTAAGAAGATATGTTGGGTCCGTTTGGATTACACTTGATAACACATTTATCTTTTTGTCAAATTGCTAATAGGGTAAGTTTTTTTTGTTGGATTGTTGTTTCAAAATGCAGAGGGCCCCAATTACCGGAATCTTGACGAGGCACGATTTCATGCTGGAGCATATACTCGGACTCTACCCTCAAATGAAGCCCCACAATTAGAGTGAAGAAAGCACCAACATGTACGTGTGGTCTACAGCCTACTTGATGTTTTTCTGCTCCAATGCGGGTTTGTACATGAAGGCTACAATCCGCTTATTACGGATTCAACATCGTATAGAGTTAGGTTGCATCATCGTAGTAGTTCATACAAGTTTAGTGTTACAATTAGCAAGTAAATTTTAGCCTAAGATCACAGATGTCCGTGGACTCGAGTGGTCGTCATGTTTTTCTTTCTGCACATAGTATTATTATATATTTGATCAAAGTATGAACCCGGGGAATGGCATACGTACAACTCATTCATTGCGCGCACTTCTTAGGATGCCCGATGATTTCTTTACATATAAGCCAAAATATTGAAAAATATCTAGGGAGGCCCGATAATTAATGGAAAGGTTAACAAAGACATTTTCAAGGCTCAAAGGCAACTTACTAAATGGAAAGCCAACTCACTCTTTCAAGAGGGACGAACAACATTAATTAGAGCCAACTTTGCAACAAAACCCAACTATGTGATGTAAAGCTTCATGCTCTCCAACTCCATACATAATGAAATGGATAGAATCAATAGGAGTTTTTTCTGGAACAAAGATAGGCAATACTAACCTCTAGTGGGATGGGACAAAATTTGCAAACCAAAGGAACTAGGCGGCCTAGGAATAAGGAAGACAGAACATATGAACAAAGCGCTACAAATGAAACTATTATGGAAAATCTTAGCAGAACCAGATAATATTTGAGTAAGAATAGTTACGGAAAAATATCTCAAGAACGATGATTTCGTTACGTATAAGCCAAAACAGAACACATCATGGCAATGGAAAAAGCTCATAAACCTCAGGGAAGAGTTTTGTAAAGGGCTAATATGGCAAATAGGGGATGGACGAACAGTTAATTTCTGGAACGATAGATGGTACCTTATAGGCCATTACACACCCATGCCTAAAAACCTTGAAACAATTGATAAATCGTCAAAAGTTGATGAATGGATCTCTTACGATAGAACATGGAAAATAGAACAACTTAGACAATTTTTTACCGGATGAGATAGTTGAACAAGTTCAAGCAGTGCTGATCCCAGACAACTATATACAAGATAGACTCTATTGGGCGCCAAGCAAAAATGGATGGTTCTCTACCGCCTCGGCTGTGGACCTCATTACCAACATAGAGGGGCAAACTCCAAGCCTTAATAACTGGATATGGAAACTTGATATATATCCGAAAGTCAAAAACTTTTTATGGAAAATTGATAGCAATGGACACCCCACAAAAGCACGCCTAAGGGAAAAGCAGGTAGCTACTCCAGGTGGTTGCATCCTATGTGACTGCTCCACGGAAGACACAAACCATATTCTTGCTACATGCCCGTATATGATACATATAGCAAACAAAGTAAATCCAAACTCGGCTTTGACTCTTAGAAGTATAGACACTAGTAACAAAACACCACGTGTAGTCCTGAATGAAATTAAACAACTATTAGGGAAACAAGAGATCACAGAACTAGCAGTTACTTGGTGGAGCGTTTAGCATAAACGAAATAAATTAACTTTCCAACAAGATCAGGATAATGGCATCGCTGACTTGACAAGCTATATTCGAAATCAAATAAAAAACTGGGAAATGGCAAGACAATGGATGGAAGATGAAGAAATCAATAAGGCAAACCAACCATGTATAAAGAACAAACGAAGAGAGAGGTCCGAAAGATGGAAAAAACCAAGACAAGATCAAGTGAAAATCAATTTTGATGCATCTAGGCTTCTCAACAACCAGTCAACGGGAGGAATTGTAATCAGGAATCACATAGGTTTGGTAATCGACCTGAAAACATGTAACTTCGGCAAGATTTCAATTCTTAAGGCGGAAGCCCTAGCCTTCAGAGAGGCTATCCGGGAGGTGAGAAACAGAAATCTAAGAAATGTTGAAATCGAAGGGGACAACCTCCAGGTCATCAATGCGGTCAAAGGAATAACTAAGTGTCCTTGGGAGATTGAACTAATAATCTCTGACACTCTTGTCTCCATTGTTGGAGCCCATGATATTATGATTAATCATATTCCTAGGGAGTGTAATGATGTGACCGATAAAATTGCTAAATTGGGTCATAGTCTCCCCGCCGAGTCCATTAAGACTCGTTCAGAACTTCATGTTCTCATCCGAAAGGATGCTCTAGGACGTCCCCCGTAAGGGGGTGCATCCTAATTCTTACCTAATCAAAAAAATAAAAATTGCGCGCACTTCTTAGGAGATTGAAGAAACTACACGTTTTAATTTGACAAAATTGCCAAGTGTTAAAATATGGAAGCATTGCAAATTATGAAAAAAAAAGAGCAACCAAGACTGCCTGTCTCTTTCATAAGACCGATGAATATTGAAAAGTATATGTTTTAGCGGTAATAATTGGAAGAATTACAAAAGGGATTGAGATTTGGTGCGAAATGTGAAGGAATAAGAGGCTTGATTTTTGGGCTTTTAAAGATAAATAAGGGGGTATTCGTGTGGATCATTTTATTAAAAATGGGAAATATAAAAGGACTAAATTTTTGGCGAATTATTTGCGTAATTTTTAAAAAAACGCAAAAAAAATCTCAAAAGTTGTTGAGAAAGAGTTGGAATCCAACTCAAACTAAGGATTCTTGTGGTTCCGGAGGATATGGGATGCACTCGAAATGTGCATCAAAATTGATTGTTTTGGTATTTGAATTGGCTGAATATGTATCAAAACTAGCTACATAGATATATGTTTGTGCATCAAAACAACTCAAAAATACATCTTGTTTGTGTGTGCATCAAAACTGATTGTATATACAAGAATAAATTATTGTAGATAATTTTGGTATGATTCTTTCCCCAACTTAATTGGTAAGAGATAGATGTTAGTGCACAAAAATTCCGCCTTCAATGCACTAATTGAATGCTCTTCCTTCCTCTTCCATTCCAACTGGTTCTCTTAACCTGTAACTTGCAAAACAATGGACACAGGGGGCGGGGACCCCCTAATCCACCTCTGATACCTAAGTCAAAAGAGCAGTTATCGATTGAGCGTCGAGGAATAAACCAGAAAGCTAGAGAATCAGTGAGTATGAATCTTCCTGAACAGTCGAGCTAAGCGAGTATTAGCCTGTTCAATATGCTTGCAGAATATGAATCATTATGCTCTCTCTACATGGCGAAGACATGTATTTATAATGGAAGAAGGAGAGCTAGGGGGCCGAAATTCTTATTTCTAGGGTTGGCCAACTACCTTAAAGCCCAAGCAAGCAATATGTTACCCCCTTCTCCAAGTAAATTCTATCTTTAATTAAAGATAAAATCTTCCATTAATTTGCATAACCACCATATATAATTTAATAGGAAAATAGTAAAAGATAATAAATACGTAATAAATAAAAATACCTTCAATAGGAAAATAATTATGGGAGTTATTTTTACCCGCTCACAATTGCCCCACCTACGTCTTTGTACACGTTTCCCACATGTACTAGGACGTAGGGTACAAAGGTGTCCTATTCAAAGTGGTCATGCAGATTAGTCGATTGCAAGTCCCCTAATGCGTTCGTATATTCGTATAATCGTACATCCATGAGCGAGTTTCATGGGCTTACATCCATGAGCAAATTTCATGGGCTTTCCCCCATGAGCGAATTTCATGGGCTTCTATACCTATGAGCGAATATCATAGTCCGTATTTTTATGAGCGAATGTAATAATTCGTATATTTGTGAGCGAATATCATAATATTTCTTTCACATACAAATGTATGTAAAAATCCATTAGTGCGATGAATTAATGTTGCACTCAATTTTTTTTTATGCAAGACTCAAACTAATGCAAAAACTGACTTTTATTAATAAATAAACATGAATGACATGATCTTAAAGACTAAACACATGAATGAAAAATAAAAAACCTAAGGGCCTAATCAAAACCACATGGGAAAAAGAGTGTTCTATTTACATGCATTTCCTAATCCAGGGGTCCCTGCGCGAGTGAAGAGGAGTAATTGCGAACACGCTCTCGCAAATTTGAGCTCTTAGAAGCAGTTTCGTGGTCGCATCAAGATGCCCCGCGGTCGCGGAACTCGGCCTGGCAATTTGCGGTCGCGACTATGCCCTAGACTCGAAGTCTAGCTCTCTGAACCAACACCGCGGTCGCGGTTACGCTGTTGGTCTTCACTTTTCGGCTCGTCTTTGATCTTTTGCATAAACTCTGACTTAGGGCAACTTCCCTTAGAGCATAGACGAGCTTCAAGTTGATTAGCCCAAACTCCGGACTATAGCATCTTCATCTCTAAACTGGATCATTTGATGGAGGGTCAATGGTATCGCTCCTATCCCATGAATTCATGGCCTCCCCAAAATCAAGTTGTAAGGGGAAGGCACGTTGACAATCAAGAACTCCACTGTCATCACTTTCCTCGCCAAGCTGACTTGTGTTTTAAACATTCCAAGCGGGAACATTGGATAGACACCAAGTCTTGTCAGCTGCATTTTGACTGGAACCAAATCTTCACTCTCTTTCCTAGGAGTTTGAAGACATCATAATACATAATGTCAACTGAACTCCCTAGATCAACTAGAGCCTTACACACCTTAAAGCCTTCTAGCTCGATTGATAGGACTAAGGGGTCGTTATGAGGAGCTTGGACCGACGCATGGTCCTTTTCCCTAAAAACCAGCCCATCCACCGCGCGCACGGGGGACGGTGGCGGTCACGGCTCGGCCTGCTAAACTCTCACCACCTCTAGTTCATGGGAAGACCTCCTGAAACTGCTCCTAGCTTCATCATCTTCATGCATGTAAGTTGCCGAGATCGTTTGAATAACTTCAATTTCTTTCTGACTCGGTTCTCCCTTATTTTCAGGCTTGTCCTCTTTAATGTACTCACATAAGTACCCTTCTTGAACCAAGCTTTCAAGAAACTTTTTGAATGACTCACAATCTTTAGTCAAATGTCCTCATGTTCTATGGTACATGCAATACTTTCGACTACGGACATCATCTTTAGGATACTCACCCTTGGGAGGGTAGCGAAAGAAATCCTCATGCTTAATACAAGGAAGATCCTATAGATTGGCACATTGAACGTGGTATAAACTGCTCTAGTTTGACCTTTCTTCTTGAAGCTTTCTGAAGGGTGATGTGCTTTACAACCTTCCTCTTACTTTGTAATTAGCCTCCTCTAAGTGCGCATATTGGTGAATACGCTTTTGGAGCTTAGCTATGGTGAAAGGAATACGGAGTGTCAACTCCTCCCTTAGCTTGCTCTTAGCGGGAATTGCCCTTTTAAAGGTAATAATATATGGCAGTCTTATCATCACAGCCTTCAACCTCAGCATAGCACTGCATAAAACGATTTGAAAAGCGGTGCAAGTTTTCGTTTATCTCCTTTTTGAGACCAAAGAGTGTATCAAGAGATGTTGCATCCCGGCTATTAGCTAAATAGCGCTTCACAAATTTAGGGGCCAATTGATCCCAAGATCTCAATCCCGGTTTCAAACTTTGGAACCACTTTAATGATCCCTTGGAGAGACTACTTGGGAACATCTTGCACATTATAGCTTCTTCGGATACCCACAAAGCCATCTTATGAGAGTAAGAGGCTATATAATCATCATAACAACTTAAAAGTTATCCTCAAGGCCACATAAATGCCATAGTATTTATTACAAATTTATGTATAATATAAATTTTGGTGATAATAATTCAAAAAAACAACTTAAAAGTTATCCTCAAAGCCACATAAATGTCATAGTATTTATTACAAATTTATGTATAATATAAATTTCGGTGATAAAAATTCAAAAAATAAATATATAGCATAGTGGTAATGGTGCTTCTTAATAACCCATAGGTCTTAAGTTCAAATCTTCTTGAGAGCATTTTATTTTACCAAATTATTTTTTTACTTCTAGAAATTAATTATATTATATACTACTATAAAGTTAGAAGGTTTGAACTTAAGATCTATGGGTTAAAGTTACAAGGTTTTGCTCAATAATGGTCAATCTTAATTTTACAACTTTTGGTATTACACACAAAATATGACATCAACCTTTGGTATTTTACACAAAGCATAATATCAACCTTTGGCATTACACCATTAATTTAACAACCATTGATATTAAACACAATGATAACATTAAACTTTTGGTATTACATTAGTAATTTAAAATCATTAAATTATAACTTTTGAGATTACAAATAAAAGTAAAAAAGATAAGACAACCATTGACATTAAAAAAAAAAGATAAGTTCTAATTTAATGTATAATTTTTTATGTTCTACTCTTTTCTCATTATAAGTCTTTCACTTTTTACATATGTATTTCATTCACTTCAATCTTTTTATATGATAATATTTAGATTTTAGTCAATACATGTTACAATTACCTTATGATTACCAAAAATATATTCATTTTTCAAATAATAAACATAGAGCATAAATTTTCCACGTCAAACGGACGGGTTAAGCATTCTAGTGATTTACAAGATTTGAGTGCCCATCATAAAGAGTAAAAGATGGGGGAGAAAAATTTGTTGGGGTCGGGCTTGTTGAATATCTCTATGGAATGGTGTCGATGTCACCATAGCCAACTTATGCTCAGCTTGTTCTTGAGCCGATTGCAAGGTCCCACATTGCGCTCTTAAAAGATCAAGCAACCTTCTTTGAGTGCGCCCAAGTGCCCGGTCCCTTCCTTCAAGTCTCTCCCTACTTTCACTCCGACGTTGACTCCGTTGCCATTTCTTCTATTTGCCCCGGTCACGCCTCAGCTCGAGATTCTCGGTAGGAACATATGGATCATCACACTCATGCGAAAAATCGCGCTAATCGCCAGACCCACTATCGCAGTTTGATTGGTCGTGGTCGCGATCGCTGTCACCACAATCACGGTTTTTTCCACTGTGGTCGCGGCTTCGTCCGCGGTCTTCGGGATCGCACGAATCGCCCGAGGCCGGGTTGCTGGACTGAGGGGAGTCCGCGGCCCGAGGCCTATTGCGCGGGGGTTACTCATGATGGCGGTCCCTTCATCGGCTTCTCGGCACTCTATGATCGTTGTCATAATCAACTTGCATCTCCTTTTATTCGTCAAAGCTTATTGGTTGAGGACTACATTGGTTATCTGTGAATTCAATAACACTAGCAAACCGTCGAGTAGTCTTTTCAATTGCTGATTCGTTACAGGGTGCTTGCCTTGAACATTGTCCAAGGAACACTTTAGCCTAGTGATTTCTTCCAAGGCTTGGTCCAAGCGGGACTCAACCTCTGCACATCTAGTTTGGTACTTCTCATTCTCTCTCAGAGTAGTATCCAAAGCATGGGTGATCTCATCTTCTTCTTCATCTCCAGTGGTGGTAGATCCCCATTCCCACCGTTTGGAGTGGATAAAGTTATGCGATTGTTACCTCGAACGAGATTGGACCCGGCATGGTTGGATTGGCCTTGTTCAAAGCGGGGGCTAACCAAATTAGGTTTTGGCTCTTGAATGGACAGCGAAGGCTCTGAAATTCGCAGCCCGAGGTCGCGGTTTCTAAACCGCGGGCGCAATTCGACTGGTCGCAGTCCTGCTCAGTGCTTGCGATTGTTTGTACCGACGCATTGCGCTCTTGATCTCTTCGGTTATTCTCGGTTTTAGTGACACTCATCGCTGAATCCCAAGCTTGATCAAATCCACTAGATTCAAACCGCAAAGTATTACAACTAATAATTTCATCGCTTGACTCGGGTCCTTGACGGTCTGTGCAATGAACAGCCGTGTCAACGAGAGGGGCTGGGTCACGGTTCAAGTCGTTTCATGGCACAAAGGTCTGCTCTTTCGAGCGAATATCGGGATTAGATTGATCAACATGCATTAGGGTTTGATTTTCTGAGCGCTTTTTGGAAATTACACCTTCGTTCGCCATTTCGCTGTCGCAGGGGACCGAACTGCGGTCGCGGTCTACAGTGTCGTTGATAACGCTTAATTTAGTCATTAATTTAGTCATATTTTATTAGTCTAGTTGCATATTAATTTAGGTCATTTTCATGCATATTTTGTATATTTTATATTTATTTATTTTATTATGCATTCGGAGTCTACACTCGTACTTTGATGTTTTTCAGGTAATTTTGGAGATTGTTGGAGGCTATTTTAAGAGCTTACAAAAATATGAATCAAGACTTGGATATAGGCTGTGCAATTTCGGATTTGGGCTGAATCAAATGTTGGACTGCTCTAATTTCTTAGGCATTAAATTGGACGGGCCCACATAACTGGCAGTGGATGGCTGGCCCATTCAAAAAGCAAGAACCGAACTCTTCCTGGGAGAGGAGATTTATAAACAAAAGGGCCTATCTATCTATACAACTATAAAAACTCTCCCTCTAAGACAAATAAATGTTCTACTTTTAAATGCAAACTAATTATTGAAATAAATAAAAAATATTCTCAAATACAAAAGACATCACCATGAGTGGGGGTGTTTTGACAAATAATATTATAGCCATCAAATGAATTTACTTAGTAAAGGTGATTTTTGGATGTATGATTTTTTTAAGGTAGTAGGAGGTTCGACTCAGTGAGACGTCGGCCCTAGATTGGATGTATGTATTTGGAAAGATTGTGACCCTTTTTATATAGTTAGTTTTGTTGTATTATAACTCAAGAATAAATTTTTAATTGATTTATCATTTTTAATGGAGTAAACTTAGCAATTATGGCGAGAGAGTTCATCTATCTATCTATCTATACAACTATAAAAACTCTCCCTCTAAGACAAATAAATGTTCTACTTTTAAATGCAAACTAATTATTGAAATAAATAAAAAATATTCTCAAATACAAAAGACATCTAACAAATAATTACAATGTGGAATATGTTCGGGTGTTTAAACAGTCGACGAATGGCCTCTCACAATCACAAAAGATGTTAGTGCTAATAAGAGCATTAATTGACTTATACATTTCAGCTTCTCCGATCACTATTTTAGATCCCTCTTTTAGTGTTTTAGCCTCTCAACTTCCTTCAATATTGTAACAATAGTCCTTTCAACTTCGTTCTTCAATGTAGTAAGACCATAGTAATTAGTCGCCCTTTCACCTTCCCAACAACCAGCAACCCTTGCACTATATAGATAGCCTAAGTTTTCGGAGCCGGTACCTTTCATTATTTGTTACACTTCGGTCATTTTGCACTATATAAATAGTACCATTTCGGCCATAATTAAAATTACATACAAAATTATATCTGCCCACTCATAAAATCAATAAACAAATAATTAAGATTCATAATATATATATCTTACAACAAATTAATAATTAAAAAACATTTTAAAACATTTTCTCTCCATTATTTGTTTTCAACAACTAACACATATAATTTGCATTCTTATTCTAATTTAAATAACATACTTAATTATCTATATATAATTATAAAATTTATAACATAGAGCGTCCAACGGACGGGCCAAGCGGTCTAGTTCTATCTAAAAGGGGGGGCAAGACACGTAATTAAGGGGGAGATAGTTAGATAGTTTAGGTTTATTTTCTTTGTTTTTGTCTTTAGCTATTTGAGAGCCGCACGCTTTTAACGAAGGTTTTCGGCCGGTGTTTTGAAGAATTGTGTTGTTCAAGATTTTAGCTCATACTTTGGATCATCTATATTATTCAGACTAAGTTTTCTTAATCTTTATTCTATTTGCATAATTCAATTATGTTGATGGCTAGATTATTTATCGTGATTATGTCTTCAATCATGTTTGGCTAAATTCCTAGTTCTAGGGTTTTGGTGATCCATTCAATGTGTATGTAATTAAAGTTATATTCTTTTGCCTGAACTAAAATACATTTGATTCGATCCTAGGTTGCGTTATGCCCTAATTGCTTTTGCATATAGGATTCCTATTAGGGTTTGAGACCGACAGGAGATAACAATAATAGGATACTAATAGATTGAGGACTAAAAATTGGTTCTTTTCAGATCCCTAGGTATTGAACTTGAGAGTTATTTATGCGACAACAATTTAATTTCTCTTGTGTGATTTTTAACTATCGTAGTAGTTTTAGGGTTTGAATGATTTTAGCGGAACGCGACAACGAATGCTACGTTTGTTTATCCCTAGTCTCTAAAGAGCTTTAAGGACCTAAATTAGACTTGCTTTACGTGACAACGACTGTTTGTCGAGTTTAGGTACATGCACTTATCGTCCGAGAGGAGTTAGTGTTTACTTTAGATAGTTGGTCCTTCAAATAAATTCAGGCGGAGTATAATTTTATTTATTAAAACATTGTTGTGGTGATCCTTAACCTTAGACACATCTATCCCATTGATTTTATCCTTTATTTGCATTATTAATAATCACCTTAGCTATAGATTTCCCAATTCGTTATACTTTTGGCCTAATTTACTAGTGGAGTTACAATTGGTATTACATTGGTCCTTGTGGGATCGACACTTGAGGTACTACGATTGACCTCGTTCGCTTGCGGGTTAGTTTTGGCTGCATCAAGTTTTTGCGTCATGGTTCTATTCACTGCACGTACCGCGATCGTTTTCGCTTCGCATCTGTCCCCAGGGTCTGCAAAAACTACTTCTTGATTTTTAGGGATCGATTCAAACACCTTAATTGCGTGGATCGATTACTCGTTTCCCATAGACGGTGCCAATTGTTAGTGCACAAAAATTCCGTTTTTAATGCACTAATTGAATGCTTCTTCTTCCTCTTCCGTTCCAATTGCTTCTTAACTTGTTAATGCATAAAAATTAGGGTTGCAGTTAGTGCACAAAAGTTCCCAATTTTACTGGATGCGGTCACGGTGGTGCGTAGTTTTGTTGTAATTAGGGTTTGCGATTTTGTTGTTTCTTCAGGATCAAGAAAGCTTGTTTTTTGGTTGTCACAGATCGATTCCAGCATCTTGTTTGCATGGATCAATTACTTGTTTACATCTTTTGAGAACTTCGCTTGTTTGTGGCTTGACTTGGAATCCACTGATTGGTTGATCTTTTGAAAGCAGGAACAAATCCTTTTGGACATGCTCTCTCAGGATTGGTAAAGTCCGCTTAGACTCTCCAATTCTTCTTGATCATGACGGTATTTTGAGGACCAAGTTGGACACCAAACTTCTTAAATGGCATTGATTTCGGTTCCCACACGCGTCCGATCGAGCGAATATCGATCGTCGCCGCTTGTGCGGGTTTCGGGTCCCCTCCAGAAAGTTAACAACTTTTCCCTTGTTAGGTTTTCTTTGCTTTGATGGTGTTTGACCATTGATTCACGATCAAGTTTTCAACTTTGGGCCACAGGGCGCGCACCCGGATCCAACCCGTCAATCGGTTGTCAACTACCAACCTTAGGCGTGATTGAATTCGACAAGGGGTTGACAAGGTCGCTCCTTGTCCCAGTGCTGTCAATTTCGTAGTACGCACTGCGATCAGCACAGGTTGCGGTGATTCTAACACCATTTCACTTAGGGTTTATGCTAATCTCAAGGCATAACTTTTTTGTGATCAAGTCTTCGCTTTTTGGATTTCAGGCACGCACCTGACCCCAATCTATCACATGGTAATTGATTTTAGACCTCGTGATACATTTAGGGTTTGATCATTCAAACCACTTTCGAACTTCGCTCGATCTTCCCTGCGCACCGCGGTCGCAGCCTAGGGTGCTGCGGTCGCGGTTTCCCGATCCACGATCACGGATCTATTCGTCTAAGGCACTATGCTGGATTTCGCTTTGATTGAGTGCCCTAGAACTTCAAAAAATTCTAGTTTTTCTTCTAGGTTCGATTACTCGTGGATTTAAATCCTCGTCCCCACGGACGGTGCCAATAGTTAGTCCACAAAAATTCCGCTTTTAATGCACTAATTGAATGCTCCTTCTTCCTCTTCCGTTCCAATTGGTTCTTAACTTGTAACTTGCAAAACAATGGACACAACCCCCTAATCCAAATCCGATGCCTAAGTTAGAAGAGCGGTTGTCGAATGAGCGAAACAAAAAGAAACCAGAAAGCTAGAGAATTCAGCGAGTTTGAATCTCCTTGAACAAAGAAGCTAAGCGAGTATTAGCCTGTTCAACGCTAGAATGGGTGTTTTCAATATCCTTTCAGTCTGCTTTCTCTACATGGCAAATACGTGTATTTATAATGAAAGAAGGAGAGCTAGGGGGCGAAAATTCTATCCCTAGGGCCGGCCTAATGCCTTAAAGTCCAAGCATGCGATATATTGCTCCCTACTCCAAGCAAAATTCTATATTTTCGTTTAAGATAAAATCTTCCATTATATCGCATCACTACCATATTTAATTTTATAAGAAAATACTAAAAGATAATAAATACGTAATAAATAAAAAATACCTTTGATAGGAAAATAATTATGGCAGCTATTTTTACCCGCTCACAATATTGAAAATTAATGAAAGGCTTTAATTTTTTTTAGCAAAGAAAGGCTTTAATATCAAGAATAAATTATGGAATGCATAAATACAATAGATGCAATGATATGGTGGCATCTTAACATTATCTATCATAGAAGAGATATTATAACAAGATAGATGAGTATGAAATAGCTAAAGAAGAATTACGCTCATAAAAATGGACCTTTTTTTTGAAGAAATGAGCTACTAGCTCATTATAGCCAACACTAGGAAGCCTGTAAAATACAAGGCCAACCTAAATCATCACAACGGATGATCATAAGAAAGTCAAATAACAGAGGATGATCACGGACCCAAATATTGAAACTAGCAACATCCAAAGGATCAAACAACGATCCTAGGAAAAAACTAGAAATTGCAAAAGTAAGATCTTACAAAATAAAATGCCTTCGAGCGAGGAAATCCGCCGCCGAATTGCATTCCCTGAAATAATGAAAAAATACCACACAGGAATTAAAGCAACAAAGTGACGGATATCATTAACAATAGATTGAATTTCCCATGGCACTTTCCAAATATTTTTAAAGAAATAATAAGAGTTAAATTATCTCTCTCAACAATAAGATGATAAGGTGTTTAACTGAACCGCTATTTTAAGACCTTCTAATAAGGAAAGAGCTTGTACTTGGAGGACTGATACCGACGGAATCTGTTTTCGATCAAACCTTAAAATTATACTATTATGATCACGAATTAAGAAGGAAGTATAAGTTGAATTATTATTCCGTTTAGAAGCATTAAAATTAAGTTTTAACGAGTCACACGGAGGTTTTTTCCAAACGCGATTGTTTTTCCTTTTAGGAAGAGAAATATGTTTATGTGCAGGAGTTAATTGTGAAGAAACCCAAAGAAGATGTTGGGACAAAGCCAAATCACAAGGAAGTAATGAAGTCAGAAGCTTATTAGGATTAAAAATTCTTAAATTTCTAATTATCAGCGAAAGTATCTGAAGAAGAAATGTGAAAACTAATATTAAGTTGGGCTTCTAATTTGGAGATCATATTATGAGTAAAAGAACAATTAAAGAAAAGATGATTTAAATTTTCATCTTCAGAACCACATAAGGAACATGTACTAAGAACACAGTTGAAAAACCGATTTAAACGATCTATAGTTGGGAGGCAATCTGCACAGGCTTTCCACAAGAAATTTTTGATTTTAGGGGGAAGGGGAGAATTCCAAATCCAAGAGAAACCAAAAGCAACATCAGGATGAGACGAATTAAGCATAGAAGAAGCCGAGGAGACAGAGAATTCACCATATGAAGATGAAAGCCAAACAATACGATCTAGAGAAAAAGAAATTGAATTCAAATAGCTGAAATTGAATCGATTAAAAAAATCCGGAAGGATTAGTTTTAACTTTGCATAATACCAAGAATGGAAAGGGGTTATAAACGAAGAGACTTTTAATTTAATATTAATATTATCAAAATAAGAAAATAAATCAATGTTAGGAATCCAAGGGTTTGTCCAAAAATTAATAGAATTGCCATTCCAATTGTCCATAAGATACCTTCTGAGAACTTTTCCCATATATTCATTAATCTTCCAAATTGCCAAGAATAGTTTTTCTTCTGAAATTGAAAAGGCGAAAGGGTAGCAAGATATTTTTCTGAAATAATACAAACCCAGTAATTATGAGGTGAAGTCATTATTTTCCAAAGGAGCTTCATTTGAAGGGATAAATTACTATTCTCAACAGAACGAATGAGTTATTTGAAGGAGTTATCAACATACTTATTGATAATAAAAATTAATATATTGCAAGACATGACTTATCTATAGCCATATTAAGTAAAATACTATCATACTTATTGATAGAAAATCAATATAAAAACACACTTAAGGATATAAAATTAAATTTTTATCATATTTATAAATAGAAAATTATTATAAAAATAATAAAACTAAATAAAAACTAATTATAATTTTCAATAGATAAATTATTGTTCATATTAAATTATATCTTATTTATTAAATCAATTAATATGTTTGTATATATTATCCCTTTAATATCGAAATATTAAATAGAGAGAATATATACAAACTCTATCCACTTTTTCATCAATGATTTTTAAACTATTTTCCTATTATTGTCCATTTCCTACTGTGTTTTTTGTCTTGTATAAAATAGAATGAACTTAAAATTTAGAACTTTATATACAACAGTGTTGGGTAATTTGCCTAGATGATAACAAACCAAAAAGATGGGAAAGTGACGATCATGTCTTTTCATATTCTTTTTATACAGAATTTGAGCAAGCTAGACAATTACATGAATTAGATTGAAGAAGTAATATTGAAGCACATAAGTGTTAAAGAGCATGGTAAGCAAAGACATCTGAAGCTAAAAGTCCATTAACAAACAATTAGCATTTGCTAACATTACTTGTTAATCACAAACAATTAGGATTTGAAGAGAGATACAACACCCATAGAGTATCGGCTCAAATGCTCCCTAAATCCACATCACTTTATATAAGTAAAGTTGGAGATCAAAATACAACCAAAATGATTACTTATCTAGGTGGTGTAAGAAAACAAATAGGGTAATGGTGATGGTGAAGCTGAAAAGCCAGTAGAAAAATAAGACAATGCATTTCTTCGTCCTAGCTTTATCTCAGCATCAGCTAAGTTAAACACCACAAGGATAATTCATAGTTCACACGCTAAGAGATTTTAATCCCTTAAGAAGATGCCTACATGTATCAAATTCAATCAAAACCCTAGCAATAAATAAAAATTACCTCTCTTAAGTCAATAGTTACATCGACACACCCAAGGAACTCCCTATCTGAATAACCAACTTCTGTTTTTGCTGATTTGAAACAAGCATGTGATATCCCATTCTATATTACAACATATATCTACATTCATATTGCCTAACTTATGAAGCCTACATGGAAAAAAAAATGAATCAGATAACACACTTGTAATCTAATCATATTAATCGCTTTTGAGTTCCTAAAATGTTATCTTTGTAAAGATTCAGCCATGATTTAACCTAGCTATAGCTTCTTGGAAAAAATTCCTTTCTCCTTATCTAGCACTTATTTTATGTTGAATACTTATTGCACAGAAGCAGAATGCAAATATTTCTAATTCATCACACATTCGTTATTTATTGTGCAGAGCAAAGTTGAAAATGATATTGGTAAGAGAAAATCAACTTGACATACCTTTGAAGCTTAGGGGAACTTAATACGGTTTACTTGAACAAACAAATTCCCTTTCTTTACAATCTTATCACTATCAGATTTTTTTTTCTATGAAACTTGTGAGATCCTTTTAGAAATCGCTGAATGTTTTATAGAGTTCCATAGGCCTTTATTGGCCTTAATTAATATGCTAAAATCAAATTAATGTTTTGCCTAATTCATAACAAGTACAAGAATGCCACTCAATTAGTTTAACATGGAGTGTGTGCGCTTGTTGGTTGGTGAAAGGTCAAAACAAGGCCATAATGCCAAAGAAATGAACTTCTAAAGATATGCAACAAAACAATAAACAGTAGATTTTGATCTCAGCATGATGAAGTATAATATATCTAATAGAAAGCAGGTACCCAAAAAACAACAAAACTCAAGCACGATTGCACTCCAAATGTAAGTGTAACATATATACTAAGAGTCTAAGCCCAATCGCGCAAACAAAATACAATTCAATTTCCTAAAATAAGCCAATTTTGTAACCCTGAATCTCAAATCGATCAATCTCGCATTAACCCTAGAGTTGATTAACTGTGGAACAGATATGCTAGAGCGGAAGCCTTTCCTAGAGAGACCCAATCTTGTATAGTCTAGAAGAAAGGGTCAAAGGCGTGGGGCACCGGGAAGAGCGAGGAAGCGCCAAGGAGGTGAGAGTCTCCGACTTTGTGGTGGCGGCGGTGGTGGACAAGACTAAGGAAGGGAAAACCAGCGAAGAGAGAGACGGAGAAAAGAATGAGCGAGAGAAGAGGGGTCAATGCAGGAAATACAAATCCGGAATGAGGGCGCGTGAGCCAGGAAAAACTAAAGCAAATTAGGGAAATAATAATAGTTTAATGGGCATGTGCATATGGAAGCGGGTCAAAATCTGAAATACTATTCATAAAAGAAGTGGTTTATTTATAGGTTTTTTGATATACTTAAGGAAGAGCATTTTGCCCACGTATCGGCCTCACGTTCATTTTGTCTATGTGTCGCTTCCATATTCAATTCGCCCACGTGGCGTCACGTCATCAACACTCTAAAAAAAATAATTGAATACTAATTTCAGTAAAAGATATTTATAACATTTTGTTTTATATAGGTTTGTCATAAAGAGTTTGGCTCAAATAAAATAACCTCTTATCCTATAACATGAGGATCGATCAGAACCCTTGGATCTCCTTGATCTAAAGGTTGATGTTCTTTCCTTTTTTATATAAGCAGGGACAATTTGGTCTTTTGATATACTATTTTTTATCCGTGCTAGGCGATCGACATGTGTTGGGCGATCAACTTGCTTGCTTGAGAGTCGACATGCTTGCAACTTGCTCGAGAGTTTGGTCACTCGATTGAAATTTTAGGCGATTTTTTACTGTGCTCGTCCATCTACACACTCGATTGAGCTTTTTTCTCCTAATCTCTCTCAATCATGAAAGAATTTGGTACTTTCTTCTTCTTCCTTTTTTATTTTCACTGGGGTTTCTAAATAATCTAAAAGGGGGTTTTGATGTGAAGAATGGATCAGATATAAGAAAACACCACTTTCAACACACAAGCTTACACCGGACAAATAAATTGTGAGAAGTTTTTGATGTGAATACGATCGGCAATTGAATATTCAATATAGGATGTGCTGAATTCCGAAACAAACTAGTGCTTAAATCATTTGAAGTGCACTTTTCGTATTTTATAATGCACTTTTCGTACTTTGTAGTGAACTTTACCTATTTCGGATTGCAATTTTACGGTATTTAGAATGCACTATATCTTTTGATATTCGGAGATAAATGCCTTCGTGTAAATCGTTCCTATGTGTATTATGTTGGTGAGATTGATGGAAAAAGCGAAATTTGGAAGGATTTATAGCAATTTTGTAATGCATTTTTCATTGATTTGAAGTGGACTTTTCGTACTTTGTAGTGCACTTTTATATATTTGGAATGCACTTTTCCTGGTTTGAATTAACATCTTTGTACTGCACTTTCCATAGTTTGTAATGCACTTTTATGTTTTTGTATTGCACTTTTGTAACACCCCGGTTTTAAATACCAGAATGTCAATTGGTTGTGGACCTCACTTGGGTCCACTCAGGCTAATTTAACAACAATTTCACAATGCGGGACGTTGCAACAAAGGCACGATGAGAAATACAAGAAAAACATCCAACTATGTTTCTTTAAAAGTAACAAAGTCATGCACATGCGCGTTAACCCACTCCAACACAACTCTCATTTCTGATCTCTAGACTTTAACCAATATTTACAAACATCTAACTTAACAAGATAACATAGACTCCTAGGAGCTACAGTCTTACAAATCATTATCCGAATGCAACCTAAGACACACCACGTCGATCTGGCTCACCATCATCTTGGAGAAGATTCCTTGGAGCATTATTCATTCCAGAGTGATTACCTAAAAGAAAAACAACACCCCGAAGGGTTAGCTAACAATTCTAATATGCACAGGATAGTAAATGCAACATGCAGAAGCAAAATCAATTTATTCAATTACATAATAAGAGTCGTAATATAATAGTTCACATATAGAACATTCACCATAACAAACAAACGCACAACAATACTTATAATTATAAAACGCACATAATAATACTTACAGCCATACAATGCATACTAATAATAGCACATCATTTCACTTAAGTATCACCTCAATCACTTTTCGTCTCAATAATTGTTCAATTGCAACCCATCAATTGTCAATCGACATAATTTATGAAACAAGCATGGCATCCTCCAGCCTTACGCGGGGTAGTGGACCGCGGCCTCCACCGTTTATCCGAACCACTCACACCCTCATCATTCACCTTCTTACCCCTGGTCAAGCCTCCTCGGGAGCACTCGCCAAAACATTTTATTATAACTTTGAAGGGGCCCTCCTTGACATACAACTAAGTTAGGGATGTCTCCGCCTTCCCGACTATCCCTGATCATAGCCGTATCGGTTAGGTGCCAATGTTTAGAAATCCGAATAAAATACAAAATATTATTTATCTATTATAATTTTCTAAAATAGCGAATTATTTTCAAATAGACATATATACTATATAGGAAAGAATCCCAAAATACAGGTCTACACATCATATCTACACATCCAACACACATCAAAATTGATAACTAAGTAAGTCTAGACGACTTACCTCAACGAAGGATTTTCAAGGATATTGAAATGGACTTGGTTAAGCTAGTTACCTAAGAATAAGAATAACACTCACAAGGATGATAATCTAAACGAAACAAGTTAAAGTTTTCGAAAAAGACATAACCCAATTACCCACTAATTGACTCGATACCAGAGTATGTATATGATCTCAATTTGAACTAACTAATTAATCTATATATAAGAACCTCACCACTCTGTGTGAATTCTTATTAAATAGTTTGATAGTTTATCGATTACTAGTCGTTAAGATATTTTCAAAGTAAAGAGTAATTTAACCAAGAACGAGTTAACCACATATATATATCCTAGTAATATATAGGTTAACTTAGTTTAATTTTGTAATCATCTAATCACCAACTCAAATGATTCCCCACCATCTTGCTTTCAAGCCGTAAACACCTAACTAAATGACACTTAATTTACCCTTGATTTATTCTAAACCAACTGACCCATACAAACTTAATCACCTAAACACATCCTTGCCCACAAATTAACAAATAAGAATTTGATGACATGTAAAGGAAGATTAGAAGGTATATAAACCACAAACCACTTCTACGCTTCTAAGGTTTGATGGCGGCCTTTCGATGTCGACGGCGGCGATAAACGACCGCGAGTGAAGCTTAACAGGTACAAGAAGATGCCTACGATAACGGATTGAGAAACCAAAGGAGGGTGGTGGAGCTTTCTTAACAACGAAGGGAAATGAACTCTTAAATGATATGGATTGAAAAGTCTACTAGCCTTGGAATTGATTATAAATAATTGAAAGATAAAATCGGCTATAGCATACATGTCGGTTTCATTAGTAAAATTAATTATTTAGTATAGTGTAAAGTTGGCCACGTAGTAATATGTACATATCACCTTGGTGAATAATGTTTTTATTTGAATTATATATAATACTAATAATTACACATATTAGCTTATATATCCTAGCTAGATTAAATCGATCACATGCAAAAGCATAAATATCGCAGTAGCAATTCAATCTTGTATAGAAATATGCATATAATATTGTATATGATGTATCGCGTATGCACAAAGTTAAACTAATGAGCTCATAATTAATTCTCAAAATAGTTTTACTAAAAGCTTAGGGTCGAACTCTAGCAACTATTTAATGATATTAGTCTAATTAATTAAAAAAAATTAACTACATAACGAAATATTAACCGAAAAGAATAACCGAGTATTACATATTCCCCTTCTTAAAATAAAGTTTCGTCCTCGAAACTTATATCAAAGCACTCATAAACATCTTTTCCACATTAACAATCATAGCCAAAATTTCATTAACTTCACATAATTTAGAACCAAAAATATCATTATGAAATCATACACACCAATTAACTTGTTAACTATCTAATTTCTCCTTTCTATCAAACTAGGGTAAAGGTTAGGGTAGTTCTTTTCTATACTAGCTTCAGTTTCCCAAGTGGCTTCCTCCACTCCTCGCCGAGACCACTGTATCAACAATAAGGAAATCTCTTTGTTCCGCAACATCTTCATGCGACGATCTAGAACTGCTATTGGTTGCTCCACAAAGGTATGGTCAGGTTCAATCTTCAACTCCTCATAATTGAGCTTATGACTAGGATCAGGAACATACTGCCTTAACTGTGACACATGAAATACAAAATTAACTCCATCCAACGCTGGTGGCAATGCCAGTTTGTATGCTACTTCACCTACCCTTTCGAGAATCTCAAACGGCCCGATGTACCGAGGACTCAACTTCCCTTTCACCCCAAACCTTCTAACTCCGCGAGTCGGCGATACTCTCAACCAAACATGAGCTCCTACCTCGAATTCCAAAGGTCGTCGCCTCTCGTCTGCGTAAGATTTTTGGCGACTCTGCGCAGTCAACATGCGCTCTCGGATCAAAGCCACCTTCTCCACAGTTTCTTGGATCATCTGGGGCCTTCCATCTATAACATCTGATGGATCGTCCCAGCATAGAGGTGTCCTACATCTTTGTCCATATAAAGCCTCATAGGGTGCCATCTGAATTGAGGAATGCCAACTGTTATTATAGGCAAACTCAACTAACTCCAAATAATCAGACCAATTTCCTCCCCAATCTAGCACACATGACCTCAGCATATCTTCCAATGTCTGTATCGTCCTCTCAGACTGACCATCTGACTGTGGGTGGTAAGCAGTTGTGAAATGTAGTTCTGTGCCTAAGGCTTTATGTACTTGCTTCCAGAAATTAGAGGTAAACCGCCCATCACGATCAGACACTATTGTCTTATGTACTCCATGCAATCTCACTATTTCTTTTACAAATACCTTTACTAGTTTATTCACTAACCAAGTCTCTTTAATGGGCAGAAAACGAGCAGTCTTTGTCAGTCTATCTACAACAACCCATATTGTATCATGTCCTCTGCTAATCTGCAATCCGGTAACAAAATCCATGGAAATGTCCTCCCACTTCCATTCTGGAATGGGAAGCGGTTGGAGTATTCCCCCTGGTCTTTGGTGCTCTATCTTCACCTGCTGACATACCTAACACTTTGCCACAAATCTTGCTACATCAGGCTTCATGCCATCCCACCAAAAACATTGTCTCAAATCCTTGTACATCTTACTAGCTCCTGGGTGGACTGAATATAGCGTAGAATGAGCTTCTTGAAGTATTTTCTGTCTTAACTCGTGATCTTGGGGCACACATACTCTTCCATGAATTCTCAGAATTCCATCTCCTCGAATTTCAAATCTCGGTGCTTCACCTCGATACACTTTTTGACAAATATCTTGAATCTTTGAGCAAGTGTCTTGCTTTTTACGAATCTCTTCTATCAAACTAGGTTGGTATTCTAAGGTACGCAACTGACCCTGGTATCTTCGAATCCATACTTCAATCTCATTTCTCATCAAGTCCTTTTGCAAAGATGGTTGAGCAGTCAAGTGAGACAATATTCGTTCTTGAGATGATTTCCGGCTAAGTGCATCAGCAACAACATTTGCTTTTCCCGGGTGGTAAAGGATCTCTAAGTCATAATCTTTAATCAGTTCCAGCCACCTACGTTGTCTCATATTGAGCTCTCGCTGAGTGAAGATGTACTTGAGACTCTTATGATCTGTCAAAATTTGACAGGTTGCTCCATATAGATAGTGACGCCAAATCTTCAATGCATGAACCACAGCTACCAACTCTAGATCATGTGTTGGGTAATTCTGTTCGTTTGGCTTTAACTGCCTAGAAGCATAAGCAATCACTTTACCACTCTACATCAGGACACAACCTAGTCCCAATTTTGAAGCATCACTATATATTACATAACCTTCATTCCCTTGAGGAAGAGCTAAGATCGGAGCTGAAGGCAACCTATTCTTCAACTCATCAAAACTTTTCTGACATGCATCTGACCACTCAAATTTTGTTGTTTTTCGTAGTAGATTGGTTAATGGTTGGGCTAGACGAGAAAATCCTTCTACAAACCGTCTATAGTACCCAGCCAAACCCAAGACGCTACGTACTTCCTTCACATTTCTTGGAAGTTCCCAAGCTGCCACAGCCTCAATCTTCGTTGGGTCTACCATTACTCCTCTAGCAGATACCACATGTCCTAAAAAGGTTACCTCTGGCATCCAAAATTCACACTTTGATAATTTTGCGAACAATTGTTGTTGTCTCAAAACTCCCAAGACTGTTCTTAGATGATCAGCATGATCCTCATGACTTTGTGAATACACCAAGATATCATCTATAAGAACTATGACAAACCGATCTAAATAATCAATAAAGATTTGGTTCATCAATTCCATGAACACAGCTGGGGCATTTGTCAATCCGAAGGGCATCACCACAAACTGGTAATGTCCATATCTTGTACGGAATGCTGTCTTTGGAATGTCTTCCTCTCGGATCCTCAACTGATGATACCCAGATCGCAGATCGATCTTAGAGAATACCACAGCTCCTTGTAGTTGATCTAGTAAATCATCAATTCATGGTAATGGGTACTTATTCTTGATGGTGACCCGATTCAGCTCTCGATAGTCGATACACAATCTCAACGACCCATCTTTCTTTTTGACAAACAGAATTGGAGCTCTCCAAGGTGACGCACTGGGGCGCACATATCCCTTTTCTAACAACTCTTCCAATTGAGTCTTCAACTCTTGCATCTCCATTGGAGCCATGCGATAAGGAGCTTGCGATATTGGTCTTGTACCGGGCTCCAAGTCAATGTTGAAGTCTACCTCTCTCTGAGGTGGTAGTCCTGGCAACTCCTCAGGAAAGACATCCTCAAACTCTCGTACAACTGGAATATCTATAACTCTCAGAATTTCTTTATCCCCTTGTAAGACATAAAACCAATAGCCTACACATCCATTCTTTATCAACCTAGCAGCCTTCATTGCGCTAATTATTACTCCATCTTTCTCCTTCTTTGATTCTTGCCATACATGTTTAGAACCGTCATCTGCAGTTACTGTTACGGTTCCACTATAAATATCTAACACTGCCCGATATCGCCTCATCCAATCCATTCCCAAAATTACAGCATCATCGGATGTTAATTGTACTACTATGAAATCCGCTAACCAGTCCTTATTTCCGATCCGTATCGGACACTGCATGATCTCTCTATCCCCACTAATCTTACTACCGTCTGGCAGTCTAACAAGAAAAGAGGCACTACTACTACATATCAATTGCAATCTATGTGCACATGCAAATGACATAAATGAATGTGTAGCACCAGTATCGAACAAAATCTGTACAGGTTTAGATTGAATCCAAATCGTACCTGTCGCAGTAGGAGCATTCAAAGCATCATTTCTCTTCATCTCAAACATTTGAGGTTGAGTGGCACCCGAATTACTAACCACATTACCGCGACCTCTGCCACGACTCTGTGATGGTGGTGGATACTGTTGTGGTGGGACAGGGCGATGAGCCACAAATTTACCAGTCCCTGGAGATGATCCTTGCGACGAAGCTACTCCCTTATTAAAGCAGAATTGTGAACGATGTCCCACTCTTCCACAAGAAAAACAAGTAACTAGTGGTTTCGGGCAACTACTCTTAACATGCTCAGTACTTGCACAATTGTAGCACTGCCTTGGGCTCCCAAAAGTACGAGCTTGTTGTGATTGACCATGACGGCTTTGAAACTGACTAACTAGTCCCTTTTGTTGAAACTGACTAGGTCGTCCATCTTTCTTAAAGCTTGATGATGATGTTTTTTGTCTCCTACTGTCTCTTGGATTAACATCAGATGGCTCAAGCCTTGGACTAGCTAGAGCATATGCCAAAGCTGAGTTTTGAACTTCAGTTAAGGTTTTAAGTTGCAATCTAGAGACATAGGCACGTAGCTGTGGTTGTAACCGCTTTAGAAAAGCAAAGATCCGAAGTTTTTCTGTAGGTGCAGCGTCAAGTACAGCTACTAACTCCTTTTGAAATTTATCAATTGTTTCAGTCACCGGAATGTTCTCTAGTCCAGCATCTCGGAATGCAGCTTCCCTTGCACTCCTCAAGGGCTCGGGACAATAATGTTCTCGAATCTTTTCTCCAAATTCTCCAAAGGTCACGATTTTTTCATGATCATGCTTCAGATTCCACCAGTCAAATGCACCTTTTTGTAATAAACTTTGCACTAAGGACATCCTCCTCTCCTCTGGCGCTTGGATTGAATCTAATGCAGAAGCGACTCTTCTCAACCATTGTTCCACATCGGTACCTAAAGCTCTGGTGAAGTTTGGTACTCCCGTCTTCTTAAACTCTCCAAGCCACTTATCTGGTTTTGGCTCCCGTAGACCTCCTCCCAACTCCATTACCCTTCGAGAGCATTCAAGTCTCGTGATGCCTGGTAGTATTGCAACTTGGCTTACTTGGGGAGGCATCTTCATATTTGGTGCCTGTATCTCAGGTTCAGGAGGCACATTAGTTGGCCTAGGTACTTCTGGGTCAACCCTTGGCCTAGCTCCAACAATAGAGACAACATCTTCTTCTACAAATGGTGATTCATATCTCCGAGGGTCATTAGCAACAGAAGCTTCAGATTGTCCTTGTCGAACACCCAATGTCGGTCCTTCACTTTCCGCAACTTCTTCAGCATGGAGATTAGCTGGAGCTGTATTTGCGCTTTCTCTACCCCTTCCACGGCCACGTCCTCGGCCTCGGGGTCTCCCTCTTCCTCTAACAACATTAGTAGTCTTCTTTGGCGGTGCCATAACTAATCTGCGAGTACTAGTATTATTAAGCCTAAGCAATACTAAACAAAGTACATAAGAAAATGCTTACATGATTACTCCCCATTCGATGGTGGCCCTTCTCGACGTGTCTTTCTACCCAACTATGCAATATGCCTAAATTTTATCAAAATGTTTTTAAAAGGAAAACTCGGTCTGAGTTTTCGTTTAAGTTGGACCTCTCATACTTTTATTGTTAGGTTCATTGTGCCCCTGTTGTCAACCTGGCTCTGATACCAATTTGTAACACCCCGGTTTTAAATACCAGAATGTCAATTGGTTGTGGACCTCACTTGGGTCCACTCAGGCTAATTTAACAACAATTTCACAATGCGGGACCTTGCAACAAAGGCACGACGAGAAATACAAGAAAAACATCCAACTATGTTTCTTTAAAAGTAATAAAGTCCTGCACATGCGCATTAACCCACTCCAACACAACTCTCATTTCTGATCTCTAGACTTTAACCAATATTTACAAACATCTAACTTAACAAGATAACATAGACTCCTAGGACCTACAGTCTTACAAATCATTATCCGAATGCATCCTAAGACACACCACGTCGATCTGGCTCACCATCATCTTGGAGAAGATTCCTTGGAGCATTATTCATTCCAGAGTGATTACCTAAAAGAAAAACAACACCCCGAAGGGTTAGCTAACAATTCTAATATGCACAGGATAGTAAATGCAACATGCAGAAGCAAAATCAATTTATTCAATTACATAATAAGAGTCGTAATATAATAGTTCACATATAGAACATTCACCATAACAAACAAACGCACAACAATACTTATAATTATAAAACGCACATAATAATACTTACAGCCATACAATGCATACTAATAATAGCACATCATTTCACTTAAGTATCACCTCAATCACTTTTCGTCTCAATAATTGTTCAATTGCAACCCATCAATTGTCAATCGACATAATTTATTAAACAAGCATGGCATCCTCCAGCCTTACACGGGGTAGTGGACGGCGGCCTCCACCGTTTATCCGAACCACTCACATCCTCATCATTCACCTTCTTACCCCTGGTCAAGCCTCCTCGGGAGCACTCGCCAAAACATTTTATTATAACTTTGAAGGGGCCCTCCTTGACATACAACTAAGTTAGGGATGTCTCCGCCTTCCCGACTATCCCTAATCATAGCCGTATCGGTTAGGTGCCAATGTTTAGAAATCCGAATAAAATACAAAATATTATTTATCTATTATAATTTCTAAAATAGCGAATTATTTTCAAATAGACATATATAATATATAGGAAAGAATCCCAAAATACAGGTCTACACATCATATCTACACATCCAACACACATCAAAATTGATAACTAAGTAAGTCTAGACGACTTACCTCAACGAAGGATTTTCAAGGATATTGAAATGGACTTGGTTAAGCTAGTTACCTAAGAATAAGAATAACACTCATAAGGATGATAATCAAAACGAAACAAGTTAAAGTTTTCGAAAAAGACATAACCCAATTACCCACTAATTGACTCGATACCAGAGTATGTATATGATCTCAATTTGAACTAACTAATTAATCTATATATAAGAACCTCACCACTCTGTGTGAATTCTTATTAAATAGTTTGATAGTTTATCGATTACTAGTCGTTAAGATATTTTCAAAGTAAAGAGTAATTTAACCAAGAACGAGTTAACCACATATATATATCCTAGTAATATATAGGTTAACTTAGTTTAATTTTGTAATCATCTAATCACCAACTCAAATGATTCCCCACCATCTTGCTTCCAAGCCGTAAACACCTAACTAAATGACACTTAATTTACCTTTGATTTATTCTAAACCAACCGACCCATACAAACTTAATCACCTAAACACATCCTTGCCCACAAATTAACAAATAAGAATTTGATGACATGTAAAGGAAGATTAGAAGGTATATAAACCACAAACCACTTCTACGCTTCTAAGGTTTGATGGCGGCGATAAACGACCGCGAGTGAAGCTTAACAGGTACAAGAAGATGCCTATGATAACGGATTGAGAAGCCAAAGGAGGGAGGTGGAGCTTTCTTAACAACGAAGGGAAATGAACTCTTGAATGATATGGGTTGAAAAGTCTACTAGCCTTGGAATTGATTATAAATAATTGAAAGATAAAATCGGCTATAGCATACATGTCGGTTTCATCAGCAAAATTAATTATTTAGTATAGTGTAAAGTCGGCCACGTAGTAATATGTACATATCACCTTGGTGAATAATGTTTTTATTTGAATTATATATAATACTAATAATTACACATATTAGCTTATATATCCTAGCTAGATTAAATCGATCACATGCAAAAGCATAAATATCACAGTAGCAATTCAATCTTGTATAAAAATATGCATATAATATTGTATATGATGTATCGCGTATGCACAAAGTTAAACTAATGAGCTCATAATTAATTCTCAAAATAGTTTTACTAAAAGCTTAGGGTCGAACTCTAGCAACTATTTAATGATATTAGTCTAATTAATTAAAAAAAATTAACTACATAACGAAATATTAACCGAAAAGAATAACCGAGTATTACATATTCCCCTCCTTAAAATAAAGTTTCGTCCTCGAAACTTATATCAAAGCACTCATAAACATCTTTTCCGCATTAGCAATCATAGCCAAAATTTCATTAACTTCACATAATTTAGAACCAAAAATATCATTATGAAATCATACACACCAACTAACTTGTTAACTATCTAATTTCTCCTTTCTATCAATCTAGGGTAAAGGTTAGGGTAGTTCTTTTCTATACTAGCTTCAGTTTCCCAAGTGGCTTCCTCCACTCCTCGTCGAGACCACTGTATCAACAATAAGGGAATCTCTTTGTTCCGCAACATCTTCATGCGACGATCTAGAACTGCTATTGGTTGCTCCACAAAGGTATGGTCAGGTTCAATCTTCAACTCCTCATAATTGAGCTTATGACTAGGATCAAGAACATCTTGCCTTAACTGTGACACATGAAATACAAAATGAACTCCATCCAACGCTGGTGGCAATGCCAGTTTGTATGCTACTTCACCTACCCTTTCGAGAATCTCAAACGGCCCGATGTACCGAGGACTCAACTTCCCTTTCACCCCAAACCTTCTAACTCCGCGAGTCGGCGATACTCTCAACCAAACATGAGCTCCTACCTCGAATTCCAAAGGTCGTTGTCTCTCGTCCGCGTAAGATTTTTGGCGACTCTGCGGAGTCAACATGCGCTCTCGGATCAAAGCCACCTTCTCCACAGTTTCTTGGATCATCTGGGGCCTTCCATCTATAACATCTGATGGATCGTAACAGTGTTGTCTTATTTAAGTGTAGATGGTTTAATGCCGAAAAAGATGATTATGGCCTTACTCGGGTCAATTGCAACAAGCTCATTTATGAAGAAGAACCATTCATCTTTGCATCTCAAGCACATCAAGTTTACTTTGTAGAAGATCCTAAGAAACAAGGATGGTGTTTTGTTGTTCATAATCCTCCTAGAGAATATTATTAATTTTATAGGTAAAAATTATATATTTTATAAATAATTTACATTTAATGAATCCTTATCTTTCTATAGTGTATTAGATTTGGATTAAAATGCTCAGCTAACAAAGTGACAATTAGGAGGAGCATACTGAATGTATATATGAGATCACTCGGAATCATGATTAGATGTGAAACATAGCCAGCAATCATTCAGCTTTAAGAAAGAAATGGATCTTGTGAAGCATTCCACACTTTTATGGTTTGAATTTATTAAATGTCATTTGTAATTACATTTTTTAGGCTGTGAAATGAAGAAAGGGAAGTCTCAATCTAAGAAGGGTGAAGGAATGACAGAGTATGAGAAAGAAAGAATGTATAAGCTTCAATTGAATGCATCGAGGATGGAAGCAGCGGGTTTAGGGTCTTTAGCAAATAAAATTCTGGTTTCCAAGTATGATGCAATTGCAAAAAAAGTTGTGCCAGAAGGAGACTTGTGCTTAGACGAGATAGATTCTGATGACATGTTGAATGGAGATAGAGAATATCAACCAAGTGAAAATGAAGATGGCGAAGAAGAGGAAGAAATGGATCTTGTGAGGAATCCCACACTAGAAAAAAAAGGTACTTGTAATTTAGTGGATATATCTAATCTAACTTGCACAATTCTGTTTTGACTTTTCTTATGGAATACTTGCCTTAAGTGGAAATGGATATTAGAGACAATTAATTTATCCTCATTCATTATAGTTGTTTTAACCTTTAATATGGCATTCTATTTTAACTTTTAATGACTTATTAAAACTTAAAAGAGAATAAGTCATTCTGTTTTTTTTAGTTTGCAACCCTAAAACAGAATAAGGCATTCTGTTTTTTTTTTCAATTTTAACTTGTAATGTGTCATTCTTAGGGTTTTCAACCATGCTGGTTTTTGAGTTTCATGTCATTCATTATAGGTTAAGCTTTTTTAGCTCTCTTAGTATTCAATTGAAGTTACTAGATGCTTTGGAAATTAGTAACTATCATTCCATTGTTGCTTTAGTAAAAATGAATTGCAAATATAAGAGTTGATGAATAACTATTCTTCTGAACTGATTTTTCTAAATTGGAATTCCAGAGTTTAAGACAACAAACCAGCACCATAGTTGAATTCGCTATGGCAAGAAGCAGGAAGAGATTGGCGCCAAATCAGCAACAACTAATCCCTAGTGCTAATATCAAAGATGGTGAAGGAGGAGGAATGGATATTGTGCAAAATCCTGCACCAGCAAAAAAGGTTATTCTAATTTAGTTAAATATGTCTAACTTGCAATATTCTGTTTTTAACTTTTAATATCGAGTACTTGTAATATTCAGGCTTTGCAACCATGTTGTTTTTTTCAGTTTCATGTCATTCGTTATAGGTTTAGCTTTTCTAGCTCTCTTAAAATTCATTTGAAGTTATTGGATGCTTTGGAAATTATTAACTCTCATTCCGTTGTTGTTTTAGTAGAAATGAATTGTAAATATAAGAGTTGATGAATAACTATTCTATTGATCTGATTTTTCTTAAATGGAATTCTAGGGTTTAAGACAACAAACAAGCACCATGTTTGAATTAGCAATGGCAAGAAGCAGAAAGAAATTGCCACCAAAGCAACAACAACCGATCCCTAGTGCTAATATCGAAGATGGTGAAGGAGGAGGAATGGATATTGAGCAAAATCCTGCACCAGCAAAAAAGGTTATTCTAATTTAGTTAAATCTGTTTTTAACTTTTATTATGGAATACTTTCCATACCTAAACTGTAATATTCTGTTTTAGCTCTCCTATAATTCATTTCAAGTCATTAGATACTTAAGAAATTAGTTGCTGTAAATATGAATAGCCTTATGAAGTTGCTGAAAATATGCCTAGGAAACAACTATGGTTGTTGTACAAGTATCTTGGTTTTGCTTAAGCTGAATGTGTTTGATCGTTAGTCAATCGATAACTATTCTTGTTTAAGTGATTTCCATTTAATGGATTTTTAGGTTATAACACAACAAACAAGCACCATGACTGAATTTGCAATGACCAGAAGTAAAAAGAAGTTGCCACAAAACCAACACACAAGTGCTCATATCGAAAATGAAAAAGGTGGGGGAATGGATAATGTGCAAAATCCCACACCAGCAAAAAAGGTAGTTCTATTTTAGTTAAATATGTCTAACTCGAAATAAGTCATTTTGTTTTATCTTTGATTATGTAATAGTACTTGTCATATCTAAACTATAATATTCTGTTTTATCTCTCCTATAATTCATTTCAAGACATTAGATGCTTAGGCAATTAGTTGCTGAAAATATGAAAAAGCCTTATGAAGTTGCTAAAATATGAAAAGTCTTATGAAGTTGCTCAAAATATGCTTAGGAATCTGTAATATCCTATTACAACTCTCCTATAATTAATTGCTGAATTTTTTTTCAATGTTTTTTCAGGGTTTAATTCAACAACCAAGTACCATGGTTGAATGTGCAATGACTAGAAGTAGGAAGCAATTGTCCCTAAACCAGCAGGAACCAATACAACAACAGTTACAGAATGCTCAAAATCAGTCATTAGTCCAAACAACTCATCAAAAAAGAAAATTGGTGCATGAATCAGCTCAAAAGCAGAAAAAGGTTCAATATGAGACTGAAGGCCAACAAGCAACACAACAACTCATGGTGAATAATAAGGGAAAAGTGACAAACAAAATGGGCTGACTCGTAGCCAATATTGTCCTCCCGGGTCATTGGCCTTGTATAGAAAACTCAAGCAAAGACAACATGAGGACAACGTTGGTAAATCTCCAAGTGTTTCACTGCCTCTAACTAGTTTGAAAGGTGATGAAGTTGCTGAAAATTTGTTGAGTTCAACTCAACTAGATGAAGATGTTGCTAATACTTCGTTGCATTTAACCCAACTAGATCAAGATGTATCTGGTGGCAGTTTGTTAGATTCAACCCAACTACCAAATGCCTTTAGTACTCCTGAAGCTTCTGTTGATGATCAAAACGAATCAGAATTTGAGTGTGGTGAAGGGAACCGGGATAATACCCCGGCAGGTAACTACTTTTGTCATTCTAGTCAAAATGTTGCTAATATTCTTGAAGCTTCTGCTGACAGTTAGTCATACTAGTACTTTTCAGTTAAAAAATTTATATTATATTTTCAATCAAGTATTTATTGTATACATTGAATTTTATAATTATAACAGATGTTGAAAAAAAGAAGCATCGAGGAATGACACTTATGGCAAAGGTGCATCACCGTCCATTGGAAGAACGCCGGGCCATCATCCTAAATCAAAATGGTCAACCAGTTGGACCTGCTGATGCCCTTGTTGAGCTTCGAAACTTCTTAGGGACATCAGCAAAAGCTCATGAATATGCACCATTGACTATCCTTGATTGGAAATTCATGCCCACAAAGGATAAAATTTGGAATTATGTCAAGGTATATGTAAAAGTCTTGTCTAAACATTTCCTTTTTAATCATTGTTAGAAATATTAATACCTTTTTTATATGATGTGAAGGAGAAATTCATTATTCCAGAAGAAGGGAAGGATGATGTGTTGGAATCTGTCAATACCACTTGGCGTACTTATAAATGCAGGGTTAAGGAGAGACACTTTACGAAGTATGAAACTGATGAACTGAGGTGGGCCAATCGTCCATCCACAATTCCAGATTCTCACTTTGAAGAACTACTAGAATATTGGAATAGTCCTCTATCAAAGGTATTTTCTTGAGTATCTTACTTTCATGATGGATCATTAACTAGTTTCATGCTGAATTCTAACACTTGATTATAAATATAGGAAATTTCCTCTAAAAACACAACCAACCGTAAAAAGCATGAAGATGTGCATACTTTGGGTCCTCGTTCAATTGCAAGGTTACGTTATGAGCTGGTAATTTAATCAATGTGATGATTTCTTGCTGATTTCTCTAACTAAATTCATTAATATGCTGAGTTCTTGTTGGTTGTATAATAAAAGTCCTAGCTGAGTTATCCTTGTTTCTCTGAGTTATCCTTGTTGATTTTTCTAAGTAAATTCTCAGCTGAGTTATCCTAGTTTACAACTTAATGTGTTGATTTCTCTGAGTTATCCTCGCTGATTTCCCAGCTGAATTATCTTAGTTACAGCTAACTCTATTTTCTAATTAGGAACAAAGTAATCCAAACAAAGAACCTCCACCTGAGTCAATGGTCTACAAGGAGTCCAGGACAAGAGATGATAAGCGTTCGTACAAGACTAGTGGTATCAAAACCAAGACAAACATTGTAAGTTACTTAAAGTTTCAAGACCAAGACAACTAACTCTATTTTATTACTTTAATAACTCTTTTGAACTGATTCTAGAATTAAATTTACTAATATTTCTTTATATAGGAGAAAATGAATAAAATACAATTGGAAATTGAAAAAGGAGAGAGACCCAACAATGTAGACCCTTACTGTGAAGTGGTCAAGGAGCAAAGTGGGCGGAAATTTCATCTTGGACGAGGAGTTAAGGGATCTAGATCGAAAGGAAAGGATAAAAAAGGCAGTTACATTGTTGATCAAGGGTTCTTTGAAAGCATGAAAGCACAATGGACTGCAGAAATAACTTCACAATTGGCATCAACAATTCTCTCACAACTACAAGCTGCTAATCCTCACATGAATTTGGTCATCCCAGATTTAACACCTACAACAGAAAACTCAGAGCAAGTAACTAGGGAAGGAAATTTGCCCACCGATGATGGTGAACCGCATCAAAAACCACAGGTATATACCTCTTTTACTTCTATATAATGTTTTGCTATGTACTAAAAATTGTTATGAACTGAACAATCAGTTCAGTCCAGTTCTGTTCTTTCAAGATTTACTTCTAGGTGTTTTTTTCGCCTACTTTGAACTGGTGAATTCCATTGGCTGTTCTGGTAGATTCGTATTGTCGTGTGTTGTTGTTGCTATTGTCATGTACTATTGTTTAAATTTGTTTTGTGAAAATTGAATGAACATGGAATGTGGATCAGTGTTGGATATGTGGGTAATTAACTATCATGTCTAGGGTTTGATATGTGGGCTGGATGAGTGGGCAATTAAATATCATGTCTAGTGTCAATGTGGATTAGTGTATTATGAATTGAACAATCTATGCATTTTGCTAATGTTGAATCTATGGTTATTCTTAACTTAAATGTTGCATGTATCTTATACTATATGCCAAATTCTCATTGCAGGAAGAAGGGCATGATGAAGATGATGATGATTATTCCAACTAGCTAGTTAATGGTCAATATTTGGAATGGATGAATTCCTTTTTGGGTACCTAGCTATATAATTCATGTAAAGGGTTTCTAAAGTATTTAACTAGCTATGTGGATAATTAAACCATTGCATTTTGGATTTCTACCTTTTGTATATACTTTTCTTAAGTATTAATATGAAAGTACTTTTGATTAAATCTTCTACATATATTTATTGTATGTTTTTATATTTAAATTATACAGGTGTGTGCATATAAAAAATAAATAATATAAATATATATAATATATTATATAGTAACACATTTATTGTCTAATGTTACAGTTGTTCATTAGTGAATAAGGTAATGGATGTGACCGAAATGGTAACGAATGTAACATATGTAATGCTCTATCATCTAATGTAAGCATAAAACAAATGTAATGCTATACTAGTTAATGTAACACTTGCATCAACTGTAATGGTAATGTAACGGATGTAATAGGTAACGGATGCTTAACCTATTGTAATGGTTGTGGCCAAAATCATGAAACCATTACAATAGTTTAAACATCCGTTACCTTAGGTCTAGGATAAGGCCACCTATTGTAGCGGTGCAAAAATTCAGAAAAACCATTACATTAGACCTATTGTAATGAATTTTGGCCTTATCGTAATAGTTATACACCGTTACAAAATGTCAAAGAATTTGTAGTGTGGATTGAAAAGTCTACTAGCCTTGGAATTGATTATAAATAATCTATACTACATATATAAAGTTGTATACATGCCATATTTAATGCACTTATTATTAATTCCTAATTCTTTTTTCACCTTTAATATGATTTATACTAAATAGATAAATTTATGTACAAAACCACATTCAATGCCACATTTATTACATAATGTTTATTTTTATGAGAACTTATCATTTTAAATAATAAAATATTTCTATATAACTTAGTGGTAAAGAATCTTTCAAACTTCCTATAGATTACGATTCAAATCTTGACAACTATTTGTTTTGGTAGATAACACACTCTTAGTTTTGAATTGTTGATATATTATGTCATATGTACTATATGCATTGTCAATTACACTATTAAATAACAAGGTAGATCCTTTTATTCACATTTAGTATTAAGGCTTAATTATAATTGGTATATACTATTATATATTATCATCCTTTAATGGCCATTGTTAATTTATTTCATATATTTTATTTAATTGAAATACTTTACTATTTAATCATTGGTATATTATATTTTAGGTACCATTGTGTATAGTCAATTACACTATTATATAATAAAACAAATTGTTTTAGATTCACCTTAATTTTTATTTTTGAAATTTATACATTAAAATGTTATGTACTAGGTGAACATATTAAATTTATGAAAAACATCTCACTATATTATGTTGATTTATTATATGTTAATATAAAATTTTGGCTCAATGGTTGAAGCTTTAACAATTATATTGGAGGTTTAAGGTTCGATTATTCAAATAATCACTTTGGATAACTTTTTTACCACAATCAAAAGACCCCCTACAAAAGACTAAATTCAATTTAAATTTGATATTAAAAGTATGTGAATGATATATAAAAACTTTATTATGCTTATATTACAAATTGCACATGTGTATGAAAAATGATATATGATTTTGATTATTAATTAATTATACATCAATCTATTTTATTATATGTAGTTATAAGGTGACTCATATTTTTTAAAATATTTAAAACGTTTTGTTATAATTAATTTATAAAAAAAATTATAGTTGTTATTAAACATATGAGCTAAGTTGTATTAGAAAAATACACAGAACAATGTAAATTAATGTGTTAACTAATATATGATTTTGATAAGTATACACCAATCCATTTGATTACATTCTGTAATAAGTTGATCCAATTCTTTCAAACAATCAAAACGACTTTACTATATATTTTTAATTTAATGCAATTTTATTAGATATAAGAGTGCATTTAAAATTTTAGATGAATCTCTTTTTATTTATCCTACACTTTCTATAGGATCAAATTCAATTTTTATATGGATATTAAGAGAATTTTAAATGATACAATAAGGCCATATATAATAGACGAAATCATTCATAAAAAAATAGATTTATTATACCCCTATCGTGAATCTTAATGAATTTTTTTGAAAGCGTTACTAGACTAATCCAAATCACTAAAGCTATAATCTTACAACATGCGAATTTATATATCATCAAAATCAAATAAATATTTTTTGATTGATGTCTTGAAATATTTAAAATCCTTTTATTTAAATTTGGAGGATTTGCGAAATAATCAACTATCTTAATTTAAAATAGTTAATTTTGCAACCTTTGATATTTCAAATAACAATAATAACATTTGATATTACACATTAAATTATAAACCTTTGATATTAGATACAAAACACAACATCAAACACAATTGTAGACATTATAGCTAACAAAACATAATATAAAATTTAATTTCTATCTTTTTATTTCTCACTATATACGTCTTTTATTTTTGTATGAACGCATCATAATTTCATCCACTATGAAGCGAAAAATAGAAGACTACCCTCAAATTGCAAGAAAGATTGATCGAATCAAAACACGAATTGAGACGGGGAGAGTGAATTTGAGAACGCAAGACATGAAGGTTTTTGGTGGATGGTAATTAGGTTTGCACAAAAGAACTTTTTTAAAGTTCAAATTTCTATGATTTTTATTAAATTAATTTCTTTCTATGCATTTCAAATATTAAAATATAAAATTTCCCCGTCCAACGGACGGGCTTGACTTGGCTAGTTGAAAGATAAAATCGGCTATAGAATACATGTCGGTTTCATTAGTAAAATTAATTATTTAGTATAGTGTAAAGTCGGCCACGTAGTAATATGTACATATCACCTTGGTGAATAATGTTTTTATTTGAATTATATATAATACTAATAATTACACATATTAGATTATATATCCTAGCTAGATTAAATCGATCACATGCAAAAATATAAATATCACAGTAGCAATTCAATCTTGTATAAAAATATGCATATAATATTGTATATGATGTATCGCGTATGCACAAAGTTAAACTAATGAGCTCATAATTAATTCTCAAAATAGTTTTACTAAAAGGTTAGGGTCGAACTCTAGCAACTATTTAATGATATTAGTATAATTAATTAAAAAAAAATTAACTACATAACGAAATATTAACCGAAAAGAATAACCGAGTATTACATATTCCCCTCCTTAAAATAAAGTTTCGTCCTCGAAACTTATATCAAAGCACTCATAAACATCTTTTCTCGATATGTCTCCTCATTGCGTCTATCTTTGGATCACTGGTCTTTGAGAAACACGCCTTTGCATCCTGATGTCCGAACATGCAAGGAAAAAGAAAGAGAGGGTGGATGGGTTACTCTAATGAAAGGCTAGCAAGTGATTTAAGTAATAATAATAATTGATTTAAGTAGTGAATTTATACCAAACGAGACTAAAAGGAAGTTCGGGCGTGAACACAAGGCAGAAATGGGTTGGGCTCGAATTTTGGGCCAAAGCACCTTCCTCTCACAAATAAAACTCTGATGAGTCTTCAAAAACAAATGGTCATGCCTTGAACTTGTACCAGATCCGGCCCGTTGGCAGTGGAAAGCCCAAGACCGAACCCAACCCTCTTGACTTCTCTTCTTTCCTCTGTTGTAACAAAACGTCGTCGACAACAACAACAAAGCTCAAGACGAGTAGTGATGGTTCACGACGATGGCGGCTCTTCCAACGTGGCGGTTCGGCGATGGCACGCGCGTGTCTAGTAGGCGGAGAGTGATGGATCCGGTGATCGACGAGGGTCCCGTCAGAGCAAGAGATTCGAAAAAAACAGAAGGAAGATAAAAAAAATCAAAGATGGGTTTTTGAAAGCTTGAGCCAAAATATGGAAGAACGAGCTTATCTTTGGGAGTGATTACGAGTTGAAAGGAGAAATCAGGTAGAAGGGAAAGCTTTGTATGCTCCATTTTCCATGGAAAGGGCTCATATAGGCAAAATTTTGTAATAACAAGTGGATGGAATAAAAAAGGCTAGGGCTAAGGCATGGAAGAAAGTTATGGGGGGTTGATGGGACAAGGCGTAGAGGAAAATTCGGGGGAAGGTCTCGAGGAGGGATTCACGGGATACAAAACCTGAGGCAGTAGCCATGGCCAATTCTCAAAGCTTGAAAATATGGCTTGGTGCGGATATAAAATAAAACGAAATGCTTTATACGTAGAAAGAGTAACTGATGCAATTGGCAAAGGAGTTTCATACCTCTTAAAGAGGTCAAGGGTTCGATCCCCCCTAGCCCGTGTTATTTTTATTTTTTTCTACTTTATTATGAGATGGGTCGAATAATTGCGCCGAGTTTAAAGCCCAATAAATAAAGCTTGTGAAGATTATAAGATCCGAGTGGGTTAGGTTGTCCGTTTAATCCATTTGATTAAAATTCGTCTTTATCAAATATTAAACTTTGCTAAATTGTTTACACAATAATTTTATTTACAATTATATATTTATTTATTAAATTTTTTTCTTTTAAAGATGGAATTCGAATTTCAAGTGTAACGAAATAAGAGAACTCCTATCTTAAAAAAAATTCTATGAATAATCTTTTATAAAATGTCGGAGTATTACAGCAATAACCCTTAAGAATAGTTCCGTCTATAAACTAGGAAGAACTAGGATTACTAGGGAGGGCACATCACACACGCTGACACGCACACGTGACACATGTAGCGCACTCTATATGCAGAAAACAGAAACTAGTAGTACTCCCCTAAAAACGTATCACCATATCCTTTGGTGATATTTCATCGTTTATCAAGAAAAATCTGCCTTCCGGAGATACTTAGATAAAAACCTACCACTCATGAGGAATCCGACATCCCTTTTCTTTTAGGGCAACCTATGACTTTTGTCGTCTCTTAGTAGTCAATCATTTGTTTGTCAGATTAGAGCCAAATCCTCACGACTAACTCAAGTTTGAGCAGGATCTTATCACTTTGGGTTAGGAAAGGAATAAGTGTCTTTTACTTTAACTCAGGTTTGGAAAAAAGAAGTAGGTAGTTCGTACCCTACCAAGAAGAAAAGATGATTCGTTTTCTCTAACAAAGGACTACATTCTCGCAAATTGAAGTATCCATATAGAGGTCCTTCTATCTGTAGAGGACTTGGTACCTCTTTGCCTCGAGTTGGAAAAATTCTTAGTTGACTCGAAATGGCCGATAAGTCTCGTCGATTTAAATGTAATGTAGCTATACATTACTCCTTGGCTCTTTTTGGAAAAGTTGTCTCGATAGTCGGGAAATAACACTTTCACCTCTATGAATTTGAGGGGAGTCATCCCGTTCGTAGAACGCCGTGTGTGGTTTACCGCTAAACCTATCATTCATATATTGAGGTCTTGATTAGTTGAGCGGTTGTGCAACCCGGCTCAGGCCTAACATATGGGAATCATGTGTTATCTTTACTAGATATCACAAGGTTGAATTGCTTAAAAAATAAGCATCTTATTTGACATGAGCATTAAAGGGTCATGAAAATGCAAGTAGGAACATGACTATTATGTTCTATATTTCAAGAACAAGTCATTGCAGTTGAAATCTCTTAAGACGAATCTTAATTTTGAATCCAAGATGGAATTAACGTTTGAATATGTGGGTGCCATATCTTGAAAAGGAGGATTCTAGTTTCGAACTTCCAACGAAGTTACTAATGGAATAAGTGATGGTTATATTATAGGAGAAGGCACAACCATTTTCAAGATATCTTACCCTAGCATTTTAACAAGTGACGAGTGTTTCACGAATATTTTCATAGCAACCCTTGTTACTCTTATAAGAAGGATAGTTTATCATAATTTAGGTTTAATCTGAAGGACTGAGTGGTTTTGTTTCACCAGTGTGATCAGCATCGGGGAAGCTACCTCCAACTTAATCCCTTAATAAATAGATTCACATGAATAAGACCTGAAATTACATCTCAACCATGTGATCAACATGGGCGATAGAAGTCCATTCTTATTCACCACCATAAATCTATATCGAAAAAATTTGATTCGTAAACCTTATGACTTTATTTTGGCATAAGAATTTGGTGTGAAGTTCTTAACAATGACGAACAGGTTGTAGAGTTAAGTCATGCATTGGCTTGAAACGTTCTCCTATATTAAGGCCATGCTAGCACATGATTTTTAGTTTGACACGCAAAGTTATAATATGATAATCCATAATCATAGTTTAGAATCTTAGATTACGACATTCTTACAAGGAAGAATGGTCAGAGATATGATTCAGGTTTTCCAACTACTGTTGGGATACAAAAGTGATTTGAGAGCAACTAGTCTAAGTTTCAGGTAAAACGCTTGGATAAAACAAAAGAACTATCTATTCTTCTAGAGTGTCAATTGCGACAGGCTTATCAATGCGGTACATCTCATAAAGTTTTTGACCTTGACTTTGAGATGTTGTTGGTCCTTTGCCCTTATTCTGAGATGTAGACCGAATGAAAGTTGTACCTAGAACTCTATTAGAGGCTTGGTTGTTTAGAGAAGTTAGGACTGGCCTAAGCTGACTTAAAAATTCTTGTTCAGTCGGCAGTTGGAACGAACATGTCCTTCCTTTCCACAAGTAAAACTTGTCTTCTTAGGTTTTGTGCAATGTCGGTTAACATGCCCTCGCTCACCCCAGGTGTAGCAAGTTATCAGACCTTTTTGGTGATCAGACCCTTTAGAAGCATTGGTCATGTTTGACTCGGATTTGCCCTTCTTTGACCATCTTGACTTCTGTGGGGACATTGGCCTCTTAAATCCACCTTGGATTTGGTGATGAGATCTTCCTCCAACATTCTTTTTCTGCTCGGATTCGTTCATAGTGTACTCGATCCTATAAGTAACATCGACATACTCTTCTAATGTCACAAAATGGCGGTTCACCATCCACAGTTTGATAGTATCACTCATCCACTTATGGAAGCGACATATTTTTTTGCTCTTCGATGGAGATTTCAAGCCCTGCATATTGAAGTAAGTGATTGAACTTATTTGCTTGCTCTAAGACACTTAGCCCTTCCACTTTAGGAGTGTACACCTCCTCCATCTTCTTGTCCTTCATGGCGGGTGATAAGAAACGGTTCGTCATCTTTTCCTTGAACACTTCCCAATTCAGTTCAAGGTGTTCTGCCAACTTCGAACTTTCCCACCATTCACTGGCTTCTTCCTTAAGCTTCAGGGCGGCTAGACGCACTTTGTCAGCTTTAGAATAGTGCACATTTCTCAACAATCTCTCAACATGGGAAAACCAATAGTAGATGCTAGCGGGTTCTCCAGTGCCATCATAAGTATCTGGTTTCATTGCATTGAATGTTTTTAATATATGCGCTAGCAAAGCTTGACCCATATTTTTTTCCATGCATAGTATTGATCCTTCTATCCTCAAAACGATTTGTTTCAACTATATTTGGTTGATGAGGTATGACCTCGTGCACAACATCGCACATCAATTGTTGAATCATTCTCCTAAAAGTGGCAATGATGGTATTATTGGGAGCCATAAGTTGTTCTGGAGTAGGCACATGGTTGTCTCTTTGCTGGTCTCCAGTCCTAGATTCTACCTCATCAATTGTACCCCTAGTCGGGGCATTATTCTAATTAATCCTGTAGCTATTCCCTCGATTGGTAACCATATGAAAAGTCGGATATCCAATTTTCCCCAATTAGTCAATATTTGTATAAGGCAAGATGGGAACATGTGGGAAAGGAAGTCAATATCCTATTGACATGCGAATAAGGTTCATGCAACAATTTTAAATTTCTAGTGAGACGAGATGGTACCACAAAGTATGAGGGATAGAAATAACCTTACAATCGGTCTGACTATTCTAGGGTTTTCGAAAGCGATAGTCTAGTTAGGTGGACTAATTAGAATCACACACTTATCAATGGTTCGGTATACAACAAGCATATCCCGAGGTAGGTAGGATTATTAAATCCGGTGTTTGGTTTTATTTTGTCCACGATGATAGGATATCTTACCTAAATTTTATGTACTGAGCAAGCAAGTTAACTTTTTACTTGCATGTTCTTTGAGAGAGTTTATCCATCAATTGTTAAGGTTCTCGACCATCCATTCACTTCGATATTATAATTGTCTCCTCACACGCCCCTCGATAAATCCTTTTTGAGATCGAGGTTAGGTGGGGAGATGTTAGACCCTTGCTTGGCTAACCTTTCCTCGGTATCCCTTTTCAGAATCTTCTCTCTTCTAGTTAGTCACCGACTCGGCAAGGTTTGGCTCCATTGAAGGGTAAGCAACACCCTTAGTCGACATTCCTTCCTCTAATTTCGATGGAGCACATGCTTGATTTATCGTTAAACCGTTTTCTGTAAATGGATAACGAATAGGCATTGATATAGAATCTCCGTAATTCTACTCTGAAGAAGGAGGTTCTTGAAGGAAGTACTTGGAATATAAAACAAAGCTTTTCAAGTTTAAAACATTTATATTCTTATAAGTAATTTGAGAATTTATCGTTCTTATAAAGACTCCATTTATTAGCAACATGAAGAAAAAAAATTCTAAGGCAAAACCTTTAAGGTCGAAAGTTCTTTTTTAGTAGATATGTTCAAATTTTAAATCTCACGAGGAGAGTTTAAATTTGCTACAATATAGGAGTACAACTCTTGACTCGAGCTTACAGAAGGATAAGCTCATCTTTTTTTGGATAATAAATTAGGTCTTATAGAAACTTAGGTTAAAAGCTTGGTTTTCAAAACCCTCAAATAAGATAGGGTTTAGAAAAAGAAATATTTCAGCTTTGAGAAAAATATCATCTTAGAAATTCGAACTTATAAAGTTCTCTTATATGGGTTTCGACTAGGAACTTTTAAGAGAAAAATAGTTAACTTAGAAATTTATTTAAAAATAACTGTTACTTGGGTTTGAAGTTTTCTAAGAAGAACTTTTTGAATTGAATTTTTTTGTAGGAAATACAATGGAAAAGGGCTTACACTATCTAGGAAAATCGTTAAAGACACGATTTAAAAACTTTCGGCTCTGTTACCATAATTGTAACACCCCTATTTTTACCCTGAGGGATATTACCGCCATTCATCCCAAATTAATCTATCTAGAATCACCTAAGGCTTTAAAACACTTAATTAAAGGAAAATGAATTTAAAATGGAAGTTTTATCCATTAAAAGGAATTGTAGTTCATTACAGTGGTGTTTCGTTTACATAAGATATAGCAGCGGAAAATATGCTCATACAATAAAAGAGTTATTAGAAGGTCTTATTAGCTGGGTATTTGAAAGCTTGAGCCAAAATATGGAAGAACGAGCTTATCTTTGGGAGTGATTTCGAGTTGAAAGGAGAAATTAGGTAGAAGGGAAAGCTTTATGTGCTCCCCTTTCCGAGGCAAAATTTTGAAATAACAAGTGGAGGGAGTCAAAAAGGCTAGGGGTAAGGCATGGAAGAGAGTTATGGGGGGTTGATGGGACAAGGCGTGGAGGAAAATCCGGGGGAAGGTCTCGAGGAGGGATTCGCGGAATGCAGAACTTGAGGCAGCAGCCATGGCCAATTTCAAAGCTTGAATATGGCTTGGTATGGAGGTATGGATATAAAATGAAAAGAAATGCTTTATATGTAGAAAGAGTGATAACTAACAAGCATATTAGAATATGTCAACTACAAACTCTAGTAGGTAACAACTAACAAGCAAATATTGCATGACAAGAGGAAAATCAGAAGCTCAAAATCACAGCTAGTAAAACCCTTAGGACTATAAGTCTAGAGCACTAAAACACGTATCCACATAATAACACAATGTACAACCTCTAGCATAATACTGACAACTCAAATTCTCATTGGAATGAAACAACACCTGCTTGCAAATTCTTTTCACGGAGCAAGCCAGATTCTATGCGCAATTGTGCATTAGCTAACTAAAAATCCCCTTCGGCAAACACACAATTGGTTCCCTCCCTTTGTTCTAAGAAATACCATCTCTACCATTATCAGTTAATTAATGACAAAATTCTAACACACTCAATCAATCGAAGGGAGTGAAATTTTAGGGCATAGATTTTACCTTTGATATTTTTTCCTCCTTTTGTTTTAGAGGCATTTTGAAGCTTGAATTTGATGAATGAAGGGAGTGAAATTTGATGATGGAAGAATAATCGATCGAAGGGAGTGAGATTTAATGATGAAATGAATGTTAGTCGATCGCTCGGTCGAGAGAGGGAGAGACGAGTGAGATTCTGAGAGAGGGAGTTGACGATCGCTCGATTGAAAGCAAAGATGTCGGTATTTTGCTACATTTAGGTCAAGGGTAACTATTTTAACATATTTACAAATATGTCACCGTGAAGTTTTTTTACTATTTTTTTTTAAATCTCAATTTTAAATCTGGACCGTGCATATATTTAATCTAAAGGATAAAATTGTTTCACGTGTTTTATTTTAATAAGTAGTTTTGCAAGAACCAAACTCTTGTTATAAATAATAAGTAAATCTTAGATTCATTTCTATCTCATTCCTTCTTGATTAGTTACACATTTTATTCATTAATTATATATTCAATCCTCATAGTTAGAGCTGTCAAAAGCTGACCGAACTCGCCAACCCGACCCGAACCGCCCGATAATTTTACGGTTAAGACTCGAAAATTTGAACCCGAAACCATGAAATCAACCAAACCCGATAGAACCCGAAACCCATTGGGTTGAAACCCGAAACCCGTTGGGTTGAAACCCGAAACCCGTTGGGTTGACCGATTTAGTATACTTATAGAGTTTTTAAAATTTATTTTGAAAATTATAATATATTTTATTATTAAAATAAATAAAAATAATATATTATAATTAAAAATTATTATTTGATTAAAATCGGATTTTAATAATATGAAAAAAAAGATATTTTAGACCCGTTGGTCAACCCGACCCGACCGAAAACCCGCTACAACCCGACCCGATTGACCCGTGACCCATAACGAAACCGAACCCGATTTAACCCGAACCCGAAATGACCGAACCCGAACCCGCCCGACCCGACCCGATTGACAGGTCTACTCATAATATAATGGAAAAAAATTATGTAAACTATAATTAAACTTTCTTTGACCTTATATGTATAGATTTTTAATTTAAATATATATGTACAAATTTAAAAATTGCTAATTTAATTAATTTATTTTAATTTAAAAATTAAATTATTTTATTTTTAACATAAATAATTTATATTTGACCAAATTCGTTCAAGGGTACTTTTTTTATTAGGTAAGGATTAGGAGACTCTCCCTTACGGAGGGCGTCCTAGAGCATCTTGACGGATGAGAACGGAAAGTTTTGGATGATTCAGAATAGCATCAGTAGGGAGACGGTGGCCCAATTTGGCTATTTTATCAGCCACAACGTTACAACCCCTATTGACGTGTAAAATGCGTACAGATTGGAACTGTTTCAAAGATACCAAGATATCTGAAACAATCATTTCAATTTCCCAAGGGCAATTAGGGTAACCTTGGGTTGCCTTTATAACCTGAATATTGTCCCCCTCTATTTCAACATTCTTATATTTTTGTTGTGCTTCTCGAACACTGTCTCTTAAAGCCAGACACTCTGCTTTTAAAGATGAGATTTTACCATAATGTTGAACACTAATTCCAATTACCTTTCCATTATGGTCTCGCATTACAATCCCTCCAGTAGCTTGTCCATTTGTTAGTCGAGATCCGTCAAAATTGATCTTTATTATATTCCTATTTGGCTTATTCCATGTTTGTTTCTCCAGTGATCTTCTTCTTTTCTTGTATTCTGGTCCTTTCATTTTTTCTTCATCTTTATTCCAGTTTTTCGCTTTTTGCCAACTTTCTATTTGTGTTCGAATGTAGGTGGGTAAATCCTGGATAAAATCGTTTGGTTCTTTCTAGAAAACTAGCTTGTTTTGTTGGTGCCAAATGCACCACCAGATCATTGCAAACTTGGCAAATTCCTTATAGCCTAAGTTTGGAAACAAATCAGCTAAAACCATTTGTTGTGTTTTGTTAGTCGTATCATATTGTCTTAGAACTTGATTTAACGATGCGTTGATACACCATGCGATCCTAATAGTGTGTGGGCATTCTACAAGAAGGTGAATGGCATCTTCATTAGTGCAATGGCACATGAGGCATCCTGATGGGGTCATGACATGTTTTTTACTTAGTCTTGCCTTCGTTGGTAGCCCATTTGATTGAACTTTCCATAGGAAATTTTTCACTTTGGGGAATGTATCTAATTTCCATATCCAACTATTATAGTTTCAATTTTCTACCAAGGTTTTGGTTATTAGTTCCATTGCTAAAGCTGTTGAAAACCATCCATTTTTACTAGGTGCCCAGTATAGTCTATCTTTGATGTCATTTACCGGGATCGGGGTTGATGAGATTTGCTCTATTATATTGTTCGGAAGCACCTGTCTTAGTTGTTCTAGGTTCCATGTTCGAACTCCATTGATAATCCCTTTCACTTTTAGGCTTTCATCTATATCATTAGGATGAAGTGCGTAGTTTTTTAATGGTTCTTCCTTAAGCCAATTATCGGTCCAAAATTTAATAGTTTCCCCATCTCCTACTTGCCAAACTAGCCCTCTGAAAAATTCCGTACGCAGATTCATAAGTCGTTTCCATTGACATGACGTGTTATGTTTTACTTTGTAGGAGAACAAGTTATCATTTTTGATATATTTTTCCATAACACCTTTGACCCAAGTATTTTCTGGTTCTGCAAGTAATTTCCATTGTAATTTCATTTGAAGTGCTATGTTCATATGTTCCGTTTTCCTAATTCCTAATCCCCTCAAGGATTTTGGTTTACATATTCTATCCCATCTAACCAAAGGTTTGTAATTGTTATCTTTGTTCCAGAAAAAATATATGTTTGTTCTGTCTATTTCCTTATGGGCATTTTTTGGTAACATGAAACTTTGCATTATGTAGTTTGGTTTAGTTGCTAAGTTTGCTCTGATTAAGGTAGATCTACCTTCTTGAGAGAGCGAACTAGCCTTCCATTTCGTTAATTGGCTTTTGCTTCTTCCTATCGTATCCTTAAAGGTTTCTTTGTTTAATTTACCATTAATGATGGGGCATCCTAGATATTTTTGCAAATCCTGCGTTGCGCTTATACAAAGTGCATGTTGTATTTGTTGTTTTTGGTGATTGTTCATATTTTTGCTTGCTTGGAACTCAGATTTGTGGTAATTTACTTTTTGACCAGAGATTGCACAAAATTCTTCAATTATTTGCTTAACCTTTACACAAGAGGATTGGGATGCTTTGCTGAAGATAATAATATCATCCGTAAAAGCTAAGAACGGAATTCTAGATCCACCTCTACAAATAGGGAATCCAATCGATTTTTTGTCTAAAATACACTCCTTTTGAAGTTTTCTCGCTAGCAGTTCCGTAGCAATTACAAAAAGAAAGGGAGATAGAGGATCTCCTTGTCTGAGTTCTCGTTCCGAGAAAAACGGTTCCGTCGGGCCATCGTTTACAAGAACCAGAAAGGATATTGTACATACACACTCTTGAATCCAGTCTATGAATTCTCTCTTGAAACTGAATTTGTCTAGGACCATAAGGAGGAAACTCCAATCCACTCTATCATAAGCTTTCTCCATATCTAATTTAATGGCTACCCAACCTTCTTTTGCTTTGCTACCCCGAAAAGAGTGAAAGATTTCATGGGCTATAAGAATATTGTCCTGAATAGCACGTTGATTTACAAAAGCTCCTTGTAAAGGATGGATTATTTTAGTCATTAACTTTTTTAGTCTCTCTGTTAGGATTTTTGAGATTATTTTGTAAATTGTTGAGCATAAACTTATCGGTCTATAATGATTGGTTGAATTTGGGTTTTCTATTTTTGGGATTAGCGAGATGAAAGTATGATTAATTTGTTTTAACATTTTTCCTGAGTGAAAGAAACTCTTAACGGCTTTTATGACTGTTGGTCCCACAATATCCCAGTATCTTTTATAAAACTCTGTTGTAATGCCATCAGGCCCAAGAGATTTGCCAGACCCTATATTCAATACAGCTTGTTTTATTTCTTCGTTTATTACTGGTTTTGTTAGCATTTCATTATCTTCATTCGATATTTTTTCTGTAATTAGCTCCAGATAATATTGAGTAATTACTTGGTTAGTCGGCTCTTTAGCATACCATTTTTTGAAATCATTTCTAATTTCGTCTCTTATATTTTCCATTCCAACTATCTGTGTGCCTTCCACTGTTCTTATTTCTCTTATTACCTTCCGGTTCCTCTTTCCGCTTGCAATTTTGTGGAAGTATCTTGTATTAGCATCACTAAGTTTTATATGCTTCGTTTTCGCTCTTTGTTTCCAATATGTTTTATGAAAATTTAATATGTTTTCTTTCTTCTTGATTAATCGACATTGTTTCTAAATCAGACCAGGTTGTGGCGCTACAATAATGTTTGTTTGGATTTCAACTAGAGATTGCTCAATCTCTCTTAATTGTTCAAAGGTGTTTCCTAGAGTTCTCTTATTCCATAATTTAGCGTTCTTTTTAAACAACTATGTTTTCTTAACTAATTTATACATATTCGACCCCTGCACATCCAATCTCCATGCTTGATTTACGACATTTTTGAAGTCTTTTCTAAGCATCCACATTTTCTCTAACTTAAACAGTAGTGCTTTCGTAATGGTTTCATTATTTAGGTCTATTGATATTTTGCAATGATCAGACGTTGTAAAAGCATGGTTCATCGTTTCAATTTGGGGAAACCATTGGAGAATACAATGGCTTACCAAGGTTCGATCCAGTTTCTCATATATATTATCTACTTTCCGTCTTATTTTTTCTCCATGTAAATTGGTTTCCTGCACAAGGAATATCTACAAGATCACACTCATTTTTGAAATTTATTAATCTTTGGAATCTACTCATATCTGGATAACTACCTCCTTTTTTCTCACTTGGGTCTTGTATTTCATTCAGATCACCAACTAGAATACTTGGCTGGTTAATGTTAAGCAGAGTCGTTTTTAAGCTTTCCCAGAACATGTCCTTGTCACTCGGATTAGGAGGTGCATAGACAAAACATATTGCAATATTGTATTTTGTTACTAAATGAGCATATTTTAGAATAATAAATCTAGGTTCTTGGATTAGAAGTGTAATTTGCTCATTTAAAAGTTGGTATTCTTTCCACATTACACCTATTCCACCTGCCCTACTCGAGGCTGGTGACCATATTAAATTATCAAAGCATGATCTTCTCCAATTTTGATCACTTGGCGTTTTGTCTGTTTTGGTTTCTACTATAGCCATGATTTGAATTTTCTCTATTTTACAGAATGAATCAACTTTTGGCCAAAAAGATTTTTGCCCCATCCCTCCACAATTCCATAAGCCTGTCTTCATTGATAACTATTTTATATTGGGTTTTGTTTGTGACTCCATAAAGTCTTTCTTTAATTTAGATTCTTAGTTTCATTATATTTTTCACCTGTTCAGTAACCAAATAGGACTCGGAACATGAACATTTCCCAGAAATTCAGTAGTGATGATAATTCATTTCTAGTTTTCTTTTGTCTTGCAAACAAAGTTCAATTGTACAAATAACCAGCAATAAAATAGTATAGTAGCTGAGTTGTACATTCCCCACCACACCAATAATTCTAATACCCGAACACATGGCCAATTTCTTATACCCCTTCTGTTTTTGTCTTGTTTTTTCATCATTCTTACATGTTTGTATTAATTTCCAAATAGTACACTTGATTTTCAGTTTGCCTTTCGGGTTTGATGGTTGTGCCTCTTCCAGCCTTCTTGCACTTTGTGCAACTTGCCAAAGTAGTTCTTGCTTCCCTTGTTCTCCTTTCAGTTGGTGAAGCATCTGCATTCTTTTACCACTGCGTCTTCCATTTTGCTTCTTGTTACATGTTTCTAACCTGCACCAGTAAACCAGATCAGTAGTACATGCATTTTTCAAAATCCTCATTTTCACAAATAAGGAAATCAAATAGCATAACCATCCATATATAAATATACCACATTTATTTTTCAAGAGAGAATTCTTGCTCATTTTAATGTTATTGTACCGATCACTTCTATTTATTCCACCTCCATGTTTACCATTATTCATTCTATGTTGATACTTGGCCCAAACAATCCAATCAGTGTTCAGTTTTACAGATATTTTAATCTAGATTCTTATCTTTTGCATTTCTAACTTCATAAAATTCCACCCCCTTTTCATCCTCATGTAATCAACATGAATAAGGAAATAAACCGCCTTTTCATACTGCCTAAAACTACTACATTGATCATTAGAAACCATGCTTACAACTGGTGAAATCATGATTCCACCTGCTCCCCGGCAACGGCGCCAAATTTGACGAGCACTTTTACGTCGTTATAAAAGCACTATCAAAGTAAATTCCTAACTTCCTAACCTTAGTAAAATGGAAGTAAGGGTCGAACCCACAAAGACTCGGAATATTTGTATTTAAGTAATATTACTAAATTAACGGGGGATTTTGTGTTTGTAAACTAAAATCTAAACTAGTAAAACTAACTAAAACAAAGCAAGTAAATGTGATTTAAGATTCAAATATGGAGAAAAGCGTCCAACCAGTTTCTTATCCGTTGCATACATGAGATTTGATCCTTGATTATCCTTATTTCAATTTCCCTTGACTAATCTATTGTGAATTTATGAATTCAAGCTTAATGTGGTTGTTAATATACACCGTCTTTAACAACCTTTGAACCAATTAACCTAGAAAACCTTCTATGTCAGATTGATCATGCAATTAAGTTCAAAGCATTCAATAGAAACAATAATCATGAATTCCACCGTCTATTCATGAAGTCTTGCGATTAAATTCTCCGCCTTTGATTAACCTTATTCCACCGTCTATAAGTTTAATTAAAGGATTCATCCATGAATAATCAAATTCCACCGTCTATTTAATTATTCTAGTTATAATTCAACCTAGAAGTAGAATAGGTGGCCAATCTATTGTAATCCTAAGTGAATTTGATCGATTAAGCACGAAGAGATTCAATCTAGTCAAGGCAAACTAAAATAATTCAAACCTCACAAACAATCATGCATACAACTTCAACTAACTAGTTGGACATGAGAAAATTAGCTAGACATTGTCATTGAAGAAAAATAAAACTTACAAGAGTCAAATTGATCTTCAATTGCAAAACTAGGGTTTTGTCTCCCACAAATCTCCAAATTCTTCAAACTTAGAACACAAGCAATAGGTAACATATCATCATCCAAAGAAACCCTAGGAAAAGTTTTTATATGATATCAAAAACATCCAAAAATACTAATAAAGTCGGCTCAAAAGATAACACGAAGGCCCGAGTCAGCGTCGTACAAACGCGCCGGAGCGCGGTTTGGTGCCGCCCAGAGCGCGGTCACACTTGTACGACGTAAAAGTGCTTTTAACCTACAATCAGCATTACAAAAGGGAGCAGGTGGCAGAATCATCATTCCTAGACAATCAGCACATTCAATCCTATCATACATACTTTTTCTCCATCTATTTTGCTTACTACAAACATAGCATCGTCTACCCAAAAGGAAATAACTTGAATTTGCACAACAAATTAAGCCTTTGTAAGGCAACAACACCCAAAACATAGCATTAAGGACTATCATAGGAACTATTTCTTTATCTTTAGGGTGCCATGGCGACGCATTGGTCTGAGGTTGCTGAGTCGATACCCCCTGGGCTTCCTTTGCGCTTTCTTTTGCTAGACTCAGAATTAGAGGTATGTTCTTTCAGCATTTCGAAATTTTCCATCCTCAAAACCACTGTCGTGGTATTAGAGAGGGAATGAAAAGATTCCAGAGGTTGAGAGTCCTCAATCTGTGCAGCTTCTTCCAATTCATCCTCATAAGCTTCAATCTCCTCTTGAGAGAAATCACCTTCATAGTTTCATCCTCTTCCATCATAAGAAAAAAAAAAGTTCAAGGGTACTTACTTATACTAGTGTAAAATTCTATAAAACGAGCAATCAAGCCATGTTTCATCTCAGATTTTGTGACGGTATTTTTTGAGTATGGGCCGTTTCTTGGTTGGCCCAATAAAAGTGCACCAGCAATTCATCTGATGGACTTGGCCCAAAAGCTTAATACAAGGGCACTGGAACTTTACAGTGGACACTGTCTTGCTCGTGCTTTAGCTATCTACAAATCCACCGATTACGCTAGTAGACTTCTCCGACAAAGCTTCCCGCTCTCTTGCTCGGAGGAGTAAACGCAATCCACACCATGCTCAGCGTCGAAGAATCCTCCATCCTCTTCTCTCTGCTCAGCGCAGACCAACGCCCCTTGGAAGAAATCATGACAGATCTCGACTCCAAATTCCCTTCCTCCTCCCTCCGTTTCAGAGTCTGCGTTGCCCTATCCTTTCTCCTCGAGGTGCCTGATTTTCATTTTTTTTATGAATCTGGTGTTCTGAATGCTCCAGCATTCTTTGATTTTTGTGGCGCCCTTGGTTGAATTCCGGTAACTCTAGGGTTTTGAAGATCGATTCTTGAATTTGATTGAAATGCGATCGCTGGTTGCTGTTTCTAGGGTTTTGGTTCTTTGGCGGAGGATCGGTCTTTTGGTTTAGTGGTACTTCTGAATGGTGTCTTATAACATAGAATGATATGGATTGACTATTTTCTGTTAATTTTTGACGTTCAATAGCACGAGAGTTGGAATTTTCAGATTCGAATCTTTATCTAGATTTTTTCATGCTTCTTTATATACAGGGATTCTGAGAATTTAGATAGGTTTGTGCTCTTACCTTGTCTTTACTGAACTGAATTTTTTACATTTTGCATATAAAACTAGTGTCTTAGTTTCATGAATTCGCCTACCATGAAGGTCCATATTTGTATTAACATTTGTTCAAATTTTACATATATGATGACTAGTTTGATGTTTCTATATTGAGCCAATGCAACACAAATCTTAACACTTGGTCGTACTATTTATATGTGGATTGTTATGAATTAGCTCCAATATCTATATGTTTCTCTCATTCAATAGCAAGAGCCAAGATTTTTGCTATTAGAATCCTCTTATATATATATATATATATATATATATGTGAGAATATGAGATTTGTACATGTTTTTGATGATTGTATGTGTACATATAAATTAGTTGTAAAATAAGCTAGGTTTTTGCTGCTCTCTTGCATTTACATAGTTTTATATTCGTATCTTGTAATAATGAAACGATTATCTTAGTGTGATGGATATGATGATTTTTTTTTTCAGGATAAACCATTGCTTAACTCGACCCAACGATTGGTTGCATTCTGTTTACTCCATCAAGCTTATTCTTCTCAGCAACCTTCTGCTAACCCATTTATTTCTCATTTTGTTAATGTAAGTCAAATTTGAGTTTTGTGAAATTTGTACTTTGGAAAAAATTTATTTCATTGCATCATTATATATCATTTCCATGTTGGTAGTCCTTATAACTTTAGACTTTGACATATTGTCAAGATTCCCTTCAATTGTCTTTGAATGCAATAAATTTAGTTAGAAAAATGAAGATTAATAGTGTATAAATTTCTGGGATGAAAGGACTTACATATGGAAAACATTGCCTTTGTTTTAATTCTCGTCAAATCTAAATAGCTACTAGGGGGGCAAGGGGGTTGTTTTTTTGAACATCATCATTGACCCAATGAGGCTCCGCTACAGCGGAATATGGGGGTCAAGATGGGGGTACCCCTGCCCAAGGGAAAGGGGGTACGCCCGATAGACCCAAGAAAAACCGAAATTCAGCTATGTGACAATAATAACTGAATATGCACCAAAATTGATATAGGGACTAAATCCATCTCAAAGGTTGTGTATAAAAGCCAATGAGCATGAAGATGCGCCCCATTGTTTTTGTGAACAATAATCAAAAAGAAAAAGGAAGGCAATTTATTTGGAAACCTTTTGTTGTAGTGAATGATTTCTTGCCCGAGTAATTTATAATGTTGATTTGTTGTATCTTGTTGTAACCCAATGTCCGTTTCATAACCTATTTGCAATTTTTTGTTTCCATCTAAAAGAACAATGAACAAACCTGGACATTGAAGTATTGTGTATAGTCTTCACACAAATTTATGTATGATTTACTTGACTTTTTCCCCCTTGAATGTTGGAAACTGTGCTGCTATTGCAAGAAAAGCAAATAAAAAAATAAAATAATACCTACTTTGATGCTCGTTATTTAGTCATATCTTTAGATAGCTTTTGTTCCTCTTCTAATAAAATTATATACTTGACACAATTTTATCATAGGTTGCCTGTGATGAAGCAGCTCAGAAGTATGAAAGGGCTCTAGTTCTCCAACTGCTGGGAGCATCAAGTATTGGCAGTGGTAAAGAGGTATTTTATTGTGCATTAGATGCTTTTATTGGCTATTTGTTTTGCCAAGTTAGTTTTAGAAAGCTTTCACAGTATCTCAATAAAAGCAAGGTTTTCCTTCTCTGCTTCATTTTCTTTCATTTCTCATAAACTTGACTTCAAGGTTTAATAGAGGAAAACAACTTCATTATCCCTGTGTGCAAAATTTTAAGCAGTTAATTGCACAATTTGATTTCGCTTTGATCATGACACAGCTCATCATTTATATTTTTCTTCTTATTGGACTTGAATTAATTACAGCAAGTTTGTTGCAGGTTCTTAAGCAGTCTGTTGCTGATTATATTAAAGGATTTAGTTCCTCATTGCATGTAAGTTTGAGATGATTTTTTTCTGTGAAAATGTAAAATAATGGGACATTGCATCTGTAGTGAAAGAAATGGAGTTTTACCGCTTTCTAGTTGTATATGAATCATTGGATAATTCTGCTATGATTGTACCAATTTTCAGGTTTTCCCCTCTCTGGAACAATTGCATGAGCAGTACGGTGATAAGGCTGGTACAGTTCCATATAGCTGCTTATTTAGAGACTCTGCTGTCAAAAATGTGATACCTGACCCAGATGTACCACCTCAATGTGATGCAAACTCGATAGAGTATAGTTCTATCAGCAAATTTTCTTACCATCTCCTACTTTTTGTTGATGCTGTATGTTTTCTGATATATGTTTGTGTACATTTTCTATAAGGTTTGACCTTCAGCCAGGATCCAGCCCTAAGATTGGGTATGGTGATAGAGATGAAACAGTATCAGGGCTATTACAAAATCTTTCTCTTGAAGGGATTGGACCACAGTGGATTAGGCCTTTTCCACCAAGGCTTCCTATTCAAGAAGGGGAGGTTAGACCATTAGACAATTGGATTTTACTAAATATTTACCACTTATCTTTTTGCTAGACTCAGAATCTAGCCACTTGCAGCTGGTTTGGCTCAACCCTGGCAGTAATCACGAGCTTTTATGGGATTATGGTATGTGCGCTGATACAAGTAGAGGGGCTGCTGTGAGAGATCTTATTGCAAAAGCTTTAAAGGGACCACTTGCTTCTACTCAGCAAGAGGTGATTGCATACCCTCTATAGTGTGTAAATATTAATTAGAACACTACTCGTAAGTTGTAAGGATGTTCATGAATTTGAGGGTCTCTTTTTTTCTTTTACATATGTTTAGGGGCTCTCATTTTACTAACATATAATAAGTTGTAATGCTGTTTATTAATTATTTAATCTTGTGGTTGAAAATGATTGGCTTTTTGTTCGGTTTTGTTTTAAAGCATTTCTAGATAGGTGTCATGGTTGATTTCAATTAGTCATATCTATGGATTACTTAAAGAGATGCCTCAATAGGCAGTCTTAAATAACTTCTCTATTTGAGCAAATAGATACTTTTTGCTTGTTTTGTAATTTCTTCAATCTTGTTTGCTGTTCTTGACCTTTAGCAACTATTGGTGGAGCTGGCAAATGATCCTAAGTTGGTGTATCATTGTGGATTGACCCCGCGAAAGTTGCCGGTGAGCAATTTTAGGTTTCATTTGTACTTTGAATTCTAATACTGATTGTAAAAGGTTTTCTGATTCTTGTGTCACAGGAGCTTGTAGAGAACAATCCTCTAATTGCAGTTGAAGTTCTAATCAAATTGATAAACTCTCCTGAAATTCAAGAGTATGTTTTCAATTCTTTTAACTTGTTTGTCTCTAATAAAATGAAACTAATGTGCATTATAATGTTCTTTTTCACTTTTTTTTTTGATGCAGTTATTATTCAGTCCTTGTTAACATGGATATGAGTTTGCATTCTATGGAAGTTGTAAACAGGCTTACGACAGCAGTTGACCTTCCAACTGATTTTGTGCATTTGTACATCACGAACTGCATATCATCCTGTGAAAGTATCAAGGTTCCTTCCTTCACCTTCCACTTAGTTTCAACATGTTATTCTTGTGGTAACTGGGATATTTAGGATCGTTTACTTGATGATTAATACATGGAAGCATCTAGTCAATGCTTCATATTGGAATTTGTTATTATCAGTAGGGTGATTTTCCAATGCTGAAGTTCAGTATAAATTGATTTCTCCTTGACATGCTTAGGAAATGTTGCTGCCTGAATGCTTGATTGATGCTTAATACTCAATAAGGCTTTTGCTGTGAATTAGCTTACATTCAAACTTGCAAAATATTGTTGTGATTAAAGAAATTATATAGTGACCTGTGGTAATTATTTTGTGGTCCTCTTGTCATCGTGTTCTGAATTTTCAGGAGCTCTAGAGCTACATTGAGCTACTGTTCTGTGTTTAAACTTTAAAGAAGAATGGCGATAGATAGTTTATTAGAAGACTTTTTTTGGCTGGGTGCCTTGTGCAAGACTTGCAAAATATTGTATATTAGATTTTCTGATATTGTTTCTGTTTAGATTTTCGAAGTTTTTGTAGTGGGTCATCTGTTTTTAGTTTGATTTCTTGCCTTTTGGTGGTTGTAAGTCGTAATAATTTATTAATACCTCCATGAAGGTTTGCACAGATTTCAATTTGATTGAAACTTTTAACCATTCTTTTCTTCTTTTAATTGTCAGCAATCTATAATTTTTAACTGTCAGTAACTTTTCACTAATTTTTGAGCAAATGCTTATCCTGAACAGGACAAATATATGCAGAACAGGCTAGTGAGACTTGTGTGTGTTTTTCTACAAAGCTTGATAAGAAACAAGATCATCAATGGTTAGTCTGCTTCTCTATGCCAGTACCCACATAATTCTTACGTGCTAGCTTTTTCTAGAAAAGCTTGATAAGAACAGGCATGTACTGATTGGTCAAGGAGGGTCATATAGTTGCATTCATGACAATTAGAATAGAATGTCAAGTTTCAAATTGTTTCTTAGCATAAACTCTTACTTGCTACTGTTGTCATATCTGTGGTGCTTATTTTTCTCTCTTTTTAAACAAGGATGGATATAAGGACATTGTTAAGAAACCAAATAAACTTATCTTGATTGCTTGATATGAAATCGCATAAAGTTTATAGTGGGTCCAGTATCTCTAACATGCAGTTATTAACTTGCACTATGCAGTTCAAGATCTTTTCATTGAAGTACAAGCTTTTTGTATCGAGTTCTCACGGATAAGAGAAGCTGCTGGATTGTTCAGGCTCCTCAAGACCTTGGAGTGAGAAGAGTACTTTGCACTCTGATAATTTGAGGTTTTGACCAGGCATCGTCTCTTTCGTATTGTTTCAAGAATTGTCAATCATCGTCGTCGTCATCATTATCCATGGTTGTATATATAGTGCAGTATCACATGAGTTGCAACTCTTGAAGAACTCTCTCTTTCACTTGCACTTGCACTTGGTTTCGCATTTTACCATTTTGATAGAGTGGCGTCTTTTTCATTTAATAGGTTAAAGGGGGGACAAACAAAATCCTTGTCGTGCATACTAGTTATAAACCCATCGTAGCTGGTAAATTTAGTTGCTGCTTTTTTTGTTTTACCACACGAATGACTGATTAGAACAATTATCATATCAATCCAATTTTAACTATGTTAGCTTAGTAATTTGCAGAAGGTTCATTCTCGTCTTCTGCGAATTAATTACCGCAAATTGATTTTAATTTCGATCCTCAAATTAGACTAGCTGAACTGAAGTTGTACTTAAGAAGTTGTTTGTGCTAATGGTGAGATTGACATTTATGTGTTTTTTTTATGGATCTATTTTAAGTGGAGTTGGTAAATAGAGTTTGAATAATCCTGATTGTAAAATAACAAATCAACGACTAAGATTAGATTTTTTTTTCGCTATATATCAATATATTATTATTTTTAATCATTTTACTTAGGATTTATCAATCTACCCTAATATATTATAAAATAGAGACTATGTTTGTTGAAAAAATTACACCACGTGATATTATTTGATTAAAATAATGTCAAAATTAGACTAGTTGAACTGAAGTTTAAGAAGTTGTTTGTGCTAATGGTGAGATTGACATTTATGTGTTTTTTTTATGGATCTATTTTAAGTGGAGTTGGTAAAGAGCTTTATGGGTAGAGTTTGAATAATCCTGATTGTAAAATAACAAATCAACGACTAAGATTAGATTATTTTTTTCTTTATATATCAATTTATTATTATTTTTAATCATTTTACTTGGGATTTATCAATATATCCTAATATATTATAAAGTAGAAACTATGTTTGTTGAAAAAATTATACCACGTGATATTATTTGTATAAAATAATATCAAAATTTTAATAATAAAAATTATAATAACTAGTATTTGTTGTGAGAATTTGGAGGAAGCTTATGAGATCTGAATTGATTTTAGTTGATTGTATTACTTTGATATGTACATGCTATTTATAGGGGCAAGATTTTGGTTTGATCTTGCCGTATGAAGCTAAAAGGATAGAAGGTCGTAAGGGCCGTTAGCCGTATGTTTACAAGCCGTATGAACCAAAACCTATTAAAACAAAATGTGTACAATAGAAATGGATGAATCTTCACCATTCGCTATCTCTTAACACTCCCCCTTGAATATTCATCTTTTCATTTGGGGTTATGTATATATGTTGTCTCGTTAAAAACCTGGCTAGGAAAAACCCAGTGGAATAAAAACCATAGCATAGGGAAAAAGAGTATACCTTGTCTTATACGCTTTCATAGTATTGCCTCATTAAAAATCTTGTCAGATAAACCCGGTGGGAAAAAAACCTGAATGAAGGGAAAAAGAGTGCAATTCGTATAATTCTCCCCCTGAAATCAACGTGCTTCTCGAAATCTACGCATTTCGATCTTGTATACAAGTTCTTCAAACTTCTTGGGTTGTGAACAAATCTGCAGCATTTTCACTTGATCGTATTTGATGGATTTCAATCTTGCCCTCCTTCTCTAGATAATGAGTTGAGAACAATTTTGGTGAAATATGCTTTGTCCGATCTCCTTTGATATAACATCCTTTGACTTGTGTGACACATGCAGAATTGTCTTCATATATCATGGTTGGATTACCAACAATTGATCTTATTTTGCATTCTTTTTGTATGTATCCAATCATTAATTTTAACCAAACACATCCTCTCCGTGCTTTATAAAGAGTTATTAATTCTGCATAGTTTGATGATGTAGCGGTAAGCATTTGCTTTGTTAACTTCCATGAGATCGTCGTATCTCCGTATGTGAATACATAACCATTTTGACATTTTGCTTTGTGTGGATTTGATAGATATACTGCATCTGCATATCCAACAAGAGCAACATTTGTATTTCTATGATCATATAACCCAAGGTCAAGAGTACCTCATAGGTATCGAAACACATGTTTGATTCCGTTCCAATGTCGTTTTGTTGGTAATGAGTTGTATCTTGATAACAAGCTTACAACAAAAGCAATATCTAGTCTTATATTGTTTGCGAGATACATTAATGCATCAATTGCGCTTAGGTAGGGGACTTTAGGGCCAAGAATCTCTTCATCATCTTCTCGAGGTCTAAATTGGTCATCATATATACTAAGAGAACGAACTATTATGGGTGAATTCAATGGATGTGCTTTGTCCATGTAGAACATTTTCAAAATTTTCTTGGTGTAATTTGCTTGATGAATAAAAAGTTCATTCTTCAAATGTTCAATTTGTAAACCGAGACAAAATTTGGTTCTTCCAAGATCTTTCATTTCAAATTCTTTCATAAAATATTTTGCAGCATTTTCACATTCATCGGATGTACCGATAATATTTAAATCGTCAACATATACTACAATAATGGCAAATCCAATTTTGGATCGTTTGATGAAAACACATAGACATGGACCCCACTTGAGATTTTTCCTCCCTTAAGCTTAAATTCTACATTGTCCCCAATGTAGAAAAAGAGAAAGAGGAAAAAGAAACTCAGCAAATAATCAGGCATTTTAGATTTTTCCATTGAATTCAGGAGTGTGTATAGCTAGTGATGCTTAAGTCCTTGGCAATCATTTAAAGGCCCAAAATTTCAGCATAAACTTTCTTGTACATAAGCCTGTCCAGCAAGAAAAGTACTACCAAAAACAAGCAACAGGCTCTAAAAGAGCATATTGGAGCATCAAATAACTAAACAAAGCCCGTGCCAACCACTAAAAGTCATGCTAAGATATATATCATTCACGAACAAATGATTGTTGCAACTCAATGATATTGACCCTAACATTCAACACACAACCAGCACAACATTTATAGCAAACCAACCAAATTAGTAAGCAACATTCTGCAACCCAATTCAGCAATCGAAAACACAGATGACATCCAAAAACTAAGTCAGCATAAACGCAGTCCAGACACCTCCAATTTAGCACATTCAATTCAGCAATACAAACTCAAATCCAAATTTAAATCCAACACTGCTTCAGCTATGAAACATCTACTCAACTCAACAAGATGAACCAACCAAATTCATAGCGGAAAAAAACAGAACACCATGGGTCAACTTTAGCACAAAATCTAAACTTTCAAACAAACACCAACCAAGCACACATCTAGATAAACATCAATTTTGCAATAGCATGCCAAATAAACATAACAACTCAAATTCACTTTCAAAATCAGCCAAAAAGTAACTTAAACATTCAATTATCAGCACAAAAGCTATCCCTTACTAAACATAAGATAATCTAAATTCAGCATTGTGGACTCTTTCATCACAAAGTTACTACTTAGAAAGTGAATTGATCGAAATGCTTGACACACTGCACAACCATACCATACTAGTAAAGGCACACCAGTCACTGCTACACAAATACCATTTTATCTCTGGCGTTTTTTGAAATACATCCCTAATATAGGCTAAAACATGCAAGGGATAAATGTTGAGGGTATAATAGATCTAATATCTCTGATATATGAAAACACGTCAGGGATATTAGGCCTGCTTCATTAGAGGAAAGAACCAACCTATTATCCCTGATGTATGAAAACACGCCATGGATATTAGAGTTATTTCCTCTTATAAAAAAAACTACTCTAATATCCCGGGTATAAAAATTCACGCCCGGGATATTAGAGTTTTTTTATTAAAAAAATATAATATTCATTTTTTTGGTAGATATAATATTTATTTTCTACATATATTGCATTTCACGTTAGAAGGTGTAAAAATAAGAGCTTACTATTTCGAAATTTACAGTACACACTAACATTCAAATGTGAAAATGCAATAACAGTTGAATTGCTCGACAATCAAACAGTAAACCCAAAAAGTAAACTAAAAAAGTCCACTTACATGTCCTGCTCATGTTCATTTGCTAAAGCATCATAAACATTGATATCCTCTTAACTTAGACGAAGATTATAATAACATTTTGCCCTATCTTCAAATGGGACAAAATATGACAACTCTTACCACTCGAATATTTCCACCATCAATGTCATCCTTTTTCTCAGTAAGATAAACGAAAATATCGTCGCGTTTGGTGGATTCACCTAATTGAAAGAAATAGCATTAAACAATAACATTAATACTGTCTATTAAAAAGTACTAAAATTAATAATAGGTTTAAATATTCACACATACATCTAGCATAGACCATGATTACGTAAAACAATGGTAGTGAAGGAGAAATATTCAGTAGCAACGAAGCAAATGTTTACCAAAAATAAAGAAAGAAAGTGAGAAAGAAAAAAAGAGCAAAGTAACACAATCGCAAATAAGGCCAGCTCAAGAGGGCCATAAATTATTGAATGGAAACTAAAAGAAGTGACAGATTATTTGAAAACTTGCAAAATAACACACTAAACTAAAAACCTTGGTAAAAAGACTTTTAAGAGTAGAAGACATCATCCCTTCTTATAAACCTACATATATATACAAGACTTGTTACATTTATTCAAGCAGTTAACATGACAAAAATTGCAAAAAAGAAAACCCCTCCACTTGTAACACAAAACCATGATAGGCTATTCACCTGCCAAAATTCGGGTCATCCATAATTAGGCCAAATGGCTCAGTGAAAGCTGGATTAATGAAAACACCCTACAAAAAATTGCTTATATAAAGCTATTGAATACTAAACAAGGGAAATCATCAACTAAAAGGATGAAAATAAATCAGCCACTGCATAGATAGACTTTTGGTGCAAAGACACTTCACAATTGCTTTTATAGAAGCGCATTTTTCTTATCAGAGTCAGCAAAATACAATGTTAAGAGGGACTCACATCTAATCAACATATGATACATAACCTTTTCGTACATTCATTCTTGCTGGCAGATATGAAGTGTAGTTATACGCAGATTTCAGTTGGATAAAAGCTCTCGATATGCAACCAAAATTTTTGGAATGTCATCCATATGCAACTGGAATAAACGGAGATGCTTCGTGAAAACTAACAAATAATATAACAATAGCATAACCATAAGGCTACGTTCATGAATAGCCTAGGGATTCGTTATACGCAATGCTTATGAATTAAGAGCAGCCAAATATGATGTAGCATGTTAAAAAGACAAGGGAAGGTAGATCAGAAGCGAGAAAACAATGACTCTCAAGCATTATATAAACATGTCATTTCATAAGGTTGCCAAAATGAGGTCATGAAAATAGGAAACAATTGCAAATTCAAAAAATTCACATCTAGGATGCATTTTTAACATGATAAAATCGATCAACTTCTTTTCCACATAAGGCAGATCACAAGAAGTCCAATTCAGAAACACCCTTTGCGCTGTTAAAATGCACATAATAATATGATATCAATATGCAAAACGATGAGGAAACAAAGTATAAAGCACAAGAGAAATGAGCCTATAGGCAAGATCATGATTTATGAAAGGGTTGCATACAGTTTAAAACGATGTCATATCTCAATTGTTTTTCTTAGCGAGTGCATTTTCTGGGTGAAATAAAGTTTAGGGAATCATATAAGGTCCAGATAAAGCAAAGATCTACTACCATATTTTGAAGAATCGCCAACTTAGCTTGTTTCTCATTGGAAATTTAAGGTTTGAGGCTCTGAGGTGAATGCTCAATGAGCATCAGACAACAATTAGGATAGTGTTGTCTAACAGAGTATACTAAAACAACAATTGACAAAAAAAGCATTGGAGAAAAGAACCTTGATTAGGACCAACTTCCAGCTAATTTAGACCATTGTCATGCATATATTAGACTTGGATACTACAACAACCATTCTATTCAAAAGTAAATATTTGATATGCCAAAACAATCAATATCAACAAAAAAAAGTTAGGAGCAACACAAACAGATATCTATATGAAAAATGATGTACCTGATGCAACTAACTAATAATGTTCGCAATAGCAATTTTCGCAATTTCGTCAGTTGTATTTGCCTCTTCTTCTAGAACACCCTGGGCAAATTAGAAAGTCACACAAGTAAAGCAGCTTAAAAAATAACAACGGAGATGCAACTGCTACGTAATAGTCAAAAGAAATCATTAAACCGTAGCATGGGTCGACCGGTTACATTTGTTGATTTATGATCAGACTTCCCATGCTTCATAGTCTAGGATGCCCTTCCCTTAGTATATAACTATGAACCAAAAATGCAAGCACTTAAAGGCTTATGCATAAAACTATAGAGGAACACACAACCTACATTAACAGATTATAAGATGATTTATTAAGGTAGACCATAGTCACCATACTGTTCGACAACACTATAGGCTAACCCAAGGAAGAGCCCAAACTCGAAGGCCTACAATAAGAAAGAAGTGCATAAAAAATCAAGAAGGAATGGGAAATGGCTATCATATATGCTCCTATTAAGACATTCTTTTATCAAATTGCATATGAAGCTTAGTACAGATGATCAAAAACATCAAAACAATGTCACCATATCAAGAACTCAATCTGATAAACGGGCCCAAAAATATAAGCACTTAAAATGCAGTAGATCATAATACTTCAGAGTTTCTACTACACTCCTAACTAACCGGTCGGTAATTTCTAGCTCTGTAGAGTTCTTCCCATACCCATGAATTTCTCAAATATTCCCAGTACATATCCATCTTTCACCCTTCATGGAGAGCACCGAAAGAAGCATCTGCTGCTAACATTCCTGCATCAAGCATAATTGTTAGACTTGCAAGATTAAAGACCGAAAGAAAGAGATATACAGATTAGTTTAATACAACAGATGAAATCTTAATCGCCAAACAAATCAATAAACTATATCAAAAATGGAAGAAATGTCAACACAATGGTAGCCTCCATACGGTCAATGTTGGATTATGGGTCCTCATAGAAATGTCACTTTAGTCCCCTAGTATATCAACAAACTATATCAGAAATGAGTTTAATTTGAAATTATGATAAATTGAAACAGTGATTCACTTCTAGTTTATTTTAAAGTAAGGAAGCAAAGACATAGAGGGCCTGCTAAGTTATTGTAATACGAAACTTAAATGAGAATAAAATGTTTCTCTCGAATCCGTCGCTTTGTCCTGATTCTCTCTAGTTCCTCCCTAGGGCTGTTTTTCGACATTGCTCAATTTTTCAACCATATGATGCCTTGCTCTCCCATGAAATAAAGACATTAGAAAAAAAATCAATTGAGAAGGACAAGTTCAAACCGATCAATTTTGGAGATGAATTTGTAGACTTTGACGAGGCAGAGAAGATATGCCGGTGGTGAAGAATTCGAATTCTTTCTCCTGAGTTCGTCGTTCAGCCCTGATTCTCTATCTGGTTCCTTCCTAGGATTGTTTATCAATTGAATGAACTTGGACCTCTCTCTTTGGAATCAGAGAGGAAAGTTAGGCCGAGCACCGCACCGCGCACCGCACCGTGCCAGACTGATGAGAGGAGACAAGAGAGGAGGCTGAAGGAGGTTTGGTCGGGATGGAGAGTGTCGATCTACACTTAAGGTTTTCTTACAAATGAGCGTGAGTCGATGAGATTGAAGAAGGGCTTCTTCTGCTTTCTGCTCTTTTGTAATTTTTTTATTTTTCAGGTAATATATCCCGGATTTTATATATTTGGGATATTTGATATCATTTTTTTATCACCGACGTGTCATTTTTATCAACATCACGAATATTTTATTTTGTCCTTTGAAGTACCATACTATTAATTATCTTGGGTGTGTCAAAATTTATCCGAGATATTTGATTTTATTGACGTAAAAAAATATTTTTCATATTATTTTACCTTTTTTTATTCCTGATAAATAATACTCGTAATATTATATCCAGAAATAAAATATCATTTGTGTAGTAGTGAGTCGACCAAAATTAGCTATGAAACGCACGGCTAATTGGCAAACTAAAGTTCAAGCACGTATTATGCCTAATCAAGCTTCTCAGTTGGCAACCCACTAATTGTTTCAAGCACACATTCAATTTTCAATATCTGGCTCAAGAATGACAATCAAATTATCGATTCAAGTTGAACTTATCCGATACATAGGCAACAGAAGAAATTAGGTAAGACAAAACTAACCTAATTCAATACTCCAATCAAAGAGGAAGAGGAAAACCGAACATGCACTAACCGATCACTCAGATTAAGGCTCGTGTGCGTTGATGGACGGCGTTGATCTGGGCTCCTCTGCAAAGCAGCAGCGAGATGATGGCAATGAGAGGTAGTGCGAAGCCGGTGCAGTGGCAGGTGGCGGGGCTGCTCGAAGCAGTGGAACCAGATGGCGCGGAGAGGATCGCGAGAGAGATGTAGACTTGCGCTGGTGTGGAAACCAATCGAGTACAACAACGATGGTCGGCCGGAACAGAGACTTTGGATGGCGGCGCCCATGGAGAGATCTCTGGTGGCAGAGGAGGCGACAGAGGCGCGGTCAGACTGGAGAAAGGCAGACGGGAGAGAGGAGGCGAAAAGTCGGGAACTTTCCTGAATTCTGGCATCAAATTTTTTTTATTGGGCAAATTGAACTAAGGGCCCGTTTGTTTAATGAGATTTAGGCCCAGAAACGGATTCAATTACTGTTAGGCCCGTAAATGATGTTTGTCTCAACACCTCCGGGAATTGTTTCGGTTAAGGGCCCGTATCCATTAACACTAATTGACCTAATTCCTTACTTCAACCTAGATGACCCTCTTTAGACCTCCTTTTCTCTCTCCCCGATAGTTTCAGATTTTCCTTCTCCTGCTAGCCATGGCTGCCGCCGAGCTAAAATCTCCTCTATCCTCTCGTTCATCTTGCTTTTCCTGTTTCTCCTACTTATGAATTTCACCCATTCCTCTCGTTCGTTCTCTCGCTTCCGTTCCTCTCGGCTTGTGCTCTTCCCTTTGTCCCTCTTGTTCGTGTTCTCGCCCTCTTTGAATTCGGTAAATATTGGTGTTGTTTCGTTTATTTGTATATTGAAGTTGAAATTGGTGGGAGCTCTAGGGTTTCTCTAGAATTCTTTCCCTTTTGGAGATTTGTTCTGTAAATATTCGAATATTTGTATTCAATGCCTATGTGTGTCAATTCAATGCCTATGTGTGTGAATTTTGTTCCGTTTAGTTCTTTATATGAACGATTCTTGGAATTGTTTGTTCTGCAGCCGGGTGTGCGGTAAATCTCACGGGTTGATCCACAAGTACGGGCTCAACTGCTGCAGGCAGTGCTTCCGCAACAACACCAAGGAGATTGGCTTCATCAAGGTGTAGGTATGCATTCACAATGCTTGGGACTCAATTGGTGTTATCCTGTCTGGGACTCAATTGTTTAGATGCATACTATTAATGAATAGAAAGCCTATGTACCGTTTGTTGTTATCCTGTTGATTGTGGTAATTGCAACACAATATGGATCTTTGGAAGCTGGAATTCGTTAGTAGTTTTTCCTTCTTCTTTTTGATTGTGCAATAAATATGTTCTTTGGTGTTTATCAAGTCTGTGCTGTATTTGTACTTTTCCATCAACGGTAGTTTGTTGACGTGGGTATTGGATCAGAGTCATTAGATCTTGTAATGGAAGTGATCATTAGTGTAATATGAGTGTGTATACGGACTAATTATTGTGGGGATGGGTTAACTTTTGTGTTCAAGTGGTTTTCTGGAATGTGCTTGCAGTGTAGTGGTCCATGAATTGATCATATCTTGATACCTTATTGCTTGCATTGTGGAATCTTAGCCAATCTTGTGGTGGGGTCTCAACCATTGTGTGCTTATGACCATGTTTATGGATGTGAGAGGTTACTGTTTTTTGTCACTAGAGTACAATAACTTGTAACCTTGAGCAAAGCTAATGGCATTTGTTGGATATGATCTTCTTAATCATGTGTCAGGTTAATGACCAATAATCAACAAGTACAATTAGCACCTCAAAGATATAGAAAATAATATTTTTGTACCAAGCTGTCCAAAAGGAAGCTGATGGCATTTGTTGGATATGATCTCCTTCAATTAGCACCTCAGAGTACAATAACTTCTTTTTTTCTTCTTCAAGGAAACTGTACACTTTTCAATTGTTTTTTTCTTACTCTATCAAGCAATCTAGACATAATGACTTGAGAATGATACAAAAACAGTTCGTTGGTAAATTTTCTATTGAAGAATAGTAGTTGTTTAGGATAGTAGTTTTTAAAGCTTTCATGATTTCACGAGGTTAAATTCTGATGTGATTATTGAGCTGACTGGTTTGAGTAAGATTGGATGTAAATGTTTACTTGGTTGTTTAGGAATACTTTGTTGATTAATTAATACAACTCTCTTGATTGTTTACTTGATTATTATCAGAAATGGATGCCCCTAATCAATCACTCTCAAGGACAAGAAGGTTAAGACAACTCCATATCATTTTCGTCATAGTTAGGGTGGTGTTAATGTTATACACGATGTGGTACTTGATGAATGTGACCGTTATTAGGAGTATTCAATTGAAAGAGGGGAAAAAGTGTAGGAAAAAGCTAAGGTTTCAAATATTGAGTAGGCTGACTAGAGAGAGTGATGTGTTTTGTCGGAATGAACTTCGTATGAATAGAGATGTTTTCAATGTATTGTGTGAGATGCTTCGAGATATTGGGGGGCTAAGTGGGACAAATAACATGTCAATTCAGGAGATAGTGGCTATATTTTTGTACACTTTAGCTCATCACAAGAAGAATAGGTCAGTATCACACTATTTTATTCGAAGTGGTGAGAGTGTGAGTCGCCATTTTAACCATTGTTTAAGGGTTGTCCTCAAACTTCATGGACATTTACTAGCTAATCCCACATCCATTGGAGATGATTGTGAAGATGATAGGTGGAAGCCTTTCAAGGTATTTACACATCTATTTGTGTTATAATAAGGGATTCAATAAAATATGGCTATATAATAAAGGATTTTTACTATATTCTTTTTGTAGAATTGCTTAGGAGCCTTAGATGGCACTTATATTAGTGTCACAACACCTTTTGAAGAAAGGGCAAAGTATCGAACAAGGAAGGGAAATATATCCATGAATGTATTAGGTGTTTGCACGCCTAATATGGAATTTTCTTATGTTTTATCTGGTTGGGAAGGGTCTGCCCATGACGGTCGAGTCCTTCGAAATGCCCTATCTAGACCAGATGGACTAAAGGTTCCTAGAGGTAATTTAAATTAGAAAAACAAAGTTAGTGCGTCCATTATCTTTTCAAATTAAAAATAGGAAATTTTACATATTTTATCTTTGTCATACATGAAGGTTGTTATTATTTAGTGGACGGTGGCTATGCCAATTCTGAAGGATTCCTCGCACCTTATAGAGGACATAAGTATCACCTTAAGGAATGGGGTAACAATCAACCGGGTAGCGCTGAAGAATACTTCAATATGAAGCATGCTAGAGCTAGAAATGTGATCGAGAGATATTTTGGTATACTTAAAGGCAGATGGAGTATACTTCGAAGTCCTTCATTTTTTCCAATACGAACACAAGGTCGTATTGTACTAGCATGTTGTCTCCTACACAATCTGATTAGAAGACTCATGCCAACTGACCAAAATGAAGAGTTCATGAGTGATGAAGATGAGGAAGAGGAAGAGGAAGAGGAAGAGGAAGAGGAAGAAAGAGAATACATTACAAATATTCAAACTTCAGACCATTGGACTAATTTTAGAAACAGTTTAGCACAAGGGATGTTTAATAATTGGAGAGCTAGACATGGGTAGATTAGGATGAAAGTCAATGTGTTGATCCATCTTTAAGAAACATGACAAGGTGTAATTTTCAGTTTGAGTCCAATTTATGTTATTTTCTGTTCTGTTCAGTTTGTGTTATTTTCAGCCACAATTTATGTTATTTTCAGTTCAGTTTGTCCATGTTTTAGTTGTATTTTTTGCAATATTTGTTTGTCAATTTTTCTTGTGTAATTAGGATGGATGGACATATCCGAGGAAGAGGTAGAAACAAGAGGTAGAAACAAGTTGGAGGAAATGATTGTAGCAAAACTTCCTAATTGTGGCTTGAAGGCTGAGCCTCATATTGAATCAAGGTTGAAGCATTGGTCCGATAAGTATTGTGCTATGGCTGAGATGTTAAGCACTTCAGGATTTGGGTGGGATGATGAGAAGAAGATCTTGCAAGTAGAAAGAAGCGTTTTTGCTGAATGGGCCAAGGTATGACTATCTTCAAGATTTGAACTTCTGCCTATTCTCTTGCAAGTAGTATAACTGATTTTTTTTAGGGTTGTTACTGATTTGACTGATGAACAACTTAGTCACACAATGGTCATTTTATTACATTGAATTTCGACATAGGTTGATATTCTAATCTGCTGAATCTGGCCTGAAAATCCACAACTATGATGTTGGTACTTAAAATTTTACCATATATGCATGAAGAGGTGCTGCTGTTTTTGGTTTCTTCCCTTATAATGTAGTGCCCTTATATAATCTTCAATCATATTGGCTTAACTGGAAGCTTCTTAATAAGTTGTTTCTAATTGTTTCCAATTTGTTAGTAGTGTCGTAGAAAGTCCGAAGCAATGGGGCATATGATCATAAGGGAACAAACAAAAAAATAATGGCTCTCCCAAAGTTGGGGTAGGAGAGATTGACACAAGTGCACCATTTCAATCTGTCAAACATGTTGTGAGCTTATTTGGTGAAGGTGCCTTATCAAGAGAAAAACCCACCATCAAGAAAGTGAAACCACATTCTGGCCTGTTGGATCTGGCCTGAAAATATTCATTACGATTTACACTAGAATTTGAATAACAATGCTGATTACTTGTTTGTTGTCTACTATTTTTTGTTACTGTCTACTGATTTCTGAGTTGCTAATTTTGATGTTGTCTACTGATTTGCTGATTTTTTTTTCATTCTTTTTGTATTTATAGAATCATAAGAAAGCAAAGGGTTTATATGGAGTTCCATTTCCATACTATGACTTACTTGCTGAAGTTTATGGAAAAGATAGAGCTACCGGCGAACCAAGCGAGTCTTTTGTTCAAGCTACTCAAAATATCAATGATGAGATGACACATGAGTCGGTTACAATTGATAGTGATGATGATTTGGAAGTTCAAACAGAAACAGAGTCTATGCAATCAGGGAGTGTGGCTAGTGGGTCAAGGAAGAGGAATGATTTTCTATCTCGAAAGAAACAAAGCTTGAAGAAGAAAAAGGATGAAGTCGGGGACTTGACTTCCTCTCTGCACTCGGTTAGTAATGAGTTTGGAAAAGTTTTCCAAGACATGAATTCACACTTGGGTGAAATGGCTCAGATATGGCGTAGCGAAGAAGAGAGGAAGAAAAAATTAGATGACGAGAGCAACAAAATTTTAGAGGAAGTGATGAAATTGGATATTCTTTCTCCATCTGATGCTTTAGAGGTAATTCCATAATAATTAAAATCATTTATCTATTATTTCAAGTTATATTTGTGTGGAACTATATGATTCATGTTAGTTTTTGTATGGAATTATTAGGTTGCAACTATTCTAATGGCCGAGGAGCACAAGCTTCGTGTATTCTTTCAAGCTTCAACAACAATGAAGAAACAGTATTTGTGTGATTTACTTAGGAAAAAGTGAAGGACTAGTGTTTTGATTCATGAGGCTAGATATGTTGGATTATAAGTTGATGAACGCTTTTTTTTGTTTAATTGCTCACTGGATTGTTTGAAGTGTTAGAATTTTACTAGGTATGTATGTGGTTATGCAGAAAGTGATTTGGGTAATATATTGGTAATATTTTTATGAAAAGTTAAAGTACAAGTCCAATTTATTGCACATATGTAATTATATAAAATATTATTTTAGTATTGCTAAAAAAAATTTCAAAAAAAATAAGAAAGCATTTCCTTTCTTGAAAATTTACTAACCAAACATAATTAGGTAAACCATTACCTTTCATGAAAAACAACCAAACATAATTAAGGATAACCATTTCCTATTCCTTTCCCTCTCCTTAAGCATTACCTTTCCCTTTCCTTTCCTTAGTTTAGAACCAAACGCCACCTAAAAAGTAACAAACTGAAATAAACAAGCTTTGGGTTGCCCCCGAATCAGTGCTAATTTAAGGTCGTTACCCATCTCAATCGAATCAGGCTCTTTGTAAGGCTTCAGTCGAATTTTTTGACTTTCAAATATCCCGAGTTCTTATGCCAAAGCTCAACAGAATCATCCATAAGAACTCGATTCATGAGGTATGGACCGGACCTTCTTGTGCTCTTACTTCCCGGGAAGATATTTGATTTATGATGATAGAGAATCACTTGATCCCCTAGCTTGAATTCAACTTGTTCCCGACCATCAACAACACTTCTTTTTCTCTTTTTCCTCATACTCCGACCCTTCTTTTCTTGAATTGCTTCTACCTTGAGGTTTTGAATCTCCAATGTAGTTTTTGGAACCATTACTACATCAGGCATTGTTTCAGGAAACTCAACCTACATCTTAGAACAAGTCTCTCTAATGGTTGGGGTAGCGTTTTGAAGCATATAAAATTCATCAATCATCGGGTCCTCCTTGGTCACTTGGGTAAGCTCTTTTTTATCAACACATGGGTCGTTCCACTCTTTCTTGCCCCTAAAAAATATAGCAGTGCAGTATTCAATGCAGTGCACCTCTGGATGCTCAATAGGCAACTCTGGACCAACTGAATAATCTGATCTTCTAGCAACTTATTTTGTGTGGTCAAAGCACCAACTTGAGTTTTCAGAAGGTTCACTTCACTTTTAAGATTAGACAACTCTGCTACTTGACTTTTAATCACTTCAATGGCGTTTTGAACTATGTTAGTAAGATTTTGGAGCGGTGTTGGTGGCGGTGTCACCCAACTAGGATTGTAGGAATTTGAACTGGCCACATTCGCATTCCCCAAAGTTATGTGACAACCTATAGAATCATGATCTGCTGCTCCACAAGACTCACAAAAGAGGTTAGAAGTATTTGGGTTTGAAAACCCCAAATTAGAATTAAAATAATCATACCTTTGACTACTTGTATTCAATCTAGTAGAAAGAGAGGGAAAAAAACTTACCTCATACATACCCGAATAATCCATTTATTCAATTGTATTTATTAGCCTGAAACAAAAATAAAAAGATCAAAGCAAAAATAAAGACCTAACTTTACTAGATAAGAGATAACAATCAATATTAACAAATTGGTCCCCGTCAACGATGCCAAAAACTTTATGCAGCCAAAACTAACCCGCAAGCGAATAGGGTCAATTATACTATCTCAAGTGTCGATCCCACAAGGACCAATGTAATACCAATTATAACTCTACTAGTAAATTAGGCCAAAAATAAGGAATTGAGAAATCTATATCTAAGCTAACAAACTATTATGCAAATAAATAAATCTATGGGATAGATGTGTCTAAGGTTAAGGATCACCACAACAATGTTTCAATAAATAAAATTATACTCTGGCTGAATTTATTTGAAGGACCAACTATCTAAGATAAACACTAACTCCTCTCGGACGAATAGTGCATGTATCTAAACTCAACAAACAATCGTTGTCGCGTAAAGAAAGTCTAATTTAGATCCTTAAAACTCTTTAGAGACTAGGGATAAACCATCCTAGCATTCGTTGTCGCGTTCCGCTAAGATAGTTAAAAATCACACAAGAGAAATTAAATTGATATCGCATAGATAATTCTCAAGTCCAGTACCTAGGGATCTGAAAATAACCAATTTTTAGTCCTCCACTTATCAGTATCCTATTATTGTCATCTCATGTCGGTCTCAAACCTTAATAGGAATCCTATATGCATAAAACAAATAGGGCATAACGAAACCTAGGATCGAATCAAATATATTTCAATTCTTTAATTAAATACACATTAAATGGATCACCAAAACCCTAGAACTAGGAATTTAGCCAAGCATGATTGAAGAAATAATCATAATAGATAATCTAGCTATCAACAAAATTGAATTATGCAAATAGAATAAAGATTAAGAAAACTTAGTCTGAATAATATAGATAATCCAAAGTATGGGCTAGAACTTGAAACACTAAAATCAATCTCCAATCAGCACAAAATTCCACCGTGAAAAGCTCTTGTGCAGTACGGCACAAAACAAAACAAAAGCTAAAAACAAGATAACCTAATCTGTCCCCATTTGTTTGTCCAGTTTCCTTTTCGGATATCCCCTTTTGTTTGTCCACTTTCCTTTTATATCTATACTTTTCTTACAATATTACCCCTACCTAATATCATCTTTTACCCACTTTCTCAGTTACCAATACTACTTTACACCTTTTATCCCTATAAAATTACAAATATACCCCTAATCAATCACACTTTTTACCCACTTTCCTTATTACCAATACTACTTTACACATTTCTTAATAACCACAAAAACCATCCTTTAGGACGAACAAATGGGGATGGAGGGAGTATAATAAAGCTAATTCCTCCCCCCCCCCCCTCTTCTGTACGTAAACATATATATATAATTCAATCTCTTTCCAAGCTCTTCAATTCATAGATATGCGGGCCTCATTAACTAGATTCCTTGTCAATTTGATCCAGGCCAAATCCGAAACTGCCCAGGCCCAATATTCAAGTCTTGATCTATATTTTTGCCTGCTCTTAAAATAGTCTTTAATATTTCCAAAAATAGCTCCAAATACTTGAAATACAATAAAAGCAGAGTGTAGGTTCCGAACGCATAGTAAAATAAAATAAATATAAAATATGCATGAAAATGCATGAAAATGCATGAAAATGCTCTAAATTAATTTGCAATTAGACTACTAAAATATGACTAAATTAAGTGTTATCGTTGCAGGGAACAATAGGAATATAAACTGCAGAACCAAATATTTTTAAATGTGATATATTTGGTTTTTTATCAATCAGTAATTGTAATGGGGAATACTTATGATATGAAATAAGTCTTAATCGGACCAGAGTTGCGGCATGTAATATAGCATGTCCCCAAACAGATGTTGGCAGTTAGGACTTCATCAATAATGGTCTAGGTATCAATTGTAATCGTTTAATCAAAGATTCAGTAAGACCATTTTGTGTGTGAACATGAGCCATCAGATGTTCAACTATAATCCCAATTGACATACAATAGTCATTAAATGTTTGGGAAGTAAATTCTTCTGCATTATCAAGTCAGATTCTTTTGATTGTATAATCCAAAAATTGAGCTCGTAACTGAATGATTTGAGCTAGGAGTTTAGCAAAAGTTGTATCTCTTGTTGATAAGAAGCTTACATATATGTGACCATCTTGTTGATGCATCAATTAATACCATAAATTATCGAAATGGTCCACATGGTGGGACTATCAGTCCACAAATATCACCTTATATTCGTTCTAAAAATGTTGGATTTTCAACCCCAACTCTATTCTTGGAAGGTCTTGTGATTAGTTTACCAAGTCAACAACCACTACAGTTAAAATCACTTGATTTAAGGACACTTGCTTTCTTTATTGAATGCTTAGTTGAACTTTCAACGATTCTATGCATTATTCCATTGCCTGGATGACCCAAACGGTCATGCCATAATGTAAACATCGTTTTCTCATTTAATTTCTCATAAGATGTTACATTTATTTCTATTGGACTTATATATGCATGATAAAGTCTAGTTGAATGGGCTGACAATTTTTCTAAAATCTGCTTCTTGCCATATATTTGTCTTGTGATGCACACATCTTCTTTATTACTTTCATTTATGGTTTCTACATGAAAACCATTCCGGCGCACATCCTTAAAGCTTAGTAAGTTCCTTTGAGACTTACTTGAATATTGTTGTAAGGGTTTATTGACAAACAAATAAATTTATAAATCAAGACCCTGCTGAGTATAGCAAAGTCAGGTTCGTCCACGAGAGAGAGTCAGTATCAAGTTTCGCTTAACTTAGGGCACAAGTCAGAGCAAAAGATTGGGTTTTTATCAATAAGAGAGAAAATTCTAAGGTTTAGGTATCATCACAACAACAATTATGCATGCCAACGTCAATAAAACACAAAGATCATACTTTTATCAAATAAAGTTGTCAACTTTCATCAACCATACAAGTAAAATCAACTAACTTTCGTTAAATCAATTAACTTTACTATCTCTCTCAAACTCTAACTAGGATTAATCAACTTTTGTTTCAAAACCCTAATCAACTATTCCACTTTATAGTTTGCCTCTTTCTATTCAAACTATAAACGAGAAATTTCTTATCTTTCGATTAAGGGTTTAAGCATAAGAGAAGAGATTATGAATAAAAACAATCAAATCATGATCAAAAGCAAGCACACACAACCATTGTTCAGTTAACCCCAACCTTAGAAAGAAGAAGACTACTTACACATATTCATGATTGAAAAAACAACTAATTGAATTAAAAGAAAGCTTACAATCGAATACAAAACAATTGTCTTCCAAAATCTACAACTCATCTCTCTCTAACGTTTCTCCTAAACTTGATTGATAATTGATCTCTCTCCCAAAACTAAAGCTAGAACAAAGTTTTTACATTAAAGCTAAAGCTACTCCTAAGGAAATAAATCTATCAAGATAAATCTCCTAAGGAAACTATCTAAAAGAGATATAATTGCATTAAATGCGTCGACTCGGATCAACCTCTACCCACAGAGTGGCTCGGTACCGACATGTCGGTAGGATTTTCTTCAACTTCCTTCAACCTCTCGTCAGTATAACCTCGTTACCGATCTGGGGACCCTTGGTATCGACCCCACTGCCTCGGTACCAACCCCCTTCAGCCTCGTTAGGCACCTCATAATTGAGACGTCTCCCTCGTTATTGGGGTTGTTACACTCGTTTTTGCCTCGATTCTTCTCTAATGACTCCTTAGGGTCAGTGATGAGCTTCCAAACTTCACTTAGGCTCGATCTTGCTTCTTTCCTTCATTCCTCGCATCATTCAAACTCTACTCCTTAAATGCTTTTCCACGACTTCTCTCCACTCCTTAAAATGCTTCGACATAGCTTCTAAAACCTACAAAAACACTACCAAAGCTTATGCAGACTCCATATCTTAAGCAAATACAAAAATCTACACAAACGACTCCTAACCAAACACAAAACTTAAGAAAAGCAACACAAACACTCAAAAACACACCCTAAAACACGGCTAAAAAGACAGACATCAAATATAATGCATCTTTTATGATTAAATTTGTCCCTTTAGGGAGCAAAACACAAGCTCTACCAGAGCCTTCAATTAATTTTGTCACACCATAGATTGTTTTAACATTTGCTTCAAGCAAAGTTAACTGAGTAAAGTATTCTTTATTTCTCAAGATGGTGTGCGTAGTAGCGCTATCCACTAGACATTGATTTTTGCTACTTGATATATCTTTAATCGTTTTCATATCTTCAAGATAGAGAAAAATAGAATTAAAAAACACAAACAACAGATTTATTTATGATACATAGAGTATTTTACAAGGATGTTGTTGATAAAGGAAACATAATGCAATATTTTACATAATATTACATGGATCAAGATTCTAGTTTTCAGTAATTGATATTTTCAATGATCCCAAATTCATCATCTATGATGAAATCAGAGACGTACAGACTTGGTGTAGGTTCAGTGTCCTCAACAAAATGAGTCTCCATGTTCTCCCCCTTATCTTTTTGGGAAGCTTGGTACAACTCAACTAAGTATTTGGATGTACGACACACCCTTGCCTAGTGACTTGTCATACCACATCTATAGCATATAGATTTGGGCTTTTGGGAGGGTCTTGTAGGACCTTTCTGGACCATTTTCTTATCATTCCCCTTGGAAGTGGATGCATCAGGAGAGTTATGCTTATGATAATCACCAAAACCTTTACCACGGTTACGTCCTCGACCACGGCCACGACCACGATTACCATCTTGTCCACGGTTATCTTGATGCCTATTATCATTTCTTTGACAGGCATATGTTGCATTTGTCTCAGGGTACGGTGCAGTACCGGTTGACCTTAGGTTGTAGTTTTTCATGAGTAACTCATTATTCTACTTTGCTACAAGTAGTACTTGTATCAAATCTGAATATTTCTTAAACTTCCTCCCTATGTATTGTTGTTGTAACAACACATTAGTAGTATGCATGGTTGAATAAGTTTATCCAGCATTAGCTTTTCAGAGATTTTCTACTCCCATAAACGTAATTGAGAGGATATACGAAACATGGTAGAATTGTAATCACTGACTGATTTAAAGTCTTGAAACCTTAAATTAGTCCAGTCGTAATTTGCTTTAGGGAGCAAAACTTGTTGTTGGTGCCCATATCTTTGTTCTAGGCTTTTCCATAATTTTTGGGATTTTCCACAAACAGATATTCAGATTTCATGCTTTCATGTATATGATAACGAATAAAGATGATCGCCTTAACCTTATCCTGCGGGAAAATATTTTCATTTTCTTTTATGGTCTCTTGTAGACCATTTGCTTGGAGGTGAGTCACTGCATCGACTCTCCATTCTAAATATCTCGGACCCGATAAGTCGAGAATATAAAATTCCCGCTTTGCAATATTTGTCATTTAATCAACTACATAAACTAAATCAAATATTAATTATTGATACACATAATAATAATAATTTAATTAATACCATAAATTCTTAAATAAGTTAATCAAGTTTAAATTAACAAACACATACATATAATTTATTTATACACACTTACATATACACTAAGTTACAATTTAAATATATCAATTATATATAGGGTAAATTTCACAAAACCACCCGTGAATTATAGGTTTGTGCACAAAACCACCCTTAAAAACTGAAATTTCATTAAACCACCCTTAAAAAAACTCTGTTAGCACATAACCACCCAACACCCTTAAATATTATATTTTCTGTTAAGTACCAAATAAATTACAAAGATGCCCTTAATAAAATTACATATCCCCAATTTTACCCTAAAGCCCAAATCTCCATTTAACCCTAAATTCCTCCATTCTTGAAATTAGTATACATGAAAGAAAAGCCATCGATTGAAAGGGGGAGGAAGATGGCAACAGGGCATGAGATCTGTGCAATTTGTATTGAAGTAGTGAAATGTAGCATCTCTCACTTGTCAATTTACATATCCCTTATATATCTCTTGCTAATTTTTGCTTATCTTGCTAATGGTCTTAAACCTAATTTTTTTGTTGGAATTTCCGTTTTCCAATGCACAATTGTTGGAATTTCCTTCTAAATGGGTAATTTCACTAATTTGTGTTGAATATTATCTATGTGGGTGCTCGTGTTTTGTGGGTGGGTGTTGAATGTATATGTATGTGGGTGGGTATTTGTCTATTTATGAGTTGTGGAAGACGGACTGCAGCATTTTATATGTTACATGCTGATAAATTTGGCAAAAGTGAATGATATATGTTGGAGCATAGAATGAAAGACCAACACTGTATGTTTATTCCAATGGCTTCAACCAAAACACTCTTCCTCAAGCCAGTTCGTATCCTCCTCAAATCAGTTCCTCACCGTCTTTGTGCTCTTGAAAGTTGCAAGATGCTCATTTTTCACGTATATTCAAGCTATAATGAGTGAATTGGGTATTTGGGATGTATGAGGGCATTTGAGAAATTTTCTTGGCTTTTAACGGGAAATATAACATGTTAGGGTGTTGGGTGGTTATGTGCTAACAAAGATTTTATAAGGGTGGTTAAATGAAATTTCACTTTTAAGGGTGGTTTTGTGCATAAACATACAATTTCCGGGTGGTTTTGTGAAATTTACCCTTATATATATATATATATACAGTGACGGACGCAAAATTTAATTAGAGTGGGGGCACAAGTAAATAAGGTCGCAGGCGTAAAGGCGTCAAGCGTGGAATTCATCGTAGTAGCATAATTTGTCCCTTTGATCGTAAGTTCGTTTTAGATTCTGCCGTTTTCGATATTCAGCGCACTCCAAGTTAACATTTTTATCAAAACGATGCTATTTTGGAATTCCACAACAACATTGTAGCCCTAATTCAAAAATTGATGTACTCGCTCTAACTCACCGAACGTTGCTATGTCGCATAACCTTGATAAAAAAAATAATATTAAAAGTCTTATAAAGAAGCTAGTGGAATCGTAAAAGAGTTATGATTCTTAGAAGAAAAAAAAACCAAATTAACTATTTAAAATTTTGAAACTAATTTTTTTTTTTTGGTAGAAAAGGAGGGCACTAACCTGTTTTATTCATAATAAAATAAGAGCTTACATATGCTCACACATCCAAACATCAATTTCCATAGTGCTAATTAGTCCTTCTGGGGGAGTTTCAAACAGGATGAAATCCCCAAAAATTTTGAAACTAAAATTTAAAAAACCATTTAAAATGATGGGTTGGACAAATGTAAAATTAAAACCCGACCAAGTATAATCAATCTCTAAATAAACTTTCCTATAATAAGATTGTAGCTTACCATGTACATAGTAAATAATTTGTAACGGAATATCAGTTCCTAAATAGTTATAACACAATTGCAATCCCACATGGAAATTAGGAACACGAGTAACTCAATTATAGTCCGGACGGAAGTGGGATAACACTGACAACTCAATAGTAATCCGGACGGAAGTGGGGGCACCGGCCCCCACTTGGGCCCGTCCCTGTATATATATATATATATATATATATATACACACATAAGATGGAAAACGTTAGACTATTAATCAAGTTAATCATGTGTAATTTTTCCTTTCATTTGAATACGTATGATTTCTAAGTGGAAATTTTAATTTTTCAACAATCACACATACGTATATATATATATATATATATATATATATATATATGGTTGAGTTCAAGTAAGGAGGTAATTTAGCCTAAATAATTAGGAGAAATAAGGAACGTTGGATGCATGGAGATGAATGGTACTGATTTGATAGGATTAATGATTTAAAAGAAAAAAGAATGATAAAAAAACCTATCACGTAGATTACAGTAGTTACCAAAATCATACCTTTTTTTATCTTTTTTTATTGCCGTAAAATTTAAAGTAGTGTACATTTGCATCGTATTATAAGTAGTTCATCAATTAACATAGAGTTGTTCATTACAATAAAGAAATTGTTCATTACAAAAATCTTCGTACATTGAACTAATTTGTTCCTTGTTCACTATATTATTTTGAGTTACTGTTCATAAATTAATATAGAATTGTTCATTACAATAAAGAAATTGTTCATTAAAAAATTTACATACATAGAACTAATTTGCTCGTTGTTCACGATATTAGGGTTGAGTTATTGTTCATCAATTAATACAGAATTGTTCAATAGAATAAATAAGTTGTTCATTGAAAAAAACTTCGTAAAAAAACTTATTATTTGTTCTGTGTTCAATATATTACCCTAGTTGTTCTTGTGATTATATCTAATTGTTCATTCATAACTAAGTAGTTTTTCATTGTTTTTTTATTAATAGGTGTGAGATTGTAGTTGTTCATTCGAGAACAAGTAGTTGTTCATTTGTGATATATTAGTTGTTCAATATGCAATATAGGAGAGAGTTTTTTTCATCAACGCTTATATAGAAGCGATGAAAACTATAGGAGAGAGAAATTACAGAAAACTTCCTGCAATTATGCAGATTGATTACGGTAGTTACCAAAATCACACCTTTTTTTATCTTTTTTATTTTAAACGATAAAAGTGAGTAAATCAATACCGTTCATCTCCCTGCATCCAACGCTCCTTATTTCTCCTAACTATTTACACTAAATTATCTATTTACTTGAACTCAACCCTATATATATATGAGCGTTAGAATATCATACAATTATATATATAAAATATTGATTTATCATGCATGTAGTATACCATTTCATTAGGAAAAAATACAATAATAAAAAAATAAATTATCAAGTCACATTAAGACCATCAACCAAGATAGGTGATAAACAATACATGTACAAAATATCTCATTTTTTCATAAAAGTAACCAATGAAATATATTTCAATATACTTTTTTAAATGTTGCTTAAGGAATTGGATAAATTTTGCAAGTTATCATGTTGTACATTGTAGCTTGCTATCATAATTTTGTTGTTTCAAAGACAAAGAGGCCACGTGCAATATGTATAGTATTGCATGTGTTAAGAGATAATTAATTAAGAGTGAATTATCCATCCATTTTTTGTATTATGCATGTTTTGTACTTAGCAGATTTTAGCCCATACGGCTTGGCGGCCCTTACGGCCTTCAAGCAAATTGTACGTATACGGTAAGATCAAACCAAAATCTTGCCCCTATAAATACCATGTATAGATCAATGTAATATAAGCAAGCAAAAATCAGATCTGAGTTCATAAGCTTCTCTTCCCAAATTCTACAACACGTTATCAGCACGAGAGATTTCTCAAACAAAAAATACAAACTGAGTGGCTAGATCTCTTGAAGGTAGTACATATTTCATACTGCTTTCAATCTTTCAAATCAGTTTTATAGATCATCCGTTTTAATAGCTCAATGATATGAGAGCTTGCATGAAAAATTATTTTTTCATACGAAATGAAAGATTTTTTAGCATAAACCTCGGTATTTTATTATATTTGAAAGGCTTTTACAACAAGATCGAATTTTACATTCAAAATCGAAATAAAACCCCTAGTTTACATCAGATCTAAACTAAACTTGAAAAAAAAGGATTTTACATACCTATTAAAACTGAGGTCGGTTGATCCAGATGAGGATCCAGAAGATTATCATGATAATTGTAAGGCATATGAAAGATTCAATGAAAAATTGGTCGGAGTGAGACATGTCGATCGAAAAAAAAACGATGAGGAGGAAGAAGATGAATAGGAGAAGTCGAGAGCGGATAACAAGGGAGTAGACAAATATGTGGAGGAAATAAAAAGGAGAAAAAGAGTGATTATGGGGTAGAGATTAAGAAATGGGTGAAATAGAAGAAACGTAAAAATACCTATAATAATTTGTAGGGTATGTTTATTAAGAAATGGGACTGTTTTTGAGCTTTAGTTTACGTGTTCTTGTAAACAAAATTCATTCAAACATGCAGAACTTGATAAGTGGTCTTACGTGTTCATGTAATAACAGTAGGTAAATTGAAAATTCTGACATTCTAGACATTGAAATGTCTTTTCTCCACTCAAGTACTTTACACGTGTTTAAGCTAAAAGGAGACATGCATACCATAATTTCTTTCTTCTTTCAAGTACTGTACGTACATGTGCTATTTTTAAATTTAAGGCCTTTATGACTTTATGTTAGTATGTATATGTATATAAGAATATGATGCATATCTATCCTTATCAATGTTACATGTTAAGAATTATTATTAATGTATAACTAATATATAGTTAAGCAAGTTTAATTATAATTAGTGTACATATATCTATTTATTTTAAACTTTATTAACCTATATAATTTATGGTATTAATTAAAGTATTCTTATGTGTATCAATAATTAATATTTGATTTAATTGTGTAGTTGATCAATGGCAAATATTACAAAGCGGGAATTTGATATTCTCGACTTATCGGGTCAGAGATATCTAGAATGGAGAGTTGACGCACTGGCTCACCTCCAAGCAAATGGTCTACAAGAGACCATAAAAGATAATGAAAGTACCTCCCCACAGGAAAAGGCTAAGGCGATTATCTTTCTTCGCCATCATATACATGAAAGCCTAAAATCTGAATATCTGTTGGTTGAAAATCCCCAAGAATTATGGAAAAGCCTAGAACAAAGATATAAGATCCAACAATAAGTTTTGCTACCTAAAGCAAGCTATGAATTTGCTTGAGGTTTCAAGACTTTAAATCAGTCAGTGATTATAATTCTGCCTTGTTCCGTATAACCTCTCAATTACGTTTATGCGGGCAGAAAATCTCTGAAGAGAACATGCTGGATAAAACTTATTCAACCATGCATGCTACTAATGTGTTGTTACAACAACAATACTGACAGAGAGAGTTTAAGAAATATTCAGATTTGATACAAGTACTACTTGTAGCTGAGCAGAATAATGAGTTGCTTATGAAAAACCACAACTTGAGGCCAACTGGTACTGCACCGTACCCTGAAACAAATGCCACATATGCCTCTCAAGGAAATGATAGTATTTATCAAGATAACCGTGGACACAATGGCAATCGTGGTCGTGGTCGTGGTCGAAGCCATGGTCGGGGACGTGGTCGTGGTAGAGGTTTTGGTGATTATCAGAAGCGTAACTTTTCTGATGCATCCACATCCAAGGGGAATGATAAACAAGTGGTCCAAAAAGGTTCTACAGGACCCTCCCAAAAGCCCAAATCTATATGGTATAGATGTGGTATGGCAGGTCACTGGGCAAAAGTGTGTCGCACAGCCAAACACTTGGTTGAGTTATACCAAGCTTCTCAAAAAGATAAGGGGAAGAACGTGGAGACTCATTTTGTCGACGACACTGAACCTACACCAAGTTGGGACCTCTTTGATTTCATCATAGATGATGAATTTGGATAAATGAAAATGTCGACCACTGAAAAACCAAATCTCGATCCATGTAATATTATGTAAAATATTGCAGTGTGTTTTCTTTTATCAGCCTCCTTGTAAAATAATCTATGTGTCATAAATAAATCTGTTGTTTATGTTTTTAATTCTGTTTTTTTTTCTTTATCTTGAAGATATGGAAACAATTAAAGATATATCAAGTAGCAAGAATCAATGTCTGGTGGACAATGCTACTACGCACACTATCTTGAGAAATAAAGAATACTTTACTCAATTAAATGTGCTTGAAGCAAATGTCAAAACAATCTCTAGTGTGACAAAATTGATCGAAGGCTCTGGTAGAGCTTGTGTTTTGCTCCCTAAAGGGATAAAACTGATCATAAACGACGCATTATATTCAAGTAAGTCTCAAAGGAACTTACTAAGCTTTAAAGATGTGCGTCGGAATAGTTTTCATGTAGAAACCATAAATGAAAACAATAAAGAATATTTGTGCATCACAAAACAATTACGTGCCAGCCCATTCTACTGGACTTTATCACACGTATATAAGTCCAATAGATACAAATGTAACATCTTATGAGAAATTAATTGATAAAAAAGATGTTTACATTATGGCATGATCGTTTAGGTCATCCGGGTAATGGAATGATGCATAAAATCGTTGAAAGTTCAACTGGGCATTCAATAAAGAAAGCAAGTGTCCTTAAATCAAGTGACTTTAACTATAGTGGTTGTTCACTTGGTAAACTAATCACTAGACCGTCCAAGAATAAAGTTGGGATTGAAAATCCAACGTTTTTAGAACGAATACAAGGTGATATTTGTGGATCGATAGTCCCACCATGTGGACCATCCTCTCCTTCAATTATAGAAGAGGAGAGGAGGAGGATATAAATGATTTAAACATTAGATGCTCATATTTATTAAATGTTCTTGAGATAATTCGAAACCAGAGGAGAGGATGAGTTTAATGATTTAAACTCTTTTTTCTTTTATGAAATTTTTATCTGATGTGGCAACTTTCATTTATTAAAGGCCAATGTGGCATCTATGTATACCCTCACGTGGCAATCGTTTTTAAGAAATCAGCGCGCGGGTGGGACTATCGATCCACAAATATCACCTTGTATTCGTTCTAAAAACGTTGGATTTTCAATCCCAACTTTATTCTTGGACGGTCTAGTGATTAGTTTACCAAGTGAACAACCACTATAGTTAAAGTCACTTGATTTAAGGACACTTGCTTTCTTTATTGAATGCCCAGTTGAACTTTCAACGATTTTATGCATCATTCCATTACCCGGATGACCTAAACGATCATGCCATAATGTAAACATCTTTTTTATCAATTAATTTCTCATAAGATGTTACATTTGTATCTATTGGACTTATATACGTGTGATAAAGTCCAGTAGAATGGGCTGGCACGTAATTGTTTTGTGATGCACAAATATTCTTTATTGTTTTCATTTATGGTTTCTACATGAAAACTATTCCGACGCACATCTTTAAAGCTTAGTAAGTTTCTTTGAGACTTACTTGAATATAATGTGTCGTTTATGATCAGTTTTATCCCTTTAGGGAGCAAAACACAAGCTCTACCAGAGCCTTCGATCAATTTTGTCACACCAGAGATTGTTTTGACATTTGCTTCAAGCACATTTAACTGAGTAAAGTATTCTTTATTTCTCAAGATGGTGTGCGTAGTAGCGTTGTCCACCAGACATTGATTCTTGCTACTTGATATATCTTTAATTGTTTCCATATCTTCAAGATAAAAAAAAAAAACAGAATTAAAAACTTAAACAACATATTTATTTATGACACATAGATTATTTTACAAGGAGGCTGACAAAAAAAACACAATGCAATATTTTACATAATATTACATGGATCGAGATTTGGGTTTTCAGTGGTCGACATTTTCATTTATCCCAAATTCATCATCTATGATGAAATTAGAGAGGTCCCAGCTTGGTGTAGGTTCAGTGTCGTCGACAAAATGAGTCTCCACGTTCTTCCCCTTATCTTTTTGAGAATCTTGGTATAACTCAACCAAGTGTTTGGCTGTGCGACACACCTTTGCCCAGTGACCTGTCATACCACATCTATAGCATATAGATTTGGGATTTTGGGAGGGTCCTGTAGAATCTTTCTGGACCACTTGTTTATCATTCCCCTTGGATGCGGATGCATCAAAAAAGTTACGCTTCTGATAATCACCAAAACCTCTACCACGACCACGTCCCCGACCATGGCTTCGACCACGGCCACGACCACGATTGCCATTGTGTCCACGGTTATCTTGATAAATACTATCATTTCCTTGAGTGACATATGTGGCATTTGTTTCAGGGTACGATGCAGTACCAGTTGGCCTCAAGTTGTGGTTTTTCATAAGCAACTCATTATTCTGCTCAGCTACAAGTAGTACTTGTATCAAATCTGAATATTTCTTAAACTCTCTCTGTCAGTATTGTTGTTGTAACAACAAATTACTAGCATGCATGGTTGAATAAGTTTTATCCAGCATGTTCTCTTCAGAGATTTTCTGCCCGCATAAACGTAATTGAGAGGTTATACGGAACAAGGCAGAATTATAATCACTGACTGATTTAAAGTCTTGAAACCTCAAATTAGCAAATTCATAGCTTGCTTTAGGTAGCAAAACTTGTTGTTGGTGCCTATATCTTTGTTCTAGGCTTTTCCATAATTCTTGGGGATTTTCAACCAACAGATATTCAGATTTTAGGCTTTCATGTATATGATGGCGAAGAAAGATAATCGCCTTAGCCTTTTCCTGTGGGGAGGTACTTTCATTATCTTTTATGGTCTCTTGTAGACCATTTGCTTGGAGGTGAGCCAATGCGTCAACTCTCCATTCTAGATATCTCTGACCCGATAAGTCGAGAATATCAAATTTCCGCTTTGTAATATTTGTCATTGATCAACTACACAATTAAATCAAATATTAATTATTGATACACATAAGAATGATTTAATTAATACCATAAATTATTTAGGTTAATAAAGTTTAAAATAAATAGATATATGTACACTAATTATAATTAAACTTGCTTAACTATATATTAGTTATACATTAATAATAATTCTTAACATGTAACGTTGATAAGGATAGATATGCATCATATTCTTATATACATATACATACTAACATAAAGTCATAAAGGCCTTAAATTTAAAAATAGCACATGTAGGTACAGTACTTGAAAGAAGAAAGAAATTATGGTATGCATGTCTCCTTTTAGCTTAAGCACGTGTAAAGTACTTGAGTGGAGAAAAGACATTTCAATGTCTAGAATGTCAGAATTTTCAATTTACCTACTGTTATTACATGAACACGTAAAACCACTTATCAAGTTCTGCATGTTTGAATGAATTTTGTTTACAAGAACACGTAAACTAAAGCTAAAAAACAGTCCAGTATCAAATATCTCAAACGTGAAAAGCTATCTATCAGAAGAAGTCTAAAAACTCTCTAGTTTCCAAACACTTTCTTAAAATTTTCTTCCATCAGAAAGTTTACAAGAAGAAGAAAAAGAAGGCTTTATTTTCAAGGAACATGAAGAATGAGAAAGCCATGTTTATATGGAATCAAAGGAGAAAGTTCTTAATAAACATACCCTGCAAATTATTATAGGTATTTTTACGTTTCTTCTATTTCACCCATTTCTTAATCTCTACCCCATAATCACTCTTTTTCTCCTTTTTACTTCCTCCACATATTTGTCTGCTCCCTTGTTATCCGCTCTCGACTTCTCCTATTCATCTTCTTCCTCCTCATCGTTTTTTTCGATCGACATGTCTCACTCCGACCAATTTTTCATTGAATCTTTCATATGCCTTACAATTATCATGATAATCTTCTGGATCCTCATCTGGATCAACCGACCTCAGTTTTAATAGGTAAGTAAAATCCTTTTTTTTCAAGTTTAGTTTAGATCTGATGTAAACTAGGGTTTTATTTCGATCTTGAATGTAAAATTCGATCTTGTTGTAAAAGCCTTTCAGATCTAATAAAATACCGAGGTTTATGCTCAAAAATCTTTCATTTCGTATGAGAAAATAATTTTTGATGCAAGCTCTCATATCATTGAGCTATTAAAATGGATGATCTATAAAACTGATTTGAAAAATTGAAAGCAGTATGAAATATGTACTACCTTCAAGAGATCTAGTCACTTAGTTGGTCTATTTTGTTTGAGAAATCTCTCGTGTTGATAACGTGTTGTAGAATTAGGGAAGATAAGCTTATGAACTCAGATCTGATTTTTGCTTGCTTATATTACTTTGATCTGTACATGGTATTTATAGGGGCAAGATTTTGGTTTGATCTTACCGTATATGTACAATTTGCTTGAAGGTCGTAAGGGCCGCCAAGCCGTACGGCTACCAAGCCGTATGGGCTAAAATCTGCTAAGTACAAAACACGCATAATACAAAAAATGGATGGATAATTCACTCTTAATTAATTATCTCTTAACAAATCCAACGTTTTTAGAACGAATACAAGGTGATATTTGTGGACCGATAGTCCCACCATGTGGACCATTTCGATAATTTATGGTATTAATTGATGCATCGACAAGATAGTCACATGTTAGCCTCTTATCAACAAGAAATACAGCTTTTGCTAAACTCCTAGCACAAATCATTCGCTTACGAGCTCAATTTCCGGATTATCCAATTAAAAGAATCCGACTTGATAATGCAGGAGAATTTACTTCCCAAACATTTAATGACTATTGTATGTCAATTAGGATTACATTTGAGCATCTGGTGGCTCATGTTCACACACAAAATGGTCTTGCTGAATCTCTGATTAAACGATTACAATTAATAGCTAGACCATTATTGATGAAGTCTAAACTGCCAACATCTGTTTGGGGACATGCTATATTACATGTCGCAACTCTGATCCGATTAAGACCTATTGCATATCATAAGTATTCCTCGTTACAATTAGTGACTGGTAAAGAACCAGATATATCAAATTTAAAGATATTTGGTTGTGCAGTTTATGTTCCTATTGCTCCACCACAACGCACAAAAATGGGTCCCCAAAGATGATTGGGAATATATGTTGGTTTTGAATCTCGATCAATTATTAAATATCTTGAACTAACTACCGGTGACCTATTTACAGCAACATTTGATGATTGTCATTTTAATGAAAATGAATTTCCAAATCTTGGTGGAAAAATGCATAAAGAAATTATTTGGAATGCTTCATCGTTATCTTATCTTGATTCACGTATAAAAATGTGTGAACAAGAATTACAAAAGATTATACATTTGCAGAGTATAGCAAATCAATTACTTGACGCATTTACAGACACAAAGAAAGTGACAAAGTCACATGTGCGAGCTGTAAATGCCCTTGAAAGGATTGAAATTCCTGTTGGACAACTAGATAAGATTCCTGAAAAAGAATGTATAGAGCGCCGAAAACGCGGCCGCCCGCCTGGATTGAAAGATCTAAAACCAAGAAAGAATAGGCGGTTGAATAATCCAAATGAAGTCACACCGATTTCCTATTCAGGGGGAGAACATGACAAAAATACCTCCGAAAATCTAGGAAATGTGTCAGAAATGAGAAATTTTCCGGATAAGAACAAAACAGAGAATGTTCCGGACAAGAACAAAATGGAACATGTTCCAAATAATGACAAAAGCATTGATAATTACGAAATTGCAGTAAATTATGTTCATTCTGGAATACAGTGGAACAAGAAAGACATTATCCTTGATGAGGTGTTCGCATACTCTGTTGCCACCGAAATAGTGGTTGATGACGACGACATTGAACCACAAACTATTGATGAGTGTTGTGATAGACACGATTGGCCAAAATGGAAAGAGGCTATGCAAACTGAATTAAAATCGCTTGAAAAGCATAATGTTTTTGGCCCAATAAAGCCCACACCAATTGGCTTGAAACCAGTAGACTATAAATGGGTATTTGTACGAAAGCATAATGAGAAAAATGAAATTGTGAGATATAAGGCAAGGCTTGTAGCTCAAGGTTTTTCTCAGATACCCGAGATAGATTATGAACAAACATATTCCCTTGTAGTTGGTGCAATTACATTAAGATTTTTAATTAGCCTAACTATTTCAGAGGAACTACAAATGCAACTTATGGATGTCGTAACTGCATATTTATATGGATCACTTGATAGTGATATTTACATGAAAGTTCCTAAGGGATTAAAGCTACCCGAGGTATATAAAGCAAAATCTCGGGAAATGTTTTCTATAAAATTGCAAAGATCATTACATTGTTTAAAACAATCTGGAAGGATGTGGTACAACAGGCTTAGTGAATATCTTCTTAAAGAAGGATATCAAAATGATACCGTTTGTCCATGTGTTTTCATCAAACGATCCAAAAATGGATTTGCTATTATCGCAGTATATGTTTATGATTTAAATATTATCGGTACATCCGATGAACTTAAAAATGCTGCAAAATACTTGATGAAAGAATTTGAAATGAAAGATCTTGGAAGAACCAAATTTTGTCTCGGTTTACAAATTGAACATTTGAAGGATGGAATTTTCATTTATCAAACAAATTACACCGAGAAAATTTTGAAAAGGTTCTACAAGGACAAAGCATATCCATTGAATTCACCCATGATAGTTCGTTCTCTTAGTATACAGGATGATCAATTCAAACCTCGAGAAGTTGATGAAGAGATTCTTGGTCCTGAAGTCCCCTACCTAAGCGCAATTGATGCATTAATGTATCTCGCAAACAATACAAGACCGGATATTGCTTTTGTTGTAAGCTTGTTATCAAGGTACAACTCATCACCAACAAGACGACATTGAAACGGAATTAAACATGTGTTTCGATACCTACGAGGTACTCTTGACCTTGGATTATATTATCATAGAAATGCAAATGCTACTCTTGTTGGATATGCAGATGCAGGATATCTATCAGATCCACACAAAGCAAAATCTCAAATTGGTTATGTATTCACGTATCGAGATACGTCGATCTCATGGAAGTCAACCAAGCAAACACTTACTGCTACATCATCAAACCATGCAGAATTAATCGCTCTTTATGAAACAGGAAGAGAATGTGTTTGGTTAAGGTCAATGATTGGATATATAAAAAAAGAATGCAAAATAAGATCAATTGCAGATAATCCAACAATGATATATGAAGACAATTCTGCATGTGTCACACAAGTTAAAGGGGGCTACATCAAAGGAGATCGGACGAAGCACATTTCACCAAAATTGTTCTCAATTCATGATCTAGAAGGGAGGGCAAGATTGGAATCCAGCAAATCCGATCAAGTGAAAATGTTGCAGATTTGTTCACAAAATCCTTACAACCTAAGAAGTTTGAAGAACTTGTGTACAAGATCGGAATGCACAGGTTTCGAGAAGTAAGTTGATTTCAGGGGGAGAATTATACGCATTGCACTCTTTTTCCCTTCGTTCAAGTTTTTTCCCACTGGGTTTTACCTGACAAGGTTTTTAATGAGGCAATACTATGAAAGCGTATAAGACAAGTTGTACTCTTTTTCCCTGTGCTATGGTTTTTATCCCACTGGGTTTTTCCTAGCCAGGTTTTTAACGAGGCAGCATATACATAACCCCAAAATGAAAAGATGGATATTCAAGGGGGAGTGTTAAGAGATAATTAATTAAGAGTGAATTATCCATCCATTTTTTGTATTATGCATGTTTTGTACTTAGCAGATTTTAGCTCATACGGCTTGGTATCCATACGGCTTGGCGGCCCTTACGGCCTTCAAGCAAATTGTACATATACGATAAGATCAAACCAAAATCTTGCCCCTATAAATACCATGTACAGATCAATGTAATATAAGCAAGCAAAAATCAGATCTGAGTTCATAAGCTTATCTTCCCAAATTCTACAACAACATGGAGTTTTTTTTCTTTAAAGGCTTTGAATAGCTTGATCAGAGCAAAAAGAATTTCAAACCGTCATCACCTTTCTATGTCTCTTAAAAAAAACTCTTGTTCTCAAGAAGGAAATACAGAAGCTTTAATGGAGGAAGAAAATTTTATCAATCAAGCTTATGAAGATTTGAATTAAGGAGAAGACTTTTGGTAAACATCTTTTAGAAATCCTAATAGGTATTTTTACATTTCATCTATTTCATCTATTTCTCCCATTCTCTTAATCTCTACCCATAATCACTCTTTTTCTTCTTTATATTTCCTCCACATATTCTTGTTTGCTCACTTCTCATCCTCTCGACTCCCTCTATTCATCTTCTTCCTCGTTCTCGTTTTTTTCGATCGGCATGTGTCACTCCGACTAGTTTTTCTTTGAAACTTTCATATGTCTTACAATTATCTTGATAATCCTCTGGATTATCTTCTTGATCAACATGTCTTAGTTTTAATAGGTATGTAAAATCTTTTTTTTTTCAAGTTTAGTTTAGATATGATGTAAACTAGGGGTTTTATTTTGATCTTGAATGTAAAATTCGATCTTGTTGTAAAATTCGTTTGGATCTAATAAAACGAGGTGTATGTTCAAAAATCTTTCGTTTCATATGAGAAAATAATTTTTGATGCAAGCTCTCATATCATCGATCCATTAAAAGATGATCTATAAAAACTATGGTTTTAAAAATTGAAAGCAGTATGAATATGTACTACTTTCAAGAGATCAAGCCACTCATTTGACATTTTTTTTTGTTTTGAGAAATCTCTCATGCTGATAATATGTTGTGAGAATTTGGAGGAAGCTTATGAGAGCTGAATTGATTTTCCTTGATTGTATTACTTTGATATGTAAATGCTATTTATAGAGGCAAGATTTTGATTTGATCTTGCCGTATGAAACTAAAAGGATAGAAAACCGCAAAGACTGTCAGTCGTATGTTTACAACTAATATGAACCAAAGCCTATTAAAATACAATATATGTAACACTCGGACATGTTTTGCTTTTGGGCCAAAAGGCCTAAACTCTTGCTTGTGACCCAAACCCAATGAGAAGCCCAAACCCACTTTTTTCCCCTCCTTTTCCTATTTTACCCTTGCCCTAATGTCTCCATTCCATCTCCTCTTGTTGGCCGCCACTCCAAACCAGACCAGGAAGGAACGAGAGCAGCGGGAGAAAGATTTGGAGTTTCCCTCGATCGTCGCCGGAAAAGCTTCCTCAATCGTTGTCCCTTGTCGCCCCTTCTTCTCTTTGTGCTCCTCTCTGAGATTTCTCTGTGACGGAAGTGTGGTCGACGAACGCGTCACGAATCCACCGGCAGACTCAGCTCGTCTCGTCTCTGCCTCCTCCACCGGTAGGCGTCACCGAGCTCGAGCACGAGTAAGCTCGCCCTCCCCCTATTCTCGTTCTTCTGTTTTCTTCGTCTTCTTCCTCCTTCTCTGAATCCTCGTCCGATGTGGTGGATCAGTCCGCAGGAATCCGTCGTGCGCCCTTCGCCTTCTCTCTCTCCGAGTCATTGCACCACAGTCGACCCCTAGACACTACCGTCGACGCCCTAATCCTCGCCACACCGTCTCTGGCTGGTCGCCTCTGTCCGCCAGCGACTCGACTTCGAACCCACAAGGCCGTCGCGAATCCCGTAACCACCTCAATTTGTGTCCCTGCGTGCCTCAATTCGGGAAACCCCATCGTTGTTCAAAGAGTTGTTCGAATTCGACCATTGTAAGGTCGGATAACCCTCGTTTCTTTTTGTGTGATCCTTGGTTCCTCTAGTTGATTGTGTGTTGTTAGTTTTGCTGATTCATGCCTTTGCCTTGTAACTTGCGTGAATGATTTATTGAATCGGTTGAACTGCCAACTCTTATTGATTATTTTTCCCCTTTGTTTTAGTGTTGGAACAAGTATGTAATGTTTGGTTCATTGTGACTATAATTAATGGGTTTTTTTTTTGGCCATATGAGTTTTGAGTAATTTCGAGTGAATGTCTTTAAGTGTGTGTAGATGGTTTGATATTGATGGGAATGTGGGTCTCGAATGTTTGGTATGAGAATTGTTGATCGGCTTCTTGTGTGGTGACCCTCTTTGTCCCGAGAGGCTTTGGATTGGGTGTCTCGAATTATAATTATGTATGTTTGAGTATGTGTGTTTGAGGTTGGGATTTGACGTTCCCACTTTGGAACTTGAACTTTAAATTTGTTACCCTTGAGTTTTTGAGCTCGTGTCGCTAAGGCTAAGCTATGCATTACTAGTGGTCCTTGAGTTCGTTACATTTAAACTTTCATTAGAAACAATATAGTCAAGCCAAACCACATTGTTTGGATACCATGAAAATGTGTTAGCTCGCACTTGGCGAAACCATTATAGATGTGCTTGTCTAGAATCGAAAGCTACTTCTCGCTGTTAGTCGAATAACCGTGAACGTTATGATTCGTAGGTCTTTAGTATTGCCGCGTTACTTACGTCATTCGAGGATCGCTTTCCAGGTAAGTTGTTCTCGACTTGCTCGGCTTTATTCTAATCTTGTTAGGTTTCATGCCGTGATTGTGAGATTGGTTTTGGGAATTAATCCCGAAAGTATGCTTTTCCTTGTGAAATGTCTTTATGCATGATGTGATGTGCTTTTCATTTCAAACGTTTTCTCGTAAAAGAAATAGTATCGCTTTCTCTGTGCTGGCAGCGTAACCGACACGATCATGTGCGACAATTGTCGGTGGCGAAGAGGCGTCTAGCCATGGTCGTGTGTCGGCCGGGCCCTTTAAAAAAATAAAAATTGATTGCTTGTTTTTGGCAAGTGCTCCAGTGGAGACTTGACCATGGGTTGGAAGGATGACGTATATGGAAAGTGGGAGGGCCTGCCTCTGCACTCGGGCGCAGGGAGTTAGCGCCGTAGATGGGAATGCAGTGGTGGAAGGGAGAATGGCATTTCCCAATAGGAATGTGAATGGTTTTGTTGTGTGCGTGCGTGTGTGTGATTTCTTAGTTGGATTTCGACCTTGTGAATTCTTGCTACGCTTGATGAATTGTTTATTCGTTGTATCTCCCTTTAATTGCTGAATGTCGAAATGTTGGTTATTATTACAAATGCTTTACTCTTGTGCTTGTAGTTTGATTATGGTATGTCTCGTTGCCTTTCCTTTCACATATTCTCTAGGTTGTGGAAATGTGTGTTGACCTATTCTGTTCTGTTCAATTCACTTGTTAAAAGTTATGTTGTTGGCTAATTGTTGTTTTTCAAACGTCTTACTATTGCCGTGTGTTATCTAGCTTGCCTAGGGTAGTAGCTGACCCCTCGGGGACTTTATTTTTCAGTTCTAGGTACTCACACATGTCCCGTGTTGGAGCCTAGGTCAGATGTTGCAGCTGATCGTTGACGCGTGTCACTAGGCACTGAGTGCGTTGGGAGTTCGGTTTAGTCTTGTTAGCTGTTTTGGATATTGTACTATGTTGTTGACTTTAGCAGATTTCTGGTGTTGAATGTGATTTGGCTAGACATTTGGGATTCATGCATGACATTATTAAAAATGTGGTTTGTTGAACGACAGTTGAATGTTTTAAAATAGTTTTCTTGTCGTGCCCGAGTTGCAAGGTCCAAGTATTCTAGTTGTTAACCAGTTCAGGTAGGACCCGTTAGGGTCAAACTACCTAGTAATGTCCCGACGTTAAGTCGGGGTGTTACAATATGTACAATATAAATGGATGAATCTTCATAATTCCTTGTCTCTTAACTTGTGTCTCTAAAGTAAAAAAAAAAGTGTTTTTTTGTTACGAAAAGAAAAAAGAATTTTAATACCGACATGTATAATATATGTGTATTTATTATTTTATTTTTGCGCGGTATAAGTGAAGACTTGGCATCGACTAAATCTCTCTCTCTTCGGCTCCCTCCACACGGACTAGGGTTTCCCTCTCCTGCCGTCACCGTGCGCGCTAACGCATCCCCATCCGCCACCGGTGTATTGGTTTTTTCCACATGGGAGCAGAACCGGGAAGAGACATGGAAGAGGAGGAACAGTATTTCACCGATCATGAGATGGTTATTTTTGTTCGCCAAGCACTAGTATCTGCTTGTACGGTATGGTACCTGCTAACTTCTATTTATAGTTGTTGCTGCATAATACTAATGCATAACTACGGTTTTAGTTTTGCGTCTTCTGTTGTGGTAATTGGTTTAAGCCGTCGTCGCCATGGCGTTAGCTTGCTAGAAAGTTGGACAGTACGGGGTTGCTAGAGGTGGGGAAATATCCCGACAATAAATTTGAAGTTAACGAAGTGAGAACATTAGAAAGAATTGGAATTGCTACATGATCACTCTCTGGCTGTGGAACTTTTCTTATCTAACGCGGTTAAAGTATCTGTAAGAATTCCAATTACAACTCAACAATAACAACATTGACCCAATTACAACTCGTAAATTACTAAATTAGTAGCTTCTGTTTCTTTGCTAGGTTGTTACATTTAAATTTTGTAATCAAAACATCGAATTTTGCCTATACATTGACCCAATTACAACTCGTAAATACTTTTGCCATTACAACTCAACAACAACAACATCGGCTGTAGCACTTGCAAATAATACACTTTTTTCCAAAATTATGAGTTATTGACTTATTGCATATCATCTTGTTTTGAAGTCGCATGTTTGCCACATCAAGTTTTGCTTTTGCTAGTTTGGTGGGAGATTCTTATGTTAAAGGTTTATTTGGCTTGTACAGGGTGATACTAATTTGTTCAATCATCTACTCGGGATGTTGCACAAGAACATGTATCTATCTCCTGAAGAAGCTGCTCTTCGTGTGGTAAGTTTTTCTAGAGCTATGTGCTGCTGCCAGCTTGTTTTTGAAAAAATTGGTGCTAACAATAGATAATTGCTGGCTGGGCAGGCAACCTTGAGCGCACTATCAGGAAATGCTTCATATATTGATGATGCTCATCATTTTCTGCTAACCGACACTGTAAGATGTTATGCTTATTCAGTGTTATTTTGTTTGTCCTGGGGTTACTATTACCTATCACAGGAACTGTCTGATTCACATGTGGCTCTGTGGAATACTAGATTTATGGCATGAGCATGTGGAATTATAGAACTGATGTAATGGATGCACTGATGGAGTTGATTGTTGCCCTGGTATGTGAGCTTTGTGATATAAAAGTATTCATTATATGAAGGGATCCCTTTTTCCCCCTCCCCTGGCTTCTTACATCCTTACTCTATGTGGCAGGCTGCAATAAATGGAAAACATCTCGAGTCATGCTTAGACATGCTTGTGAAAAATTTTATACCACCCGTATTCTACTTAGAAAAATTGAAGACTCCCCATGGTGTTGCAAAAAAGGAGCAAGTTTTGGAAAGAGTGCATTCTTCTTTGAAAGAGATCACCAATCTCGTGCCTCTTGCACCTGCTAGATTATGTTCTATAATTAGAAAAGTTATGCCAGATTTTCGTAAACAGGAGCCTGTAAGTTCGAAATTCTACTATCACTTCAGGAAGATGTTATTTTTCTTTGTATCATATTAGCTTCAGTAAGAGACTAAGAGATTGGATTGCAAAAACATTATAAATGTGTCTATATAGCTTCTGCAATCAATCTATCACTAATCTTGTAATAACCATGCTTTATTGTTCCCATCCAGATTCTTGTAATATTTGCCGAGAACATTTTAAAGCTGGAGACCAGTTCCCTTGGGCAGCTTGTTGGGAGCCCCATGCTTATAATGTTTGTGGTTGATCGACTTATAGATTTGGATGTGAGTTGCCAAAATTAGTACTTTTTAACTATATCTCTCCTTTTACGAGGGAAGGATGTGAACTTTGAGCTCATTTCTTATCTGTTTTTGCATTCTTGACTGATCTTGTTATAGTTGGAGCTTGCATGGGAGGTCATTCTTTCAGACGATCCCATTATATTTGAGATTGAATTAGAAGGAGAGGACCTTGAAGACACTGAAAATGTTGGAGTTGAGGTATAGTTCATGGCCCGTCTTGGTTTTCCTTTTAGTTGCCCCTTGAACATGCCTAATGCAATTTTTATGGTATCTGGTTCAAAATTCTTTCATAAATCTCTTTGTTTCTTGGTTAGAACACCTAGAAACCTGATATCTTTTAGTATATAGTTCCCCAGGGTATACAAGTTGACTGGAGATGTTGTGGCTGACAAGTTGGATAGCTTAATGGTGCTTACCTTTGAGTATTTGAAGTCTTCTTATGATAATGGACGCCTGATTGAGGTATTTTGTGTGCATTTGTACTGTCATTTCTTTCTTAGGTATTCAACCATCTTTGCAAATATCTACCTCATTAGTCTTCACCATTATATTGTTAGGTATTTGAATCACTTCTCCAATCATTCCAAATTACTATCCTGAATGCATACAAGTCCAAATTTGCACAGGTAATACCTGCACTTTTATTCCGTTAAGCTTTATATTTGCGTACTCAATTTATATGTTATTCTTTATTTGCTATTTTTTGAAATTGCTTTGTTTCTTCCTTATATGCTAAATTATATTGCTTTTCTTCTGCAGTTTGTAATGTTTTATGCCTGCTCTCTGGATCCTGAAATTTGTGGTACAAGATTTGCAGAGTATCTTGCTGATGTGTTTACTTCTAGCAACTTTCCTCAGCTTACCAGGTGAAAATTATTTGCTGATTCTAATGATGAGTAATATATAGTGCTTTTATCCCTTTTCAATGAACTACTGGGTAGTATTGCTGTATCTCTTTTCTATGAACTGTAGATGAGCCAACATAGTTATGCTAGACAGTAGTCTATATGAGTATATGAGGTTATACTAATGTAGTAAATATCATTTACTGTCTTCATTTGACGACTACTGAATTTGAGAACCCTTCCAAAAAGAAAATTAAAACGAAAAAAGTAGAAAAATGAATGACATTTTCCATGGGGTCCTTTCTAGATGTTTCTGTTATGAAGCTAATATAGTTTGTCATGTAGGATGAGCGCCATTGCATATCTAGCTAGCTACATGGCTCGTGCAAAGTTCTTGACGACATCTTTCATAACCAGCATGGTCGAGAGGTGATTTTTCTTGCGTATTCTGAGTTATATATATCTTCTCAAGGCTTGCTTACGTCACATTGTTGAGCTTATATTTTGTAATTTTGGAGAGAATTTGAAGCCAATGTGAATGTGTTTTTCTTCTGTTTTTTAGGCTTTCTCATTGGTGTTCAGAATATTGCCAACAAAATGGTGATGCTGATCCTATAAAACACAGGGTTTTCTATGCAGGATGTCAGGTATGCGGATAATCAAAAGCTTAAATTATTCGAGTATTATTTGTTTTCTTCAGTTCTAACTAATCCTAATAATGTTGTAGAGCTTGCATAGTACCCAATATACCCACTCTGCTTAACAAAAAAGATGGAGTTGGTTTTGGTGTTCTTCTAGCTGACACATCTTGACTTTCATCTTAGTTAAATTTGTATGTGTTGATAGAATTGCATTTGCTCTGGTTGTTTGTCAAATCTTTTCAACTGAAATTGAGTGTGGCAGGTTGCTGCTTGGTGAACTCTAGTCTTGTAGACTGTCTTACGGTCAACGTCAACTGATACAAGAGTGTTAAAAATGGGCAGCCAGGGGTATAAGGGCCTATGAGATCCTAGAGAGGGTAGAAGAATGGGACCTATTATGGGACATGTGGTTGATATTTCTTGAAATGGAAGTTCTAGCACATATATTTCAAATGTAGTGAATTAAAAGGCAACACCTAGGCGCTCACCTCTTGCCTAGGTGTTGGGACGATGTCCCTTACTCTTCATAGGCCGAGGCGGGCGTTTTCTTAAGGGCGCTCGCCTCCTTCACTTAGGCAATCACTTTCTTGTCTGCATGCCCTAGTGCTTGTTTTTTTTTAAAATAAAAGAACATTAAGTATTGATTCTCAACTATCTTCCTCCCTTGTTTGACACGTCCTCTTCGTTTCCATCACATCATAATTTTTCACTATATAGGGTCTGTTCGTTTCCATCACATCATTTCAAATAATATATTATAATATATGATTTTGTAAAAGCTGCATTTGGCATTATAGTCATATCATTTCTACTTTCTCACATTTTTTCAGAATTTTTAAAATCTCTTTTTCAAAATAAACACATTATAATATATTATTATGTATAATGGGTGTAGTGCCGAACAAGCCCATAATGTAAATTAACGAGTTCCGTAGCATTACATGAAGCCACTCCCATGTTTGACTCTGTTTTTAGCCTCTTGCCCAACACCTTTTTATTTACTGTTCAAAAGTGAAGGAAATGCATGTAATACAATATGTAATGTATTCTACCAAAAAAATACAATTATGTAATGTAACTTACATATTTTATGATGCAACAATTTAAATATACTTTCGGGCTGCAGGCTATCATGTATGTTCTTTGTTTCCGTATGAGATCGATTATAAAGATTCCCCGCCTCAAGTCACAGCTCCAACTTTTTCCTTTAAGGCAGATCTTAAAGAATTCATTGGATCCTTTAAAGGTAAGCCGCTAAAAAAGGACTTGAAATTCTAGTCCACAATCTTTTGTTGCTTGTATACGTAACTAATTTTGTGAGTTTTACTTGTACACATGTACTGTTTCAGGTATGCCTCCCTTTGATTGTTCATGAGTTTGTTCGTCAAGCAAATGCTGCTCATTTGCTTAAAAAAGATGGATCATTTGCTTTCAATGATGTGCTGGAGTCTGAACTTTCCAAGGCTTATGGTGGGAATGAAAGACTGGACATGTTTTTCCCTTTCGATCCATGCCTATTGCAAAGATCTGACAGGTTTGTCTTTCTTCTTTTCTGAATCAGATGTGGTAGAGGATTTCTTAGAATCTTGAAAATGAAAACTGGGATAGAATTCCAATAGCAAGAATCCCTCACTATTTAGCTGACACAATTGTATTTCATTTCATTTAATTCATCAGATCTCCCTAATTACAATCTACATTCTTCTTTTATTGTACATGAACAAATACTTCAAACAAAATAATCTACCTAGTACAATTATAAAGTAAAAACTAAGTATGTACTCTTGAATTTATTTTTCTAACAAAATAATCTACCTAGTACAATTATAATCTACCTATTATAATCTACCTAGTACAATTATAAAGTAAGTAAAAACTAAGTAGGTAGAAAAATTTGTGCCACTTGTCATCATATAAGAAGGTAAAAATTATTTTTTTGATAAATTTTGACAAAAAAAACTACCCCACTTTCCCACTTCCACCACTAACCACTACTGCTAATTTTTTAATGAAAATTTGATTAAAAAATATTTTACTATTTGAATAATTTTATATAAATAGTTATTTTGAATTTATCTAATTTTTTTTAATGAACACTTGATTAAAAATATCTTAGTATTATAATTGATCTAATGCAAATCATTTTTTAAATTTATTTAACAAACACTATTTTTTTTTAATAAATTGCATCAAAAAAAAATATTATCCTAACCATCTCATACAAATTGTTATTTTGAAGTTATATAAAATAAAATATTTATGTAATTTTTTTCACAATTCAAAATTTGAGAGAATATTGACATGAGATTGCACTAAATGTATATTTTGAATTTATTTTTCTAATTTTAGGTAATATATTTACAAAATAAATAGATATTATCAAACACGTGTCGATTAAGTAGTTTTTATAACGGGTATATAATAACTAGAAATTTAGAAGAACTACTTCAATTTGATTAAGTATTTTCTAAACACTGATTTTGACAATTACTTTAGATTACATTGTGTTATATATACATATTTTTATTTTGTAATTTTTTTTAAACACTTTGATTTTTGACAATTACTTTACGAGTATTATAACTTATTGTATTTATCTGTGTTATAATCTTACAATAATTTTACAAATATTAAAAGTTATTATATTTATCTCTAGGGCATGGTTCCAGTGAGGACCACTCTTGTGATAAGGACTAGGCTTAAAATGAGGACTAATCTTAACCATTGGATTTACTCCTTTACTATGTATTAAATGGTCAAGATTTTTTCAAAAGTTATTATTATTCTTGTTATTTTTTTATTTTTAATTTCTTTAATAATTTTTAATTTTTTAATTTTTTTAATTCTTTAATTCTTTAATTCTTTAATTTAGTTTTGTGAGAATCAAATTTTATAAAAAATGAACTCAAAGTACATAAAAATTGAACTTATCATAGATAAAAAAAATGGACTCGTAGAATATAAAAATTGAACTCATAAAATATAGAAAATTGAACTTCTAGGGTATAAAAATGAGCTCATAGTATATAAAAATTGAACTGTCATATTTAACTTTTTATTGCTTTTTTAAAATAAGAAGACAATTTTAAAAAGGTAAAAAAGTAAAAAGTAAAAAAATAAAAAAATCATTTATTTTTTAAATATTTTTTAGTTATGTGAAAATCGAATTATTTGAAAAATGAACTCAAAACACATAACAATTGAACTTATTATCGATAAAAAAATGAACTCGTAGAATATATAAAATGAACTCATACAAAATAGAAAATTGAACTCTAAAATAAAAAATTGAACTTCTAGTGTATAAAAATGGACTCGTATTATATAAAAAATGAACTTCCATATTTAGCATTTTTAAAACTTTTTAAACAAAGAATAAAATATAAAAAAATTTTTAAAAAAATAATAAAATCTTGACCATTCAATAGTGATTAGGTAAATCTATTAGTTGAGATTAGTCCTCATTTTAAGCAAAAGTTCTTACCACAAGAGTGGTCCTCACTTGAACCAAAACATTCATCTCTATTATAACCCGTACATGGTACGAGACTAACACTAGTTATGGAGTAATAGTGAAGATAGTGAAAATATCATGGAGAAAGTGCCTCAAAACTGAGTGGAAATATGAAGAATAAAGAAAGTAATAAGAAAATGGATGATAGAGCCAAATTTAAAATTGCTAATTTGCCAATTTGGATTTGTATCAGGTTTTTAGTCCAAACTCATCCTTTTATTTTGTTATGAATCCGGTTTGCAATTGAGCTATTTCTGCATTCATACTTGTGAAGTTCCTGCTGACATTGTGCACCCTTTTTTCTCTTGTGATATTTTTCAGATATATAGAGCCAAATTTTATCTCATGGGGAATGGTGAAACCTACTACATTTAATGACGAAGATGAGGACACAGATGAGAATTTCTCTGACGAGGAACCTGATAAAAAATTTGGGAGGGTGGGTATGGAAGAAGATGATGACGAAGTATACGATGAATTGGACGACTTCAATGATTCACTAAACAAAATGTCAATCACGCCAAGGGACTCCACACTTTTGAAGTTTGCTAAAATGCCCTCTAGAATTAGGCCTTCAACAAGCCCCGAATCTTTGTGAATGGGAAAATTTCTCAGTTGCCAGTACCAAAAAAGCTCATCTGAATGATTAACTCATCAGCGGCTGCCATTTTTGTTCAAGCATGCTATTTTTGTTATTATCTAGGCTAGAAACTCGATAATTATGTGTTTTATAGCTTAATTGCGTGTTTAAAGCCCATTTGAACCGTCTAAACCGAATGGCAAGAATCAGTTATGTCATGCACAACCTTACACAATGTCACACACTATAAATTATGTTGGTACCTATATTAAAATCATTTGATTTAGACACTAACAGAACAATCCCCTCTATTTATTAGGGAAATGTCTGATAATGGGTCGTAACGAAAAAACTACAATGCTGGAGAACTTTAGGTTATCATGGGGATAATAACTAACCCGTCGTTTTACAGTTCACAACAAAGCAGGGGAAAAGACAATTTCTTGTTCACACCTATTGCAGATGAAAATCTTTGGTACCTCTTCATTGTTTGGTATACGCAAGCAGCGAGTGTGTTGCCAAACCTCACATATATCACAAGCCACCATCCTCTCTCCATCATCTTCCTTAGCCCCACAAATACAATCAACATACCTAAATTCTCCATTGCTACTTTGGCAAAGCTCCACTTCATTAATCTCCCCCTCGAGAATAAAGTCATTTCCTGCCTCAATCACCAGCCTCGAAACCACCTCTCCTTCCCATCCGATCAAGGGCGAATTAGGGCTTGAAATGGCCTCAATTCTCAGCCCTTTCATACCCCAGTACAACTCTCTAAACCGATTTTCGGCCTCTCTCTTGAGCCCTTCAATGGTCATGTTACCTTTCACTACAAGCACTTCATTTGGTATTTTCCTCTCTTGGGTGTTCTTGATCTGCAATCTACAATCCACCTCAACTGAGTCATTAGGCACCACAATTTGGCTGCAAAATTCCTTTGTGAAGAACTTAGTGTCCAAAATTATGCTTGTGGCTATTGGTATTGCACCTAGCAACCCATTGTTAGTGAAACCCGGCTTTCTCTCCTTGAGTATGGACTTGTATAGGCACAACATGTCCTTTGTAAGCTGTGATTTTGATACCTTAAAACTCTCCCTTGGCTTCTCAACTAGTTGTCCATTGATCAGAGCCCCAGAGATGTCTTCTAGGCAATACTCAAGAACCTTGGTAACCGGGTTAAGGCTACGGCGTACTAAGTAGTTGCCCACAACATGGTTTCCTAGTGACTTGAGCACAAAATCAAGCAAGCCAGTGTCACCTATGTAGTTCCTAGCAGTGTCCCTGACTTCTTGCCTCGATACCCACTTGAACTCTGACCTCCTTAGAGCATCAACGATCGCGCGAGTGGCCATTTCCACACGCTTGGGGGACCACCGACAATGGGAAGCCTCTGGTGGGGCACGGATTCCATGGTGGTTCCCAGATGAGTCCCTAGGGAGCCTGGAATTGAGCTCAAGCATGAATTGAAAGAGGTCTCCTAAGGTGATGAGTGAGTGCTCTGATAGTGCTTGGTACCTGGTCAATTTTTTGTTATAACTTAGAGGATGATTATTCATCAAATGCAAAAAAAAAAAAAAAAATGAAATGAATTCATGTAATGAGCTAATTGCTACTTCTTGTGCTCATTAATGTTATAACTTAGAGGATGGAGATGTTTTAGTCTAAACCTGGTAAAGATGAGCGCAACGTTTTGATCAGTTTGGTTGAGATGGGGGAGGAGGAGACATAATGGGATGTTTTGCAAGGCTTGGATTGCCTTTTGGTACATTTGATGAGTCACACCGAAGCTCCCGCGACTAAATTGGTAGCCCCAACGCTGGAACCAGGGTCCGGCATAGGCCACCCCATGGATTAGCCTCAACTCCATGCCTCTTTTGCAAGAAGTGTCGGTTAAACTCACTTTCCTATAAGCAACAAAGTTATATATATGATATATGAGTATGATAATAATCAATAATCAAGCAAGTGGCCATATATGTACCGTGCACGTAGGCAAAGGCAAAGGCGGTCCCAGAAGTCCATGATGTGGTGGCCAGTTAGGTCGGAGCCCATCTCAACGCCATTGATACAAAGCAAATGGCCAAAGCCATTGCAATGGAAGACGCCGTGGAGAGCATGGCCATCAAGTTGTACCAAGTTGAAGGATGTTGTTTGCTTCTTCTTGTAATTGGCTTCGGATGGTGGTCGACTCATCCCCACGTCACAGCAATTGCCGCCTTGCTCGCACCCCATGCACGTCGCTGCTATTACTGTCGCAGCCGTCTCCTTGGATGGCACCACGAAATGGTACTTCATGTTGCATATCATATGGTGTCCCCATCCTGACATTTCCTAATTAACAATGATCAATTCGTCTATACACGTACGTACACATAACGATCGAGCTAAATTAACATATTATAAGTAGTGATCTCTTGCGTTACGTACCCACGTATTGACAATGCCTGCAATGGCCATAGACAGAAGCCTCAACCGGCTCTTGGACGACGAACAAGAAAACCGTACGATCGGGGCGATGGCGGTGCACTTCCAGTTGAAACGACCAACTTACCAACCCATTACACAAAGTAGAGCTCTCCATCCTCCCAAGCTCGAGAAGAGCCCTTACATTGTTCAAGAACGACCCGTTTAGCTCGGCCGGGTACCCGTTTTCTCCAAAGCTCTTGAACTTGAAAACAGTCCTGTCTCCCCCTCCCAGCCTCTTCCTCTTCTTGCAGTTGCACCCCAGGAACTTCAAATTCGTCGCCATTCTTAACAAACTAGTTCAGGCATCAGAAAGAAAGAAAAGGCTAGCTCAAGACTCAAGTTATATATATATACTTATAGTACTGGAAGAACGCTTAACGTCTGAGCTATATGATAAATCCTAATAATAATAATAATAATATATGCACGGTGCGTTACGTAGTTTCATGCACATAGTGTTGCGGATGATTAATTATTTTGCCGGTTTATTTTTTGGAAGATCTAATCTGAGATTTAAATGGGAGGATTTGTGTGTGTCTGTCATGATTCAGTTTCCGAGGAATAAAAATTGGAGTGCAGAGTGTAGACTAATAAGTGGAAGCAAAATTAAACTGCCCATGCAAATCTACCGCGTTTTACCGAAACCTACGTTTTTGTATAACAGAATGCAATACTTGTGGGGTGCCAAACTATATAAATAACCAAATGTTTTGATTAGTTATATATAATAATGTGTGTAATGGTGGAACAGTCATGCTTTTGGTTCCCATGCTTTTTGGTCCTCCTCTCAAATCTGGCGATCTTATCTTACTTTTGCGATGAATTCTGTAAGAATGCAAATATCCTGTGTAAGATTTACATACGGATGTCAATAAAATGAAAAAAAAATGATATATAGTTTTTTTCTTCTTAAATTTATATAGAGATAGAGAGGTAATGGTTGATTAATTAACTAGTGTTAGTACATTGTCTAATATGTATTAGATATAAGTTTTTTTTAAAGGCAGGGTAGTATACATTCTACAACTTTGTTTGTCAAAATATTTCCAATGATTATTCATGATTTTGAATTTTATATTTATATTTTGATTTCAATACTTTCATTATCATGCAACTAAAAAATATAAAATATGTAACTTTATAAGTATGATAAAGAGATAAAAGATGAGAAAAACTTCGTAAATATAATAATATAAAAATATGAATATACACGTAGCTTAAAAAAATAAATGTGCAACTCTATAACATGAATATTGTTACAGGGAGACTGGCCCAACTGCCAAGCCCAATGGGGTTCAATGTCAAAACTAATCACCCTATGTCATCCATCAACTAACACAATTTCACCCAATCCCCATTGAGCTTTCCCTCAATGGATGGTTCATTCCAATTGTGGTGGATCAAGAGAAGCTCAAAATCCTAGCCTTCCACCACCGGGCCACCACCAGACCACCACTGAGCCGCCAGGCCACCCGCGCGCGCCGCCTGAAGACACACTGGACCACCGCCGGCCTACTGCTGCCCGCCTTGGTGTGCGCCACCCTGTTCTCTCCCCTGGTATTCTCCTCTGTTTCAATCAGGCATAGATACAATAACAATATAAGGTTTTAATTCTAATTTTTTTATTTTGTTTTAATATTATTTAAATTATAACAAGTAAATTATATTTTTTCTAGCATATCCTAATATCATACAATAAAAGATTGTAGTTGTTAGAAATAAAATCAGATTTTTATGATTATAATTATTTACTAGTAAATAAATGAATTTTTCAACATGTATGTGTTTTGTATAACCAAATAAAATATGGATAGACATGGGAAAATTTTATATAAATTATGGGTTTTTTTATATGAGACTTCTAAGCATAAAAAGTGTGATCTAATAATATTGTTGCCTTACTTGGAGTATAATTTAATAAATAAAAGAAATAGAACAAGATGATTGGATATTATTAATTTGAGACTTTAGTAAATAGAAAAAAAATGCTTGCATGTCTTTCAAAATTATATTATAAACTTGAATATAATATGGATAAGGTATTTTTGTCATAAGATAATTTTATATGATTGAGTTGAAGACTAAAAAGATATATTAAATATTTGCATGCTATAGAAAGAGCTTTATTTGAATTTATAAGGAAAGTAGTTAAATAATAATAATAATATTGGATTTAAATAATCTAGATAATGTTTTATTGGTAGACTTTATTTAATATTGTCACATTGCATGTAATTAATTAATACTTACCAATATTTTTAAGAATATTGTTTTAACACTTGGAACTTAATAAAAAGAATGAGTATTTTAATGGTTTTACCATAGGTTATAAATCTTAAATAGTAAGTTTAAAAGGTGAAGTCTTGACTTTCAAACCTTGCATAAAACTTTATAAAAATATAACTATTTTTATAAAGTATTTTTAAGAGATTGCAATTGAAAATAATAATCAAGGGTTATTATTATTTAAAGCCTCCACCTAAATTATTATTTAAATAACTTAGCTTTCTTAATTTCTGTTGTAAAAAAGGAAAAATAAGAGAAAATAATAAATTAGAAGAGATAAGAATTTTAATAGAAATCCGCTCGTTATCTCTCGCGTCGTTAGGTCGAAGATTCTAATCCGTCTAGATCGTCTAATTCCGAACCGTTTGAAATAAACCGTACGCAAATCAAGGCAAGTGGATTTTCTCCTTGAAGCCTCGATAACTCGTTTCTGTGAAATTTCGCGATGTTGGGAACAACTTGTTTGATAAAAATGAATGAATCTAGGAATATCGATTGTTAGATATAATGACCCTCTTGTTAGCATCTTACGTTTATTAATGTTCCTAAGATTATTTTTGCTAGGCTTGTTATGTGGCCTTTGCTACAGGCTCGGCGCGAACACCTCTATATAACATACTAAGTCATATGGCAACATGCCTAATATCCGCGACTTTAAGGATCATGATCTATGTCCGCTCCTACTCGAAGGAGGGACGTGTGCACCCTAGCCAAGTGTCGGAACTCCGTTCCTTTAAGTGGACTCCGGCCCATTCATGGCCCCCACACTCTTAAAAATCATTAACATATGTGAAGTTTTATAATGACATCTAGATAATTGCCAATGCACATTAAAAGAAACTAAAACCGGGTCGGAATAGTACAACGTGGAAGACCACCCAACTCTCGGTTCTTGAACGATCGTCTTTCCAATATGAATGCTTATTTGGGCTTGGCTAGGTGGGTTTGGTACTTAAGCGCATTCGGGCCACCTCCCCGATCTGGAGCACCGAATAAGATGAGGTTGGTTGAGGTCTGACAAGGCCGCGAGAGGTTTTCAAAACTTGTGTGTAATAATAATAACGTTCCCAACATATTTTCCTTTTTTAAGAAGTTCTACAATCTCGTACTTCCTTCTTTCGGTTTAAGAGTTATCTCACTTTATGCTTTTTGTTAAGAACAATATACCGTCATTTCTTGTACTACAATATATCGTCATTTCCGTTGTTGAACTATTTCACTTTTTATGTTGATTAAGGTTGTAAGAACAAATTCAAAGTCTCATGTTCCATTTAGTAGAAAAATCCGTTGCTTGAGCAAACTTTATAAATGTAATATTATTTCAATTTCCGCATTTTCGTTAAGTTTAATACTTTATAAAGCCTTGGCTGACTTTGGACGGTAAAGTCCGAGATCACTAGCGGTAATACCCAATGTTACAAAATAGGGGTGCTACAATTAATTTTTTTGAGTGTAACAAAGCTCTCCCGTGTACAAGAATAAATCCCACACTCTTGAACCACGCTCTACCTTTGTACCTACACTCTCAATCTCACACGCTATGCCTAAGAACACTCGACCACATCACTTGCACGAGTCTCATGCACAAGTTCACATTTTTTTCTCTCACAAGGTTACAAGTTATGCGCAATAGTCTTACCTTCTATCCTAAACGCTGAAGTATTTAAGCTAGGGTAAGAGAGATCTCGTGTGTATCATTTCCCATTCGATTAGGGAAGTGACATACTCAATCTTTACAAATCTTTCCTAATATAACATGCACGCACACATAGAATATCACAAGAGAATCATATCATATTCTTCTGATTTTTGCACTCTTTTGTAATGATTTTCTCCATAAATAAAGGCCCCAGTTGTACAGCAAACACCCGCACATGATCTGTGCGTTCCTTCCATAAATAGTTTTCTGCCAGCTGGTCGTGTCAGTTACTTTGTCGAGTCGCCGACTCGACATGTAACTTCTAATTCACTGACTTCTTGGAACCATCAAAACTCTAAACTTCTAACAAATTCCCCCTTTTTGATGGTGACAAACAACCTGTCCTGATAAGATCTTCAAAGCATACAAGAAACATCATAGCATAAAGGCAAACACAAAAATCATAAAAGTTCCCCCTAAACTTAATATCCACATGGTTTTCAGTTTTTAGATCCCTCCCTTTAAATCTATTCCCCGATTAATTCCCCCTTTTGGCATCATCAAAAAGATCACTTAAACAAGAAAATAAAATCAGAGGCAAATTATATAAACTTAAACATAGAGTCAAAACAGTCATGATAGTCATCCACCAAAGCAAAGGAAATTGTGCGATGCAAACACAAACAATCCAAATTATGCAGTACAACCAAATCGAACTAAGGAAAGAAATCTTTTAAAGTGGGGAGATAATGTGGTAAGGATAGAAGAAGGGGATAAAAGATAAAATGCTTCGTAAATATAATAATATAAAAATATGAATACGCACACAACTTAAAAAAATGCGCAACTCTATAACATGAATATTGTTACAAGGAAACGAGCCCGGCCAACTGCCAAGCCCAATGGGGTTCCATGTCAAAACTAATTGTTAATAGGAGGAGTAACTCATGACTTTATATGTTGACTTTTGTTTTTTCTCCCAACTTCCCATGTGAGATTCGCAATTAAACTCCAACAATCTCCCCCTCACTTGTGAATCCCTCACAAGCCCGAACGGCAAACTCTCCTGGTCCCTAAGCTGAACCATTGACTTTGATCGACAGACCATCCCAGTACCTAAGCCGAACTATCGACTTTGATACCAATTGTAGGATCTATGTGTGTTAGTAAGGTACAAGGAATTGTGTAAAGACAATTCCTTGGACAATGGAAGTAAAGTAAACACAAGTAAATAGACACAATTCCTTATATAGGAACCTCACTTCAACCAACTACTCGAATGGGTAATTAAACCTCTACCTTTCTTAGATGGATTTTGAAATATCCACTTATGTTATTGATTGTTCCTTCGTTATAATGGCAAGACTAGAAATTCTCTTTTCTAGAAACATGTTCGAGTTCCTATAATTCTAACCAGACTTCCTATAACCTTAGAAACCAAATCAACTAACACAAGTTACCTTCATTCTCAATCGCTACCTCGTGCAATTCCTTCGCTCTAAGATTGCTTCTTCACCTTTGAGCGAGATCACACTTGTTCTCTTGATAGTGGTTCCTTATGAATATCATTACATTTCCTTTCTAATCCATTGTAACCTTTGTTTTTCATCATGAATCTTGTATGCCATGATGTAATAATATCCCATCATGTGGAAGACGGTCCTGAGTTCGACGCAGAGGAGGACACTGATGCAGGCACGCCCATCGTAGGCGTGCCCGATGCAAGCCAAGTTGTGAAGATTACATCGACCACTTCTCCAGTTTCATCGTGCTATCTTTTGGGAGAGGCTTCAACTCAGCAAATGGGGACCATGGACACCAAGAACGCCAAACAAAGTGATGTGGAGCCACTTGGGTGCCAGTTGAGTTCTTTGGCCACCGCCGGTACTCAAGCTAAAGGCCACATCACTTGGCCATATTTGGGGCATATCACTCGAGCCCGAGATCGTGCTTTGCAAGACCAGCTCAAGGAAGGAATTTTGGCTCATGGAGCGCCGAGCGAAAAGGTTGGAAAAAGTTGGAGTGTCTTGGTGACACATGGCTCAGTTTTGCCTTAATTTCGGGTCATGTCTTCTCAACGACATTTTGTGGCATTATGAAACTTTGGGATCATTAATGTAATAATCTAAGAAAGTTGGGGAGGCTCTTGGGGGACGTCCAACATCTTGGTATAAAGCCTCCTTTTGTTCACTTTCTTGGTTAGATTGAATTGGAACCGAAAATCCTTATTTTTCCAATTGTTTGCTTTGTTTTCTTTTCAAGTTTAAATCATACTCAAGGGCTAGCCACATTTTGGCTGGCTTGGTAGTTCAATCTCATTTCATTTTCTTGTTATTTTGGAGTTCTAGATTGGTGAGTCATATATGATCTAACCTCCTTTTTAGTTTGTACAACTTCAGTGATTCATATCTGAGTGTTGCGCATCCATATCTCACGAACCAATCTCCACCTCCCACGCCTCCTCCATCTTCTTTTCAAGGCACACATCCATCCATCTCCTCATTACCAAGTCGTGCCATCCAAGGGAAGTCCAAGTTCAGATCAAGTCAAGTCACCGATTAGGGTTGTTCATCGGTCCAAAACCGAACCGAACCGAGGAAAACCGAACCGAACCGAAAACCGAATTTCGGAATTTTCGGAACCGAGGACCGAACCAAATAAGCTCGTTTCAGTACGGTTTTTGTTCGGTTCGGTTTGGTTCAGAGCCACGCGAGGTATAACCTTGTAAACCTTGAGTTAGATCTGTACTTTTGTATGTGATCAAGCCCACCTGAACCCACCTTCCTGACATGCATCGTGTTGGCATCCGACTAGTGGGCCAACCTCCAATCTGCCTCGGGTAGCGATCTGACTGGTGGCGCTCAATCACATGCCATGGTCTACAGCCCATGCACCCCAGTTATATGCACATTGCGCACACAATTTCCTTTTACATTTGAATAATGCAACTATTGAATTTTTTTTATTGAAATTATGGAAATGAAGAGATTAAGTGTTCCAAGTTATATGCACATTGTCCACAATTTTCTTTAATTTTTGTTTTAGGAAATGAAGAGATTTTTTCAAACTATTGGGGTTTCACAAAATATAGGTTCTAATTTTAATCTCGATTCAATAAGTGTTCCGAGTTTGTCTAGTGTTGAGTAGACTGGGACCGATTTAGCCCCCTCCTGACCAAATTCCTGACTACGCCTCTGCCAACGACTAGTTTGAAACTAGCCGTAAACCGTTGTTCTAACGGCTGAAACTGACGGTTTACCATTTATCCGGTTTAAACAGGCCCAACAATTTTAAAAATGGTATACTTTTTTTTTACCAAGATCGGCGTTTTGGCTGATTCCGGTTCTAGTTTTTTATCGGCGGTTTAATCTTGACCAAACCATCGATTATCCTCTTCCCCAAATCTAAACCTAAACCCCCTAAGGGTCTAAACTGCCGATTCCGATCTCGATTTGGGTCAGTCTGGTGGGCTATTTCAAACCGAACCTCCTTGGCCATGACTCAATATCAACTACCGCCAACGGTCAAAAACCGGACCGGACCGGAACCGAGTTTCCTAAATCTTTGGACCGAGAACCGGACCGGAAAATTATATGAAATTAATATTTTTTTAAAAAAATAATATTTTTTTAGAAAATAATATTTTTGTAGAAAATAATATTTTTTAAAAAAATAATATTTTTTTAGTAAATTAATATTTTTTTAATAAATTAATATTTTTTAAAGAAAAAATTATGTTTTTATTGAGAAAAATTATATATTATTTATGAAAATATATAATTGTATGAAGTATATACATAAAAGTCAAACTTAAATAATATAAAATAAATTTTATAACATATGAAGTATTATTTATGTAAATTTTTATTTTTATATTTATTTTTAAAAAAGTCGGTCCGGACCGTGACCGGAATTTTAAAATTCATGGACCGAGGACCGGACCGGGACCGGTATACCCTCGGTCCGATCTTGGTCCGGTCCGGACCGGAATTTGTCCAGCCCTAACAATGACCAGTCATGTTAACCTGCAACCCATCTACCTAGTACAATTATAAAGCAAAAACTATGTCTTTGTAAGAAATTGAGCCACTTGGCAATTTGAAATATTTTTTATTTTTCTAAAATACTTTCGTTTACCCACTATCTCAAAAACCACTACCCACTAACAAATTAATGTTTTTTAATTTTACTTAGAAATTAATTTTAATTTTTTAAAACCACTTTCACCGTACCCACTTTTTCCACTATCCCAAAAACCACCACCGAGTAACCAATTAATATTTTATAATTCTTTAATAAAAGAAGTGTGTAATTTTTTGTTTAAGAACAAGTCGATAATAATTTATAAATAACTTTTATATTAAATCCGTACAAGGTACCTAAATAACACTAAAAAGTGTGACTTAGTCATGAAAAATGTGTTCGGAAATTTTTTTTAAAACAAGTCCAAAATAATTTTTATAAAATGATTTTTATATTAAATTCGTACAAAATACGGAACACTAGTTTTTTTTTTGGTCGAAAGGGAATAACACTAGTTTAAAAAACGGCAAATCTTTATGCACAAGATTTTTTTTCCGTGCGCACAACAAATATTGCGCATCATGAAGCGTAGCTCTTCATGATGAGCTACGCAAGTGGATACCCGAAAGCCGAATACGTGAACCGGTGGAAAGTTATCGCTTCGCAAAAAGCAACGCTATATGAAGCGTAAAAAGTCGCAACTAGTAGCGACACGCTTCTTTCTTCCCCTTCCTCATTCTTCGCTGTTAGCCGGACGACGATAGTAATTCGCCGTCGATAACCCCATTTTCCGATAAGAATATCGGTAAAATCGATTAAAATGGCGAATGAAGGTGGTGATAATCCTAGCATTTCTAATCCGGTGGAATCTGCGCAAATACCCGACAATGATGGCAGTTCTAATCTGGTGGAATCTTCTCAAATTCCCGACAATGATGGCAGTTCTCTTCCGTTGGCGTTGCAGCATAGGGCCGACGAAGGTGGTTGCGGCTCTCCATTGACTTTAGGGCAATCAAGTAAGTGCTTAGGTTTTGCTTTGATTTAGGTGAAATTAATTGGTGTTGTTGATTTTGCCATTAGATTGAAGTATTTTGCTTATATGCGTTGATACTAGCTTAGGTTTTGATTTGATTTTGGTGATATTCTTTGTGAAGCATTGAATTGGCTTAGGTTAGTTGAATGAAAACTGTTACACCCTCGAACTGAAGCAGTGAAGTTAGATGAAATTTGTGCATTTTTTAAGCGATTTTTTTGAACATATTCCACCACTGTATTCTTCATAGCTGGCCAAAAAAACAATGCTTTGAGCCTCTGATAAGTTCCCTGAATTCCCGAGTGACCCCCTGCTGGTTCTGAGTGCAATGCCTCCACCAACCTTTTTCTCAAATCAACATTCTTACCAATATACAATGACCCCTTAAACCGTAAAATTCCTCTCACAAATTTATAATCCGAAGTGGAATCCATCAAAGCAGCAGAAATCAATTCAGCACAATGAAAAGCATATTTTTTCAGCAATTCGGTTAGTGGCCTACTGATTACTCCATATCCCTTGATGAATCTTCTATAATATCCTGTCAGCCCTAAGAATCCTCTAAGGAGTAAGAGAGTCACAAGTACACAAGGAATAGATCACAAGGCATGAAAGTCTAGTTTGAATATATGAATTTCATTCACAAGCTAGACAGCTAAATTAAGCTGTAAAGACATACATTAATCTCATCAAGACTGCTTAGGCAAAAGAATGGCGATTACTACTACAGTTTAGCTCATCAGAAGCTGAATTCTGATTATGTTGCTCATGATATGATCCAAGAGCATGAACAAGGAATTCAAACTACTCTTGAAGCAGGGCTCGCACAATTTTTAAAATCCTTGAGTGAACATCTCTTCCCATCAATTAAGGAATATGCTGCATTGATGAGACAAGATATAGTTAAAACCTTATTTCACTACATGCAAATAGGCAGGACAGCAAACCTGATTGTGTCATGGAAACCAATCCATGGAGGGGCAAATGATAAGAGATGTTAATGCTAAACATCTTATTAGCTATGTAGAATAGAATTTTAACTTGGTATCAAGTAAAAGTATACTTCCTTAATAAGCTAGAGGCCTACAACTGCTATACACTGTCTTTTACTTTATAGACATAGCAACCAGAAATTTTTTCGATCAAGCGTAAAAAAATATACACTATGTTAATGAGAAAACAGTGAGGAAAATTTTTGAAGACAAATTGGATCGCCCTTGAGAAATTTTTATTTAGTTATCACATCATTCAGTCATCACCTTCAAGGCTCTGGTTTGATGTCTGGCGTTCATAACAAATTAGCTTGTTTCAGTCTGGCATTTAGAACTTATAGGGCAACTTCAAGGTAATCCGATGTCAAAACCATAAATAAATCGGCATATTGCAAGATTTGTCCCCTTTTAACCCATCATAGAAAGAATGAAAAAAAAATATCCTACATTATAGTATTAGATATGAAAATAAGCAGTAATTTACCAACATCAACTCATCTAGAAGATTGACTAGATGAGTCTGGGTGTCCCAATTTCATCCGTTTAGTAGCCGCATCACCTGATGCATTACCAAAGTCTCTTACCTCATCTTCATGTTCATCTTAATCTAGCATTACAGGCAGAACTACAAGCTTTGATTTCTGATTCAAACTAAATGCAAGTTTGAAAAGAAATATGATCCAAGATGGACTTCAACTTAGAAATGATTGATGAGGCTGCAATACTAGAGAAAAAGATTGTTGAGCCAACTGCAATGGTGATTTAAAACAAGTCCATATGTGTAGTAGAAACTTTGAAATAAAATAGAAGTTTGCTTCACTTTTTCTTAACTGGTTGGTTGTCTAGGATCATGAAAATGGAAGTTTCCCTCCTTGTTGCTGAGTATTTTAGTATGAATCTGGTTTGCTGCCATTAAATAATGTACAAGTAGGAAATGCTGTTAGATTAGGTTGAAACTGAATTTTAGACTGAAGTAATATTAAGGACTATAAGTAATGTAATTGTTTCATAGTTATATGTTGGCTTGTTGAACCTTCTTTTTGAAGCTGCAGGCCTCTATTGAGTATTTCATATATTGATATAGACCAAACAACCTATCTCACAATAACTATTTTCAACGAGATTTACTTTCTGACATTGAGAAACTGGATCATGAATTTGTGCTTTATTGTTTTATTTTTAACTTCTCTCTTAAAAGAGAGAGCGTGCCCTTCTTTAGCTTGATATTGGTTGCTTGATATGAATTGCTTGATAGCTACCATTAACTATATGACCCCAAAAGAAAGAGTCATCAACCTGTAGATACTCAAAACAGAAAGTTTTTGCTGAAAAGCAATCTGTTCAGAATATTTGAATATTTGAATATTTGATCCTACAAAAGGAAAAGAAGATTGACATATCGATATGTGTTTGTAGGTGAAGAAGGTGGTGGTGTAGGTGGAGCCGTCGGTGGTAATGACGGAGATGTCGGAGGTCACGATGGTGTTGTTGGACAGCCGGATATCCATGGATCGGGTATGGAGTTGGAGGGTGGTAGAGGTCCGGATGTACGAGTAGAGCTAGATGGCGGTGGAGCGTCGATGGGTCCCTCTATCCCACCGGCTAATGTTGTGGTTGGTGATTCAAGCGGCAAATCTACTCCGATTGACACGGGAAAAGAGTTTGGAAAAGATTGGTGGGGCAAGACGGGTCTATCGGTACGTAATTTCATTCCTAGATTTATAAGATTTAGGTCTATTTACAGAATGTAGATACAATTGTATTGAATTATAATGTATTTATGTTATGGTTGAATATATAATTTAGTCCCAAATATTGATGTAGTTTAGTTTTATAAGTGATTTGAAAACATAAACTCGATATTTGAAAATAATGTATTGAAGAGATAACATATTTATGAAATTACGTTATGAACGAATTAAGATCCATATTTATGAAACCATGGGAATGCAAAGTTGAATATCGAAATATAATGAAAGAAACAATTTCAACAGGCGTTTCAGGAGAGATGCGCGTCTTTTTCTACTCCCGTCTCGATGCCGCCTCCTGAGCCGAAAAAGAAGAACACAAGACATGCGAGGTCACGGGGCATATTAGCGGAGCAGCGTGCTCAGGTCGAGCCTCAACCGAAGAAGGCTAGGACGGGGACCATAGTAGATACATTGATTTCACAGCTGCAGCGCGAGGAGACAAAGCAACATATTGGGGATATGCAGACATGTCAGGATATAGCGCCATCCGCTCCTATGGATGTCGATATGACGCCGCAGACAGATCAGATTCCGGCGACCGATGTTATTGACCCTTCAGATGAGCAGACGCTTACCCCTCCGCGTGTTTCACAGTCTCCATTGGGCACGATTGAGGATATTACGAGGGATGTTGATACGACCCCTCGGGTTGAGATGGTTGATCAGACCGACGACGCTGTCCCTGAGAGGGACCCTACATTGACAGAGCCGGCTGATTTAGATACTGATATGCATGATGATGAGGAGATATTGAGGGACATTGATTTTACTATGCCATCTCCCCGCGCTACCGATAGTCCAGCTCCTCCTCGCGCTACCAGTAGTCCAACATCGGCTCCGCCATCTGATCTGAGGATGGACCCCGTTCCTGTGGTCCAGCACGTACCGCCCCCAGTAGAGGAGGTTTCGGCCGCTCCTGCTCCGGCTGACGAGATGTGGCAGCCTGGAGGGCCGCGAGTACCAGACCTCCTTCGGTCGTACCCGACTCATGTAGTAGAGTCGATATGGAGGTGGACACTTGCGTCGTTGGAGGGCCGGGAGGGCGTCGTTATAGAGGATAGTTTGGTAAGTGTCTTTTATACCGGTGTATTTTATGTTAATATTTGATATGATTGAATAGCGTTATTGAGAATTTGAATTTTCTGTTTCAGTGGCGCAATATCATTAGGGCTCACTCACGACCGGTAGAGTGGACGGATATTGAGCCGCATATGATTGAGGAGCCGGGTACGTGGTGGAGTATTGTACAGCAGACCGGTCTGGGACGGCTAGCGACCTTGACATACGGAGGATCGGATCACGCTATTGTTACATCTTTTGTGGAGCGTTGGCATCCTGAGACCAACAGCTTCCACTTCCCATGGGGCGAGATCACGATCACTCCCCACGATGTCCATCGGATATTGGGGATACAAATTGATGGAGACGCTGTGGTGAGACAGATTGAGAGCGCCGGGGATTTCCAAAGTCGTGTGATGGAGATATTAGGGCTCAATCCTCAGCAGTACCGCAAATATAAGACCTCCATACCGAGTAAGGATCTCCAGGCTATCATACTTTAGATGATTGCGGATAGGCGGGACCCACAGCACATAACGTCTGCGTACTTGCTGTGGTTGCTTAGCCAGACTTTGTTCTGTGACAAGAGCACCAACAAGGCGAGGACGATATATTTACAGTGTTTGATGGATCATGGTGTGACCAGTAGATTCGCATGGGGTGTTGCGGCATTGGCGTGCTTATACCGCCATTTGGGCATTGCATCTCGCCAGGATTCAGCGGGATTGGGAGGATGCATACTCATTCTGAAGGTATAATAGTATTGTGATTTTTTTTTGATGAACAATTTTCGTTATTTAGGTACTCATTTTAATTTAATTTTATAGGCTTGGATATGGGAGTACTTTAGACATTTTCGTGGGCATTCAGTGTTGAATGTAAACGCTCTGATGGATGACCGAGCGGGTGCCCGAGATAGGAATGACCACCGATCAGGGCCGAAGAAGCCGAAGCGCTTGGAGGATATTCGAAGGTTTATGGACAAGATTCTTGCTGATGAGGTAAAAGTGTTAATAGTTTGACATATTGATTTCTATTGAGGTGTAATGCAAATTATTTCTCTCGTGGACTTGCAGGTTTGTTGGACGCCTTGGAACCGAGACATGGATTTTGAGACGGAATATCGGATTTCTAGGTATCGAGGAGTTCTGCATTGCTTCGATATTTATGAGCCATACCAGCCTGAGAGGTGTCTGCGCCAGTACTATCGTGTGCAGACGACTCCCCCAGATCCGATTGAGCCGCGTGTAGTCTCGCGTACAAGGGAGATGAACACCTACAGTCTTGTGTTCCGGAACCAAGACTTGTATTGGAATGAGCGGTATGACCACCTGATTGACCTCGAGCAGCATGTCGTGGCTCGGTATCCTTGGCAGGCGGACCATGCGTATCTTGACTGGTTCGACGGGGTGACACATCCATATCTAGATCCTAGATCAGACCGTCAGAACCGTCCTCAGGACCTCGTTGCCCATCCTGCAGTTATGGTGGACGTTACTATGGTATGTTAATTTGTAATACAAAGTTTTGTATGCAATTATATTCGTTTGTACTGGTATTGTATTTAATGAGTTGAATAAATTGTGCAGCGGGCGCAACAGGCAGTTGGAAACGCACTTGAGGCTTTACAGGGAATGCCCACGGATCATGTGGCTAGGGCGTACTTGGAGGAGATGTTGAGCATTTTAGCGGATGGTGTTCCGCCCCTACCTCCACCCGTGAGTAGGCCGTTCAGGGATTCTCAGTACTGTCCCGGACAAGGCAGCGGACTTCGTCATGCTGGGGAGGGTAGTAGTACAGGGGGTGTTCGGGTTGAAGATAGTAGGACCGGGGGTGCTGCTGACGGTACCGCGTCTAGGGATGGTGATGGAGGTGAGGGAACCGAGGTTAGGGATGATGTTGGAGGTCAGGACATCGGGCCTACTGATGGTGATGGAGGGGACGGGGAGTCGTAGTTTATTAGGGATTGAAGTATGTTTTGTATGTGTCATTATCATCATGATAATAGAACTCATGTTTATATTAGTTTTTTTTTATACAGATGGCATTATTTTGAATGCAAATTAATTGAATTATAACTTATGGTGCTTATGGTCAACTTTTGTATGTGTCAATTTTTTTAGGCTCTTCATTTTCATGCTTAAAGCTTTCATGATCAACAACAATCTTGAATGTTAGCCTTATAATTAAATGTTGTTGTCTGCATCTTGTGTGTGTCGTCAGGAATGTGGGCAAATGGGAAGATGAAACACCTGTGTATATTGCCAAACTTGAGGAGCCGAAAAAGGTAAGAAATTTGCAGATGACTTTGTTATTTGTATCTTTCTTATCAAAATTTCTAGTCCTAATGCTTGGAGTTGCTTAAAATCTGCAACAAGGTGACCATATTGAGGAGCATAACAAAGAGCACATGGAGTGGGGAGCTATTATTGATAATTAAGTGGTCATTTTAACTCAAAAAGTGGCACACATTTAACACATCTAAGAGTTGAGGTGAGTCAATTGCTCATGTTACAGTCATTTGTTCATTTTCTTATAAAACTAGTTTGATTAGTGGCTGGTGCTGCTAAGAGATTTCTAGTTCTGGTGATTGGTGCTGTTAAGATTTTTTTTTTCCAATTGATAGGTTTCTATTTCTGTTTATGTATTAGATCTCATCTCATATTGTTTGTGCTGAAGCTGAAGAGTACTATTGTAAATAAATAGAGTCAAACCTATAGCCATAAAGCAAATTGCTCTACTGGATCCAATTCTGAATTTCTGTACATTCACCACTCCCCATAAAATGTAGGGTACTATGGATCCAATTCAGCAAATTGAGTGAGGGCTCCTTTATGGTTTTTTGATAATTAAGTGAGCTGAATTTCTGTTCTATTATGGAATTGGAGCTGAATTTCCTTTGAAGACATTCTGAATTTCTGTTTATGAGTCATGTTGGTTAGAACTTAGAAGAGCTAGTGTTGATTGATTATGGTTTTTTTTTGCTTAGCTGCTGAATTTCCTTTATGGTTTTTTTTTTATTACTGTTTAGGGTATGCCTCTGCTATTATTGCTTGAATTACTGGTGTGCTCTTCTGAAACAAGGATCTGACTTGTTTGTGCTTGCACTTTCACACAAGGGAAGTTGTAGTTGGCCATGTAAAAACCATTTAGACATACCATATAAGAGACACCAGAAACATACACCTGAAATCAATGGTGTAGCTTTGCAAAATTGACAGTTTATGTGGAGTTTTGCTTCTGTTTATGTGATCTTTAGATTATTTTGCTGTCACTTTCTCGGTAGGGCTTCATCTCTTTGCTTCTGTGTGAGTTTTGAATGCTTGCAATTTCATCGATGGCACTTGTGCTGTTGTAATGCCAGATTAATGTTGTTTGCAAGTTCTGTGTGAGTTTTGAATGCTTGCAAGTTCATTGATGGCATTTGAGCTTTCATGTTCTGTGATCGTAGGGTTTGTGCATATTAGTACTTCTTGAAGAAATCAAGGAAGGTGAGAAGTGATTCTGGTCAACTTTATCCACTTGAATTTGATATGGATGTGGCAAGAAACTCTCGCAGCTGCCTCAGCTGCAGCCACATTCAATGGACATGAAATTCAACTCTTCAATGCCACAGAGTTGTATCTTGGCACCAAAATCTGCCCCAACACTCATAGATTCAGCTCTTCAATGCCTCGTCTGTGTGTGGTCATGAATGTGGGCAAATGGGAAGATGAAACACCTGTATATATTGCCAAACTTGAGGAGCTGAAAAAGGTAAGAAATTTGCATACGACTTGGTTATTTTTATCTTTCTTATAAAATTTTATGGTCCTAATGCTTGGAGGCACTTCTGCAGTTCTACCTGTTGCATGTTGTTTCAACTCAAGTTCAGGGAACATGATTAGGGGCTCTGGAAGGGTTTCAACTCTTCTTCCTCTTTTAGAAGATTCTGATCCTTCACATATGCATCTTGTGTGCTATGCTGTCAAAACACTTCAAAAGCTCATGGATTACAGTAATGCTCATTTGAATATGTTTAGACATATGGGAGGAGTGGCCTATGAGATTTATGTGGGGCCATTAGGGATGAATTCTTGCCATCTCATCAAGTATTTTGAGGTTGGGATTTAGTAATTATTCATATTTTCTAAGTGATTGTTTAAACTGGTACTATTTGTTTAACTTTAGTTCCATGTAAAAATAAGTGTCTATAATGCATAACATCAAAAGATTCATAACAATATGTATCCAACATTAATAACTCTAACATCCTACATTTGGGCTTAAACCATTAGAAACACGAAGTTCGCGCCATGTTTCCATCCGTTGTGTAAACGGATGGTCCCACCCCTTCATACTAGGGTCATGATTCCTTGTCCAATCTATCGGAGGAGGATGAAGCGGCGCGTCATCCTTCAACCACACCTACAAAAAACAATATCTTACCATAAATAACAACAATTACACTTCAAGTAATCATAATTAAGTCATCATTAATTATACTTACCGGTATAAAGTGGTTTCTTTGTCCCACAAGAGCTATGGCATAAATCTTTGTCGGAGGGCGCCGATTGTCCCCTATACCCATCATATGTAAGCATGTGTGTGATCCATTCCACGACAACATCACAAGAGTAACCTGGTGTAATGTGGCAAATATCAAACCACCAATGGGCATCTCGAGCCAATATGGTCGCATGCACGGGCTGTCCACATACGAAATACTCTGCAAAAGCTCATCGATAGTTGGCCTGTTCCCTACACGCTCATATATGACTCTGTTCCGCCTCAATTCAGCAGATAGATCCTTTCGAACTCTATGGTATTGTCCCTCTCCATATCCCAATACCTCTGCAAAGGATCTATAACCACAATGACCATCCGCCGCCACATCCCTAGCTCTCACAATGTAAGGAAACATGAAAGGGTTAACATTTTCAACACCAAAGTTCACCCCCAACCACACCACTTCTTTATTTTGAACTTGTTCATTCGTATCTACCATAATTTTCTTTTTGGCCTTGTTGGTTGAGCCCTCTGGCCTCCCACGCTTCTTTGCCGTCGACGTGATTTCCTTATTGCTCTCCTTTTCCTTCTCTTCTCTCTCATTCAAATCATTGTCTTTCTTCTCCTGCTCATACTCACTCATCCTATGCTCAAGCAGAGTACTACTCCTCTTGGTTGAGCCCTTTGTAGACCCCTTTGGCCTTCCCTTTCGCCATGAAACAAGCATTGAATGTATCGGCTCAAGCAACGAAGAATCTTGGGGTATGACCATGTCTACAAATGACTCAGATATACAGTACACTTGATCCTCAGTCAATTCTCCTCTCTTATACATCTCAATCATCAATTCCATTCTAACTTGGTAAATTGAGAGGGATACATTGTCTTTTATGGGCATGCGTTGTGGATCGATGCCGTCCCATACCACTTGATGCCAAAACGAGTGTATCTCACTTGGCATTATGGGCTGCTTGTTGACGATGGCATGAGCAATCCTATGAGGACAAAGAAGACCCATGCGCTCTCTCCACCAATAATCATCACACTCAGTCTCCATCTTTCCCTCACTCATCTTTTTGTGTAGGCTGTAGAACATATTCAACAACTTCTTAATGCAGTGTGTTGATACTCTATAAAATAGACGAACAAATATCGCCCTCACTTCCTTAGGGACCCCCTCCAACTTTGTCGGTAGCTTCGTACGTGCCATCTCAAGATCTCCCCGCAAACCACCAACTTGGGACACAATCTGATGGTGAATCCTTCCAATCACCGTGTTAAAGCCTCCTCGAGAACTGTCAAGTATCTTTTTAAGCACATGGTGCATGCCCTCCACCCTGAAATAAACATAATTTCACTTATTTTTATTAATATAAATTAATAAATCAAGGTACATATATAGGCCTAAACTTACCGATTCGTTGTTCTCGTCTGAAAGTGAAGACAATGCTCCGTCCATGCTCTTACTATCAACTGCTTGTAAGGCCCAAGCCATGACTTCTCAACATATGGCATGAGCCCTGGCCAACGCTCTTTCACTTTGAGAAACCTCTCCTCATATTTTGCCTCAGTTGATGACATAAATATGCCCCAACACCTATGGGCAAATCTTTCTGCAGCCTTGAGGTCTTTTAGAATACAAAGAGCATACGCTTTAATGTTCATCTTCACGTGCACCCAACACAGGAGATGTTTTACTTCGTCCCCAAATACAGCGTCCTTTGCATTCATGATCGCCTTCTCTCGATCTGTAACAATCGCATTTGGCATTGTCCCCAATTCTGCAAACAAACGCTTCAACTGTTTCAACACCCATGTATAACTCTCGGTGTCTTCCTTAGAGATAAATGCAAAACCGATGTTGAATGATTTGTTAGTGCACGTGAATCCAACCATCTCTAGTAATGTCATGTCGTACCTGTCCAAGTATGACATGTTAATACAATTGTGAAAACAAAACAAAAGGATTAAATAACATATTCAAAGTTTAGAAAAGTGTACCTATTTGTCTTATATGTGCTGTCTATAATGACAACATATGGAAACAATCTCAGTAGATGCAACGAGATCGGGTGGACGAAGAACAAGATCTCTATATGATCTGAATTATCCATCCTCTTCGGAAAGAAACGATATTCGTTTCGTTGCAAGAAATGTAGTGCATATTGGGTTACCGTCATATTTCCACGGTCCTCGATTAGAAACTTTGCCCTCATATTTGAAACTTGTTTCGTCGATGTCACATTACCAGGATATAGCGCCCTCAATTCCTCGACTATTCTCCTTGGAGGCACATATATGTAGCTCAAATTCCTAACCAACTCCTTCTGAGCTTCCGTCATTCGTCCCATAAATGAATAACCAAGTAAACTACTTGGGAGGTCATGGTTGTGAATTCCGCACCCAACAGTTAATGCCCATTTTCCCGTTGACTTGCTTCGAACCCCAACCAACTCAAACTTACAGTTACATTTGCTCTGAAGTGTCCGTACACTTGGTGGTCTAACAATTGGGAGTACTTCACCCTTCTTTCCAGATCTATATTTGTCATGCCTATGACATGCAAGCCTGACCATTGTTTGGTTTGATGTTTTTATTGTCAACATCATCATTCTTTCACGATCGACCTGCCTAGCCCAATTTAGCATGTCTTCTCTATTATCCCACACAGTATCATTCTCAAAATCAACAGAAAAATCCATCCTAGGTACCTACGTATATAATATCACAACTTATCTTAATACATCGAACATGTATACTATGCAATAATAGTAACACATTATAAATTTCAATAAAAAATTTTAACACAACAATCGAAATCATGTATTATCTTGAAAAATATATTACTACTTCAACTAAATCGTAAATTACCTCTGATTCAACCATCTCGTTTTCAGACTCAACTTCCTCTTCTTCTTCAAGACTCATTGATGACTCTGACTCTTCTTCCAAGGAGTGCGATTCGTCTTCTGATTCATACGATGAATCCGAAAATTCTGTTTCGGATGACATTGTTCACTATGCAGTTTGTTATTCAAAAAAATTAGGTTTGGTGGATAGAAAAATTTTCGTTGTACGTGATTGATTATCGTCGACCGAATTATGTTTGTTTTTCGTGTGCGACTGAATAAAGGGTCGCGCGATTTCAACCGCCGCAAACCCTACGCATCATCAACGCTTCATGATGCGCAGGAAACGTGGGTATCCGACCATTTACTTTTTCGCCGGCGCGCTTCATGAAACGCAGCTTTCCTTGTGCGCCAGGATAAAAATTCATGTGCACAAGGCAAAAGCCTTAAAAAAAGCCATGTGCGGATTTATGCTCACACGAGTGATTACATTTATATATGCAAAATAAGATTTTAAAAACAATTATCAGAAATAACAGTGACAACTGACAAGTATAAACTAAATAAATATTCTTTTTCTTCTCAAATTAGAGTGAATGAATTAGGTTTTTCTTAATTTTTACCTGTGTTGAAGTTACTTTGAATTGGACCACCGAGAAAGCGTACGACAATTGGTCAAGGGAACCTACAAAGCCTTGATCTTGTCAATGGATGCCGATTTTCTAGAATAGAAAGCGATCATCTCTTTCCCTCATACGTGATTTATCAGTCTACTTCGAATTGTACGCTGGTAGATCGAATCTTCCTCTTGTACTCTTCCAAAGTCCCTCTCTCCACTCGTTAGTTGAAGTATTCAACTGAGGAATATTAGGTATGTAGCTTTATCTCTTCCCTCTATTCTATTTCTTTGTTTATGTCTTTTGTGGAATAAATATATTCCATGGATGTTCATTGTTCAGTGCATTAAACCCTAGAGCTCGCTTTTTGGGGTTGGCTTATCCCAGGAAATGTGATCCTTATACCCAGATTAGCAGTCTGTTCGAGCATTCTAGGGCTTAGATTGTGTTTATATAGACATAATTGAAGTTGATATAAAGTGAAAGTACACAAGGATATGCCAAGAAAAAATGTGCTTCTGTTGAAATATCGCTAGTTTCTTGACTGATTGACGGGAAGGTTTTTAATTGATTGTTGTGACTTGTAACCCTGGATAAATTTTGCTGACTAACAATTTGACATTGCAGTCCATATATGTTGATTGGTTAATGAAGTGTTTTTTTTCTTCTTATCATAGTTATAGATTGTGAGGCATTAGTGTTATTCATCAGCTTTCTATTCGTGTTGCAATTTTCCAACAGCTTTGGAAAGTAATTTTCATTCAGTTAGAGAGTTGATCCACAATTGTAATTGTAGTATAAGTAAATTTTAACAGTTTTGGAAACATGTTTTTTTTTTAAATAAAAAAAATTATTGTGTGATAGTCTATTGTTAGAAGTTTCTTCTTTCATTTCCAAAAATCTATTAGGGTCATGAGAAAAGAAAATCATATCTTACATAGGAGCTTGGTTGTGAAGCATTTGTTTGTATCGGATTGTGGTAAATGGATGCTATACTAAGACGCTTGTCATAACATGTGAGTTTGATTGCTGTTCTCTAGTATTTTGTCTGGTAGTACGATGTTTTTGTGACTTGTCTCTAAATGAGTTTACCTGATATGAAAGAATGGAGAGGGAGATGGTAAGAAGTGGCTCTAGTTTATCTCTTATGCAAGTAAGAAGTAGGAGGTAGTGTGAGTTGTGGGTTGTGACATAGAGGATGATGATTAAAAGTGGTCTAGCATTGACGTGCCTACATTTTTATGCAATGTGAACTGTAAGTGAAAATGTACAAGTACTCCTTGAGGCGTTTCTTCTAGCACCTCGAATGAACGGATGATTATTTAAGCGTCTTTTTCACTTTAAGCTTTTCCTGAATGGTAGCTGATTTACACCAAGTTCGGGATGGATTGGTGTGGTTCCTCTACGCCTAGGACACCAGAATATCGAACCACCTACTTCTTACATTCTTTTCTAATCATCTACCTTATTTAGTGTGTTGGCATAACAAGCCGTTGATATGATGATTTCTTTCCTGAGAAGCTTTAGTAGTGTGAGGTTATACTCTAGCTTATATAAGTAGCTTTAAGCGGTAAAATTACCAAATGTATGAATTCTGGGGTTGTGTTTTACAAAACGCAGAACCAACAAACCTCTATAGGTGAGAAGGATAGGAAACCAGCTACTAGCTCAATCAGAAAGACAGAACAATCCGACAAATAAGATTAAAATTCCCGGAAAATGAAGCAAAATTGGGTTAGTAGAAATCCTGAAATATGTGTATTAGTCAAAGATAAGTTGGTTTGAACAGATCGATCACAAATCCAACAATCTGACTTGAAAAATTCTGCCTGTGGATAAATCTTCCCAAGAAGTGCTTGAAAAGGCGCTCCTGGGCCGTGTCAGTGCCCGCCTAGCTTCAGGCTGAGGCAGGTGTGGCCAGGCGCTGCACCTTTTCTTTTTAAAAGAGATCTGCGTGAAATTCGAAATCTTTATTTATGTTTTTCATTTTTAAACTTTGGTAAATATTTTTTTGTCTTTAAGATGCTGTTATCTTTTCCAAATAGGAGACTCATTCTCTCCTTCCTCCCACGCATAAGACAGACCATTCTCCTCTTCCTTTTCTCACACATGCATTCTATTCCTCTTCTTTTCTTGCGTATTAAAGTAAATGAAAGTAGAAGCTTGACCTATTGTTGTTGGTATTGGTGTACTCTGTTTAATTGTCGTTCTTGCTGTGCTGCTGCTTGAGAGAAGGAGAGAGGTTTATTAGTTTGTGATGCTTTTATTAGACTTGGTTTTCTTACTTGCCAACACACCATTCTCTTTCATCTTTTTAACTTTTTAAGTATGTCAGAATTTCTGTAAGTTCACCTTCTTGATGACATCCTTAGCTGATCCAGCATCCAACTCTTGTTATTTCTATAAAATAAATTGTTTTTCTGTTCGATGTAAAATTTGATCAGTCACTGCATACCTAATATTTGTAATGTTTTTTTTTTTGTACATCAGGTTCTTCTGTTTTATTCTTTTAACTTATCTTCTGTTCACATACCAATGCATCAATAACATAGGGCATTTGGCACATCCCATGTGAGGCTGAAGACAGTACTTTTGATCCCTACACTTTACCATGTCTATGCATCCTAGTGAACCGCTACATTTTGTAGACGAAGAAGCTTCTTATGGCTCTGGAGAGGACATAAATATGGTAGATGGTAACAATAAGCATCAATCAGACACGCCACTCAGTTCAGGCCGTCAGAAAAAAAGCCGAAAGGCCACATGCGATGCTATAGTTGATGCTATGCTGGAAATAGCAGCTGCATCAAAATCCAGAGCAGCTGCTTTATCCAGAAACAGAGATCAGTTTTCAGTTAGTAGATGCATTAAAGTATTGGATGATATGCAAGGTGTTGAGCAGCACGTTTACTTTCATGCTTTGGACTTGTTTGAGCACCCTAGTGCTCGCGAGACTTTCCTCTCTCTCAAGAGCGACAGACGTTTGATGTGGTTGCAGCGCAAATGCGGCAACACCTCGCTCATCTAATTCTATTTTTTTTTGTTGTGCAAGTGTAATGGACAAATTATTAAAATTTGCACCTCCCCTGACATGGTTTTGGGTGAGATCATGACATTGACATGTGTGACTTATGGACATTAGAACTATGCTTGCCTATTCTACTGATTTAGTACATGGTAGTAGTTCTCTCATGTTTGATAAGCTAATTCTGTGGGGACTCTGGAGCCTGTTGTGGTTTGGATGTATAAAATACTGTGCGCCCTAAATTGGTTTAGGGTTAAAATGCGTGGGGTGATTCACCTACACTAGCTTTATATTCCCAACTTTTTATGCCGCAAATAGAATTGTGGCATTTGTGTGCAAAACTTTTTACTACCTCTTGATTTGTTTCAAGGTAAGGATATATACATCTTGACAACTTGACCTCACAAATTGTCACCCCACAGACCCTACCAGAGGAGCACACAGGGTGGATGCTGAAAACCTGTAATTGTAAATCGAACTTAGTAACAAGGGATGTGTTATGTTTTAGTTTTACACCAAATGTATGCCCAAGCATGCCCTATAGGTGTAATTTACCATCTTATGGTTTCGCTAGTACGAGTGTTGGTTGATTTATAGCCATAAGCTAGGATTTTTAGATTTTCACCAGATATGGATCAACTTTCATGATTTCATCTTCATGGGAACATCGTGCAAAAAAAAATTAACAAATGCCTTCGGATCAGTCATTTTAATCTACAATCTGTAGTCTACGTTAATAAGTTATCAATCCTCCAGTCATCCAATTAAAGAATACTTCAAAGTAGACCCATCAAAATATTACCAATTTGGGAACCCAACTACATTGACCTGATATATAACTTCTTCTGAAACTATACAATGCGTGAATAATCTGAAGCTGAATCAATGACAATGAAATGCGCAAGTTACGTAAAATGTCCTAACTTAAATAATGTGACACAGACAACAACATTTGCATCAATATCTTCACAGGCACTAGATCTAGACCAGCTTATTATGATTTCGGGTCAGTGCATATAGATACACAAGAACTGAGTACTGAGTCTAAAAGCTGATATGTTAATACTAAAGTTGCATCCATGAGCACGACAACCCTAATTCGGAGACAGGAAATGAACCCTAGCAAGCTGATATTCTTTGCCTCCAATCCAAACACCAGTTTGTGACCACAGCACATCCTCCCAGTCAAGATTATCCTCCAGTACCTGTTTTACTAAAAATTAGAGCAATATGGCAACAGAAGAAAACTGACCAATACAGTGTGTTTGGATTACCCAAGATAAAATACATTATTTTGGGTAATCCTAAAAACACGCAGCATCGAAACTTTGCAAAGTTTCAGAAATACCTCTAGTAAGTCAACAGGTAGAGGAATCCCAAACTGTCGCATGACTCCCTGGGGAAGATTTTTCTTGCACCGAGAAAATCTGAATACATCAACAACTTCAGCATCTGCAGTACTACGTTCACCATTTACAGAATGTGAGTTGTGATTCTGAGACTTTTCGGTCTCTGTTTCATGGGCCTGTGATGCTGACCCAGATTTCACCACCTTCTCTGCTATGAAACACAGTTCATACCTAGACAGCCAGGTCATAAAGAGAAAAGAAGAAAAATCATGGATGTTGAAGCCAAGTTTTTTTTTTGTTTGAAATGCAAAGCACAAATATTGAAGCTGAATTGAAACAATTTCATTGACAGGAGGCTTCAGAGGATGCAAAAAATTTTAATACTACTTTATGTACCGGTGAAAATGAGTCTCCATGTAAAGAACTTCTCCCTTCTTCAACCGTGCAGATGTGAACATAGGCTTTTTCAGGCCCTTGTCAGCAACAACGTTAATAGTATACTTGATCCTGGAAAATGCATGAACAAGTCCATTAATAATTTAATACCAAGATGACTCTTGAAAAGAAAAATGCAGCATGATAACATATCTAGAAGACAATCAATTATTAACCATTAACTACATGTTTTACTGAAAGGCATAACAAGGCAAACAAAAAGAAAATTGAAATAAGTTGGAAAGGTCCAGCGACAGCAATACCAAGGCTCATTGCACAGATTATACTGCAAAGTGACTTCTCTGACAAATCTTTGTTGTCGTAATGCATTCTGAAAAAGACAAGAATAAGTAAATGAGTAATATTTTACAATTAATATTCAGAAACTAAAACCCCACTGTATTATTTTTTCCAAATTCCAAAATCCCTAATGAATACCGATGCTGCAGCTCTAGTTGTCATTGTCCTCTCTACTGCAACAGGTGCCAATGTAGGCTCAATTGTTGATGAATGTGTCAAACTGCGTTCGATTTCACGGGGTTCACAACCCTTCTGAAAGAGGGTAATGAGAAGAAAACAGGGAATGTCAAAAGCCACAAACAAATAAAAAATACCAACATTATTCACAATGTTCTAAAATATGCTAGGTGGGCAGGAAGGCTAAACGGGCAGGGTTTTAGAACAGTGATTATTCAATGTAAAATAAACTGAAGCACCTGAACAGGCAACAAATAAAAACATTGATTCCAATGAAGATGTGTGCAATCAAAAAGATGGAACGAGAATCAAGAATGTTCAAACCACACACACCCAGACCCCTGAGACCAAAGAGAATATAAAACTGTCAAAGACATAAATGAGCATCAGAGAAAGTATCACCTTCACAAGGAAACACCTTTCAACTCGGTAACTACAACCTATTCCAGCTCCCCAAGCACGGGAACGAACATTGTTCCTCAAAGAAGAAACATAGACTGCACAAATTAAAATACAGCACTAAAGAGTCAAACCAAAGCCTTCAAAAAATAGCCAAAGAACGTAAAGACTAACATTCTAAGAAGATATATAATTCATCAGCAAAGCAGAAAGCTGTCCAGCACTAACTGGTGACAAACACTGTCGATTCCCTAAGTAGAGACCACAATAATATGAATTGACAAACATTACCCATAATTTCACCAATCTAAGATATTAAGACATGCACAGATCATAAATATCAAGATGTATACATAGAAAAAAGGCGCAAACATTAGAAAGAGTCAAACCATTGAAAAAAATAAAAATAAGCAAAACTACATAATAGAAAATTTTTGTGAGCATGTAAAGCCAACCAAAATTTCACACTGCAGGTGCAAAAGAACTTCAATAATGCTTTATTTGCATATGTAGCATCAACATAGAAGGTAAGGAAAAAACTGATAAAGATATAGAATGTTTACAAGCAATTGAGAGCTTACAATCTTGGGGAGGCAGCACCCGTATAATCACACGCACTTCCTGAAGAGCAGGAGGAGGAGGATTTGGAGATGTGCGACAATAACCCATGTGCATGAGAACTGGAAGAAAAAAAATATCATTTCCCAACCCCAGATAATATCGGATTCTTTTCAAATTCATTTATTTATCTTTCAGGACCACATACCTGCAACAAGATCTGAATCATTGGTATACACATCTGTCCCCCACAGCTGGCCACCTCTGACCTGCTCAAAAAGAACACAAATACTAGCCTTTTAGTCCCCAAAGGGTAATCCTAATCTCCTCTTAACCCTATATTCAAATATTACTATTTTAAAATTTCTTGCAGAATCACAAATAAAAAAAGGTTGAAGATGAAAATTTCTTACAGAAGGTAACCACTGCATTTGTTCACTAATTAGCTCAAAGAGAGATAGATAGGCCCTTTTTAAGTTACATAAAATTCTTCTGCAGAATAATTTGAACATGTCTTATTCATCCTCCAAAAACCACACACAATATATAGTGCATTGTATGCCTACTTACTTGACGGTTTGTAGCTGTGACATGTTCGCCCGGTATCTTAATTTCTAAAGTAGGGCCACCAAGAGAGCTTTCCCCATTTTTATCAGCTTGAGATGATTCATACTCCGTCCACACTTTGAATAATTCTTGCATGCATTCACCGACTTTGTAGACAATAGTAGGGACCTCTGATTTGCCTTCAATAAGAAATTCACATGCAAGGCCATGATTATGAATATAAAGTTATAAACCATGCTGGTTATGAAAATAGACAATCTAATCATAAGATAAAGGGAAAGCAGGTCGTGTAGCACCACGGTGTAACCTCTTCCCAAGACAAATACAAAACTACAGCATTAGCAGAAATAGCGCCAATATCTTACCTTGCAACCTGCATAGAAAACAAATATGCATTAACCAACTTTGACAGAAACCAAAGTTTTAGACTAAGAAAAAAAAACATAGAGGGGCAATAATGAAAATTTTCTGATAAGGAAGATTCATGTCAAAAGTACCTTAGTACCAACTTCAACAGACTATTACTTCAGAATTTCCCAATTATTATCAACTAACATCCATAATATCAAAAAACTCAACTACTATATAGCTCTGATGGCTTTGAAGTATTCTAGTTCACTCATAAAACTAAATACCTTCTCATTTAACTCACGCACCAGTTAAGGCAAATCATATTAGTAACTTCTTTGTTATGGAAGATTCGTGCTAACATTATCGTCGAATAAGAATATCTAACATAGAATTCTTGAAACCAGCAAACACGCAAACATGATTGACAATCCACATAGAATTCTTGAAACTAGCAAAAACACATATATGATCGACAATCCACATTAGAAAGCATAAAGAAAGAAGAGAGTGTATATACCCATCTGCTTCTGAGCCACGAGGCCTGAAACGGGGTTCACGATTCGCTACTTGGGGACTACCCCTGGGGCGAAGCATCCTCTTTCGCTGCTGAACTGTACAAGTGAAACCTTCTTTATCTTTCTCAGCTCCAAAATCAGCATCAGCACCTCCATCATCTGACTCCTTCTCAGCACATCGACTTCGCTTTTCAGGCCTTTCTCCTTCTACATCACCATCTCGCTCTTTTATCCGATCTCTAGCCTCCTTATCTGCATTCCTCCATCCATCTAACTCTCTAGGCCTCTTTTGATCTGATGCTACATTTTCATGCTCAGATGATCGATCAACTGTCTCCTTCTCGCTGTGCAACCCTTCTTTCTCTGCTGCATTCCACATTTCTCTACTAGGATAATCCTTTTCTTTTGGTCTATCCTTGTCTTTGGGGACATCTTTCTTGTCTTTCTCCCATCTGTCACCTTCTCTTTCTTCTCTTATTGGTTCCTTATAATTGTTCCCACCAGGAACAACCGGCAAGCTATCTCTATGATCAGCTTTGTCCCTTTCCACCCAATCACGGTGTTTTACTTCTTTCCTTTTCCTGTCCTTGTCTTTGTATTTATCATCACCTTTAAGATCAACTTTATTCTCCCCCATATCTTCACTGACCTCCCCCTGTTCCCTCTCATTGCTAGTTGAGCCGTCCTTGCTCCCATCTACTGTTCCATGCAAATGTGTGCGTGAGCTAGACCAATCTGTATTACCAAATCCAACCAAACCATCTGTGTATCTTTTCCCTTTGTGATGATCCTTCCAATTGGAATGACCACCACCAGAGCTGTAAATTTCTTTGTCAGCCTTAGCATCAGTTTTGGAATCACTGTGAGTTTCTCTATCATATTTTGTTTCTTTTGTATCATCACCTCTACTTTGAACCTTTCCATCTTTTTCAATTTTGGCAATTTGATGATACATCTCCCTGGGTTCTGCCTTTGCATCCCTGCTATCCATCTTGTTATCCCTACTTTCCTTGGACTCTCTTATTTCTAACCTGTTATCTGGACCTAAAGCGGTATGAATGGTGTGTGGATCACTTCCAGACATCGGCATCCGGTACACACTATGTAAAGGTGATCGCCTGTCTGCATCACGGGATTCAGAACGAGGAGCCTTTCCAGCTCGAGAATCTTGACCCGTTTCAGATGTCATACTAGGATGAGAGTTAGCATCTTCATGTGGATGCCTTACAGATGACGATGAATGATTGCCCTCCTCGGGTGGGCGTTTAGAGATGCTACTCATGGTAAATCAACAAATTTCCTATCTATATATTGATTATTTGGCCACCTATGCCAAGAAACTCTACAGGCTCATGTATATTGTATACCACTTCGTATATAATATGGACTCCTGAGAAGAAAATAAGCAGTGAAGTTAATTTCCGGTTACAGCTCATATTCACATAGATTTTCACACAACTGCAACCCAGACACCTCACACCTGGTAAAACTTAAACTAACATCCAATTTTCACGGCACTGATATAATTTTCTTTGTAAGGAGGCAATAATTCAGAGCAAACAGTAAAACACACTATGTCCTAAAGCACAGCAAAACTAATTACTCATCGTTGCCAATTGAAACCAACATTTATTTTGAACGTCTAAAAAAACAGAATAAGAGCAGAACAAGACACCTTTACAATTATAATCAACGATGAATTAATTCCAATAAAATCGATGGAATACAAATGTACTCGACAACCATACAAACACCTAGAATTAAAATCAAAAGCAAATTGAACAACAGAAAATCAGAAAGGGGATCTCACAGGTCACATGCAATTCAATGTTGCAAAATGCAAAAACAGATCTCCGCAAGGACATATGCAATATTAAAACAAAGAAAGAATATCATATAGACGAATCCTATCGGATGAAAATTTGGCTACAAAGATTGAACCTGAATTCCCAACCCCAGAGAGACCGTGCGGATAAACTAATAAGCATTAGCAGTTGAAATTGAAGCCATGTCAGCAAACCTCATTAAATTAGGGTTGGAGGTGAATCGGCAACTGGATTAGCGTAGACTCGAAGGGTTTGCTCTGAATTAGGGCTCCAGAGACCTGGACTTTGTGGGGATGTGTGAGGGGGAGAGAGAGTGCAGAAAAGGTGATTGGGCGAGTGGCTTAACGTTTCCTGGATCCTGGTTTCTACCTGCCTTTATATCGGGTCTTCAATTTTGTCGTTCGCCCCCTTTTTCTCGATTTTTCGTACTAAAATACATTTAACGGCCCACTATTTATGTTAATCACATACTTGACCATCTACTACGTTGAATAAAAAATACTCAATAACATTATTCTTAATCAAAAAATATTAAAATGAAAGAAATCTACCCTAATACATTATAAAGTAGAAACTAAGTCTTTGTAAAAATTTGCGTCACGAAGCAAAATCTGAATAAAATAATAGACAAAAAATTTTCAACATAAAAAACTAAATAATAATTCTAGAAATCTTTATCTTAACCACTTCATAAAATAGATAATGGATGGATACCATATTATATGCGTGGATTGTTTCATATAGTACGTATCATATTAAAAAAATAAAAAATAATATACACATATTTTAAAAAATAATTAAACAATAAACATTACTAAATAAAAAAATGAATTTATAAAGATTGAAGGTTTTTTAGGATAAGATTTTAAATGTTATAAAATAAATAATATATATGTTTATTGATATTGATAAGCAATATATAATTTGCGCCACGTGGCAAAACCTGAATAAAATAATGGACAAACTTTTTTCAACATAAAAAACTAAATAATAATTCTAGAAATCTTTATCTTAACCACTTCATAAAATAGATAATGGATGGATACCATATTATATGCGTAGATTGTTTCATATAATCACATTAAAAAAATATACACATATTTTTAAAAAATAATTAAACAATAAACATTACTAAATAAAAAAATGAATTTATAAAGACTGAAGGTTTTTTAGGGTAAGATTTTAGATGTTATAAAATAAATAATATATATGTTTATTGATATTGATAAGCAATATTATATATTGTATCTTAAAATTATGCTAAAATATTTTTATCGGATTATTGAAAAAAATTACAGATATAAATTTCTATCTATATCTACGCTAACATTATAAAATAAAAATAAATTATCTATAAAATTTGCGCTATGGCACTTTAAGAACGAATCACTTCTTTCAATTTTTATTTATTATAATTAAAAGTAAATGTAGAAGGTTTGATATAGAAAAAAAATTTCCATATTTATTTGTTTTTAAGATTAGAAAACAAAAAATTGTTAAATTGTATATAAATATTATTAATAATTATAATAATAGAATAATTATTATAATATACATTGTTTTTGTTTTTTTCTCTTTAATTTATTATAATATGGTATATAGCATAATTTTTAAAACTATTCGTAAATCTACGGGTATTTGGAGCTATTTTGGAGATATCTATTACTAATAACTAAAGCCGAAGCAATTTCTGCCACCACATTGTGCCACATCACCCCTTTATTAAAATAATAATTTTTTATACTTGATTGAAAAATAAAATTATTTAAAAATAATTATGCAAAAAAAGTTATCCCCAAATAGACATAAATAGATAAAGAAAGGAACATTATATTTATTATATTGGTAAAAGATAAATAAAAAAGATTCCAAAAATATGTACCCGACCGATATGAATTATATATCTTTGAAATAAAATCTATAACTATATATTAAAGTTGTAACATTTCTAGCAACCACATTAATTCTGCCCCATCTTATATTTCAAAAAATAATTATTTATATTTTTCAATTAAATTCCTTTCTATTTATTTATGTGGAAAAAATTAATTCGAATTTTAATTAAAAATAACGAAAATTATTTTATCTATATCTTTTTATCTATTTATAAAAAATATCTTATATAAAATTTTGATAAAAAAAGTAAAAAATTTAAATATCTATATAATTACTTTCCTAAATTAAATTTTTATAAAAAAATTATATTATCTTTTCCTTAATTTCCTTTTTGGATTTTTATGTAAATATAGAAGAATTTTTATCTTTAAAAAATTATATATTTTTTAGTCTTTTCTTATTAATTATCTTTTTAAGTTTTTATTGAAAAGATTTTTAAAGAATTGAATTTTTATTTTTTTAAGAATTTACATTATTTTTGGCTTTTTATTTATTTTTGTACATTTACTTTATTATATCATATTTATAATATATCTAAAAATTGATGAGTCATAGTCGTGCATGGCACGACGGGTACAACTAGTTATACATAATAAGTTGAAGCCTTGTGATAGTTACAGAATAATTTTACTGAAAATTATACTATATTATAATATTAATATAAAATATAAATATAAAATATAAAATATATATAATATTGTAATTAAAACTACGTACATTATAAAAAAAATTATTGTGCCCCAATCCCCATATTTTAATTGAATATATTTAAAAAAAAATTCATTATTTGTGGTGATCTTCCCTCAAATTTAGATTGAAATTGTTAAAATATTAATTTCACTTGAATTGAATATTTTTAAAAAAAATTCAGAGATATTAATATGCATAAAATATCTAATTTTTATAAAGATAATAATTAGGGTAGGGTGTCTAGAAAACATAATACAGTTTTTTAAGTTAATTTATTAAGTTTAGGTATTAGGTTTTTTTTTATCTTTTACTTCGTAATGAATATGATAACATTAGTAAATATGGAAAACTTGGTAAAGAAGGTAACATAGAGAAAAATAAATAGCATGTCCAAGAGGTCTCAGGTTCGAGTGTCAAGGCAGCGATTTGCCCTTCTTTCTTAGAATTGTTTTAGTAAACCAGTTCAGGCTAGCTCAAGTACTACTTGGGCTGCCATAAATCTTACCATATCAAAATAAAATAGAGATAAAAATTAAATAAATAAAATATAATACTATAAATTAAAAATGGAAGGAATTAGGTGGAAAGGCAATAGCCTATCATATTAGGTGTTTGTAAAAAAGTGTGTTTATTTGCCCTCCTTTCTTAGAATTGTTTTAGTAAACCACTTCACGCTAGCCCAAGTACTACTTGGGTTGCCATAAATCTTATCATATCAAAATAAAATAGAAAAATAAATAAATAAATAAAATATAATACTATAAATTAAAAATAGAAGGAATTATGTGGAAAGGCAATAGCCTGTCAAATTAGGCGTTTGTAAAAAAAGTGTGTTTACTTGCCGAATAGAAAAAATCTCTCCTCTCCCGCCTTAAAACCCTAACCACCAAATCCCGAATATTCCATCCACCACCATTGATTGTCTCCCTCCGTGTCCTCTCCTTCGCCACCACCGAAGATGCCGTCGTGGAGCGTCGCCGCCGTAAGTGTCGCCTCCACATTAAACCCCGATCACCTCCGTTCACCCCAATGAACAACAACAACGTCCTCATCCCACCTAAAACACTAACCCTCACGTCCCAAAGCTCCCTGAGAGCGTGACCGCTCTTTTTGACAACCGTCATCATCTAATTAGGCAATGGTAATGTATACCAAGCTCTATGTTAGTGCACAAAAATTCTGCCTTTAATGCACTAATTGAATGCTCCTTTCCTCTTTTCGTTCCTAACTGATTCTCTCAACCTATGACCTGCAAAATAATGGACACAGGGGGCGGAGACCCCTAATCCACCTCCGATGCCTAAGTCAAAAGAGCAGTTATCGAATTGAGCGTCAAGTAATAACAAGAAAGCCGAAGATCCAACAAATATGAATCCTCTTGAACAGTCGAGCTAAGTGAATATTAGCTTGTTCAAGCTTTCAATATGTGTGTCATTATGCTTTCTCTACACGGCGAAGGCGTGTATTTATAATGGAAGAAGGAGAGTCAGGAGGCCGAAATTTCTATCAATTAGGGCCGAAAATCATATCTCCTCGGGCTGGGAAATTACCTTAAAGCCCAAGCAAGGAATATTCTAACCCCTTCTCCAACTTAATTCTATCTTTAATGAAAGATAAAATCTCCCATTAAGTTGCATAACCATCATATTTAATAAAATAAGAAAATAGAATAAAGATAATAAATACGTAATAAATAAAAAAATACCTTTTTGGCGATAGAGAAAATAATAATATGGTAGCTATTTTTTACCTGCTCACACTCTACAATTAGATCAAGGATCAATCTATGCAGACAATTCAGTACTCGAAGTGATTTACAACGAAGAAAAGGTTCGATGTGGTCATTTAGTTGCTAGATGCCAGTAGCACTTGTTGAACAACTCTGTGTTCCCAATTATATATTTAGAGTTAATTTTTAAGTTTATATTACTTTGTCTTGAGTGAAAAGCTACCGAACTGCATTACAATAGAAAGTTTGCACCATTTTAGTTCAGATACATGTAATGATAATACTACAAGATGGTGCTAGATATTGGAAGAGCAAGGGTTTGAAGTGGCAAGGCAACCCAACTATCATAGGGAGACAGATATCAAAACAACTACCTAACCCTGTGGCCCAGCCAATGCAACTCCCATTCAATAGCAATACAAATTCAAATAGACCCTAGGCATCTACTGGTGCTTGAATCAACTTGTTGAAGTAAAGTAGAAATAGTTAAGACTAAGGTTGTTAATGCTTGCATATATTGTAAGAACAACCAACCTTATAGTTACAAGGTATGATGTTATATGCTGATGAAGTTATCAGAAGGAAAACAATTAATCTCTCTTTTGTACTAGTTACTAGTCTGCACAAGTTATTCTTTTTATGCGGTGCAATAAAGTTGTCTGTCTTTTGTAGTAGCAACTATCAAAACAGCTAGTTTAGATTTAGCATATCGTCAAAATGGTATTGGTGTTAAATTGTTCTTGGTGTGCTTTTGTCAAATAAATCATAATAAATTTTTATTAATGGTGTCAAAATGTTGATGGCTACTGTCAATAGTTGTTGGTGTCAAAATTGGTTGTCACAATTGTAAATACAATAATGATTTGAAGGAGACTAATCTGAAATTGCCACAAGAAAGAGTAAACACTAAATCTCATTACAAGCAATAAAAATGTTGCACATTACACATATGAACTTGCCACAACTACAACTACATTCCAATCTAACACATCCACCTACATTCCAAAATAAGAAAACCTAAAATAACCTTCATTTCCCATATGATAACATGAATTTGAGATAGTGAACCCATGTAATAAATACAAGAATGACAAAAAACGCATTAGCTCGATACCTAGCCTTATCCCTATATGCTTCTTTCTCCTTGAGTCCTTGACCTTTCGAAGTAGATCCGCAATAACATGGCTAGCATGTCCCCGATAATGGCGGATCAGCTCATCTAAAGAAACCACATGCCCCTATTCTCTATAGACAAAACAATTCCACATTCAATTAAAAAGAAAAGATGTGCAAGCAATTTGTTCAGCTTTAGAATAATTCAACTTAAAACCCTAAAATTGCAAAAATTAGTTTTTTTTCAAAATTAATTAAATTTTGCTTACTCCATAATTTGGGCTGCCAAATAAGCGCCTCCCTGGATTTGATACCGTCCATGAGTATTTCATGGAAACTACAACTCCACACATGTACATTAGAAACACAAATTGGTGTCATCCATTTGTCCGAGAAAAGCCGCTTGAAGAAGAAGACGCCATGAAATCGACCAATAGAGGATTCAAAGGAGAAGAAATGGGTTGATGTGGAAAGTAACAATGGAATGTGAAATGGTAGAGCAGAAGGTTGGGTACATGAAGGAGGAAGACGAACATGCATTAGGCAATATAAAGCTTTTAAAAAAAAGTTATTTCCACCTAAGTAAGATATATTACCTAAATTAATACCTCGCTCGTTGCTAAGAGTTTGATTAGCACGTGACTTACCACATCAACGAATATGGGTTCAATAGGTCCCAAAGTACCAAGTGTAGGGGTTCAATCGAATAGGGCCAAATTACAACGAATATGGGTTCAATAGGTTCTAAAATGCAAGTGTAGGGATTCAATCGAATAGGGCCGAATTATGATGTACTAAGTCCCTATTTGACACAAGTTCCTGAAGCCGTATATGTATTTTTTTTTTTTGGTTTCCCATCCGGTTCGCCCTGCCCCAGTGGATTCGGATCGGACTTAAGTCCAGGACTACACCCGGATTCGGAGCGGGGTAGGGAATTACGGCTTTAAACTCCTCCCAACGACGTTGCGGGGGATCGAACACGGGGTTCGCCCTTCCAAGTGCAGCTCCCATACCACTGCACCAATGGTGCGTTGGTGTATTTGTTTTTTTTATAATGAAAACATAGTACTGAAAACCAACTAGGCACATTTATATTATGATACTAGGGGAACAGGCCCGTGCATATGCACGGGGCAGATTTTTCACATGTGTTTATTTTTTATTAACGCTCTATTCATCAATGATTATCAAGATTGATCTTTATAAATTTCCATTGCACGTAATGAGCAAGTATTTTCACTTTGCACAAAGTATCTTTTGGCTAGTAAATGAGAATGCACTTTTCATATTTTACAATGCACTTTTCATAATTAAGAATGCACTTTTCATACTTTACAATGCACTTTTGTATCAAACTGTATCTCACACCTAGCTCCTTCAAAACGTTTATTAATTTTATGCTTCCACTATTAACACTAATTTTGTTTTGAAATCATAGCTATAAACACTTAAACCTTCATTTTGTCTATAAGTAATACCATATAAGTGAAAGGAGACATCTTCTAGATTAGCTCTACCTCTTTAGTCAAGTCACTGATGCAAACATTCATAAGGTATGCATTCTTAATTTTTATTTCTTTATTATCATTGTTTTTTATTCTCTTATCAATTGTATATTAAATAGTGTATCTTAAATCTTAAATATTAAGAATATTATCAACCTTGTAACACCCCCTTCCTACCCTGGAGGTATTACCGCCAGTAACCTCGATTAAGACTAAACCGAAGCTACCCAAGGCTTTAAACTGACTAAACAAACTAAAACAACATTACAGCGGAATAAATACAATTGGTCTTATACAAACCTTAACTTAAAAGAATAAATAAATAGAACAACCTATTATTTAAACAAAATCTTCAACAAGTCTTCTTTGAGTTCTTATTTCTGAAACTCAGCTTCGCTTTGAAGTAGTTCAATCATGATCTTCACTCAAGTATAGCCATTGGAAACCTTTCTTCAACTTCTGGAGCTTCAAACATCTGAATTCGCCTCTTGAATCAACTTCCAAGAAGAACCTGATGTATCGTATACAACGGTGGACACCAGCCGACCATATAAAAGAAAAAATGGACGGGTTAGTCTAATGAAAGACTAGCAAGCGGAGAATCTAACTTGGTTCTTATGATTGTAACTAAACATATTGGCATCCAAATCCGAATAGACTCGGATTATGATCCAATAGTTAGCAGTCTTATAGAGAACAAAAAGGAGACTCGCATAATCAAGAGAGAGAACACCACCGCTTGTGGTTTCTTTTAAGAAGCATAAACAATTGTTGGGAATTCATATTAATCACATCACAATTTGAAAAGCCTCCATCGACTAATCAGATTGACTTAACCAAAGTTTGATTAAGAATCATTCATAACCCAGAGCAAGAATGGTTATCGAATAGACTAACCATTCGGGTACATTAATGTGCCCAACGCACTTATCTATCATTGCTCTCAATCTGTGCACTCGCACCATTTAATAGTTCTTATATAGTTCGGCCAACAACCGAGATCAGAGGGCCTGTTTCATCCATGATCATTTATATATGCTCGGCCAACAACCGAGATTCGGCCAACAACCGAGATCAGAGGGCCTGTTTCATCCATGATCATTTATACATGCTCGACCAACAACCGAGTGTCAATTGCACTTAGCTAAAGTGCACCATCGTTCTCCTTCAACGTGAAGCGTGACATGAGTCATGATTCCAATATTGGGATACGCTAGCAAGCTACGCCCCCAATACAGATTTTGTTATAAAGAGGTCATTGGAGACTCGACTCCTACCCCTAGACTACCTATTTCGCAACAGTGTTTCAATACAGGACCACTAAAGAGAGGTCTTGGAGTCTAAACTCCCATCTCTACCATCTTTCACAGCAATGTCTCAACATGAGACAGGTAATCATACAACGGTCCTAAGTTCAATTCTAGCGCAAAAACCGCAATAACGACATGGTCGTTATTTCTAACAAAATAACAACCTATCAAACTTTATTCAACATACAAATTATTTCCAACATGAGGATCAACTGGAATTCAATTCCTCATTAATAACCATAACGCAAGAGAGAATCGTCCACTTGCCTTAGAAGGCGTGCTCGACGTCCTTAGCAATTCCAACAGTAATCTGTATCATCCCTCTGATAATATAACAAAAGGATTTCTCAGCAACGAGCTCACAAAAACACTTCTTAGTTGTATTCTCAACTCCTACAACTTCCTAATCGATAAACGATTTAATTTCCGAATATCGATATATAATAAATCCTTAGTTATCATGCTTCAAGGAGCCATCTTGGCGGAATTATAACTAATAATCTGCTTCACTTTTGAAACAATTTTCTAAATAAAAATTGTTCATTAGCAACAGTTCTTAAAGATTACCAAATCTCGGATCAAACGGATTGACAACGAATCCCGAGTAATTATCCGAAGTCCTTTACCTGCCAATCGGTAACCAAAACTTGTCTTCGCTATAACGGAAGATCCGGACGTCCGTTTCTCGAGCGGTTCGAACCTGTGGAACCGTAATAACGTCAAGATTATAAAAACCATAAATTTACTTAGCAAAGCGGAGTCGAAAGACCCTTACGGTGGCTCCGTAATCAACTCGCTAATTAATTTCGATCGTATATACCTTCACTCGAGCCCATGGCTCGTTTGGCTCGATCATGGCTCGATCCCCGAGCCTGAGGGTGGCTGGGCGTTACCCGACAGCAGCTCCCATGGTGGTTGGTGGTCGGAGAGGCTAACGGTCGCCGACGACGTCACAAACGGCGAGGCAAGGGAAGGACCGGCGGTGACGTCTTTCTCCCGAGACCGTTGTTCCGCCATGATTCTCACATGTACTGGTTCCTCTTGCAGCAACCACAGGCTCAAGGCGAGGAAGAAGATGAGATGGTGGTGGAGGAGAAGGTTGCCGGCGGTGGAAGAACTCCCGAGCCCGTCGTTCGTTCCAACTCTCGGTTCCTTCCTTTTACTTTGAAAAAAATGGGTAGACTTTTACGAGGCAAGAAGAGATATGCTTCCCAAATCCCAATCTCTCACTCTCTGTTTCCTTCCTAGTTAAGTATAGAAGATATGCTTTTAAAATCCAAAATCCGTCTCGGAACGGGACTTGCGTTAAAGCGGTAAAATTATGTACCTCGGGTGGAAAAACTTACTAAACGAAAAACGTCCCATAAATTATGTAGACCAATAAAACCAATTTTCCATGATTTTATCTTGCTACCTTCAATTTTTAGGGCTTCCGTTTCGTATTTTAAATCCTTTACAATACATAATTAAAAAGACGGCTTATCCAATAAATATTCTTTTTCCACCGAAAAATCCTAGAATTCACACCGATCCATAAAATCATTTCTTTGTGATTTTAGGATATCACCAACAATTTTATAGGATTTAATCTCCAATAAAAATATCGGATTAAGCGTTAAAACGAACCAAAAAGGTTAAAAGGATATCCGAGAAAAATTCAAAAATATCCTCAAAAACCGAAGTTATTACAAACCTTTTATTTGTATCTCGCTTCATTTGGCAGAAAATAGTGTTCAATGGCTAAAGCACTCAATATCGAGCTCTTCATCTTCAATTATTGAAGAGGTAAAATATGGTCATCTTTTAAAATTATCTACTTATAGTATGATTTCTACCTTTTTATAATATAATGAAAAATCTAAGAATTGTAAATTCCGTATTATATACAGATTTAAAATATAGAGTCAATCTTGTTCAATCCCTTAACAACTATGTAGGATGAGAGGGCTAGTTATGGATCACACTAAGCCATCCGATCCCCCTATCCTCTTCAATCAATACCTAATTAAAATCGCAAAAAATACATGCATTATTGATATTAACACCATTCAAATCAATTTATTTTTCAAGCAAAAGGAATTTCAAGTTCCCATTGACACTAAACCATATTTTTCGAAGAAAGGCATTGCTAAATCCCATTGAGTTCGTAATCAAAATTTCAAAGTTCATGTATAGAAAATCGACACATACATTTGTAAATGATTGATATACAAAATTTGAGAATATAAAGGAAAAAAGCTAATAACAATTGGATATTATGGAGAAATCATCAAAGGTCTTGTACAAACTTGTTATAACAACAAAAAATCGTATAGCCAATGCTACTAAAATATCCAAGATTAAATCGATCAACATCCAATAAGAATACACAAAGCACCACTTTCGATCTCCTGATCACCAACAACAAAAATACAAATAATTAGTATCAAAATAGTCGTTTTAAACAATATAAACCGATGACCATTTCACAAAACAATATAAGCAAAATAACATATCATAAAAAGAATTCTCGATGCTAGCTAATATCTTATTTTAAAATGACAACAATTTAATTTAGATAATAGAGTGTAATTCAAATATAATGTGAAAATAATAATATTCATTACAAATTATTCAAGATAGTATTTTAAATTTTTAATGAAAATAATCGATATTATCAAAGCGTGATGAAAAGACATTTTCATATAATAGACATGGAGATGCTAATACATAATAATGATAAGAAAAAAAATATGCGAAGGAACCGACAAATTAACCTCTTTTTGTGTATGAGGATAGCCTTCTTTTCTCTCTTTATTTTCTCTTGTCTCCTGCCTCTTTGGTTTTGCAAAGACCTCTCCTAACACACAGTCTCTTATATAGACTGCTAAACTAATCGGATCACCCCAAAACTTTAATCTAGCCAACCGTTTAAAATATATAAAGAGGCAGACAAAATTTTCGTAACACCTACGTAACTCCATCCCAAATTAAACACAATTAATTGCTTCTCTATGTGCCCATGGTGGCTTAAATTACATATAGAAATTTATGTGGTAATGGGCAATGGCTTTAGCCGTTTCTACCGTACTACCATCACCCATTTGAATATTAATTCCATAATCTTATAAATAACCATAATTAATGTAATGAATGGATGTTGAAATGGTAGAATTTTACGTTTGAGTGCTATGGAGCTTAGGTAAGGCTTATCACCTTCACTTCTATATGCACCCCTTAATGTTAGGATTGATCAAAATTCGGAGATTCGTGAGGCTAAAATTTCATATCTAATATCAAAATCCTAATTATAAGAGATTTGATTATTCATATTGTTTGCTCTTGAACAAAGAAATATTGAACGGACAGACTTATCAATAATGATAAGTACGGATATTTCTCGATTTAGTATATTTTATCAATATTGAACGGAGATTTGGTGCGTATACACTATTGAATTTACCATCTAATATTTCAAAATAATTTGTGCATTATCAATATTTTAAATTATAAGAGAAACTAAAGATAATGAGGCATATTAGTGTACTGTCCCATTCAAATTATAAGAGCTTATAATATCTAATTTTATAAGACTCATCCCTATTTGAAACATTCGTATTTGAAATTAAGGATAATGAAAAAACAATATTTTCTCATAATCAACTATAATAGTAATGGTAATAAAGCAAATATTATTAGAGTAATATGATACGTTCAAGTTAAAGAGAATTATAAGATTATATAACATGAAGGTGGGAAAAAAACATAACATAAATCAAAGCGTTTCATATATATGATACGTTCAAGTTAAAGAAAATTATAAGATTGTATAATATGAAGGCCGATGGGAATAAAAACAATATTTTCATATTAAGTCAAAGGGTTTAATATTAAGGATAATGAATAAGCAACATTTTATCTTAATTAACTTTAATAGTAATGACAATGAATTATTATGAATTGCATTAAGTGACCTCATGTACACAAAAATATATATGTATTATAAATAGATTATATAACCCGTAGTTTCACATGAAAAATGACAATAAAGATGACCCAAAAAAAATGACAATAAAGGGTCACTCGTGGTCATGCGCTTACCCGCCACGCGAGCAAAGCTCGGGGCTATCTGTTCTTCGTTTGTTCATTCTTTTCCATAGCAGGGGGGCCAGGGAGTAGAAGACGACGACGCTCTCATCCTCTTGAAAATTTGGGGCATCTGAAAAGTGAAGTCTCGAATTGGCACACGTCCATGTCCAATTGAAATCACCTCGAAAAAATCCCATCCAGTTTGCTGTAATTGCGGGACTTCTTTTCCTTTAATTGCGATCGATTGGTCAAAAAAACAACCCATCAATCGGCAGAAACTCGTAGCGATTAAAAGAAAGGGAATCGATCGATTTGAATTGGTTTTGCGAGGGAGAAGAGAACGAGATGGATCCGGAGCAAACGTTTATTAGGGTACAAGAGAGGTTCTCTCAGATGTTGAGACCTAGAATGCGAACTGCTCTTGAGTACATTTATCTTTTCGTTGCCGTCACTCTTTTCTGTATTCTCGTTGTTATGCACGCTAACTACGTCCAGCAGGTATTTCCAATCCCCTTTTCTTGTCATCCCTCTTCTCGATAAGTCTCTTTGTCTCAAGTGTTTTACCACGTCCCTTGGGAATTATGATTTCAGTGACTTGTGAATTAGCGGAAGTGTAAATTTGATCTATAGGAGTATCAGTTCATTGTTTTATGGGAAGTACGAGGAATTCGCTATGCATTGCAAACTTCGGCTGTCCATTTAGAACCTGAATTTTCAGTTTAGCTTCGGCAGGCTGTTCATATGTAGATTTTATAATGATTTTTTTTTTTAATTTGTTCGTTGTCAAGCCTGGCTGTTCAAGTGAGCTTTTAGGGGTTGTATCACCAGATGCCCAGCTTATCTACATCAAGGTGTGTGTTTTGTCCAATCATTAGACAACATGTACTTTTTTAGATGCTTAATGTACTTTTTCATTTTTCTACTTTGATCTTCTGCTTTTCTTTTCTCTTTTTTCCATTTAGGCGAGGGCTCTGAAATGGATGTTCTTTGTGTAGCTATTGGTTTCTTTTTGGTGAACAAAATCTTTGCTTTTGCCTATTGCTGCAGATAACAGGGGATGGACTGCTGATACAGAATGAATCTCATTTTCAGCCTACGTCAGTAGGTCCAGATGAACCGTCTGAACAACCAACTGAGGTTGCTAAGGTTGGGAATCCAGATATCACTGATAATGGATTCACATCTTTGCTTACCAAGCTTTGGTTCAGCTGGATTAACTCTGGTGTGAGGAGGGGGAAATCAAGCTTTAAACTCTGGAAGTCTGATAATGAACTGTTTGACTCCCAATCACAAAGTGCTAGTGATGCCAATATCATGAAACAAGTGGTCCTTGATGGAAAAGCTGCTACAGAGGAGGTTCATGAGACTTTTCCCATGTTAGCTAAACAGTCTTTTAAAGCATTTGTTGTGCACTTTTTCACAAAGTGGCACAAGCGCCTGTCATTCCTTTGTTGGCATGGAATGCGTCCCCTGCGAGGCCTTTGGGTATGTGCATTAACAAAGAATTAGCCTTTTCTATGTCTTTTTATGGGTTTACATTTTACCTTTGCAAATAGAAATGTTTCTACTTGCTGTCAATGCTTTCCTTTTTATTTGCACTGCCTGTAAGTGTTATTTTGTGTACTTTTGTGCAAGCATTACACATGCTGCCATTTTGCATGTTTGTGAAGTAATTTGGACAATATTCACAATCATACTAGCTTCAATAAAATTCTCAAAAGTTTGCATTTTATATCAAGGAAGCTGATTTGTTTTAAAAATTCCTATCTTGACTGAAGACAAAGAGTTCCTTTTGAGTACCCTTTGAGTTACTTAGAAACAAATTTTGTTCAATTTATGCTCTTGCTAAATTGGACTTTTGGATGCAGAATATTGCAGGTATTCACTTAAATCTCGACATGCAGAAATGGTTGCATGTCTCTTACTTGGATAGGCTTAATTCATTTGCAGGTATGCTGATGCTTTTTCATAAATCTTCTTTCTGGATTGATTATATTACATACTTAGGTTCTCTTCTATTATGTGTAAGTTGCTTTTCACCTTCTCAGTGAATTGGCTGGAGAGGAAAATACAAGCATTTGAACCAACATATCTTTACACAAAAGAAAAGGTGAAAATCTGCAGAATTGTGTTTGCTACTCTAGAATATGCATACTATGCAGTTGATGAAGCTAGCTTCTATCTTGTGGCTGTACTCTTACAGGGTTATTTTCTACTACCAGAAGAAGCCAGGGCTCGTCACAACATTCAAACTGCTAACATTAGCATATCAGCTCGGCATTCATGCTTTGGGAACAGGTTAGTATGATCATCTCTCTCTTTAGTAGGCTTACACTTCATGGATGGTTTTTTTCATTTCTTATTCTTTATGTTTGAATGAAGGTAAAAGAAATGTGTACATCGAGTGTCAACTCCTTACCAGTGTTTGAAAAGGCGAGGCGAAGGCGCGCCCAGCCATGCCTGTCGCCTGCATTAGGCAATGCGAGGCGACCTGGAAGAGGCAATGCCTAGGCGATCTGGGCGCCCGGGCGAGCTGCATCTCGCCTTGGCTCGCCTAGGTTGCCTTATGCTGATTTTTTTTTGATATTTGAATTAATGATCTTTCTTTTCACTTTTCTTATCTTTTAAATATACTTTCCTTAAGGTTAAGATTTCTTTCTATCCTTTTTATCAAGAAATCTTTAATACAATTTATATTTGCAATTTATATCATCAAGATATCTTTTTTATCCTATATTTTCCTCTATATCTATATATCTATATCCTTAAGCTATGCAAATACCCAAATACACGATCAAACTTCATTCTCTTGTTCTCTGTCTCTCTTCCTCTGGCTGCTTTCGAGTTCCAAGTGTTCAACTTTTCAAAATTTCATACTAGGCAGACTTATACAAGGGATGGTATATTCTAACTAAATTCAGTTATTATTGTCACATAGCTGAATTTCAGTTTTTTTTGGGTCTATCCGGGCGTATCCCCTTTCCCTTGGGCAGGGATACCCTATCTTGACCCCCTGGATTCCGCTGTAGCGGAGCCTCACTGGGTCAATGATGTTTTTCTCAATTTTTCTCGTTCTTTTCTATAGACCTTTTCCCCAATCTTGTTAACCCAGAAAAATATTTTGAATACAATTAGTTCGGCAATCTTTTGATATCTGTCCTTGTATGCTGGTGGAGTGAGGCAAATTTAGTTCGAAAATTTGTTACCCATTATGAGTTTTTTACATTTCATTTTAGATTTTGCTATTTTCTCTTTCTGATGTTAATTGTACTCTTTATTCACAACGTTAGTTGTTGATTGTGCTGATTATCATGCTGTTTTCAGGTGGCAACAACTGCTTATAAACAGAGTTGTGGGATATGATACCATTCTTATGAACAGTCTATTGAGCTTTCCTGGACAGGGTACTAATGACTTCTGTGCTAAAGCATTCAACATTCTTAAATCTCTTTCTGTCTTGCACTATGTGTTTCATGTTGCTTTCTCTGTTCTCTAATATTATGTTGAAAATAAATTTCTAAGGATATTATATGCTAGTAATTACTAATCAACTTGGTGTTTTGTTTGGTGCAAACTCATTATCCATAAGTACATTATTACAGGGGATGTTTTCCAAACAAGCAAATTCAAATTCATCTGATATCCAAACACAGTTCTGTTTCCTTAAATCACAGCAATGAGGGAAATGTTTCTAGAGTCACTGAGCTCATTTATTTCATGATTTGATGTTTCTTATATCGGTTTGTAGTCTGACTTTCAAATAGCAATAAATACCTAATTAGGGCCACATACAAATATATCTCTGTTGACATTGCATGCCTTCTAGCCTTGTCTATTTTTATTTGCTTTTTGAGTCTGGTGCTCCTTGTTTTGGCAGATGAAAATGGAACTGATGCCTCTTACTGTTCTGCTCTTCATTTGCAGGCTATTTATATAATTACCAAACAAAAGAATTTTACAACTTGAGTCTTGCTCATGAGCCATCTAAAGGATCTGCTAATCTTGGAGGTGTAGTCTTCATCTATTTCTTCTGTCATTTGATAATTCATATACTTGCATAAATGGTATATGCATCGTTGGTATACATGCTCAAAGAAGATGATTTGCCTTGGTTTCTTATTTTACGTTAAAACATGATCCTGGATTTTTTGAAACCTATACCCTAAGTCCATAATCTGGAGCTAAAATTATCTAACTGTTGGAATATCACACACCTCTATTCTCATATGCACAGTGAGAATTGTATTTTACATACTAATGGCAATTATCTAAAAACCCTGACCTTTGCTGATACACTTCTTGTCTCTGTCAGATTATCTTGTGATGAAGTGTGGTGTGCTTATGATGTCACTCTTTGTTTTTTTCACAACCACTATGTCAGTTTCTTTTACATTGAGAGAGACACAGACACGTATGCTCAAATTTACAGGTAGCATGCCTACTTTTTATAGTTTTGCAAAAACATGTATATTCATTCTGGCAGCAAGCCCTCTGCTTTTTTTTTCCTCTGACTGCCACATAATTTTTTGCATGTTTTTTAGATGATAAATGCTTATGCATGCATTTTTAAGGCTATTGTTGTTTTTTGAATGTAATTATTGCAGTGCAGCTACAACATCATGCTCGACATCGACTTCCTACATTCCAGTTAATATTTGTTCATGTCATTGAGTCACTTGTCTTTGTCCCGGTATGGCTGGAATCAGTTGCATTTTCTATTACCGATGCTCCAAAATTATGCTATATCAATCAAACTTGTGGTTACAACATTATATTTTTGCAGATCATGATTGGTATCCTCTTTTTTCTGTTTGAATTCTATGATGATCAACTATTGGCTTTCATGGTCTTGATCTTAGTTTGGCTGTGTGAGTTATTTACCTTGATCAGGTGCGTGAGCTATATTTGTTTTCCCTATTGTAGCTTTTCTAAGGGGCTGTACTGATTTGAGCAATTTGGTTTGTTTTTGGCTTGCAGTGTTCGCACGCCAATATCAATGAAGTTCTTTCCACGTTTCTTCTTACTGTACTTCTTGGTTTTTCACATATATTTCTTTTCTTATGCGTATGGTATGCCAAAATTACACCAATTACTAATCCGTTATCCATTACTCCATGCATCTTTAGTTCTGTTTGGTGAGACTATTCTTTCTTCCATCCTGATTTTTCAGGGTTTTCGTATTTGGCTTTGTCGGCAACATCAGCTTTTATGCAGCATCTTATCCTGTATTTTTGGAACCGTTTTGAGGTAAATAGTCTTGCTATTTTGTTGGTGTAAATCAATGTTGTATGTTTTTCTGGATACTGGTTTAGTGATTCCCCGCACCCCACCCGCAAAAGAAACAGAAATGAATTTACTTACATTTATGCCTCAACCATTATATCTCTTTGGTCTCTATAATATGTCATATTGTTGCATTTCATTCAACTCATGTTTATAGAGCAGCTTTTCTTCATCAAAATGATTTCAGTTCATCCCAAAGTAATCTTGATCAGCCCTTGACGGATTAAAGCAAAGCGGTTTCTGGCAGGCAGTCTTGTTAAGTTATAAATTAATGACATTTGGACTAAACTAAATGAGCCACTAGATTGAAATTTATTTCCACATTGTTTTCTTGCAGTAGAATTCCAGTATTACTCTCTTGTAAAAGAATTCTCTCGCTATCCTCCCATTTCAGGTTCCAGCTTTACAAAGATTCATGCACAGTCGCCGTACACAGTTTCTACAAGACTTCCAAATCACTTCCTCCACCATTCTTGCATCCACTCTGCACATCACAAGGCTTAACACAAGGAATACAGGCCCTCCTGCCCCTGGTGGGCCTGGGCTGAGACCTGGAAACGGTGTTCCAGCCCCACCAACAAACACTAACACAGATACCCCCCCTGGCCTGCAAGAACAATTGAACAATACCAATCAACAGAATCTGGGCCCACAAGGCAACAATCCTCTTCCCATCCCAGAAGATAACCTTCGCCAACCAGAAGCCGCTCAGAACCCTGGAAACATGAACTCATTTAGCTCCTTGTTACTATGGATACTAGGAGGCGCTTCATCCGAAGGGTTGAACTCATTTTTCTCAATATTTAGAGATGTCAGAGACCAACACCAGTTCTATGCAGAAGCTCCTGAACAGGACGCCCATGCCAATCAGAATGATGCTACACAGGAGCAACAATGAAAGTCTGATTGGCTATTAGTCAGCTAAGCATTATAATTGGATAGCATCTAGAAATTTGTTCAATGGTAATCACATTTTTGTGCATGGAAGTAATTTTAGGCTGTTAAAAAAGAGAGAAGACTATAGTGGGTATGTCGAATCCAAGCTCATGCCTAACACCTATGAGAGGAGAAAGGACTTGAAAGATTTCTGCAGCTTACAGACTGCTTGATTTCACGCATGATCTATATCAGAGTTTATCTAGAGCAGTTCCTGAGATGCACGCAAGAACATGCCTAGGTCCGGTTGCTTCTGGGCCATCCAGCTGAGGTGCAACAAATATAGATCAGCTAATATGAATTTATCTTTTGTAAATGGAGAACTGGGATTTCAATCTAGAGTGTTGGATCTGCTCGTAGTAAACTGTATTGAATTTGTGGTCAAGTGAATGAGAATGTTGCTGTAAATGCTACAAGTCATGAATTAGTCAAATTGCCAATATGAATGCTTCCTTTATTTACAGCAAGTCATGGATATGAAGAGTTTGCAGGAATTGCTTGCAAGTACACCTCATGAAAACCAGGCTCAGGCAGGGTCTCACATTTTTGGCCAACGAAGTGCCGAATTTGGGGCGACAGCCGGGTTCAGTTGGCTTAATGGGCCGGGGGCGCCTGAACTTAATCAGGTCTACTCCGGTAGCCGGCGATTCCTTGTGGTAATTGGTAAATGTAGATATTACAGTTGTTTTTTAAACAGTTGAATGCAATTATGAGGTAAAATGGCAATAATGAAGCACAGAGAGCATTTGACTATTGGAGAGCTGTAGACGGGCAGCCTTTTTCACGCCAAACTGTGCTGAACAGACGTAGTTAATTTCATCCTTCCCTTGAAGAACTAACCCTCTCAAATTTAGTGGGAAATATCATAGTACACAGTTTACCTTGACACAAGCAAGTTATCCTAGTATGATATAGAAACGAAATAGGAGGATTGAATAATTGGAGATATCAATTGGAAAGTGCAAAGGTCTTAGCACACTTGAAAGACAAGACATCTTTGTGGGAGTATGCCATTGTTCAGTCTCCTTCAAACATACTCCCATAAAAAGCAAAGTTTGAAGGTGGTAAAGGAGTCCAAGGGGGGTACAACTCAACACAAATTTACAAAACCCAAAATTGAAGGTGAAGTTTAGTCCAAGGGTGGTACCACCTCCCTTTTATTCATTCAATTCCACCTGTTCAACACACAGTCCTAACCTTAAATTGTCGTTTTGCCATGACACTGGTCCCTGAAATTGCAAGCAAAGCAAGTTCCCTATTTAAACTTATCAGCAAACAGAAACCCACCTTTGTTTCCTTTTCTTCTTCCCAAAAGTGTCATTAATTAACTATTTGCTTCTCCTCTTAACTAATCATATCTCTACATTACTACCGTATATTATAAATGCCATGCCATATTGTCTACATAGTATATATAAACCATAACATTCCTCTTAGCAAGGCAGATAAGCGAGGAGTTGTTAGAACTGAGAAGTACCCTTTAGAGCAAAATAGTTTTGGAGCTCAAATGAATTATTCACAAGGTCAAATGATCACCACCCAACACAAAACAAGTCCAAATTCTCCAGTCCAAGAGCCAAACACGCCCTACAAAGGAGCATGTGCAATGCTTAGACACAAATACAAGGAGTGTCTCAAGAATCATGCAGCCTCCATAGGCGGCAATGCGCTAGATGGGTGTGGAGAGTACATTCCCACAAGCAGCATCAACAACAACAACAACAACAACGACCCGCTTGGATCCCTCAAGTGCGCCGCCTGTGGCTGTCACCGAAACTTCCATCGCAAGGAATTCGAAGGCGAAAGCTTTGCTTATCATCCAACAGCACACTATAACACTAGTGTTAATCCAATTGGGCCTCATCAAAGTATGGGGGTTTTTCCTGGTGTTTTGGGAGTGTTATCTGAATCGGAGGATCATGGAGACGGGTTAGTAGCGGTTGAGAAGAAGAAGAAGAAGAAGAGAGTGAGGACAAAATTCAGCCAGGAGCAGAAGGAGAAGATGATGAGGTTTGCAGAGAAAGCTGGATGGAAAATGGTGGGTTTGGATGATTCTTTGGTGCAACATTTTTGTCAAGACGTAGGGATTAAGAGGAGGGTGCTTAAGGTTTGGATGCACAACAATAAGCACAATTATGTCAACAAAAAGCAGTCCAATGCACTAAATTAACAAATTCAGCACTCATATTTTCTATATTTCCATCAATTATATAGTTTATGTTATTTTTGCGTTTTTTGTAAGATAGTGAGTTACTGTAACGTGGTTAATTACTTCTTTCCTTGTACTTGTTTTTATTTTTTCAAGAGTTTACCATAGAATTGTATGTATTGAATTTTAAGAGTTATTATATTTTGGGTTCGAGTGATAAGGTTCATTTCTGCCTTTGTTAAATTGTATATATGTTTTCTGATTTCTCCTTTTAAATTTGTGATCGTGCAAATGTGATTTATACGCTGATCACTTTGAAGTATGAAAAGGCATATCAAAGATGATAGTACTTGAGATGTTTAGTGGGCCTTACATAAATGAGAATCCAATATGATATTTGGGCTTCACGGGAAACTTCGGCACATAAAAATATTTTTCTTTATGGTAGTCCATGTCCCCAAAAAAGTTATTAATAGTAAAAGTGCTATTATTTTTACCTCAATTATTTTGATCTTTGAAAGTTGAAGCTATTCTCAAATTTCCCGGGAAAAAAATCCAGGCGAACTTTGAACACAAATCAAATCCTTAGTGATAAGAGCATGAAATTGGAATAGGGGTGTCCATAAAAAACTGAAATCGAAAAATCAAAAAAGCGATTATTTTTTGGGTTAACCAAATCGACTTTTTTTTATTTTGGTTTGGTTAACCGAACCGAAAATATTTTCGGTTTATCGGGTTCGGTTTCAGTTCACGACTTTACATATAACGATTAACCGAAAAAACGTAAATATATTAATATTTTATTCAATTATTAGTTATCTTTGATTTATTTAGTGGTTAAACTCTATGATCTTCAACGTGTTAATGTAGTTTGAGTCTTTCCTTCTTCAATTTTAACAATTTACACACTATTTTTCCACGTCACATTGATATAAGAGTAGCTTATTAAATTTGATGGGATAAAAATTAATACACATAATATTTGATTCCACACAATATAGTATATACTCTCGATATTTGTTTACAACAACCAAAACAATATTATATAAGTACATATTTAAAATAAAAGTATTGCTTGATCTCTTTTTTTATTCAATTTTTATTATTTTAGTCTTAATTATTTAAGGTAAAATTATATAAACGGTTATCGGTTAACCGAGAAAACCGAACCGAAAAATCGGTTAACCGAACTACGGCTAACCAGGATTCACGGTTCGGTTTCGGTTCATGATTTTAACTAACCGAAATCATGGTTAACCGAAATTTCAGTTAACCGGGTTTGGACACCCCTAAATTGGATCATATAAAACATGTTAAACTACAAAATAAGGAATTTTCAAGATAGTTGGATAAAGGAGGTCTAAAGGTGAGTCCCCCGTAAAAATAAATAAATAAATAAAGGAGGTCTAAAGGCTATTGTTTTATCTTATTTCATGAAAATGGAGGTATTATTGTCATTTTTACTGTTCATTGTCTCCTTCTTCGATCCCCATCCGAGTCTTGCGATCTAAGCGCTTTTCAATTTGTTCTAACCTAGATCCAATAGTCTAAACCAGACCACCTTTCATTGAGGTTATTGTAATAACTGCGGTTTTTGAGGATATTTTTGAATTTTTCTCGGATATCCTTTTAACCTTTTTGTCCGTTTTAACGCTTAATCCAATATTTTTGTTGGAGATTAAATCCTAGAAAATTGTTGGTGATGTCCTAAAATCACAAAGAAATGATTTTATGGATCGGTGTGAATTCTAGGATTTTTCGGTGGAAAAAGAATATTTATTGGATAAGCCGTCTTTTTAATTATGTACCGGAAAGGATTTAAAATACGAAACGGAAGCCTTAAAAATTGAAGGTAGCAAGATAAAATCATGGAAAATTGATTTTATTGGTCTACATAATTTTCAGGACGTTTTTCGTTTAGTGAGTTTTTCCACCCGAGGTACATAATTTTACCGCTTTAACGTGAGTCCCGTTTCGAGACGGGTTTAGTTTTTAAACCGCCTCTCATATGCCTTACTAAGGAAGGAATGAAGGAGATAAATATAAGAAGGGGGCTCGTGCTTTTTTTTCCACCAGCATATCTTCGTCTACCTCCTCAAAAGTCTACAAGTTCGGTCGTTCAAAAAAGGAGGAAGGGTCGAGAGAGATAAGGACGGAACAACGGACTCGGTTGCTCGACACCGCCGGTGTTTTTCTTTGCCTTCTTCTTCCTCCATCTCCACCTCCTCTTCCACCTCTTCTTCTTCTTCCTCCTTACTCTAGCTTTGAGCTGCTGCAAAAAGGAAAAAACAGAACCATGAGAGAATTAGGAGGAACGACGGACTCGTGAGCTCGTCACCGCCGGCGCTTGTCTTCTTGCCCCGTCAAACGTCGTCGCCGGTGAGCGTTAGCCCATTCGACCACCACCCACCGCAAGTACTGCCGCCGGGCAATGCCCAGCCACCCTCGGGCTCGGGGATCGAGCCATGATCGAGCCAAACGAGCCATGGGCTCGAGTGAAGGTAATCTTTAAGTTTTGGTTACCGATTGGCAAGTAAAGGACTTCGGATAATTACTCGGGATTCGTTGTCAATCCGTTTGATCCGAGATTTGGTAATCTTTAAGAACTGTTGCTAATGAACAATTTTTATTTAGAAAATTGTTTCAAAAGTGAAGCGGATTATTAGTTATAATTCCGCCAAGATGGCTCCTTGAAGCATGATAACTAAGGATTTATTATATATCGATATTCGGAAATTAAATCGTTTATCGATTAGGAAGTTGTAGGAGTTGAGAATACAACTAAGAAGTGTTTCTCTGAGCTCGTTGCTGAGAAATCCTTTTGTTATATTATCAGAGGGATGATACAAATTACTGTTGGAATTGCTAAGGACGTCGAGCACGCCTTCTAAGGCAAGTGGACGATTCTCTCTTGCGTTATGGTTATTAATGAGGAATTGAATTCCAGTTGATCCTCATGTTGGAAATAATTTGTATGTTGAATAAAGTTTGATAGGTTGTTATTTTGTTAGAAATAACGACCATGTCGTTATTGCGGTTTTTGCGCTAGAATTGAACTTAGGACCGCTGTATGATTAGCTGTCTCATGCTGAGACATTGCTGTGAAATAAGATGGTAGAGATGGGAGTTTAGACTCCAAGACCTCTCTTTAGTGGTCCTGTATTGAAACACTGTTGCGAAATAGGTAGTCCAGGGGTAGGAGCCGAGTCTCCAATGACCTCTTTATAACAAAATCTGCATTGGGGGCGTAGCTTGCTAGCGTATCCCAATATTGGAATCATGACTCATGTCACGCTTCACGTTGAAGGAGAACGATGGTGCACTTTAGCTAAGTGCAATTGACACTCGGTTGTTGGCCGAGCATGTATAAATGATCATGGATGAAACAGGCCCTCTGATCTCGGTTGTTGGCCGAATCTCGGTTGTTGGCCGAGCATATATAAATGATCATGGATGAAACAGGCCCTCTGATCTCGGTTGTTGGCCGAACTATGTAAGAACTATTAAATGGTGCGAGTGCACAGATTGAGAGTAATGATAGATAAGTGCGTTGGGCACATTAATGTATCCGAATGGTTAATCTATTCGATAACCATTCTTGCTCCCGGTTATGAATGATTCTTAATCAAACAGTGATTAAGTCAAGTTGTTTAGTCGTTGAAGACGATGGTGAATGTTGAGTGATTAGTATAAGTTTCCATTAATCGTTTATGCTTCTTAAAGAAACCACAAGCGGTGGTGATCTCTCTTGTTTATGCAAGACTCCTTCTTATTCTCTATAAGACTGCTAACTGTTGGATCATAATCTGAGTCTATTCGGATTTGATGCCAATATGTTTAGTTACAACCATAAGAACCAAGTTAGATTCTCCGCTTGCTAGTCTTTCATTAGACTAACCCGTCCATTTTCTTTTCTCTTATATGGTCGGCCGGTGTCCGTCGTTGGTTTACGACACATCAAGTATTTCTTGGAAGTTGATTCAAGAGGCGGATTCAGATGTTTGAAGCTCCAGAAGTTGAAGAAAGGTTTCCAATGGCTATACTTGATTGAAGATCATGATTGAACTACTTCAAAGTGAAGCTGAGTTTCAGAAATAAGAACTCAAGGAAGACTTGTTGAAGATTTTGTTTAAATAGAAGGTTGTTCTATTTATTTATTCTTTTAAGTTAAGGTTTGTATAAGACCTTTTATTCTCTTTTCCGCTGTGAAGTTTTACTTAATTTTGTTAGGTTTTAAATGGTTTCATTTACCTTGTTTTAGTTTGTTCAGTCAGTTTAAAGCCTTGGGTAGCTTCGATTTAGTCTTAATCGGGGTTACTGGCGGTAATACCTCCAGGGTAGGAAGGGGGTGTTACAGTTATTGTGTTACAGGGCATTATTATGCCACTTGAATCTTAGTTGTAAACCCTGGTTGGGTCTAGTTTAATTACTGCATTTTATAATTTCCAGTTCAATAGCTAGGCCTTATAAGCCTCGTTGTAATTCTCTTGCAATCTATCAATGAATCAAATACTCTTCCAATCCCTAAACTCTCTGCTTTTATCTCTCCCTCAATATCTGTGATTCACTCTTCGGTGGGAAATCTCAAATCCTTCCTACCCTCGGTGATTCATCGATTGATTCTTCGAGCCTATCGCTCCTAATCGATCGCTTATCCCGGTTACACCGCATCAATGGTATCAGAGCTTGTGCTCCTCCGACATGCTTCAATGGCGCCGACTGATGAATGCTTCTATGTTAGATTCGATAAGGGCCGCAAGAAGGAAGGCGTGATCTCAGATCTGAAATGATTCATCAATCTGCGTTTCCATTCTCGTCACTCACAAGTCACCCTCGGTGAAGATGGAGGTGTGATCGTCACTGGACTGCTCGACGGGGTACCCGATGACGTAGGAGACGAAGACCATGAGGCGCTAGATCAGGTACTCGACTTAGTAGGATGGATCTAAGGGATTGTTGAACTGCCATTAGGCCCATTAGTTTCAAAGGAGAAGGGTAGTAGTCACGATCAGTTAGCAAAGCCGCTTGTTGAGAAACAAATCTCAACTCAAGCCACCCACCAACTGCTTGTTGAAATGCCCCAAGTCAATTGACGTTAACAAGAGGAAAGCTACTGAGCAGGAAGAGTCGAACCATTTGGATCCCAGCGTTGCAAAGGAACTTCTTAATTTAGATGCCTATCGAGTGCTCGACGAAATGCTTGAGCCACGAACTGATGTGAAGGCCTTAGAGGTGAGTGATTTCACTATTGCTAAACCCTTACTGGTTGTTAATAAGGGATTTACTGATATAATTGAGGAGTTAGATGACTTGCTTGTACAAGAGGATGCGAGTTTTGATCCCGGTGGGAAACCTAACTCTAAATTAGTTGAGAATTCTGATGTGATTAATGATGATGATCTATTGAATGACAAGAGAGTGATAGTTGATGTTGTTTTGATGATGGGTGATTGGGTTAACAACCGGTTCAAATGGAGACAATAGGTGAGCTAGGAGTAGAAAGGGTGACTTCAGCTTTGGGTGCACGGCATGTGTTCGATAAAATGCCAAAGTGGAAGATCGGCCTTAAATTCGAGTCAGGCATGCCAAAGTTGTTTAGAGCTTCTTTGTTTGGTGACGTTTTGAATCCACCTCACCCGGTAGCTCCAAAAATTGGCTCAGCTAAGGTTAATTTTACATTGCAAATGCGGTTGTTAAGGAAAGCCTGGGCTACTGTAAATCCTGAGATTGAAATGCTATTGTTTGACCCCGTAGGAGCATGGCTAATGCCTCTAGCCAATGAAATTGGATACAAACCTATACTAGTGGGCTTTGCTGAAGAGCAAAATGACTTGAAGACCTTCAAGGCCGGTGAGCATAGAGAGCCACACAACTTGACAATTTTTAAGGCGATGTTTTTTGATCCTAGTGGGGGATTGGATGTTTCAAGTGAGGCATATACATACCTTAAGTTGTCCATTGTTGATATTTTTATGATGATGGGTTTTGAAAAGTGGAAATATGTGTTTGATATGTGCTCGGTGATAAATCCGCACATTGGAGTTCTAATATTTGTTCTTGGAGGAAAAATGATTGTAGATAATAGGGCCATCCTTGCAATTTTTACTGACTTCAACCCCACTGCAAATTACTTTGCTTCGGGCTATTCTGATGGGATAAGAACTTTTGCACTACATAGGGTTGTATGGGTCGAAGACAAATTTGAAAAGAAAGGAAAGAAGTCGATCCAATCTTCACTTTCTGTCCAACAAAGGCTTAAGTCACATATGATAGATGTCTTGATAAAGAAGAACAATGGTTTGTGGATTACAAAGAAGAAGAATGCGCAGAAACTTGAGGTGCTTAATGTTGGTAATTCCATGTTGATATGTGCTGAAAAAAGAGATTTTGGAGCTTGTGGATCGACTACAACAACTAATAGAACACCAACTCGACACATGATCGGTATTTGCTTGGTGAAAAATGCTTGTTTTGGAATATAACAGTTGAAGCCTAATTTAAACATGGGGCATGATGCCAAAATAATGAAATGTTTGCTCAAGTAAACATGGGGCATGATGCTTCTCCACATGACACAATTTTTTGATGTTGAATTTGAAAAACATCTTTTATCTTGAGGATTTGTTTGTTTGGAAGGTATATGCGGTAGCCTATTAGCTCAAATGGTACAACAATGTGGGTCCAAATCCCACATAGGCTAATACTTCATACGGTTGGTTCATTATAGCTCTTCCTTTAGTTCATGTTTTTGTAAGCTCGGGTTCATAGTAGTTTATCTTACAGTTCATGTGTTTAAAGTATACTAGTTATTTTGGTTCATGACATTTGTTCTTTCGGTTCATATATTTATAAGTATAAAGTCATAATATTCCATCTTATGGTTCATAAACATATCGTTTTAAGGTTCATGTGTGTCATGTATTATAGTTCATAAATAGCATTATGTTGGTTCATGTTTTTATACGATTAAGTTCATAACAACTGTCAATATAGTTCATGAAATTTAATTAAAAATACTCGTTGTTTGTGTCATGTATCGTATTTCATAAATGGTATTTTATGGGTTCATGTCTTTATACGGTTAGGTTCATAACAATTTTCATAAAGGTTCATGAAATTTGCTTCACACTACTTGCTATTCGTGTCATGTATCATATTTCATAAATGTTATTTTATGGTTCATGTCTTTATGTAGTTAGGTTCATAATAATTATCATAAAGGTTAAACTCACAACACTTTTTATTTGTGTTATTTATTCTAGCTCGTAAATGGTATTTTGTCGGTTCACACATTTTAATGTTGAGGTTCATACATTTGAATGTTAAGGTTCATACAAAGTGTTCTTACAGTTCATGAATTTTTTTCTCGTAGTGGTTAGTGTTATGACTTTAATTGCAATTTGAACATATGAAATCTCAATATATTTCATATCATTTTATCAAAGAAGAAGCGATAAAACTAGAGAAAAATTAAGAACATAAAAAAGAGGACACAATTCTAAAGTTTATCATTTGGGCATTTTATCAAACACATGGTAGGCAATTAGACAAGTATAGATCATTAGCCTTTATTTTCAATCCAAAACTTCAAATTGCAAGGCAAAACATACACAATCTTCATAGACTTGAGTAAACTCAACAAAAATTGGCGTAAAGAACACAAAAACATGACTAAATATATGTAATTTGAAGAGCCAACCTCCCAACTTTGAAGAACCCCCTAAGTGTGAATTGAAACCATTTAAAAGCAACCTATACCAAAATCTATGAAGAGAGAATGGAAATTGGAGACAAAATCTAAAATAAAATTGATCTAGAATGGAAGGAAGGTGCAACTAAAAAGGCAAAGATCGATCGAGAGAGAGTCGAAGTGTGCACATAGAAAAAGAAAGGATCGATGCATATAGAAGAAATATGTGAGTTTTTTTTTATTTGATGGATGTAAGTACGAAAATACCCCTCAATAATTAAAATCATTTAAAAAAAATGTGTCTAATGTAGACCATTGATTTTCTAAATCTAACGCTTCATATTTATTCTCATTTTACACCCTAAAAGTTATTCTCATTTGATCCTTATAATTCTATTTTTTTAACCATTTGTGAATATGCTATAAAAAATCGCATATTCTCTGTTGCATAAAAGCATCTAAGTTATTAGGACACCTCTTTAAATACTTAAAAAAAATTATTATACTCCCTCCGTCCCGATTTGTTTGTCCAAAAGGATGATTTTTGTGGTTATTAAGGAGGGTGTAAAGTAGTATTGGTAATTAAGAAAGTGGGTAAAAAGTGAGATTGATTGGGGGTATATTTATAATTTTATAGGGATAAAAAGTGTAAAATAGTATTGATAATTGAAAAAGTGGGTAAAAGATGTTATTAGATAGGGGTAATAATGTAAGAAAAGTATAGATATAAAAGAAAAGTTGACAAATAAAAGAAGACATCTAAAAAAAAACCGACAAACAAATGCGGACAGAGGGAGTAATATACTAAATTTCAAGAGGGTCCTCAAAAACCATTGGACGGCAGTCCGGATCTTCTACAACCTCCCATACAACTCACAATACTCCACTAATTCTATTGGTTAATTTTACTAATTAATTAAACACAATAAAATCTTTTAAAAAATCTGTATTTATTTCTTCTTTTCTTTCCAAAATACCTTTAGTTTACTTTTACAGCTTCACTTTTTTGGGTAGGATTTTACGGTCCATTGTTTCTACGTTGAAACTTTTCAACTTCCTCAAACGATTGAATCAACATGACGTTCTCTTCAACCCTAAATCAACCAGGTTAGACTATTATAAATTCCATGTAATTTTTTGTTCAATTATCAATGTGTTTTGATATGCAATCGATTTTTTAGTCCATTCAACTAATTTGTTCAAGAAATTGATTTTTGCTCAACTGATATGTTCTTCCATAAAAAAATCGATTTTATACTCCATCCCAACCCTAAATCAACCAGGCACGTAACAAAAATCGATTTTTGTTCTCCATAAAAAAAATCGATTTTATAGTCCATTCTTTCTACCATTGAAATTGATATGTCTGGTTCCTAAAAAAATCCAATTTGTAGGTCGCTTTCAACTGATTTGTTCAAGAAATTGATTTGTCACATTGCCATTGAATATGATATTAGAATAAAGGGTTAATGGGAAAAACATGGTCAACTTTAGTTAAAACAATCGGACAGAAATTAAAATAAATTATTGATCAAGTGTGAGAATCAACTCTGAATTTGAAGAACTTTGGTCTACCCAACTCAGTACACTATATTGAATCTAAGGTGATTTTAGCATGTTATATGTATCGTAATACATCTACAATAATAACTTAAGTTTGATTTTTTTTTTTACAGTTATGGAGACTGATGTCCAAGAATCACAATCCCGTCGTCGACTCGAATTTGAGGAAGATGAAGATTTGATACTATCTAATCTAGATGGTGAAATGATTGAATCGCTCCATTCAAAGATACCCGGTGAGATTATACCAAGAGTTGGGATGGAGTTTCAAACCGAGGATAACGCTTATGAGTTTTATAACGCTTACGCTTTGGCAGTTGGGTTTTCTATTCGTAAAAGTGGAACTCATAAATGTAAGGGGGTAGTGGTCGATAGAACATTTGTTTGCTCAGCCGAAGGTAAACGGAAACCTGATAAACGAGACAATGTTTATAAATCCCACCGCCTGGAGACAAGATTTGATTGCTTAGCCATGTTAAAAATCAGTTGTCGTCAAACAGGAAGCCGGTTTTGTGTTGTTAACTTCGTTGCTCAGCATAGTCACACTATGGCTAGCCCAAGTAAGGCTCATCTATTTAGATCACATCGGAGAATTTCAACGTCTCAAGCATCACAAGTTGACATGGCTGATAATTCAGGTATTGCTCCAAAAAATACCTACGAGTTCATGGCTAGGCAAGCAGGAGGTCGTGAACATCTTGGTTTTTCTCATGTGGATATCAAGAATTATTTGCGCAGTAAGCGTACTGTACAAATGAAGCAACATGAAACAGGTGGTGTTCTTGAGTACTTGCAAGGGATGAGAGTAGAAGATCCTAATTTCTTTTATGCTATTCAAGTGGATGAAGATGATCTGATAACTAATATTTTCTGGGCTGATGCAAGAATGATGGCTGATTATGAGGATTTCGGTGATGTTGTTTGCTTTGATACTACCTATCGCAAGCACCAGGATGGTTGACCAATTGCTTTATTTGTTGGAGTGAATCATCACAAGCAAAGCATTATATTTGGTGTCGCATTATTATATGATGAGACAGCAGAAACATTTGTCTGGTTATTTGATACATTTTCAAGAGCTATGGGGGAGAAATTGCCGCAAACAATGTTGACAGATCAAGATGCTGCAATGTCAAAAGCCCTTGCTTCTCAGTGGCCAGAGACTTATCACCGACTTTGTATTTGGCATATATTTCAGAATGCAGCAAAACATTTGGCGGGTGTTTTTGCTCAGTACAAGGATTTTTCGAAAAGCTTCAGCAATTGCGTTTACGACTATGAGCATGAAGAAGATTTTTTGGATGCTTGGAATGAAATGCTTGAGAAATATGGGCTGCAAGATAATGAATGGTTAAAAAGATTGTTCAATATCAAAGAAAAGTGGGCATTGGTTTATGGACGAGATACCTTTTGTGCTGACATGACTACAACACAACGAAGTGAAAGCATGAATAATCTCATCAAGCACTATGTAAGTTATAAGCATAATTTGCAAAGGTTTTTTGAGCACTTCCAGCGATTACTTAATGATCGTCGTTATGATGAGATGGTTGCTGATTTTAAGGCTAGTCAAGCAAAGTATCATCGTCTTTTCCTGTTGAAATGCTAAGACACGCTGCACGTGTTTATACTCCTGCAGTGTTTGTGTTGTTCCAAGAAGAAATAGGTAAAGCCTTTGATTGTAAGCTTGAGGTTCGTGATGAGTTTGGACCACTGTTGACATATGTGGTCACACCTCACAAGAAGCATTACAACCACATTGTCTCATATTATGGTGAGATAGAGGAATCTGTTTTTTGCACTTGTAGGAAGTTCGAATTCAGTGGCTTGTTATGCAGCCATATATTAAAAGTACTCTCTTTTAGAGGTATTACAGAAGTTCCCAACAAATACATTTTAAAAAGGGGGACAAAGAATGCTAAAAGCGGAAGCATTAGAGTTTCTACTGAGAGTTTAAGTGATGAGATAAATCCTAAAGATCTAATGGGAAGGCGCTATAGAGACTTATGTGGTCTATCTACACGCTTAGTCACACGGGCTGCAGAAGTTGAAGATAAATATATTCGTGTGAAAGAGGGCCTTCTTAATTTGATGAGAGAAGTTGGCTTAGGCAACACCGAAAAGTTAGTGCAGTCAAATACAGAAGATCATCTAGCTGCAAATGATCAAAATCTTGATAAGCCCGTAAATGCAAATATGAAGAACATTAGAGGCGTGAAGTTGAAGCCTAAGCCTGGAAGTCGGTTCAGCAAAAGGCCCGAAAGTGCTCTTGACAAAGCAACAAAGAAAAAAAGAAGGCCTAAGCCTAGTCCGTCAGCTAACAGTGATATGGTTTGTGTTGCACAATTATAATTAGAATATATAATTTCTTTACACTAATACTATTATTATTTTTTTTTTCTTACATTAAATTTTTTCAATACAGGAGAGTCAAAATATTCAATTAGATAGAAGTGTTCCACAAGAGTCAATTGATTTTATTCATCCATGGGATACTTTGGGAACATCTTCAAATTATGGCCTAGGTGATATGCATTCTAGTTCAGTACCACCTGCTAATCTTAGTGAACAAGGTCCATTTAGTTATATGGCATTACTGAATAATATTGGAATGCCTCAGGTAAACATAAATATAGAAACAAATTACGATTATGATTTGAATTTGTTCTTGGATTTGTATTAATACTGTCCAGCTGATCAATTTTGCACAAATCCATGGTTTATGCAGGTTCAACCCAAATGAAGAGTTGTAATGCTGATTCCACAAGTGGCTTGGAAAGAAGAAATGAATTATAAAGAGTTGTAATGCTGATTCCACAAGTGGCTTGGAAAGAAGAAAGGATTAATTCAGCAGGAATTTTATAATATGTGCTTGACCAGATTTTTTTTGAGACATAAATGATCAATTCAGCAGCAATTTTTTATTTTTTTTGACAGAAATGATTAATTCAGCAGGGATTTTCTGTAGATTTGCTTTGATTCATGACCTGCTTTTATATTATTCCTATTCTGTTTTTAATTCCTGGAACTCATATATTCCATGAGCAATTCAACACAAGTTTGTTGTACTACAGTTTTAAAATAAAATAAAATTGAATAATGGAGGCTAGAAGATGAATTAATTAGCCTATGTCGGATTTGAACCGACATCATTGTGCACTAAGCACATTGCTCTACCATTTGAGCTAATAGGCTAAACATTATCTCACATCTTAGAGTGAAACCAAGCAAGTGTTCTAAAAATTCTTATGTTTTAATTAGTGTGCTCTTAACTGAAACCAAACACATCCAGACATGTTTCGGTCTAGGATACTATCCACGACCAAATGACTCAAATGACAGCAATAAACACTGACTAGAATCAGAAATGACAGCAATAAACACTCACTAGAATTAGAAAACCATAAATATCAGCAGATTATGAATCTCAGAACAAGCATGAAAGGATACTGATATCGGTTCAAGTGTCATAAAATCAAGCATGATTCTTTTTTACCACACCAGCAAGAAAAACAGATTTATAACTAAAACAAGTATGAAAGGATGTTTCCATGGGACTGATATCCCTCCCTCTCCCACTCAAACACGAGTTTAGCCATCCAACAAGAGCAACAAGCTCACAATCCAGCTCCAAAACAGCATTGTAAAGCCATATATAAATTGTTCCAACAAGAAAGCGTAAGAGAAGAAGTGCAATTAAGCGAAACTCGAAAGAGAAACCTTACCATCACCCTTCTCACGCGATGACACACAACTCGTGGCTAACGATTCCCTAAAACGTGACACCTAGGAGGACTCAAAAATTGATATCAAACAACAGTGGAAGAAGAAGCAGTTGACGAATTAAAAACAATTGAGCTTTTACCTCCAAGTGTCGTCGTCGTGAACGGGGAGAAAGGGGTGGGGGAAGAGCGCTTTTTTCTGGTCTCGGACTTTGTCCATGTGCTGCAGACGCGCCCGGATACACAGAAGTACAGAACCTCGTCCCTCCATGCCGACTCGAACCACACGAGGAGGAGAAGAGGAGGGCGAAGAAGAAGAAGAACGCCATTAATGGCGGAATGGCAGGATTCGAATTCGGTAAATCTCCATGAATTGGGCTATTGAAGTCGAAGAATTGGGATTCACAAAACCCCATCCCTCCATGCCGACTCGAACCACACGAGGAGGAGAAGAGGAAGGCGAAGAAAAAGAACGCCATTAATGGCGGAATGGCGGGATTCGAATTGGGTAAATCTCCATGAATTGGGGCTATTGAAGGGGAAGAATTGAATTTGAATCTAGAAATTGAAATCAGGGGTTAGGTTTTTTTTTTGCTGAATGGGGGAATTGAAAAAAGAAACGATGATAAAAAAAAATGAAGGTTAAAAGTAAACTAAAGGTATTTTGGAAAGAAAAGAAGAAATAAATATAGATTTTTTAAAAGATTTTATTGTATTTAATTAATTAGTAAAATTAACCAATAGAATTAGTGGAGTATTGTGGGTTGTATGGGAGGTTGTAGAAGATCCGGACTGATTGGACGGCACTTGGTAAATTCAATATAAATATAATTAGTTTGCACATAATACACGTATATATTGAACACTAGGTAGATGAATCGAAGCATTATAATCGACCAATGCCAAAAAATAGAAACGTACATAGCATACAAGGAATTTGATCTCAATATATCCCATCTCCCCTTCAAGGATGATCAAATAACATAAACACAAGTTACAAATATATAGAGTATTAACTATACTTAGCTTGTACAAATTAAAGACAATTTGATCCTATATGTAATGTTGATGCTGTGACACATATATAAATGACGTATACGTTGATTAATATTACTAATTTCTAGTTAATCTTGCGACAATCTCTTCGAACCTCGCCGTTGGAGGCATCTTTAACATCGAGGAGGCTCATCTTCAAGAAGGCCTGCTGAAAATCAAGGAAGAACTTGGCCTGGTTCAAGGCGTACCCGTTTACGAGGGATGCGGTCCGGGGGGATCCGTAGAGGGTTTGGTCGGAGAAGAGGAGGCCCCACCGCCTCTGGAGAGCCTGGAAGTAGGCGTTGTCGAAGTCGTTGCGGGTGGCGTCGAAGGGCTGCTCGGCGGCGTCTCCAGCGGCGCACGTTTTGGAGAGCGTCTTGGCCAAGTCAGAGTCCATGCTGGGGTCAATGCTTGTTAGCCTGTTCTTGAAGGATGAGCACCTCGCCACTCCAAGGGTATGTGCACCTATTATTTAATTTATTTATTTATAAGGGCCGGCGCGGGGTGGTGGTTAAGTGAAAATCTGAGAAATAAACCAATGTATATATACGTACCTGACAAGGCAACAAGGTCTTGAGTGCTAAAACCACGTTGGCCGAAAAGCTTCAAGAGATCAGAGCTATTGAAAGTTGGGGAAGGTAGGCTGAACGTGTCTTGTATTTTAGACCTCTTCCCATCCTTTCTTCCCTTTGCTACGTCAAATATTGGACCCCCTGACTGCACGTTCAAATGTACATACGTACATATTATTATTATTATTATTATTATTATTATTATTATTATTATTATTATATATGTATATGCGTGTGTACGTATGAGCTAGTTAGTTCATCAATCAATCAAAATGTTTAGACCGAATGAATTACCAAGAAAACAGCGTCTCTAGCGGCCATGGTGATTATATCAGCACAAGAGACGGCGCCAGGGCACTGCTCCTCGAGCTGCGCTTTGATATCGTCAATGAGCTCATAACCTCTTAGGCTCAAGTTTGCCGGAGAGTCCTTCTCCGCCGTATTATCCTTTGTCGAGTCGATGAGAATCGATGCATCACAGCCCTACAAACACAAACTAATTAACTAAAGTATTGAAAAGGATGCTTATGTACGTATGAGCTAGAAATTTATTTATAGGCAATCAATCTAGTGTACGTGTACGTAGCGTTACCTGAACCCAACAATCATGGAAAAACATACGAAGAAGAGGGCCGGCTAAGGTAGGATCCGAATTGAGGGCGCTGTTAACGTTGTCCCTAACGACGAGTTCGAGCATAGGGCAAGACATGAGGTAGTAGTTCATGGACACAGCATTCGCGCGGAATCTGGAACCTCCTGCAACCACCTCGAACAACAGCATCAATCCGATTGTATACGAGACCGCCATTTTAGCAAAGCTTAAACAAGAACCCACAAGTTGCAACATATATGATAACTTAATCTGTATGAGATGGATGATATATCTTGGTAGCTTGGTGATCAAGAGCAAGGCAATGAGTGCATATATATAAATATATGTTATTGGTGGCGGTAGTGGAAGTGCATAGTGGTCCATGCAGGGTTTATCTGATCGATCGATCCACTATATTATATTGTTAGGTCTGTCAATCATATAAATAATTTATATTTTCTAGGTCAAAATATATAGTAAGAATATTATTGATCCTTTTTAATGAGTTGGTCCATCTTTTGCGTGGTTAAATAGTAAAAAGAGTAGACACTTACAATGATGGACAATCTAGCCATGATCCTTTTGTCGGCAGTCATTTCATCTCTCCATCTAATTAATTCATGGCTTGAAATTATAAGTGTACTTAATATTTACCATGACATGCAGATATGTAGATAACATATCATTGTTATAAATATACAAAGTAAACATTAAGTTATCCATCTAATAAAGAGTCGACATATCTATATGGATACTTTTGTTGGGTCAATTGTGAATCCCACATCAGGAATTTAAAGGATCCAAACCTAACATATAAAATAGCTAGATGGACTCTTATTGTCAGTTGATTTTAGGATAAAATCATGTTGGGCTTATGTGTTGGGCGGTAACTGAACCCATTCTGAATTTCTCCCCCTAACAATCCCACATCGAGAATCCATGGGCTTGGTAGTTGGACCCATTCTTAGTTTCTCCCCCTAACCACTTTTCTCATCCTAAATATGCTGCTAGTGCGAGTCGGACGGTTGGTCCATTAGTCGATATGGTTGTATATATTCATTTTTGTCTTCTATGTAAATTTACTTTAATTAATTTGCGATGACATTCATTTGTTTTGTTTGTTGCCATGCCTCCATGATAAGAGCACACGTAATTATATATCTAGCTCATCAAGTTGCTAGGATGGAGCCTTATGTGTGTGTGTGAGAGAGATAAATACTTTTATATATAAAGTTATTCATTATATAGTTTACAAAGTGTTCAATTAATTTGCAAGGTTTAGATTAGAGACTTGTGATATGATTAAGGGAGATCAATAAATGACAAGATCTTGCACATTGCAAGTAAAGTTAATAGTTGTGCCACCATGTTGAATCATGGGAGTTGGTAGGTGCAAATTTGTGTTTATGTAAAAGTATTCTAGTATATATATACGGAAAGTCAAAGGCAAGCATAATTGGAGGTTAAACATGCAAATGTGAGCTGGTTCCCATTCCCATGTTTGATGGGAAGCAATTTCTTCTTTCTAGTGCCATCCATCACTCCTTTTTTTTTTTTATATATATATGTAGTTTTCTAAATTGTTTTTGAGTGGGGAGGATTATTACAATTTTACTATATGCATGTCATGTGTCTGTCTGAGTGTGTTTCTCCGCGTGTGAGAGCGCACCATGCTGCATCGATCTCTCAACATTACTCGAGTGCTTCCAACACGTTTTTGGTACGCTTCTGCTTTTTATTTTTCCCAAGTTTTTTTAATATATATATATGAGATATGTTATAGGATATACGGAGTAGATGTTTCATGTGGCCCTAATTAGTAATTATCCCAAATTTACAATACAATTGCAAACTATGGTGATTGGTGAAGCCTTGTTGTTATCCAACACATTAATTATATAGCATAGGGTTTATCTTATAGGCCATACCGCTTGTAGAATAAAAATAGGCTGATGATTTGCGCACACGAGAAAATTGGTAAGCGCACACAGATATCCGCGCAACGCCATTTCGCGCGAAATGGCGTTGCGCGCAAAGGGCAATTCCGGAATATCAAGAAAGGGTTTGAGGAACGGAAAAGGCCGCGCAACGACGATGCGCGCGAAACGGTGTTGCGCGCGCAACACCGTTTCGTGCATGCGCGCATCGGTGTTGCGCGCAATCCAACGGTAAAAAAAAGTACCGCTGGACTGGCGCGAGGCTTCGTTGCGCGGATCTCAACGGTAAAAAAAAACGGTCGAATTGTCCCCTATAAATACCCATTTCGATTCCACATTATAGTTGGAGTATACCTTCATTCCACATCATTGCTTAAAAATGTCGTCAGGAGAAGAAGATACGTCATCGAGCGATTATCATCCCGAGGAGGAAGATTCATCGTCAATCGATAGTTTCATAGCAGAGGATGAGGAAGGTGTATCGGGAGAAGAATACGGAACCGACTCCGATGCATCAAGCGAGCCAGAAGAGGTATTTTTCAAAGAACCCATAATATTATGTCATTTACGAATGTAGTATATTGAAAGTTAGGATAGTGTAATTTTTAATATTTTGTTTTTACATTTTGAAATCATAGGTTGTCGGAATAGATTTTTCTATTGTTTTCCACTACGATGGGTTGTGGAGTGATCGAAGAGAAATGCTTGATTGGGCTAGACAAATTGCAATTTCGAAGAATTTTGTACTAGTCATAAAAACCTCAAATCCAAATAGGGTCATACTCACTTGTGACCTAGCCGGTAGATATAGATGTGGCAAGAGGGTGTTGCCCGGACTGGAAAATAGGAGCATTTATAAGCCACTTACCGATACACCGACTAGGAAGTGTGGATGTCCGTTTGAATTGAATGGGGTCCGCCTCAAGGGAAAAAATGGATGGATCTTAACGGTAAAGTGTGGACAACACAATCATCGCCTCCCCACTAGTTTGTTAGCTCATCCATATGCGGGTCGATTGACAGCTGAGCAGAAGGAGTTTGTGAAAGAGAAGTTCCTATATCTAGCCACCCCGAAGATGATACTTGAAGAGTTGAGGTCAAGGTATCCGGGAAATGTGATCTCAATTAGACAAATCTACAATATGAGGGATAAGTTACTTCTTGAGGATTGCGGAGAATTGACGGTGACACAATGGTCTCTAAAGTTCTTGAAAGACCGAGAATACATTGTCCGTCCAAGACGAGTAAGGGGTTCTAATGTTATGAATGCCTTGTTTTTTGTGCACCCCACAAGTCTGCGCATGCTGAAGAAGTTTCCCTATGTCGTTATTATGGACTCCACATACAAGACCAATAGGTATGTTATTTTAATATGTAATCGACTTGATTAGTATATTTCCAGTATAAATGCTTAAAACAACTTGTTGTGCTAGGTACGACATGCCTTTATTGGAGATGGTTGGTTTCACTTGCACCGGAAATACATTCAGCATCGGGTTTGCATTTATTTCAAACGAAGATGTCGCTAGTTATAGGTGGGTGTTAACTCAATTGAAAGGCGTGTACGACGAGCTTGGAGTCCAGGTCAATACAATCATGACAGATCGCGAGCAGGCTCTAATCAAGGCGATAAGTCAAGTTTTCGGGGACGGAGTCCAACATTTGTTGTGTTGGGTGCACATCAGACACAAAATTATTGCGTACGGCCTAAAGGTGTTTGCGAACGCTGAAAAACCACATGAGTTGTCACACGGGTTTGCAAACGCTTGTTGGGCGCTCTTTTCGTCCACCACAGAGGCGACATTTGAAGAACGGTACGTAGAATTGAAGAGAAGATGGCGACCGACGCTTATTGCATACGTGGAGAAGGTGTGGCTTAATCCATTCAAGAAGAACATAGTTCGTGCTTGGACGGATCATACACTCCACTTTCAGACGAGAACCACCAATAGGTAATTTCATTTTTAGCATTTGAATTCAGTTTGAATATTAGAAAGTGTATATGTTCAATACTCAAACTTTGACATGTGTTTTTCAGGGTCGAAGGGATGCACGCTGTGCTGAAAAAGATATTGGATTCATCTCGAGGAGGCTTCAACACCTTGATACTAAGGATTCACATCCAGATGCAATCTCAAACCAACGCTTTGAGGACAGCCTTTGAGAGAACCAGAATACAGAAACCAACAAAATATAGAGTACTGGCGAATAAGTTCAAAGCGTTGTTTCGTCCTATACGCGAACACGTTTCAAGGCAATGCCTAGGTAAGTTGTTAGACATGTATTATGATATAGCAATTGAGTTGACGCAGGGTACACTCGATATGGAGTGCCACGACTACTTTTGGAGGGAATGTCACGGTCTTCCATGCAAGCATCGAGTTGCAAACGCTATCATAACTAAAGTACCCATCAATCTGGAGGAGATACATCCTTTTTGGAAACAGATCGAATGGGATGATCTTAGCGATGACAACGATCTTGCCCTTGCATGCGTACCCTTGACCATTCAAGACCCCACGTGGGACGAAATGGTGGCAAAGCGAAATAGCGGTCAGATGCGTAGAGACCAATATTTGCAGATCACATCAGCGTTCAAAGATTCAGAGCATCCTGAAGACTCAAACCTTATTGAGCCGAAACCATACGAGACGCCAGATGGAGCCAACAAGTATTCAACCACCAGGGAGAAAACACACCTTGAGCACGTAATGGAAGAGTACGAGAGGGAGCAACAAAGACGGAAAGACAACGACAGTCGGAGCAAAGCAAATACATCGGCGCCATCTCGACCACGCGGAAGACCTAAAGGATCTAGGAATAAGAAACGGACCGGAGTTGGAGTTGATACGCCTCCGGTTGCGACCACGCCTCCTACCACCGCTACCCCCGCCGATGGAAGCCATCGTGGCCCCCCGACGAGCGTCAAATGGCGCGGGGTTAACTTTGGCATGGGTAATGTGGATAGTTTTGTATTTCCGTTCATTGAGGATGCTAGAGACGTGATGGGAGACGGTCATTGTGGTTTTCGGTCCCTTGCTTGCGTATTAGGGAAGCTAGAGGAGGAGTATTACAGTATTCGATGGGAGCTTCAGGCAGAATTGATGCGTAACAGAGATATGTATCAAGTCTTGTTCAATAGGGGCCTTACATCATTTGATGACTTCTTGGAGCAGATCGGCCATGTGGAGTCTCCTTGCGCGAACAGTTACTGGCTAGACATGCCGCTACACGGCCTTGTGTTTTCTACCTTTTATCAAGTGCCACTTGTGATGTTATCGAGGGATCGAGGCTCCCACACGTGTTTACCTTTGCGGGTTTTTGGTAACAATCAAGGACATGGGATACCGCCACCTGTCGTTGCTATTGCCCTCGTTGGTCAACGGGACCACTTCATACCGGTGCGAAATTTGTAATCATTTTTTTTAAAGTTTTTTGTTTAGGTACATCTTGCTTGCGTATATGTGACATAACATTTTTTTTCAGGTATGGCTTACGAGGAACGCGCCTATCCCCCCACCTCCTCATGCATGGTGTCAATTTCACGACCCAAGCGCCGACTACTGGCTCGAGGCTCTTACCCCGAGGATTGACCATTGGAAGGCTTGCCGAAGGGACATCGGTCGGGATCCGGAGACATTTGCTTAGGACAGTGTTGTGGCAATATGGATTGTAATGGGATATGTACTTTATTAAGAATAACTTTCATATTTCATGTATTTCGATGGATTGTTATGGGATATGTACTTTCATTAAAAATGGGCCTTCGTGACACGAAGGCCCATTTTTATGAAGGCCTGTTTCTAATAGTATAATATTTGAGTTGGGTGAAAGGGGTAACAGAAGGCGCGCAATGGGCCCTCGTGTCTGCGCGAAATGGGCCTTCGTGCCTACTCGAAGGCCCATTTCGCGCGGACACGAGGCCCCATTGCGCGCCTTTTGTTACCCATTCTGAAAACAAGACTTATGCTTCTGAAAACAGTATACCAACAGCTTTTCTGGTGACAAGACGTATGCATGCACATCTCTCCCTTCGAGCAAATTTGAAACGTACCTCAGCCGTAAATGTCGCTCGGGTGCGGATCCGACTACGAACCGGATCGGCTCGGTGGACGGTGGTGGCGACAACCTCGGTGGCGACGGCGTTCGTGCCCAGATCTTCGCCGGCGGGTGGATGACCAACCGGAACAGCCTCGGCCGGAGCTCCGACAGACGCGCCGTCGGGCCTTGGTGCGGACGCGGTGGCCTCTGTCGCGACGGGATCGGATGCAGACTCGGTGGGGTCCGTCGCGACGAGCGACAGTTCGATCGCTGGCGGTGGTGGCGATGGCGAGGTGGATCGATCGGTGGCCATGGCGACGGGTTCGGGTTTTTTTGGATCGTGCTTTTGCGCGAGTTCTCGTTTCGCAGACAGAGGTAGACGACGATGGCGGCGTGCGTCGTTTTTAAACCTAAAGACGCTCGAAACGGGCTTGCGCGGGTCCACGAAAGCCCATTTCGCGCTGCCACGCAGGCCCATTTCGCGCGACCACGCAGGCCCATTTCGCGCGGAAGATAATAATTTCCCGACTCCCATTTTCCATTTGACAGTTTACGGATTTGCCCTTTCCGCGCAACGCCATTTCGCGCGAAATGGCGTTGCGCGGATATTCTGTGCGCTTTTTAAAAATTTCTGTGCGTATGTACCCCGCGTAAAAATATGGGGAAAATTCATTATACCTAGAAAGCACTGCATTATTTGCATATTTCGCTTGGTATTGGTACCCCAAAGGTACATTCATTCCACCACTCCCATTGTTAAGGTGAAATTTAAATTGCAAAAATGAATTAAAATTGATCGACTCATGGATCTCTAATGGATTTAACATGCACCTTTCATCTCTTTCATATGAATCAAGATTTTCTAATACAAATTCATACTAACGAGCGGAACAATTAACTTCTTTAGTTGAGCATGGTGGAAATGGTGGGTTCTCAAGGTATCAAACGGGATTATAGAAAAAGTTTGACCAGTTGACCATCAAACAATATACTCCTTTAATACAATTTATAACCTCAAGAGACAACGAAATTGTCTCTATGACCTCGTTTACCGGATAGACACCAACACCTTATTTTGTTCAAATGACATCATTCTTAGCCAATCAACCCAAAATTTCCTTGTGCCAAACTTGTACACTTACAAAAGAGTAAAACAGACATCTCACCCAAGGTAACTGAATAGATGATTTCATTTCATAACCATCCCTTCTTTTTCAAACTTGGCATCCAAAGGATCCATTTGCACCTTAGCCAGTGCCATCATATATATACAAAATTTTAGGTTAGTTTATATACATATAGGAAAGGTCAACAAAACGAAATCTAACAACGGACCTGGCTAACCCTTCCTACTACTTGTTGAAGCCTAATCATCTTTATACATCTAGATTCAGCATAAACTGTCCTCGGCGAAAATGCTAAACGACGTGCATTTACAATGTCCAGAAGTTACCCGACACGAACGGTGGCAAACCCTTGCCACCTCCACTGCCTCCAGCATGACCAACAACTTCACCCTTGCACTGACCATTACCATGTTTGACCATTTTGAACCCACTCATGCACCTCCCACACACAAACCTACCTGGCACAACATCAAAGTCATGTATCCCAACACACCTCGTATGCTGCCACACCTCACAAGCATCACAAGCCAACATCCTCTCACCGTCATCATCCTGGGCCCCACAGATGCAGTCAACCGTCCATCTCTCAACCCCACGCTCCATACAAAACTCACTTAGCAACGAGCCCTTTGTATTACACCTTCCACGGATGGTAACAGTTTTCAGGTGAGAAGTTGTCAACAAGGGCTTGACAAGGGTAGAATCATCCAACCCGCCAAAGCCTAGAAGCTCTTCACCATGAAATCCGTTGAAGATGATGTATATTTCTTGGAAGAGGTTCGAAGCTTCTTTCTTAAGGTCGGCTATTGTAGCGGTTTGGGGTAGGATGATTAGTTCTGGTGGTGGGGTTATGGCGTCGGATTCAAATTGATCAAGGAGTTCCACTTTGCAGAGGAGGCAGAGGAATGAGGAGTTGACAGCGGGGAGTGTTGCTGAAATTTCATAGTTCTTCATAAATTGCTTGCAGTCCAGAAGCTGTGAAGCTGCCCTGATATAGACTTCTCTCTTTGCTTCAGCTCCAAAGCTTAGCATAGTCAAAGGATGAAGTAGAGATTCGTAAAGATATCTGAGGTCATGGATCATATGGCCTTTGGAAGGAGAATGGGATGAAGATGTATTTACAGAAGCCAAGTCCCCATTTAATGACACGTTTCCTGACTCAAGCCTGCAGATAAAAATCAAAGTAATACTAATTGCAAGATTTAACAAAACAATAGCAGCTAAGTTATATATAGAAGCTCGCGATCATGAAATATGAACTCGGTCTTCCTATGCTCCAATATTGGACATAATTTAAGAACCTGTTTTTAGATACTATTACCCTAATTGAAAATTCTAAACCCAATTAAATAAATTAAAGTTCTAAAACGATAAAATCTAACAGAATCCTTCCAAAACACGATGAAAGATGGAGTATCAACCTGTACTCCAGAGCTCCAGATTGAGGATTCTGCTGAGCATGAACAAAAAGGTTATCAGATGCTTGCTTTCCCACCAGCTCCTTAAGGCAAACATCAATAAGATCTGGTGGACCAGTTTTAAATATAGCACCCTTGAGTGCACGCCAGTTGACCCATTTGGAAGGTGTAACAGCCTTCAAAACCTTAATCATGGCTGTTTCCACTCGCTTGATATCACAGCTTGTCCAATTGGATAATGCCTCAGAAACGCATAATCTGCGCTTCTTTAGGTGTTCTTCAAGACCAGGCAAAATACTTGATGCATTTTGCACAGAAGTCATCAAGAAGTCAAACAGGTCCTTCACATTGAGAAGTTCTTGTTCAGATAGAGACTGGTAAAAAAGAATCAAATCCTGAACACGGGTCCTAGGTTTTCTGCCTTGACAGATGAAAGTGGACAATGGTAAAGCAGAGAGGGTATTAACAGCCTTTCTATAGGCTTCTTGAGTGAGAGCAAAACTGCCAGCACCAAACTCATATCCCCAGTCACCATACCATGGGTGCCCTTTGGTGATAGTGTGAAGTAAACGGTACTCAAGCCCGTATTTCTTCGAAACATCCATCACACTAATTTTTCTGTTCCATGAATGAAAAAAAATAGCAATGAAGTATTTATAGGCGTGCAAGATATATTGGAACTTTAGTATCTACAAAAAACCATGGTTATGTGTTTACATACATGATAGAACAAATGGTGAAGATGTTGTTAATCATCAGTTGCACATTTATTATATTGAATTCTATGAACAACTTAAATGACCCTTGCTTAGAATAATTTCCCTTATGAGCCATAGTGTTATTATATAAAAGTTGAAGATTGCTTATACTTCACCAGCACTCGCCAGCTGAAGGAAGATAACTTCTCTATTTTTCTTTTTTTTTCTTTAAGTCTCCTAAAATGAACAATTGACCTTTTTATTGCCCTGTTGATTTCTTTTCCCTTTATAGCACAGCATTTGAAAGAATATTTTTCCTCATTCTATTGTGCAGCATTTATCTTTCTTTGTCAATTGAGATTTTTTAGACAATCTTCTACTTGGAAGTCATAGACAAATTAATAAATTAAGCAGTAAACCATTAGAAAACAATGAAATGTAGATGTACAAATCAGAATTATTATATTTAAGAATTTAAAAAGACTAAAGAGAAGTAACACTCTGCATATCTATAGAGATCATGTATATACTGTGTGAATGGTTCAACCAAACATACATCAGTAAATAAGTGACAAGGAAATATACTGGATCTGTACTGTTCAGTGTTCAATATGCAACATGCAAATGAATCTTTACTATGACTGTACAGAATTGAAAGAGTGCTTATAATTCCAAGCATGACTCCTAACCTGACTCGCAGGTATTTACACAGCCGATCCCAGAAATCCATGATATGGAATCCAGAAAGAAATTTTGAGCCACCTTCTTTACCGTTAATCCTAAGAAGATGCCCATAGCCATTTTCATGAATGACACCATGCAGAAGATGAGATGTATCCTCTAGCTGTTGATACATCCAATCTTCTGCAGAAGTTGTCACATTGTTGCAATACTTACACCTACATAAGAAGAATCAAAATATTACCACACTGTTGCAGATAAGGAAGCCATTTAAACTCCTTAGCCAGCACCATCACCACTTTGTAGCAGCACATTTTCTAACTAACCATTGCAAGTTAGAATTGAAACAATAGGCTAGGGTTCAGATCAAAAAAATAAACTTCATACACAGTCATGACACAATCTTGCCCAGTCAGATTGAACAATCGGATGTACATTACACAGAAAGTCCATCATCAACATCTTGCAAATACCAAGCATAAAAGTATTATGTATTTATTACCCAAGCATATAAAAGCATGGAAAAATATCACTTGGGTGCCACAATAATGAGTTATTGACTCATTATACCGATAATTTAAGTATCAAATTGACTTTATGTGTATCAAATTGACTAATGTAATACACTATCCGTATTTTCAAGTGCAAAACTAACTTCGGTACAGTTTGTCAATCAACTGAGCCGAAATTAAAGCTCGTGTCACGGGCTTTAATCTTGGCTAAGTTCATCAAGTTCCATACCTGAGTTCGGAGAGAAGAACATCAGATCGACAATTGCTACAACGCTTGACATGTCCACCAATGGAAGTTCCATCTCCTTTTACTATGATATGGTAGCGCTTGGTGCAAACCGGATGCCCACTCCACCCTGCACATTCAATTTATTCGTGAATACCAAAATTTTATTAAAATGAATAGTTTTTTAGGGAGATCCAGCTTGGCAGCTTCTGTTTCAAAGTTATCCGGAACTCAGTTTATATTCAAATTTTCATACTTATAAATTTATAATTCTGCTTGTTTTTATGTCTACAGGTCATGTGGGCCAAAAGAACGGAATAGGGAAGGACTAGCTTTTGAGTAGGTCCGTTTTATCTTTACAATTATGCCCTTCACCACAATAGACACGTAATTATTGACGACTTGCAACTTGTGGGTAGTTGTGGAATATGATTAATAAATTGTGTTGGATTAGCTGTCAAGCGGTCAGTGTCACGAAGAACTTAGTCCACCCACCACCAACCACCCCACTCAACCGGCGTGTGAGAATAAATATTCCAGTAAAACGACAACGTATCGTAGTCCACTTCCAAGGCCAAATCCATGGGCAACACATTACAATTATATATTTTTCAATGTTTAATTGACTCGAAAACGCAAAATTTTGCATTCTTCGTATTTAGTTTTGTTAATTCAAGGTAAAATTGAATTATACTTGAAAATAATCATAATCATAATCATTGTTTAAGAAAAAATTGAGTGAGTTATAGAGAAAAAGTATGTTCATGATGAAGAAGGAACTAAAACCGGACGGTTGGAATGGCTCTGCGAGTTTGACTCACCAACAACACGACACTGGTCGCAATAGACTGATCTAGATCTGGCGACGTCCTCTTCGACGACGTCAAGGCTGACGACGACCGGAGATCCGTCGCCGGACGCAGGATCGGTGAGATCTCCGACGCGGAAGAGAGCCTGCCACGTCAAGAGGTGGGGGAAGAGCGAGGACAGAGGTGGGAGGAGCGCGTGCCTAGAGAGGAACTCTCTAATGTTCGACCGGAAGGCACCGCCGGCGCACGGGAGTCCGTCCGCGTCAGAAGACGGGAACGTGAGGAAGTCGTGGAGGTCAGCCTCCACGGACCTCACGCGCTTGAGCGACGTGGCGTTCACCACCATATCTCCCTCCCTGTGTTTACAGATCTAGGGTGGCGCGTGCGGGGGACAACCGGTTGGAGAAAAACTATTATACGGAGTATTTTTTTACAGAAGATCTGATAGCAGAGAGACGAGGATAGAAGAAAGTTCAACGGCTAGGATTTGGGGATTATTGTTGAGGAAGCGGCGGATATGAGAGGGAGAGAGAAAGGACGACGACCATTGAGTTCCGACGTGGGCGGCTAGGGTTTTTCTTTTCTCACATTTGACGTGGACAACCTTCCTTTTCGGGGTGCGGGACTATTTCTCCTTCTTTAACCCCTTTTGGGTAAATTTTCAAATTATAATTTAAATTTAGATAAAACTAAATGGAGTTAAAGGGAGTGTTTGGTACTGTATAAATTTGGGTATAAATGAGTTATGAAGTTGAAAATCATTTAGGAATGAAATTTGGGTATTGGAAATTGATAGGGAAAGGTGTTTTTAAAAAGTTACAGTAATTTAGGTGTGAGATATTGGTTTTAATTTTAAAAAGATAAATTAGTACCCAGGTCCCAATTTGCAAATCACTTTGCAAATATGTTTTGTTGTTTTCAAAGTTATATCAATGTCCAAAACAATAGCACAAATGCCCAGAAATAAAGCAAAAACTAGTTGAAGTCCTGTGATATTCACGGGATAATTTTACTTTAAAATTATACAATTTTATTAAATGTATTTATATAATATCATAATAAATTATGCAATAGACAAATTAATTTTTTTAAATTGTACACCATGTTTTAATTGAATATATTTTTAAATATTTTTTTATTATTTCAGTATAGGAATGAAATGAGTTATGAAGTGAAAAATCAAATTTTAAAAAATGGTTTTTGAAATAAATTGAAAATTGATAGGGAAAGGTGTTTTTAAAAAGTTACAATAATTTAGGTATGAGGTATTGGTTTCAATTTTAAAAACTTGCAAATACTACGTTTCGTGTTCACATTTCTCATACCTTATTTCTCATGTCCATATACTAAACATTGGACCTGTTAAAACTTGATCCGACCCGAAAAATCGACCCGTTAGATCAACTCGAACCTGTATCAAACTCGTAACAACCCGGTCCGATTGAACCGTAAATTTAACGACCCGATGACTCGAGACCTGTTTTGACCCGAACCCGACCCACCCGACCATTTGACAAGTCTATTAAACACCCCCTAAAAGATAATGCATATGATCAAATATCTTGTATTTTTTTTATCAGAAAACAAGGAAAACCCTTGCGATTAATAAAGGAAACCCGTAACAACCCGGTCCGATTGAACGCGTGAATTTAACGACCCGATGACTCGAGACCCGTTTTGATCCGAACCCGACCCACCCGACCCATTTGACAGGTCTACTAAACACCCCCTAAAAGATAATGCATATGATCAAATATCTTGTATTCTTTTTATCAGAAAACAAGGAAAACCCTTGCGATTACTAAAGGAAATTAGTTTTGCCCATTAGAGGCTACAATATCAGCATAGAGAGAATTTAACATATGACTAGGATGGCTAGTAAATTAGACAAAAGAATAGTCTTCTTGGAAAGCATAGTTTGTAAGCATGTCAGCCACGCCATTTGTTGTGTGTCTAACGAGGCTGATTTGGGTCTCCCATTCAGCATTTTGAATCTTTTTCTGACATTGCCTGATTAGAGCACAATCAGGGTGAGAATTAAAGGTGATGGCCTTCAACAATCTCGCCACCTCAGAGGAGTCAGTTTCTATAATCAAACTCGAGATGCCAAGCTCAATCGCAACATTTAGGCCATTCAAAACAACCTTCAATTCAGCTGTTAGTGCGCTGCAATGGCCACATGTGAACATAAAAGCTTTAACAACATTATCAGTGTGATCACGGATTAAGCCTCCACCACTTGCATTTCCCGGGTTGCCTTTAGAGCAACCATCAGTGTAAAGTTTGTGCCAAAGAGGGAGCGGCGCTTTCCAAGATGTGAAAATCTGAACATCACCAACAGAGGATGGCTTAACTGTGAAGTTGCTCGATTGAAAGCTGCCCAGTAAGCCTCTGTCATGGAGCAAACAGTCGATGTCAGGCGGAGATGATCATCTTTTCCTTGAAATACTAATTTATTGCGGCATTTCCACACATACCACAACATATTAGCATAATAGGAACAACTTTGATCTTTGTGTTTTATTGCCTTCTTGACCCATTCAAGAAGGTCATTAGTGTTCGACAATAAGACTGTAATAGTAGGTTACAACCGTTACATGCACCTCGAATGGAGGTACTATTGACAACATTTTATTTGACGTAAAATCCAATTGATAAAAAGAAAAGTGCATCATAATTTTATTAATGATTCAATATTAAGGGATATAGGGTCTTAACGTACAGATCTCAATCCGTAATTAACCAAATATCCAATAAAAGAATTTTGATAAGATCGGATATCCGAGACCGAATATCTAAATTATCCATTTTAAGAGATCATTGTGATTAATTTGAATTTAGCACAATTTTACCCAAAAATCTTTATAATTTGTGCCACCGACTATGGGTTCATTTGTTTCTATACTTAGAATTGGGTTAGGATAAGGAATCGGGTGAATTCGGAATGGCTCATACCTTAATTTTGACATGGATATAAAATAAAGTGTATTATGTTGGAATGTGAATCACTCATTCACATACCTATTATGAAAGCAAACACTAGAATCGATTTTGGCAATTCCAAACAAGATTCCTAATTCCTAATTTCGGCGATATACAAACAAATGAGCCCTAATTATATATCAAATATAATATTCACATATGATTGCAAATAAATTTATATAAGATAATATTATTTTTTTATCAAAATTAAAATTTTAAAAGAATCTTCTATATAACTACATAAAAAAAACTAAGACAATGTAAATTTTCCTATTTTTTGTTAAACATTCAATTTTTTAAAAAAAATTACATTTATATAAATGGACAAAAATTAAAATTTTAATCTTTTTAGATAATATAAATTTTACATTTATCATGTAAAATTAGATAATGTAAATTTTAATATTTTTTAACAAAATTATATTTTTTTACCATAGATAATTATATGAATGAATGGATTTAAGGTATTTACTATAACGTTTTTTTTATCAACATTCAATTTAGGCGAGTAACTAGTGATACTAGTGTGTATGCTTGTACAATGTACGGGTGTTACTTAAAAATATCTATATATACTATATGTAAAGGAAATATCTATACTATAAAATAGAAAAAATTTGGGTAATTAATGCCTCATTTAATTGCCTAAATATTTATACTAATTCTATTATTACAAACCTATAAATTAAACATATGTCTATAATACTACAAAGCTAAATCCTCTTCACAAAATTCAAATTTTACAAATTAATTAAAGTTCATTGAAAAAAAAATGCAAAAAAATAATACAAAAGATCCATTTGTATAAACCTCTATTATAAACACAAGACTATAATTTTCAATTGAACGGCTTTTGAAATCCATAATTTGTCACAATTAATAATTAATAATCATATAATTTTATGTATCCCGTATCAATAAGGCATTTTGATGAACAATCATGTATTAATGATCCATATATTAAACTTTTAAAATCATAGAATAGGAATATACCTATAAATTATTCAAAGTAAATTTGTATTGTAATATATATTCTACATATAATCATTCTATTCATACGATAAATTATTAAAAATAAAATTATTAGAGGTCTATGTATTTTAATTACTATAAATTTCACTATTAAATTCACCGCTCTTGATAATAAAAAATATTTGAAAAAAATGTCAAATTATTTCATAAATTTGGGATCTCAAGTTGTATTTTATTTTTATAAATATATATAAAGTTTCATCTATATTATTATATTAAAATGAGAAATGAGATTTTAATAAAAAAACAAATTAATAAAAATTAGATAAGATCAAATTTATTACATTAATTTTGTCTATCCCCTCACATTCCATACCCCCTAAAAACTAAATAAGATCAAATTTATTACATTAATTTTGTCTATCTCCTCACATTTCATACCCCTAAAAAACTAGATAAGATCAAATTTATTATATTAATTTTTTCAATAAGAAAAGAGAATTTATATAATTATTAACTAGCAATAAAGTCTATGTATTATATCATCTTTATTTATGTGTTGGAGGATGAAGTTTAGCTAATTTGGAGGATTTTTATGGAACGAAAAAGAGGGAGTAAACCAATAGATGCAAGACTTTTGTTTTAAAAAATGAAAGGAATTACGAAATACAAGCAAAGAGCAATGAGGTAATTGATTGTTTCTTTTAAAGTTTTTATTCCATTTTTTATGTTTTTTTAATTCAACAAAAAGGAACTTATTTAATTTCTTTTACCACTATGTTTAGAAATTATTATTATTTTTCTCGCTCCAAATGACTCTCATGCCTAATTTCATAGGCAATATATAGTTAATTTTAATTTCTCATGTTTTCTTGGTGTATTTTTTGTCTTTTTATATGGGCTATAAGACAATGAGATAATATGTTCATGAGAAAATAGGATCGAAGGATCATCAAACTAAATTATTAAGGTAAAACATTATTACTTTTTATTTAAATCATGAAAGCTATTATGTTCATTTGATGTAAACATTTCTTATGTATGGTAATATTATTATATTTTTGGTATATTGTTTATATAATCAAAGGTGAAATCAAAATGATATTTTTAAGATGATGGAAGAAGATAAATATTTAGAAGAAAGAAGTAACATCTGAAAAATAAATATTTTGTGTTAAAATTCTATTATAGTTGGATTGCGCTTAAGAATATATTTTTAGGGTAGATATATAATAACTAAAGATTTTGTAATTTTTGAAGATACAACGTGTTATGAATTCTAATCGCGTAGAATATTTAACAATATAAAAATATAAAATTAGTGCTAAAACTTAGATTCTCTATAAATAATTGATCATTATAAAAATAACATATTTTTAAATGTTAAAAAAGGACAATCAACATAGTAGACACAAAAAAGGAGAAATATAGATGCTTTTATGATTGATTTTTTTTCCGAACTTATAAAACCTTAGATAATATTTAGATATTAAAAGGGGATAAAAATTTGTTCTATTTGCATAAAATAAACCCGTGCGTAAAAATAAAAAACGTAACAAAGCATAAATATACAAGCATTTAATGCTTTAAATGATTATGATGACAATATATTGCTAAATCCGATCAAGGAGGCATTGGAATTCTAATGGGTGTCAACTTTTCCAATTCAAGCCAATATCAGTAATGTTAATTTAGTAAACACCTAAATGACTTATTAAAGTAGAGAGGCTATGGAATTTGAAGAGGCATCCGAGCCCACTATATATGCATACAGAGTTGAAGCCATGGGGGAGAAAGAAAAAGCTTTCACAAACACTCCATAAAAAGAAGCATATGAAGCATACAAGAGAGGAGACAAGGTCAACCATGTTAAGATTTTATGCATCAAAATCCTACATCAAGACACATTAATTGGTAAAAAGCTCTTCTCTTTTAAATTCTTTATTTATGTGCTAATCAAATTTCGATCGTATGTTAATTTAGAACAGGATTCTAAGACCCGTCGTTCAAACTCGATCGGTTTGATGCCACCTCCAAAACCTGTGTTTGTCTCCAAGGTAATGGAAGGCCATTAGTCTCAAATACATTAAATTAACAAATATATAGAGAATTAATATTCCACCAAAATAGTGTTAGGATTAGCAAATCCAACTTTTCAACTTACATTACTTATTTGTGTGCATATTTCTATAAATCTATAGATTACATAATTTTTTAATTAATAATTTCACTTCAACCATACATTTATATATTATAAACATATAGTATAAAATATAAAATATAAAATATAATCAATAAAAACCCGTGCGATAGCACGGGCCATCCACCTAATTAATTATAAAAAAGTCAAATATATTAATCATTCATGACAAATAATCACATAAATACTTAATCAATATGAATTTAATCAATATGCAAAACATGTCATTTTAAATAAATATGAAAAAGATAATATTTACAAATTAATTATATGTGTGGTTTAAGTGTTCAACCAATCAAAATGTTCTTAATTTTGGGATAATATTACAACTAGTATGTATTCCCGTACCTTGTACGGGTTTTGCTTAAACAAAATATTAATAATAGAATTTTTTTAAATATTTCATTCTTGAGAAATAATCATATTTACACTAAATATAGAAATTTTTAAATAAATATATAAAATAAAAAAACTATAAGAGTTGTCATATATCATTTAAAATAGTAAATATTTTATTAATATTATGAATTAAATTAATAGGCAAAACATGATAGTTTAAATAATTATGAAAAAGATAGATAAAAAGTAAGATTTATAAATTAATTATATATGTGTAGAGCTGTCAAAAGCTGACCAAACCCGCTAACCCGACTCGACCGATAATTTTAGGGTCAAGACCCGAAAATTTGAACCCAAAATCCGAAATCAATCGAACCCGATAGAACCCGAACCCGTTGGGTTGAAACCCGAAACCCGTTAGGTTGACCGATTTAGTATATTTATAAAATGTATAAAATTTATTTGAAAAAATATAATATATTTTATTATTAAAATACATAAAAATAATATATTATAATTAAATATTATTATTTAATTAAAAATCTATTTTAATAGTCATAAAAAATTCTGTGTTTTTGACCCCCTGGTCAACCCGACCCGCCCGAAAACCTTCATCGACCCGACCCGATTTAACCCGTGACCCGTAACGACCCGAACCCGACTCAACCCGAACCCGAAATGATCTAACCCGAACCCACATGACCCGACCTGATTGACAGGTCTAATGTGAGATTCAACAAATTAAAATCTTCTTAATTAAATTTTAACCAATTATAATATTTTAATAGATACAGATCATATATCTTCTAAATATATATATGTAATCTTTTAATAAAGTGAAGGAGTAATCTATGTCTTCCAAATATAGTCAATATAATATATTTCTAAGTAATATAAGGAGACAAGGAGTATTATCATTATAATATATAAGGATTGTAAATACTAAAAAAAAATTAAGGGCAAAGATGTAAATGAAAAAATTAAAACGCATATGTGGCATAGTTAAGACGATGACACATAGGATAGAGATTCGACTTTAGTTATAGTATATTGATTGATTACCAGAAATAAAACATAAAGTATATAAGATGATATTTTTTAAAAAATATATACGTAATCTTTTAGTAGAGTAATAGATTTATCTATATATTCCTAAAATAGCCAATATAGATAATATAAGGAATATTATTATAATATAAGGATTGTAAATACTAAAAATAATTAAGGGCAAAAAGGTAAATGAAGGAATAAATATGCGTATGTGGCATAGTTAAGACGACGACACATAGGATAGAGAGATTCTATTTTAGTTATAGTACTAGTTGATGACCCGGGTCTTGCCCGGAACTTTTCTAAATAAAAAATGTAACATGTTAATTTAAATATAATATAGGTATTATAATTTATGTAATAATAAATAATAGTATAAATCATTAAACTAAATATTAAATATGTATTATTTTAATTGTAATAATATATTTTATTATTAAAATGTATACCAATATTATCTTATTCTTAAAAATACTATTTGTAATATTTATGTAATAATTATAAAAAATCGATACTCTTAACTGGTAGGGTTTACTCGAACACACACAAAAACCGCAATGAATTGACCTAATCAAACCATAAATTTCAACGACATGAACCTGTACTCAACTCGAATCTGAAATGTCTGAATCTAAACTCAATTGAACTGACTCGATTAATCGGTTTAACTGTAAGAGATCAATAACTTTTATTTATTTATGTATGGATCCGTAATATAAAAAAAAATAACATATGCATAGAAATTTAATATATTGTAAGGCACAACATATCTATACTGAATTAATTAAAAATTTGTCATACTTATTAATAAAAAATTAATATAAGAAATCAACATGTTTATGGATAAAAAATTCAAAAAGTTATCATACTTCTTAACAGAAAATTAATATAAGATAATGTAAAATTTATTATAAAATCTATAATAAACTATTTAATATTGAACTATTTAATATTATTATTTTAATAAAGAGGTGATGTGGCGCAACGTGGTGGCAAAAACTGCTCCGACTTTAGTTATTAGTAATAGATATTGAACCTTGTATGGAGGTATTATTGATAATGTTTTTTACATGAAATCCAATTGATAAAAGAAAAGTACATCATAATTTTATTAATAATTCAATATTGACATATATAGGATCTTGATGTACAAATCTCGATCTATTATTAACTAGATATCCAGTAAGAGAAATTCGATAGGATCAGATACGTGAGACCGACTATATAAACTATCCATTTTTTTTAAAAAAAATCATTGTTATTAATTTGAATTTAGCACAATTTTAACTTAAAATTTTTATAATTAGTGCTACCATCTAATTATATATAAAATATTCACATGTGATTGAAAACAATTTGTTATAAGATAATATTATTCTTTTTTTATCAAAATTCGAAATTTAAAAAAATCTTTTGTATACATAGGGATGCACAAAAAATCCGTGGGGATGGGGATCTGAAGGGACTCACCACATCCCGACTTGGTAGGGAACTGAGTATGGATGATGTCAATTTCATATCTCTGATTTGAACGGGGAGGGGACATGGGAGGTACTATCTGCCCCGAATCTCCGCTATATATACCCGATATATTTTTTGTTTTTAATTCATAAAACTTACAAAATATTAAATTTTTAAAATAATTTTAGTTTTTAATTTTATACCTTATATTGTTATATATCTACAAATTATAGAATGATATTTTAATTTTATGTTGTTTAAATTTGATATTTGTAACATTTTAAAGTTTAAAAATATTAAATTACAAGTTTAAAATAATTTTTATTATAAAGAGGATCCGTTAACAACCACATAACCGACGAGGATTCCCCGTCCCGTTCCCCACTGGGGATTAGATGAGGACGGGTCGAAAATGGGGGCCATAATAGTAGTTCGAGGATGGGGATGGGAGAATGCATTCCCTACTCTGTCCTGCCCCATGTACATCCCTACTAAGACAATGTAAACTTTTATCATTTTTGTAACGAAAAGATTATAAAATCAAGACCTCTTGAGCCTTATGGCAAGAACACTTAAAAACAATATCAGAACAACTTTAGCTTATTAGAATAGAGAGGCATAGAGAAAGAACTTTGAAAGATGTATTTCTCGCTCTTTGTTGGTGCAAGTTTTACAATGGAGGGTGACTTTATTTACAGGCCAAGAGTGGGGTGAAATCATAGGTGAACCTCCATGATTCATTCATGAAAGTAAGGTAGTGAAGTAGGTGAATAAGTCACCTTGTATAATTTACCTCCAATCATGTATTATATAATAATACTTCATGTTTAATGATATATGTGATACAAGAAAGAAATAATATGTGAGGTTAACTTGTACATATAAACATACATTCATAACACCCCCCTTGAACATTCACCTTCTTTGATGTTGTAGGATATGTGTGTACGTTGCCTCGTTAAAAATCATATCATGAAAAATCCAATGCGATAAAAACCTGATCATGAAGGAAAAAAGAGTGCAGCGTTTGAACACATTATAAGCTTTGATGTTGTCTTATTAAAAAACTTTTCAAGTAAAACTCAATGGGATAAAAACTTGATCGAAGGAAAAAAGAATGTAGTGCATATGATGTCCCCCTTAGCTTTAACGTATGTCCTCGAAATCTGCACATTCCAATTCTAGATACCGGTTCTCCAAACTTCTTGAGAATTAAATATTTTGTGAACAAGTCAACCAAAATGTCATTCAACTGAATTTGTTGGATGTCAATTTCACCAACTTCTCCCAATTCACAAGTAGAGAAGAATGTGCTTTTTGTGCGATCTCCTTTGATATAGACTTTCTTCATCTGAGCAATGCGTGTTGAGTTGTCCTCATATAATATTGTTGGGTTATTAGAGATGGGCATCCACGATTGATTTGATGATGTGGCAGTCACAATTTGCTTTGTTGATCACAAAGAAATGAAGGTGCCTCAATATGTGAACACAAAACCATTTTGTGATTTGGCTTTGTGCGGGTCAGACAAGTACCTCGCATTTGCATATCCAGTTAAGGCCGCATCCCTTTGGTTATGATAATATAACCTAAGATCATGCATGCCTCAAAGATAGCGAAATATATGTTTGATTTCGTTCTAGTGCTCCCTGTGAGTGTGGTGTTGTACCTAGACAACAAATTTACTCCAAAACAAATATTTAGCCTTGCATCATTAGTTAAGTACATTAGAGCACCAATTGAACTTAAATATGGTACCTTGGGACCAAGAACCTCTTCATCTTCTTTTCAATGGCGAAATGGATCCTTTTTACATTGAGAGGTTGAACTTCCATGAGAAAGCTCAAAGGGCATGTTTTATCCAAGTAAAATATTTTAAGAATTTTCTTAATGTAATTAGAGTTATAGATAAAGCTAGATTTCATCCTTTAGGTGCTCAATTTGTATGCCAAAGCAGAGCCTTGTTTGTCCGAGAACTTTCATCTTAAATTCTTTCATCAAATACTTCACAGTATCTTGAAGTTCATTTGAAGCTCCGATGATGTTTAAATCGACAACATAAAATTTAATAATAGTGCATCCTTTTCAAATCGTTTGATGAAAACTCCACTCTTGTATCCCTCTTTTAAAAGGTATTCAATAAGGCAGTTGTACCACATTCATGCAGATTGGTTTAATCCATACAAAAACCTTCTTACTTTTATGGAAAACATTTCTCAAGGTCCACAACTATTGGCCTCAGGCATCTTGAGTCCTTTTGGGACTCTCATGTAGATGTTTGCATCAAGTGATCCATACAATATGCGAAAATGACATCCATGAGGTGCATTTGCAATTTTTCAAAGACAGTCAGACCAATTAGGAACCTCAATGTAGTTGCATCAACTACCGAAGAGTATGTTTCTTCATAATCAATTCCAGGGATATGAGAAAAACCTTGTGCCACAAGCCTTTCTTTATATCTTACAAATTTCGTTTTTATTGTTTTGTTTGTATATGAAGACTCATTTATAGTCAGCTGGTTTCACACCATTTGGTGTACGAACTACCGGGCCAAAGATCTCTGACTTTTCAAGCAATTTTAGTTTTGCCTAAATAGCCTATTTCTAATTTTGGCCAATCTTTTTTTCATCGACAATCGTCGATTGCTTTTGGCTCAAAATCATCATCTTTAATTACAATATTACTAGCCAATGAGTAGACAAATACATCATCGAAAATCATATCCTTTCGATTTCATTGTGTGGACGTGGACACATAATTTATGGAAATCTCAAAATTGTCAATATTAATATTTTGTCTAGAATATCATCGTATGTTAAGGTATTCTCATTTTCAATATCTTTGCCTTTATCATCATTCTCATGATCCATTGTGGTTCCTCCTAAAATACCATTTTGGCTCTTTGCCTTTCTTGGTTTCAAATCTTTTGAACCTACCGGTCTATCATGTTTTTGGCATGTTGTAGACTCACTTATGATGGATCCATCCGCGTTTTAGACTCACTTGAGATGAATGTATCTTGAAATATAGTGGGTATTTCAATTCTTGCAATGCCATTTGTTGTAGGTTTATGTGATTTAGTTACCTTCTTTGTATTTGTAAGAGCATGTAGTAACTGGTTTGCAATATATTGTAAATGATTGATTTGTTGCACTTGTTCACACTTTTTTGTCCTTGGATCAAAATGGGATAATGCAGTTGCATTCCATGTGATTTCTTTCACACATGAGTCCCTATTTTTCTTTTCTCCCCCTAAGACTAGGGATGCTCAACAGGTCGGATCGCGGGTCGACCCGTGAGTTGCAAAAAAAAAAAATTGACCCGCAGATCTAACGGGTCGGGTTGTGCGTCGACCCGTTTGACTTAGTCAATTGGGTCAAAAAATTTATTTTTTACCCAAAAACATGTTTTTTAAAAACTCGTCGGGTTTGAGGGTCGCCTGCAAACCCAAAAGGGTTTTTATAAAAATATTTTATACATTAATAAGGAGAAATTGCTAGAAATATCCCAATCTTTTATTCACTTGCACACTTTACCTCGACCTTTTCGAATTTCACAAAATATCATATACTTTGGGGATAGTTGTGCACTCTACCCTCGAAGTGTCCATATTTTGGGTATATTTGTGGATTGACTCCTCACCTTTTTATTTTGTGACAAAAATACCCAACTCGTGTACAAATTATTTTTAAAAATTATAAATATTGTCTGTGTAAGGATTAAAATATTCAAAAATAATTATTTTAGATCTCTTTTTGTTCTATATCAATTTTAGTGGAAATTAAGTTAAAATAATCAATTTCCTTTATATAAAAATATATTTTTGTTAAGGTTAATAACATTTTGGGTAAGGTCCAAAGTAATAACATAGCCTTATATATTTACTTTTCTCATTTACATGAAAATAATGTCATTACTTTTATTTGGCCAATATAAATTCTCCACTTTATAATTAATAACATAAATCTATAGTCATAACTTTGACTTTAAAAGTAGTTCATCTTAATACTTTTTGTCCATTATCATTTTTGAAATAATGTTAGAAAAAAATTAATAAGAATTTTCATAAACTTATTTTATAAAAGTTTGAAAATTTTGAGTTATTACATAATCATCGAGTCCAACTTTTGTTTGTCAAAAATAAAAAATTTAGTTATGAATATTTTTAATTCCTTTTTGGTTTTTTTTTAAAAAAATAATTGATTTTTTAGTTTTCCATTTACTAAAAAGGAAATTTGGATTTTATGTTTAATTTAATATTTTTTATTTAATTAGTTTGTGTCACTGTGTTTAAATAAACAAGCTAGAACATAAATTGTATACTATCTTATTGGTTAAGTTGGACATGGTAGAACACAAGTTTTTAAACTTTTATTAAAAAAGGTTATGAATTTTTTTTTCTTGTGTATAAATTTATTTCGAAAATAATAAAGGAAAAAGTATTAAAATGAGCTACTTTGTAAAAGTTATGGATTAATTATTTATGTTGTTAATTATAAAGGTAAGAAACTATAACATAAGTTTTATATAAAGGTTATGAAATCTTTTTTAATTGTGTCCCATTTTTTAAAAATGTAATAATCAAAAGAGTATTAAAATGAACTACTTTGTAAAGTAAAAGTTATGGTTTAATGATTTATGTGGTTATTTTAAAGGTGAGATTTATATTAGCAAATAATGAAAGTAATTATATTATTTTTTATAAATGAGAAAATTAAACTTATAAGGCTATGTTATAAATGAAAAAAAAATGTGTACACGGATTGGACATTTTTGTTACAAAACGAAAAAGTGAGGGGATAATTCATAATTTTATTCAAAGTGTGGACACTTTGAGGGTAGAGTGCGCAACTATCCCCAAATTATATGATATTTTGTGAAATTTGGAAAGGTCGGGGTAAAGTGCGCAATAGAATGAAAGGTTGGGATATTTGAAGCAATTTATAAAAAAAATTATTTTTTAAAAATATTGCGAGTCGACCCATGACCCACGCGGGTTTAACCAGACCCGACCCGCAACCCCCAAAATAAAAAAAAATTCGACTTGCGACTCGACTCGCACGGGTCGACCTGCAACCCGCAAATTGTGGGTCGGTTCAGTGGGGTCGCATGCGACCCGACCAGTTAAACATCCCTACCTAAGACTGGAAATGTATTTTCATCAAAATGGCAGTCAACAAATCTTGTTGTAAATAAATCTTTAGTTGTTGGCTTGAGGTATCTAATTATCGAGGGAGACTTAAAACCAACATAAATTCATCAAAATGGCAGTTAACAAATCTTCTTTAGGGACCCATCTTTGTGCGTTCAGGTGGAGCAATATGGACAAAAACTAAACATCCAAAATATTTTTAGATGTGAAATGATCGGCTCCTTACCATAAACTAGTTGTATCGGGTAATATTTATGGTTTGCACTTGGACTTAATCGAAGTGAGGATGTTACATGTAATATTGCATGTCCCTATGAAGATGGTGGTAATTTTGATCTCATTAATAATGTTCTTCCAATTAATTGCAATCATTTCATTAATGTTTGAACGAGACCATTTTGTGTGTGAGCATGAGCCAATAGATGCTCTATATCAAGCCCAATTGACATACAATAGTCATTGAAAGTTTGAGATGCAAATTCTCCTACATGTAATATTGCATGTCCGTTTGAAGATGGTGATAAGTTTGATCTCATTAATAATGTTCTACCAATTAATTACAATCACTTTATTAATGTTTTAACGAGACCATTTTGTGTGTGAGCATGAGCCAATAGATGCTCTATATCAAGCTCAATTGACATACAATAGTCATTAAAAATTTGAGATGTAAATTCTCGTGCATCATCAAGTCGGATTTGCTTTATTGCATAAACTGAAAATTGGGCTCTCAATTGGGTTATTTGGGCAAGTAGTTTAACAAATGCAATATTTCTAATTGACAATAGAATTACATGTGACCAGTGTGTAGGTACGTCAATTAGCAATATAAAGTATCAAAATGGTCCACATGGTGGAGTAATTGGCCAACATATATCTCCTTAGATTTGTTAAAAGTTTGTACTTTGATTTTGCATAAACTGAAGGGATGATGTTACAAAATTAAGTTTTAATTAAAAGTTTATGCTTTGATTTTTTTTGTTTCAATAATTTATTTATTAGAGATTCTCATTATGTTATTCACACCTCTTTTTATGTAATCATCTAATACTTATTTATCAAGGTTGAATAGATTGTTATAATATTCTAATATTTTAATGGTGAAAATATTTCGTGTCAATTATTTGTCACGCAATTTTGCATTTTTTGGAAATTGTTATTGTATTCTTCGCAAGGATTTTTCTCCTTGTCTTCTCTATTAATCTCTTTATTCTTCTACATTTGACTTAAATTATGCATTTAAATATTTTATTATTTAAATCTTATAATTAATATTTTATATAATCTTTTTTATCAAGGGTATCCCTTTTCGATCTCTTTCAACTCTAAGAAGAATCTTGAAAAAAATATCATAAAAAAATAATTTATAAAACTAGATGATGAGAATTTGTATTTTGTATTCATTTAGAAATGAAATTTTATACCCAATTATGAAAAAATGATTATAAAAATATATATTACAACAAATAAAAAGAAAAATATAAGTACTTTTATATAATTTTTTTGGACATGCTCCAAAATATTGGAGATCCCTTGATTGATATTCACACCTTCAGAAGGAGATAACACTTGTATCCATGTATTTGACCAAAAAAAAAAACACTTGTATCCATGCATTAATTGTGTGTATGCGTCTCTTCTTTACTATCTACCAACTTGACTTCTTGTAAACTCTTCCAAAACTCTCCTACAATCTACCATTTTTTCAATTGTTGCATGTGAACATGTATGGGGATAGAAGACATTGGTATTATTCATATGCATATTTGGAGATATGAAGAAGATGATGTGACTTTTTATATTAGAAAAGTTGGAGGTTTAGATATATGAAAGTTGTTTAGAAATATGAAAAATTTGAGTAATTAATAGATATCCAATTAATTAGAAAATTTAATGGCTCCAAGAGGGTTATTGTTACACAAAATGACAGATTAAAAAGTCTTATTTTTGGAAAATTTCTTGCATTATTGTATAATAAGCTATATTAATTGATTGGATCTTGGTCTTCTTGGTTTAATGTAGAATTACACTCTCTATGTAATTAGTAGAATTAGTCATAAATAGCCAAAAAATTCTTCTTTATAGTATATATATATATAGATAGATAGAGAGATAGACAAATATAGATTTTATATATAAGGTAGATCTAAAAACTTAAGTTAATGTGCGTAGGGCTTCATACTTTCATATATACTAGTGGTATTTAACCCTTTATTTTCGATGTGAGAATATTCAATTTCAACACGCTCCCTTAATTGACAACTAATCTAGCCTAACTAGCACTTAAACAATTTCTTCTAAGTAGCTATACACACAAACCAAGAAATGTGATACGTGATTGCCTCGGAATCCTCCTTAGAAATCTCGTAGTAATCCCACAAAGTCCCGATCTTGCCTAGTAATCTCGATTTACTCCTGAAATTGCTAACAAAGTCAATTGCTTGGAACACAAGTAACAAAGAACTCGAATTGATGAAGTAACAAAACTGAATTGATCGGTTGAAGGAATCAACTTGATAGTTCAATTGGATTGGCTCTAACGCTAAATCCAATTGATTAACTAGTTTGATCTTTAATAATCACAACTAGAACAATCTAATTGACTAAATCAATAAACCAATTTAACCAACACAAATCAGAATTCACGAGAGAGAAGAGAAGAGAATTCTCGAAATTATGATGATGATCGAACTCCAATTGCAAGCAAACACAAGTTGTTGTTTTTGAGCCCAATAGATAGATTAAACCAATTTGGGTTTAATCTCTCTCAAGCTGATTTTATTAATGAAAGACAAGAGTTTAAATAGTAGAATACAAAGCTATTCCTTGGGGAGCAAGCAAGAGCATGGCCGACCCTAATAGGGATAGAATGGTCTTTATCTTGCTTCCCAAGATATAATAAAATATCTAAAATAATATCTATCTAAATTCCCTTAAATAAAATAAATCATGGCTGATTTATTTATTTAAGGAAATATCCTAACAAACTAAAAATATCTCTAACAAACTAAAAATATCTCTAACAACCAAGAGAGAGAAGATCAACCAACTAACATAAGCCTATTGACTGATTTCTCTACATTATTAAAAATAGAAAACACGCCTATAATAAAAAATATAATAGAGATATTTTCTTAATTTAGAATGGTCAAGTCAAAGGGTTGACTTTGACCCATATACCAATTTATCTCACCCGGTCACCTACTAAATTCAGCCCTAAAGTGAGACAAACTAATACATGTTTCTAAATAAAGAAATGGTGATTTTCGGCCCTCTTGAGTCGGTCCATGGAATCTGGACTCAATTGATGTCGAATGCACGAGACCCACTTTGTCTTGCTAGGCTCTTCAAGAACAGCTGCCAATCGAACCAAGATTGTTGTTGTGCCTTGAGCAATCTTCTTAGCTCGACTTCTTGTAATTGGTCCGTCAGAAGGCACTCAAATCAACTCATCGACGTCGGTTGGAGACATGGCAGGCTTCACTGCATCATTCTCCTCCACTTGAGCTCGAATCGTCTCTGATTCGACGTTGGAATCAAAATCTGGCACATAAAGAGATAGATCAGCCACATTAAAAGTCGGATGGATACCATACTCACCAGGCATGTCAACATGATATGCATTAGGGCCGATTCTCTTGATGATACGAAATGGTCCATCTCCTCTCTGATCTAGCTTATTCTTCCTTTGATTTGGGAACCTCTCCTTCTTTAGATGCACCCAAACAAGATCTCCTTCTTCAAAGATAACCTGTTTTCGACCCTTATCAGCATGGGCCTTGTACTTCATGGATTTCCTCTCCAAGTGCATCTTTGTCCTCTCATGTAGCTTCTTCACAAACTCAGCCCGCTTGTCAGCTTCAAAACTCTTTTTTCCCTTGTATGGCTGAGGCGTCAAGTCCACCGGAGTCCTCGGATTCAGCCCATAAACGACCTCAAAAGGGGTCATTTTTGTAGCTGAATGGATTGACCTGTTATAAGCAAACTCCACAAAAGGCAAAACATCTTCCCAACGTTTGAGGTTAGCTTTAAGCATAGTTCTAAGTAAAACCCCTAACGTTCTATTAGTAACTTCAGTTTGCCCATCAGTTTGTGGATGACATGAGGTAGAAAACAGCAATTTAGTTCCCAACTTAGACCATAGACTTTTCCAAAAATAACTCAAAAACTTAGCATCACGATCTGAAACAATAGAACAAGGAATGCCATGCAATCTAACAACTTCCCTAAAGAACAAATCAGCAACATGCACAACATCATCAGTCGTGTGACATGGAATAAAATGAGCCATCTTGGAAAATCGGTCTACCACTACAAAGATAGAATCTCTACCCTTCCTAGTTCTAGACAATCCAACAATGAAGTCCATAGAAATGTCCTCCCAAGGTGAACTAGGAATAGGTAAGGGCTGGTACAAGCCATGGGGGTGAAGTCTAGACTTAGCTTTAGCACATACAACACAACTCTTGACAAATCTAAGCACATAATTACTCATCTTAGGCCAATAGTCGTGTTCTTTTAAACCTTCTAAAGTCTTTTCTAAACCCCTATGTCCTCTTGATTCATGAACCTCTTTAGTTAGAAGTCTACGTATACTAGATGAAGGAATGCACAATTTACCAGCTTTAAACAAGTATCCATCATCAACAAAGTAGGAATCTATTTCTCCCCTAGACATGCGATTCTTATAAATTTCAGCAAAGTGAGGATCACTAGCATACAATTCCCTAATCATTGCAAATCCAAGGATCTTAACATCACATTGGTTCAAGAGAACATACCTGCGAGAAAGGGCGTCAGCTACCACATTCTCTTTGCCTTTATTATGCTTTACAACATAAGGAAAGGTCTCCATAAATTCAACCCATCTTCCATGTCGCCTGCTGAGTCTGGATTGGCCTTTCAAATACTTCAAGGCCTCATGATCAGAATGGATTACAAACTCCTTAGACCACAAATAATGAGACCAAGTTTTCAAAACCCTAATTAAAGCATACAACTCTTTATCATAAGTAGGATAATTCAACTCAGCCCCACTAAGCTTTTCACTAAAATAAGCTATGGGTTTCTTGTCTTGCAAGAGCACGCCTCCTATGCCATGGCCAGATGCGTCCACCTCTATCTCAAATGCTTTGGAGAAGTCAAGGAGTTGGAGCACCGGGGCTTTGCATAACCTGTCCTTCAAAGTGTTGAAGGCGTTCTCTTGTTTCTCTCTCCATTTGAATGATGCATCCTTCTTTGTAAGCTCATGGAGAGGGGCTGCAATTGTGCTAAAATCACGCACAAATCTCCTGTAGAAGCCAGCCAAGCCGAGAAAAGAGCGCACCATGGTTGGTGTAGTCGGCTGAGGCCACTCCTTGATTGCCTTGATCTTGTCTTCATCTACCTTCAATCCACCTTTAGACACAACAAAACCAAGAAAAATGGTAGACTCCGAGCAAAAAGAACATTTTTTCAAATTAACATAAAGTTTTTCTAACCTTAAAGTGTCCAAAACAGCCCTAAGATGGTCTACATGTTCATGCAAGGTTTTGCTATAGACTAAGATATCATCAAAGTAACCTACAACAAATTTACCTATGTATCTTGTTAGAACATGGTTCATAAGCCTCATGAAAGTACTAGGTGCATTAGTTAATCCAAAAGGCATTACTAACCATTCATATAAACCATACTTAGTTTTAAAGGCAGTTTTCCATTCATCCCCTTCCCTCATCCTTATTTGATGGTACCCACTTCTTAAATCAATCTTAGAAAAGAAATTAGCACCATGCAATTCATCAAGCATATCATCTAATCTAGGAATGGGATGACGGTACTTAACTGTTATTTGGTTGATCACCCTGCAATCAACACACATTCTCCAAGTGCCATCCTTCTTTGGCACCAAAATCACCGGAACCGCGCATGGGCTGAGGGATTCACGCACATAGCCTTTGTCCATGAGATCTTGCACTTGTCTTTGAAGCTCAGCGGTCTCTTCTGGACTTGCTCTATAGGCTGCACGGTTTGGTAAAGAAGCGTTGGGCACCAAATCAATTTGATGCTCAAGGCCTCTAATTGGTGCAAGGCCTTGTGGCAACTCTTCAGGCATCACATCTTCAAATTCCTGTAATAGATCCTGAATACACTTTGGAAGATGTGAAATATCTTGACTAATAATAAGTATGTCTTTCCTCATAAGAAGTAAGCAAAAAGAGTTAGGGAAAGAAACACTAGACTGAGTAACTAGAGAACGCTTTTCTACACTGCCTTTTAAACCGATTTTTGGCTCTTTCTGTAGGCGTTCGTTTTCCAGATCTGTATCTCTCTGAGTCTCTGAATTGCTCCCAAAATTTGAGCCAAAACGCTCGAGTGGTTTGGGAGATAGCCCCGTTTTCGTCTCAGCTGCACTGCTGGAAGTGTTGCTCGACACTTTAGATGAATTTGGGCACTTCTCTCGGCGTTTTTCATCCCAAACAGTAGATCCACCTGTGCTTGATGTTGTCCTAAAATTTGAGCCAGAACGCTCGGGTGGAGACTGGGAAACGCCGTTTGTCTTTGTAGGTGCGTCAGGCGCCGAGCGTCGTGTCGCTGCTTTGGCCGCCAATTCAGCCTCCACTTTCAGGCGTGCCCTAGCTTGGTCTCTGCGTACCTGGTCCTGTAAAACTTGTTGGGGCGACAATGGTAGAAGAGAAACTCTCGTCCCGTCATAGTTAAACGAATAGGTATTAAGCATGCCATCATATATTACTCTCCTATCGAATAACCATGGTCTACCTAACAAGATATGAGTGCATTCCATGTTTACCACATCACACATAATATCATCAACATAATTGCCTATGGAAACACGGACTAAACACTGATGAGTAACAAGATTAGGACCATCTGAATCATTAATGCCATTAAGACCATAACTAGTAGCTCTAGGTTGGGTTTTCAATTGCAAGTGATCAACTACCTTAGCATTTGAATCATCAATTGCAAGTGACCATAACTAGCATCTGAATCATTAATGCCAGTAAGAGTACGCATTGTTACCAAAGTTAGAGGTTGTTCGGTGCAATCTGGTTCAATGGCCTCCACACCCTCTTCTTCTTGTCCATTGCTCTCCTCCTCCACTTGATTTGGAGGTATATCTTCATCACTCACATATCCTCCATTGGTGGTGAGTAGCACTTGTTTCTGATTTGGACAATCCTTGGCATAATGACCTCTTCCTTGACATTTATAGCACACTAGATCTCGTGCTCTTGGCTGATTTGGAGGTCCATTGTTGGGACGTCTTTGGCCTTGAAAACCTGTGGGTTTAGGTGAGCTAGAAGCTCCCTTTTGCTGCAAAGAAGGGTTAGAAGAATAAGAATTGGAATTAGCACTAGAATTAGGAACATACCTTTTTGGAGCATTCCAAGCTTCCTTCTTCTTCCTTTGTTGCTGGTCATAAAGTAGTTGGGCTGAATGTACTAAGGCATTGAGATCCTTGATTTGTTGAATCTCCAATGTGTCTTTGATGCTTTGATTCAGTCAGCCATAAATTGGGTCCTTAGAGACCATTGGGAATGATGAATTCCCGCTTTGAAGCTCAAATCCTCTAGCTCATTGAAGTACTTAGTTGGAGACTTGGTGCCTTGTTTGCATGTAACCACTTTCAACCTCATGTGCTCAGTATGCTCTTCAGGCACATATTTCTTTCTCATTACAAACTTCAGCTGGCCCCAAGTTTCAATTGGTGGTAAGGCCTTTCTAATCCTATCCTCCTTCATTCTGAACCACCAATTTCTAGCGGTCCCAACAAAGTGGATAACAACAACATCAACTTTCTCCCATTCTTCATAGCCCATGTGATCTAGAATGAAGTTTGTAGCTTGTTCCCACTCTAGATATTTCTCTGGATTGAGCTCTCCACTGAATGGCTCTACCTTGATCTTAATATCACGCTTACCAATCTGATTGACGGTTTGGTTAGCGGTGTTGTTGTTGTTCGGCCTCTGTACTCCATAAGCTGGTGGGATATCTTCTACAATCTCAACTTGGTTATAGAAATCATCAAGGGGAGGATGCCATGGGCGCCTTTCATCCCCAGGATAGCCATAAGTCACATCATCAAATGGATTGTTGTATTGTTGTTGTTGTTGATGAGTGGCTTGATGATATCGATTTGGCTGATTATAGAATTGTTGATGAGTAACCGGTGTAGTTCTCGCCCCAAAACCTCTTCCTCTACCTCGGCCTGCTGTGGGAGAATAATGAGCCGGGAGATCATGATCTTTGTAGCTAGCAAGCACATCATGCTCTTCATCAACTACTTGTTGCTTGCCTTTGTCGCTAGTTGAGGCTTGATTTGGGTCACTTGTAAGCTCTATTGGAGGGGCACTTTTATGACTTTCTTGAGATGATTCAATCAATGTGGCAAGTTGCTCCTCAAGACGCTGCATTTGTGGAGCCAATGCAGCCGTGGCCAACTCTACAGCTCGAGCTTGGCCATCTCGTACACTATCACTAATGGACAACCTAATGAAATCGATTGCCTCCTTAGTAAGATTCAATTCAGCCGGGTTAGGCTCAGATGTGATCACCATTGTTCCTGAAACAAGCAAGAAAGTAGAGAGAGTAGTGTGTTCTAAAGCAAATCACAACAAGCAATACCACACCTTAATCAAGCCAAAACTTGCCTCAAAGCAATCCAATCAACTTAATTCAGTTTTTGGGTTGAATTGAGGGAGTATTTGGGTAGATATGGTGTAGATATGGTGTAGATATGGTATACTAATGATAAATAAAGGAAATATGCAGCTTAAGCAAATGGCAAGTATGCAATAAGACAAGCAATGCAAATAATCCCTCTATGAGCTTCAAAACACATGCAATCTCTCAATTGACTCTATGCAAGTTAATAAAGCCAAATTTAAGCATGCAAGGACAGAAATATGGTAGGCTAAAGTGACTTTTATTTCGTCACTCTTTTTCTTCAAAGTGATTTCTACTTAACTATCTTTAAGCAAGCAATCACTAGGGTTGAAAGTGGCTTAAAACTAGATGGGGTAGATCACTTTTCTTTTCTGATTTTTTTTTTGACTTTATGCACAAACTACTCTTGTGCTAGAATGAAATAACAACAAAGCAATGCAATAAGGAATGCAATAGGGCAGAAACGAAACAACTAGACTGATTTTTTTTAACTAAGTGACTTTAAACTACCAATGAAACCAACTAGAAGCCAAATTAAACAAAAGAAGATAGGCAGAATACATCAACAGACCCCTGTACTTACACTTTTTTTCCTATTGGACCCCTGTACTAAAAAATGTTCAAACAAACCCCTGTACTGCCCCCAATTTTGCCTATTGAACACTTTCAATCTTATTCTCCTTCCAGTGTACATCACCCACCTTATGTGTCATGTTATTTTGCCAAATAAGCCAAAATGGTCAAATACATACATGTTATTTTGGCAAAATACGTACATGTTACATAAGGCGCGTGAAGACTTGAAAGTGTTCAATAGGCAAAATAACATGTACGTATTTGACTATTTTGGCTTATTTGGCAAAATAACATGACACATAAGGCGTGTGATGTACACTGGAAGGAGAATAAGATTGAAAGTGTTCAATAGGAAAAATTGGGGGCAGTACAGGGGTCTGTTTGAACATTTTTTAGTACAGGGGTCCAATAGGAATAAAAGTGTAAGTACAGGGGTCTTTTGATGTATTCTGCCAAAGAAGATAAGGGTAGGTCGAATTGATAGGATGCAATAGCAAAAATTAGCAAATATCAACAAGCAATATGAATCTCTATTGATCGTGCAATATGCAATAAAAACTCATAAAAATTGTAGGAAGACAATTGCTAATCTATATTGCAACACAACTCAACCAATTCAGCCAATAAACATGCACAAATCCCATAAAAATCTCCTAATTGGGTAATTGCTTGGAGGGCAAGTAACAACTAAGAGGAAAACTAGGGTTTGGAATGCTCACGGCTGAGGCTAGGGTTAGGGTTTGTGGTTCGATTCTAGGGTTTGGGAATTTGGTAGGGTTCGATCCTAGGGTTAGGGTTTCGGATTTAGGGTTAGGGGTTCTCGAAAGCTAGGGTTAGGGTTTCGAGAATGGGGAGGGGCGATTTAGGGTTTTGGCTGGTCCGAATTGGACGGGGCTGGTGGGGTTAGGTTCGGACGGTGGTGGGGAGTGGTGCGGCTCCAAAAAGTGACACCAATTCGTGGTGTAGAGTGGTGGTGCGAGGTGGTGGTTGGCGGAATTAGGTGGTGGTTGTGGGAAAAATTCAACCTTTGATCTTCAAAATTCTAGCTTTGGGTAAAGGTTCGAGATTTGGGATCAAAAACTGAATTAAATTAACTAGAAAGCAAATTAAGGAAAGAAAATTTTACTTGGCGAGACGCTGGATTATGATACCACTTGATACGTGATTGCCTCGGAATCCTCCTTAGAAATCTCGTAGTAATCCCACAAAGTCCCGATCTTGCCTAGTAATCTCGATTCACTCCTGAAATTGCTGACAAAGTCAATTGCTTGGAACACAAGTAACAAAGAACTCGAATTGATGAAGTAACAAAACTGAATTGATCGGTTGAAGGAATCAACTTGATAGTTCAATTGGATTGGCTCTAACGCTAAATCCAATTGATTAACTAGTTTGATCTTTAACAATCACAACTATAACAATCTAATTGACTAAATCAACAAACCAATTTAACCAACACAAATCAGAATTCACGAGAGAGAAGAGAAGAGAATTCTCGAAATTATGATGATGATCGAACTCCAATTGCAAGCAAACACAAGTTGTTGTTTTTTAGCCCAAGAGATAGATTAAACCAATTTGGGTTTAATCTCTCTCAAGCTGATTTTATTAATGAAAGACAAGAGTTTAAATAGTAGAATACAAAGCTATTCCTTGGGGAGCAAGCAAGAGCATGGCCGACCCTAATAGGGATAGAATGGTATTTATCTTGCTTCCCAAGATATAATAAAATATCTAAAATAATATCTATCTAAATCCCCTTAAATAAAATAAATTATGGCTGATTTATTTATTTAAGGAAATATCCTAACAAACTCAAAATATCTCTAACAAACTAAAAATATCTCTAACAACCAAGAGAGAGAAGATTAACAACTAACATAAGCCTATTGGCTAATTTCTCTACATTATTAAAAATAGAAAACACGCCTATAATAATAAATATAATAGAGATATTTTCTTAATTTAGAATGGTCAAGTCAAAGGGTTGACTTTGACCCATATACCAATTTATCTCACCCGGTCACCTACTAAATTCAGCCCTAAAGTGAGACAAACTAATACATGTTTCTAAATAAAGAAATGGTGATTTTCGGCCCTCTTGAGTCAATCCATGGAATCCGGACTCAATTGATGTCGAATGCACAAGACCCACTTTGTCTTGCTAGGCTCTTCAAGAACAGCTGCTAATTGAACCAAGATTGCTGTTGTGCCTTGAGCAATCTTCTTAGCTCGACTTCTTGTAATTGGTCTGTCAGAAGGCACTCGAATCAACTCATCGACGTCGGTTGGAGACATGGCAGGCTTCCCTGCATCAAAATGAACCCCTCCTGATACTATATTAGAATCCAATAGAAAAATGCTCTCTAAAAACGCTCTTTTGGCTTCCTTCCTCTGTACTCCGCCTTGTGGGCCGCCCGTTATGGCAGAAGCCACACCTATGGCGGTTACCGTCGCACAGAAACCTTCGCCTAGACAGGCCTCTGAAACTCCAACGTCGCCCTTGCCAGATCCGAAAACGGGACTGCCTCCTCCACCAAGGACTTGGAAGGACTTGGTGGCAACGATGCTGGTTATCAAAGCCCTAAACTTGCCCTGGAATTCTTAAATGGAAAAATCGATATCACTTTCCCTGGGGGAGAGACTAGTGACCAGTGAATCTCGATCGCCCCCTGAGGTTATTAATGTTCTTACCGATGTGTGGAGATCGTCGTTGATCGTCAAAGTGTTGGGAGGCTTTGTGCCCTACCACATTATGGAGAAAAAACTTCGGGAGCTTTGGAAATCGGCAGGGAAGATGATGCTTGCCGACCTTCCTAATGGCTACAATGTGGTTCATTTTGACACGAAGCGGGATTATATGATGGCTCTTACGGATGGTCCTTGGACTTTCTTTGACAATTACTTGATTATCAAAGCATGGTCTCCGAATTTTAACTCGGAAACGGACATAATTACGATGTCACCGACCTGGGTACGGATAGCTAAATTGCCGCTCGTCTACTATGAAGAAGAACTACTCATGCATATTGCACCCGGGATTGCACGACCGATCACGGTTGACACTCGTACACTTTTCTCTAACTAGTGTCGTTTCGCCAAAGTCTACGTTGAAGTCGATCTCATGAAGCCGTTGAAGGGAACCGTCACTATTAATGGCCAACGCTTTTTTTTTCTGGAATATGAAGGACTACGCCTGATTTGTTTTAAGTGTGGCCGGTATGGTCACCTTGCTTCTCAATGTCCATCTGTTGCCCAGAACACCAGTACGTCTAGCTCGGAGGTGGTCACCGGCTCTACTGGCGATTCGACCGAGAAGGGTCGGACGGTCACCGAGGTGGATACTGAACAAAACTCTTGTAATGCTCATTATGGTCCTTGGATGGAGGTCCAAAGAAGAAGAAACAAGGGCAAAGGGAAAAGCAACACGGAGGTGGTTGCACCGCCGACCGATGACTCCGGCAATAGGTTCCAAGATCTTGGGACGAACACTAAGAAATCTGCTACCCCAATTAATGATGTTAACGTTGGAACAAGAAAAGTGGAAAGTGATAAGACAATTGCAGTTTTCAAGCTAATTGAATCGGTTTTGATTGCCTCAGAGGCTGTTGGGATCCCCTCGAATGCGACGGTTTGCACGAGTGTTCCTAATGGTCGTTTCGAGGCGGGCCCATCTGGGGAGAGTCAAACTCCAAAGAAAAAGAATATAAGAAGACGCAATAAGAATCAGAAGGGAAGCAAACAAGAAATAAAGGCCCAGAATGAAACGGGCCCATCCAAATCTAAAAGGCCTAGACAGGTGGAGATGCCAATTACTTTCAACCCATGCAAAGCTGGGCCTGGGCATGTCTCTTCGCCTGTTGAGCAATCGGTCCAAACTCAAAATCCTAATGGTGGTTCGACTATTGTTTTTACTGGGCCAGAGTCGTCACAACTTCAGGAGGCCATAGAGACTATTTTTGATATCAGGAACCAGATTTTGATGAGCGACTAGACCACCCTTGCGCCTGTTTCAACTGATGTTTTGATGCACGATGATGGTGTGCAGATCGGCCAGGAGGCTTAATCTACTGCTTGTTATCGTTTCTTACTTGACGTTCCTCATGAATTGCATTCTTTGGAATTGTCACGGAGCAGGTAATGACGGGTTTCGTAGGGCTATGTGGTATATGATTAAGAAGCATAAAGATGTTCTTGTTATTTTTGAACCAAAGATCTCAGGCCCTAGGGCGGATCATGTCTGTGAGCGCCTCCCCTTTTTCTCGTAATATTCGGGTTGAGTGTTGAGTCGGTGTTAGGAACTCACGTTCATTGACACTGGAACAACGTCCTTAGTTTTTGATAATGACAAACACCATGGGAACTAACACCAATTGTCAAAAATTTCAGCATAATAGGTTGCGCGTCGCACAGATTAACAAGTTCCCACACCATGGAAACTAATGCAACGACGAAAAAGAAGGCGACCAACCTCAGAAGAAAGTAGAGTTCTCACACGATGGGAACTGGATAAGAGAAACATGAATCCCTCAGAAGTCAAGAAGAGTTCCCAAGAGAAGGGAACCGAGAAGATGAGAGTTCCCTTTGGATGGGAACTGGCGCATGCGTGAAAGCGACATCTCAGTGCATTTTTAGGGATCCTGTTTGTTCCGGACACAAAGGCGTCTCAAACCTTCAGAGCCTCAACAGAGAGAAGACGACCATTGAACGGTCCGGATTGATTCAAGAGTTGACAATTCAAATTCATATCAAAGTCACATGTCAACCTTAAGGAATCATACTTGGAGAGCAAGGCAAAAAGGGTATTTAGGATAAATACCTCAAGTGGATAAGGGTTTCTCATCACGCCTATTTAAACCCTTCAATAGTCACCTTGCTGCTCACTTTTCCCAAATCATAAACTCCAAATTCAGAGAAAGAAGAGCTAAAGAGCTTCTTTAGTGTGAGTCATCAAGTTGGTGAAAAGTCCCCGACGGTGAGCTAATCTCGATGACGATGTAAGAGGAAGAGCGAGTTCCTAGGTCTAGGGGAACTCAGGAAAAGAGACAGAAGAGTAGAGAGAGAGAGGTTTGAGTTTCGCTTTGTTTTTTATTGTGAGCGTTCACCGGGTTAGGGTTGAGAGAATACATTAGTGTTGCTTAGGGAAGGAGTCGTTGTAGGAACAGAGAAGTTTGTATTTGGCCTTGTATCCTGAAGGGAACTAAGCAATAAAGAAAAGGAAACTCATTCGAAAATCCTCCAAGGGGAGGTAGAGGTTTACTTACGCAATTAGTTGATCGATGTGGGGTTCCTCTATAAGGGAACTGTCTCTAGTGTTTTACTTACCTGCATAGTTGTTTATTCTGCTGTGTGTGGAAACTATTCGATACAGTTCCTATAACTGATTTAGACTAACCTACGATCCAACATTGAGGCTACGGGCCTTGCTGGGGGTGTTTGGCTCCTCTGGAATGAGAACTCTATGGAGTATGGACATTCACATTCACCAGTTGTACGACCGGTTCATTCATGCATCGGTAAATTTGAACGGTAAGGTTTTCGATCTAATTGTGTTTACGCTCCTCCTAATAAAACTGATAGGGTTGCGTTTTGGTCTGTTTTGCAGGACACAATCAGAGGAATTAGCAGCTTGGTGTTTGTGGGGGGTGACTTCAACTTTACCCTCCATAATTGGGAGAGCGCGGGTACCTCGCTACCGCTTTCGCCGAATTCTGATAGCTTTCAAGCCTGTGTTGAGGATTGTGATCTGATCGACATAGGTTTCACCGGATCCAATTTTACTTGGTCTATTGGCAATTCTCCTCAAAGTTTCAAAGCCCGTCGGCTTGACAGGATTTTTGTTAATACGTGTTCTCGTCTTGACTAGCCCGACGCCTCAGTTCAGCATCTTCCGGCCTTTAGCTCTAACCATTCACCTTGACTGTTGTTGTTGTTGAGTTCGCCTAGGGTTGTGAACTTCGATCATCGTCCGTTTTGCTTTGAGGCGGCTTGAGCAACCCATAACGCTTTTGATAACCTTTTGAAAGACAATTGGATGGGGCTGTCAACACTCCTACGACCTTGGATTCTTTTAAAGATGTGCTTCTTTAGTGGACTAAGGAAGAATTTGGCAATATTCACGCTCGGGAAAAAAAACATGGATCGGTTGGCCGGGGTACAAAAGGCCATTGGTAACGGGGTCAACCAAAACCTCCTCTGCCTTGAAGCTGATCTCCAGGCTGATTTGTCAAAAACGCTCGAGCAAGAGGAACTCCTATGGTTTCAAAAGTCTCGGGAGAATTGGCTTGTTGTTGGGGACCGAAACACCTCTTTCTTCCACATTTCCACTTTGGTTAGGAGTAGGCGTAATCGGATTGATACGCTTATTAATGATGCAGGGGAGCTAATTCAGGATAGCTTTGAAGTTGAACATCTTTTGGTGGATTATTTCAAAGATCTTTTCTTGGCACCGACCGCTCCCGATTTCTCGCTTGAGCTTGCACGACACTCTTTCCCACCAATCTCTGCTGGTTGCTAGGACAGCCTTGTCAAACCGTTCTCGCCGGGTGAGATCACTGCTGCTTTGAATCAAATGGGTGGCTTTAAAGCGCACTGGGAGGGCGGTTTTTAGCCTTTCTTCTTCCAAAAACACTGGGAGATGGTTGGGCGTTTCGTCATTGACTTTGTGTTGGAATTTTTTAGATGTGGTAAGCTGCCTGAGGGAGTCAACAATAATATTATTGTGCTTCTCGTCAAAATTGCTAAGCCAGAACGGGTTGCCCATTTCCGCCCTATTAGCCTATGCAATGTAATCTACAAGACCATCACCAAAGTCATGGTGAATAGACTAAGACCTATTCTTGCTACTATCATCGGGCCCGCCCAGGGGAGTTTCTTGTCAGGTCGTCTCATCACCGATAATACACGCATGAAGTTGTTCACTCTATGAGGAGGAAAAGGGGTAACAAGGGTTGGATGCTCATGAAAATTGATCTTGAGAAGGCTTATGATCGCCTTCGATGGGATTTTGTGGTTGATTCAATTATTGATGCTGGTTTCCCCACCATTTGAGCCTCTTGGATTGGTGAATGTATTGGTTTGTCTTCTATGCGCCTACTTTGGAATGGTGAGCTCAACGCTCCTTTCTCGCCGTCTTGGGGTATCCGCCAAGGGGATCTGATATCGCCCTACCTCTTTGTTTTATGTATGGAGAGGTTTAGTCAAATGATTAATCACGCAGTGGCGGAGGGCAGTTGGAGGCCGGCTAAAATCACGAGACACGGGCCGGAGATCTCCCATGTTTTCTTTGCCGACGATGTTGTTCTCATCGCCGAGGCTTCGGTCAGCCAAATTAAGTTCATAAATGGGTCGTTGGACGCTTTTTGTAGTGCTTCTGGGCAAAAAATCAATATGGCGAAGTCTAAACTTTTGGTGTCTCCCAACGTTGGCAATAATGTGATCAACGACCTCCGAGAAGAGTGTGGCTTTGAGGTCACGACTGACCTAGGTAGCTACCTCGGTATGCTGGTCCTTCACAAGAAAGTTTCGGCGAAGACGTTTGGTGCCTTACTTGACAAGTTCAATGCTCGACTTGCTACTTGGAAATGTAAGTTTCTCAGCCTCGCGGGGAGAGTTACCCTCGCCAAGTCTGTCCTCTCCTCATTGCCGGTTTATACTATGTCAACTTTAGTTCTTCCGACGGAGGTGTGTGACAAGATTGATCAAATCGTTCGTAACTTCATTTGGAATGGTGTTGGTGGACGAAGATGCATCCATTTGGTCTCTTGGGACGTTTTATGTTAGCCCAAAGATCTTGGGGGGCTCGATATTAGGGCTATGCGTTTCTTACAGGATTCTACAGGGGTTTGGAGCTCAATCTTGAAGGCCAAGTATGTGCGGAGTTCAGGGATCGAGATGGCGGTTGCCTCGCCTGTTTGGCAAGGGCTTAAAAAGGGTATTAACGCTACGCTAGTATGTTATCGTTGGGCTCTTGGGGATGGTTCTTCTATCTCATTTTGGACGGAATCTTAGCTATCAGAGGGACGGCTTATTGATGTTGCTTGTGGTAATATTACCGAGTTGGAAAAGAGTAGCAGGGTTTGTGATCTTTGGTGCCCCTCACTTGGTTGGAAATGGGATAGATTGGAGGGTGTGCTACCGACGACAAATTTGTTGAAACTCGCGGTAGTTGCGCCTAATTCTGATGCTGGTGCCATGGATACGCTCGCCTGGAGTCTCTCTACTGATAGCGACTTCTCGGTGAAAACGGCCTACAACTTCATTGCTACTAAGGGGTCGTGGTATGGCAATGATATTATTATTTATAAAATCATTTGGAAATTAAGAGTCCAAGAAAGAGTTCGTATTTTTATGTGGTTGGTGGTTCGAGGCAGCATTCTTACCAATGAAGAGCGTCAGCGGCATCATCTTACTTCTTCGGCCCGGTCCGGTGTTTGCAAGATGGAGGATGAGTCTTTGAGTCATCTTTTCCGGGATTGCCCCGTCGTTTCAGGTATTTGGAGGTCGGTTTCTTTTCCTCGTGAGATGGCTGATTTTTTTCGTTTGCCTTTTGGAGTGTGGGTTAGAACAAACCTGGCGTGCACTTGGATTAACGACGATGGCTTGGACTGGTCGGCCTTCTTTGCGGTGGCCTTTTGGTGGATTTGGAAGTGGTGGAATGAGATTGTTTTTGGCAATCACTGTCGAGTGCCGAATGCTGCCGGGTTTGCCTATGCTAAGGCTAAGGAGTATGTGTTGGCTTGGAATACTAGTCCTTCAACTCAGCCTCTTCAAAGGAAGACTAAAATTTTGATCAATTGGACTTGCCCGCTGATGGATTGGGTGAAAGTGAACTCGGACGGCGCCGTTGATGGGGATGGTCATGCTACGAACGCGAGTGCCATTCAAGATTGTGATAGGAATTGGGTTTGCGGCTTCGTGCAGAATATTGGTTTTTGTTCGGTCCCTATGGAGGAGCTTTGGGGCGTCTACAACGGTCTCAAGCTTGCCTGGGACAAAGGTTTCAGGAAAGTGTGTGTGGAGAGTGATGGATTCTAAACTCGTGGTGGATTTGGTCCGTAAAGAGTTGGCTCCTTGTCATCCTCTTTACGCCTTGGTCTCCCAAGTTCAGGGTCTTCTCAAGCGGGAGTGGATCACCCACTTTTCCCATATCTTTAGGGATGCGAATTGTCTTGCCGACTCCCTTGCTAGCTTTGCTTTTTCTTTCCCTCTTGGTATTGCCTTCTTGGATGACCCTCCTTGCGGGTCTTGTTTCTTTTATTTTGGACGATATTCGAGGTAGGGCAAACGCCTCACTCGCGTGTAGTCTTCCTGTTGTTTTGTTTTAGTTCCCAGTCCAACGCTCTTTGCCGTTCGTTTCACCAAAAAGAATCCAACGGGGCAACAATTTAACAGGATAATATGTTGAGATTATTAACCATTTTTATATATAAGGTTGAGATCCATTTTCTAACACAAAAAATAAGTTAATGGATAAAGTTTTCACTCCCCCCCCCCCTTATATGCTAGTGTTTTTTCTCACTTATGTTTAGACCTATCAATCAGATCGGGCGGATTCGGGTTCGGTTTAAATTGGATTCGGTTTCGTTACAGGTCACAGATCAATCGGGTCGGGTTGTTGCGGGTTTTCGGTCGCGTCGGGTTGACCAGCGAGTCTAAAATATCGTTTTTATGATTATTAAAATTAATTTTTAATTAAATATTAATCTTTAATTATAATATACTATTTTATGTATTTTAATAATAAAATATATTATTAGTTTCAAAATAAATTTTATAAATTCTATTAATATACTAAATCGGTCAACTCAACGGGTTTCGGATTCTATCGGGTTCGATTTATTTCGGGTTCAAATCTTCGGGTCTTGATCTTAAATTTATCAGGTGGTTCAGGTTGGATTTACGGGTTAGGTTAGCTTTTCACAGCTCTATTGATGTTAGATGTGGTGAGCACATTTTTCCCCAACATTTATTCAGTCAAATTAATTGGACTGGATATACTATTAGAGTAAGACATTGATACAAACTATGACACTACGGGAAAAGAACATGCTTCTATTTAACAACAACATTGACTACGGCTAATTAACCGTTACACAATCACTAGTCATTCTTTTTATGTGCTATAATCGGCCTATAACTAGTATATAGAAAGCAATTTAATTGAAAAACGTACATAGAAAGCAATTTCATCAAAAAGTATATAGAAAGCAATGATTTTGAATAATATCATTACCTGAAAACCATGTTGTGCGCCAAAAACATGATTTTCTAACTAGTAAGTAGTAACCGTTACTAATATGCTAAACAATTAAACCTTGGACTCTTCGTATAAATAGTAACCAAATTCAGTTGCATCGCCCTACAATTCACATTATAAACCAAAAACTTCTTCCAAAAAAAAAAAGCAAGCAACGAAATTTGAGCAAAAGATGGAGTTCCGGCCTTCAAAACTGACATTCGTTTTATTCATCGGGGCATTGGTGGTTGCCGGTGGCTGTTTGTGTGGCGGAGCAAATCCGCCGCCACAATTCTCTGCCATGTTCGTGTTTGGAGATTCGCAAGTCGACTCCGGCAACAACAACTACCTCAACTCCCTAGCCAAGGCTAACTACGTACCCTATGGTGTTGATTACTATTTGGGTCCAACCGGCAGATTTTGCAACGGCAAGACATTCATCGACTTTCTAGGTATGCTTGCTAATTATGCTGCTTTCTAGTATTTATAGTGGTTTTGTTCATATAGCTGAATACTTGTCTCATCCTTTATCTTATTTGCATGCAGCTGAACTGTTGGATCTTCCACAGCCAGAAAACTATATAAACACATCAGGAGACCAAAACATCCTCAAGGGAGTAAACTACGCTTCAGCCGCTGCGGGGATTTTAGAAGAAACCGGTCAAGCACTTGTAAGCAAACCTTTTCCTACTGCGTCTCAATGTTTATACACCGTGTAAAAGTGAAAGTGGCTGATGATCTAACACGGAAAATGCAGGGCGAAAGGTTCAGTTTAGACAAGCAAGTCCTCAACTTCGAATCCACCTTGGATCAATTGAGGCGCGGAATGAAAGAAGCCGATATGTATCAACTTTTAGGCGACGCGTTTGTGGTCATGGTCTTGGGCAGCAATGACTACTTGAACAACTACCTCCTCCCAACGCTGTACACAACAAGCACCCGTTACAATCCTCAAGACTACGCCAATCTTCTTCTAAACCACTATGCAAGACAAGTACAAGTAAGAATCTAACCTCACACCATTATTTGTACATCTCTCTATACTCGCTATGTCGTTCTAGCTTTGGACACAAGTTTCAGGGGAAAAAAAGTACCGGGTCATGATATTTGAACTGATTTTTTTGGCAGGCTCTCTACAGCTTAGGGTTACGACAATTCTTCTTAGTAGGTGTGGGCCCACTCGGATGCATCCCGAACCAGAGGGCGACAGGCGGCGGGAACCCCCCGGGGGAGTGTGTGACAAAAGTGAATGACATGGTTATGTTGTTCAACACAGGTTTGAGTTCTCTAGCTGATCAGCTCAACACTAATCATCAAGACGGAGTTTTCGCCTATGGAGACACCTATGATGCTTGTATGGACATATTCACCAACCCAACAACATACGGTAACATCTCAATCAACATCACCACAAACACCAACAACATGAAACCAAACCAAACCAAACCAAGCCAAGCCTTCTTACAAACAAACTGTAGATTCTAAGATTTACTAATGTTTGGTATGCAGGAATTAAGGTTGTCGATACAGGGTGTTGTGGGGTAGGAAGGAACAATGGGCAGATGACGTGCCTACCGCTTTCGGTTCCATGTCCAAACAGAGGAGAGTATGTGTTTTGGGATGCATTTCACCCAACAGAAGCTGTGAACCAGATCCTTGCTCAGAAGGCTTATAATGGGCCTATTACTAATTCCCACCCTCTTAACCACAAGGCTCACAAGTCCCCGAAACACACAAAATTTCCTTGGTTTTTCTGAGCTACTCTTAGTGTTGTTAAACTTTTGAATGATATTTCCCTAAATCATGGCACAACTTCAGTTAGTGTTGCAATTCTTATTTTATATCATGTGCCTTCCTTTGCTATATGATAATGTGATATTGTCTCTTTCAATTTGAGCAGTGTGCTTCCATTTACAGTTTTGCTTGAGACATGATATTCACATTATCAGAAAATACTTTTGTTACCATAATAACCCTACTGAGGAACCGAACCAAACGTCAAGTCACAACTAGAACCACAAACTCGACAAGCATATAAAGCACCATAAGTTACAAATTGAGCCTTTTAAAATTGCCTATAATAATAATAGTTTTATTACTCTTTCTAGTAAAAGTTCCAAACTTGGATTCCTCGACTCCAAGCTTATGCTTAATTCTGAGGCCACCTAAACTCATTGCTAAAACTAGCCTAATTCCGAGGCAGAAGAAACCCATGGGGTTAAGGGATAATCAGAGGGCACCGGTTACATAATTCATATTGGAAGGGATGTGTGATCATAGATCGATAATCCTAGCTAGAAGCCTCAGATTGAGCTCAAAACCGGGGAATGATAACCTTAGAAACTGGTCAAGAAAGGAAGAGGGACCAATTCGAAGGAATTGAAATTTAGTTACCATATCGACAACTCTGCTACAGTAAAAATAGAAATTTAAAACATAGAATCAGTTCATTTATTTAATGAACCGATTTATAGAAAACCGTTGTTAGACATTCCTGTCATATGGGCGCATCCTCATGCTCATTGGCTTTCATACACTGCCTTTGAGATGAATTTAGTCCCTATATCAATTTGGTGCATTTTAACTAAATTCAGTTATTATTGTCACATAGCTGAATTTTAGTTTTTCTTGGGTCTATCCGGGCGTACCCCCTTTCCCTTGGGCAGGGGTACCCCTATCTTGACCCCCCAGATTCAGCTGTAGCAGAGCCTCACTGGGTCAATGATGAGACATCCCTGTCACAGGATATTTGGCTTTGCATATGATGTGGGGGAAATTGGACTTTGCATTCAATACCACAAGTAAGACTTTAAGCACATCATATAGAGAGAATTTCATCAATTACCACTGGAATAGATAAATTAAAAATCATTACAATCTCATGCACTCAAAAGCACTCAAGACCAGTAGTACTCTACAGCAGAACCAGAAGTCATCTTCCAATATTAGGCAGAATTTCCAACTAAAAGTTCTAAGCCAGAATAAGAGCAATGCATAGTGTATACAAAAGTAAGCACTTTTAGGCTTTAACAAGTTAACAGCCAGGGATTCTAGTGCTAGACAATTCTAAAGAGTTCGAAAATCCATACAAAAGAAAAACAGCCGAGGCTGAACAGAGCAAGTTCTACCCACAATTGAAATCATCATGACATGTGGTATGCCCTAATTTTCACTTTAGTTTTACCTACTTCAGTAATCTCTAGAAAAATACCAGCTATTTGCATGCAAAAATATACTTCATACGTGAAAACCTAGAGATTACCTACACTATTGACATGAGGAGTACGGATTAAAGGATGGAGGCAGATGAAGTATCTCCTCCAGTGGAACCAGAAGCATGCTTTCCCTTCAATGATTTCAAAGCAGCATCAAATCCCTTCTCTATTTCCAGTAGCTCATCCAAGCACCTTTTCATGCATTCATACTTCCTCCCTTCATGGTCCATAACAAGCTCATTTCTTTCTAGAGCAAACTGAGACTTCTCTAGGTCCTCAGACTTTATGGTGCGTTCTCCTTCCTCCATCCTACACAAGCAAATGCAGATAAATACATAAAAAATCTAACGAATGTGCAAAGCCAATGTTTTGTACTTTTCCAATAAAGCTATAAGAGAGATTCATTAAGCTATCTTGTTTCCATTTATTTTTTTCCCCACTTTAGTTGTATGCACCCTTGATAGATATTGCATGAGAATATACTTGTATCCTCATATACATAAGTGGAACTCAAGTGGGGCCAGAGGTGGCCATGCCCCCCCCCCCCCCAAATCCAATTTTTTTTATGTATATATGTTCCTTTTGTCGAGACCTTCGACTTGATGTATTATACGCTTCAATATGACATCTGAGTAAAAAGTTATGAACATTTGAAAATTAACAATATACAAACTATTTTTACAAGTCATTTACTTAATTGAAGTTGTTTTATCATTTGCTAGATTGCATAGTTTCATAATGTCATTGAACCCAAGAGTGTGAAAACAATTAGTTATGGTTTGAATGTCTTGAATCACACACTAAATTCATTAGCATATAAAATTTGAGATTTTGTTCAAATATTCTTTAGTATTTTAGCCCCTACAATGAGAAGATTCGAGTTCCGCCCTTGCTCATACAACTTAAAAGCCTTCAGGAACAGAGTTACCTAAATTTATGACCCTCTTCACTTGAAGCACTCAAGCTTAGCTCTTCCACTTCTTTCCTGTCCATCTACAACAACAAAGCTTAAAATTTGTTAAAAAAAGAAGGAAATGATTCATGGGTAAACTGTTAATAACTACAGGATTTGGACATTAATTACACACAGAAACTAGATTAAACTGCATATAAGCATTCATGTGAACTCCAAGCGCTTGTTTAGTATTTCTTTTATGAAAAATTAACTCACATGCCAAGGATCCAACACTAGCAAAAGGAAATGCAAAAGCTTCACAATAAAGGTACTCAAAAGTAATAGTCTTTGGTGTAACCTGTCCCTGGTCCTCACAATGATGAAACTTTGACCTCTGCTTTACAATATGACTTTCATCTAATCCCTGTCTTAGGTTTTCACTCATGAAGCTTAATGATTCCTCTAATTTTTCCAAGCAAATCTTCTCTTCAGCAGCTTTCTGCTTCAACCGAGACAGTTGCCGATTATCTTCACTCATCTGTTTCAACTGGGAGACCACTTCAGAATATGATACCAATTCATACTTCACCCTTTGCTTGCCTGATTAATGCAACAATATCAAATCGTCAGATTATTTTAATAATCTGGCAAATTTTACAGATGTTCACATTTCAGTGAAAGAGAATATATATTGGGATTAATACATAATAGTAGCATCAAAGTTTCATATGGAAAAACTGACAAATATTGCTGACCAATTTGAAAGAAAAGGCAAGTTTTGGTCTTAGTAATGCACATACACAGCAGATCATTAAAAAAAAAAGCATTTCTATATAATAACACAACAAGCTTAGCCGATCAAAAGCACAGCAGAAAAACCTCGTGTATGTTGATTAAAAAACTCCACATCATCCTTGGTTGCTAAGTAGCCATAAAGTTGGTCTCTCCCTCCTTCATAAGACAGCTTAGACCTCTGCTCCCACACCTCTCTTCCAATCCCTTGCTCAAGAAAATACTTATGCAATCGCTCAGCTTCCATATATCCAACAGTGGAGCTCTCAAATATCAGTAAACTAATACCACGGTGCCCTTCTGGACCATATAAATGGCGGGTCTTCACAGCAGCATATGAACTAAAAGAGTCGAGAAGCTCCTGCACACCCATGCCCTGCCAATGAAAAAGGGAGAAAATTAACCCATAACTTGGAAAGTAAAAAGAAAAGATTTCACTATTACACTAGTCACGCACGCCATCAATGTGATGATTCCTCTGCTGAGAAAGGAATCACTGAATACATTAGAGATTCAAGTTCAAAATGCCAGAGGGTGTGCAAAGCATTTTAGAATGAATGGGGAGATAGTTGAAGAATCGTATCCTTTAGCCAGTGAGCAGACGAAGAAAATGAACCAAAAGGGAATGAACCACTACCGAGAAGTAAATTAGATTCATCTTGGGAGATGAATCAGTCTTGTTTATTAACTATTGTACAATTAATACTTATGTCCAGGGCTCTATAAAAATATAAGGTTGTTTTGTAGTGAATCACCCAGGGAAAAAAAAGGTTTAAGGTTTTGGTCTTTTGGTGTACACTTAAATCTAGTACTCTCTATCCATCTCATCTTGCACATTCCAATTATAGTGTTTTCTTTGGGCTCTTCCAATGAATTGGGTGTTCACAATGAGATTTGTGTGGTCCCAGGTAATAAATCGATTATAAAATAATCACTAGTGAACCTCCCAAATATATCAAGGATGCTAAATGGGTAACAAAATAATTTGTAATCTTATAGTTAAGAATGCATATCCACCTTATCATTGCATTTCTCTGGTGTGGAGTTCATAACCACAACCATTGCTGGCCAAACTATAGCATTTACTTCTCCTTTTCTTGATCCTTCCTGACTAAGGGATTCACCAGCAGTTCCCATTGATCCAAATTTCCTACGCAACTCTTCTTCTAATAGTTCTAGAAAGCCCCGGTGTAATATGGGCCTTATGGAACCCTTTGTTCTTGCATGGGTAATAAGAGAGGGGAGCCCACGGAACCAGTGAATGGCACCAGGACCACCTTGACAGACAGGACAGTGCCACTGCCTAAGAGGACTGTTTATCTCGTCCAGAGTTAACTCGTCCAGACTCTTGAAAAAGACCTTCAGCATCCTATGGTTCTTTTGACTCTCATGGCAGCATTCATCAGAATCAAAGCCATCACTGACAAAGCCATCGTAAATATCATCTGAGGAAGAATCAGTGTCATCACCATCTTCTTCATCAGTAGTGGTATCAAGTATGCTATCGCCCTCTATTCCATCACCCTGCACCGTGTTCAGAAGAGACCCTCCTAGACTTCCATCAGTGGTTGTATTTTTCTTGGCTGCTCCATCCCAGTCCCCATCTTCCTCAGTATTCAGGTTCATATCTGACACGTCTTGTGTCAATTGATCAATGCTTCCTTCTGAAATCCTTTCCAAACTCATCCCTGCAACAAAAAATATTTTCAACAAGAATTCAGATATATATAAGCATATAGTCTTACATGGACAAAAGATTCATTTAAAATGTGTTGGGTGTAGTACCACATATATGTGCCAGAGTTAACAATCTACTACTTTGCAATTTGATTACAGTAGTTCCTCATAAGTAATGTTTTAATGAAAAATCAGTGAAAGTAATAGTTTGTTACTCCAAAATCCAACAATCAAGCTTCTCATTTTACATGCACTAATATCTTAGAATAAAAAGGCTAAACTGTAGCATACAAAAGATATTCAAGAGCTTTGAAGCAAACACACAACAGATTACAGGATTGGTCAAAAAATATCAGCTTGCTTAGAAGAGGACAAACAATTGAGAAGCATTTCCTGTCAAAATCCAACAATCATGTTCAGAAAATGCCACAAATTCCATATCAGCTTAACCCTGATAAAAAGAAAGTAATTAGTAATACGGAGTACTTACTAAAATACAAGTATCAAATGTGATACGAAAAAGAGGTATTTTACATGGCTTACAATCGAGGTAAAACCAATGCAGAACGTCTGTTCTTCTTACCTTTTTATTCGATTTTTCTTTTCTTTCCTTTGAAGAAAATAGCAGAACGTCAAAATCCCTCAAAAGATAAGTTATCAAAAGAAGAAGAAACGCCTACAGCCTACTTAGTTGAAGTACAGTAGCACATCAGCCAAACCCACACAAAACCAAAACGACAAACTACAAAAGATAGCAAGCAAATCGTCAAAGAAATTGACCGTACAACTCCGTGTATCGGAGGACATAGCAACATTACAGTGATCGATGAGCGGCGACAAGCAATTCACACAGAACAGAAAGGTCCGACGGCATGCAACAACAAGCAAAACAAAATCGGGAGCTTGGACGAAAATTTTAGAAGAAGACACAAGAGAAACACACAAAATGCAGCGAAGCAGGAGGCTTCAAAACCCTAGAAGACACTTTTCAAAACATCCAAAAGAGTACTGGAGGGCGGAAAGCATTATAAAGCCCTAAACACAAGAGAAAAGAGAGAAGGTGGAGGAGAAAGCAGAGGGAAGGTTTTACCGGCTATCACCCGCACTACCGAAGACGATGAATAGCACGGTTGGGAAGACCGCCGCAGGCGACTAGCAACACGAGCAGCAATTCAAGGAGAAAAGGCTACGCTGGACCGCTGGAGTGAACAAGAGGGAGAAAGAAACCCGAAGGAGGAAATAGCGAAGCTCACTGCTGTTTTTTTTAATAGGTAAAAATGAAGCAGGGCATCCTTACGGATAAGGGTGAGGACTCATTCATGGTTTAGAATATGATTGATACTATAATAATTGTGGTGTAGTTTTACAATCAAATCAGCCACAAAATTGCATTCTCGAGATATATGTTTGGTAATTACCACCTCGAAGGACTGCATCATAACTTGAATATCCGCTATTAGCATGTCAATTGTCCAAGGATGATCGGATCTTTACTTTATCTAATGGCTAGACAGCCAGATATCATATTCATTGTTTGTCTTTGTGCTAGATTCCAAGCTAACCCAAAGGAAACACATTTAAAAGAAGTAAAGTGGATCTTTCACTACCTAAAAGGGAACAACGATCTTTGTCTCTAGTACCCTCGTAACATCACATTCAATATCATTGGATTTTCTTATGCTGACTCTGCTGGTCACTTAGTGTATCGTAAAAGTACGTCAAGAACAACTTAGTTTCTTGGTCCCAGTCTCGTCTTTTGGACATCCAAGAAACAAAATTTTGTTACACTCTCGATGGTAGAAGTGGAGTATGTGAATGCAACATCATGTTGTGCCCAAGTACTATGGCTTAAGCAACAATTGGATGACTATGGTATGATCCTTGACACTATTCCCATCATGTGTGACAATACCGGTGCGATTAATATTTTAAAAAAATCTAATTCATCATTCATGCACTAAACACATTTATATTAGACATCACTTCCTCAGGGATAACGTTGAAAAGAGTCTTGTAAGAATGAATCATTGTAAGAATGGGGATCAAGTGGCTGACATATTCACCAAAGCTCTAGACAAAAAGCCTTATGAGTATTTATGAATGCTCTTAGGTATGATCACCTTAAAATAGCAAGTCTCGGTTCATTATTACCTCAATGCTTGACTAAAATGATCTTTTCTATTAGGTAAAAATGATTTCAATTGCTTTGTTTTCTAATATTATTAATTGATGATGATTGCATGCTTCCTACTCACTTAATCATAATATGCCTTCATATAATGTCTATAATATTAGGGAATATGAGCTTACACATGAAAAGGTCGTCTTTTTGGCCTAAAACGACTAAGCCTGATCTATTCTAACCTTCTATACAAGCCAAAATGATGGATAGTCATATAATTAAACCGTCCTAAGCCTTAATGTCCAGGTAAACGTCTCCTATGAGCAATATTTATTTTACCTTAAATCGGGATTTAATTACCCTGGATTAACCTTCCTTCTTGTCAATTCTCTTACTTTTGCTTGGATATTCTTCATATTGTCTTTACTTGTAAATATCCAAGCTACCCCAATCCATTCATGGTAACAAGGAAAGGACGTTTGGTTACTAAGGAACTGACTACTTTTGCTAAGTAATAATGGAACAGCGTGTGAGCTTCCAACGTTCACCTTGATTGACATCTCTGCAACTAGTAACATTGGTAATAATTAAGGGCTCAATTGGTAGTTTTTATAATCTTTTAATTGTTGAAAATCTTAGAAGGCGAGATCTAGGTAATAATTTATATCCTTTTTCACGATAAGAAGATCTCCCCTTAAATACAATCTCCTCTAACATTTTTACCCACACGTCTCACAACATCTCTCTCCTTATTCTCGAATTTGTTCAAACCCCCTCTCTCTCAAAAATTCCTAATTCGCTCTCAATGGCCTCCAACACTCATGATCTTTTTACCATGGATTTCTCAAAACTCAAACCGACATAATTAGCCGAGATGAGCTCTTGTCTCATTGTGCTTGTCACTGGCAAGGTCGAGACACCCTTTGTCTCTACTCAGGTCACTCCTCCACCAGTTGATCAAAAAGTATCCACCGCCATTGGCATCTCGCTTGAGAAAGATTCTCCATCAAAAAACGAAGGTAAACCTGAAACTCTCATTGACTCTTCTTTTTAAATTCCTCCTACTACCACTACTGACCCAAAATTCTCCCCAGTTCGTCCAATTAATTTGGATGACGATGCTCCCTCTACGAAATTAACCTCTCCAAAATCTCCCCAGGTTGATGATACCACAACTTCTAATAGAAAGAGGTCTTCATCCCTCGATTATGACGAGGAGGAAAAAGAAGATGCTCAATAGGGAGAAATTGTTGAAAAGGATCACTTTATTGAGACAAATGATGCCATCCTTGAGAGTGACGAAAAAGAAACCCAATCTGAACCCCGTCTTGTTCCCAATCCTAAACGCCTCAAAACCATGGCCTTAATTCTTGTCGCTACTCATAAGATGGCTCTTCGATCCACTATCGAGGTGACCTCTCCGACAAAAACTGATGAAGGGTCTTCCACACCCACTGGAACAAAGACTCGCACCATAGTTTTTCATCTAATTGTCACCAAGGAAATTCTTGAAGCCAATGGCTTCGAAGAGCTATGGGAGCTCATTAGCTTCCAAAGATGGGAAATCCTAAGCAATGAACCAATGCTTGTCAATGCTAATTTGGTTTGAGAATTTTACTCTCACTTCATTTTGGGAAAAACAATTGTTCTGGTGGGTACCACATTTGTCCATGGTGAGCATCTCTCATTTTCAAGTCTTTAGATTGCCCGTCTATGGGGTGTTCCTTCTATTGGGTTTAATTCCTTGCCCATCCTAGTACATGTGAAAATAGAAAGAATGCTACTTTACTCCGTCTATTTGGGAAGATTCCTATCTTGGCTACTGTTGATGATTTTAGTGTCATCAAGTGATTGTTCCCTATATGGGAATAATGCCTTTTAGTGTGATCGGGGTTCATACGACACTATGGGATCTCACTTAGCTATATCACAAGTTTAGGGGTGTAGAGTACACGCTTGTGTAAGAATACTTGAGGTCTAGAGGTATATATAAAGGTTAAGTTACGTTGTTCCTTAAGGAACAATGCAAACTACAGATGTGTTGTAGGGAACTACAACTGTGTTGTGGGGAACAACAATTTAGCGGTCTGGCTATTTTTCGCCACATGTTAATTGGACGATAACCGCCTTGATAACTGATGTTTAACCGCCTTGTAACTTCCTTTTCTGACTGGTTCGTAGACGTTGATGATAGAAGGAATGGCTGGTAATTGTTGGTAACCACCATATAACCACCATGTAACTTCTGTATAACGGCCAGAAATCAATCCCTATCATTTCCCACGTCTTATTTAAAGGCAAAGGGGAATAGAGTCGAGGTTATTGAACGAGATCTCTCTTAAGATCTAACCAAACACCAAATTCACAATCTATTCATACATTTTCTATAGTTTAGTTCTTTCCAAAAGCCTTGGAGAGAATTAGAAGATTTGTCTTATCTCACTTCAGATTTTGCGGATTCCCTAAGGCTTGTAAGGGGTAAAATTCTGATTTCGGAAAGTGTTCTCACGATTCAAATCTATCCGAGTACATGTATCATTGATTGTTCCCTCGGCAGAATGCAAGCAAGATTCAAGACTGGACAAGGAAGTTTGTTGGCTATTCCCATCAAGACACTTAATTCTTACAGCTACTCCACTGGGGATCTCTCCTTTGTTGGAAGGATTGCACATCAATATCTCATGAAGGTTCTGTTACCTAGGAAGGAGAAACAATGCAGTCTGACTATCAACAACATGGTGTGATAGCTTGTATTTTAGAGCATCTTAGGACATGCATTTAGGACCTTAGTTTAGTATGTTTTCTTGCATGTGTCTCGTGTTTTCTAGTACTTTTAGTTTAGTTTCCGTTATAGATGTCTACATGCACAACTTTATACTTTTCAGGTACTTTGGAAAAAGTTCGAGTTTCATTGAGACATGTTTGGATACTTGGCAGAATCAAGACTTCAGTCTAGAGAAGCAACGGGACCGGAAAAGAACAATTCAAGAGCCAAAAAGAAGGAACCACACGATCAAGTCTGAGGTCATGCACCAAGAGGCACGGTCGTGCAGGCGGTGATTGACGAATCTTCGGATCATGTGCTTTGCATGCACGATATGGGATCGTGCATTGCCAAGGCACAGGTCGTGCGCAGAGACAGCTCATGCATCACGCCGGTTAGGGTCGTGCATTGGCACGCCCGATCATGCGCCCATGGCGCATGACGCGCGTCGTGGATCATGCTCCCTTATGTCTCGGGTTTTTGGGCCGCCTCTCCTATCTTACCCTAATATAAATACCCCCTTTTGTCTTCTAGATTGGGAGTTCTAGTTTTTACCCTATTTCCTATTACTTGAGAGACAAGTTTTGATAGATCTAGTTGGAGATTTGACGACTTTGTTAATTTGAGTTTGGATTTGCTGGATTTTAATCAAGTTTGCATGTTTCTTCAATCCGATATGTTTATTCCCATTGTTGAATTGATTTCTTCTCTCTCTCCATGTCTAGCTAAACCCTAAATTCTAAGATTGGGGTGAACCCAATGATGTGTAGGCAGACAAATCTATTAAATTGCACAATCTATTATTTAAAGCTTTGTTTGATTCACTCCTAGATGCTTTATGCCTTAATAACTTTTGTAAATGGGAGCTTGCCAAAATTTGAGACTGAAAGGTAATAACTTTGATAAGTAGTCAGACAGGAAATTAAGACTGAAAGGTACTTTTTCCTATTGGAACCGTAGAATTTGAAACTGAGTTTTCTCTATTATGAAAGTATTTTGAATTCTCTTGTGGAACAACAGTTGTCATAGAAACATTAAGGTTGGGTTGAGTTAACAAGTCGCTAAAGTGAATGTTGATTCAATTTAATCTTAAATTCTAAGTGCTTAAAGGTCTAGATTTTAATTTGCAAGTCACAAAAGTGGATGTTTATTTGAGTCTAGATACATTTGTTAACATTCGAAAGAATTTAGTGGATACATTAGACAATTTCCTTCAAACAATGTCAAAATTAAGATTGTGCAATCATTCTTTATAGTCTACCGAAGCATTGTTGTGGGGATCCTTGATCTTAGAAGCCTTTCTCTCATTTATTTCTCATATATTACTTGTTTACTTGTCATAATTAGTTTGATAGCCATAATCACACCTCAATCTTTTCTTATTTTTACGACTTTGTCTACTGATTTGAATACAATTGATACTATTTAGTCCCAAAGTTCGACACCTTAGTATTACAACCGATCTCGTACACTTACGGGGTAGGATTTGGCCTATCGTGGTTCTCCTTGACAAGTTCCTAGCCAAAGAGCCCATTAATCTTTCGCGACTTGCCTTGACCCATTTGTAGAAGAGTGCTGGTATGGGTGCACATGCTCTTCCTTACCCTATGCTGGTAAAAAAGATACTACAAAAGTTTGATTCCTATCATATTGAGATTGAGGAAACCTTTGGCTTCTTTTTAGAGAAGGAAAACACTGAGAAGATGCACTTCCATGGCCATACCAAGGCTGAAACTTCCAAGAAGTTTGTCAAGAAGGATAAGAAGGAGTTAGTAGAACCTGAAAGAGGTGGAAGCATTCAGACTTGCACTCTAAGTGTATTAGAAGAGATCAATTACAAAATGTATATTCTAATCGATCTCTCTCAAGGTTCAGAAGACCCCTTCTGCGCAACCATGAATGGATCCTTTTATCCCCTAGCTACTTATTTCCCCACAAAAAGTTTTTTTTTATACTTTTTCATGCTTTTTTGCTTAATGTTTTTCTAATATCTCTTTGCATGCAAGTTGAATGTTCATGTGGTCTATATGATGTACTTCTTGCCTCATTAATGATAATTCTGGATGATTAGGACTTTTGTGCATTGTTTCTTTACTGAGTTATTGATCATTTTATGATGTCAAAAGGGGAAAGTATGAAAAATTGCAGAGATGCACTTGTGTACATGTCCAGAAAATGATTCTTTAGGGAACGGTCCAAAAATTGGGGGGAAACAACACCACTTGGTTGTCCTTATGGTATTACTCATTCAGGGGGAATAATTGTTCTGTTTATTTTCAAATATGGTGTCTGATTAGATGTTAGGGCAATTTTGTTATAAGGGTTTGTCATCGACTAGGCATGGCAATGGGTCGGGTCGGGTGCGGGTGGACTACTTCCACCACTCGACCCGCGGTTGTAAACCACCCACCCGACTCGGTATTTTCACCTGACGGGTTCCACTCGAAACAGACCCACCCAAAACCCGTCGTTTTTCGGGTTGGGTCGGGTTTTTTCGAGTGTTAGTTCTTTTGTTCAACGAGTCAATCTGATGACTCATATACAAAATAAACTTAACCTGTAACCCACAATAAATTTAACCTGTAACTCGTGTTTACGAGTCGGATTACGAGTCAACCCATTTAATCCATCTAATAAAACTTTAAATTTTAAACTAAAATTTAAACCTATATATATAGGGCCTACATAATGGATTAGCCCAAAAAATAGATTTAATTATAAAGCCTCAAAGCTCATCTCTATGGTCAGGCTTCAAACACTTAACCCTCTTCTCCTCTCCTTCCCTTTTTATAAGCTCTTATTCTCCTCTTCTTCTACCAATTTTTCGATGTGGGACAAAAAACCGGATGATCAGGTCGGGTGAACAGGTCGGGTCAGGTCGGATGAGGCCATACACGAAACTGTACCCGCTCCATCACCTGAAACCCATTTTCACCAGAATTTGATCGGTGTTTTTTTGGGTTTTTTGGGTCGGTTTTTCGGGTACTCATCGGGTGTGGGTGAAATTGTCAAGCCTATCATCGATAAAAGGAGGAAATTGTTGGATACTGGTACCATGAGAATAGTGATACTGTTACCACGGGAATGGTACCGATCTTCCTTTAAGTTTTGATAATGAAAAACTCAATGTGAACTAATAAATTGATTGTTTCCATATTATTTACAGATGATAAAGGTTAGATGAGAAATATGAAAGCAAGAATGAACTAGCATTGATGTGAGGGAACAAAGTGAGGGAACAATGGTGTCTGCCCAGATAAGAGTTCTATATTTGGAAAGAGCGTCAATCCTTTGTAGAAAGATTTAATTCTCGAAAGATCTAACAATTGGATGAGTTGGTTATTAAGAGATAAGCACGACTATGATTATAGGTTTTCATTTTCAACGATCACAAGAGCTATTGTCGAACATGTGATGCTGGAGATCTATTGTTGTGTTGCTCGAAGTAAGTTGTTTGTGTCTTGTTTGTTTTATTATTTACTCGTTCTTAGGCTGATAAGTTAGAGTTTGATAGTTCTAGGTTCTAGAGATTAGACTAGACTATTGTAAAGTCTCTACTTGCTTGTAGTTCGTGGGAAATTCAATAAAACATAAAAGGCATTTCAACTCCTCTATGGAGGGAGTGGTTTTCTCTTGTTCAACTAGTTGGTTGAGTAAGAGTTTCCATTGTAAGTGATAATGTTCTTTTTCTTGCGTATTTTTGCTGCCTAGTTCACTGTTTCTAAGGAAATAGTGTTTGTATGCTAACACACCCGTTCCAACAATACTATTGATGGGGTTGATATTGATCAATGGTGTTGATGTTGATCAATGGTGTTGATGCTGAAATTAGTAGTTGTCGATCGGGCCTTTATCTTATATCCTTTTTCTTTCGTTCTTCGATCTATCATCTACTTAATTGTTTAAAATTCTTTTTCTGTGAATTAACATCAATAAGTTAACTATAAGGGATCATGTTATGTGTTTGACCTTTATTTATTTATGAATCCTTAATGGCTATCTAGCTAGTAAAATAATGTTAGTAGTAAAATAATGTTAGTAGATAAGGTTAAGAGGTAACATGAGTGGAACAAGGCAAACTTTACATTGCAGTGAGATCATCAATTTGTTTGAACAAGTCTATATAAAATCTGTTGAAACAGTGTTAGGAACTTACAGTTCCAAACACTGGAACAATAATTTTTCTATTAAGTTTTGATGATGACAAATGTCTTTAGGAACTAATTTGTTTGCCTAAGCTTTTCAAAAAAGTAAAAAGATTATAGGAACTATGGTGGAAACACAAAACAAAGCAATGGAATCACTTCATGTAAACTCACTAGTACGTGGCAAGCTAAAAAGGGGCCAAAAAGACCTTTTGGCCAAAGCTTGAGCGGCATGGGAAAAAGGGCAAAAATGTCCTAAAAAGGAAAGTCTGTCCAAGGGTATGCTAGTCATTAGGATGCGTGTCTTGTGCCTCAAGAGGAAAAGGATAGGAACGTCTTTTTCCATGATCACTCACTATAAAGAGAAAGAGAATGAGCTAGGTCATTGATCACTCTCCTGAATGAACAGTAGTTGTCGAGAAAACACAAGAGATGAGGAGTGATCATCGAGGCAACCCAGAAAGATTACAAGGAAGAATCAGGAAGATGAAGATGTAGAGGACGAAAGCTTGATCTTGGAGACGACAAGAGATGATTTCGAAGCTAAAGGGAACTGCTACGGAGATCATAAGGAAAGGTTTGGTTTATAGTTGTTTTGATTGAGTTGTTTGCTTAGGAACTAGGTTTGGCACATTAGTGTTGCTTGGAAGTTTGGTGACTCCTAGGAACAGAGAAGTTCAAGTCGGATTGTTTGTAACTAACAAACAATCAATAAAACAAGTAGACCATTCTAAATCCTCCTAGTGATGTAAAGGTTTACCCATTCAACTAGTTGGTTGAAGTGTGTTTCATCCATAAGGAACCGTCTTCTCTAGCTTTTTACTTTTCTATATTCTACCTTTATATTTCCAGTGTGTAAGGGAACTGTTACTGATACAGTTCCTGCTAAACTATTTTAACTATATCTACGATCCAATAAAATCTTTTAAATTAGGACATGTTATTTTAACTTAGCTAGTAGCATTTTTAATAACTATATGCGTGATTATATATTAATGTTTTCATTTAACGCCTTTCTCCTTCATTGAGACAAAGATCATGTGAGCCATAATTCATCTCTCTCGAAAGAAGAAAACTAGTATATCTAATTAATTACTATATAATTGCTAGTATGCTTGATCAATCCCAAAAAAGGGAAATTAAGTATGGTTGCCCTTAGTTTTATCCTTTTTCGAGTGATGCCCCAATGCTTCTCTCACAAGTCACAAATACCCATTGCTTCTCTCCCCGCCAATTATGGGATCTGAGGGTTGAAGAAGCCCCGTCTATCACAATTCGCCTCTCAAGGGTTGAGACCGCCAAGTCGCGCTTAGGGTTTATCGGCATTGCATATGATTCTTCTTCTTCACTGGTAAGTGCTCTTTATTTCTTCTCTGTAATCAATGGTTGGAATTACTTTCAATTGAACATGAATATTTGTGCTTACAGAGATATACGACTAGGTTTACTTATGGCTGCTTGATAATGGACAGTCCAATTGTATGCTTGTATGATGGTGATTTCTCTACATAGTGCATACTATTTATCCAGAATAAATTGTAACGTTTAGTACTGCTTTTTACAAGCTAGTAATTATGGGGAGTTGCTAAGTGCTCTTAATTTGTATTCATATTCTTTTTCTTCAGCTTCATTATTTGTGGATATGTCCATTCTATTTCGCAATATTTAGTCTAAATATTGTTGAGTTCTAAATGTGGCTCATCTCATGATTGCAACCCTATCTCAATTGATCTTGGAGGAGCACCATTTGAGTAAGTACAACCCACCTTCCTCTTTGAGTTCGTTCTCCTTTGTGAAGCTACCAATTGGATGTGTTTGGTTGATACTAGTTTATGACTAGCATATTCTCTGTCACTCCCACCTTCTCCATGCATTATTTTCCCGTCTTATAAAATCCCATTATATTCATTCTTTTGTTGTTAACATTTTGCAGGTATGTGGTTTCGTATAGTAATGGACTTCTTGAAGAAGGAAAAGGCATACCCTATTTTTATTTTAGTACCCTCCTGCAAATGCTTTGAAAGACATGCGAGCTTCATTTTCCAATAGGGAATATCCACTTGGAACTTGTGAGAAGAGAGACCTTGAAAACTCTACCTGTGCAAAAATGACCTTACTATTGTGGTAAATGGGCCATTTTACCAAGGTCGATGTGGTGGAAAAATTCCCAATCTACTAAACTAATTTTCCCCTTGTTTGTTCATGCCATTCTTAATTGCTTATATCGGTGGAGTTGGAGTTGGTTTCGTATAGTTTAATACTTTAATGTAATCTATGAGGATCAAGATGTTTCTTGATTTTAAAAAATCTTTTCCATATGCTATCTCAGTTGAAATGCTGGCCGGAGAATGATGTAGAGGAAGCTAAATTTGTAAGAAATGTATTGTATAAGAAGCACCCTGAGATGAAAGGTATATACTTCTCGAGTTCTTGGGTAGACTCTCACTTATCATTATTTTCTGATCGTTTTTTTAGCCACCTCAATATTGGATTAAGATGCCTAGTTGAATGTGTTTTTTCGCTCAAGGTAACAAAATTTGAGTGGTATTTTTTTAGTCACGCCAAAACCTTATCTATCAATATTTTGATTGTTTTGTAGTTTGGCCATAGGATCACAACTTCCGAATCTTCAAGCTCACAATCGAAGACATTTTTCTGATTAATTGGTTTGGCGGTCGGATAGTCATCAATGTGGATGATTGCTTGGATTTCAAAATGTGATTACCCCCTAGAACATATATACATTACTTGAATTTGTTCATGATGATGTTGTAAACATCACTTTTTACCCCCTTGAAAATGTGATGATTGTTTACAGGAACAGTGACACAGTTATTATGTAGGTAATGAAACAATGTCGCATTTGGGTATTGCTATCCATGGCGCATGCCCTTACATTACCTGTCAGAATGATCAAATCTCAATGTGAACAAAACACTTGTCCATATTGATTATTTTTGAACAAGTATTTACTTTTGAAATGTATCATAGATGATGAAATAAGACTATTGTATGTAAGCGTCTGTTCAAATGAATTACAGGGATTTAAACTCTTTGGTGTTCAAATGTGTACATTTAAACACCTTGTAAAAACTTTGTGACTTGTGTATTTCATTTAGTTTGATTAAGGTTTAATGATTGATGATTTAGTATTTTGCAGGATGAATATCAGAGTTTCTTTCTATTTGGATTTTACGATTAATCTGAGCAGTCAAAATTAGAGAGTACTAAATATCTGGTAGCATGTCCTTTGTGGAGTATTCTTTTTGGTTTAGCTTAGTGATTAAATTCCATTTGTGTTGCATATAGCATCTAATTGAATTGTCAATTTGTTACTTTTTTGTTGTTTCAAAGTTTTTTGCATGCAAATTTAATGAAGCTATCCATCCATACTATACTTTCTAATAGGATGATAGGATAACAATACTATTTTGACAATAAGTTTCAAAATGGTGATAAGAAAGCTTTTTCATAATAAAAATTGTGAGCGAAACCATATACTATAATCAACTTTTGGTAAAGGATGACAATATAATTATTGAACTATGACAATATCTTCACTACTATGAACATGCAAATTAAATGAATATATCGTCAATTCATACTGAACTTTCTAATAAGGCGACAAGATAAAAATTCTATTGTGATTGTAAGTTTTAAAAGAGTGACCGTATAGCCTTTTCATAATCAAAATTGTGAGCAAAACCATCTAATATAATCAACTTTTTGGTAAAGGTTGACATGATAATTATTCACCATTAGTAATTAATGTGAGTTTTGACCTGAAAATACACAAATACTCCCTCCGTCCCATAAAGTTTGTCCAGTATTTCTCTTTGGGCGTCCCAAAAAGTTTATCCATCTTTTTAACTTTCCCTTTTTATCAAATTTTTCTTACAATATTACCCCTACCCAAACTCACCTTTATGCACATTATCTAATCAAATATCTATCCCAATACCCATTTTTGTCATTTCCTTTCTATTTCTCTTTCTACTCGTCTTTACCCATCACAATCACACTCCCTCTCCTTTCCCTATTGGTTACCTTTTCTACTTATTCATTTTCTTAATATGTGTGAATTGTGTCCTTTTGGAAAAATTTAATGGGACGGAGGGAGTAATAATTACTTAGAAGCAAGGAAGAATTATCTAAACAAGTCAATAGTATGCAACTTACCCATGGTAGAACTCAACGTATATCAGAAAGTTCTAGGATGTTAGAGGACCGATGAAAGTTTATGCAAAATAGTACGTACTTATTATTGTTTTCCATTAAGATTCATATCTTTATTAATTCTCGTAATATTTGTCATTTTAGTTGTAAAAGAATACATATGATTTCGTAACAAATCTAATTACGTACACTTTTTCCTTTTTATTTTTAAGTGCGAGACATGATAGTATATAAGTATGACAGTATAATATACAAGGCTGACAGTATACAAATTAGCTTTGGTAGAGTTTGATGGAAATCATAACCAACTAGTATATTTTAAAATATCTTTTACTTTTATTTTATCTTTCATTTTTAATTTTCATTTCTTACATTAAAATCATAACAAACTAATTATTTTACAATATCTTTTACTTTTCTTTTATTTTTTCACTCCTGATTTTCCGTTTCATAACTTAAAATTATAACCAATTAATTATTTTACAATATCTTATAAATTTTTTTATCTTTTTATTTTCATTTTTAGTTTTCTGATTTTCACTCTTATAATTAAATAATTCATTTATAAATATCATTAATAATTTATTTTTAAATAATTAAACCATAAAATAAAGAAAAATTTATTGCAAAAATTTTAAAAAGGCATGATTTGCAATTTGATAAAAATAGGTGAGACTTTGTAAACTTTTTTTTGGGTGAAGAACCCTTGCAAATCCGCCTAATTAACCAAAAAATGGACGGTCTTGTTCCCATAGAGTTGGTTAGAAACTTTATTGGTGAAGTTCCTAAAACCCTATATTAATTTGGTGAACCCTAGGGAAATGATTAAAGAAAAAATAAAATTATATTTGGTGAGAGAAAAACCTCATCTTAACCATTGAAAATTTATTGAACGATTGAAATCTGTCTAACTCCACACAATACACATAGAGTTTTTTTACAACGGAATAAGGTTAATCAATCGGACTACACTTCAAACAATATTATCTAATACATGTTCATATTCACTTTGCATAAGTACCTAAATATTTAAACTTATACAATAATGCCTCATATTAACATTCTATGACTTCTCTATTGTCGTATTGGTATAAAATTCATTCTTCAATTCCAATCATGTACTCCCCCCCCCCTCCTCAATTCCAATCATTTTCTAAACAAAATAATATTTTAATAATTGTAAAAAATTTGAATTTCTTGACCTGTTGGGTCGACTCGACCCGCCCGCAAACCCACAATGACCCGACCCGATTTAACTTGTGGCCCGTTACGACCCGAACCCGAAATAATCGGACCCGAACCCGACCTGACCGAATTGTTTGACAGCTCTATAATAATACCATACCTACTTCCATTTTCTAAAATTATGCGAAAAAATTATATCTTACTATTTCTTAAATAGATTACGTAACTTGTAAAAGATATGATCATATATTATCATTTATATTTTTCGAAAAGTATATCTTCTTATCATTTCTTAAATTATGCTTTTAAACAACTTAGAGAAATGAAAAAAAATTAAATTTTTTTATCAAACGACACTGCTTTAACATGCATGTTAAAAAAAAATAAGACAGGAGGAGGTCGTCTTCCTCTTTCGGTCATCCCCCCTTGTAAATCCGGAGGCGGCCGCCACCTGAAGAACCTAGAGCATGATATGCGGAAGGCAAAACGACAACATAAGACACTTTAATGACAACAAAAAGCTAAACCCTAAAAATCGGTAAGTGTAATCGCCTCGACAAAGGTGCACATACAATGCTACAAAAGTGTAATAATAGATGGTAATGGCAAATTGGAATAGTAATTAGCATTGTTATCACTTGAAATTGCATGTCTGAAAATTCCTATTTGAGTCATCACCTTCAAAGTAGTTGTGTTTATGACAACTTCAATTCAAAAGAAAAAATGTTCGTACATAACAACTTGATCCACCGAAAGAATTCAAAAGAATATTTATTGCAACCCTTAAATTGCACATACAAAGCTACGATAAATGACATCCAAAACTCTAGGTTCGATTCCCTATCAGATTTAATGAAAATTGAAAATAAAAAAAATGTAATCTGCAAGTAAGTTTCTTTCATGAAGTCTAGTTTATTTCATCAAAAACCTCCAGAATTTTGAGAATAGTTTGCACAAAAAAAGAAGAAAACCTAATAATTTGATTTTTCAATTTGAATTCAAGCCCACCTACTGTAATTGAGAGGATACACAGGTAAGCTATTAAGACAATCATATTATATTCAGCTACAAAACAATCAGTAAAACCGCATAATCCTATCCATTAAGTATCGTTGGCCTTTACACTCAAATTGATAATGATCTTCAGTCGTTCTTCAAAAACATAAACCACAGGAACGTATATTCAGCAACAAAACATTCATCGGAGCCATAAATCCTTAGCTTCAAGTCAATCATCAGTTTCATAAAATCCTACTCAAATTCATAATGGTCTTCACTAGTTACCTTCTCCACTCTATATTCAGCAACAAAGCAATCATCAGAGCCATAAATCCTCAGCTTCAAGTCAATCATCAGTTTCATAAAATCCTACTCAAATTCATAACCGTCTTCACTTGTTACCTTCTCCACTCCATGGCCTTCTTTTCTTCTCTTTAGGAGACCTAGGAGCGCTTGATGATCTAATAGTGGGCCCTCATTTCAGCTTCCGAATCTTCCTGCCCTGGTTGACTTCAGTGGTGACATTGGTGACATCAGAACTTGCAGTAACAGCCCTCTGGCTAAGTGTGGTGGCAGCACGTTTCACTTCAACGGTGACATTATAGATACAGCGGAAACCCCGTAGATGACAGTGATGGCAACATGTTGCACTTCAGCAATGGTGATCAGGGGTTGGCTTTTTGTATTCAATGAAGTGGCTCTTGAACTCGTTAGTTGTTTTAGTACCGACCATGTTGGCAACGTAGTGCCAGTAACACACTCATCATTGGCTAATGCATGTAGCAAATTAGTTAACAAAATTAAAAAAAAAACATTGTGAAGTGAAAAGATTCTTTTACAAATATGATAGTAGATTGTTTTTACCTCAATGAACTTCTTTTCCTCATGGCCACTCCAATCTCTCGCATAGATGAAGCATGAGAGGTCTGAGCCTTGCATCAATTCAAGCAGGAATCCATAAAAGCAACCTCAGATAACTTACAAATCCCCTTTTCTATTTAATTAGAAAGCATATAAAGCCTTTATAAAGAAACTAATAATCGTGATGATGAAATGAATCATTTCTAAACACATTACTTCTTCAAGTCGAGACTAAACTATAACCGGAGTCATTGGAATTTGGACAGATAAAGAAACTGGAGTCGAGCCTAAACTTACAAATCCCCTTTTCTATTTAATTAGAAAGCGTACAAAGCCTTTCTAAAGAAACTAATAATCATGATGATGAAACGAATCATCTCTAAACACATTACTTCTTCAAGTCGAGACTAAATTACCCGAAGTCATTGGAATTTGGATAGATAAAGAAACGAAAACCCTAGACATGGAAATTAGTTAACATAATTTTAAAAATAAAACATTGTGAAGTCGCCAGATTTTTACAAATATGATAGCAGATTTTTTTTACCTCAATGAACTTCTTTTCCTCATGACCACTTCAATCCCTAGCATAGATGAAGTCTGAGAGGTATGAGCCCTGCATCAATTCAAGCAGGAACCCATAACCACTTAAAACAAATTTATAAGGTTGAATACTCTATCATCACTAATGAGGAGAATTGAACAACTTGATTATGGTTAAAGACACCATTGAATTCACACTATTCAGTCAATGTTCTCACCTTTGTTTGATAAGAGTACCTCACTAGCATTCAAGACTTTTGGTTTAACCTTTGACTAGAATCGACAAAAACCATGAAAAAGTGACCTAACGCACGAAAATATGTAATTAAAGCCTAAAGAACCAGAATTAAGGAACAACTATCCAGGAAGAAAAATGGATTGATTTAATTCATCTCAAAGCAAAGGCAAGTCCTGAAAATTCACTTAAAAAAACACAGAAAATTTAGTTGAAAACCCAATTCAAAACCCCAATAACACCTCACCTTTGTTTGATGAGAGTACCTCACAAGCATTCATCACTTATTTTTCATTTAATCTTGACTAGATTCTACCAAAACCAAGAAAAATTAACCTAGTTACACACCAAATTTAACATAAAAAGCACTTAATTCTATGAATAAACCCAAAAGAACCCGTATTAAGGGGAACAAGGCAAGCAGAAATCAAACTCAACAATATTCCTGGCATTGACTTCAAAACAAGTCCATATTTCAAATGGAAAGCCCAATTTCAAACCCACAAACACACCTATTAAGCAATGATATTCTTAATAATAGGCATGAATGAAATTCTTAATAATAGACATGAAATTGAATGAAATTCCAATTAAAGTTTTATATACCTCAACAAGATATGGCTGTGGGAATTTCAACCAGCATTGACCACAAAGTTTCTCCATCTTACATCTCATGTATGCTCTTTTGGCCACCAATATACCGCACCTCGAGCACCACACATTATCATCTGTTTTTACGCATAAAAAAAGCAGTCTCATATAACTTACAAATCGCCTTTTCTTTTTAATTAGAAAGCATACAAAGCCTCTCTAAAGAAACTAACATTCATGATGATTAAACGAATCATCTCTAAACACGCTATTTCTTCAAGTCGAGACTAAACTGCAATCAGAATCATTGAAATTTGGATAGATAAAGAAACGAAAACCCTAGGCATGGAAATTAGTTAACAAAATTTTAAAAATAAAATTTTGTGAAGTCAGTAGATTCTTTTACAAATATGACAGCTGATTTTTTTTCACCTCAATGAACTTCTTTTCCAAATGGCCACTCCAATCCCTCGCATAGATGAAGCATGAGAGGTCTAAGCCCTGCATCAATTCAAGTATGAATCCATAACCACTTAAAACAATATTTATAAGGTTGAATACTCTATCATCACTAATGAGGAAAATTGAACAACTTGATTATGGTTGAAGGCACCATTGAATTCACACTATTCAGTCAATGTTTTCACCTATGTTTGATGAGAGTACCTCACAAGCCTTCAAAACCATGAAAAAGTGACCTAACGCACCAAAATATGTGAATGAACCCAAAAGAACCAGTATTAAGGAACAACTAGCCAGGAGGCAAAAAAAGATTGATTCAATTAACTCATCTCAAAGCAAAGGCAAGTCCTGAAAATTCACTAAGAAAATAATTTGCTTACATTAAATTTTTTGATGAGCCATCCCAAAGCCATCTTTAAGACTAATTCGAGAATTTAAATGTATTGTGCGGAATGACACTATCGTATTCAAGTTGATGAAATCCGAGGGTGAAACATCCCCTTATAAAGAGGTAAAAATCCACCCGTTGGGAAATCATTCCAACGGGTGGCTCGTCGGTCGAGGTGACGGGGCGCTCAAACGTCGAAGCGAGGCCCGCTTCGATCCCCCCCCCCACCAAAAAAAATTGATGGTATTAAAAAAGCAGCAAAAACCAATTGCAGCAATAACCAAAATTTCGAACACTACTGCATTCAATAATATTGAATTCACAACTAATTCTCTTTTGAGAATAAGTCCGCTCTTCCTTCTCTCATCTTTCCATCTCCTCTCTTTCAAATCTGCTTCTTCTTTGCCTTTGTTCTTCTTTTTTTTGTAGAGTTGTTTTTATTTTTTTCCCTTGTTCCGCTTCTTTTTCTTCAAATCTATCTTTAAATAACTCTTTCATGTTCTAAAGTCCTCTTTGGATCTTTATTTTGTGAATTTTATTCCTTTAAATTTCAGCTTTTTATGGAAGTCTTTCTCATTTGATGGAGATGCTTTTTCTTTTCTCAACACTCATTTTCTAAACCTTTTCTTTAAAATTTCCTTTGAAACTGATTCTCAAATCAATTTTTGTTTTCATCTTGCTAAGTTTGTGTTGAAATTTGAAAACTTCCCAAATCTACATATTTTTTTTCCGGCTTTATTTTTGTTTTTGAGGATGGGTGTTGGAGTTGGTGTTGCGTGTTTGTCGCTTCTATTCCTCTTCTCTTTGAAGTGTTTGTTCTCTTTCCCTGGATCTAGATCTGGTTTTTCCTCCTCTGGAGCACTTTTGTTAATGATGGATCTTATTCAAGGGTAGTGTACTTCCCTTTATTTGGGTCTTTGGAGCTTCCTTTGCACTTTGATATCCTCTCCTTCTCATTGGCTTGTCCCTTTGGCTTGATTTTGGTTCCAAGCCCTCGGATCTGGATCTATTGCTCGGTTGTGTGTGGTTATCTCTTGAGGTTTGTGGTTCTCTTAGGCGGTGTTGTTTCTTTGAGCCTTTGCATCTGTGCTCTCTCTTTTGATGGTGGTGGTTTATGGATCCCTTTGTTTAGGATCCAGGATCTTGGATTTCATTTTAATCTCTCTCCCTATTCAACAATTTCGTTGATCGACATGGTTTTCGTTGATTTGCTTATTTGGTTTCTCTCGGCAGGTATATTTTCTTTTCCTTTATCTTACAATTTCCTACTGTGATCTGTGGATTGTTGCAAGATCTCCATTATATGACGGATTCTAGTCCTTTGTGTGAGGTTGAGTGCTTTCTTTTGGTTATAATGGGCATGAACCTCTTTGTTGAAGCCTACTACAGAACCATTTCAAAATCACTAGTTGATGTGTGACAATTATTTTTTACCTTCTCTTGTAAATTTTGGTATATGTGGGATTGTGGGAGTTTCTATTTTTGCAACTTCATTGGCTAAATTCAAACTTGTGCTATACCTCAAACAAGAATTCTACAATCTTGTCCCTCGGAATGAGCTAATGCTCCCTTATTTGTCATGCTTCTTCATGGCATATAAGGTTGAGGAATTTAGTACTCAAGGGCTAGGGAATAAAACAAACTATAATGATGAACTTATGTGGAAAAATTTCAGATTAATTAAAGTTTTTAAAGTTTGTTTTATGCTCATATTATTCTTGGAAAAAAACTTTCTCGTGGATTTAATCAAAAGCTCCCTTGTATACTTCTTGGATTGAAGTTAGTCAAGGTTGAGGTATGGAGCTTTTCTTGGGATAGGAAGCATACAAACTATAATGATGGACAACTATGGAAGAAGGTTTATTAAATGTTGTTCTGAAAGTTTGTAAACTATCCTCTCTCTCACATAAGGTTCATTTGACTATTGTTTATTGGATGAAACTTTATTCTTCTAACTTTTATATTTACCTATGTGATAAATTAGAGTACTCTTTATGTTACTTCTGTTGTGTTAATTACTCTCAACTTCTTTCCCTCTTGATTGCATGCTTGAACAGTGGCTGCATGCCTTTCTTTATAATGCTTTTTATGTTATTACAAAGCAAGGTTTTTTATGAATATCGACTATTGGAATATCAGAGTGACTGACTGAAAGTCGTCGTGCCAAATAAAAAATAATCCCTAGTTACACAACTAGTATAGTTGGTAAGTCGGGGTCAAACCCAAGAGACACTTGTATCTAAGTTATATTATTATTATCAAATCAGTAGTAATAAAGGGGGGTTATTGTAATCTAAAACTAGGAAAAATTAAGCAAAGCAAGAGCAATAAATTAAATAGAGAAAAGGTTTAGTTTTTATCAATTGAGGAAAACAATCCTATTCAAGCATCCACTTTCATCATCAAGTTATTGATCATTGATTCAAACAAGTTATTTCCTTTGGTTATTCATATCCTGATCAGGTATAATAAACAAGCCAACGGGTTATGTAAATACTTATATCCAAACAAACATGAAACGATCATGAATAATAATGATACTAGCAGTAGGAGCAAAGATATGCAGGATACATGCAAATTGAGTTCCAACGAGTCAAACAATAAGCATGCAATCAAATCTCTTTCTCAATGGTTTTAGTCCAACGAGTCCTAAAACACTGAGTTGCTACAAAGATTAGGTTTTACTACAAGAAAACCTAGATCTAGCAATAGAGAATATCAATTCCAACAAGGTGATCAAACAAGCAGAAATCAATACAATCAATATTAATTAAGCACAAGAGAATTGAAATAACATGTAGAAATAAACCTGAATTGTAAAATCTCACAATAAACTTGAATATGAAAGCTTCAACTTGAATAGAATTAAAGGGTTTAGTTCTCCATAGAAGAGAAAACACAAAAGTCTGGAATAATGAAAACTAGGTCTAAGAAAGGTAGAGATCCCCTAACAAAGTCTGACAACTAGGCTTAAATAGCCAACTAAAAACATGAAAGGAAAGATATAATAAAAAGGAAATAAAGATAGGCGGAAGATATCCTCACGTGTAAAATCAATAGGGCCGCCACCGCCATAGCCGCGATCGCGGTAGAGGTTGGCAGCGATCGCGGTTCTTGTCTTGACAGCATTTTGACGGTACTTTCGAAGGCTGTTTTGACCCATTTAGAGTTGGAATTTGAACTCAGGTAAAAACATGAATTGTAGCTCTTCGAGTTAGATTTCCAATGATACCAAATTCAGTCTCATCCGACCATTGTAGCTTCTGAATGAAGCATCGCAAGAAAGTGGTGTCGAAACAACAACTTCAATGGATGGCCCGGATTTAAGCATTCTTTTCCACAACCTCTTGGGTCTTAATGATCATCAAAAGTGCTTGAATATCCTTGGAAAATACACTTGAATATCTCCAATCTTGTATCCTTCAACTTAACCAATCCTTGCTCCTCAAAACATCCTAAAAACACAAAAAGACAAGAGTAGACACCGAAATGCAAAAACTACGAAAACTAAACAAAACACATGCAACTACCTAATATTTAAAGATAAATATATCCTAAAACTAACACCTAAATGCATGCTATCACAGAGGCATTCAAAGGCCTAATTTCTGGGAGAAAATTGGGTTTATTAGAAAATTCAACAAACTTAACTTTTTATGCTTAGCGGAAACGAAAACTGATAAAGATCCTATTCTACCAATGATTTGCAAAGCGGGTTTCCAAATTGCAATTTCTTGTCCTTTTGTTGGCACTAAAGGGGGCATTTGGCTTCTTGTTTGTGAAAATACGGAAACCCGAAAATGTGTTATTCGACATCAATCTTCCAATCTAATTATTATGCAATATTCCTATCTTAATCAATTAATTTTGATCATTTTTGTTTATGCTACGCAAGAAAGTGGTGTCGAAACAACAAATTCAATGGATGGCCCGGATTTAAGCATTCTTTTCCACAACCTCTTGGGTCTTAATGATCATCAAAAGTGCTTGAATATCTTTGGAAAATACACTTGAATATCTCCAATCTTGTATCCTTCAACTTAACCAATCCTTGCTCCTCAAAACATCCTAAAAACACAAAAAGACAAGAGTAGACACCGAAATGCAAAAACTACGAAAACTAAACAAAACACATGCAACTACCTAATATTTAAAGATAAATATATCCTAAAACTAACACCTAAATGCATGCTATCACAGAGGCATTCAAAGGCCTAATTTCTGGGAGAAAATTGGGTTTATTAGGAAATTCAACAAACTTAACTTTTTATGCTTAGCGGAAACGAAAACTGATAAAGATCCTATTCTACCAATGATTCGCAAAGCGGGTTTCCAAATTGCAATTTCTTGTCCTTTTGTTGGCACTAAAGGGGGCATTTGGCTTCTTGTTTGTGAAAATACGGAAACCCGAAAATGTGTTATTCGACATCAATCTTCCAATCTAATTATTATGCAATATTCCTATCTTAATCAATTAATTTTGATCATTTTTGTTTATGCTACCGCTCGTGAAGATCAAAAGGTCTCGTTTTGGAACTTTTAGTCTGTGACTATTTCACAATTTCAATTACCTTTCTTTTTAATAGGAGATCTAAATGAAATTTCATCTTGCAATGATAAATTAGGGGGTGTCCTCCTTTACGTAGTAGATTTAATCGTCTTCTCAATTTCCAAAATTGTTTTGGCCTAGTTGATTCTAAATCAGCTGGGTTCCCTTACTTGGCGGAAACGTTCTGTGGCTCTAGATAATATTTTTGAAAAATTGGATTGTGTGTTATGTCATCAGCCTGTAACTCACTTATTCCCATCTCCTTTAGTTTAATATCATCCCTTCACTGCCTTTGATCACTATCTTATAACCTTTTCATTGGGAAAAACAAAATCTTTATGCAAAATTCCTTTCCGCTTTGAAAATGCTTGGATGTCAATCCCTTCTTTTCATCCTTTAGTTTCTAATGTTTCGAATTATCATATGTCTAGTTCTTTTATGTTTCGTTTGTCAATGAAATTGAATCTTTTAAAAAAATATTCAAAAGTTTGGGTAAAATATCATATTAATAATAATTTTGAACAATTAAAAATTTCAGAACAACGACTCTTCAATTTGATTTGTTAATTGATCCTTCTAATACTATTATTATTGCCCGAGTTCAGTCATTTAAATAAGTATAATGCTCTATTAGATTTTCAACATAATTTTTGGAAACAATGTGCAAAGATTACTCATTTGCAAAATATGGATCGAAATACAAAATATTTTCAATTAGTCTCCAAAATTCGATCCTATAAACAAAGAATTATATCCTTCCAGACCCATGATGGTATTGTAATCTTTGACCATGAATTGATCTATAAAAATATTACCTTTGAGCTTGCTCGTCGGTTTTTGTTAAATCCCTCATGTTCTATTAATGAATCTGACTTAGATATTATTCCAAATCTAGTTTCTGAATCTGATAACTTGATGCTATGTAAAACTCCTTTATCTTCTGAAATCAAAAGTACCATTTTTTATCCTACTCCTAATAAATCACTTGGCCTTGATGGCTTTCCGACTGATTTTTTCCAACATTATTGGCATATTGTAGGTAATTCAGTTATCCTCGTAGTTCATGCTTTTTTCCATTCGGTACATATGCTCCGGTCTATTAATAAATCATTTATTGCTCTTATTCCTAAAGTTGACTCACCTTTAACAATCAATCATTTTCGACTCATTAGTCTTTGTACTACTATTTATAAAGTTATTACTAAAATTCTAGCAAATTGTGTTTCTAATATTCTTCCTACCTTAATTCATCCTCTCTAGAGTGCTTTTGTTAAAGGCAGACTAATCCAACATAATATTCTTATTGCACATGAAAATTTTCATTTGTTTCATAAAAAGAAAAAAGGTAAAAAGAGTTGGACTGCTTTGAAATTAGATAAGGAAAAAGCAGATGATAAACTTGATTGGAATTTTATTAAATTAATTCTTCTTAAATTTGGGTTTCATGAAAAATGGGTTTCACTTGTTATGGACTGTATTACTACTTCTTCTTCTATGCTTGTTAATAATGAGTCTGGGGATGAATTTTCTCCTCAATGTGGTATTAGACAGGGAGATCTGATTGCTCATTTTATCTTTATCATTTCAATGGAATAACTTGCTCGAACCCTATAACTTCAATCTACTCTTAATTCTAAATTTGTTGGTTTTCAATTAGTTAAGAATGGAACGTGTTTGCCCTTTCTCAGTTTTGCTGATGATACTATTATTTTTTCTAATGCTTCGCATATTAATGTCAACTACATTATAACTTTTTTAGACAATTTCACAAGGATTTCAGGTTTTTCAATTAATTATCATAAGAGTAGTTTTCAGGTCTTGGAAAATATTTCTCGCCCTTCTTCTCTTGCTAGTGTCTTAAATATTCAAATAACTACGTCTATGGAGAAATACCTTGGTATCCCTATTCTCAAAGGTAGGGTTCAAAATTCTGTATTTTTAGATTCTATTATTAAACTTAAAAAACAATTATCTCAATGGAAAGCAAACTCTATTTCTCAAGCTGGTAGAGTAGTTTTAATTCAATTTAATCTTTTAGGACAAGTAAATTATTTACTGCAAAGCTTTCTTCTTCCAAAAGGGAATCTTTGTGAAATAGATAAAGTGAATAAATCTTTCTTTTGGAATAAATTTATGCCTAATCACCATCCTCTTATTAGTTGATATAAGGTTTGTTCTCCTAAAGATTCTGGTGGAATGGGACTTCGTACGGCTGAGAAAAATAATATCTCTCTTCAAATGAAGCTTCTATTGTAAACTTATGACTATCCCACAAAATTATTAGGTTCGTATTATTACTGAAAAATATTTGGGATCGCTTTTTCTCTTTCAGTTCCAAAAGAAAAATTGTTCTTGGCAGTTTGGTAGATTGCTTAATATTAGAGATAAGTTCGCCAAGTGGCTCTTATGGACTATTGGAAATGGTCATTCAATCTATTTCTGGACAGACCCGTGGATTAAAATTTTAGATTCATTCCACTATTTTGATAATTGCAATATCAACTTAAAAGTGTCTTCATTTATAACTTCTAATCATACTTGGGATTTGGAAAGGTTGATGTTAATCCTTCCTGCTTCATTAGTGGATTTAATTTCTTCAATCCGTATCCCTGTTTCTTTCTCTGAGGATCGGTTGGTCTGGCTTCCTTCGACTGATGGAGATTTTTGAGTCTCTTTTGCTTCTTCCATGCTTAACATTCCTCGTTCGGATCTTGTTTATGGTTTCTCTTGGATCTGGAAGACTTCTCTTCCACCAAAAATTAAAAATTTCCTATGGAAGGCTTGTGCGGATTGTCTTCCCACTACAAATTGTTTGAATCGATATTTTAACTACGTCTTAAGTACTTGCTCTTTGTGTTCAAATGATGATGAAAATCTAAATCATCTCTTTTTTCATTGCCCATTTACTCAAAATATGATTTCCAAATTGGAAGGAATGTTAAGTATCTCTTTTCAAATTTGCTCGTTGGATACTTTCAATGACAATTTAGTCTCAACGCTAAATTTAAATCAAAATAATAATGTCCTATGTTTTCTTTGGTGGTTTGTTTGAGGACATAGAAATGTAAAAAATCTTTAATCCTGCTAGAATTTTGACTTCCTTGCTTCCTTGTGATTTGGCTTTCTCTCAACATTTGGAATGGGTGTCTGTCCACCCCCCCCCCCCATAGTCCACAAACATATTTCTCGTCCTAAAAGGAAAATAATCGAGTTTGGAAGAAACCTCTTGTTGATTGGTTTAAGTTAAATTTTGATGCTTCTAAACGAATAAATTCAAATACTTTTACGAGTTTCTTAATTCGTGACCATAATAGTAAAATATTATGCTTTAACTGAAAACAACAACTTCTAATATCGGTCCTTCGAGCATAATCTCTTGCTTTATTAGACGGGATTAAAAGTACAGACTCACTAAATTTATCTCATCTTGAAAGCAACATTCTAATTCTTATTAATTCTTTAAAAAGAACTTGGAAAGTTCCTCGGGAAATTAAAAACATCCGTCATTTTGTTGCTTTTATTCCTTGTGTGATATTTTTTCATTGTTTCAGGGAATGCTATTTGGCGGCGGATTTCCTCGCTCGAAGGTGTTTTAGTTTTATTCAGCTTAGGTTTGCTATTTCAAAATTTTTCCCAGGATCGTTGTCTGATTTGTTGGATGTCTCCCTATTTAATATTTGGGTCCGTGACAATCCGATGTTATTTGATTTTCTAAAGATCATCCTCTGTGATGATTTAGGTTGGCCTTGTAATATTCAGGTAACCTAGTGTTTGCCTTGTAATGAGCTAGTAGCTCATTTCTTCAAAAAAAACATATTGAATTCAGCAATAAATCAAAAAAGGGAGTGCTAATTAACAAACTGTATGGAAAAAAATATTGAAAACCAATTCCACAAAATGATACTCCCTCCGATCTAAAATAAATGTCATTTTAGCACTTTAAATTTGATTCAATTCACGTGTCGTTTTATGTTTTTTAGGCAATTGATTAGGAGTGAGTTATGAGAATTGTTATTGAAATGTGTTTTTATTGATTAATATTATTCATTCATTGGTTGAAAAAGGTGATAAGTGATTATAAAAAATTACATTTTCGAGTTTAGTTAATACTTCTCTTAAATCTTGTATCGAAAACTAAAACGACACTTATTTTGGATCGGAGGGAGTAACATTTAGTCAGCAAAGAGTATAAATAGGTTATGCACATGCAGGTAAAGAATGCATGTATCTTGTGACATTGAATTAAGTACGTTTTGACAAAATAATGCTTACACTAAGGATGTGTTTAGAAAGTTGCATTAAATTGAAATACAAAATCTTTTTTTTTACGGCATTAAGTTAAATTCAATTTTTTTTTGGTAGAATTAATTTGCATTCAATTGCAATGCAACTTATAACATTAAATGTGGTAATCTAAACAGTAAACACACCTAATAGCTAGAAAGACCGAGATTTGCAGTTTACATGATACAGCATGCATCAAATTGTTATCTGAAAAGCGAGAAAGAATGGATTTGTTAAACTGTTTATTGTAAGTTTGTACAATACAACAATGTGAGCTTGTTATCCACCTTAACTCTTAGATTGTCAGGGGGGAGCAAAATCCAAATGGAAAAGCCAGGACGGCAGGGCATCAATGCCATTAGCTTTAACTGAAGCAAAATTATTCAAACAGAAATGGTAGCAAAGATTATGAACAAGGAAATTTAAAATTTTAGTCACGCATCCAAAATCAGATTTCCTACCAGCTAAGACGCTAAAAAAAATGATCATGTGGATGATAGATAATACATTTAATCAGAAGGCATAAGAACAAAAATAGGGCTAGTAAGGAAACGCGAGCTTGCTTAGTTGGTCTTCTTCTCAACCTCATTGGGTTTAGCTGAATCTATTGATGCAGTGGGGGCTTGATCAATAGTGGGGGCCTGATCTTCATCCTCGCCGCCAAATTCAAACTCGTTCACTCGCTTGCGATCAACAGGATAAATCCATCTTTGATATACGTATATCAAAAATATGATATCTGTAGTATACAAATAAAAGAATGCCATGATTAATGGTTGGGAAAGAAACAATGGCAGTGAACAAAGACAAGGAGGAAAAGCAACAACACGTGAGACTGAGAAGAATCTCACCATCACGGAAGACTGAAAGCCGGTGGAGGAGTGGCATCTTGATGACAAAGGCAAAGAGATCATCAATGATCGTGTTGAGGAATTTGTAAGTCATTTGTCTCCAGGGCATATGAGCCACAGACTTCAACTTGTAGTTTATGAACAGTTGGGGACACATCATGATGAATCCTGCAATTCGAGACATCCAAGAGCACATTAAAATCAACTCAACGGTTGCTAGAAAATGTGGTAACAAGTAATGATGTGGGAGACACTTCAATATGCTATCAATATCGCTTCGTTTGCAAGGCGGTTTAGATTTGGTGGAGTTACTCTGTCCATATATTTACTATATTTACCCTAGTAGAAATGAAGAAATTATTTTTAAGGGTCTAAATTTTTCCAACTCGACTGGTAGAATTAAAAGGGGTTTAAGATGTAATAATATATAAGATGATAGAGCTTACCAAACATGTATACACACTGTGTCATAGAAGAGAGAATCCATGAGTACCAACTCTTGTGGCGCTCGTACTTCAATGAGTAAATGGATGAGCAGGCAACAAGGAAGAACAGGACATAAGACAAATACTTCATAGCAATATCATCATATTCCTTTGTCCTGTTGTTTTTGTAAGAATCACGGTCTCTGAACCTCAACATAGGAATCCTCCCAGATCTATCAATCTGCCAAAAGAAAAGAAAACGGTGTTAAGAATAGGAGCTTAGAAGAGAAATCATAAGACATACGCATCATAACAATCCATGGAATAGGGTTGGATCCTATTCGTGGAGATTCCGTAAATATTCCATTTCAAAAATAGAAAGTTCTAAACGATTGGGATTTTTTTGGAGATTGGATGCAGTTACTAATTCATGATCTGGCATGTACAGAATGAAAACTTCATTCTTGATTCTACGAGATTTTTTATAAAAGCCTATCATTTGCTTCTCTTCGATGGAAGTTTTATTTTCCCAAATGTATCCTAATTTTTGGCCTAATTCTTCTTCTAATGATCGATTCAACCTTTGATCAAAAAGATATACCTTCTTCTATTTCATCTCTTCAACAAGTTTAGTAATGAGCATAAGAACCCTATTGTTCCGATGGAGAGAAGAACCTATGATTAGCTTTTCGGGAAATTTCCAAACGAACAATTTCAACGAAATCTTTCAATTTCTTATTTTACTATGTTCAACTCTATGTATTCCTCTATCCGTAGAGTACATTGAATGTTCAGAAATGGCTATACTAGATTTTCTGTTATTCGTATTAACAACTACTCTAGGAGGAATGTTTTTATGCGATGCTAACGATTTAATAACTATCTTTGTAGTTCCAGAATGTTTCAGTTTATGCTGCTACCTATTATTTGGATATACTAAGAAAGATGTAAAGTCTAATAAGGCTACTACGAAAATATTTACTCATGGGTGGCAGGGTGGGGCAACCTCCTCTATTCTGATTTATGGTTTCTCTTGGCTATATGGTTCATCCGAGGGAGAGATCGAGCTTCAAGAAATAGTGAATGGTCTTATGAATACACATATGTGTAACTCCCCAGGAATTTCAATTGTGCTTATATTTATCACCGCATGAATAGGGTTCAAGCTTTTCTCAGCCCCTTCTCATTAATGGACTCCTGACGTATATGAAGGGGTGCGGTTCGTTCGAAAAATTCCTATCTCTTTATCTATCTCCGAGAAATTCCATATGGACATGCAGAAGAGAAATGCTACCCTATTCGAACTAAGTCATAACTTTTACTTGTTCAAATAACAATTAAGGTGAAGCAGGGTTAGGAACAACAAATCTCCTTACGATAAACACATCCATTTTGCAAGGTTCGTTATTAGCTAATTCATGCAAAGGATCGGACTAATGACATATACTTGAATTCTCAATGTATATGCTAATAGTTGGTTCTCATCCTTTATAGACTACGAGTGGTGGTGACTGACTACGAGTGTAATAGGACGGTGCAAGGCACAAAATCTAGGTTTTTTCTCGGAGTCAAATCTCTAGCAGCAATGCCGCTTCCGAAAAAATCTCGAGCAATGGATTCGGAGAAGGCGAGGAAACAAGAGGGATTGGTTATTCCCAGAGTCAAATCTGGAGCAATGGAAACGGTGAAGGTTAAAAAAGATGAGGGATTGGGTGCCAGCATTGCTACATTCGTTCACTTAAAGCCAAACTTCCCCTGGAGATTTGGGGGGAAATCGGCAAACGCCTCCATAGCCGACTGGACTTGACACGCTTCCGATCGGTATGCACGACATGGCGATCCTCTCTTCCGGCCCCCACCCGCTTCCCGCTTAGAGTCCCGCCGCCGCCGGGCGCATCTGAGACCAAGTTTCACAACCTGCCCTTCTTCATCAAAGAACACACCTTTTACTGCTTTGACGCAGAATCGGAGGCAGATCAACCGAATCGAATGCTGATGTTGTTGGAGGAGGTGGATCAAGGCGGAAAATTCCACCCCCGCCGCTTCCTGCCGTTGATAAAGGATCGTCAAACCGCGAAAGCACCACATTTGCCCCCAGTCCCGCAAATTTCTCGTCTCTCCTTCGTTTCCAAGGTCTACGATCTCATGATGGCTCTGCCTCTGTTCCTCCACTATAATGAAAGAGTTGAAGGTAAGTGGAAGTTTCGTTATTTTTGGGGAGCGCGGAAAGTTGTTCTCATTTCTGCAAATCCATCCACTTCCAGTGTGGATGCAAATTATGCAGCGGGCTGTGATCTCACCGCAGTGGCTCTGTTGAGCGGAGGGAAACTGGCTTTATTGAGGCTGGGTAATCCTCTGCTTTTCCATTGGGAAACCGATTTCTGCAGCTCCAGTAGTTATAAAGACGTCATCAGCTACAACGGTAAATTATTTGCAGTTGATAGTTTTGGACGAGTTTTTGTAATGAATTATCACTCCTTACAGATGACCCAAATTGCACTTCTTCCTCCGTCTAGTAGTAACCAGAAGATTCAATTTGTGGTGACATTAGGTCACTTGTATTTATTCCTTCTTTCAGATCCTCCTGACCTCAAGGTTTATAAGCTAAGACCACCTGAGTTTCAGCAATTAGTCGAGGTTGAAGACTTGGGCGATCGTCTTTTTTATGTTTAACAAGTACAGCTTTTCTGTTCCAAGGACTGTATTTGCTGATACTGGGCTGATGGATTTGAGATACAAAATGCCCCCTACCTTTGGAGTGCATACTCTTATTTTCTCCCATCGAACAGACGATCAGGATAAGGATGAACTGGCTTGTGTTGGCACTGGCACAGGCTTTTTTGCGGTTCCCATCGTATCCAGACCTTGTATTTGCCCATGGGCTGTAAAGCCAGCAGCAAAGGCCAACCCAACAACTGCAACTTCATCAGTATTATCCCAATTTGAGAACACTTCTGTTGCCCGCACTAACTACGGTTTGTGACCGGAGTAATTTATTACTATTACTATATACCTTAATAATTATCTCTTTGTTTTCTGGCTTTTGTGTGTGCGTGATATTTGTACGAATGATGATTCTGCCTTTTGCGTGTGTATGTGATATTTGTAGGAATAATGATACATTAATTTAGATTCTTAGCAAGTCTTTTGAGTGCGAACTGTCTTGTATTTGGTTTTTAGATTCAAATGGTTTATGAAAATATAAAAGCTCGTAGCTTTGATGTAGTAAGGCCATCTTACTTTGTGTGTGGAGATGTTGGACTGGTTTGTGAAAAAAAAATCACACTCTCATTTGTCAATTACAAGTCTCTAACTTTTTAGCCATCATTGTCTAACTAATATGATAGTAAGTTTTGTTCTTCATGATCATGATATTTCATTTATAAAGTCCTTGAGATAGTAACTATGGATGGAAACTATGGATGGGGAATGCTTGAAGCCCCAATCATCAAACTTTCAAGCAATCTCTACTAAAACAAAATTCTTCAGATTCACAGAAATTTATCCTCCCAATCTCAGGCTACAAGCACTCAGATGTCAACAAAGAAGGAAGTATCCGCTGCCATTTCAAGCGGCTTCTTCTACCGCTCCAACACTGATCAATCCTTGCAAAAACGCTACACTGACTTCGGACGTGTTTGGATTAAACCTTAGAATGCATTATCTTAAACATAGGCTTAAAGCTTAGTGGCTCACTATTATTTTTCACTTATGCATGCTAACCGTTTTCCCCTAGTATTTACATTTGGGATTCTGTGATGGAGATCTTCAGCGATGCACAGGAATTTGGATTAAAATCTTCTAATGTGAATGCTGTAAAAAATTCTATGTTGGTCATCTCTTGGTTGGAAGCTACTTTTCCAGGTCTAAGACAAGAAGGAAAACATGTTGTCAGCTCAGTTGCACTAGCTCATGCATATGCTTTGATTGACGCATCACTTCTCTTGCAAGTTTCCATTTTCTCAATCCTATATGTTGTCAGTGCTTTGTTTGCTTGGATTTATATATAGCTGATGAAATATACACACGGGATTTTTTGTATGCGCACAACACTCACCCTGGACGAGCACTCATCCTGGTGGAGCGCTCATCCAGAAGGAGCACTTCACCAGGATGAACGCTCCTTCTAGACGAGCGCTCGTCCTATTTGAGCGTCAATGCAACGTGGTATTATTTGAATAAATTAATATTAATTTATTTAATAAATATTATCATAACTTATACTCCGTATTATTCTTTCTATAGATCCAATTTTTATATTAATATTTCCCATATTTACAAACCCTTAAATATTTACTAAATAGATTTTATAATATAGATAGAAATATTATCATAGATTTTATAATATATAACGGATATTTATTACGGACTAAAAATATTAATTTAATAAATATTTTTAGAATATATGATATGCATTAGTACATTAATATATTTTATACATTAATATATTTTTAAATTAATTTTGGTAAAAAAATTACATGAATCACATGTTTTAACTTGAATAAAACTATTTACTCTATCTTTTTCACAAATGTTAGTGGCAAATTTATTGTTCTAATTTAAAATATAGTTTTGTTCAGATTTTTCTATGTGAATTACATAAAATATTCCGAATTATACAATAATTACCCATACCGGAGTAGTTGTTATATTTAAGTAGAATTATTACTTTGATATTAATGAGATAACTTTGTTATAATTGAATCTAACAAAGTATATTTTTATTCATTTTATGATGAAAATAATCTTTTGATATTATCGAAATGAATTGGGTATTCCTCTAATCTAAGTTTATAAATATGTTTAAGTAGAATTATTAGGTTGATAGTGTAGAAATATTATATTAATTAAACGCCAATGTTCTATTTTAAATTAAGTAGATATATTTCGATTTTTTTTGATAAATTAATTTCATAATATTGAGCTCATAGTTGATATATTAATATGAATCAATTTATCTATAGGTCACTAGGATTGATTCTCAATTGCTTTTTATAGCGAGCATGTGTGAGATGATCAACAAAACAAGCTTGATTGACGCTCCAAACGAATCCAGAACGGGGCAACCCGGATCCACCCATGTAGTCGGCCGATCAACGATATTGTAGATTGGTGTTATGTAGGCTTATATGTTTTTGTAATTTGACAATGAAATTATCTATTAATTTTTTTATAATTTGAAAATGTGATTATGTATCAGTTTTTACGATAGTGTGGATCTATATGTTTATAAAATTATCTATTGGGGTTAGGGTTTTAGGGTTTATGACTTAGGGTTTTATAGGTTTAGGGTTTACGACATAGGGTTTGTGAAATTATCTATTTTTGTGAAAATTCAAATCTTATCAAAATTTACTTATTTTTTCATTTGAACTTATTAAAAATCTATTGATTTAATTAATCATCTATTACTAATAACTAAAGCCGAAGTAATTTCTACCACCACGTTGCGCCACATCACCCCTGTATTAAAATAATAATTTTAAATAGTTAATTATGTAAAAAAAGTTATCTTCAAGTACCATAAAGATAAAATAATATTTGTAAAAATTTATCCACAAATAAACATAAAGATAAAATAATATTAGTAAATTTGACCAATATACATAAAAAAAAGCATATTATCTTTATTATATTTGTAAAAGATAAGAAAAAATATGTAAACGTGATCACATCATATATATCTTTGAAATAAAAATAGCCATATCTATCTATAATCTATAACTATATATTAAAGATATACCTTTTCGAGCCACAACGTTAATTTTAAATTCTTTTCTATCTATTTATGTGAAAAATTATTCTTAAATTCGAAATTTAATTAAAAAATAACAAAAATTATTCTAACTTTATCTTTTTATCCAATTATGTAAAAGATTTATCTTCAATTAAATTTTGATTAAAAAAATAAAAATTTTAATATCTAGATAATTACTATCCTAAATTAAATTTTGATACAAAATTATATTATATTTTTCTTAATTTCCTTTTTGGCTTATTCATGTAAATATAAAATATTTTTTTATCATTTAAAAATTCAGCCTTTTTTTTATCTCTTCTTATTAATTATCATTTTAACTTTTTACTTAAAAGATTTTTAAAGACTTGAATTTGATGGAAAAAATTATGGGGATTTAAATTATTTTTGAGTTTGTAAAATAGTAATTAAAATAAATTATATTTATATTTTTCCATAAATAAAATATCATTAAGCAATCAAAATCATATTGGGTTCGCTATAATGATTTTAGGTTCGTCTCACATTATAACAAATGTTTATTTTTATATAAAATATTTATAATAAATAATTTATTTTATTTTGATATTAAATTAAAATCATCATTAAATAAATTAAATATTAAATCCATGTAGTCGTGCATGGCACGACGGGTACGTAACACCCCGACTTTCGACGGGGCGCTACTTAGAAATAGACCTTACTAGGTACTATTAAATAGGTTGACAACTACACTTTAGGATCTTGCAACGCGGGCACGACGAGAAAACGAAATAAAAACATCCAACCTTTCTTTTATAAAAATATAGAAAACGTAGTTATGCATGAATTCCCGAAAACCTAATTATAATTATCCTGAATCTGACGAATCATCACCAACAATAAAATCATTCGACGAAAACAGAAGACAAGTCATAATACCAACTCTAACATATTAATAAAAATAACATCCTAAAAATAACACAACTAAACTATCGTAAAAATAATCCCATCCCACTATGACACGCGCTCTTTACCGCTCCGGCCCGCCATCTGGCCTCGGTTCCTGCACGGCTCCCTGATTCATACCTGGAACTGAAAAATATTCCCCGAAGGGTCAGCGTCTAATCTACCAAGCTAGATAGAATACGGAAATTGTAGAACGTTTCGAAAACATTTCTAAAGTCAACATACAAATCCTCAATCGCAATCATATCTCTAAAGGCCAATACCTAAATTAGTTATAATCAGTCACACAGAACCACATATGCATTCACAATCACAATCTCATAACACAACAATTCCTCCTTTTCCACAATCCGACTACCAAGGCGCTCATCACCGCGCCGAGTGTAGAGGCAGGCCCTCCCACTCCACTTCACAATCTCCCTTCTAACCCCGGGCTAAGCCTCCACTGGAGCACTTGCCAAAAACACACAGATAATACTTTTCGATTTGAAGGGGCACGGTTTCCCAGTCACACGGGTCAACGTAGCCAACTCTTCCTCCACGCCAGCTACGATGGGTCGTGTCGGAAACGGTACCAACACAGAGAAAACGTTCCAAAAATATCCTTCCGATAAAACACATTCAAAACCATTTTACACACACAACAACACGAGACGTTCAAAACAGTTTATAAAGGCATTCGGGACTAGTTCCCAAAACCTGCCCTACAATATCGATACGCAATCTAACAAGGTAGAGAAGAACCGAGCAAGTCGAAAAACGACTTACCTCGAACTAAGGATCCTTTGATGACAAAAATTAAGAACGCGGGCGGAAACGATTTCCTAAAGAATTTATAAAGTGAGGGATTAGATTAAATACGAGCCGAACCAAAAATAACCCGATTACGGAGTCACCTTTAATTCACTTAAACAACCGAAACTTATAAAATAAATATTAAAAAGATAAACTAACCCGTACCAATTCACACTAGCCTAACAATTAATTAATCCTAAACCCATTAAATAAACCCAACCTATTAAATCCTCTCTCCCACTTATCCAATTGATTGGCCCGGTCCACGTATAAAACCATCTCCCAGATGGCCAGATCACTTGTTTAAGCCAAAGTGCACCCATCTCTTTTGACTTTTCAACACCAGACCCACCTTCCCTTTCTCCTAACAATATCAAAGGAGCTTTGACTTTGACTTCCAATTAGCCTTTTACTATTTCACGCAGCACCCCATCCTTTCTTCCCCGATCGAACAACACACTCGCCCATTTTTTTTTCTTCCTTCGCTGGTGTTCTTGCAACCAAGATCCCCGTCCCTATTGACCAACTCCCGACTCGTCCTCGACCATGGAGCGGCGCTCTCTCGATTACCCATCAGATACGACACAATCAATCTCCCCGTCGGCCTTGCCGGTGACGGCCTTCCTAGATCTGGGAATTGGGTGGAGTCGACTCTCCCTCTCCGTAAAGCCCCTTATTCCAGAATCTACCCCCGACGACGCTCCAATCAAGACAAAGAAGAAAACAGGGAAAGGTAACTGAATAGATAGGTCAGGAACTCACCGGAAACGTCGCTACCGGACTGCCGACGAGAATGGGATGTCGCCGGTGAATCAGTGATGGTGCGGTGGTTGTCCGGTGGCAACGCAGAACACACTCTGGGGAAGAAGAAGAATAAGACGGCGGGAAGGATAGTTAGGAGTTAGGCAACAAGAATGAGAAAGATGGAAAGCAGAGGTTCATTCCATGGTTGTCTCCTGCCGGAGCCCCGAGCGGGAACTTACCTAGTCAACTTGACGATCGGCAAAAACCTGATTTGATCTCCAGCACTCTTACGGAAAACAGGAAGAAGGGTTTGAACGAATCGTGTTTTGGAATTATCCAAAGAGTGGGTTTGTTAAAATAGGAGGGTTAATCGTGATTGGGATAGATAACGATTTAATTAGGATAGATTTTTTTTTAATTGGGACCAATTTGGATTTCCGAGTGAGATGGATAATTTGGCCATAGTTTAGATAGAACGAAATATATATATTTTAGTGTGGATATGATTTTCCTTGTTGAAAACTAACGGGTTAGGTATGAAACTAGAGTATTAAAAAAACTAACGTGTTAAATTCTATCTCGGAAATTACTTGCGGGTCAAGATTTCGACTACTTGTAACCCGAGAAATTTACTTTTCCGCCCTAGACGGAAATACGGAATCCGAATATTACAGGTACAACTAGTCAATATACTATAACTAAAGTCAAATCGCTTTATCCTATTTGTCAACATCTTAACTTTGCCACATAAGCAACTTAATTTTTTCATTTACTGATTACCCATCTAAAATTTCAAGTACTACTTAATTCTACCACTTTACAATTTTCAATTACTATTTAATTATATTCATGCCACTTTACTTATTAGTAGACTTGTCAATCGGGTCGGGTCGAGCAGCTTCGGGTTTGGGTTGAGTCGGGTTCGGGTCGTTACGGGTCACGGGTTAAACCGGATCGGGTCGATGCGGGTTTTTGGGTGGGTCGGGTTGACCAGTGGGTCAAAACCATTGAATTTTTTATGATTATTAAAATAGATTTTTAATTAAATAATAATATTTATTTATATATATTATTTTTATGTATTTTAATAATAAAATATATTATATTTTTAAAAATAAATTTTATAAATATACTAAATCGGTCAACCCAACGGGTTTCGGGTTTCAACCCAACGGGTTTCGAGTCTATCGGGTTTCAGTTCACTTCGGGTTTCAGGTTCAAATTTTCGGGTCTTGTCCCTAAAATTTTCGGACGGTTCGAGTCGGGTTTGCGAGTCGGGTCAGCTTTTGACAGCATTACTTATTAGTCAAATTTGTCATATTTTACTTACCTTTTTAATCTTATGATATATATATATAAGGGGAGGTTCCGGTAGAAAGCTAATTGTGGCAGAAAGTGAGTGTGAATTTGAGGCGTTGGATTAAAGTGAATTGATGGTGAGATTTGAGAATACAAAATAGTTAAAATAGGGTGAAAATTACTAGATTAGATGTCATTTGTCAAAAATAAACCCACATCCCTTAAAAATAGCAAACAAACCATTTTTTAAAAAAGAAAAAAGGAATGAATTAATATTGAGCAAATCAAATCACGTACAAATCTCATATGAATATTATTCTATCTGCTATTTGAATTCAAAACAACTTATATTTTCAATATTGATTCTATCCTATTTTTAAACTAATTGATATTGACGTAATTTTGTATCTCTACTAGCTCTCGAAGCATACCAGATGATTGAATACCAACGTGATGAACAATGAATATACATTCTCGCATACTGTCGAGTGAATACCAATGTGATAAACAATGAATATGTACTTGTGTTGCGATGAATATGATTAAAATGAATAGTTGTATAATCTCGACCATTATAATGAAGATGATATCATCATTCAATTACATGAATATTATGAGTTTGTCACAACCCAATTACATCAAAATAAAGATGAATATCATTACAAATTTCATGAATATCACCACCCTATCTTCATCTCTCGATCTTCATCTTCTTAATCTTCATCTTCCAAATCTTCATACTCCACTTATTATCGTAGGAAGCTGTGAATATGACAAAATCTATTGAATATCAACACTTCAAATATTAAATATTACGACAATTGAATATTACCACACACAATAAATAATATCCTTTGAAGTTGTGAATATCATAACATCAATTGTTGAATATCAATATATTTATCATCGAATATTAACACTACAATATTAAATTAGTGTTATCATTAATGAATATCAAAACTTAAGCTAATGAATATAAACTATGTTTTCAGTGAATATTGCTTCAAAATATTCGTATTAATGTAAATTTAATATGTGAATATCATAACCAATGCTAAAGAATATGAACCCTTTTGAAACCACTCTTTTTGGTATAGGCTGATTAAAGGTAGAAAATAATGAATATCAACTTTGACAAAAAAGAATATCAATATGACAACCAATGAATATTCAAAATTCATATTAGAGAATATCATATAACAATTGTGTGAATATGGTGGTACCATATGTCGAACATATATAAATTATGTCATGATTCTAGTAAAAACGGATTGAAACCTAAAAACCAATAAAGAAAATTAATCTACACGTCTTTATAATGTGATAAAATTTTATCCCTATCCAAACAAATCCTCTCTAACATGTAAAAAATGCACACCAACATTGGTCATCCTGATGATTGTATTTTGGTAGCCGCTGGATAGTCATTAGTTGAACGAATTTGTGTATAGGTGGGAGATTATTCCAGATTTTTAGGGATTGAGTTTAAGGTTTTTCCAATTTTCTCCACCTCGTGGCAATCCAATATTCCAATCTCTTGCAATTCCACCATCAAAAGATACCAATCAAACATAAAGCATTTAATGTACTTTTTCAATGGAGATATTGAATGAATCAAACACGGAATCAAAACCCAAATCAATTGTGATAAATGTTGTAGAAGAACAAAGAGCCATGGGAAGTTTACCTGCAATCGGACGGTTTTCTTCACTGAAGACGAAGATCCATTAGAATTTTTTTGAAATCGCCAGATTTGATTTTTGGAAGGAGAAAATAATGATCGGTAATTTGATTTTGGAATGTAAAATAAAATGAAAAGTTGAGATTACAATCCCATAAAATCAGCTTATTTGCTATAATACTATGAGATGCTCTTATTCTAAACCCACTTGCAATAAATCTGGGACATTAAAAAATATTCATCTAATGGTCTAAATTTACACTCACTTTTTACTCTAAAAGGCTTTCTACCAGATCCTTATACTATATATATAGAAAAGGTATAGGGTTTTAAGATCAATCTATATAAAATAACTACCACTTGATTATATCTTTCTTAATGTACGTAATTTTTTTAAGATCAACTCTAATCTTACTATCTATAAAAAAAAAATATAACAAATGATCCAATCCACAATTGATGTGCGGAATATGAAATAGCCAATTATCAAAACTCAAAGGGTCAATTATCAAATCCCATGAAAAATGATCCAATCTAATAAATATTTCTTCTTAAAATGATTTCAATTTCAATTTCTACTCAGGAAAAGGGATTAAGATTTTAGGATTTAGGGTTTTAGGGCTTGGTGTTTAGAGTTTAGAGAAACGGTTTTGGATTTTAGGATTTACGGTTGTAGGGTTTTAGGATTTAGGGTTTAGGGAAAGAGTTTAGGGTTTAGGGAAAGGGTTTATGATTTTAAGATTTAGGGTTTAAAGGTTTTTAGCGTTTATGGAAATAGTTTAGAATTTTAGGATTTAAGAGGTTCAGGGTTTTAAGAATTCTATAGATATATACTAAAGAAGTCACTTTTCTGACACATGTCGGTCTCACATTCATTTTGCCTATGTGTCGCCTCCATATTCAATTCGCCTATATGGCGGGCACCACGTCATCAATACTCTAAAAACAATTTAATACTAATTTTAAAAAAAAAGATATTTATAATTATTTTATTTTATTTTTATATAGATTTGTTACAAACTAATAACTAAATCTTTGATTCATTTCTACTTTGATTAGTTATATATTTTATTGATTGATTATATATTCAAATCTCATATTATAATGAAAAATTATATAAGTTAGAATTAAACTTTTGTTTGATATTATATGTATAGATTTTAAATTTAAACATATGTGTACAAATTTAAAAATTGCTAAACTAATTCATTTTCTTTTAGTAAAGGAAAAAAATATTGGATCCTATATTAAAATAATGCATAAATTTTATTCATATTGACATAAAAAAATTAAATTAATTTATATTTAAATAACCCGTACAAGGTACTTATGCTAGTTTGTACTAACGTTCAACCGGAATGGGCACTCTTCCAGGATGAGCGCTCTAGGAGAGTGCTTTTCTTGAGCGCTCTCCCAAGATGAGCGCTCTCCCGGAAAACGTGGTCTCCTGTGTGCGAAAACAAAAAGATACGTATCTATAAAGTTCCCACGTTTATATAATGCAGGATCTTTCCTTTGAGGTATTATAAGTTTATTACTTCTCATCGGTTTCAAGTGTTTGTTACACAATTCAAAGGTGTTTTTTTGGTTCAAAATTAGATTTAATTTGATTGCTTTCTTTGTATGTCGTTGTATAGATCCTTTGAAACTGCAAAGGTGTACCCATTGATAAATACCACTCAAATGAGAATCTCAATTTGAGAAACCACTTATAGGCAAGAATCTCGCACAAGAAGGAATTTGCAGGAAAACACTCCTACGACTCTTTTTCATTCAATATTCAAGTATGAACTTTACAAACTGACTTAACTCGATTTAAATAGAAGAATTGACATAAGAAACTACCCATTAAGTCCAACAGTTTAGTGCTCCTAACCTAACATGTACGTAGTGGAAGCTGAATGAAACTAACCACTAACCAGATACTTGGCCTAATGCCTAAAAACAAGGGAATTGACTTTGACTTGATAAAGCTCCTATCTATAAAACAGAACCAACGACCCTAAACAAAATCAAACTGATTGAATATGACAGAAAAGAAATAAATGGAATTAAATAAAATGAAATAACATTAACTTGAATCCTATCAATGCATCATTCTCGGAAAATCGACTTGTCCTCAAGTCAATACTAAGGGCACTTGTTTTCTCCTATGTGATAGAATCCATGTAGTTCTTCCATGGTTCACCCATGCCTTGACTTCTTAGTTTTAAAAGGCGCACAAAGGCGTAAATGGCCCTGGAGCCCAGGCGCAAGGCAAAGGCGAAGGCGCGCACCTTTCGTAGGCAAGGCGCATTCAAGTGTCAAAAACCTTTAAAACTATTTCTAGAACATATTTTATACTCAAAACATCCATAAATTGATAAAGGAAAGCCAACTTAGTTCTAGATAACGCTAAAACACACAAGTACTTAAACATAAAGTCACAAACACAATAAATCCATAGCAAACAAGTAGGGAAAACAAATTGGGTGAATGAGGGCAGGCTGGCGGTGGACAGCAGGCGCGGCGGACAGGTGGTGGCGTCGGACCGGAGGCGACGTCGGCCCCGGTGCCGGACGGGCTGGCGGGTAGTGGGCGCAAGTTGGGTGAATGAGGGGCTAGGGTTTTCTACTTCTTCCTTCTTTCTACCGTGAACACCAGAGAGGCAGAGAAGTGTTTTTCTTGTTTTGATTTGTTTTTTTAATTTTTATTAATTCAATTGGGCTCTCTAATGTGTTGGGCCAACATCCCAGATTGATAAAAAAAAACTTAAAATATCAATTTACTTTCAGTTTTTTCAACTAATTCAGCATCGAACAAGAAGTCGCGCCCATGCGCGCCTTTTGCACCTTCGGCGCCCTATCGAAAGGCTCTATAGGCGCGCGCCATTGGTAAATCGCCTCGCCCGGCACCTTGAAGGCGCCTGACCCTGCGCCAAGCACCCGGGCGCGCCCAAGGCGTGCTTTTTAAAACTAAGCTTGACTTGTTGTGGACCTTGCTAGCTCTTCTTTGACATGGCCTAAGATGAAGATGGAAGTTTGATTTTGTGGTTTAAGGCTGGTGGAGAAACCAGTGCTAGGAGGTTGGATAACAGAGGGTTGGACTTTGGGAATTTTGGTTGTTTTTGGGATTTCTTTTTGGTCAAATTTGGCTTCAACCTCCATGGATCTTGACTTGGGGAGCACTTGAACCATCACATCATCATGAACAAGGTCCTTGGTGTTGTTAACCTCTTCTAAGTGGACTAAACGTTGTCCTTGAATTTGCTCCATAGTTGTTTCCTTGCAACTGTTGTTGATGGGTTGTCCACCATTGTAATGAACCTCCAACTTTGAAATTTTAGTGGTTAAAAAGGGCAAAAGCTTATCCAAGCAAAAAACGATTGAAGCCAATTGAAATTTAATGTCGGGATCAAAGGCTATGGGTGATAGTGGTGGTGGATTGGAAGCGGAATAGTGTTCGGTTTGTGACCGGAGTAATTTATTACTATATAGCTAGTCAATTACGGCTCTCTTTCTATATATTTACCACATTTCAGGAAAAAGGGAGTGTTAATTAACAAACTGAATATGAAAAAAAAATTGAAAACCCATTCCACAAAATGATAACATTTAGGGCCCGTTTGGTTTTCTATTTCGGAAACGTAAACGGAAAGGAAACGAACCTAGTCTATATTAGTGTCATGATACATCAATGATAAATTTCCTCTTGGCTTGAGTCACCTCATTTTTCATGCAAAACCCCCATTCTCCCTAATTTTAACATGGGGTAAGCAAAACCCCCATTTTCCTCTAACCATTTCCCTTCCCCCTTCTCTAGACCCATAAAAAAAATTTGTTGTCAATGTATTATGACACATAAGTGGTCTATATTCATTTCCTTTCCGTTTACATTTCCGTGGTTGGAAACCAAACGGGCCCTTAGTCAGCAAAAGAGTATTTTTAGGTTATGCACATCCAGGTAAAGAATACATGTATCTTGTGACATTGAATTAAGTACGTTTTGGGAAAATAATGCTTACACTAAGGATGTGTTTAGGAAGTTGCATTAAATTGAAATACAAAATCTTTTTTTTTTACGGCATTAAGTTAAATTCAATTTATTTATTTTTTGGTAGAATTAATTTGCATTCAATTGCAATGCAACTTATAACATTAAATGTGGTAATCTAAACAGTAAACACACCTAATAGCTAGAAAGACCGAGATTTGCAGTTTACATGATACAGCATGCATCAAATTGTTATCTGAAAAGCGAGAAAGAATGGATTTGTTAAACTGTTTATTGTAAGTTTGTACAATACAACAATGTGAGCTTGTTATCCACCTTAACTCTCAGATTGTCAGGGGGGAGCAAAATCCAAATGGAAAAGCCAGGACGGCAGGGCATCAATGCCATTAGCTTTAACTGAAGCAAAATTATTCAAACAGAAATGGTAGCAAAGATTATGAACAAGGAAATTTAAAATTTTAGTCACGCATCCAAAATCAGATTTCCTACCAGCTAAGACGCTAAAAAAAATGATCATGTGGATGATAGATAATACAGTTAATCAGAAGGCATAAGAACAAAAATAGGGCTAGTAAGGAAACGCGAGCTTGCTTAGTTGGTCTTCTTCTCAACCTCATTGGGTTTAGCTGAATCTATTGATGCAGTGGGGGCCTGATCAATAGTGGGGGCCTGATCTTCATCCTCGCCGCCAAATCCAAACTCGTTCACTCGCTTGCGATCAACAGGATAAATCCATCTTTGATATACGTATATCAAAAATATGATATCTGTAGTATACAAATAAAAGAATGCCATGATTAATGGTTGGGAAAGAAACAGTGACAGTGAACAAAGACAAGGAGGAAAAGCAACAACACGTGAGACTGAGAAGAATCTCACCATCACGGAAGACTGAAAGCCGGTGGAGGAGTGGCATCTTGATGACAAAGGCAAAGAGATCATCAATGATCGTGTTGAGGAATTTGTAAGTCATTTGTCTCCAGGGCATATGAGCCACAGACTTCAACTTGTAGTTTATGAACAGTTGGGGACACATCATGATGAATCCTGCAATTCGAGGCATCCAAGAGCACATTAAAATCAACTCAACGGTTGCTAGAAAATGTGGTAACAAGTAATGATGTGGGAGACACTTCAATATGCTATCAATATCGCTTCGTTTGCAAGGCGGTTTAGATTTGGTGGAGTTACTCTGTCCATATATTTACTATATTTACCCTAGTAGAAATGAAGAAATTATTTTTAAGGGTCTAAATTTTTCCAACTCGACTGGTAGAATTAAAAGGGGTTTAAGATGTAATAATATATAAGATGATAGAGCTTACCAAACATGTATACACACTGTGTCATAGAAGAGAGAATCCATGAGTACCAACTCTTGTGGCGCTCGTACTTCAATGAGTAAATGGATGAGCAGGCAACAAGGAAGAACAGGACATAAGACAAATACTTCATAGCAATATCATCATATTCCTTTGTCCTGTTGTTTTTGTAAGAATCACGGTCTCTGAACCTCAACATAGGAATCCTCCCAGATCTATCAATCTGCCAAAAGAAAAGAAAACGGTGTTAAGAATAGGAGCTTAGAAGAGAAATCATAATTAATAAATCATAAGACATAGGCATCATAACAATCCATGATTATGAATCTAGATTTATACCTCTATGTGCATAGCTTTCCCTATTTTCCAGAACTCAATACAGCAACCAACTCCAGAACTTGCAATTATCATCCACGAAGTGTCATTGTCAAGCAGATAGAGAAAGACAATTAGCTGACTGATAAAGCTCACAACCACAGATTTGGCAGATAAACCTTCCATGGACTGGTTCTTCTTCCAGAATTGTATGTCTGTCACATTAGAATACAACTATTATAAGCTATATCCATTGAATGTAACAGCACAAATCTATGTTATAATGTCGGGGTTAATTGCTTACCATTCTTGAAGGCAAAGAAGTCAAAGACAGAATGAAGCATAGAGACGACCATAGTGATCACCAGAAGATAGGGATTTCCTTCAAGGAATACTTTCTGCAGAAGAAGGGTGGGTCAAAAACAATTGACATGAAATCTAAGTATCATAGAATTCAGAACAATATATGCAAGTCACATATTAACAATGAAGAGGAATTAGAAGTGTCACAATGATTCAAAACCAGCTACACACAATTTTGCAACTTCTTTTTATGAAATTCATTGCAAGTACTTGCAAGAAAGATGGAAAACAGATTAAAGAACAAGATCTGAAATGTTGCTTGGCAGCTGACACCATAAAAATTTCCAAAATTTGGCAATCAATGCCCACTTAATCTCATATTTCGAGCATTTTATACAGAATAAACCATATAATTTTGGCAAAGAACGCAAGTAAAATCATCAACCAATTTATTTGATATCATGCTATATGGAGTTTATCTGGATCCAAATTAATTTTACAGTTTTCATTATTGGCTAAAAATTATCTGATTTAAAATAAGGGCTGACAACATGGCACTTCAGCACCTCTTTCCATCTGTTCGAAATCATTTGCATCAATGCTTTATTCACTTAATCTCATGACCGATGGAGTTACCAGATATCATGCTAGATAGAGGATCTGCACCTAAGATTAATTTTACAGGGAAGATTAACTTGAAAAGCAACTATTGTCAAAACTTTTTAAGCATAATCAAGTATAGCACTGGGAGATCCTGAACACAAAACCTATTACAGTGCCAATAACAATGGTTTTCCGTTATCAGTTTAGCAGATACCTTAAGCTGATCATGCTAGATAGAGGATCTGCACCTAAGATTAATTTTACAGGGAAGATTAACTTGAAAAGCAACTATTGTCAAAACTTTTTAAGCATAATCAAGTATAGCACTGGGAGATCCTGAACACAAAACCTATTACAGTGCCAATAACAATGGTTTTCCGTTATCAGTTTAGCAGATACCTTAAGCTGATCACCCTCACCCTCAACCATGCTTCCATAACTGTGCTGCATCTTGAATGATTGATCAATCTGCAGGAATAGTTGCCACTTTGTCAAGCTTATAGGACCCACCTCCAGATTCATAGGCAGTTCATTGACAGTCTCATTGACAGGAATGAACTTATCCCTAAGTAGCCAGAATTCGTTGAAGTACACAGTCGGGAAGTAATTGCTTGTTTTTGGCTCCACATTCAAATCTATATATAGGTTCAGGAAACATCAACACCACAAGTTGATTAATCAAATAACTCTATTATCTCATATATGGTCATTTGGGTCAAAAGTACTAGTCTTTCGATTTAACAGTGCACCGTTGCTGAACCTGAAATTTCTTATAGATGCAATGGAACAGTAGAGTAATGGCAATTATTCATAATTTCCACGCATCCAATGTGAGCACAAAGACAAACAAGAGGCTGAAGATATATCAATAGACATGTCGCAGACTCGCAGGTACAGGAGAAACAGAGTAAAAACATTTAGAAAACACGATAATAGTGAGGATACAAGGAGTAACAAATGGTGGAACAGCATTGTGAGAGTACCTGCCAATGGAAGGGAAAAACAATAATAAGCAAACAAAACAAATCCATTTCGTTTTACTGCCCAAGGAATAAAACTAAGATTACAGATATGGTATCAATTGCAACAAATTACGGCAAGAAAGTAAGAATAAGACTCCTGTTTCTTTCTCGTGGCAAAGAAAGCTTTAGCAAGAAGCTTAATACGACATTCAATAAATACTGCTAGTTTGTGATTATGTTTAGAGCTTCACCGTGTGACTAACCTAATAACTGAAAAACATGGAATGCAAAACTTATACAAGATGACCACCTCTAAACAGGTTCATATTTTATAAACTTGGTTTTATTCAGACATAAGCATGGATATCAAAAGGTAGCGAAATAGTGGAGTTCTTAGTTGCTCGCACATGGTTACTTAAATTAGAACTCTTGCCCAACTTCAACACCAGAACAAACATCAAATTGCCCATCTAGTAATATCATTTTACTAGAAAGAATTTCCAACTTGAAACGAACACACGAACATGTATGCAGTAAAAACTAAAAAGACCACCAGTTTGGACTGACACATTGACCACACCACTGTAATCCGCAAGTTAGAGCTAATGCCCATGTACGATCAACAACCCATAGCTTCATGCTTTAATAAACTAATTCTTGACAGCAGACATGCTGGTAACATAAACCAACTCTTGATAACCAAGCCTTGAAACATATGCTTTATATGTGATACAACTATTGAGGGATTGAAACAGGTTACAAACCTAGTAAAATCATCAACCAAATTGATTGTTATATTTGGCTTCCAATAAGAAATCCATTCCACAGGACCTTCATCCTTGGACTCAAGCTCAGCTTCTTCAGCCACCTGAAAACAGAGATGTAAACTCATGAAATTCTCATATATCTCTTCACTTAAGAGGATTAAAAAATCAAAAATCTTATGAAAAAACATTTACAAAAAAAACATATAATAAACTGCAGTTCAAACAGTGATAGTGTCCTTCTCAATAGAAAGCAATTCAAAACTGCTTCACTCATAGCAGATGGGTGGATAATCATGCATGAGAAATTCCAACAGAATAGGGAAATACATAATGGAGGTACACACAGAAAGAAAGTAAATCTATCAGTAATAGACTAATAGGTCTCCAGGGATAACATATATAACGAGATAAGCAGAAGAGCTTTCCATGAAAATGCAGGCATTACTTTTCTCAACACTTGCATACTATCCCTTCACTCATAAATAAAAGGAAAGTGGTGAAATCAAGAAATTACTAGTTTCTTGAATGAAATGAAGAAATTATTAGTTTCTTGAATCTAAATGACATAATCAATCATCATTTACACATCAAATAGCTAATTAAGCAATGATCCTAAGTAGCCATCATGGAATCTCAAGGAAAACTTTCTCTGAAAAGAGTGTGTGGCATTTCCGGTGACAAGAACAGCCAAACAGGAGAAATGTAAGTAGAGCATACATTAGAGACTCCTTCATCTTTGGGCTCGTCAGAGCTTCCAAGGAGGCTCCTCCTTTTGTCAGCCTTGGACTTAGGCAAGTATATCACCACAGCTGAAATCAAGATGGATCACATGATTATACACTAGAGAAGTGGTCAACATTATAAAATTATCAAGAAGCCTGGATTATAGTAAGCATTTTTGCTAGCCTTTATCTGCATTTTGCGCTAGGGGTCATGTAAGGCAGAACTTACGATTGCTTCTCCCAAAGGCTGCCAAATGATCGTATTCAGGATCACTAGGATCTGGAGAATAGCCAGATCGTGCAAAGAAGACGTGAGCATAAAGGCTTCCATTCTTCTTTAGTGCCTGCAGAAGAGAGATATGAGCTGCTAGGAAGAGTTGAAGAGAATCAAATTGCAAAAATAGTAACAGAAGAAATAAGGAAAAAGAATATGTCCTAGTAGATCAAACCCTAATGTTGTACTATATTACTCCATGATATTGCAGGTTACTTTGACAAGAAGAAATGATACCTCAGTGGGATAATACTTAAATGAAAGAGTCCGGGTGCTTTCAGGTCCCCAAACTGCATAAGGAATATTTGTCTCTTGCCAAACAAGAGATTTCCCACTGCCAAAATCATGGAATTTTTCTTGCTCAGACAAGTACAACCACATATCCTGAACACAGGTAGTGAAAATATCAAATAAACACATTGGAAGTATATCTTTAACAAAAGGATCATCACAGCTATAACAAAACAATTTGCGGTGAAAAAAACTCATATTTCACATATCGTAATTAAGTCATACAACATTAAAAGTGCGGCTTCTTTGGTATGATTCCAATAGAATTAGGGATGGGTTTTGGAATGAGTCATTCTCATTCCCATCATTGGTTAGAGAAAAAGATATGGGAATGGGCCATTCCTAGTAAAGCGTGATTCCCCACAAGCACCACTTTTTATACCCAAGCCTACCCATCAGGTTTCACCCCAAACAATCTTCATCGTCTTCTTTGAGCCTTCATGAAATGCTGTTGCCATTGAGGCCCACCACTAGGAATGATCTTTGCGGGAGTAGCTTCCTTGTGAAGTTTGCAGCTTGGGAGCTGATTTAGGTCAGAGGTTGGGGCAGTGGACGAAGCAGAACTAAGAAGTACACAGGAAGATGAATGCAACGGACAAAAAGAAGCTTGAAGAAAAAAGCAGAAGGATGACGTAGGTTACCACAAGGTAGAGGATGCAGTGGTTTGGTAAAATCCTACCTTAAGGAATCCCTCATACCATATCCCAATTCAAAGTTCAAACCCAATTTTAGTGGAATTCTACCAACGACCCTTAAAAATTGTATTCCTCATAAATCAACTCACACAGGATCATGGCATGCAAGTTGCAACCAATTTATAGCACGGGTTACTGTTCCAAAGGTCAGTGACACAGGATTTGTATTAAGAAGTTCATGAGATATCGAGATATCTTCTAACCAATCACTCAATCAGAGGATTCACCATGTGATTAAAATGAAAGAGCTGCCACAAAATTCTCAATATTTAAGTAAAAATATGCAGCTTAACAGTTGCCGATATTGCCAATAGTGGCAGTACAATTGTACAAAATCAACACGAACCTGAAATCGCCAATGAAGAAAACTGCTTTTTTTGCTAATCCAATAAACAAGTCTAATCGAATCTATTGAATAGTTACACAGCTTTCCACCGACTCTTAACTCGCTTACTTGGCAAACTCAAACAAACCAATTTAAAAAAACATAGTAAAACATCCTAAATTAATTTTCAAACGCAACTTCCTACATCCGTAGCTCGATGGGAACTAAACTTTACATAACAAAGCGAACAGATAAATCAAAATCACTTCAAACTTATTTTTTAGATCTCAAATATTAGGGAAAAAAAATCAACGAAGTTCGAAATAGAAAGAGAGCATACCAATTGCTCTCCTTTTTGGAACAGATTGGACATCTGAATCGCAGGTCCGGAGGAGGAAGAAGGCTTGCTAGGGGAAAAGAGGAAGCGAGAGAGGAAGTACCAGAACACCCCCACTCGTATTATCCCTACAAGAGTATGCCATATACTTTTCTGCTCTTGTTGCTGTGGCTGTTGCCCTCCATCGGCAACGGCGACGCTTCCGCCGCCGGCGGCACCCCCACTCCGTCCTGTTGGCGGAGCCATCGCCTTCTTCTTCTTCTCAGATGAATCCTTCCACTCTCACGCTCGCCTGTACGATCGACTTCTCTTCGATCTGGTCGCTCTCACCACTACGGATTCGAATCTGAGAGAGAGGAGCAGGAGGATGAGGAAGATTTGACGCAAATAAAATATGTGAGATATTTTCAGTTTTATGCAAATCGGCGGAAAGTGGAAACGTGACAGTGAAGGTTTTTCTTTTTCTTTTTTTTTTTAAAAAAAATCTTCGAAGTTTTGGTTATTTAATGTGTGGTCCAATGTTCTTCAAAATTCAGGCAATGGTCCTGTATTTTAAAATTTGTTACGAGCTAAGTTTAGTTTCCTTGATGGGATTTTTTTATAGGGTTTGAATCTAATGAGAATAAACGTTTAGGTGAAAAATATGAAAGAATAAGAGTTATTGGAAGGGAAGAAATAAGGGCTTGTTTGTTATCATTTTAGAAATGGGGTTGGAATCGGGGATGAGTATGAGATTAAAAATTAGGTCTTTTCATTCCTAAGATGTTATGTTTGGTTTTTTATTAGAATAGGTATGAAAAAGGACAAATTTTAGGAGCTCACATCTACTCTCACGGCTTCTTTAACCTTTCTCTACTCTTATGGTTTTTTCTTCTCTTCTCATTTTGTGCTCCATTTCTTTTTGTAAAAATCATTAGATATTTTTAAGGTTTGAATTTCTTTCATTTCCCCATCAATTTATACATCCCCTCATTATTTTCTGCCCCTGATGAAACCCGAAATAAACCGACGCTAGAAACAAGTAACGAGATTATTTATTCGACGAAAGTCACGAAACAAACCCTTGCTTTTATTAACGATTGCCAAACGAGATTACAACAACGAGATTTTGCCCGAGATCTCCTTTACGAGATTCAAGGTCTCTGCCTTACTAAGTTCGAGACCTCTTTGTTACAATGAGATTATAGCTTACAAATTGCTAGCGAGATCTTTTTCTATTACAAGTGGAAGATTGCTATCTATTGCCGAGGCTAGAGGCTTATTGATTACATCGAGATTGTAGCTTGTAAAGCTGTTAACGGGGTCTATTTGAGACTTGAGATCTCTTTGGGCGACTTGAAGTCTTTTTTTATTGATCTTCTCTTGATTGTAGTGTGGTCTTTACGACTGATTCAACACGTTGATCTTCAACGAGTAAGATAGTTCTTGAGTTAGAGATGTTTTTCGACCCTTGCAACCTTCGGGGTTCTCCTCTATTTATAGATATTTGAGGAGCACGGTTTCTATCAGCATCCGATGTGGGATGTTCGAGATACGACCATCTGATTGGTCGAGAGAGAGGTAGTTGATCATTGGTCGAGAATAAGGTGGTCTTTGATTGGTTGAGCGGGGTGGTTGTGTCAGCTTTTGAGTATGCGCGGTTCCTTCCCTTTGCTTCTAGAAACGCATCGCTTGACCGACATCCTTATTCAAGAGATTGCGACATTTTGACCTCGCTCATGCGGGGAGCGCGCAATGTTTGACCTTCACCCTTCCTCCGACTTTGGACTAGCCTGTTTGTGTACCTCGCTTTTTTGGATGGGTGTGTGGGAAAAAACCCAGGGAATGCCCTTGAACTCCTCTCTTATCGCTTTTACCTCGCTTCTCTCCCTTACTGTTCACATGCCGCTATTTTGCGCACCATCAACCCCCATTTTTTTATAGAAAAAAACAGTTTTGAGTGAGTAGTGAAATTGGAGAAGGCAGAAACGAGTTGCTTCCAGATATGAGTGAGTAGTGAAATTGGAGAATTCAAATTGGGTTCATTTGCTTCTAGATTTTAGATTTTCATGGATTCTCCATAGTGAGGTAAAAGGAGGAAGAAGATGAAGTTAGGGAATGGGAGAAACTCACCTTCAACATAAGGTATGACTTATGAGGGAATGGGAAAATCAAGTATGGGGAATGAATTTCATTTCGATTCCTTACATACCAAACATTGGAACCGGGTTGGTTCATTCCCATACCCATTCTCGTTCCCTATCCCATGGGTATAGTACCAAACGGGCCCTAAGGGAGTTGATCGTTTTACTTAAAAAAGGAAAAAAAATATGTCACAACCAAAATTTTAGCGAATTATTCACGTATTTTTAAAAAAATGGATATAGGGATGCACCCAAAATGTGCATCAAAACTGTGATTTTGTGCATCAAAATCAATTTTTTATGCATCAAAACTTATTGTTTGTGTATAAAAAATGACCGAATGTGAATCAAAATTGTATGCATTAGTATATGTTTATGCATCATAATTAGCCATATGTGAGTCAAAACTAATTGTTTTATGTACATTAAAAGGAGTCACTTGTGCAACAAAACAACAAAAAAGTGCATCTTGTTTGTGAGTGCATCAAAACCAGCTGAATATGCATCAAAATTGGCAAAATGTGCATCAAAAAATAAAGACCTTTAAAATTTATGCACAATGTGCATCAAAAAAATCAATGCACAAATTACCAGTTTTGATGCAATATAAGGCAAAATCGATGCACAAAGTTTGTCTTACTTATACATGTGCATAAAAACTAATCATTTATGCATCAAAACAACACAAAATTGCATTTTATTTTATGTGTATAAAACTTTATATGTGCATAAAAACTATATAAATATTACATTCATACACATAAATAAAGTTACAAAAATAAAAAATTGAAATTAATGAATAGTATGCATAAAAAACTCGATGTACAAACAATTAGTTTTGATGCACAATTGGTCATTATTGATGCACAACTGGTTAGTTTTGATGCACAAACTGTGCGTCCCTTAGACACGGATTTTTCGAAAAATACGTGAATAATATGAAAAAATTCGTCTGTGCCGTTTTTATCCCTTTTAATAAAAGTCTAATCAAGGACATCATTTTTTTGAGTGAACGACCAAGATGTATTCTAATTTCTCACATGGGTTCTCATCTTCACATGATTCTTTCTCTTCTTTATATGAGTTAATTTTGTTTATTTGATAGATTTACTTATAAATTTATTATTCTCTTGTAATTTTTAAATAAACCCATAAGAAACTAATTTAAATTCGTTTAATATTATAATTTTTTATTCACATAAGACACTAGGCCATTACAACGGCTTAACGAAAAGGGAGGATTCAAACTTGTGACCTTGATACAAAATGTCATGTTTACCAAAGTTGGAAAATCTTGATTAGTTTAAATTAGGCCTAAAACATACGTAGTCCTCTAAACTTGTGCAAATTTGTCATTTAGATATCTCACATTTATTTTAGACCTATTGGACACTTAAATTTTTATATTGTGATCTATTAAACACCTGATCGATTAAACTATTGTTAAGTATTTTACACGCATGCTGACTTGTAAAAATATTATGCCACATAACACTCCACATAGATGACACATACAATAATTAATTTTTACATGTGAAAATTATATGACACATAGATATATAATTAGTTTTAGTTTTTATTTTATCTAAAAAAAGAAAAATGAAAAAAAAATGAACAAATGAATCTAAAAACTACTCGTCTTCTTTCTCTTTCATCTCCATTTTACTTTCTTTTAGTATTCGGCTATATGCTTAGCAAGCGGGAGCCGAAAGCCAGCTTGAAGACTGTCCAGGTATATAACCACACATTTCTTATAGGCTCTTAATGAGTTGTCGCCCTCTTCGGAGAGTGCCCGCTCGATCCCCTCAGGCCATGGGAAGTCCATGGCAATGTTCACAAGCTTCGATGAAGCCAAAACCGTTTCGACCCCATCAAGGAGGAATAGCATGGGTACTGTCTCGTTCGGGGTCATCAGAATTCGTTCGTCGATCACCAGCGGTATGTTGGGTATACAGTCGATCGCGCATCAAACCTAGTCGGCTCCTCGTCCGATATCGAGGTGGAAGCCATCTCAATTCCATAAAATGTGCCGCTCGAGATATTCGCGAAGTAATAGAAGCTTCAAGAATTGGGAGAAGGATCCCTGAAAACAAGAGAAGGGGAGGTCAGGTTCTGGGAATCACTTATCTCGCTAGTGGTTACCGTGTCAAAAAACTACTTATGGTACTTTTCCCAATAGTTAAACATGAAACCAGGCGGCGGGCTCGAAGAAGAACCCTTAGGCATGAAAAAATAGGATCTAGGGCACAAAAAGTGGACACCTAGAAAGAAGAAAACTTTAGGAAGAAAAACAATCTCTAGGTAAAAGCGAAAGAGAAAGAGCACGACTATATGACTATTTGAGAGGATAGGCCGCTCAGGGCACATCGAGGGTAAACAAACAAAAATGGCAAAGTAAACCCGGATCCCAAAAGATCAAAATGCCCAAGTGTCCCATAACCCAAAAGCAAAAACGTTTGAGTTTCCCTCAAGAACATTCAAATTTCGAAAATAAACAAGAACTCAACCGCCCACTCGTCGCCCCTTCAACCGTCGGGCAACAACTAGAAGAACCGGTACCCCGATTGAGCCGCCGAAGTTCAACCACCCCGCCTACCGACCACCATGCCATAGGGGCACGACCCAGAAACACCACCGTTCCCGCTTAGGATGAAACCCAAAAAGGAAAAACAAACTAAAAAGAGAATCAAAAGGGAAGAAGAACTTACTTGTCAAAAACTGAAGCGAGGGAGGCGGTGGGAGGGTCCGTCCACTGGTGGCTCACACTGGTTCTTGGTCGTTAGAATTTGAAGGGTCACACTTGAGAAAGAAGGGTTTTTTTACTTTTGCAGAAGATGAAGCGTGAAGAGTTAAAAAATAGGAAGGTGTCATGCACTTATAGGTAAAAGAAATTGGGCCTCCCCAGATCACCTTTTTGGGCTCGGCACCCAAGGCCCATGAAGGCAAAGTCTGAAGCCCAAAATAAGAATGCGGTAATAATAAAAAAAAAACCCAGAGAAGAACGCTAACCACCAAGGTACATCCCCTTAAGCCCCCTCGTCAGTCCCAGGACGTCACATTCCTTTCCGAGCTAGCGTCTCACCTCGAAATAAAAAAGAGAAAAGAGTGACACCGCGCATTTATGCCTTGTGATTCTTAAAAGCGAACCACAAGTCATGGGGTTGTGATGATGCGCGAATTTAACAACGCACAAACGGACAAAATAAGCTGAAGCCAAACTAAGAGGGAGAAGCTCGGGGACAGCCCTACAAGTGAAGATCTTGAGGGATATGTCTCAGAGTTTTTCCTACACCCATATGAAAAAACCTAAAGGCCAAACACCGCACACTTCCAACTAAGAGGGAAAACACCCAACAACGCGATCCCAGACAAGAGAGGTTGCAAGACCAAACACCGCACACATTCAAGTTAGCATGACCGCCCCCCTCAACCAATCAAATGTCACCTCCCCTTCGACCAACTAAAGACTACCTCTCTCACGACCAATCAAATGGTGACGAATCGCTCGTCCCACATCGGAACCACACAAAAACCGCTCTTCCCAAATGTTTATAAATAGGGGAAGAACAGGAATGTTACATGGGTCGAAAAACACCTCTAACTCAAGATTCATCTTGCTCGCAAAGATCGACGTGTTGATGAAATGATCGTAGAGAGTAGAGACCTAGGAAGGCCAATAAAAAGACCTCAAGTCATCAAAAAGCAACTTACACACATATATCAAAGGATCGCGAACAATCTGAAAGTTGTAATCCCGAATTGTAGTCGAAAGATCGCAAACAATCTGAAAGCTGTAATCGCGGATTTTAGTTGAAAGACCGCGAACAATCTGAAAATTGTAATCCCGAATTGTAGTAGAAAGATCTTGAATAATCTGAGAGTTGTAATCCTGAATCACAATTATAGTAAAAGTAAGGGTTTGTTTTGTCCATTTCAATAATCTCGTGTCTCAATCTTAGCGCTAGTTTATTCCGGGTGCCAACAGTTATAAGAAGGAATCGATTTTTACAATCATCCTTTCAAATTCCTTCTTTAATGTATTAATAAATAGTTATGAACTACCCTCTAATGTATATATAAGGTCGCAGCATATACAAACTAACCATTATCTTCATACCTCACGTGTACCACCATTTGAACAATCAATATAGGTACCATTTTTCTCTCATACATACTAACAACTTTTGTTACCATTTTGTTGCCATGATAATATCTTGCACATATACAAATATTCATTACATTTTGTATTTCACATGAACATGAAAAAATGGATTGCTACAAACCCGACCAAGAGACCATATTTTGCACACGTGATGAATTGTGTGATGGGCTCAACATCAACTTGGAGTAATGCTATGCAGGAAGTGAGATGCAACGAATGCATGGAAAAAATATCTCAATACTAAATTTCTTGTAGAACATAAAATCGGTGTTGTCCGACGGACGAGTTAAGCAATCTAGTATTCTTGTATGGTCGACATGTTTCAATAATTAGTTTTATTTGATGTGACCAGGATACATACAAACACACACACACATATATATATATATATATAATTATCTAATTAAATTAGAACGTATTACCAACATTAACACACCTTTACGGATGTGGAGTCAAAAAGAGATGGGAAGATCGATCCAGAAGAGTGGAGAGAGTTCGTAGCAAGGAATCCATACCTGATGAAGAGCACGACACTTGAACATCTTAAGTAAGCATTGCCACTGTATATTCATAATTGATTTGGATGTGATTTTAATTTGGATCGAACTTAATTATACAACTGTGTATACGTACGTACGTAGGGAGTTGAGCATTACATTCGTGATGATTTATTTTTTCCCGAAGTTGTCTTTAAAAACCGATTTACGGGAATAAGATTTGTCGCCCCTTTTCATGGTCATTTATGTATATTTACATTAAGGGGCAACAATAGACAACAAATCCGTTGTCGTCCAGCGGTTAGGATATCTGGCTTTCACCCAGGAGACCCGGGTTCGATTCCCGGCAACGGAATTTTTTTAATTTTATTTCCATCCGGATTGGTAGTAGCTGGCGCCTGGCAACGTGAAATTTTCTATTGAAATTTCATTTTATAGAGAAAGCAAATGGAGGAATAGCGAAAAAGTCAGATTTTCGTTTTATAGCTGGTTATGTATGCTAACTTGCTAAGAGATTGTTTTATCATAATTTATGACTATTATGAGGATCCACCTGCACGTCTTTAAGTTAATAATATACTAATGGGCTTGGTCCCCCATAATCACGATCTGTAATAAATTAAACGAAAATTGGGGCTTCTTTCATTTAAATCCAGATCAACATATAAACTAGAAGTATTTTTTTTTTTTGGGGGGGGGGGGGGTGTAAAATTAGAAGTATCTTTGGTTTTGAGGAGGATGAGATATGATTTAGGGATTCTATAGGGAGTTTGATAGTAGGCTGAACTGTGACTAATCTTTGCAGGCTTCTATCTTCAGTTCACAATCAGATCTAATGTTCTGTAGAGTGCCCGCTCACTTGTTAACTTCAATGTTTAACATTACTACCACCACAACCACAAAAAGGTTAAAAAGTTGAAAAAAATAAAAATTAAAGGCTCATGCATTGGTCATAGTCGGAGAAGACAATAAAATCAGATATCAATTTCTGACAAAACACGAAGTAGGCCATTTAAGAATAAAAACAAAGCTTCATATTGTAATTTGTTCCAAAATACATGAAGACCAAGTACCTGAATAAATATTAAATTGCATTGCATGTAAGAAACAAGCTAGCAAGCTTTCCTCAAAAGCAATTAGCTATCAGCATGAGCGTCCCCGGTGAATAATACTTCTGGTAAAACAAAATGCTGGCACCTTCCAACTACCATATGGCTATGCAGTAGCTACATACAAGGGTTCAACTGCAAACCTATACCAGAAGTATATACAAAAAAAGACCCACCCTAAATCACAAAATGGGTGCATAAAGCTATTAGACGTTACGTTACATGTTACGTTAGTTATCTTACCTTGAAGACTTGCCAGTAATGCTTTCTACATCTTCCCACCTAATCTCCTGGCCGCACTCCCCACAGACAGTAGTGCAACCGGGTTTTGTTCCCTGACACCGAAGCGTCAGCAGGTGAGCAGTAGCTGTGCATTGCCTCTGCAAAGTCCGAAACCTCAATCTGGAGAATGGAATGGGAACGGGGTCAATTTTTTTCTCTTGCACCAGTGGAATGGAAGGAGGTCTGTTCTCTCGCACCGCTGGGGGGTCCACTGAGCTAGGTTTTGACTGTGGATGAGGAATGGTGTTGCTTTGTTGTTGCTGTTGACCCTCAAATGAAGATTTGATAGGAACTCGTTGCACTTCTTCCCACTCCATGCTTCTTCTGAATACCTCCCAGGCCATGTCCTGTTCCTCTTTTGTGAGCTTCTCTTCCTCATTTTCTTGCAGAAGGGTTTCATGCTCATGGTAATTTGCAATCCACCTGGAAGGAGGAATTATATCCAACGAAAAAGTTTGATAGTTAAAAAAGGGACTTTTTTTGCATGAAAGTAAATATTAGCTTATCTACCCCGTTTTGGAATACAACAACAACATCTACTACCCAGTATGGACCTGCCTCAAGCAGCGTCTGGGAGGCCAAGACTCCGTTTTGGAATAATTGCCCTTTTTAAAATATTAAACTTGTTCAAAAACCTTTGCCTCTTTACATATCTTGGAGAAAATCTTTCAACTTAATGAAGAACAAAACCAAATTTAGACTATTTTTATTCCCAAAACATTCAATTCGGACAATTTAAAACTTTCTTAATATGTGTGTCCAACTCCTAAAGGACAAATATTGCAAGAGGGAGTCTGTTTAAAAAACAAATATTCTACCTTGGACTATGCCGGCTGAGTAACTTATCCATTATCTTGTCTGAGCAACTAGCTGTTGTTTTTTGCTTCAGCGAACTCCCTGCTTTCTCACTGATTGTGTCAGTTGCATGACCGTTTTGTTTGGTCAATGTATCAATATTCTCATCATCCCCAAAAGCAAAGAGATGCAACATCTCTTCTTTGGAAATAGTCCTGGAGACCTGTTGCCTGTCCACAACCCTTGCAGCTAGGCCCTCTTTTGTCACCTGTTCAAATACAAGCTCTTCAGAAACAACTAGATACCAATTTTATTTTTGACGCTGGCCATTTTATAATGACACTTTTAAGTTTTTATGCGGATTTAGGGTAAAAAATAGCTTTCAAGCATTGGAATTTTGTGTGGTGTTAACAGAGTGGGCATTATTAGTAAAAAGTAATTGTTATACTAAACTATACTTTTTGCAAATAAGTAGGTATAAATAAAAAAAAGTAATTAAGTCGTCAACAGCCGAACAAATTATTATATAAAACAGTACCTGTCGTTTGTAAATCTTTTCCTCCATAGTCCCATGTGCCATTAGACGGTAAGCATACACAGGCTTTGTTTGACCATACCTGACAATGGAAACGAATTATGCATCTGGAAGAAAAAAAAACATGACATTTTATGTAAGAAAAGAAACAAACCTCCAAGCCCGATATATAGCCTGAAGATCATATGTTGGGTTCCAGGAGCCATCAACTATAATGACGCGATTAGCAGCATATAGGTTAATCCCCAAAGATCCAGCTTTGGTTGATATCAGAGTGCACTTGACTCTTTTGTTCTTGGGGTTATTGAACATTTCAACCAACCTCTGTCTTTCATAGCCATCGGTTTTCCCATCAATTCTGATTTGCATAAAATGAAGAGAATGCTTAATTCCATGCGATAACACTCATCAGTTTCTATACACAAGTATATCTCATGTTAGGATTCCTATTTGCCAGATTCTTCAGGTGTGGAGAGAATCATAGATTATATTTACATTCCCCGCACAATAAACTTGCCTTTGACATCACAAGATCTTAAATTTTCACGTCTCACATAATTAACATAATAAAAATAAACAAATTAGGCATATTGGTAGCTCAATCCCACCTGTACCAGTCCTTTCCACGTTTCCAGAATTTCTCCATCCTCTCTTTTCGAGGCAGCTTCGTCAGATAGAACTCAATAAGGTCTAAAGTGGATATGCTCTGGCTAAAGACCAATGTTTTGTCACCTATATCAGATGCCATGGTAAGAATATCTAGCAGCAAGACCATCTTGCCACCATAGTCAGCTTCTCGATAGTTATCTACATTAATAAGGTCATTCCACCAACCCTGCATAGTACAAAATATTGTTGTATTGCCGCAGGAACAAGATCAAAGAATGTAAGGGTATAAACTAGGACATGCAGATAGAGACGGGATTAAAGGGAGTTCGTAAATTAAGGGTGCCACAAAATATGATAGTAACAATACTTCAATGAAAAATATCCACACCTCAAGCATGTAACTGGTAGCATTTTTCTGAAGAGACACATCCATGGCCTTTGACTTCTCTGTATAGAGAAGCATACAAAAACAAATACAAACATGTTAAAAAAATTATCATGCATAAAAAGAAACAAACAACTAAAAATTTATACACAAACAGAACTGAAATGATGTACCTCCAGTGCCTACATTGTAATCCATATTCTCATCGCTGGACCCATCTTCCGGAAGAAAACTTTCCACAACTTCACGTTTCACATTTCCTCTCTCTTTCATCAATTTCAAGATCCATGGATGGTTCCATACCTACCAAAAGTAACTCAAAAATGGGAACTAAATTGCTGATTTAAAAGTAACTCATATAGGAAATGATCGAAGGAAAGCATTCAAGAAGGTGTAATAGTAACTCATATAAGTGTGCTGTTAAGCACGCATCAGTGTTATTGACAAGCATCCAACTACATCCACAGTCCAAGGAATTTATATTGATCAGAAAAATTAATCCGCTTCAACCAATGAACTAAATCAATTTCATAGATAAACCTTACAGTTGGAATATTAACAAAGTTATCCACAAAAGATCAGCCGTCTGACAGCAAAATATTCAAACATGCAACATTTCATAAACAGCCTTGAACATAGAGACGATGCAAAAACTGCACAAGCAGATATAAACAATTAAGATGTGACACAAGAACAGAAGACTATCGTTATTCGTTAGACATAATGCATGGTTAATCAAATCTCTCCCGAGTCAGATTGTTGCATTTGCTTTCCAAGCAACATTTTTTACATATACACAATTCATATATCTGTGTTCAGCTGTAATTGGTAGTACCTGAGCCAAAGCCTGATACCCAGCAAACATATTTCTCCTTCTCATTCCTTCTATAGAATCCTTGTTACTGGTGAAACCATGAACATCAAGAAACTTCTTGTATAGTTTCCTTTGGAGTGGAGAAAGTTTCACAGCTATGACAAACACAGTTTTAGGGGGCAGGTCCTTCTTCACCACGCTCATGTCCATTCTCTGGACAAATCCTTTCAATTGCTCATACAGAATATGTGATCTTTGATTCATAATTCTAACGTCATCAGCTGTAGAGTTTGTGTGTTGACCGTTCTCTATCGGGTTCTGGAAACTGCACAAGTAAGAAGTGAGAAAAAACATTACAGCAAAGACTCATAACCATAAGAGATAGAAGGGTAACAAAAACACTTGCCGATTCCTAAATTCATGACTGCTTCCAAGAAATCCTTCTCTCACAAAATCAACCATCTGCCGAATACATTTCCAGCAAAGACCATTGCAGGAAAGAATGAACGACTAACTCAAAATAAATGCTTAAGTACTCAGGTGAAACAAATACACAATATAGAAACAAATACTAACACAATAATATTCCATAAGATTGTTCTGAAGAGGGGATCCAGTCAAAGCAATCCTTCTCTGGCACTGCACTTGCTTCAAGGCTTGTGTAATCTCAGCCTCATTGTTCTTGATCATATGAGCCTCATCACAAACCAGTATATCAGGGCCTTCCTGGAAAGATTAAAAAAAAATGACTGCAACTTCAGGGATGAAGAAAGACATAATTTGAATAGGTCCGACAATGATACAATGAAGCACTGTACTTCAACTCCTTAATCAATTGAGAAAAATATGGCAACACTAAGTCATCACTCATATTATTGAACAAATCAGAGAGACAAATGGGACACATTCATAACCACCGCCCTACACATTTTAAAATTTCTCGGTCCCATATTATTGAAAACGAAGTGGGTATATCATTCGTTACATTTTTTATATAAAAAAAAGACTTAGGACTTGAGAAGTTAGATATAAATACCCTGAGAGCCGAGGAGATTTGTTTAGCCGTCTGATGATCCTTTGCCTTCTTTCCAAAGAACAGCATTCTAAATGCACTATACCCAATTAGAAACACTCCACCCTTCTTTTTCCACTTCCTTAGCAATTCTGCCTTTTCCCTGTCAAATATAATTAGATTGGCAACCACATGGAACTGAACTGCTTAAACAAGAATATAGAACTTGCAAAGTGTAATGGAAGGGATCATCATATTTACTAGTAATTATATTTCTTGCCAATTGACTACTTCTTATTTACTTGTTCATTTCAGACTCAAGAATCTAATCAAACTCTACAGAAGTTGCTTCATGGCAATTCAATCTATCACTTCTGAAGGGCCATTCTGGCCCATTTTCCCACAATTCTGCCATTCAAACTCTTGGCTGGATGGGATTTGACATTTGGCAGGTATTTATGTTGACCATCAGATAACTTAATATCATTCTCCATGCAGAAATTACAAACTGAACTTAGATATCTGTTTGGAATACCTCACTCCTTTTTGTCCAACTACATCCCAAGATCCCACCAAATCCATACTTCATAACAGAAAGGCAAAACCCTCACGTTGAGCACAAATCTCAAGTGGCAAATAAAAATCATGTCTCAGGTAAATTCGTTAATTTTTGAACAGGTAGATGATACGCTAATATAACAAAACAGGAAGCTGAAAGGACAGTATAGACCTCGGAGCATCGTCCAACATATACACACGAAGGGGCTTATATTCTGAAGGTGCCCATTTGGCAAACTCCTGCCGCCAATTATGGAGCACATTCACAGGTGTGACAATAAGTGCACATCTCAGGCCTAGATCAATAATCCTCATTGCAGTATACAGGAAAGCTATCACCTGCCAATACAAGTCAAGTTAGTCAACACATAAGACCAACATACACCATAAGCCCAATACAATCAAGGCAAACACAAAAATCCAGAAGTTCTTCTATGGTCAAATTTAAATGGATTCAATAAAAGAGAAAATTGAACATACCTGAAAGGTTTTACCAAGACCCATAGTATGAGCCAAAATACATCCAAGTCCCTTATCTCCAACCCTGACTTTCCTGATGGACTGTATGATATTTTCCCACATAAAACGTATCCCTGCAATCTGCAATGTGATATCTCATATAAATCAATATTTCTGAAACATGAAAGAGATCACTACAACTGCAAGACAATATCTAGTATAAATCTACCACAAGCAAAAGTCATATAGGTAGTTAAGGGCCAAGTTCTCATAACCTAATGAAACAAAGTGATCTCAACAAACAAACAATACATTCAGCCCAGCAAAGTATCTATTTGTCCCCTCCATATAGTTATAGAATAAAAACAAGAAGAGTACCTGATGAACTTTCAATTTTGCCGATAGGCTTGGGGGAATTCTTACAGCATCTTCACCTTTCTCCCTTACTACATTCACAATAAAACCTGTAGAGGCATCCCCGAGTACTTCAGAGCTAGCACCTTCGGGTAAGACCCCAGTACTGGCCATAGCATTCATATTCATTGTTTTGCTAGAGAACTGTGCCTGTAACGACTTGAGGCGTTCCTGACGCTCCTACAAAAAAAATAGCCAATAGAGCAATCAGAAGCTGTAACTGCTTACTTGTTAGTGTATCAATGATAGTTGTGATTGCAGAGTACCTTCTCAATTGCAATTTTCTTCTTTGTCTCCTCTCCAAGTTCCGTGTCATCAATGATCCTCCGAATTTTCTTATGTCTTATACTAGAGCTACAGAAATAAAAGTGATATCAATATTTAGCTATATGGGAAGAGCCAAAATCAGCATGTTAGTAAGGTTATCTTTAGAAAAGGAATGTCACATATCATTTTAAGATACAAATTGCATATACATAAATGACGTACTCAGAAACTCGATAAATATTAACTTGATATGACCATAGAACTTTCAAGATATTATAAGAGTAGAACCCATAAAACTTAAAGAATAAAGGTCATTTGAGCAAAAATCATAATGCAGAATCAAGTCATCCTAAACAGTACAGGATGCAAAGAGAATACCAAATTGCTTTGAAACCCATTCTTCACATTTATTAAAATGCCAAACCATTTCGAGATAACTCCCGGCTCAACCATAACACAGAAAGTATGATCAAGATGATGAAATTGAAAGAAGTTGTTTTGTATTAATTAATAGTTAAATGAGATAAGAGGCAGAATGCTTTCCTACAAACTAATCAGATGATGAATATGCAACCTACGCTAATAATGTTACATATTAATTAAGTATTACAGTCTCTTTAGTCTTTATATTTTCATTTCACATCGCCAAATTTGTTTCACAATATTTACTACTCTAGTACTCTCTACCTATTTATTAATTTAAATTTCCAAAGGAACCCTCCTTTCATTCTAAGTCATCACCAATCGATCACTTCTAATCTTGCTTTGAAAAAATAGAGATACGTCATCAATAACTAAATAATATTTAATCTCCTTCCACTTTTTACTTTCTTAATAAACGTGAAACTTTCTAAAACAACAAATATTGAGAAACGGAGGTAGTACACACTTTAAGGCTTTTTAGGTAATAAACTAATACTCTCTTATAGAAATGAAATCATAAGCCACTGCAATATGTACTATGTTGAAATATGTAAAAAAATTTAAAATTCAAATCATGCTGGAGAAAAATGGCATTAATCAGGCAACAACCACAACATTGACCCAGTGCAGTTCCCCTACAGGGGAATCTGGGGGGCCAAGATGGGGGCAGCCCTGGCTTAACGCAGGGAGGGTGCACCCGAAAGACTCAGGCAACAATATTTTAATTCCCTTGAAAGACTCTCTACCTTGTTGAAACATCAGGTTGTGCATCTGAGTCATCAGAATCATCCGAATCATCTGAACCACTGGCAGAACTAGCTATTGTCAGATCTGTAGATCCTGTAGCTTTCTTAAATTCCAGGATCAATTTCCGCAAAATACCGGGAGAACATTTGCAACATTTCCATCCGGACGACTTAATCTCTAATAAGTATTCTTTTCCTAAGTTTTTATTTATACATGGGATGCAGAATAACATTTTGCACGATTTACAATTGATCAAGTCGCTGCTGCGTCCACACCACGCACAGTAACACACACTGGAGCCGCGATCCTGCACTCAAAGGTACTATGCTCAGCAAAACAAAATGTAATTAATATAAATTAGTAATTTATTGTCCTTATTCTTCTCTTTGCTAATGCAGCCAGGACCATTAATATAATAATATGGCTACATGAACAAAGAAGAACAAGAGAGCATATGTCATACCTTGTTACTCATCTTTGCTTCAACAACAGATTTACACTTCCCACAGACAACAACCTCTAGAAGGGGATGTCGGAGCACCTCAGTCACCAATTCATCACAGATGGTACAGTTTAAATTCTCCATCTCTAATTGAGAACCAGCACACGCAGAGTCACCTCCATTTTCTTGCAAAATGGGTTGCTTCCCTTCATCAGCCTGATGACAGGATATAGGAACACAATCATCCACATTCAAAGAGACAGCATCACCATCACCAGAATTAATAATCCTCCTCCTCTTATTAGCTTCAGCAGAGTCCTCAAAAGCCTCCCGCTTATGTTTGACTGCTTGAGAATCAATAGGTTTAACAGTGTCAGACTCAGAAGTGAGCATGTCCTGAGCAACATCAGTTGAAGCCGCACCATCACCAAGTAAGTCATCTTTTTCATTACTGGATTCATTTCCAAAATGCTTGTTATCCACATTATCTGAACTTTTCAGAGTGTCATCTACGTACTTATCACTAGATACATCATTTGCACTCCTGTCCTGATTACACAGAATAGAACAATGAGGCATTAGGCTGATCAAACATTATACAGAGACAATTGAAACCATAGCAGATATGCATATGCCTTGCCAAAATTCAAACCCATCTCACATGCCATGAGGTTTATTGTTGTCATACACCCATAAAATGTTACAAAACAATTAAAAAAACATAACTAGGCTGCTAAACAAAGTAAACCAAGCTAGACAGAGTCCACATCAAAACATCGAAATACAGATCAAAGAAACTACCAGTTAGACTAAAACCAGAGAAATTAAGATCACCATGAAGTAACATGAATACAAGAGAAGACCTGTTTGCTTCTCTTCCGGTTCCTTCTCTGTTTCAGGTGAATTTGGAGCTTTCGATCAATATTTGCATCCTCCTCCTCCTTGACCTGTGATGCATTCGGAAAGAAGTTTACAGTAACAGACACATAATTAATTTACATTATAAATTTCTGGCATCTCTTCCATGTAATGGATTATATATAATGTACTCAAAGTATATAAAACAGACTAGAATTTGCTTGGAGCAAAGTATAAATTGTTAAGGTCGTCGTGCTAGACGAACAATAGTACATCAAGAATATGTGTGCACTGTTCCATGTAACCAACCAATCACAAGCTAAATGTCTATCCACATAAACTCTAAATACTTTCATACCAGAGCTTCCATGGAACAAAAAAAAAGTTCTCACACATGAACTACTGCAGCTCCTGACCTGATAAAGATATTTGCTAAAAACGGCAACAGAAAAGTTGAAAGCCTTTCTATAACTGTTTCTTTGCACTTTAGAAAGATCTAATTCCTTCTCATTTGCAATGGTATCAGCTAAAAATGGACCAGCACTATTGCCATCAATTTCTTTGCAACAAAATTTTAATCTCACATGTGAGCACAACTGAAGGACCTGAACTAATAAAAAAGATTTGCTAAAAATGGCAACAGAAAAGTTGAGAACCTTTCTGTAGTTGTTTCTTTGCACTTCAGAAAGATCTAATTCCTTCTCATTTGCTATAGCATCAGCTACAAATGGGTCAGCACTATTTCCATCAATCTCAGCAATCTCTTCCACCTGACACAAACCAAATAATAAAAGACATGCCAGAAGCAGTTACTCATCTGAATATAATTACATAGAGCAAGCAAAGCAGAACAGAAACAAGCTTCCATGTAAGAACCAATAGATATAAATATTACAAAATTAGCAAGTTACAATTAGCAACGATAGAACAAAGTCACAACTTCTTGAAAAGGGAGGAGTGGAAAGAGGGGAAAGAAATACAACTGATCTGACTAGCAAGTCCAACTGGTAGAAACATGCCTATGTTTTTTTTCAATTTACTATGCATGTTGAAGCACATAATAAACGGGCATGAATTTAAATTACTGATTTTCCTATAACTAGCATTCCAAGGCCAAAGTGTTATGTTTTTAAATTTACTCTATGCGTGTTGAAGTGCATAATAAAATATCCATGAATATAAAAATTAATGATTTTACTATGACTAAAATTCCAAGACCAAAGCATATATAAAACAATAAGAAAAAAAATACAAAAGAACAAGCTGGAGAATTACTACTTGCTTCATATGGACAATAGAAACCTAAATAGGAATGGATTGAGCAGTCTAAACTAAAAGTATCACCTCATCTATTCCAGGAAATTTGATTCCCATCTCTGCAGCCTGTTGTGGGGTACTAGCCAAGTATACAGAAGCCCAGTGTTTGCTGCCAAATGAAATAGTTTCCCCTGACGTCTGAGTAGAAACCATTTTGATGAAAGAGTCCCAGCTGACTTCTGCTTTATCAGTCACAATCTCACTACTATCACCAGCAGCTAACTTCTTTTCCAGATACCCACTAGCACCCTCTTCAAGTACTTTACCATGTCGCCTGTGATCAATCAATATATATCAGCAACCATGTCCAACCAGAGCTTTCCATCAGTAATTCCAACAAAGGGAAAAAAAATGTACCTTCTTACAGGCCTAAGGGTCTGGAGGTGCTTTTCAGCATTTGTGATTGATTCTACAGCATCATCAGTAATTTGAGACCCTGCCCAGTGTGTTCTTTTCTTCCATGCTTCTGTGCAGCAACCATTAGGAATCTGACTTTCGATCCACTTGTAGATGCTAGGAAGATCAACATCAGCCCCATCAAGTTGCTCCTGTTCATAGAGATCTTTAAGAGGACAAGCAAAGATCAAAAGCAAATGAAGTAGCCTACACTCTCACTATCTAACCACCCATCAAACAGAAAGACATCAATTTTCCCTAGAACATGTCTTTTTAATCTTTTTATTTTTTGAGAGTAAGTGTCTTTTTAATCTTAAGCTAACTTAGTATTCAATTTTAGCCTTTTCTATAATTCAGAAGAAGTAAAAACCAACTCAACACAGAGAAAACAAGTATAGAGCCTTGCATTTACGGATACTGAAAATTAGTATATTATCTAAGTATTTGAGGATGGCTAATTGGACATTAAAAATATAAGGCTTCTGGAAGAGAAGGTAAATTAAACAAGGGGGGAATCAAAACAAATGTATTAAAAAGATAATTTCATATGCTTGGCATAATATCAGTATCCATGATAAGCACCTATAACCGAACACATCATCAGTTCATCACACTAAATACTGAAACTGGAAATGAGAAGTATTAATTGCCCCTTTTTTAGGAACCAACTTCATAAAATCTAGCCTTCGAAGGCAATCTCAAAAGCTTCAGATCTAAGTTTTCACGAAGGTACAAACCAGTAAGTCAGCACTCTCATCTTCAAGTTCATCAAGCACTGCTTCCCATTCTTCTTTCAAAGTTGCCATCTCATCTGCAACGGTTCTCTCCAACTACAAGAACAAAACTTCCATCATGTAATATAACGACACCCGGGACTTATGACTCTGTATGCAGGAGAAATATACTGTGTATACTGACATCATCTCCATGTAGAGTTTGTGCTAATTCTTCTCTAACTTCACGCTCAACCTTCTCCAAAGATTCCCTTTCAAGTGCTTCTTGTGCCTCAGCAGCCTCAAAAACAGGAATGGGAAAAAAAATGAGGAAATCAACACCACTATGCTTTCAGATGAGCAAGAAATATAAGAAGGGAGCAAAGCAAAAATATTATGAGAGAAAAATAAGAAGGGATACCTTGCTCTCTATCTCGAGAAGTTCAGAAACCAACTCTTCAACCTCCTGTTCAGTCAAAGGTTCCTAAAAAACAAAGGTAAAACAGTATCTTTCCAAACTCTATAAACTATTGGTGAAAACATAGTCCAGGCAAATTAGAGACGTTGAGGATAACATGCCTCAGGACGTGCACCATCTTCATTTCCAGAAGCCAACAGCCCATCCTCGTCTTCCAAAGCAGCTATCGAAGATTCACTTGAAACATTGTCTTCTTCTTCCACGTCCTCATCATTTTCCTTCACTTCCTCATGTTTGTCCTCCATCTCAATCTAACACAAAAAAAAACAATTAATATCTATATGCAGGTGACTAGATTTTTTTCTTATTTTTTTCTTCGTGATGTATTCCATACATACAGAGAGGCTGTAGAGCCACTTTAGCACGCAAGCTTTCGAGACGAGAATTATTGAGGCCAACATTTAAGCTTAAAATTTGAGATTGAAGTTGGGCCATTTAACGGTGCATATATCAACTTTTTTTCAGTCCTATATATGTGATTAACTACAGGCAAATAGAACTAAGGTCTAGTAGTTTAGAGTATAGTTATCAGCTTATCTATATAATATCAGCGAAATTGATGATAAAAATAAAATATCTGAAACTGAATCAAAGTGTTATTTGCATAGCAACTAGAACCAATAGGCTATTAAACTTATCCTCCCCGATTGAAACCAATTTAAGCTCCTAACATGGGTGCGAAGTAATCAAAACAGAAGTCGTAATCGTAAATATAGCATTCAAAATGAACACTTTAACACGATCACTTGTAGGTATGCATCCAAAAAAAAAACCTAATTCAAAACTTTCTAGCACATGAACAGCCCAAGCCAAAATTTATGACCCCTTTCGCTCTCACTCGAGACCTACATTGTACGCCGTTGATCAAAACCTCTAAAACCCCCAAATGAGGGTTAAAGTTCACAGGAACCAAAGGAGAAAATGCCGTCGTATCGAGAATTACCGGTGTGTTTCGAGATGCAGACTTGAAAATAGGCCTTATCAAAGAATAGCCCGCCAAGCACACAATATTCAAGTATTCGGCTTCAGCAAGCGAAGGGATAAATCCGCTACTTGCTTCCACCGCGGCAAGTAGCCGCGAACCGGAAATTGGGCACTAGGCAGCAGGAAAACCAGGGTTTAGGCTGATCGCAGTTTCAAGTGCCGAATTTCACCGAGTAGAGACATGCGAAGGAAGAAGACGATGCGATTGAAAAGGTTAGAAATGTTTAGATATGAAATTTGGAGCGGCGGAGGAGGGAAGACTATGATCGGGAAGAGGAATAACGGCGGATTCTTGAAATGAGGTTTAGGGGGACTTTTTGATTGGGGTTTTTGCCGCTCTCCGCGAACTTTTTCACTCGCTCCCCGGTTTTGAGAGAGAAACTGAACCACCTCGACAGCCACCACCGCCTATGTACGAGGCTGAATTTCACGACTCTTCCTAACTTATCATTTTTGGTCAAAATCAATACAAATTATAATGAACTTTGACAAGTTATATGAACCCCAACGACTTATAGTTATATTATGATTGAAAATAGTTATATGATTGAAGATAAATTGTCGTTGGGTCGAATGTATTCGAATATAGACATTGATAAACTAGGTAACGAAAACAAACGAAAACAAGTAATCGAAAGATAAGTATTTTCAATCAAATTAGTTAACTTTATTAGAATGATCGCACTTATAAATGTGAACTTCGATTTCTAGATGTACACAACTCTTGGTGACGAACCTCTATTTCTTAACGCCGAACGACTCTTCCTAACTTAGCTTAGCAAACTCGACCGCACAACCTTGACTCGTACACAACTTGTCTCGGTTACTCATTGCTCCTTTCTTCCTTAAACCCTAATCGCACTTAGCTCCTAGCGTTCTCTTCAACGTGAAAAACGTATAAAATATCCTAGGCGCATCTCCCTCGTTGTCGCCTTTAGCAACTTAGAAGCCTTAGGCGCATCTCCCTCGTTGTCGCCTTTAGCAACTTAGAAGCCTTAGGCGCATCTCCCTCGTTGTCGCCTTCTTGCTTTAGCAATTATACGCCTTTTCATTATTTCCTTGGGACCAATGAACACAAAAATAGTTTTTTCTTTGTTTCTTCTAAAGGCTTGGCAATTCTTCTTTGCATTATTCTCCTTAAGTTAAGCACCTCAAATACCTCCACCAAATACAAATCATAAGGTCCATAGGGTTTTTTTATCATCAAAACCTAAGGGAACAATCAATTTCCCTTTTTTGATGATGACAAACCTATATAAAAATTGTACAAAGACGAAAGATAAATAAAAGTTATAGAAATACCCCCTTAATATGATATGCAATTCTTACCATCATGAGCAAAAATCCCCTATTAACAAAAGAATGTTATCTTTATACTATGAAATAATCACATCTTTGGAACTTTCCAAACTTTTCCTCTTTTGGCATCATCGAAAAATTAATCAAAGTTTTAAAGAACAATCGCACAAGCAATACTCAAGTACACAAAATATATTAGTCCTTAAAAGAAAAATGTAAAGTAAAATTACATTTTTACCCTTATAAAAATGAGGGATATTACAATAAATTCCTCAAAAAATGTCCCACAAACTTGGTATCTCGATCACTAACAATATTGCTCGGAATACCATGAAGTCTCACCCCATTGTTAAAAAAACAAACCAGCCACCTCGGTAGCATTATTTGTACTCTTACAAACGATGAAATGAGCCATTTTGGATAATCGGTCCACAACTACAAACACACTATCAATACCGCGCCTCAACCTAGGACAACCCCGTGATAAAATCCATGGAAAGATCTTTCTAGAGGGCAACAGGAATAGGGAGAGGCGTGTAGCACCCCATCTTAACGTTGGTGCATTATCTGGTAGTTGACCCTTACGGGTCCTATCTGGACTAGCCTGACAACTAAATACATCTAGACATTGCAACTCGGGCACGACGAGAAAACTAATATAAATCATCCAACTGTTATTCAATAAAACATAATTGCAATAATGTCATACATGAGGTCCCGACAACTAAAACATAACACAACCAACCTGACAAACCCACATTGGTCAATTAAAAGAGAAAACACCCAAAACAGATACCAAGACTAACTAGAACACCCAAACCACTCCAGCACCTATTGACACATGCGTAAACGCTCTACTGCAACATCCGGCCTAGGCTCCAGCGCGGGACCTGGAGGAGTGTTGACGGGCAATTTTTAACTTGACAAAAAAATAAATTTATAGTCAAGACCCCGCTGAGTATTACGAAGTCAGGATCGTTCCACAAGAAGCACGGTTGTTTGTCTATCAACTAACAAAAATAAGAAAAACAAGCAAAACAGGCAGAAACACACACGACCAACCTCGTTAACGACCTTGTCAGGGTCGTTAACGAACCTGGGTAAAATACGAACACAAGATAACGAACTAAACAAAGCGCAGGTTCGGTCCCGAGGCAGAGGAACTCGATAACGAATATAACGAATGATAATTCTTATAAAGTAAAAGACCTAGGACAAGGGTCACCACAACATAGCTATGCATGTAAACACATAAGAAGATAAAGATCATGCCTTTAGAAAGATAAATTCATCAACTTTCGCTGATTAACAAGCAAACCGATCAATTCTCATAAATCAATTCACTCAATCACTTGTTTTGGATCCAAAGCTCGAAACTTTCATAATCGAACAATATCAACCTTCAAGTTAACAACTTTCTCTTTCGATCAAATTGAGAACTCAAATTACTTCGACTATCGTCTAAGCACAAACACACAAGCAATTTCAGATAGATAAAAGGCATTCAAAACATCAACTCACTCATCACACATGCATAACTATGCCGAGTTTCAACCCCGATCCTAGATAAGAAAAACTACTCACTACTCATCATAAAGCAAACAACTTCAATAAAAAGAAACATTGAAAACAAAACAAAACTTACTTAAAATTAATAAGAAAAATAATCGCCTTACAATATCTTTGAAGAAATCGAAAACACAGAACAAAACCCCGAGCAAATCCGACTAACGACCCTAGCTCTTCTCTCGAACGAACCAGACTCGAATATCTTCTCCACTCGACTTCTCCAAATTTTCGGCTCTCCAAAAAACCGTCCTCCCCTCTTCTAGGCTTAGAATAAGGGTATTTATACTAAGAAACTATCTATTAAAAAGCCTAAAAGATAAAAACTTATCTGCTAAAGATATAAGATATAAGATATAACAACCCTAAAATCAGTTAAAATCCTACCAACACGGAGCCGTCGTTAACAACCCCGCACAGGATCGGTAGAAAACACAAAATCCCTTCGAAAAATTCTATCTCTAAGCCTCGTTAACGACCCTTCACAGCTTCGTTAACGAGCCTGGGTTTGGCTTTTCTCTTCCACTTCTCTTGACTTTAACTTGAACTTCTCCTCACTCTTCCTATGCAATCTTCCTCTATATCTTCATGTCTTCCATCCTCCACCACAACACTCCAGTTCAGCTTAAAAAGCGCTCTTTTCCTGCTCAAAACCTACAAAAAGACACGAAACGGAGTAGCTTCCATACTTCTCACAAAATATGCAAACTCATCCTAAAACACACAAAACTAACTCTAAAAACTACTAAAACCAAACTAAACAAACTAAGAAACACACTAAAAACTATACTAAAAACATGAATATCAAAATACCCCATACTTAGACTTGCTTGTCCTCAAGCAATCACTAAACAACAACCAAGACCAAACAATCATGCTCATCAAGCAAATAGCCATCAACTAAAAAAACAACATCAAAACATAGCAGAAAATAGCAAATGACTATTAACGTCATCACACATATAAGCACTAAATAAACATAAGCAAATACAATCCAACCTCACCAGGGATATATGTGTTTCACTCAACTCTCATGTGTTTAGGCTTATAAATTCAACTCTCAACTCATCTCATATGCAAAAACTCATAGAAATTGGAACTTATATCACCAAACTCTCCACCTAAGATTGGTTAAAACAAGCAAAAATCATCAAGAAAAACTTAGGCTCAATGAAAAACTTCATAGAAGCTTCCATTCGGCCGGGTTGTAATGGGGCTTGGTAAAAACAATAAGGCGTGGAAATATTTGGCTTGTGGTGCTAATAATATCCGGGAATCAAAGACTCCTAAAACTCACATTTCACTAAAACACTCAAAAGATAACCAAACTCACTCTCATTATGCATACTCACTCACCCAATATCCTAGAAAGTCTCATAAAACAACTCAAAAGAATCTATGGTTTATCTTTTAAACACAAATGCACATCTTACTTCTCTTTCTCCCCTTTTTTTTACTTATTTCCTTCAGCTCTCTCTTTTTTCCTTGAACAACCTCGTTAACGAGCCAACTAGGTCGTTAACAAGCTTCATTGTGTACTCATTCTCTCTTCTTTTTCAACAATTTTCTTTTTGTGCATGCTTTCTTACCAAGAGATCTTTTCTTACAAAATAACACAAGAGACTTCCAATCTACCCTTCCCAAAACCTTGATTTTTGAACCAAACATAACATATCACTCAACAAAACAATACTCTCCAATCTAAGTCCTAATCCCCGGATAGGGTCAAGCTTATCTCGGCTATGGAAAATATTTTGTGGAGCTAAAAATAAAAGGCTTAAAGGTTCACATTGGCTTCAAAAGAAGGATAATATAAGGGTGGATAAGGATTAATAGGCTTAAGAAAAATAAGTTCTCCATCATATGACTTTCACAAGTAATGAACTATAAATCTTATATAGGTTTCAAGAAATAGATAACCATCACAATTCCAAAAGATAATATACATAAAGAGAGTAAATCACACAAGAAAAGAAGAGGGATTTCTTATGTTCTCCCTATAAGGCCAAAAATAACTCACAAGGTAATTATTTTTGTTGGATTGCATCACTTATGCTAAAAAGTATACATGCTCAATTTCATCAAATGCTATTTCTCTATAAAAACAACTTTTTATTTCAAGAATCAGGCTATACTATCAAAGACATGCTTGCAAGGAATTACATGATCATGCTAGCAATTACTATCATAGAACCATAAGAAAAAGGGTATATATCCATTCTAAAACTCTTTTTTTTTCAATTTTTTATTATTTTTGTTATTTTTTATTTTAATAAAACAAAGAACTACTAAAAACACATAAGACACACAAAACAAACAAGACACAAGTTTTCTACCCTTTCCCACCCCATACTTAAAATTAAAGTGTCCCCACTGGAATAAAAATAAGCAGTAGAAAAGAATAGAAAAGAAAAAGGAAAAGAAAAACTTACAAGATCTTTGAAGCAGAAAAAAAAAAACTCTCAAACTGAATCAGCGCCCTAGTGGTGGAAACTGTCGCTCAAAGTTCCCCATAAAGTCGTAAAATGTCCTCCAACGCTCTGCATCATCCACCTCCCTCTGCTGGTGCCTCGCATCATCTAGCGCCATACGATCAGAATAAACACTCTCCCACCGATCCATCCTTTGGTGGATATGAGTCTGCTGTAGGTTAAGCTGTTGCATCTGAGATGAAAGATCTTCGGCCCATGGAGGTGGGATACTCGATCCAATGTAATCGGGCTGAGGAGGTGGTTGGTATTGGTATTGGTTGTGAGGCTGGAAGTGGTCTTGAAAAATTACCGGATTGTAGGGCACAAGACCATAAGAATGTGGCTCGACAGGTGGCGGCGGGGGTCGTTACCGAAGCTGTGTGCCTCGGTAGTAGCCTCGAAGTAGTCGTTAACGACCTTGGGTGGCTCGTTAACGAAGATGTCATTGTCACCCAGAACCTCGGTATCGAGGTCGTCGTCCCCGATATCGAGCTCTTCTGTGCCCGCCTCTGTAGCTGCCTCAGTCTTGTCATCATCTTCGTCCATGACATCTTCTTCCCGATTGCATCGTGATACACACGGCCTCAAAGTCAGCTCATCTTGTGGCTTGGGCTCTAACGGGAATGCATGACCCGTCCATGACTTGTACCAATTTGGCACGTAAAGAAGCTCCAACTTGGCTTGGGTAAGAATAACGTCTTGGCCTAGAATCTTGGTAGCGTGGCCTCTCTCGGTCCGCTCAAAGATGTTGGAAGCGAACCAATAATTCTTGTCTAGGAACTGAGCATGGCTCGGCGTGTAGAGGGAGAGGTCGACACTGAGGTTGGCTGCCAAAAGACTAACCAAATTTCCACACCACACCTCCTTTGACTTGATCCCTTGATTCTCAACATATTGTAGCCATTCGTACCCCATGTTCAACGGGGCGGGATCCTCAAAGAGAATGGTTCGAAGACATGCAACTTCCGTCCTTGTTGGCCTATTCAACTCTCTCTTGGGCCAAAAAGTAGCAGCTAGTACTCGGAGAATGATTCAGAAGATGGGGTTGATGATGCTTGCCCCAGAAAGTGCTGCAGCGGACGACTCTACTTCCCCGGAAATATAGCTCCAAGTCCTTGTCACCTTGTAGTCCTTAATCTTGTAATCTCGAGAAGGATTAGGGAGCTCGAGAATACCATTGAACTCCGCCATAGTGTACTCATGACTGACATTGCCAAGCCGAAATCGGATCCGTCTTGCCGAGGTCTTGGTTGGGAATCTCGTCTCCAGAGTAGCCAAGAATTCAGAAGTAAGAGCTGGAAAGTGCGGTGTCGCCTCTTTTTTTAGCAATTGCGGCACTCCGAGAATGGCAAAGGCTTCCTTGACATCCTCGTAAATTCCCATGGACTTTGCACTCGACCTCGAGAACCACCTAGTGTAGTGGTCTCGATCCAAGATGGTATTGAAGCGATCTGCCTGTGCTTGGGTGCGCAAAATCACGTTGTCCATGCGGGGAGGAGACGGGGACCGTTGAGTCCTCTTCTTCTTTTGGGCTCTTGTTGCAGCTCGGCTAGAACTTGCCATATGGACCTAAAAAAATACGAATTGTCCAAGATAAGATCCACACAAATTAATAGAAAAGAAACCCCATTCTTGATCTTGAAAATGCTCTCGAAGTTCCTCGTTAACGAGCCAATTGGGTCGTTAACGAGCCTGGACTTATGCTTCGAACTGGGCAAAATGCAGGGTCGTTAACGAACATGAACAGGTCGTTAATGAGCCTGGGCGAGAGCACTCGCAATTCTTTCTGAGTTCTAAACTCCACAATTTTCCAATAAAACAAGCATAGATCAAACACAATCCTACATAAGACTCGCAATCAGGCACGTGCATCCCATACTTGCTCTATTACCCAACCCGAACATGTCATAATTGCCCAAAAACACATGGTGAAGATCAAACTGAATTCAAAGAACAAGGTAGTTCATGCTTTTTCTAATCACAATTTCTATGGAAAATCAAGCAAGAACAAACCATCATAAATCAAGATCGAACACCAATATATGAAGCAATAGGATCGTTGAGCAAACTAGACATGCAATTCAACCTCTTCAAACACGATCAAGATATGAAATTTTTACCCCTAGGATCATGAATCGTGCAAATAAAGAGTTAGGGTTTAGAAATCATACCGTTAGGTTGATAAATTGAAGAAAAAGATTGAATTCGGGAGTGGTTAACGAGCTTCAATGTCTCGCCGGTAACGAGTTTAAGGGTGGAGGTCTCGTTAACAGGGTGGGACTTCCGGGGCTTCGGTGGTGGTGTGGATTCCGATCGGTGGTGAGGGAAAACCGGTAGGATTGATTGAGAGTTTGAGCTTTAGATTGAGAGATTTGAGGGTGGGATTTGGGAGTTTTTGAGAGGGTTAAATAGGAGAGGGCTAGAGGTAGGGGAAGGGGCTGAGAGGCGGCATAAGTAAAAGATAGAAGATAGATTAGGGTAAAAGAAAACTTACCTGCCCGTTTCTTGAATTCGGGTCGCCAAACTGGGTCGTTAACGACCCTGGGTGGGGTCGTTAACGAGCCTGCGTGACCTGTTTTTCGGTGTTTTTCAGGCCCAACTCTTGTATTATGTTAGCTCCAAACACTTCTATCTTGCTAACTTATAAACTACTAAAACTCAAAAGAAAGCTAGGAAAAAGAAACTAAAAAGAAAAGAGAAAACTAAACTAAAACCGGGTTGCCTCCCATAAGCGCTATTTTTAACGTCGTCAGCCCGACGTACTTACCTTGGCTTAAGGTGGTTCTCTGGCAATTACGTCGGGGTTTTGAGGGACCTCGTACTTATCTCCATAAGCGGTATAGGCTCTTGTCACTAAATTTGGTCCTTTATCTTTTAGCAATATGCCCGGTATTCCTACACAAGGGTTAGTGAAATCCGAGAACCAAGGGGGTTCGGTGTAGGAACAGAATATGGAGAAGAATCATAACCAGTAATAGTGAATTCATCGTTAGAGTACTCACTTTGATTTATTGGAAACGATGTGGACACCGAGATCCTTGGAGTCGTTACGGATCATGTGCTAACGATTCCTTCATTATAGCCTTGCATGAGGGACTCGGTACTGGACCAAGGAGGGTCGGTAGGGATCTGCGTGAAATCTTCGTCCTCTTTGCTAATTGTTGGAGGGTCTTTAGAAACAACTATGTCGAGTTCTGGTTGGGTCAACTCAATATGTGCGGCCGCAGTTGGGTCATTAGTGTTCTGGTAAAGGCTGAACTCCACGCGTTTCTCTCCAATATCAAAAGTGAGGAGTCCTTTCCGCACGTCTACCCTGGCACCTGCTGTAGCTAGGAATGGCCTGCCTAAGATAATGGGAACTTGAGGGTCTTCAGGCATGTCGAGAACGATAAAATCATTTGGAATAAAAAATTTCCCGACTTGAATGGGATAATCGTCCACGACTCCTATAGCTTTTACGCTTGATCCGTCCGCCATGTAGAGATTCATGTCTACAGGTTCCAATGGTCTCATGTTGGCCTTTGACCAGATTGATAGAGGGAGTAAACTAGCACTGGCTCCTAGATCACATAGAGCCTTGGATTATTATGGCGAATCTCCCTGGATCACAAGCGACAAAAGTAAGACGTTTGAAAACAATAACCAACAACTTGACATTTCACAAGTGAAAGGAAGGACAATGAAACAAACAGCCCATCACACATACCAACAATTTACAGTCCAGAAATCCAATCTAGTTAACCGCACACAAACACAAACAAAACCACACACAACCCTATTTGAAAATGCAACCCCTCCCCCGTTGTTGCATTCCAAACTACGACGCTAACTCACCTGCGCCCGAGTGCAGAGGCGGGCCCTCTCACTCCTCACTTACGTCATCCTTCTAACCCTTAGTCAAGCCTTCACCGAAGCACTTGCCAAAAATAAATCAATTAGCTTATTTTAAAAAAGGGCCTGATCGACACATGACCATGCCTAGACGCCTCTTCACCACCAACAATCATCCCACATGATCGTGTCGGTTACACTGCCAGCACAGAGAAAACAACAACAATTTCTTTTACATGAAAACGTTTGAAATTTAAAGTGCATCACATCACACCTGATGGTGCGCGAAATAACCACTAAATAATCAAGGGCGAATTAGCAAACATAAGAAAAGATATAACATGTCGTGCTGCTTATACGCGTCAAAACAATATATATATATATATATATAATTGATCGCAACTATATGCGTGTTCACATAAGCTATCACTTTATATGTGTGGTCTCGTAGCACATTGAAACATTATTGGGCTCATCCCATTTATGGCCCAATAACATTCAAACATGGGATAACCCATTAACAAGGCTAGAAGGGGGGCCATGTGGAAGAGCCTTCAAAATCCAACACCAACACACATGCATGCTTCGCATAATGTTCAATTTGAAGAAGTCCGATTAAGGATTGCCATGCAAGCCCTTGATTACCACATTTTGTGTGGCATTCTCGTTTTGAACCGTCCCACATCGACGAGTTCAAACACAAACTACTAGCTCCATTGTCTATTTATAAGGAAAGGGGCAATACTTAGAAAGGATCGAAAAATCTCTTCGTGTTAGGAATCTTTTCCTGTATCTAGATTCGATATGTTTGATCTCTGAGTGAGATCGCGCTATTTATGGTATAAAGTCCAAAAAGCTTTATTTGTAAAGCAAAAATCGTTTGGTTGTATGAAACCTGAGAGTTAGTATTTAGTATATTCCCGTTTATAGCGTGTATTATATCGGGTTTCAACAACACCAAGAAAACATTTCATAAGCAAAGACATACTTTCAGGATTAATCCCCAAAACCAATATCATAATCACGGGATGAAATCTAACAAGACTAGAATAAAGCCAAGCAAGTCGAGAACAACTTACCTCGAAGGTGATCCTTGAAAGAAGTAAGAAACGCGACGATACTAGTGACCTACGAAACATAACGTTCACAGTTAACTGACTAACCGCGAGAAGTAACTTTTGATTCTAGACAAGCATAACTATAGTAGCCTCCTTAAATTGTGAACCACCATAAATCCATGGTATCCAAACGAGTGTGGATTGAATTAATTCTATTACTTTTAACCAAAAAATTTAATCGCACCGAACTCTAGAACCAACATCAAACAACTTTACTCAACAAACTAAGATTTCATTCTTAGCCTTAAATGACTCGGAAAGTATTAGCTCAAGGACAACCAATCTAGAAGTCCAAGTTCAAATTTTATAATGCCCAAGCTCCAACTTTTTAACATCCAAAGCAACAACCTCTCAAAATAAAGGAGGTCACAACAAAATTGATCGAATGCTTCCACACAAAAAATGGAGAGCCACATACAAATTTATATTTGTAGCCCTTAAAATACTGCTTGTTTTCTTAAAAACGAAATTCAAACCAACAAGCTCAAATTATCACGTGACAACAACATACAAACCAATACAAGGCAAAATGAACAGTCATTCATCATATTGAAACAACAATTCACCAAATACTAAATTACAAGGCAGCAATTCATTAGATTGAGCAACCAAAAGAATAGTTGAGTTTACAAGACAAGGTCGAACCACTAGGCACAAGTCACACTTGACGAGGCTCGATCTTCTCGATGACGGGTTGAAAAACCCGGTCTGTGAGTTCACAGATGCATCGGCGACTTGTGGGATGAGGCGTGCACTTCGAACCGAATCAACCTCAGACCCGAGGGTTCAATCCCGGAGTTACCCGACAAGGATAGTTCAGAACTATAACCGAAAAATAGAAAGAAAGAAAAAGGTGAAGAAAATGGAGTTTAAGAGGCGCCCCTTACCGACGGAGAATAGAGGCGAGCCAGAACAAAGAGGGCGTGACAAGCTTAAGGACGACGGCGACGACGATAGCGCAGAGATGTCAACAACGACGGACAGCCTCGAGAGGCCGAGCTTTCCTGATGTCTCGACAACACCAGAGCACAGAGGAAAGGCAGCGAAGAACAACGGTGACTCGCAATGAAGAACGACGGTGACTCGTGACGAAGAACGACGATTATCGAGTCACTCCTCAAATTGTTGATGGTGAGCGGCACTCCAACAACTCCAAGAAGAAGATCGAAGGAGAGTTAGTGTAAGTTGGAAAGAGATAAGAGGGAGTGGAATTGGGCTCAAAAGAAAATGGGTTCGGGTTTACTAGTTCCCCCATTTTTTGGGTTTTTTCAGCTTAAACAACAAGGAAAGGGGAATTTGGAATAAAAGGAGAGAAATTGAGACGGAGGAATTAGTTACTGGGTTTTCGAAAACCTGAGTGTTACAAGACTTTTAAAGATCATGTAGAAATGATCTCGACTTGGCCTTTTGGCAAGTCACACAAGACTTGTAATACTTCGTGACATGTTTGGCCATGTGGGGCCAAAAGAAATGCTCACGTAATGTTGCAAGGTTCTTGTTGATAGGAGCCTCCTTGATTAATAGGTGCCTTATAGAAGAGGTTGGATGACAAAGCTTCCTAAACCTATATAAGTACCCATCATCGTCGAAATAGGAGTCAAACTCACGCCTAACTAAGTACTCCTCATATATGGACTTAAAGAAAGAGTCAGAACGGTATAATTCCTTAATAAGAAAAATATCAAGGAGTCTAGACTAAAGAGAGGTTAAGATAACATACATGCGAGAAAGGGCGTCGACGACCACATTCTCCTTACCTTTCTTGTGATGAACCACATACGGGAAGGTATCTAAGAACTCGAGCCACCGAGCATGTCGCCAGTCAAGATGTGCGTGAATCTTCAAGTAGCTTAACACGACATAATCACTATGAATGAAGAATTCACGGGGCCACAAATAGTGGGCCAAAGTCTTCAAGACTCGGAACAAGGCGTAGGCCTCCTTGTGGTATGTTGGGTAGTTAAGCTGGGTACCGACCAACTTATCGTTGAAGTATGCAATCGACCTCTTCTCTTGGTGAAGGACGTCACCTAACCCAATGTTGGAGGCGTTGCACTCCACCTCAAAAGGCTTGGAGAAGTCCGGCAACTATAGAAACGGCGCATTGCTAAGGGCCTCCCACTCAACCCAATGTTGGAGTCGCTTCCACTCAACCACGGTTCCCTTTTTAGTCAAGGCATGTAATGACACTGCAATCGAGCTGAAATCCTGAACAAAGCGGTGGTAGAAGCCGTTTAAGCCCAAGAATGATCGTACGTTAGTGGTCATCCTAGGTTGAGGCCAATCAGTAATGGCCTTCACCTTGTCTTTGTCAACTTGTAAACCATCCACAGAAACCAAAAAACCAATAAAAATAGTTGAAGGGCTATAGAAAGAACACTTTGCAAGATTGCCAAAAAGCGTCCCGCCAACACAAGCCTCACATGCTCCATATAGTCAGTCAAATGCTTAAAATAAATCAAGATATCATCAAAATAAACCACAAGAAACGTACCTATGTAGTCTCAGAAGACATGGTTCATGAGGCTTATGAACGTGCTCAGGGCGTTGGTAAGGCCGAAAGGCATCAAAAATCACTCATAAAGACTGGACTTTGTCCTAAAAGCGGTCTTCCACTCGTCTCCCTCTTTCATGCGGATCCGATGGTACCCGCTCTTCAAGTCGATCTTAGAGAAGACGTGGCGCCATGGAGCTCGTCTAACATATCATCGAGTTGTGGTATCGGTACTTGATGGTAATCTGTTTAATCGCCCAGCCATCGGCATACATGCACCACAACCCGTCCTTTTTAGGGACTACGATGATGGGCACGACACATGGGCTTTGATACCAGTTGATGTGATCACTCCTCAAAACTTGATTCAATCTATCCCAAGCTTGGATATTCGGCCTTGCGATTATGTCTTCTTCTCGGTCTAGTAAGAGAACTTGGCGGACACTTTAAGAAACTCAAACTTTGTTGATGAATTAGGACCAAAATGGATCTAGGCCGAGAGGATGGTGGAGTTTTGGTAACAAGAAAGGCTCGGTGAAGAGCCTAAGGTCGGCACTAAGAGGCTCGGCCAAGAAGAGGGCGTGTAAGGTTAGAATATTTGATGTCCTAGGCCTGGGAGGAGAGTTTAACTCGATCGAAAGCTAGACTTGTGATTTAATTAAGACATGAAAGAAAAACAAGAGAGTCTTGCCCCTTATAAGGTTGGCACCCAACAAGGCTTAACAACCAAGAACTAGGTCAAACCGAGATTGGGCCAAGTGTGCAACCAAGGCCCATATCTCTAGAAAACTAAATAAAACAACTTATAAAATAGGAAACAACCAACTTATGTCATACTAATAATAGAATGTTCAAAACACACATAGAATGGAGAGGCGTGCCTAGGGCATGCATTGTGGGAGGTCGAGCTTGCCCAAGGCATGCGTTGCGGGAGACCGGGTGCGCCTATGGCATGTGCGCAGATGCATCAATGATAGCTTGAATTTAGGTATAGCTTAGGATGCATATTTATGATTATTTTGCTTGTTTTTAGCTTAGTCTAGTTTAGTTCTTAGGTTTCTAGGTTTTCTAGGAAATTCGGGTTTTGCTCTTGTTTCGTTCAGTTTTGCAGATCTTTAGGTAAACAAACGTGGACATGATGGATCTTAGGGGACTATGGTGGAGTTTGAGGAAGCTTAGAGTGATACAAGTGAAGATTGGAAGAACCAAGGCCCAAGAGCTTGTGTGAAAAGAACGCTTAAACCCGGGCTATGCATTGGAGTTCTTGTTTCGTCACCTCTATCTTGCAATGCTTGGTTTGAGAGCTACAATGGTCGGATGAAGCTGAATTTGCCATCACTGGAAGGCTAACTCGAAGAGCTACAATTCATATTTTTACTCCGAGTCCAAATTCCAACTTGAAAGGGGTGAAAACAGCCTCTGAAGTGTCGCCTAAATGTTGAATCGAGAAGTGCCGCGGGCTTGAGTGCCTGCATGCGCGGCCGCTCCACCCTAGGAAATGCCCGCTGTTAGAAGATAGAAGGTCGAGTTTTGATGGTTCCAGAGTCAGTGACTACGAGTTTGCAACTCGAGTCGGTGACTTGCCAAAGTCACTGACATGACCAGCTGGCGAAGTGATCTATTTAAGGAAGGGCCGCATAGCTTATGTGTGAGTGCCTAGGAAACAGCTGCGTCGTTCTATTTTAGGAGAAGATCATCACAAAAGAGTGCTAAAATAAAGATAAAGAAGATTTGATTCTCCTAGAATATTTTAGTGTATGCATAATTGTATATTTGGAAGGATTTGTAAAAGATTGAGTGTATATTGTTTCCCTAACCGAATGGGAAATAATATACACGAGATCTCTCTTACCTTAGCTTAAATACCCTAGTGTTTAGGTTATTGGTAAGACTCTTGAGCGTCATTTCAATATTGTGTGTAAGAAAGAAAGAGAAAACTTGTGCGTGTGATTCGTATAAGTGGTGTGTCGAGAGATCTTAGGCATAGCGTGAGATTGAGAGTGTGAGTGCAAAGGTAGAGCGTGGTTCAAGGGTGCGAGATTCATTCTTGTACACGGGAGAGCTTTGTAATCACTCAAGAAATCAATAGAGCGAGTCTAAGGACTCTTGAAATCCGACCAAGTGAGAAACTTGGAAGGGAGTGGTTTTTCTCCAAGTAAACTAGTTGGTTTACGAGGAGTTTCCACTATACATCACTTGTCATTGACTATTGGTAACGTTTTACTGTATAATTATTCCGCTGCTTTATTACTCAAAGTCGATGACTTCGCAGGATTCGCCGACTCGTTTAAGTACCAACGTTCCTACAATTGGTATCAGAGCACATGCTCAGATTGTGTTTTTAGTACTTCTGTTGCAGGAAAATGACGTCAACCAACACTTCTGTTAGTGACTTTTTCTGGAAACCTCCAATTCTCAAGGTCGGAGAGTATAACTGGTGGGTTGAACAGATGAAGACCCACATCTTCTCACTTGATGGTCAGCTATGGAAAGTGATTGAACTGGGTCCAGAAACCTTTCTTGGAAAGGATGAAAAGACTGAAAAGACCACAACTGAGTATGATGATGTGGATTTCAAAAAGCTTGAGAAAAATGCTAGAGCAAAGAAAGTGCTCCATCATGCTCTCACTGAAGGTGACCTCAAGAAGGTGATTGGATACAAAACGGCAAAAGAAATCTGGGATGCCCTCAAAAGACTTCATCAAGGCAATGATGATGTAAAGAAGGACAAGATCATTAGTCTCGAAGCAGAATATGACAACATCTTTCAAGGAAAAGGAGAATCTCTTCGTGATTATCATTCTAGATTTCAAACAACCGTGAATCAATTAGAGTTTCTTGGTGAGAAAATTCCTCAATGGAAACTAACCAACAAGCTGATCTCGGGATTGAACAAGAGTTGGGACAACATTGCTTCGTCTCTTCTCACTCAAAAGGAAACCAAGTCGCTGACCTTGGAAGATCTTGTTGGAAAACTCACCATGTATGGAGGCATTCAGCAAAGAAGAGTTGAGAGACTTGACTCAGAAAAGGTTAAGAACATTGCTCTTAAAGTTGAAAGAGCCTTTGACTTGGCTCAAGGAGACGACGACACTGAAGGAATAGATGAGGATGTTGCTCTCATCTCTAAGGCTATGAAGAGACTGTGGAGTCGCAACAAAGCTCCTATGAAGGCTCCAGAGTCAACCAAAGAAGGGAAGGATATGAAGGATGTCATCTGCTATCAATGTCAGGCTAGAGGACACTTTGTCAAGCAATGTCCAAAAAGAAAAAGTGGAAAGGATGGTAAAGGAATGATGGCAACTTGGGATATGTCTGATGATGATGATGAAGTGGCGTCGGCAAGAGGAAATTGTTGCATGGCCATTGAAGACAAATCATCCAATGAGGTAAATGATTCTGAACTCTCTTCTCTTTTAGCCAAAAAATCTAGAGAACAGTTGATTGCTATCATTGAAAAGCTTGGAACTCATGTCACTGAGTTGAGAGAAAAATTAGAAGATAATGAAGAAACAATCTCCAATCTCTTCAATGATAACAAACACTGGTCCTCTAAGGCTATTGAATTAGAAAAGATTTCATCTCCTAAGTCAATGACTTGTGAGTCATGCTCAGATTCAAAGAACCAAGTCGTCGACTTGCAAAAACAAGTTAATGACTTGGAAAAACAAGTCACTGAACTAGAAGGTGAAAGGCTTATGGTTAGGCTCGGTCATGCTAAGCTACCTAAAGAACTAGAGGACCAAAAGACTAATGATGAGACTAAAAAGAAAAAGTGGCTAGATGAGTTTGTTGCTGAAAAGGCTCAGGAGGTCAGAAATGACTATAAAAGGAAATTTGTGAAGGAGTTTGATAGGTCTGGGATTGGATATGCTCATGCATCCAACACTCAGGGTACCAATCATGCTTCCTTTTTGTCTAAAGGTAAAGCTCCTATGGGTAGTGACAATGCAAGTTGTTCTACTCATGTGGTGGCCAATCAAGACAAAGGGCAGCAACAGTGGTATCCTGATCAAAAGGTGCACAAAATATGGCAGAAACAAACCTAGAACTCGGCTCCCTCACAAATTGACTTTCAATCACGCATCAATAACAAACCCATCTACCCGGGCTATAGCAAATATGTTGCCCTAAAGTCTCACAGGACATGTTGGTATTGCGGCAAGCCTGGTCACTACCAACATGATTGTCACAAAAAGGCAAGAGATGATGAAAATGCAAGGTCACAGACTCTGAATGACAGTCATGGCAGATCCATTGTCACTGACTGCCCTCCAAGATCTGTGTGTGCTAATTGTGACAAATGTTGTCCTAGGAGTTACTATGTTGCCAAACCCAGAGGAGTTAAACAACTCTGGGTTCGTAAGAACTAATTCTTTCAACGCAGCTTGAAGTGGGTGACAAGGAGCCCTGGTTTATTGATAGTGCGTGCTCAACTCATATGTCGGGAAACCCCAGGGATTTCGTCTCACTTCAAGAATACAAGGGAGGTAAGATTACCTTCAGCAACAATAGTAAAGGTGGTATTTCTGGTATTGGTACGGTAAGATTTTCAGATAAGCTAACTATAGACAATGTGAATTTAGTTGACAATCTCAGTTTTAAGCTTCTAAGTGTTTCCTAAATCTGTGCTAATGGAAAATATCAAGTTGTTTTTGATAGGAATGGTTGTCAGGTACAAGAGATTAATTCAGGAAAGATTCTTCTAAAATGGGTGTGTGAAAACAATCTTTACAAGGTGGACCCCTGTTTCGAACCTGAAGAAAAACTGTGTCTTAGAACAGTTGCAGATGTCGCCGACCTCTGGCACAAATGATTTGGTCATGCAAGTTTTCAACTTCTTGACAAATTTCATAGGCAAGAGCTGGTTAGAGGGCTACCCAAAATAGATCCAAGCAAGCATGAAGTTTGTGAAACTTGTGTAAGAGGTAAGCAAGTGAAGTCATCCTTTCAATCCAAGAAGGAGGTAAGTACTAATAGACCCTTAGAGCTTATTAATATTGATTTATGTGGTCCCATGCGAATCGAAAGTCGTGGAGGAAATAGATATATTTTTGTAATTGTTGATGATTTTTCACGGTATACTTGGACAATTTTTCTGTCTTCTAAAGATTATGTCTTTGAAGAATTTGAAGCATGGGTGAAGGTTGTTGAGAAAAAGCTTGGAGTTGCTCTTGTATCAGTCAGATAAGATCATGGAACGGAATTCGACAACTCCGAGTTTCTGTTTTTCTGCAAGAAAAATGGCATTAGTCACAACTTCTCAGCGCCAAGAACTCCTCAACAAAATGGCGTGGTTGAGAGGAAGAATCGTGCCTTGGAAACCATGTCGCGGACCATGCTTATCTCAAGTGGTCTTCCAAGAAATTTCTGGGGTGAAGCCATTAATTCATCTTGCTATGTGATGAATCGAGCCATGCTTCGTCCACTTCTCGGAAAAACTCCTTATGAACTTCTTAGAGGAGTTAAGCCCGGTGTCGCCCACCTGCGCACCTTTGGATGAAAATGCTATGTTCACAATAATGGCAAGGACAGTCTGGGAAAATTTGACCCAAGAAGTGATGTTGGCACTTTTGTAGGCTATTCCCCTCACAGTAAAGCCTACAAAGTGTTCAACAAAAGGACTAGGAAAATTGAGGAAAGTGTGCATGTTGTGTTCGATGAGAACGCGATGGGAGGCTCGATGATTGAAGATCATGATGATGGTGATCAAGGATATTATCTGGTTCAAGATGACTCTCTTCCAGTTGCTACAAAAGAAAAAGAATCGGTAGTCAGTGACAATGCTGGTGTCACCGACTCAGACAGAACAGGGGGAAGTAGTCAAGATCAAAGATCAAGTGAAAGTGAGTCCGATGATGAGAAAACACCTGTGAGAAACTCAAGTCTAGAATACTCTGAAGAAGACTCAAAGAGAACACCTCAGACACAAGTCGGTGACTTGACAAATCTACAGGCCAGGAACTATCAATAGAAAAGCGCTCATCCTGTCACTAAAATCCTCACCGATTTCTCAAAGGGTGTGAAAACTAGATCTTCTCTGAACAATTTCTTTGATTTCAATGCTTTCATCTCAATGTTGGAACCTAAAAATGTTGAACAAGCGTTGAAAGATTCAGATTGGGTCAGTGCCATGCAAGAGGAACTTCATCAATCTGAAAGAAACAAGGTTTGGCATTTGGTCCCAAGGCCAAAGGGAATATCTGTGATTGGAACACGATGGGTGTTCAGAAATAAGTTGGATGATGAAGGAAATGTGGTTAGAAACAAAGCAAGGCTAGTAGTTAAGGGATACAATCAGTAGGAGGGCATTGACTATGATGAGACATTTGCTCCAGTTGTTCGTCTTGAAGCTATTAGATTACTCATTGCCTATTCTACTCATCATGGATTCAAGCTATAACAAATGGATGTTAAGACATGCATTCTTGAACGTATATCTCGAAGAAGATGTAACACCCCCGTTTTTCCCTCGGAGATATTACCGCCAGTGACCTCGGAATTTACACTCCGAAGCCACCCAAGGCTTTCACGGTATTCAAGATATAAATAATAATGATAATTCAATAAATATTAAAACAAAATGTCCAACTTTCACAATCTTGAATAATCCAAATACTTGCGGAAAAATAAGATAAATAGTCTTGAACAAAGCGGAAGTAAAATTCTTGAAGGCGGTCCTTACAGACCAAGGATCTGGACCTTAAACTAAAAAGTTATTCAAAAGAAACGTGCAACAACTTCAACAGCTTCAATCTCGAATCACCACTCCTTTACTCCCTGATGTTCCGTATAGGGACGGTTGACACCAGCCGGCTATGCAAAAGAAATAAAGCGGTCGGTCGGACTAATGAAAGACTACGCAAGTGGAATTTTATGTGAGGTTCTTGTGATCTTAGTTGCATTATAACCATCGGACTCCGAATGAAAGTCGGTCGATGACATAACCCAAATAATCTCACGGAATGGGAAAAAATGATGAAAAGATTAGGACATCACAAAACTATGGTTCCTTAAGAATGAGAAAGGTTATGTTGGGAACTTTAATTATCAACCAAGATTTTGAAAAGCCTCCGTCGACTTATCAAACCTACAACCAACCTCACCGAATGCGTGTTGTCCGAATTCAGATTGGAAAATAGATTAATCAAAGCCGGGAGCCAGAGTGGTTTTCCAAGTTGTAGTCACCACCCTGAACACGTTTTAATGGGTGTGCACTAGCACTTATCTTATTTAATTACAAAACATTGCATTCAAGTTGGTAGATTTTAAGACGACAACGCGATATGCCATAACATATAGAATCCCACAAAGGGAGGAACGGGTTCCTAAGTCCCGATACAAGGCACTAGCTAGGTGCCAAACACTCCTCAAAGCGGTTGAGAGAGCAGGGTCATTACCAACATTAGGGTCTAGGTCCATCCTAATGCAAAATATTATAAAGAGGTGTTCAGGGGTTAGTGAACCCCCACCCCCAATTCTACGCTAGTCCAAAACAACGAATCTCAAAATGAGACCGTGAAACAAACAGGTGCACAAACATTGCAACCTAAATATAAGTTCTAGTGCATAATAGAATAATAACAATAAGCTACCATGGGGTCATTATTTCTATGCATAATAAACCCTAATTCATTTATACATTTCAACATGGTCATTATTTCTATAATAATCTAAGTTCATTTTATTCAAACAAGCGTTCCCAACACAACATGCAAACATGAATAAAAGTATTCATGACAAAATATGAGAGCGAACCATCACTTGCCTTGTTTCGAAGGCGAGCGAGAATTATCTTAGACGAGCTTGCAATCCAACGATTGATTTCCTTTTCCTGATTCATACATAAGATACAAAATAAATTATAAGCAATTTATTTTGTTCAACTTTTCCTCGTAAGTTGAATTCTTATGGCTCGTCTAAGTTTATATTTCTAATAAGCTTATTTTATTAACATTAATAAAATCTTTATTTATTAATGTAGGACCTTTTTAATTTCTTTGTACTGCATATTGTAGATTCTTTATCTTTATGCGTACATCTTAATTAAAAATATTTACCCATATGTTATTTCAATAAAAATCATAAAATTTTGCAAAGTGAATGCTTTAAGACATAAAACCAAGAATATTCATCATTTCTTTTCTATTTGTAGATTTTATCAAAATATATACTTGCTACTTTTCTTTTAGAAAAATATCATAAAAATATTTTAAACATCTTTTAAATTAAGATTTAAAAATATTTATTTTTATTTTAAATACCCCAATTAATAAAATGCATAAAGTAAGGCAAAAATGGGTAAAGAGGCAAGCCAAACGGGTCGGGTCGGGCCCGCGGGCCTGCTACCTACAGCAGCAGCAACAATGCGCGTCTCCGACTTCAGAAGCTTCGTTCTCCTTCGTCTGGAATCGGTTCGAGGCGTGTGAGGTGTTGTTGGAATCGGGACGAGCAGCCCTACCAACTGTTGGTAGAAGCGGCTACTGAGATGGTCTGTGGTGGCCGGAAAACGCCGCTGAATAGGCGGTTCCGGTGAGGATTTTCGAAAACAGAGACTGGTTTTTATGTGGATTTCTAGATCGGTTTTTGACCAAATTCCAATTGGAAAGGGAGTGATTTTGCTTAATGTTAGATAGGCAATGGGAAGATCTATTTATAGGGCCAAGAATGAGCTTCAACGCTCCAAAAATGAGCCCGAAATCCTCCATTAAAGCCTTGGACACAATCCCGCTAATTTCGCCCATTTATGGGTGATTTATCTTATAATTGAATTGGGATTGATTCTCTAATCCGTCCTTGGACTCCTCCCAATCCTTTCCATCTTAAATCCGACCTTATCTTTCTTCAATTCGAATTTAATTTGAAGGATTCCAAAAACGTTGCACTTTGACCTAGAACGAGATTTTCGGGATAATTTTGATTGATTGTTCCCAAATTGATTGAGGGAACTTGTAGAGGGTTAAAAATGTGACAAGTAGGCTTTTACGGAATCCATTTCCGTTAAGAAACGAGATCAAATTCCTCATTTGAAGTTAAGAACAAGTTGGAGAAGAAGAACACCCATTTTTGAATCTATTTTCAAGAATTTGCACAAACAACCCCTCTAGTTTAAGAAATGAACAAAAAATGCCCTTGATACTAATAGTTATCATTAATATCTTTTGAAGGAGTAAAACTTGTAATTCAAAATATTTTTACAACAATTCTCTTTGTTTATAAAAATATGTTTTAAACACTTTTAATATATTTCTCTTAAAATTCTAATTTTATTTATTTACTTTTCGATAACATATGGGTAAGGTCCATTATTATTTCAAATAACCCTTTAGAGGTTAGTTGTTTAACTTTCATTTGATAAAATAAATTAGGTAAGCAATATATCATTATTATGAGAATATTGCCATAATTTATTTTATTAAACAGAATAAAAAGGAAATTACATAATTGTCCTTCTTGAAAAAGAGGGTTATTACAATAGTACCCCCTTAAAAATAGTTTCGTCCCCGAAACTAGGTTCGACTTACTAAATATCCATCTAAGAAAAAGGGAGGTTATTACAATAGTGCCTCCTTAAAAATAGTTTCGTCCCCGAAACTAGGTAGAGAACAATTCTGGAAACTTTCTATGCATATCCTATTCTGCCTCCCATGTTTCCCAAGTGACTTCTTCCCCACCATTCTTGGACCAAAGGATCCTCACTAGTGGTTCTTCTTTGTTACGTAGACTCTTCAGTCGTCGTTCTAGCACGCGAACAGGTCTCTCCTCATATGTGCCATTGGGTTGAATCTCAATATCATCGTAGTTGAGAATATGGGATTCATCCGAAACATACTCTTGCAATAGCGATACATGGAAGACATTATGAACTGGATGCGTAGATGGCGGGAGGGCAAGTCGATAGGCAAGCTTGCCAATCCGTTCTAAAATCTCGAACGGTCCAACGTAACGAGGGTTAAGCTTTCCTCGTTTTCCAAAGCGGAAAACCCCTTTAGATGGAGACACACGGACGAAAACCTTGTGTCCTACTTCAAACTCAATATCCCTTCGCTTTAGATCAGCATAGGATTTTTTTCGACTCTGAGTTGTCAACATTCTCTGTCGGATTAAAGCAATGTCGGTAGTAGTCCTCTCCACCAATTCTGGGCCTAGCAGAATCTTATCAGCATTCTCGTCCCAACAAATCGGTGAACGACATTTCCGTCCATATAGAGCCTCAAATGGAGCCATCTTAATGCTTGAATGCCAACTGTTGTTGTAGGTGAATTATACCAAACTTAAGCTGGAATCCCAACTAACAGGACGGTCTAGCACGCAAGCTCTAAGCATATCTTCCAGTGTTTGGATGGTTCTTTCAGATTGTCCATCGGTTTGGGGATGAAAAGTAGTAGTGAACCTTAGCTCTATCCCCATGGCTTGATGTAGCTCCTTCCAAAATCCCGACATGAATCTTCCATCACGATCAGATACTATTATCTTCGGAGTACCATGTAAACGAACTATCTCATGCACAAAAGTCTCAGCTAAATTTTGGACTCCCCATGTTTTCTTTATTGCAATGAAGTGCGCACTCTTTGTGAGCCTGTCAATGACTACCCAAGTAGCATCCTTCTGTCCTTGAGTCTTGGGAAGGCCCGTCACAAAATCCATAGCAATATCTTCCCATTTCCGTTCTGGCACTGGCAATGGTTGCAATTCACCACCTGGCCTCTTGTGTTCAATCTTCACCTTCTGGTATACCAAACATTTTGCTACAAACTCTGCCACATCATTCTTCATGTTTGGCCACCAGAAATTCCGACGTAAATCTTTGTACATCTTACTCGATCCCGGGTGGACTGAGTATGCTGATGCACGCGCTTCTTTCAAAATCAGAAGGCGAATCTCCTCATCGGTTGGCACACAAACTCGGTCTTGAAACCATAGTGATCCATCATCCTGAACGATAAAGCTAGGTGCCTTTCCTTCTTGTACCTCACATCTTATCTTAACTAGCATGACATCTTCAACATGTTTTTCCTTTATTTGGTCCAGAAGAGTAGCATGAATCTCTAACATATTCATACTACCAAGTTGACGTACGAACCAAACCTCGATCTCGCACTGGATCAATTCTTGTTGCAACATTGGTTGAGTAGTGAGCACTGCCACCATGGATTCTTGAGAGGTTTTGCGACTCAGTGCGTCAGCTACAACATTAGCTTTACCTGGATGGTAATGCAATTCGATGTCATAGTCTTTGAGTAGTTCTAACCATCTTCGTTGCCTCATGTTCAACTCTTTCTGAGTGAAGACATACTTCAAACTCTTATGGTCAGTGAAAATCTGACACTTCATACCATATAGATAGTGACGCCAAATCTTCAAAGCAAACACAACTGCAGCTAACTCCAAGTCATGAGTCGGATAGTTCACCTCATATGTCTTCAGTTGACAAGATGCATATGCAATAACCTTCCCATGTTACATGAGGACGCATCCTAAACCTTGTTTAGATGCATCACTGTATACTACATACCCATCCAATCCATCAGGTAAAGTCAGAATCGGGGCACTAGTCAAACGCCTTTTAAGTTCTTGAAAGCTTGCCTCGCATTTCTCATTCCACACAAACTTCTTGTGAACCTTACGGAGCAAACTAGTCATAGGAAGAGCGATCTTTGAAAATCCTTCCACAAATCGCCTATAGTATCCTGCAAGACCAAGAAAGCTACGAACTTCTTTCACATTCTGAGGTTGCTTCCAATCTGCAACTGCTTGGACTTTCTGAGGGTCTACCATTACCCCTTCTTGGTTGATAACGTGGCCTAGAAAGGCAACTTCTTTCAGCTAAAAATCACACTTTGACATCTTATCATACAACTCATTTTGCCTAAGGATCTGTAGAATGATCCCGAGGTGTTCTTCATGAGCTGCTTTGCTAGGCGAATAGATAAGAATGTCGTCGATGAAGACCACTACAAATTTGTCGAGATATCCTCGGAAACATCGATGCATCAAATCCATAAATACTGTTGGGGCGTTTGTAAGGCCAAAAGGCATGACCACAAACTTGTAGTGTCCATACCGTGTGCGGAATGCCGTTTTAAGGATGTCGTCACAAATTCGAAGTTGGTGATATCCTGACCTTAGATCGATCTTGGAGAATACCCTTGCTCCTTGCAATTGATCTAAAAGATCATCAATCCTTGGAAAAGGATACTTGTTTATTTTTATTTTTATGGTGACCTAGTTCAATTCTTTGTAGTCAATGCAGAGTCTAAAGATTTCATCTTTCTTCTTTACAAACAGAACTGGCGCTCCCCAAGATGAAGCACTCGGTATGATGTACCCCTTTTTCTAGCAGTTCCTCCAATTGCTCCTTAAATTCCTTCATTTCCAATGGAGCCATTCTATAGGGCGCCTTGGAAATAGGTTCGGTCCTTGGTTCCAACTCAATGGTGAACTCTACTTCACGATGAGGTGGTAATTCTGAAATTTATTTTAGAAAGACATCGGGAAATTCTCTAGCAATAGGGGTCTCTTGTAATTTTACATCTTTCTTTTCACTCGTTTCCACAAATTACAAGAATCATGTGCACCCTTATCGAAGAATTTTCATGGCCTTCACGACATTTACCATTTTCCCATTCTCAGCTTCTCGTCTCTCTTTGAACTTGCAAATATATTAGACTCCTGCTTTGATGGTTACGTTTCTAGTGTTGAAATCCATCACAACTCCATGACGAGTTAACTAGTCCATCCCCAAGATTTTATCAAATGGGGTCATCGGTATACAAATAAGGTCAACATCACACTTTTTCCCTTAGATGGTGATCAAAAAGTTAGTGAGTTGCTTGGTACCAACAATCTTCTCCCCATTGGGAAGATTCACGACAAAAGGATAAACAAAACTCTGTTCGTGTTACGAGTGTTGATCCTTTGAACATTCATAAACTAAACTCTATCCATTTAGACATTTGATCACCAACTGATAATCTCATACCATAAAATCCAAATTCTTTATTCAATAAGGTCGAATTGTTTAACATTCTATCATAAATGAGTTCAACATGACTCAAAGATGACACAACTCCAATAACAACAAAGCAAACCAACATAGTTCAATGAACAAAACCAAATACGACTTAAGGTATAACAAAGGTAGAGCTCGAAGTACTACTGAACGACACCCTATGGTTTAGGTTGGCGAAACGCCTTCCTATACTTAGCAGCAGGCATCGTATTCCTTTTCTTTGGTGGTCCCAAACGATAGCAGTACATATCCAAGAATACGGGGTCAAACCTCCTAGGGTCCTTGACTGCCCCGTTGTTCTCAAACAACTCTAAGGCCGGTTGGATCTTGCGATGTAGCGTTGCTGCACCGGCGCGTTCTCCTTCAAGGCGACTCTCATGATGGTTGATCGCCACTTCATGACGAGCCAACATCTCGTACCAAGACTCCATATGGTCACCCAGTAGGATGTTGTCAGCCCACAAATGCCTAGGCTTAAAGTCACCAACAACTGCACGAGCTTTCCATGAATGATACTCGTATTGCTGCTCTCCTTGGTCAGCGGCTTCCTCTTGAGGATGGTATTCCTCAGTAGCCTGGACATTAGCGGGTGGTGTGTTGGGAGTGTACTCCATCTCCGGCTCCTCTTCCTTAGGTTCCTCCATTGGCTCCAAGGGAACCACAGGAGCTGGTGGAGACTCCACTTTCGCGAAGACGACTTCGCCTTCTTCCATGAATTCTTCAGAGGTCAACAAGTGCTCAGTTTTGATGGGAGGTGAAGGGTTAGCTTCATGGACAGGTCGTAGGGCTTTGGCTTGACTCCTAGTGAGCAATATTGTCTGCCAAATGGACAAGGTAAAGCATGGTCAATAACTTATAGAACAATCCACAATTCTATAGTCATAGAGTGAGATTATGAAGTTGTTGAAGAATAAAAGATGAAAACAACTATTACTTTCAAGCGTAGTTTTCAATCCAACATGGAAAAATGAATATTTTTCGAAAACAAGTATGAAGACTTGGTTTAAAAAAAACTTTTAGCTCTGATACCATAATTGTAACACCCCCGTTTTTCCCTCGAAGATATTACCGCCAGTGACCTCGGAATTTACACTCCGAAGCCACCCAAGGCTTTCACGGTATTCAAGATATAAATAATAATGATAATTCAATAAATATTAAAACAAAATGTCCAACTTTCACAATCTTGAATAATCTAAATACTTGCGGAATAATAAGATAAATAGTCTTGAACAAAGCGGAAGTAAAATTCTTGAAGGCGGTCCTTACAGACCAAGGATCTGGACCTTAAACTAAAAAGTTATTCAAAAGAAACGTGCAACAACTTCAACAGCTTCAATCTCGAATCACCACTCCTTTACTCCCTGATGTTCCGTATAGGGACGGTTGACACCAGCCGGCCATGCAAAAGAAATAAAGCGGTCGGTCAGTCTAATGAAAGACTACGCAAGTGGAATTTTATGTGAGGTTCTTGTGATCTTAGTTGCATTATAACCATCGGGCTCCGAATGAAAGCCGGTCGATGACATAACCCAAATAATCTCACGGAATGGGAAATATGATGAAAAGATTACGACACCACAAAACTATGGTTCCTTAAGAATGAGAAAGGTTATGTTGGGAACTTTAATTATCAACCAAGATTTTGAAAAGCCTCCGTCGACCTATCAAACCTACAACAACCCTCACTGAATGGGTGTTGTCCGAATTCAGATTGGAAAATAGATTAATCAAAGTCGGGAGTCAGAGTGGTTTTCCAAGTTGTAGTCACCACCCTGAACACGTTTTAGTGGGTGTGCACTAGCACTTATCTTATTTAATTACAAAACATTGCATTCAAGTTGGTAGCTTTTAAGACGGCAACGCGATATGCCATAACATATAGAATCCCACAAATGGGAGGAACGAGTTCCTAAGTCCCGATACAAGGCACTAGCTAGGTGCCAAACACTCCTCAAAGCGGTTGAGAGAGCAGGGTCATTACCAGCATTAGGGTCTAGGTCCATCCTAATGCAAAATATTATAAAGAGGTGTTTAGGGGTTAGTGAACCCCCACCCGTAATTCTACGCTAGTCCAAAACAACGAATCTCAAAATGAGACCGTGAAACAAACAGGTGCACAAACATTGCAACCTAAATATAAGTTCTAGCGCATAATAGAATAATAATAATAATAAGCTACCATGGGGTAATTATTTCTATGCATAATAAACCCTAATTCATTTATACATTTCAACATGGTCATTATTTCTATAATAATCTAAGTTCATTTTATTCAAACAAGCGTTCCCAACACAACATGCAAACATGAATAAAAGTATTCATGACAAAATATGAGAGCGAACCACCACTTGCCTTGTTTCGAAGGCGAGCGAGAATTATCTTTGACGAGCTTGCAATCCAACGATTGATTTCCTTTTCCTGATTCATACATAAGATACAAATTAAATTATAAGCAATTTTTTTTGTTCAACTTTTCCTCGTAAGTTGAATTCTTATGGCTCGTCTAAGTTTATATTTCTAATAAACTTATTTTATTAACATTAATAAAATCTTTATTTATTAATGTAGGACCTTTTTAATTTCTTTGTATTGCATATTGTAGATTCTTTATCTTTATGCGTACATCTTAATTAAAAATATTTACCCATATGTTATTTCAATAAAAATCATAAAATTTTGCAAAGTGAAGGCTTTAAGACATAAAACCAAGAATATCCATCATTTCTTTTCTATTTGCAGATTTTATCAAAATATATACTTGCTACTTTTCTTTCAGAAAAATATCATAAAATTGTTTTTAACATCTTTTAAATTAAGATTTAAAAATATTTATTTTTATTTTAAATACCCTAATTAATAAAATGTATAAAGTAAGGCAAAAATGGGTAAAGAGGCAAGCCAAACGGGTCGGGTCGGGCCCGCGGGCCTGCTACCTACAGCAGCAGCAACAATGCGCGTCTTCGACTTCAGAAGCTCCGTTCTCCTTCGTCTGGAATCGGTTCGAGGAGTGTGAGGTGTCGTTGGAATCGGGACGAGCAGCCCTACCAACTGTTGGCAGAAGCGGCTGCTGAGGTGGTCTGTGGTGGCCGGAAAACGCCGCTGAACAGGCGGTTCCGGTGAGGATTTTCGAAAACAGAGACTGGTTTTTATGTGGATTTCTAGATCGGTTTTTGACCAAATTCCAATTGGAAATGGAGTGATTTTGCTTAAGGTTAGATAGGCAATGGGAAGATCTATTTATAGGGCCAAGAATGAGCTTCGACGCTCCAAAAATGAGCCCGAAATCCTCCATTAAAGCCATGGACACAATCTCGCTAATTTCGCCCATTTATGGGTGATTTATCTTATAATTGAATCGGGATTGATTCTCTAATCCGTCCTTTGACTCCTCCCAATCATTTCCATCTTAAATCCGACCTTATCCTTCTTCAATTCGAATTTAATTTGATGGATTCCAAAAACGTTGCACTTTGACCTAGAACGAGATTTTCGGGATGATTTTGATTGATTGCTCCCAAATTGATTGAGGGAACTTGTAGATGGTTAAAAATGTGACAAGTAGGCTTTTACGGAATCCATTTCCGTTAAGAAACGAGATCAAATTCCTCATTTGAAGTTAAGAACAAGTTGGAGAAGAAGAACACCCATTTTTGAATCTATTTTCAAGAATTTGCACAAACAACCCCTCTAGTTTAAGAAATGAACAAAAAATGCCCTTGATACTAATATTTATCATTAATATCTTTTGAAGGAGTAAAACTTGTAATTCAAAATATTTTTACAACAATTCTCTTTGTTTATAAAAATATGTTTTAAACACTTTTAACATATTTCTCTTAAAATTCTAATTTTATTTATTTATTTTTCGATAACATATGGGTAAGGTCCATTATTATTTCAAATAACCCTTTAGAGGTTAGTTGTTTAACTTTCATTTGATAAAATAAATTAGGTAAGCAATATATCATTATTATGAGAATATTGCCATAATTTATTTAGGCTTTTCAAACCTACAACCAACCTCACCGAATGCGTGTTGTCCGAATTCAGATTGGAAAATAGATTAATCAAAGTCGGGAGCCAGAGTGGTTTTCCAAGTTGTAGTCACCACCCTGAACACATTTTAATGGGTGTGCACTAGCACTTATCTTATTTAATTACAAAACATTGCATTCAAGTTGGTAGCTTTTAAGACGGCAACGAGATATGCCATAACATATAGAATCCCACAAAGGAAGGAACGGGTTCCTAAGTCCCGATACAAGGCACTAGCTAGGTGCCAAACACTTCTCAAAGCGGTTGAGAGAGCAGGGTCATTACCAGCATTAGGGTCTAGGTCCATCCTAATGCAAAATATTATAAAGAGGTGTTCAGGGGTTAGTGAACCCCCACCCCTAATTCTACGCTAGTCCAAAACAACGAATCTCAAAAAGAGACCGTGAAACAAACAGGTGCACAAACATTGCAACCTAAATATAAGTTCTAGCGCATAATAGAATAATAACAATAAGCTACCATGGGGTCATTATTTCTATGCATAATAAACCCTAATTCATTTATACATTTCAACATGGTCATTATTTCTATAATAATCTAAGTTCATTTTATTCAAACAAGCGTTCCCAACACAGCATGCGAACATGAATAAATGTATTCATGACAAAATATGAGGACGAACCACGACTTGCCTTGTTTCGAAGGCGAGCGAGAATTATCTTAGACGAGCTTGCAATCCAACGATTGATTTCCTTTTCCTGATTCATACATAAGATACAAAATAAATTATAAGCAATTTATTTTGTTCAACTTTTCCTCGTAAGTTGAATTCTTATGGCTCGTCTAAGTTTATATTTCTAATAAACTTATTTTATTAACATTAATAAAATCTTTATTTATTAATGTAGGACCTTTTTAATTTCTTTGTATTGCATATTGTAGATTCTTTATCTTTATGCGTACATCTTAATTAAAAATATTTACCCATATGTTATTGCAATAAAAATCATAAAATTTTGCAAAGTGAATGCTTTAAGACATAAAAACCAAGAATATTCATCATTTCTTTTCTATTTGCAGATTTTATCAAAATATATACTTGCTACTTTTCTTTCAGAAAAATATCATAAAAATATTTTAAACATCTTTTAAATTAAGATTTAAAAATATTTATTTTTATTTTAAATACCCTAATTAATAAAATGTATAAAGTAAGGCAAAAATGGGTAAAGAGGTGTAACACCCCGACTTCCGACGGGGCACTACTAAGAAATAGACCTTACTAGGTACTATTAAATAGGTTGACAACTACACTTTAGGATCTTGCAACGCGGGCACGACGAGAAAACGAAATGAAAACATCCAACCTTTCTTTTATAAAAATATAGAAAACGCAGTTATGCATGAATTCCCGAAAACCTAATTATAAATATCCTGAATCTGACGAATCATCACCAACAATAAAATCATTCGACGAAAACAGAAGACAAGTCATAATACCAACTCTAACATATTAATAAAAATAACATCCTAAAAATAACACAACTAAACTATCGTAAAAATAATCCCATCCCACTATGACACGCGCTCTTTACCGCTCCGGCCCGCCATCTGGCCTCGGTTCCTGCACGGCTCCCTGATTCATACCTGGAACTGAAAAATATTCCCCGAAGGGTCAGCGTCTAATCTACCAAGCTAGATAGAATACGAAAATTGTAGAACGTTTCGAAAACATTTCTAAAGTCAGCATACAAATCCTCAATCGCAATCATATCTCTAAAGGCCAATACCTAAATTAGTTATAATCAGTCACACAGAACCACATATGCATTCACAATCACAATCTCATAACACAACAATTCCTCCTTTTCTACAATCCGACTACCAAGGCACTCATCACCGCGCCGAGTGCAGAGGCAGGCCCTCCCACTCCACTTCACAATCTCCCTTCTAACCCCGGGCTAAGCCTCCACTGGAGCACTCGCCAAAAACACACAGATAATACTTTTCGTTTTGAAGGGGCACGGTTTCCCTGTCACACGGGTCAAAGTAGCCAACTCTTCCTCCACGCCAGCTACGATGGGCCGTGTCGGAAACGGTACCAACACAGAGAAAACGTTCCGAAAATATCCTTCCGATAAAATACGTTCAAAACCATTTTACGCACACAGCAATTCAAGAAGTTCAAACAATTTAAAAGGTATTCGGGACTAGTTCCCAAATTGGTATCAGAGCGAGGTTGACAACAGGGCACATGGAACTGACCAACAAAGAGTACCCGAGGTCCAACTTAAAACCAAAACCGGCCGGTGTTTTCAAAATGTTTTTACTAGGGTAGGCATGTTGCATGTAGGGGGTAGGTGACACGTCGCGACTCCGCCCCATCAGCCGAAGGACCTCACGTAGAATAGTAAGAATTAGGTTGATAAATAGAATGTTTAAGTTTTGAGCGTGGGACTTTCTGTTATAGATAGCCCCACCAACCAGAGCAGGAGCTGTTGAAGCCAATGGAAGAGGCCGCGAAAGAGGTCGTGGTAGAGGCCGAGGTAGAGGTCGTGGCAGGGGTAGAGGAGAAGCCCCTGTAGTTGCTGAGCCAGAGGCACAACATAATATTAACCAGGAGGAGATTGCTGAGAGCCAAGATATGGCTGCTGTTGTTCATCAGGAGGACAGTGCATCTGTCGCTGGAGGAGTTTCCCCAGCTAACGGGGCTCAAGTGGAGAATAAAATTATGGGTAGAAGATAGAATTAGTGAAGATAATATATTAATCTAATCAAGATAATATATATCAATTAGAACGTAATATATTAGGCTTAGTTAATCTAGATAGAGGGAATGGGTTTCAATGAATAAAACTACTTGGTTAATCCATCAAACGTTCCCTTTTTACCCAACAGATTAATTAATTAATCTGTCACGCGAAGTTACTTATAAAATTAGGACTCGATTGGTTGTCGACTTAAGAAACTCGGATATTACATACTATCCCTCTTAAGAAAGTTTCGTCCCGAAACTTAGGAATGAACGGAACTGAAGTAACCAAGGAATAATTAAGAGATTACTAGACCTATTATCAAGTTCTACAAATACCTCCCTCTAAGAAAACGGTTCGTCCCGAACCGCTGTTCTAAAACATATTATGAAACTAGAGTATAAAACGAAGATCATAATAACCTAACATAATCAATCTCTTTTTAGTGACCAACATCCAAACAAAACAACTTATCCAAGGAACAATCAGTAAAACAAATAGTCGACCAAAGCAACGAAATCTCGGTTCAAAACAACCAAACAAACCTAGTGCACAACTAAAGGTCTTCGCGTCATGTCAAAGAACTAAGGTACTAAACTATAACTAACAACTGTCGACTAAAATGCTCAAGGTAGCTCGTCAGGAGGAGTGATAACCTCATGTTCTTCCATTCCTTTCATTCCAAACACTCTCGGTGGAGCTATTCTTGTGTTGCTGGCTCCCGCACTCCGACCCACACCCTGCTCTGGTGTCTGCCGTGCTGATGGCCGATGATGGACTCCCCGATTTCCCGTCCCCGGTACCGATCCCTGCAAAGGCGCGCCAACCGTACAAAACCTTTGAAGATGTCCGGGCTTCCCACATGTAAAGAAATCCTTCACTGGACTAGGACACTGGTTCCTCAAGTGCTCAGTGCTTCCATAGTTGTAGCACTGTCTTTGATTCCCGGCAGCCCGACTCTACTGTGATCGTTCTTGGCATCCCGATGGCTGGAACTCTAGTCTACTCTGCGGGTACTATCCAGACTGATCGTCACCTCTAGAAGTCGCTGCAGTTTTCATTTTCCGTCTCTTACCCCCTCCTACTTGAGCATCCACCTGTTCCGGCCTTAGAGTGGCCATAGCATACGCCAAAGCAGACTGTTGAACCTCTCCCAACGTCGTGAGTCTAAGTCCAAACACATAAGCTCGCAAATGCGGCTGCAACCTCTTCAAAAAGGTCGCAATCTTCAACTCCTTAGTAGGGGCAGCATTTGGCACCGCTGCCAACTCTTGCTGAAACTTCAGAATAGTCTCAACTACTGTGACATTTTCGGGTCCAGCATCCCGAAAGGCAGCCTCCCGAGCCACCCTCACCATCGGAGGACAGTACTGATCCCGAATACGCCTCTCAAACTCCTCGAAAGTCACCTCATTCTGGTGGTCCCTACACAACTCCCACCAATCGAAAGCACTCTCTTGTAGCAGACTCTGTACTAAGGACATCTTCCGCTCCTCCGGTGCCTTAATGGAGTCCAACGCAGATTTCACCCTCCTCAACCACTGCTCTACGTCAGAACCCTGAGCTCCAGCAAAATTCGGTACTCCAGTCTTCCTAAACTCCGCGAGCCACTTGTCAGGCTGAGGCTCGTGATACTGTCTCCTCGGTTCGACCACACGATCAGCTATCACTTGTCCTTGCGAATCTGGCATAGCTCCTAACTGGGCAGCCAAAACAGAGTCTGGTCCTGGTTCCCTCCTCTCAGCTCCTTGTTGCCCCGCAACTGCGTTCAAATTAGGTGCAACCCCCGCACCCATCAAAGTCTGCAATAACAGTTGGATCGCAGCGTTCACCTCTGGGGCCAGTCCTGCTGGTAGCACTCCTCCTCCCACTTGAGCCCCGTTAGCTGGGGAAACCGCTCCAGCGACAGATGCACTGTCCTCCTGATGAACAACAGCAGCCATATCTTGGCTCTCAACAATCTCCTCCTGGTTAATATTATGTTGTGCCTCTGGCTCAGCAACTACAGGGGCTTCTCCTCTACCCCTGCCACGACCTCTACCTCGGCCTCTACCACGACCTCTTTCGCGGCCTCTTCCATTGGCTTCAGCAGCTCCTGCTCTGGTTGGTGGGGCTATCTATAACAGAAAGTCCCACGCTCAAAACTTAAACATTCTATTTATCAACCTAATTCTTACTATTCTACGTGAGGTCCTTCGGCTGATGGGGCGGAGTCGCGACGTGTCACCTACCCCCTACATGCAACATGCCTACCCCAGTAAAAACATTTTGAAAACACCGGCCGGTTTTGGTTTTAAGTTGGACCTCGGGTACTCTTTGTTGGTCAGTTCCATGTGCCCTGTTGTCAACCTCGCTCTGATACCAATTTGGGAACTAGTCCCGAATACCTTTTAAATTGTTTGAACTTCTTGAATTGTTGTGTGCGTAAAATGGTTTTGAACGTATTTTATCGGAAGGATATTTTCGGAACGTTTTCTCTGTGTTGGTACCGTTTCCGACACGGCCTATCGTAGCTGGCGTGGAGGAAGAGTTGGCTACTTTGACCCGTGGGACACGGAAACCGTGCCCCTTCAAAACGAAAAGTATTATCTGTGTGTTTTTGGCGAGTGCTCCAGTGGAGGCTTAGCCCGGGGTTAGAAGGGAGATTGTGAAGTGGAGTGGGAGAGCCTGCCTCTACACTCGGCGCGGTGATGAGCGCCTTGGTAGTCGGATTGTAGAAAAGGAGGAATTGTTGTGTTATGAGATTGTGATTGTGAATGCATATGTGGTTCTGTGTGACTGATTATAACTAATTTAGGTATTGGCCTTTAGAGATATGATTGCGATTGAGGATTTGTATGCTGACTTTAGAAATGTTTTCGAAACGTTCTACAATTTTCGTATTCTATCTAGCTTGGTAGATTAGACGCTGACCCTTCGGGGAATATTTTTCAGTTCCAGGTATGAATCAGGGAGCCGTGCAGGAACCGAGGCCAGATGGCGGGCCGAAGCGGTAAAGAGCGCGTGTCATAGTGGGATGGGATTATTTTTACGATAGTTTAGTTGTGTTATTTTTAGGATGTTATTTTTATTAATATGTTAGAGTTGGTATTATGACTTGTCTTCTGTTTTCGTCGAATGATTTTATTGTTGGTGATGATTCGTCAGATTCAGGATATTTATAATTAGGTTTTCGGGAATTCATGCATAACTGCGTTTTCTATATTTTTATAAAAGAAAGGTTGGATGTTTTCATTTCGTTTTCTCGTCGTGCCCGCGTTGCAAGATCCTAAAGTGTAGTTGTCAACCTATTTAATAGTACCTAGTAAGGTCTATTTCTTAGTAGTGCCCCGTCGGAAGTCGGGGTGTTACAAGAGGCAAGCCAAACGGGTCGGGTCGGGCCCGCGGGCCTGCTACCTACAGCAGCAGCAACAATGCGCGTCTCCGACTTCAGAAGCTTCGTTCTCCTTCGTCTGGAATCGGTTCGAGGCGTGTGAGGTGTCGTTGGAATCGGGACGAGTAGCCCTACCAACTGTTGGCAGAAGCGGCTTCTGAGGTGGTCTGTGGTGGCCGGAAAACGCCACTGAACAGTCGGTTCCAGTGAGGATTTTCGAAAACAGAGACTGGTTTTTATGTGGATTTCTAGATCGGTTTTTGACCAAATTGCAATTTAAAAGGGAGTGATTTTGCTTAAGGTTAGATAGGCAATGGGAAGATCTATTTATAGGGCCAAGAATGAGCTTCAACGCTCCAAAAATGAGCCCGAAATCCTCCATTAAAGCCTTGGACACAATCCCGCTAATTTCGCCCATTTATGGGTGATTTATCTTATAATTGAATCGGGATTGATTCTCTAATCCGTCCTTTGAATCCTCCCAATCCTTTCCATCTTAAATCCGACCTTATCCTTCTTCAATTCGAATTTAATTTGAAGGATTCCAAAAACGTTGCACTTTGACCTAGAACGAGATTTTCGGGATGATTTTGATTGATTGCTCCCAAATTGATTGAGGGAACTTGTAGAGGGTTAAAAATGTGACAAGTAGGCTTTTACGGAATCCATTTCCGTTAAGAAACGAGATCAAATTCCTCATTTGAAGTTAAGAACAAGTTGGAGAAGAAGAACACCCATTTTTGAATCTATTTTCAAGAATTTGCACAAACAACCCCTCTAGTTTAAGAAATGAACAAAAAATGCCCTTGATACTAATATTTATCATTAATATCTTTTGAAGGAGTAAAACTTGTAATTCAAAATATTTCTACAACAATTCTCTTTGTTTATAAAAATATGTTTTAAACACTTTTAATATATTTCTCTTAAAATTCTAATTTTATTTATTTATTTTTCGATAACATATGGGTAAGGTCCATTATTATTTCAAATAACCCTTTAGAGGTTAGTTGTTTAACTTTCATTTGATAAAATAAATTAGGTAAGCAATATATCATTATTATGAGAATATTGCCATAATTTATTTAGGCTTTTCAAACCTACAACCAACCTCACCGAATGCGTGTTGTCCGAATTCAGATTGGAAAATAGATTAATCAAAGCCGGGAGCCAGAGTGGTTTTCCAAGTTGTAGTCACCATCCTGAACACGTTTTAATGGGTGTGCACTAGCACTTATCTTATTTAATTACAAAACATTGCATTCAAGTTGGTAGCTTTTAAGACGGCAACGCGATATGCCATAACATGTTGAAAAGACTCCGGGTTTTGAAGATGTCGCCCACCCGGATCATGTCTACAAACTGGACAAAGCTCTTTATTGATTGAAGCATGCACCTCGTGCTTGGTATGATTGTTTGTCACAGTTCTTGATTCAACATGGTTATGTTCGAGGAGAAGTAGACAAGACTCTGTTCTTATTGAAGGAAAGAGGTCACACACTTGTTGTTCAAGTCTATGTCGATGACATCATATTTGGTTCATCAAATGATAAGTTAGTAAAGAAGTTCGTTGACCTCATGTCTAGTGAGTTTGAAATGAGCATGGTCAGTGAGCTCAAGTTCTTTTTAGGACTTCAAGTCATGCAAGGTGAGGATGGGACACGAGTTCATCAACAACAATATCTTAGAAAATGTGTTAAGAAGTTCGGTCTCGAAAATGCTAAACCTTTTAATACTCCCATGTCGCCGACTACCTCACTTGGAAAAGATGACAAGGATCTAGAAGTCAATGCTACTATGTATCGGGGTATGATTGGATCATTGCTCTATCTTACAGCGAGTAGACCCGATATTGTGTTTGGAGTTTGCCTATGTGCTAGATTTCAAGCTGATCCAAGAGAGTCCCACTTGAAAGCTGTTAAGAGAATCATTCAGTATCTTAAGGGGACTGACAATCTGTGTTTATGGTATCCAAGAGGATTTGATTTTGAGCTTGTCGGCTACGCACATGCTGATTTTGCTGGAAACCGGGTTGATAGAAAAAGCACTTCAGGGATGACTCAATTTCTTGGACCTTGTCTTGTCTCATTGGGATCTAGAAAGCAAATTCCCTTGCCCTATCAACGGCGGAAGCAGAGTACATTGCAGCTGCAACGTGTTGTTCACAACTCTTATGGATCAAGCAACAAGTCAGTGACTATGGTGTGAAGTGCGGGTTAGTACCCATACTATGTGACAACACTAGTGCAATCAACATCTCAAAGAATCCGGTGCAACATTCAAAGACAAAACACATTGAGATAAGGCACCACTTTCTTCGAGATTGTGTTAAAAAAGGCATGGTCACTATGGAATTCTGTAGAACAAGTGATCAAAGAGCAGACATCCTCACAAAGGCCTTGAATCGTGAACCCTTTGAACAACTCCGCATGGAATTAGGTATGATCTCTCTTCAATGATCCATTTCCCTACATGAATTCCCTCGATGATTGGCTAGAATTGATTGCTTTGCATATGTTTTGAAGTCATGCTTTTATGGTATAAATCTTTGCATTCTTGATAGACATCATGTTTAGGAAACTCCATGCATTTGACTTGTCGGTGACTCTTACTAAATTCAGTATGTGTGCAACCATTTTGAGCTCTTTGTTTTAGCCCAAAAGAATCAACCCGATGATTCTAACCCTCATTACAAGCCCAAATGATGGTTGATTCTAATGCCTGTCCCTGACCTATCATGTTTTGAGAGTCTCTATGAGCCATATTTGATCTTTCTTTATAAACGGAGACTTATCATCATGATCGACAAATCCTCAAAAATTAAAGCTCTTTACTTGGTTTGCTTTGGCACTCCCTGTGCAACCCCAACACCAAGTAAGTTCTTTAAGAGAAAGTGATGTAGTGGGTAAAAGTCATGGACATATGAAGAAAGCAATTAAGTTTGTGATAGATGTCGCCGACTTGGTCAAGGTCAGTGATCGTGTATTTTGGCGCGAGAAAAAGATCATGTCTTAAACAATATCTTTTGAATTTGGAAAGTTATTTTCAAAAAGGAGGAAAGAGAAGATCTTGAGATTTGACAACTTCCTTAATAATGGAAGTGAACTTCTTTATTATGCCCCAACTCTCAAAACAAAAGGTACGCTTTTCTCAAATCTTCCTTTCTCTCTCGACTTCTACTCTCTCTCTCTCAAACTCAAACCCTCGAACCTTCAAAATCCTTCAATGGCGTCTCCCTCCAATAACTCAAACCTCCCTGCCTCTCCCAAAACCCAAACTGAAAGTCCCGAATCGGCAAAGAAGAAGATTCTCGCTCTCTTTGGTGATGATTTTCTTCGAGCCCTTTTAACTGGGCAATCGTCTTCCTCAACCGTTCACCCAACTGCCATTGAAACACCATCTCTCAACCTCACTTCTCCACAAAACCAAAATCCAAACCCCTCTCCTCCAAAATCAACTCCCTCATCTCCTATTCCCACTGCAAAATCTCAAAGCCCTCCATCCCCACAAATTGAAACCGAAACCCTAACCCTTTCACCGGAATCTGGATTACCGCGCTAATCGGCGCAACTGGTGGTTATTCCAGAAACCGGTGACTCCTCTACACCCAAACCCTCTGAACGAGAGATTGTAGAGGAAGAGAGAGTGGAGACCCCAAATTTGGAGTCAATGGATTTTGAGGAAACGAAGAAGGTTGTCGGGTCGTTCGTGGAAGAAGAAAAGGAAGAGGCAGTGGAGGTTAGAATGGAAGGCACACAAGAGCATGCCAAAACAGAGGAGAACCAACGGCTATCTCCTCATGATCAAGCAAAGGCTGTCAATGACTCTCCAAAATTCATTGACACAAAAACTGTGTGGAGAATGTCGACAAGGCTTCTGACAAGGAAATCTCCCAAAAGGAACCAACAAAAACTTCTGAAGAAGGTACACGTTCTGATCCCGTCTTGGTCTCTAAGAAATCAAAATATGGTGATTTTTTCGAGAGGAATTTGGAGAAAGATCTGTTTGGAGATGATTCTGATTTGCTCAAGGATGATGAAATAGAAACGCCTCCTCCCTTTCGCCCCAAAACCAGATCAGCAAGCGCTAGAGCCACGGTTGTGGCTCATAAAGCCAAAAAGGGCAAGGGGTTTGAAACCCCTGAGGCTGCCTCAGAGGGAGGTGACTCTTCTTTCTCTGAGAAGGTCACTAGGAAGAAAAGGGGGAGATCTCTAAAATTTGTTGTTGGGTCTAGCAAAAAGATAAGGAAGTCTAGTGTGATTATTGACATGTCTTCTAGGGAGTTTACTAAAGATTTGATGTGGGAAGAAAATTTCTTAAAAGAGTTCAAACTGACCAAGGTCACTAACTGGTTGAAGAAGCAAAAATGGGATAGATTAGTGCAAGGGGAGCATGAGTACAACCCGCAGATGGTTAAGATGTTTTATCAGTCCCTAGTGATTGAGGATACAAGGAACATGACTATAGGGAGGTATATGGTTGATAAGAAAACGTACTCCTTTTGTTAGTGACATCTTGGAGATACCTCATGAAGGTTTTGCTGAGTACTTCAAAGGAGCTTGGCCTGAAGGGGTCGATGATCGTGAGATCATCAGAACTGTCACTGACAGAGATGATAATTTCACCAGTCCCTACATGGTCAACAAGATGGGAATTGAGAAGAAGGTGATGTTCAATTACATCATCAGCAACTTGCTCCCAAGGGAACTCAAAAGGAATGCTGTCTCCATTCAAGATCTGCTGGTCATGGACAAGATTATCAAGGGAAAGAAGGTTAATATGCCACGTCTAATGATGCTTCACATGAAGCATGTGCTTGAAACTGCTAAGCATGCACTTCCTTATGGCATGTTGATTGCTTTGATAATGACTGAGCATAAGGTTTATGTGGATGGTGGTGACGTCCTCAACACCAGAGTTCTCAATAAAGAAATGATCATGAAGTTTGGCTGGAACTGGGTTGATGGACAATGGGTGTCAAAGACTTCTGAGGTCAGTGACAAGGATCACCCGGAAGAAGGAATGAAATCTGCGCAAGTGAACGATGAATTGAAAGATACCATGGAGCAGAATATGATTCTGAAGGGGATGATCGAGAAACTTCAGAGCATGGTCGGCAATGCACTTTCAAAGCTTAATGCAATAGAGGATCAGCTCAATGACTTTGGATCCTGATGTAAGTGACTGTCGCACACTCATGACCTTCTCTACCCCTCTCTTTCTATCCTTTCCATATTATTCCCTCAGTTTAAAAGACTTTTTCGTTTAGTTCGATATGGTTGTACTACATCACTGGATTGTTTTTTTTTTTGCATCACACATTTTCGTTTGCCATGGTGGATGACTACATATTCTTGTTTTGACATTATGTTTTAAGTTTCTATATTTGCCTCTGATTTCTTTTCTTGTTTTAGCAATCTTTTTTATGATGCCAAAAGGGGGAATGAACCGGGGGAATGGATTTATTAGGAGGATCAAAATACTGAAGTCATGTGGTTACTAAGCTTAGGGGGAACTTTTTATGTTTTTTGTTCTTTGCTCTTTTTACTGTGTTTATGTTTTGTATGCTACATAGCTTTTATCAGAACAGGTTGTTTATCACCATCAAAAAGGGGGAATTTGTTAGAAGATAGAAGGTTGAGTTTTGATGGTTCCAGAGTCAGTGACTCCGAGTTTGTAAGTCGAGTCGGTGACTTGCCAAAGTCACCGACATGACCAGCTGGCGAAGTGATCTATTTAAGGAAGACCGCATAGCTTATGTGCGAGTATTTGGAAACAGTTGCGTCGTTCTATTTTAGGAGAAGATCATCACAAAAGAGTGCTAAAATCAAGACAAAAAAGATTTGATTCTCCTAGAATATTTTAGTGTATGCATAATTGTATATTAGGAAGGATTTGTAAAAGATTGAGTGTATATTGTTTCCCTAACCGAATGGGAAATAATATACACGAATTCTCTCTTACCTTAGCTTAAATACCCTAGTGTTTAGGTTATTGGTAAGACTCTTGAGTGTCATTTCAATATTGTGTGTAAGAAAGAAAGAGAAAACTTGTGCGTGTGATTCGTACAAGTGGTGCGTCGAGAGATCTTAGGCATAGCGTGAGATTGAGAGTGTGAGTGCAAAGGTAGAGCGTGGTTCAAGGGTGCGGGATTCATTCTTGTACACGGGAGAGTTTTGTAATCACTTAAGAAAGCAATAGAGCGAGTCTAAGGACTCTTGAAATCCGACCAAGTGAGAAACTTGGAAGGGAGTGGTTTTTCTCCAAGTAAACTAGTTGGTTTACGAGGAGTTTCCACTATACATTGTTTGTCATTGACTATTGGTAACATTTGTTTTACTGTATAATTATTCTGCTGCTTTATTACTCAAAGTCGACGACTTCGCAGGAGTCGCCGACTCGTTTAAGTACTAACGTTCCTACACCCGCGCCATCTGTTTTCGACGGAGATGTTTGGGACGAGTGTTTAGGCTTCGAGATGGGCTTAAGATAGATCTTGATCGACGTGTTGTAATGTATTTCGGGATTTAGGGGTCTTTGGATATCTTAGGGGTATTTAAACCTTGTTTTTAGTTCCTCTTTCATAAATTGGATTTACAACTTGGAGGCTAGGGTTTTTTGGAGAGAGTTTTCTCAAAGGAGCAACCTTTGAACCTTTGTAAGTTTTTCTTTAATTTAATTATGCATTGATAAATCCTTTGTGTTTGACTAGTTAATGAAATCATAGATTGCATAATATTGTGAGGTTTGATTGATTCTCAATTAAATTGAATAGGTTTTATTCCCTGTGCTTAATTGAATCAGATTTATTCTAGGGTTTTGTTAGCTTGATCACCTAGTAGAATTTCTAGGTTAATTTACAACTAATACGATTAAGTCCCGTTTGGGATTAATTAGATAAAGTAGCAACTATAATTGTTTGGACCCGTTCGGGCAATTCAGTTGTAGAAGGGAATAAACCACAAATAACTTGATTAGATGTTTGCGTCGAGTATTTGTTTCTATCGATACTTTGAACTTAAAGTTGTCGTTTAATTGAATCTAAACGTTATTTTAGGTTGTTAGATGATTAGGGTTGTTCAGACTGTTAGCTCTTTCAACTAAATATAAAGTTTTGGATAATAATTCATGATAGATTATTCAAGTGAATTGAGAATCAAGAGAGTCAATGATCAATAAGCATATCTATGATGGATCTAACTAGTTGAACATGCTTTCCTCATACTTGTTTAACACAATCATATTTGCATTCATATTTAGTTTTAATTTTCATATTAGAGTTATATAATCATTCTCAAAAACCCCCATATTTCTATTACTTGGCACGCAAGTAAGAACACAAATATACAAGTCTTTGTGGGATCGACCCTTACTTACCATTCTACTCATTTTGGTTAAGTTAGGATTCTTAATAGGTAAACGACTGAAAAATACCTCATCAATCAACGTCGGTGCTAGTAGTCAGCGTAGGCAACCATGGTCCGGGTTTGGGGTGTGGTGCGACTACTCCCATGGTGACCAAGGTGAGAATCCGTAGCTCGACATCGAGCGTGCCTTGGTTGTTGGCCGAAGCGCAACATACCAAGGATGCCATGGCTCATCCAATTGCCTTGGCACGGACATGGGTCAAGGGTCCCTTGGAATTCACTGACATGGCCTCCTCCTCCTCGACATTAGTCATTATGGGGATCACATCGCCTACTACTGGAAAACACGTCTATATCCTGGACCATAGGCACGCGATAAGCCACAAAGTTAGCCAGGAAATCGGGTTAGCCACAAAGACATCTATAAATGTACCCAGGACTACAACTTTGTGATTAAAACGGTCGGGACAAAATTTTACATGCAAAACTAGCCACAAAAATTTGAGTCGTGCATATTTATAACTACAAGATTGGGTACGAAAATCACGTTTGGCTAAATACATGGTACAACCATAGGGATCAGCTACTATCCTTTGCTTTGAATACATTCGGCGGCAAAATTTGTAGTTATATTTAGGCTTTAGCCAGGACTTCGTTGTTCCTACATTTGAGGCTACATGAGATCGTACTAGTAGCTATTTCATGGCCAAATATGTTTATAATTACATATTTTTGAAATAACAAATCCATCAAATTATAATTTTGAACAATATTTATATATAGCTTAACCAATTTTCCAATATACATAGAATATACAAAATTCACATGACTTTTCAACCATACATGTTCTAATTTCTAAAGCCAAAATTCACCCATATGGTCCAAGCCTAGGTTTAAAAATAAGTCCATATAAAATCTGCACCTTCTCTGTATACGTCATAAAGGGTGTTGAAGAATAGAAGCATTGATGGAGATAGAAGGTTTTGAATGTGTTGTTGATGGAGTTAGTTGATGTCTTTCCCAGATGGATCCTTGGCAACCTACACAAGAATAAACAAATTATAATAAAGATCTAAAAATGGAAATCAATGTGATGACAAGAAGTAATACATAAATGAGTATTTTCCAAACAAACTTACACAAATTGAATCGTAAACAAGTGTTAGGAGGATTGAATAATTTATACATTGTCATAAACAGAGTTAAGAAAATTCCATCAAATATTGCACATACAAAAAGCTCTATTGATGAGAAGAAGAGATGCACTAATAAGTAATTCAAGTTTAAAGCAAAATTCAAGGTGTCAGATGGCACATTGAGACAGAGGAGCTCAGATCACAAGTCAAATTCAAAAAATACTTCAAATCTAAGGCAGATCTGGTCCTGATCGTGAATTTCATTCACTAGCCTCTAGTTCATTGATGTTCACTTACTAACACAATACAATTTGACAAGAGTTTTTTAATGAAAACATGAACATCATTAGTCTTCAGATAAGCTACTAAAAATGACAAAAAAACACATGAAAAAGTGAAAACCAAATTAAATTTAGGACGTATCATCTACTGAATCACCTCCTCCCTTTGGAGCATGGTAGACCTATTGTTATTCCTCCTCTTACCCTGATTATAGCCCCCTTTCTTCTACAATTTCCAATACAAGCAAGTAATAGTGTAACATGAAACAACAAAATTAATCTCAAATCAAAGCAATTTGGACAAAAAAAAAGAAAAAGGTTAAGTATTTCAGTACCCATCTTCCATCGCTCAAATTAACACCGCCATCTCCTAATCTCATCATCTGATTCAACCCAAACCCGTTGATGAAGAGCCCGTTCTCAAAGTCATAGCTAGGGTTTGCCAAATACGGAGGGACAAACTCCCCAGCCATGGGATTGAGCTTCGAGAACATCTCTTCCAACTCCTTAAGTCCATTGCCTCTCATACCGAAGCCTCCTGAGAGGTGATGGTGGTGGTGAAGCCGGAGATGGTGACGAGTGTTTTAATCGGACGAATCTTGTCCATTTGATGCAGCGCGATCGGAGTCGTCGGAACCGCGATAGTCAGAAAGGGGAGGAGAGGAAGATCCCTGAATCAAGAGGAGCATTTTCACTCACGGTTGTAACCTAGAAAGAGGACGAGCGAAAGGATTTTAGTAAAACCCTAGAAGAGAACATACATAAACCTCACATTGGTAATGGGTCGGATTCTGGAAGCCCAATTTTCTAATTTTTAGCCCATTCCCTCCATTTTATTTCATTCCCTCCTAATTTAATTTTTATCTCGCCAAAACATTTCATTCCCAACGTTTTTAATATGTCAAGATAATTTAGGATTTACATTTTTTGATAATGTTTTACTTTAAATTGAACCTTTGACTTTGTGAACAAATTTAGAATGTACATTTTTTTTATAATATTCTAATTTAAATTAGTTATCGATCTTGTTAGTTGAAATACAATTGGGCTATATTTATTGGTGGGAATTTAATTAGAAAATTCACATATTTTTGATAATGTTCTAATTTATATAACTCATAAAGATGTATGGGTAATGAGCGAAGTTATAACATATATATTTAATACCAATAGTCAAAATATCAAAATATATTGCCCACAATATTAAAGCCCCATTGAAGTTATAACCTATTGAATACAAATAGTCAAAATATCAAAATATATTACCCACAATATTAAATCCCAACATGAAGTTAACCCCCATATGAACATTGAATCATAAACTTAAAAAATATCGTAAAATATTTTCTTATTATTAGATTACTTTTAATATTGAGAAAATAACAAAAAAATTAGAAGTAGTTGAAATAAAAATATTGAGATTAACTAATTCTCTATGTTAAAAATATAAATTAGCTAGGAATGGTATCACAATGAGATTAACGACTCTAAAGGAATATAACGATTTTTTATAAAAATGAAGGATCTTAAAGGAATATAACGTTTTCTTATAAGAATGAACGATTTTAGAGGAATATAGCGTTTTTTTTGTAAGAATGAACAATTCTAAAGGAATATAATGATTTCTTATTAGAATGAACGATTCTAAGAGAATATAACGTTTTCTTATAAGAATGAACGATTATAAAGGAATATAATGATTTCTTATAAGAATGAACGATTCTAAAGGAATAAAAGGATTTCTTATAAGAATGAATTATTCTAAAGGAATATAATGATTTCTTATAAGAATGAATGATTCTAGAGTAATAAAATAATTTCTTATAAGAAAGAATGATTTTTAAGGGAATATAATGATTTCTTATAAAAATGAACGATTATAAAGGAATATAACGTTTTTTTATAAGAATGAACGATTCTAAAGAAATATAGTGATTTCTTATAAGAATGAACGATTTTGAAGTGACAAAATAATTTCTTATAAGAATGAAAGATTCTAAAGTAATAAAATGATTTCTTATAAGAATGAACGATTCAAAAGGAATATAATGTTTTCTTATAAGAATGAATGATTTTAACGAAATATTACGTCTTCTTATAAGAATGAACTATTCAAAAGGAATATAACATTTTCTTATACGAATGAACGATTCTAAAGGAATATAACGTTTTCTTATAAGAATGAATGATTCTAAAGGAATATAGTGATTTCTTATTAGAATGAATGTAACTAAAGGAATATAATGATTTCTTATAAGAATGAACGATTCTAAAGTAATAAAATGATTTCTTATAAGAATGAACGATTTTAAAGGAATATAACGATTTCTTATAAGAATGAACGATTCTGAATAATGATTTCTTATTAGAATGAACGATTCTAAACCCCAAACCAAACATTAATCTTAAAATAATTTTATTATATGATAATAATTATAAATATCAACTTTAGATTTATAATTTAACAAAATAAATGAGTTATGTTTATAGATCATCCCAAATTATCTTTCAACCAAATAAGCATAGGAACTTGTTAGAAATACTGTTTTCATAAACCGAATTATTTTATAAAGTTAATCCTTTGGTTCGATAGCTAGTCTATTTCTATAAAATACCTATGCCAATAATAAATCTCTTAAAACTATATGATAAAATACCTTATATTATATAAAGTCCAAAACCGAACCCTTTTACCATATTCCAATCCATTTTCGACCAGGTTCGAATTATTCTAAGTCGACATGAAATTATTATTTATAAAATAATAACTTATACAAAATCATATATTATAGCTTTATAAAATCATAAAAATCATAAGCTTTATGGAACCGGTTTATTTACATATTTGTGAACCCTAAAACAAGGTGAACCAGATTATTTTATTTAAAATCAAACAAAAACAAACCGGGTTGAAGATGTCTTTGTCATCTGGAAGAAATTAAATACAACTCTTTCCATTATAAGTTTGAAAGAGTGGCTGGCACAACTGGTTTGGGTGTGTTTGGGAGTTTGAAAGAGTAATCTCCTATTTTCTTACAACCTTCCCTTTTCACTTGTTTTGCCTATTCTAAAAATAATTTTATGAAATTTACTTGTTAAAATAATCTATAAGAACATAAATATATTTTTTCCCAAAAATATAATTACCCAGAAATAATTTATTTGACTAACTTTAGCTAAGAGTATTTATTATGAATTTTAGAAATATATTATGATATTTATACATAAGCTATATTACTTATAATTATTCTTTTATAATTTTAATTAATAAATAAGACTCATATTATTAACGGTTACATTTTACCATATTATAATACTCATAAAACCATAATTCTTATGGTTCATAATTAATATTTATAATATGAGATATTGCTATCTTTAATATGGATAACATTTATGAGTCACGCTCGGATGCATATATTTGCTACAGTGAAAACTGTGAGCAATTTTGGAGTGTCCGATCTTTAACACGAACGACCCAGATTATAGCGTAATTATTCAATAAAAAAGAAAAGAAATGGGGGCTGAATTTTTTGGATGGCACGGAGGGTAATTATAGTCTAAGTTCACGTGTGGGACAAAAATACCCTCAACCCTAAAATCAAACCTAAAGGCCTCTCTCCCGCTTCACTTAGATCTAATTTTCTCCATAGTCAAAATCTCTTCATAGGAGAAAGCGCTCTAGATCCAACGCCAGAATCACACCATTAATTCGAAATTTCACCTTCTAGCTTACATAAAGTCATCAATTTTGCTTCATAAATTGGTTTTTAGTTCATAGAATCCATGGAGAAACCACCACAAAAAAGGTATGTATAAATAAATTTTCTAGGGTATGATTTCGATTTTTTAGAGTTCTAAGATTTGTTTTTTAGTATTAAAAATGTTTATTGAGATTTAATCGGTGTTTATGGTTGATATGATTGGTGCTTGTATTTGATTGTGTTTACTATTTAGGTTCGAAATTTCTCGATCGGGTTCGCGATCTTTGATTTTATGGTTCGAAATATTTAACGTATAGGTTCAAAATATCGAGTATGTAGGTTCATAGTCAAACTGAACTTGCCTTGTTGTGATAGGGGTAGTGGCATTCGTTCCCACCATGGAATTTCATGAGTATTTCTCGCATGATTTTTTACTTGTTTGCGTCAATTTTGGTTTTTAAGGGGGGAGTGAGCCCATAAACCATAAAAAATGACCCTTATTTGCTTCAATGTTGGTTTGGTGGGGGGGGCATTTGCACATCTTTCTTCCTTTTTTTTTAAAAAACATTGGCACTTAAATGGTAGTCACTTGTAGAAATCTATATACTTAATACTTCCAATTAGCCTTAGAGAATACTAAATTATAGATCCAACTCTTATTGTGAAGAAATGAACAACGAAGATCCATGACTTCTGTTGGTTCATAACTTTCTATCTTAAGGTTCATAATCAGTGTTCTCACGGTTCATGCTTTGTACTACGTTTACTAATAGTATGTTGAAGTTATTTGGTAGCCTATAAGCACGATTTAGAAATTTATTTGGTAGCCTATTAGCTCAAATAGTAGAGCAATGTGCATGTGCACATAGATGTGGGTTAAAATCCCACATAGGCTATAAACTTTGATATGGATATGGCATAGATCTGCAACGTCAGTTTCAAAATGGATTTTTGTTAGACCTAATTTGATATGAATATTATTTACGCTGTAGATCTATGGATTCCTTTGAAATTAATGATTGGTAATGAGCTTTGTTAAGTTGATTGACTTGAATAGGGGATTCTTGAATGAACTCGATCGATTTGGGCTAGTTGGCTCTTCAAAAATGAAGAACACTAATTTTGTGTATGTGAGCAAATTGTGCAATTAATTAGTGCTCAATTAGTAAGTGTTTAAAGGTGTTGAGCTTTCAAATGATTTTTTTGATCCTGTTTGTATGCTTCTTGAAGTTTGTAAGCTGCTTGTAATTGATTTTCATGGTGTTTGACTAAGCTGTATGATTTAGTTACTTGAGAAATTTTTGGTGTGTTCCTATTTTGTTGGCGATTATGTGTTTCATTGACTTTTTGTTGGTTCATAACTTTGTATGTTAAGGTTCATCATCAATTTTCTTACGGTTCATGCTTTGTACTACGTTCATTATTTGTATGTTGAAGTTATTTGGTAGCCTATTAGCTCAAATGGTAAAGCAATATGCATGTGCACAAAGATGTGGGTTCAAATTCCATATAGGCTAATTCTATATACATTTTATGTATTTTGGTTCATGATTTTGTAAGCTCGGGTTTATAATAGTTTATCTTATAATTCATTTCATTTATGCCATACTAACTGTTATTTTGATTCGTGTCTTTTGGTTCATGATATTTGTTCTTTTGGTTCATATTTTTATACGCATAGGTTAATAATATTTCGTACTATGATTCATGTTTTTTCAGTTCTTAAAAGTTGATATATTGGTTCGTGTGTATATAATGTAAGGTTCATAACAATTGTCAATAAGGTTCAAGAAATTTAATTAATAATCCTTATATTTTACCTATTTCACAAACGGTATTTTGTGGGTTCATGTCTTTATATGGTTGGGTTCATAATAATTGCAATAAGGGTTCATGAAATTTAATTGTTATTTATGTCGTAAATGATATTGCATTGGTTCATGAGTCTGAATGTTAAGGTTAATAATAAGTGTTCTTATAGTTCTTGAATTTCTTGCTCGTAGTAGTTAGTGTCATGACTTTAGATTCATATAAGTAGTTTTTTGTAGTTTAATATGTAGGTTTCGAACCCAAACCATGTGCAACGACACACATTATTCTTCCTTTTTGGTTAATAGGCTTTAAAAATTATTTCTCACAATCATCACACAATGATTAACATATAAGTACACACCAAAGAGTACGACATTATAATTATATATATGGGTTCATTAATACACAATTACAATATTATAAGTCATGACATCCATATGAACACAATTCATCTTCATCTCAACCCATAATTAAGTAGCATTTTATATTCTTCTTCGTCACCAAAACTCTTATTATAGAAGTGTATATAGTTCATAAATTTCATTTACTATATAGTTCATAAACATACAAGTATGAGTTCATCAATACACAATTACAGGTTCATAAAATAGAAACATGGATGTCATTTGCAATGACTTCTTGTTGTAGTACTTATGCGAATCCACACATACCAAACTTGTTTGCAGTACTAAAATCATTTTATCAAAGAGAAACTATTAAATTTGGAGCAAATTTAGGAAAATTAGATATGAAAAAACACTAAATTGGTCATTTGGGCATTTTATCAAACACATGGTGGGTGGTTTGATAAACATTCACCATTAACCTATATTTTAGATCAAAAAACACCAGATTGCAATGTAAATATACACAACCTTCATAGATTTGAGAAAAAACAGTAAAAAAAACTTGACCAAATACATGAAAATCGAAGTGTCCAACTCCAAATTTGAAAAACCCCCAAATACGAAATTGAAGCCTTAGGAAAGCAAATTATACCAAAATCAATGAAGATAGAACATCAAAGGGGGGCGAAATAAACACAAAGTCAAGCTAAAAATGGAAGGAGCAAGTGGCAATGGCTATGGAGGAGTACCGATCAAAATCTCAAAAGAAGCTTTTGCATTCTAGTGGATGAAGATGCGTACTGCAATAATGATCTAATTTGGTGGGGGGAAAGACAAAAATACCCCTTCGTGTCTTCCTTTTATAAAAATCACTTAAACGCGTGGAGTAATCTTGGCCATTAAAATAAGAGATCGAACGGATGATAGATGCCCACATAAAGCACTGTAGCAATAACTCGCACCTGATCGCAAATCTAACATTTATAATGTTATAACATTATAACTTTAAGAAATAAAATATATAAATATTTTAGTATATTAAAAGAAAATGTAAAATTAAATTTTTACCCTTCATAAAAATGATATCTCTCTCCCCCTATTACGTTACTTAACTATTAAGATGATGAACACACACACACACACACACACACACACACAGATGTATCGTAGAGTCGTCATAGTTTTAATGCGAATAATGTGTAACATTATAAATGTACTTTAGTTTCTCACTAAAATTAGCTCGGCTAGACCCTATTTGCTTGTTGGCTCAGCTGATTATATTTTAGGGAAAACTCTTTATAAATAACTTACCAGACTGAAAGCATATGCGAATAATGTATATAATTATCTAAATGGAGATTCATTTGTTGGAACGAAAAGAAGAACTCGTGGCTAGTCTTGTTGTTGTTTTTGTAGATTTCTCATGAAATGAAGAACTTGTGGCTAATCTCGTGACTGTTTTTAAAATTTTTTTCAAACAAGCTAAGTTAGACACGAAATGAAGAACTTGAGGCTAATCTGGTGGTTGTTTTTACAAATTTCTCATGAAATGAAGAACTCGTGGCTAATCTCGTATTTGTTTCTACAGAATTTTCCAAACAAACTAAGACACGAAATGAAGAACTTTTCTATCCATAATAAAAAACTCATTTGCGTCATATTAGCCACAAACTTAGAACCGAATCTAGCTATGTAAGGCAATCACGACAATATGGCCACAAATATACCCGCAAACGATATTTTCATGACAATATGGCCACATACTTAGAACTAAATCTAGGTACGTAGGTCATTCGCGTCAAATTGACCACAAATGTAGAACCGAATTTAGCTTCGTAATTCAATCGCGTCAATATGGCCTCAACTATAGTCGCAAACCATGTTTTTATGACTATATGGCCACAGACTTAGAACCGAATCTAGCTACGTGGATTATTCGCGACAATTTGCTCACAAATGTAGAACCGAATTTAGCTTCGTAATTTATTTGCGTCAATATAGCCTCAACTATAGCTACAAACCATGTTTTCATGACTATATGGCCACAAATCTAGAATCGAACTTAGCTACGTGAGTATTTCGTGACAATTTACTGATAGCATACATTTTAGAGCATTTTAGGACATGCATTTAAGACTTTAGTTTAATATGTTTTATGCATTTGTCTCGTGTTTTCTAGTACTTTTCGTCTAGTTTTCGTTTTAGATGTCTATGCACATATCTTTATGCTTTTCAAGAAATTTGGAGAAGTTGGAGCTTCATTGGACGCGTTTGGAGACATTGCGGAATCAGGTGTTCATTCTAGAAGGCGGCGGGATGAGAAATTGAACCAATCAAGAGCCAAAAGGAAGAAGCCACAAGATCCAGGTTAAGGTCATGCACCTGTGTGCGGTGTTGTAAAACTTCAGATCATGCGACAAAGCCCAAATCAAGGCCAAGGTCGTGCGTCTCATGGCGCACGATCGTGCGCTTGTCGTCAGTAAAAGGCAAGGGTCGTGCACATACTAGTGCATGATCGTGCGTCCTCTGGTCTAGGGTCGTGTAGCTTTGTAATTCGTGCACCTTTGTTGGTCGTGCACCTCTTCATAGGGTCACGCACCTATGGCGCACGATACACGCCGGTGATCTTGCGCCCTTTTTTAATCGATCTTTGGGCTGCCTCTTCCACCCTAGCCTTAGTATAAATACTTTCCTTTGTTTTCTAGATTAGAGTTCTAGTTTTGACCAATTTCTTATTACTTGAGAGATAAGTTTGGAGAGATCTAGTTGGAGATTTGAGGACATTGTGGATTTTGACTTTGGATTTGCTGAATTTTAATCAAGTTTTCTTGTTTCTTCAATGCAATATGTTTATTCTCATTATTAATTTGATTTCTTCTTTCTCCATGTCTAGCTAAACCTCAAATTCTAAGATTAGGGTGAATCCAATGATGTGTATGTAGACAAATCTATCAAATTAATTGCACAATCTATTGTTTGAAGCTTTCTTTAGTAACTTTTGTGAATGGGAACTTGTTAAAGTTTGAGATTGAAAGGTAATAACTTTAATAAGTATTTAGACAAGGAATTGAGCCTGAAAGGTATTTTTTCCTGTTGGAACCCTAGGATTTGAACCTGAGTTTTCTTTATTGCGAAAGTATTTTGAATTCTCTTATGGAATAACAATTGTCATAGAACTCTTGAGATAAGGATGGCTTTGCAAGTTGCGAAAGCATATGTTGAGTCAATTTGATCTTAGATTCTAAGTGCTTAAAGGTCTAGATTTTAATTTGCAACTCACGAAAGTAGATGTTTAATTGAATCTAGATACGTCTGTTAACATTTGAAAGAATTTAGTGGATACATTAGACAATTGTCTTGAAACAAAGTCAAAATTAAGATTGTGCAATCATATTTTAAAGTCTATTGAAGCATTGTTATGGGGATCCTTGATCTTTGAAGCTTTTCTCTCATTGATTTCTCTCATATTTACTTGTTTGCTTGCTCATAATTAGTTTCATTGCTAAAATCACATCTCAATCTCTTCTTAATTTTACGACTTGGTCTATTGATTTGACTACAATTGGTACTACTTAGTCCCAGAGTTCGACACCTTAGTATTACAACCGATCCCGTACACTTGTGGGGTAGGACTTGGCCTATCATTTACCCACAAATATTGATGTGAATCCTTCCCATCATGATCTCACCGAGTCAATCCGATACGCCAAGGAGGACACCGAGGGTGAGAAGCAAGAGAAAGAGGAGCCGGTGGCGCGAATTACTCGATCCATGGCGAAGACCCTGCACCGTCAGATCGAAACTGCTCTCGCTACTAATCCGACGAGCTTTGTTAACGTTACTGACCCTTAGGGTTCGGTAACGAGATGGCCAACCTCGTTAGTTTCCTTGGTAATGAGCTCAGCCTCGTTAACGTTACCGACCCTGCGTTTGAATGCCAAAGGTTGTTGGCGAATGTGAATAGACATCTTTAATGCTTTGTTAGTGTTTCGTTTTTAATGCTTGGTTTAATGTCCTAGAAGTGGATCGCCCTAGGGGTTTAAAAGGCCTTTGATGTATTGTTTTTACTTACCTTTGAATTGATAAAAAAACTCTCTTTTGCTGAATGCAAAGATTCGTCTCTTTGAAGGTCTTGCTCTTGATCGGATTGTGAGTAATATCGATCTCTCAAGAGCACTTGGTGTGTAATATCCAAGTCCCTAGTTCTCTCTAACGTCGATGAGTCATATCCGTCATTGAGAGTCCATATCCCCATCAATCTTCCATCCGATTCGATCATCTTCTTCATTCACGTCTTCTCACTTCCCCACGTTAACGACTCTGCGGCTCGTCACCAACCCTGTGCCGATTGTTCGAGTTGTAAGTCCGTCGATCACCTAATAAGGTTGTCGATTTCTGGAGTCAATTCGCTCGCACCGTGACTCAACCAAGGACGATTGTATCATGTGGTATCAGAGCCACGCGAGGTTTGACTCCTAAACTCGATTGTTAAGCACATAAAAATTGGTTTCCTTTCGTCTTTGTTTGCCTACATTGTGTGCTTAAAATCTGAATCGATTTGTGCCTTTTCCAATCCCAACCCTTGAGTTCTTAGCCTTAACTCCTATCCTTAATTGCAATTAGCACATGAAGGGTTGTGTGTAATTCACGAAAAGGGCTTAAAGGATTAAGGGAACGAGAAATTTATTTAAAAAAAAAACAAAAGTATCTTGTTTGTTCGAAATTAGGGTGTAGTAGGAGAAGATTTGGTTCACCCATCCTCCTTCAAAGTGTCAAGACGCTAGGAGGGAGATCTTGGTATTGAACCCAACACCTCTTAGCTTAACCCTTGCGAAAAAAGTGGTTGTTCTTAGAAAGATCCGGTCACCGGTAAAACAAGAGGAGTGACCAAGAAAAAGTAAGGCAACACAAGGGCGACACCTACACCACTTGATCGTTACTGTTTTGATTAAAAAAAATCAAGTACCTTTCCTTTACCTTTCGTGTTACACTTCTTGGAGCGTGTCGAGTTTTCTTATAAGATTACTTGTTTGTTTATTTTACATGCTTCACCTTTTTACCTCGTCAAAAGACCTTACCGACCTTTCTAATAACCAATTTTTATTGCTTAAGGATTGGTTTAAGGACCCTTCCGTGTGTGGGATCCATTGACACGTTTTTCCTAGTTGTATGTGTTGAGTTTGTGCCCTAGAGACGACATGGACGACCCTAACAACAAAAACAAGGGAGTTATCGAGGGAGAGGTGACTTCTTCCGCTATTGCCATGGAAGATCTGTTTCAAGCCATTCAAGGGCTCAAAACGGAGAACGAGGAAAGAGTACAACAACAACAACGGGAGATGGAAGCCTTTAAGCTTTCAATGGAGGCTAGGATGGGAGCAATGCAATTGGGAAGCCTTGGCGGAATTCAAGCAAGCTACGAAGAGGGAGCAAATTCGGGCCAAGTAACTTACGGTGCTTCGTTACCGAGTCTGACGACTCCGGTACCGAGTCCGTATACCGCGTTAGCGAACCTGCCTGTCGCGGTAACGACCCTGTCGACGGCTCCAACAACTTCCTACCACACTCTCCCGAGTACCAATCGAGAAGAATCAGGTATGCACTCTTTCCATTCTTTTCCTCATTCTACGTATCCTACTATGCCTTTGCCTTCGGGCTCCGCTAACTTTACAGGTCAAGAGTATGTTGGGGATTTCCAACCAAGAGCTCCAATGGCCCCATGGCAACCTAGGCGTCCTTCTGGAGGACGAGGCACGAGGCGTGTGAATCATCAAGCGGTTAGGTAACTTCCACATCCCATGCGGGGATACCAAGGTCAAGAATTGGACCAAGGTTATGGAAGAGGGCCTAACGTGAAGCTGGAAGTGCAACCTTTTGGAGGTTCTACCGATGCCGAAGTTTACTTGGAGTGGGAACATAAGACAGAACAAGTCTTTGACTCTACCAATATTCGGATGCCCAAAAGGTAGCCATTGCCACCATTAAGAATATTGACTTTGCTTACCATTGGTGGATTGAGGACAGGGAAGAAAGAGCATACAATGGCTATCCGGCAATTGATACTTGGGAGGAGTTAAAGGCCGCCCTAAGGCATCGTTTTGTACCCGAGTACGTCACCGCTCGATTGCATGCTCGGCTAGAGCAATTGAAGCAAGGAACCAAGACGCCAGATGAGTACTACAAAGAGCTCAAGATCCTAGTCTATAGATCCGGCCTACGGTTCCCCGAGGGGTATGTTATCTCTAAGTTCATTAACGGTTTAAATGTTGACCTTAAATCTATTGTGAGTACGCAACATTTCGTTAGGGGCACTACGATTGAGGAGGTTTTGCACTACACCAATCATATTTACCAAAATCTGCCTCAACGGAGGAGTTATCCATCTTCTACCAAAACGTGGAATGCTCAAGGTGGGGCTCTTCTAGCCAACATGCGCGGCGACCCGACAACAAGCAAGACGTCGGTAACGTGCCTACGCGACGTGAACCACCTCGGACTTCACAAGGAGGAAGGCGTGAAGGAGAGCAACGAACGAGTGATATCAAGTGTTTCAAGTGCTTAGGGCGGGGACACATAGCTCGGGATTGCCCTTCGAAGCGCCAAGTTCTACTCAACACCATTGGGGAGTATGAGTCGGATGAGGAGGCCGAGATTGAGGAGCCACATGCCGGTGATGACGAGGTGGCAGAGTTGCAAGTTATGGCCGAGACAAATGGGGAGTGCTTCGTGGTCAAGCGCTCGCTTTTCGCCAATGAAGCTCCAGTCCCATCTAACCAAAGGGAGACCATTTTTCATACAAGATGCCTCATCCAAGGTAAGCTTTGTAATCTTATAATTGATGGAGGATCTTGTTGCAACATCATAGACCAAGAGGTGGTCAAAAGGTTTGCTCTTAAAACTACTCCTCATGTATTACCCTATACTTTATGTTGGCTAAATTCTAACACACCTCTTGAGGTGAATAAGCAAGCATGTGTCATGTTTTCTATAGGGGGATACGCTGATGAGGTGGTATGAGACGTGGTCCCTATGACGGCGTGCCATATTCTACTTGGACGGCCGTGGCAATATGACCGTGGCGTGATTCACCAAGGCGTCACGAACGAGTATTCTTTCCACCTCAACGGTAAAAGGATCACTTTAATGCCCATGGCGCCACATGAGATCATGGCCGATCACATTGCAAGGAAACAATGGCGAGACGCTGCCAACGAGGCTAAGTGGTCCACCTCGTTACCGAAGGCAAACACCTCGGTATTAAGGGCCGGAGGGTCGACACCGACGGCACCACCGAGCCATCTTCTCCTAGCTAAGGGTCGAGAGGCTCGAAAAGCTATGAAAGGGAGTACTACTTGCATTCTTTTGTTATTTAAGGATGTAATGCTTAATGAACAAGATGTGGAACACTTACCTTCTCCCATTTCTTTTTTGTTGAAGGAGTTCGATGATGTGTTCCCCGAAGAGATGCCAGAAGGATTGCCTCCAATTCGGGGAATCGAGCACCAAATCGACTTCGTGCCTGGCGCCTCCATTCCCAACAAGCCTGCCTACCGAGCCAATCCCACGGAGGCGGAGGAGCTTCAAAAACAGGTTGTAGATCTTCTTTCTAAAGGTTATGTGCGTGAAAGTTTGAGTCCATGTTCCGTTCCCGTCATCTTAGTTCCTAAGAAAGATGGAACGTGGCGAATGTGTGTGGATTGTCGAGCCATCAATAACATCATCGTCAAGTATAGGCATCCTATACCTAGACTTGACGATATGTTGGATGAGCTCCACGGGTCATGCATATTCTCCAAAGTGGATCTCAAGAGTGGTTATCACCAAATTCGCATGAAGGAAGGTGATGAATGGAAAACCGCATTCAAGACCAAGTACGGTCTCTATGAATGGTTGGTTATGCCATTTGGCCTTACTAATGCGCCTAGCACATTTATGAGATTAATGAACCATGTCTTAAGAGCATTTTTAGGAAAGTTTGTGGTGGTGTATTTTGATGATATATTGATCTATAACCATAACTTGCACGAGCATACTAGGCATGTTCGCATGGTTCTAGAAGTTTTAAGGAAAGAGAAGCTATATGCTAACTTTAAGAAATGCCATTTTTGTTCGGATAATGTGGTGTTTCTTGGTTTTGTAGTGAGCAAGGAAGGGCTTCAAGTGGACAAGGAGAAAGTGAAGGCAATTGAGGAATGGCCCGTACCGACCACCATGACGCAAGTGAGGAGCTTCCTCGGCTTGGCTGGTTTCTACCGACGCTTCGTCAAAGATTGCAGCTCGATAGCCACGCCTCTCACCGAGCTTACCAAGAAGAAGGTGGCTTTCCAATGGGTCCAAAACAAGAACGAGCTTTCACTACTCTCAAGGACAAGCTCACGCATGCACCTCTTCTAGTTCTACCCGATTTCTCCAAGACGTTCGAGATCGAATGTGATGCTTCGGGGGTAGGGCTTGGGGGCGTGCTTATGCAAGGAGGGAGGCCGATTGCCTATTATAGTGAGAAGTTGAATGATGCCGAGCTCAAGTACCCAACTTATGACAAGGAGCTACTCGCTTTGGTAAGGGTGCTTAAGGTATGGTCTCACTATCTCCTCCCTAGGGAATTTGTTATTCATTCCGACCATGAGGCACTTAGATTCCTCAAAGGTCAAAATAAATTGAATAAACGTCATGCTAAGTGGGTTGAATTCATTGAGACTTTCCCTTATGTGATCAAACACAAAAAGGGAAAGGATAATATTGTGGCGGATGCTTTGTCACGAAGATACGCCCTAATTTCCACTATGGATGCTAGGATGTTGGGCTTTGCTTTCATTAAGGAACTATATTCCGTAGATCTTGACTTCAAGGAAATCTATAAGGAATGTAGTACCTTGGGAAGTAAAGATCAATATTTCCTTCATGACGGTTATCTTATGAAGGGTGCTAAGTTATGCATTCCTGGGGGGGTCGATTAGACGCCTATTAGTGCAAGAAGCACATGGTGGTGGCCTTATGGGTCATTTCGGCGTTGATAAGACTTTGCAAGCCTTGAAGGAACACTTCTATTGGCCGCGAATGCTTAGGGACGTCGAGAAATTGTGTGAATCTTGTGCTACTTGTGCACGAGCTAAATCTAAAACTAGCCCCCAAGGATTGTATACTCCTTTTCCCATTCCCCAACAGCCTTGGGAAGACTAATCCATGGATTTTGTGTTAGGTCTTCCTCGGACTAAAAGGGGTATGGATTCCATTCTCGTAGTCATTGATCGGTTTAGTAAGATGTAGAGATGGCCAAAGGGCCGGCCCGCACCAGCCCAGCCCGCCCATCTGGGCCAGATTGGCACGGCCCGGCCAGCCCGCGGGCCAACCGGGCCAAACCCGCCCGGGCCATGGGCCGGGCCTGGGTTTGGGAATTGCGGCCCGGCCCGGCCCGGATAATTTATTTATTAAAAAAAAAAAATAAAGGACCGGGCTGATATATATCAGCCCGGCCCGGCCCGGGGCCCGGCCCGCTCCAGCCCGGTACAATACCGGGCCGGTCCCGGGCCCTACTTCTCCGGCCCGGCCCGGTGGTGGCCCGGCCCGGGCCCGGCCCAGCCCGGCCCATGTCCATCTCTAGTAAGATGGCACACTTCATTGCGTGTCATAAAATCGACGATGCTATGAACGTGGCGTCCTTGTTTTTCAACCATGTTGTGCGTCTCCATGGTCTTCCCAAAACTATAGTGTCGGATAGGGATGTCAAATTCCTTGGCCATTTTTGGAGGACCTTGTGGGCTAAGTTAGGCACCAAGCTACTTTATTCCACTACTTGTCATCCGCAAACGGATGGGCAAACCGAAGTAGTGAATAGGTCGCTTGGCACCTTGCTTCGTGTTGTTTTGAGAGCTAACCTCCGCAGGTGGGAAGATTGTCTTCCATACATAGAGTTCACTTATAACCGCACTACCCATTCGGCGACCAAGAAGACACCGTTCGAAGTCGCTTATGGTAAGAATCCTCTCACTCCGTTAGACCTTATTGCTCACCCTATTGTTGATGGTTTTAGCCAGGAGGGAAAGGATTTAGCGGATTATGTGAAGCGGTTGCACGAGGACACGAGGAGGCAACTTGAGAAGCGCACGACACAATATGAGCACCAGCATAACAAGGGACGCAAAGAGTTGATTTTAGAGCCCGGTGACTTGGTGTGGGTGCACCTCCGCAAGGAACGGTTTCCCTCACGTAGAAACTCCAAGCTGAAGCCACGGGTGGAGGGTCCATTTCAAGTACTTGAGAAAATCAACGATAATGCTTATCGGTTGGAACTCCCACCGGAGATGGGTGTCCATGATGTGTTTAACGTCGCTGACCTTCGGCCTTACTTGATAGGCGATTCCGGTGATGAGGACTACATGCAAGATTCAAGGTCGAATCCTTCCGAAGGGGGGAGGATGATGTGAATCCTTCCCATCATGATCTCACCGAGTCAAGCCGGGACGCCAAGGAGGACACCGAGGGTGAGAAGCAAGAGCAAGAGGAGCCGGTGGCGCGAATTACTCGATCCATGGCAAAGACCCTGCACCGTCAGATCAAAACTGCTCTCGCTACTGATCCGACGAGCTTTGTTAATGTTACTGACCCTTAGGGTTCGGTAACGAGGTGGCCAACCTCGTTAGTTTCCTCGGTAACGAGCTAAGCCTCGTTAATGTTACCGACTCTGCGTTTGAATGCCAAAGGTTGTTGGCGAATATGAATAGACATCTTTAATGCTTTGTTAGTGTTTCGTTTTTAATGCTTGGTTTAATGTCCTAGAAGTGGATCGGCCTAGGGGTTTAAAAGGCCTTTGATGTATTGTTTTTACTTACCTTTGAATTGATAAAAAAAACTCTCTTTTGCTGAATGCAAAGATTCGTCTCTTTGAAGGTCTTGCTCTTGATCGGATTGTGAGTAATATCGATCTCTCAAGAGCACTTGGTGTGTAATATCCAAGTCCCTAGTTCTCTCTAACGTCGGTGAGTCATATCCGTCATTGAGAGTCCATATCCCCATCAATCTTCCATCCGATTCGATCATCTTCTTCATTCACGTCTTCTCACTTCCACACGTTAACGACTCTGCGGCTAGTCACCAACCTTGTGCCGATTGTTCGAGTTGTAAGTCCGTCGATCACCTAATAAGGTTGTCGGTTTCTGGAGTCAATTCGCTCGCACCGTGACTCAACCAAGGACGATCGTATCAAATATAGTCCCGACCTTTAATTTCATGGGCGTTTAGCCATAAAGTTTGAATTTTGAGGTTGATGTTGTGGCAGTTACCCACAAAATTAACCACACCGGGATTTCTTCGCTATGATTTCCTGGCTATAGACACGTTTTCCAATAGTGACCAAGGACTCGATACCGAAGAGATCGACATGTGAGTGGTGTCACCATAGAAGACCGGTAACATCGGTGCAAGGAGACACTAAACCGCGATGGTCAAGAATCGGAAATATGACTCATGAGAGTCAGTTGATGGCTCAATGTCATCGCTCCATAGAGGATAATCAAATCATTTGGCGACATTACTTTTGGCCACTAGATCAGCTTTTCTCGTAGTTTGTTGACATTTGCGACATGGTACAAGCCCCCTCTTGCAACCTTTCTTCTTCCCATAACAAATATCCGAGAAGATCATGGGAGTTGATGGGATCAAGGAGAAGGTTGACAATAGCCTTGAATGTTCCATAGACGAATCCAGACCTTAGAGGATAACCGAGTCAAAATCCTCATCCGACATGAGTCGAAAGCAATCGGTGAGAGAATCAGCCCTGGTGCGCTTCTTCTCGAAATATTCGAGCATAAACAATGAACATTTTGAGAGAGTTTGAAGTTGCTATTTAAGGTGCATAGTTTGGGCTCTCGACTAAGCTTGTAATATATGTTCCAAGGTTGTCCAAGCATGGAAAGAAGACTCGAACTTTGTGATCCTATCAAGGGCAACGATATAGCAGTACAAAGCCAAATCAGGATAAACTTGTCCTTGCTCTTCCACTGTACTCAAGATTGGGCTCCGTGGTGGCCGACGCATCAAGGAAAGTAGGAATATGCACAATCGGTGGTGGAACATAATTGTTGGTGACAAAAGGCTTTAAATCAAAGGCATCTAGCGCATCCAAGACATTAGACTGCCATATAGAATATTTTGATTGTTCTAACTTGAACGAGAATATTGGAAATTGAAGGCCTGAATCCAGATTATCACCGAGTATATCAGAGAGAATACTCATTCCACTTGAACAATTGTGTGAAGAGGAAGTAGATTCTGCTCGAGTTTTTGACTTCAACAACAAAGATAACTAGACCGTGCTAAAAGCATAAATGCATTTGAGGGATGAGACGTGGGTAGTAGCAATGCTCAAATATGTGGAGTATAAACGAAGGGTCTCCGTGTATCACAAAAAAAGACACCTTGAAATTTGATGAGCTGCAATGTCGTCCTGAGAAGGGTTGATGGAGGAAAGCTATATCCTAAGTGGGAGTACTCGTACCTCCTTGGAAAAGAAGTTGGCCTTGAATTTTAGTTGTATATATAAATGTGATGTATCAATTGGCTTAACTATCCTAAGCTCCAAACAATCAATAAAAAGGATGCAACTCAAGCGTGGCAAGTGGTTGCACCAACTCTCTTTGAAATTTGTGTGATCAAAGCGAGGCTTGGGATCAACGCAAATGATCAATAAAAAAGGGTGCAACTCAAGCACGACTTGACGTTACATTGATTATCTTTGAAAGATTTGTGGCCCCAGGCCTAGGATCGATCTAAACAATCAATAAAAAGAGTGCAACTCAAGCATGGCTTGGGGTTGCACCAACTCTCTGTCAAATATGCGCATTCCAAGCGAGGCGTGGGATCGACGCAAACAATAAAAAAAGAGTGCAAGTAAAGCATGGATTGGGGTTGCACCAACTCTCTTTCAAATATGTGTGATCCAAGGGAGGCTCAGGATCGACACAAACAATAAAAAAAAGAGTGCAACTCAAGTGCGATTTGGGGTTGCACCAACTCTCTTTGAAATATAAATGATCTAAGCAAAACTTGGGATCGACGCAAATAACCAAAAAAAAGGGTGCAACTCAAGCATGGATTGGGGTTGCACCAATTCTCTTTAAAATATGCGCAATCCAAGAGAGACTTCAGATCGACACAAACAACCAATAAAAAGGGTGCAACTCAAGAATGGCTTGGGGTTGTATTAACTCTCTTTGAAATATAAACGGTCCAAGTATGGCTTGGAATCGACACAAACAATCAATAAAAAGGGTGCAACTCAAGCACGACTTGTGGTTGCACCAACTCTCTTTAAATATGCGTGCTCCAAACGAGGCTTGGGATTGACACAAATAATCAATAAAAAGGGTATAACTAAACCATGGATTTGGGTTGCACCAATTCTCTTTGAAATATTTACGGTCTAAGTGAGGCTTTGGATCGACGCAAACAATGAATAAAAAGGGCGCAACTCAAACGTAACTAGGGGTTGCACCAACTCCCTTTAAAATATGCGCAGTCCGGCGAGGCTTGGGATTGATGCTAAAAATAAAAAAAGGGTGCACGAGCATGTATTGGGGTTGCACAGACTCTCTTTGAAATATGCGCGATCCAAGCGAGGCTGGTGATCGATGCAAGCACAAAACTAGACTAGAATCATGCCATAAACAAACTTTTGTCAAGGAATTAAGCAAGATTCAGCCTAGAAACAAGTAGATCTAAGTTTTATATCAAAACCAAGAACTTGAGATTAATTCAAAACTTCACTAAAATTGGAGAGATTTGAGTTCAAAGTTGAGAAATCTTACTTCAATCCTTGATGATTAATGTTGTTTGGCTTGAATTTGATGAAAAAACGAGCTTGAATGGTCTTCAATGGTGGATGGGTGTTGAGAGAGGTGAGAAGTAGAAGAAGGAGTGGAGAGGGGAAATAAAATAAAACTCGGGCGTGTCACATATCTTATCCACGTAAATTGATGAGACGCGGAATGGGCCAAGGTGACGCAGTCGCGTCTTGCCCCCTCGTGCCCGCATTCCAAACTTGACTCTTTGTCGGGATAGAGCGGGATGGTCCCACGAAGACGCGACCACATATTTGGCCTTCCTTGTCCGCCCTGCCTTGTATTCTTCGGGAGTTGATCTTCGGACCTGGGGTATTTGTTATACTAAAAAAAACTACCTAAAAAGCAAAATATATTAACTGAAAATTTAAACTACTCTAATTCTTGGGTTGTCTCCCTAGAAGCGCTTGTTTAATATCATTAGCTTGATGTAAAAAGGATTCATGAAGGATTTGAGCTATGGAATTCGATCTCCTTCCCATCGAATCCCATCTTTAAGATGCCCTGTGGAATATCAATGATCGTGTTAGCAGTCTTTAAGAACGGCCTTCCTAGCAGCACATACGCTCTATCATTCCCTGGTCCCATATCCAAGATGAGAAAGTCTGCTGGGAAATACCAATGAGTTCACTTTGACCAACACATCTTCAAGTTTTCCTTTTGGCATAACAGTGGAGTGATCAGCTAACTCAATAATGGTTCGAGTTTCCTTCATAGGGCCCACATCAATCTCTTTGTACAACGAGTAAGGTATGATGTTAACTGAAGCACCCAAATCAATTAATGCTTCATTCACCTTGGTGCTTCCATCATGCATGGAATGGTGAACATGCCAGGGTCACTACACTTCTCGGGCAAACGCTTTTGAAACACAGCTGACACATGTTCTTTCTCCTTAACATACTTCTTGCTCTTCTCCTTCTGACCCCTCTTGATAGTACATAACTCCCTTAAGAATTTAGCATAGTGGGGCACACTTTTCATTAATTTCAACAATGGCACATTTACCCCGCACATACTAAACGTCTCAAAGAGTTCCTTGTCATTTTCTACCTTCGGGTCTCTTTCAAGGCTTCTGGGAATGGTGGGGTAGGAGTGTATGATTTCATGACAGAACTCGGCTCAGACATCGACGGTGCGGGCTCAACATCAACTGGCGCGGTCGCGTCACCAAGAGGGTGCGGTCGCGTCCCATCAGACGCAGTCGCGTCATTGCCCTGTATGCCCGCGTCTCTATTTGTGAACTCTCTGTCGCCATCACGCAGCCTAGGGGACTCTGGCGTGGTCGTCTCTTGCTGTCCCAAACCACGCCCCATTTCAGACTATTCGTCGGCGATTTTCTCAACTTGTGTCTCTGTTTTGCACAACTGTCCTACCACAAGCTCACTGTAAACTAAGATATAACTCACATTTTGCCTCGGGTTGAGCTCTTTTTGTGATGAGTTTGCTAGATTCTCTAGCCTCCAATTTGCCCATGGGGTTAGCAATTTTGCTCACTTGGGTTTCCAAGTTTTGGATGCTAGACTTGGTCTCTTACTATAGTTGATTTAAGGAGCCTTGCATTGTAGATACACTTTGGGCTAGATTTTTTTATCATTTCCTCAGTGGACATGGAATTCTGATTAGCTCCTTGTGGTCGGGGTTGGAAAGGTGGCCTGTAAGGAGATTGACCACCCTGTTGGTTGTTGGAGTTCCCGTACCTCAAGTTAGGATAATCCCTACATCCAGGATTGTAGGTGTTGGATTAGGGATTATACATTGTCCTTGGTGGTCTATAGCCGCCCACCATATTGACATCAACTTGTGGCTCTTGAAGTGTGGGGCATGCATCAGAGGGGTGCATATTATCAGAGCATATTCCTCAGGCTTTCACCGGTTGTCTCCTACCTAGCTGCATAAACTGCTTCATCATGTTTTTCAGCTCAGATTCTTCTTCATGTTTTTCTCCTCTTAAGAAACTCTCTAGAATAAAACCCTAGCCTTCAAATTGTTATTAGAATTATAAAAGAAAAGTCAAACTAAAGGCTTAAATACCCCAAGACATCCAAAGACAAAATATCCAAAAGTTACACAAAAGTTCGTCCGAAATTGCATAAAACAAGCCCATCTCGAGGCCCAAATGTCGGGCCAACTTTCCCGTAGCGAAATCCCATGTCGCGGTCTTGTTCTAGTGTGCGCGGCCGCGTCTCTCCTCCTAGGCCCGCGTCATGACCTCTGAGCCAAATTCGCCTTTACTTAATTCCTCTCGGGTCTTGACTCTTGAAATCTTCATTTGCACCACTCTAAGCTCCAACTTAATCCTCAAACTCCACCATAATCACATAAGATTTGTCCCGTACATGCTTGTTTACCTAAAGATCTGCAAAACCGAACAAAACAAGCGCAAAACCCGAATTTCCTAGAAAAACCTAAGAACCTAAGAACTAAGCTAAAACCATGCAAAATAAACATAAATATGCATCCTAAACACTACCTAAATGCAAGCTATCACCTCCCTACAACAAATTGTCTTAATCGGTATTTTAACTGTGTTCCTAAGTTGTTCTCTTTGTGAGATTAAAGATGAAAATCTAAATCATCTGTTTTTTCATTGTCAATTTCACAAACAATGATTTCTAAATTAGAAATACGATTGCATATCTGTTTTCAATTAGTAACCTCTAGTGGTTTTAATGATAATTTAATTGCAACACTAAATTTAAATCGAAATCGTAATATTCTGTGCTTTCTTTGGTGGTATATTTGGGGACATCGGAACTCAAAATTATTTAATCCTTTGCATATAATTTCTAACTTACTTCCTTATGAGGGTGATTTAACTCAACATTTGCAATAGAAGACAATCAATACAACACAAACTAAATCTAACACGTCTTCTCCTAAACGTAAAAATCGTAATGCATGGATTAAACCTCCCATTAATTGGTTAAAACTTAATTTTGATACTTCCAAGCGTTTGAATAATTCGATTATGCCAGTTTCATAATACATGACCATAAAAGAACTATTATAAGGTGGGATCGTAAACAACTCCAATCTATGTCTGTCTTAAAGGTTGAGGCTTTGTCTCTTTTAGAGGGTATTAAGAAAGCTTCTTCAATGAATATTTCTAGGTTAATTATTGAATGAGATAATCTATTTCTTATTAATTCTTTAAAAATGTTTGGAATGTTTCTTGGAAAATCCATCCAATGATATCAAGTATTTTATCTCATTTTTTCTCATGTTTTTTTTTTCCATTTTTTCAAGAAATGCAATTCGACGGCTGATTGTTTGTAAAAAAGCCCGTTTGATCTTCCTCAGCTTCGCCTTGTTGTTTCTAGGTTAAATCAAGGGTCTTGCTTTGATCCTTTTTCGGTTTCACAACTGATACTATTTTTTAGTCATTAGCCTTTAATTCTAGATTTTCTTAAGATTATTCGTTGTGATGATTTAGGTTGGCCTTGTAATTCTCAAGAGACCTAATGTTGACCTTGTAATGAGAAAGTAGCTCATTTCTTAAATAAAAAAACATAGGAGTTCATCACATAAATCAACCATTATAAACCTAAGGAAATTTACTTGTTTATATATTTGAAATATAAAAATCGACATAAGAGATTTAATATTGAATAGTTTGAATAAAAAAACTGTAATATTAAAAATATTAAATAGTTTGAATCCGACACCAATGAGCTAGAGAAGCTAAATAGTAAAATCAAAGTTTGCTTTTGCGTTTGAGTCTTCGGCTTTTTAGCATGTGAAAATTATAAGTATTCAGTGTGTAATATTATGATAATAAAACGTAGGGAAATTTATTTGGAGGTTTAGTTTTTTGAATAGTGTCCTCAAAAAATTATTTCGATTGATATTCCTTAACTCTTAAAATTGTTTAACTCATGTCCTTTTTTGTGGTTTTTTTTATATATGGGATCGTTATTTTTATAATAAAAGAAGTTTTTATATTTGATTAAGTTAAAAAAAAAAATTTAAATATTCTTATAAATTATAACTTTTTCCGTTTTTTATTATTATTTCATTTATGTAAATAACTCACCATTTATACATTATAAAAATATAAAATAAATGAAGAGGTATATTCCACATAAAAGTAACATCTCTATCTATTATAGATTCGTTATATGTGTATGTAATAAATTTGTATTTTTTGATGTTGAATATACCACTTTATCTATTTTTATTCTTATAATGCACAAATTGTGAATTATTTATATAAATTAAAATAATAATTAAATATTTTTTTGTACAAGTTATACTTTATTAAAATAGTGTTTTAACTTAATCAAATTACATTTAACCACTCTTTATATTTTTTCTACACTTAACCACCCTTTATTTGTAATTATGTGCATTTAACCATCCATTGTAATGAAAAACGTCATTTTCTCTGTTAAGTAAAATAAATTACGTTTTTTACTTTTTAAAAAAAATTCTATTTACGATAAATAAATAAAAGAAAAACAATAATTGACACTTCAAGTTCCAATACGCCGATTTTTGTATTGCTTGTTCTCTCAAACTCCGACCTAATTTCCTCCATAATAATTATTCCCCTCTATCCAATGGCCAAGAAGAACCACGACTTCGCCGATGCAAAGACCATGGGTTTTGAGCGTCCCTTGGAGTCGATCGTGTCTAAGTTGATGGACAACGACTCGAGACTCAAAAGGTTGAGGTGTAGGCCGAAATCCATTGATAATGACATTCGAAGCTCAAATTATTCATAAATTCTTTTATTTATTATAAATAAATTAAAAAAGAAGGGCAAAAACGTAATTTACTTTACTTAACAAAGAAAATAACGTTTTTCATCAAAATGGGTGGTTAAATGCACATATTTACAAATAAGGGGTGGTTAAGTGTGGAAAAAATATAAAGGGTTGTTTTACAACAAGTGTAAAATAAACGGTGGTTAAATGATGCAATCTTCCCTTTCTTTTATTACAAAAATAACAACTATATGTAATAAAGTCATAGGAAAGGTATAAGTCGAACTATTTTAAAAGTTCAGGGATATCAATCAGAATAATTTTTTTTCAGGGCACTATTCAAAAAATTCAAAACCTTAGGAAAACCAAACGTAATTTTTCAAAATATATTAGTAATAAAATGGAAATAGACCACACCACACAGTATTCTTGTGTGCAGTGGTGGGTCTCACGTGCCGAAAAAGGGACAAAAGGGAAGGCGTGGGGCTTCCAATTTCAACCAAAAAAACTCACAGTTGACCAGTCAAAGCTTGCCTTTTTTTAATTTACTTTTCTTATACAAACTGAGAACTGGGAATTCTAATTTAATGTGCATTTGTATTAGAAGCTACAAATAAAATAAAATAGATCAATGTCGTGTACAGTCAATAATAATGCATTTTATAATATGAGAATACTGATAAAGGAAATGAATGATAAATTTAATTATTGGATAAAAAGTATACGTAACATTATTATTAGTATTATATTAGTGATTTAAAATAAGGTTTCTATAGAGAGGATGTGGTGGTGCCTGGTGAGCATGTTGTTCTTCCTGTGTGTCTCTTTCTGACTCTGACCCACTTTTTCTTCCTTATCCTATCTTTGACCATGAGCTTGAACATCCCCATCAAGAGAGGGTGAGAAAAAAATGAATTTAAAATTATTTAATTCAGTTATCATCCCTATGCTATTTAGATATTCATTACCTTCTCCCTTTTATCAAAGGAAAAAATAAAAAAAGTTTGACCAAGTAATAGTAGCCGACAATTATCCAAAATGATGAACAATTAGGGTTGAATTAACATAAACATAACGCTTTATAACATGCATGTACATGGATTCTTGAGTAAAATATGCAAATAAATTATTAAGTACATACTAATGCAAATAAGAAGTGACTTCTTAAGTAATATATTAATTTTAATTTTATTTCTTCTTTTTTTGTTGTATAATTTCTATATTATGCAAATACTTTTGTCTAGTATAATTTTATCGTAGGTATTGAATATGATCAGTAAGCATTAAAACAACTTAATTTATTAATGGGAAACTACTTTAATATATTCGTTGTCTAAAAAGAGATTTTAATAGTAAAACAGAAGAAAAGAAGGAGGTGTGAACAGAATAGCTTTACATGGAAATGAAATGAAGCCCTAGCTTCAAATGATAATGCGAAAATAAAAGAACAAATGATTTAAATAATTGAGGAGGACGAATGAAGAAACCAGCTAGAGGGAGGGCAGTGATTTACTCAGTAAAAAAGTAAGTGCGCTGTAAATTACAACTGGATCGATCTACTACTGTCTGTGCTAGCTAGCTAATCCTGGATCTTCTCTCTAACGTACGCTAATTAAATAGATTAATAAAGTAATTAAAATTAAGAAGGATCGAACTTGTAAAACTCGTCGACGGCGACGGATACATCCCAAGTGCAACTGAGGCCCTTGGGGATGAAGACCAGGTCGCCGGCGCCGAACTCCACCACCTCCGACGAGTTCTTGGGGTACACCTTCACTTTCCCCTTCACGAAGTAGCACGTCTGCCGGGCGTCGAATTTCAGCGTCAGCTTCCCCGGCGGACAACCCCACCTGCGCCCGCGCGTGTATAAATATTCCATTAATAATTCATACTATAATTTTGCTTAAACGTACAACCGATTAATCCAAAAATGCCGGTGCTTAATATATATACATATATAATTCGAATTCAAAGAAGAAGAAATTAATTACTTTGGCCAAGACTTGATGCCGAGCTCAGATAAGCGGGAGTCTGGAGGGTTTCTTTCGACTATGATGTCGAGGTTGGGATCGGAGCTTGATTCTGATGAAGATGATGCCATCAAAGAGGGATTATGACTTATATGAGAGACAAGTAGTAAAGGCGTGTTTGGCGAATGCTACAGGCAATATTGCCCATACCCATGTATGAATGATCGCTATTTATATGTATATATAACAGGCGAACGAGTCTCTAGTTTATTATTACCCTGCTACACCGGTTACACGAGTGAGTACACACGAGATGATGATATAACTTAGGCTCTTTACAAAACTACCCCTTTAATATATGAGTTTTTACAAAAACCACCCGATAAGTTGATATCTATACCAAACTACCCATTAGATCAATCCTATTTTTTGCATCTACAATCTTTGTTTACTTTGGTGGAGCTTTCTAGTATTTAATAAATGTCTGAAATCTTGGGTTACTAATTGGTGGAATACCAAGCAATTTGAAACTCTTTTGAATATTTCAAAAAAGTGTCTTCTAGAAAAATTCCTAGAATTGGACGAGCTCCTATTTTTAAATGAGATGATAAAAGAATACATGGAGACACATCTAAAATGTAAGACCCTAACATGTCTCAAAGTGGCCTTCTCGAACACAGTGGATGTCCAACTCTATATGCTTGGTGTGTTGGTGTTTAATCGGAGTGTTTGCCAAATATATGGCAGACACATTATCAGTGTACGCGACTGACGCACGTGAGAGAGGAAAAAGTGAAGTTCAAGAAGTAGGTTTAGTAGCCAAGAACATTCTGCAACCACATTTGTCACACCATGATATTCAACTTCAGCACTAGACCGAGAGACCATTGATTGTCGTTTGGTGGACCACAAGACAAGTGTGTCATTAATGAAGACACAATAGCCAAAGGTAAATCGTTGTCTATCAAGACAACCAACCCAATCAACATCCGTGTAAGCCACTAGAGATGGTGTCGGGGATGCATTAATATTGATTCCTAAATCAGCAATACCACTCACATATCAAATGGTGCATTTTCAAAGCAGCCATATGACCTCTAGGATTGTGCATGAACAAACACAAATGTTGAACAACATAGGAAATGTCAGGACAAGTGAAAGTAAGGTATTGAAGTGCTCCAACAATGTTGCGATACAGAGTCGGGTCAGCTATTGGAGGTTCGGCATCGACATTGAGTTTTGTGCCGAAATCAATAGGTGTGATAGTAGGAATACAATTTTTCATGGAGGCAGGGGCTACAATCTCATGAGCATACTTGTCTTGAGTAAGGAACAAACCAGATTTTGAATGACGTGTAGAAATGCCCAAAAAATATGATAACTGTCCCAAATCAACCATGGCAAACTCTTTGCTAAGTAATGCGATAATATGAGTGCGCAAAGACTCAGAGGAAGCGGTGAGGATAATATCATCCACATATAACGAAAGGTATGCCATAGATTGACCATGACGAAATGAACAATGATGTGTCACACTTACTGCTGGTGAAGATGATACGGATTACATACGCAGCAGCAAACCATTGATACCAAGCCTGAGGTGCCCGTTTAAGTCCATACAAAGATTTCTTCAGCAGACAAGCATGTTTGGGCTTGGTAGGATCTACAAACCTGGGCAGTTGAAACATATACATCGTCTCTTGGAGATGTTCATGTAAAAATGCTTTCTTGACATCAAGCTGATGTATGGACCATGAGCGGGATACAACAAGATGAAGAATAAAGCAAATTATTGCAAGCTTAACAACATGACTAAAGGTCTCATCACAATCTATTCCAACCTCCTAGGATCGACCATTTGCCACTAGACGGGCCTTGTAATGCTCTAAAGACCCATCAGACCAAAATTTATGGCAGAAAATCTACATACACCAGACCACATTAGCCATAAGAGGGCGCGGTACCAATACCCAAATTTTATTACTCATAAAAGCCCGATACTCATCATGCATGGTAAAGGACCAATTTAGGTCTAGTAGGGCTTGTTTATGAGAGGTGGGTAATGGGGATAAGTTTTTTGAAGGTTCAGGTTGAGTATGTAGGTCAAAAGGGCAATAGGGTTTTGTAATGCCAGCTCGGGCTCGAGTGGTCATAGGATGAATCAGAACAAGGTGAGGGTCAACAATGGGCGTGACATGGGGCTCACTAGTTGTGGTGAGTGGTCAGGGGTGGTGTCACGGGTCATAAGTAGGGATGCACATGGGGTGGGGCAAGGCGAGGAATGCATTCCCCACCCCATCCCATCTAATCCCTACGAGGAATCTCCGTTGGTTATTGGGTTGTTAACGGGGCCTCATTTATTATAAAAACTATTTTAAACTAGTAGTTTAATATTTTAAACTTTAAAATTTTTTACAAATATCAAATTTAGTAACATAAAATTTAAAGTTCATTATATAATTTTTAGATATATATAAGCTTTTAAAATAAAAACTACAATTATATTAATTAATCTATTTTTATTTTATGTTTTATAAATTAAAAAAAACATATCGGGTATATGGTAGGGATTTAGGGCGGATAGTACCTTCCCCATCCATGCCCCGTTTTAAATCAGGGATACAAAATTGATCCTCGTCCCCACTCCGCGCTTCCCCACCAATTCGGGGAATCCCTGTCCTTGCATGTTTTTTGTGCATCCCTAGTCATGAGAGTTGTGACGTACTAGCTGAGGGGTCAAGTTTCAAGTCAAGAGTCATGTGGGGGTGGTCACGGGTCATGATGTAGGCTTAGGTGGGAGATCATGGGTCATGATAGGGTCACAGGTCATGCCGATCTAGCTGGGGGGCTTAGTTGAAGGGTCATAGGTCATGATGGGGGCAGTCACATGTCGTGACATGGGTTTAGGTGGGATATCACGGGTTATGATGGGGTCATGGGTTGTGATTAGACTTGCTCAAATGCGGGCTTAGCCCGGGCTATATATTTTTTTGCCCATATAAGCAGACCGAGCCGGAAATTTGGGCTATAAATGGTGTCCATACCCGCCCAGAATTCTGGGCTTGGCTTTCCACTGGGCCAGCCCTCTAGTACATCAAACTTATGCATTTTTCTACTGTAAGGTGCGTGTAAACTATAAAGTCTAAATAATTTGATCTGATGCATTTTTCCACTCTAGATCATATGTAATTGTTCACAAATTATTAGGAAATTAAATTAGAAAAAGGAAAAAATAAAAAAAGGAGTCAAACACATTTAGGGCCCGTTTGTTTCTATACCTTTGGTATGGGGAATGGGGTTGGAATCGGGGAATGGGTTTGGAATGAGGAATGAGGTTTATTCATTCCTGAAATTTGGTGTTTGGTGAAAAAAATTTAGGTATGAAATTAGGGATTCTACCATAACTATAATACCCAACACCCAAATCTCAATCTACACAAATGTGAGAACCAAATACCAAGAAAGCAAGTTCGATATCTCAATTCCCTTTTCCCCCTCTCAAATCTCAGTCATCATGTGGGTTGTTCAAGCCCAATAAAGCAGAAGAACAAAATGAAGTAGAGGAGGAAGAAAAACTTAGCAAATTAAAAAAATCACCTAATTTTCCAAGCTTGGCAGCAAACCATGACAATATATATGAAATTCACCCCTAAATTCAGAGCTTCTTCTACTTCCTCCATCTTCTGTGATGAAAACACAATAATGAAGGATGAGAGATGAGTTAGCTTTAGCCCATACCCATGAAAAAGATTGGGTATCAAATACAAGGGAAATTGTGGTATGGCTCATTCCCAGGAATGGGTGATTCCCATACTTTTATTTTAATCAAACACTGGAATCGGTTTGGTTCATTCCAAACCCGATTCCCTATCCCAAAAGTATAGAAACAAACGGGCCCTTACATTTATGCACTACGTAATTACCATTCACCATATGTCCGTATCTCATGTTCATGGTTAAAAAGCTAGGAAAGAAAAATTAAGCATTAGAAAATTAAAAAGGAAAAAAAGGAACGAAAATTTAAGCAGTAACATCATATATTCTGATATTCACATCGATTTTATTGCCTTCTTATTTGAAAAAACAAATTACATATGTATTTATTTAACTCTATTTTTTTAAATGCAATAGAAAATATACGTGTCGGGCCGGGCCAACCGGCCCAGATGGGCCAAATAGTTAGTCCAAGCCCAACCCATTTTAAATATGGACGGGTCGGGTCGAGCCTAACAGGGATAAATCCCTGTCCAAGCCCATCATTATTTGCGGTCGGGTTGAGCGGGTCGGGCGGGCCGAGCGGGTCGACCCGCATTTGGACTAGTCTAGTTGTGATGTTACAAATGAGGCCTAGTGAGCCATTTGTGGGTATAGAAGAGGAGATAAGGCGTCATTGTCTTGGAGGAAATTGTAAGAGGAGGGCAACAAAGTCCGAGACGTCGCAAAAGGGAAAGTAGACTCATCAAAAGTGACATGATTGGATAGAATGAGTTTATTGGTAGCAATATCAAGGTAAATATAGGCTTTATGATCCTTAGGATGCCATAAGAAGACACAAGCAATGGATCGGGGTTGAAGTTTATTTTTGAGGACACAACAGAGAGGTAAGGGAACATAGATACCAGAAGACTCGAAGATGAAAGTAGGTAGCTAGGAAAAGTATTACATAGGACTTGTGTGGGACTCTTGTTTTGTAGAGTTGTTATGTGAAGGGTATTTAGAAGGTAGGTAGCCACGGCTAAGGCAAAAGGCCAAAACTGAGGAGGAACCGAAGCATGTAGTAGAATAGTGTGGACCATGTTGTTTATTTTCTGAATAATGCGTTCAACTTTCCCATTTTGAGATGAGGTGTGAGGACAAGAGAAGAAAAAGGTGATGCCGTTGGAGTGAAAGAAAGCATGAAACTCATGGTTATCAAATGCTTTTCTCGTATCACATTGGAATGACTTAATATCACATTGGAATTGGATTTTAATATATTTATGAAACCTTACAAATTGATCAAAGGTTTGTGATTTATACTTGAGAGGAACCCATTGAAAATTAAATTAATCATCCAAAAAGATAAGGTAGTATTTGGAACCATCGGAGCTAACAATTGGAGAAGTCCATAAGTCACTATGAATAATATTAAAAGATGAGATAGTAGAAGTTTGAGATGAATAAAACGATAATCTAACATGTTTTCCTAATTAAAATGATTGAAATAATGAAGAAGAGTTCTTCTTATTAACACAAAGGGGAGGACTAAAACGCTGAAGTAGACAAAAGACAAGGGTGCCTAGATATCCAACTCGAGCATGCCAGACTAAGGACGGCGACACAACTAAAAGGGTGACAGGGGATGAAACCGAGGAAGGAGTGAAAAGATATAGCTCACTAGAGTTGTTACATCTCATTCGACTGATTCCCGTTTGAAGATCCTTCACACAAAAAAAAACCATGGGGGTTAAACTCAAATAATACAATTGAATTTGGCTCAAGAATTATGAGGAGGAGATCAGAGGAGATGGTTGCATAGATCAATTGAAGAATTATCACACCAATTTGCTCCCATAGGGTATCATCAACATCAGGGGGTCGTGCTATGGAGAGATCAATGTGAGGATCAAGCACGTGATGTGCTCGAGCTGCGACTTTGAACAGTTCAACCTAGGAATTATACTCCGTGTTGGAATTATCATGAGTGAACAGAATCAAGTTTTTGATGTTGGAGACCACCAATGTCAAATGGAACCGAGATCACGATGTCTTGATACTCGTTTGTGACCTGGACGCCAAAAGAGTGGGTGGGTTCTTGAGACCGGTAGTTTTGGGATCCTTGGGCATAGAATCTTCATCTGACATCGTAAAAGAAAAGAAAGGCTTTTGCTTTTGGGGTTAATGGAGCTGAGGGAAGGCGGTGCACGATAGGGCAGCAAGGTGCCTCAAAGGGCCGCTTGGAGGGAGACAAGGGCGAGGAGGGCGGCGACGGTGTAGAGAGGGCTGGTGGTGCATGAGAGAAAAGGAGGAGAAGGCTAGGGTTAGGTCAGGCTCGTGATACCATGTAAGATTGTGGTAAACTCCCCTTGGAGTTCTCCCTTTCATTAATAATACAATATTTATAGGGTTACAAGATTATTTGCTTTGTAAGTTAGGTTAAGTTACACAAGATAGGTTAATTGCTTCGTCGATAACTTGCCTCAAAAATGAGACTTGCGAGTTCCAAATCCTATGACGAGTCCCTTATTTATTTATCTAGGGACTAAAACTTTGCGCAAAAAATTTGGAGTGTCTTGCTGTTGTCTAAAGTCATTAATTTTTGTAGTTGACGAGCATAATTGGTTGCATGAGAATTTAAATGGCCAATTTGATTTTCATTCTAATGTTGATAATGCCATTCTTTTTGTAGTAACGTTGTGGTGGATTTGGAGGTGGAGAAATGCTCTAGTACATGTTTGGTGGTGATGACCCAATACTGAATAAACAAGGGTTTCAATTGGTATATGTAAGGGAATTTCATGGCGTGTGGGTCGGATTCCCAAGTGGTGGTTAATTGAATTACTTTCTAAGACTCTTGCTTCGTCTCATTGTAATCTTGTTAGCCTAGTATAGTAGCATATGTCGTTGCCGATGCTTTATTCGTAGAAACTAGTTTGTCTAGGTTCTCCAAGGCATCGGTTGACCATCTTGTTTCTATAGCCTTTTATTTTCCTATTGGTATTCATGTTGAATGAACTTTAATTATGTTTCTCTTTCTCTAGTTCAATTACTATTTAGCTAATTTTACTATCAATAAAACCTCAAAGAATACCGTCTCTCCTTGGACTAGCTAGAAACAAAGATTTTAATGCACAGGCCGGGGCACATGATGGAGTTGAAAGTTAATGACTTCCGTTACATGAGTTTCTCCAAAAACATGTAGTTAGAAAATGGTGGGCAAACACTACGGGTAGCATTTTTCAAAGATCAACGTCCTATCGAGCTGATAAATTAACTCGATCATATGTATGAATGATCCGCAATGATTTCAACGATCAACGTATGCAATAAGTAATTGCGCGCTCTCACATGTTCTGCGTTTTCGTTGCAATTCTGAAAAAATATCAAAAATAAAAACCAATATTGAACCAACACTACGCATGCAATTAATAATTCGATCAGTTGAGTTTAGATAGATTAGCATGACATATATATAGGGAAGAAGCCGATTGTTGCCTATCTTGGAGGGATAGACCATATATTACCATGCAATTCTCCCCTCATTTGCCATATTAATTACAAATTGCCTACTCCAACAATATGTATGTTTTGCCGTATGAGATCTACAACTTATAAACTGGGATCAGCTAGAATTGTAATTTGAACCAAAGATTATAACTCAAAACCACCATCAAATCATAACTCAAAACCACCATCAAATCAGGTGATTTTCTTACGAAGACATTATTAAACGACCACACCACCCCTTTTATTAAAACCAATCTGATTGATTGAAATTTAATTGGATATCTTTTTATTGGTTAAAAAATAATTATAGACCCCACATATAATAAAATTATTATTTATATCCATGTAAAATATTATATAAGATTTGGATTTGGCAATTTTTTGGCAAAATAACTATTAAGTAAAAAGATATTTAATTCTACAAATCCATAATTTTTCACAAGATTATAAAAAAATATAAAAAATATTTTATAATATTTAAATTTAACAATCTTCCATATATATATATATATATCATTGTTAGTTATAAAAAATTTCAATTAAACCATAAACCTTAATGAATATTAGTTTTGACTCCATATTTTCTAAGAAAAAAAAATCCATAATACAAAAATTTCTACTATTCAACTATTTATTTATTTTATTTATATTTAATAAAACTCGTACAGATTACGTAGAGGCTCTTACACTAGTTGTAATTTAAACCAAAGATTATAACTCAAAACCACCATCAAATCAGGTGATTTTCTTACGAAGACACTCAATTTTTTAGTTTTATTTGTTTCAAATTGCCCTCAAAAATATTTCCTGTGTTAAAAGTGTTCAATATCTCTGCCTATATAATTTGATTAATTTTTCTAGAAAGTTTGACTTTGAGTGATAATTTAATGGGTAGTTTTAAACGATTTTTGAATGTTGAGAACCGAAGTACCTTAAAGTTGGCTAATTTAATTTATTTAGGATTTTTAGAATGTGTCGCGTTGATCAATAATTTAAATTTGGAAACTACTTCAAGACTAATTTTCAAATCAAAATGTATTACTATAAATTATAAGAATACTCTTTTTTTTTGGTCTTGCCTTTGTGGCTCGTCCGGTTCGATCAGTCAGACACCGATCCGGACCGGGTATTTCATGACCCCATTTTAGAGAGACCCTCCCAATATTAGTTTCTCCATACATGTCGCCAGAAAGATTCGAACTCGAATCTTCTGGACAACACTTAAAGAGTCTAGTACCACTTTACCACTAGACCAACCGAGTATTGGTATTATAAGAATACTCTAAAAAACAGGTACACGTACGGTGTGCTTAATAAGTTAGGATATGTATTCGACCAAAAAAAAAAGTTAGGATATGTTTGAATATCATGCAGTATAAAGAGTTTATGCATTATTAGATATTAAAATTTAAAAAAAATGCGAGCATTATCCAATTTAAAGCAATACCATATAGTGTTTGGCATATAATGCATACTAGATATACCAATGTTACTTAAAAATAATGACATTAGATTACATGAAATATGTTGTATAAAGTAGGTTTGATGCATCTAAACAGACACTTAGCTTGAATCTCGGGCTAAAAAATAATTGTAGAGAAGAATTCAGGATCAATAAGGATGTGCGGTCTTGGTACAACTATCCAAATGTTCAAGACGTGGAAAATTTCATAAAGGACCTAAATCACCTCACTTTAAGAAGACTAGCTACTCTGAGTCGATCATATCTACGTTATGATTGGATACTCTATTGTATTTTAGTAAACAAACCCATTGAGGATAATGTGAGTATTAGTTTAATCTTCGCCTATTGCATAAGATATTTTAAAAGAATAAAACTTAATGTTTACCGTTATTGCAACTCCTTTCCACCAAGTCTCATGAAAAGTAAGCAGGTTGATTGAGTTTGTAAAAGGGGTAAAAGAAAAGGTTATCAATCACTTTTTTAAAGCTTTTTAAAAGGAGTTAATTATGCCAATTTACCAATTACCATGGAATTAACTATTATGTTCTATCTAAAATAAAGATCGATGAACTAGTTGTACTTTCTTCAACTCTAAAACTGACGCGAGATAATTACAAACTTGTACCATAACATATGAGTTTCCTTAATTTTTTAAAAACTCAAATTGATTTTTTTTTGCTTTTTTAAACATGTTTCAAATAATTAGCATGATGCCGTGAAAATATTTCCTAAAAAAAAAAATAATACATAAAAGAGTTTAAATTTTTTTAAACATCTTAATATAATATATCCTAAAAATTATTTCAATTTACACCAAATAATAATAATAATGACAATTTATAGGTGGAGGTGGAGGTGGTGGTTGAGGTAGCATTGGTGGTAAGAGTGGAGGTAGTATCGATGAGAGTGTTGGGGGTGTTGATGGTGGCGACCAGGCACGAATTTAGGGGTGGGTTTGGGTTTGTTATAGTGCACCCCCCAAAAAAAAGATTAATACTCCGTAAATAAAAGAGTTTAAATATGGTTGTTGAAATTTAGGCCATATACAATGGGAGTTCTTATTTGGAGGGCTTAAAAGAGTTCTTAAGTATTATTATAATATATTCTCTCTTTTCAATATCATACAAGTACCCATTTATTTTTTTACCTCCAATAGAGAAACTCCGTGGGTACTTATAAGCACCCATTTATTTTTTTTCTACCTTTAATTTTTCATATCTAAAGTATAAATGTGTTTATATTATCATTATATATGCTATTTTAATGTGAAAATAATTATTTAATAACTTAAATAAATTATTATGCTCAAATAATACATAAATAAATTATATAAACTATTAGATAATGATGCATTAAAAATACTATCATATCACATCCATCACAACTATTAGATAATGATGCATTAAATGCAATACACTAAAACACACAAAACATAATAGTAACGATTATAATACAAAACACTAAATTACATGATGCATTAAATAAAGTTATACAATTTTAAAAAGTTATTATATACATGCAATCTATATAATTCATGCAATGTTTGAGCTAGATTTAATACATGCAATGTTGGTATTTAATACATGCAATGTATATAATACAAAATATAACGGTGTGTTTTTTATTTCAATGTTGGTATTAATTATTTTATTTTTTATTCAAATTTAATCATACTTTTATTACTAAATAAAGTTATACAATTTTAAAAAGTTATTATATAAAAAGTATATACAATATTGGTCTCATTGGATAGATAATATTATTTTATAAAGTTATTATATATTATAATTTTAAAAACTTAAAAATTATGGTAAAAAATTTAATATTTAAACCCAAACATAAAAATAAAATGGATTAGTTGAATGACATGTGGCAACCCTTTAGTGGTTAAAAGTTGGATGGAGAGTTGCTTAGAGTGTGCTTGTATAAGCCTAAGTGTAGATGGTGTTTAGCATTTTCCTTTTATTTTTCCCCAAAAATTACACAAGCACTCTTTAAGTACTCTTAAGACACTCCCATTGCACATGGCCTTACAGCCTAGATGGTTAAAGTGCATGCATAGCAATTTTGCAAAGACCCCGCGTTCGAGGTGGGTTGCTTGCAATTTGTATCCTTTTTTCTTGTAATTCTTATATAGCACGTTCCACAGTGACCCCACCTTTTTATCTTCTTTTCTTTTTTAACATTTTTTAAAAATCAATCTCCTTTTCTCACTCATTTGTGAGCAAATCTCTTCGTACAGTATAGGCCTTATTTTTGAGAAAATACCCTTTGTCTTTCTATTTCTTAGCAAAAAAAAAAAGTATGTTAGATTATTTATAGTTAAATCTTGGTTAGTAAAAAAATGTTTTTATAGTTATAATAATAAAAATTATCTTTTCTCCAATTAATTTCATATATCAAAATTTACTTTACTTATGAACTACTTAAAAGAAATTTATTATAAAATTGGGCCTCTAAAATGATCGGGACAACCTGCCTACATATTCTATAGTTTATTTTATAAGGTAAATTCAGCCTACCCAAAAATAAGATCATGGTTCCATCCCTGGTGGTGATGGAGGTGGTGAGTTGGGTTGATGTTGTTGTGGTGGTGGTGGTATTGGTGGTCATCGAGGTGGAGGTGGCAATGGTTGTGGTTGTGGGAGCTGGACATGGAGGTGAAGTTGGCCACAGTGGTAGAGGTGGTCTTAGGGCGGTGGTGGTGCCATTGAGGGGCAATGGAGATGGTGATGAAGGTAGGGCTACAATTGAACTGAGCCGAACCGAGCTTTAAAATGCTCTAACTCGGCTTAGTTAAAAATAAGTGAGCTCAATCTCGAACGCAAGTTTGGTTCGAGCTCAAAATCTTGTTTGTGCGTAGTTCATTTAAATGTTCACCAAGCTCAAGCTTAGCTCGCGAGCTTCTCATTTATTTTTTTCATGAGACAATCTCATGAACAACTCATTTACCTAATCATCTATACAAGCAAATGAAACTACTTAGTTTGAGAGGGACCACCAAAACTATGAATAAGCTTGAGCACCTACTCTTCCATTCTATCTTGTTTCACATGTCTACAACTTCTCATAAGTCTATGACTTCATAGAAGAATCCATGTTGTAGACTTCCTTCAAGTTTGGAACCATCAAAATTGAAGCTTCGGTTTCTAACAACAACTTCATATAATTTTTTAGAAAAGATGTATTTGTTTTATGGGGAAGGATTACCAACTTTCTAATGAAACTATTGAACCCCTTGTACATGAAAAGAGGTTCATTATTCTTAATTAAATACGAAAATCTAAGAACTAATTATACCATGACCTTTAATCCTTATCTATACCCCCTTTGTAAAAGAATTAGAAGGATACTTTCTAGGGTTACCTTGCTAAGGCGATCAAGAATCAACTTCTTCCATCCCTTATCATGGGTGACATGAATAAAATCTTATGCTTAAACGAAAAATGAGGTGGTTCAAAAACGGACCCTAATCGCTTTAATATTCTTATACATGATGGATCACGAATCATCCGTGCGCTAAACCACAAGAGAGATGACCAAATCAAAGGAAGAAAACGAGGGGGAATGATGAGCAAACTCAGAACTCAAGATAATGGTGCAATGTTGCATCTAAAGACGTGCACCCTAAAAAACCTATAGAGCTATATGCTCTTGGTTCACACATGCTCGGATGGGCAATGTAGCTCCAACGTTGTGTGAACATCACGTAGAATCAACTAAAAGTTCGAGAACACCAAGGCGAAAGGGGCATTCCCGCAATGTCCAAAGTACAAATTACGCGCTCATCTTACATAGTACATATCAACTCTTCCTAAATAACACGTTGAAAGGACGACAAATGAGACCACAATCACAACGATCCAATAATCTATCCTACATCAAAAGCTCGATCCCGAAACTCCAACTAGAACTGCATTTTCAACCATGACCATTCCACCATCTCACACCTCTTATTCCACCAATCAACGACCAACACTTCGAAGATCCAACAAACCTTTCCCACATCGAAAGATCCCAAAACTCCAACCAAAGTCGCACCTTCCACCAATAACAAGGCAACATGCCTCACACCTCACACTCCACCAATAAAAAAATGACACCTCGTATGCTCGTGTACTTGTTGAAATCAATTTTGTTCATGATATTGTTCGAGGAACTTGTCTTGATTTTGATGATGGGGTGTCACTTGAGTGCACCTTCCTTGTGGAGAACGCACCCATATATTGCAAGGGTTGCTGCTCCTTTGGCCATGATGATGAAGGTTGCACATTCAAGGAAAAGAGAGATGTCATGGGCGTCAAGGCTAAGAGAACCTCCAAAGGCTCGAAGAGTGATGATTAGAGAAGGGGAAAACCGACCGAAAATGCAGTTCCCTTGGGCATAGATGTTGAGAAGGAGAAGGGTCCTTCGAATGACACCGGTGAGAGATCCCCCATGGCCCCACAAGTGAACTTGACTTCCAACAATGAGCCGCCAAAGGAGAAGAACACCGACCAGAGAGTTGAAGAGAACCAAGAACACATGAGGAGTGATGTTGTAACACCCCGATGGTTTATAAGGGATTGAGGCACTACCTGATACGTGATTGCCCCGGAATCCTCCGTAGAAACCTTGTATATGACCCACACGATCCCGATCTTGCCTAGTAAACTCGATTCACTCCTGAAATTGCTAACAAAGTTAATTTCTTGTATCACAAGTAACAAAGGTTCGAACTTTGATGAATAACGAAACTGGTTTGAATCACTTAATTGAATTAAAAGGGATAGTTCAATTGGATTGGCTCTATCGCTAAATCCAATTGATAAACTAGATTGATCTTTAATAATCAAAACTAGAACTAATCAATTGATCAACTTAAATGAACAAACTGAAATCAAACACAAGAACAAAGAGAGAGAATTCGAATGATGGTGATGACGATCTCGGATTGATGATGGCCGAATATTGCTAGCATGAACACAATTGTTTTTTTTGAGCCCAAAGACAAGATAAACCTTTCTTAGGGTTTATCTTATCTCAAGCTGATTTTATTGAATGAAATAACAAGAGTATAAATAGAGAATACAAAGCTATTCCTTGGGGAGCAAGCAAGGGACCATGGCCGACCCTAGTAGGAGTAGATGTGTCTCTTTCTTGCTTCCCAAGATATAATAAAATATCTAAAATAATATCTATCTAAATCCCTTTAAATAAAATAAATCATGGCTGATTTATTTATTTAAGGAAATATCCTAACAAACTCAAAATATCTCTAACAAACTCAAAATATCTCTAACAACCAAGAGAGAGAAGATCAACCAACTAACATAAGCCTATTGGCTGATTTCTCTACATTATTAAATTCAAATAACACGCCTATAATAAAATAATAGTAGATATTTTCTTCACTTAGAATGGTCAAGTCAAAGGGTTGACTTTGACCCATATACCAATTTATCTCACCCGATCACCTACTAAATTCAGCCCTAAAGTGAGACAAACTAATACATGTTTCTAAATAAAGAAATAGGTGAATTTCGGCCCTCTTGAATCAATCCATGGAATCCGGGCTCAATTGATGTCGAATGCACGAGACCCACTTTGGCTTGGTCGACTCTTCAAGAACAGCTGCCAATCGAACCAAGATTGTTGTTGTGCCTTGAGCAATCTTCTTAGCTCGACTTCTTGTAATTGGTCCGTCAGAAGGCACTCGAATCAACTCATCGACGTCGGTTGGAGACATGGCAGGCTTCACTGCATCATTCTCCTCCACTTGAGCTCGAATCGTCTCTGATTCGACGTCGGAATCAAAATCTGGCACATAAAGAGATAGATCAGCCACATTAAAAGTCGGATGGACACCATACTCACCAGGCATGTCAACATGATATGCATTAGGGCTGATTCTCCTGATGATACGAAATGGTCCATCTCCTCTCTGATCTAGCTTATTCTTCCTTTGATTTGGGAACCTCTCCTTCCTTAGATGCACCCAAACAAGATCTCCTTCTTCAAAGATAACCTGTTTTCGACCCTTATCAGCATGGGCCTTGTACTTCATGGATTTCCTCTCCAAGTGCATCTTTGTCCTCTCATGTAGCTTCTTCACAAACTCAGCCCGCTTGTCAGCTTCAAAGCTCTCTTTTCCCTTGTATGGTTGAGGCGTCAAGTCCACCGAAGTCCTCGGATTCAGCCCATAAACAACCTCAAAAGGGGTCATTTTTGTAGCTGAATGGATTGACCTATTATAAGCAAACTCCACAAAAGGCAAAACATCTTCCCAACGTTTGAGGTTAGCTTTAAGCATAGTTCTAAGTAAAACCCCTAACGTTCTATTAATAACTTCAGTTTGCCCATCAGTTTGTGGGTGACATGAGGTAGAAAACAACAATTTAGTTCCCAACTTAGACCACAGACTTTTCCAAAAATAACTCAAAAATTTAGCATCACGATCTGAAACAAATAACAATAGAACAAGGAATGCCATGCAATCTAACAACTTCCCTAAAGAACAAATCAGCACCATGCACAGCATCATCAGTCGTGTGACAAGGAATAAAATGAGCCATTTTGGAAAAACGGTCTACCACTACAAAGATAGAATCTCTACCCTTCCTAGTTCTAGGAAATCCAACAATGAAGTCCATAGAAATGTCCTCCCAAGGTGAACTAGGAATAGGTAATGGCTGGTACAAACCATGGGGATTAAGTCTAGACTTAGCTTTAGCACAAACAACACAACTTTTGACAAATCTAAGCACATAATTACTCATCTTAGGCCAATAGTAGTGTTCTTTTAAACCTTCTAAAGTCTTTTCTAGACCCCTATGCCCTCTTGATTCATGAACCTCTTTAGTTAGAAGCCTACGTATACTAGATGAAGGAATGCACAATCTACCAGCTTTAAACAAGTATCCATCATCAATAAAGTAGGTATCTATTTCTCCCTTAGACATGCAATTCTTATAAATTTCAGCAAAGTGAGGATCACTAGCATACAATTCCCTAATCATTGCAAATCCAAGGATCTTAACATCACATTGGTTCAAGAGAACATACCTGCGAGAAAGGGCGTCAGCTACCACATTCTCTTTGCCTTTCTTATGCTTTACAACATAAGGGAAGGTCTCCATAAATTCAACCCATCTTGCATGTCGCCTACTAAGTCTGGATTGGCCTTTTAAATACTTCAAGGCCTCATGATCAGAATGGATTACAAACTCCTTAGGCCACAAATAATGAGACCAAGTTTTCAAAACCCTAATTAAAGCATACAACTCTTTATCATAAGTAGGGTAATTCAACTCAGCCCCACTAAGCTTCTCACTAAAATAAGCTATGGGTTTCTTGTCTTGCAAGAGCACGCCTCCTATTCCATGGCCAGATGCGTCCACCTCTATCTCAAATGCTTTGGAGAAGTCAGGGAGTTAGAGCATTGGGGCGTGGCATAATCTGTCCTTCAAAGTGTTGAAGGCGTTCTCTTGTTGCTCTCTCCATTTGAATGCTGAATCCTTCTTTGTAAGCTCATGGAGAGGGGCTGCAATTGTGCTAAAATCACGCACAAATCTCCTGTAGAAGCCAGCCAAGCCGAGAAAAGAGCGCACCATGGTTGGTGTAGTCGGCTGGGGCCACTCCTTGATTGCCTTGATTTTGTCTTCATCTACCTTCAATCCACCTTTAGACACAACAAAACCAAGAAAAATGGTAGACTCCGAGCAAAAAGAACACTTTTTCAAATTAACATAAAGCTTTTCTAACCTTAAAGTGTCCAAAACAGCCCTAAGATGGTCTACATGTTCATGCAAGGTTTTGCTATAGATTAAGATATCATCAAAGTAGACTACAACAAATTTACCTAAGTATCTTCTTAGAACATGGTTCATAAGCCTCATGAAAGTACTAGGTGCATTAGTTAATTCAAAAGGCATTACTAACCATTCATATAAACCATACTTAGTTTTAAAGGCAGTTTTCCATTCACCCCCTTCCCTCATCCTAATTTGATGGTACCCACTTCTTAAATCAATCTTAGAAAAGAAATTAGCACCATGCAATTCATCAAGCATATCATCTAATCTAGGAATGGGATGACGGTACTTAACTGTTATTTGGTTGATCGCCCTGCAATCAACACACATTCTCCATGTGCCATCCTTCTTTGGCACCAAAATCACCGGAACCGCGCATGGGCTGAGGGATTCATGCACATAGCCTTTGTCCATGAGATCTTGCACTTGTCTTTGAAGCTTAGCGGTCTCCTCTGGACTTGCTTTATAGGCTTCACGGTTTGGTAAAGAAGCGTCGGGCACCAAATCAATTTGATGCTCAATGCCTCTAATTGGTGGAAGGCCTTGTGGAAACTCTTCAGGCATCACATCTTCAAATTCCTGTAATAGATCCTGAATACACTTTGGAAGATGTGAAGTATCTTGACTAATAATAAGTATGTCTTTCCTCATAATAAGTAAGCAAAAAGAGTTAGGGAAAGAAACACTAGACTGAGTAACCAGAGAGCGCTTTTCTACACTGCCTTTTAAGCCGATTTTTGGCTCTTTCTGTAGGCGTTCTTTTTCCATATTTGTATCTCTCTGACTCTCTGAATTGCTCCCAAAATTTGAGCCAAAACGCTCGAGTGGTTTGGGAGATAGCCCCGTTTTTGTCTCAGATGCACTGCTGGAAGTGTTGCTCGGCACTTTTGACGATTTAGGGACTTTTTCTGGGCGTTTTTCGTCCCAATCAGTAGCTCCACTCGTGTTTGATGTTTTCCTAAAATTTGAGCCAGAATGCCCAGGTGGAGACTGGGAAACGCCGCTAGTCTTTGTTGGTGCGTCGGGCGCCGAGCGCCGTGCCGCAACCTTGGCCGCCAATTCAGCCTCCTCTTTCTCTTCCTTGGCACGCCTAAGTGCCCTAGCTTGGTCTCTGCATACCTGGTCCTGTAAAACTTGTTGGGGCGACAATGGTAGAAGAGAAACTCTCCTCCCGTCATAGTTAAACGAATAGGTATTAAGCATGCCATCATATATAACTCTCCTATCGAATAACCATGGTCTACCTAACAAGATATGAGTGCATTCCATGTTTACCACATCACACATAATATCATCAACATAATTGCCTATGGAACACGGACTAAACACTGATGAGTAACAAGATTAGGACCATCTGAATCATTAATGCCATTAAGACCATAACTAGTAGCCCTAGGTTGAGTTTTCAATTGCAAGTGATCAACTACCTTAGCATTAATAATGTTACAGCAGCTACCACTATCAATTATCATGCATAACACTTGATTCTTCACAGTACACCTAGTATGAAAAATATTTTCCCTTTGATCTAGCCTAGGTGTTTCTTGTAAAGTAAGAGTACGCATTGTTACCAAAGTTAGAGGTTGTTCGGTGCAATCTGGTTCAATGGCCTCCACACCCTCTTCTTCTTGTCCATTGCTCTCCTCCTCCACTTGATTTGGAGGTATATCTTCATCACTCACATATCCTCTATTGGTGGTGAGTAGCACTTGTTTCTGATTTGGACAATCCTTGGCATAATGACCTCTTCCTTGACATTTATAGCACACTAGATCTCGTGCTCTTGGCTGATTTGGAGGTCCATTGTTGGGACGTCTTTGGCCTTGAAAACCTGTGGGTTTAGGTGAGCTAGAAGCTCCCTTTTGGTGCAAAGAAGGGTTAGAAGAATAAGAATTGGAATTAGCACTAGAATTAGGAACATACCTTTTTGGAGCATTCCAAGCTTCCTTCTTCTTCCTTTGTTGCTGCTCATAAAGTAGTTGGGCTGAATGTACTAAGGCATTGAGATCCTTGATTTGTTGAATCTCCAATGTGTCTTTGATGCTTTGATTCAGTCCAGCCATAAATTGGGTCCTTAGAGACCGTTGGGAATGATGAATTCCCGCTTTGAAGCTCAAATCCTCTAGCTCATTGAAGTACTCAGTTGGAGACTTGGTGCCTTGTTTGCATGTGGCAACTTTCAATCTCATGTGCTCGGTATGCTCTTCAGGCACATATTTCTTCCTCATTACAAACTTCAGCTGGCCCCAAGTTTCAATTGGTGGTAAGGCCTTTCTAATTCGATCCTCCTTCATTCTGAACCACCAATTTCTAGCGGTCCCAACAAAGTGGATAACAACAACAGCAACTTTCTCCCATTCTTCATAGCCCATGTGATCTAGAATGAAGTTTGTAGCTTGTTCCCACTCTAGATATTTCTCTGGATTGAGCTCTCCACTGAATGGCTCTATCTTGATCTTTATATCACGCTTACCAATCTGATTGACGGTTTGGTTAGCGGTGTTGTTGTTGTTGTTCGGCCTTTGTACTCCATAAGCTGGTGGAATATCCTCTACAAACTCAGCTTGGTTGTAGAAATCATCAAGGGGAGGATGCCATGGGCGCCTTTCTTCCCCGGTGTAGCCATAAGTCACATCATCATAAGGATTGTTGTATTGTTGTTGTTGATGATGAGTGGCTTGAGGATACCGGTTTGCTGGCTGATTATAGAATTGTTGATGAGTAACCGGTGGAGTCCTCAATCCTATGCATCTTCCTCTACCTCGGCCTGTTGTGGGGGAGTATTGAGCCGGGGGATCGTTTTCTTTGTAGCTAGCAAGCACATCATGCTCTTCATCAACTGCTTGTTGCTTGCCTTTGTCGCTACCTGAGGCCTGATTTGGATCACTTGTAAGCACTATTGGAGGGGCACTTTTATGACTTGCTTGAGATGATTCAATTAGTGTGGCAAGTTGCTCCTCTAGACGCCGCATTTGTGGAGCCAATGCAGCCGTGGCCAATTCTACAGCTCGAACGTGGCCATCTCGTACGCTATCACTAATGGACAACCTAATGAAATCTATTGCCTCCTTAGTAAGATTCAGTTCAGCCGGGTTAGGCTCATTAGGGATCACCATTGTTCCTGAAACAAGCAAGAAAGTAGAGAGAGTAGTGTGTTCTAAAGCAAATCACAACAAGCAATACCACACCTTGATCAAGCCAAAACTTGCCTCAAAGCAATCCAATCAACTTAATTCAGTTTTTGGGTTGAATTGAGGGAGTAAATGTGTAGATATGGTGTAGATATGGTATACTAATGATAATTAAAGGAAATATGCAACTTAAGCAAATGGCAAGTATGCAATAAGACAAGCAATGCAAATAATCCCTCTATGAGCTTCAAAACACATGCAATCTCTCAATTGACTCTATGCAAGTTAATAAAGCCAAATTCAAGCATGCAAGGACAGAAATATGGTAGGCTAAGTGACTTTTGTTTTGTCACTCTTTTTCTTCAAAGTGATTTCTACTTAACTATTTTAAGCAAGCAGTCACTAGGGTTGAAAGTGGCTTAAAACTAGTTGGGGTAGATCACTTTTCTTTTCTGATTTTTTTTTTGAATTTATGCACAAACTACTCTTGTGCTAGAATGAAGAAATAAGCAAGGCAATGCAACAATTGAATGCAAGGGCAAAAACGAAACTAAGCTAATCTGATTTTTTTTTATCTAAGTGACTTTACACTACCAATGAAACCAACTAGAAGCCAAATTAACAAAAGAATAAAGGGCTAGGTCGAATTTGATGGATGCAATAGCAAAAATCAGCAAATATCAACGATGCAATATGAATCTCTATTGATCATGCAACATGCAATAAAAACTCATAAAAATTGTAGGAAGACAATTACTAATCAATATTGCAACCAAACTCAACCAATTCAACCAAAAGCATGCAACAAATCCCTTAAAATCTCCTAATTGGGTAATTGCTTGGAGGGCAAGGAACAACAAGAGATTAGGGTTTGGTGATGGCTCAGCTGAGATCTAGGGCTAGGGTTTGTGGTTCGGTTCTAGGGTTTAGAGGCTGGTAGGGTTCGGTCTAGGGTTTACGAGAATAGGGTTAGGGTTTTCTCGCAAATTAGGGTTAGGGTTTGGAGGGGTTGTGATCGAACACTAGGGTTAGGGTTCGAAGGGTTTGGCTGGGGCGATCTAGGGTTTAGGGTTAGCCGAATTGGGTGGGGTTGGTGGGGTTGGGTTCGGCTGGTGGTGGTGGGTGGTGCGGTGGTGGTTAGCGACACCAGGAGGGTGGTTAGGTGGTGTTGCGTGGTGGTGGGGTGGCGGAGATGTGGTGGTGGTATGTTAAAAATTCAAGCTTTGGTCTCAAAAATTCAATCTTTTGGTAAAGGCGGGATTTGTGGGATCAAAAACTGAATTAAATCAACTAGAAAGCAAATTAAGGAAAGAAAATTTTACTTGGCGAGGCGCTGGATTATGATACCACTTGATACGTGATTGCCCCGGAATCCTCCGTAGAAACCTCGTATATGACCCACACGATCCCGATCTTGCCTAGTAAACTCGATTCACTCCTGAAATTGCTAACAAAGTTAATTGCTTGTATCACAAGTAACAAAGGTTCGAACTTTGATGAATAACGAAACTGGTTTGAATCACTTAATTGAATTAAAAGGGATAGTTCAATTGGATTGGCTCTATCGCTAAATCCAATTGATAAACTAGATTGATCTTTAATAATCAAAACTAGAACTAATGAATTGATCAATTTAAATGAACAAACTGAAATCAAACACAAGAACAAAGAGAGAGAATTCGAATGATGGTGATGACGATCTCGGATTGATGATGGCCGAATATTGCTAGCATGAACACAATTGTTTTTTTTTTAGCCCAAAGACAAGATAAACCTTTCTTAGGGTTTATCTTATCTCAAGCTGATTTTATTGAATGAAATAACAAGAGTATAAATAGAGAATACAAAGCTATTCCTTGGGGAGCAAGCAAGGGAGCATGGACGGCCCTAGTAGGGGTAGATGTGTCTCTTTCTTGCTTCCCAAGATATAATAAAATATCTAAAATAATATCTATCTAAATCCCCTTAAATAAAATAAATCATGGTTGATTTATTTATTTAAGGAAATATCCTAACAAACTCAAAATATCTCTAACAAACTCAAAATATCTCTAACAACCAAGAGAGAGAAGATCAACCAACTAACATAAGCCTATTGGCTGATTTCTCTACATTATTAAATTCAAATAACACGCCTATAATAAAATAATAGTAGATATTTTCTTCACTTAGAATGGTCAAGTCAAAGGGTTGACTTTGACCCATATACCAATTTATCTCACCCGGTCACCTACTAAATTCAGCCCTAAAGTGAGACAAACTAATACATGTTTCTAAATAAAGAAATAGGTGAATTTTGGCCCTCTTGAATCAATCCATGGAATCCGGGCTCAGTTGATGTCGAATGCACGAGACCCACTTTGGCTTGGTTGGCTCTTCAAGAACAGTTGCCAATCGAACCAAGATTGCTGTTGTGCCTTGAGCAATCTTCTTAGCTCGACTTCTTGTAATTGGTCCATTAGAAGGCACTAGAATCAACTCATCGACGTCGATTGGAGACATGGCAGGCTTCACTGCATCACTACCCATGTCAACAAGAGCTCTTCCTTTTCTAGGTTCGAGTGAGGACAAAGAACTCAGAAGTTAAACGTGCATGGGCGAGAGTAGTACCAGGATGGGTGACCTCCTGGGAAGTCCTCGGGTTGGCATGGGATAGCGCTTCTAAGGCCTCGGGCCTTACAAATGCATCAATGGTACAAAGAAGGAATGAAGAGCAAGGTGAGAGCGGAAGTCCGAGAGGAGCACTTGGTGAGAATGACAAGCTCCAAACCTTAAATGAGCATGTCATTGTGGAAGATGGGGAAATCGAGACTGAGGAGTCAATGCCTCAAAGTGAGAGTGATAACGTGACACTTGAGAGCTCGAGCAAGGAAGATGTGGATCCTAGCCCCGGAACGCCTTCTTTGGAGGACGTGTATGCTAGTGTAGAGAATGATGACGAAGGCTCAAATAATCCCATCGAGGATGGAAAAGATGGGGGTCCTACAAAGGCACCTGCTTATGAGGTGGTAGGGTCCAAGAAAAAGAAGAAAAAGAACAAGAAAATAGAGGAAAGGGACACGTTCATGGGCCTTGAGGAGGAATCCCCGGTTAAGACCATTGATAGCTTGCATTTAGGTAGTGTTTAGGATGCATGTTTACGTTTCGTTTGCTTTGTTTTTACGTAGTTTTAGTTAGTTTCTTTAAGTTATTAGAATGTCTAGGAGTTTTGGGCTTTTGCACTTGTTCTATGTTGTTTTACAGGTCTTAAAGTGAACAAGTGTGAAAGGAATGGAAACTGGGAAAGAACGCTTGAATTCGGGCCATCCGTTGGAGTTGCTGGTTCGACACCTCTGTCTTGTAAGGGTTCGTTCGGGAGATATAGTGATCTGATAAAGCTGAGTTTGGCATCGTTGGAAAGCTAATTCAAAGAGCTACAATTCATGTTTTTACTCCGAGTCCAAATTCCAACTAGAAGAAGGTCAAAACCGCCCTCGAAGTGTCACTTGAGTTCTGAACCGAGGTGCTGGCAGCGACCGCCGCCAACCCAGAGGCGCCCGCCGCCTCTAACGGTCAACGAGATCTCTTACGCGCCACGTGTTATGTTGTGATTGGCTCCTTTTCTATCAGCTTTATTCCGCCTTATGTATTTTTGGAGACCTAGTTGGTTATATTAGGGTTTGAGAGAGTTGCACCTCTCATCAATCTATCTATCTAATTCTCATTCTCATACTTCTCTTTCTAAGTTTTACATAATTTCTATGGAGAACTAAGCACCTTTGTTTAGTCAGACAATTGAAGCATCGTTTTGAATAAAGTTGTGAGATTTCTAATTCCTTGTCTATTGTTTGGGTTTATCTTATCTCTTGCTTGAATTTCTATAATTTATTTCAACAGTTTCTAGCCTGATCAACTAGGGTTTGTTGTTATTGAATCTATTGCTAGATCTAGAGTGTTACTGGTTGAGCATCTCTAGATTAAAGTAGCAACTGCATCGTACTAGTATCTGGTTGTGCTAGTCTTATGCAGAAAAGATTTGATTTACATTCTAGGGTAAAACCTGGTTGTTTTATGCTAGAATTGTATCCTGTCATATTCATATCCTTATTGCTGCTATTAAACTGAATCATTGATGGTTTCATGGTTGTTTAATTAGTTAGAACTAATAGTATCTGGTTGTGTTGTTAGTTAGAATTGAAAAGGAATTGGAAAATTCATTGCATGTGATATTGAGGTGAAATCAATGATCAACTTGTCATACGATTGTGGATATTTGTTTGCCTAAGCTATCTTCCTAATTATTATTATTCATAATCTTTTATTGCTTTGTTAGTTTTTCATTCTTAGATTTAGTTACAAAAACAAAATCCCCCTTGTTACTTGTTTGACACAAACTTCATACAAAACGATAAATCTGTCTCCCTGTGGATTCGACCCGGACTTCCTAAAGACTACGGTTCTTAGTTAGTTTGGATTCTTTTGCATAGCCGTGATTTGCACGACCATTTCACCACTTATCAACCATGCACATGACGACTAGAGGGAAGACTAGGAGGACGTCGGGCAGCCTACTCACGGTGCTTGGCCTCAAGGCACGGATTAAATGGCCAGAAGGAGCTCAAGGGAGAACCACATGCAGCTCGGTTAGGTCCGCAGAGGTATATCCATAGCTTAGTTAGAACCGAGAAGTTGTGTACCATTGATATGTTTTGGCGTATCTTGGAGGGCTTGCATGCTTGTCCACTACGCTTTTGTTTGTTTTGGCATAGTATGGAAGGCCTACGTGCTTGTCCATGTATGCCTTTGGCTTGTCTAGCTTAGCTTGTACCAACCTCTTGGAGGTTCATATTTCACTTTTATCCGAATTTATCTTACACCAAAAAATGACACCTCGAAGGTCAATAAGGTTCTCCCACATCGAGGAATCTCAACGTCCGATCTCCCCCAACGTCTATAAATAGCAAGAAGGCAAAGGTTGTAAGGGTCGGAAAAACATCTCTGGCTCAAGATATTTTCTTATTAATAGAGATTCGACGTGTTGAAACTTTTTGGAGAACTTAGTTATTTACGAGGCAGAATCCTAAAAGTTTCTAAGTCTCGCATTTAGAGAAACACCAAGAGTTGCAAGATCGCACACTTTCTAAAGGCAAATAATCTCGAATTGTATAAATCTCTTTTAAAGCATGCGTGAATGTTTCTCACAGGCAAAATAAAGAGCAAGAACTTTTGTATGCATGGTTTCTATTAAATTAAATCCTCAAACTTAATGTTCGTTTATTTCGAGTTTCAACAATACACTTCAAAGACGATTACGACTTAATTGACATCCGACCCAACCAAATGAATTCAGGTGGCTGAAAATAAATCAGATCTCGACACAATATCTATGAAAACGTTGATAGAACTTTGGTTAAATCAGATGCCGGCAATACCTATAAAAATTGGGTAGGGTTTTTACCATCCCCAATGGTTCCCAAACATTTGGATTAAGAGTCATGTTTTATGTTCCTTAGATCATTGTCCTATCTCACTTGGACTTCTCAACTGCATGACTAGTGAAAATCAACCTTTTAAATTTGAAAACATGGATGTTATAAAAGACTTCGCTAACGTAGTTAAGCTATCGTGGAGGGTAGACCTATAGGGGTCTAATATGACAAACTGGTCAGAAAGACACAATTATTAAAACAACACGCAAAACAATTGAATAACGCCACATTTAAGAACATATTTGAACAAATCAGGAACTTTGAACCAGAGTTGATCAAAATACAAACAAATATCCATAACTCTCCATCTTCGCTTCTCTGGGATGGTAAAAAACAAATCTGAATAGTAAATATAAAAGAAAGAACTTCTTTTTTTAAAAACCTATTGGAACCAAAGAGCGAAAATTACACTATAAAAAAGGGACGATTTAGCGACCATAAAACCTGTTCTCTAAATGCATTTAGCAACCATATCTTGGTCTCTACACGTGGTCGCTAACTTTACTGACCACATGGTCGCTGAATTTAGCAACCACACAAATTAGCGACCACGTGGTCACGATATCGGACACCAACATTTTGTCGCTAAAACTAGACCATGATTTAGCGACCGCGTGGTTGCTAAATCTGGTTATATTTTTAATATTAATATTATTTATTTTATTTTATTATTTATATAAAAGAAGTAATAAAATTAAAAATAGTAAATATTATTAATATGTAATTAATTTAAATATTTACAATAATACATACATAAATATTTACGAAACTAAACTAATTTGACCAGTCCGCATCGTCGAATTCGAGTGGATGGTGATGGTGCACGAAATATCTCTAAATAATCAAGGGCGAATTAGCGAACACAAAAAAAGGAATAACACGCCACATTGCTTATACGCGTCTGAACAATATATATACAACCGATCACAACTATATGCATTGTTCATGCAAACTATCGCACAGATGCATGAATTTGTCTAAAAGAGACATAAATGGGCTTGGCCCATGGGGAACTTTCATAAGCTTGGCCCAATAAAAGATTCTTGAGCTTGGCCCAAAGAACAAAATCGCATCCCACATGTTCAAATGAATTAGCTTGTAAAGCTAATTCATTCATGATCAAACGCAAATATGCGTCCTACATCGATCAAAATGCATTCAAGCATGCAGCTCATCCTCCCACATCGACCGAAATGAGTTAAGCTGAAAGCTAACCAATTATATAAATAGGGAGGAGGCGAGACTAAACAAAGGATCAAAAAACCTCTCCGAGTTAGGAATCTTTTCCTGTACCAAGATTCGATGTGTTTGATCTCCGAGTGAGATCGCGATATTTACGGTGTAAAGTCCAAATGACTTTAATTGTAAAGAGGATTACAAAACAATCACCTGAAGGGCGGGAAGGAGGAATAACCTACGTACGAAAACCGTTTGGTTGTACGAAATCCGAGAGTTAGTATTTAGTATAATCCCATTTATAGCACGTCCCTATAGCGCGGGACGTGGACGGCGGTCCTTAGTTCCGCCTCATATCTTCCATAAATTTCTAGAGGAGCTCAATCTGGGCTTACTAAGTGGCTAAGTTGGTGGCTTTCTCATTTTGGTTATGCATGAGTTGCTCAACGTGAGGATGCAAGAAGGCGTTCTCCTGCTCCATTGACGCTATCCGGGGAGGCTACTTGCACGGCTCTCTCAGCCGATCGTCGTAGTAATCCGACACGGTGCAACCAAGCTCGAAAATAGTGCCTCCCCGTCTAACCCTTTCAACAACCTCCAGGTATGTCTCACACACGGGGTGCCGGACTAGGAGGACCTCTAGATGAGGATCTCTCGGGACACGCCTAAAAAAGGTTAGAAACCTAACCTAAATTAACTATGGAAATAATAAATACGAATTTATATTGCTAAAGTAAAAGACAACACTTAAAACGATATTAGTTGATTGTTGGTCTACAAAATGTCGGTCCGTATGTGTCTCGTTTTGCAACTCGAGAGGCGTTATTTGCCTAGACCAGATTGTTGTTTCATACCATCAAAATTCTGGCCTCGCAGTGGGACCTCGAACCGCTAGTGTGGACAACGGGATTTGCATGCTAACTCTCCCTTTGTCGCTAGGACTTCGCCAAGGTCCCATGCCGCCATCTCTACCCACTTTGGTTTCTAACTCTGGGCATGACACTTCCCAACCAATTCATCGTACCATCAACCAGCCTGGTTCTCCCACAGCTTGTGGAGCATCGATGTTCATGCCAGGCTGAGTGTCATCCCAGTGGAAGTCTGTTTGAAACGGAAAAAATAAACAACAATATTAATATATAAATCGGTATTTATAAACTTTCAAATGCGAAACCTTACCCTCCAAGCCCCAAACCAACGAGCTCGGGTTTTCGGACTCGCTAGGTGGAACTCTGAAGCATGTTGGTCCAACTGGTTGTTGGTCACGAACGACGACCACCGTGACATGTAACTAGACGACTCCAACCTAAAAAAATCTTAAAAAATGTGTTATACTATATTTAATAAATACGAAATCTAATTGACCAAATTTGTAAAAGGCCTTGTTTTCGTACCTCCCCTCCATAACGACAACAATTAATTCATCAAATTTAACAACAAAATCATCTAAATCATCCTAATTCGGCAACAAAAAGTCGACAACAACAATTTTCCCCTAAAATCATCATAACTCAATCAAATTCATCAAATTCATCAAATCAATCGAACAACCTAACTCATCAAATTTTACCGAATTCTTCATCAAATTCACCCGATCAACAACAAATCAATTCAACAACCTAATTCATCAACAATCAACAACAAAAATTTAAACGAATTCATCATCAAATCCACCCCATCAACAACAAATCAATTCAACAACCTAATTAATCAATTCAAATACAAACTAATTTCATTTCAAGAACAAATCAATTCAACAACCTAATTCATTAACAATCAACAACACAAATTTAAAAAAGACCCTAAAATGCAATTTGTAAAATCAAAAAGAGGAAGGTAGAGAATTTACCTAGTAGGGGAGGCGACAAGAAGGCGGTGGTGCTGGCTTGGCACGACGGCGGGAAGGCTGAACAGTGGCGTAGTTGATGACAGGAGAGAGGGATGGAGAGTGGGGGAGGGAGGGAGAGCGAGAGAGGGAAGGAGGGGCGGTATAGTTGGAAGTGGGAGAGGGCGGCAGAGAGAGAGACAAAGAGAGAGAGAGAGGCGAAACTCAAAAATTGGGAATGAATGAAATGGGGGAAGAAGGCACGTCTTCGATATAAAGGGGGTGGATTTAGATATGGTCACTAAATTCAACTTTTTTATTTTTTATTTCGGCTTTATATTTAACAAATTTGTTATCGTTAATTAACAGTCACTAAATACGTAAAAAGGGACCATTTGGTTTTTTAAAAATCTCATAAGTAAAATTCTTCCCACCAAAATTTGGTATTTAACAACCACTTGGTTGCTAATTCCCCAAAAAAAATTAAAATTCTCGCTTCTTGAAAAAGTTCCCACCATATTTTGGTTTTTTTTGCGACCACATGGTCGCTAAATTAAAAATCACGGCGCATGACGTTGGCTATTAACTGAGAGTTTGCACACGATGGTGCACCGATTGTGCATGATCCCATGTGATTTAGCGACCACGTGGTCGCTATATCTCACAATATTTTTCAAAGAATTTCTAAAATATAGAAGAACGCGGCCTAGTAGTTTGATACTTGGTCGAGTTCTTCTTTGCATGTTTGAGTATAATTTGAAAATAAGTAGTTCATTCAACTCGAAAAATTCCTAAAAATAAGTATTTCATTTATATAATTTTAAAAGGTTACACGAAAATCAATAAGTCATCCAATTAACTTGAAAATTATGCACGAGTTATCAAATTTATTACAACTCTTCAGTATCTGATTCAGTCTCAAACTCCCCTTCTAACGTCATTTCGCTAGACATCCCTGCATTAACAACAACGACATGAAAAGTACAGCCTGGGTCATTTAGCAAACCAAGTTGATCAACATCATCTAGATCGTTGATAACTCATGGAAGTGACGAATCCTATTGAAATGCCTCATCAATGGCAACCCGACGTGAACTACTCTCATTACGGTCTACATCGGTACCTTCATTAGGCCACACATGTGACTTCACTTTACATACCTCTATCCAATCAACGTATGTACGCCTAACCTTTGAGTATTCAAGGAAATACACTTAAGTGGCTTGATGTGCTAAGATGTAACAGTCCTTCCTTCACAACATTTTATGTCTATTGACATCAACAAGCTTCAATTGAGTGTGAGTGCGGGTTCCTCCACAACTTCGAGTGTCAAACCACGAGCAATTCAAGACAATAGGGTGTTTGACGGTTGGTGATATGTAATTGAGATCAATTATTTCATCTAACACGTCATAGTAGTCCTCCTCGTCAGTGCCACAACTTTTTTTGAGAATACAATGCGTGTATCTTCATATGGAATTGATAACCATTCATAAAATAACCAGGATATGTCTTGACAACTCTAGTGGGTCCACAAGCTATTATTGCAATGTTGGGATCTGGAATGGTCGGACTGTCAGCCTACATATGAAGAAATTAAAAGTATTTAATTCATTATACATTAAAATTGAAATGAATTACTTCATTTTTTAAATTAGTTAATCCTTACATGGGAGTAGGATCATTGGCGAAAGTGTGCTTCCAATATGACTTGTTCTTCAACTTCGTTTAACGACCATTGCGCCAGTGGTCGCTAATTTCGCGACCACATGGTCACTAAGTTTTTTTGGGCTTGGATTTGGAGACCATGTGGTCGCTAAAAATCGACCATATTTTGTGGTCGCTAAATAGCGACCATATTTTGTGGTCACTAAATAGCGACCATATTTTATGGTCACTAAATCAACGGAATGGTGTAGTGTTAAGCACAATAAACTTTTAGATAGTAATGCTAGTTACTTCCACAAAATTGCGAACGAAAGACAAAATCGAAAAGTAATAAAAGAAATAAGAACTAGATAATTAAGATACAACTATCATCGGACTACAGATCATATGTAATGAGATTTGAAATGATTTTGTTACTCACCCTATTATAACCCTCTCTTGTAAAGAAGAGTACTTTGGTATTTTTCCCTATCTTATCTCTTCCAGTTTCGGGGACAAAACTCGTTTTAAGTGGTTACTAATTTAATAACCCCAAGTTTTAACGCTTTAAATAAATATGGTTGAGGGAGTTTTCTTGTTTATTATAAGTCTAGAAGTATGTTTAAAATATTTATGAATAAAATTTATTAAAATAGATAAATAAATATTTTTAAAATTAATTTTACAATTTAAATGAATTATTTGGTTTAAATATAAAGGTGGGAATTTATGTTGGCCAAATAATAAAAGTAATGGTATTACTTTCTAAAAGTTAAGAAAATTCGTATATAACCCAAGTTAGGATTACATTATTATGTTGAGTCTTACCCAAATATTTAAATAAGTGTTCATTAGGGAAAAAAAGAATATTTTAGAAGTAAATAAATTCAAAAGAGTAGTTAATTAATTAACCCAAAAGTAATATTTTTAATATAATAAATAATGATATTCTTGCCTTTTTTTGATAAGGAAAGAAATTAGGGTGACCACTAACAAGCTAGTGGTCGCCCTAGAGCATCCTGGCGGATGAGGGTAAGGAAGCCCGGATCAGCTGCAAGTGGGACGGAGGAGACACGCCTAAACGATCCAGCTATGAAGTCCGCCGCAGAATTTCACTCCCGCACAACGTGAGAAATGCTCCAATCCTGGAAACGAGCCAACAAGCAATGGATGTCCGCACGTAGCAACTCAATCTCACACGGGCAGTGCCAGTCACCGAGTACGGCATTGACCAGCAGCAAACTATCGCCTTCGATCTGGATCCGAGGAATGCCACGTCTGGTGGCCCTTTGATAAATTTAAGGCGATTATTTTTATGGAATTTATCTTAAGGAAATAATAATTTTTATAAGATGAAAAAGGAGATGTGAAGATAAATTTATAAACAATAATTTAAATCTCCTAATATTTATTATGGATATGTGTTATAGAGAATATTTTTAGAAAGAATAAAAAGAACATATGAGGTAGAAGGATGCTAATTAACACAACTAGGAAAGATGGGGCAAAAAACTCTAATTTTTCAAACATCTAAAGCACAATGATATGTCATTTTTTCCAAAACCAAAACTAAGTATTGTTGATCCGTAATTTCCCAAAACCAAAATCTCAAGCATGCCTCACCTTTTTTTCTCTTCATTCCTTTCTCCTTCTCTCTTGTCTTCAAACTGGATTTCATGGTGATTTGGCCACAATTGTGGCCAAATCAAGTGTTGGGAAATCGATTGTTCCATTAGGTTTTGATGATGAAAAACCTTGTAGATTTTATGATTTGCATTTGGAGGTATTTCAGGTGCTTACCTTAAGGAGAAGAGTGCAAAGAATAATTGACGAGCCTTAAGGAACAAAAGAAACAAATTAAAGTAGAAGCTATTTTGTATTCGTTGGTCCTAGAGGAACAACACAAAAGCATGTAATGCTATTTATTGAAGGTGGAAACGAGGGAGACACGTTTTGGCTTTCGAGTTGTCAAAGGTGGTTTGCTTGGTTTCTTGGAGCATAAGAAAAGTGGATTGGCGGGCCAAGCATGAAGATTTTTAGATATATTTTATTTATGGATACTTTTCTAAGATAGAATAAAGACTATGTAACTATGTCATATCTTATATTTATGGATAGAATTTTTTCTAGCCATGAGTATATAAATATGATATGTATCTAGGTTATTTCTTACACTTTCATACTTTCATAGAAATCTTTGAGAGCTTAGTGCGATCAAAGGAGAAGAAGAACACGAGGGTATCTTGAGAGTTGTGCGTGAATCAAGTTTGTGTGGTTGAGTTCACTAGATTGAGTTAGATAGAGTTATTTGATGTTGAGGAACAAAGGTTCGTCCCTAAGAGTTGTATGCACCTAGAAATCAAAGCTTGCATTTGTAAGTTTGATCAATCTAATAAAGTTAGTGAATTTGATTGGAAACTTTGTCTTTTGTTTACATGCGCTCATTAATTTCCGTTGCCTTGTTCGTTGATCCTGAGGTATTCTAACACACTCGGTCCAACAATTGGTATCAAAGCCTTGTCACTCAAGATTGTGTGTTTTCTTGCATGTACAAAGATGAGTTCTTCGAACTATGAAGTTGGATCATGGGACAACAAACCACCATTGCTTCTTCCAAGACAATATGATTACTGGAAAAACTGGATGTCCGATTGGATCAAAGGCAAAAACTTCCAATCTTGGATTTCTATAGAATGTGGAGATCTCTAGGTTATGGACAACAAGAAGGCTAATCCAACGCTGATGGGACCAGATAACTTCAAACTCATTGAAGCAAACTACTTGGACAAAACCTACATCAACAATGGTCTTAGGCCTAAAGACAAGTGCAAAGCCTCAAAATTGGCTAATGCCAAGGAGATGTGGAAGCATCTCAACGAAATTCACAATGGGAGTTCCGATATCAAAGAATCTCTTCTAGGCATGAGTACATAAATACATTTTGTGTCTAGGTTATTTCTTATGCTTTCGTGCTTTCATAGAAATCTTTGACAGCTTAGTGCGATCAAAGAAGAAGAAGAAGACGAGGGTATCTTGAGAGTTGTGTATGAATCAAGTTTGTGCGGTTGAGTTCATTATGTTGAGTTAGATAGAGTTGTTCGACGTTGAGGAACAAAGGTTCGTCACTAAGAGTTGCGTGCACCTAGAAATCAAAGTTTGCATTTGTAAGTTCGATCAATCTAATAAAGTTAGTAAAGTTGATTGGAAACTTTATCTTTTGTTTACTCGTGTTCGTTAATTTCCGTTGCCTTGTTCACTAATCCTAAGGTATTCTAACACACTTGATCTGGCAATTGGTATCAGAGCCTTGTCGCTCAAGATTGTGTATTTTCTTGCAATTACAAAGATGAGTTCTTTGAGCTAGGAAGTTGGATCAGGGAACAATAAACCACCATTCCTTCTTCCAAGACAATATGATCAGTGGAAAAATTAGATGTCCGATTGGATCAAAGGCAAAAACTTCCAATCTTGGATTTTTATTAAGTATGGCGATCTCTAGGTTATGGACAACAAGAAGGCTAATCCAATGCTGATGGGATCAGATAACTTCATAGTCATGGAAGCAAACTAATTGGACAAAACCTACATGAACAATTGTCTTAGCCCTAAAGACGAGTGCAAAGCCTCAAACTTGGATACAACCGAGGAGATGTGGAAGCATCTCAACCAAATTCACAATGGGAGTTCTGATCTCAAAGAATCTCTTCTAGCCATGAGTATATAAATACAATTTGTGTCTAGGTTATTTCTTACGCTTCCATAGAAATCATTGAGAGCTTAGTGCGATCAAAGCATAAGAAGAACACGAGGGTATCTTGAGGAGTTATGTGCGAATAAAATTCGCGTGGTCGAGTTCACTAGATTAAGTTAGATAGAGTCGTTCGATCATGTGGAATAGAGTTTCATCACTAGGAGTTGTGTATACATAGAAACCAAAGTTCGCATTTGTAAGTTCGATCAATCAAATAAAGTCAGTAGGAGTTGTGTACACCTAGAAACCAAAGTTGCTAGTTCATTTATCCCTCATGATCAGTGTTTGTATTCTAAAACACTCGGTCCAACAACAAGGTAGGCCTAGCCTTATAAATAGTTGTTGGATCGGTTGTTTTAGAATACAAGCACTGATCCCTCATCAAGATCAGTGAATTGGGCATCCAGAAAAAATAAGTATACGAAAGACAAGATTTCCCGATCAAATTTGCTAATCTTATTATGTAGAAACGAACTTACAAACACAAACAAGTGTTTCTAGGTGTTCATAACTCCTAATGACTAGCCCTTGCTCCTAAGCATCGAATGAACTCTACGAACTTGATCTAGCAAACTCGGCCACATGATCATGACTCGTACACAACTCACCAAGACTTCTCGTGTTCTCACTAAGCTCACAAAGTTATCTCTATGAAAAGCGTTAGAATAATCCTAGGCGTTCCCTTCTTTATATACTTATATTATCTTTCTTATCCATAAATATAATGTGGAAGGATATTTATATAGTTTTATCTTTAATAATATTTATATCTAAAAATAAAACTATCCTAATCACAAAGCTTGCGAGTTCTAACTTCCAAGACAAGATAACAACCGCCTCTTCTCAATTCGGAACTCTAGGCATGCATACCTTGTTGTCGCCTTCCATAAATAGCATTTTGTGTCTTTGCATTGTTACCTTGGGGCCAACGAATTCGAATTAGCTTTGCTCTTGTTTCTTCCTGTTCCTTTGTGCTTGGCGATTCTTCTATGTAATTTGCTCCTTGGTTAAACACCTAAAATACCTCCAAATGTAAAGCATAAAATTCACGGAGTTTATCATCATCAAAACCTAAGGGAACAATTAGTTTTCCAAAAAATTTCCTTTTTTTGATGATGACAAACCTATAATAAAAATTGTATTAGAATGCAAAATAAACAAGATTTAGAAAATCCCAGACCGATTTGCATTTGGTGGTGCTACCATGAAAGCCACAAGTTCTACAACAACTTGTATAATCTATTTTTGCCTCCTTACTTGCATCACCGAATAATATGCCTTATTCAGGCTTAGAAGAGGATCTAAGGATAGGTTGAAGTCACCATTCAAGTTAAGTAAAAAGGGAATTAAACGATCATGGTTTTCTAGTTCCAAGAATCAACTCATCACCATACACTTGCATTTACTCAACACTCCACACTTGCAATTTAGAATTCCATTCAAACACTGTATCTCAGCCCATCAAAGCTTGAGTTTTGTGTAATATGAGGTGACTGACAAATTTTCCTGAGTAATTTTCATCAATTATTGCTTAAGTTGATATATCATAGGGCCTTGACTATATTTCTCGACGATTTCATTCCACAAATCTCGTGTTGACCTTGTGTAGATGAACAAATTTGAGAGCTCGACCACCATGGAATTGAGGATCCAGCAAGTGACCATGCAATTGCATCTCTCCCAACGTGAAAAATCTCGAGATCCATCTTTAGGACACGCCAACAACTCATCTATGAACCCTAGCTTGAGGTTTGCCCCAAGTGCCATACGAATTTTCCTACTCTAGACAATGAAATAGCTTCGATCAAGGTGAGGAGCCCAGTCTAGCGATTAAGACCTCAAGGGGGAACCTAGAGGTCTCCGCTTTGATACTCACGGATGGCGAAGTCCTAAATTTATTATTTAGAACTGTTTCAGTTCTCATCCATTCGTGGATGCTCTAGGCTAGTCTCAAGTAGTACTTGAGCTACCCTAAATCTTACCCGATCAAAAAAAAATGAAATAGCTTCCATTTAAGGCTACACTGGTTAGGGATGTTCTTGGCAGATCTAAATTCGGCAGTGATAGTGGATTGCCTTATGTTGCTCCATTCAACTTGATGATTTGAGAAAGTGCTTGTTCTCGGCTCAAATCTCCCGATTCCACTATTGATTTAGAACCCGCTCTCACGAACAAGAAAAGAAATTAATTAGGCTTCTCTCATTCTCAATTTTGACCTAGCTCTTTGATACTGTGGTGAATTTGAGAATCGAGTGGAAAAAAACTATGAAAGAAAGGAATGAGAATTCAAAGCATATCCAAAATGCATTTTGGATTGATATTTTGTGTTTATGTTACATTAAACACATTAATCTTTTCCTATTTATACTACCTTAAAAAGTATAATAACTAAACACCTTTTAGTCAACCAATAAGAATAGTAAAGTGTCATAACAAGAGCAAATTGGCTTCTTGACTCTACTATTACAAACTCAATATATATTCTATATTTCTCTATCGCCTAACCACCCCCACTTCTCACATCCTCCTTCCTCCCAACCAGGGGCATAGCTAGGCGGGGGCCTATGAACCCCACTGAGTCGGCAGGATGCGAAGATTAGTGGGGATTATGTAACCTTCATTTAGTCAGTGCCCCTATTGTATACCGGTCAGAGTTTCAATTTGCAGATTTACAAATTAAGTAGGGAATTTAGCTAACTTTCATTTAGTCTTTTAATTTTAGGGTTTGATTGTAAATTAATTAATTAAGTTTGTTAAAATTGTGATAAACTATTGCATATTATAAAATTTTAGCTTATGAAATTAAACCCTAATTGAAAACGAAACAAAGAAAACAAGTAATGAAGAAACGACGATTCTTGTGTAGTTTTTGAAAAATTATATTTCATACTTACTATTCTTGTTATTCACGTGTTTCACCTCCTTGTAATAATTTTAATTGTAAAGTTCACCCAAACTCTCATTCAACACATTTTCATCCTTAAAAAATTACAACTTAAACAAAAACTTTGAAAAACATATTTCCTCAATTTAATTCACCAAATTATAGTTTAGAAAAATATAATTATCAAATAATATATTTTATCAACTTTTATGTATCACTTTATTTTTTTACCAAATTATATTGAATTTAAATTATAAATCTATAACTATATATTAAAGTTGTACCTTTTCGAGCCATCAGAATGATTCTGGCTCCACCTCATATTTAAAAAATTAATTTTTATATCTATTATTATAACTTCTTTCCATTAAATTCTTTTTTAACTATTTAAATTTATCTCTAACATCAAACAAATATCAATGTAGTATACCAATATCTTTTGAAAGCTTCCTTATACAAATATTTAAAATTAAAGATAAATATTTAAATATTTTAAAATAAATATAAATCTTTTAGCATATATCTTTTGACGAATTTATTTATAGATATATATTGATTTTCTTTTATAATAAAAAATTAATGATAAATATTATAATGTTTAAATTAATAAAAATAGATAATAAAATATTTAATAGATATATTGAAATACTTGATAGTCTCTAAATTTATGTACATGAAAAGTAATAAAATACGTATAATATAATATTTAATTTTATCTAATCTTTACTTTATCGAACCACAAAATGAGTTTGGTTCCATCTTAAATTAAATTAATTAAATTTTAAATATTTTATGTAATTAAATTATCTTTATCTTTCATATTTTATTATCTCTTATTTATTAAGTTAAATATTATTTTTTAAATTCTTATCTCTTTCATATTTGAATATATAAATTTTTTTATTCATATTTTATCTTATTTTTTTAATTACATATCTATGAAATATCATCAAGGAAAAAGAGAGATGTAATTATTTTATATTAACTAGTTATACCCATCGATTGGGGGTATTTTATAGATATTAAATAAAAATATATTATAAAAATTAATGTAAATAGTTTATTACTTGTACAATGTACAAATTTTTTAGTTTTTGAAATCAAATAAAACAAATTAAATATAAATTATTAAGTTTAATGTTGAGAATAAAAAAGATTAATAAGGTAGAATAATGTACATTACTCCTTTTTCTTGATGATATTTATAGATATTTAATTTAAAAAAGGATAATATTTGAATAAAAAAATATTTATATATTAGAATATGGAAGAGATAAGATTTACATAAAATAATAATCAAATCTATAAAATAAGATATAATAAAATATTAAAGATAAAGATACAAATAATTTATTTATAGAAAATAATTTTAAAAAATAATTTATTTTCATTTAAGGTGGGGCCAAACTCATTTTGTGGCTCGATAAAGTAAAGATTAGATAAGATTAAATTTTATATTTTTATATTTTTATTACTTTATATGGACCTTAATTTAGAGATTGTAAAATATTTTAATATATCTATTAAATATTATACTACCTATTTTTATTATTTTTAAACATTATAAGTATTTATTATTAATTTTTTTATTATAAAAGTATATATATATATATATCGATAAATAAATTCGTGAAAAGGTATCATGCTAAAAGATAAAAGATATTTATACTTATTTTAAAATATTTTAAATTTGTTATCTTTAATTTTAAATATTTTTATAAGGAAGTTTTCAAAAGATATTGTTATACTAAATAGATATTTGTTTGATGTTAAAGATAGATTTAAATAGTTAAAGAAGAATTTAATAGAAAAAAGTTAAAATATTATAAATAAAAATTAATTTTATAAATATCAGGTGGGGCTACAATCATTCTTGTGGCTCGAAAATGTATAGCTTTAATATATATTTATATATAATATATCTTCATTCTCAACATTAAATTTAATCATTTATATTGATTAAAAAAATTATACATTCTACAAGCAATACATTACTTATATTAAAATTTGTATTATGTTTTTATTGATTAATATGATATTTATAATGTCTATCATAACTATAACCTAAAGCGGAGGTTAAAAAAATTATTAAACGACACATGTCACTTTTAGATTGGACCACACCACCCCTTTTTTTTAAAAAATAATTTTTTATTTTTTGATATGATAAATTCTTATTCATTTTTTTAGAATATATGATAGAAAATCCCATTATTAAATAATCTTTTATTTTTGGATATGATAGATAGGAAGATTATTAGGATATTTTTTTATGCTATCATTCAAATTCTAGAATATTTATTTTATTTTTAGATAGAATCGTTTTTTAACTAAGATATCTTAATTGAATAGTTATCTTTGTAACCATATATTACTACCAATATCCTTGCCGATTTGGTTATTATTGTAATCCAATCATTTGTTACCTTATATGAAAAGATCTTGATTAGTTATATGATAATTGACTTATCTTTTTACGCAAATCATAACAAAAATTTATATTTAAGCATTTATATGATTATTTTTCTCAGATAATAAATATATTTGAAAATATTTTATTATTAATATTTTATTTAAGAAAAACCCGTACAAGGTACGGAAATACATACTAGTAAGATACTGAATCGTAGTTGTACATGGTATGACGGGTACAACTAGTTTATTTAAATTCAGTTCTTCAGATTTAAAATAAAAAATAAAATAAATTTTAATTACTATTAAAAGAATTTAATTAAGCACAATTTCTACAAATTCTAAAATTTTAATTTTTTTTATAATGCTCGTTGTCACTTTAATAGTGTGCCCCTCTGCCAAAAATCTGTCCCCGCCACTGCTTCCACCTCTGTCTCCGTTCAATCGTGCTTGCCTTCGCCGGCGACCCGCACAACCGCCGCTCGTGGCCCTGCGTCAGGAAATGCTCCTGGCTCACGCGCTCTCGGCGCACAGTCGGTAACAAACCACCGCGACGCCTTCTGTGGACAACTAAGGTTGCACAAAGACGTTTGGCTGTGCAAAGGTGGAAACTTGGAATCTATGCCTTCGCATTTATTTTAGGTGTTCGATTCTGAAATTTTCGAGATTTTATTGAACCATTAGCATCCACCCTTCTCTGTGTAGTTCCGATTCCAGGTTGGTCTTATTGAACTCTCATTCGTTTATGCAATTGGATTCTTCTATTGGCTTGTTCCTATGTCCAAATTAGGGTTTGGGGGTCTAATTTATTTAGATGATTCGGCATAGAAGTTGTTAGTTGATGGGTTTAGATTAATGTATGATAGTTGTATGTGGTAAATTTATATTCTTAGTGTATCGTTGGTGATATCTTAGTTGTATCTAGAAGTACAGATTTTTAGTGTTTTGTTGAAGCTCTAAAATGGAAAATTTGTAACTACTTCTGTGTTCTTCTGATCTAATTTTTCTTTGGCCTACTGTTGTAGTATCTATCGACAGTCTAGAAGGGTTGCAAGTGTGTGGAGGGGTGTTAGAATATGGCTAGAACTGTGTGCGACTGGAATGACAATATCAAAGAATAAAATTTATATGTAGGGAATCACGTGCAAAGGTTTCATATTTGATGTGTAATTTTGAAACTCAACATTCATTTGGTATATTTGTCCATTTTATTGTTCATAAAGGTTGTGATCATTATTGTAGGGTCTGGCTTATTTGAGCTCTCATCTCAAACATCCATAGATATATCAAATTAATTATCAAAAAGAGGTAAAACTAAGCAAGCTCCCCTTGCATTTAATTTTTGTCTTTCTGTGGTTTCTTAAAAGTGAGATTCCATATGTTTAGTTGTCTTTGTAATTCTGTGGAGGTTTGATACTGGCCTCGTTAATTTTGTTATGGTTTCTTACTAATCAGTCTTTGATGCACATATGAGCTTTAAAAGAGCTACCTTTTTCCCTTCCTCTGAGGCAATTTCATCATTCCAAAATTTGCAACCCATCTCCTTTGGTAAGTACATCAGCTGATGGGAATTGACATTTTTCATGCCCAAGAAAATGAATACTAAAAGTTTGCTTTGTTGGTTGGTATGTGTCTTTTGTGTTTGGCCCTTGCAATGCCAAAATGAAATGGATTGGAGTAATCCTTTTAAAAGCATCATGAACACATTTAAGGCTATGGCATGTCAAAATCTCAGGGATTGTGTTAAAATAATGTAGCTCAATGCATACATCTAATTTGCAGTCCTAAGCGTTTAAGCCTATACATAACTCGTTAATTATTCAAGCTACTTGTGCCAAGAATTTAACCTACTTACATGCTATTGTGAACTTTACCACATTTATTCCAAAAATGGTAAGGGAAAATTAAAGGGCCCAAAAAGTAGGAACCACATTGTCATCTATGTTTTGGTTGTTAAAACTCACAATTAGACTGAATTTTAATGGCTTCTACTTCACAGGGTTTCTTCAAACAAAAGGAATTGCCTTGTATGGATTGTGATCAGGTTAGCGAACATGGATGACCCTCTGTCTATTGGTAAATTAACTCTCCTGCGGGCTTTTTCAGGCGGTGGAAGCTCTAAAAATAAACCAAAGTAAGTAGTCTTCACTCTATGGGTTGCCATGAGAGAAAATTTCTTAGTTGTAGTTGATGCATGTTTGATGAAATGTTCCACGGCGATATTCTGTTATAATTACATCTAGTTCTGCTGTCTTTTATCTTTTCTTTTTCTTGAAAAAAATTCTGTGGGAACATAGAGATTTAGTTGACTGCAACCAATGTAAATTGGAGAAAAATATGTTTCATATCTTCAATGTTCATCTCTGGGAGTTATAGTTCCTCATTAATTTTGGAATTCCGCATGCCAAATTTTTTTCCATACCCACCCAGTTGTCTTGATGATTGAATGCAATCATTTTGGTTGAGTGCATGACAGTTTATCACAATCTGTATCATTTTAGCATTATACTGGTATGTTAGGTGTTATTACTCTAGTGTAACCCATGCAGTGGACTACTATGTTCAATGTTTGGTTATACTTAATTCTACATATGCTTTCTTTGGGTAATCAAATTTCTCCTATCAACCAATTTGGCAATTTTGATTTCCTAGTCGAAACACTTCAATTGGAAATTTTTAAATACTCTTCATTTATCTTCTGCACCTCTCCTTCTCTTTATGATCTTAATGTTGAGCATCTTGTGAAATTGTAATTCTTTGGGTGGCTAGCTCCTCATGATTTGCTTGGCCATTAAATACCATTCCTTCCATCAACTCCAGCTAGAAGTGACAATTTGACTATGTTGAAATGAGTGCTCTAAATTCAGTATAAGATCAAATTTTGCATGGCCATCAATGTAATATCTTTGTGGGGTGTGTTGAAAATTTGTTATAATGGCAACTTATGTGGCCTTTGTTTTTTGTGTAATTTTTCTCTATAAGAACAAACCATGCATCAAGTGAAAAAAGTCACATTTTCATTCTCTTGTTGGAAGCTCCATTTGAATGTCATCAGCAGCAATCCTCTAATATAACAATTATAAGTATTGCTCATAGGTTAAATTTCTGACTGCCGTAATTTTTCTGTACAACTTATAAGGTCTGTGTCTTATATTTTTTTAACATTATTTTCTCTTTATGCCTGACCTGCTATCTAGTGAGATGGGATATGTGGTGCTTGTGGCAACAGGAAGCTTCAGTCCTCCAACTCATATGCACTTGCGAATGTTTGGTAGGCTTTATTCTAAATGTTATTCTTGATTTTTTTTTTTGCATATTATGTCAAAGTTTATTTAGGTTTAAGTGTTCACTATTTGTCTTTTGTTGTTAAAATGAGGGTTCCATAATCTTCTTGCCCTTGAAAGGATGCTTGCTGAACAATAAGTTTGCATCTGAAGTTATCTTCATGAACTGAATCAAAGTAAGGTGTTCGTGTATATAATTAATGCCATTTTATTGCTCAGAATTGGCAAGGGATGCAATGTTTTCTGAAGGTTATTGTGTTATTGGAGGCTACATGTCACCAGTCAATGATGCATACAGCAAGAGAGTAAGTATTTTTTTCTAGCTTCATCTAAAAAAGGCATATGAAAAATGATGCAATAATCAATTATGATTCGTTTTTATATTCATACAACAATATATATAAATAATTAGTTATTTGACACTTGAGAGTTTTTAACAATGCCATGAGCCATCCAACCTCCACAGACATGTTAAGAACTCTTGTAAGCTGGCTTAACAAACATCAGCATCCTCTTTCTTCAGGGTCTTGTATCTGCCAAGCACCATCTTCAAATGTGTGATCTTGCTTCCTCGACCTCGGATTTCATCATGGTTGATCCATGGGAGGTAATTCTCCATAACTCTTCTGTTAACTTCCCTTTTCTTGTTTAAAATCGAGTTAAAGGTCACTTTTGTGTTCAAGTTATATATTTACATACTCTGTAAATAGTTTGAATCCTCTCCTAGGATCAGTTTGCAATTGAATTGATTTAGTAAATATTGTCTCTGACTGGATTGTTCACCCTCGTGCAGGTAAACCAGAGTATGTATCAGCGGACATTAACTGTTTTGTCAAGAGTCAAAAGTAGTTTGACTCAGGGGGAAGGACAGCATTATGCTGGAGGTATCATCTGAATAGTTTTCTCATGTTTGTAATTTGAGATTATTGCACAACATGCATGGATACTGAAAGCACATGATTTTTGTGGCACCACATAGCTACTGCATTCCGTGTAGACTCTGGAATTTCTTGACTCTTATTGACTAATCTATATAATTCTTAGGTTCGCTCAAGGTCATGTTTGTATGTGGCTCAGACTTACTCGAATCATTTGGAGTTCCTGGCGTGTGGATCCCTGAACAGGTACTACTTTCCATGAAACAATATTAGCTATTGAATGGAAACATCATTTGAGCAAGCTCACGTAGATTCCATGATAGATTGTTTTCCATTTTTTTTTAATTTCTTTTATTTTCTTGTGAATACTAGACTGTGTCGTGGCATATATATTAGTCTACTTGATAAATCATTATCTTATAGATCCAAGCCATATGCAGAGATTATGGCATGATTTGCATCAGGAGGGAAGGACAAGATATTGAGAGAACCATCTTCAATAATATTTTTCTCAATGAGTTCAAGGTAAAACTTTACAATATAGCTTCTGCTCAATACTCTAATTTCTAAGAGAAGACTTCTTTAGTGTACTAATTTTTCGAAGGAAAAGTTTTTTTCCCCATTGCTTTGGGGGAATGGGCCCAAAACAATGGGAAAAAGCACTGGCCTACAAACAGTGAAACTAAATACTATTTGTTTAAAAAAACACTTAACTACAAAATAGTGTTTATCAATATGTTTACCTTCCAAAGCCTAAAGCATTCCATATGTATTATCCTGGTCTTGTTGTATGTTCTTTTATCTTAATACTTTCTACAGAATAACATCAAGATCGTGGATGATCTCATCCCGAACCAAATCAGCTCTTCAAGAGTAAGGTGAGCTAATTTTCTCTTTCGAGGCAAGACTAAAGTTATCTCATACAACATCTCTGTGAAATTTTGCAGTGAAAATTTTAATTCCATACATAACAGGGAATGCATTTCTAAGGGTTTGTCTATTAAATATTTAATACCGGACAACGTGATAAACTACATCAAACAACATCATCTCTACTCGGCTTAACCCGCGACTGTTGAGGTTTGTTTGTCCAGCGGGTGCTGAATCGTGTCTGATTTATCCCTGTTTACAACCCCGGTTAATGTTTATCCATAGGAGATTTGTACTAATCACAACAAGTCTATGCTTACTTTTTGTTTAGTGTTCGTCCTAAATTGTAATGTTCTTAGCCTAGATCAAGCACAATTCTCAACTAATGTATGTTCAGACTTCAGATGATTTCATTTTTAGATCTAAGATAGTCTACCGAAAATGCATGTTTATAAGAATGGTTATTAGGTCGTTGGTACCATAATACATAAGAGAACACTTTAACCGAAAGTCACTCAAAAGTGATTGAATTATGAATAGTTATCGTTTTTTGTATTTTAATTTAAAATATGGGATGTTCCCAACGTTATCTCCATTGTATAAAAGAATTGGGTTATCACTGCTTAGAAATTGTCTTGCTTCATTGCTTGTCTATTGTTAAATATAAAAACTTTATGATAATTGAGCACAAGCTTAATCAACATTAGTTTATGCCAAATAATAGGTTTAGTAGTTCAAACATATGTTTAATGAAGAGAAATAGTTTATCATACAACATGAGTCATGTATGTTCCAAAACTCTTCCTATGTTTCTCCTAAAACCTGAACAAATTCTCTTAAACATTATTTTCACGTCGAAACTACTACAAAAGATTCATTAACTATCGACTATAGCTAGTGCCATTCATCTTGACATGTTAGGTCTTGAAAAAATAAAAACATTAATGAGGAAATGCCAACAAGAGCATTGCGATGTGTGGCTCGACAGTCGACATGTTGAGTGAATTCTAGACTAGCTCTCATAATGACTGAAGTAGTAGCACGAGCAATGGCCTTAGCCCGAGAACAGATGATAGGACCATCAGATCGTATACTCATGGTCTGCTCCTCCTGGGCAATCATAGGGGAAGGCGTGGTGTCATCACCCTGTGATTCGGGATATCAATCTAATAAACATTATCGCCCATAGCTCGGACCACTCTAAAAGGCCCATCACCTCGGGGAGACAACTTGGTCTTGTGCCGAGCAGGCACTCCTTGCATGGTCACTTGGGGCGAACACAGCTCGGCACCGACCGCGATTATGCTGAGGCGCGTACTGAGATGCGCGTCGCTCCAATTGCTCCTTAGTATCCGTGTGGAGCTCTTGAATCTGATCAGTGCGGTTGGACGCGATAGTCTACTCACCATAAACTAGTGGTCTCAGAGTGAAATCCATGGACATCAATGGATTGCGGCCGTAAACGAACTCAAACAGTGTCAACTATGTTGTTGGGTATACATGGACCTATTATAGGAAAACTCAACAAAAGAGTGCGAAGGAGAGCCCTAAGCATGCGGTTGGTCGGCCATCAATTTGGGGGTGATAGCTCGTAGAGACAGAAGCTTCGTACCAAGCTTCTCCCAAAGAGTGCACCAAAAGTGACCAACAAATTTGGACTCACAATCACTAACAATAGTGCACGGGACTCCATGAAGGCGGACCACATTGTCATAGAAGAGATCAACTATCTCAGAGGCACTATTTATGGTCTTACAAGTAACAAAATGGGTTATCTTTGAAAACGAATCGACGATGACAAATACGAAGTCCTTCTTCTGTGAGTTGTGGGCAAACCCACAATGAATGCATGAACAAGTCTTCCCAAGGCCCATTCGGGATGGGAAGTGGAGTATACAAGCCATGAGGGTGAGAAGAGGCCTTGGCACGCTAGCAAGTGACAGAAGCACGGTAATACCATGTCACCTGGTATGTCATGTGAGGCTAGAAGAAGTGCTCCTTAAGAGCAGTGAGGGTCTTCGGGATGCCAAAATGGCCACGACCATCATGGGCTTCCCGAATCAGCAAAAGACGGATCGAAGAAGTTGGAATGCAAAGGTGTCCCGCCTTGTAAAGGTAACCCTCAGAAAGAAAGTGGGTCTCATACTCACGGAAAATGAGGCATTGTGCATATAAAGGATCAAAGAATGGGTCTGAAGAATACAAATCTTTTATAAGTGCAAAACATAGCACCTTGGTCTGCAAGTGAGTGAGAAGGGAATATCGACGAGAAAGTGCATCATCAACCACATTCTCAGTCCCCTTCTTATGGACCACTATATAGGGGAAAGTCTCTCGAAACTCGACCTAATGAGATGGAAATGGTTCAGATGAGACTAGCTCTTCAAGAACCGGAGTGTCATGTGAACATTGTGAATGATGAACTTGCGTGACCAAAGATAGTGGGGCCACGCCTTAAGAACTCTAATCAGTGTATAGAGTTCCTTATCATAAGTTGAGTGGTTAAGGGTAGGCTTGGTTGTCTTCTCGCTAAAGTTAGCATTGGGATGCTTCTCTTGGTGGAGGACACCACCAATGCCAATATGAGAAGCATTACACTCAATCTCGAAAGGTCTAGAGAAGTCAGGAAGTTGGAGAAAACCTATCACAAAGCATGCTTCAAGGCCCGGAAGGCCTTATCATGTGCGTCGAACCACAACACTATCGTGCCCTTCTTGGTCAAGCCATGGAGCTAGGGGCGCGACAATGGTACTGAAGTCACGCACAAAGCGACGATAGAAACCAACAAGTCCTAGAAAAGACCGAACCTCTATAGCGGTCATGGGAGTAGGCCAAGACTTTGTTGTCGTTGACGCGCAACCCGTCCTTGGAGATAACATACCCAAGGAATATCATGGACGGGGCGCAAAAAGAGCATTTGCCAAAGAGAGTCTCGTTGCAGAGATGGCTGAGGATAAGACGAAGATGGCCTACATGGACCTCAAGTGTCTTAGAAAAGATCAGAATATCGTCAAAGTAGACCACAATAAACTTTCCTAGATACTCTCTGAACACGGGGTTCATGAGTCGCATGAAAGTACTCGGGGAGTTAGCGATCCTAAAAGGCATCACAAGCCACTCATATACCCCATACTTCGTTTTGAAGGCGATTTCCATTCATTGTCTTCCTTCATGTGGATTTGATGGTATCCGCTCCACAAGTCCACCTTAGAGAAAATGGTGGTTCCATGCAGTTCATCCAACATATCATCGATTCGAGGAATAGGATGTCGATACTTGCCATTCGCCAAGAACCATCCTTCTTGGCCACACCTATCACAGGCACGACACAAGAGCTCAAGGACTCTCGGACATAGCCTGGTTCCAAGAGTTCTTGAACTTGTCGTTATAGTTCCTTCGTCTCTTAGGAGCCAACCTTATAAGCAGCTCATTTTGGCAAAGACGCACCGGGCGCCAAATCTATCTAGTGCTTGATGTCTAAACCTATAATAACAAAATCGAAACTTGACCGAACCGACCTGTTTAACTTGTCTAATGTTAGGTCATCAAACAAAGAAAAAGAACCTCATCACCAAACATTTAATTATTGAAAAGCAAAACCCTAACTTGAGCGTTGGAGGTCAATCTTGGAGAGTAAGCCCCACCTCTTCATGTTGTCTACTATTCTCAGATTTAGACCCTTCATCAAGCAACAACAAGCCAAAAGTCCGGAATACTTATCGTCGCCAACAATTTATTTGAGCCGATTTTTGCTACCATGGTAAGAATCTATAATTATTATGGGACAACATCAAAACTGCCCCAAAAAATATAAAAAACCCACTATGACTTGATCAATATATACTTTTGTGAATAATAAACAAATTAATTTGACAATTTTACAGCAAAAGAAAAATACCAAGTAATACCCCCAAAAAACAAATGTGATGGTTATCATCCTTCCTTATGGGCAATTTGGGTTTCTCCCAGGCCCACCATAATAAAAGTATGCACCCCAATCGTTGCTATAATCACTCTTAATATCATAGCAATTTGTGTCCTCGGCCAGTGTCAATATGTTTTGGGCCGTGTCCAAGCTATTGTCCGAGTCCACCACCTCTAGGTTCCTGAAATAGCTCGCCTTCCCAAATCCATCCGTCCCGAAGTGGCCCGAGCCCATTTGAGTGGACGTGTGCTTCCCATTGGCCCGCGTGTTCACCACTTCCCCGCCCCACTCCACCATTGTTGCGTGGTCCGAGAGGTGGGTGAACAGCTCCGCGGGCCAATATCCAACTAGGGTTCCCTCCCCGAACCCCATCCACCAGTTTCCCAATTTCGGGTCCTGAAAAATGAGGACATCAAATTAGGAACATCGATTATCAAATTTTAAAGAAGTCGGGCGGTATTCTTTGGACTGGACTATAAATGAGAGTCCGGTCCAGAGTTTTTTCATTTTAGGGATTTACAGGTTCGGTTCGGTTCGGTTTTGGTCCAAGATCGTAAATTTACAGTTCAAACTATATTGGCTTGAAAAGATAGGAACTCAACTAAGCAATAACACTAAATTGGACCAAAATGACCCAACAATATGCACACCCCTAGTCAAAATTCAGACTTGAGCTACTGGATCGATGTGAAGTTGTATCTTTGAGCTAGTATGAGAATAATTGTGGTACCTTCCAAATTAGGATTGTGACATCGAATTGATTTCCGGAGAATGTAGAGACGGGCGAAATGGCTGCTCCGATGGCTATTCGACTGTTGGTCTGAATGAATCCGGAACATAAGAGGTTGTAGCACCCGGTTGCTTGGTAGGAATCACTCTGCATTAAATTATGTACACTGTATATTAGATGGCATGGAAGTCAGATTCAGGACGATAGTGTATAGCACGCCCATGTGATTATGGCCGGAGTAAAGAAGATTTATATAATTGTTGTGCATATAAATGAACAAGATAGATAGGCAATGAATTGAAGGAGATGGAGATGTAAATACCGTCCAGTAAGTGAAGAGCCTGGGCCTGCTATCACCATACAGCTCCGGACTGACCTGACTAGTACAACAATTTCTCCTTTAGACCTTCATCATTTTCTTTCTTGAACCATCAAAATACATACAACTAAATTGAACCGTACTCGAATATATATACTACTATCGATCAACTTGAGTGATTTTGGTTTTCTAATACATTTTGCAAATCCATATACAAATAACAAATGGGTTAGTATATATTATATCGATATCTTGGTGGACCATTTCCCAATTAATGCTTAGGTAACTCATAAATACAATCAATTAATTAATAAATACTCCAATAATTAGAGAAAAGAGGTAGGGGAATTAATTATTAATTAGCTGACCTGCCAACCGGCTTCAATGCTGTTGAGATCGGGGCCGTCGAAGGAGCCGGAGAGGACCCAAATCTGGGAGAGGCTGAACTCGTTCATCTCCTCGATCGAGGGCTCCCACACGTTTATCGTCGCCTTTGCTCCGTACACCTCCGAGCTCCCTCCCGTGTATGCTATCGCATGCTGCCATGGAATTCCAATTTGTTAGATGCCCATCGATCCCACATATTAAAACTAAACTCGACTAACATATAACCTAGTGAATTACTCCTCTTATTGACCCGAGCTAATACAATTCATTCATTTATTCAAATACTTACTTTTTCTTAATTATCACATACATGCTCCAGTGATCTACACCTTTTCCCTTACAAAAATATATATACACTATTTGCTTTGCTTGTTTATGAATTCTAGATGCCTTGTGTTTCCAAGTTATGCGCAGACTCTAATGTAATTTTCTATTCAAAGTTGATCCCACTTAGTTTGTGTGAACATTAAGCTCAGACTAATAATCTTTAAAGCTAGCCAGGCTCTTCGATCTTTTTCTATGATGGGTGTTTTTTTAATACACTAATTTCATTGGAACATCTTGGAAGAACAGAAAGTAAAAGGCACAAAAATAAAGTTGTAGTTTGACATAAATTCACTTTTTAGGAAGGGATGATTTTCTTGCACGGCAAAATTCTGGTCTGGATAATGATTCGTGAGGGTTACTATCATTCATAATAAGTCATGGGGTGAGAGTAATGATTATGATCAAGCTTTTATGTTTTCTTTTCATCATGAGAGTAGGCTTCATAGCACATGAACATGTTTGTACATACAGCTTATAGCAATGATGGATTTTTGTAACGGGATACTTAATTAATGTGAAAAAGATAAAAGTATAATCCAGAAATCGATCTATATATACACATTGTACACTGGAGTGTATATTTAAAGAAACATTTATTTATACAGTGAATATAATAAATTAATATGGATAATAAATACTACGGAGTAGTATATAAAAGATCATCCGAAGAGTAATGCGAGTGAAAAATCAACCCTAATTAATGATTAATGATTGTTTCTAATAGAGAAGCTCAAAAAGACGTTTGGTCCCCTACTTTTGCAATATAATTATTGAGATTTGAGGCCAATATATATGAACCGAAGAAATGACTAGTATATGTACATACGTTGTCAATTTATACAAGTACGACCCTTGTTACTTTCTATAGTACTGCGTACGTACACATCTACCCCTAGCTATTGATATAATAAACTATTGATATAATTAATACAATATTACTTGTAATACTAGTTCAACCTCTTTTTGTTACATTTAATAAATTAGAATAATCCATTTATATATAGTGTATGCAATAGACTGGTTAATCCTCTCGATTTCATAAATTTTTTGTCTACCATATTAAATTTCTTTCCTTGTAAAAAAATATACAATGAAATAGATAATTGCAAAGCTAGTTACTTAATTTTTCTTTTAAAAAAATAATGCATTCTACATTATATGATGGTATGAAGAGTAGAGTGGTGGGGTACCTCATGGCCGTTGCCGCTAACGACGTCGGGGGCGTCAGGGCGGCGGGCGAGTGGGATCTGACGACGTCGTTTCTTGCCGAAGTGGTAGAGGGATTTGGCCCTCAGCACATCGTTGACTGTGCTGCGCCGCACCGGAACGGTGCCCTTGGGACACCGCGTTCCATTGTGATGCCACAATTGCCATGCCATCATTAATCCCAACTCCTCCTCCCCCTTGTCTTCTTCTTCTACCTTCTCTTTCTCCTTCTTCATTTTGGGCCATTTGGGAGGTACTTTCTAACACCCATTTTTGTTTTTATAAAATTAGATACTATGATTCATTCATTAATCGAAGAGCAAAGAAAATTAGATTGTTGATTGAAAAAAAATTCAAGTACCTGGATCTTGTGATTCTTCAAAAGAGGGTGATCAAAAGCCGGTTGTTTTTTGTAGTGAACACAGTCTATGAAATCTCCATCAGGGCTCTTTCCATACCAAAAATAAAAGAAGCACAAAATCAGCATAAAACAAAACAAAACAATGTTATAAGCAATTAGAAGCTACTGGTAAGTTTTGTTTACCTGAATAGTGAAAACTGGTTGCTTGTTAATCCTGTCCAAATGCCTCTGGATCCTTGCAAGCCTTAAGCTGCTAACTTGTCTGTACTGGGTGTAGTTGTTCTTCAAGGCCGCCACTTGTGTGCTCAATCCTTGCAAGCACACCAAGTAAAAAAGACCCACACCAACCAAACAAGAACAAGTGCAAGATAAAGAAGATGATCCCTTGTTTCTTGCTAAAGAGCCCATCTCATTCAGTGTATTGCTAATTTTACACTTTCTCGATCTTGAGCAACAGTAAACCAAAAAAAGACAAGACTTTTGGGGAAACTGAGAGGGAAAGGCAAAAACACTTAATCTAGCAATCTTCCATCAAGGAAGAGAGCAACTTGTTTTAAAACTTGCTTGCTTCACCCTTGTTTCTCTCTATACTAGAATTATGAATTATGATAAGGACACCCCTGCCTGCAATTCTTTTTAATTTTTATGTTTGGCTTTCTCTGTCAATCTCTAAATGCAGGGAAAGAGAGGTGGGTGTGGGAAATTTAATTAAAGGGTAATGCAGATTGCAGAGGAGGAAGCTTCCCTCAAAAATTGAATAGCAGCAGCCAGCAATGGATTCAAAGCAGGTTGTGGGAGTGGGAGGGATCATGATTGCTACTAGTCTGCATTGGAGTCATATCTCTCACAATCAAAGCTGTAAAAAAAATATTTAAAGAGTGAGCTAGAAGGAGGGGGGTTTAATTAAGATGAGATTCAGAGAGAAACAAAGGAGGGGCTCTCTCTCTCTCTCTCTCTCTCTGTCTATGAATTTAATTTTTGTGGGTGAGATTGAGAAAGAAGGATGCACCCACACACAAGCAAAGATTATCTAAGAAGAGATGAAACCTCCAGAGTACTACTTAGATCAGATGAATACTACTCCACTTGATACTTGATACTTGATACTTGATACTTGATAATAGTAGTAGTAGTAGCTTCAAAGCTAAATAAATTCATAAGGAAAAAGAAAAAGAAAAAGAAAAAGGAAGGGTTTTTATTTTTCATTTTCCCAACTCCCCACCACCTTAAGTCCTTAAGTCCATAAAGAATAAGGAGGAGAAGGAGGCTTTAAAGTGAGCACACCAACCTATTTTAATTGCATATCTGCCAACACACATTCAGCCATTAATACTCACTACTACTCACTTTGAAAAGGGAAAAAGAAACAAAAGCAAATTTGAAAGGCCTTCTTTCTTGTGCTCTTATTTATATATATATATATATATGTATGTCTTTCCTCCTACTTTCTTCTTTGTTTTAAGTTGTACACATTTTGTTATTTATTTGTAATTCAGAAACCATTGCTTCAACTTTCTTAATGTTTTGTCATGTTGTAATTGAACTATACATAATAGTGAATGAACATCTCAAATACGTCAAGATGTATCTTTTTCTTTCAATATTTTTTGACATAATGATGGTCATTAACAATTTTCTTTTATGGTACTGAATTTATGAAGACGTTTCCGGATATGCTAATGATGATAATATATTAATCTCCATCAATACAGATTACAGATACAGCGCCTTGCCTTTCATTTCTTTCCTTCACAGTGTCTCAATCTTTTGTTTCTAACATATAATTAATAAGCTATTCTTTAAATATTACTGTAGTAATATTACACAAATAAGCAAGTAATATGAAATTAGGTGTTAAATGAGGGGAGGACATCAGGTCTTTCTCCTTGAATTGCATTCATTTGGCGTGCACGTTACTTTGCCTTCTTTGTCTACCTAGAAATTGTTGAATAAAATTAATTAAACACTCTAATCTGCTATATCTTAAGATCTGATTTTCTGTCTCCTTATCAAATTGAACACATTGTAGTATGGGAAATCAATCCTTACGTAAAAGGGGAAAAGAAATGTGAAGTTACGGGCTATGTGCATACGTTTCTACAAAATCTAATTGTTAATGAGTTGTGTTAACCAATATATCCCATTACAATCTGAGTTCAATGTTAATGATTTTAGTGAATATGACACGAAAGACTCTATTGAATGATATCATTATAGGGGAAACAAAGGCAAGTAAAATTACATCTCAACTATACTATTATATATACATTGAAAAATGAAAACCCTAAATAATATATATGAGCAGGAAGGTGGGAGTTGGAGGCTTCTATTCTATTCCACTGGCTGGGTCCTTGATCTATGGCAGAATGGCACTTATATCCATGTGGTATCTCTTTAATTTCAATCCAATAATTATATAGTTTAGTTACAAATTAGTAATTAAAATTAGTAAGATAATATATGCAATACGTATGTGCAGATGGGTTGTGGATAATTTAAGCATTCTTGTATGCCCAAATCTCGAATGCTGTTTGCTTAAATATTGACGATCATCTGGAGAGTGTCAGCACATTTATCTCTCCAACTTGGAATTTTGGACCATTTTTCAGGTTTGACTTCAATACAGGTATGAGGTTTATGCTAGTTTTTTAGCTCAGAAATTCTGTGTGAAAATTGGTCCGGTTTCTGTTTTGTGGACGGTTATGCAAAAGCTAAAATATAAGCTCGCATGGGTGGATGGATATTAGAATCACCTCATTTTGTATAGTGAAATTATACAAATATGCGTCGTTTCTATGTAATTAGATTGTAAGATTATGTAATTAGATTGTAAAATACACAAGGAAGCAAAAGTATAAGACAAATATTCACACAAAAACATCGTCTTCAAATTTTATATTACAAAAAATGTCAGGGTTGACAATAGTAACATACCAGATTGGGAAAACATCTAGGTCGGAAAGCAATCAATGGAAGTAGGCCGTTTGGTAAAAAAATTCTATGGTAAAATGTAGTGTTTTAATTTATGTTATCAGATTTTTGTATCAGCCCAACTAAAAACATTCAATTGAATTATTTTGTGATACCATTACTCAAAATTCAACTAATAGTATTATAAGTGTTAGGACTTGGGAAGAAACCAAAAGTATCACAATTGATTAAGAAAAGTCAACGAAAGGTTAAAGGTCCAAAAGATCCAAACAAAGTTCAGCCTGAATCAGGTTGCACATTGCATGGGGTGTGTTTCTCTTGGATTTTTGTAACCCTGCTTTAGCAAGTACATATGAACACAAATTCGACATTCCCAAACCTTGGCCATATTAGCTTTTAGCTTCCTGGTTTCTTTCCTTTATTGCACATTATTAACTAAACATTACTCCGTATCAGCTAAAGGTTTAACCATTATTAACTAAACAAAGAGGTAAAATAAAATTTAAGGGAAAAAACATCAAAACACATTTGGTACAACTGTACAAGTTATAATTCTAAAAACGATTTAAAAATGAATTAATAATTTTTTTAGATAGGGTTTAAAACGAATTAATAATGACGAAGAAAGCTTTCCGAGCAAAACAAAAAGAAAGAGATGATGTAGTTAATGCATCCACAGGCAACGCATTAATAATGAATACGACTCCATCAGCAGTCTACTCTCGACATTACTTGTCACTACCTAACACCTCTCTAGTTCCCATCTTCACCCACCTTTCGCTCATTCACAAGTTTTGGGCTTTCACCAATCAACACCTGCTTGCTCAAGCTTGTGTCGTTGGTCATTGATGTCAAAAGCAAGAGTTGAATGCACCACACAAAAATGTTACAAATCTAAAAATCAACAAGGTATTTGGACTTTGGAGAGAACAAAACACCTAAAGGTAAGAAACGAGATTTGCAAACAAATAGAGAAAAAAAAAACAATAAATTACAGTCACCAGTAACAAATTGGATACTACTGTTCAACTAAACAATAAATCAAATTCATGTGTGTTTGAAGAGCTATATTTCTAAGTAAAAACAGACATGCAATAGGAGGCTCCAAAAAAGGGCTACAAAATTCTCTCGTGCTGTCTTATCTACAATGGTATCAAAACCGAAAGGGCAACCCCCCTACCTGTGAAAAACAGTTTCTTAGCTTACATTGTGTATATTGTGGTGTAATTAATGTGTAATACCTGTCACACAGGGGTCCCACACCTCAAAACATTTCATATTACCATGCTCTTCCATCAAACTCCCTATTGGTGGCAAAAAGAAAGAAAGACCCCCGCTTTGCTTGGTCCTTAGTTACTTCCCCTTTCGTCTTCACTATCCTCGTCATCACTGCAAATTATCATGAAAAATATTAAGAACGTGAATTTCATATAAGAAACTTCACCTGCTTTCTAACTTCAGTCCCACCTGTTTTCAGGATATTTTGCGAGCCTCCTAGCATCCAAGCCGGTGATATATTTCTGGGACATCTGCACATTGTCTGCACCTAAAGACATCACAAAACAAGTAATTAATATATCTGTGAATTAGTATCATGCAAGCAAAATTAATATAACTTTACAAGATTGATACCCTTAGTCAGCTGGAACGCATGCAGTGCACAGCGCTCCGCAGCCAGCCTCACGGGAGTACTTGAATCCTTCACACATTCAGCAAGAGCTGGACCAAATACAGAAGCTTGTGCCATGATTGCTGAAGGGTTTTCCTGAAAAATAAATTGAAAAACATAAACGTTCATTTCTTGGAAGTTCTCAATGAAGATTTGAAATGCATTCCGGTAACGAGTACACAACAACATCAACCCAGGTGGAACCCGGTATGAAACGGGATATGGGGGTCGAGATGTATTCCGGTAATGAGTAGGGCAGAAATTATACTTTTGCTGCGGCTTTTAGAGTGGACAATGCCCTCCTTCGGACTTCACTAGAATCATCCCGGAAAGCTGGAACTATGGACATAAGAAGTTGCGAATGCACAGTGGTGTTTGATGGATCGCCTTTGACTTCATATACAAGGTATCTTCCAAGTGCTTTGACTGAACTTTCGCGTACAGGGAACTGCAATGAGGAAAGGCATTAGAGGCAAAACCACATTGCATACTAAGGCTCTATTTGGTAAAACATATTATAATGAGATTTTGGGTTCACTTTTTGCAGAACTGATGAGAAAGGGGTAAACCTTAAAAGTATTTATGGAAAATTATATCCTTGTGTGTAAAACTAATTTTAGTGCCAAACAAAATCATATGAAATAACTAGTTAGGTTTGAAAACGACATAATTATAATTTGCATGTCCAAACAGAGCCCAGATATTATTTCATAAGTAATAGAGTTGCTACCTTCTCATCTTTAATGTTGGCTTTAAGTGCACCCAAGACTGAAGGAAAACAGGACGACGCACAAACTTCAGAAGCATTGTGTCTAAGCATGGATGAGAGTGTTACAGCTGAACCATGTCTAGCACACCAGTTCGAGGAAGAAGCAAAGCCTGAAAGTTCCTGAAGTAGGTCTTGCAGTTGACCTTCGTCAATATACTACAAAAAATATGTGCCGGTGAAATGTTATTAAAATGACCAAGATACAACCTTAGGAAGATACTCAGGAAGATTGAAATCATACCTGGGATATGCTCCCCAGTATGCCAGCAGCAGAGGTGCGTATTTGATCATCTTCCTGATCTAGTAAACTCCTCAACAGATCATAAACACGTGTCCTCACTGGAGCACCCATGCTCTTCCCAGCATGCTTTACCACTCCCCTAAGGGCGGTTAGAATTGCTTCTCTGACACCCGCATCAGATGCCTAAATAATCAAAATCCAAAATTAATAGAATTGTTCATAGAAATGACAATACAAATAAAAATGGAAGAGAATATTTACCTGAAAACTGGACAGAAGATCACTAACTAGCGGATCAACCCTAGTGCTGAGTGCACTCAACTTCCCAAGAGCCAAAGCAGCACTAGAACGAACAGTCCTAAAATAAGAAGCTCCATGATATTAATTATAATGATGGTAAAATAGAAATAATGTCAGAAAAATACCATAAAATAAAAACAGTGAAGTTCATCTCAAAAACAGAACCAATAATCCAAAATAACAAGTAACCTGGTGTTGTCCTGAAGACACTTGATGAAAGTTGTCTGCAGCTGAGGTAAGAATGGTTTCAAGGCTATACCACCTTTTCCAATTATAATGATCAAGGTGGACAAAATAGCGCTCTTCACTTGCCAAGGGAACCGATCACCAATAATTCGAATGAGTGGCCTGCAGAAAATAAAGTTAGTCATAGTGAAAGACAGATTATTGAAAAAAAAATCCCCAAAATATATGATTGCTAGTTCTACATCAAATTTCATAAAAGCAAAGAAGTCTATAAAAAAAGTCAAAACATAAAACAAGTATATTAACACTGATTTTTGCTTACCCAGTAATTGGTATCACAAATTCCTTTAATGTCTTTTCACTGGTTACTTCAATCAACTCCCCCAAGCCCAGAGCTGCCTGTTCTCTTAGTTCTGCCGATCCACTTATTAAACCCTTTACCACAATAAGAAAGTGTCAAAACCCCATAAATTTCATTGACGTGATGAAGTACAACACAAAAAAAAATGATAGCATCTCTTGGAGCTACAAACCACCAATAAATGTGTATACAAAGTTTATAGAGCTTATTTCAATAGAATATGGCTAGAAGGGTAAAGTTAGTTATTACCTGCAGAAATATTGGAAGAAGAGGCTGCAAAGCTTTAGGCAGGCATAATCCAGGAATCAGCACTGCTCCTGCCTGCAACTGCAAATGCACGTAGATATAAGCCCCCAAAAGTCAACCATGTTCAAGAGAAAACTGATTTTTACACCGGCATTACACATAAATCCAATGACTAATATATCTTAAACATAAGGCCAACCTTCTTTTTTCTTCGCTCCTTGTCTCTGGATGTAGACACGGCATCTCGTACCAACTTTATGTAACTAGGAAGCAATTCCCTTGGAACAGAGCCAATAACTCTTGACAATGCCTCCCATGCAACCTAATAAATAAACTTTTAGCACATTCTAGAATTTCACAAGTCTAAATGTACACACGTTTTTAAATACATACCGGAACAGTGGTTGAATCCACATCACTGAGCAATACAATCAAGGTAGATATCATATTAGGCGCCTCATCCACCAAATATAGGTTGCTATGTTTAAAGAAGTATCCAATAAGGTATGAAGTACTTCTTCTAATTGATGCCTAAAATTCCAGAAACAAAAACCGTAGTGAGAACGAACCCAACAAGACAGGCTGATGAGGTCATTAACACATGTATAGCCAGATAGCAAACCTTATTATCTCCAGCACCCTTCAGGAATTCTGACATCAATGGTACAATTCCTTCCTCATCAATGACCATGACAACAGTTTCTGCTGCCTTTTTTGCCAAGTTTTGGACATTCTGACAAATCAGCAAGGAAAACTCCGATTTAAATAGACAAGTTTAAAATGTGCTAATTACAGATCATGAATCAAATTCATTTTGAATATACCAGAGAAGTTGCATTTTGCAATGGTAGCATACCTCATTTGCATCACCCATTGCAGAAAGTAAAGCTGGAAGAACAGTGTTAAGATGGGGGTTCAGACCAGGACCAGCAACCTCAGCCAATGCTCCAAGAGCATGTGCATTAAATTCACTGAAAAAAGGCAACTCATCTTATTCAGCAAAGAACAAATAAAAGATCAATATGAAATAAAATTCATAAATCATTTATATACCTAAGGGGAAGCTGGACCAGTTTCGGCAAGATATGAGGCAAGACAACAGCTGTTCTGACACTATAATTTACAAATGTGCACAAATATCAGAATCAACTATCAGCGGAAATTATCAACTTTAAATTAAATACAGGGCAACTAACCTCAAGATTTGTTTTAGGCCATCAAGTGCTGTGTCGGAAGTTTCATCATCCTCCAAAGCATATAGAAGTGTAGGAACAATTTCATCAATAGCTTGCAAACCAGCGCTCTACAAGATGAAAGATATTGAATTTCAGTCCCCAAAGAATAATCGTAAGAAAATTTAAAAGAGCATAGAGAAAGCATGCAATAGAAATCAACTGTAATAAAACTCACCTTGTAAAGGGTGCTAAATGCCATACCAGCAGTTTCTCGCACTTCGGCCTCACTATTATTTAGAGGACAATGTTATTGCTTGCCACCCAACAGACAAAAGGTGAAGAGTAAAAAAAATTCAGAGAAATCATATCAAAGACAGCAAACCTATCACAGAGAGCAACACGAATTGTGGGGATAAGATCATCTATGAAACTCAACAGCTGACTCTTGCCAGCGCTTTCCATAACCTCACTTAGACCAATGCAAACACCCTGTGAAATTTTTACAATGAGCGATTAAAGATAGAAGGAACAAAATGTATCCTCCACAATTCTGTTAAACTACAGTTGCTACTCAAAAATCTGACCCATATTTTTTTGAGATATTATGCAATATGAAAATGACTCCAATTCTAGTCCTCGAAAAAAATACGCTCAATAAGGCAATGAAGAAAACAACTTAGTTTGGGGCTACCTCAAATAGAGAAAAAAGTGATGGGTGACAGATAAAATAGCATGCTGTATCGAATTTATCAGCCAACAGCAGTTAATAACAAAATTCCATACAATAGCAAGTCCTCAAAATGCACTATAGGTTCTAAAAGAGATACTCGCAGTATTTTGCAAATGACAAAAGGCAGTAGAAGGTATGCTTTATCAAAAAAGCCAAGCATCTGAACAATAAGAAACAGAAGTTATAAGGGGTTTTGTCAGTTTGCCAATATCTAGATATATTATATTGACTCTCAACTCTTTGTTAATGAAAAACGTTTCGGGAAATCAAGCATCTGACTCTCTTTATCCAGCCTACATATCTTTTATATAGAAAGGCAACTGCATTATCCACTGAAGCCTGAAGAGATACTGCCTAATTCAAAAGCTTTTTGGCATGCATTATATATAGCACCAAATGATAGTTTCAAATTAAATTAATTAATAATCATAAAACCCGAGCACTAGGTGATTAAGAAAACTCAGCTCTCCAGAAGTTCAAACAAAATGCGGTCTAAAGCAGCTAAAACATGTATCTCGCAATCCAGTCTAATAAAAATAGCATGTCAGTGATTCATACTTGTCTTCTGCTGGGATTCGAATCCTTGAGACCTTTTGACAATATTGGAATGATCATAGGAAGTACTCTCTCACCAAGCTTCCTGACAAGCTCTCCCAAAGCACGCCCGGCAACCTTGAGAAACAGTGACACATTTATGCATCTCATCATATTAAAGGAGATTATGAGAAGCCAGACAGCTATTCGAAAGAAAAAAGCACACCTGCCGCCTTTCATTGGAAGGTGATGCAAGTGATAATATCAGTGTATTCATCAGCACTGGCATGATTTCCTTCAGAGTTTTAGGGGTATTTGCCACTATTGTTTTCCATACATGCAATGCAGTCTGACAATTTAACAAAACATTAACACATTGCCACATTAGTTAAAAGAAATGTACAAATTTTAACAGTTAAAAGGAAAGAAGGAATATATGCAGTTAGTAATAGTAATGATGCTTGCTATTACCTGACGAACAGTCAGGCTAACATCAGTCCGGACCATGTACAGTGCTGCAAGAATTTCATTGCGCTTCTCTCTGCCGAGTACCTCAATAATAGCTCGTCCTTGAGCTTCAGTACTAGCACCCTCATCGTCGCTGCCGCCCTCAAGTAAAGCTTTTCCAGAGGTTCCAGCAACCTATACAAACAGAATAATAAACATCTTTGACCTTTACAAAATCACTGACAGAGCGGTAAAGAGAGTTGTAACAGCACACCTTGAACAAGAGATCTCCCAGTAATTCAACAGAGCTTTGTCGGATTCGCCAACTATCGTTGAAAATACCATCCTCGACAGCGGGAAGGAGTAAAGGCAAAGACCTGATAGAAAGATGATTATGCTTTTCAATTCAATGTCTTGTATGGCACAGTTTCACACAATAAATTTACGAGTTATGCATGCAACATGATTCTTCAAAAAACGGATGATGCCAATGCATCACTTAAATTCATAATAGCATAAGCCTCAATGCCTACAGCTAAGTTGATCAATGAATAAATTTACATGTTTAGCACACTTACGTTGTTGCATAATGCTCAACAAGCACATGTCCAGCACTAAGAGCAGCATCTCGAACAGATTCATTTTCATCAGCAAGACCTGCAACCATGCACAGACAATATTTCAGTCACTAAAAGAAACTCACAAACAATGATATTCAAGACATTCAATGACCACTTACCATTAAGTGAATGTTAAGAGTTGTGGATGTATCCCACTTACCATTAAGGGAATGTTAAGAGTTGTGGAAATACATCCCTAATATGCTACAAGTACAACCTACTAATATCTAACTTACCGGCATAGGATAAACACAAGGGGATATATATTAAAAGGGAGTGGGGTGCTAGAGCTTGATAACTCTGATGGCAGACTTACAATAACCATTGCATATAATCACAAACAACAGAATGATGCATGTTATAAAGCCAACTCTCTAGAATCCTTATTATGATAATAGGTCAAGTTGTGTCTATTATTTGGTCATCTGATAATGATATGCCACCTCAGAAAATGCTGTATAGGGATTGAAGAGAGGATCATGCATAGGGTCCCATTATGATGTGCTTTCACAAATTTGGCCACAAAGGTGCAAGATTTGGGACTTCTTTTGGTCATCGAAACAGAGATCATATAAAAAAAGCTTATGATGGTAATCACTTAATTTTTAGTCCTCCAAAAAAGCACCAATCCTTATTTGAAACCTCTAATTTGGAGTAAAAATTAAAATGATCTCTGCAACTGAATCAGAGGTATCAGATATGATTTCCTACAAAAAATTTAGATACCCCTTCCAACCCCCGCATCACAAATATAAAACAATAGAACATATAAATTCCATGGTATAAAACACAATACTTACCTGACTATATATCAACCACAAGAAGCAATGAGAAGAAATAAATAAAATTTTAGGTACGTATATTTACCATCCAGAATGGAAGGCAACACCTGTTGCAGGTAGTTCTGGAATTGAATTCCCAACGATCTTGGCAAAAACTAAAAATGAAATGAAAAATTATATTTAGAAATTTAAGCTAGTGAAATTTCCAATTATTAAAGCATAAAATTATGAGCTCACCCTAAAGACAGTCAAATAGCCATCACGGACATAAGCCTTCTGATGAGAGCAGTTACGGATGATATCAGGAAGATATTGCTCGAAATACTGTGTTCCAAGAGCAGCTAGAACCTGAAACCAGATGCGAGCATATCAATTTATTGTACTGAAATTGAAACAAACCCATAATACTATGTAGAATTATTCAGCAGCAAGAGCACTAATGAGGAAACACATTTAAAATATGGTTCTCAAGAAAAAAGAACAAATTTGTCCAACATAATATCAGGAAGATGTGCAGATGATGCTGTTTGTCCAACATTATTGCAAAAAAAAAATAATAAATAAAAGTATTCAGGCCTCCGAAAATGCAACCCAGATAATCCAAAAGATGCCAAAAAATATTTTTAGAAAAATGCTACAGAAGCATAGATCAGGTGTCAGCAAAGCTCACAATAGTAAGAATACCATCTATACAGGTTTTTACAATAGATCAGGTTTTTTCAATCATTAAACATTTGAATAGTACCTATAAAACAATTTTAAAACAAGAATACCATATATACATCTGTAATACATACAATAATCTAACAATAGTAAGATCCAAACAGCCTCTCTTCCTTCGTCTTATTGTATGTTGTAGAAAAACAAGAACACAGAACAGCGTCAACAAAGCTCGAGACTACAGTTAAAATCCTAAAAGCACATTGTATCACTATGCCTTAATCCAATATAATGCGGCATATTTTATTTTACAATCAGCAAAAATATGAATGAACAGCAGGAAGAGTAATCTACTTAAATGCTGGCTTTGATAGGATCTGGAGGAAAGAATAATCATCATGAATATATCAATCCAAAATTTATGGTACAATAGCATGAAGAGTAATATTCTTAAAATGCTGGATTTGACAGGTTCTGGAGGAAAGAATATCAATCATCGTCAATATATCAATCCAAAAATTTATGGAACAATAATTAAAACACAATTATTTCATATGTTCTCACCTCACTTAGCCCTTGTGCAGCTCCAGAACGTTCAACATTGCTGCTATCAGACTTGAGCGTATCAAACAGCCAAGGAACAAGATCTGGGAAATTCTCCTCACCCATCCCTTTAATAAGAGACCCAATTGCCCTAGCAGCAACAGATCGCACTTCCGGAATAGGGTCCAAAAGAACCTGCAAGATAACAGTTAAAGTTATGATCTGTGATAAATATATTTATATATATTCTGTCCAATAACAAACATAAGATACCTTTTTAACTTCGGGAAGCAACAATCCTATATAAGGAATCATGTCTCTAGGTTCTGTGACTAAAGAGCACATATTCCCAACTATTTGGGCAGCTTTCTTTTTAGTCTCAGCACTTCTCTCACGTAACCCTCTATGGACAATTGGCACCAGAAGTGCAAGCGAAGGGGCATCAATTGAATTGACAAAAGTTGTCTGCAACATAAAAAATAAGCATTGACAAGGTGACAGAACTGATACAATAATGAACAGGTATTAGTGGAGTTCAAGAACCATACTTGAAGAAGTATATCGAGAGAATATTTTGTGTGCTCATTGGGATCCGTAAGTGCCTTTAGAAGTGTTGGAACGAGGGAAGATATTTCTGGATTCTTAATTACACTTCCAACCTGGGAGAATAAAGACAAGATTACAGCATAAAACAAAGGAACCTGAAAACAAAAATGCTACTATCCAAAGAGGACCAAGAGGCTAACCTGTTGTAGAGCCATCTGCCCAGCTGACTGGACCTTTGGATGGGTATCAGTTAGCACCTATAATGAAAACAAATTCAACATTAATGGAGGCAGGTTTTACAAGCTAAGACTATGAAAACACCCCAAGTAAAGTAACACTATGATCCCTCTAACAGTCTAACTTGAAAAGGATACCTCTGTTAGCTTAGGAACAATTCTCGGTAGACATTGTGACAGCTGTTCAGGAGCACAGAAAGCCATTGCACCGAGTAGTTGAACACTACTTTGTTTAGTCCGCCAAGCTTTGTCTTCAAGGCCCTACAAATAAAGAATGAATAACAGCACTAATCATTCAAAGTTGTTAAAATAGGTTTTTTCTTGTGTTAAGAGACAAATAATGAACCACAAAGCTAACTCAACACTCAAATTCTCATAGAAGGTTTTGTTTTAAACAGAACGAACATACTAACAGCTGGCAAATCCCACATTCCTAACCCCCCACTTCCCCACCCCAACCCACCTACCATGAAACTTCAGATTAATAAATATTGACTGTTAAGGTTCGGAGCAAGCACCTTTAGGAGTGAGGGAAGGATAAGTTTCACTCCATAAATAGTTAGGTGAGACATCATTGAGCGTGCTGCACATTCAGCAGCTTCACGGACTGCAACAACTTGGTCAGAGAATGAGACCAAAAGTAAAGGTAACATTACAATTACATACCTGTCACAGGAAGGAATGTATAAATCAGAAAACTGTTAGCTAATACAGTCTTATTATTGAAACAGAAAATAGAGCATTATTTAGACAAGATGAACACATACGGTTCAAATAATTTCCCAAGTTTTTCACATAAGCACTCAAATGCCAGCAAAGCTCCTTCACGGCGTTTTGCTGAATTCCTGAAAATTCAAAAGTTTTCAAATGCTTAAGGATATAAACTTTAATAGACATTAAAACTTGTACTAATATTAAAAAATACTGAAGTTCAATATGCATCTAACCAAAAGACAGTTGAGCACAAGTGTCAAGCAAAAATAGGGGCTCGTTTGTTTAGAGTGCATATTATTTGTTATATTATATTAATTTGAAAAAGATATTTCTAAACCAAACACATACCACATAAAGTGAGTAATAGGCCCCACTTTCTTTTTATTTATTACTAGATATCATGTACCTTGTTTGAATCAAGAAATCTCTTTTCAAAAAAATATACATTATATTAGATAATACCCTTGTTGTCGAACAAGGCCTAGGTAGGTAGAACTATAAGACACATGCCTGAATAGAAACCCAACATGAAGCAGAGGGTTGTACTTCGTAAATAAAAAAATGAAAAGATTATCTAATAATTACCAATATTCTGACCATAAACAAGGCTTGAACCCACATGAGGTGAGATGAATTAGCATGGGACTCTCATACCTTAACAAGAGAAAAGGTCTCAAGTTTGACCCTAGGATTTAATCCCAGCCTATAAAACGTGGGGGTTAGTAATTTTCCCCCTTATTGAAGGTACAGGATGCAAAGTGTGTCATCACTTATTCAGACTCAAAAAACAAGACATCGTGATTTTGTGTATGTACTCAGCAAAGAATTTTGATGCAGATCTATGAAACTGAATAGAAACACAGAAAACACTGTGTAGCACCTCCCTTGTGCAGGAAAAGTTGGATCATCAGCAGAATTTCTAAGGATGGACCGAGTGCAAGTTGACTCACAGTCTGCTAGAAATATGAAAGAATGAAGTATCCGGCATAGGCATCCGGGGAGTCGAGGGGTACGAACACATACCCCTAACATGTCAAGAAGGGTGTTTCCTACTGACCATAGATGTGCACAGACAGAAGCAAAAAAGACACGGAAGGCAAGGAAAGTAGGAAAGGCGGGAACCAAAAGGAAGAGCAAACACAAACAAGCCTGAAACAAGATAGCAGCAAATACACACACCAAAGCCTCACCCCTTAAAACCTAGACCCAAACCCGAAAAACATACCCCTACAATCTTGCACCCCAACTTACAAACCTAGGCATCAAAATATAATATTCTATATTTATTATGGTAGTAGGTGTATTTATATCTATCATGCAGCTCTTTTTGCAAGAAAAAAAGCCGGCCTGACCAGATTTCACAGTTCACAGAGACACTACAGCCAAGTGCCAGGCGCATTTCAATTACTCCCTCCGATCCAAAATAATTGTCGTTTTAGCTTTGGACACAAGAATTAAGAAAAGCATTAACTAAACTCAAAAAGATAAATTTTTTATAAATTTTACCACTCATCACCTTTTTTCAACCAATGAATGAATAACATTAATTAATAAAAACACATTCCAATAACAATTCTCATAACTCACTCCTAATCAATTGCCTAGAAAACCTAAAACAACATATAAAATGGAACAAATTTGAAGTGCTAAAACGACAATTAATTTGAATCGGAGGGAGTAGTAGATTCTTCAGCACCAAGAACACTTAGAAAGAACAAACCTATCCATCAGAGCTTCCTGTAGTGCTGAAACAATCCCATACTTCTTCAAGCAGGATATTCCCATTCCCTTAGCAGCCCCGGCGATTCCAAATGCTGCTCCACGACGCTCCCCATACTTGTCATTTTTCATCAATTGGTCCAAAAGCCTTGAAATAAGAGCAGCTGCATCTTCCTATACAAAGAATGGAAAACCAAAAGCAAATAAATAAATGACACGGAGGTAACAATACCATAAGCGGCTTCTACCGATACAGCATCGACACATAACCATGAAGCAATGTGGATTGTGAGAAATGATTCGAAATCATAATTTTAAAGAGCCAACGTGATATTTCATTAAGAGGGTTATGTGTTTCACAACAGAAAAGGCAATTGCAAATGAAATCCAGATATTCATCTCAATGTAACATACCTGCTTGGATGGCACTAAAGGAGACAAACACGATGATACTGCCCTCTGTACTGCTTCTGATGGAGTGTTCAAAACGACCAACAACTTCTCAACAACAGCTTGGACTTTAGGATCATCCTATGGAAAGGAAAAAAAAAAATTACACCCTTGTGGTTTTTTTTCAAATACTTGTTTATTAAAACTGATTTATACCTTTGCCAAATGCTTTGCCAATGCACCAGTGAAGATAACTACACCCTCACGTACCAAATCATACATTTCTTCATCAGATGCCTACATATTAAAGAGGGAAATATAATATACAAATGTCACATTAAGACATTCAATTACATTTTAATTTAAATTGTACCAAAAAATTTACATCTCAATTGACTATTTGACTGACCTTTTTATTCAAGTAGTTCTCAAAAATGGGAAAAAGCAAGGAAACATTTTCCCTCCCATGTTTATCTATAATCAAAATGCCAGCATTGATCATTCGGCCACGAACATCTGCATTAGGATCAGCCTAGCATATCCAAAAGGCAAAATATGGTAAACTTAGACAGCACAAAGTGCAAACGAATTTAACAGTCCACTATGTTAGCATGAATAAGATGTGCCTTTGCACTCTTGGCCTTGATATAAACACATGCTAAATTAAAACACATGGATGGATAAAAATCCTTTTTGTACTCATTACATACTGTCATATTTTAACATTTAGAATGTAATTTTTTCCCATTTCAAAAAGAAAACAACAATTTACGAGTTTGGCTAGTAGGCCTTGAAGGCTTGCACAAACTTGAACCAACAAGACAGAGATGTTATAGAGCTTACAAGCGCACGCGATATTAAGAATGTCATCACAACAGGAAGGTCTTTGGTCCTTAGCACATCAGCAGCAGAATGCAAAGCCAAAGCCACCCCTTGTCTACCTAACCATCCTGAATCTAAGCCTCCATCTCCATAGCCAGCAACATGTATATACAAGGAAAAGAGAGTTGAGAGAGTTTCCTGTCATACAATGAAACACAACTAAGAATTAAAGTTCAGAAATTAAATTTTGGCAAGAAGGCCCAACACAAATAAGGCATGTGGATCAAAAACAGCACAATGTTCCACAAAGGTAAGTAACTCACAAATTTAAAAACATCCACACTAACCTGTATGGTATCAGGATATTCATCTAAAGCAGCAGCAAGTGCCTCTGCAGCAGCCAAGCGGACATTGTAATTAACATGAGAAAGAGCTTTGAAGAGACATGAATAGTCAGTCCCAAAATCATATCCATAACGATCCCACAAATCTTCGGCAGCTTCTGCAACTGACTGTTACAACAAATTTACAAGAAAATCAATAGCATATAATTTTGAGATGATACAAGCAAGACAAAGGCTGACAGGGTAATAATGCCATGCTTATATAAAAATAACCAAAAGATGAGCACCTAAGAGAGCATTCATGAAAATGAGTCCATTTTCATGAACTTTTGTAGATAAAATCAAGATAACAAAACAAAGCAAGGTTCAAAGCAAATTACCTTTTCCGGGTCATGCAAAGCAATCCAAATGCTAGTTGTAACTTCCACATTCTCAGGCATGGAACGACTAGCAAATGCAGGAATGCACTTTGCAGCATTTAAGCAGGCCATTCTCACATGAAGATCTTTAGCATACATCCCCAAAAGTGCCTATGATGCAGAAAAACTTGTGTAAGAAGAAGCTAAAGATGATGTACACCATAGTACATTTTACCAAATAACTGTAAAAAGCATTTGACTTACAGAGGCAGCTTGATCTGGTTGCAGTCCCAAGCATAACTCATTTAGAGCAGCACCAACAGGTGCTTGATAAGCAGGAACAACACCAAGAACGTGGTACAGAACCTGAAAGGGTATATTTTAATATAAGAAAAAGAAATATTTAAAAAGGGAAAAGTCCAAGTTTTTCAAATTTCACCGAAAGCATTCGCAGTCTTGGAAGAGGCAATATAGGATCCATGTGCATATAAAGCACTCTTAGTATGTCATCATGAAGTCCAGTTTTCCTTGGTGACAGCAGAATCCGCTCCATAATCTGACAAAAAGGTTCAATTATCGACTGACATGTAAGAAAAAGCATCTTGACGAACAGAAACCAATGGCAATAGATCTGCAGAAACTCACAGGGAAGACAAATATGAAAGTGTCCACTGGCAGAGGTCCATGTTTGCATGATATAGATAGTCCATTTAGTATTCGTCCAAAAAGACCAGGTGATTGGGTCTCAGAGGCATCCCTCTCACAGATTAATGAAATGAGATCAACCACATGACCATCCTCTAGTGCAATTAAACTCAAGGCTGTTGCAATATCAAGTGCCCAATTGCAAAGTGGAGGAGCAATACACCTGGAAAGCTTAACCAAGGTTTCATAAGCAGCATCGCCCACAATTGGTGAGCGTAGCAATGGATCGACAAACTGCACCTGATATATGCAGACAGTGTGCTCAGAAAGTTGACAGTGAAATACATTAAGGAGGTAAATGACTAATAGCTCGTAAGTGGTAACAATATTTTGATTCTAATTAAGAGAGAGATAAAGAATATATCATATTTAATATTTTAATTTGGAAATAACAGAACATCTTACTATATCTTTAAACCAAAACCAATTCCTGCCTCCACATTCAGCCACGTCACTTCTCTTCAACCTTTGTTTAGAATTAATTTTTTTACTTTTCCTTTTTTCCTCCAATAAATCCCCCACTCCATTTTTATCTTCTCTAAAATACAGTTGCTTCACTTCTCTCCCCCATTTATAATATTTAATTTTAATTAATTCTATTCTTCTTCACCATTTCTAACACATTCCTTTTCCTTCTTCACCGTTTCTCTAAAATACATCCTTCTTTATCGCCTCTCCACTCAAAAACTCGTTCATTTGCTCCTTAACCATAAACATTTTTCACCCTTTCCAGTTCTCCTTTTCTACGCTATTAAATCTTTGACTGTTCGAGCCACCTATTGAAGCCTCTGCCACTCCACCTCATCACCACCACGGTTCTGCCCTGCCGCCGCCTTACCCACTGTAAGTTTCTTTTTGCAATTTGATTAATTTCGGTCAAATTTGATTAATTTCTTTTTGCCACATACCGTATGTTTATACCCTTTGATATATATATATATATATATATATATATATATATATATTTCAAAAAGAAACTTACATAACCTCATTTACACGATATTATATTAGTTTTATATATATATATATAGCTTCAGACGTCATCAATGCAAATTATATATTTCAAAAACATAACCTCATTTACAAGATATTATATTAGTTTTATATAATTACAATAAACTCACTTTACACATTTTCCTTACATAATTATAATTTTTAGAAAATATCAATAAGCTTACAATACAAACATTTTATATGATGTAATTGACTTTGTCTTAAGATATAAAAAATATAAAATGTGTAGATAACTTCATCATACTATAACATAAAAATTAAATAAATGTTTCATCCTTACCCCGTGTCTTAGGTGCGGGTACACACACTAGTTCTAATATAAGAGGACGAAGACATTTAATATCTATATCTCACATAACAAAGCAACAGGTAAATCTAAAGGTGCACTGTCAAGAAGCATAGTTATGAAATATAAGATGGCAACTCCAAGGCCGGCAGTCACCCTGTACTAATATTCTAATCCTCGAGCAATCTTCTAAGCTCGCTAAGTTCTTCCCTATTAGAATAGAAGCTCAACCAACCCACCTTCCTTGCCAACAAGGAATACCTTCCAAGCTTTTCCACTGACCTAGTCCGCATAGATAATAGTGAACAAGTACATGAAACATATTTGAGTTCAGAACTCTAGGGAAGGTAACCTGCTTCCTTAGACAGATGTTTGCATCCTTTGGCAAACTCCACCAGGATACTTTCAATAATCAAAACCCTGAAGTAATCTTTCTATACATCACATAAAGTTCAGACATTTAAACACAGCATAAGAAATGTACATCTAATTTGCTAAAGAATGAGAACAAAAACATAGAGAGGAAGCATTTTGCTCATCAAGCATGTAAAAACCCTAGTCTTAAAGGTATACAGATACAAACCATAGAAGAAAGGCGACTGTGTGCAAAAACAGGATTAGAAATTGCAATCTCCCCAAGGGCCTTAAGCATCAACGAAACACTCTTCTTAATAACCTTGACCTTCTCCCTTATGGCAGCTTCTTCTCTAAGCAACAGTTCACGAGCCTCTTCTTTAGCTGTTTTCCCTTTATCTAAAAGGATAAAAAACAACAGAAAAGATGAATTATATAATTGAATTTAGATCAGTGTTTGAAAATGTGAGGCGACGCCCAAGGCGATGGTCCCCCAGATCACCTAGGTGCGCCTCTAAGACAAAGGTGACTGCCTTATACATAAAGAGTCGGTAAATGAAAAATATACATATAAAAGGTTAAATAAAATCATTTTATGAAAATTTAGGATATAAAAACATATTTTTGAAGCAAAAAAAAAACAAATTTCATGTAATAAAACCAAATCTAAAGATAGCGTAATAAACTAGTACAAAATTGAAGTTCAAAGAGAGCAACAAAAACTACTAAAATCAATAAAAGAACATGAAAGATTCAAGAGAAAATCACTGTCATGAACATCTAGGAACATAACTGCAATAAGAAAATCACAGGCATATGTACACATAACTGCAATAAGGTACATACATGGAGCATCAAAGAACATGAAAGACTAATTCAAAAGAAAATCACTGTAATAAACATCTAAGAACATCGATTTTTTCATACGCTGGAAATTGCAGCAGCAAGACGCCAAGAGAGCAGCACTTGAACTTGAAGTCTTGAACTCGAACTCGAAAACAAGAGCAAAGAGAGAAAGAGAGAAAGGAAAGAACTTTTTCGTGTAAGGAGAGAAAGAGGGAATGCCGTGTATTAGGTGACTGAATGGCTGTATATAGAGATTAGACTAGAGGAAATCAAATAATGGCATTAAAAAGATATCTTCAAAACATAATAAGAAAATAACTATTTATATTTGGGGAAGTGATAATTTAAAGTTCCATTAAAAAGATAACAATTTAAAAGATAAGGCAACAGGTTTAAATTAACTTTAATTGCAGGTTTATAGTAAATCTGGACGAGGCGCATCGCCTGGCGCCTTTGCGCACCTGGGCATCACATCTTGAAGGCATCCTTGCCTTCCCTGATGCAGGCGATGGCCGTGGCCAGGTGCGCCTGTGCCTCGCCTTTTTAAACACTGATTTAGATAGATATAATGTTCTAACTGGGTATTTATAATTTATGTTAATTTATCAAAAGAGATAATAGAAGTGGTCATACCAGGTTTCTTGGAAGTTTTGCTTATTTCCCTTTTCCCAGCACCACCAACTACTCTACGGCTTGCGTCTTTCTTTAAGGAATGGTTGGAATTCATATGTCCCTAGCATTACATGAGAAAGCATAAGCAGATGGAATCTTAGAAGCATATGTCCCTAGCATTACATGAGAAAACATCATTTTCAATTCCAAGAGAAGCATAAGTAATCACCTTGCTGCCATTTTCTGCAATATGGTCTTTATCATGGTCAGAGCTCCTTGAAGCAATATATACACCAACCTCACTCGAAAGAGTACCTTCCGGAGTATTGAAAACCTGAATTACAAAACAAATGTTTGAGGCATGAAATATATTTATAAAACAATTGCAACTATAAAAGTATCCATTCAAATTTTCCCACAGAAATGTTTCCCATTAAGGAAAAATCAAGTAACGAAAAAAAGGCCAACAATAAATAATCAAGATTTCCGGAGAATAAGAGACCCTCGTAGAAAGTTATTCAATTAAGTGCAACATGCCAAGATATTACCGCACTCACCTAGGTGTCTCCAGTAAACGCCATTTAAGATCATAAGCATTTATCAAAACAAAACTAAGAAACATCAAACATATGTAATGAAAAAGAAGAGCTTAATCTTCTTATAGTAAATAAAGTGAAATTAAATTTAGCACAAATAAAACAGTGACATATACCTCAATATCATTTGGTGAAAGAACATCATGTGCATGGCGATCTGGAAAATTGGTCAGGTGCTGCAAAACAAAAGTTACGGATTAGCAAGATAAATCATGTACTTCCATCCCTCATAAGCATGTATGCAGATTAGCATTTGTCGATAATAACCTTTTCAAATTGCGTATATGTATCTGTTGGAGCCATAGACATCAAAGTACACAAAGAATATACAGCTGCTTGCTGTTCGAGGGAATTAGAGCTCATCAACCCTAGAGTGCCCACTAGATCCTGAAATGCAAACAAAGCGTATGAAATCCCATTATATTGAAATTTCTGAACTGGTATAAGTAGTTTTGGATAATACCCAAAAATCACAGGTAAAATTAAGTGAACAGAAAATGTAAGTACATCCCTGACAAATTTACCTCGCATATTCTTGTATTTTCATGAGAAAATATGTCCATGACATCAAAACCACAGGTTTGTAAGCACTTGGAGATCCTCTGAGAAAGAGTAAAATAATACATATAACTTTAGAAGTGCAAAAAAAAGAGGAAATTAAGAATTATAAGTTGCCTTATTGCTAAAAGACTACCATGAAAAGTCAGTTTCCTTCTTATGCATGGTAGAAATCATAGCTAGATATCTGATTATATCACTATCATCATCTATTATCAAAATTTGTAGGTAGAATAATCCAAGCCAATTGGAACCCTAGTACTGTACTGAAACTGACCATGCCAAAACCAACACATTTACAATGCACTAATGAAAATGCATGCCAGCCACAGAAATAAGAAAACACAAGGTTGTTTTATAGAACTTACTCTCCATACAGAATCTCTATTTCCAGATCCAACAACAGATGGATGATGCGAGCAGAACAAAATACGGCCACAAGTCTTTGGAGATGCAGCAACTGCTGCAGCTGATATCACCAGTAAGGCCTTCACCGTGACCTCAACAGAAGGAATGAATGCAACCAGATTTTCCGACGAATTTTCTGTGTCACTACAACCTCACAAATTAATTATCCCTCAGCTTGACACAGATGAAAGAAGGGCAAAAGAACTCAGTTTAGTGAAGATATTACACAGAAACTACACTTGAGTCTTTTTTTGTTTGGTTAACAAAATTTCACCCATAGATCAATGAGAGTGAAAACAAAGGTGTAGCTATGAGAGTGGTACTCTTAAGACAATATATGATCCTAAAAAGCCAAACAGCAATAATCAGTCAAGTGAAGAAGTTGGGTTATCCAGAAAGTATAAAATAACAGTCCATGAAGAGGTAATCTCCCAAACAAATTTTCTTAACAATGGAAAGGCAATCATAGAATAAACAAATTATGTGTTTTGAGATGATGTATCTCCCAAAACAAAAGCAGACAATTCTTTGCATAACTCAAGTACACCATCCTCACAAAAAATTTCTATGAAATCAAATCAAGCATTACAGAATAAACAAACTAAGATAAATTATACCTTGTCATCAAATGACGATTCTCAGCAACTGTGGAGAGAAAATGGATAAATTCATTTAAAAGCTCTTCAGATATTTCGGGGGCTGCGTCAATAATTCTTTTGGCGACATCGTTAGTAGCCTTTCGAATATCCCATGTTGGATGACACATCAAAAAGAGTAATAGCTGCAACAAAGCATATAAGAATTAACAACTGAATTTGAAAATTTCAAGAACTGAAAATAATAAGATATGTCACCTGAAGAAGTGGTTTGACAGAAAAAATGTCCAATATCCTGCATAATAGATGGGGGAAGGCTTGTTAGTTCTCATCTCAACACTCCCTAACTTTCTTAACAGAAGAAGTTCAAAAAAGAAAAGAAAAATGCAAGAATAAAGTTGGGTGAAATGACAAAAGCATTTCTACAACCACTTAACTACAAACCTTTTCGTATGCTCCACCAACAGCACATTGAGGAGATCAACACAAGCTAGGGAATCCTCAAGTGATAATTTAGAAGCCTAATAAACAAAACCATAAGGATTTGTAAGAAATAACAGTTACATAAAAGGAAAAGAAGAACAAAAGAGGAATAAGAATGTTCAACCAAAAATTATGGTCAAAGACTCAAAGTAGATACTCCATATATTTATTTTGTTTGAACCACCAAGGGATACGGTTTGGGGTTGGATTCCATAAAGCATTAAAACCAGTATATATAACATTTTCTTTTTTAAATATCATTAATCAGAACTACATGCTGCACTAAACAAAGGCATGGAAAAAAAAAGAGTATCAAGCAGCATAGAAAGGCAAAAAAGAGGAAAAGTGGCTAAGTACAAGCTAGCTCGTAGCCACAACTGAAATGTATAGAAATGCTCCTCATACTGAAAATGAAAATAGAGCAATAGGAATCGTTGTGAGTACAGAGTGGGTTTTAAATTTGTTGAGTTCAAGAAAAGTTTCACTTTCATGAGCACACACATCTTGTAGAGTTGGAAAAAAAAATAACTCCATCAAAGTAAAAAGATCACTGAAGCACATCACCAATCTTTAACCAATTTTGACTCCATCTTTGCAACCAACTTCACTGCCTAGTACTGTAAAGGGCCACCTTAGCAACTCAGTATCTCCCTCTCTCATTTTAGATTCAATTTCAACCACAAAAACTGATCTCAAGCAAAGGATCTGATTCTACCCTGACAACTCACTTGCATTCCCCCCTTCTCCCATCGGATTCAAGTACTAAGGAATTAGGAATCCATATGCTTGTTGGATATAGATGGATACAGGAAAATTCACATCTAGGTTCTGGGTTTTTCAACCGAGATAGACAGTGGAAACAGATGTTGGGACTCCAATACTCCATGCTAACCGAGAGAGAGAGAGAGAGAGAGAGAGAGAGATTATCCAAAAGCCATGGTAGCAAAGAGCAACAACACTGTGATCTTAGCACATTAGCTACAAAGAGCCAAAGAAAAAGCTAAACACTACCAGACACCAAAATTCTTTCTTGGGGAACAGGTAGTAATCAGATATCTAGGCTACAGTCCCGTCATAGTATTTGTAGAACCATCTTTAATACTTTTCATACCACATTAGAACTCACCATAGCAACTGGTACAATTCCAGGTTCATTCTGGGATATCAAGGGCCAGATTTTCTCCTTCATTATTGCATCCTCTGTGAACATAAAGACATTTATGAGGTTTACAGAAATTATCAATGCATCATAACAAACATTCATGTACACACATATATAACTAGTTCAAGCACACCTGCTTTAATATCAACAGCTGCAATTTTAGCAACTAGAAGCAATGAATACATTGCCTCTAGACGCTGAACTCCTTTACTATACCCTGTCTTTACTAATTGGATAAGAGGTCCCAGCAAAGACGAAATCTGAAGAAAATACTATAATCATTACACAAAATGAAATGATAAAATATCCATGAACACAAAGATGACTCCAAAAAGCATTGCACTATTATTAAGAATTTGTACCTGTGTAGCAGCATCAGCATCTTTGCTGATAAGATGTAGACACCGAAGATGACCCCTCCTAATAGTTTCCTTCTCCTTGAGCCCAGCAGCAAAAAATGAAACTATATTGGGTTGGACTAAATCTGCAAATCGCACTGCCCAAGAAGCAATTGCTTGCAAAATTGCAAGCTTCACTTCTTCATTGCCTGCAAATTTAAGAGCGTCAAAGTAATATCATAATGACACCTGACCTTGTTGCTATCTGAGATAAACATCCGACAATGTAACCTCAAATCCAATTGCAGAATGCATCTCTAGAGATGATTAAAAACTCCAGAATAATATAAAGGGTTTTGCTATATGTCGCCCCGGGGGCGATAAATAAGGTTCTTAAAATAGAACTTTATTCGTAAGTTAAAATCTTTAAGAAAATAAAATTGTCAAATATAGATTCACCAAATCTTTGTCATATCTCTAAATTACAAATTAAGGATTAAAAAGTATTTTAAATATTTTAAGTAAGTAATCTTTACAATAAGTTAAATAATTTTCTAAATTATTCACAAAAAGTACAATAAACAATCCAATAAATTAATATCAATATTCACTACTAATAAAACACTGTGTAAATGTAATTTTTTTTCATTTTTCTAAGGAAAGCAAAAAGAAATATAAGCTAGTTTTTGTTTTATTTATTCAAAAATGTCACTCTTAACTCTAAATATATTTTACCTAATAAACAACAAATCCGCTACTAAAACACTCAAAAATTCTTATTTTTTCCTTCAATGAAATAAATGGCTGATTTACATTAACTCTCTCAATTATTTTCAATTTTATCTATCCATTCATTGATATTTTCAATTCTCTCTTAAGAGAATTAAATAAAATCATAAGCTTCCTTTAAAAAATAAATTCATTGAATCTTGTTAATTTTTTTCCTTTTGATGAAAGCAAATTACAGTGAAGATAATTAACAAACTCCTTAGTTGTTGTGGGTGGTTAGTTAATTTATTTTTTAATTTTCCAATATGCGAAGATATGATAAAGATTTGGTGAATCAAAATTTAATAATTTTATTTGTAAAGATTTTAATTTAAGGATAAGTTTCCATTTTAAGAATCTTATTTGTCGCCCCGGGGGCGACAAATAGCAAAAACCCTAATATAAAATATATAAAATGAGAATGAAATAATTTAGCTTTGCCATACCGTCATCCTTGTAGCATGACAAGAGAAAATTAGATATCAAAGAAGCCAAGTTTGACAGCTGCTTTCCTCCAGGAGCATTAGACAATTCTTGAAGAGCATTGACCATACCAATTCTCTGATAAGGAAACGCAAGTCTACCCTCTGAACCTGTTAAAATGAAAACGAGTATTTATCAAACAATCAATCTAAATTCCACTTAATGTTTCATTTGTTTGAACAAGAAAGAAAGGCTCGTCATGAATCACATTTGAAGTGATAAGTACAAATGTCCACCTCCAATCACAGCTTTTATTGCATTAAACATGGCTTCAACAGCATCTGGGTTGCTAGATTTCAAGCTTAAACACTGTACTATTGATAAGGCTCCAACTTTCCGTCCTTCGTCAGCATGACGAGCTTGGGGCAATACTACTGACAAAATTTCCAACGCATACTTGCTTAAATCAAGATTGACTGCTTTCAGCAAGACCTCAACTGATTCCAAAGCAATCTCAGGGTTGCGCTTCAACATTTTAACAGATGAGGGAACAACAATACTCCCAAACTCTTCGTGTGATAAGCATGACAAAAATGGGTCAAATGCTTCGCTAAGAGCTTTCGTTGGCTTCTCTCTTGCATTCAAAACTGCTTTCACATAAACTTCCAGGAAAATTTGCTGCACATGCAATTATTAATATAAAATTACAAGTGCAAAAACTCCACCATCAAGAGAGAGAGAGAGAACAAGCACTCAATAGAGAAATTTAAACAAGGCCAACCGGTATCACAGACCTTATGCTGCTCGTACAGAGAAGCGTTATTTCTTGAGAATTCAAGCAACAGCCATATCAGCTCAGGGCTTTCTTTGTAAGGTATTTTTCCATCTTTCAAATCTTCTAGATAAATTTTGTAAAGGTCCTGCAACTACAGATATTGGGAGAGAAAAGCATATAGTTCAAATCATAAGTTTGTTTTTGTTTCTCCACAAGCTTGTCAACTAGACGAATTAGAAAGAGGATAACAAAAAAAATAAGCTTACAGAGGACCAACCTCTGAGAACAAATGTAAAAATAGTCGCTTGCAGGACCTACTCTCCCCAAAAGATCCATGCATAACAATGTGAAGAAGAGATGTTTGCGCTAGAATCACTCTTGATAAAGCATTTTTTGAGAGTGAGGCAAATTGACTTCCCTTAAGGAGGAGACATGACCATTTAAGAAGCCTATAACATCCTACATGTGAATGGGACTTCAAATGCTTCTCCATGAACTGAACGAGGGATGCTGCAAAACTTTTCATAAATATGACATCCTTCAAACATTTAAGAATCACATCATCTACAGCTTTCTTTGATCGGAGGTCATCATATAAATATAATGTTCTAAATACAATATCCACCAGGACAGCTGCTTGCTCATTTGATATTTCTGCAGAGCCCAATGGAAAAGTATGAATGAGATTATAATAAATGAATCAACATAACATGTTATAACATTTATTGTAGCAGAAATCACCAATAAAACTCAAATCTAATTATCATGTTTAACATATGACTGTTGAAACAACCTGCGTACCTTTAGTTAAATACTTGAATATGTATATTATTGAAAGGAAGTATCAACTAATTTGAAGGGAAGGTTTGAAGCATTATAATTCACAAAAGTTCTAGTTAAATATTCATCTATCTTTTGAGTTTGGCTTTAATTTTATGCAATTCCCTACATAATAACATAATTCTAACTCTAGTCAGAATTAAAGTTAGACCACACAAATGTTATCAGAAAGCTTGTAAGATTGGGTAGCTCTAGTCAACAACACAAATCCTAGTCAACCAAGCCCAGTTACTCTTGCACTCAACTCTTTCGAGCTAGGAAAATCCTTCAATGAAACTAAATCTAGAGTGCATGTGCCTTACTTGACCGTGAGAAAGCTCACTTTTCATTTTCCATTGACAATAACAGTTGAACTGAAGTGATAAAATGACGTGCAATGCAATCACAACATTCATATTACGAGCGATATCCGAAGTAAACAAAATCCGGCGAAAAACACCTAATGCGATGCATATCTCGAATTCATCACCTGAATTGCTGATAACTGAGGGAATTTCCTCGCGGAAAATCCGAATCCGTTGTTTCGTGGATTGAGTCGAGACACTTTGAGAGATTGAGACCAAACGATCCATCGAATCCGGCATCTAAGCGAAGCAGCTTGCGGTAATGAGAAATTCAAGAGCCGGAATTAACTATACGAGGTATGGTTGTTCGTCGAAAAATAATGTAGATCTTGATGATGAGATAAAAACCCTGCGCAGCGTTTGGACTAACAAGTCTAGGGTTTAAGTATGACCCTCTGTAGGGAGGGCCGGAGTTATGAATGGCGGAGAAGTGGAATTGGAGTCTTGTTACCAGGTTATAAAGCGGGCCGGCCGGCACTGCAGAGAGTGTGGGTGTTTTATACTTCTATAATTCTATTTTAATTTTAATTTTTGGAACTCTACTTCTATTTTTCTGAAAGATTTTTATTTAAGTCATTTCCCACGCCCGCTACTTTTCATAGTATCTCACCCTCTAATCGTTCGGCCGTAATAGATCGAAGATTTTATTTGGCGCCCGGTCTAAGGGGTAGGCTGGCAGGCCTACGCGGCACCCCCTAGAGCCGTTACGGCCACGGCCGTCCTGGCCGTTACGGCCAAGGGCGTTATGGCCGTTATGGCCGTTACGGCCACAAGCCTTCTGGCCGTAACGGCCATATGTTTAAAAAAAATTTAAAAATTTTAAAAACTTGCATTTATTGCCAACGCCCTACCGGCCATATTTATTGCCCGCTCTTTTTAACCTTATACACATTAAACTCGAACTAAAACCCTTCAACACTCCCCTCTCTTCTCTTCTATCCTCTTCTTAAACAATCAACAATCATGTCCAATGAAGATTTGCATAACTATAATTTGACGGAGAACTCGCTTCGAATAGAGCACAACGAGGTAATTACTTCATACCAAACTCGTTTTAGTTTTGTGATTTTAATGTTTTATCTAGTAGGCCCTCGTTTTAGGTAACAATATACAACGCAACAATTGTTTGTGCCTTTTCGATTCAATTTGGTAAGGAAACGGGACGCGGCCGTTATGGCCAAGAGGCTTCTGGCCGTGACGGCCAGTAGCCTCGTGGCCATAACGGCCCCTTCTCCTTTAGCCTTAACGGCCACAACCCTTTTAGCCTTAACGGCCCTTCTGACAGCTTTGTTCCCCAACATTACAGGAGGAAAATGAGGTATACATTGGGCTAAATGATCTTCAAATAAACGATGAGAGTACGTATCAAAATGTGTCGGACACGTCAACCATGTTTGGATTTCCGAATTATGTCCAGAGTACACCGGTTGTCGGATTCCCATCTCATGCTCCATTTCCCTCGGGGCAATTTGTTCATACACCGGACTACATGCAGTCTACACCGGCCATGTTTGGATTCCCGGGGTTTATACAAGTACAACCGTGGCAAGTACAGTCTACACCGGCCATGTTCGGTTTTCCACCTCATGCAGCAGCACCGACTGAGCACGTACAGTCTACACCGGCCATGTTCGGTTTCCATCTCATGCACCAGCACCGACTGACCACGTACAGTCTACACCGGCCATGTTCGGTTTTCCATCTTATGCACCAGCACCGACTGACCACGTACAGTCTACATCGGCCATGTTCGGTTTTCCTCCTTTGAGTAGTCATCCGCAGTTTGCAAATCACACAGATGAGGTTGTAGAGGAGGTGTCGGAAGATTATTCGCATTTGTTTACCACTGATACAGCATTTGAATCCCGAGAGGAGGCCATTTCTTGGGTTAAACAAGTCGGTATCGAAAATAACATGTGCATAATAATAGGTCGGGATAGAAAGTCAGATATGACTCATCTTGGAAAGACATGGCTACTTTGTGAGAGAGAGGGCAAGCACACCCCATCGAAAAGCGAAAATAAGTCAGCTCGCAAGAGGTGCCAGAACAAGAAATGTGGATGTCCTTTTAGATTAAAGTGTCAAGAGAAGCCTAGAGGAGCATGGAAGATTTCTGTTGTTCATGCTATTCACAACCACAAGATTGGTTCCAGTTTGTATGGCCACCCACTAGCCAGAAGGCTCACACCAGAGAAGAAAGATGTGTTGAAGATGATGACACGTAGCAATTGTACAGCAAACCAAGTTGCATGTGCATTGAATGAATTCCCGTTGAACTACACCAGCAAGAGGCAAGTATACAATGAAAGGTATAGTGTACGAGCTGAACTAATGGAAGGTAGAACAACGGTCCAAGAATTCTTCCATAAAGCTAGGGAGGCAAGGTACTTTGTGAGACACTTGGAAGATGAGAAGACAAAACGGATTACGAATCTGTTCTTTGCCAGCCCTGATTCGATATCTCTCCTCCAAGCATTTCCCTATGTTTTACTGTTGGACTCCACATACAACACAAACAAGTAAGTAATGTGAAAATTCGACAAGTGCATTTACTTTTTAAGTCTAAGGGCTAACAAGTGCATTTCATACAGGTACAACATGCCTTTTTTGGAAATTGTCGGCTTCAGGTGCATTCTTATCCAACGAGCGTGAGGTAGACTACACTTGGGTTGCACAACAACTTCTAGAGCTTTGTGAAAGTGTGAAGAGGACGCCCACTTGTATGGTGACAGACAGAGAGAAGGCTTTGATAAATGCATTGGATGCCTTATTTCCACGTTCGAAACACCTCCTCTGTAGGTTTCACATTCTAAAGAACATCGAAGGAAGAGCAAAGAGCATCACCAAGAATGCCACAATTGCAACATCCTTCACACATGATTACCGAACATTGTTTAGGGTAACAAGTGTGGAGCGCTACAATAGAGAGTTGGCTAGAATAGAGGCAAAGTGGGATGCTCGGAAAAATCTCGTTCGATATGTCAAAAGCGAGTGGCTTGAGCCGTATAAGACAAGAATTGTGTCAGCTTGGACAGATACGGTTTTAAACTTTCAGTGCAGCACAACAAACAGGTATGTACACTGTGATTTGATTTTTTTCCAAGTTTTCTGTTGACATAGCCTTAACGGCCCCCGATCAAATAGTCGTAACGGCCCCAGAGCAAATGGCCGTAACGGCCACCGATCAAATGGCCGTAACGGCCACCGATCAAATGGCCGTAACAGCCACCGATTAAATGGTCGTAACGGCCACAAGTGAACTGGCTGTAACGGTTGTTTATAGTATGGCCTTTACGGCTTGTTCTGCAGAAAACAGAATTGCGTTGAGCTGATTATTGACTTTTAGTTATAGGGTGGAAGGACAACACTCAACATTCAAAGACTGGTTGACTACAGGCCACGTGAGATTGGACACAACATTTGATCAATATCATTCCTTATTGCAGATCCAAGTGAACGAGATCAAAGCTTCTTTGAATCGGTGTCGTTTCAGGATGATGTCTGAGTTGATTAGAGTTGACATTTTCAGAATGTTAAATTACACGGTATCAGACAAAGGAATGAAGATTTTGATGGACGAGTATGAGAAAGGGGAAGATGCACACCTTGACCCTAACTGCAGATGTCTATTGCCAGTGATACATGGGTTGCCATGTGTTAACAACATTGCACGATATGTGTCTCAGGAGACGCCAATTCCACCTGATGAAGTGCATATCTTTTGGCGAACACTTGACCTAGACACGCCCATATTGCCTAATGAAGAGGCGGAAGGCACAAAGCGCAGAGCTGCAAGATCACTGATGGATGACTTCATGACCAACGAGTTCTCTGAAATGACAGCTGATGAACAATACAATTGTGCTCATGATATCCGCAAGCTAGCCCGAGCAGATAAGAGGAAAGTAAAAGAACCTGTAGTTCGAAAGCCAAAGGGAAGACCCAAGAATAGTCCAAACAAAAGAATTCTATGTGGGTGGGAGCAAATTGACAAAGAGCTTGACGAGACTCCTCCAAAGAAGCCTAGAGGGCTGCCCCCAAAGTACCCTAGCGCTCCACCACATACTTCGGATCCATCACCCGGTCCTTTGCAGTTCATTCCGGTGTGTATGAAGGAGTTCTTTAGGGGTCACTCTGCGATTGTTGCTGATGGAAATTGTGGGTTCAAAGCCGTTGCAGAATGTCTAGGGCTCAGTCAAGAAAGATGGCGCGACGTCCGAACTAAGATGATGATGACTGTACTCGAGCATGCCAACATATTTGACCGCGCTTTTCTTCATTATACGGCTATTGAGATGTCTCGGAAGCTAGAGTGGGATAGTCCAGGTTTCGCCCCCCGGTAGAGGTAGTTTAGCCTTCTAGACATGGGGCATTTGGTTGCTACAACATACAATTGCGCACTTGTGGTTGTGGGGCGACAACACCAAACTTATCTTCCCTTAACTGTCCCCCCCCCCTCAATTGGAATGGGACATTGGAGAATGGAGTCATCTTCATTTTCTTCGAGACCGTTTGTGCACATTTTGAGTCGGTAAGTTATTGACTTTTATAACTATTTCAAGCTTTTATCGGTTATGTATAACATTTAATTTGTTACTTATTTGTTTGTAGGTGTTCTTCCTTGATGATTGTCCACTGTCGCCGGTAGTTCCAATGTGGAAACATCATTGTGACCCGAGCACATTTAGCATTTTGCGCCAATTGCTCCAACGACTTAACAAATACAGATTTGCTCCCAAGGATGATCATCCCATTATAATGGACCTAGATTCTTCAATGTAGTTTGCTTCAAAAAACATTCTAAATATGTAATAGTACTTTGAAGTTTCTACTTAGTTTGATTTCATATGCGAGCATAATCATAATCCTACATAGTCACATCTAAAAATCAAAACATAAATCCGAACTACATAAGCAAAACATAAATCCGACCTACATAATCAAAACATAAATCCGACTGGTCATAAGCAAAACATAAATCCGACTGGTCATAAGCAAAACATAAATCCGACCTACATAATCACAACATAAATCCGAACTACATAATAATAACACATAAATCCCTAGGCATCATCATCCGATTGGTCATCACCATCGCCATATCCAGGATCCGCTCCTCCCATGATCTCAATAGATCTCCTAATAGCCTCCTGTACCCCGAGTGGGTGCACCCTTGCCGCTGCCGCCCATGGTGCAAGATAACCCAACACCTCCTGCATGCGCTGCATATATAACAAAATAATTATTAGCTAAAAACATCAATTATGTAACAAAGGCAAACAATCCCAACGTTATACCTCCTGAGCAGTCGTGGCAGGCCGACTAACACGTGCGTGTGTACGAGGTAGGAACCAAGCCAAGTAGTCCTCAGCACACTCGGACGGATCATCAGTCACAGGAGATCCCATCGTGTCTAAGCTGATACGGTGCACGTCCCTAGATCTCCAAACCCAAGTGGTTGTGTCAAACTCTAACTTGTACCTTGTCAAGTCTCCTACTCGAACGGTAGTCTTCGGCATAATAACATCCTCAAGTATCCCCTGTACACGCCCAAACTGCCTAGCGCATCAATCTGGCATGTATGGCTCTGATATAGCCAGAAATGATAGCAGGCCATGAAAACAAGACGAAGCATATGCGTCGGTAAAATCTAAATCCCCATAGGGCATCCAAGCCACCTGATTCAATTTCGCATGATAAATGAACTCCTTTTGGAAAAAAAATAACCTTAAATACAACTTGTAAAGAGTATACTCACATCTGCCGCCGTCATAGCATCAAGCTCTGCTCTGTAGTTGCGCCCAACCTGCACTGTACCACCATCTCCCCAGATCTGAGACCATGTCGCTCCCTCCGGTAATGGTAATGGTATCTCGGCGGGACGAAGTAATGGAAAGTACATGAAGATCCAAGACTAGATAAAAAAACATCGGACTAGTCAAGTGTGACTGATAATATTAGCCAAAAAAAATTAGGTTCGATCAATTACCTGCAATAGCAAGTAACACATAGAAGCTCCTCTAGCCCCGAACCTCGAGCACTCACCAAGCCTCCTATATAGATGAGCCAGTGCAGCAGAAGCCCAAGACGTACTCTACACATCTTGGTGATCCTGTACGATGTCCAAGTATGTGATAGGGATCCGATGTTGAGACTTGTCAGGACAGATAGTCGACGCTATCAAGTACAGTAGAAAACCAGAAGCGACAGTCTCAGAAGAAAGGTTGTTGTCCGCGTCCATGCAATACTCCTTCAGACATACATGTGAAACACCACCCTTATCAAAATTTGGGCGGCTCATCCAATCATCATCCATCTTGAAGAACTTTGCGAATCGGGATCTCTGAGAGCCTTCAGCATCATCTGGTAGAACTGCATCCCCGTCAATCGGAAGGCCGAGGATGAGCGCAACATCATGAAGCGTGATCGTCATCTCGCCCCATGGCATATGGAAAGAACTAGTCTCTAGATGCCATCGCTCAATAAATGCATCTATAAGGCCAGTATGAACCTGCTGATGCATAATACTCTACAGATGGGCAAGACCGCTGGCCCACACAATATCAATCCAGTCCCCATCTCCCGCCTGTGGCCAGTCTGTCAGTTGTGTGCGTCGGAACTGATACTTCAGAGGACCTCGAGGACGCTCCTGTAATACATTAAAGTACAAAACATATTTTAATTTCAAATTCGAACATAAGAATCAAACATTATTATCAAACATTTTAAGTAGTTTACTTACATTGCCAGCGTATATGTGGTGGGCCACATGCTCCTCGAAGCCCAACAGTAACTCCGGGATCTTCGGGCCTCCCGGTGCAGAATGGGTGAGCAACGGCTCGATCCGACGTCGCTGACCGAGTCGGGTCTCTCTCCTTTGTCTAGACCCTCCCGTCGGAGCTGGGACAGGGTCTGCGCCTCGTCCCCCAGCCCCTCGTCCCCCAGCATGGACGCCTGTCTGATCCTCAACAGAATGTGAGCTACTCACCGTCTCGAACTGTGAGGAGTCGAACAAGGTCCGGCGCTACCCTCGTCTGAAGTGGTAGGGCAGCACCGGGAAGGGTTGAACCTCGGGGGCCACAAGGACCTCCGGAACCTCGGGGGCCAAACGGACCTCCAAAACCACCGAGGCTACGGGAATCGGTGCCATCTGCTCGATACGCGCCCCACGACGTCGATAACGAGCAGACCGGGTCTTTAAACCCGTCTCTAAGCACCTCGATGTCTGAAATACGAAAAAAAATATGATTGAAAGGCAGCACGGCTTTGAACAGCCAGAAGCAAGGCCGTCACGACCTTATAAAGCATGGCCGTGACGGCCATTTGAGTCTTGGCCGTGACGGCCAATCGACTCGTGGTCGTGACGGCCACGAGTCGTCTTCAACCTCGCGACGGTCGTGACAGGCCTACTCGAGTCGGGCCGTTTTTTATCCAAATTTCAACCTCCGATCTCCACATCTATGTCTAAATCGATTTTAATCTATCAAAATAGGTCCAAATCTTTAGTATAAAGCTTCATTAGATGAATTTTAAAGTTAAACCTAAATTTTTCTAAAAACCTAGATCTAGAACTTCAAATGACTTCAAATGGGTAAATTTGTAGAAATAACTTACCATGATTGTTGTAGGAGTGGATTTTGTGGAGTAATATGCACAAAAAACTTGCCTTGAAGCCCTTGAATTCCCTTGAGTTTTCTATAGAATGAGAGAGTGAAATAGAGAGTGAAAGAGAGGAGGAGGATAAGAGAGTGAAAAATGAGAGTGGTATGGGGTGTAAATTGTAATTAGATTTTATTTATATGTAATAGGGGGTAGGGTGGGTGCCAAATAGGTTTTTAGGGTGGGTGCCAAATAGAAATGGCCTAATAGATAGAGGTGTTATAGCCGTTACGGTTGGGCACACTCTTGCCTTAACGGCTGGTATTTCTGTTAACCGAGAAACACTAAATAATCGCACCTACCTTAATTTATTCCGTCATTTACTTTTAACCCACCATGGCCGTGAGAGAACCACCCCATTGCATTTCCTCTCCAAAAATCTCAAAACATCTCCATGTTCATCATTCTTCAATAATGGGGATTACGCACACTTTATGGGATTGGAAGATCAAACATTGAACATCAATCACAATGAGGTGTGTTTCATTTGCTAGTTTGTTCTTATCTTTCTTGCATCATTCTTCTTTACTCAACCATGTTTATCTTGATATTGTAGTGAATTAGGGGAAAAAATGATATCTTTGAACTTGCATGTATTGGTTGTGCAAACGTAAGTCATTATTAGAAGAAGAAAAAACAAGATTAAAGATGATGTCTTTTTTTAAGAAAAGATCGTAGCTTTTGGATTCAATGTTTGAAGTGTTCATGACAAGAAAAGATTGTAGCTTTGAAGTTTGTCTCTAGTCATTACGACCAGAAAGCCATCGGCCATAATGGCCAGAGAGCCTTCAACCGTAATGACCACAAGCCCTATGGTCGTAACGACCAGATGTCCGTTGACCGTTACGGCTGCACCTCTACAGATTTACTTTAACTCATTACCGTATTTTTGTGCAATATTTTGTTTTGTAGGAAGAGAATAAAATATACATTAGACTTGATGCATTACGGATAGAAGATGGACAAAGTGATCCCATATACCACAATTTCGTGCATTGATATCCCCAAATGCAGTTAGAACCACTTTTGTTTGCTGAAGATTGCTATAGTAGTGGATATCCATCGATGCAACCAAGTTAGATGTCAGCTATCGGTGATTGGGGTGGATACTCTCAGATGCATACATATCAATACGAATAGTTAATATTCTCAGATGCAAACTGATCAATAAAATACATGTGAGTACGAGGCTCATACTACGCATCTAATCCGAAGAACAAGTCGATGTATCATCCGTCACTAGAGGTCCCATGAGGTCTACACTAATAGAGTGGAAGCTTTTTACATTCCAAACCAACTAGGATGTGTCATATGAGACCTTGTAACTCCTCATATCATCTACTCGTGTGGCAGTTCGAGGCAAAATACGGGAATGAGGTATCTGTTTCACATGAACGTACTGCCTAGAGACTCGATCGGGCATATACGTCTCTGATACATCAAGACATGATATCACACCATGGAAACGAGAAGGGACTGTCGATCAAATCTAATTCTCTGTAAGGCGACCAGTCGACCTAATGCATAACATTCTTAATATAGATTATCTGATAAACAAAGCAATATTTATTAAGTATATTTTGTATATATTTACATCTCTCGCAGTCATACGATCGAACTCCGCTTTGAAGTTGCATGTACCATCAAGTGTCCCACCAGTGCCCCATCTCTCAACCCATGGTACACCGCCTCTCTACTTCGTGTCCATAATAGGGCGAAAAGCCAGGAATACATGCCTACATAAAATTATAAGGGAATTAATGACTTTTTATGTACAAAATTGAAAACATTGAATCGATCACTTACATGTAAGAACGTGGTGCAAAAAACCACCTAACGGGCGCCCACTCGCGTGCACTCACCGAGGCCTCGGTATAAATAAGTGAGCATGTTTGAACCTCAAGACATGCCCTCAAATGCCCTAATGTCTCGTACTAGGCTGATATATGAAATGGGAACCTAGTGTTGTGATTTATTTGGAAATAATGTGGATGCCAGCAGAAACATCAAAAAACATGTCGTTGCAATCACCAGATCATCCTCCGCACCCTGCTTCTCGCAGAGATCTTTTAGAATTGTGTGTATTATCCCTCCCTTATTGTTGGATCGAAGGTTAGTTGTAAACAACTGTGGGAACTGTATCGGACAGTTCCCACACGCAACTGAATAATAAAAACATGCAGGTAAATAAAAAACGACTTGAGACAGTTCGTTTATAGAGGAACCCCCCAGCGATCAACTAATCGAGTGAGTAAACCTCTACCTCCGCTTGGAGGATTTTCGAATGAGATCCCTTTTCTTTATTGCTTAGTTCCCTTCAAGTTATAAGGCAGAATACAAACTTCTTTGTTCCTACAAGGACTCTCTCCCTAGGCAACACTAATGCATTCTCTCAACACTAACCCGGTGAACGCTCAAAATCAAAGCAAAAGCAAAACTCAAACCTCTCAGTTCTTTTGTCTCAATACCAAAGCTCCCCTAGACCTAGGAACTCCTTCTCTCTTCTTTCACCGTCGTCGAGATTAGCTCGCCGTCGGGGACTTTTCACCAAGACAATGGTCTTCACCGATAAACTCTTGAGCTCTCACTCTTTGTGTTTGAAATTTCTGAGTTGTGGAAAGTAACGAGCAAGGATACCGTTGAAGGGTTTAAATATGTGTGATGAGACACACTTATCCATTTGAGGAATATGTCCTAATTACCCTTTTTGCCTTGCTCTCCAAGTCTGATCCTTAAGGTTGACATGTGTCTTTGATTTGAATTTGAATGGTCAACTATTGGATCACATCGGACCGTTAGATGGTCGTCTTCAATTTGTTGTAGCTCTGAAGCCTTAAACTCCCTTTTGTTCGATCGAGACAAGATCCCTAAAATGCGCTGAGATGTCGCTTTCACGCATGTGCCAATTCCCACCCAAAGGGCATTTGGTGGAAGTTTGATATCTTGGAAGTCTAAAAAACAGCAAATCACGTCTTTACTTTCAACAGAAGCTGAGTATAGATCACTTAGATGCATTTGTGCTAAACTTGCTTGGCTGAGTCGACTTTTTGTTGAATTAGGTATTGAGGATATTACTCCTATACTTGTTAAGTGTGATAATCAAGTTGTGGTGTATATTGCTAAGAACCTCGTGTTCCATGAGAGGACGAAGCACATTGAGCTTGATTGCCACTTTACAAGGGAAAATTGCTTGAAGACTTAATTTCTTTATCTCATTACTCTTCTAGTGCACAACTTGCAGATTTTTTGACTAAAGGCATTGCTTGAGGTTCGTTTGACAAATTTGTTTCCCAAGATGGGGATTGTAATCCTCCATCTTGAGGACTTGAAGTCCTAAAAAAAATACGAAATCTATAGCATAGGATGCTATAGGTTGACAAATGTCAGCCTAATTCTTTCCTACTCTACTATTTTTTTTAGAGTAGGAAAGAATTAGGTTGACATTTGTTAACCTATAGCATCCTTACGGATGAGGACTTGAAGTCTTGAGTGTGTCTAAATTTGACGAGTAATATAATTATGGCGAAATCCCGTAATCAAACCAACAACCTTATTGCAATCACGAGGTACATGTTCGAATCTAACAACCTCGAACGGCTGCAGCAAACCTAGTGTGACTGAAATGAGCATTTCAATTTGCCAAGGACATGATTTACTTCCTTTCAGCGCGTTTATGAAAATTAGAATGTCTCCTTCAATCATAACCTTAGCCAAATTCCTTTTCTTGGCCTCACATACTGCCTCATACATTCCTATAGCTTCTGCTTGGATTACGCTCAATTGATCATTTGCAAAAGCATTTAGCGCAATAGTTTGTCCTTTATGATCCCCAATAATATATCCTGTTGTTGATAGACCATTGTGTTTTTTTTAATCCGTCAAAATTAAGCTTTACAAATCCATTTTCTGGTTTCTGCCACTACTTATTCTTCTTCCTCGATACAGTTTGTATTATCTTGGCATTATTTTCAGTAGCATGTACATCTTGTACTTGTCTCCACCTTGTTATTTGCGTTGTAATGAATTCTTCTATGGTTCTACTTAATCCATCCAATGGCTGATTAAATATCGTTCTGTTTCTGTAGTACCATAGCATATTATGCTCATGTACTTAGTCATATTTTATGTATTGTTGGCTTCTCATATAAAAGTCTTTATTTAGTTGTATTTTACTTATTCACAAAATAAACAAATAGAAAGAACCTTTTTTCTGTCTTTCTCTGATACATTATAATATAGCATAGAAATTATTATTAGTGATTAATTAATTAATGTATTTTTTATACAGAGTTTTATAAACTCCTTCTCGGGTTTTCTTTACGGTTCTTTCCCGGGACGCTTTTATTGAACTGTTAGGGTTTAGTGTTAGTTTTTAGTATAAATATCATATATTGTATTCAGGAATCAATCAATCAGAAAATCAATTATCCCAAACCCTAATTGTCTCTTCAGTCTTCTCCCTCGTCTGTCTGAGTCACTCTCCCTCTAGCCTTTGGCCCTTCTTCCCTTCCCTCGTTACAATTTGTCTCCCTCGTTACAATTTGTCTATTGAATCCGATACGAGATCCAAACTATTTCGTATCAACTGGTGCTTTCATCCTTGAACTTGGCAATCCTTCTATGCTAATCGGCGTCTAATGGAGTTATTGCTCGAGAATCGAATCGACGCTAATAGAGGTAATCCGGTGGAGAACCGAACTCTTTATGTCAAGATTCATTGGGAAATCTATCCAATTTATTGCAACGTATTGGAGCAAGTGTTTTCCGAGTTCGGAATTATAGAGGACCTTGAGATATTAAACCCAGGAACAGGGTTTCATTCAAAAGTTCTCTTCAAGAAGAGAGAATCGGCCATTGATGCTTTCAACTTCTTGAACGGGAAAAATATATACGATGGCTGTTGTGAAATAGAATTGATTTTAATGAGTGCTCTTTATAGTTCATCTTCAAATCACAAAGAACTACAAAAGCACAAGCACCCTCGGCCACCGCCTGGCCACCCGGGCCCGTTGCTTGAACAATCGCTCCCACAGCTTGCACACCCGCGCTCGCCAGAAATTGTGAGCAGTTTGCCTTCAACGGACCCTTCATCAGTTTCAACAAATGCGAGTCTGACTTCGCCTAATTGGGAAATTCATGGCACAAGATCGTCGGAGTTGGTGTCATTCCTCGTGTCAAAGGAGCGTCCGGCGCCGATATCTACTCAAGCTAAAGATTCGTCGGAATCAACCAGGGCAATGGAAGACGCCCACATGGTGTTTGACGAAATGACAACCAAAGAAAATGGGGTGAATCTTGAACCAATTCTTTGTGTTGGTCTTGGTGATAAGGCAAAGGAAGTTGCGAGTTCAAATCCGGTTTTGATCGATCAGCTGCAAGAAAGGAATGATAAGATTTCTACTGAGAACTTGAAGGAAGCCACTCGGTCTGATTTTTTTGCTCGAGCTTGTGATGAGTTTGATGTGTTTGTTGGCTCGGTTTTTGATGGATTCTTGATCGATCCTGCATTAAGAGGTAATACCCCTCTCTTACCCCTTGAACTTTCAGTGTTTGAAGATTGTAGATGGGTAATAAAGTGCAATCGCACATGTGTTGTTTTTGACCCGGGAATTCCTGACACGAGTTCATCCAAATGGTTTTTATTCGCTTCAATCTGTTTTTTGAGTGGAGATATGTTTGGGCATGAGTTCAGCCGGAAAATGAAAGACAATATGGTTGTGTTGGAAACAAATGTCTTTGATATGGAGTTTATGGTAATTTCATTCCCTATTGATAGAGGTAAAGTGCACCCTATAATAGGTGGAGTCAATGTTAATATTCAGGTTAAACCAAGAATGGTATTTGATCCTGGTGGAAAGCTGTCGGCAACAATGGAATACCTAAACTGCATTGGGAATTTCAAGGCCGATGCGTGTATTCCACATTCAACAAAGGCATGATTGATGTGTACGTTGAGGAATCAGTTTGCCCAGATTTTGAAGTTGAAATGCAACAATGTTGAGGTTGTTGTGTGGAATTCTATTTTGTTGGTGTGTGCTGGTTTGGAATTAGTTGGTTTGGTGGAGATTTGAGCTAAATATTTTGGGTTGCTGATGTTCACCACCAATTTTTGTTTCCTGGTGCAATTTTCCTTTGCTGGTGCAATTTCAAACCTTGGGAGTATTTCACTTTGCTGATATTTGTAAATTTGGTTTTCACCAAGTTGCTATATCCAGTTGAAACTTGCATTTATGAGCTTAGTTGGTGGAGATACAACCGTGCCCAAGTATAAGTCAGCAGCTCATTAGATCTTTTCCCGGATCTCCGACTTGAGGACAAGTCGTTTGTCAACGGGGGAGAATTGATACATTATAATATAGCATAGAAATTATTATTAGTGATTAATTAATTAATGTATTTTTTATACAGAGTTTTATAAACTCCTTCTCGGGTTTTCTTTACGGTTCTTTCCCGGGACGCTTTTATTGAACCGTTAGGGTTTAGTGTTAGTTTTTAGTATAAATATCATATATTGTATTCAGGAATCAATCAATCAAAAAATCAATTATCCCAAACCCTAATTGTCTCTTCAGTCTTCTCCCTCGTCTGTCTGAGTCACTCTCCCTCTGGCCTTTGGCCCTTCTTCCCTTCCCTCGTTACAATTTGTCTCCCTCGTTACAATTTGTCTATTGAATCCGATACGAGATCCAAACTATTTCGTATCATTCTCTCCTCACTTTCTACCTTCACAATCGTGATCGCTTGCTTAATTCAAATTCAACAAGGATCAAAATCGAAAACCTAATTTGTCTAATATAATCTTATATTCTCTCAATGTAACAAAATCAATATATATTATAAAAGCGGACCGTTTTTTAGCCAGTAGATTTATTTCGGCCCCACCTCATATTTAAAAAAAATGACTTATATTTTTACAACTTTTCTAATTAATTTCTATTATTTGTATTTTTACTTTTCACAATATTTATCTTTTGCTCATCTATCTCAGAGAATATTAATGATAAGATTTTTCAATAGTTTTTAATTTTGGAAATATGGTCGTACATGTGTTTAATATTATTTCACAATTTCTTATTGAATTTTTATCATCTATATATGTTAAAAAGAATTTTATCTTATGTTTATGGGTCCACCTTATATTAAAACAACTCTTTGTTAATACATAAATAAATTATTAATTTCTTTTTGTCTTTTTGTGTAAAACAATATTTATGTAAACAATATGAGTGAAAATATCATGTATATAGGCGTTATAGTGAAGAATAAGGAGATATAAGAGTCGTTGGATTGAGATGATCAAAGGCTGAGATTAAAAAATGGGTATAGATAAAAAAGAGTAGAAAAATTGGAACGGTGACAATTTTGTAATTATATTGAACAATATGCCCCTGGAAAAAAAACGGCAACACCCTTCCACTACGCCATTTCCCTCGATCTGATGCATAATCCCACGACGAAAGAAACTCTCGTTCCCAAAACCCTTTCTCGCTCTCATCCGAATTTGAAGAACAACGACAAAAAAAGGCCAAATCAAAACCAAAATCGAAGCATTTACAAGAGTTATAGATCCAGTAGTTGGAGCACAGCTTGAAAATGCCACCAACATTGAAAGGACAGACGATTAAAGGTAAGGTCGAAAACCCTAGAAATTAGTTCGTATGCGATTTTGTATTTTTGGCTACATATTTGAATTAATTACTCTATTTCTAGTCATTGATGCTTCTAAACACTAGCAAACTAGTTATGACCCGGGCCTTGTCCGGGGGCTTTAAAAAAAATTATAATATATTGATTTATATAGGATATACATATTATAATTTATATAGTGAAAAAATAATAATTCAAATAATGAAACTAATAGTTATATATATAATTTTTTTTAATTATTATAATATATTTGATTATAAAAATATATTAAATAATATTTATCATTAAAAATGTTATTTACTTGTAATATCATTTTCATAATCATAAAAAATTTAATGATCTAATCAACTCGTAAATTTTAACCCGCAAGAAAACTGAAATAAACCCGAAATAATTGATCTAATCAACCCGTAAATTTAACAACATGAATCTGTACTCGATAACCCGAAATGACCGAACCAAAACTTGAACGAACCAATCTGGTTAATTTAACATTAAGGGATCATTAATTTTTATTTATTTATTTAGGGATTCGTAATCTAAAAAATCAACATACTTATATATCGAAAATGTGAAAAGTTGTCACACTTTTAAATAGAAAATTAATATAAAAAATCTGAAAATTAATATAGAAATATGTAATTAAAAATATGGTTCATATTAATTGAAACGTTGTCAGATTTATGGATGGAAAATAAATATAAAAAGAACTCGTAATTAATATATGGTGATTGAGATATATTTAATTTTAAATTAGAGAATAATACAACCGTTGACTATCATATTTATAGATAGAATATTAACATAAAAACTCAAAATAATTATGTATAAAGATTAAAAAATTATCATGTATGAAAATTAATATAAAAAATGAAAATTTAATATAAAAATTTGTGATTAAAAATATGGTTCATACTAATTAAAAAAGTTATTATACTTTTAAATAGAATGTAAATCTAAATGAATCTGAAATTTTATTAATGAAAATCCATAATTTAAAATATGGTCCATATAAATATTTATCCTCATGGATATAAAAGTTATCTATTTTATTTAGAGATATTAAAATTAATATATTATGGGATATCTAATTATAAAAGGTAGTTGGGATATTAATTTACTATTTTATATTTGTCATACTTATATATAAAAATTTAATATTAAAAATATGTAATTAAAAATATACTTCTGGATAGAAAATTTAAATAAAATTTTTTATATTCATGGATAAAAAACTTATCAATTTTAATGTAATGGATTAAATTAGTATTTTTTATGTGTCATACATATGGACAATGATTAACCGATTTAAGATTAAGGAATCAATAATTTTTATTTATTTATTAGAGGATCCATAATATAAAAAATCAGCATAAAGAAATCTAAAATTTAATATAAAATCTTCAATTAAAAACATGACTCATATTAATTAAGAAAGTTGTCATAATTACTAATAGAATATTAATATAAAAAATTATAACTAAAAATATGGTGACTAAATAGATTAACTCATCAATTTTATTATAATATATTTAATTATTATTTTATGTATCACATTTATGGATAGAAATTAATATTAAAAAATCTGTAATCCTTATCCTTACTTCCTTATCCTTATCCTTATCCTTACTACTATAAAAGCAAACATAGCTTTAAAATCCGAGCGTTGATTTTTATAAAATCCCCTTGTTACTATCGTGCGGCTGTTATTAATTCATTATTCATTATTTCTCAGTAATAATTTCGATATTTTAATGTTCCTTGAAATTCGTGTCGTATTGCTTAGCTCTTAAGTAATCTCGGAATATATATTCTTGGAAAAGCGTGATCGACTTAGGTGATATTTGGATGTGAACGGGTAATTTTAACATGTCTCGAAAAACGTGTCCAAGTTACTTCGCTCTTAAGCAAGCTCAGATAAGTTTGTTTCTTAGTTGTGAAGAAAGCTCGTATACGTAATAAACCAAGTTTTAAGACATTGGATGTCGTGAAGTCAATTAAATTAATACCAAAAGGTTTGCTTAGCTCTTAAGTAATCTCGGGATATATATTCTTGGAAAAGCGTGATCGACTTATGTGATATTTGGATGTGAACGGGGAATTTAAACGTGTCTCGAAAAACGTGTCGACATAACTTCTCTTGTAAGCAAGCTCGGATAAGTTTGTTTCTTAGTTGTGAAGAAAGCTCGTATACGTAATAAAAGGCGTGAAGTCAAGTAAATTAATACCAAAAAAACCATGCCCCTTTAAATAAATTTACGAAAATGCCATTTTCATATTCCTTTTTCAAAAAAACCATGTCCCTTTAAATAAATTTACGAAAATTCCATTTCCAAAAAAACCTTGTCCCTTTAAATAAATTTACGAAAATTCCATTTCCATATCTCTACACTGAAGTCTTCGTCTTATAATCGCCGCGCAACGCGCGGCCTAATTGCTAGTTATAAAAATGTTGAGAGGAATATAAAAACTTAATGACAAAGGTAGAGATAAAAATTTATACAATCTAATAGTAATTTGATAAAAAAAATTATTGAATAAGATGAGCGGATAAAATTGAAAATATCATAAGGTGAAACATGTTTCAAAAATATCTTTCCAAAGTAACGTGATAGATGCAGTATATAATTGTCATGTGCAAGATCTTGTAATATATAAAACTAATAAAAATTTATTATTAAAAATATAAAGAAGATGGAGAAATAAAGTAATATATAAGACAATTATTATATGGATAGAAGATAATTACATATTACAATATAATGAACATGAATAAAGAAAAAAATTATCCTAATATATAATCATACCATAATTAAATATTAGAATATAATGTAATAATGAGTAGAGATAAAAATTTATACATAGAATATAATGCAATAATAAGTAGAGATAAAAATTTATCCAAGCACATATAAAATTGATAAAAAAATTATTAAATAAGTTGAGAGTATAAAATTGGAAATTCCATAAGGTGATTGAATCACATAATATATAATTGATTAAAAAAACATTATTAAAAATAGGTTGGCTGTAATATAAATTCATAATGACGAAACTGCCCAAAAGTGTTTCAGGTTTAGAAGATATATATTGATTAGTTTGTATTAGATTCAGTTCATACATATGATTAATTTTGAGTTTGTTATTGTGTTTTGTGACTTGTATAGAGCAATGCATGTACACCTCTAGAAAACAACTTGCATTTTTGAACGTATGATGTGAATTTGACTACATTTATGTGTATTTAACCATTATTTGTGATTTATTTTGCACATTGTAGAGTTAAAATTATCAAATAAAAGGTATGGCGAACAAAAGTGCTCTAATGGCATGTTAAAGTGCTCTAATAGCATGCTAAATTGCACAAATAATATGATATATTAATAGCTGCAAACTTTAACCTAGATCCAAATCTATGAGTTGTTGTTGCCTCCATCAATTACTTCTTAGTTTCATAGAGTGCATTCACAAATTTTAATAGTGCATATATTAAGGTTAAAGTTCATCGACATCATGACACATGTCATATAAAAAACACTTGAAGTTCTTCATAAACTTAATTTTTCATATAAAATAGTTCATATATAACATAAGAAAATGCATTGTATAATAAATAAAAGTACATCGTGTAATTCATATAAAATACCCATTTTTTTAATTTGGTGTACAATAGGACAAAAAATTTTACATTTACTTGCTGGCACGTTGACAGCTGAAGATAGTCTAATCCTTAAAAGTAATTTTTCACTACCTATATTATACACGAGAATTACACCTCAATTTTTTGATCTCAACATGTTATTTTATTGATTCTGTAAAATAAAAATTCTTGATCATTTTATTCGAAATGCAGAAAGAAGGAGCAAAATGGTCCATGACAAAGGTACACCCAAACAACAACTACACAGATAAACCAGAACATCATCCAATCCTAAATCTGGTAAAAAAGCACATTATGTATTTTTATGTTTAACTTCTAAAATAGTTTACAAATGTTAAAAAAAAAACTAAAAGTTGTACATGCATACATAGATAGAAGAACCAAGATGGTTGTGCAAGAAGAGGCCAGAAATGAACCATAATTTGAAGAAGGGGAACCATCTAGCATAAAATTAAGTAAAAATATTGGTATTTCTTAAATGGTTTTTGATACGATGTTTAGATTAATAGTAGAAGTATTATTGCATAATTAAATGTTAAAGCACATGATAAAAGTGTACAACTTAATAAAAGTGCATGATCCAGTAGACATATTAAAGTTAAATTTTTAATATTAAAAGTGCATGTTTAAATGTTTAAAGTGCATAGTGTAGTAGTGATGGTGCATGAAATGTCAAGTGTTTGTATAAAACACAATTATGTTTCCCCCCGAAAATGGATCAATTAGGAAAAAGAACAAAAAAAGCAGCATCCAAAAGACCAAGGAAAGAGCTTCAAGCAACAAAAATCGACACCGGAACTGATGAACAACTACAACTGGTTGAAAAAAAAGATAAGAAGAACAATATCATCAACACATCCTAGTTTGGGAACTAGGATTGTACCTAAGATGTTTGTGGCTGCAATACAAGCTTTGAATGATCTGCAAAAGGAAGTTGTTAGAAAGATGGGATTGGGTAATCTTTTGAAATTTAATATTATATATTTACCACATAACCTTGCGTATTGGGTATTGGATCATTATGATCAAATAAAGTCTGAATTGCTAATGGAAAATTGCAAGGATATACACATCATTGAAGAAGATGTTCATCAGGTGTTGGGATTACCACTAGGTGGGACATCTATTAAGAAGATAGGAAGGAATAATGATTACGCACTAATTCAAGAATGGAAAGAATAGTTTAAGGATGTTGAACTGAAGGACGAAATTATAAAACCTGGGCATGTTGCAGATATGGTAAGGAAATACATTGATGGAGGAGAGTGGTTTAAAAGACAATTCTTGGTGTTATTCATATCATGCATAGTTGAAAGCAAAAGCAATGGAAGTGCTAATAAAAGCTACATGATAGAAAATGTGGAAGAAGTTGCTAACTTGAATTGGTGCGAGCTTGTACTTAAATGCTTTCTAGAAAACACAGTTCAATGGAAGAAAAAGAAGACTTCAAAGTTTTCTGCACCAATACTCTTACTCAATGTAAGGATTATTTTTTTCTTCTACTATAACTAGTTTATTGATTATTCCATACTTTATTTCTCCTATTTGTTAATATTTATCACGAAAAATCTTTATTTTGCAGCTATTGTACATTGATAGAGTGACAAATTTGGGACAAATACCAAAAACATGCTTCCCTGTATTCTTGTTGTGGGGTGATGGGAGACTAACTCAAAGACAGCATTAAGAGTACAAAATTGGAGGGGGTTTTGGAGGGGGCATGTAGTGAACAAAGCAAGGACAATTGGAAGCCATGAAATCCAACCACTATCTCCACATGATAATGTTGGTAGAGAAACAACACCAACAAGACCAAACTCTTTAGAGGTAAAAGTGCATAAAGAAATATAAAATGTGCATAAATAATTTGTAAAATTGCATGATCTATTTAACATTTTTATCTAATCTAGTTTAACACGTGCTACCTGAAAAAGTGCAATGGAAAATATAAAAAGTGCATAAGCAATATGCAAAAGTGATTAATGTAACACATATTGTGATCTGAGTTAATTGTTGTCAAAATAACAGGAATGGGCTAAAGGACTAGCTCTGAAAGGCAAAAATGTAGCTTATGATATTGTAGAGCTAGCAAAATATATTGGGATGATGCCATCAGAGTTCAAAAACGACATTGTGATGATCCAAATGATGGAAAACATGAAGCGACTGATTGGTGTGCAAGGGGACACATACACAAGAAGAAAAAGAAAATGTTACTAAGGTTGAAGAAGCTGCAAATTGGGAAAAAAATCTTTAACCAATCTCAATTCTGGAATGATCCAGAGCTATTGGCTTGCATGGAGAAAATAGAAAAAGCTAAAACAACCAAGAATAATATGAAGAAATATTTAACTGACTTCACACCACCTTCGTTTAATATGTTTAATTCACAAGAAATAGAAGAAATATTGGAAGAAGTGGAAGATGGAAACATTGCTGAAGATGGACAAAACCAGGATGGAGAAGAAGAAGGAGGAGGAGGAGGAGGAGGAGGAGAAGATGAAAACAAAGAGGAAGAAATAATTCGACTTATACATGGTTCTTAATCCGTGATCACAATATAAAAATTATGTGCTATGTCTGAAAACACATTCGCCCTGTTTCTGTTTTGCAGGTTGAGGCCCTTGCCTTGCTTGAAGGTCTTAAAAGTGTGGTTCTTTTAAAGCTGTCTCGTTTGATTATTGAGGGCGATAATTTGATTCTTATTAATTCTTTGAAAAACATTTGGAAAGTTCCTTGGGAAATTCAAGCTATTGTAAATGGCATCCGTCATTTTGCTGCTTTTATTCTCTGTGTGGTGTTTTTCATTGTTTCAGGGAGTGTAATTCGGCGGCGGATTTCATCGCCAGAAGGTGTTTTGTTTATTTGGATCTTAGTTTTGCTATTTCTCATTTTTTTCCCAAGATCGTTGTTTGATCCTTTGGATGTTTCTAGTTTTAATGTCTGGATCCAAACTCATCATTTGTTATTTGACTTTTTAAAGATCATCCGGTGTGATGATTTAGGATGGCCTTGTAATGTAAGGGCATCCTAGTGTTGGCTATGTATTGAGCTAGTAGCTCATTTCTTCAAAAAAAAAAGAGGAAGAAATAATAGAAGATGAAAAGGAAAAAGAAAAGGCTGGAAAGGAGCAAGTAGAAGAAGATGGAAAAGATGTTCAACACAAAGTTGGAAAAGTTGTGATTAACGAGAAAGAAGAGGAAGTAAGCACACCATTGGCAGGAACACAAAGAGTGACAAGACAAAGTAAGAATAACAAGGTATAGTTGAAATTTTTTTAGCCAACATTAATTTATATGGGTGAATTATTGATTCAATATCTTGAACCTTGTGACAGGATGCTAAGGTAGTTACTGGGGTTTATCGCAGAAATAAAAAACCTGTTGTGACAGTGAAAAACCCATTTTATGAAAGGGCGGTGAACGTTTCTGAAAAGCTAACAGAAGAACTAAAACAAATTTGAGATTTTGTTTTTAATGAAGGCCAAGAAAATGAGATGTAAGACACTATACTTTTTTGCCTACTATATAAAGTTGTAAATGTGGAGGTCTTGTTTAACATATTGTCTAGTATTATCTGCTAAAGTTGTAAATTTGTATGCCTTTTTATGCAAAATGCATTGATAATATGCTAAAAAGTGCATTGATAATATTTTAAAGTGGAAGTCCAATATTTATCACATTATGAAGTGCACTGTTGGGACGTTGTTGGGACCTCTGGTTCTAAGCAACGGATCACCGATTCACTTCTCTTTAAGTTTTGATAATGACAAATACCATAGGGAACTAATGTGGTTTGTTCAAGTATTTCTAAGGAACACAGGTACAACCAAGAACTATGAATGACAAAGCCACTGCTAGCCACAATGAAGAGTTTCCATCAAGGGAACTCTGAAGAGGAAAGTTCCCATGAAGTGGGAACTCCCAGAAACAAAAACACAAGCTTACAACGATGAAGAGTTTCCATCAAGGGAACTCTGGAGAAGTCAGTTCCCATGAAATGGGAACTCACATGTGAAGACAACGACCGTTCAGCGCAGATTGCGGGATTCTGTCTCAGACAGCCAGAGAGAACAGTCTGAGGATCAGACTGTCACGCTTGATCCAACGGTCCGATTGATTCAAGAAGTTGACCTAGTTCAAACCAAAGTCACATGTGAAGAAAGTACAACTTGGGCATCAAGCAAAGGGCATTTTGGACATAAACGAAAGATGCGACTGCCCAAGACAAATGGACTATAAAGCCAAATGAATAGTACTCGGTCTGAGTACTTCTCCCAGAACTTACAAACACCCACATTAGAGAGAAGAAATAAAAGGAAGAGAAGTCCCCGCCGGCGAGTGTGTGATCTCGACGACGGTGAAGCTGAAGTTCCCTGGAGCAAGGGAACTGAGAAGTCAGCGTAAGGTTTGAGTTACTTGTGTTTTGCTGTTGTGAGCTTAGGAACTCAGTTGAGAGGATTTACTAGTGTTGCTAGAGTTAGGAAGAACTTGTAGGAACAGAGAAGTGTAAATCCGGCTGTGTAACTAAGGAACAAAGCAAATCAATATAAGTAAGTCATTCAAAATCCTCCAAGCGGAGGTAGAGGTTTACCCATACAACTAGTTGGTTGTAGTGGGGTTCCTCTATAAAGGAACTGTCCCTTTAACTGTTTTTATTACTTGCGATTATTTACTTCCGCTGCCTTGGGAACAGCTTAACTGCCAGTTCCCAAGCTCACTGCTAACCCATTACGATCCAACAATTGGTATCAGAGCTTGCGCTCTAGATTTGTGTTAGCATCGCAGGTGCCAAAATGGCTCAGGAACTTACTCAGGTGGGGAACAATACCAGCAAGCCGCCAAGGCTTATAACAGGAAGATTTGAAAGCTGGCAACGCGACATGAAAGATTGGATGCGTGGCCAAGACTACCAAGCCTGGTGCGTCATCGAAAGGGGGAACTTCGAAATCGATCCAGCTATTGTCAACGATCTCTCAAAGTGGGGTCCCAACGAGTACAAGTGCATGGAGGCAAACTACAAAGCAAAACAGTATCTAAAAAGGTCCATGTGCGTACAAGATTGTGACAGGGTTGCCAACCTTGACACAGCCAAGGAAATGTGGGAAGCCATCCAACAAATGCACGTTGGGAACTCAGATCTCAGAGAAGATCTTCAAATGAACGCAAAGAGGGAGTTCTACAACTTCCAAATGGAGATGGGAGAGTCCGTCGATAGCTACCAATCCCGGTTTGAAGGACTTTGCACTAAGATGGAAGGATTGGGGATCACAAAAGAAGAAATCACCCACAAAATGAAGGTCCAACAGCTCTTCAATGGATTGACTGGAGAATGGGCAAATGAAAGAACGATGTTCAAGGAAAACCCAGAAAATCGAACGCTTATGCTCCATCAAGTATTTGGAAAGTTAGTGGGACATGAGAAGAGGAAGATCGATGATAAGGAACAAAGTCGAGCTCATCGAGGGATCGCACTCAAGATCGAAAAAATGCTCAAATCAACCCAAGAACAACATGAAGACTCCGAAGAAGAAGAGGATGAAGAGCTAGTCCTTGTGACAAGAGCTCTTCAAAATTTCTACAAAGGAAAATCTCAACGGAACAGTGGGAACTGGGGAAAGGGACAGAGTTCCCAAAGAAAGCCCACAGAGAAGGATCTCTCAGAAGTGACTTGCTACAAATGCAACAGGAAAGGACATTTTGCGAAGGAATGTCCACAAGGAACTGAAGGCAGAAAGCAAGGAAAGAAGGCCTACATCGCTACTTGGAGCGATGATGAAGACGAAGATCCTGAAGCATGGGCACTCCCAGACATGTGTGGCATGGCCATAGGAGAAACCACTGGGGAACAACCCAGTGAGGTAACCACTGAAACTGTTCTTGATTCCTTGAGTAATTATGAAAAACCTGAATTGTTGAAAATTCTTTCAAGTCTTGTTAAAGATAACATAAAACTGCAAAACAAGTTGGAAAAACAGGAACACATAAATTCTCAATTAGTTGGTCTTGAGCCCTGCCCCAACTGCATATCCCTTCTAGAAAAACTCAAGTCCCATGTGTCTCACATCGTAGATCTAGAGAGAGAAATCAAAACTTTAGAGAAAGGTGAGAACACCCTCCTGCAAAACCTGAATAAGACTCCCGAACATACTGAAGCCTCTAGTTCCCAAATTAAGTTTGTCCCAGCCAGACATGGCATAGGATACAAAGGTGAGTGCTCCAAGAACAGAAAGTCACCCCTGAGCGAACATGAGATCCATGAGTGTAGGGACTTAGAACTCCAGTGCGAGAAACAGAAAAATGCTCATCTCGAGGAGAAAATCAGGGTCCTAGAGAGTGGAAACAATGGTGAGAAAGATTACTATACTGGGAACTCTGGACATAGAATCTATGTCAAAATTGCTAAGGGAAATGGGTCTCGGGTGTACAACAAAGAAACCATGGATAGGAACCGTATCCAAAGACCACACCCAAAATACTACCTGGGAGAATACTACAAGACATGTTGGCACTGTGGTGCTCATGGGCACTACAAGGAGGCATGTCCCAAGAAGAGAGCCCAAACCCCTAGAAGCCATGAGTTCCCAAACAGACAAAAACGTCATACTCATCACCAAAGGAACTCCAACTCTCAAAATTCCAAAGACATCAACATTTCTGACTATATCTTAAATGAAAATGTTTTCCCTTGCAAGGGACCTGGCAAGAGTCATCTTGCCTGGGTCTCAAAACACTAACTTTTCCTTGTAGGTGGCAGTGAGAGGGAACAGTACATGGTTCATAGATAGTGGATGCTCGAACCATATGACAGGAAACAAGGATATCCTCATCTCACTCCACACTCATGCCGAAGGAGGCCACGTCTCATTTGGCAACAAGAACAAAGGAGAAGTTATTGGAAAAGGAGAAGTGTTGCTAAATAAATCTATCAAAGTCAGCAACGTAAATCTGGTAAAGGATCTGGGATACAATCTGCTGAGTGTCTCCCAGATGTGTGATCAAGGGAACAACATCGTCACCTTCGACTCAGATGAATGTCTCGTCATCAACAAGAAGACCAACAAAGTAATTCTGAGAGGAAGAAGATACAACAATGTGTATGTGGTGGACACCAACTTTGAACCACCAATGAAGCTGTGCCTTGCGAGTTCCCAAGATGACACGGAACTCTAGCATCGAAGACTGGGACATGCTGGTGTAAACCAAATCCTGAAGCTTTATCTACAGGATCTGGTCATTGGTCTCCCACGGATAAATCTCGAAGGAGTCAAAATGTGTGAAGCATATGTTCGAGGGAAACAGACCAGGACCTCCTTCAAACCGAAGAAGGTGGTAAGCACAACCAGGTCCCTGGAGTTAATTCACATGGATCTCTGTGGTCCCATGAGAACAACTAGCTACGGTGGAAAAAGGTACATGTATGTTTTAATTGATGATTTTTCAAGATTCACCTGGGTTATTTTCTTGAAGGCAAAATCACAAGCGTTTGAAGAATTTGAGCCCTTCATCAAAAGAACAGAAGTAAGCTTGGGGCTGAAACTGAAAGCAATCAGATCTGATCACGGAACTGAGTTTCAAAACTCGGAGTTCCTAAACTTCTGCGAGCAAAATGGGATCTCTCACAACTTTTCAGCTCCTCGCACTCCTCAGCAAAATGGAGTGGTCGAGAGAAAGAATAGAACTCTGGAGGACATGGCTAGAACCATGATGATCGAAAGTGGAGTTCCTGAGTACTTCTAGACTGAAGCAATCTCCACAGCTACATACATCCTAAATCGAGCCATGACAAGACCCCTGATCAACAAGACTTCTTATGAGCTCATCAAAGGGAGAAAACCAAACATCTCACACTTGAGAACATTTGGTTGCACATGTTTTGTTCACAACAACGGCAAAGACAATCTTGGCAAATTCGACCCCAGAAGCGACGAAGGGATCTTCCTGGGATACTCATCACAAAGCAAGGCTTACAGGGTCTACAATAAAAGAACCAAGAAGATAGAGGAAATCATTCATGTCGTCTTCAATGAAAAGTCTGTAAAGATGGGAACCGAGACCCAAGGGAAGGGAACTCTGTTCAAATTAGTCAGACATGAAGACGATGATGATGACGAGGATGAGCCAAGAAAAAGGGATGAAGACTATCCAAGTGCAAGCAATATCCCGCAACCAGGGAACAACGACGAAGGTCCAACCCTCACTGATCAAACCTTCCTCGAGGCTCCTTCCTCAGAAGAACCACAAGACACCTCCAACTCACTCGAGGTCCCCTCTTCAGGGAACAACTCTGCTGTCCCCCAAGATAATACACTGCCAGAATCAAGTATTCAAGGGGAACAAAGAGGGAACCTGCCAGAAATCTCTGAAGAAACATCAAATGAAGAAGCTGGAGATGAGAGTTCCCATGACAAAGAAACACCGACTGAGGATGATACACATGCAAAGGAACTCACTCATATAAGAACATTTCAACAAAGGAAGGACCACCCTCTTGAGAACATCATCTCTTCTCTTGTTAAAGGTGTGCAGACTCGTTCCTCTCTCAATAATTTTTGTGCTTTTAACGCGTTTGTTTCAATGGTGGAACCCAAAAATATCAAAGAAGCATTAAAGGACCCAGATTGGATTCAAGCCATGCAAGAGGAACTCCACCAATTCGAGAGAAACAAAGTTTGGAAGCTAGTTCCTAGGCCCAAAAACAAGAACATCATAGGAACCCGATGGGTTTTTAGGAACAAGCTCGATGATACTGGAGCTGTAGCAAGGAACAAGGCTAGGTTAGTAGCACAAGGATACAGGCAAGAGGAAGGGATTGACTACGATGAGACCTTCGCACCAGTTGCCAGGATCGAGGCAATCAGACTCCTCATCGCCTATGCTGCTCACAAGGGATTCAAACTTTATCAAATGGATGTGAAAACAGCCTTCCTGAATGGACATCTCAAGGAAGAAGTGTATGTGGCCCAACCTCCAGGATTCGAAGATGAGAAAATGCCCAACCATGTCTATTTCCTGGAAAGGGCCCTTTACGGACTCAAACAAGCTCCCCGAGCTTGGTATGACAGGTTTGCTCAATTCCTCTTGTCCCATGGATACATTCGTGGTTCCATAGACAAGACTTTGTTTTTAAAGAAAGAATCTAAAGACATTTTGATTGTGCAAGTATATGTTGATGACATTGTGTTTGGAGCAACTAACGAAACTCTTGTAGAAAAGTTCAAGGACCTCATGAGCAATGAGTTTGAGATGAGTCTTATTGGGGAACTCACGTTCTTCTTGGGACTTCAAATATCCCAAACAAAGGAGGGAACAAAGATCCATCAACAGAAATACGTCAAGGAAATGCTCGTGAAGTATGGGATGGAACATTCAAAGCCCATTGACACTCCCATCTCACCAAATTCAAGGCTAAATGCAGATGAAACAGGTATCAGTGTGGACCAAAGGAACTATCGAGGTATGATCGGGTCCCTTCTCTACTTAACAGCTAGTAGACCTGATATCATGTTCTCCGTATGTCTTTGTGCTCGTTTTCAAGCTAACCCTAAGGAATCACACCTGAAAGAGGTGAAGAGAATTTTCAGGTATCTCAAAGGGAACAATAACTTGTGCCTTTGGTATCCAAGGAACAGTTCCCTTGAGCTCATTGCATACACAGATGCTGACTTTGCAGGGCACTTGGTTGACAGAAAGAGCACTTCAGGAATGGCCCAGTTCCTAGGGTCTTGCTTAGTTTCGTGGAGATCTAAAAAGCAAAACTCAGTGGCACTCTCCACAGCTGAAGCTGAATATGTGGCTGCCGCATCATGCTGTTCCCAGGTTCTATGGCTTAAGTCACAACTCCAGGATTACGGTATGTCCTTTGGCCCAGTTCCCATACTCTGTGACAACACTAGTGCCATAAACATTTCCAAAAATCCTGTGCATCATTCTAGAACTAAGCATATTGATATAAGGCATCACTTTCTACGTGACAATGTTGAGAATGGGAACATTTCGATGGAACACTGTAGAACTGAAGAGCAAATTGCGGATATTCTTACCAAAGCTTTAGACAGACGTCCCTACCAGCGTTTTCGAATGCTTCTAGGGATGATAACTCTAAACTAAACAAGTCCCTGTTTATTTCTCTCTCAATGCCTGACTAGTTTATCTAAAATTGCATGATAAGGAACTTGGATTCATTGCTTTCACTATGCCATGATTACTAGTCTAGAGAAAAATGTGTACAAAGGAACTCTATTTCTTTTGGCCCAAAATGATCAACCAGAGTTCCCTTTATCCCTCATTACAAGCCACCATGACGGTTGATCATATGACCCACCTTGAGCTAGGGACCAGACAAATGCTTCTCATGAGCCAAAACATTTCCTTTATCGAGTTGCAAATTGTCTGGTTCCCTTTGAGTTCCCTAGCCCCACAAAAAGATGAGTGTGAAGTTCCCTCAACCACTTCACTCTCCTTGACCTTGAAAAGATCATGGGAACTGCTGCATCTACAAAGGGAACACTGACTAATCTTCAAAGAAAAACCGTCACTTGGGAAGCGGAATTTCGTGTCAGAAGCTCTGAAGCGTTACAGGCCAAGTATTCAAAATTTGAAAAGGACTTCCCAAGAGATTGTGACGCGTGTCCAGAAGCGTGCTTGAGAAGTTGAAACGGCGCCCCACGTTCATTGGGCAACGGTTATCGAGGTTATTCCACTTCCCTTTCTACCCTTCACCTCCTCTCTCCTTTAAAACCCCCCTTTGCCATTTTTAGGCCCTTTACTCCATCCTACATCCCTGTCATTCGTCTTCCACAAATCCCTTTCACTCTCTTTTCAAGAAACCTCCAAAACCTCCCAAATTCTTACAAAAATGGCCCCTCAACACACATTCGCACAAATCAAAGAGTGGGTACTTGCCAATCCTCGCACTCTTTTCATCACTCAACTGAACGAGATTGAGCAAGAACAAGACCCAACCATGAAGGATGTCCTCATTCAAGGGCTATACAATCAAGTAAGCCCCTTCTTGCCCCCTCCTCCTCCTCAGGTCGACGAAACCGTCTCCTGGACCTCTTCCTCCTCCGAATCTCTTCCTCTTCCACCTCCAACCACCAACACCTCCTCCGGAGTTGTCATCGTTGACAACTTCGGAGATGCTCGCCCCTCCATCAATGAAAAACCCCGTAAATCAAAACATCGCCACTCATCCAAACATCGCCATTCATCAAAAGATCCCTCAAAATCCAAAAAATCCAAACACTCCCACGACCCCTCAAAATCCAAAAAGCGTAAACACTCTGAGGCCTCTGAATTTTCGGAGCCCAGAAAGAAGGCTTTCTTCCACTTTGAGGACTACCTGAACTGCTCCAAGGAGAGTTCTTGTGCTCCCAAACCTCCCTACCCCTTTCCTTCCGACGATGGGAACTCCGAATCCCAGAGTCTACTTCCCTCTTCCTCCTCCATCCCTCCTCTTCAAATCGAGGGACCTCCTCCGCCACCTCCTCCAGTTCCCACCACGATGGGAACTCCAACATCCCAACCACCTTCTCCTTCCTCACCAAAACACATTTCCACCACTCCCATCTCTGCTTCGGGGATCTCTCCTCCACAGGACCACAGATCCCTTCCTCCTCCTTCTACTCAACTCACAACCCCTATTCCTTCCTCTCCTCTCCCCTCTTCCATCACGTCTCCCACCACCACCAAACTCCCCTCTCCCTCACCATCCAAAAGTACCGTCGCCCTCTCCTCAGACGACGACGATCTTCCTCTTTCTGTGGTCATCGGCAAAATGACCAAAGATCCTCCTCCGCTCATTATGGGAACTTTGGAGGAGGAAGCCCAACTCAAGGCCGTTGAGGAAGAACTCAACAGGGGTCCCTCTGAGCACACAGTCTCCCAAGGGACAAAGTCCCCAGAAAAGGTTGCTCCTCAAGAGCCAATAGAGACAAGGGACCTGGCACCAGCTGGAGGTGCTGAGGCAACAACAAGTCATCCTGGAGATGACGCGGAGGGCTCGGGTTCGAGCTCCTCCGAGGAAGAAGGGACCTCCCATGATGAGGTCGAAGAAGAAGAAGAAGCTCCAGCTACAAAGGAGCCAGCACGCATCCCTACACCTGGACACCAAATGGTGGTGTCCGCGAGTTCCCCACCACCAAGGGACCGCGTGCTTATGATCGAAGCGGCTGCACCCCCTCAGCAGAAAGGACCTCGCACGGTCTCTAGGGGGAACAAATCCAAAAGCAAGTCAAAGAAGGGGAAGGGGACCACCAAGCATCATGTCACTGAGCGCCGAAAGCTTCTTCCTCACCTCATTGTTTCCAAAGAGGTGCTAACTGAAAATGGTCTGGAGGAACTGTGAGAACTGATCAAGGCCCAGGGCTGGGAGAGACTCTGCCAAGAAACTGTGAGAGTAGATCCCTCACAAGTGCGTCAATTCTACAACAACTTCACTATCACCAATGACGGCACTCAGGGAACTCTCTCCCATGAAGGCGACGAGTTCATTTTTACAACGTCTACGATCCGCCTTCAACTCCAGGTCCCTGGTCAAGGGCTTAGCGAGGTGCCCAGCAAGCTCTGGGGCGACTTCAACAGCGCCGAGGTGTACAACACAATTTTTGAGGGTCGGGTTCCCTCTAAGGTCCTCTCGACGCATCATCTGTCCTTGGTCGCCAAGCTCGCTCACCAATTCATCATCAACGTGGTGATCCCACGCCAAGAAAAGCGCCTGGTCGTCAACATCCCCGATGCCATCATCCTCTACCACTTCCTCCTCAAGAAGCCCATAAATCTTCCCCGAATTATCCTTGGGCACATGGAAAAGTGCATGGCCTCCAAGTCCCACTCCCTTCCCTACTCCGGGCTGATCAAGAAGCTCCTACAAAAAGAGGGTCTCTACGATGCCTCTAAAGACGAAATCGAGCTTGGAAGGGAACTGGACATTACAGTTGCCCAGAAGATGAGGCACTCGGAGCCTGTGGAGGAAGCGGCTCCCCTAGAGTCTGATACACAAGAGGGGAACTCCTCAGTGTTGCTCCGCATCGCCAACACCCTCGATCAGATTGCTAGGGACCAGGCAGTGTTGGCCAGAGGACAAGAAAAGCTTACACAAGTCCTTACGCGCCTTTGTGACGCCTTGTTCCCTCAGAGCCCATGATCTCTCCCTTCTTGTTCCCTTAATCCAAAAATGACCACAAATTGTACTTGGGTTCCCATTGTACATATTCTCTTAAGTAATGAAATGGCCTTTATTTTGATTGCGTGTTCCATTCTTTCCTAATATTGCTTTGCTTAATTTTCGATGATGTCAAAAGGGGGAAAGATAAAAAATGTGAGATGAGTTAAAAGTTTAAGTTATCACAGACCACGCATAAGCTAAGGGGGAACAATTGCATAAAAAGCCCAATAGGAACTATGTGTCTCACCAGAAGTGGCTCCCTAAATCTAAATGTCTCACTAAGAGTGACTTCCCAAAATCATACTTAGGAACTCATCAACATATCATTCATTGAAATACTTGCATTTTTGTGATGGGTTTGTCATCATCAAAAAGGGGGAAATTGTTGGGACGTTGTTGGGACCTCTGGTTCTAAGCAACGGATCACCGATTCACTTCTCTTTAAGTTTTGATAATGACAAATACCATAGGGAACTAATGTGGTTTGTTCAAGTATTTCTAAGGAACACAGGTACAACCAAGAACTATGAATGACAAAGCCACTGCTAGCCACAATGAAGAGTTTCCATCAAGGGAACTCTGAAGAGGAAAGTTCCCATGAAGTGGGAACTCCCAGAAACAAAAACACAAGCTTACAACGATGAAGAGTTTCCATCAAGGGAACTCTGGAGAAGTCAGTTCCCATGAAATGGGAACTCACATGTGAAGACAACGACCGTTCAACGCAGATCGCGGGATTCTGTCTCAGACAGCCAGAGGGAACAGTCTGAGGATCAGACTGTCACGCTTGATCCAACGGTCCGATTGATTCAAGAAGTTGACCTAGTTCAAACCAAAGTCACATGTGAAGAAAGTACAACTTGGGCATCAAGCAAAGGGCATTTTGGACATAAACGAAAGATGCGACTGCCCAAGACAAATGGACTATAAAGCCAAATGAATAGTACTCGGTCTGAGTACTTCTCCCAGAACTTACAAACACCCACATTAGAGAGAAGAAAGAAAAGGAAGAGAAGTCCCCGCCGGCGAGTGTGTGATCTCGACGACGGTGAAGCTGAAGTTCCCTGGAGCAAGGGAACTGAGAAGTCAGCGTAAGGTTTGAGTTACTTGTGTTTTGCTGTTGTGAGCTTAGGAACTCAGTTGAGAGGATTTACTAGTGTTGCTAGAGTTAGGAGAACTTGTAGGAACAGAGAAGTGTAAATCCGGCTGTGTAACTAAGGAACAAAGCAAATCAATATAAGTAAGTCATTCAAAATCCTCCAAGCGGAGGTAGAGGTTTACCCATACAACTAGTTGGTTGTAGTGGGGTTCCTCTATAAAGGAACTGTCCCTTTAACTGTTTTTATTACTTGCGATTATTTACTTCCGCTGCCTTGGGAACAGCTTAACTGCCAGTTCCCAAGCTCACTGCTAACCCATTACGATCCAACATGCACTAATAACATGATAAAGTGTAAAGATAATATTCTAAAGTGCTTCTGTTATTTTATAAAAATGAAGGGTTGTTTTGTTCAAATACAATGGACGGGAGGCAACTAGACTCAATTTTATGAGCATGGACTTAGATTGGACCCAACTATTGTTAATTGTTGGACTATGCATCTCAACCATGAGGAGAAATGGAAATGTGATGCTAAACCTTCAAGGTTATTTGTTGAAGTGTTCAAGATGGTAAGTTTTAAATTAGAAATGTTTTATATCATTTTCATTTACTGGTATGAGCATCGTCATTGATTTATTCAAACTTCATTGAAATGTAGGATGACAAAATTACAATTGATGAATTCAAGTAAAAATTAGACAATGCTGTGAAAATGGTAGATGGAAGAGTGTTGAAACAGGTTGGGATGATAAAAAAAGCTTACATTTTCTATTTCTATACTATCACTGCTTAAATTATGTAGAAACTAACAAAAAAATGTATGTGATGTTCCCTGTGCTACAGAATATTGAGTACTACTTCCTTATCGATTTCAACTTCAAGAATCATGGGATTGACAATATTGACAGCTTAAACATGGATAATACTATTCATAAGGAACATGAAGACATCATCAATAGTTTGGTAAGGTTTTTTAAAAGCTTCAACACTTACTTTATACTAGGGGTGTTCAACGGGTCGGGTCGCTTGCGACCCGCACTGACTCGACCCACAATTTATGGGTTGCGGGTCGAATTTTTTTATTTTGCGGGTCGCGGGTCGGGTCGGTGACCCGCGATATTTTTAAAAATATATATATTTTTATAATTTTATTAATATATAAAACATTTTTTATTAAAAAATCGTGTCGACCTGCAAACCCGACCCGACCCGCAATTTCGGGTCGCGGGTCGACCCGACCCGACCCGTGAGCATCCCTACTTTATACACAAAAAAAATTGTAGACATAATATAGTGTGCATGTCTTTCACTTGAAACTACAAATACACCATATTATTTTGAGTTTTTTTATTGTGTACATGCATGTTTTTTCAGAGAAGGTTGTTGTTTGCTTATTTGCAAAGTGCAAGCACGCTTAAGAAAGCACAAGCGGTGCTGACAATTCAGCCAGTGGTACAAGAAATAACATGGAGCTCAAACAACAAAGTAGATTCAGGAATATATACAATGCAACATCTAGAGATGTTCATCAGCCAGAATCTCTCGGCGTGCACAATATTTCTGAAGGTGCAGTTCCAGCAGAGCTATTCAACAGATGCAAGGGTGTTGGGTAGATCTAAATGCAGTGAACAACACAAAGAAGGTCCAACTGTTGAGGAAGAAATACATGTTTGCAATGTTGAAGTCACCAATTAATGAAGAGAAGATGAAAGTAGCAGATTATGTGAAGATGTTCAATGTGAAGTGTGGGAAACAAAAGATAAAGTAAAATCAAGTCTTATTTAGAATTTTGTTTTGGTGGATATATTTAGGCAATGCATGCCACATTTGGTTTTAGTGAAAGAAGTCTAATTTAGGAACTCCTATGGCTCTACTTCAGTGAGTGAACTAAAGTATTATGGCTCTAATGGTATGTTTGGATGGTGGGATTTAATGGGAATTTTAAGGAGGAAAATTGTGGGAATCATTTTCCTATTGTTTGGTTGCTATTTTATATGAGAATTGATATGATTTCATTAGAAAATTTGGAGTGAAATGATGGAAAATTAAATCCCACCAAATTGGTGGAATTTGATGGGAAACTAGAGATACATGTTTCAAATAAGAAAAAAGAAAATAAAAATTTACCCACATTTTCTCATCAAAACCCAACTCTAGCCAAACAAAGAAATCATTAAAATCCTCTACATTCTCACCTTTTATTTTCTTATTATTTTCTTTCTCATATTTCACCATCCTTTCTTTTCTCATCAATTCTCAATTGCCAAACAGGTTGTAAATGTTTTGGACATGCTTACTATTTTTAATGATAATATATGAAAGTATATGTAAATCTTCAATTTTAATTTTAGTAAATGTTTTGGACATGCTCTAAATGCCAAGTTTTGTGAATCTTCAATTTTGTGAGAATTCATTGCCAAATTGAGCACTTGTGCGTGTGATAGGTCTCTTGTCATTAGATTTTAACACTCAACATAGTTTCTAACTTCTTGATGTACGATTTATGGACATTATTACTCAACAACATAAATATATGTAAATTGCATCAACATAAAGATAAAAGTGCATTACAATACTAGTAAAATTGCATCGATATACAATTAAAGTGCATTACAATATTGGTAAAGTGCATCGATATAAAGCTAAAGTGTATTACATTCATTAAAAAAATATGTAAATTGGTAATGATAAAAGTGCAAAATTAATATTGATAACGTGAAAAATGTCCAGATAGGTAAACTAAAAAATATAAAATGAATTGTTGTTGGTTGCTCTAAAGAACGGAATCAACCTGAAAATAAAAAGAAGGGACTAGGGCTGGTCATAGGTCGTGTTATGGGTGGGTGGAGAACTTCCACCATCCGACACACGAATTAAATTGTATCACCCGACCCACCGATCACCCGCATAACCTTTCACCCATATCCGACCCACCCGTCACCCGCGAATTCTAAAATTACAATAAAATTTCAAAATTAATATAAAAAAACTTAATGCAACAATCTGCTTAGTGAAGTGATATCAAGGATATTCCCAAACATTTCATCCGTGAAGATTCACATATGTTGACCCACAAATTTATATATCTTTCATTTGCTTAAGTTCCAACAGTAATCCTCAACTTCCTCTCATTAAAACAAGTTCCTAGGTCATTCAGACCACTTAGCAAATACGTCTACATTATCGTAATGGCATTCCATTAGGGATTTAGCCTTCAGGGTCCGTATAGTTTTAATATTTTAAAAAACACCAATTTTTTTTTTAAAAAAGCCCCTAAGTCCCAAACTTTCTTGTAGAAAAAACTAAACCTAATTATAATTTAGGATAAATTTTTATGAGTGGTAGACGGGTAAAATGGGCGGTGGGTAGGGTTGGGCAAATTCCAGTCCGGATCGGATTTTTAGACCGGACCGAGGGTATACCGGTCCGGTCCTCGGTCCATGAATTTTAAAATTCCGGTCCCGGTTCGGTCCAGGTCCGGACCGACTTTTTTAAAAATAAAAATAAAATAAAAATTTGTATACATAAATAATATTTCTTATGTCATAAATTTATTTTTTATTATTTAATTTTAACTTTTATGTATATACTTCATAACATTATATTTTTTCATAAATAATACATAAATTTTCTCAATAAAAACATAATTTTTTCTTTAAAAAATATTAATTTAAAAAAAAATAATATCCTGGTCCAAAACCGTTACGAAGGTGGACCGGACCTGGACCGAGACTGGACAGGGAAATTTCGGTCCGGTCCTCGGTCCAAGGATTTAGGAAACTCGGTCTCGGTCCGGTATGGTTCTGGATCGTTGCCTACCCCTAGTGGTGGGTGATGGATCGGATGATGGCTCGGTTTAAACGGGTGTAAAATTTCACCCATTTCCAACTCGTCACCCATTTCACCTGTCACCCGACCCACCCGTCCCCCGCTTCATTACGGGTTTTCATCCTTATAATTGGGTCAAGTGAAGCGGATGGGTTGGTCACCCATGGATAATGTCCAAACCTAGAAGGGACACATTAGAGAAAAAAGTCTTAAAACAAAAAAGAAAACACAACAAAAATAAATTAAAAAAATCTTCTATCTCAACGGATTCTTCACTTCCCTCAATGTTTTCATTACTTGCATTTGGAAAAGAAATAGTGCATTACAAACTTAATAAAGTGCATCTAGTGGATAAAAAGGTGCAATATAAAGTAGAAAAAGTGCAGTATATACAATTTATAAATGCAAGTAATATACTCACAAGTAGATCTATTGTGATGTGCATACTTCTTGCATCTGCCACATTTTCGTTTCTTTTTATTACTGACTTGTATTCCAAAGTCCTTACCACCCAGAATCCTCTTTGCACGACCCTTGGTCTTGGCTTGTTCTAGTGGATGGACAGTTATTGTGGTAGGTAATTAATGAGGTCCCGAAAAATTCCTCAGCAATTTGTGCATTAGATGAGCCAAAACTTTGCGTAACTAGACCTTTTTTGTAAGAGAATCTTTCTGATCACTAATAAGACACGCAAAGGCCTTTAATTGAGCAGTATCTCGCTCTAAAAGTCCCATGCAACAGAAAAAAGTCTGAAATCAATGTATTTGTTAACTTTTGCCTCTCTTCCAACTCAGCACAATGATCAACCAATGTACCAACAATGCAGAAAGTGGGCTTTATGGTTGCAAGTTTAGTCCACCGAGTGAGGATAAATCTGTTAGGAATGTGTGTCATGTCCAAGTTCTTAAAGACAAAAAACATGTGGCGACAAGGTAGGCCAACACGTTGAAACTCCCTGCAGGAACAAACTACATTTTCGTCATTCTGGGTGTACACTGTTTGGACTTGGGGCCTACCAACTTAGACAATGGTATATGTAATGGCTTCATTTTCTGGGACCATACTAGTCAAACGACAAACAAAACAAACAGAACATATTTCAGTCTGAATCAACTTCAAGACTGTCAATGTGAAAACTTCTGATGCATGCCTCTCTAACTCAAGTGTAGTCCTAAAATCAGGAACCATAGTGGAAGACTCATAGTTCAGCTTCAACGGAGTGTGTCTCTGAGCATCTAATGCACTCTCAAAGTACACTAATAGCTCCACAAGCCTATAATTTCTATCGATAAAATGACCAAAGAAATTATTTTGTACCTCAGATATAGAAGTGGTTCTGACCAACCCACCAAAGATGATATCTTTGAAGTAGGGTGGGATCCAAAATTGACGAATAGCAAACATATCATGGAACCACTTTTTGTTGTCCAATGGGTAAGCATCGACCAGAGCCAATCATTTCACCTCAAATTCAGCCGGTTCAAGGGAATAGTCCCAAACAATAGAATGAAGTTTATCCTTGAAAGTAGGACCATATGCATCAGCTTTTGTCTTCTCGGGAATCTTCTGCATGATGTGCCACATGCAAAGACGGAAACGTGTAGTAGGAAATACATGTGCTACTGCAGACTTCATTGCCATATCTTGATTCGTGACTAAAATTTTTGGATCATTCCCCATAGCTTTCTTAAACCTCTCAAAAAGCCAAACATATGATTCAATGTTTTTGTTCAATAACAACCTAGCACCAAAGGTAACACACCTTTTATGGTGATCCAAACCAGTAAAGGGAGCAAAAAACATTTGATACATGCATGAAAACAAAGATTTTGTAAATTAAAAGGGTATAAAGTGCATGGCAAACATGTAAAAGTGCACCAAAAACTAGTAAAAGTGCACAAGTATAGATATACCTATTAGTCCTGTAGGTAGCATCAAAGGAGACAACTTCTCCAAAGTAAGCAAAGTTTTTTCTTGAGACCGGATCATCCCAAAATAATCTTGTCAAACGATCTTGGGAATCCACATCATAATCAAACAAGAATGCATCACATAGTTCTCTTTTTTGATGAAATTTATCAATCAACACTTGAGCATCTGAACCAGCAAAGAATGCCAACAAATCTCTTCAGAAATTTTTGAAATCAACTACAGAAGCACCAAGCCACCAACATTTGAATAACCACCGGCAAGTTCTTTGAAAATCCTATGGCAAGGTGTAGGACCAACATTGGCTTTAGAACAGTCAAGGATAAATTTTTGTGACCCATATGCAGATTTCGATTAGACTTTAGAAATTGATTATACCTACACTCCATGGGCTTATGTGTATGACACTCTATAAACGTTGATACTACATATCCTTTTCTACCAACAAAGCTAAAAGAAATCCTTGTTATACACCCAACCTGTTTAGATGGCTTTTCACGAATTCGTTTAATCCGATTATCCTTGTAACCTGCTCTTGAACACATCAAACCCTTAAGGGTGACAATGCCATCTTTTGTGTCAGCATGTTGAGTCCCATGACGAACATCAAATGCACACACTGATGCATATCTTTTGTAGAAGCCAATACCTTCATCCAATGTGTTGAAAAATTGACCTTCATATGGTTTTAACTCAGAAGGACCCACGGGCAAAAAGTATATTGCTTGCCCCTGAGATAACTCAACAGAATAATAAACACCCTCTTTATGTGATTCCTCATTTAGAACATGAACAACATCAACATCAATAGTATGCAAAGTAGAAGCAATATTTGAAGAAGAACTAGATGCACCTACTACAAAATAAAGGATAATTAAGGATGTTAATTCACTGAAAGTGCACTACGAATATGTAAAAGTGCATTACGAAGCAGGATGCTAACTGCAAAAAGAAACAATCACAAAGCATGCTTAAATCCATCACAAGAAGCAGGATGCCAACCTTCTACTAGTTCATACCAATTTCCATTTCATCTTAGAAACAAATTGTCAAATCTTATCAATAGCACTGACCAAGAACGTAGAACACAAACCTCTAGGCATAAATATGCTTACAAATGCAAACGAAGTCTCAAAATTCCTACCACAAGCTCTCCGATCTTGTGAATTAAACCAACACACATCTAATAGAGCAGATCAGTTCAATAATGGAAACAAAAATCCTTAGGTCAATAGACAAATTGTAATAAAAACAAACATCTAATCAAGCCAAATCAATTCATGGAACAATATGAAATTCAACGATTTAAGAAAGAGGAAAGTTGAATTCCATACGATCGCGTTAAATTGTTGGGTGGACATGGTGGTTGCCTTCAAATTCGACTACAGAAACTCCCACCAAAGGATCCGATCCCGATCGAGAAGACAATTCTCGTCGCTCTGATTCCGATCGGGAATCTTGTAACACCCCGACTTCCGTCGAGGCGCTACTAGGGAATAGACCTTACAAGGTACTATTATTTAGGTTGACAACTACACTGTAGGACCTTACAACTCGGGCACGACGAGAAAGCATAATAAAACATCCAACCTTTATTTAATAAAACTTAGAAAAACGTATCATGCATGAATCCCCGAAAATTATAAATAATCAAATACGTCACAACGCCTACTGAACTGAACCATCCGAACCAAAAATAATAATAAACGAAACACAATACCAACTCTATCTAACAAATATTAAAATCAACATCCTAACTATTATAAATCACTAGTAAAAACCAATCCCACTATGACACGCGCTCTTTACCGCTCCGGCCCGCCATCTTGCCTCGGTTCCTGCACGGCTCCCTGATTCATACCTGGAACTGAAAAATGTTCCCCGAAGGGTCAGCGTCTAATCTACCAAGCTAGAAAGAATATGAAACTGTAGAACGTTTTGAAATCAGTTATCTATAGTCAGCATACAAATCCACAACCGCAATCATAACTCTAAAGGCCAATACCTAAATTAGTTATATCAGTCACACAAGTCACATACGCATTCACAATCACAATCACAATCACACAGCAATGCAATTCTTCCTTTGTCCACGATCCGACTTCCAAGGCGCTCATCACCGCGCCGAGTGCAGAGGCAGGCCCTCCCACTCCACTTCCCAATCTCTCTTCTAACTCCGGGCTAAGCCTCCACTGGAGCGCTTGCCAAAAACACACAAATAATAATTTTCGTTTGAAGGGGTACGATTTTCCCAGTCACACGGGTCAAAGTAGCCAACTCTTCCTCAAAACCAGCTACAATGGGCCGTGTCGGAAACGGTACCAACACAGAGAAAACGTTCCAAAATATTTTCCGATAAAACACATTTAAAATCATTAACGCACACAACACATAAGGAGTTCAAAACAATTTAAAAGGTATTCGAGACTAGTTCCCAAAACCCGTCCTACAATATCGATACACAATCTAACAAGGGAAAAAAGAACCGAGCAAGTCGAAAAACGACTTACCTCGAATGAAGAATCCTCGGAAAGACGAAACTACGATCTCAAACGGAACGATCCCCTAAAGAATTATTAAGGGAAAGATTAACTTAAACACAAACCGATATGCCTAACTTTTATTAAGAAAATTCTAATTAATAAATATTAGTGTATGCTAATTAACCCCTTATAATTTATACCCCACTTTATCTAGCAACTTAGCCCACCAAATAAATAATTAAATGAACCCACCCCAAAAATATACTCTCTTGCCCATTATTTAATTTAACCGGCCCAACTCTTCAGCCAAATCTAAAACCCTTCTCCCTTAATTCGGACTAGCCCAATTCAAGGAAGAACCAGTCCCAATTTTTGGGCCCAAACTCTCGGCCCATCTCCCCCTTACTTATGTTTGACCGGGCAAGGGAGATTGACCCCGCGTGGACCCCACCCCTGCTTCATCTTCAACCTCGCGTGACCTTGGAACCACGCCCCTGCTTCCAGTTCGTTTCCCCCGTCCAGCTTCGCCCTCCCCTGCCACACCAATCAACACCCATCGGCAAAGACGGAGTCGATCCGCGATTACCGCCCCCCCGTTCACGCCCATCCTGTGTTCCCAGAACCCCGCCCTTCACTCTCACCGGCGGCCATTGAAGAACCCGATCGCCGCCCTCTCGTCAGCGACTACGCTGGTCGTCCTGGCTAGCCCCGCCCGACATAATACAATAAAGAGAAACAGAGGGAGGAAGTCTCACCGGCGGTTGCTTTGACGATGGCGGTGATGGTGGACTCCGATGTCCGATAACTCCCTCGGCTTCCAATGGCGTCGCCCGAATCAGAATCGACCGATGACGATGTTGGTGACGTACGCGGCGGCAAAGGGCAGACCGTGGAATCTCTCGGCCCCACAATCGAAGAATCGGGAGTAAAACAAATCCGAAAAGGGTTGAACGGATTGAACGACGTCCGAATAAGGCTGAATTGCGTCTCCCAGGTTCCGTTTGACGATGGATTTATTAATATAGGGCCTCAATTAGTCTAAGATAATAAATCCCAGATTTGGATATCTCCATTGATTGAAGATAGATTTTTTTTTTTAATTTATTATTTTTATTTTATTTTATTTTATTTCTTTTCGGTTAAAATCTGTACTCTACGGATTCTAATAAATGTGATTAAAACATTGGGGCTTCCTTTGATTAAACTAACTTATATGTTTATATATAAGGTATTAAGGAATCGCTCTGACTAAATAATTATATCGAATTAAAGGCTATCTTGGAAGTTTCTTGCGGTCAAGATTTCGACTAATTATAATCCGAGGAATTTAGTTTTCCACTCTAAACGGAAACGGAATGCGAATATTACATACTACCTTCCTTAAGAAAGTTTCGTCCCGAAACTTTATAGAAAGGAACTATACAACTATATATCGAGGAAAGGATACTATGTAACTATGTATCGAGGAAAGGACGCTATGTAACTATGTATCGAGGAAAGGACGCTATGTAACTATGTATCGAGGTTTCACAACCTCTCCTCCTTAAAAGAGGTTCGTCCCCGAACCAGGATTGATTGATAACGATAAACAGTACCAATTATTCTAAACATGTAGCACGTCAATCAAATAATTAAACATTCAAACAAGCAAGTCAAGGGAACAAGAGTCACAAGCAAACATCGATTCTAGAAAACTACATACTAATTACTAACCTTCCCTTCAAACGCTTCTACCAAACCCGGGTAAATCTCTGGGTAATTCTCACTCATTCTGGACTCAGTCTCCCAAGTGGCCTCCTCGACTCCCCGTCGAGATCACTGAATTAACACCAGAGGAATCTCCTTGTTCCGCAGCTTCTTCATTCGCCGGTCTAAAATCTGCAATGGTTGTTCCCGGAAAGTGTGATCTGGTTCTACCACCAAATCCTCATAATTCAGTCTGTGACTAGGATCCGGAACGTACTATCTCAGTTGGGAAACATGGAATACAGGGTGCACTCCTTCCAAAGCAGGCGGCAACGCTAGTCTGTAAGCCACCTCACCTACCCTCTCCAAAATCCCGAATGGGCCGATATATCGGGGACTCAGCTTCCCTTTCACCCCGAATCTTCTTACCCCGCGGGTAGGCAATACTCTCAACCAAACATAGGCTCCGACCTCAAACTCCAACGGTCTACGCCTCTTGTCTGCATAAGACTTCTGGAGACTCTGAGCAGCTAACATTCTTTCTCTGATTAAGGCCACTTTCCTGATCGTCTCCTCAATCATCTGTGGCCTCTCTCCTACTACATCCGAGGGATCATCCCAACACAGCGGTGTCCTACACTTCCGACCATATAAGGCCTCATAAGGAGCCATCTGAATCGATGAATGCCAGATGTTATTATAGGCAAACTCCACCAAAGCCAAGTGATCCGACCACTGACCTCCCCAGTCTAATACGCAGGACCTCAGCATGTCCTCCAAGGTCTGAATCGTCCTCTCTGCTGACCGTCCGACTGCGGATGGTAAGCAGTCGTGAAGTGTAATCTCATCCCCAATGCCTCGTGCACCTGCTGCCAATATCTGGAAGTAAAACGCCCATCTCGGTCCGACACAATCGTCTTAGGCACTCCGTGCAGCCTAACTATCTGATTAATAAATACCTCCACTAACTTGCTCACTTGCCATGTCTCCCTGATAGGCAAAAAGCGAGTAGTCTTCGTCAGTCTATCCACCACCACCCAGATGGCATCATGGCCTCTGCTGAGTCTCAAACCGGTGACAAAATCCATGGAGATGTCCTCCTATTTCCATTCTGGAATAGGAAGTGACTGAAGCATTCCTCCGGGTCTCTGATGCTCGATGTTAACCTGCTGGCATATCTGACATTTAGCGACGAATCTCGCTACATCCGGCTTCATGCCATCTCACCAATAAAACTGTCGCAAATCCTTATACATCTTACTCGCCCCGGGGTGGATTGAGTAAGGTGTAGCATGAGCCTCTTGTAAAATCTTTTGCCTCAACTCTACATCTCGAGGCACACAAATCCGACCACGCAAACACAAAATACCATCTGCTCTCTCTGCAAAGTCGGGTGCCTCTCCACGGCTCAATCTCTGCTTCAAATACTGAATCATCGGGCAATCTTCCTGCTTCTGTTTTACTTCTTCAAGTAAAGACGGCCGACATTCTAGGGGTTTCAGACTGCCCTGATAGCGCTGAATCTGCACTTCAATACCGTACCTCATTATCTCTCTCTGTAACTCTGGCTGAGCCGTCAGATGAGCCAACATACTCTCCTGAGGCGTCTTCCTGCTAAGGGCATCAGCAACCACATTCGCTTTCCCTGGGTGGTAAAGAATCTCAAGGTCGTAATCTTTTAGTAACTCCAGCCATCTCCTCTGTCGCATATTCAACTCCCCCTGAGTGCAGATGTACTTGAGAATCTTATGATCTGTCATCAATTTGCAGGTACTCCCATACAAGTAATGACGCCAAATCTTCAGAGCGTGTACCACAGCTGCCAACTCCAAATCATGAGTAGGATAATTCTATTTATCAACCTAATTCTTACTATTCTACGTGAGGTCCTTCGGCTGATGGGGCGGAGTCGCGACGTGTCACCTACCCCCCTATATGCAACATGTCTACCCCAGTAAAAACATTTGAAAACACCGGCCGGTTTTGGTTTTAAGTTGGACCTCGGGTACTCTTTGTTGGTCAGTTCCATGTGCCCTGTTGTCAACCTGGCTCTGATACCAATTTGTAACACCCCGACTTCCGTCGAGGCGCTACTAGGGAATAGACCTTACAAGGTACTATTATTTAGGTTGACAACTACACTGTAGGACCTTACAACTCGGGCACGACGAGAAAGCATAATAAAACATCCAACCTTTATTTAATAAAACTTAGAAAAACGTATCATGCATGAATCCCCGAAAATTATAAATAATCAAATACGTCACAACGCCTACTGAACTGAACCATCCGAACCAAAAATAATAATAAACGAAACACAATACCAACTCTATCTAACAAATATTAAAATCAACATCCTAACTATTATAAATCACTAGTAAAAACCAATCCCACTATGACACGCGCTCTTTACCGCTCCGGCCCGCCATCTTGCCTCGGTTCCTGCACGGCTCCCTGATTCATACCTGGAACTGAAAAATGTTCCCCGAAGGGTCAGCGTCTAATCTACCAAGCTAGAAAGAATATGGAAACTGTAGAACGTTTTGAAATCAGTTATATATAGTCAGCATACAAATCCACAACCGCAATCATAACTCTAAAGGCCAATACCTAAATTAGTTATATCAGTCACACAAGTCACATACGCATTCACAATCACAATCACAATCACACAGCAATGCAATTCTTCCTTTGTCCACGATCCGACTTCCAAGGCGCTCATCACCGCGCCGAGTGCAGAGGCAGGCCCTCCCACTCCACTTCCCAATCTCCCTTCTAACTCCGGGCTAAGCCTCCACTGGAGCGCTTGCCAAAAACACACAAATAATAATTTTCGTTTGAAGGGGTACGATTTTCCCAGTCACACGGGTCAAAGTAGCCAACTCTTCCTCAACACCAGCTACAATGGGCCGTGTCGGAAACGGTACCAACACAGAGAAAACGTTCCAAAATATTTTCCGATAAAACACATTTAAAATCATTAACGCACACAACACATAAGGAGTTCAAAACAATTTAAAAGGTATTCGGGACTAGTTCCCAAAACCCGTCCTACAATATCGATACGCAATCTAACAAGGGAAAAAAGAACCGAGCAAGTCGAAAAACGACTTACCTCGAATGAAGAATCCTCGGAAAGACGAAACTACGATCTCAAACGGAACGATCCCCTAAAGAATTATTAAGGGAAAGATTAACTTAAACACAAACCGATATGCCTAACTTTTATTAAGAAAATTCTAATTAATAAATATTAGAGTATGCTAATTAACCCCTTATAATTTATACCCCACTTTATCTAGCAACTTAGCCCACCAAATAAATAATTAAATGAACCCACCCCAAAAATATACTCTCTTGCCCATTATTTAATTTAACCGGCCCAACTCTTCAGCCAAATCTAAAACCCTTCTCCCTTAATTCGGACTAGCCCAATTCAAGGAAGAACCAGTCCCAATTTTTGGGCCCAAACTCCCGGCCCATCTCCCCCTTACTTATGTTTGACCGGGCAAGGGAGATTGACCCCGCGTGGACCCCACCCCTGCTTCATCTTCAACCTCGCGTGACCTTGGAACCACGCCCCTGCTTCCAGTTCGTTTCCCCCGTCCAGCTTCGCCCTCCCCTGCCACACCAATCAACACCCATCGGCAAAGACGGAGTCGATCCGCGATTACCGCCCCCCGTTCACGCCCATCCTGTGTTCCCAGAACCCCGCCCTTCACTCTCGCCGGCGGCCATTGAAGAACCCGATCGCCGCCCTCTCGTCAGCGACTACGCTGGTCGTCCTGGCTAGCCCCGCCCGACATAATACAATAAAGAGAAACAGAGGGAGGAAGTCTCACCGGCGGTTGCTTTGACGATGGCGGTGATGGTGGACTCCGATGTCCGATAACTCCCTCGGCTTCCAATGGCGTCGCCCGAATCAGAATCGACCGATGACGATGTTGGTGACGTACGCGGCGGCAAAGGGCAGACCGTGGAATCTCTCGGCCCCACAATCGAAGAATCGGGAGTAAAACAAATCCGAAAAGGGTTGAACGGATTGAACGACGTCCGAATAAGGCTGAATTGCGTCTCCCAGGTTCCGTTTGACGATGGATTTATTAATATAGGGCCTCAATTAGTCTAAGATAATAAATCCCAGATTTGGATATCTCCATTGATTGAAGATAGATTTTTTTTTTTAATTTATTATTTTTATTTTATTTTATTTTATTTCTTTTCGGTTAAAATCTGTACTCTACGGATTCTAATAAATGTGATTAAAACATTGGGGCTTCCTTTGATTAAACTAACTTATATGTTTATATATAAGGTATTAAGGAATCGCTCTGACTAAATAATTATATCGAATTAAAGGCTATCTTGGAAGTTTCTTGCGGTCAAGATTTCGACTAATTATAATCCGAGGAATTTAGTTTTCCACTCTAAACGGAAACGGAATGCGAATATTACAAATCTCCCATGTTAGACATATGGAGCAAAATTCAAAATCGGATATCCTTCTCAAGCTCGATTCGAAACAAGTACCAGATTTAATCGATAGAGGATAACAATGTTGTGAATGGAAGCAAAATCGGAGATCCTCCTCGAGCTCGATTCGAAACAAGTACTAGATTTGATCGATAGAGGATAACAATGTTGTGAATGGAAGCAAAATCGGAGATCCTCCTCGAGCTCAATTCGAAACGAGAACTAGAGTCGAACGGTAGAAGGAAACCCACGAAGGCGATCGGGGAAATAAAAGGAAAAACTAAAACCATCAGCAAAAGTACTAAACTACCCCTAGTCATTTAAAAAAGGAGTGTCATCTTGACCATTAATTAGCTGAATCCAATGGCTTCTATTAGTCCTTATTTTATTTTTCAGCTTAAACATAATCCTTATATGAACCCAACTCGAACAATATTCTTGAGCAATGTCAACTACAATCTATCTATCATTACTATATACTAAAGCGGGTGTTAAAATAATATATAAAAGCCCCACATTAAACCAAATCATCTATTTTTTATAAATCAATCTGAGTGGTTGAAATAAAATTGGATTTTTAATTAGCTATATTGATATATTAAACAAAACAATCAATCAATATATTAGTTTTATTCTTGAATAGGATAATTTTTTAGATAAGATACGTATAATTTTTAAAAATATCATTTCCTATATCAATTTTTAATAATTTTATTTTTTCGGAAATGACAGTTTTTTTGTTGATAAGATACGTATAGTTTTTTAGAAATACTTGCATATATCAATTTAATCAAAATTTAACAAATACAAAAAAATAATATAATAATTCTATCCATATGTTTGACACATAAAAAGTACTAATTTAATATATTGGAGTAAAATAGATAAGTTTTTTATCCATAAATATGATAAATATAAAATCATTTTTATATAAATTTTCTATCTATAAGTATATTTTTAAGATTTGATTTTTATCCATAAATATAACAAATATAAAATAATAATTTAATATCTCAACTACCGTTTTTACTTCAATATCCCATAATAAATTAATTTAATATCTTTAAATGTAATAGATAACTTTTGTATCTATATGTATGAAATATGAACCATATTTTAAATTAAGAGTTTTCAATATTAAAATTTCAGATTCTTTTATATTAGCTTTCTATTAAAAATTATAATAACTTTTTTAATTAGTATGAACCACATTTTTAATCATGTATGTTTATATTAATTTCGGATTTTTTATATTAATTTTTATTTATAAATATGTTAATCTTTTTAATTAATATTGAACATATTTTTCATACTAATTTCAGATTTTTTAATATTAATTTTCTATGCTCAAGAATGATAAAATTTTAAATTTCCATCTATAAACATGTTAGGTTTTATATATTAATTTTATATCCATAAATTGAATGCAATATTGTCAATATTTTAATGTCAATCGCCATATTTTTAGTTACGAAATTATTTATATTAATATTGTATCCATAGATATGCCAACTTTTTAATTAATACTAGAGTGCTAACCCCGTCCGTTGGTCGGAGCAAAGGTTGTATTGTATGTTATTATTTCAAATGTTTAAGTTTTTGGAAATTATAACATATTCCCTCCCTTTAGTTCTATTTTTTCTTTTAAACTTAATTTTTTTGTTTAGTTCTATTTGTCATTTTAGGTATTTTGTCCAAAATTTTCTGATATTATCCTTTGTATTTATCCAATCAAAAGCAAAACACATTTAAATGCACCATTCAACTTTTCTAATATGAATTTAATAGGGGCAATTTGATAAGAATAAGGCATGTCTTAATATATGTGCATTAGGCTATAAGGACAAATAGAACTAAACGGAGAGAGTATGATTAATTGTACTAAATTAGAGTTTACTGAATTACATTATGAAATACCATAACTAATCATACAATTAAAACAAAATAAAATGTTGCAAATCATACATAAATAAACTATTTGATTATTTAATCGGTGTACAATACATAGCAATTCAAGATATAATAAATTTCTTTTGCATCGAAATTTGGTTGGAAGTTTAAGTATTATTTTGATTTTATTTGCTCAATCTACCACTCCACCATCGATTTTCTGGGTTTATTTTTTATAATTTTTTTTCAAATTCAAATTAATGCGGTTCTCGTACATATAAAATTGTGAATACAAATAGCCAACAATAATATTTTGTCTTTTTTAAGAAAAATGATATTATGTCTTCCTATGTTTTTATATGATACATATTGTTTATTTTTTTTTCTAAAAAATAAGAATCCAAGTTTTTTAGAAGGAGATAAATATTCAATTTTTAAATGTAATCTTTCAAATAAATTTTTAAATACTTATTATATTTTAATATTTGGAAAAATCAACATAAATGTGAAGTATTTATTTGACTTGAGAGGGACAACTTTATATGTTGTATAGAAGATAGATGAATCATTTTTTAATGGTAGAATTTATATTATATTTTAGATTTTTCTTATCTTAATTTATCATTAACAAGTATGACAACTTTTTAAATTTTATAGCCATAGCATGCTGATTTTTTATATTATTTTTCTATTAAGAAGTATGTTAATTTTTTAATTAATGTTAGTATGGATATGTTTTATTCTACGATATATTAATTTTCTTTCCATAATTATGTTGATTTTTTATATTACGAATTCTTTAATAAATAAATAAATAAATATCGATCCCTTAATGTTAAACTGGTGAATCGTGTCAGTTCAGTCAAGTTTGGTCATTTCAGGTTCGATTGAGTACGTGTTCATGTCGTTAAAATTTACGGGTTGATTGGGTCAATTCATTGTGATTTTTTTGTTAGTTCGGGTCAACCCAACGAGTTAAGAATGTCAACTTTTTTTTATCATTATTATATAAATATTCCAAATAACATTTTTAAGAATAAGATAATATTTGTATACATTTTAATAATAAAATATATTATTACAAATAACTTAATTATTTATAATATTTTTTTTATTATATAAATCATTGGAGTTTGGTTTAAATGAAACAAACTCTTATCTTGAAAAATGAAGCGAATGTACTTTTTTTAGTTTGTAGTACACTTTTCCTACTTTAGAGTACACTTTTTTGCATTTGCACTTTTCGTACATTGTAGTGCACTTTTCATATTTTTTGTAGTACAATTTTTACATTGCACTTTTTTTATTTTTTAATGCACTTTTCGTACTTTGTAGTGCACTTTTCAATTTTCAGGATAAAAATTTGTTTCATTTGAACCAAACTCTAAATCATTGTACCTTTATCATATTTAAATAACATATTACGATTTTTATTTTAAAAAATCCCCGGGCAAGGCCCGATTCATCAACTAGTAACTATCTATAACTATATATTGGCTAAGCCTTTGTGAGCCACCAAGTTTATTGTGGCCCCACCTTATATTTAAAAATTAATTTTTATTTATTTTAATTTAGCTTCTTCAATTCTTTTCTATCTATTTAAGTTAAAAATAATTTTTAAATTCGAAATTTAATTAAAAACAACAAAAATTATTCTATCTTTAGGTTTTTTATTTATTTATGTAAAAGATTTATCTTAAATCAAAATTTGATAAAAAAAATACAAAAATTCAGTATCTAGATAATTACTTATCTAAATTGAATTTTGATAATTTTTTTATTATATTTTGCTTAATTTTCTTTTTATCTTATTCATGTAAATATTGAAAAAAATATATCTTTAAAATTCAGTCTTATTCATATTTTTTCATATTTTCTTATTAATTATATTGTAAAATTTTTATTTAAAAGATTTTTAAAGAATTGAATTTGATTAAAAAAATATAAAAATTTACATTACTTTTGTGTTTTAATATAATTTTTAAAGAGTAACTAAAATAAATTATATGGATATATTTTTATAAATAAATTATTATTAGGCCATCAAAATCATATTGGGCTCACTTTAATGATTTTGGTTTTGTTTAACATTAAAATAAAAGTAAAATTTTATAATAAATAATTTATTTTTATATTTTATATTAAATCTACTCTAATACATTATAAATCAGAACCCAAGTCTGTTGTAAAATTTGCGCCATGTGGCATTTTTGAATAAATTAATGTGAAATTATATTTTAATAAATTTTGTAACAACTTATAGTATTCTTGCTATATATACTAAATAGATAACATGTTTATATAATTTTTATGTATATAATTTTCTATCTATGGATTATGTATTTTTTTGGTAGAATCCTACAATAGATAACATATTTATATAAGTTTTATATACATAAATTCCTATGTGATGATATTTTCCATATTAATTTAATATTTTTATCTCTTAACAAGATTTAGGGTCTTAATATATTTTTTTATCTTTTAATAAGGCTTGAGCTCCAAGTATAAAATTTATATCTATATAATGATATAATTTTAAATAATAAATTTTGTTATGTTGATATATTTTTATTTTGAAAAAAAGATATAATTTTATTTTTATGACTAAGATTATATGTAAATGTCAAAAAAATTCTAATTTTAATTTAAATTAATAAAATTAGATTTTCTTTATCTTTTAATGCATTTATATTAAAGATTTTTTCTTAAATCAAAGTTTGATAAAAAAAAATAGAAAAATTTACAAATCTTAATGAGTACTTGCTTAAATTGATTTATGATAAAAATTTACATTACATTTTTCTTAATTTCCTTTTTATTTTATTTACGTAAATATAGAATTTTTTTTCTAGCCCCACCTTACATTTAAATTTTGTTATCTCTATGTTTTTTTTGTAATTTAATATAAATTATAGGTTGATGAATACATTGAATTTTGTTCTTCGTTATGTAAATTTTGTATGAAAAACAACTTTATAGATGGATTGAATTTTGCAAAATAATACATAAATAATTTTCTCTATATTTTATCTCTTAAATCAAGGACAGTGTTCTATTCTATACTAATCTTTATATTGTATTTTTCATATTTACAAGCATTCTTTTTATTATAGAGTAAAATATAAGAACCTTAATATATAATTTTAATAAAGGAAAATTTTGTCTGGTACCCTCGAGTTTTTTGCTTTTCTGATTAGTGCCCTAGAAAAAAAACTATTCCGAAATATACCCCTCAACTCTTGAATTTGTTTGTTTTGTGCCCCTAACTTCAATTTTCCTTCACTAGATATAAATGCCGGTAAGATTTTTAATTAAAAGAAAAATAAAATGTTCCTAACAAAAAACAATCATCCCACACTTCATCTTGCCCAATTAGAACGCCGCAGCCAAGAACCAAATGAACACGGTGACGCCTGCTCCATCGGAAAGATCCAGCGAAGACCGATATGATGAGTAGTAGTACGCATACCTAATAGTACTCGCCGACTCCGACACCGGCACAAATTAAGTCGCCTCATCGCCGTCGGCTGAAGAACGACGACATCATCCCTCGGTTCGAGTGGAATGAGAATACTCGAGGTTTTTGGCGATGAAGCCCCAATCTCGATCGACGCTGAAACGATCTCCGGGATTGTGGTGAAAGAGTCGGATCTCTTCGATTCCGGTTGCAAGTCGAGGAAGAGGCTGTCGAGCAGCAACACTTCATCAATACTCGACCGGATCTTTGGTCCACTTTCCTCGTTCACCCTCGTCGTTTGGCTGAACACCCGTTCCGCTTGTCCACCGTTCTCCATTTCCTCTACTGTATTTGGAAGAGATCTACGGCCTACGGGCAATCAATTAGGTGATTAGGATCTTATTGAATTCGTCCATATATTTATTTGTTGTTTTGATTTGTTGATTTTTGTTGGGATTGATTTTAGGGTTTCAGGCATAATTAATGGATTAGTTTTTTTTTTGAAATAATTAATGGATTAGTTTCTCGATTGAACTATCCCAAATCTTTACTGTGCATTAGTGCATGTGAAGTCTTTGTTTATTTTTTTAATTTAAGTTAAATCTTGCTTTAAAATGTTAATGAAAAAAAAAAAAAATCTTGCTTTCAAATGTTAATGAAACGTTTTTTTTATGTACAAATTTAACGGAAAATTGAAGTTAGGGGCACAGAACAAACAAATTCAAGAGTTGAGGGGTATATTTCGGAATAATTTTTTTCAGGGCACCAACCGGAAAAGCAAAAAACTCGGGAGTATCAGACGGAATTTCTCTTCAATAAATTAATTTTAAAAAAATATTTTAAAAAATTATATTATGTTTTGGAGATAACCTATTCTAATTATTATTATCTTTAAAAAAACCAAGTATTTTATACATATTAGTGTTTAAAAAAATAAGAAAATATTATTTAAAAATATTTAATAAAAAGTAAAATTAATATTTTAATAATTTCAATCTAAATTTGGACAAGATCTCCACAAATAATGAAAAATTAATTAAAAATATATTCAATTAAAATATAGAGTACAATCTAAAAAAAATAATTTGTCTATTGCATAATTTATTATGATATTATATAAATATATTTAGTATTTTAAATTAATATCGTAGAATTGTATAGTTTTTTAGTAAAATTATCCCGTGAATATCACGGGACTTCAATTAGTTGAAATTATTATTTAAATAAATTAAGTATTAAATACATATTAGGTGGTTAAGCCAATTATTTATACAGAGTTTAGTCGCTAACTATCTTCTAACCCGGTTTTAAAAATCTTATATTGAACCGGGTTTACCTAACATCCAAGCCATCTTTTTCCTCGATCTCACTCAGCAGTCAGCACCGATGTAATCTCGCCCTTGACGGCCGCGAATCGTTGCCTCCGGACCACCGGAATCGCTGGAGGCGGCAGCCGAAGTGGACGATCCCGTTTCGCCGGAGTCGGTGGCAGGGAAAGCTCTATGGTTCGACTTATGGAGAAATCGATACCTAAATTTTGAATTGGGACTCCGAATTCATCTATGACGTGTTCGCACTGCGATCTGTTCTCGACCTAGGTCTTTTCAAGGCTTGGTTGTCGCCAATTTGCTCAGTAGAGAGGTTGGTCGGCGCGAAGTATCTGCGTATCAGTGCAAATCAGTGACAAGTATGTCACTATGATTAGGTGATGAACTACGTGGATTTGTGAAATGCAAATTCTGAAAGCACAGTGCAATCACATGGACGATCGAGATTCGTAAGTGCTGGCATTTGTCATCTGCGCCAGACAGTTTTTGCATTGGTACGTTTTCTCAGGTCAAGAACTTGCGCATGGGTTTAAAAATTCAACGTGCTTATTTTTAAATTAGTTTGCTGCTAGTTTCTTGATCTGGATGATAGCTGACATGGAGTCGATGATTCAATGAAACGAGTACTATGAATCAGCAATCACAACTCACGCTTTCACTTGTTTAGTTCACCATGCTAAGTTTTGTGATTTTTGCAAGTTCTTTAATTAGATGTATAAGTGATCTTATATGTGGGGTTTTGGAAAAAAAAAATCTCCACTGGGATGAATGAAGTCCTATATAATGAAAATCCAAGTAAACAACTTCACAGTGAATTTGATCTCTATATATTGCTTTTTAACTATTTTCTTTTGGGATACTTGATGCTATTATATTATATACATGAATTCTCCTTGTCAATGGATGGCCACTATGTGCAACAGTTATAGAAACGAACTTAACTACTCAGAAATTTCCCAAAATATTCCCAACTTTGCTATAGGTATTATCATTAGGCTTTGAAATTGGGCTTAGTATTTAAAATATCCCTTCCTTCCAAGTCATAATAGCTAGCTGTACAATTTTCTTAAATAAAATATGTGCACCAGTGAGACATGACTGGACCATGCACATAAGGAGTCTTGGTGGGTGGGGATAATATATATTATTATCAGGATGAACGGATTGACCACCTGTAGTAGATTGATTTATTTTAGGGATAATGTGAAGGGTAAATTTTGATGCTTTATCTGTAAGCAAATATCAGTGCTTCATTACTGAGTTTAGTCCTGCAAATACCACGCATAGTACAAAATATATACACATATCGTTAACAATCGATCGACACGGCTGTATCTATATATGCGTTATTTTACACTATGTATGTATCATTTTTATTGATGCCCCCACTGTCGTTCTATGCTTAAGTATTCATAAAAGTCGAAGTCTTTATGGGTAAGCATACTGATTTTCTTACCACCCATCTTAAAAGGTAAAGTACCCAAGGATTACATAAATAATTCATGAACATTATTGTTTCTAGGTATTAATTTTGGGTCTTCCCAGTTTAGATACTATACTGCTAGCTAGCGCAGGTCATATGAAGCTTTACGGCTCTACCAGAAACCTTGAGGCTTCATTCTCGAATGCCGTCATAAGCACTAAAAGGTTAGTTGGCGTATTACTTTATTACTTCCAATATTAAAAGGCAAACATAAAAAATAAAAATGACGATGAAGAATGTTTTCAGTCGTTGCCCATTGGCTTCCCTTTCGAGTCACTTCCATTTTTGCTCTTAAAAAAGCACCCTTTTCACTTTTCCCTTTTCAAGAATTGTTAATGGTGGTGGTGGAGTTAGGAAAATGGAAAGAGTAGGATCCCATTAATCCATGCTTTGTCGGCCATTGTTGATAAATGATAACTCTCCAGTCTCTCCCCTTCAAAATCACACAATTGACTTCGCTGCCAACTAAATATGCATATGGGTCAACCCACCATTTCCTTGATCATTACTTAAAACGCCCCTCAGATTCATCTAGATTTTAATTAAAAGGCTTCCTAATGCTTGATTTTCCATTAAAGTCAAATACCTTCCCGGAAAAGCTTTTTATGGGAAAGTTGAGCTTTTCCCATCATCTTCAATCGCATCAGAAGGGAATTTGTTTGTTCAAGTCAAACCGTATTAACTTCCCCTGAGCTTCAAAGGTATGTCAAGTTGATCTTCTCTTACCAATATCATTTTCAGCTTTCCTGTGCATAATAATGAATGTGTGATGATTTAGAAGGGTTGACTACAAAGGCTTTAAATTGGTTATGCCATGTTAATGATCACGTTTTACTGTTTCCATTCTCCTTTCTTTCTTTTTTGGGTGTTGAATTCTTGAATTTTCCTCTAATGTTTTATGCTTGGGTTCACCATATAGATTTCATGGGCAAATTCAGTTACGACGGTATCTTATCGTGGAGGGTGCTTATTGGATTGGGTGTTATGTTTGCTCTTTTGGTTAACCAATCTGAAGGACTTAATACTGAAGGTCAGTACTTGCTGAATATCAAGGCCAGTCTGATAGACACATCTAAAAGTCTTACCAATTGGAAACCCAAAGATCAAACTCCGTGCGGATGGACAGGTGTCACTTGCAGCAACGCCAGTAAACCTGCTGTGCTGTATCTTGATTTGAATGGCTTGAATCTCTCCGGATCAATATCGCCTAATATTGGCAGATTGATTCACTTGACATATCTTGATCTCTCTTATAATGGGTTATCGGGTAATATACCCAAGGAGGTTGGAAACTGCTCTAGTTTACAAGTCCTGAATCTAAACAACAACTTCTTGGAAGGCCAAATTCCCGCAGAGCTGTGTAAACTATCTGCACTAACACAACTGAACATCTGCAATAACAAGATCACCGGGCCTTTTCCTGCAGAGATAGGGAATCTTTCTTCTTTGAAAGCATTGGTTGCATACAGTAACTCCATCAGTGGTCCACTGCCTCCTTCTTTTGGGAATCTGAAGAAATTGGAAACGTTTAGAGCCGGGCAGAATCTGATTTCTGGAAGCTTACCTTCAGAGATAGGCGGGTGCTACAGCTTAGAGTACTTTGGCCTTGCACAGAATCAGTTGAGTGGGAATCTTCCCATAGAATTTGGAATGTTGAAGAATCTGACTGATTTGATCCTTTGGAAGAATCAGCTTTCAGGAGTCATACCCTCAGAGCTTTCTAATTGCACAAATCTCCAAACGCTCGCTTTGTATGATAACTCATTCTCTGGAGAAATCCCCAAGGAGCTAGGGAACCTCAAGTTCTTGAGAAAGCTGTATCTCTACAGTAACAGCTTAAACGGAACAATCCCGACAGAGATTGGGAATCTTGCATTAGCATTAGAGATTGATTTCTCAGAGAATTCATTGACTGGAGCCATACCAACAAACATCAGTAAGATAAAAGGCTTGAGCTTGCTCTATCTGTTTGAAAACCAGCTGACTGGTGTTATTCCACAAGAGTTCAGCACCTTAAAAAACCTGTCCAAGATTGACCTCTCTATAAATTACCTCAACGGCTCAATTCCTGTTGGGTTTCAGTATTTACCTAATCTACTCATGCTACAGCTCTTCAACAACTCATTGAGTGGCACCGTTCCTCCAGAACTCGGATTTCACAGTACACTATGGGTAATTGATCTCTCCCAGAATAATTTAACGGGCAGGATCCCACGTTACCTTTGTAAAAATTCAAATCTGATTTTACTGAACCTGGGCTCAAACAGCCTTCATGGTAATATCCCATATGGAATCAGAAACTGCAAGCCACTGACTCAGCTTCGTCTTGGTGAAAACCGTTTAACCGGGAGTTTTCCAGATGATTTGTGTAAACTGGTCAATTTGTCCACAATTGAATTGGGTCAGAACAATTTCAGTGGTCCAATTCCTTCTGTGGTCGGTAAATGCAAGGCGTTGCAGAGGCTTCACCTCCCTTACAACTACTTCACCTCTGTTCTGCCAAGAGAGTTAGGCAACCTTTCTCATTTGGTGACTTTTAATGTGTCATCAAATTTGTTCTCTGGTTCTATACCGCCTGAGATATTCAAATGCAATTTACTGCAACGGCTTGATTTAAGCAAGAACGGTTTTGCTGGGCTTTTGCCAAGTGAGATCGGTACTCTTACCCAACTGGAGCTGCTTAAGCTTTCAGACAACAATCTCTCAGGAAGCATTCCTGTGGTATTAGGAAACCTCTCTCGATTAACTGAATTGCAAATTGGCGGCAACTTGTTTTCTGGCACAATCCCACCAGAGTTAGGCTTAATCTCAAGCCTTCAGATTGCTTTGAATCTCAGTTACAATGACCTGTCAGGTGAAATTCCCCCTGAGCTTGGGAATCTCGGGTTACTCGTATACCTCCTGCTGGATAACAACCACTTGTCCGGGCAGATTCCCAAGTCATTTTCCAACCTCTCAAGCTTAATGTGCTTCAACTTTTCTTACAACAATCTCACCGGACCGATTCCTGCATTGCCAGTTTTTCAAAATGCTGATATTTCTTCCTACACCGCCAACCATGGTCTCTGTGGAGGGCTTCTTGGCGCATGTATCAGAACTCCTTATGTACCAAATCCCGGAAATCGGAATAAAAATTTCCTCCTTGGTAGAATAGTAGCAATTGTTGCAGCTGTTATTGGAGCCATTTCTCTCATTCTAATTGGTGTCCTTTTGTATCTCATGAGATGCCCGATCATCCTAATCCATCCTCCTTTAAAAGAAGATGAATTCCCTGAACAAGATTCAGATGCCTACTTATCTCAAGGATTCACTTTCCAAGATTTGGTCGAATCAACTGACAATTTTGATGACAAGTTCATAGTTGGAAGAGGAGCCTGTGGAACTGTGTACAGAGCAATTCTCCCTACAGGCCATAAACTTGCTGTGAAGAAACTAGGCTCCAACCGAGAAGGCAACAATGTCGACGACAGCTTCAGAACTGAAATCTCAACCTTGGGAAAGATTAGGCACCGGAATATTGTGAAATTCCATGGCTTCTTCTACTATCAGGGATCGAATTTCCTCCTTTACGAGTTCATGGCGAAGGGAAGTCTTGGCGATCTGCTACATGGACAAAGTTGCAATCTTGATTGGCCGAGGAGATTTCTGATTGCATTTGGAGCTGCTCAGGGGCTTTCTTATTTGCACCATGATTGTAAGCCTCAAATTGTGCACCGTGACATCAAATCCACTAATATCCTACTGAATGATCATTTTGAAGCCCGGGTTGGAGATTTTGGCTTGGCTAAGGTGGTTGACATGCCATTTTCTAAGTCTGTTTCGGCAGTTGCAGGCTCCTACGGCTATATTGCTCCTGGTACTATTTTATCACCCCTGCTTATCTATGTTTATACATAAAGTAAATTGCACTTAACTGCCTCATATATTCTATTTCCTTCATTTTAACCCCTATCTATCTTCTATTTGGTAAAAAAACCACTCTTGCTTATCTATGTTTATACATAAAGTAAATTGCACTTAACTGCCTCATATATTCTATTTCTTTCATTTTAACCCCTATCTTCTATTTGGTAAAAAACCACTATTAATTTTTAGTTCCTTTCCCTTTAAGTATTTAACCACTTTCTTCCAATGGTTGTTATACTTTCATCAATATGTAGACAATGACCAATGTAACTAAATCTTCTAAGAAAAAAGGAAAAAAAATGTTAACACTTCTCCATTAGCCCGAAAGGATATTCTAGTAAATGTGGGCTTAGTATATCAGCTTCATGAGTTCTATCTTAAAATCAATTATTTAGTTCCAACTTTCGGATGTGGTCATTATGTTCTCAATAAGTATAAATTACCCTTAATTTATATGCTTGTACTTACAGTTGGCTACATGTGAGGTCTCAATATGAGAAGTTCTTACTGATTATGCCATTGCTACTAAAACTTAATAGTGTGATCGGTATAATGTTATCAGAGTACGCCTACACAATGAAGGTGACTGAGAAATGTGACATATACAGCTACGGGGTAGTCCTACTCGAGCTCTTGACAGGGAGAACGCCAGTGCAGACCATTGAACAGGGAGGAGACCTGGTGACCTGGACAAGAAGCTACATACGTAAGACGGGGATCACACCTGATATGTTCGATTCGAGGTTGAACCTTGAAGAGAAGATTGATGACAAAATAATTGCTCATATGGTAATTGTGATGAAGATTGCGCTGTTGTGCACTAGTATGTCGCCTGCTGATCGCCCTCCAATGAGGGAAGTGATTGGAATGCTTGAAGACTCTAATGACAAAGAGGGCCATTATAATCTCTTCCCAGATCATCATTCTCAGCCACTTTGATGAACCATCATTGTAAATATAATGCTGATGCTGTTCGTGCGTAGCTCTAGACGTTTTCTTCTTGTATTGTTGTTCCTGGTAATAAGTGGCTCGAAATTTTCCTTGTATATTTGAGCAATAAAGTGGATGCCCATAGTATATTAATTAGTATGAGCGTTGAGGTATGTCTAGTGCTGCTGTCTAGTAAGTTTCTTAGTGTTTTTCTATCAAAAAAAAGAAGAAAATCTTTACCAATTTGAATTTATTTTACTTAAGAGATTTTTGTGCAATTACTCTTATAGTCTCATCTTATCATATATTTCTTGGTACGTGTTCATAAACAAGTGCGTAGGTGTGTGCGATATGTTTGTGATGAAATTTATTTTTGGAGATTTTAGTGTTTCTGCCGTTCAAGAACAAAAACATAAAAAATTCTTGACATCAAGTTCTTAAAGCACTAAAATTATGATTGTTGACAAGTTAATCCCAATACTTGTAGGAGTTTTTTTTTATAGCTAGAGAATTAGGTTGACTTTATTTATTTATTTTGGTAGAAGGAGAGACAGTACTCTCCGGCCTCTCAAGAAGGCGTTTTATTAATCAAAGAAATGGGCGAAGTAGTCATCAAACGGGGGATAGCCCGACCCCTAACATCATTATTAAGCAGAAAAGAAATCCCCTCCGGCGGGGCAAGCAATACATGCAATCCTAAGGGAAAGGAAAACGACAAAGACGCGAGGCGATCCGCAACCAAATTCGCCTCTCGATACACATGACGGGTTTGGATGAACCATTACTTACTGATAAAGCCTTGGCAAAGCATTTCCAGGCTAGAAAGCGGGTGTGTTTTAGGCACCCTAGAATTGACCAATTGCAGGGCAATTTGAGAATCCGACTCAACTATAACTCTACGATAACCTCTATCCCAAGCAATCTTCAACGCATCGAATATGTCCCATAGCTCCGCCATCATCACAGTGCACGATCCAATATTGTGAGCAAAACCACCGATCTACCTCCCATGGTAATCGCGTAATATGCCTCCCGTTGCCACTGAACCATCATCTCTCACCGCGCCATCGACGTTAATCTTGATCCACCCTTCACTTGGTGCAATCCAATGGACAGCCTACAAGCTTTTATTCAAAGTAGTATTCAAGGACAAAGTCTTACCTTTCACCGAATTGTATTCCATAGTTCTAGCAATGATGAAGACCGGCTTATCGACGACCTCGCACACTTCATTGAAGATCCTTGCATTTCTCCATTTCCAAATCCACCAAATCGTCGTCGCGAAAAGAGCACTCCAATGAATCTCCCCAGCTCTCCTTGCGTCCATGATATTGATCCTTAGCCAGGAAGAGAAAGGGACCTGAAAAAAATCGGGGCAAAAATCAGTAGCATTCAACGAATTCCAAATGAAACTCACCTGGGAACAATCCCTAAATAGATGCTCGAAAGACTCCACGATTGCATCTCCATTGCAAATGAAGCAGTTGGGCGACGCTGCGATGTGCCGACAAACGCGCTCAACATTAGATAAAACTCCTCCTTTGATGGCAAGCCAAACAAAATATCGTATGTGCTCTAGTGTCTCCAGCTTCCACACCTTCTCATAGAGCTTCCCATCGAGTTTAAGCCAATGATCGCCTCCCTGAATCAGACTATATCCAGTAGCAACAATATAGTTACCATCGCTAGAAAAATTCTAGCATAATTCATCCTCAGCCTTGCTAGCCTCTGACGACAGCGGCACCGCAACAAGGTCAATAAGCATAGTAGTCGACAGCAGCGAAGACAGTAAACTCCAATTCCAACAAGCATTCTCAATCCAATAATCCCGAACCAACTTCCCACGTTGAACATCATCAATCGACAACACAACCCAGGCTCTAAGAGGGGTATCTTTCAACCAAATGTCGTCCCAAAAACGAACCGAGGTACCATTTCTCACCAACCACTTAGTACCCTGCGCAATAACTTGAGCCAGCCCCTGTTTAATTCCTTTCCATAAATAGGAGCTAGCAACTGAATTTCCAAGAGCGTTCTTGATAGCTTGCATATAGGTAGTGTTTAGGATGCATGTTTATGTTTCTTTTGCATTGTTTTTAGTTAGTTTTAGTTAGTTTCTTTAAGTTATTAGAGTGTCTAAGAGTTTTGGGTTTTTGCACTTGTTCTATGTTGTTTTACAGGTTTTAAAGTGAACAAGTGTGAAAGGAATGAAAACGGGAGAAGAACGCTTGAATTCGGGCCATTCGTTGGAGTTGATGGTTCAACACCTCTGTCTTGTGAGAGCTCGTTCGGGAGCTATAGTGGTCTTATGAAGTTGAGTTTGGTATCATTGGAAAGCCAATCCAAAGAGCTACAATTCATGTTTTTACTCCGAGTCCAAATTCCAACTCGAAGTGAGTCAAAACAGCTTCCGAAGTGTCACTTGAGTTCTGAACCGAGGTGCTGGCGGCACCCGCCGCCAACCCAGCAGCGCCCTCCGCCCCTGCCAACGCGGAGATCCTTTTGTCAACACGTGTTTTATTTCTATTGGCTCTTCCTATGTCATCTTTAATCCGAGATATATGTATTTTTGGATAGACTTTTTAGACCTAGTTTGATATATTAGGTTTTAGATAGTTGCATCTCTCATTCATACACTATTATCATATTTTTCTTTCAGAGTTTTTAGCTTTTCTATGGAGAACTAAGCAACTTTGCTTAGTCAGACAATTGAAGCATCGTTTTGATTAAAGTTGTGAGATTTCTAATTCCTTATCTATTGCTTGGGTTTAGTCTTCTCTCTTGCTTGAATGTTTATGATTTGTTTCAACAGTTTCTAGCCTGATCAACTAGGGTTTGTTGTTATTTAATCTATTGCTAGATCTAGAGTGTTACTGGTTGAGCATCTCTTGATTAAAGTAGCAACTGCATCGTACTAGTATCTGGTTGTGCTAGTCTTATGCATAAGAGATTTGATTTACATTCTAGGGTAAAAACTGGTTGTTTTATGCTAGAATTGTATCCTACTATATTCCTATCCTTACTGCTGCTATTAAACTGAATCATTGATGGTTTCGTGGTTGTTTAATTAGTTAGAACTAATAGTATCTGGTTGTGCTGTTAGTTAGAATTGAAAAGGAATTGGAAAATCCATTGCATGTGATATTGAGGTGAAATCAATGATCAACTTGTCATTCGATTGTGGATATTTGTTTGCCTAAGCTATCTTCCTAATGATTGTTTTTCATAATCTTTTATTGCTTTGTTAGTTTTGCATTCTTAGATTTAGTTCCAAATACAAAAACCCTTTAGTTACTTCTTTGACACAAAACTCATACAAAACGATAAATCTGTCTCCCTGTGGATTCGACCCGGACTTCCTAAAGACTACGGTTCTTAGTTAGTTTGGATTCTTTTGCATAGCCGTGATTTGCACGACGAAATCACGCCTATCTGGTCTCCACGTACTTCTTTCTGAGAACAGTCGTCCAAAGGCCCTCATCTCCCATGATGAACCGCCAACCAAGTTTAGCAACCAAAGCCACGTTTAGGTCTCCCATTTTCTTGATGCCAAGGCCACCATTATCTCTCTGCTTCGTCAGCTCTTCCCAAGCAACTTTATGCACTCTTTTTCTTTCCCCATTGCTTCCCCAAATAAAAGACCGATTAATCTTATCAATTTGCTTACACACGCTTTTAGGGAGAACAAACGTCGACATCGAATACACCGGAATCGACGTTAAAACTGATCTAACAAGGGTCGTCCTACCAGCGAAGCTCAACATCTTATTCTTCCAACCGGCGAGTTTCGTAGTAAACTTATCAATGAGACTCGAAAGGTATTCTTATTGACCTGCTCATGGAGTACCGGAAGGCCCAAATCCTTGCCAAGATTCCCCGTGACCTCAAACCCGCTTTCTTCTTTGAGGCTTCGGACCAAGAGGGCTCCACATTGGGAGACACAAAGATTTTGGATTTTTGGTGCTAACTTTTTGACCCGAGGCCTTACAAAAAACATCCAAGCAGCCCTTAATAATCCTAATTTGCTCGACCGAGGCTTCCGCAAAAAGAACAATATCGTCCGCAAAGAACATGTGCGAAAGCGAAGGACCATTCCTAGTCAACTTAATCGGTTTCCACCACCTTCTTTCCACCAAATCAATGGTCATGTGGCTAAGACTCTCAATACACAGCAAGAAAAGATACAGAGAGATCGGGTCCCCTTGGCTTACCCCTCTAGAAGCCAAAAACTGAGTCGAAACTTCTCCATTCCAAAGGAGCCGCATTCTAGGCGAGGAAACACAAGCAACAATCCATCTAACCCACTGGTCATGGAACCCTGCCTCAATAAGAGTCGCCTCAATAAAGTCCCATCGAAGTCTATCGTAAGCTTTTTCGAGATCCAACTTCAACACCATCCAACCTCTCGAACCTCTCTTTCTTCTCATAGAATGAACGACTTCCTGCACAACCACAATGTTATCCGTAATCATACGACCAGGGAGGAAGCTACCTTAGGTTGGGCCGATAATATCAGAAATAATAGGTTGGAGCCGGTTGGTCAAAACTTTGGTGACGATCTTATAAAGAACGTTACAAAGGCTTATAGGACGGAATTGACTAAGGAGTTCCGGTTTCTCCGTCTTAGCCAACAGCACAATCAGCGTCTCATTCACCCCTTCCGGCAAGCTCGACGACGCAAGAAAATCTCTAATAAAATTCAGAACAGAAACTCCCACGGTATCCCAACATTTTTGGTAAAAACCCGGTTGAAATCCATCAAGCCTTGGTGATTTTAGCGGTCCCATGCTTCTCACCGCTTTCCAAACCTCTTCCATCGTAACTGGCTTCAACAGGTTTGCACTATCCTCAGCCCGAATGGCTGGAAACCGAGAAATACAATCATGAACGCTGCTACTGCTTTACACGTCAGCCGTATACAAACCTCAAAAAAACTCAACAGCCATAGCCTCAAGTTCTTCGCCCTTCTCAACCCAAATACCGTTGCTGTCCCGAAGCCCCTCAATTTTGTTATGTTTCCTTTTGATAATGGTGGAAGCATGAAAAAAGGAAGTATTCCGATCTCCACACAACAACCATTGTTCCCTCGACTTTTGAAGCCATAGAATTTCTTCTTGCTCAAGAACCAACTCAAGTTCCCCCTTAAGGCGACTCTCTAAGTCCAACAGCCTACTTGAGTTATTTCTATCGGGATTCCTTTGCACACAAACCAACCTTTCTAACAAGTTGTTTTTAAGCTGATTAATGCTACCGAAAACCTTCTGTTGACGGGTGTATTCTTGACTAATTGGACAACAAATAAATTTATAAGTCAAGACCCCGCTGAGTATAGCGAAGTCATGATCGTTCCACGGGATGCACAGTTGTTTGTCTATCAAACTACTAGAAATAAAACAAAGCAAAACAACACAGAACACCTACAACCAACCTCGTTAACGACTTTGTCAGGGTCGTTAACGAACCTGGATGACGAATACACACACTAACGACCTAATACTCAAGTTCGGTACAGAGGCAACGAACCTGAATAACGAGTATACCGAAAACAAACACAATTAAGAATAAAAACCTAGGACAAGGGTTACCACAACATAGTCATGCATGTAAACTCGTAAGAAGATAAAGATCATGCCTTTAAAAAGATAAATTCATCAACTTTCGCTGATTAGAAAGCAAATCAATCAATTCTCATAAATCAATTCACTCAATCACTTGTTTTGGATCCAAAGCTCGAAACTTTCGTTATCGAACAATATCAACATTCAAGTTAATAACTTTCTCTCTCGATCAAGTTAAGAACTCAAATTACTTCGACTATCGTCTAGGAATAAACATAACAAGCAATCTAGAAATAGATAAAAGGCATTCAACACATCAACTTACTCATCAAACTTGCATAACTATGCCGGGTTTCAACCCCGACCCTAGATAAGAAAACTACTCACTACTCATAATAATAAAGCAAACAACTTCAATAAGAGAAAACATTGAAAACAAAACAACCTTACTTCAAATTAATAAGAAAATTATCTTCTTACAATATCCCGAAGAAACCGAAAACAAACAAGACAACCCGAGCAAACAAACCGATTAACGACCCAAGCCTCTCTCTCGATCGACCTTGACTCGGTGATCTTCACTCCCGACTTCTCTCGTTTGGCTCTCCTAGAAATCGTCCTCTGTTTCAACCCCCCTCCCTTCTAAGCTAGAAAAGAAGGGTATTTATACTAATAAAGCTATCTAATAAAAAAGGCTAGAAGATAAAAACTTATCTAAAAAATAGAAATTAACTCTAAAAAGATAGAAAGATAATCTAGAAAGATAACAAGACATAAAACATAAAATATAATAACCCTAAGACTCATTAGAAACCCTATCGACACGGAATTATCAAGATAGATTTCCGCACAAGGTCGGTAGACATCACAAAGATCTCTCGAAAAACTCTATCTCTAAGCCTCGTTAACGACCCTTCACAGCCTCGTTAACGAGTATGGATTTGGTTTTCTTCAACTCTTCAGCTCTAAAAGCCTGGACTTCGACTTCCTTATCTTCATATTCTTCCGTCCTCCACCATAGCACTCCAATTCAGCTCCAAAAAGCGCTCTTTCTTGCTCAAAACCTACAAAAAGACACAAAACGGAGTAGCTTCCATACTTTTCACAAAATATGCAAACTCATCCAAAAACACACAAAACTAACTCTAAAACTATTAAAACTAAACCAAACAAACTAAGAAAACACACTAAAAACTAGACCAAAAACATGAATATCACCTTCTTATTCCACACAACCAACACCTTCTCTAAAGCGGAAAGAGCCTCAGGTGTAGTAGCATCCTGCAACCAACTCTCCTTAATTTTCGCCATAAAATCCGGATGCGAGAACCATGCCGCCTCGAATCTGAAAGGCATGCGTTTTTTATTTAACCTCAACATCGGTCAGAGAGGTAACAACAACGGATTATGGTAAGAGGAAAATCTAGGCAAATGACGAACTCTAGCCTCCGTCCATGTGAGACGCTTACTCCAAGTAAACTTAGGTCCTAAAAATTCCAAATCCACCAGGCCAAGGTTATTCCTCAAAGTATTGAAAGTGGTAGAGTCGGAATGAAGACCCCTAGTACCACCTTCACGCTCATGATTGAACAGAATACAGTTGAAGTCACCTCTAATAATCACAAGACTTTCGACCATACACACAGTATTCTGCAGATCCTCCCAAAACTCCTCCCGTCAGGTGGCCGAAGGAGGGCCATAGACGACAAACAAATGAACCACACTACCATTATCAGAGAAAGAAGCATGGATAAAGTGCCTATACTTGCCAACGATCTCCAACTTAATTTTCAAATCCTTCCAGAACAGCCAAACACCGCCCTCGAGGCCTCTAGCTTCAACACGATCATAGTTGGTGAAATCCCTGCGAATCATCCTGTTACAAACGTGATCAGCCCTTTCACCCGAGATTCTAGGCTCGAAAATAGCCAAAACATCTATTGAATGAGTCCTGCATAAGTAACAGATAGCTCTCCGAAAACCTGGCTTACATGCACCAAAACAATTCCACAATAAGAAATTCATCATGAAAAAAATTGAAGAAAAGAAAAGAAACCAGAGAAAAGGATCAATTCGGCCCCTTAGCCGAAGCATTCTCCTCCATAGTAGAGACTTCATCGTTGGATGGTTCACGTTGCTTATGCTGATCAATGTGGACGCTTCCCCCATTCGAAATCACTCCAGGCTAATCCTTTTGTAAATCCCTAGGACTGACGAGAAATTCAGGGACATTAATCTGCCTTTGAGAAACCTCATGCAGATCACCCCTAGACTCTCCCTGGTTGCTCCTAGAAATCGGACGACTTCGGGTTTGATCAACACCAGTATCCCTGCTTTCAATAACAGATCTAGGCCTTATAGCCAGAGTACTCTCCCCCTTTGCATGAGGCCCATTAGCTTGATCACCATTTTTCACGCTAAAAATTCCAATTTTTCAACCAACCTTGATTGGCCTTTTACCATTGTTGGTTTTATGTTGGAAAAGCCCATTATTGAACATTGCTTTGTACTGATTCTTATCAGTAGTCTTCTCGGACTGTCCATTATGCGTATAGGCTAGCCCAATAGCACTAGTATCATTTGTCAACTGAATACTCTGAACTTTACTTTCGATATTCTTCGAAACCGGGTCAATATCAATTGAACCAGTAAATACCATCACCTCACTAGATCCAGACCTATTATCAATTTCCTTATTGACCTTGGCCTCTTCTTTTCTTTCCATATTCGACGTGGACGCATTAGCGCCCGGGTTCTTTCACGTACGAGATCTTGGACTTTCCTTTATCATTCCCATTGTGACCATCTTTTTATCTACTTTCCTATTAGAGTTTGTACGTTGATTTTGTTGATTTCCCTTATTATTCGGTTTCCTTTTTTCGACTTTCATCCAGGCACCGTAATCCCTCTTTCCTTTTTCGATGTTGACATCGCTGTTCACCGATGTGCCCTCCTCCTGAGCACTGGAAGTAGACCCTGATCCTGTACTAGCGTTGCCAACCTCAGAAGGGGTGACCTCCGTCGACGAAATCGTACCCACAGAGGAGGTACCTTCTTTCGGAGTTTTCGCCGCGGTCGAGGACGAGACTTTGACCTCCAGTGGCCGGTAAGGGCAATTGGACTTTATATGACCAAAGCGACCACAATCGAAACAAATAGTTGGGAGCCCTTCGTATTCGAAAGAAACCTGTGACACCCTTATACCCTATGACGTATACTTCGTAAAACTTATCTGTTATATATACAAATAATTCACATATACCAACTATTCATGTAAGCACATAGCAGACATTAACAACCATAAAAGGTTGCACACATACACTTATATGTAGTTACTTCTCATACTAATACATCTGTCACTCTAACTTATATTACAACCTATATGTCTAAGATGCAAAATGAGGAGGAGAAGGTTGCATTGAGCTTCAGCCGGCCGACCTGTATGAATGTGACCTCTAAAAGAGACACACGCCAGTAAGAACAAGTTGAACCTGAAAAATTATTTTGCGATTTACGTGAGTCGCATACTCAGTGAATATAAACCATTATCAATTATTTCACACAGAGTCAAACATTTAGTCCAAGTACATATACAAGCATATTATATATATGTCATACATGATTCTATTATGCATATGCAAATGCCGATGTATCCGATTCATTATTCTGTGAACTGTTCAAGCCTGAATCTGCCCCGGGTTTACTGTATATGGACTCTTATGGTCCCTTTAAGAAAGAAATCTGAAGATCTCCTTATTTTGACTCTTATGGTCACTTTAAGAGAGAAATGCGAAGATTTCCTCATTATGACCCGTAGGTCCTGTATGATCCGTAGATCCTGTATGATCCGAAGATCATATATGATCTGAAGATCCTGAATGACCCGTAGGTCCTATAATACAAATTCAGGGTGAGACAGTCACATGTCCTTTCAATCTCATTGCAATATGCTATGCAATCAAATGCATCCAGTGGCGGAGCTAGAGATAATTGAAAGAGGGGGCGAAAAATAAATAATATTATATTAATTTAAAATACTAAATAATTAATAAAAGATTTAGATACAATATATATAGTAATAAATAATACCAGTATCATATTAGAAGATAAACACTTTAATATAATTAAGTACAATTAAATTATATTAACACTTCATTATAATTCAATTCACAATTTCAACTCAAATCCTAGAATTACAAATTTACAACTTAAATTTTGCAATTTACAAATAAATAATAATAGAGGGATTAGAGGTCAAGGGGAACCCGGAAGTAGAGTCGAAGACTGGCAATTTTTTTTAAATACAATTATGAAACGACGTCGTTTTGTGCAATTCTTTTAAAACAAAATTAAAACAAACCAAGCGGGCTACTGTTCATCTTCTTTACCTATCTTGTGCAACACAGCCGGCCCTAGAAACTGGAGGAGGGGCGCCGGGGAAAACTACCCGCCGGAGAAGACTATATTCTCGGGTTTCCCGGCGAAAGAGGGGGCGGCCGCCCCCCTTCGCCCCCTCGCTCCGCCTCTAAATGCATCATGTCTTAATATATCATATACCATTTGCTAACATACTTTCTGTGCAAACAACTCTGGAAATTTCAGAGCTATCACATATAATACATATATCCATATACCTCATATAGAACATATATCCATATACCTCATATATCACATATAGCACATATATCCATATATCACATATAAAACATAGGGTTGAATCTCCGGCCTATACCCACCCATATAACGCATATATCGTATACCACATATAGAATATATATTCATATAACACATATGGTTTAATATCCGGTCTATACTCACCTGTTTAGGATAGATACTATATTTCCCCCCCTTGACTCTAACCACGATCTATTACTTGTGCTCCTATATGTAACCCAATGCAAAAACAACCTATTTACTCTTACAAACTTTAACCCCAAATGCAATAAAATGCCAATATACATTATAACTTGTTGTGCATAATTGCAAATCCTTTAAAACTTGACAACGATAAACTATATATATAGAAGAACAATTTTCCAGTTCAAACCTTTTTGTAAAACTTGATCAAGGATCTCCATAATATCATTACAAAGCAAAACCCTAAAATCACTCTGAAATCTTTTACCGAATATAAATCCAATACCGAAAACACCCACTGAGAACTATAAATCAAATGATTTCTCAATCAAAATCAACTGTGGATCTAGATTTGGAAAAATCAATGAAATCCAAATAAACCATTAATTAATTAAAACTTACCAAATCACGCTTGTACTTTGAGATTAAAACCCGATAGAAGAAATCTTGTACTAGAATCAAGAACCAACCTCGAAAATACCAAACTTCATTCTTTCAATTCTCGAACTCACTCTCTGTATTTTTTTCTTTTGTGAAAGCTTAATGCAAGAACAAAGCAAGCGTATGTGTTTATATCAAATTCGGCAAAGTCGGCTAAATTTTAGCCAAAATCCCACTTTTTACCCTGAAATCTCGGTTACTACAAACTTTATCCTGAAATAATTAATAATTAACTTTTATTTAAAAACTTTTTAAAATATAACAAACTTAATTAGAAAATAAATATTACTTTTAAAAACTCACTATATATCATGTCAATATGCTATGCATATGCTCTTAATATGATATGAATGCAAAATGACGTATGCACTTTGGTTGGGGATGTTACAAAACCTATCTCCATTAATGCTGACCGACCCTTTAAGCGGTTTATCCAGATCCAACTCCACACAAATACGAGCGAACGACCCCGGTTAGTGTAAAGAGTTTTCTGATCAACCTTGATTGATCGCCCAATAGCAGCTGCGATTTTCATGAGAATTTTTTCCTCATAAAGTGTGACCGGCAAATCTGAAAGTCGGATCCACGTCGGAGTCGTTTTTATAGGCTCAGAGGTACGGAACTTGGCGACCAACTTCTGACGCATAGGCACCGACCGAAAATAGTCCAAGGACCATCAGTAAGGGCCGACATGTACTCCGCCTCCCTACTGAAACGAACAAGATATCACCCATTTGTCAGATCAAGAATTTGGTAGCGAATGTCGGGTCTCCATATGTCCCTGATCTTCTTTTCCATAACAGTAAAAGCCACCGGGTGACCTAAAAGCTTTACGACCACAGACCACTTCCAAACCGAAGCTAAAGTGTCCATAACTTCATCCGCAATCACGATCGCCGGATCACCATTCTCTCCATCAGGAAAATGAACTTCTATCTTCCCATTGAGAAAATCTTCATCAATATCAGTCTTTGGTTGCAATGCTCCACCCACCACAACTACATCTTTCCAAGAAGCACCCCTATCGGGAGGATCTCCCGGAGGAGGAGCCGCCTGCATATTAACTTTCGGGATTACATTGGTCGGAGCTCCGGCCGAGTTAGGCACGTTAGACATAAAAAGCGTCTTTCAGAAGAGAGCGTTTTAATTGTAGCTTAGGTTATCACACAATTCATCTCTTAAAACACATGACAAATTTGGACTTTAGTTGTAAGATCTTTATTGGTGGTAGAAGTGTAAGATCTTGTTAGAGAACTTTAGTTGAGGATAGATGGCCTAGATGAGACAGGCTATCAATCACACAATTCATCTCTTAAAACACATGACAAATTTGGACGTCCTAGTAAAAAGTCTAAAGATTGAAAAGAATATTGTTAACAATCATATCAATTTTCCATACACAACTTTCAAATGCTTTTAACTATGTTAATAAACAAAAGGTTATTACATCAATTTCAAAAAACTTGACCAAGATGCTTAGCTTCTCATGAGCTTTTTCTTAGGACTAGTGTGCTTTGGTCATCAAAATTGCATTTTTGGCCACATTTCTTAATAACCATTGTTATGGGTTTAGTTTTTTTTTGATGAGGAAAAAAATAGGCTATCTTGAACAAATTAGCATTGAGCATCATTTTGGATGAGAACATTTAGTTTGGGCGTGTCTTCAACTGATCGAAAGATAACGTACGTTGCAATCGAGCAATACAATCATCTGTTTTGTTACACGATCGAGGCATGTGCTTAAATTCGATCGGCTCAAAAGCTCGTGTAATAGCCAATGAATCTGCAATCATCATGTCTATGATCCAGGGGCAGCTTCTACTTCCTCGTAATGCAGAAATCACTTGAATGTTATCTCCTTCAATTATAGCACGTCTACACTTCATTTTTTGCAGTGCGTGCACTCCCATTACCATCCCTCTTGCCTCTACCTGCAATGCACTTCCATCTTGTGTCTTTACTGCGTCTGCAACAATTACTTCTCCTTTCAAATTCCTATAATATACCTCGCTGTTGAAGTGTTGCTCATTTGCCAAGAGCCATCAAAATTAATCTTGACTATTCCCTCTGTTGGTTTTTCCCATCTGTCTTTCCTCCTCCTCCTCCTTTTCCTCTCTAACTTGGTTGTATGATCTTTATCTATATTAGCTCTTGTTTTGTTGTCTTCCAGTTAGTCACTTGTAACTTTACATATTCATTAATACTTCTTCCATCGTACGTTAGATCATTTTGAAAAATCATTCTATTTCTATAACGCCACACACACCACTATAAATTACTAATTTTATAAAGTCTTGGCTAGATAGTTTTGTCTTATTAAGTTCAGCTTTTCAACTATGTTATGGGGTGATGTACCATTGGTTGCATCTTTAAAGCTTCAAGAGTTTTTTGGTTTTTCATATATTGTGTCGAATCTTAACTCGAATCCACATATCAAATTCGAGATCTATTGCTTTGGTTGAAACAAAAGCAACCCCCCCCCCCAACTGTCAAAGCTGGCAAAAAGCGGGCTTTGATTCTTGTGAATTCATTCCAGCTAACGGTTACTCCGGTGGAATCTGCGTCCTATGGAAGGGACACCATCTTGTGAACGAAACACTCGTCATTGTCCATAAAGATGACCGATTTATTGGAATTCACTACTCCCAGTTGGATATCCAGAAAGAAATGATTATTATTTTTGCCTATGCCCCTCCAAGGGCGCAAGACAAGGAACCTTTTTGGATAAAATTAACGGAGTTTACCAAAAAATGCAACCTCCCATGCATCATCATGGGCGACTTAAATGAAATCCAGCACCCGGATGAGAAACTTGGGGGAGCTACCCCACACCACTCAAGATTCGATTGTCTTATCAACTTTAAGAATGATTGTGACGTTTGTGACATCCCTACTATTGGGAACAAATTCACATGGAAAAGATCCAAAGACCTAGTAAATACAACCTACGAGAAACTAGATCGAACACTGGTTAGTAACCAAATCATTCAGTGGTACCCCTCTATTGCCACCAAAAACCACGTATTCTCTTCTTCCGACCACTGTCCTATATCGTGCGACCTCCCAACAAGGGCCACTTTCAAAGCACAACCATTCAAATTTGAAATGATGTGGACTTCTCGTAAAGATTTCCAGAATATCATCAAGCAAGCTTGGCGATTCAATGCCAATGGATCACATATGTTTAAACTAATAAAGAAAACCCAATTGCTCAAAGAGAAGGCAAAAGTGTGGAATAAACACACATTCGGTAATATTTTTGAACAGATTAGAAAACTTGATGAAGAACAGCTCCAAATCCAAAAGGAGATTATCGAGCACAATAACGCGCAACTGATCCAAAAACAAGAGAGGTTGTCGAGGAAACGGTCATCCCTCTTGAATTTCCACAACTCCTATTGGAAACAGAGGGCAAAAAATACCCATATCAAACTTAATGACAAAAACTCCACATACTTCCACCGGATTGCAACCGGAAGAAGGAATAGAACTAATATCAAAGAAATTCATACATCGGAGGGTACACAAATCACAAGTCTAGAAAACATTAGAACAGAGATTAAACGTGACTTCCAAAACCGCTTCCGGGCCTTGGAAATAAACCGTGGCAAACTCTAGAACATGACACAAACTATTCAAAGAGAAATAACTGACGATGACAACATTGAGCTAACAAAGCCTGTGTCGAACATTGAAATTAAAAATGCGATGTTTGACATCGGTGATGACAAATCTCCTGGCCCGGACGGAATGCCGACTAGTTTCTATAAAAAATATTGGCATATTGTTGGTCCTGATGTCATTAAAGCTGTCAAAAGCTTTTTTCACTCGGGAAAAATCCTTAAACAAATAAACCATACATTTATAACCCTTCTGCCCAAATGTGAGAACCCTAACTCAACCAACCTAAGTCTATGGAACACCATCTACAAAGTAATATCGAAAATCTTAACAAACCGCCTCAAAACCTGTTTGAACAAACTTATCCACCCGATGCAAGGGGCGTTCGTCCAAAACCGGAGTATCCATGACAACACTCTTGTTGCTCATGAAATTTTCCATTCATTCCGCAACAAGCAAGGGCGGGAAGGCTGGATCGCCATCAAACTTGACATGGAAAAGGCTTATGATCGGATAAGCTGGGAATTTCTGGCCTACATCCTTCACAAATTCGGATTCCACGATAAATCGTGGGTTGGATTCGAGAATGTATTGAGACTGTCTCTTTCTCAGTACTAGTCAATAACGGACCAACAGATCAATTCTACCCCCAACGGGGGCTCAGGCAAGGGGACCCCCTGTCGCCCTACCTATTTATCCTTGCCGCCGAGATCCTGGCAAGACAACTTCATTTATTGAGCACCAACCCAAAAAGTGGTATCGGGATTCAAATCTCTAGAAATGGAACTAAGATCCCCTTCCTAGCATTTGCGGATGATATAATCATCTTTGTTAAGGCTAATAGCCACGCCTGCAAAAACATTAAAGTAATTATTGATGACTACTGCCAGGTTTCTGGTCAAAAAGTCAACTTCCATAAATTTGCCTTCCAGGTCACCAAAAACACTAGCAATGGCACGAAGGAGCATATAAAACAGATCCTCCAAATCGCGAACACAGTCGTGTTGGACAAATACCTAGGTTGCCCAATCATCAACGAGAGAGTAACGCAAAACACCTTTAAACCCCTGGTTCTCCGGACCAGAGCCCAACTATCAAAATGGAAAGCAAACGCCCTGTCTCAAGAAGGGCGTAAGACCCTAATCAAAGCAAACCTTTCCGCACAACCAAACTATAAGATGCAATCATTTTTGCTACCTCAGACAACACTTAAAGAACTAGACCAAATTAATAAAAACTTCTTCTGGAACAAGGAAAACAACTACAAACCTCTAATAAGTTGGAACTCTATCTGTCGTCCCCTCGCACATGGCGGGGTGGGGATCGCTAAGGCAAAAGAAATGAACAAAGCACTCCAAATGAAACTGCTTTGGAAAATCCTAGCGGAACCAAATAACCTTTGGGTCAAAATAGTGACTGAAAAGTACCTCAAAACAGAAAGCATCTTAACCTATAAGAAAAAACATAACTCCTCGTGGCAGTGGTCCAAACTAATGAGCCTGCGAGACCTATTTGTGAAAGGTCTGATCTGGCAAGTGGGTGACGGAAACACCATCCGTTTCTGGAAAGATAACTGGACTGGTAACGGTCCTATTTACCCAAAAGCTGAGGCTGAAACTACCATTAATTGGGAGGAACCGGTTGCTATGTACCTCCGAGAGGACAACTCATGGAACATAGAGAAATTGAGGGAGGTCGTCAACCAGGAGGATCTCCAAAAAATATCTAACATTATTAATCCCAGAAATAAAATCCCTGATAGGTTGTACTGGCAACCTAGTAAAAACGGCTGGTACTCCACCCATTCGGCCATGCAATGGATCCACCATTCCAAAGGCGAACCAAAAATCAACCTAGAATGGATCAATAAACTCAATGTTTCTCCCAAGGTTAAGAATTTCCTTTGGAAGGTGGCTCGTAACGGTCTTCCAACCAAAATGAGGCTTGTTGCCAACCATATTCCAGTAACTCAAGGTTGTGATGCATGTAATACCAAGCGGAGGACACATTCCATATCCTACTCTCATGCCCACTCACGAAGGCGACCCTTAATGCTATAAAACCCAAACTACAATGGACTATTACACAAGTATCACCAGATGACAAAAAACCACATCAGATCTTGGAGGAAATCAGGACAATGACAACAAAAGAGGAATTTGAACTCCTCACGTACACCTGGTGGAGCCTTTGGTTCTCCAGAAATAAGAGAACCTTTGACAGCAACAGTGGAACAACCTTGATCAATGCTGATAACATTAGCGAGTTCACCCGAAACCAAATTAAAGATTGGAATCTCGCAAAAGCCTCTGATTCCCAGAGCACTAGCAATCGCAAAGCGAGTAATATCGCAAAGCGAAAACCTGCCAAATGGACAAAACCCAAGAGAAATTACGTTAAATTGAATTTTGATGGTGCAGTGAACGCAGATGAAGTGGCTTCCTTCGGGTTCATCATGAGGGACTCTGGTGGCTCCCCCATCCATTTTGACGGAGGACTGATCGGTCAACATTCCGTTCTGACATCCGAGACCATCGCCTTGCACCAGGGACTTCTCGAGGCCATTCGTCGTGGCATCATCTGGATTCAGATTGAAGGCGATAATTTGCAGCTGGTCAAGACCGTTCTTGGTGACTGGCGTTGCCCGTGGGAGATCGAATTGTTACGTGCGGACATCCATTGCTTGTTGGCTCGGTTCCAGGATTGGAGTATTGCTCATATCTACCGTGAGTGCAATTCTATGGCGGACTACATTGCTGACTCTTTCCGACGTGTTTCTTCTGTTCCACTTGCAGCTGATTTGGGATTTTGTACCCTCATCCATCATAATGCTCTAGGGCGGTCACTAGCTTGTTAGTGACCTCCCTAATTCCTTTCCTTTAAAAAAAAGGGCGAATTTCACAAAACCACCCCTAAAATATACCTTTTTTCACTAAACCACCCTTAAAAACTAAAATTGTATAAAACCACCTGTAAAAGCCAACTGTTATCAAAAGACCACCCATAAGCTACCGACGTTACTCTGCCGTTAAATTAAGAATGTATCCCTCTTGTCAAAATATCCCCAAATCAAAATTAAACCCAAATAACTAGATTCAAAGTACTCACTCGAACAACACATTGATATATATATGCTTGCAGAGCTTCAATTCCTCCATTATCTTCACACATAATTCACAAAACTACACTACATTTGCAAAGTTATTCATCAAATCAGCTATTTTATTCCTCAAAGAAGGTTTCAAATCTTACCCTCGGTGAAAAAATTGGATGTGCTAATCTATTGTTTGACCTCAACCTTACTCCCATGCTCACTGTGAATTTGGGTTTCCCTTTGTCTTTCTCCACTACCCCGCCTACTTTGGCATTCGAGCAGCCTCAAACCAAACCCTAAAATCCACTATATCACTCAACAACCAATTTTCACCCAAATCTCAAAACCCAACGCTTAATATTTGAGATTGAAATCGATGCTGAACAATTGAAGAATCGAGCCTCCAATTTGCCACACAAACACCTTATGAATTTGGATTAATCGATTATCGATGTCCCCAAGAGCAATAAGTTACTGATCTCAACCTGAATTACATGGTTTGGTTTGCTAGTCGGTTTTAGATTTGGAGTTTCGAAGATGTTAATCTGCTCATGGTGCTTCAATTTGGATTTAGGATTTTTGGGGTTTCAAATATCTCAAGCGACGGAATTGAAGATGAGGGTTCCTGATTGAGATGGTAATTTCTATGAGATTTGGAGTTTCGAAGATGTTAATCTGCTCATGGAGTAGTACTGTAGTTAATAACTATCTTTATTTGGGTTTAATTAAAAGGGATTTTTCTAAAATCCTGCTCATTTAACGGTGGTAGATGGATGCTAACGTATAGGTGGTCTTTTGATAACAATTGTCTTTTACAGGTGGTTTTGTACAATTTTATTTTTTAAGGGTGGTTAAGTGAAAAGAGGTATATTTTAGGGGTGGTTTTATGAAATTCACCAGATCTATTGTCCGGCCGGGCCACGAGACCACGGCGCGCAACTCAGTACTTCTCTGTCTCAGACCACCTTTTTCCGCCATTGATGGCCGTTAAGAAACTCAAACATAAACCTCACCAATCACCATGAACCATCATCATCTTCCACCTCCGTTCCCCAGCAACCGCTTCTTCGCCCCCAACGCCTCTTTCAACCCCAACCCTAATTTCCATCCTACCTTCATCCCCGCTCCAACTCCGCCTGTACAGGTCAACGCATGTCAACCTCAACCTGAATCGAAGGACGTTCCTCCTCCCGACCTCTCCACCTCTCTCACCCTCCTCACTGACCTACTCGACATCTCCAGCTCCACTCTCTATTCCCTCTCTTCTCTCATCTCCCAGCAACCTCTTCCTCTCTCCTACGAGGGTTTATCACGATGCCCTTCCAATCCGAACCACCTCATGCCGCCGGAATCGCTCTTCCTCCATTCCCTGCACTGCCCTTCACCGATCGCCGAAGACGCCCGCTCTCTCTTAGACGCTCTTCACTACCCCAAAACCCTAAAGTCCGAGCCCCAATTGATCGAGCAGAACAATTTCGCTGCTCCTCTATCCGATCCCCATTCCGAGCTTTGCTTTTCTCTCGACGATTATGCTGATTTTGGCTCCAATTTTTTCTACCAGGATTGTCCTGGTGTCGTCAGCTCTTTGGGCGAAGATGTAGGTAAGAGGATATTTTCGCTTCCCACTGTGTTATCCGTTGAATGTGCGAATTTCACTTCTGGTATTGATGAGGAAACCAGTGATTCGCTCAGGCTTCTTCCATCCGAGTTGTGGGTTGTTAAATGTGAAATTGGGCAGTGGAGTGATTTCCCAAATGCTTATTCGTACACTGTCTTGAGGGCACTTTTGTGTATGGAATTGGCTCAGGAACGTGATATTCTGACGTGGGTGATTGCCAATTCTCCACGTTTTGGTGTTATTATTGATCCTCCCATGAGAGACCATATATTTGTGCTCTTTAGACTCTGTGTTAAGGCCATTGTAAAAGAGGCTCATCATTCTTATGAACCCTTGTTGAAAGGAAATTCAGAGCATAGTGGAGGACAGTTGAACCCAAACACTGTGAGTTTTAGGTGTGCAGCTTTAGTTGATGTTTTATCTTGGCTGGCCATGCAGTTATCAGTTTTATATGGGGAGGCAAATGCCAAGCTGTTCAGCATTGGAATGTTGAAGCAATTACTCCAAAACGTTGCATCCAATTCTTTAGTATATCCTATGGACCAAAATTTGGATAACGAGCAAGGTTTGATGAGCTCAACTGGGAATCTCAGGGCTGATCAATTGTCTGGACCGGTAGTGCAGAACAAAGGTGGAGGGATAGTTAGCAGAGCAATTTTTGTCTACCAAGTAGCAGTCGCTATAGCCGCATTACATGAAAGATCATTTCTAGAAGATAAGATAAAAGCACTGCGGAGCTATCAATACATGACTGCTTATCAGTGGTATGGCTCTTTCCTTGTTTACGTGGAAGATCATTTCCTCTTTGTCGTGATCATTTGAGCCATCAATACACGACCCTAATGTGAACAAGGGTTTCTGTCTAGAGCATCTAATTCTGTCAGTTGGATTGCCTCATATTCAAAGATCTGAATTTGGAATGATATTTGTTGCTGTGACTTTGTCATTCTATCTTGTTTACGTGGGGTTCTTGTTTTCTAAATGTTCTTTATTGTTGTTTAATAGCTATGTCTTTATTATACTTGCCTTTTACTCTGTTTGTTTTATAACTATCATCTATATGCTTGTTCCCTGTGATAAGATTTCAAATAGACAGAGTAGAAAGCAATGGAAAAATTCATTACTTATTGAATTGCTTTCACCTACAGGGTAGCGGAGCATGACTACTTGTCAAAGAAGGCTCAGGATGAACGGGAAAAACGTCCAAATTACAGACCACTTGTTGATCATGATGGCCTCCCTGTGCAGTGTCAGCATGACAAGGTATGTCTTGATAATCTGATACTTTACTAGTCAATATTTATTATGGAATTTGACATTCACTATTAGAATATATCTCATCTAATTCAGAGTAAGAGAATGAAATAATCTAAGAATGCTGAATAGCATGGTTGTCTAGATTAATGTCCTTAATAGGTTTATACTCCATGCCATCTCACAAAGAAATAGTAAGTTTCTAGAAGGAGGACGTGGTTTTATATTTATGCTCTCCCTCTGGGTGTCATCATAAACAAGTGTAATTTGAACAAGGCACTACATATCTATTTTTCATGTTGACATATTTACATGTCTATATTCACTTGTTCAGTATCAATATCTGGTTACTATATCTCCTTTGGCACATTGGTTAAATGTTTCATTACATCTCTCTTCCCAAGAAACATCTACTTTATACTCTCTCCATTTAGTTCTACTTGTCCTTTTAGATTTTTTCACATATATTGGGGCGCATCCTCATGCTCATTGGCTTTTATACAGTGCCTTTGAGATGGATTTAGTCCCTATATCAATTTTGGTGCATTTTAACTAAATTCAGTTATTATTGTCACATAGCTGAATTTCAGTTTTTCTTGGGTCTTTTCAGGCGTACCCCCTTCCCTGGGGCAGGGGTACCCCCATCTTGACCCCCCAGATTCCGCTGTAGCGGAGCTTCACTGGGCCAATGATGATGATGATGATATTAAGAAACTCATTGAAAATATAAAAAATACCATTGAAAATCCAAAATTTTCTAAATGTAATCACCCATTAATTACTAACCATCCTGTATAGCCAATCGGGAGAGAAAAAAGTCAATACAAACACTTTCCAACATATTAATCAAATAAAAATTCTAAAAGGACAAGTTTTGTTGAACAAAATTTTGAGGTTAGAAAGACAAATAGAGCTGAACGGAGGGAGTATATTTACTGGATTAAACACCATCTGTGAAAGAACAAGTGGTAATTATTTTCATGATGCATGAGGATCTGAACTGTGGCCTTATAAATGATGTGATTGGAACTGATTTTTTCTTATATCAATGCAAAACTGTGTTTATTTTGTTACTCAGTGATAGTTTGTTACCTTTTTCAAATGATAGTATGTTAAATCATTCTCTTGATTTTGAAGGACATGGCTGACAGAAACAAGACAAAGGAACAGCTACTTGCAGAAGAGAGGGATTACAAACGTCGACGAATGTCATATCGTGGGAAAAAGGCAAAACGAAATGTAAAGGAGGTAAGAAGCATATTTTGCTGGAATTTACTGGATAATTGTTCGTAGCTGTTTAATTGCGTTATAAATTTTCACCGTGAAATTTACCATATGTGTGAATGTATTAGTGCTTCAAACTGATATGTTAGTGCTTTACATATATTAAATTGATACGGATTACATCGCCGGATTACCCTGCTAACCTCCTCAAACCTTGCGAGACCTCATTGTTTTGTTGTCATAAATCATTCTAAACTCAACTACAAAGTAAATTTTATATATTTTCTCTAATAAATTAATTATTTTCAAGGTGATGAGGGATATAATAGAAGAACACATGGAGGCAATTAGGGAAGCTGGAGGTATTGGATGCTTTGATCAGGGTGTCAAAGATGGTTCAGTGTCTACATCTAAGCCCTTTGCCCAGGATTATGGTAAGAACATGGAATTCAACAGAAGCACGTCATATGAATATGAGCCCAGCAGAAATCACCATAGTGTCTATAATAAACATGTGAATTCTGATTATAAAAGCCAAACCATGGCGCCTTCTGAACATGCTCGAGATCAAAAAGTAACCAGTAGGAGTAGGAATAGAGATGATTCCTATCACAGAAATCCTGGCGGAGAGAGAAATCAAGAGGGTTCAAGAGATCAAAGGAATGGAAGGAGGAAAGAGATTGACAGACATGATTCTTATCCAAGAAGTCCTGGCAGAGAGAGAAATTACAGGTCATTAAGAGATCAAAAGAGTGATTGGAAGAAAGAAACTGAAGAAGATGATTCTTATCCTAGAAAATATCGACAGTCAAGAAATCAAAGGAGTGATAGGAAGCTTGAGAGAGAAGAGAGTGATTCTTATCATAGAAGTCCAAGCATAGAGAAACATGAGCGGTCAACAGATCAGAGGATTTCTTGGAGGAATGAGACTGAGAAGGAGATTTATAAAAGCAGAAGCGCATCAACTTCTGAAAGAAAGGATAAAAGGAGATTTGAAGACAAGGATCGAGAGAGAAGGAAACGGGTCCGAAATGATAGGTTGGATTCTATTGCAGGTAGTGAATTTGATGACAGATATGCCCCTTCTAGATCTCCCTAGATGTGAAACTATGGAAAGTGTGAAGTTTTTTGCAGGTGAGCAAAGTATCCAATGCAATTATTTATGGCTATTTTGTAGTTCTGGTGTTGATTTGATATGCAGACAACTTGCAGTAAAGAGGTCATTCGGGCTTCTCATGATTTAAACCTCACGCGTATCCTTTTTCGTATCCTTGAAATTGTTGTTCCTTCATCACACTTGTTTTTTTTCTACATCTCTTGTGCTCTTCATCCGCCTTGTTTCTTCTCTTGACATTATTATACTGAATTGGTATGTTTGCTTCAAGCCTTGAATAATTCAGTTCATGAGAAGGTTTTGCACGAATGTATTGTAGTAGATACAAATTTTCTCGTTTGGTGCACAGGTTGGTATTTTGGTATTATAATGAGTGCTACCTTGATTCAGGTCAAGGAGAATCCATTGGTATAGTTGTATTAGGACTTCCTACTGAATGTTTGTATTCTGAATTCCAAATTCTGGCTGTGTATATGGAAACAGATACACTGTATGCTGAGCTAGATCAGACCATCTCAATCTTGCAGTATCCTGGTTGCAGCGTGAGATCAAATAACCCACGTGGGCTGCACGCATGTTTTCCCCTTTTTGCGCACGTCTCATTTTTTTATCAGATCTACTGGAATAGGTGGGATAGGTGGATTGAATTTGATAGCACGTAGGTTAATGTTGTCTACTTATCTTCTTTCAGACGCAAAATTCCAGTTGGTAATATGAATTATTTATCTGCGTTATGTTCTGATCTGCACAACTATGCATATAAGACTGTTTTGATACTACATTGAGCAAATGAGCGGTCAATTTTTATTTATTGTTTTGATGGGAAAAATGAGCGATTATTGGAGTTGAGATTTATCCCCAAAGTGCTGTATGCCTGTATCATCATGCTCATAAATTCTCCATGACATCCAAAGGAATAGAAACTTGGTGTATAACTTAGAGCTTGTATTGAAATTTCACAAGAGATGCCATATGATCGAAGTTGAAGCAATTATTGGGCCGACTGATAGTTGTCCAAACTACCATTTCCTGTACACCAAATATATCATACTATCATATTAGCTAGTCTATCTCGGAACATCATCACATGTAACCCAAAAGAAGCCAAAAAGGACACGATTAGTGGAGGCACCAAAAAGAAAGGGCAGACTTTAGATCAAGCTCCTTGAAGCCATTGAGTTGAGCTTCAGGCTGTGCAAGGCATGACCAGACACCTTGAAATGAAACCAAGCTTCTTTTTCTGATGTACAAAAACAGAGAAAAGGACAAAAAAAAGTTAAATTGGGCCTGGTGATGTAAATGGGCCGGGCCCATATGGAGAAAAGAAAGGGGAAGAAAATACCTTGTGGAGGAGCTCGGGCGGGATCTTGTAGAGATCCTCATCGACAGCTTTGGGGGCCCGGCGATTGCGGGTGGGTGGGACGCGTGGCAGCTGGCGGGAGCCGACGACGTCGTTTTGTAGCTTCTTTTTTGGATTGGTGGAGGGAGCAGTTGGGAGGTCATAGACTTTTACGGCCTGTCTGGCACCTCGTGGCGCCTCCTTCAAATGCGGGGGGCATCGTTTTTCTCCCCCTTTCCCCTTCATCTTCAACCCCCAAAATACAATCAATAGTAAAAATTAAAATTAGTCAAAGATCGTGAACAGAGTCTCTACCAAACAGAGCCTAACTTAGTCCTAGAGATACGATACGAGTGGTGCTCAAATTAAATGCTTTGCGTGCAGATTCAACCATCAAAATGTCGGGTTTTTCTTTTCTTTTTGTTTGGATTACAGTAATAATGAAGGAAGAACGATGGGCGATCCAATTACCAATCGACTTTATGATATGAATGGTTGAAGGGAAATCATGTGAGCTTTCAGGATTGGGAATTGGGAATTTTGTTGATGAGGATAGTGATTGGTAATTGACTAATTGCCTGCCCATCCCCTTGCAATTAATGACTTTTAACGGATTTCAAAGAAACAAACTTGCTGTTTCTGCGGTGCAGAGATGCAGAGTTATGGACGCAAACAATTGCAATCAAGTGGATTTATAATTCACTTGAAATAATTGCTTCGAACAGATCGACTAAATCGTGTTTAAAAAGAAAACAACATTTAGGGTTCGGAAAGGTAGAAAAAAGAAATTTGCCATATGTAGTAGCGAAAAGGCTAAAAAGTGAAGTTGCAGATTTAGGGGAATGGGTGTTCTTCTGTTCCCCCTCACTTTTTTTTCCAATCACTTGGATATTCTGACAAGAAGAAAAAATGCACAAGATCTGCTTAACCTTTTGACTACTCCATCACAAACCCTCAAAAAATGCAAAAATACTAACATGAAATAAAATCACACTGATAAGTTTTTTCCTGATAATGTTGTGAAATTGAATTCAGAGTTGGAATTATTGGAAGAGACAGCAGGGGTGTTGTACTGAACTAGTGAGTCCGTTAAAACCAAATAATGAAAATCATCAGTTTCCTCGTAGTTTCAAGATGAGTCTGGTGAAAAATAGTTGAAGGCGGAAAAGGACAAAGAAATGAATGTTACGGTGCGATGAGGAGCAGAGGAATGGATGTAGTGATGCGGATTGTCGAGGGCGTAGAGGTCGCCGGAGGAGGTGCCGGAAGTGTCGCCGGAGGAGGAACTGAAGCGAGTCAAGCCGGCTTGCTGAGCAGACTCGAAGTACTGGGTGATTGGCAAGTCGTTGACGGTGTCCCAGTTTCCGAACGCCGGAATCTTCCTCAGCTGCCCACTCCTCCTCTTCCCATTCTTCTTCTGTTCACCATCAACATTTCTTTCTTTTTAAGATTTAAGAAGAAGCAGTAAAAGGAGAGAAGAGAAGAAAGGACACTTACATCCATCTGGTGCAGGAAATGAAGCAGACAGGGCGAGAAGAAAGAAACAACAAAACAAGGCTTTTGGTAACACTCGTTAGTTTGTGGTTTGTAGTGTAGTATATATAGAAAGAGGGAGAAAAGAACAAGTTGAGGAGGATTTAGAGTTTAGAAGAGGGAGGTTTGTGTGAATGAAAATGGGGGATCCAATAGACACAGTGGCTAATAGTAATCATGGTACAGATCAGATTCAGAGGGTTTGTTTGTTTGTTGAGAGGATTCAAAATACAGTACAAGGGAGGAGGAGTATTTTAAATTTTAATGGGGGCGGTGGGGTCAGTTGCAGAGTGAAGGTGGCCGTTTCATTGCTCATAGTCAACGTCGGCCAACACGTTTTATCATTAACCACCGCTTACTACTCGTCATCATATTCATATACATATTCATATACATACAGCAGCAGTAAACATCCTTGTATTTCTTTTTGGAACGCCAGAGTATGTTTTTTTTTTTCTCTCTTTTTGGAAAATCTTATAACGAATCCCTCACTAAATCACCCATGTTATAAAAATCCCATGTCCTAGTCATCCATCTTGTTAAAATGATTTAAAAAGACTTTTAACTCATAAAAAATTGTCAATTTACACTACACGTAAGAGAAGACAAGAATGGTGGTGGAGGTGAAATTGGATTCTAGCTAGTGTTGATACAAAAGTCAAAAACAATGGTCTTTAGTGTAAACTGTAAACTGGGTAATTTGGGGAGGGGCTCCAAATAAGTTAAGAAAAGGTGCTTCCTTTTTCATCTTCTTCCCCTTTTAGCACGATGAACGGAGCATATAACATCAAAATGACTATTAACACAACTTTTAAACACCAAAAAAGGCACCTTTTTGCGCCTGCTTTGAAAAAGTCAAAGGCAAAGCTAATCAGCTAGCTTCATCTGTAATAACTGGATATAGAAGATGTGTCAAGTTGATTGAGCATGGGATTTGTCTACCTAGTTTTAGGGATAATACTGACTGATACGGGCATTTGTACGTTTGACAGACTAGAGACTGTCAAAGTGTCAAAATCCTAATTAATCCTAATAACTTTGTATTCAATCAGAATGCCCCTTCAACAAACGGCAAAGTTGGGCCCCGTTTCTTAATGTGAAATTACAGTACGTACTTGATGATAGTTGTTGATTGAATGAGTGAATGAACGGATGAATGGCTTGGTTCGGTTTGGAGTTTGGAGCGTGACACACAAGAGTCGCGTGTACACCATTCTTTCATGTTTCCTCTCTGTCTTCTGATCTCCTCCCCCATATGAATGTATGATGGAGCTCCTTATCTTCTTTTGACTTTTGTGAAAATAAGAACAAATTTGGTGAATAAATACTTACTATGGTCTATATCAACTTAATGAGTTTTTTTTCTTATCTCAATTGATTTTAGATAAGCCTCATAAAATTTGTATGTTAGGTCCTTAATCCTTAATGATCTATGTGTACACGAACGGCCATGTCCTTATAAAATTGGCCAATTATATTCTAACACTTGTTTTCTCATGATAAGTTCAATTCCATGAACTCTTACCCATTTTGAAAGGCCTCTAACAGATGATAACTTTATCCCTGCGTCTAGTAAATTAATTATATTTTCATTAATACATTTAATGTTATAGTAAACAACATGTAATGCTGAAATTGCTTATGTATAGAATATTAGAAAGTAGTAGGAGCCAAACTTTTGTTAAGAGTTCTCCCACATTAAAAAATGGGGATTACTCTACGTAATGTTATATAGTTTTGGATTGAAATCTCATTGGGATTGTATGTTAGGCCTATTATATGCATAATCTCCAATTTATTGACCCACTAGACTTTATCATGGTATCAGAGCAGATTTTGGTGTGGATTCGTTTCATGGACTCTAGGGGCTTGCCGACTTCATGGGCCTATTCATGCAGTTTGCCTAATAAACGAGCTTCCGGTTCACCAGCCTTGAGGGGTTATTCGGGCTTGATGATCTTATGAGCATATTCAAGGACCCACCCAATAAAGTAGCGACCGATCCAAATGTGACAATTCGCAAGATGAGAGATTATCCGGGCTTGCTAGCCTTATGAGAATACCCAAGCAACCCACCTAATAAAGAAGCGATTGATCCGAATATGATGGTTCACAATAAATGAGTGACATAATAAGTTAAAGACTTATTATGTCACTCATTATGAGCAATATTCAAGCACCCAATAAATGAGTGATCGATTAAAGACTTCTCGAATTAATGATGTGACATAATAAGTTAAAGACTTATCAAATTAATGATGTGACATAATAAGTTCTCACAAATATCATTCATGGAATCCCATTTTGGTGGTGTCCTATCTCTAAAGAAATTTTGTATTTCTTTTCTTTTCAATGGAATCACACTCTTGTGATCTTCCATCTGTCTTGTAAGTTTGTATTCCTTTTTGTTCTAATGGAATCACATTCTCGTGATGTCCCATCTACATTGGATTTTCATATTCAATTCTCTTTTGATGGAAGTACTAATAGCTCGATCATCGATCGACAATAATTCGAAGTTCGGTGCCATTGTGTTTAGTTTACGACCATGGAGACCACCCGTTCTCCACTTGCTTAGTCTTCTTAGACTAACTCGTTCACATTTCTTATTCCTAATTTGTATTTTACCTGGTGTTCCCACCTCCTTTTTGGAAACATCAAGTAGTAGAGGAGTGTTTCTCAAGGACTGAAGACAAAGGACATACGAAGTGAAAGAAGGAAGGATTCACCCTTAGAGCGAAGTATCCAAGAGGTGGCATGCGAGCTCTTGTGAAGCCTATCAAATAGAGACGTCATCTAAAGGAAGAATTTTAATGACAATTTTATGTTTTCACACAGTAGAAGAACTTATAGATAATTCATATTCTACTGTCATTTTCTTTTATAAACAATCATATTGTATCAATGGTGCTTCCAATATAAATAAATGGATATTCCACACTTTTGTTCATTTTAAATTGTGTTCTGTTAATTGATAGCATGAAGTGGCTTTGGACGGGAAAAATCCGAGGTCACTAGCGGCAACACCATAGGTTTAGAATAGGGGTGTTATAGTGATGACAAACAATCCCTTCATCCCTGTAGAACTCATCAAAATTAGACAAACGAAATTCCAAGTCATTCTTGATTCTCGACTAATGTCTTTCATTGTTTGAAATTCTTGAAAGCTTCACTTTTATACTTTATCATAATCACCCAAGTCATTCTTGAGTAATCATCAATAATAGACAAAAAGTGTCTTTGACATCCAAAGGAATCAACACGAGATGGACCCCAACAATCAGAGTGAATGTAATTCATCTTACCTTTTGTCATGTGAATCGCTTTAGAAAAGGTGCTATGGTGTAGCTTTCCAAAAACACAGTGTTCACAAAATTCAAGTCTTGTGATCATATGACCACCAAGAAGACCATTTTTTGATAGAATTTGCATCACTCTTTCTCCCATATGGCCAAGCCTCATGTGCCATAGCCATTTCAAATTTCATGGGTCTCATGACGCAACACTCACTAAACCTATTATTATAGAACCTTGTAAGAAATACAACATACCCTTCTTCACACCTTTTTGAATTACATCAGAACCCTTGCAGACTTTCAATACACCACCTTCTCCTTTGAAACGATTTCCCTTATCGTCCATCAACCTCAACAATATTAGATTCTTTGTCATAAGCGGAACATGTCTATCATTGTTCAATGTACAAAATTTACCATCATATGCCCGGATCTTGATTGATCGAGCCTATCCCAACCGCCTTATAAACAAAACTGTTCGCCAGTCTTGATGGATCAACTACATCTTCATAACTCACATCAAGTGTAGTAGATTGCTCCTCAACTTGAATCTGAGTGTTTGACTCCTGATCGTTTGACTCCAAGGTGATTCCACTACTCCTTTCACACAACTCAAAAGGGCATGAGATTGTGGAATGAAGATATGAAGAACATGACTCACAATGCTCCTTGATTATAGTATGCGCCCCTTTGGAGAGATCCTTGATTATATCCTCAAGACACTTATCAACCGGCTGGGGTGGTAGGGAAGATGACTCAACCAGAAAGCTTTGATGGCTCATGAAACAGAAGAAATCCCAGCATTCCTCAGGTCCCATAAATAAAAGCCTCTCATTGCTCATGTAGTCAGCCAATCCCCTTGTCTCAAAATTCATACCATGGATAACTCCCATGTTTACCTCTGTATCACTGTACTGTAATCCCTAAGCACCAAGTTCAAACACATGGTCTTGAAATCTTGAAAAATAGTCATGGAAGTGTTCATCTTGCAGCTGTCTATAATCAAACAATGCCATGGATCAGTAGCACGGGTGTTATGAACCGTAAGATAGGTTCACAACACCAAGAATAGCACACAAAGTAAAACACAAATAGCGACGAGTCCCCGGCAACGGCGCCAAATTTGATGAGGTATTTTTCAGTGGTCGTTATACCTATCAAAGAAACCTTAACTTTACCAAACTTAGTAGAGCGGTAAGTAAGGGTCGATCCCACAAGGACTTGTGTATAAGTGTTATTACTTATGTGCTAAGTAAGCAAATATGGGGGGTTTGAATGATTATCTAATCTAAGATGCAAGATTATAAACTAATTATAAATGCGAAATAATCTAAAGTACTAATGCAAAGATGATTTTAAAAATATGAGAGAAATATGTTCAACTAGTTAAATCTATCATGATATTGCTTTGTTGATCATTGATTCTCTTGATTCTCAATTCACTTGAATAATCTATCGTGGATTATTATCCAAAACTTTATATTTAGTTGAAAGAACTAACAGTCTGAACAACCCTAATCATCTAACAACCTAGAACAACGTCTAGATTCAATTAAACGACAGCTTTAAGTTCAAAGTATCGATAGAAACAAATACTCGACGCAAATAGCTAATCAAATTATCTGTGATTTATTCCCTTCTACAATGGAATAGCCTGAACGGGTCCAAACAATTATAGTTGCTACTTTATCTAATCAATCCCGAACGGGCATTAATCAGATTAGTTGTAAATTAGGGATGTTCAACGGGTCGGGTCAGCCGCGGCCTGCAATGACCCCACCCGCAATTTGCGGGTTGCGGGTCGACCCGCGACCCGTGAGGGTTGGGTCGTGGGTCAATTTTTCCAGGAATTCGGGTTGCGGGTCGGGTCGGGCAAAACCCGCCGGGTTGCGGGTCAACCCGCACGACCCACACCTTTTTTTAAAAAATCAACTTTCTTTATTGTGTTTGTGGGGGAGTGTTACTGATTTCATTTATTAATAGTTATAAGTTTTTCTTTTGAAGTTCTGATTGAAAGAATCTAACCCCCGACTCTCGTGAAAGTGTGAAACCAAGTGAAAGTATCAAACCCTAGATCTAGATCTACACACTTGCTCAGCCCTCGCCCGCCTTCCCGGCGCTCGCTCGTCGCCGACTCTCGCTTAAGTCCTCCAGATCTCCATGCTATGCGCTCGCTCTCCGTGCTCGGCGCTCGCTCGCTCGGCCTCACCCGCCACCGACGGCGTATGGCGGCGCTCCTCCTCTTCCTCCGCTCCTTCCCTAACTCCATGCTCATGCTTGCAAATTGTGTTTACACTTGATTTGTAAATCTTGCTTTTAATTGTAAATCTGGTTGATTTACTGATTTAGGGTGTTTCTCGAATTTTTATTTTTTAAAATTGCAAGTCGTTCCTTTTTTTGCTGCTTGAGTTCTAATTTGTTGTTACAATGGGATTTGCTGTTCGCGGGTCAAACGGGTCGACCCACGACCCGACCCGTTAGACCCGCGATCCTCGGATTGGGTCGCGGGTCAAAAGTTATTTTTTTACGGGTCGCGGGTCGACCCTCACCCCGCAATTACGGGTCGCGGGTCGACCCGACCCGACCCGTGAACATCCCTATTGTAAATTAACCTATAAAATCTATTAGGTGATCAATCTAACAAAACCCTAGAATAACTCTGATTCAATTAAGCACATGGAATAAAACCTCTTCAAGTTTGTTGAGAATCAGTCAAACCTCACAACAATATGCAAATCATGATTTCAATAAATAGCCAAACACAATGGAATTTAGCAATGCATAATTGAATTAAAGAAAAACTTACAAAGGTTCAAGAGTTGCCTCTAGAGTGAAGAAACCCTAGCCTCCAAATTATGATCTCAAGTTATGAAAGAGAAACTAAAAACAAGGTTTAAATACCCCTAAGATATCCAAAGAAACAAATCCTCACAAGCCATACAAGACAACACATCGGAATCATAAATCCAAGCCCAAAACTAAGCCCAATTCTCGACCCAAGAAATCTCCGCGTAGAAAGCCAATTACGCAACTTGATCTCCAAAAGCGCGGCCGCGCTTTTACATGCTAACCCACGCAATTTCCTCGGTTCAACATTCAGGTGAGACTTCAGAGGCTGTTTTGACCCACTTCGAGTTGGAATTTGGCTCGAAGTAAAAATATGAATTGTATCTCTTTGAATTAGCTTTCCAGTGATACCAAATTTAGCTTCATCCGACCACTATAGCTCCCAAACCAAGCATTGCAAAATAGAGGTGTCAAAACAAGAACTCAAATGTATGACCCAGATTTAATAGTTATTTTTCCACAAGCTCTTGGGTCTTGGTTCTTCCTATATTCACTTTTATCACTCTAAGCTTCATCAAACTCCACCACAATCATCTAAGATCCATCCCGTCCATGCTTGTTTACCTAAAGATCTGCAAAACCAAACAAAACAAGCGCAAAACCCGAATTTCCTAGAAAACCTAAAAACCTAAGAACTAGACAAAACTAAGCTAAAACCAAGCAAAATAAACATAAATATGCATCCTAAACACTACCTAAATGCAAGCTATCAAATTCCCCCATGCTTAACCCTTGCTTGTCCTCAAGCAAGTCATAAATCCAAAGCACACCACAATATTGCAGTCATGCATCCATCTCATAATCAATCGAGCTATTCAGCATATAATTAAAACTTGACCAAGACTTCATAGCATGCATTACATCAAGAACAGAGCAAAGATTATTCATTCATTCTAGACCTCACCAAGGTAAATGTGTTTGCACTCTCACTCAAGTGTTTAAAGGACGTGTTTCACTCAAGATCAATCATGAAAACTAGACTACCATAAGCTTGCATCAACGTCCTAAATCTCCACCGTTGTGGATCAAATACATAACAAAAATCATGAGGTCTTTTAAAGGGGTGTAATGGGGCCAAAGTATAGACAATTTGGAAGGGATAAATTTTAGTCTTGTGGTGCTAAATTCGGGATAAAGAACTAATCCTAAACCCAAACTTTTACACTTCACTTCTCATAATACTTCCCAACTTCCTTCACCAACTCCATTTACACATCAAAACTCTTTGTTTCTTACTTTTTCTTTTCTACTTTTGCCTCTTTTTCAACTTTTTTTTTCCTTTTATGAAAATTACTATCATTTGAACTCAACTTTTTCTTCTCTTTTGCAACATAGTTTTCACCTTCATTTTTTCTTTTTGCTCACTAGAGTTGTACTTCCTCTTTTCCACCTTTTTTTCTTTCTTCAACTTCCCCCATACTTATATCAAACTCACATAAAACAAAACCAACCTAAAGTCCTAAATCCCGGATGGGTCAAGCTTGTTAGGCTAGGGATTATTTTGTGGAGCTATAAAAAAATAGACTTAAAGGTCAAAGAAATGGGGTGTCAAAAACAAGGATCTTGTCAAGGTAGGAAGGGAAAATAATAGGCTAATAAGAAATATTGCCTCAATCATATTAATTTCATGTATTCAATCATATAAAGCAACCTTGAAAAAGAGTCATAACGCAAGTTCTAGAGCTGGATAATCATGGTGATACACTCAAGACAAAGAGAACAAATAATCATGAAAGGCTAAAATATCTCATAAGGCAAATTGTTTGTCTAGAACTTCATAATGAATCTAAAACTCAAGCTAAATACATGCTCAGTCCTATAGTCAAAGTAAATAATCAAAGATCATGCTCATATCATTGAAATTTCAACAAATCATGCAAATCATGGGTTATGACTTATACTTAACATAGAAACACAAGAGTAGACCTGGGCAAACGCGGACCCGGGTCGGATATGGGACGGGCTTGACCCTAAGATTTTGTCCATTTATGCGGACCCGGACCCAGGCCGATACATGGTTACGGGCTGGAAGCATTGTCCACGTCCGCCCATATTGACGGACCCAGGTAGCCCGCTGGACCCGGATAGCCCGTTGAACCCATAAGTATTCTAGCAACTCAGGCTAGTAATTACAAAAGGTATAAAATTATAATTATTTGTTAAGACTTAATTGTATATTAGTAGTTGAACCATTTTTAATATTTAATCCGTGATCTGTTCAAGTCTAGCAAGCCGAGCTTCATTCTGAAATTTTTATTGGGCAACAAGGGGGGATTATTAGTTTTCTTAAAAAAATTGAAAGATAAATATCAATCCAGGAAAGAAACAATACAACAAGTAGATTTAAGAGATAAATACACGAAAGAAACAATATAGGAAATATATAAATATCAATCCACAAATCCATTAAAGCTAAACAAAGCCAAAAAAAATAGGCTACAAAGAGATTTTTTTATATAATAAAGGAAATAAGAAAACTACTAAATTTGAAAAAGGATTCAATGTTTAGAAACAAAGGTGGTTGGAGGACGATTGATGGGAATACGGCTCCAACTGGTTGGGTACTGGGATGTGATGATAGGCGACCGAGTGAAAAAATGGGGAGAGATAGAGTTTCGTCGTTTGGGATTCTGAGAAAAATAAAGAGCTAGGGTTAGAAAATTGAAAGAGGCAACGGTATAAATTCATAGCTTTAATTGGGTCGTCTATTATATTTGGGCCTAGATCATTCACGCATGTATCATAGGTGGGTAATATATTTAAAATTTAAATATATTTTCCAAAAAATATATATATGGGCCGGGCTTATCGGCCCTATAGGTATAAACTCCTAGTCCACATTCGGTCCAACGGGTATCCGGACCGGGCTTTAACGGCCCTTTAAGACTAACAATTTTGTCCATATCCTCCCATTTTCGTGGGCGGGCGGGCCGGGCGGGTCAATCCGCTTTTGCCCAGGTCTACACAAGAGCTATCAAACAATGGGGAAATATGAACATAAATGCAATAATTTTTTTTAATTTTTTTTTCAAATTTTCAAATTTTTTTCATTTTTCAGGATTTTAATCAATGCATGCAAAAATTTAAATATGCCTTAAACTAATGCTACTATATGAATGCAAACAAGTAATTCCATTCCCCCATGCTTAAAACATACTTTGTCCCCAAAGTGTAGTAAGAAGTAAAGGAAAGAGAAGAACTCACAAAGATCTCGAGCTGTCAGGGTAGTGCGGCGGGAAATCCGATGATGGTGGTGAAAGGTAATCTGTCTTCAATGGTGTAAGAGCTTAAACAGAACCTTCAATGGAGAGAGCTAGAAGAAATGGGCCGAAAATAATGTGGGTAGAAGAAAGAAAGAAAGTCGGGCTTTGTTTTTAACGCTTGCCGAAAGCGCTAAATGCGCGGGTTGACATAAAATTGCGCGGTCGCGCAATTCGATGACAAGCCGCGCTTTCCGATTCTGGTGAAATTAAGCGGGTTAGGGGCTAAATTGCGCGGCCGCGCTTTTTGCTCCCAACCCGCGTTTTTAGCCACTGTAAGAATTGCTCGGGTGCGCTTTTCGGTGCTTTCCCGAGCTTTCTGTAACTCCGAGGATTATTCCTAAAAACACTTAACTATCGAAAAACTAAAAAAATCAAAACAAAACTATATTAAACCTTGGGTTGCCTCCCAAAAAGCGCTTATTTAACGTCATTAGCTTGAACGTGAGTATGAATTAACAAGATTGGACATTGTCAATGCCCTTAGCAACTTGTGAAATCCTTGTGCACACAGCTCAAAAAGACATAAGTAACACAATGATAAATCAAAGATGCATAATATAGCTTTCAAAGACCGTTTTAATTTATCAAACACGTGTGCCCAATTTTCATGAAATGGCATTTGCTCAAATAAATTCAGCATAAGTGGTGGCTTTAGAAAATACTTACAGTATGAATCAAAGCACTTGTCAGCAATACCACTTTTTTCCAAGATGAACTCCATATATTCTCCATATTCCACCTTGTGTTGTAGGCTTGGCTCCTCATCATTGATCTCCATAAGCTCTGGATGTGAGAAGGTGGGGAAACTGAAGCATGGGATGTCAAGGCCTAATATAGGGTGCACCATGACAACGGGAGCCTTAACAGGTGTATCATGTTAATTTTCTCCCGCATGGTTGTCTACTTCATCAACAAAGAAGTCATCATGGTCAACAAACGAGTCTTCTTCCAAAACCACAAAACCCTGTAACAATTTACTCCACATGGGTGAAAATGACTCAAGCTCCCTAGGCTTTGTAAGTATCTCTATGCCAGCACATACTTCCTTTCACTCTGTGATAGCTCAACATGACTTATAGGTGTAAATTCATGTTGGGCATCAACTGCATCTTCATAACTCACATCAAGTGTAGTAGATTGCTCCTCAACTTGAATCTGAGTGTCTGACTCTTGACGTTTGACTCCAAGGTGATTCCACTACTCCTTTCACACAACTCAAAAGGGCATGAGATTGTGGAAAGAAAATATGAAGAACATGACTCACAGTACTCCTTGATTATAGTATGCGCCCCTTTGGAGAGATCCTTGATTATATCCTCAAGAGACTCATCAACCGGCTGGGGTGGTAGGGAAGATGACTCAACCAGAAAGCTTTGATGGCTCATGAAACAGAAGAAAATCCCAACATTCCTCAGGTCCCATAAATAAAAGCCTCTCATTGCTCATGTAGTCAGCCAATCCCCTTGTCTCAAAATTCATACCATGGATAACTCCCATGTTTACCTCTGTATCACTATACTGTAATCCCAAAGCACCAAGTTCAAACAAATGGTCTTGAAATCTGGAAAAATAGTCATGGAAGTGTTCATCCTGCAGCTGTCTACAATCAAACAAAGCCATGGATCAGTAGCACGGGTGTTATGAACCGTAAGATAGGCTCACAACACCAAGAATAGCATACAAAGTAAAACACAAATAGCGACGAGTCCCCGACAACGGCGCCAAATTTGATGAGGTATTTTTCAGTGGTCGGTATACCTATCAAAGAAACCTTAACTTTACTAAACTTAGTAGAGCGGTAAGTAATAGTCGATCCCACAAGGACTTGTGTATAAGTGTTATTACTTATGTGCTAAGTAAGCAAATATGGGGGGTTTGAATGATTATCTAATCTAAGATGCAAGATTATAAAGTAATTATAAATGCGAAATAATCTAAAGTACTAATGCAAAGATGATTGTAAAAATATGAGAGAAATATGTTCAACTAGTTAAATCCATCATGATATTGCTTTGTTGATCATTGATTCTCTTGATTCTCAATTCACTTGAATAATCTATCGTGGATTATTATCCAAAACTTTATATTTAGTTGAAAAAACTAACGGTCTGAACAACCCTAATCATCTAACAACCTAGAACAACATCTAGATTCAATTAAACGACAGCTTTAAGTTCAAAGTATCGATAGAAACAAATACTTGACGCAAACAGCTAATCAAGTTATCCGTGGTTTATTCCCTTCTACAACTGAATTGCCCGAACGGATCCAAACAATTATAGTTGCTACTATATCTAATCAATCCCGAACGAACTTTAATCAGATTAGTTGGAAATTAACCTATAAATTCTATTAGGTGATCAATCTAACAAAACCCTAGAATAACTCAGATTCAATTAAGCATAGAGAATAAAACCTATTCAAGTTTGTTGAGAATCAATCAAACCTCACAACAATATGCAAATCATGATTTCAATAACTGGCTAAACACAATGGAATTTAGCAATGCATAATTGAATTAAAGAAAAACTTACAAAGGTTCAAGAGTTGCCTCTAGAGAGAAGAAACCCTAGCCTCCAAATTATGAAAGAGAAACTAAAAACAAGGTTTAAATACCCCTAAGATATCCAAAGAAACAAATCCTCACAAGCCATTCAAGACAACACGTCGGAATCATAAAGCCAAGCCCAAAACTAAGCCCAATTCTCGGCCCAAGACATCTTCGCGTAGAAAGCCAATTACGCAGCTTGATCTCCAAAAGCGCGGCCGCGCTTTACATTCTAACCCGCGGAATTTCCTCGGTTCAACATTCAAGTGTGACTTCAGAGGCTGTTTTGACCCACTTCAAGTTGGAATTTGGACTCGGAGTAAAAATATGAATTGTATCTCTTTGAATTAGCTTTCCAGTGATACCAAATTTAGCTTCATCCGACCACTATAGCTCCCATACCACGCATTTCAAGATAGAGGTATCAACATAAGAACTCAAATGTATGACCCGGATTTAAGCGTTCTTTTTCCACAAGCTCTTGGGCCTTGGTTCTTTCAATTTTCACTTTTATCACTCTAAGCTTCATCAAACTCCACCACAATCATCTAAGATCCATCTCGTCGATGCTTGTTTACCTAAAGATCTGCAAAACGAAACAAAACAAACGCAAAACCCGAATTTCCTAGAAAACCTAAAAACCTAAAAACCTAAGAACTAGACTAAACTAAGCTCAAACCAAGCAAAATAAATATAAATATGCATCCTAAACACTACCTAAATGCAAGATATCATCTAACTCTTCTAGATTCACAATATCTTTTCCAACAATAAAAAATTGCACAATGTTCTCGTATGAATGAGGCAGAGATACTAACAAAATTAAGGCTAAATACTCATTTTCAATCTTAACATCAATATTACACAATTCAAGTAAAATCGTATTCAATTGATCTAAATGATCCCTAACTTGCGTACCTTCGCGCATTTGTAGACCGAACATATGTTGCTTTAGGAGCGGCTTGTTTGTTAGAGGCTTCGTCATATATAGACTCTCCAACTTCAACCATAAACTAGCAACAATCTCTTGACTAAAGATTTCTATGATAACATCATGTGCGAGGAAAATCATAATTGTCAAATGTGCCTTCTCCTCCAAAATAGTCATCTTAGCAGTGTCACCCTATTGTTTTGAAAACGGCGCCCACAAACCCTATTGTTTCAACAAAGCTCACATCTTGATCTGCCACAGACTGAAAATATTTCTCCTAATGAATTTATCAATCTTAGTATTCAAAGACGACATTTTCCCTAATAGATTACAAACTCGAACACAACCAAAAGTTTTGATACTAGTTTGTTAAAACAAATGTGAGAAGGAACTAGAAAAATAGTAAAGAACACAGAAATTCAACGTGGTTCACTAACAATGCATTGGCTACGTCCACTAGGCAGAGAAACGAATTTTATTTAGGAGACCAAGTTTTCCAGAATAAAATTATGAGTCATTTAAATGGTTTATAAAGAGACTCTAGAAACCCTAATTCAGATTATGGGTCGTAAACCCAAACAAATAATGATAGGCCCGATACTATAAGTACTGGGGGCTACTTCGCCCCCGGACCCCCAACACTAATGGCTCTTCACCCTTTGGAACACCCGACTCGATGGCTAGGTAGCGAGACCCTCGTGACAGATCTGCGCAATGGGAGTTTCTGATTCAAGGCATATTAACAATATCCAAGGAGTTCATCTGAGGAAATGGATCTTTGCTGATAGGATGCAAACTGAAATCCAAGGTCATACAAAATATATGCGACAATATCATCATCGAAGATCACACAAAGCCACTCAACAACCTCATCGACCAGGGCTCACTTCTTTTGCACATAGTTAAGCAAGAACATCGAACCTTTGGTCAAGGTCCGAAGATGATGTTGCAAATGCATCCGATGAGTGCGAGTCTGAGCATGAAACATATGACAAGAGTGGAACATATCCATAGGAGGATATAAGTCTATCCTTTCGCACCCAAGCCAAGTAAGTAGGATCGGATGAGCAATCCTGGGAGGGGGCGACGACTGTTCATGGAGGAAAAAGCAAAAAGAACTACTACAAGAGTCAACGATGATGAAGCAAACAAGGTGCCAATCAGAGTAGAAATGGTTGCCAGAGGAGGAATGGGCGACTCTAAGGAGTCGAGGTCAAAACCCTCCAAATCGAAGCGAATCATACCATGCCAAAGGGAGTAATTTCCACGATTAAGGCAATCATCACAAAGTTTGGAAAATGGAAAGTGGGTTTATTTCCATCATAGGGGTGAATTAGAAAATAAAAGTTGTGTAGGAGAAGTGGAATTGGAGTCCACCGATTGTGAGGATCGAGAATTTAGGTTATACCATATAAACAGTGTAATTTTTGTAGGAGAAGATGACTGACTCTATTCATTCTCTTTCATATGTACGTAAGTAGTAAAGTTACAAAATCCTAGTAGTTAGGATAGAAGCCCTATACAGTATAATATTTAAATTGAAATAGAAAACAAACATTAACAAAACAAAAAAAAACATATATATATATATATATATGCACTCATCATTTAATTCATCTATCACTCATCCAACGCTCGCATAGGGTTTCATCTATATACATTTGAATCAAATGTTCGGATAAATCAAACATATGTGAATGATTTTTATCCCTAAAATACCTCTCATAAATTTCATAATTTCAAAGAGCAAATAATATAAAAGCTAAATGAACAATGGAACATGCATGATGATCATAAACAAGACAAACACAGGGCTAAGTTGGGGCCTACTCCTGATGGTGCACAAAACAACGATGTGTGAAGAGTGAGCACGAAACACGAGGTAAAAGAAGTAAAAATGAGATTCAAGGGAATTTCCAGAGATCTTTTCCGTACCCATCCAAATAACGACGTCCCTATCCCCACAAGCCTCAAGTCACGGAACGAGGTCCAAACATCGCAAGTCTCTCCGATAAAAAAAGTCAGGCAGCTCACCACAAGAAGCAACAGGGACGAACCTCGCATACTCAAAAGCTGACACCCCCGCCCCGCTCAACCAATCAAAATCCGCCCAACTGAAATTGAGGACGAGGCCATCTCAACTCCAGAAGACGTACGCACTCGGGAAAAGTGCGAGGTAACAGAGAGTTCAGAAGCGCTGAGCGAAGGATCGTTGAAAACAAGCGAAGGGGACCTCGGGTTTTGAGAATCGATAGACTCGACGAACCCTATAATCTCAGAAGATTCTTCGTAATACTTCTCCCAAATTTTGAAAGCGAGGCCTGGCGGAGGGCTTGAAGAAGCTCCTCTAGGCATGAAAAACGAAGTCGAGGTCACAAGAGGCGAACACTTGGAAAAGAAAAAAGCCTTAAGGAAATAATAGTCTAAAAAAGCAAAGCACAAGCGGTGTAAGGGTAGCGCGATCTTAGGGCTACTCTGACATATAGGCTGCCCAGGAAGAGTGCGAAGGAAGGCAAACAGAGTTGCAGACCAAAAAGCAAATCTAAGAAATTCGAAAGGAGGTGCGTCCCATTACCTAGCGGTGAGACGCTAGAACTTCCCAAGAACATTCAAAATCCAAAAAACAAGAGCGGTGAACTCAACCGTCGGGCAAGCGCCGGAAAGATTGAGAGCGTCACCGAACCCTAGCGTCCGCCCCTACTCCCACCTTTTCACCGTCGTGACGCCGACATGAAAATCGGAAAAAACCACTGCCTCCGCCTAGGGCGAAAGGCGGAAAAGGTACTAAAAGCACTGAAAGCACATGCGAAGGACAAGAATGGTACTTACTCCTCGAAAATCATTGTAGAAAGGTTGGTTGCGAGTCTTGGCCAGTGGTGTTTCTTGTGCTTGGTTGTCGAAAACCGAAAAGTCACAGAAAGAGAGTGGGTTTTCATGTGGAAGAAGATGAAGCGAGAAGAAGAGAGAAAGGGGTACGCCTGGCATTTATAAAGTGTGTATTGGGCCTTTCCCCGCTTAGCACCTTATTGGGCCTAACACCCTTGAAGGCCCATTGGTGAAAAAAGTGAAGAAGGACCAAGGGTCGCCAGCGCATAACAGAAAGAAAGAAAAACTTCCAGAAAATTACTAAGGGTGAACGATCCCGTTGAAAGTTCAAAAAACCTCAGGCCTTGTTGACAAAAACCCCGAATCTCGTAAAGAGAGACCCTCAAACCCAAACCCCAAATCTCGTGAAGAGAGATTCTCGATCTAGACCACGCATCCCACCTGTGGAAGGTTGAGGCAGGCTTTGCAAGAAGAAGACTGAGGAATCTCACATCGAGCATATATGCCTCGGGGCCCTCGGACCGCGAAGCACAAGCCATGGGGTTGTGATGGTCTACAAAACACTGATGTGTGAACAGTGGGCGCGGAACGCGAGGTAAGGGAATTAAAAAATGAGATTCAAGGGAATTTCCTGAGATCTTTTCCGTACCCATCCAAAAAAGCGACGTCCCTATTCCCGCAAGCCTCAAGTCGCAAGAACGAGGTCCAAACATCTCAAGTCTCTTCGATAAAAATAGTCAGGCAACTCACCACAAGAAGCAATAGGGACGAACCTCGCATACTCAAAAGCTGACACCCCCGCCCCGCTTAACCAATCAAAAGCCACCCAACTTTCAACCAATAGTCGGCCGCCTTCTTCTCTACCAATCAAATGGTCGAATCCCGAGCATCCCACATCGGAGCTGGCAAGAGCCATACTCCTTAAGCGTCTATAAGTAGAAGAAAACCTCGAATGTTGCAGGGGTCGAAAAATATCTCTAACTCAAGAACTATCTTGCTTGTTGAAGATCAATGTGTTGGAATCATCGTAAAGAGCCCGCTACCATCAAGAGAAGCTCAATTAAAAGACTTCAAGTCGCTCAAAGGAATCTTAAAGTCCCAAAAGATCCCGCAAGCCTCTTTGCAAGATAAAATCCCGGCATCGTCAACAAGACTCTGGCCTCGGTAGATAGATAGCAATTCTCAAAGCTTGCAATAGAAAAAGATCTCTCTAGTAGTTTGTAAGCGGTAATTTCGTTGTAACAAAGAGGTGTCGAATCTCGTTAGGCAGAGACCTCGAATCTTGTAAAAGGAGATCTTGGGCATAATCTCGTTGTTGTAACCTCGTTTGGAAATCATTAATAAAAGCAAGGGTTTGTCTCGTTTCTTGTCCCTCCCCATGTTCGCAGCTTCGAATGGTGTACGCGCACAGGTGCCTCCACGTGTTGGGGAAGATTTGCACGAGCACACATTTATCAACCATAAAAAATCAACTATGTGCCGCGCGAGCAGCAGTCGGAAGCCGACTTGAAGGTTGTGTAGGTGGACAACAACGCAATTATCGTACGCCGCCATTGAACAAACCTCCCCCTCGGGGAGCGCCAGCTCAACTCCCTCAGGCCAGGGAAAGTCAAAGGCGATGTCCACAACTAGCGCTTTGGTAAGAACGGTCGGGGCCCCCTCATCTAGAAATAGCCCGACCGCGGGGTTCGGGGTCACTGGAATCCGTTGCTCGATGACTAGCGAGACATGAGACACGCAGTTGGTGAGATACCACGAATAGAAGCTTGGTTGCTCTTTGGAATCTGACGACCGCTCGTCAGAGCCGACCGGTTCTTCATCTGAAATTGAGGATGAGGCCATCTCAACTCCAGAAGACGTACGCACTTGGGAAAAGTGCGAGGTAACAGAGAGTTCAGAAGCGTTGGGCAAAGGATCGCTGAAAATAAGCGAAGGGGACCTCGGGTTTTGAGAATCGCTAGACTCGATGGACCTAATAATCTCAGAAGATTCTTCGTAATACTTCTCGCAAATATTGAAAGCGAGGCCTGGCGGAGGGCTTGAAGAAGCTCCTCTAGGTATGAAAAACGAAGTCGAGCTCACAAGAGGCGAACACTTGGAAAAGAAGAAACCCTTAAGGAAATAATAGTCTAAAAAAGCAAAGCACAAGCGGTGTAGGGGGAGCGCGATCTTAGGGCTTCTCTGATGTATAGGCTGCCTAGGAAGAGTGCGAAGGAAGGCAAACAGAGTTGCAAACCAAAAAGCAAATCTCAGACATTCGAAAGGACGGACGTCCCATCACCTAGCGGTGAGACGCTTGAACTTCCCAAGAACATTCAAAATCCAAAAAACAAGAGTGGTGAACTCAACCGTCGGGCAACCACCGAAAAGATTGAGCGCGTCACCGAACCCCTAGCGTCCGCCCCCACTCCCACCTTTTCACCGTCGTGACGCCGACGCGAAAATCAGAAAAAACCACTGCCTCCGCCTAGGGCGAAAGGCGGAAAAGGGACTAAAAGCACATGCGAAGGACTGAAATTAGGGTTGTCAATGGGTTGGGTTATGGGTGGGTGGAGCACTTCCACCACTCGACCCGCAAGTAAAAATACTCCACCTGACCCACCCGTCACCCGTGGAATGTTTCACTCATCACCCAAACCACCCGTCACCCTCTGGTTATATGGGTGGCCCGTTCACCCGTATAACCGCTGTATTTTTTTCCATTATCTCATTTAATATTGATAATTCAATACGAAAAAAAAACATATAAAGATACTGATTCGATTGTAAATTATTAGTACACTAAGTAAATGAAAATGTTAATCCATAATTCTAAAAGTAATATTATAAAAACACTAAAAAATACATGATAAAATGTTAATGTTAACTATATAAATCCTTCAAAATATGAGAACACCTTCAAAATATACTAGGTTAACTAGGTTTTAAACGGGTTAAGTGGGTGGTTTGGGTGAAACGGGTGATGGGTTAGGTATTGGGTGGGTGATGGGTCGGTTTATTTGGGTGACAAACTCCCACCCATACCCGACCCGTCACCCGTTTCACCCATCACCCAATCCGCCCATCACCCGCTTTGTTTGGGTTTTCGCCCATTTATTTTGGGTGAGTTTCTCACCCGTGGGTAATTGCCAGCCCCAACTGAAATGGTACTTACTTGTCGAAAATCGCTGTGGAAAGGGCGGTTGCGACTCTTGGCCAATGGTGTTGCTTGTGCTTGGTTGTCAGAAACCGAAAAGTCACAGAAAGAGAGGAGGTTTTCATGTGGAAGAAGATGAAGCGAGAAGGAGAGAGAAAGGGTACGCTTGGCATTTATAAAGGGTGTATTGGGCCTTTACCCGCTTAGCGCCTTATTGGGCCTAACTCCCTCGAAGGCCCATTAATGAAAAAAGTGAAGAAGGCCCAAAGCCCGCCAGCGCATAAAGAAAAGAAAGAAAAACTTCCAGAAAATTACTAAGGGTGAACGATCCCGTTGAAAGTTCAAAAAACCTCAGGCCTCGTTGACACAAACCCCGAATCTTGTAAAGGGAGACCCTCAAAGCCAAACCCCGAAACTCGTGAAGAGAGATTCTCGATCTAGACCACGCATCCCGCCTATGGAAGGTTGCGGCAGGCTTCGTAAGAAGAAGACTGAGGAATCACACATCGCGCATATATGCCTCGCAACCCTCGGACAGAGGACCACAAGCCATGGGGTTGTGATGGTGCACAAAACACTGATGTGTGAACAGTGGGCACGGAACGCGAGGTAAGAGAAGTAAAAACAAGATTCAAGGGAATTTCTTGAGATCTTTCCGTACCCATCCAAAAAGCGACGTCCCTTTTCCCGCAAGCCTCAAGTCGCGGGAACGAGGTCCAAACATCTCAAGTCTCTCCGATAAAAATAGTCAGGCAACTCACCACAAGAAGCAACGGGGACGAACCTCGCATACTCAAAAGCTGACACCCCCACCCCGCTCAACCAATCAAAAGCCACCCAACTTTCGACCAATAGTCGGCCGCCTTCTTCTCTACCAATCAAATGGTCGAATCTCGAGCGTCCCACATTGGAGCTAGCAAGAGCCATACTCCTCAAGCGTCTATAAATAGAAGAAAACCTCGAATGTTGCCGGGTTCGAAAAAAATCTCTAACTCAAGAACTATCTTGCTTGTTGAAGATCGATGTGTTGGAATCATCGTAAAGACTCCTCTACCATCCAGAGAAGCTCAATAAAAGACTTCAAGTCGCTCAAAGGAATCTCAAAGTCCCAAAATATCCCGCAAGGTTGCAAGACAAAATCTCAGCATCATCAACAAGACTCTGGCTTAGCTAGATAGATAGCAATTCTAAATAGCTTGTAATAGTAAAAGATCTCGCTAGTAATTTGTAAGTGGTAATCATGTTGTAACAAAGAGGTGTCGAATCTCGTTAGGCAGAGACCTCAAATCTTATAAAAGGAGATCTTGGGGATAGTCTCATTGTTGTAACCTCGTTTGGAAATCATTGGATAAAGCAAGGGTTTGTCTCAATTCTTGTCCCTCTCTGAGTTCGCACGTTCGAATGGAGTACGCGCACAGGTGCCTCCACGCGTTGGGGAAGAGTAGGGCGGCCAGACATTTATCAACCATAAAAAATCAGATATGTGCCAGGCAAGTGGCTGTCGGAAGCCGGCTTGAAGGTTGTGCAGGTGGACGACCACACAATTATCTTACGCCGCCATTGAACAACCCTCCCCCTCGCGGAGCGCCATCTCAACTCCCTCAGGACATGGTAAGTTAAATGTGATGTCCACAAGAATCACTCTGGTAAGAGCGGTCAAGGCCCCTCATCCAAAAATAGCCCGACCGCAGGATTCGGGGTCATCGAAATCCGTTCCTCGATGACTAGCGGGACATGAGACACGCAGCCGGTGAGATACCGCGGGTAGAGGCTTGATTGCTCGTTGGAATCTGACGACCGCACGTCAGAGCCGACCTGTTCTTCATCTGAAATTGAGGACGAGGCCATCTCAACTCCAGAAGACGTACGAACTCGGGAAAAGTGTGAGGTAACAGAGAGTTCGGAAGCGCTGAGCGAAGGATCGCTGAAAACTAGCGAAGGGGACCTCGGGTTTTGATAATCGCTAGACTCGACGGACCCTATAATCTCAGAAGATTCTTCGTAATACTTCTCCCAAATTTTGAAAGTGAGGCCTCGCGGAGGGCTTGAAGAAGCTCCTCTAGGCATGAAAAACGAAGTCGAGGTCACAAGAGGCGAACACTTGGAAAAGAAGAAAGCCTTAAGGAAATAATAGTCTAAAAAAGCAAAGCACAAGCGGTGTAGGGGAAGCGCGATCTTAAGGCTACTCTGACGTATAGGCTGCCTAGGAAGAATGCGAAGGAAGGCAAACAGAGTTGCAGACCAAAAAGCAAATCTCAGAAATTCGTAAGGACGGACATCCCATCACCTAGCGGTGAGACGCTAGAACTTCCCAAGAGCATTCAAAATCCAAAAAACAACAGCGGTGAACTCAGCCGTCGGGCAAGCGCCGGAAAGATTGAGAGCGTCATCGGACCCTATCGTGCGCCCCCACTCCCACCTTTTCACCGTCGTGACGCCGACACGAAAATCGGAAAAAACCACTGCCTCCGCCTAGGGCAAAAGGCATAAAAGGTACTAGAAGCACCGAAAGCACATGCGAAGGACAGAAATGGTACTTACTTGTCGAAAATCATTGTAGAAAGGGCGGTTGCGAGTCTTGGCCATTGGTGTTGCTTGTGCTTGGTTGTAGAAAACCGAAAAGTCACAAAAAGAGAGAGGGTTTTCATGTGGAAGAAGATGAAGCGAGAAGGAGAGAGAAAGGGGTACGCCTGGCATTTATAAAGGGTGTATTGGGCCTTTCCCCGCTTAGCGCCTTATTGGGCCTAACTTCCTTGAAGGCCCATTGATGAAAAAAGTGAAGAAGGCCCAAGGCTCGCCAGTGCATAACTGAAAGAGAGAGAAACTTCCAGAAAATTACTAAAGGTGAACGATCCCGTTGAAAGTTCAAAAAACCTCAGGCCTCGTTGACACAAACCCCGAATCTCGTGAAGAGATATTCTCGATCTAGACCATGCATCCCTCCTGTGGAAGGTTGCGGCAGGCTTTGCAAGAAGAAGACGGAGGAATCTCACATCGCGCATATATGCCTCAGGGCCCTCGGACCGCGAAGCACAAGCCATGGGGATGTGATGGTCTACAAAACACCGATGTGTGAACAGTGGGCATGGAACGCGAGGTAAGAGAAGTAAAAATGAGATTCAAGGGAATTTCCTGAGATCTTTTTCGTACCCATCCAAAAAAGCGACGTCCCTATTCCCGCAAGCCTCAAGTCGCAGGAACGAGGTCCAAACATCTCAAGTCTCTCCGATAAAAATAGTCAGGAAGCTCACCACAAGAAGCAACGGGGACGAACCTCGCATACTCAAAAGCTAACACCCTCGCCCCGCTCAACCAATCAAAAGCCACCCAACTTTCGACCAATAGTCGGCCCCCTTCTTCTCAACCAATCAAACGGTCGAATCATGAGCATCCTATATCGGAGCTGGCAAGAGCGATACTCCTCAAGCGTCTATAGAAAACCTCGAATGTTGCAGGGGTAGAAAAACATCTCTAACTCAAGAACTATCTTGCTTGTTGAAGATCAATGTGTTGGAATCATCGTAAAGACCCCGCTACCATCAAGAGAAACTCAATAAAAAGACTTCAAGTCGCTCAAAGGAATCTCAAAGTCCCAAAAGATCCCGCAAGCCTCTTTTCAAGATAAAATCTCGGCATCGTCAACAAGACTCTGGCCTTGGTAGATAGATAGCAATTCTCAAAGCTTGTAATAGAAAAAGATCTCTCTAGTAGTTTGTAAGCGGTAATCTCGTTGTAACAAAGAGGTGTCGAATCTCGTTAGGCAGAGACCTCGAATCTTGTAAAAGGAGATCATGGGCATAATCTCGTTGTTGTAACCTCATTTGAAAATCATTAATAAAAGCAAGGGTTTGTCTCGTTTCTTTTCGCTCCCCATGTTCGCAACATCGAATGGTGTACGCGCACAGGTGCCTCCACGCGTTGGGGAAGAGTTGCGAGGGAAGACATTTATCAACCATAAAAAATCAACTACGTGCCGCACGAGCGGCAGTCGGAAGCCGACTTGAAGGTTGTGCAGGTGGACAACAATGCAATTATTGTATGCCGCCATTGAACAAACCTCCCCCTCGGGGAACGCCAACTCAACTCCCTCAGGCCAGTGAAAGTCAAAGGCGATACCCACAACTAGCGCTTTGGTAAGAACGGTCGGGGGCCCCCATCCAGAAATAGCCCGACTGCGGGGTTCGGGGTCACTGGAATCCGTTGCTCGATGACTAGCGAGACATGAGACACGCAGTTGGTGAGATACCGCGAATAGAAGCTTGGTTGCTCTTTGGAATCCGACGACCGCTCGTCGGAGCCGACCGATTCTTCATTTGAAATTGAGGATGAGGCCATATCAACTCCAGAAGACGTATGCACTCGGGAAAAGTGCGAGGTAACTGAGAGTTCGGAAGCATTGGGCGAAGGATCGCTGAAAACAAGCGAAGGGGACCTCGGGTTTTGAGAATCGCTAGACTCGACGGACCCAATAATCTCAGAAGATTCTTCGTAATACTTCTCCCAAATATTTTGAATGTGAGGCCTGGCGGAGGGCTTGAAGAAGCTCCTCTAGGCATGAAAAAGGAAGTCGAGGTCACAAGAGGCGAACACTTGGAAAAGAAGAAACCCTTAAGGAAAAAATAGTCTAAAAAAGCAAACCACAAGCGGTGTAGGGGAAGCGCGATCTTAGTGCTACTCTGACGTATAGGCTGCCTAGGAAGAGTGCGAAGGAAGGCAAATAGAGTTGCAGACCAAAAAGCAAATCTCAGAAATTTGAAAGAACGGACGTCCCATCACCTAGCGGTGAGACGCTTGAACTTCCCAAGAACATTCAAAATCCAAAAAACAAGAGCGGTGAACTCAATCGTAGGACAATCTCCGAAAAGATTGAGAGCGTCACCGGACCCTAGCGTCCGCCCCCACTCCCACCTTTTCACCGTCGTGACGCCGACGCGAAAATCGGAAAAAACCACTGCCTCCGCCTAGGGCGAAAGGCGGAAAAGGGACCAAAAGCACCAAAAGCACATGCGAAGGATAGAAATGGTACTTATTTGTTGAAAATCGTTTTAGAAAGGGCGGTTGCGACTCTTGGCCAGTGGTGCTGCTTGTGTTTGGTTGTCGAAAACCGAAAAGGCGAAAAGTCACAGAAAGAGAGGGGATGTTCATGTGGAAGAAGATGAAGCGAGAAGGAGAGAGAAAGGGGTACGCCTGGCATTTATAAAGGGTGTATTGGGCCTTTCCCCTCCTAGCGCCTTATTGGTCCTAACTCCCTCGAAGGCACATTAATGAAAAAAAGTGAAGAAGGCCCAAGGCCCGCCAGCGCATAACGGAAAGAAAGAAAAACTTTCAGAAAATTACTAAGGGTGAACGATCCCGTTGAAAGTTCAAAAAACCTCAGGCCTCGTTGACACAAACCCCGAATCTCGTAAAGAGAGACCCTCAAACCCAAACCCCGAATTTCGTGAAGAGAGATTCTCGATCTAGACCATGCATCCCGCCCGTGGAAGGTTGCGGCAGGCTTCGCAAGAAGAAGACCGAGGAATCACACATCGTGCATATATGCCTCGCGGCCCTTGGACCGCGGGCCACAAGCCATGGGGTTGTGATGGTGCGCAAAACACCGATGTGTGAACAGTGGGTACGGAACGCGAGGTAAAAGAAGTTAAAACGACAGTACAAAAAAAGGCGAATTTAGAGACCATATTTCTGGTCGCTAAATGCAAAATCATTTAGCGACCATATTGTGGTCGCTAAAAGGCCGGTCGCTAACCACTTGGTGACCATATGGTCGCCAAAAATAGCGACCATATGGTCGTTGAAGTTTGCGACCATATGGTCGCTATTTAGCGACCATGGTTGCCAATGGTCGGCACATTGTTGGCGACCATCTTGCGACCACAGCGACCACTTGGTCGCTGTTATTAGCGACCATATGGTCACCAATAGTGGCCAAAAGATGGCGACCATTCGCGACCATATGGTCGCTAAAAGCACAAAAAAAGTGCACGACCCTAGCCTTTCTCTGGTTCAAAGCGCACGATCGTGCGTTTTTGAGTGCACGATCATGTTGTAAATTAGTGACCACTTGGTCGCAAATCTTTTGTTTTAAAAAAAAATTACGAATTAATCTAAATATTTAATATTTAATAATTCATTAATTAACATAAATTCATTAATTTACATAAATTTAAATAATTTACATACATAAATTCATTAATTTACATAAATCTAAATAATTTACAATATTTAATAATATAGTAAAACTACGCTAATCTAGTCGGCTTCGTCGGAACCGTCCGCGTCGTCGTAGCCGTCGGGACCGGGCGGGACCCACCCTCATGCGGGTCCATTCGTCGCATCTGGTGCATCCACGCCTCGACCTCGCGCATCCTACTCTGTAGGTCCGGCATTTCTTGCCTAATCCTGACGTTTTCCTGCGTCAATGCTGCCACCCGAAGAGCTGGACGACGCGGCGCCGTCAATCGCTCGTCGTAAAACTCGTGGGTGGCGTTGCCAAGGCCGAAGAGGGCACCTCTCGCCCCCCCCCCAACAGCCATCAGAAAGGCATCACACTCGTCCTGAAAGAACGACGGGGTGCCCGTTTCCGAGGACCTCTTGGTGAGGAGCTCCTGAGTCCGAGCCTAACAAAATAACGCAAATAATATAAATAAAAATAACAATATACGAGATTAGTTTCCGTTATAGATGTCTACACGCGTATATTTATGCTTTTCAGGTACTTTGGAGAGTTTCGAGCTTCATTGGAATGCGTTTGGAGACATAGCGGAATCAAGACTTCAGTCAAGGAGGCAGCGAGACCGGAAAAGATCAACCGAGGAGTCCAAAATAAGAAGAATCACACGATCAAGGCCAAGGTCGTGCACCAAGGTGCACGGTCGTGCAGGCGGTGTTGAAGAATATCGGATCGTGCGCCATTAGCCCAAGCCAGTTGGGGGTTATGTGCCACACACGCACGATCGTGCATTTTCCGTCAGAGAAAGGCAACGCCCGTGCGTTTTCAGACGCACGGTCGTGCGTCATCCAGACCAGGGTCGTGCGTTTCCTTAGGTCGTGAGTGGCCTTGTACGCGCGATGTAGGTCGTGTGCTTCATGTTTGGCGTGTTTTTGGGCCGCCTCTCTTATTTTATCCTTAGTACAAATACTTTACTTTGTCTTCTAGATCGGCGTTCGAACTTTTAACCTAGTTTTTATTCCTTGAGAGAAGTTTAGAGAGATCTATTGGAGATTTGAATACTTTTGTTGAATTGATTTTGGATTTGCTGGATTTGAATCAAGTTTATTTGTTTCTTCAATTCGGTATGTTGATTCTCATTGTTGCATTGATTTCTTCTATTTTCATGTCTAGCTAAACCCCGAATTTTAAGATTGGGGTGAACCCAATGATGTCTAGGTAGACTTATTTATTAAATTGCATAATCTATTGTTTGAAGCTTTGTTTGATTCAATCCTAGATGCTTTATGCCCTTGTAATTTATTTAAACGGGAACTTGCCTAAGTTTGAGACTAAAAGGTGAAAACTTTGATAAGTAGTCAGACAGGGAATTGAGACTGAAAGGTATCTTTTCCTGTTGGAACCCTAGGATTTGAACCTGAGTTTTCTCTATTATGAAAGTATTTTGAATTCTCTTGTGGAATAACAATTGTCATAGAAATCTTAAGGTTTGGTTGAGTTAGCAAGTCGCGAAAGCCGATGTTGATTCAATTTAATCTTAAATTCTAAGTGCTTAAAGGTCTAGATTTTAATTTGCAAGTCACGAAAGTGGATGTTTAATTGAGTCTAGATACATTTGTTAACATTCGAAAGAATTTAGCGGATACATTAGACAATTGCCTTCAAACAAAGTCATAATTAAGATTGTGCAATCATCCTTTATAGTCTACCGAAGCATTATTGTGGTGATCCTTGATCTTAGAAGCCTTTCTCTCATTGATTTGCCCATATTTACTTGTTTGTTTGCTTTAATTAGTTTCATAGAGAAAATCACAATTCAATCTTTTCTTATTCTACGACTTAGTCTACTGTTTTGAATACAATTAATACTACGTAGTCCCAGAGTTCAACACCTTGGTATTACAACCGATCCCGTACACTTGCGAGGTAGGATTTGGCCTATCAAGTTTTTGGCGCCGTTGTCGGGGACTATAGTTAGTATTGGTTGTTTCTCACAACCGGTAGATTACGTCTGTTTTTCTTTTTAATTTTGTTTCTTTTTTTTTGTGTTTTCAAATTGTTCTCTAGTTCATGCGAATTGCCCTGAACGCTCAACCACTCAACAATTTTTATCCTGAAATTGAGCATACTTTTCACAAAAGACTAAGAGAGCAACGTGCAACCCAAGCTATGGGTGATCAAAACCAAGACGTTGAGGCTTTGCATAGAGCCTATGTTGCTAATCTAGAAGCTCAAGTAGCGGCTGCCAACAATCGAGTGGCTGAGTTGGAACAAAACCAAGCGGTCCAAGAGGAAGAACAACACCCTCAGACTCTTGTTGAATATATGAGGCCTGCTCAACATGGGCCTATTTCTGGTGTTGTCTATCTTGAGGTGCAAGCTCGTTACTTTGAATTGAAGCCTTCCTTGATCAACATGGTCCAACAAAATCAATTTGGAGGTCTTCCATCTGAAAATCCTCATCAACATCTCACTACTTTTATTGAGCTCATGGAAACTGTCAAAATCCATGAGGTCCCAGATGCCACACTAAGGATGAGAGCCTTCTCATTCTCTTTAAGGGACAAGGCCAAGACATGGTTCAAGACTCTTCCTCAGATCTCCATCAGAACATGGGATGAGTTAGCCTTAGCCTTCTTGAAAAAAAATACTTTCCACCTAAGAAGACTTCTGAAATGAGGCAGCAAATCAGTAATTTCAGGATGAAAGATGGAGAATCTTACTTTGAAGCTTGGGAGAGATTCAAGGAGCTTCTTGTGTTGTGCCCTCATCATGGGCAATCTAAGGTGGCACTTCTTGATATTTTCTACAATGCAATTGATGGTGCAACTCGTCTGCTAATCGACGCCTCATCTGGAGGTGGCTTGTCTAATCTGCAAACAGACGATGCATGGGATTTGATTGAAAGAACTACATTGCACTCCCACAACTATTCTGATGTTCGTTCCACATCTAGTGCCAAGAAAGCCTCTAGGATGTATGAAGTTGATGCCAATACTCAATTGAGGGCTCAAGTTGATTTTCTTACTCAGAAGGTAAAGCAGACGGAAACAGCTGCAGCAACAGGAAAGCCCATTGGTTCTACACCATCAAGCTCAGTGGTAAATTGTCAGTTTTGTGGAGCACGTGATCACACAATATCAGCTTGTCATTTGTATGCTTTTGAACGTGAGCCACAAGTAGGAGAAGTGAGCTACATGAATAACTAGAATCGGGATGCAAGGAATGACCCATACTCCAATACTTACAACCCCAGTTGGAGGAATCACCCAAACTTCTCCTATGGAAATAGTCAAGCACAACAAAGACAACCACCTAGGTTTCAACCAAAAGCTCCTCAACCAAAAATTGCTCCTCTTGTGTCACAACCTCAACAATCAACTATGGAGCTTCTACTTGAGCAACTTGTGGCGGGTCAAAAGGCAAGCTAGTCCTTTCAACAAGAGGTGATGTCAGAGCTACAAGAGATGAAAAAGCAGCAGAAGTTGTTTGAGCAACAATTGGCTCAACATGCCTTGAATGCTCCAAGACTGAGTGGTCAATTGCCCGGTCAACATGAAGCTAATCCAAAAGGCCAAGTGAATGCTATATCTCTAAGAAATGGAAGAGCGCTAGAGACTCGATCGATGACTCAGAAGGTGAAGGAGAATGAGCTACAAAAGAAAGAGGTTCCTGAAAAGCCAAAAGAAGATGAGAAGGAGCCTCCATATATTCCTCCACCACCATACAAGCCACCTCTACCATTCCCTCAAAGAAGAGCTGAAGCCCAATTGGATCCACAGTTTAGAAAATTTGTGGATATGTTGAAGAAGCTCTGCATCAACATTCCTTTCACGGATGCCTTGAAGCAAATGCCCTCTTATGTGAAGTTCTTGAAAGAGATCCTATCCAACAAGAGGAAGATTGATGAATGCCAATCCGTGTCTTTAAGCAAGGAGTGCAGTGCTCTTATCCAAAACAAGCTCCCTCCAAAACTTGGAGATCTAGGTAACTTTTCTGTCCCTATTGTCTTTGGAAATACTACTTATGATGCTTTATATGATCTTGGAGCTAGTGTTAGTATTATTCCCTTATCCATCTGTAAAGAATTGGGTTTGGGAGAGCCTAGATCAATAGGGATGACACTTTATATGGCGGATAGATCATCGGTTCGCCCCATAGGAATCATTGAGGATGTACCTATTCGTATAGGTAAGTTTTTTATTCCTGTGGATTTTATTGTATTAGATATTGATGCTGATATGCATGTCCCAGTCATCTTGGGAAGACCCTTTTTAGCTACTGCAGGTACCTTGATTGATGTTAAACAGGGGGTCCCCTCCTTCACAATAGGTGATGAGAAAATTGAATTTAGTTTTTCAAAAGTTATTAAACAACCTTCTTGTGAGGATGATGATTGCAGGATAGATGCCATAGACCAGGAAGTTCAGGGATCATTGATGTTTGTGGTCTCTAAGGACCAATTGGAGCTTAGAGTACCCGCTATTGAGGACCAGGTGGAGAAAGGAGAGCTACTTGCTGATGTTGCTCAACAATCTCAACAAGCTGTGGTAGCTAAAAGCCTCATAGTTGGTGATAGTGCTAAGGAGATGAAGGGTAGAGTTCCAAAGAAAAAGAAGAAGGATCGAACAAGAATTCAGGTCAAGATTGGAGACAAGGTGATGCTATTCCATGAAAGATCTAACATGTTTCCAGGCAACAAAGGAACAAGATGGTCTGGGCCATACATAGTGACTCGAGTTTTACATGGAGGTGGAGCTGAGCTTTGGCATAAAAACTCGGGAAAATTCAAAGTACAAAGGCATAGGCTGAAACTTGTGGTTGATCCTAATCCGGTTAGGGTGGGTGCCAAAGACCCTCCTGACCCGAGCGCTTAAAAGAAAATTTGACGGTCCAACTAATGACCTTAAACAAGCGCTTGTTGGGAGGCAACCTAATTATTTATATAAAAAAAATAAAAAAAAAAGAGCATAGTGCATAGTCAACGTTATTTTTTTTCTAATTTATTTTGCTTTTATTTTCTTTTCTCTCCTTTCTTTTTCCCTCTCTCCTCCCCCTCTTTTCTTTTCAGCGACGCCCGATCTCTTCTTCTCTGCTCTCTCTTTCTCTGTTATCACCGCGCGTCCTCCTACGCTACACCTCCACGCCGACCTACCACAGCTGAATCCGGCCACCATCACGAACGCCAGCCTGCTGCGAAGTCTGCCCAGTCCGAGGCCCGCTCAAGGAGATCTGATTCGCGCGCAGTATGCAGCAACGCCAACCTACTTTCTCCGGTCGCCTCTGTCATTCCGACTTCGGTGACTCCCTCAGTGCGTCGCCCACACCACCTGGGTTCCGAACGCCGAGCTGTAGCACTGCCCGCGCGCGAGCCCAGCAGTGCACCACAGCAGTGAGCGCACCAGCCTCTGCCCTCTCTCTCTCCAGTTGTCCAGCCACGCCGTCGATCCCCTCCGTGCGCCACCCACGAGCCATCCGGCCTACTGCAGAATCTGAGCCAGGTAATATTTCAGAGGAGATTCTGCCTGTATTGCAAAAAAAAATCATACTTATGCCTCCTCGAAGACGCTCGGCTGTGGATGGAGTTGATTTTGCTACTCAAGAGCAAACGAATCTGCCTGTATTGACGAAATTTCTTCCTAGAATCAATTCAGAGTTGTGGTTGATTGTTTCTTTCTTTTGTGAATATTTTGGAAGAGAGCGGAATGAGGGTGAAGTTGTGTTGAAGCGGAATGAGAGTGAAATTTTTACAACCTAGGTATATATACTGAAATGGCGACAATTTTACCAATTACTGTTTTTAGCGACCAAGTGGTTGCAAAAAACGCGGGATATTATCCGCCAAAATTGATGTGACGCATCAAAACATCTGATCCAAGTCAGTGACCAACTGGTCGCTATATGTTGCGACCACGTCGTCTCTAGACCTTTGGAGACCATATGGTCGCTGAATGTAGCGACCATATGGTCGCGGATATGGGTTCCGAACCTAGCGACCATATGGTCGCTACTTGCTGGCGGGAAATTTCCTCGCGCACTTATTGCGACTATAAAGGCCCAGCGACCACGTGGACCTCCTATGTAGCGACCACGTGGTCACTAATTTGGTTTTATTTTTTTTCCCGTTTTGACGTCCAGATTTGCGACCATTGGCGTCCATATGGTCGCTAATTAACGACCATATGGACGTGGTCGCTAAAATATGGTCGATAAATCTGCAGAATGGTGTAGTGCGAGATTCAAGGGAATTTCCCGAGATCTTTTCCGTACCCATCCAAAAAAGTGATGTCCCTATTCCTGCAAGCCTCAAGTCGCGGGAACGAGGTCCAAACATCTCAAGTCTCTCCGATAAAAATAGTCAGGCAGCTCACCACAAGAAGCAACGAGGATGAACCTCGCATACTCAAAAGCTGACACCCCCGCTCCGCTGAACCAATCAAAAGCCACCCAACTTTCGACCAATAGTCGGTTGCTCTTCTCGCCCAATCAAGTGGTCGAATCCCGAGCGTCCCACATTGGAAGTTGGCAAGAGCCATACTCTTCAAGCTTCTATAAATAGAAGAAAATCTCGAAGGTTACAGGGGTCGAAAAACATCTGTAATTCAAGAACTATCTTGCTTGTTGAAGATCGACGTGTTGGAATCATTGTAAAGACCACACTACTATCAAGAGAAGCTCAATAAAAAAGACTTCAAGTCGCTCAAAGGAATCTCAAAGTCCCAAAAGATCCCGCAAGCCTCTTTGCAAGCTACAATCTCAAAGTGTCAAAAGATCTCGTTTCTTGTCTTTAGCGTCGGTTTATTTTGGGTTTCATCAACTCCAGCCCACCCTAAAAAGTTAAAAAATAATAAATATAGGGTAAATTTAATATAAAAAATAAAAATAAATAAATTTTATAATAAATTAAGGTAATTTAGCCATAAAAATTTTTTATTGAACATTAGCCATCATAATATAAAATTCAGCATCCGGGATCATAAAAGACATCTACAAGATGCAAAATTAAGGGAAAAATCTTCATTTACACATGGGTAACTTACACAATTTCTTTTGGTGGCCTAAAAAAAAACTTATTTTTTTGGTACCCCTCAAGTTTATAATAAGTTCTTTCCGTAGCCTAAATTCTCCCAAATCTCATTTCCTTCCACTTATTTAACTTTTTTCGTTAAAATAAAACTAAATAAAAAACAAATAAAACATATCACATCTTCAAGCATCGACTATGAGAAGACGAGGCCGACACTTCCTTTTTGATTTACATCTGAAACTTTGAGAATCCATTTTATGCTTTTTTATGCACTTTACTGGAACTGAGGATGAAATTTTTGAGCAAGAAGATGTTGGATTATAAACGCTTAATTTGTACTTCGATCTACTCTCGTCTAGCATCAACTTCGGATTTTTAAACTGATAAATCGAGTCTGGCATCGAATTTGGATTTTGAAATGGGTGAATTCAGTTTTTGAATTCAGTCTGGCATCGAATCTACTATATATATAAAAGCAATAAGGTTTGGAGCCACCACATTGCGCCACGTCAGCTTTGTCCACATGTCGCTTCTAGAATACGCCACATCGGATTTTTTCACATGTAGTCTTTTCCTTAAGCCATGTCATGTAATTTTTGACACGTCATATGCCACATCGTATTATTTTCACCCCGTCACTTACATGTCATACTTAACTATAATGATAAAAAATGCTTTCCTTATAAAAAAATATTTTATATAAACAGATAATTATAAGCCTATATATTTTGATAAATCTATGCTTTTTTTAATCAAAATATTTCCTTATGAGAAGTTTGGTCAAAATACTTTACTTTTATTGCAAATCACAATTTGAAAATTTACTATAACAATTTATGAGCATTGTATATATTAGTCTCATTATTTGAAAATTTACCATAACATTTTATGAGCATTGTATGTATTATTCTCATTATTTAAACTTAATAATCTAACTTTAATTTATTTTATTTGATTTTAAAAAACAAATTATATTACGATCAACAAATTACTTACATTAAATTTTATATTATATTTTTGTTTATTAATATCTTTTTTATAGTATATCTAAAAAAATCGAGTCATAGTCGTGCATGGCACGACGGGACAACTAGTTGTTGCCTAATTAGAACATAATTCAGTGGTTCAGTGCTAACCCATTTTTAACCCATTTTTACAATTAGTAATGATTATAGTTTTTAACCCTGCTTTACACTTTCAATTTGGCTTTGCTGGAGGATCTTGCAAGCTTGCAGTTGTTTGTGAAAATAGATTTAAGTTTCTACTTTTATTTGTTGTTTATTTAATTCCATTTTTTACGTAAAAAGTTAAAAAAAATGAATGGAAGTGAGATTTTGGGATGATTTAGGTTACGGAAAAAATTTATTATAAACCTGAGGGGTATGAAAAAGAATAAAAAGAATTTTGAACACTAAAAGAAAAAGATAAAAATTGGAGGATACCAAAAGAATTTCCCCAAGATTAATGAGGTGGAATGGCACAGCGAGTTTGACACTATACACTACGGTTATTGAATAACTGTTACCTCGGGTACGATCTGCCATTATTTTATTCTAATTTTAACTCGAAAATTATAGTTATAAAACTCCTTTAATAACGATGATAAAATCCCGTTTCATTAAAAAATCAAACTGTAGAAAATTTACCTAAAAGATAACAAAAATCCCCACCTTATTATTTTCCCCAAACCCCAAATCTCGCGAACTCGATAATAAAAACTAAAACTCAAAAAAAAAAAAAAAAACCGACGACGTACGTACGAAACGAGCCCCCAAATTTAGCGAGGCACGTGTAAGAACCCTAGGCAATTAATGGCCGATCCCGGCGGCGCCGCCTTAGCACCGAAACTAGACTTGTTGACGGTGAACGAGAGGCCAAGAAACCTCTCATTCCCAGACGCGGAATCCCGAGCCCGACACCCGTTCACTCCTTGGGGCCCCATCACCAAGTTCTACGTCAAGTTCACGGTGCAGCCCGTGCGCCAATCCATCTTCCGGTCGCAACGCCGCTCCGAGTTCTCCTCGCTCCCCGTTCTCCACAGGGGCCTCGTGCTCGCCCGTGCCTACGAGGGGCGCGCCAACCTCTGCATCTGGTCGGGCCAGATCTTTGACGTGCTGCTCAACGTGGCCGGGATCGACGCCGCCATCGCCAAGTCTGTTGCCACCGCCGTCCATGATTCTATCTACGATATGCCCAAGCATAAGGAGATCGTTGGGATTGAGGTGGATATCAGAGTCATCTCGCCCTTTGTCTTCAATTAGGGTTTTTTAGAGGTTTGAAGACGGATATTCTTTGTTAATTTCTTGATGCATACATGGCATGGAATAGATTATAGATATGTTGTGCAGAGGGCTTCGAGGTTTTTTTTAATATTTTTGGGGGATAAAGGGGTTTCATTGATTTGTTATGCATTCTAGTTAATTAGGTTAGGTACACTAACAATTATTTAAGATTCGACTTTTGAGCTATGAAAATACTTTGATTAGAGTTCAAAGAGGTTATATCAAAGTCTTTTAGAATGAATGAATTTGGATAGAGGGCAGGTTAAGAGATTGATCGAATTATAATCTAGAATCTAGATATATAGTATGGGGGCAATTTTCCTGAACAATACATATATATTAATTTGGTGATTTTGTTAGCATATTTTCTATAGAACAATGTCTATATTAAGTTACGTTAGCAGTTGTCGAATTGAATGATTGGTGACCGACGACATGCACTTGGCACTGGTATCTCAATGATTGGGAAAATGATTAGGTTGTGAAAGTATTTGAAAAGTCTCCCTCGTACTGTGGCCGGCACTGAGAAAGGTTACATCCAATATGGTTGGATCAAGTTAAATACTACGGGTTAGTAAAAGATGATGGGTTAGCGGCTGCAAAATGTGTGATTTGGGATGAAGATGATAAGTGGCGGTGTGATTTGGGATGAAGATGATAAGTGGCGGATAGGTTTTGTGCATGGTTTAAGCCTTTGTCTAGGGCAAGGACTGTAGGAGGGGTTTTCTAGAATTAGATTCGTTGTTGGTGGTTTTACTTGTTGGGAGACCAATGAATTATTCGCACTTGGTGATTTTACTTGTTGGGAGACCTATGAATTGTAGTCTTCCGTTCACTAGCCTGATATATAGGCGTCAATGCTTCACTCATAGAGATTGAGAAGTCCAATTCCATCAATTCTAATGGGAGGCGACTGTATCTCGTCTTTAGTTTTTCTTTTAGTTTAGGATTTCATATATTAGTTAACCCTCCTAAGGTGGCTTTTTTACTTTTACATGATATAAGGGGTCATATTATCCCCGTTTGATTACTATCTAGCCTTTTTTTTTTTAAATTTCGTCTGAGTAGAATCAATTTCCTTTCAACCAAAAAAATATAGTACGGAGTATCTTTTTGTTCGGCTTTTGAGCGTTTGTTTTTTTTGGTCGAAAGTTTAATTTGACCGTATATATAATACACGTACTATAAACACAAGTTACGCAATATAAATATAGATCAATAAAAGAAATGCTAATTCGATCAGTTGAGTTATAGACTTATAGTGACGCAAAATGGCCGGATTTATCGAAATATTTTGTTTGGAAAATTATGTAAAATGAAGGCCATGTGTTATAGAAGCAAAGTCAAGATAAATTCTAGGGAGGTGTGTGTCCCTTGCCTAAAGTCATTGACCTTTATGGTAAACGGTTGACGCAGCTTTCTTGGTCAAACCACAAACTGTGCCGTTTGATACACACTATGAATATGAAAAAAAAAATATGGACTATGTATGAAGCTAAAACGTGAATGAATCTTGGGGGCGCTGCTTTTGTGTTTGCCTAGGTTTGACTTTTGAGCTTCCCTGTGCTACGTTACTCGATCTGCCACGTGCTTTTTCTGCTACGTTAGCTTTATGGACGGGGCACCGACCCGGATCCACCAGCCAGCCCACCGCCCTCTTTCTTTATTTTAATTTCCCTTTTTCCACCAGCGTAAAGAACAATACAACAAGTATGGTTTTCACAATTTTCGTTTGAACCCACTGTTTTTGAAACATTTGTTAGTAGGTGGCTGCTGGAAATTTTACACGCGCACGGTAAATCGAACACGAATTGAAATCTACCATCTTCTTTCTACACTTGTCATTTGGACCGAATCGGTTGAGTTCGAATTCAACCTTATAATCTTCTTCCTAATTTGATTTTCCACTAAAAGATTCAGATGATCAAATTATACTGGATGTGCTTTCACATTGATTGTTTTCTTACATACTTTCGCATCTAGTATAATTTGATCCACCTGAAACTTTTAGTGGAGAATTAAATTGGGAAGAAGATTAAGAGGTTGAATTTGAATTATACAAGAAGTATGTAAAAAAAACACAAATGAACATAGTTGACAAAATAAAATGAAAAAACGCACGATAATATTGAAAATAGTATTCGGATAAGCATATAATATAATGCATTTAATGTTCTAAGCATGTTTGGTTGGAATTTGATAACAAAAACTATTTGAAGTGGATGAGGAAGTTTAGGATATATCGTTGCTTGATGCTTTACCTACGAAGAAATTTGTACTGCCTTATTTCAGATGCATCCAAAAAAGGCTCTTGACATTGACGATATACATGCCTTATTTTTCAAAAATTCAGGAATATCATTGCTACTGACTTAATGATTTTTATTTAGATATGGTGGTGTGGCAATACTGATTTGAGTGCAACATACAGAACTATATCTACCTTAATTCCAAAGGCTAATGATACAAAGCGAATTAGTGAGTTTAAACCTATAAGCTTATTGTTGAGCATTATTTCTCACATCTGAAAGTTGAGACTAAACATGTCTACTATATAAACCCTTGAGTCACTCCTATATGGAACCTCATGAGCTTGTGTACTGGACTTACGAACGCACGACCCCCGTTTATGGCCCACAGACTTTTATATTGTTTCAGAGCTCACGGTTTGATCTTGGGCCCGTTTCTTGGCTTTTTTGGGCTTGGGTTTAGGGGCTCACGATCTAGTCTTGGGCCTGTTTCCTGGCTTGTTTGGGCTTGGGATTAGAGGTTGATGTTACCCACCCGTTATTTGGTTTGTGTTTGGCTATAAGGAGATGGAGATGCCACCACCCATTCTTTGGGCTCTCTATAAAGAGATTGAGATACTAGACCCGTTTGTCCAAGTGTCAACTAGCCCAAGCCAGTTGCACTTGCGAGGGTGTGTTGAGAATCCTTTCCCACATCTAAAAGTTGGGACTAAACATACCTACTATATAAGCCCTTGAGTTACTCCTCCTATTGTTAATTGGTTTAACCCAATAGGCTTGTGTACTGGGCTTACGTATGCACGACCCCCGTTTATGGCCTACAGACTTTCACTCTTATGTACAATCCCTTATAAGATTGCGGCCAAGGTTCTTCTATTCGTCTCAAGCCTTTTCTTGATCTGTTGGTTAGTATTTTCCAGAGTGTGTTTGTTCCACAATGATTAATCATCGATAATGCTCTCTTAACATTTGAGGTGTTCCATTCGATAAAAAATCGTAAGACATGCACAAATGGATTTTTTAGATTGAAGATTGACATGATGAAGGCATATGATCGTGTTGAATGGCATTTCCTACGTGATTTGATGTGTAAATTTGGTTTCTCTCAAGCTAGCAGAGAAGTCTTGATTAAATATGTGATGCAGTCCACTCTTTTATTTCTCATGATCATTTTTAAACTCCCGGATACTCTTTTAGAGGATATCGCTCCATGTTTGCTCATTTTTGGTGGGGTGCTAGTAATCATCAACGAAAAATCCATTGAAAAAGCTAGGATTCTTTGTGTCTTCCCAAGCGTGAAGGTGGGATGAGCTTCCTTAACTTAAAGGCCTTCAATTCAATGGTGCTTGCTAAACAAGGTTGGCGTCTCATGACAACAGATTCCTTTATTAGTCGAGTGCTATGTGAAAAGTATTATCGAGGATGTTGCTAGCTTTCTCAATCCTTACCGTGGTTACAACCCAAGTTATACTTGGTTGAGTATATGGGTGTTAAATCACTCCTAATTGAAGGTTTAGCATGGCGAGTTGGATCAAGGTCAAATGTTTCAATTTGGAGAGATCGTTGGATTTCTAATGGTGATGGTGGGCTCAAAGTGCCCAATATTATCATGGGGTTTGGCCCAACTCTTTTTATGACTTCTTTAACAAACCATGAAACTCGCCTTTGGGATTTCCCCAGATTACAACAAGTTTTAGATCCTGCTGATTATCAACATGTTTTTACAACTACAACTTATTCCTCGACCAAAAGTCGATGTATGTTTTAGGGGCCTTCTAAATCAGGTACTTATACTATGAAATCAGGATATTGGCTTGTTGTGTTTGGAAATGCTCCTATATCATCTTCTTCTGTATGAGACAGAATTTCGCCACTGCTTTGACAAATGAATGTTCCACCAAACTTAGAATATTTGCTTGGAAAATGGTTTCAAATGCTCTTAGTGTCAAGGAAGCTTTGTACAGGAGACATCTTGTTGCTGACCAAATATGTGATATTTTCCATGGTGGAATTTAGTCAATATTACATGCCACTTTCTTTTGTCATCATATTCAAATGTGTGATTTGGTTCCTCTATTTTAAATCTTTTGGTATCTTTGCTAAATTTGACTTTAGAGGACATTCTTATCCATGTTGATGATGCTCATGGATTATCTGGTATGGAAGAATTCTTTTTGCTGGCTTCGGTTTCCTAGACCTCGCGTAACATACATCTGTTTCAAAATGAAAATGCTCATGGTTGTCACTTGCTGGTTGGCTTCAATTAGTTCTTGTACGATTACAAGCACTCAATTGTAGTGAGAAAACCACCTCAGATTGCACATAAGTTGTGCACTACATGGAATCCACCTTTTCTTGGGCTGTTTAAAATTAACTCCGATGCTGCAATTTTGGGTGATGATGGTGTAATGCTAGGCATAATCATACGAGATTATGCAACTGATATAATAAATAAAGCTACAGATTTCAAATATCGTGGTCGGTGGAAATTGTTGAAGGAATGGCTATGTTATATGGTCTCTTACTAGCGTAGTCTATGGGGATTGTTGTAGTCTTTGCAGAATCGGATTACTGTGGTCTATGGGTGCCCCATCTTGACCACCCAGATCTTGCTTGTACGGGACAATACTGGACATATGATAATGATTTTTGTAATTGAAAACCATAGCGCTACATGCTTTTATTATCAATTTTATTTTTCAATTTCCTTACAAAATTTAAAATTAGTCCGATTTATACTTTTTCCTTTTAGTGTATGTTTTACACATCAAAAAGTTAATTATTTTATGTTATTTTGTACATACATATGCTAAGGATAAATAAAAAAAATGAAAAAATGGTTAACAATACACATGTTTTGTCATTTCCCATCAATAAAATTCGTAATGGTCTAGCCCTCTTTTCTAGACAAAAAAAAAGATGAAAAGTAAGTAAATTTAACCTTTTTCTTGGATCTTAGAAGTAAACTTTTCATCTCACAAGGCCCTCTTATCTCACTCACACACACCTCACTCCTCTTTTGGGCATGTATTGCCCATCACCCACTCTCTATTTATCATCAACAACACATCCATCAACATCGTCGTCTTAGGAGACCTATCCTTCACCAGAGTTGTCACATCTACGCCTCTTCCAACACCTTCAAAGGAGAAGCCTAGTTAGGGCTAAAAAATGAACTTTTTGAATTTGATTTTCATTTAGGAATTAGTAATAAAAATTGAATAAAAATTTGATTTTACCCAAAAGAAAATTGAAATTATCGTTTCTTAATTTCACATCATCCAAAGGTAGGGTATTCTTATGAAAAAATAGGACATTTTGGCAAACTTTAAAGACATGGGTGCTATTGTTTAAAACCATGATATCCCAACACCAATGTAGAGTATTTTTTTCAATTCCAACAAAAAAGTATACAAGGATGATGACAATGATGTTCCTAGAGTGATAAATCTAATATGGATATATGACATGTCTTTAATTGAAAAATAATAAGATTAGACTATTGGTGAAACCTAAAAAACCATTATCATAGAATGTGAGAATACAATCAAAAGGTTTCAAATCTAAAAAGCATTTTTGGTATTTGTTTACTTGCTATGAGGTATGACTGTATGAGGTATTAATCGAGTTGTGGAATCCAAACTCAATACTTGATGCTTTGTTAGCAATTTTTCTAATATCTAACCCCTTACTTCAAACCTCACAAGTATGGTGATATACACAATTATGTTGTGTATTTAGGAGGAGTTTTAGCATGAATTTATGGTATTTTTAGGTGTTTTATATGCTATCTACAACTAGGAAGAGGAAGACCCGAAGATACGTACTTTTGGATTTAAAGCTGGATTCAAGACGAAGCAAAGATCGGCGTTCTGGTGCAGCCTCTTATGCGCCACGTGTTATATTGTGATTGGTTCTTTTATGTCAGTTTTAATCCGAGATTTATGTATTGTTGGATAGACTTTTCAGACCTAGTTCTATATATTAGGGTTTGGAGAGTTGCATCTCTCATATATTATTATCATATTTTTCTTTCAGAGTTTTTAGCTTTTCTATGGAGAACTAAGCCCTTTTGCTTAGTCAGACAGTTTGAAGCATCGTTTGACTTTCAATTGTGAGATTTCTACTCTTTATTTAATGCATGAAATTATTTTACTCTCTTGATTGATTTGTTTATGTGATTGATTCCAACAATTTCTAGGGTTGTTGTTATTCAATCTCAATTGCTAGATCTAGAGAAATTACTGGTTGAGTTTCTCTATTTCATAGTAGCAAACTGCATTGTACTAGTATCTGGTTGTGCTAGTCTATTGTAGAAGAGAGTTTGATTGCATTCTAGTATAAAAGCTGGTTGTTTTATGCTAGAATTGTATCCTGATTATATTCCTATTCTTAATGCTGCTTTTGAGTTGAATCTTGATGGTTTCAGGGTTATTCAATTAGTTAGGATTGATAGTATCTGGTTGTGCTATTAATTATCTTTGAAAAGGAATTGGAATTCCATATGCATGCGATATTGAGTGAATCTATGATCAACTTGTCATACGAATGTGGATCTCTGGTTGACTAAGTGTTTTCCCAAATTGATAAAAACCCAAACTTTATTACTTTATTAGTTTTGCATGCTTGCTACTTAATTTACTTCATAAACCCCCTTTTACTTTAATTCTCATAAAATTCGCATAAAAAGATAAACCAACCTCCCTATGGATTCGACCCTTACTTCCCTAAGACTATTGTATTTAGGTTTGTTAGGACTCTTTTGCGTAGCCGTGATTTGCACGACCATTTCACGCCTATCATATGGGTTTTAAACCACCATATTCATCAGGTATTAGAAGTTGAACTAAGAATGAGAGGATGTAGGTGGGGCCTATTAGTAGGCATTTTCTAAAGAACTCTTCATCTTCTATTTTGCCGACATACTAGGCTACAAATGGGCTTGGGCTTAAATGGCGAGATCCTCTTCGATTACACGAAGGACAATCATTACCATTATACTTCATTAGAGGACAATGGGAATCAATTGATTTGGGTTAATGGTTGAAGTCTGGAAGAGAGTGGAAGATATGGGTGGCGATGACTAAGATTTTTTATGGTTAAGGCTGTCTCGAAGGAAATCAATTGGGGAGAAAGAAGAAGACAATTGAAAGTTACAATAAACGAAATTAGGGCTTAGTCTCATGGTGGATGAGGGAGATTAACATGAAGATGGCTAGTGGTTGATGGGGAGAGAAGGAGGAAAGCTAAAATACCATTTTTGGAAGTGTTGGAGGTTAAGAAGGATGGACTTGGTGGTGGCAAGTTAAACCCAATTTGATTCAAAATTTACAACTATCTTATAATGAAATTGGAATTTAAACCTAAATCAATTCCTTGAAAATGCTTTCTTTTGTGAGTTTTAAGAAAATGTCTATTTAAGGACTTAAATTTTTGAAAATTGTAGGAAATAGATCTATCTAAGTCTTCTAGGTAAGTTCTACTTTCATTTTTTGGGTACAAAATCTTAACTTTCTTCATTTTAATTTTAAAATTTTAAATTATAATCACTTAAATTCCAATTCTAAAAAGTAACTTTCTAAAAAATTATATAGTTAAACCAAACAAGAGAATGGATAAAGAGAGAATAATATTTGTGGAGAGAATTGAGAACGTGCAGTGGCCCGATTTGGAAATTTCAACGGCCCATATTAATTTTTTTTTATACTTTGAAGATGCAAAATATTGCAAATGACCGTGCATAATTTTGTTACTTAATGTGGATGGTCTTATACCTAAATGTGCATGGCTTTTTATATAGGTGTCTATGATGATCTTATACTGTGTGCATAATTATTGTAAGTGAGTGTTGTTGGGCCCTAAAATATCGGGTTAAATTCCGAGGTGGGGCCACGAAGATATGAAGAGATCGGAATGAATTAAAGATGACACTAAACCCCAGGTACACGTTATGACCAACGCGTCATCTTGATTAGCAGCTTGTCCTACGAAAGCCTTCGTTCAAACGAAGCATACACAACAGAGTACCGAAAACAAAGACAAATGTTTAAAAGATGCCCCACAGGCACAATCCAAAAGAGTATCACAAGACGTTTAAGAGCCTAACATCAAACTTCACAAACCGACAAAGACAGCATGAGGAGATCATTAGTTTGACGACTTCAGGCAATGGTTCCTAATGCAAGTTCAAACCCGCACCAAAATATACGAAAGAAATTTTGAGCGGGTTTGGGGGTATTGTTGGGCCCTAAAATTTCGGGCTAAATTCCGAGGTGGGGCCATGAAGATATGAAGAGATCGGAATGAATTAAAGACTTTATTCACCATTAATGGAGCATTAACCTGCATGGAGGAAATCAAGGAAAGAGTTGTTGGAACGCATTAATTGCAGGGCAAAGATCACGGACGTCTTAAATGCCTAACGCGTTGACGATTTAGCAGAAGTGGTAACTGATCAAACTAGTCGTTGGGAGACATTAACAACAAGGCGAGATTCTCGGGATTAATACTCATAAATGACCAGAAGCTGAGCCTATAAAAGGGGAGGAATAAAATCAACAAAGGGAGACACACTCTCTCACACGCTCTCTATCTCTCTACGAAAAAACAATATACACAGAATTGCATTTTTATTCTTCGATTATTCATCCACGATCTCAAAAGCTATTTTGCTATTCATCTTCTCTTGGACGTACTCATCAATTGTTCTTCTACATCTGAATGCAATCATAGTGAAGTTTACCCTCGTTATTCTATATTTCTGTTTATTTATTTCGATATCTATTGTTTTATCAATTAATGTGTCTACGAGTTATCATTGGTATCCTGAATCATAAGGGGTAACTCGCATCAGTATAATTGCAATCTTATTTCACTATTATGGATTCATATCTCTTTCTCTACTTGTTTACTAGTTCATTTGCTATTTATCTTCGTGAATCTCTTATTATTCGCGAATTAACTTGTTTAAATTGATTTTTGATTAGAGTTCCTTCATTATAGCAAATAACGCGTTTACGTGTTAAATCTGTCGAAAACAAGTGTACATAATTTTGTTATTGGATGTACACGACTTTTTTAATTGGGTGTGCAAGATGAACTTATAATGAGTGTGTAAAAGTCATGCACACTCAGTACAATATTATGCACAAACGGTAATAAGATTATGCACACACGATATAATAGAATTATGTACAGTCACTTACAAATTTATGTAAGTCAATTGTTGTGACACCCTTATACCCTATGACGTATACTTCGTAAAACTTATCTCTTATATAGACATATAGCTCACATATACCAACTATTCACGTAAGCAAATAGCAGACATTAACAACCATAAAAGGTTGCACACACACACAACACAAAGTTCTAAGTCGTTACTTCTCATACTAATACATCTATTACTCTAACTTATATTACAACTCATGTGTCTAAGATGCAAAACGAGGAGGAGGAGGTTGCATTGAGCTTCAGCCGGCCGACCTGTATGAATGTGAACTCTAACAGAGACACATGTGAGTAAGAATTACTGAACTTGAAAAATTGTTTTGCGATTTACGTGAGTCTCACACTCAGTGAATATAAACCATCATCAATTATTTCACATATAGTCAAACATTTAGAACATGTACATATACATACATATTATATATGTCATATATGAATTTACTATGCAAATACAAATGCTGATGTATCTGGTTTATTATTCTGTGAAATGTTCAAGCCTGAATCTGCCCCGAGTTTACTGTATATGGACTCTTATGGCCCCTTTAAGAAAGAAATCTGAAGATCTCCTCATTATGACTCTTATGGTCGCTTTAGGAAAGAAATCCAAAGATTTCTTCATTATGACCCGTAGGTCCTGTATGATCCGTAGATCCTGTATGATCCAAAGATCATGTATGACCCGTAGGTCCTGTAATACAAATTCAGGACGAGACAGTCACAAGTCCTTTTAATTTCATGCAATATGATATGCAATCAAGTGCATCTTGTAATCATATATCATATGTCATCTGCTAACATACTTTCTGTGCAAACAACTCTGAAAATTTCAGAGCTATCTCATATAGCACATATATCCATATAGCTCATATAGCACATATATCCATATAGCACATATATCCACATAACACATATATCACATATATCCATATAGCATATATGGTTTAATCTCCGGTCTATACTCACTTGTTCAAGACAGATACTATATCTCTTCTCTTTCTCTTTGACCACGATCTATGGCTTGTGCTCCTATATATAACCCAATGCAAATTAGGCTATTTACTCTTATAAACTCTAACCCAAATGCAATGAAATGCCAATATGAATTATAACTTCTTGTGCGTAATTCCAAATCCTTTAAAACTTGACATCAATAAACTATATGTATAGAAGAGCATTTTTCTAGTTCAAACCTTTCTGTAAAACTTGATCAAAGGTCTTTTTAATATTATTACAAGGCAATAGACTAAAATTACTTTGAAATCTTTTACCGAATATAAATCCGATATCGAAAACATCCTCTGAGAACTATAAATCGATTGATTTCTGAATCAAAACCAACTGTGAATCTAGATTTGGAAAAATCAATGAAATTCAAATAGACCATTAACTAATTAAAACTTACCAAACCACGGTTGTACACCAAGATTAAAACACGATTGAAGAGATCTTGTACCAGATCCAACAAATAAACTCAAAACCAACAAAATCAACAAAACTTCCCCTTTTTCTTTTTTTCTTTCTCTTTCGTTTTTTTTTCTCCTCTCCCTCTGTTTTTTTTGTTTTTGTGTGAACTACGTAGCTTTGATTAAAAGCTTCACCAACACACATATATATAATGACGATCGAAGTCGGCAAAAATTAATACAAAATTGATGTTTCACCCTTAAATCTCATTTACTACAAACTTTACCCTGAAATAATTATCAATTAATTTTTAGTTAAAACTTTTTCAAATATAATAAAATTAATTAGAAATAAATATTACTTTTAAAAACTCACTATATATCAATAATATCATGGCACTATGCAATCCATATGCTGCTAATCTTATATGAATGCAGAATGACGTATGCACTTTGGTCGGGGATGTTACATAAAATGTGACACCCTTATACCCTATAACATATACTTAGTAAAACTTATCTCTTATATAAAGAGATAATTCACATATAACAACTATTCATGTAAGCATATAGCAGAAAGTAACAACCATAAAAGGTTGCTTACACACAGGTCTATGTCGTTACTTCTCATACTAATACATCAATTACTCTAACTTATATTACAACTCATATGTCTAAGATGAAAAATGAGGAGGAGAAGGTTGCATTGAGCTTCAGCCGGCCGACCTGTATGAATGTGACCTCTAACAAAGACACACGTCAGTAAGAATTAGCTGAACTTGAAAAATTGTTTTGCGATTTACGTGAGTCGCATACTCAGTGAATATAAACCATCATCAATTATTTCACATATAGTCAAACATTTAGTCCATGTACATATACATACATATTATATATGTCATATATGAATTTACTATGCAAATGCTGATGTATCTGGTTTATTATTCTGTGAAATGTTCAAGCCTGAATCTGCCCCGAGTTTACTGTATATGGACTCTTATGGCCCCTTTAAGAAAGAAATCTGAAGATCTCCTCATTGTGACTCTTATGGTCGCTTTAAGAAAGAAATCCAAAGATTTCCTGATTATGACCCGTAAGTCCTGTATGATCCGTAGATCCTGTATGATCCGAAGATCCTGCATGACCCGTAGGTCCTGTAATACAAATTCAGGGTGAGACAGTCATAGGTCCTTTTAATTTCATGCAATATGATATGCAATCAAGTGCATCCTGTAATCATATATCATATGTCATCTGCTAACATACTTTCTGTGCAAAAAACTTTGGAAATTTCAGAGCTATCACATACAACACATATATCCATATAACTCATATAGCACATATATCCATATAGTTGATATAGCACATATATCCATATAGCACATATATCCATATAACACATATAGCATATATATCCATATAGCACATACGGTTTAATCTCCGGTCTATACTCACCTGTTTAAGATATATACTATATCTCTTCCCTTTCTCTTTGACCATGATCTATGACTTGTGCTTCTATATAACCCAATGCATATTAGGCTATTTACTCTTATAAACTCTAACCCCAAATACAATGAAGTGCTAGTATGCATTATAACTTCTTGTGCTTAATTCCAAATCCTTTGACATCAATAAACTATATGTATAGAAGAACATTTTTCTAGTTCAAACCTTTTTGTAAAACTTGATCAAAGGGCTCTTTAATATCATTACAAGGCAATAGCCTAAAATTACTTTAATTTTTTTTACCGAATATAAATCCGATATCGAAAACATCCTCTAAGAACTATAAATCGATTGATTTCTAAATCAAAACCAACTGTGAATCTAGATCTGGAAAAATCAATGAAATCCAAATAGACCATTAACTAATTAAAACTTACCAAACGACGGTTGTATACCAAGATTAAAACCCGATTGAAGAGATCTTGTACCAGATCCAACAAATAAACTCAAAACCAACAAAATCAACAAAACTTCCCATTTTTCTTTTTTTTCTTTCTCTTTCGTTTTTTTCTCCTCTCCCTCTGTTTTTTGTTTGTGTGTGATCTACGTAGCTTTGATTAAAAGCTTCACCAACACACATATATAATGACGATCGAAGTCGGCAAAAATTAATACAAACTTCATTTTTCACCTTAAATCTCTTTTACTATAAACTTTACCCTAAAATAATTATTAATTAATTTTTAGTTAAAAACTTTTTCAAATATAATAAATTTAATTAGAAATAAATATTACTTTTAAAAACTCACTATATATTAATAATATCATGGCACTATGCTATCCATATGTTGCTAATCTTATATGAATACAAAATGACGTATGCACTTTGGTCGGGAATGTTACAATTGTAATAGGATTATGTTATTCATAACACACTAAAAATAATAAAAACACCCCAAGTTTACGTTATTTGCAAATTAGTTCCCAATCTAAATTTACCTTATTTGCAAGTTAGTCCGTCCTTCCTAATTCACTCTCTTCTTCTCTGTCTCTTGCGATACTACTGCACAAATGTAAATCTGTAACTATTGAAGCCTTCAATTGGAGAGGTTTTCTGAACTATTTCAAATTATTTATTATCCTTAATTAGTTTTTAACCTGAAATTCAAAAGATAACTCTAACCCATTTATTATAATTGGTTTTAGGGTTTTATATGTTCATTGAGGAATTTATGTGAATCTGAACGAAATGGTTGATTGAAGTTACATTAGAAGGTAAAATTGATGATATAGTGTATTTAATTGCATGAATTTGTATAGATTTGGATGGAAATCGAGTTGGGGGATAAATTTAAGGTTAAGGTAGTTTGGCGATGGGAGAAGGTCGGTCGGCGGTGCCTCACGGCGAATAGGTTGTCGATGGCTTGTGGTGGTCGGCGGGGATATACTCGTGGTGGTTGGAGGCGGGGCAGAGGTGGTGGAACGGGCTGGTTGTGGGTGGTCGACGATGATTGCTTATGAGATAGCAGGGGAGGAGGGACTGCAGGAGGAAGGAGATAGAATTATAGGAAGGAATAATTTATAAATTACGTAAATTTTAGGTTTTATTATTAGTTTAGGTGAGTTATGAATAGCATGTATGTTGTAATATAATGCACAGTCAATAACACGTCATGGACACTATCAATTATCAATTATAATATTATATATGGTCATTTATCAAATTATGCACAATCAGTTACATCATATAATAAGATAATGCACACTCAGTAAAAAAGTTTAATTCATAGTCGATTACGATGTTATGTACAATAAATTATAAAATTGTGCACAGTCATATGTATAATCTTGTACTCCAGTAAAAAAATACTCCCTCCGTCGCTAAATGTTTGTCCTCTTTCCGTTTCCGTCGTCCCTAAATGTTTGTCCTTCTCCCCCTTCTTTCCTTTTATATCTACATTTTTCTTACAATATTACCACATTCAATATATCTCTATCCATATCATCCAATCAAAAATCAACTACAATACCCTTTTAGTCATTTCCTTTCTTCTTCTCTTTCTTCTCACCTTTATCCATCATCATCACACTCTCTCCCTCTTCCTATTGGCTACTTTTTCCACTCTCTTTTCTTCTTAATTTGTGTGAAATTGTCCTTTTAGGAGAAACATTTAGGAACAGAGGGAGTATTTATTTTCACATTCATATGATCGGATGGCCGAGATACATTGTCTCAGAGTCTCACTCTCTCGTGAAGCACCGTTGACCCGTTGTTGCCCGAACGGATTCAACCAAACAAGCATTAGCCAAGAAAATGATAACGCGAAAAGAAAGGAAAAGCAACGGCTACTTGTTGAAAATGGACAAAAATAAGGATTAAAATAGAAAGTAAAAATCGCCAATTACCGAATTTGGTAAGAAGAAAGATCGACATGAAGAAATTCCCAACTTGTCTTTGTGTATGTTGAAGTTGTTTCGCCATGAAATTTCCACTTTCCAATCCCTCCACTTCCCATCATTCTCCAGTCTCTTTCACTGCCCTCAGAAGAACGAATTTCGCCCCCAATCTTGTCTCTGATTCTTCAAACCCCCAATTAATCAAACGCCTCCATTTGATCACCCTTTGTTCTTCCAACAATAATTGCCCAAACACAACAACTCACTTTTCCCGAATTGGAAGATCGAACCAATTGAAGAATTCATCTATTGGGGAGAATGAAAGGAGAAATCAGTGGAATTCGGAAATTCGAAACCCAACTACGCCGCCGTGTGTTTCGTCCTCGGCTTCAAGTTTCAACATCCGAGACCACGCGTTCCTTCTTCTGTTCTTCATGGCTTCCGCGGTATAAACAAATTTCGATGTTTATTCTGCGTTTCTGAAGAATTTCGGCTTTTTGAGTTTGTTGTGTTTCAATTCATCACTTCAATTTTTGTACTTATCACTTTGATCCAATTCTATTACTGCAGACATCAATGGCATTCATCAGCCTCGTTGTAGCTGCTGTTCCCACACTATTTGCAAGTTCTCTCATACATTTAATATTAATTTCCTCCCTACGATCTTCTATCAGAATCATCGTCTTTCAAATTTCCACATACTTTCATTTTACTTACCAGACATGATAAATTCAGGCTTAAATTGCTTGGAATTGGGCCATCTTGGACAGATTTGAGAATTGGATTTACTATTGCGGAAGAATAAAATATGAAACTAACTTGTTCTTTAATTGTTCAATTAGGCTATAAGAAGAGCTGCTCTATCTTTTGCAAAGCTAGTCAAAACCGCTGATTTAGAGCTCCCTAATACAATGGCTTCTATCAGGCTCTCAAGCATGGAAATTAGTGATCTTACACTGGAGTTAAATGATTTAAAGTATACATATACCTCATAATAATTATGTATCATTTCCTGATTGTCTTATATACAATGTTTGGTGCAGATTTAGTATGACGTTTTATTGTGTCCTTCCTTTCAGGCAAGATATATTACAAGGGGTAAGTAATCCAGGTCAAGCTGTTCAAGCATCCGAAGCTGGATCTGAACAGATTGGGGATTATTGACTGTTGATGGTAATAATGACGAATCTAACAATTGGGAGGTTTGAAGATTTTTTGTATTTACAACTTTACATGTAAGTTAATGAATATACATACACAAGATGATCAAGCCAATGTGCTTGAGTTGTTGAAATTGATAGGTGCATTGCATCCTGATGTGTTAATATGTGCCTATGTAAAATGAATTTGTATCCATAATCCAACAATAATTGAAAACAACTGTAACTTAGTACCTAGTATATACTTATCATGTTTGTTATTGACTAGCTTAACTGAATAGCATCCAAGAACTAGTTCCTTGAACTATATCCTGATCTGGTCAGCTGGTAGACAGAAATAAATGCATTAAGGAAATTATATGTATTCTTGGTATTGATACCCCACTGATGAAGTTATTTCTAACATTAAGAACCTATTGCACATAACTGCTGAACATACGATACCTTAATAGTGATGAAGTTATTACTAAATTCTAACATTAAGAAGCTATTGTACATAACTGCTGAACTATACACTGTCTTCTTTTCTGTGCAATCCATAAAATTGCATTCATTTTCGAGAATTCTTCCTATTTGTTAAACACGGTCTTCCACCACCTTTAATTCAATTTGTGCAGTGTTGTATGGGAGATTATCTGCCAAGTTTGGCTTTAGATCTGCGATACCTTCCTGCTTGCTCCAACTCAACACCTTCTTCTTGGAAGATTTTCTGTAGATTCCATATAAGAGCATCTGGGCAAGTCCTAGTAGAAAGCCTATAATGTTTGGAACCTGATCATAAAAGAAGCTAAATTTCATACATAGAGAGAGAAAAAGTGAACACATAAAACTAATAAACATGTCTGAAAGTGACATACTGCAATGAAGTAGTCTCTTATGAAGAATCCGTAGAAGAACCAAACTATTGCAGTTAGCGTAAGGAAGAATGAGAGCGGAAATGGCATAAACTCCACACTCTTTGTTTTTATAACTTGTCTCTGTTACCCAAAAGAACAGTGTATTTGGCTCAGATACTGGTTGCTAAGGAATATGTATATATAAAGAATTTGATATTCATGGAGTTTTTTTAGACTGTACCATGATGGTTAGAGGCGAAGCGAACACACAGATATTAATAATAGAACATATCCATCCTACCGTCATGACTCTCTTGGAACCTTCAACCAATAAGCTTGTAAGAAGCATGACTAAGGCGCATGTCCCCAAGTTGAACAGGACTACTAGCTTAACTGTGAAAATCTGTGAAGCATCCCAAAAGACAAAAACCCCGGTTAGTAAATTAGAGCTGAGACAGAGACTAAGTACATGATAGAGAAGGGAGAAACCTTGGCTTCTGATGGTGCGTAGACTAAATATGTGATAAGGTACATGATTTCTATTGCACACCCAAAGCTGTTGATGGTGATGATCAAGGTACCATTTGTCTTGAGAAAACCATAGTACAACAGTAAAAATGCACTGAAAAGTGCAACTGCATAAGGTATTGATTGATATCCTTCAGCTGATTTCTTTTTGTAAATCGTGTAGAAGGTTGGTCTGTGAGAAAATGCAACATAGTTAGCCTTGCAAACCCGAGATGTATAAAATAAGAAATATAAGAGGAATGTGAATGTGTGTTGAAATGCTGATTCATTGTGCCAAAACGTCAAGAATCAGCCAAATTTAGGTGTTTAAGTGGTAAAGAACAAGTTTATAACGTGCTCAGGTGTTATGTGATTATTGCAACTGATTTCAGCTCAGGAGTGCTTACATAGGTGCCAAGAACACCACAAATGACACAATATTTCCTGGAAAACAAGCAGAAGAGGTGATGTAAGTATGTATTCAGAATATAAACAAACATGTGCTTTAATTCTCGAGGACTGCTGATAAAAGTACAAGGAATAAAAGGTAAGAGCTTAGTGCAGAACCTAATATGACAAAGATGAGTGGGAGTTCATGACAAATCCACATTGAGATCATCTAGTTTTATCTGCTTTTGGAGAATATGTTTAATGCTGCTTTGAAACTTGAGTCCCTTGTTTGACTGACTTCCTTTTATATGCACAGGTAAAGAGTTGGGCAATGGAGATTAAATCGATCGGTTGCCTAATACTCTATATCGGCTACACTTCATTTGATTTTTGCAGCTTTCAGGTATTCTTCATTAACGAATGAGTGGTGCTCCTCAATTCACATGGTTCGTAATACATGAGGTATCTGTTAATATTTTTTGGTATGAGATGGGATAGTACTTAAGGAAAATAGTAGTATATGGCTATTGGTGCTGCTCCAGTAACAACCTGAGAAGGCTTTCCAAATTCTTGGATAGTTTCATTTGATATCGGAAGGGAACATATTATGGTAACACCAAATTGGTGAAATTTGAGGATTATCAATCTGTTTAGAAACTATGAACAGGTGGACTGATGATAGTGAAACACGTAGAGCTGGTTTCATCCATCCCTATTGATCTTTGCATTAGTTCTACACTTCCTACAATCTTGTTATCCCTCTTTTTGTGCTATCCCTCTAATGATATTATTCTGCTTTGGAGGTTAATTATGAACAAAGTCTAAGGATATCTGTCATAGCAAATAAACACTTTCTGGTGAGTCTTAAAAGCTCTATGATATATAAACTGTTCTTATATACTGATAGAAAATGGTGAATTCTCTGCAGATCATATAGTGCGACACGATTCTGTAACTACCAGGAGGATTTTACCAACAGTTACATGTTCCGAATGTGAAATTGTTTAGACCCATTATACATTTGCTCTTGACACGGGCCTTGTAAAATTGATTAATTCTTTCGGCTAAGTTGTTATGATTTTTCTGGGTACGTTATTATGAAATAGTACAGTCCAATGCTTAATATAAAGTGTGGGTGTAAGAAGGCCGATTAATGATTTTGGCCAAGTTGTAAGAAGTTTTCTCGGTTAGTTTATGGTTATTATTTACACCAAAGGTCATGTAAGATTAATTAATTAATTAACATACATGGCATTTCCACTCCTAATGCTTATGCAGTTTTGCACTTGTCTATTCATGACATTCTAATGAAAACTCTGCTCTTATCAGTCACATGTTGGTGTTTTGTGGTTTCATGCTAAGTAGCTAACCAGCTGATGGAACAGTTCAAGGGCAGCATAATTTTAGGCTTCTCTTGTGGCTTCTGTTGGGTTAAAGGAGTTTATAGTTTGGAGGCCAAGGGTCTTTAAGTGGCAGATTAGTTATAAAATAGTTGCATTTTATTATATGTCATTACTTGACTATGCTATCCAACCTTTGCCTAATAATAAGCAGGATATTCATAACAATACCTTCATTCAGGGCAGCTTTATAAACAGAATTAGAGAATCCAAACTGCAAATAATTAAAAGAAATTTCATAGCAGAAGAAAAACATGTTGTGCTTTAACTTAACCCTTTCATGTTTTATTAGCCTTTGATTGACTATTAGGTTTCTCTTGTACTTGTTTGGAGTTTTTTGTGTTTGTGATCTCTTGCCGGCTTATCTGACTGTCAATTTAGTTTGGCCTCTCGATCTATTAAACTTGTTTGCTACCTAAAAAAATATTAGCAGAAGAAAAACAGAAAAAAATCTATGAGTAAACTGAACATAATAATGTTTGATGCTCAGTAAACATATGGTTGTAGCCTTGTAGGACGTCCATTTTTTCTTTAAATCTTTGCTGTCTATGTTGCACAGAAATGGGAAACAAAAACAAAAAAAATAAAATAAAAACAAAACGGACGAGGAAATATATATGGTTTACCATAGTTTTATACTAGGAAACGAGTTTCCAAGTTTCCAACACGAAATGGAAATGAAAACGGAAAATGTTACGAGTTTCCTAGCAACATAGTGTTGTGAAACAGGGATGAAATGTCATATTAAACTCACACTGATATCTGAAAAACCCAAAGAGCATTTTCTGTTTCAAACAAGGATAAACACAATGGTGTATATGTTCCTAAAAATCATGTTACAAAGTTCATGAGATCAGAATAAAAAACAGATATCCACTGCATGAAAAACAAACTGCTCGAAATCCTGTCATCAAACTTTCTAGGTCTTCTCCATGATGACAGCGTCCAATGTTAAATAACATTCTTGTACAAAAATCATGCTCAAGATGAGGTATGTTGGCTTCTTTTTTCGTTTCTAGTTGCTATCTGTGTCTGACAACATAGAAGTCTCGTTTGCCGAAGAGTGACTGTTCATACTTAAGAGTTGAACATGTTGGGAAGCGGCCTCACTGCCATGAAGGCATCTACCATCTAACATGTTCACAAGAAGAAAATTTTCTATGTTAGATCAAAGTGATAACATTCACAGCAGGATATATTTGAATCATTGAACCATTTGACACGAAAACATTTCTAGTATAGTACCATGAGCAACTTTTCATTCAACCATTTGCAATATAATGTCAATCTAAAAATTTTAATTTGCATTAACAAAAACAAAATATGTAGTAATCTATGGATATGAAGGAAATATTATACTTATACCTCATCAGTTACTGCTGCACGAGCTCTGCGATGTCTTTCTACCAGCTCAGTCAAAACTGCTATAAGACGCTGCTTCACTTCTCCTGTCAGCATGCGGCCTGATCCATATTCCTGAGAAAGTACTGTGTTAATACTTATTTTCCAAATATTTTCATTCATTGCAAAAATGATAGTTCAGCAGTTATCTTAACCTGCCGTATGTGTTCAAGCTCATCATCATCATCCAAGAAAAATCCGAGGTACTTGATTGATATATCAACCTGATACACGGGAAAACATATATAGTAGTAGCTAACATTTTGATGCAGATCAGACTGTTCAAAATTAGACGTGCCGTTCTATTCAACATAGTTTGCACATATATTAGTAAAAAGGAGAAACATCTATCTGAACAAGATAATCCAAAGCATAGATACCTCTAGATTTGCACCATATTTCCTGTGATTCTCAACGGAATCTTGTCCACCAGAGAACGCGTATCTGTTTATCTGCATTCCAAGAGTATTGTATTTTTAATAATCTTAGCATGACCAGCTGTCAATGTGCAGTTCCACATACTCAAAATAGACAATTAACATTAAGTTCATGATTATTTTCTTATTAGTGATGATTTTACGTGTTTAACTGGTGCATACACCCCATTCTTTATTTGATAAATGTAAGTTCAGAATAAACAAACCTTGCTCTTAATATCCTTTGCTGAATCAGTCACATATATAGCAGAATTAGGATCACTGGCAGACATTTTCCCACTCTCACCCTGCAAAGTGCAAACATGTAATTTAATATTAAACAAGAGAGGTCATGATACATGGACGCCAACAAATTTAACACACAAGAAGAAAGATTGACTGGGACAAGCACAGGCTAGCAACTTCTCATTATAAGATATACGGCAGATACCAACAATAGATGAGAGGCAGGCCACAACTTGAATCATCAAAAGAACACCCTAAAGACGAATATAATGCGTAAGGTAAGCTTGATTAAAATAATTATTCATACCTGAAGAGCAGGGAAGAAAGAAGATTCGATTAGCGCAGGTTTTTCATACCCAATTCGAGGTGCGACATCTCTTGTCATTCTAAAATAAGGATCCTGAAAGGTCACCAAAATAACGAGCAGTAAAGATATCAATCCTATGAGGGTGGAATTATTGAAGTTTTTACAAACTCCACACATCACAACATGTACTTATAGATGGAATGAATAAAGAAAATAAATTCCAGATACTAAGGCTTTGTTCGGCATAGGTTTTTAAAGGTTTTTGAAGGTTTTTATTAAAACACACCTAAATGAGTGTTCGAATAAACAAGGTTTTTTTAGAAGGTGGAGGTTTTTAAGAGGTTTTTGAGGAGGTTTGAAACCACAAAATAGAAACCTTGGTATAGATATAGGTTTTAGGAGGTTTGTGAAATTTTAACAACTATTTTTTTTTTGGATAATATTTTAACTAATATTCTTTTTTGTAATTTTAAAGTAATTAAACCTACTCAAAAACCTTATAATACCAAACACCAAATACGATTTTAGGAGGTTTTAAAAAAAACTTACACCTACCCAAAAACCTTCTTGAAAACCTTCACCTCCTCAAAAACCTTGTTTTGCCGAACAAAGCCTAAAGCCTTTAAGCAATAGCAAGGATATCAAGGAACACGAGTATTCAAAAGATATGAACAGAAAAGAGAAGAACAAGTAGATTATCACTTGCCAAAGGGAAACTAAAAATGCATACTGGAAATAAAATGTCAAACCTGGTCAATTGCACAAGGAATTAAACATCGAAGATTATCTTTGCCAGGGAATAGATGGGGAAATGAACTTGGAAAAGAGGGAACAGCCTGCAAAATTACAAAAATATAAATGTTGAGGCTAGCAATTGTCCAAGAATAAGAAACATGTTCATAGTAGAAGTCTTGGAATAATGAGTTGCAAACGATAATCAAAACCTAAAAAAAACACGCCCTCCTGCCTTATAAGAACAAATTTAACATATTACCTGAACTGGAGGGAAGCTAATTTTTCCAATGTGATCTTCATTAGTAAAACCAAAAATACCAACAACCTGAATGAAGTGTCACAACATCAGAGCTAAATAAATCCAAAGAGAGAGTAGAAATGATTGAGGAACTGATGGTGATGAAAAGAAAGCATTATGACAGAAGCAAAGAGTACCTTGTTGTACGTGACACACTTAGAAACTTTGACCATATTTCTGTAGAAAGCACTGGAATAGAGAAAATTTAACTTTCAAGGCAGAGTCCTTATTTACAAACAAAAAACAATCATTCCACACATATTCCTTTCACATCATTCACCTAGTTCCTTACCCGCCAACATAATCGAAATCAGAGAAAATGAAAGTCCTGGAGATGTCGAACCCGCAAGCAATAATGTCCTTTGCATTCTCGCGTGCAAGTCTCATGCACTCCTCCACAGACAAATTCTTCCACATACACTTCTCATCATCAGTCAGCTGTATTACCAAGGGCACCTTAAATGCATCCTGCAGATACCTACACACCTCTATTATTACTAAAAGGCACACATCCAAGCACTATGTTTTGTACTCTAATAGCAAACCTTATCTATTCTTTTTATCCAAAAAGCAAGCATTAACATTTATAAGTCTGCTCTTGAAATGTATACCCTCACTGAGGATAAAATGTTGCAAATATAAGTTCAAGAAGCCTAAACTTGCACAATTGCTTAGGTTTTAAGTACTACTATGCAGAAGATAGGGATTTGGAACTCCCTTCTTTACAACACCTATTAAAATCGATTCTAGTTCAGCTGATATCCAGGAATTTAACGCAAAACCGCAGAATCCAGAAAGAAAGCTACAAATAAACATAGAGAAAAGAAGGATTACTTTGTAAACATAAACGGAATCAAATGGCCCAAATGCAACGCTTCAGAAGACGGCCCTCTGCCAGTGTACAGGTAGAATTTCTCTCCTTTCTCGTACGCATCGAGAATTTCATTGAAATCTCTGCCAATCAAAACAGAATTCACCGGAACTTCTTCACAAACAAATAGCAGGGAAAAAAAAGAGAAATCAGAGACGAATGCAAGATGAAATAGGAAGAGACCGGTGAGCAAAGAAGACGCCGCGGCGAAGGAAGACGTGAGGCGGACGGCCGGTGAGGCGGCGGACGCGGTCGATGAGGGAGGAGTCGAGTCTCTGGCACCCGAACTTGTCGATGAGCTTGTCGTAGTCGATCTTCCCACCGTCCCTCCCAGCCACCTCCCATGGATTCACCACCTGTTCTTCTTCTTCTTCTTCTACTTCTTCCGGATTCTGGGATTCTCTCTCCATCTCTCGCCGCCGCCGATTACAGTGTATAAAACTCTAATATTGACCGAGAGAGAGTTTTATGAATTGTTCTGATAATTTTACTATTGACATGATAAACGTATTTATAAAAAGTTACTCCTTAGGCCCAAGGCACTAGGGTTTACGAGATATAACATAAAATATACTCCATATTAGTTTTACCCGACGTACTATGTACGACTACGATTCAATATTTTATAAACATTATAAATAAAATATTAATAAATAAATAAAAATATAATATAAACTTTAATATAAGTAATTTATTTTATATTCTTCCTATTTTATTACTTTTCATGTACGTAAATTTAGAGTTTATCAAATATTTCAATATCTATTAAATATTTTATTATCCATTTTTATTAATTTTAAAAATTTTAACTATTTATTCAATAATTTTTTATAAAAGAAAATCACTATATTTCTATAAATAAATTCGTCAAAAGATATATGATAAAATATTTATATTTAATTTTAAATATTTAAATATTTTATCTTTAATTTTAAATACTTGTATAAGGAAGTTTTCAAAAAATATTATTATACTAAATAAATATTTTTTGATGTTGGAGATAAATTTAAATAGTTATAAATAATTTAATAGAAAGAAGGTATAATAATAGATATAAAAATTAATTTTTTAAATATCAGGTGGGGCTAGAATCGTTCTGGTGACTCGAAAAGATAAAACTTTAATATATAGTTATAGATATTACCTATTTTTTATTTTTTAAACATTATAAGTATTTATCATTAATTTTTTTATTATAAAAGAAAAAATATATCTATAAATAATTTCGTGAAAAGACATCATGCTAAAAAGTAAAAGATATTTATACTTATTTTAAAATATTTTAAATTTGTTATCTTTAATTTTAAATATTTGTATAAGGAAGTTTTCAAAAGATATTGTTATACTAAATAGATATTTGTTTGATGTTAAAGATAGATTTAAATAGTTAAAGAAGAATATAATATGGTAAAGTTAAAATATTAGAAATAAAAATTAATTTTGTAAATATGAGGTGGGGCCAGATCGTTCTGGTGGTTCGAAAAGGGACAACTTTAATGTATAGTTATAGATTAACTATAAAAAAAACTATAATTTTAATAAAGGGGTGATGTGGCGCAATGTGGTGGCAAAAATTGCTTCGGCTTTAGTTATTAGTAATAGATAAGGATAGAATATTATCTAAGACATCATATTAATCTATCTACCATAATCTATTACTAATAACTAAAGCCGAAGCAATTTTTGTCATCACGTTGCGCCACATCACCCCTTTATTATAATAATAATTTTAAATAGTTAATTATGAAAAAAAAATTATCTCCAAGTAAACATAAATATAAAAAAATATTTGTAAAAATTTATCTCCAAATAAACATAAAAATAAAATAATATTAGTAGATTTGACCAATATGGATGAAAAAGGATATTATATTTATTATATTTGTAAAAGATAACAAAAAGTATGTACACTGATCACATATATATCTTAGAAATAAAAATAGTCATATCTATCTATAACTAATCAATATATCAATATATCTATTACTAATAACTAAAGCCGAAGCAATTTCTGCCACCACATTGCGCCACATCACCCCTTTATTAAAATAATAGTTTTTTATACTTAATTATGCAAAAAAAATTATCTCCAAGTAAACATAAAAATAAAATAATATTTGTAAAAATTTACTCCAAATAAATATAAAGATAAAATAATATTAGTATATTTTACCAATATAGATAAAAAAGGACATTATATTTATCATATTTGTAAGAGATAAATTAAAAAAATATAAGAAAAAATATGTATATGTGGTCACATATATATTTTTGAAATAAAAATAGCCACATAAATGATAATATTTTTGAAATATATATCTATCTATAACTATATATTAAAGTCGAAGCTTTTCAAGCCACTAGAACAATTCTAGCCACACCTTATATTTAAAAAGTAATTTTGTATTCTTATTATTTATGATTTTTTCTTTTAAATTTTCTAAAAATCTATCTTATTTAATAAAAAATTAAAAGAAAGGAAAAATAAAACATAAGATTTTTTTAATATATACTGATGATAGATTGTTATCATAATAAGGTAGGAAAATATTTTTACTATTAATTTTTTTATCTAAAACTAACATTAGACTATATTTTATATTTGGAAAAAATAATTTGAATTTTAATTAAAAATAAAAAAATTATTTTATCTTTATCCTTTTATCTATTTATTTAAAAAAATTATCTTAAATCAAATTTAGATAAAAAAAATTAAAATTTTTAAATATGTATATCATTACTTGCCTAAATTAAAGTTTGATAAAAAAAAATTATATTATCTTTTCCTTAATTTTCTTTTTGGATTATTTATGTTAATATAAAATATTTTTTATCTTTAAAAAAATTCTATATTCATTCATATTTTTTTTATTAATTATCTTTTTAACTTTTTATTGATTTTTTTAAAGAATTGAATTTGATTAAAACAATTAGAAGAATTTACATTATTTTTGGCTTTTTAATTATTTTTGTAAAACATTTATAAAATTTAATGATTCTAATTAAAATAACATATATATATATATTCATAAATAAATTATCATTAAGCTATTAAACTTATATTGGACTCAGTCTCACATTATATTGGCTCACATTAATCATTTTTCTAATAAATACGTTATTTTTATTTTTTACATTAAATTAAAATACTATTCATGAAATAAATTAAGTATTAAATCCATATAGTTGTGCATGACACAACGGGTATAACGAGTTAAACCTATTTATGAAATATTGTCAAGGAAAAAGAGCAATGTAGATTATTTTATCTTAATAATCTACTTTTATCTTCAATTTTAAACTTAATAATCTAGATTTCATTTGTTTTATTTGATTTCAAAAACAAACTAATTTTTTTATACATATTATAGGCAATAAATTACTTACATTAAATTTTATATTATATTTTTATTTATTAATATTTTTTATGATATATCTAAAACAAATATAAAGTCATAGTCGTGCAGGGCACGACGGGTACAACTAGTACATTATATCTATAACTATATATTAAAGCTATCCCTTTTCGAGCTACCTCATATTTACAAAATTAATTTTTATTTCTAATATTTTAACTTTATCCTATTATATTATTCTTTAACTATTTAAATCTATCTTCATCAAACAAATATCTATTTAGTATAACAATATCTTTTAAGAACTTCCTTATACAAATATTTAAAATTAAAGATAACAAACTTAAAATACTTTTAAATAAGTATAAATATCTTTTACCTTTAAGCATGATGTCTTTTCACGAAATTATTTATAGATATATTTTTTTCTTTTATAATAAAAAAGTTAATGATAAATACTTATAATGTTTAAAAAAAATAGGCAATATCTATAACTATATATTAAAGTTGTACCTTTTCGAGTCACCGAAACGATTCTAGCCCCATCTTATATTTAAAAAATTAATTTTTATTTCTATTAATATTATAACTTCTTTCTATTAAATTCTTTTTAACTATTTAAATTTATCTCTAACATCAAAAAAATATTTATTTAGTATAACAATATTTTTTGAAACCTTCCTTATACAAGTATTTAAAATTAAAGATAAAATATTTAAATATTTAAAAATAATATAAATATTTTATCACATATCTTTTGACGAATTTATTTATACAAATATATTGATTTTATTTTATAAAAAAAATTAATTAATAAATAATTAAAAATTTTAAAATTAATAAAAATGGATAATTAAATATTTAATAGATATTGAAATATTTGATAAACTCTAAATTTACATACATGAAAAGTTATAAAATAGGAAGAATATAAAATAAATTACTTATATTAAAGTTTATATTATATTTTTATTTATTTATTAATATCCTATTTATAATTTTTATAAAATATCGAATCGTAGTCGTACATGGTACGACGGGTAAAACTAGTTTATCTATAACTATATATTAAAGTTGTCCCCTTTTCGAGACACCAGAACGATTCTGGCCCCACCACATATTTACAAAATTAATTTTTATTCCTAATATTTTAACTTTTTTCTATTAAATTCTTCTTTAACTATTTAAATCTATCTTTAATATCAAACAAATATCTATTTAGTAAAACAATATCTTTTGAAAACTTCCTTATATGAATATTTAAAATTAAAGATAACAAATTTAAAATATTTTAAAATAAGTATAAATATCTTTTATCTTTTAGCATAATATCTTTTCACGTACTTATTTATAGATATATATATTCTTTTATAATAAAAAAATACTTATAATATTTAAAAATAATAAAAATAGGTAATATGAGCAATAAATTACTTATATTATATTTTTATTTATTAATATTCTATTTATAATGTATATAAAATATCGAATCATAGTTATATATGGTGTCGAATCATAATCGTACATGGTACGACGGGTACAACTAGTATAGAATAAAATTAGTTGATGACCCGACCTTCGTTCAAACGAAGCATACACAACAGAGTACCAAAAACAAAAGACATATGTTCAAAAGATGCCCCATGGGCACAATCCAAAAGAGTATCACAAGACGTTTAAGAGCCTAACATCAAGCTACACAAACCAACAAAGGCAACATGAGAGGATTATCTGTTTAACGACTTCATGCAATGGTCCCCAACACAAGTTCAAACCCGCACCAAAATATACACCAGGAATTTTGAGCGGGTTTGGGGGGTATTGTTGGGCCCTAAAATATCGGGCTAAATTCCGAGGTGGGGCCACGAAGATATGAAGAGATCGGAATAAATTAAAGACATTATTCACCATTAATGGAGCATTAAACTGCATGAAGGAAATCAAGGAGAGAGTTGTTGGAATGCATTAACTGCAGGGTGAAAATCATGGACGCCTTAAATGCCTAACGCGTTGACGATTCAGCTGAAGTGGTAACTGGTCAAACTAGTTGTTGGAGGACATTAATAACAATGCGAGATTCTCGGGATTAATACTCATAAATGACCAGAAGGTGAGCCTATAAAAGGGGAGGAAGAACATCAACAAAGGGACTGACTCTCTCGCACTCTCTCGAGGACAAAACAATCTACATACAATTGTATTTTTATTCTTCGATTATTAATCCACGATCTCAAAAGTTGTTTTGCTCTTCATCTTCTCTCTAGCGTACTTATCAATTGTTCTTCTACATCTGAATCGAATCATAGTGAAGTTTACCCTCGTTATTCTATATTTTTGCCTATTTATTTCGATATCTAGTATTTTACCAATTAACGTGTCTACTACTTATCATTGGTATCCTGAATCATAAGGAATAACTCGCAGCAGTGTAATTGCAGTCTTATTTCACTATTCTGGGCTCATATCTCTTTCTCTACTTGTTTACTAGTTCATTTGTTATTTCTCTTCGTGAATCCCTTATTATTTGCGAATTAACGTGTTTAAACTGATTTTTTACTAGAGTTCCCTCATTATAGAAGATAACGCATTTACGTGTTAAATCTGCCCAAAACACTTTTCATTTGCCAATGTTCTTATTATGATTACTAACATCATACTCATGATTCTTTATGTAAATCGAATATCTTCTTATGCCAAAAAAAGTTTAAATTAGGATACTTCTATAGAACAATCTATATATATAATTAAAACCACTAAGGATTCAAGCCACCACATTGCGCCACGTCAGATTATGCCACTTGGCGATACCAAATTGTACCACATAGGATTTTGACACATGTTTATCGTTCCTTCATCCGTTTATTTTACACGTCATCTAATTTTTAACAAGTCATAGTACACATCATCATTTACAAGACATCAATTTACACGTCATTTAATAATTTACAAATCATTTTGTCTACATTCTTTCAATCCAATTAACAACAAACATTTAAATTTATTGTAAGTGTAAAAAATCGATTATGGAAAACTCAAACAAGACTAAAATCACCAAAAATACTACTCTAATTTGGCTCATCTTCAACCCTTTCGGTTCATATGTCCTTGCTAACGGTAACCTTATTAGTCGATTTCTCGCTATTTCGCAAAGATCCACATAAAAATATGATTTTGTGACTGATTTGGAGGAAATTGGAGCGAGAGATTGAGTGGACTCAAGAAGACGAAAGACAATCTATTTTGGAGAGGCACTAAGGATTGAACAAGTTGGTAAAGGAACTGATTTAAGGGGTGAGAAGTATGGTAAGATTTTATGGTAGAAGGCGTTTAAAAGTACTATATGATAATTGGGCTGATGAAGGATACATTAAAGTGTTTGTGAAGCCAAGAACAAAAAATTCAGTTAATTCTTATGGTTTTGATCCATAGTTCTTATGATGGAAGAAGAAGATGGAAATTTTGCTCAATCGATTGTTATGGTACCAATTAATTATTTTACCGAATAATTGAATTGAATCTAAACTATATATTAAATCCGAACCTTTTCGAGCCACCAAAACAATTCTGGCCCCACTTATATTTAAAAAGTAATTTTATATTTTTATTATTTATAATTTTTTCTTTTACATTTTCTTAAAATCCATCTAATTTTTATAAAAACCAATGTTCTAATATATTTAATAAAAAATTGAAAGAAAGAAAAAATAAGAAATAAGATTTTTTTTAATATGTAATGATAGATTGTTTTTTTAATAAGCTAGAAAAATATTTTTATTATTATTTTTTTCTATCTAAAACTACATTACACTATATTTTATATTTGGAAAATATTAATTCAAATTTTAATTAAAAATAAAAAAATTATTTTATCTTTATCCTATTATCTTTTTATATAAAAGATTTATCTTAAATCAAATTTAGAGAAAAATAAATTAAAATTTTTGAATATGTATATAATTACTTTCCTAAATTAAATTTTGTTAAAAAAATTATATTATATTTTCCTTAATTTTATTTTTGGATTATTTATGTTAATATAAAAGATTTTTTAATCTTTTAAAAAAATTCTATATTCAGTCATATTTTTTTTTATCTTTTCTTATTAGTTATCTTTTTAACTTTTTATTGAATTTTTTTAAAGAATTAAATTGATTAAAAAAATTATAAGAATTTACATTATTTTTGGCTTTTTAATTATTTTTGTTAAACATTTATAAACTTCAATGATTCTAATTAAAATAATTTTTATTTATATTTTTTCATTAATAAATTACCATTAAGCTATAAAACTTATATTGAACTCACCTCAACAAGTTTGTTTGTGCCTCACAATATATTGGCTCACCTTAATGATTTTTTTAAAAAATACATTATTTTTATTTTTTATATTAAATTAAAATACTATTCATTAAGTAAATTAAATATTAAATCCATATAGTCGTGCACTAAACAAATAGTATAACGGGTTAAACCTGTTTATGAAATATTGTCAAGCAAAAAGAGCAATGCAGATTGTTTTATCTTAATAATCTATGTTTATCTTCAATTTTAAACTTAATAATTTAGATTTATTTTTTTATTTGATTTCAAAAACAAAATAATTTGTAAACATATTATAGGAAAATAATTTGTAAACATATTATAGGAAAAAAATTACTTACATTACATTTTATATTATATTTTTCTTTATTAATATCTTTTTTTATAATATATCTAAAAATATTCAAGTCATAGTCGTACAGGGCACGACGGGTACAACTAGTTTGGATAATAAATAAAACTAACTACGATTTTTTTGGCACTTTAGACACAAATCCTCTCAAGTTATATATATATATATATATATATATATAGAATAGTGTTCTAGTGAATCATCATCTTAGAGTAAATCATGTGGTTAAATTATAACCATCAGATTTGGATAAATGGAGGGTGAGAATTGAATAAAAATAGGGTGTAAACATGTGTGATGGGGGTGATACAGCAGATCGAATTTTAAGGGGAATTAAATTAAATAGAGATTTTCAATATGATTCAGTTTCCTAAAATTGTGTTATCCCGTTTTTAATCTCCTCAAATATTCAACGCTCTCTCCTCTATCCATTTACGGTTCTTTTCTCGTTCTCTCTCTATAGGCGACGATTGGGAAATCGTTGAAGACGCCGGCGAATCCCCTGATATCATATCAATAATCTCACCGAAGCTCAATCTTTTGAGGAATTAGCCCATATGGAGAGCCTTTCGCTCTACCAGCAAGCCCTATTCGCTCATCTGCAGAATTCAGCGGATTTCCCAAATGGGTTCGTTGTTGATTCCCCTGTTTCCGGCATCAAATTGGAAGAGACTCGGTTTCAATTGGGGTTTGATTCCCCTCCGATTCCGAACGCGTACTTCTCCGGAATCGAAGGCTATGGCGGGGAGAGCGCCATGATTAAGTATATCCAGAGAAGCTACAACCATGGTAACCATTTGTACGATGAGCAAGAACAGGGGAATCTGTTTCAACCAGCATTTCCTGCACTTTCAGAGTCCACTGAAAATAGCCTTTCAAATGGACAATTTGGTGGTCAGATGAGAAGGGTTCTCAGCACTGGCGATTTACCAGTAAATATATCTCAAATCCAAAGATTCTTCCTTTTCTTAAAAAAATTAGAACTTTTATTTATTTATTCATTTCATATTTTCTGGTTTTGCCATCTTAGATGAAAACAACTCAAACGGCCAGCCCAAGTAATTTGGAAAGCAAAAGCAGCACTAGCACCACCACATTCATGGAGGAAGCGAGTTTCAAAGTAGCAAAGTATAGTGCAGAAGAGAGGAAGGAGAGGATTGATAGGTACAAAGCCAAACGTAGGATTGATAGGTACATATTTAAGATATGCAATCCCCCGAAACGTGTGACATGTTTTTCATATATTCATTCTTTGTTATTCATATATACATATTTTGTTTTTCGTATATACGTATTTTATTTTTCGTATGGCCGACATGAGATAATGATCAATATTATTCACAATAAATACTGTGGTTTTTCAATAGTAAAGATTAACTAGATAAGCATATGAAACGAGTGTTTTTCAATATGGATAGTATGGTTTTGCAACACTGATATGTGTATGACAGTTTTGCAATTGTTTTTCAAATCTTACAATATACTTTTTCACAATAGATGGTATGGTTTTGCAACACTGATATCATTTGTGTTTAACCGAGTTTTCAAATAGATGGTATTGAGTTTTTCAAACAATCAAACCGAGTTATTCAAACATCGACTATACAATTATACGATTCTATAATTATTCAAACAATGATATTGAGTTTTTCAAACGTCGACTAATAGATATTCAATTATTCTGCAGAGTTTTTTTATTTGTAAATTCGATTATTTAATTTTTCTATCAATCTTATCAATCCCTAAAATTATGCAACTGCCATATATATAAAAATCGTGGGGTTTACAAGATTTTCTAAGATTCTGATCTTAATTTTTCAAACTATTTATTATTCTTTCCCCCTAAATTTAAGCAACCTTACTTTTTAAACTACACGTGAAAATCATCTTGTACATTCCCCCTATTTTTCTACTTCTCACCCTTTAATATTAACCTTTGATTTGCGTTAATCCAACGCACAATATGTAATCACACATTGCACCACAAAACGTATTGTACCGGAGCGCCCCCCTATATATATATATAGAATTACGATCACGTGCATATTAACACTACAGTGTTTTATGCGGGTAATTGTGAGTCGTCCGATCGTTGGGCTTTAATGGCCAAGATGTTTACACGCGTTTAAGTGAATTTTTATAAGTGGAGGACACAAAGGGTTATTTTCGCCTTTTTGCTATTCTATTATCTTCTTCCTCATGTTTCTTATTCAATCATGTTCCAGCTTCGTACATGTGCAGATCAACTTCAACGCTTTTCGATCGAAATCCTTCTCCTCTTTTCATTTTCTCCTCCCTTCTTCTATTCTGGATCGATTTTGCTGTTGATTTGTCCCCCATTTTTGTTATCTCTTTATGGATTTTGTTATAGGTTGCTTTTAAATGGTTTATATCAAATTTAGGGATTTTTCAAAGTTGTGAGCTTTGCTCTTCAAATTATATGTATTTGTGTTCCTTGCACCGATTTTTGTTAAATTTACCCAAATGTATGGAGATTTTGTATATGTTTTGCATTGCGATTTGAAATTTTGGATTGAAAACAAAGGCTAATGGCCATACTTTTCTTCATTGCCCACCATGTGTTCGATAAAATGCCTAAATGGTAAACTTTAGAATTTTGGGCTCTTTTTACCTTTTAAAATTTTCTCTATTTTTATTGCTTCTTCTTTGATAAGTGTCATGAACCATATTGACATTCCATGTGTTTAAATTGCAATTAAAGTCTTGACACTAACTACTACGAGCAAAAAGTCATGAACCATAAGAGCACTTATTATGAACCCTAACATTCAAATATATGAACCCACGAAATATCATTTATGAACTAGAATATATAACACAAATAACAAGTATTGTGTGAATTAAACTTCATGAACCTTTATGACAATTGGTATGAACCTAACCGCATAAGGACATGAACCCACAAAGTATCATTTATGAAATACAATACATGACATATTTTTAAAATTTGTGAACCTTATTGACAATTTTTTGAACCTAACCATATAATGACATGAACCAATAGAATATTATTTATGAAATATATTATACATGACACAAAATAACAACTATTACAATTTAAATTTCATGAACCTTAAGAAATATGAACTAAGTAAGATGACATATTGGTAACTTGTACTTATAAATATACGAACCAAAAGAATAAATGTCATGAACCAAAAGTTATGAACGAAAATAACAACGAGTATACTTTAAAGACATGAATTACAAGATAAATTATTATGAACTTGAGATTACAAAATCATGAACTAAAAGAAGAACTATAATGAACCAACCGAATGAAGTATTAGCCTATGTGGGATTTGAACCCACATCTATGTGCACAAGCACATTGCTCTACCATTTGAGCTAATAGGCTACCAAATGACATGAACTATAAGATAAACTATTAAGAATTAAAAGTCATGAGCCATATGAATTATAATGAACCTAGCTTACAAAAACATGAACCAAAAGAACAAGTACTATGAACTAAAAATCACAAAAGAAAATAACAACTAGCATGAACTAAAAGACATGAACCATAAGATGAACTTTGATGAACCTAAGGTTATTAAAACATGAACCAAAAGAACAATTGTTATGAACAAAAAAGCTTGGTACAAAATTTATGAACCATACGAAGAAATACTATGAACCATACCTTAAAAAGTCATGAACCAATAGAACAATTGATATGAACAAAAAGATATGACCGTATCAAGAATTAGCCTATGTGGGATTTGAACCCACATCTATGTACACATGCACATTGCTCTACCATTTGAGCTAATAGGCTACCAAATAAGAATCAAGTCAAGATTTTACAATAAGATTGTATGTTATGGAGAAAGAAACAATAATTACCATGCCTTTTCACATATCTTTGCTCATGAAAAAGAGAACTTTTCTAGGTTATCATCATACATCAAACTATGTCAAAAACACCTAACTATATAAAGAAACAACCCCATGAATCATGTCAAAACACCTAGCTATATAAACACATCAAACTATGTCAAAACACCTAACTATATACTATAAACCTATAGTCATTAAAGTAACTACTATAAACTAAAATATCCATGAACTGTATCATACAAAGTCATGAACCGGCACATCACCTAATATGAACCATAATATGCGAAATGTTCGAATCGTACAATTTCTTTGTCCTTGATACATGCATTAAGCATCGAATTGTAAGAATTGTCATCTATGTCAATTCAAAATCCATCCATCTAAGTCAACGAGTTGGACCATATCAAGAGGAAAAACCCACAATCATCAAATTAGCCCACAAATAATAATTATACACCAAAAATTTATATCAACCTATGATATCAAATTTGCCTAGATCTGATCACAAAATCCATTAATATGTGATTTTTCAACCCTAATATGAACTAGATTTTGAATTTTAAACAATACATTCATAAAAACCCTAGAATGTGTTAAAGTAGAATTATTGAACCCTAAAATTCGAATTGAAATAGGAATAAAATCACACTTACCTTGTTGTGCTTTCTTCTTGATTTGCTTTTCGATTTTCATAGATTTTGATGGATTCGAGTGCGAGAGAGAGACGGATTGAAGTTTAGGGGCGACTTCTGCGTGGGATTCTTTTGGGGGAGAGAAGCGTATGCACTGAAGCGTGTTTTAGGTATTTTGGGGCAAAATGAGTTTTTTTTATTATAGAAGGGTAATATCGTCCATAGAATTAAAATTTTACCTTATTTACCCGTGTGTGCCACTCTAAATGAACTGGCCTTTTTTCTTGATTTTCTTCCAAACCCATTTGTTTTAATCTGCACCGTTAATTTGTTTAATCTGACGGTCCAAATATGCTCGCATCTCTCACCCTATGAAATTAAGCCACCTAAGCGTGACTCTATATATATGGGAGCGCTCCACTACAATACATATTATGGTGTAAGTGTGTGGTTGAATGTAGGATGTTGGATTAGGATAAATCAGTGGCTATTAATTAAGCAACACTATAGGCTAAATGGGGGTGATGTGGATAATCAAATCTCGGTTGATTTGAAAAAGGCAATACCTAAAATTTTAGGAGAGTGAGTTAAAAATCGGTACAATTATAAAAAAAAAATCCAAGCAATTTTTTTTTCCACAATTAAATACATTATAACCGGTTTTTGCCATTATTTTTAAAATTCAAACATGAATTTCAAATTAAATAGACGTTTTTTTACAAATATAAAACCTCTGCAGAATCATTGAATACCTATTAGTCGACATTTGGAAAACTCAATATGATGGTTTGAATAATTATAGAATCGTATAATATTTATAGTCGATGTTTGAATAACTCAGTTTGATTGTTTGAAAAACTCAATATGATTGTTTAAATAATTATAGAATCGTATAATATTTATAACCGATGCTTGAATAACTCAGTTTGATTGTTTGAAAAACTCAATATGATTGTTTAAATAATTATAAAATCGTATAATATTTATAACCGATGTTTGAATAACTCAGTTTGATTGTTTGAATAACTCAATTTGATTGTTTGAATAATTATAGAATCATAAAATATTTATAGCCGAGGTTTGAATAACTTAATATAATTGTTTGAATAATTGTAGGATTGAACATGTTTTGACATAAATAATGTATACTATTGAATAACAATTACAATACTTCTGAAAAACAATCTTTTATATTATGAAAAATATGTGATTCTTTGTATTTTATGCTATCAATAATCATTACACTGCTTTTGAAATAACAATTACAATGCTTATGAATTACAATTTTTTTTTGGATCGAGGTCAAATACATCAACATTATCATCATTTGGAACATGTTCCCTGGTGCGAAGTCTTTTAAATAGGACCTTGGTGCGCTTTCACTTTTCTCCAATGTCCAATTGTTGATCATTACCACCTGTTCCATTTGAAAACTTGGTTAAACACAAATGATATCAGTGTTGCAAAACCATACCATCTAAAGTGAAAAAGTATATTGTGAGACTTGAAAAACAATTGCAAAACTGTCATACACATATCATCAGTGTTGCAAAACCATACCATCCAAAATGAAAAAGTATATTGTGATACTTGAAAAACAATTGCAAAACTGTCATACACATATCAGTGTTGCAAAACCATATAATCCAAATTGAAAAACACTCGTTTAATATGCTTATCCAGTTAATCCTTAGTATTGAAAAATCATAGTATTTATTGTGAATAATATTGATCATTATCTCCTGTCGGCTATACGAAAAACTACGAAAAATAAAATACGTATATATAAATAACAAAGAATGAATATATGAAAGACATGCCACACATGTATGAAAAACATTTAATCGTGGAAAACCAAATTAAATCTAAGAAATCTACTATACTGAATTGTTAGAATGAAAATCAATATCACAAAAAGATGAAAATAATCAAAATATTGATTCGAATTGAATTTAACACGACACATAGCTGAATTAAAAAACTACCTTTCTCTATCAATCAATCCTCTTCTTTAATCATAATGCACCACAACAACCGATTCGCAAATTAAAACAAGACTAAAAAACAAAAACACAAGAGATGCAACCATTCAATCTACATCCATCAAACTAAAAACCTAATTTTGCATTCATGCAATATGAACTAAAAATTGAAAAAATAGGGTCGGAAACAACAATAACACCGATTTCTATCGAAATAGGAAATCAAAACTGAATCTTCACTTACCAATTTGTGAAAAATAGCCAAGGTTTGTAGATGATTTCGCCATTGTTCTTCGTCTGCTCCCAAAATGTCACCGAGAAAGAGAGAGAAATAAATTGTATTAGGAGAGATAAGACACTTTTTGAGGAAAGAATAACCCTATTATCTAAAATCAAGGGATTTTACCCAAAATAAATAATATTAAGTGATTTTAATCTTTATTGAACTGATTCAGTGAATCACCCTCATCAAAGCTTTTTGCACCCCTTTTTTTTTTATTAAATCTTCACCATCTATTTATTCCAACTTGACGGATGTCAATAAGGGTTTTCACTAGAGCATTATTATCTCTCTCCCTCCCTCTCTGTCTCTCTCTCTCTATATATATATTTTCAATTTTTACAATTTATGTAGAATTTATTTATTGAAGATTCGAATTTTTTTTCATTGATTTGTGCAAATTGAAAAGATAAGATTTGTAAGAGAAGAAAGTGGAGATCGTTATTCGTCAATATATCAATAATCAATATATTATAACTAAAGTCGAATCACTCAATTTTACGTGTCAATCATTTAACTATGTCACCCAAGAAAATTAATTTTTACATTTACTAATTTGTCCATCTAAATCTTCAAATATTACTTAATTCTACCACATTATAATTTTCAAATACTATTTAATTAGATCACTTTACTTATTGGTGATTTGTCTTATTATACTTACCTTTTCTAATCAGAGTATCTATGAAAATATATTTTTATAAAAGGTATTTATTTTTTAAGAAGAATGTATATAAAATCATTAATATATCTTTCTTAATTAGCTTACATCTATGTAACTTTTTAAGATCAATCAATATTAAATAATTGTATTTTAAAATAAATTTAGATTAAATATAAAAGGAATAAATTTATTGTTTTCTCTTCTATGCATATATATATCCCTAAATTTTCACATACTTTTTCTTATTATTCAATAATTATATTTCCTTAATGAGTAGTTCAATTTGTATTTTTAAATAATTATTTAGATCCATTTTCTGAAGTAATTATTAAATAATTGTATTATTAAGATCAATTTATATGAAATAATTTCATAAAACAATATCTAACATGCAAGTAACTTTGTAAGATCAATATATATAAAATAATTGTATTTCAAGATCAATTTATATTAAATAATTACATAAAAATAACTTTTGAATTTTTATGTAAAATGATTGTTTCTATTTTAAATATATATGTGTACATCCCTACAATTTCAAGATTATTTTTTCTTCTCATTCACTAAATAATTATCCCAAATGTGAAAAATAATAAGATAATCTTCTAATATAAATTATTTAAGTAGTACAAATGATGACGACAAGATTTTAAGAGATTCAACGACATGTTTCATGTAGAATATCATAGCATAGTATATAGATTTATCATTGTATCATGACATGAAGCTTGATTAATCTTCATTTTTTCAAATGCGTAGAAATTTCAACTAGATTTATCATATAGAATTTTTTTCAATAATGTCATCATGTAGAAATTTTTTGTATAAAAAAATTCCGTTAAAATTTTTATAATACAAATTATGCAACTATTTTCTTATCAGTTAATATCAATATACTATAATTAAAGTCAAATCCATCTATTCTATTTGTCATCACCTTAACTAGGCCACAAACCGCATTTGGGCCTGAACTATACTGCAATATATCATCGAATGAACCACTTACTCATTCTAAGTGTTCAAATGAAAGCTCATCCCATATGATGATAATGAAGACAAACTTATAGAAAATCAACTTTTCAGTTCCAGTTCCAAAAAACTTTGAAGCACAAAGAGGAAAATTAAGTTGTTTGCAGATCCAATGCAAATCATTGCAATATTACAATATGAATTTTCTTTCTCAAACATTATTTCGAACATATTTTTCTTATTTTAGTCTTATAGTTATTTTGAACATATTTTCTTATTGGTTATTCAATTTAGTATTTGGAGGTTAAATTATATGAAGTTATTAACATTAAGTTATATTTTATTTATTTAAAAATAATTATTAATATTTACTTAAAATAAATACTTATTTACAATAAGTATATCAAACAACTATTAAAAATTCCGTGCAGGGCATGGGTACATCAACTAAGTATGATATCTAATTATGTAAATACTATATTCTAATTTGTTAATATCTCAACAAAAATCTCTTTTTAATACTGTTTTTATCCACAATTATATTCCATATATCTTTAAATCAGAATATATATCTTTTCATTACTTAATTATCTCCATATTTATATTTTTTCTAAAAATAAGATTTAAATTAACTAACATTCCAGGATATCCTTTGAGAAGAAGATCAATTACTGAATAATTGCCTAAAATATCTCCATTCATTAGCTAGATTTTTTTGCAAATTATTTTTTAAAATTTTAATAGAATTATTGGATATGATTTTTCGGTATTTTACAAAATAAATTCCTATATTCGGTTTGGTAGTATAGATTAATTCGATCTGATTGGGATTTGATTGAAAGTTGAAACTAATCAATTTTTTTTTGTTACCAAATATTTTATTTTTAGCAAATATTTTATTTTTTACCAAATCTTTTATAGGAAAATCCTTCAAATATATGACCTTTTCACTTATTTGGATAGAAAACGTTGGCTATGATTTTTTTTTTTGGGTTGTTTTTTAAAATTTGAATAGAAATTATTGGCTATGATTTTTTTTTGGATATTTTACAAAATAAATGAAGCTATCTGTTATCATTATTTATTTAACGAATATAAATGATTCAAATTTCAATTATTAACAAATGAAACTTTCATTTTCAAAGAACTATAAAATTATAAATAAAAATACCTATATAATAAATAAGGAAAATTTTAAGTGAAAAATGATTATGTGATTTTTTTTTGGTCTTGATTATGTGATTCTCTTACCAAATCATGAATTGATACTAGTTGTCTCCGTCGTGCCCTGCACGACTATGACTCGATATTTGTTTAGATATTCTATAAAAAAAGATATTAATGAATAAAAATATAATGTAAAATTTAATGTAAGTAATTTATTGTCCGTAATATGTATAAAAATTATTTTATTTTTTAAAACCACATAAAAAAATTAAATATAGATTATTGAGTTTAAAATTGAGAATAAACATATATTATTAAGATAAAATAATCAATATTTCATAAATAGGTTTAATTTAAAATAAGGAGATAAAATATGAAGAAAATAAAGCAAAAAAGATATATTTTGAATATATGGAATAGATGAGATTTTGAAAATTAATAATTAATTTAATAATAATATATAATTTAATAAGAAAAATAAAGATAATTTATTTATTGTAAATAGTTAAAATATAACTAATTTAATTTATGATAGGGCCAAAATCGTTCTCGTGGCTCGATAAAGTAACCATTAGATAAGATTAATTATTATACTATCTATATTTTTGACTAATTTTAATGTACGTAGGTTTTGATATTATCAAATATTTTAATATATCTATAATATTGAATACTATATTATCTATATTTTTTTATTTTTAAACATTATAAACATTTATCATTAATTTTTTATTATAAAAGAAAATCAACATATATCTATAAATAAATTCATCAAAAGGCATCTTGCTAAAAGATAAAGGATATTTATACTTATTTTTAACATATTTAAAGTATTTATCTTTATTTTTTTAATTATTTTTATAATAAATTTGTCAAAAGATATTGTTATTTTTTATATTTTAATATGGTGTGAAGATATATATATATATATATATGTTGAAAAGTTAAAATATACTAAATAAGAATTGACTTTATCTTCATGATATATTTAAATAGATAAATGAAATTTAATAGGAAAAAGTCGAAATAATAAGACATATATTACAAATCAAATATAATGAAAATTTGTTTCCAAAAAATATGATTAAAGTCAAATATGAAAAATAATCATATCAAAACCGTAGTTCGTAAAAATATAATGAATTGAAAGCTTATTATAAAAAGATTATACAAAAAATTAATATTTCTTTTAAAAATTGAAAAAAATAAAGATTAAAGATTATTATAAATATGTTTAATTAATATTTATTTTAAAACGTTAATATTTTGTTGAACAAAAACGTTAAATATTTTGTTAATATATCTTTTAAATATTTTGTTTAATATAAAACGTTATTGAACAAATTAAAGATTAATATAAATATGTTTAATTAATATTTATTTAAAGACTTTAATATTTTGTTGAACAAAAACGCTATATATTTTGTTAATATGTCTTTCAAATATTTTGTTAATATAAAATGTTATTAGGTTGATTTTATATCTAATTTTTTAGAGGAAGATTTGTATGTAAATCTATTTAGGAAATTTAGTAAGTAAATTTTTCATTAAGGAAAATATTTTTGTATTCAAAAATTGTATAGTAGATTATTTTATAACGGTTTTTCTATCCTATGCCCTTAGGGCATAGGTTAAGAGTACTAATTTTAGGAATTAAAACCCTAATAGGAAATTAATAAACCCTATTGAAAAAATAATTAAAACTAACTAAATACAATTTCAAAATATATTACCATTTTGAGATTCTTAACCTATGCCCTTAGGGCATAGGTTAGAAAAATCAATTTTATAATTGTAGTTAAATATGGTATGTAAGTGACGGGTGAAAATAATATGATGTGGCATATGACGTGTCAAAAATTAAATGACATGGCTTAAGGAAAAGACGACATGTGGCAAAATTCGATGTGGCGTATTATAGAAGCGACATGTGGACAAAGTTGACGTGGCGCAACGTGGTGGCTCCAAACCTTATTGTTTTTATATATATAGTAGATTAATTTCACATCAATATCGAATGAGTATATTTTTTGCTAATTCTTATTTAATTGAATTTTGATTCAATATATGCAGGTTATTTCCTTTTATCAAAGACTTTTACAAATGGGTATTATTTTTTTATTGTTTTAATTTACCAATTTTTTTATGCAGTATACTCCAATCTCATAAAAAGTCCAATCATTAAAATAATCATAAAGGGACTAAATTTTTATTGTGAAACACAAATTTCAGTTCATTGAAGATACAGATTTGTTAAAGATCATATCTTTTGTTACCTTTTATTCAAATTTAGTGAAGATAGAATTTACGGAAGATACGGAATTTTGATTATGATATTAGTTGGGTACTAATTGTCCCCGTCGTGCCCTGCATGACTATAACTCGATATTTTTTTAGATGTACTATAAGAAAGATATTAATAAATAAAAACATAATATAAATAATAATTGTGAATTGGTGATTTATATAAATTGTAAAAAAGCAAAATTCTAAATTAAAAATTTTGATAGCAAAAATGAAAATAATAGGACATTGAATATGGATTAGCCAAAAAAATTGACTTGACATGTACGTATATTATAAAAAAAACATTACCAGAAAATATTAATTATTGTGATAAATATTATTGTTAGCTATTTTTCAATTTGGGGGATAATTATTTAATTTCGATTGAGATTAAAATTAATTCATTTAAATTGGTAGATTTTATTAGGGTTAATTTGCTCTAGGTAAGAACGAAGTAATTATTGTGATAATCTTGCCATTATCTTGCACAGAATTGTGTTAATTTTGATGCATAATATTAATTAAATATTTTTATTATATTTTATTGATGAACATAATAATATCGATGTAATAACAAAATACTAAATATAAAGAATAATAACACAATGTTGGTCAAGTGATCTGATACGATTAAATTAATAATATATATTATATGTTTGATTTGTATATAATTTGTTCATGAAGTGATTTGGTAATATTTTATAAGATTAGATCATTAACAAAATAAGATTATTAATAAATTTGTTGAACTTAATATTATTAAAATACACAATAAAAAAGATCTTGAAAACAATTTGGTAGGATATATTACGTGAAAGTTAGGATAAGTATGTTTATTAGCTATAAATAAGAGAAAGATTTTCCTTCCTAAGAAGTTAATAGTAATTACCCTAAATAATATAAAGTGGCATATGATGTGTAAAAAATGATATGACATGGCTTAATAAAATGATGACACGTGGCAAAATCCAAGGTGACACATTCTCGGAACGACATGTGAAAAATGATAAGGTGGCGCAATGTGGTGGCTCCAAACCTTATTGCTTATATATATAATAGATTCATTATTAAGTAGATGAATATATCATATTTATAAAAATGTCAGATTAGTGAGCAGTAGTAACTCAAGTCTAATTTCAAATTTTAAATTTGGTACTACACATAATATAACACTATGCTTTAAAAAGTTTAACCAAATTTCGAAATTCTTATAACTACTTTTGTTTGTTTAATTTTTCTATCTATCATTTGATATGATATATTTCGTATAATGTACATTTTTTTTATTTAATTGATCGATCAAATAATTTTCCATATTAACTTAATTATATATATATATATTTTTATAAATATGTAACAAATAAAGCTGTCATGTTGCCACCATGTTAGCTTTTACCACAAAACTAGTGTAATTTCCGTAAATTTACGGGTAGTTTTAAAAATTATACTATATAATATATTATAATAAATTAAAGATAAAAAAACAAAGATAATGTACATTTTAATAATTATTCTATTATTATAATTATTAATGATATTTATATAAAATTTAACGATTTTTTTGTTTTCTAATCTTTAAGATAAAACTAAATAAACATGGAAAATATTTTTTTAAATCAAACCTTCTACATTCACTTTTAAGTATAGTAAATAAAAATAAATAAATAATATAAATAAAAGGATTGGTTCTTAAAGTGTCATGTAGCACAAATTTTATAGATAATTTATTTCTATTTTATTATGTATTAATTTAGATATAGATAGAAATTTATATCGATAATCTTTTTTCAACAATCCGATAAAATATTTTAACATAATCTTAAGATAGCATATATAATATTGCTTTTCAATATCAATAAGCATAGATAGAAAATTATATAGATAAAATTTTATTTTGATACATTAATTATTTTATAAAATATAAAATTGCCTTTTTTTATATTTATTAATTTTTAAGAATAAAATCAATATTTACATAGATAGAAAAATATATATATATATATATTATCTATTTTATAAAATCTTAAATCTTACTCTAAAAAACCTTCAATCTTTATAAATTCATTTTTTATTAGTAATGTTTATTACTTAATTAAATTTTTTAAAAATATAATTGCATATTAATTAATTACTATATGAAACAATCTATGCATATAATATGATATCTATCCATTATCTATTTTATGAAGTGGTTAAAAATTTAAGATAAAATCGTGATTTCTAGAATTATTATTAGAGTATAATGTGTAGGGGTGTTTCTAAAATTATTATATTATTTTTTAAGTTGAAAAAAGATTTTTCATTATTTTATTCAGGTAATGCCACCTGGCGCAATTTTTTACATAGACTTGGTTTCTGCTTTATAATGTATTAGGGTAGATATATAAAGAACAAGAATATTTATCCGGACTTAGTTTTAATATAATAATATTATTATTATTAGTTATTGTAACATAATATATAAAGAATAGAAATAATGTATCATAATCTCTACGATTAACACTAACATAATTTTATCAAAATCCTATGCAAGGCACGGGTATTATACTAGTTGAGTTTAGAATCAATATATAATCGTCTTGAATCGGAAACATACCAGTAGTATCCAGAACAGAATTTCAATCATCCCCTATCATGCATATTATCAGTTTTACATACCCGAAAGAAATCAAATTAATTTTCTTTTAAATGTAAAAACGAATCAAGTTAATTATTACTCCGTACTAGATACATAGGCAAGTTACCAGAAAGAAATAGCTCACGACACTAGCTTCAATAGGAGCACGTTTATTTATTGAATAACTTGCTTCCATGGTTTGATTTAACCAGATTTTTTCCTCTTTTAAGCACATATTGATTTTATAAACTTCCTTATTAACCAAAATTCACCAAATCAACACTATCCTTAAAAAACTAACCCTAGCTCAGCTCATACCATGATATAAATTCGATGATCTTGTGCATGCTCAATCACACTCTAATCTATCTAATTACTCGTGCATTCATTTTCATTTTATGATGAAGTACTCAATTTTCCTCGTCGCCCTCTTGAGTCTCCTCTGGGGGTCATCCTCGGCCCCGCAGAGGTTCAACGTTGGCTCGTTCGGGGCGAAGGGCGACGGGGTGTCGGACTCGACGGCGGCGTTCGTGGCGGCGTGGAAGGCGGCATGCGGGGCGGCGGGGGTGGCGGAGATGTACGTGCCGAGGGGGAAGTATTTGGTGCAGCCGGTGACATTTGAGGGGAAGTGCAGGTGCTCAAAACTGACGGTCAGGATCGATGGGTGGCTGATGGGGCCCGCGGACTACATGGTGATAGCGAAGGCGGAGCGTTGGATACACTTTCTGGGGGTCGAGAATTTGGTCATCCAAGGAGGCGTGTTTCGTGGCCGAGGCAAGTATTTGTGGCATTGCAAGGTCACTTATGACCATGATTCTCAGTGTCCCTTTGGAGGAAGGGTAAGTATATTACAATAGTACTACTATATATATTAATTTATTTAAAAAAATCCTATTCATTCATTTCTTTAAGGAAATATGATAGATAAATCATAGTTTTAGTATCTTTAAAATTAAACTAGAATATTTTTTTCCCAATTAAACTAAAACCTGTTTAATTTATATAATAGGAGCTCTATCTTTTTTTTCTTTTTTTGGGTAATAATAGGATCTCTTTTTATTTGGGTTGAATAATTCTATATAAGATCTCTTATAAAGGGAATGTTTTGGGTGCGTAAATATATACAGATGCTGAGCATTTCCAAATCAAACAACGTGTGGGTAAACAACGTAACGTCAGTCCACAGCCAGGGGTTCCACATGATGATCGAGGACTCCCAAAACGTGCACATTTTTGGCGCCAAACTCATCGCCCCCGCAAACAGCCCGAACACGGACGGCATCCACATAGGAAGCAGCACCGGAGTCACCATCACCAGCTCCACTATCCAAACCGGAGACGACTGCATCTCTCTCAGCCAGGGCTCCCAAAACGTCTGGATGCAACACGTTTTCTGCGGGCCCGGCCACGGTATAAGGTACCAACCAGCATTCCTCCTTTGGCTCTTTAATTAAAATAATCTATCATTATATATTATAATTAAGTCATTTTAATTGTGCGATTAATTACAGCATTGGTAGCCTAGCAAGCGGAGCGGGCGAGTCGGCGGTGCGAAACGTGACCGCCAAGGACATCCAGTTCCACGGCACGCAAAACGGGTACCGTATAAAGACATGGGCAAAGCCGTTTGACGTGACCATCAGCGACATCCATTTCCTCAACGCCGTTATGACCAACGTCAACAACCCAATCATAATCGACCAGTTTTATTGCCCGGATGGTGCATGCTCTACTTCTCAGGTATACCAATCAAGCCCAATGGGCCTCTCTCTCTTAGTCTTTATTGGGCCCATTGTGCTAATTTCTATTGTCACGCAATATTATGGCAGCCCTCGTATGCAAAAATCAGCGACGTTGAATTCAGCAACATACATGGCACGTCTGCGTCGGTGGTAGCGATCAGGTTCGACTGCAGCCCCAAGTTTCCGTGCACTGGATTGTCGGTGCAAAATGTTCAGCTAGGACATGCGCCTAATCCCGCTCAATCGGAGGTCGAGAATGCACATGTTCGGGCCATCGGAGTTGTCAAACCGGGCCTCACAAGCTCATGAAACTTCTTTTGTTTTGGTTATCTATGTACAAGTTAGGTAATTGGATCAGAACGGGTCAACATTTATCCCGTTCTCGGATCTGTGTTAGGACAAATTGCTTCTGTAGTCCACAATCTTTAGCGTTGGTCATCTATCTTCTTCTTGATAAATTTTTAATCTATTAAAAAGGTTATAAATGTCGCCCTTTCTTTGATTTTTTTTTTGTTTCCTTGTCCTGATGTTTCAGAAATGAACGGACGTAAAAATTTCGCACTATTATGAAACAATATTCGAAGGTCAAGGACTAATAGCATAGAACAACTCATATCATCAAAACTTGCTGACAGCCAAATATGATTAGCATATGATATGTAAAAAAAACGTTAATAACTCATGTCCTGCACATACATAGCATTAGCATATGATATGTGAATATCATATAGTAGCAGCATATAATTTCAGGTCCAGTTCAGGTGTGTATTTGCGCACGGTGCAAATTGCGAATAAATAATAGTCATTAGATGGGAAAAATCAATGGCACATATCATTTCACTTAAATAGAAAACATACCTATCAAATAAATTTTTGGTGAATTATTCACATATTAATTTTTCGAAAAAAAACGGATACATTGGTCGTGTGTGTGATGTGCATCAAAATTGGCTTTTTATGCATAAAAAATGACCATATATGCATCAAAACAAACTGTCCTATGTGCATCAAAATGAGTCGAGTGGGCATCAAAACAAACCGTCTATGTACATCAAAATGAGCTGAGTGTGCATCAAAAGAACTAAATAATGCATCTTATTTGCGTGTGCATCAAAACTGGTTGAACTATGCGTCAAAACTAACATCTTAGATGTGTTTGTGCATCAATTTAAAACCACTTGAATATACATCAAAATACCACGAAAAAGTGTCTTACTTATACATGTACATCATAATTACTCGTCGAATGTGAATCAAAATAAACAAAAAGTCCATCTTATTCATGGATGTGAATTGAAACTGATGGTATTGCATCAAAATTAACTAAACTATATGCAAAAACTTTATTCATGCACATAAATAAGATAAATAAAAATACGTTTGAAATCGATAAACAAACAATTAATTTTGATGACCATAGAGTTATTTTTATGCACATCCAAGGCGAAATCGATGCACAAAAGGCATGTCTTATTATTTATATACATTAAAACTAACCATATGTGCATTAAAAGAACCAAAAGGTTCATATTATTTTACATGTGCATCGAAACTAACAACAGGTGCATAAAAAACTAGCTCACTATAGTATTCATTCACGTAACTAAAATGTTAAAATATTAAAAAAATAAAAACGTTTGTGATCGATGCACAAACAATTAATTAGTTTTGAATGATGAACATAAATTTATTTTTAATGCACATTCAAGGTGAAATCAATGCACAAAACTATGTCTTATTATGTATGTGCATTAAAACTAACCATATGTTCATCAAAATAACAAAAAAATTGTTTGCTATTTTGCATGTGCATAGAAATGAACGATATGTGCATAAGAACTAGTTGACTATTGTATTCATACACATAACTAAAAGGTTAAAACATAAAAAAGTTCAAAATCGATGCACAAATAATCAAAATTATATACACATAGTGTTAGTGTTGATGCACATCCGAGGCGAAAACAATGAGCATGATGCGCGCCCCTAGAAACAAATTTTTCAAAAAATACGCGAATAATTCAGGAAAAATATGCATGTGTCATTTTTACCCCACTTTAATGAAAGTCTAATCCTAGCCTCCTATGTATTGATTTTTTTTAAACGAACGAACAAGATTTATTCTTATTTCGCAACCTAATAAGTTTTGGCAGGAGATCCTTTTCCTATAATTACAACATAAGATAATACTATTTTATTAAATTTAATATTAAAATTGGTTTCTGGCCTTGACGCCAGGTTTTGTCACTTGTTGTGTATGTCTTGTCTATTGTATCTTCCATCATGTGATTTTGGCCAAATGTACAATGCCAGTTAGGTTGGACAGTCCAAATAGTTTATTTAACAAGTACAAGTAGCTTTAGGTTTTGGGAGGAAAGTGGAAGGAATGAAATGAAAGAGGGAAATTGGAATTATCTAAGAAGGTTGATGTTTGTAAATTGTAACATATTTTAAGCCTTGAAAAATCACAAGGCTGGAAAAGTAGATGGTATTGTTGAAAGTTACAATAAAGTTAATTTGTTCATGTATACATTAGAAATTTAGAAGCAACATTGAATATGAGAGTTCTTGCAATGGAGAAAACGTAGGAATTCTTGTAGGTAACTTATGTTTCGATGTTTCATGGTTTTAAAGTGCTAAAGTTTCTAGCATTAAATCTAGGAAGTTTTATGTTAATGTGCGGGTATCTCAAGTCCTATATAGATTGGCTATGTTTTCCTAAGTTTGTATAAGAGTGAAGCAAATAAAAATGTGTTAAGAATAAGAGTGATGTCTGAAGGATCATTTTTAAGAACAAGAGTGTTTTCCTCTTCAAAAATCAATTTCTCTTCCATATATCCTCTTCAACACTATCAAAATGGTACAAGAGCTAGACATAGACAACTAAAATTTTCCCTTCCAAAGCTCAAGTATCCAATCCACCAAGGTTTGGATCGATCCATGTTTGAAGGAGTGACCAATTCGACCACTTTTAAGGAAGCACGTGAGATCTTGAAAACTGTTAAATGTAATAGCTAGTTGCTTAGTGTTGGATCGTAATCGGTTAGCAGTGAGCTTGGGAACTGGCAATTAAGCTGTTCCCAAGGCAGCGGAAGTAAATAATCGCAAGTACTAAAAACAGTTAAGGGGACAGTTCCTTTATAGAGGAACCCCACTACAACCAACTAGTTGTATGGGTAAACCTCTACCTCCGCTTGGAGGATTTTGAATGACTTACTTATATTGATTGCTTTGTTCCTTAGTTACACAGCCGGATTTACACTTCTCTGTTCCTACAAGTTCTTCCTAACTCTAGCAACACTAGTAAATCCTCTCAACTGAGTTCCTAAGCTCACAACAACAAAACACAAGTAACTCAAACCTTACGCTGACTTCTCAGTTCCCTTGCTCCAGGGAACTTCAGCTTCACCGTCGTCGAGATCACACACTCGCTGGCGGGGACTTCTCTTCCTTTTCTTTCTTTTCTCAGATGTGGGTGTTTTGTAAGTTCTGGGAGAAGTACTCAAACCGAGTACTATTCATTTGGCTTTATAGTCCATTTGTCTTGGGCAGTAGCATCTTTCGTTTGTGTCCAAAATGCCCTTTGCTTGATGCCCAAGTTGTACTTTCTTCACATGTGACTTTGGTTTGAACTAGGTCAACTTCTTGAATCAATCGGACCGTTGGATGAAGCGTGACAGTCTGATCCTCAGACTGTTCCCTCTGGCTGTCTGAGACAGGATCCCGCGATCTGCGCTGAACGGTCGTTGTCTTCACATGTGAGTTCCCATTTCATGGGAACTGACTTCTTCAGAGTTCCCTTGATGGAAACTCTTCATCGTTGTAAGCTTGTGTTTTCTTGTTTATTTCTGGGAGTTCCCACATCATGGGAACTTTCCTCTTCAGAGTTCCCTTGATGGAAACTCTTCATTGTGGCTAGCAGTGGCTTTGTCATTCATAGGAGTTCTTTGCTGTACCTGTGTTCCTTATAAATACTTGAACAAACCACATTAGTTCTCTATGGTGTTTGTCATTATCAAAACTTAAAGAGGAGTGAATCGTTGATCCGTTGCTTAGAACCAGAGGTCCCAACAACGTCCCAACAATTTCCCCCTTTTTGATGATGACAAACCCATCAAAAAAAATGCAAATATTTCAATGAATGATATGCTGATGAGTTCCTAAGTATGATTTTGGGAAATCACTCTTAGTGAGACATTTAGATTTAGGGAGCCACTTCTGGTGAGACACATAGTTCCTATTAGGCTTTTTATGCAATTGTTCCCCCTTAGCTTATGCGTGGTCTGTGATTACTTAAACTTTGAACTCATCTCACATTTTTTATCTTTCCCCCTTTTGACATCATCGAAAATCAAGCAAAGCAATATTAGGAAAGAATGGAACACGCAGTCAAAATAAAGACCATTTCATTACTTAAGATAATATGTACAATGGGAACCCAAGTACAATTTTGTGGTCATTTTTGGATTAAGGGAACAAGAAGGGAGAGATCATGGGCTCTGAGGAAACAAGGCGTCACAAAGGCGCGTAAGGACTTGGGTAAGCTTTTCTTGTCCTCTGGCCAATACTGCCTGGTCCCTAGCAATCTGATCGAGGGTGTTGGCGATGCGGAGCAACACTGGAGAGTTCCCCTCTTGTGTACCAAACTCTAGGGGAGCCGCCTCCTCTACAGGCTCCGAGTGCCTCATCTTCTGGGCAACTTGAATGTCCAGTTCCCTTCCTAGCTCGATTTCTTCTTTAGAGGCATCGTAGAGACCCTCTTTTTGTAGGAGCTTTTTGATCAGCCCGGAGTAGGGAAGGGAATGGGACTTGGAGGCCATGCACTTTTCCATGTGCCCAAGGATAATGCGGGGAAGATTTATGGGCTTCTTGAGGAGGAAGTGGTAGAGGATGATGGCGTCGGGGATGTTGACAACCAGGCGCTTTTCTTGACGTGGGACCACCACGTTGATAATGAATTGGTGAGCGAGCTTGGCAACCAAGGATAGATGATGCGTCGAGTGGACCTTAGAGGGAACCCGACCCTCAAAAATTGTGTTGTACACCTCGGCGCTGTTGAAATCGCCCCAGAGCTTGCTGGGCAACTCGCTAAGCCCTTGACCAGGGACCTGGAGTTGAAGGCGGATCGTAGACGTTGTAAAAATGAACTCGTCGCCTTCGTGGGAGAGAGTTCCCTGAGTGCCGTCGTTGGTGATAGTGAAGTTGTTGTAGAATTGACGCACTTGTGAGGGATCTACGCTCACAGTTTCTTGGAAGAGTCTCTCCCAGCCCTGGGCCTTGATCAGTTCCCATAGTTCCTCCAGACCATTTTCAGTCAGCGCCTCTTGGGAAACTATGAGGTGATGGAGAAGCTTGCGGCGCTCACTGACATGATGCTTGGTGGTCCCCTTCCCCTTTCTGGACTTGCTTTTGGATTTGTTCCCCCTAGAGACCGTGCGAGGTCCTTTCTGCTGAGGGGGTGCAGCCGCTTCGATCATGAGCACGCGGTCCCTTGGTTGTGGGGAACTCGCGGACACCACCATTTGGTGTCCAGGTGTAGGGATGCGTGCTGGCTCCTTTGAAGCTGGAGCTTCTTCTTCTTCTTCGACCTCATCATGGGAGGTCCCTTCTTCCTCGTAGGAGCTCGAACCCGAGCCCTCCGCGTCATCTCCAGGATGACTTGTTGTTGCCTCAGCACCTCCAGCTGGTGCGAGGTCCCTTGTCTCTGTTGGCTCTTGAGGAGCAACCTTTTCTGGGGACTTTGTCCCTTGGGAGACTGTGTGCTCAGAGGGACCCCTGTTGAGTTCTTCCTCGATGTCCTTGAGCTGGGCTTCCTCCTCCAAAGTTCCCATGATGACCGGAGGAGGGTCCTTGGTCATTTTGCCGATGACCACAGAAAGAGGAAGATCGTCGTCGTCTGAGGAGAGGGCGACGGTACTTTTGGATGGTGAGGGAGAGGGGAGTTTGGTGGTGGTGGGAGACGTGATGGAAGAGGGGAGAGGAGAAGAAGGAATAGGGGTTGTGAGTTGAGTGGAGATGGGGTTGGTGGAAATGTGTTTTGGGGAGGAAGAAGAAGGCGTTTTGTGAGGTGAAGGTGGAGTTGGAGATCCCGTAGTGATGGGAACGGGAGGAAGTGAAGGAGGTTGGGATGTTGGAGTTCCCATCGTGGCGGGAACTGGAGGAGGTGGCGGAGGAGGTCCCTTGATTTGAGGAGGAGGGATGGAGGAGGAAGAGGGAAGTAGACTCTGGGGTTCGGAGTTCCCATCGTCGGAAGGAAAAAGGTAGGGAGGTTTGGGAGCACAAGAACTCTCCTTGGAGCAGTTCAGGTAGTCCTCAAAGCGGAAGAAAACCTTCTTTCTGGGCTCCGAGAATTCAGAGGCCTCAGAGTGTTTACGCTTTTTGGATTTGGAGGGGTCGTGGGAGTGTTTGGATTTTTTGGATTTTGAGGGATCTTTTGATGAGTGGCGATGTTTGGATGAGTGGCGATGTTTGGATGAGTGGCGATGTTTGGATTTATGGGGTTTTTCATTGATGGAGGGGCGAGCATCTCCGAAGTTGTCAACGATGACAACTCCGGAGGAGGTGTTGGTGGTTGGAGGTGGAAGAGGAAGAGATTCGGAGGAGGAAGAGGTCCAGGAGACGGTTTCATCAACCTGAGGAGGAGGAGGGGGCAAGAAAGGGCTTACTTGATTGTATAGCCCTTGAATGAGGACATCCTTCATGGTTGGGTCCTGTTCTTGCTCGATCTCGTTCAGTTGAGTGATGAAGAGAGTGCGAGGATTGGCAAGTACCCACTCTTTGATTTGTGCGAATGTGTGTTGAGGGGCCATTTTTGTAAGAATTTGGGAGGTTTTGGAGGTTTCTTGAAAAGAGAGTGAAAGGGATTTGGGGAAGACGAATGACAGGGATGAAAGATGGAGTAAAGGACCTAAAAATGGCAAAGAGGGGTTTTAAAGGAGAGAGGAGGTGAAGGGTAGAAGGGGAAGTGGAATAACCTCGATAACCGTTGCCCAATGAACGTGGGGCGCCGTTTCAACTTCTCAAGCACGCTTCTGGACACGCGTCACAATCTCTTGGGAAGTCCTTTTCAAATTTTGAATACTTGGCCTGTAACGCTTCAGAGCTTCTGACACGAAAGTCCGCTTCCCAAGTGACGGTTTTTCTTTGAAGATTAGTCAGTGTTCCCTTTGTAGATGCAGCAGTTCCCATGATCCTTTCAAGGTCAGGGAGAGTGAAGTGGTTGAGAGAACTTCACACTCATCTTTTTGTGGGGCTAGGGAACTCAAAGGGAACCAGACGATTTGCAACTCGATAAAGGAAATGTTTTGGCTCATGAGAAGCATTTGTCTGATCCCTAGCTTAAGGTGGGTCATATGATCAACCGTCACGGTGGCTTGTAATGAGGGATAAAGGGAACTCTGGTTGATCATTTTGGGCCAAAAGAAATAGAGTTCCTTTGTACACATTTTTTCTCTAGACTAGTAATCATGGCATAGTGAAAGCAATGAATCCAAGTTCCTTATCATGCAATTTTAGATAAACTAGTCAGGCATTGGGAGAGAGATAAACAGGGACTTGTTTAGTTTAGAGTTATCATCCCTAGAAGCATGCGAAAACGCTGGTAGGGACGTCTGTCTAAAGCTTTGGTAAGAATATCCGCAATTTGCTCTTCAGTTCTACAGTGTTCCATCGAAATGTTCCCATTCTCAACATTGTCACGTAGAAAGTGATGTCTTATATCAATATGCTTAGTTCTAGAATGATGCACAGGATTTTTGGAAATGTTTATGGCACTAGTGTTATCACAGAGTATGGGAACTGGGCCAAAAGACATACCGTAATCCTGGAGTTGTGACTTAAGCCATAGAACCTGGGAACAGCATGATGCGGCAGCCACATATTCAGCTTCAGCTGTGGAGAGTGCAACTGAGTTTTGCTTTTTAGATCCCCACGAAACTAAGCAGGATCCTAGGAACTGGGCCATTCCTGAAGTGCTCTTTCTGTCAACCAAGTGCCCTGCAAAGTCAGCATCTGTGTATGCAATGAGCTCAAGGGAACTGTTCCTTGGATACCAAAGGCACAAGTTATTGTTCCCTTTGAGATACCTGAAAATTCTCTTCACCTCTTTCAGGTGTGATTCCTTAGGGTTAGCTTGAAAACGAGCACAAAGACATACGGAGAACATGATATCAGGTCTACTAGCTGTTAAGTAGAGAAGGGACCCGATCATACCTCGATAGTTCCTTTGGTCCACACTGATACCTGTTTCATCTGCATTTAGCCTTGAATTTGGTGAGATGGGAGTGTCAATGGGCTTTGAATGTTCCATCCCATACTTCACGAGCATTTCCTTGATGTATTTCTGTTGATGGATCTTTGTTCCCTCCTTTGTTTGGGATATTTGAAGTCCCAAGAAGAACGTGAGTTCCCCAATGAGACTCATTTCAAACTCACTGCTCATGAGGTCCTTAAATTTTTCTACAAGAGTTTCGTTAGTTGCTCCAAAAACAATGTCATCAACATATACTTGCACAATCAAAGTGTCTTTAGACTCTTTCTTTAAAAACAAAGTCTTGTCTATGGAACCTCGAAGGTATCCATGGGACAAGAGGAATTGAGCAAACCTGTCATACCAAGCTCGGGGAGCTTGTTTGAGTCCGTAAAGGGCCCTTTCCAGGAAATAGACATGGTTGGGCATTTTCTCATCTTCGAATCCTGGAGGTTGGGCCACATACACTTCTTCCTTGAGATGTCCGTTTAGAAAGGCTGTTTTCACATCCATTTGATAAAGTTTGAATCCCTTGTGAGCAGCATAGGCGATGAGGAGTCTGATTGCCTCTATCCTGGCAACTGGTGCGAAGGTCTCATCGTAGTCAATCCCTTCCTCTTGCCTGTATCCTTGTGCTACTAACCTAGCCTTGTTCCTTGCTACAGCTCCAGTATCATCGAGCTTGTTCCTAAAAACCCATCGGGTTCCTATGATGTTCTTGTTTTTGGGCCTAGGAACTAGCTTCCAAACTTTGTTTCTCTCGAATTGGTGGAGTTCCTCTTGCATGGCTTGAATCCAGTCCGGGTCCTTTGATGCTTCTTTGATATTTTTGGGTTCCACCATTGAAACAAACGCGTTAAAAGCACAAAAATTATTGAGAGAGGAGCGAGTTAGAACACCTTTATCAAGAGGGGAGATGATGTTCTCAAGGGGGTGGTCCTTCCTTTGTTGAAAGGTTCTTGCATGAGTGAGTTCCTTTGCATGTGTATTATCCTCATGGGAACTCTCATCTTCAGCTTCTTCATTTGATGTTTCTTCAGAGATTTCTGGCAGGTTCCCTCTTTGTTCCCCTTGAATACTTGATTCTGGCAGTGTATTGTCTTGGGGGACAACAGAGTTGTTCCCTGAAGAGGGGACCTCGAGAGAGTTGGAGGTTTCTTGTAGTTCTTCGGAGGAGGGAGCCTCAAGGGAGGTTTGATCAGTGAGGGTTGGACCTTCGTCGTTGTTCCCTGGTTGTGGGATATGGCTTGCACTTGGATAGTCTTCATCCCTTTTCCTTGGCTCATCCTCGTCATCATCATCATCTTCATGTCTGACTAGCTTGAACAGAGTTCCCTTCCCTTGGGACTCGGTTCCTATCTTTACAGACTTTTCATTGAAGACGACATGAATGCTTTCCTCTATCTTCTTGGTTCTTTTATTGTAGACTCTGTAAGCCTTGCTTTGTGATGAGTATCCCAGGAAGATCCCTTCGTCGCTTCTGGGGTCGAATTTGCCAAGATTGTCTTTTCCGTTGCTGTGAACAAAGCATGTGCAACCAAATGTTCTCAAGTGTGAGATGTTTGGTTTTCTCCCTTTGATGAGCTCATAGGAAGTCTTGTTGATCAGGGGCCTTGTCATGGCTCTATTCAGGATGTATGTAGCTGTGGAGATTGCTTCAGTCCAGAAGTACTCGGGAACTCCACTTTCGATCATCATGGTTCTAGCCATATCTTCCAGAGTTCTGTTCTTTCTCTCGACCACTCCATTTTGCTGAGGGGTGCGAGGAGCTGAAAAGTTGTGAGAGATCCCATTTTGCTCACAGAAGTTTAGGAACTCCGAGTTTTGAAACTCAGTTCCGTGATCAGATCTGATTGCTTTCAGTTTCAGCCCCAAGCTTACTTCAGTTCTTTTGATGAAGGGCTCAAATTCTTCAAACGCTTGTGATTTTGCCTTCAAGAAAACAACCCAGGTGAATCTTGAAAAGTCATCAATTAAGACATACATGTACCTTTTTCCACCGTAGCTGGCTGTTCTCATGGGACCACAGAGATCCATGTGAATCAACTCCAGGGACCTGGTTGTGCTTACCACCTTCTTCGGTTTGAAGGAGGTCCTGGTCTGTTTCCCTCGAACACATGCTTCACACATTTTGACTCCTTCGAGATTGATCCGTGGAAGACCAATGACCAGATCCTGTAGATAAAGCTTCAGGATTTGATTTACACCAGCATGTCCCAGTCTTCGATGCCAGTGTTCCGTGTCATCTTGGGAACTCGCAAGGCACAGCTTCATTGGTGGTTCAAAGTTGGTGTCCACCACATACACATTGTTGTATCTTCTTCCTCTCAGAATTACTTTGTTGGTCTTCTTGTTGATGACGAGACATTCATCGGAGTCGAAAGTGACGATGTTGTTCCCTTGATCACACATCTGGGAGACACTGAGCAGATTGTATCCCAGATCCTTTACCAGATTTACGTTGCTAACTTTAATAGATCTATTGAGCAACACTTCTCCTTTTCCAATAACTTCTCCCTTGTTCTTGTTGCCAAATGAGACGTGGCCTCCTTCGGCATGAGTGTGGAGTGAGATGAGGATATCCTTGTTCCCTGTCATATGGTTCGAGCATCCACTATCTATGAACCATGTACTGTTCCCTCTCACAGCCACCTACAAGGAAAAGTTAGTGTTTTGAGACCCAGGCAAGATGACTCTTGCCAGGTCCCTTGCAAGGGAAAACATTTTCATTTAAGATATAGTCAGAAATGTTGATGTCTTTGGAATTTTGAGAGTTGGAGTTCCTTTGGTGATGAGCATGACGTTTTTGTCTGTTTGGGAACTCATGGCTTCTAGGGATTTGGGCTCTCTTCTTGGGACATGCATCCTTGTAGTGCCCATGAGCACCACAGTGCCAACATGTCTTGTAGTATTCTCCCAGGTAGTATTTTGGGTGTGGTCTCTGGATACGGTTCCTATCCATGGTTTCTTTGTTGTACACTCGAGACCCATTTCCCTTAGCAATTTTGACATAGATTCTATGTCCAGAGTTCCCAGTATAGTAGTCTTTCTCACCATTGTTTCCACTTTCTAGGACCCTGATTTTTTCTTCTAGATGAGCATTTTTCTGTTTCTCGCACTGGAGTTCTAAGGCCCTACACTCATGGATCTCATGTTCGCTCAGGGGTGACTTTCTGTTCTTGGAGCACTCACCTTTGTATCCTATGCCATGTCTGGCTGGGACGAACTTGATTTGGGAACTAGAGGCTTCAGGGTGTTCGGGAGTCTTACTCAGGTTTTGCAGGAGGGTGTTCTCATCTTTCTCTAAAGTTTTGATTTCTCTTTCTAGATCTACGATGTGAGACACATGGGACTTGAGTTTTTCTAGAAGGGATATGCAGTTGGGACAGGGCTCAAGACCAACCAATTGAGAATTTATGTGTTCCTGTTTTTCCAACTTGTTTTGCAGTTTTATGTTATCTTTAACAAGACTTGAAAGGATTTTCAACAGTTCAGGTTTTTCATAATTACTCAAGGAATCAAGAACAATTTCAGTGGTTACCTCACTGGGTTGTTCCCCAGTGGTTTCTCCTATGGCCATACCACACATGTCCGGGAGTGCCCATGCTTCAGGATCTTCGTCTTCATCATCGCTCCAAGTAGCGATGTAGGCCTTCTTTCCTTGCTTTCTGCCTTCAGTTCCTTGTGGACATTCCTTCGCAAAATGTCCTTTCCTGTTGCATTTGTAGCAAGTCACTTCTGAGAGATCCTTCTCTGTGGGCTTTCTTTGGGAACTCTGTCCCTTTCCCCAGTTCCCACTGTTCCGTTGAGACTTTCCTTTGTAGAAATTTCGAAGAGCCTTTGTTACAAGAACTAGCTCTTCATCCTCTTCTTCTTCAGAGTCTTCATGTTGTTCTTGGGTTGATTTGAGCATCTTTTCGATCTTGAGTGCGATCCCTCGATGAGCTCGAGTTTGTTCCTTATCATCGATCTTCCTCTTCTCATGTCCCACTAGCTTTCCAAACACTTGATGAAGCATAAGTGTTCGATTTTCTGGGTTTTCCTTGAACATCGTTCTCTCGTTTGCCCATTCTCCAGTCAATCCATTGAAGAGCTGTTGGACCTTCATTTTGTGGGTGATTTCTTCTTTTGTGATCCCCAATCCTTCCATCTTAGTGCAAAGTCCTTCAAACCGGGATTGGTAGCTATCGACGGACTCTCCCATCTCCATTTGGAAGTTGTAGAACTCCCTCTTTGCGTTCATTTGAAGATCTTCTCTGAGATCTGAGTTCCCAACGTGCATTTGTTGGATGGCTTCCCACATTTCCTTGGCTGTGTCAAGGTTTGCAACCCTGTCACAATCTTGTACGCACATAGACCTCTTTAGGTACTGTTTGGCTTTGTAGTTTGCCTCCATGCACTTGTACTCGTTGGGACCCCACTTTGAGAGGTCGTTGACAATAGCTGGATCGATTTCGAAGTTCCCCCTTTCGATGACGCACCAGGCTTGGTAGTCTTGGCCACGCATCCAATCTTTCATGTCTCGTTGCCAGCTTTCAAATCTTCCTGTTATAAGCCTTGGCGGCTTGCTGGTATTGTTCCCCACCTGAGTAAGTTCCTGAGCCATTTTGACACCTGCGATGCTAACACAAATCTAGAGCGCTCGCTCTGATACCAATTGTTGGATCGTAATCGGTTAGCAGTGAGCTTGGGAACTGGCAATTAAGCTGTTCCCAAGGTAGCGGAAGTAAATAATCGCAAGTACTAAAAACAGTTAAGGGGACAGTTCCTTTATAGAGGAACCCCACTACAACCAACTAGTTGTATGGGTAAACCTCTACCTCCGCTTGGAGGATTTTGAATGACTTACTTATATTGATTGCTTTGTTCCTTAGTTACACAGCCGGATTTACACTTCTCTGTTCCTACAAGTTCTTCCTAACTCTAGCAACACTAGTAAATCCTCTCAACTGAGTTCCTAAGCTCACAACAGCAAAACACAAGTAACTCAAACCTTACGCTGACTTCTCAGTTCCCTTGCTCCAGGGAACTTCAGCTTCACCGTCGTCGAGATCACACACTCGCTGGCGGGGACTTCTCTTCCTTTTCTTTCTTTTCTCAGATGTGGGTGTTTTGTAAGTTCTGGGAGAAGTACTCAAACCGAGTACTATTCATTTGGCTTTATAGTCCATTTGTCTTGGGCAGTAGCATCTTTCGTTTGTGTCCAAAATGCCCTTTGCTTGATGCCCAAGTTGTACTTTCTTCACATGTGACTTTGGTTTGAACTAGGTCAACTTCTTGAATCAATCGGACCGTTGGATGAAGCGTGACAGTCTGATCCTCAGACTGTTCCCTCTGGCTGTCTGAGACAGGATCCCGCGATCTGCGCTGAACGGTCGTTGTCTTCACATGTGAGTTCCCATTTCATGGGAACTGACTTCTTCAGAGTTCCCTTGATGGAAACTCTTCATCGTTGTAAGCTTGTGTTTTCTTGTTTATTTCTGGGAGTTCCCACATCATGGGAACTTTCCTCTTCAGAGTTCCCTTGATGGAAACTCTTCATTGTGGCTAGCAGTGGCTTTGTCATTCATAGGAGTTCTTTGCTGTACCTGTGTTCCTTATAAATACTTGAACAAACCACATTAGTTCCCTATGGTGTTTGTCATTATCAAAACTTAAAGAGGAGTGAATCGTTGATCCGTTGCTTAGAACCAGAGGTCCCAACAACGTCCCAACACTTAGTTTGTTAAATAAGTAAGGGGTTAAAGTCATATGTAGCACCCACTTACTGAGAACTATATAAGCCTGTTAGTGGCTTCTCTATTGTCTATTTTTCACCATTAACAAAATTCTGTTATGAGAGGTCTTTTGTTCCTTGTTCTTCTCTGAGAGTCTTGAGTGATATTCTGAGATGGTTTGTTGATTCAACATGGTATCAGAGCTTTTGAATCACAAATCAGATCTTCATTTCTCTTCGATTCGTCTTCACGATCGTCTGTGTTTTTCTCAATCTTAGCTTCTCTAGCTTCGATTGCTTCTTTTCTGCACATCGGCGATCGAACAGTGACCTAATTTCGCTTCACTTCTGTTCGCTTTGTTTCGATCTGAATTTTCCTCTTTGATCTCAGCTGCTCTTGATTTAGCTATGTCGGACACTGAAGATAATAGATCTGTGGCCAAGGATTGTGCCTATGTTCGAGCTGCCGATCTACAAAATCCGTTGTTCATTCATCCCTCCGATAATTTTGATATGATTCTCACCTCCATCCAACTCACTGGTGATAATTATAGGAGATGGAGGAAAGCTTTTATGAAAGCATTGTCGGTGAAGAATAAACTTGGATTTGTCAAAGGAACGATCATAGAAACTGCTAAAACTTCTAACATGTGGCATCGATGCAATGATATGGTGTGTGCTTGGCTGTTGAATACAGTATCTAAAGAAATTTATGCTACGTTAGATGAGTATGATACTACAAAGGAGATGTGGGAGGATTTATACGAAAGTTATGGTCAGAGAAATGGACCTTTGCTCTTTCAACTTAAGAAAGAGATTCATGAATGTCATCAAGGCACTTCTTCTATCATTGACTATTTCACAAAGCTTAAAGGTCTCTGGCAACAACTATCTGGTTTAACCACACCAATTTGGTGTACTTGTGGCAAGTGTGATTATGATCTGAATGCTCGATTTGAAGCCAGTGAGAATGAGGATCGATTGATGAAGTTCCTCATGGGCCTTGGTGATCAATTTTCTGCAGCAAGAAGGCAATTCTTATTGTCTACACCTTTGCCTACAGCTAGTCAGGCTCATTCCCTATTAATTCAGGATGAGTTGAGCAAAAAGCTGACCAGTTTTGACTCTAAACCAGATGCTACTGCTTTGCTGAGTAGAAGACCTAGTGGCAGAAATGATGACAGACCTAAGAAAGACTATGAGCATTGTAAGCGGAATCATCCTACTGAAAAGTGCTGGGAGATTATAGGATATCCTTGTTGGCATTCTAAAAGCAAGTATAAGCCTTAAGCTTCTCGAACGAGTGGGGAGAGCAAGTCAAGAGACAAAGAGAATAATGCTCCTAAGGCATATTCCAGTAACGCAAATCAGAGTAGCAGCTCTCATAACAGTGTCAATGATTCTTTTAAGGGATTTCAGAATCTGTCTGAAGAAAATCAGAGAATGATGATTCATAACTTCTTCAACTTCATGGAGCATCAAAAAGAGAAGTTTGCTGAAGTGAATCTAGCATGTAGTATATTGTTTTGCCAAGTTTTTGAGTTTTCAGGCATTTGGATTATTGATAGTGGTGCTACTCATTACATGACATGTGACTTGAAGTATCTCAACAAGGTTTCTTCAGTGACACAACCAATAAACATTCATCTACCCGATGGAAGTCAAAGTGTGATCACACACACTGGTGACACTGTTCTGTCTAAGCATTTATGTTTGAAGAATTTTATGTGCCAAAATTTAAATTTAACTTACTCTCTCTTAGTAAGTTGATTCATGATCTTGCTTGTCACATTCACTTCTTCTCTGATTTGTGTGTTGTACAGGACCACACAAGGATGTAGGTGATTGCAGTTGGTAAAGAGTTTGGAGGCCTCTTCTACCTTGTCCCACACCACAAAATATCTGAATTCTTACCATCTAATTTTCGTGAGAAACTTTGTGCCATTGTACCTTCTTTACCTATTTTTTTTACCTTCTAAGCATTGTAATTCTGACTCAAATGCCCTGTGGCATCTTAGACTCGCTCGTGCTTCTTTGGAGAAACTTTTATCTGTTTCTTATATTCAAAAATCTCTAAATAAAAGTTCAGACTTGTCTTGTTCTGTTTGTCCTCTTGCAAAACAAACTAGACCATCTTTTCATTCTAGTGTCTCTCATGCCAAGCATATATTTGAGATGATACATTGTGATTTATGGGGTCCATATGACACACCTACCTACAATGGCCATAAATACTTCCTTACCATTGTGGATGATAAATCTAGGAGTGTGTAGGCATATTTGATGAAAACAAAAGATGAGACAGCTGAGTCACTTGAACACTTTATTTGTAGAGTGGAAACTCAGTTTAACACTCGGGTTAAAGTTGTGAGGTCTGATCAGGGTACTGAATTTTTCAATTCTATTGTCACCTCTTATCTTCAATCTAAAGGTATTGTTCATGAGAGTTCATGTACTGCCACTCCCCAACAGAATGGCCGGGTAGAGAGAAAGCATAGATATATGCTTGAAACAGCTAGAGCTCTTCGATTTCATGCCTCTCTTCCCATAAAATTTTGGGGGTGATTGTGTTTTGACTGCCACCTATGTTATCAACAGACTTCCCACTCCTTTGTTGCACCAAAAATCTCCTTATGAAGTGTTGTTCAATGAACCACCAGACTACACTAGATTAAAGGTGTTTGGGTGTCTTTGTTATGTATCTACTCTATCTTTTTCTCGAAAGAAATTTGAACCCAGAGCTGATCCTTGTGTCTTCCTAGGCTATCCCTATGGTTTTAAGGGATATAAAGTGTATAATCTAAACACTCAAAAGGTTCTGGTCAGTAGAGACATTCACTTTATTGAGCATGTTTTTCCTTATGGAGAATTTGCTAAGTCTAAAACTGAGTCTTCACCTTTGATTCCATTTATTGTTTCTCCTGCTTATTATGAAGATATTCTTCCTACCCCTTCTTCTTCTCTGCCTTCTATTGACTCCACTAAGCATTTTAGCTCTATGGATGATTACTCTCCTTCTCTAGTTCCACCAACCCTTGATCCTGTTCCTATAATACCGGCACAAAGACATTCTTCTCGAGTCACAAAACCATCTGCGTGGCTCAAAGATTATGTTTGTGCAACTCCAACTCTCTCTACCACTGTGACATCTCCTTGTGCTGGTAAGACACCTTATCCAATGACTTGTTTTATGTCATATGCAAATTGCTCTTCCAGCTACATGGTCTTTATTAATAATGTAGCTGGATACTCTGAGCCTCGAAATGTGACAGAAGCTGTACAGAATTCAGACTGGTGCAAGGCTATGCAAGTTGAATTGGATGCTCTAGAGAGGAATCAAACTTGGGATGTTGTTCCAAGGCCATCAGGACAGTCGGTGGTTTCTTGTAAATGGCTCTTTAAACTGAAGTTTAATGTTGATGGTACATTGGACAAATACAAGGCTAGTGATGAGGTATTTTCAGTGGTCGTTAATACCTATCAAAGAAACCTTAACTTAACCAACTCAGTAGAGTGGCAAGTAAGGGTCGATCCCACAGAGACTCTTGTATTTGTGTTATTACTTGTATGCCAAGTAACCAAAGGGGGTTTGTAATTGTAAATTCTAACCTACTATGCAAGAATAAAACTAACTATGAATGCAAAGATGATTTAAATATATGAAAGACAAGCGTGTTCAACTAGTTAGATCCATCATGATATTGATTTGTTGATCATCGATTCTCTTGATTCTCTTCTCACTTGAATAATCTATTGTGGATAATGACCCTACTAAGGATTAAAACCCAAACTTCATATTTAGTTGATAGAACTACCAATCTAACAACCCTAATCATCTAACAAACTAGAAGACCTTCTAGATTCAATTAAATAACAGCATGACAATTCAAGTTATCAATAGAAACAAGCACTTAGAGCAACTAGAAATTCAATTAGGTGATCAATCTAACAAAACCCTAGTTTAGATTCAATTAAGCACAGGGAATAATTTCTATTCAAGTTTGTTGAGAATCAAATCAAACCTCACAACAACATACAAATCATGATCTCAATAACTAGCCAAACACAATAAATTTAGCATTGCATAATTAAATTGAAATCAAACTTACAAAGGTTTCAAAGTCTGCCTCCAAAGAGAAAAACCCTAGCCTCCAAAAGTTGATCAAAAGTTATGAGAAAATAATCTAACATAAAGTATATATATGTCTTCTAAAAATAACCCTCAATAACTATATCTTACACATACAAACTCAGCCAAGATATAATAAAGCCCGAATATCAAGCCCAAAACCAAGAGCTCGGCCCAAAATCATGTCCACGTGAAATCCAGAATTGCGCGGTTTTACAATATTGCGCGGCCGTGTATTTATGTCATCCCGCGTAATGCTCCTTCAGTTGAGAATGCGCGGCCAGAATGCTCGGATTCGACCTCGCGCTTTGCTCCTTGGTTTTAGCCTTCACTTCTACTTCTTCAATCTTCAATCTAGCAACTCCTAACTTCTTCAAATCATCCACCACCTCCATGGTCAATCAAAATCTCGCCCCGCTGTTGCTCCTGAACCTAAGAACTTGCAAAATCGAGCAATCCAGCACATAATACCCGACAACACAAAAACCTAAAAACTACATAAACACCAACCTAAAACTAACTAAAACATATATAAAACATGCATCTAAACTACTCCTATATGCAAGCTATCAGCTAGACTTGTTGCAAGAGGTTTCAGCCAAGTAGAGGGAGTGGATTATGAGGAAACTTCTGCACCAGTGGCAAAGCTCATTTCTATTCGCACTCTTTTAGTTGTGGCTGCTATAAAGGATTGGCATGTTAGTCAAATGGATGTTACTAATGCTTTTTTGCATGGTGACTTAGAAGAAGTCTACATGGAATTGCCTCCAGCATATGATATTCTTCGGCCATCACATGCTTGTCCTCAGGGGGAGATGCATACTAAAAATGAGTTCAAGCATGGCAACAAATCTTATATGGTGTGCAAATTGAAAAAGTCTTTATATGGACTTAAGCAAGCTCCTCGACAGTGGTTTACTAAGATTTCAAGTGTTGTCAAGAGTGCAGGTTATGTTCAATCTAAATCAGACTATTCTCTATTTTTCAAGAAGACTCACACTACATACACTTGTCTATTGGTGTATGTAGATGATATGTTAATAGCAGGGAATAGTAGAGATGAAATAGACAAGCTAAAGGCACATCTGCATACTTGTTTTCAGATGAAGGATTTGGGAGAAATCAAGTATTTCTTGGGAATTGAGGTGGAAAGAACTCATGAAGGGTTTCATCTCAACCAAAGGAAATATACTTTGGAATTATTGGAAGAGGCTAGAATGCTAGAGTGTAAGCCAGCTCCAACTCCTTTTGAGGCTAAGAACTGTCTATAGAAGGAGAAAGAAATATAGTGAATGCTGGTGCATATAGAAGATTGGTTGGGAAGCTAATATATTTGACCATCACAAGCCCAAATATATGTTACTCAGTTCAAGTATTAAGTCAGTTTATGAATAATCCAAGTGATGATCACGGGAAAACTGCAAAGCATGTGTTGAGGTATCTGAAAATGGCACCTGGACAGGGTCTAATGTTGTTGAAAAATTCAGAATTAAGACTTAAAGCATTTAGTGATGCAGATTGGATGAGCTGTCCTATGACCAGGAAGTCACTAACCGGGTTTTGTATTCTTATTGGCTCATCTCTCATCTCATGGAGAACTAAAAAGCAGTCCTATGTAGCTATGTCTTCAGCCGAATCAGAGTACAGAGCTTTGGCTATGACATTTTGTGAGATAACTTGGCTAACTAGGCTGTTAAGTGATCTAAGTGTGAAGCAGATTCCAGTGCAGTTGTTCTGTGACAATCAAACAGCTATGCACATAGCTAGGAACCCTGTGTTCCATGAAAGAACAAAGCATATTGAAGTGGATTGCCATCTGGTGCGTGATATGGTGTTGAGCAAAGCTTTAACTCTTCAATATGTGCAACCAAAAGAGCAACCAACAGATATCTTTACAAAGTCTGTAACTCTTGATCAGTATGTTAAACTTCTTTGTAAGTTAGGTGTTGTCAACAGGTTTAGCAACTCCAAACTTGATGGGGAGTGTTAAATGTAATAGCTAGTTGCTTAGTTTGATAAATAAGTAAGGGGTTAAAGTCATATGTGGTGCCCACTTACTAAGAACTATATAAGTCTGTTAGTGGCTTCTCTATTGTTTGTTTTTCTCCATTAAAAAAATTCTGTTATGAGAGGTCTTTTGTTCCTTGTTCTTCTCTGAGAGTCTTGAGTGATATTTTGAGATGGTTTGTTGATTCAAAAAAACCTCTAATCAAGGGGTTGACAAGACGAAGAAGGTTTGATTGTAATCTCTACCGGGAGAATTTGAAGGCTTATGAATGAAAGAATCTAAATCAATATCATATTTCTTTGCGAGGGTGTTAGTTATGATTAACCAAATGAAGTGGTATGGATAAAGCATCAACGATGCTTGAGTTGTTGAAAAAATCCTTCATTCATTGCCAATTAAGTTTGATCATAATGTCGTAGTCACCAAAGAATCAAAGGATTTGGAGTCAATTGAACAACGTATGGGTTTTCTACAAGCCCATGAGGACAGAATCAAGAATGGATGAGCCAACTAAACAAGTCCTAGCCACCAAACACTCGAAACAAGAGAACGGTGTCAATTAAACAAGAGAAATCTCAAACTTGAAGAGGGCGAGGACGTGAATCCTTTCAAGGGAAAAGAGGAAGAGGCAAACCATTAAACCATAACTCTAGCTAGAAATGGAGAAAGTGAGCACTCCCTACGAGGATGTTAGAGAGCAAGTTAAGGGAGATAAGTCTAACTTTCAATGCTATATTTGTCAAAATTTTGGGCACTATGCTCGAGATTGTTGGATTGCTCCAAGCAAGGTCGAGGAGAAAGCCAACTATGTGGAGTAGGAGAAAGTGGATGATGCCACTTTGTTGCTAGTCTACCAAGGCAATGAGAAAGGTAAAAAGGATGTGTGGTATCCTGATAATTTTGCGAGCAATCACATGAGTGGTAGAAATGGAAAATTTGTGGAGCTTGATGAATCTATGACCGAGAATAAATGTCCGATGACAACTCCAAGATTCCCAACAAGGGAATAGTTAGAATCTTTATTCATATGAAGAATGGTGGTCATCTTTTCATGGCTGATATTTATTTTGTTCCTTATAAGAAGACTAATAGCTTGAATTTGAGACAACTTTTAGAGCAGAAGTTATTACGAATCGGTACTTTCTACTCTTCATTGATGATTTTATTAGAGCTACTTGGGTTTATTTCCTCTAAGAATATTATCAAGCTTTTTCTATGTTCAAGAAGTTTAACGGTTGTGCTGAAAAAAGCAAAGTGGTTATTGACTCGACTAAAGTTGTTGTGCCGAGATCAAAAATAAATTACCCTAAATTACAAACCCAGTATAACATGCAAGTAAGGGATCAAACCCAAGAGAATCGGTATTCTGAACAATCAGCAAAGAACAAAAGCAAGGGTTTTGGGTTTTAAGCAAGCAAACGGAATTAGGTTTCAATTCAATTAAAGGAAAGCAGAGTTCATTCAATCAATTCCACCTTTTCAATCATTTGATCATTGTTTCATCCACTTTTCTAAAATTCCTAGGTTAATTCCAATCCTTAAAAAAGATTTCCGCTTGTCCACGGTCCAAGCGAAACTATGATATGAACAAGGATGCTTAATTCAAATCATGCAAAGTATTAAGGATAAAAGGAAATCAATTCATGCAATCAAACAACGAGTCTCATGCATAAAATAACCATCAAATACTCTTTCTCAATTCCAATCCATGGTCCTGCAAAAGAGTTGTTTCAAGGATAAATAAGATTGCACTGACAACAATCAAACCAAATCCAAACAGTAGATCTAAGTCAATCAAACAAGTTGATCAGGCTGATAAAATCAAACATACATCATATAATTAAAAACAAGAGTTTTGATATTAACCAAAGGATAGAAAAGTTACCAGAATCTCACGAATTCAATAAAAAGGCTTCCTTGATCAAATAAACTCCAAGGAAGATTAGTTCTCCATAATAGCAGAAATAAAACTAGGTTAAACTAAAAAGTAGTCTCCAAAAGTATGCTCAAACTGAATACGAAACTAAGCTTAAATACTAGAAACAATATCCAAAATAACCTAAAGATAATAATATAATAAAAAGATAAAATAAAACGAAACAAAGTCGGCGCACGGAAACGAACCACCCGCGAGCGCGGTTCAGAACCCGCGATCGCGGTTCACCTCGACTTCAGCTCCTCGCCGGATTGGGTCGCCCCACGGTCTCGGGTCTCAACCCGCGAGCGCGGGTCCAGCGAACTCTCGGGTCTCTCGGAATCATCTCCCACCGCGGTCTCGTCTCCATACCCGAGGGCGCGGGTCTTCTTCGTCATAAGATCTTTAGTCTTGTATTCCTTAGCAACTGTTGTAAAGCGGGACTTCAGCTCGAACTTAGGACTTCTGTCTTCAAAGTCTTCATCTGTAGGCTTTTCTGATATTACAATTAAACACCCTAATCTACCCTAAAACACTCAGAAATTCTAATAAAAATACATATTACGCTGTACTAAAACCAGCGTATCAGTTATCTTATCATGTCTCTATGGATCGATAATAGAGGAGGTGTATTTACTTCTAATGAGTTCAATGAGTTTTGTGATATGTATAGCATAAAAAGATTTTTGGCGGTGCTAAGATATCCTTAACAAAATTGTGTGGTTGAAAGAAAGAGCCAAGCCATTCTCAATTTGGCGTGAAGCATGTTGATGACAAAGATGATGCCGAAGGAGTTTTGGGTTGAAGCAGTTGGTACTTGATTATGTAGTTGTTTTTTCTAATAAGTCTCACAAAAAACCTATTATAGAACTCCACAAGAAGCATGCAACAAAAGAAAGACAAATGCATCTCATTTGAGAACGTTCAAGAGTATTAGCTATGTGTAATTGTGTATGTGTCAAAGCAATTTAGATAAAAACTTGAAGACAAAAGCAAGAAGCATATCTTCATCGGTTATGATAGGAGTTCAAAAGGTTACAAGCTCTATGATCCAATCAAGAAATGTTCTCATCAGGTAAGATGCTTAGTTTGATGAAAAAGATGCATTGGAATTGGAGCCAAGAACACAAGAACATATATGATTTCATTCCAACATTTAATAAAGAAGAGAGAAGATGTTCACATAGAGCCTAAAATACCCTCTTGATATCCCATTACTCAAATTATCGATAGAAACAAATCACACATGATATGCGGAACAAGAGATGGAAAGAATCTTAGCAAACAAGGCAACAATTGTATCTTAGCCAACAAGATCGACGTTAGGGTTGCACAAACACAAACCAAGAGCGATCGCATCACTTAACTTCAGACTTCTTTGTCCTTAGTCGAACCTTGGAAAGGAAGAGCCCTTGTTGACAGTAGCACTTCAATCCTTTATAAATAATATGAAATATTGGGTGTTACAATATTCCCCGCTTAAACACTTGACGTCCTCGTCAAGGCCCAAGCACCGCCCTCTAGGTCGAGTCATCGCCTTCTAGACTAGGGATGGCAATGGGCGGTTTTGGGGCGGGGAATACCCTCCCCATACAAATCCCCATCCCCATTTAGATATATGTTCCCCACGCCCCCTATTCCCCATCGGGGAATAAAATTTGTCCCCGTCTCTATCCCGCCGGGTCCCCGTCCCCGTCGAGGATTCCCCATCCCCGTTTGGTTTTCCCCATTTATAACCTCTATTGGGGAATCCACATCCCCATTTGATTTTCCCCTTATATAAACCCCACGAGTTACTCGTTTTATTTTCCATTTACTTTCTTGTACACTTTCTTCAAAAATTCTATTGATACACCATTTACAAAACTCATCAATCAAACTTATATAATTAACAAGCCATAAGAGCTTCCAAAAATAAACAAGACAATTATTTTGTAAATCAATGAGCATACCAATCATACGCATCAAGTAAATAATATAAGGATAGCTGAATTGCCAATAATTTAACAATAGATTCCCCAACAGCTCCCCCGACGTGGATTCCCCAACGGGTCCCCCGACCAACGGGATTCCCCACGGGGTTCCCCAATGGGGTCGGGGTCCTATCGGGAGTGAAGCGGGGACACCTATCCCCGCCTCTATCCCCATAACCTTACGGGGAATTACTTTTCCCCCATAGTTGCCCCCATCCCCACTAAAAATCCTCATCCCCATACCCATAACGGGGAAGAATCCCCACCCCATTGCCATCCCTATTCTAGACCAAGCATACTCTTAACCTATAGCCGACTTTGATACCATTCGTAATTCTCAAGGCCTTTAGAAGCTACAACCCATGTTGACATAAGGACTTCCCAAGAGGTCACCCTGGTACTACTCTCTCCCATGCACACTTAACTTTAGAGTTCTTTGTCCTTACTCGAACCTTAAAAAGAAAGAGTTTGTGTTAACATGGATAGCACTTCGATCAATCCTTTATAAAGGGTGAAATCTAGGATATTATAGGTGCAAGGTGAGCTTACTATCCAAGGGATACAGTTAATGTCTTGGGATCGACTATGGTGAGGAGTTTTCACTAGTTGTTCAGTTAGAGACTAACTATTGATAATTTCTCTTGTAGTTGAGAAAAGATGGAAATTTTATCAAATGGGTGAAAGGTCTGCATTCTTAAATGGTGTGCTTGAAGAGGATGTTATGTTGAACAATCTCTTGGCTATGTGATTAAAGGTCATGGAAATAAAATGTTGAAGTTGAAGAAAGCTTTATACGGATTGAAACTTCAAGCGATTGCATTCTTAGATTTGGGTTAGGTTTCCATATTTCAAATGAATTTATAGTTGATGTTCGATTGCTCATTGGTTTTTGTTATCAGTTCTAGAGATTGCGGAAACCTTTTAGTCTCTAGAACTGATAACAAAAACCAATGAGCAATCGAATATCAACTATAACTTCATTTGAAATATGGAAACCTAACCCAAATCTAAGAATGCAATTGCTTGAAGTTTCAATCCGTATAAAGCTTTCTTACACATACAAACTCAACCAAGATATAATAAAGCCCGAATATCAAGCCCAAACCCAAGAGCTCGGCCCAAAATCATGTCCACGTGAAATCCAGAATTGCGCGGTTTTACAATATTGCGCGGCTGCGTATTTATGTCATCCCGCATAATGCTCCTTCAGTTGAGAATGCGCGGCCAGAATGCTCGGCTTCGACCTCGCGCTTTGCTCCTTGGTTTTAGCCTTCACTTCTACTTCTTCAATCTTCAATCTAGCAACTCCTAACTTCTTCAAATCATCCACCACCTCCATGGTCAATCAAAATCTCGCCCCACTGTTGCTCCTGAACCTAAGAACCTGCAAAACCGAGCAATCCAGCGCATAATACCCGACAACACAAAAACCTAAAAACTACATAAACACCAACCTAAAACTAACTAAAACATATATAAAACATGCATCTAAACTACTCTTATATGCAAGCTATCAGCTAGACTTGTTGCAAGAGGTTTCAGCCAAGTAGAGGGAGTGGATTATGAGGAAACTTTTGCACCAGTGGCAAAGCTCATTTCTGTTCGCACTCTTTTAGTTGTGGCTGCTATAAAGGATTGGCATGTTAGTCAAATGGATGTTACTAATGCTTTTTTGCATGGTGACTTAGAAGAAGTCTACATGGAATTGCCTCCAGCATATGATATTCTTCGGCCATCACATGCTTGTCCTCAGGGGGAGATGCATACTAAAAATGAGTTCAAGCATGGCAACAAATCTTATATGGTGTGCAAATTGAAAAAGTCTTTATATGGACTTAAGCAAGCTCCTCGACAGTGGTTTACTAAGTTTTCAAGTGTTGTCAAGAGTGCAGGTTATGTTCAATCTAAATCAGACTATTCTCTATTTTTCAAGAAGACTCACACTACATACACTTGTCTATTGGTGTATGTAGATGATATGTTAATAGCAGGGAATAGTAGAGATGAAATAGACAAGCTAAAGGCACATCTGCATACTTGTTTTCAGATGAAGGATTTGGGAGAAATCAAGTATTTCTTGGGAATTGAGGTGGAAAGAACTCATGAAGGGTTTCATCTCAACCAAAGGAAATATACTTTGGAATTATTAGAAGAGGCTAGAATGCTAGAGTGTAAGCCAACTCCAACTCCTTTTGAGGCTAAGAACTGTCTATAGAAGGAGAAAGAAATATAGTGAATGCTGGTGCATATAGAAGATTGGTTGGGAAGCTAATATATTTGACCATCACAAGCCCAGATATATGTTACTCAGTTCAAGTATTAAGTCAGTTTATGAATAATCCAAGTGATGATCACGGGAAAGCTGCAAAGCATGTGTTGAGGTATCTGAAAACGGCACTTGGACAGGGTCTAATGTTGTTGAAAAATTCAGAATTAAGACTTAAAGCATTTAGTGATGCAGATTGGATGAGCTGTCCTATGACCAGGAAGTCACTAACCGGGTTTTGTATTCTTATTGGCTCATCTCTCATCTCATGGAGAACTAAAAAGCAGTCCTATGTAGCTATGTCTTCAGCCGAATCAGAGTACAGAGCTTTGGCTATGACATTTTGTGAGATAACTTGGCTAACTAGGCTGTTAAGTGATCTAAGTGTGAAGCAGATTCCAGTGCAGTTGTTCTGTGACAATCAAACAGCTATGCACATAGCTAGGAACCCTGTGTTCCATGAAAGAACAAAGCATATTGAAGTGGATTGCCATCTGGTGCGTGATATGGTGTTGAGCAAAGCTTTAACTCTTCAATATGTGCAACCAAAAGAGCAACCAACAGATATCTTTACAAAGTCTGTAACTCTTGATCAGTATGTTAAACTTCTTTGTAAGTTAGGTGTTGTCAACAGGTTTAGCAACTCCAAACTTGATGGGGAGTGTTAAATGTAATAGCTAGTTGCTTAGTTTGATAAATAAGTAAGGGGTTAAAGTCATATGTGGTGCCCACTTACTAAGAACTATATAAGTCTGTTAGTGGCTTCTCTATTGTTTGTTTTTCTCCATTAAAAAAATTCTGTTATGAGAGGTCTTTTGTTCCTTGTTCTTCTCTGAGAGTCTTGAGTGATATTTTGAGATGGTTTGTTGATTCAAAAAAACCTCTAATCAAGGGGTTGACAAGACGAAGAAGGTTTGATTGTAATCTCTACCGGGAGAATTTGAAGGCTTATGAATGAAAGAATCTAAATCAATATCATATTTCTTTGCGAGGGTGTTAGTTATGATTAACCAAATGAAGTGGTATGGATAAAGCATCAACGATGCTTGAGTTGTTGAAAAAATCCTTCATTCATTGCCAATTAAGTTTGATCATAATGTCGTAGTCACCAAAGAATCAAAGGATTTGGAGTCAATTGAACAACGTATGGGTTTTCTACAAGCCCATGAGGACAGAATCAAGAATGGATGAGCCAACTGAACAAGTCCTAGCCACCAAACACTCGAAACAAGAGAACGGTGTCAATTAAACAAGAGAAATCTCAAACTTGAAGAGGGCGAGGACGTGAATCCTTTCAAGGGAAAAGAGGAAGAGGCAAACCATTAAACCATAACTCTAGCTAGAAATGGAGAAAGTGAGCACTCCCTACGAGGATGTTAGAGAGCAAGTTAAGGGAGATAAGTCTAACTTTCAATGCTATATTTGTCAAAATTTTGGGCACTATGCTCGAGATTGTTGGATTGCTCCAAGCAAGGTCGAGGAGAAAGCCAACTATGTGGAGTAGGAGAAAGTGGATGATGCCACTTTGTTGCTAGTCTACCAAGGCAATGAGAAAGGTAAAAAGGATGTGTGGTATCCTGATAATTTTGCGAGCAATCACATGAGTGGTAGAAATGGAAAATTTGTGGAGCTTGATGAATCTATGACCGAGAATAAATGTCCGATGACAACTCCAAGATTCCCAACAAGGGAATAGTTAGAATCTTTATTCATATGAAGAATGGTGGTCATCTTTTCATGGCTGATATTTATTTTGTTCCTTATAAGAAGACTAATAGCTTGAATTTGAGACAACTTTTAGAGCAGAAGTTATTACGAATCGGTACTTTCTACTCTTCATTGATGATTTTATTAGAGCTACTTGGGTTTATTTCCTCTAAGAATATTATCAAGCTTTTTCTATGTTCAAGAAGTTTAACGGTTGTGCTGAAAAAAGCAAAGTGGTTATTGACTCGACTAAAGTTGTTGTGCCGAGATCAAAAATAAATTACCCTAAATTACAAACCCAGTATAACATGCAAGTAAGGGATCAAACCCAAGAGAATCGGTATTCTGAACAATCAGCAAAGAACAAAAGCAAGGGTTTTGGGTTTTAAGCAAGCAAACGGAATTAGGTTTCAATTCAATTAAAGGAAAGCAGAGTTCATTCAATCAATTCCACCTTTTCAATCATTTGATCATTGTTTCATCCACTTTTCTAAAATTCCTAGGTTAATTCCAATCCTTAAAAAAGATTTCCGCTTGTCCACGGTCCAAGCGAAACTATGATATGAACAAGGATGCTTAATTCAAATCATGCAAAGTATTAAGGATAAAAGGAAATCAATTCATGCAATCAAACAACGAGTCTCATGCATAAAATAACCATCAAATACTCTTTCTCAATTCCAATCCATGGTCCTGCAAAAGAGTTGTTTCAAGGATAAATAAGATTGCACTGACAACAATCAAACCAAATCCAAACAGTAGATCTAAGTCAATCAAACAAGTTGATCAGGCTGATAAAATCAAACATACATCATATAATTAAAAACAAGAGTTTTGATATTAACCAAAGGATAGAAAAGTTACCAGAATCTCACGAATTCAATAAAAAGGCTTCCTTGATCAAATAAACTCCAAGGAAGATTAGTTCTCCATAATAGCAGAAATAAAACTAGGTTAAACTAAAAAGTAGTCTCCAAAAGTATGCTCAAACTGAATACGAAACTAAGCTTAAATACTAGAAACAATATCCAAAATAACCTAAAGATAATAATATAATAAAAAGATAAAATAAAACGAAACAAAGTCGGCGCACGGAAACGAACCACCCGCGAGCGCGGTTCAGAACCCGCGATCGCGGTTCACCTCGACTTCAGCTCCTCGCCGGATTGGGTCGCCCCACGGTCTCGGGTCTCAACCCGCGAGCGCGGGTCCAGCGAACTCTCGGGTCTCTCGGAATCATCTCCCACCGCGGTCTCGTCTCCATACCCGAGGGCGCGGGTCTTCTTCGTCATAAGATCTTTAGTCTTGTATTCCTTAGCAACTGTTGTAAAGCGGGACTTCAGCTCGAACTTAGGACTTCTGTCTTCAAAGTCTTCATCTGTAGGCTTTTCTGATATTACAATTAAACACCCTAATCTACCCTAAAACACTCAGAAATTCTAATAAAAATACATATTACGCTGTACTAAAACCAGCGTATCAGTTATCTTATCATGTCTCTATGGATCGATAATAGAGGAGGTGTATTTACTTCTAATGAGTTCAATGAGTTTTGTGATATGTATAGCATAAAAAGATTTTTGGCGGTGCTAAGATATCCTTAACAAAATTGTGTGGTTGAAAGAAAGAGCCAAGCCATTCTCAATTTGGCGTGAAGCATGTTGATGACAAAGATGATGCCGAAGGAGTTTTGGGTTGAAGCAGTTGGTACTTGATTATGTAGTTGTTTTTTCTAATAAGTCTCACAAAAAACCTATTATAGAACTCCACAAGAAGCATGCAACAAAAGAAAGACAAATGCATCTCATTTGAGAACGTTCAAGAGTATTAGCTATGTGTAATTGTGTATGTGTCAAAGCAATTTAGATAAAAACTTGAAGACAAAAGCAAGAAGCATATCTTCATCGGTTATGATAGGAGTTCAAAAGGTTACAAGCTCTATGATCCAATCAAGAAATGTTCTCATCAGGTAAGATGCTTAGTTTGATGAAAAAGATGCATTGGAATTGGAGCCAAGAACACAAGAACATATATGATTTCATTCCAACATTTAATAAAGAAGAGAGAAGATGTTCACATAGAGCCTAAAATACCCTCTTGATATCCCATTACTCAAATTATCGATAGAAACAAATCACACATGATATGCGGAACAAGAGATGGAAAGAATCTTAGCAAACAAGGCAACAATTGTATCTTAGCCAACAAGATCGACGTTAGGGTTGCACAAACACAAACCAAGAGCGATCGCATCACTTAACTTCAGACTTCTTTGTCCTTAGTCGAACCTTGGAAAGGAAGAGCCCTTGTTGACAGTAGCACTTCAATCCTTTATAAATAATATGAAATATTGGGTGTTACAATATTCCCCGCTTAAACACTTGACGTCCTCGTCAAGGCCCAAGCACCGCCCTCTAGGTCGAGTCATCGCCTTCTAGACTAGGGATGGCAATGGGCGGTTTTGGGGCGGGGAATACCCTCCCCATACAAATCCCCATCCCCATTTAGATATATGTTCCCCACGCCCCCTATTCCCCATCGGGGAATAAAATTTGTCCCCGTCTCTATCCCGCCGGGTCCCCGTCCCCGTCGAGGATTCCCCATCCCCGTTTGGTTTTCCCCATTTATAACCTCTATTGGGGAATCCACATCCCCATTTGATTTTCCCCTTATATAAACCCCACGAGTTACTCGTTTTATTTTCCATTTACTTTCTTGTACACTTTCTTCAAAAATTCTATTGATACACCATTTACAAAACTCATCAATCAAACTTATATAATTAACAAGCCATAAGAGCTTCCAAAAATAAACAAGACAATTATTTTGTAAATCAATGAGCATACCAATCATACGCATCAAGTAAATAATATAAGGATAGCTGAATTGCCAATAATTTAACAATAGATTCCCCAACAGCTCCCCCGACGTGGATTCCCCAACGGGTCCCCCGACCAACGGGATTCCCCACGGGGTTCCCCAATGGGGTCGGGGTCCTATCGGGAGTGAAGCGGGGACACCTATCCCCGCCTCTATCCCCATAACCTTACGGGGAATTACTTTTCCCCCATAGTTGCCCCCATCCCCACTAAAAATCCTCATCCCCATACCCATAACGGGGAAGAATCCCCACCCCATTGCCATCCCTATTCTAGACCAAGCATACTCTTAACCTATAGCCGACTTTGATACCATTCGTAATTCTCAAGGCCTTTAGAAGCTACAACCCATGTTGACATAAGGACTTCCCAAGAGGTCACCCTGGTACTACTCTCTCCCATGCACACTTAACTTTAGAGTTCTTTGTCCTTACTCGAACCTTAAAAAGAAAGAGTTTGTGTTAACATGGATAGCACTTCGATCAATCCTTTATAAAGGGTGAAATCTAGGATATTATAGGTGCAAGGTGAGCTTACTATCCAAGGGATACAGTTAATGTCTTGGGATCGACTATGGTGAGGAGTTTTCACTAGTTGTTCAGTTAGAGACTAACTATTGATAATTTCTCTTGTAGTTGAGAAAAGATGGAAATTTTATCAAATGGGTGAAAGGTCTGCATTCTTAAATGGTGTGCTTGAAGAGGATGTTATGTTGAACAATCTCTTGGCTATGTGATTAAAGGTCATGGAAATAAAATGTTGAAGTTGAAGAAAGCTTTATACGGATTGAAACTTCAAGCGATTGCATTCTTAGATTTGGGTTAGGTTTCCATATTTCAAATGAATTTATAGTTGATGTTCGATTGCTCATTGGTTTTTGTTATCAGTTCTAGAGATTGCGGAAACCTTTTAGTCTCTAGAACTGATAACAAAAACCAATGAGCAATCGAATATCAACTATAACTTCATTTGAAATATGGAAACCTAACCCAAATCTAAGAATGCAATTGCTTGAAGTTTCAATCCGTATAAAGCTTTCTTACACATACAAACTCAACCAAGATATAATAAAGCCCGAATATCAAGCCCAAACCCAAGAGCTCGGCCCAAAATCATGTCCACGTGAAATCCAGAATTGCGCGGTTTTACAATATTGCGCGGCTGCGTATTTATGTCATCCCGCATAATGCTCCTTCAGTTGAGAATGCGCGGCCAGAATGCTCGGCTTCGACCTCGCGCTTTGCTCCTTGGTTTTAGCCTTCACTTCTACTTCTTCAATCTTCAATCTAGCAACTCCTAACTTCTTCAAATCATCCACCACCTCCATGGTCAATCAAAATCTCGCCCCACTGTTGCTCCTGAACCTAAGAACCTGCAAAACCGAGCAATCCAGCGCATAATACCCGACAACACAAAAACCTAAAAACTACATAAACACCAACCTAAAACTAACTAAAACATATATAAAACATGCATCTAAACTACTCTTATATGCAAGCTATCAGCTAGACTTGTTGCAAGAGGTTTCAGCCAAGTAGAGGGAGTGGATTATGAGGAAACTTTTGCACCAGTGGCAAAGCTCATTTCTGTTCGCACTCTTTTAGTTGTGGCTGCTATAAAGGATTGGCATGTTAGTCAAATGGATGTTACTAATGCTTTTTTGCATGGTGACTTAGAAGAAGTCTACATGGAATTGCCTCCAGCATATGATATTCTTCGGCCATCACATGCTTGTCCTCAGGGGGAGATGCATACTAAAAATGAGTTCAAGCATGGCAACAAATCTTATATGGTGTGCAAATTGAAAAAGTCTTTATATGGACTTAAGCAAGCTCCTCGACAGTGGTTTACTAAGTTTTCAAGTGTTGTCAAGAGTGCAGGTTATGTTCAATCTAAATCAGACTATTCTCTATTTTTCAAGAAGACTCACACTACATACACTTGTCTATTGGTGTATGTAGATGATATGTTAATAGCAGGGAATAGTAGAGATGAAATAGACAAGCTAAAGGCACATCTGCATACTTGTTTTCAGATGAAGGATTTGGGAGAAATCAAGTATTTCTTGGGAATTGAGGTGGAAAGAACTCATGAAGGGTTTCATCTCAACCAAAGGAAATATACTTTGGAATTATTAGAAGAGGCTAGAATGCTAGAGTGTAAGCCAACTCCAACTCCTTTTGAGGCTAAGAACTGTCTATAGAAGGAGAAAGAAATATAGTGAATGCTGGTGCATATAGAAGATTGGTTGGGAAGCTAATATATTTGACCATCACAAGCCCAGATATATGTTACTCAGTTCAAGTATTAAGTCAGTTTATGAATAATCCAAGTGATGATCACGGGAAAGCTGCAAAGCATGTGTTGAGGTATCTGAAAACGGCACTTGGACAGGGTCTAATGTTGTTGAAAAATTCAGAATTAAGACTTAAAGCATTTAGTGATGCAGATTGGATGAGCTGTCCTATGACCAGGAAGTCACTAACCGGGTTTTGTATTCTTATTGGCTCATCTCTCATCTCATGGAGAACTAAAAAGCAGTCCTATGTAGCTATGTCTTCAGCCGAATCAGAGTACAGAGCTTTGGCTATGACATTTTGTGAGATAACTTGGCTAACTAGGCTGTTAAGTGATCTAAGTGTGAAGCAGATTCCAGTGCAGTTGTTCTGTGACAATCAAACAGCTATGCACATAGCTAGGAACCCTGTGTTCCATGAAAGAACAAAGCATATTGAAGTGGATTGCCATCTGGTGCGTGATATGGTGTTGAGCAAAGCTTTAACTCTTCAATATGTGCAACCAAAAGAGCAACCAACAGATATCTTTACAAAGTCTGTAACTCTTGATCAGTATGTTAAACTTCTTTGTAAGTTAGGTGTTGTCAACAGGTTTAGCAACTCCAAACTTGATGGGGAGTGTTAAATGTAATAGCTAGTTGCTTAGTTTGATAAATAAGTAAGGGGTTAAAGTCATATGTGGTGCCCACTTACTAAGAACTATATAAGTCTGTTAGTGGCTTCTCTATTGTTTGTTTTTCTCCATTAAAAAAATTCTGTTATGAGAGGTCTTTTGTTCCTTGTTCTTCTCTGAGAGTCTTGAGTGATATTTTGAGATGGTTTGTTGATTCAAAAAAACCTCTAATCAAGGGGTTGACAAGACGAAGAAGGTTTGATTGTAATCTCTACCGGGAGAATTTGAAGGCTTATGAATGAAAGAATCTAAATCAATATCATATTTCTTTGCGAGGGTGTTAGTTATGATTAACCAAATGAAGTGGTATGGATAAAGCATCAACGATGCTTGAGTTGTTGAAAAAATCCTTCATTCATTGCCAATTAAGTTTGATCATAATGTCGTAGTCACCAAAGAATCAAAGGATTTGGAGTCAATTGAACAACGTATGGGTTTTCTACAAGCCCATGAGGACAGAATCAAGAATGGATGAGCCAACTAAACAAGTCCTAGCCACCAAACACTCGAAACAAGAGAACGGTGTCAATTAAACAAGAGAAATCTCAAACTTGAAGAGGGCGAGGACGTGAATCCTTTCAAGGGAAAAGAGGAAGAGGCAAACCATTAAACCATAACTCTAGCTAGAAATGGAGAAAGTGAGCACTCCCTACGAGGATGTTAGAGAGCAAGTTAAGGGAGATAAGTCTAACTTTCAATGCTATATTTGTCAAAATTTTGGGCACTATGCTCGAGATTGTTGGATTGCTCCAAGCAAGGTCGAGGAGAAAGCCAACTATGTGGAGTAGGAGAAAGTGGATGATGCCACTTTGTTGCTAGTCTACCAAGGCAATGAGAAAGGTAAAAAGGATGTGTGGTATCCTGATAATTTTGCGAGCAATCACATGAGTGGTAGAAATGGAAAATTTGTGGAGCTTGATGAATCTATGACCGAGAATAAATGTCCGATGACAACTCCAAGATTCCCAACAAGGGAATAGTTAGAATCTTTATTCATATGAAGAATGGTGGTCATCTTTTCATGGCTGATATTTATTTTGTTCCTTATAAGAAGACTAATAGCTTGAATTTGAGACAACTTTTAGAGCAGAAGTTATTACGAATCGGTACTTTCTACTCTTCATTGATGATTTTATTAGAGCTACTTGGGTTTATTTCCTCTAAGAATATTATCAAGCTTTTTCTATGTTCAAGAAGTTTAACGGTTGTGCTGAAAAAAGCAAAGTGGTTATTGACTCGACTAAAGTTGTTGTGCCGAGATCAAAAATAAATTACCCTAAATTACAAACCCAGTATAACATGCAAGTAAGGGATCAAACCCAAGAGAATCGGTATTCTGAACAATCAGCAAAGAACAAAAGCAAGGGTTTTGGGTTTTAAGCAAGCAAACGGAATTAGGTTTCAATTCAATTAAAGGAAAGCAGAGTTCATTCAATCAATTCCACCTTTTCAATCATTCGATCATTGTTTCATCCACTTTTCTAAAATTCCTAGGTTAATTCCAATCCTTAAAAAAGATTTCCGCTTGTCCACGGTCCAAGCGAAACTATGATATGAACAAGGATGCTTAATTCAAATCATGCAAAGTATTAAGGATAAAAGGAAATCAATTCATGCAATCAAACAACGAGTCTCATGCATAAAATAACCATCAAATACTCTTTCTCAATTCCAATCCATGGTCCTGCAAAAGAGTTGTTTCAAGGATAAATAAGATTGCACTGACAACAATCAAACCAAATCCAAACAGTAGATCTAAGTCAATCAAACAAGTTGATCAGGCTGATAAAATCAAACATACATCATATAATTAAAAACAAGAGTTTTGATATTAACCAAAGGATAGAAAAGTTACCAGAATCTCACGAATTCAATAAAAAGGCTTCCTTGATCAAATAAACTCCAAGGAAGATTAGTTCTCCATAATAGCAGAAATAAAACTAGGTTAAACTAAAAAGTAGTCTCCAAAAGTATGCTCAAACTGAATACGAAACTAAGCTTAAATACTAGAAACAATATCCAAAATAACCTAAAGATAATAATATAATAAAAAGATAAAATAAAACGAAACAAAGTCGGCGCACGGAAACGAACCACCCGCGAGCGCGGTTCAGAACCCGCGATCGCGGTTCACCTCGACTTCAGCTCCTCGCCGGATTGGGTCGCCCCACGGTCTCGGGTCTCAACCCGCGAGCGCGGGTCCAGCGAACTCTCGGGTCTCTCGGAATCATCTCCCACCGCGGTCTCGTCTCCATACCCGAGGGCGCGGGTCTTCTTCGTCATAAGATCTTTAGTCTTGTATTCCTTAGCAACTGTTGTAAAGCGGGACTTCAGCTCGAACTTAGGACTTCTGTCTTCAAAGTCTTCATCTGTAGGCTTTTCTGATATTACAATTAAACACCCTAATCTACCCTAAAACACTCAGAAATTCTAATAAAAATACATATTACGCTGTACTAAAACCAGCGTATCAGTTATCTTATCATGTCTCTATGGATCGATAATAGAGGAGGTGTATTTACTTCTAATGAGTTCAATGAGTTTTGTGATATGTATAGCATAAAAAGATTTTTGGCGGTGCTAAGATATCCTTAACAAAATTGTGTGGTTGAAAGAAAGAGCCAAGCCATTCTCAATATGGCCTGAAGCATGTTGATGACAAAGATGATGCCGAAGGAGTTTTGGGTTGAAGCAGTTGGTACTTGATTGTGTAGTTGTTTTTTCTAATAGGTCTCACAAAAAACCTATTATAGAACTCCACAAGAAGCATGCAACAAAAGAAAGACAAATGCATCTCATTTGAGAACGTTCAAGAGTATTAGCTATGTGTAATTGTGTATGTGTCAAATCAATTTAGATAAAAATTTGAAGACAAAAGCAAGAAGCATATCTTCATCGGTTATGATAGGAGTTCAAAAGGTTACAAGCTCTATGATCCAATCAAGAAATGTTCTCATCAGGTAAGATGCTTACTTTGATGAAAAAGATGCATTGGAATTGGAGCCAAGAACACAAGAACATATATGATTTCATTCCAACATTTAATAAAGAAGAGAGAAGATGTTCACATAGAGCCTAAAACACCCTCTTGATATCCCATTACTCAAAGTTCACCTTCTTCAAGAGCGTTGTTGAGAGGGTTTCTTGACAACAAATAAATTTATAATCAAGACCCCGCTGAGTACAGGGAGGTCAGGATCGTTCCACAAGAAGCAAGGTTGTTCGTTTATCAACTACTAAAATCAACAAACAAAATAAAACAAACACACTCACGAGCAGCCTCGTTAACGACGTTGTCAGGGTTGTTCACGAACCACCGTACACAAAAGACTCAATCTAACGACCTAAATAAGTTTGGTATCGAGCCAACTAACTCAGCAACGAAATTCACTTAAGATAATTCAAATAAAAACAAAGATCTAGGAGTAGGAACACCACAACATAGTCATGCATATAAACTTGTAAGAAGAATAGATCATGCCTTCAAATAGATAGAGTCATCAACTTTCGTTGACTATCAAGTAAATTAACCTACTTTCGTAACCCAATTCACTTAATTGCTTGTTTTGGATCTAAAGCTTGAAACTTTCGTATTCAAACAATATCAACCTTCAAGTTACTAACTTTCTCTTTCAATCAAGTTAAAAACTCAAATTACCTCAACTTTCATCTTGGTATAAGCTTAACAAACAATCTCAATAACAGATAAAAGGCATTCAACACACAATCTTACTCATCAAACATGCTTAACTATGCCGGGCTTATCCCCGATCCTAGAAAAGAAGACTACTCACTAATCATAACTAAGAAAACAAATTCAACAGAAGAAATCATTGAAAACAAAACACTACTCAAATTAATAACAAAATATTGTCTTACAGAAAATCAGAAGAAACCGAAAAAATACAAACACCGAACCAAAATCTCGATCACGAACTCGGTAACTCTCGTTCACCGACCTCCGACTCGACTCCGATCCTCTCGGCTCTCTCGGCTCTTCCTCCTCTCTAAAAAATCCACCTCCTTCCAAATTCCCCCCCCCCTTCTAGGCTAAACAAGAGGGCTATTTATACTAAAAAGGCTAAACACTAAATAAGGCTCAAAGATAAAAAACTTTCCTAAAAGATCGAAATAAAATCTAAAAAGATAGAAATAAAATCTAGAAAAATAGAAAGACCTAAAATACATAATATAATAACCCTAAAAATTATAAAAAGATACTCTACCGATACGAAAATAATTTCCCGCACAGGATCGGTGAGTTACAAAGTCAACCCTCGAAATTTCTATCGCGTGGCCTCGTTAACGAGCCCTCACAGCCTCGTTAACGAGCCCTCACAGCTTCGTTAACGAGCCTGGGCTTGGGTTTCTTCCACACTTCATCTCGTAAAACCTAAACTCTGACTTCTCCATACTTGTATTCCTCCATCTTTCACTGTAGCGCTCCAAATTCAGCTCCATATAGCACCTTTTCCTTGCTAAAACCTACAAAATACACAAAATAGAGTAACTTCCATACTTTCTATGAAAATATGCAAAACCATCCAAAAACACACAAAACTAAACCTAATTTTATCAAAACTAAACCTAATAAACAAAGAAAACCTACTAAAACTATACTAAAAACACGAACATCAAAATACCCCATACTTAGACTTGCTTGTCCTCAAGCAATCACTAAACAATAACCAAAACCAAACGAACATACTTATCAAGATATAGCCATCCTCTAAAAAGCAACATCTACACATGAGAAAAATATAGCAAAAGACTATTAATGTCATCACACATATATGCACCAAATAGACATAAGAAAATACAATCCAACCTCACAAGGGATATAATGTGTTTCACTCAACTCTCAAGTATTTAGGCTTATAAATTCAATCTCTCAACTCATCTTATATACAAAAACTCATAGAAATTGGAACTTATATCACCAATACTCTCCACCCAAGATTTGTCAAAACATGCAAAAATCATCAAGAGCAACTTAGGGGGCTCAATGAAAAACTTCATAGAAGCTTCCATTTGGTCGGGTTGTAATGGGGCTTGGTAAAAACAATAAGGCGTGGAAAATATTTTGGTTATGTGGTGCTAATAATATCCGGGAATCAAAGACTCCTAAAAACTCACACATAACTTCAAAAACTCTCATAAAAACATATACCAAACTCACTCTCTCATTATATGCACCTTTTTTACTCACCCAACATATCCTAGAAAGTCTGATAAGAACTAAAAGAATCTTTGATATTATCTATAAACACATATTCACTTCAAACTTCTTTCTTCTTCACTTTACTAACTCTTTCTTCTTTCTTTTTTCTGCCTCGCTGCCTCGTTAACGAGCCCGCTTCAGGGTCGTTAACGAGCTTCATCGTGTATTCTTCCATCATTTCTTCCTCCTTATCTCCAACAAATAACTTCATTTTGTGCATCTTTTGCTTATCAAGAGATCTTTCTTATTACAAGTAAAACAAGAGACTTCCAATCTACCCTTCCCAATAATCCCTCAATCACAGCAAACATTATAAGTCACTCCCCTTTTTTACACTCAACAAAATATACCTCTCCAATCTAAGTCCTAATCCCCGGATAGGGTCAAGCTTTATCGGCTAGGGAAATTTTTGTGGAGCTAAAAATAAAGGATTCAGGCTAGAATTGGCTATCAAAAGAAGGATCATGTAAAGATGGATAAGGAATAATAGGGCTTATAAAAATAAGTTCTCCATCATATGATTCTCACAAGTAATGAACTATAAATCCCATACGGGTCTCAAGAAATAGATAACCATCACAATTCCAAGAGATAATATGCATATAGAGAGTAAATCACACAAGAAAAGAAGAGGGATTTATTGATGTTCTCCCTACAAGGCCAAAAATTCCTCACTAGGTAATAATTTTTGTTGGATTGCATCACTTATGCTATAAAGTATATGTGCTCAATTTCATCAAGTGCTATCTTCTTCTAGAAAACAATTTCAAGTTAAAGATTTTGGCTATACTTTTAAAGACATGTTTGCAAGGAATTATATGATTAAGCTAGCAATTATTATCATAGAACCTAAGAAAGGGATATCTATCAATTCTAAAACTCTTTTTTTTCGCCGATTTTTCTTTCCAATTTTTTGATTTTTTTTCATCTTTTAGAGAATAAAGAACTACTCAAAACACATAAAAAGTTTTCTATTTTCTCCCACCCCATACTTAAAATTACAGTGTCCCCACTGTAAGAAAAGTAAGAAGAAGGAAAAGGAATAGAAAAGAAAACAAACAAAGATAAAAGAAGAAAAAAGAAAAAAAAAACATAAAAACTTACAAAGTCTCAAAAGTGGAAAACAAGGAAAAACTTCATCTTCAGGCTGAATCACTGGTTTGGTGGAGGAAAGTAGTGCTCAAAGGTACCCATGAAGTCATACATCGTCCTCCAACGCTCAACATCATCCGCCTCTCTCTGACAATGCCTCTCATCCTCCATCGACATGCGAGCAGAATAGACGATCTCCCATCTGTCCATCCTCCGATGAATATGGTCCTGCTGGAGGTGAAGCTGTTGCATCTGAGCAGAAAGATCCTCGGCCCATGGTGGTGGCATACTCGATCCTGTGTACTCGGGCTGAGGAGGTGGTGGATAGTGAGGCTGGAAATGGTCTTGGTACAACACCGGGTTGTATGGCATGAGTCCATAGGAATGAGGGTCGGTAGGAGCTGGCGGTGGGTCGGTAGTGGTCCTCGGGGCCTCGTTAATGAAGTTGGGTGCCTTGTTAGAAGTATAGGAAGGAGGCTGGAAATGGTCGTTAACGAGCCTGGTAGGCTCGTCAACGAGGACGTTGGTGCCCAAAACTTCCGTGTCGAGGTCTTCATCCTCAAGGTTAAGCTCCTCAGAACCTCCCTCGGTATCGGTTTCTTCAGTGTCATCGCCAACTACCTCGGTATCCTCATCTTCATCCATTGCTTCACCTTCTCGCTCAAATCTTGTCTCACACGGCCGTAGTGATAGCTCATCCTCCGGCTTGGGCTCTAACGGGTAAGCATGCCCCGTCCACGCCTCGTACCAATTTGGTACGTAGAGTATCTCCAACTTGTCGAGAGTGGGTCTAACGAGTTGATCTTGAACTTTTACTTTGAATCCTCCCTCGGCTTGAATGAAAATACCGGAGCTATACCAATAGTTCTTGTTGAGGTGTTGAGCGTGAGCCGGTGTGTATCGAGTAAGGTCGATGCCGAGGTTTTTAGCCAAAAGGCTAACCAAGTTGCCACACCAAACTTCCTTGGACTTGGTTGATTTCTCGACGTAGTAGAGCCATTCATATCCCAAATTCAAGGGGCCGGGCTCCTCGAAAAGGATGGTGCGGAGACAAGCAACTTCCGTCCTCGTTGGCCTGTTCAACTCTCTCTTTGGCCAAAACATAGCGGCTAAGACTCGGAGAATGATCCTGAAGATGGGGTTGATGATGCTTGCCCCAGATAATGACGCTGTGGAGGATTGTTCTTCCCCCGTGATGTAGCTCCATGTCCTATTCACCCTGTAGTCTTTCAAGCTGTAGTCTCTAGACGGATTTGGAAGCTCTAGGATTGCGTTGAACTCTGCCATGGTGAACTCACGACTCACATTACCGAGCCGAAACCGGATTCGTCCTGCCGAAGTCTTTGACGGGAAGCTAGTCTCTAGAGTGGCCAAAAACTCGGATGTGAGGGCCGGATAGTGTGGTAAATTCTCCTTCTTCAGGAGATGGGATGCACCAAGGATAAGGAAGGCCTCCTTGACGTCCGTGTAGATCCCCGTGTTTATAGCACTGGACTTCGAGAACCAACGGGTGTTGTGGTCCTTCTCTAGAATGGCACGGTATCAATGCACTTGGCATTGAGTACTCAAAATCACGTTGTCCATGCGAGGTGGAGATGGGGACATCTGGTTCCTTCCCTTCTTCTGAGCTCGGGTAGCGGGTCTGCTTGAACTTGCCATGAGATCTACAAAATAATCAAAAACTTTCCAAGATAAGATCCATTCAAAATAGATAGGCAAGAGACCCCATACTTGGTCTCGAAATACCCTCGGAATTATTCATTAACTACCCAATTGGGTCGTTTACGAATCCGGACTGGATTGATCTTTAAGGCCACGTAGGGTCGTTAACGAGCCTGAGTAGGTCGTTAACGAGCCTCCGAGAACAAAATCGCAGGATTCCGAGTTTTAATCTATCTTAAGAATCAAGCCAAAATCAAGCATGCAATCCTCTATACTCCTTCCCTTAGTCACACAATCGGAAATACACACCCCATACTTGCTCGATTACCCATCCCGCTCATGCTAAATTTACCCGAAATTTTGACATGCTAAGTTTGTAGCTTGATACTAGAACAAGAAAAATTCATGCTTTGCACAATCAACTTTTCTCAATGAGATATCTAACATGAATATCCTTCTCTAGATCTAGAATTACTAAGCAAAATCAAACTTTGTGGGCAAAATCGAATCATGATATCTATCCTCTATATGAACTCAATTCTAGACATGAAATTTCTACCATAAAAACCATGAATCATGCAATTTTGAGTTAGGGTTTAGAAATCATACCGGAGAATCGAGAAATTGAAGAACAAGGGGTCAGAATTGGGGTGATTAACGAGCTCGGTGAGAGCGGGCTAACGAGAACTCGGATCTTCGTCGGTGGGAGGAAGGGTTTGCGGGCTTCGGTAACGACGGCTACTCGGTGGTTGGTGAGGGATTCCGATCGGTGGTGGGAGTCTTCAAGATCTTTGGTTGAGTTTTTGAGAAGTTTGGATTTTGGATGATTTGAGAGTGAAAGAGTTTTGGGAGTAGTAGAAGGGTTATATAGGAGAGGGTAGGGATAGGAAGGGGTAGAGGGGGCGGCGGCTAGGGTAGTAAAAAGATAGACTAGGTTAAAAAAAACTTACCTACCCGTTTTGCCGAATCGGGTCGTTCGGACCGGGTCGTTAACGACCCTGGGTGGGTCGTTAACGAGCCACCGTAGCCTCTTGAAGTGATTTTTCGATCCCTTCTCCTGCGTCTTGTTAGCTCAAAATTTAATCCTAATTTCTATCCTAAAAACTACTAAAAAGAACTCAAAAGAACTCAAAAGAAAGCTAAGAAAAAGAGTCTAAAAAGAAAAGAATAAAAAATCTAATTCTATACTAAAAAGCGGGTTGCCTCCCGTAAGCGCTATTTTTAACGTCGTCAGCCCGACGTACTTCTTTGATTCAAGGTGGCTCCCGTGTAGCTATGTTGGGGTCTTGAGGAACCCTATACTTAGCTTTAAACCTTTTGTGTGCTTGAGTTGCTAAATTAGGTCCCTTTTCTTCTATCAGTATGCCCGGTATTCCTACATGATGGTTAGTGAAATCCGAAAACCAAGGTAGTTTGGACTCCTCTGTAGTGCATATGATGGGGCATGGTGTAGAAACACAAGATAAGGAATGACCATTTTTAGCAGATTCATAGTTAGAGTACTTACCTTGGTTATATTCTTGCGCATGGGACTCGGTGATTGGCCAATGAGGCTTGGTACGGACGGCTGAATCGAGTTCTGGTTGAGTCAACTCGATTTGTGCGACTGCAATTGGGTCGTTGGCATTCTGATCCAAGTTGAATTCCACCCGTTCCTCTCCAATATCAAAAGTGAGGAGTCCTTTCCGCACATCAACTCTTGCACCTGTTGTGGCTAAAAATGGTCCGCCAAGAATTATGGGGACATGAGGGTCTTCAGGCATATCGAGGACGATGAAATCATTTGGTATAAAGAATTTCCCGACTTGAATAGGATAGTCGTCCACGACTCCTGTGGCCTTGACACATGATTCATCTGCCATGTACAGATTCATATCTACCGGCTCTAGTGGTCCCATATTGCTTTAGACCAGATTGAGAGAGGAACTAAACTAGCACTGGCGCCCAGATCACATAAAGCCTTGAACTTGTGGTTGCCTATGCCGATCGTTATTGCAAATCTCCCTGGGTCTCCTAGCTTTTCTGGTAGAGCTATTGATCTGACTTCTTCCTGCAACTCTGTAATGGATCTTTTCCTGCTAAGAATATCCTTCAAAAACTTTGTGTAAGCCGGCATTTCGCTTAGGGCCTCAGCAAATGGGATGGAAATATTAATGCCCTGAAGAATCTTTACGAAACGCTTGAACTTACTCTCAGTAGAGTCCATAGATTTCTTAGTTGGAAATGGAAGAGATTTCACCATCCTCGGAACCAAGTTGGGCTCGAGGGGTGGTGCTACCGGGTTGATACTAGGATCGTCAGGTATGCTTGGCGGGTCGTTACCGACCCTGATGGGGTCGTTAACTACCCTGGAGTTGAGAGGAAGGCTCGGTTTACAAGACTTACCTGGGGTAGGGTCGTCAGGAACCCACGGAGCCTCGTCACCTTGGTATATGGGCTCGTTATTTGCCCTCGCTGGCTCGTTAACGAGCTGTTTGGTGACCTCCTCTTCCTCCTTTTCCTCAGCTTGGACTCGCTCCGGCAATGTCTTCCTGCTCCTAAGGTGCACCGCTGCTATTTGTCCCCTAGGGTTCTCCTCGGGGCAGCCCGGGAGTTGCCCTTATGGTCTCGGAATTTGGGCAGCGAGGTTCCCTAGTTGGGAATCAACACTCTTCTTCCATATATCGAACTCTCCCCATCTTTTGTTTTGTTGGTTCAGGTTGGTTTGAACTTCGTTAACCTTGTTGGTCACTCCGTTAATGCCTTCCTATAATCCTTGAACCCATGGTGGTGGCTCCTGATGGCCTGGAGGTGGATAAGGTGCAGTTCGTCTATCTGGTGGAGGCATTGCATAGTTTTGATTGGTATTCTGATTGCCCCATGCCTGATAGTTGTTTGACCTGTCATGATAGCTAGGCTGGTTCCTGTATGGCCCTCTCATATAATTCATCTCAGCTATTGTCTCAGCGGCTCTAACCTGCTCTATGTTAGTGCAAGCAGATGTACTATGTGTAGAAGAACCACATTCTTGACATGATTGAGAGGATTTCAGAAAACTTACCTGCTTCTTCAGACGGTTGACCTCATCTTGCAAGAATTGATTTTTAACATCCGGGTCAACTTCGTCTCGGTTAGGCATGTAGAGACGTTTCTGGGGCTGTGGGGTCTGCTGGGTTCCATACATGGTCATAATTGGACAGCTTATCCAGCAGTTCCCATGCAGCCGTAGGATCCATCTCTATAAAACTGCACGCAGTATGCGTGTTGATGCGGTTCTTGGTCTCTGCGTTGATACCCTGGAAAAAGATTTCTTGCAAAACATATAAAGGTTGCCCATGAGTGGGGCATTGTCTAAGCATCTCTTCGAATCTTTCCCATGTTTCAACAAAGGTTTCAGTAGGCAGCTGGTGATAGGAGGTGATGCGTTTCCTCAACTCCGTTGTCTTGGCAGGAGGGAAGAATTTTGTAAGAAATTGATCATACAAGTTCTTCCAAGTCCTGATAGACTTAGGAGGTAGGCTCTCCAACCAGCTCAGGGCCTTTCCAGCAAGAGACCACCTGAAAGCTTTTAACAGAACATATTCAAGTGAGACACCTTCAGCAACTATGGTGTCACATAAATCAAGAAAGTTTCGAATATGCTCCATAGGGCACTCAGTAGGTTTCCCTTCAAACTGAGCCCGTTTAATCAAGGATATGAATTGAGACTTGATCTCAAAGGATTTCTCTATCTCCGGAAGCACAATTGGAGATTCTGGCACCCTCAATTCTGGATGCATGTACTGTTTGGCATTCCTCGGATAGGCATTAAGCTCCTCTTGTAGACGAGCATTAGCAGCTCGGTGACGCTCAGCCTCAGCAGCAACGCCCTCTTTCTCAGTTTTTAACGCCTCCATCTGATTTCGGAGGTCTTCCATTTGACGAGCCATCTCTTCGGGTGTGGCCATGGCTCGGTTTTCTCGGAGTCTACGGTGCAGGGAACGTTCGGGTTCTGAGTAATAACCAGTGTTGTCAAACTCAAGCCTTCGTCGTCCTACCGGCATACGCTGAGAAAACAGACAGAGAAAACAAAAATTAAAAACAAAAACGGGATCGGGCTATTCCCAAACCCGCAAATAAACAAACAAACACGTTGCTTCCCCGGCAACGGCGCAATTTGTTGAGAGGGTTTCTTGACAACAAATAAATTTATAATCAAGACCCCGCTGAGTATAGGGAGGTCAGGATCGTTCCACAAGAAGCAAGGTTGTTCGTTTATCAACTACTAAAATCAACAAACAAAATAAAATAAACACACTCACGAGCAGCCTCGTTAAGGACGTTGTCAGGGTCGTTAACGAACCACCGTACATAAAAGACTCAATCTAACGACCTAAATAAGTTCGGTACCGAGCCAACTAACTCAGCAACGAAATTCACTTAAGATAATTCAAATAAAAACAAAGATCTAAGACTAGGAACACCACAACATAGTCATGCATATAAACTTGTAAGAAGAATAGATCATGCCTTCAAATAGATAGAGTCATCAACTTTCGTTGACTATCAAGTAAATTAACCTACTTTCGTAACCCAATTCACTTAATTGCTTGTTTTGTGTAATATTAGGGTCCATCTTTCTTTTCCATCGGAACAACGAGTTTCTTGCGTTACAAGCAATCGGTTTGTTGACCCGCAAGTAACCTTGTTTAAGGAATATCCATAGTTTATAACCCGTTTTAATAATCCGTTTGAAAACACCTATAATTGTTATTTTTACCCCTATAATATATGATAATGAATTCCTACGCTAAACCCAAACCGATAGCTAACTCGTTATTGTACGATTAGGATAAAAACCAAATCTGATCCTAACTTAATTATATCTAATTTAACCAAAAATCTATCCTAAATCAATTAGAATAAGTCCGAATCTGGACTACTTAGGTGACCCCCTTCACCAGCGTTGTTCTTCAATTCGTTCACCGATTGATCTTCGGTCCTCGTTCCAACCAGCGCCTATCGCCGGAGTCGTCCTCGTTTAATCGCCGATCGACCCACCCAATCCTTTTCCGGTAAGTTTGAAGCTTCCGTTCTCTGTTCGTCTTCAACAGTAACCCTAAGGTTCTGTTCTATTTTTCCGTTGTCTTCCTTTTTGCCTTCCGACCAATTGCGCCAACTCGCTGCAGGAGAAAACGCCAGCGGGAGAGGCCAACGATATCACCGGAGTTAGCCGCCATCGTCAATCGTCGTTGAACCACCGGTGAGGTTTTTTTTCTTGTCCTCTGTTTTTCTTTTTGCGGCTGTTGTGTTGGGCGGACACTAGTGTAGGGATGAGTCAATGTGGGTGGGGCAACCGGAAAAGGTGGACGGGGATGGGTTTGGGTTAGAGTCGCCGGAGGAGGGTGGCTCGAAGCCGTCGGAAAGCGCTGGCGGAGCGCGAACAAGAGTGCAAACAGGGGAACCACGGCTTCTCGTCTCCGCTCTCCTCCGTGGCCGCCAATCTCGGGCTTGGTTGTCGCAGGGGTGGAACGACAGGAAGAACCAGAGGACGGCGGCGAACTCGAGTCCTCTCTCGAGGTTGAAGATGGAATGGGATGGGCCCCACTTGGCCTGTTCAAAGCGTTGGTCCGGTCAACAGGCTGAATTGGTGGGGGAAACGGGCCGGGAGTTTGGATCATTCTTGCCTAAATTGGGCCAACCTTGTTAATCGTTGGGCTGGGCTGTTGGGTTGGAGTAGAAATTGCAACATAGGTGGTGGGCTAATAGTAAGACAAGTTAAAAACCCTTTGTAAAATTTAAATTGGTAGATATTATACTAAGAGGTAGCCGTTAGTTTATATTGGTAATAGAATTATGTTAGTAGTTAGTGGTTGGGTTTTGTTGGGCTTAGGTTAGTTAGATGAGTACGATAATATTAGTAAGAGGTTGAGATTTTCTAATATCTTCTAATGAGAAATCCTGTAAGTAGAAGTCGGGTGTTTAAGGAATATAGAAGTGGCTTTTTCTTTGGGTTAGTTGTTTTCGTCGAATGATTTTATTGTTGGTGATGATTCGTCAGATTCAGGATATTTATAATTAGGTTTTCGGGAATTCATGCATAACCACGTTTCCTATATTTTTATAAAAGAAAGGTTGGATGTTTTTATTTCGTTTTCTCGTCGTGCCCGCGTTGCAAGATCCTAAAGTGTAGTTGTCAACCTATTTAATAGTACCTAGTAAGGTCTGTTTCTTAGTAGTGCCCCGTCGGAAGTCGGGGTGTTACAAATTGGTATCAGAGCCAGGTTGACAACAGGGCACATGGAACTGACCAACGAGTGTACCCGAGGTCCAACTTAAAACCAAAACCGGCCGGTGTTTTCAAAATGTTTTTAACTGGGGTAGGCATGTTGCATATAGTGGGTAGGTGACACGTCGCGACTCCGCCCCATCAGCCGAAGGACCTCACGTAGAATAGAAAGAATTACGTTAATAAGTAGAAGGTTTAAGTTTTGACTGTGGGACTTCTGTTATAGATGGCCCCACCAACCAGAGCAAGAGCTGCTGAAGCCAATGGAAGAGGCCGAGGGAGAGGCCGCGGTAGAGGCCGAGGCCAGGGCCGTGGCAGGGGTAGGGGAGAGGCCCCTGTAGATGTTGAGCCAAAGGTACAACAGGATATCAACCAGGAGGAGGTTGCTGAGAGTCAGGATGTGGCTGCTGCTGTTCATCGAGAGGATAGCGCATCTGTCGCTGGAGGTGTTCCCCCAGCAAACGGGGCTCAAGTAGGAGGAGGAGTACCACCAGCAGGATTGGCCCCAGAGGTGAACGCTGCAATCCAGCTGTTATTGCAGACTTTGATGGGTGCAGGAGCTGCACCGAATATGAACGCAGTTGCGGGGCAACAAGGTGCTGAGAGGAGGGCACCAGGACCAGATTCTATTTTGGCTGCTCAGTTAGGAGCAATGCCAGATTCAAGAGGACTAGTGGTAGCTGATCATGTGGTCGAACCGAGGAGGCAGTATTGGAGCCTCAGCCTGACAAGTGGCTCGCGGAGTTTAGGAAGACTGGAGTGCCGAATTTTGCTGGAGCTCAGGGTTCTGACGTAGAGCAGTGGTTGAGGAGGGTGAAATCTCCGTTGGATTCCATTAAGGCACCGAAGGAGCGGAAGGTGTCCTTAGTACAGAGTCTGCTACAGGAAAGTGCTTTTGACTGGTGGGAGTTATGTAGGGATCACCGGACTGAGGCGACTTTCGAGGAGTTTGAGAGGCAGATTCGAGATCAGTATTGTCCTCCGGTGGTGAGGGCGGCTCGGTGGGCTGCTTTTCGGGATGATGGACCCGAAAATATCACAGTATCTGAGACTATTCTGAAGTTTCATCAAGAGTTGGCAGCGGTGCCAAATGCTGCCCCTACTGAGGAGTTGAAGATTGCAACCTTTCTAAAAAGGTTGCAGTCGCATTTACGTGCTTATGTGTCTGGTCTCCGACTTGCGACATTGGCAGATGTTCAGCAGTCTGCTCTGGCTTATGCTATGGCTACGACCCGACAGAGTCAGCTAGAGGTGCATACCACGGGGAGCAAGAGGCAGAAGTTGTCTGCCCCGACAGAATCTAGGAGAGATAGTCGTCCCGGCTCTTCTCAGCCGCAACGATCAGGGTTTCAGTCACAGGGTCGTCAGGATCAGCGCCGTCAGAGTCAATCCACGGGAGGCTAGAGAGAGTGCTTCAACTGTGGAAGCACTGCTCATTTGAGGAGTCAGTGTCCGAAGCCAGTCAGGAGTTGTTTCAGTTGTGGGAAGCCTGGCCATTTACAACAGTACTGTACTGTTGGACCACCTTCACAGGGATCTTCACCGGGAACGGTGAACCAGATGCCTCGTCGTCAGCCTCAGCAGTTTCAGCAGGCACCGAGTCAGGGCAGAGGACGCGACGCAGGAGTTAGTAATACCGGGGGCAATCAGCCTCGTATGTTTGAGATGAGGAGGGCTGATGCTCTGCACGCGCCGACTGCTACAGGTATGATTTGGATACAGTCTAAACCTGTTCATATATTGTTTGATACGGGTGCTACCCATTCTTTTATGTCTTCTGCTTGCGTGGCTAGACTAGGATTGACTTGCACTGGGGGGTGTCTTTTGTTGTGGGGCTGCCTGACGGCAGTAAAGTGAGAGGGAATAAGGAGATTTTACAGTGCCCTATTAGAATAGGGAATAGGGATTGGTATGCGGATTTTATAGTAATGCAGTTGTCGCCAGATGATGACGTGATTCTGGGGATGGACTGGATGATACGTTACCGAGCAGTTTTGGATGCACATAAGGGTACAATCACAGTGACCGCAGATGATGGGACCAGACATGTGTGTCAGGAGTTAGAGCAGGAGGGGTCCGGATCGGTGATTAGTATGGTAAAGGCCGCCAAGTTGCTCAGTGATGGATGTGTAGGATATTGGTGTTATGTCCTACAGGGGGACAAGGAGGGACCGCACATTCAGGACATACCAGTAGTGTGCGAGTTTGAGGACGTTTTTCCCGAGGAGCTTCCTGGACTACCTCCTCAGAGAGAGGTAGACTTTGGTATTGAGTTGGAACCGGGGACGAGACCGATTTCGAGAGCCCCATATCGCATGGCCCCGATGGAGATGCAGGAGCTGAAGGCACAATTGGAGGAGCTGTTGGAGAAGGGTTATGTACGACCGAGTGCGTCGCCATGGGGAGCTCCAGTTCTGTTTGTGAAGAAGAAAGATGGTTCTCTCCGTCTGTGTATCGACTATCGAGAGTTGAATCAAGTTACCATCAAGAACAAGTATCCGCTGCCACGTATTGATGATTTGTTGGATCAGTTGCAGGGGGCTACTGTGTTCTCCAAAGTGGATTTGAGGTCGGGATATCACCAGCTAAGGATACGAGAAAAGGATATTCCCAAGACGGCTTTCCAAACGAGATATGGACATTATGAGTTTGTAGTGATGCCGTTCGGACTGACGAATGCACCCGCTGTATTTATGGAGTTGATGAACCGGGTGTTTATAGACTACTTGGACAGATTTGTAGTAGTATTCATCGACGATATTCTGATCTACTCTCGGAGTAAGGAGGAGCACGCCGAGCATCTCAGGCTAGTTCTGGGAGTACTGAGACACCATCGGTTATTTGCTAAGCTGTCTAAGTGTGATTTTTGGCTGCCTGAAGTTACCTTTTTAGGGCATGTGGTATCTGCCCAAGGAGTTATGGTGGATCAGGCAAAGATTGAAGCTGTAAAGGCATGGGAACCTCCGAAGATTGTGAAGGAGGTGCGGAGCTTTCTAGGATTAGCAGGGTATTACAGAAGATTTGTGGAAGGGTTTTCCCGGATAGCCCAACCACTTACCAACTTGCTTAAGAAGACCACTCGCTTTGAGTGGAATGATGCCTGTCAGCGGAGTTTTGACTAGCTGAAGAGGAGGTTGACTTCGGCTCCTATACTTGCTCTCCCTCAGGGGAATGAGGATTTTGTGATTTACAGTGACGCCTCCAAGGTAGGCCTGGGCTGTGTGCTGATGCAGAGGGACAGAGTGATTGCCTATGCCTCCAGACAGTTGAAGCCGAACAAGCAGAATTACCCTACTCATGATTTGGAGTTGGCAGCTGTGGTACATGCTCTGAAGATTTGGCGTCATTACTTGTATGGGAGTACCTGCAAAGTAATGACGGATCATAAAAGTCTCAAGTACATCTTCACTCAGAGGGAGTTGAATATGCGACAGAGGAGATGGCTTGAGTTATTGAAAGACTATGACCTTGAGATCCTTTACCACCCAGGGAAAGCGAATGTGGTCGCCGATGCCCTCAGTAGGACGACGCCTCAAGAGCAAATGTTGGCTCATTTGATAGTTCAGCCAGAGTTACAGAGAGAGCTGATGAGGTACGGTATTGAGGTACAAATTCAGCGTTATCAGGGCAGTCTGAGAGCCCTAGAATGTCGGCCGTCTTTACTTGAAGAAGTAAGACAGAAGCAGGAAGATTGCCCAATGATTCAGGATCTGAGGCAGAGATTGAGCCGTGGAGAGGCACCTGACTTTGCAGAGAGAGCAGATGGTATTTTGTGTTTACGCGGTCGAATTTGTGTGCCTCGAGATGCAGAGTTGAGGCAGAAGATTTTGCAAGAGGCTCATGCTACACCTTACTCAATCCACCCCGGGGCGAGTAAGATGTACAAGGATTTGTGACAATTTTATTGGTGGGATGGCATGAAGCCGGATGTAGCGAGATTTGTCGCTAAGTGTCAGGTCTGTCAGCAGGTGAAGATTGAGCACCAGAGACCTAGAGGAATGCTCCAGTCATTCCCTATTCCAGAATGGAAATGGGAGGACATCTCCATGGATTTTGTCATAGGTTTGAGACTCAGCAGAGGTCATGATGCCATTTGGGTAGTAGTGGATAGACTGACGAAGACTGCTCGCTTTTTGCCTATCAGGGAGACATGGCAAGTGAGTAAATTAGTGGAGGTATTTATTAATCAGATAGTTAGACTGCACGGCGTGCCTAAGACGATTGTTTCGGACCGAGATGGGCGTTTTACTTCCAGATATTGGCAGCAGGTGCATGAGGCATTGGGGACGAGATTACATTTCACGACTGCTTACCATCCGCAGTCAGACGGTCAGACAGAGAGGACGATTCAGACGTTGGAGAACATGCTGAGGTCCTGCGTATTAGACTGGGGAGGTCAGTGGTCAGATCACTTGGCTTTGGTGGAGTTTGCATATAATAACAGCTGGCATTCGTCGATTCAGATGGCCCCTTATGAGGCTTTATATGGTCGGAAGTGTAGGACACCGCTGTGTTGGGATGATCCCTCGGATGTAGTGGGTGAGAGGCCACAAATGATCGAGGAGACGATCGGAAAAGTGGCCTTAATCAAGGAGAGAATGTTAGCTGCTCAGAGTCGTCAGAAATCCTATGCAGATAAGAGGCGTAGACCGTTGGAGTTTGAGGTAGGAACTCACATCTGGCTGAGAGTATCGCCTAACCGCGGGGTAAGGAGATTCAGGGTAAAAGGGAAGCTGAGTCCCCGATATATCGGTCCGTTCGAGATTCTGGAGAGAGTAGGCAAGGTGGCTTACAGGCTAGCATTGCCGCCTGCTTTGGAAGGAGTGCACCCTGTATTCCATGTTTCACAGCTGAGACAGTATGTCCCGGATCCTAGCCACCGACTAAATTATGAGGAATTGGTGGTAGAACCAGATCACACTTTCCGGGAACAACCAGTGAAGATTCTAGATCGACGGATGAAGAAGCTGCGAAACAAGGAGATTCCTTTGGTGTTGATTCAGTGGTCTCGACGGGGAGTCGAGGAGGCCACTTGGGAGACTGAGTCCAGGATAGGTGAGAATTACCCACAGATTTACCCGAGTCTAATAGAGGCGTTTGAGGGAAAGGTTAGTAATTAGTGAACTCTTTTTAGAATCCATGATTGCGTATGTGATTGTTTTCTTGTGGATTGATTGATGACTGCCTAGCTTCTTTGTTACGTATTCTAGATATGTAGTGTTTTATTTGACTATTGAATTCTGGTTCGAGGACGAACCCTTTTTCTAGGGGGATTGGTTTGAAAAACCTCGATATAGTTTCATTCATAATAAAAAGTTTCGGGACGAAACTTTCTTAAGATAGGTAATATATAATATTAGGGTCCGTCTTTCTTTTCCGTCGGAACAACGAGTTTCTTGCGTTACAAGCAATCGGTTTGTTGACCCGCAAGTAACCTTGTTTAAGGAATATCCATAGTTTATAACCCGTTTTAATAATCCGTTTGAAAACACCTATAATTGTTATTTTTACCCCTATAATATATGATAATGAATTCCTACGCTAAACCCAAACCGATAGCTAATCTCGTTATTGTACGGTTAGGATAAAAACCAAATCTGATCCTAACTTAATTATATCTAATTTAACCAAAATTCTATCCTAAATCAATTAGAATAAGTCCGAATCTGGACTACTTAGGTGACCCCCTTCACCAGCGTTGTTCTTCAATTCGTTCACCGATTGATCTTCGGTCCTCGTTCCAACCGGCGCCTATCGCCGGAGTCGTCCTCGTTTAATCACCGATCGACCCACCCAATCCTTTTCCGGTAAGTTTGAAGCTTCCGTTCTCTGTTCGTCTTCAACAGTAACCCTAAGGTTCTGTTCTATTTTTCCGTTGTCTTCCTTCTTGCCTTCCGACCAATTGCTCCAACTCGCTGCAGGAGAAAACGCCAGCGGGAGAGGCCAACGATATCACCGGAGTTAGCCGCCATCGTCAATCGTCGTTGAACCACCGGTGAGGTTTTTTCTTGTCCTCTGTTTTTCTTTTTGCGGCTGTTGTGTTGGGCGGACACTAGTGTAGGGATGAGTCGTTGTGGGTGGGGCAACCGGAAAAGGTGGACGGGGATGGGTTTGGGTTAGAGTCGCCGGAGGAGGGTGGCTCGAAGCCGTCGGGAAGCGCTGGCGGAGCGCGAACAAGAGTGTAAACAGGGGAACCACGGCTTCTCGTCTCCGCTCTCCTCCGTGGCCGCCAATCTCGGGCTTGGTTGTCGCAGGGGTGGAACGACAGGAAGAAACAGAGGACGGCGGCGAACTCGAGTCCTTTCTCGAGGTTGAAGATGGAATGGGATTGGCCCCACTTGGCCTGTTCAAAGCGTTGGTCCGGTCAACAGGCTGAATTGGTGGGGGAAACGTGCCGGGAGTTTGGATCATTCTTGCCTAAACTGGGCCAACCTTGTTAATCGTTGGGCTGGGCTGTTGGGTTGGAGTAGAAATTGTAACATAGGTGGTGGGCTAATAGTAAGACAAGTTAAAAACCCTTTGTAAAATTTAAATTGCTAGATATTATACTAAGAGGTAGCCGTTAGTTTATATTGGTAATAGAATTATGTTAGTAGTTAGTGGTTGGGTTTTGTTGGGCTTAGGTTAGTTAGATGAGTACGATAATATTAGTAAGAGGTTGAGATTTTCTAATATCTTCTAATGAGAAATCCTTTAAGTAGAAGTCGGGTGTTTAAGGAATTTAGAAGTGGCTTTTTCTTTGGGTTAGTTGGTTCGGCTCGTATTTTAATTAATCTTTTCCTTTATAATTGTTGTGTGTGTAAAATGGTTTTGAATGTGTTTTATCGGAAGGATATTTTGGAACGTTTTCTCTGTGTTGGTACCGTTTCCGACACGGCCCATCGTAGCTGGCGTGGAGGAAGAGTTGACTACTTTGACCCGTGTGACATGGAAACCGTGCCCCTTCAAAACGAAAAGTATTATCTGTGTGTTTTTGGCAAGTGCTCCAGTGGAGGCTTAGCCCAGGGTTAGAAGGGAGATTGTGAAGTGGAGTGGGAGGGCCTGCCTCTGCACTCGGCGCGGTGATGAGCGCCTTGGTAGTCGGATTGTGGAAAAGGAGGAATTGTTGTGTTATGAGATTGTGATTGTGAATGCATATGTGGTTCTGTGTGACTGATTATAACTAATTTAGGTATTGGCCTTTAGATATATGATTGCGATTGAGGATTTGTATGCTGACTTTAGAAATGTTTTCGAAACGTTCTACAATTTCCGTATTCTATCTAGCTTGGTAGATTAGACGCTGACCCTTCGGGCAATATTTTTCAGTTCCAGGTATGAATCAGGGAGCCGTGCAGGAACCGAGGCCAGATGGCGGGCTGGAGCGGTAAAGAGCGCGTGTCATAGTGGGATGGGATTATTTTTACGATAGTTTAGTTGTGTTATTTTTAGGATGTTATTTTTATTAATATGTTAGAGTTGGTATTATGACTTGTCTTCTGTTTTCGTCGAATGATTTTATTCTTGGTGATGATTCGTCAGATTCAGGATATTTATAATTAGGTTTTCAGGAATTCATGCATAACCACGTTTCCTATATTTTTATAAAAGAAAGGTTGGATGTTTTTATTTCGTTTTCTCGTCGTGCCCGCGTTGCAAGATCCTAATGTAGTTGTCAACCTATTTAATAGTACCTAGTAAGGTCTGTTTCTTAGTAGTGCCCCGTCGGAAGTCGGGGTGTTACATTTTGGATCTAAAGCATGAAACTTACGTATTCAAACAATATCAACCTTCAAGTTACTAACTTTCTCTTTCAATCAAGTTAAAAACTCAAATTACCTCAACTTTCATCTTGGTATAAGCTTAACAAACAATCTCAATAACAAATAAAAGGCATTCAACACACAATCTTACTCATCAAACATGCTTAACTATGCCGGGCTTATCCCCGATCCTAGAAAAGAAGACTACTCACTAATCATAACTAAGAAAACAAATTCAACAGAAGAAATCATTGAAAACAAAACACTACTCAAATTAATAACAAAATATTGTCTTACAGAAAATCAGAAGAAACTGAAAAAATACAAACACCGAACCAAAATCTCGATCACGAACTCGGTAACTCTCGTTCACCGACCTCCGACTCGACTCCGATCCTCTCGGCTCTCTCGGCTCTTCCTCCTCTCTAAAAAATCCACCTCCTTCCAAATCCCCCCCCCCCCTCTTCTAGGCTAAACAAGAGTGATATTTATACTAAAAAGGCTAAAAACTAAATAAGGCTAGAAGATAAAAAACTTTCCTAAAAGATAGAAATAAAATCTAAAAAGATAGAAATAAAATCTAGAAAGATAGAAAGACCTAAAATACATAATATAATAACCCTAAAAATTATAAAAAGGTACTCTACCGATACGGAAATAATTTCCCGCACAGGATCGGTGAGTTACAAAGTCAACCCTCGAAATTTCTATCACGTGGCCTCGTTAACGAGCCCTCACGGCCTCGTTAACGAGCCTGGGCTTGGGTTTCTTCCACACTTCATCTCGTAAAACCTGGACTCTGACTTCTCCATACTTATATTCCTCCATCTTTCACTGTAGCGCTCCAAATTCAGCTCCATATAGCACCTTTTCCTTGCTAAAACCTACAAAATACACAAAATAGAGTAGCTTCCATACTTTCTATGAAAATATGCAAAACCATCCAAAAACACACAAAACTAAACCTAATTTTATCAAAACTAAACCTAATAAACAAAGAAAACCTACTAAAAACTATACTAAAAACACGAACATCAAGCGTCAACATTATCATCATCACCATCTTCCAATGAAAGTTTGAGTGAAAGAACACCAAAGATGAGAAGCCTCGAAGAAATTTATGCTCAAGAGGAGGATCTTTATGATTATTTAACTCTTTTTATCGTTATTTTTCTAATTTTGAGCCCATAGATTATGAAGAATTTGTGAAGGATGAAAAATGGAGAGCTTCAATAAATGAGGAGATCAAGTCAATTGAGATGAATGAGATGTGGATATTGATAACTTTACCAAAAGGTGAAAAGCTCCTTGATCAAAAATGGATGTTCAGGGAGAAGAAGATTGATCAGGGAAAAGTTAAGAGATTGATGAGGCATTTTCAGTGGTCGTTAATACCTATCAAAGAAACCTAACTTAACCAACTCAGTAGAGCGGTAAGTAAGGGTCGATCCCACAGAGACTCGTGTATTAGTGTTTTTACTTGCGTGCCAAGTAATAGAAGTAAAGGGGGGTTTTATGGATGATTGAGTAACTATCTAATCTAATATGCAAATTAAATCTAAGTATGAATGCAAATATGGTTTATGACAATATGAGAGAAATATGCTCAACTAGTTAAATCCATCATAGATATACTTATTGATCATTGATTCTCAATTCCCTTGAATAATCTACCGTGGATTATTATCCAAAACTTTATATTTAGTTGAAAGAGCTAACAGTCTGAACAACCCTAATCATCTAACAACCTAGAACAACGTCTAGATTCAATTAAACGACAACTTTAAGTTTAAATTATCGATAGAAACAAATACTCAACGTAAATAGCTAATTAAGTTATTTGTGGTTTATTCCCTCTACAACTGAATAGCCCGAACAGGTCTAAACAATTACAGTTGCTACTTTATCTAATCAATCCGAATGAGACTTGATCAGATTAGTTGTAAATTAACCTAGAAATTCTATTAGGTGGCCCATCTAACAAAACACTAGAATAATTCTGATTCAATTAAGCGCATGGAATAAAACCTATTCAAGTTGATGAGAATCAATCAAACCTCACAATATTATGCAATCTATGATTTCAATAACTAGTCAAACACAATGAATTTAGCAATGCATAATTAAATTAAAAACAAACTTACAAGAGTTTCAAAGTTGCTCTCTTGAGAGAAAAACCATAGCCTCCAAAAGTTTGATAAAAGTCATCATAAAATAAACTAACATAAGGTATATATATGTCTTCTAAAATAACCCTCAAAAGCTATCTTTAATCATCTACTCGGACAAGATATAAGCACAAAAACCAAAATCAAAGCCCAATCCTTCGGCCCATTGCATCTCCGCGTACAAACTACGATTGCATGGTTTCACCTATTGTGCGGCCGCGCTTTGTGTCATCCCGCGCTTCTGGTCTTCAGTTGCAATTGCACGGGCTGCATTGCTCGGCTTGATCCCGAGCTTTCATCCTTCTTCTTCAATCTTCATTTGTACCACCTTCTAGCTTCTTTTAACTCGTCCACCACCGCCATGGTCAATCTAAACCTCGCCCCGCTGTTGCTCCTAAACCTAAAAACCTGCAAAACCGAGCAAACAAGCACAAACTACCCGACAACACAAAAACCTAAAAACTACATAAAAACCAACCTAAAACTAGCTAAAACATATATAAAACATGCATCTAAACTACTCCTATATGCAAGCTATCAAATTCCTCCATGCTTAACCCTTGCTTGTCCTCAAGCAAGTCATAAATCCAAGTCACACCATAGAAATGCAATCATGCATCCATCTCATAATCAAACGAGCAATTCAACATATAATTAAACCCCCGACCAAGACTTCATAGCATGCATTATAACAAGCAAAAAGCAAAGACCATTCATTCATTCTAGACCTCACCAAGGGAAAAGTGTTTGCACTCAAACTCTTAAGTGTTTTAAAGGTATGTGTTTCACTCAAAATCAACCATGGAAACTAGATTACCATAAGCTTGCATCAGAGTTCTAAATCTCCACCGCTGAGGATCAAAGTAATAACAAAAATCAAGAGGTCTTTTTAAGGGTTGTTATGGGGCCAAGGTAAAGAGAAATTTGGAAGGGATCATATTTCGCTTGTGGTGCTAAATCCGGGATAAAGAACTAATCCTAAACCGAACTTTTACACACTTTCTTCTCTTACTTCTCCCAAACTTTCTTTTTCAACTCCATATACTTTCATTCAAGCACTTGTTTCTTTTTTTCACTATTTTTTTCTTCTTGCCTCTTCTTCAACTCTTTTCTTTCATACTAATGAAGAATACTAACATTTAAGCTCAATTTTTTTCTTTGCTTTACAACATAATTTTTTTCATCTTCATTTTTCTTCACTTTGCAAACAAGAGTTGTATTTCCTCTTTTTCCACCTTTTCCTTCAACCTCCCCTATACTTATATCACACTCACATAAAACAAAACCAACCTAAAGTCCTAAATCCAGGATGGGTCAAGCTTATTAGGCTAGGGATCATTTTGTTGCTCAAGCTAAAGTCTCATCCAGGTTGCTCAAGCTAATGACCTGGGGGATTTGACAGGTTGCTACTTTATCTAATCAATCCGAATGAGACTTGATCAGATTAGTTGTAAATTAACCTAGAAATTCTATTAGGTGGCCCATCTAACAAAACCCTAGAATAATTCTGATTCAACTAAGCGCATGGAATAAAACCTATTGAAGTTGATGAGAATCAATCAAACCTCACAATATTATGCAATCTATGATTTCAATAACTAGTCAAACACAATGAATTTAGCAATGCATAATTAAATTAAAAACAAACTTACAAGAGTTTCAAAGTTGCTCTCTTGAGAGAAAAACCATAGCCTCCAAAAGTTTGATAAAAGTCATCATAAAATAAACTAACATAAGGTATATATATGTCTTCTAAAATAACCCTCAAAAGCTATCTTTAATCATCTACTCAGACAAGATATAAGCCCAAAAACCAAAATCAAAGCCCAATCCTTCGGCCCATTGCATCTCCGCGTACAAACTCCGATTGCACGGTTTCACCTATTGCGCGACCACGCTTTGTGTCATCCCGCGCTTCTGGTCTTCAGTTGCAATTGCGCGGGCTGCATTGCTCGGCTTGATCCCGAGCTTTCATCCTTCTTGTCTTGGCTCTTCTCCTTCTTCTTCAATCTTCATTTGTACCACCTCCTAGCTTCCTTTAACTCGTCCACCACTGCCATGTTCAATCCAAACCTCGCCCCGTTGTTGCTCCTGAACCTAAAAACCTGCAAAACCGAGCAAACAAGCGCAAACTACCCGACAACACAAAAACCTAAAAACTACATAAAAACCAACCTAAAACTAGCTAAAACATATATAAAACATGCATCTAAACTACTCCTATATGCAAGCTATCAGAGACATCGTAAGGCCTAAGCCTTTAGAAGCGCAATCCCATGCCAACCCGAGGACTTCCTAAGAGATCACCCATCTTGGTACTATTGTCGCCCATGCACACTTAATGATGCGATCGCTCCTCGGATTCAGGGTTCGATGACGCCTTGACTCAGGATCGTCGATCTTAAATCAGGTATTCTTCTCAATATTATGGAAACGAAGGCGGAAGCAAGTGAAAACATGGAGTTTGAATGGAGGAGTCGAACTAGTTTGAATATTGATCGAATTGGTAGAACTCGGACAAGAACAACTTGACGAATCAAGCCTAAGCCCGAAAATGGGGGTGGCAGCCAAGAGGGGCGTGTCGATGCAAATTAGGTTTTGGGGTAACGCTAATCACGGAGCCTCGAGCCGCGGCGTGCTCGAGATTCGGCGTCGGCTCACTGGGTGAAAGCGGTCAAGGCGTGTTGGTGTTGACCACTTCCAAGCCATAGAGATCATCAGAAGGGGAGTCTTAGAAAACATACCTCAATCCTCAAACTCATGGTCGATCTCGGAGCGTAGGCGTTGGGTTCGTTGCGTAGCTCATAGGTGTCGGTGTTCGACATGTGCACTTGGTGCGACTCGTTCACCGATTGGATCCATTGGAGGAGTGGCTGCTGCTTCATAGGCGTCTCCATAGGACCCTTTTCCTTTATTCGGTTTTGGTTGCTTGGACCCGCAACATTGGCCCCGAGTTGAGTGGTGTGCGCGTCAAGGGGCCTTGAAACGACACGGTTTGGACCGCGACGTTGGGTTGTAATCCAGGCGTCATGGTAGGTGGAACGAGAGCCTGTGTCGTGGGTGCCAAATTAGTGGTAGGCACCAAGGGCGGGGGAAGTCGGGCCGTGGCTTGCGCCCCGAGGAACTCGTGCATCTCTGAGAGCTCCCGACGCAAGGCATCATTCTCACGCTCACATGGCTAGAGCTCAAAGACCTCCTCTTGCTCCTCATTATTTCCAGTGGTAGGGGGTCCAAATTCCCTTGTGAGGTGTTTTTCGTCGTGTTAGGATCACCTATAACAACATGAGTGGTCATAGTGAGTAACAAGGTTCCAACACAAACAACAAAAAACACAAAGTCTATGCACTCAAAACCTAAACTAAGACACCCAAGTGTTCACGGTTGGCTATTGTGCGAGAGGTAACTAGGCTTTAGACAATACGAATGTAGGAAATCAATCGACACTCACACAACCAAGGTGAAAAACCAATGAATTTGTTGACAATACGAATGTTCGGTTAATTTTTTTAAACGACCGAATCTGTTTCTTTTCATTCGGTTTTGTTTTTTTATTGACTAATTCGGTTACTAACTGATTTGGAAACAATCTGGAAGAGAAGATCACACATGATATGTGTTTTGGCAGGATAATCACACTAACGTGTTCCCTGCTATAAGGTGGAGATTCCTAACCAAAGAACGAATGAAACGCGTTATGAATCAAAGACATGATGCAAGACAATACAGGAAGTAGAAATTACAGAAATAAATCGATTGTGAGGCGTGAATTGTGATTATGGTTTTTAGAAGAATCCTCTTCCAATACAAGCGAATCCTTGAACGAGACTTAAACAAATGAAGAAGAATGAGTTTTCGTCTGTGTGTCCCCTCCCCTTTTTCTTCAACCTCTCTTTATAATGCCTCTCCTCTGTTGACCGTTGAAAGGGACGCTCCCCGTCTCCGAAGATTTCGCCTTCGTCCTCCACGAAGTAACCGTTGAGGGCAATCAATACCGAATCCGAGATTCTCGCTCTTTATGGGCTAGTTCTTCGGCCTTGTCTCCCACCGTTTGGAAGAAAGCATTTTGGGCCTTCGTCATTCCTGTTGGGCTTAGATTTGAGAGGGCCCAACAATACCCCCATCGAAAACCCGGGAAAACTCCCGCCCCTACTTTTCTAGGGTTTTCGATTTTCATGCTTTGGAAGTTGTAGCGGGTTGTGTCACGTCTAATCAACCTCTTATTTATAGCGGTTATGATGACCCCCATTGATTCAACTGTGCTTCTCGGTATCCAGGTACGTTTCCCCTTACTTTTGCTTCTTCATCCTCGACTTTCCTTCTTCCCTTGCTATGGCGACTTCTGGTTCTTCTCCTCTCTCCCGCTGCCTTGATCCACAAATACTTCCTTCTTTAACCTCTTCCAAAATCCTTACTCCCACTCATCGTAGAAATAGTATTTCAGAAGATCCCCATGCACTTGCGTTTTCCGTGGGATTCCCTTCCTCTGCAGAAATCTTTCTCCCTTCTCCTGGAATTTGGGCAGACTTCTACAACGATGACTGGGTTTGCTTATATGAGTATCCTTTCCGCATTGGGCATCGTTTTCCATTCTCCCCATTGGTCGTCGACTTCCTTTCCATCCTCAACGTTTCCCCTGGTCAAATACTACCACAAGTCTGGAGATTACTGTTATCGGTTGATCTGTTGTGCTCCTCACATGGTCTCCCCTTTAAAGTTGTCGACTTTTTCCACAACTATCGCCTTTCCAAAGGTGGCCCGGGTCGATTAACCCTAAAAACCTTCCAAGATAAATCTGACCTAATCTTCAACATTTCCAAGTCCGATCGGGGTTGGGCTGACAGATTTTTCTTTGTTAAGCTCTCTTCTTTGGGGATTGACACATCTTTCTTAAAAACTCGGTGGATATTAACAGGTAGCACTTCCCTCTTTTCCTCTTACCCCACTTCGATTTTTTCTAACCATTGATCATTTCCATACTGTATGCAGAGAACTTTTCTCCCCCCAACCACGTTCGGTATCGGCGCAAGTGATATCTCATATCGAAGCTATTTCCTTGGAAGAGAGATCCTACCCAAAACTGGTGCGAGTGTGCTTCACTGATTCAGAGGATATCGAAATGTCGAGTACGTTGCGTTTTATTCTTCCTTCTTATATTGCTACTACTTTCCCTATGACTTCTTTATTTCTTTGATGACAGGTTCCAGGACCACCCGTTCTACCACTGCGCTGACTACTATGGAACGAGTTGAAGCTCGGAAGAAGAGGAAGGCTGAATCAGCTTCAACTGCGGATACTGCATTGACGATCTCAGATCCTAAGAAATCCTCCGAGGTTCGGATTTCCCCTCCCAGGAAGAAAGCATGTTCAACCCTTTCTGATCTTCCAAAGACAATGATGTCCCTGGACATGGCTGCCGAAAAGTGTTTGAACTCCCTGGCACCTCTTCACGTAGGTTGCTCTCGTGGAAAGGAAGAACAACCTTCTTTTCCGGAATTCTTTGGTGAAATTCTGGCGGCACAATGGCAGGTACGTCTTCTCCATATGTTCTTTCTCCATGTTCCACTTTTGTCTGATTTCCCCTTTTCTTATGCAGGGCTTGCAACTTTCCCTTTTTTCCTTCGAGGCTTTCAAGGATCTTCCTGATCAACTGGCTCAAAGCAAGATCAGCCTTCATCTTGAGAGAGATAGGAGCGCTATCTTAGGGCATGAGAAGGCCGCTCTGGATAAGAAAGTTCGCGATCTGACGAGTACTCTTGAGAGGGTTTCTAAGGAGTCTAAGGAGTGGGAAGAGAAGTTCGTGGTCTCTTCCGGTAAAGAAGCTGCTCTGGCTAAAGAGATAGAAGATACCGCAGACTACTGGTCTTGCCGAGCTCGAGTGGAAATGATGGAGGAATTCGCAGCGGGAAGGCACACTTCGTGGGATGCTGTGAAGGAAAGGGAGTCATTTGAGAGCTTGTTTTCTGACGAGGTAATCGCGGCTAAGAAGTCCTCCTTCGTTGATGACATCGCCTCCGTCTCCAAGGTGGTTGCTCAAGTGGAAATGGATAATCAGTCCAAAGAATGATCCCTTCTTGTTCTTTCGTGTTTGTCGAATTTTGAACAATTTCCTACCCCCAGCGTGTTGGGGTTTTTAAACTCTTTATTTTGTATGGCCGCTTGTTCTAGGGCCCTAGTGTGGACAAGTTTTATCTCCTGTTTGTTTTTCAAGGGTTTTATGTTTGCTTATTGCATCTACTATTTTGCCTTGCTTTGGTTCTCTTGTTATTTTTTTGTGCAGGTGGGATAGGTCTGCCGCGGAGTAAATGAAGATCAACCTGTTCGTGACAGACTCTCTCGTTTGAGGAGAGGTGTAGATTAGTAGTAGACTTTTCAATGTATAGCGCTTCTTATGTAAGATGCAAAGGGAGAGAGAAAGTAATGTCATTGTAAATGTTTGCAATAAACTTGTTGAGAACACGTTACAATTTTTTAATGAAAATTTCACTCGTTCATGATACATGTTCTCGTCTCTTGCATCTTTTTGACTAGTCGTTGTGTGCACAGCGTTGCCTGATCACAAGGCGAGGGCCCATGTTTTGGCCTGTAACGTCACAAGGCGTCCCTTGTTAGTTTTCTTGATACTGTTGTACTTGTGTGTGTACGAAGACTTTTAGTGATATAAGGTAAAAGGAGAAAATTTATGTGAATTACCTTACTAGAATTCGTACGTTTCAAAAGTGATACAACTTCAAGTTCAACGCATTCCAGCTTCTGGGGACCGTCTTCCCCTCTCGTGATATCAACTTGTAGGCTCCTTGTCCTACGATCTTCGTGATCTGATATGGTCCTTCCCAATTCTCTCCCAACTTACCAGCATTCAATTCTTGCGTATTCTGAAAAACTCTTCTTAATACCCAATCCCCTACTTGGAATACTTTGGCGTTAACGCGTTTGTTGTAACTCCGAGCTACCCCCTGCCTATATGCTGCCATCCGGATTGAAGCTTCATCTCGTAACTCGTCCACCGTATCCAAATGGTGTAACAGGTTGGATAGGTTTGACTTTTCAGTAGTGAGTCCGTATCGGACTGTAGGCAAAGTTACTTCTACTGGTAATACGGCTTCACATCCATAGACCAAAGAAAAAGGTGTATGACCCGTTGCTGTCTTAGGGGTTGTTCGATCTGACCACAAGATAAGGGGTAACTCATCTGCCCATTTCCCTTTTGCTTCTTTGAGCCGCTTCTTCGAGTTGTTGATAATCACCTTGTTACTTGCTTCTGCCTGCCCATTAGCCTGAGGGTAACGAGGCGTTGACATCACCAACTGTATATTGTACTGCTGGCAGAATGATCTCGTCTTGTCACTGATGAACTGGGACCCGTTGTCGCATACTATGGTGGATGGTATTCCGAATCTGCTCAGAATGTTCCTCCTTATGAAGGAAATGACTTGTGTATCTTTGACTTCTTTGAAGGCTTCGGCTTCAATCCATTTGGAGAAGTAGTCAGTCATTGCTAAAATGTAAACACGTTGCCCCGAAGCTGGAGGAAGTTTTCCTACAATGTCCATCCCCCATTTCATGAATGGCCAAGGGGATGTTATAGGATGCAACAACTCAAGAGGTTGGTGTGGTATAGGTCCATGACGCTGGCACGCGTCACACTTGCGAGCAAACTCCACTGCGTCTTTGTTAATGGTAGGCCAATAGTAACTCATCCTGCTCGCCTTCTTTGCCAAGTTGCGACCCCCTGTATGATTTCCACATTCTCCATCATGTATGTCTCGTAACACCTTCTGTACTTCCTCTTCCTTTACGCATCGCACGTGTATCCCTGACGACATACACTTAAACAAGATGTTATTCTTAACAGTGAAAGTAGAAGCTTTTACCTTAAGTCGTTGAGCTTCTTCCCTGTCTTCCGGCAAAATTCCATCTCGTAACCACTCTAGATAAGGGGTTACCCATGACTTATCTTCATCAGGACTTCGAATCTCCAACATGTTTGCCTCTTTGGTTATAGATGGTGCATCAAGATATACGAAAGGTATCTTGTCGTACTCCCTTAGGTCAATTGCGGATCCGAGGTTGGCTAAGGCGTCTGCTTGCGTGTTACCATCTCGAGGAACCTGTCTTATCTCAAAATGTTTGAAGTGCTTCACGATCTCTTGTACCTTCTCCAAGTACGCCTTCATCTTTGAATCCCTGGCAACATATGAATTCGTAACTTGATTCACAATAAGTAACGAGTCACAAATTACCTCAATTTCCTGTACATTCAGCTCCTTAGCAACAAGTACCCCTGCAATAAGCGCCTCGTACTCTGCTTCATTGTTAGTAGCCTTGAATGTACATCGAACAGCCTGGGCTATCCTATCCCCCTGTGGTGACTTCAGGACTACCCCCAATCCCACGCCAATCTGGTTCGACGCTCCGTCTGTATGCATCAACCATCTGCCATTTCCTGTTACGTGCATTACATCTTGATCTCCATTCTCTGAAGTGGTAGGAGTGAAGTCCACCACAAAATCTGCCAACGCCTGTGACTTCATCGTTGTTCGGGGCTCGTAGGTAATGTCGTAACAGTTTAGGTGGATCAACCATCTCGTTGATCGACCTGACAATTCTGGCTTTGACATGATGCTTTTCATTGGGAAATTAGTTCTCACGATTATAGAATGACTTTCAAAATAAGGGCGCAATTTTATTGAAGCCATTACCAAGGACAACACTAATTTTTCGATGGGGGAATACCTCGTTTCTGCGTCAAGCAAGGTTTTACTTACGTAATAGACGGGCAACTGGTCTCCATTTTCTTCTTGGATCAGGACTACACCTACTGCTACTTTTGTCACGGCCAAGTACACGTACAAGTTCTCGCCTGGTTTGGGTTTGGATAGCACCTGTGGGTTAGACAAATAATTTTTCAACTCTTCAAAGGCTTTTTCATGTTCATCTCTCCATTCGAACGACTTGTTTTTCTTTAGGATGTCGTAAAACAGTTTGTTCCTATCTGATGATCTTGATATGAACCGGTTTAATGCAGCTACTCGTCTTGTTAGTATCTGGACATCCTTGACGCATTTAGGTGACTTCAATTCCATTATGGCCTTAACCTGTTCCGGACTCGCCTCGATTCCCCTCTGAATCACTATGTAGTCGAGGAATTTTCCTGACGTTACCCCAAAAGAGCACTTGGTGGGATTCAGCTTCATCTTATAACTTCGTAGGATCTCGAACGCGTCTCTTAAGTGATTAACGTGGTCCTCCGCCCTCAGTGACTTGACCAACATGTCGTCAATGTATACATCCATCGTATCCCCCAGTTTTTCCTGAAACATCTTATTAACCAATCTCTGATAAGTAGCACCTGCGTTTTTTAACCCAAAGGGCATAACTTTATAACAATAAGTTCCTTGATTGGTCACGAATGCGGTTTTTTCTTGATCGTCAAGATGCATCATTATTTGTTGATATCCGCTAAATGCATCCATGAAGGTCAATAATTCATGCCCCGCTATTGCGTCCACCATTGCGTCTATATAAGGCAAGGGGAACGAATCTTTGGGACATGCTTTGTTTAAATCGGTAAAATCTACGCAAACGCGCCATTTACCATTTTTCTTTTTAACAACAACCACATTCGCAAGCCAATCAGGGTATTGTACTTCTCTGATTTTTCCAGACTCAAGTAAAGATTTTACCTCATCGTTGATTACCTGATTCCGTTCGGGAGCGAACTTACGCCTTTTCTGTTTTACTGGTGGCACCTTTTTATTGATATTTAGAGCATGGGTGATTACGTCGGGATCAATGCCTACCATATCCTCGTTTGACCAGGCGAAACAATCTTTGTAGGACCGTAGAAATTCCACTATTTGCTCATGTAAAGTCGGTTACAGATCTGCTCCTATTTGGATTTTCTTGGATGGCTCCAAGGGATCAAGGGCTACTTCTTGGAGCTCGGGCGTCTCCGGCTTTGCATAGCATGTGGTTGTTCTACAGTCCTGTAATTGCTAATCCGACGCCTTCTTTTCCACACCAAGTTGTAAGTTTTTGGAGGTCGTTGCCTTCATTGTTATGGAGTAACACTCCCTTGCCAGTTTCTGTTCTCCCTTAATCTCTTGAATCCCCCATGGTGTCGGGAACTTTACACATTGGTGGTAAGTGGAAGGAATAGCCCTCATCCCGTGTATCCATGGCCTTCCCAAGATGACATTAAAAGGTGAAGGGCAATCAAGTACTTGGAATTTTACCTGGTAGTTAACTCCTCCTGCGACGGTAGGTAACGATATTTCTCCAAGCGTGTTACGTGATTCTCCACTGAAGCCTACCAAAGTTGTCGACTTTTTTGTGATATCGTCCATCCCGAAACCTAAGCTGTATAAAGCGTCCAACATGAGTAGATTAGTAGAACTCCCATTATCAACTAAAATTCTTTTAACAAGAAAATTCGCTATTGTTAAAGAGATTATTAAGCAGTCATGGTGAACTTCCTCTTCTTTGACATCGTCGAAGGTGATTGGCATCATGGCAAGGCTTGTTCGGGATGGTTCTTTTGGGCACTCTCTTCTAGTATCCCTTGCGATCCTTTTGGCTGCGGAATAGGTTATACCACAAATCTCCGATCCCCCTGTGATGACATTGATTACTCCAGTGTGCTTTGGTGGAGGTGGTGGACTTGCTCTTTCCTTGTTGCGCTCTAACTGCTCTTTTGCTTTCTCCGATATTAATTCTCTGAGATGCCCCCTTCGTAATAATTCGCTTACTTCTTTCCGCAACGCGATACACTCATCGGTCCGGTGCCCATGATCAAAATGGAAATCACACCATTTGGATTTGTCTTTCTGATGTGCTGGCATGTTACTCTTTCGAGGCCATTTAACAACGTCTCCCATGGCGTTGAGGGTTCGGACCACTTCGGTTGCATCTACGCGAAAATTGTAGTAGGAATGTTTCGGAGGTAGCCTAGGATTCTCGTATCTGTCACCTTGTCTAAACATCGTTGCATTGACGGTAGTCTTAGCATGAGGTGCAGTGGGATACGGAATGTATCTTGTGTCCCATCTTCCCTGTCTCCGATTAGGTCGATGCGGACTTGTTGCTTTCTCGGTGAAGAGGTCCTCTTCTTCTAGCCGAACATGGGCTAAAGCTTTTACCTGTACCTCATCGAAGTTGGAACAAGGATATTGAGTTAGTTCACGATACAACTCAGGATTACGTAGATATGCCCCTTCGGAATGCCTCCACAGCTGTAGCGGCATCACATCCTTCGATGGTCACCAGTTCCTCATTGTAACGGTTGAGGAAAGCTTTTAGAGATTCTCCAGGTTTCTGGACCAAACGGTATAGATCACTCGATCGCTTCTTGACATGTCGACTGCTTGCAAACCTAATCCTAAACTTGTCAATTAACTCGGCAAAAGATGAGATACTTCCAAGAGGTAAGTGCGAATGCCAATTGAGAGCGGCCCCAAACAACGTGTTCCCGAACCAACGGCACATAACAATTTCTTTCATATCAAAAGGGACTGTACTAATGTTCATAGCCTGTTTGAATGCGGCTATGTGTTGATCGGGATCTGTCACTCCTTCGTATTTAGGTACGTCGGGGACGTGATACTTTCGGGAAATGTCAAACCTTGCAATAGCAGGTACGAAGGGGGAGTCGGTGTAACCGTCTCTCCTCTCCATCGCTATCGGTTGGGGTGCCCCTGGGACCTGAGTAATTCGGTCCTCCAACGCTCGAAGGCGTTCCCGTAATTGGGAAACCTCGGTATCTTCCCGTATCGCCCTTAATGAATTACCCTTTACCTGATACCTGGTTACTAGCCTGACGACTTCGGGTGTCACGAGATTAGGATCATCCATGTCTAACCGTCTGGCGACTCCTTCCACCACATCGGTCCCACGGGGACGAGTTGGAGCCGATTGTACCTGCGATTGAAGCAAGTTGCGTTCATTAGTTAAAGTTTCAATCTGTTTTTCATATACCTCGGTGAACCTGGCATTGGCCTCCTTTTGGCTTTCCAAATCCTTCTGAAGAGCAATCATTGTTGATCGGAGCTCCATAATGACGTCGGAGTCGCCTCCTCCAACTCCCCATTGCTCGGAAGTACCAGGATTGCCATTGGTGTCTCCAGAACCTTGCTCGATTCCATCACCATTCCCTGTTCCATCTATGTTTCCCGTACCGACTATGTTTCCAGTTCCGTTCATGTTTTCACCACCTTGATTGTTCGTCACTTCATTGACCTCGTTATTGTCGAGATCCCCTACGTGACTGTATGTAGTTTGGATTCCCTCCATGTGACGGATCTTGCGATTATTTTAGCGTGAGTCCTTTTTTGGCTAGGCCCCACGGTGGGCGCCAATTGTTTTGGCAGGATAATCACACTAACGTGTTACCTGCTATAAGGTGGAGATTCCTAACCAAAGAACGAATGAAATGCGTTATGAATAAAAGACAAGATGCAAGACAATACAGGAAGTAGAAATTACAGAAATAAATCGATTGTGAGGCATGAATTGTGATTATGGTTTTTAGAAGAATCCTCTTCCAATACAAGCGGATCCTTGAACGAGACTTAAACAAATGAAGAAGAATGAGTTTTCGTCTGTGTGTCCCCTCCCCTTTTTCTTCAACCTCGCTTTATAATGCCTCTCCTCTGTGGACCGTTGAAAGGGACGCTCCCCGTCTCCGAAGATTTCGCCTTCGTCCTCCACGAAGTAACCGTTGAGGGCAATCAATACCGAATCCGAGATTCTCGCTCTTCATGGGCTAGTTCTTCGGCCTTGTCTCCCACCGTTTGGAAGCAAGCATTTCGGGCCTTCGTCATTCCTGTAGGGCTTAGATTTGAGAGGGCCCAACAATATGCGGAACAAGAGATGGAAAGAATCTTAGCAAACAAGGCAACAATTGTATCTTAGCCAACAAGATCGACGTTAGGGTTGCACAAACACAAACCAAGAGCGGCGCCGAGTACACAAGGATTTAAACAAGGCCTTGGACAAAGGCTACTAACCCTAACCCTAATCACGAGGAGTAACAAAGGCAAGAATTCACAAATTGAGTAGATACTATCCACAATATGCACGAGTGACATCAATCAACAATTGTAAGCAAGATTCGATTAAATCACAAGGAACATGCAAGGCGAAAAATTACCCACACGATTCGTAATAAGGCCCATAAATTTTTTTATTTTTTATGATGAGATTTCTTCAATCAAACTAGGGCTTGGCAATAGTAATTTTTTTTTGATTTTCGGATGGATTTTATGCAAGCAAGGGAGAAAGAAGAAGAATTTGCGTGAAATAGATCAATGAGAGAGACTTACAAGACCTTGACTCTGATGCCAGTCGATTTTATCGCTCCTCGAATTCGAGGTTTGATGATGCCTTAACTCAGGATCATCGATCTTGAATCATGTTTTCTTCTCGATATTGTGGAAACAAAGGGGGAAGCAAGTTAAAACGTGGAGTTTGAATGGAGGAGTCGAACTAGATTTGATCTAGATCGACTTGGTAGAACTCGGACAAGAATGACTAGAAGAATCAAGCCTAAGGCTAGCCAAGGGGGTGGCAACCAAGGGGGCGTTTTAGGGTTTATAAGGGTCTAGGCCTAGGACGTCACCCTTCTAATCCGATGATCCCGATTCAAAGCGTCATCGAACCTCGAATCTGATGAGGGATCACATCACTTAACTTTAGACTTCTTTGTCCTTACTCGAACCTTGGAAAGGAAGAGCCCTTGTTGACAGTAGCACTTCAATCCTTTATAAATAATATGAAATATTGGGTGTTACAATATTCCCCACTTAAACACTTGACGTCCTCGTCAAGGCCCAAGCACCGCCCTCTAGGTCGAGTCATCGCCTTCTAGACTAGGATGGAAATGGGCGGTTTTGGGGCAGGGAATACCCTCCCCATCCCCATTTAGATATATGTTCCCCACGCCCCCTATTCCCCATCGGGGAAAAAAATTTGTCCCAGTCTCTATCCCGTCGGGTCCCCGTCCCCGTCGAGGATTCCCCATCCCCGTTTGGTTTTCCCCATTTATAATCTCTATCGGGGAATCCACATCCCCATTTGATTTTCCCCTTATATAAACCCCACGAGTTACTCGTTTTATTTTCCATTTACTTTCTTGTACACTTTCTTCAAAAATTCTATTGATACACCATTTACAAAACTCATCAATCAAACTTATATAATTAACAAGCCATAAGAGCTTCCAAAAATAAACAAGACAATTATTTTGTAAATCAATGAGCATACCAATCATACGCATCAAGTAAATAATATAAGGATAGCTGAATTACCAATAATTTAACAATAGATTCCCCAACAGCTCCCCCGATGGGGATTCCCCAACGGGTCCCCCGACCAGCGGGATTCCCCAATGGGGTTGGGGTCCGATCGGGGGTGAGGCGGGGACACCTATCCCCGCCTCTATCCCCATAACCTTACGGGGAATTACTTTTCCCCCATAGTTGCCCCCGTCCCCACTAAAAATCCTCATCCCCATACCCGTAACGGGGAAGAATCCCCGCCCCATTGCCATCCCTACTCTAGACCAAGCATACTCTTAACCTATAGCCGGCTTTGATACCATTCGTAATTCTCAAGGCCTTAGAAGCTACAACCCATGTTGACATAAGGACTTCCCAAGAGGTCACCCTGGTACTACTCTCTCCCATGCACACTTAACTTTAGAGTTCTTTGTCCTTACTCGAACCTTAAAAAGAAAGAGTTTGTGTTGACATGGATAGCACTTCGATCAATCCTTTATAAAGGGTGAAATCTGGGATATTATAGGTGCAAGGTGAGCTTACTATCCAAGGGATACAGTTAATGTCTTGGGATCGACTATGGTGAGGAGTTTTCACTAGTTGTTCAGTTAGAGACTACCTATTGATAATTTCTCTTGTAGTTGAGAAAAGGTGGAAATTTTATCAAATGGGTGAAAAGTCCGCATTCTTAAATGGTGTGCTTGAAGAGGATGTTATGTTGAACAATCTCTTGGCTATGTGATTAAAGGTCATGGAAATAAAATGTTGAAGTTGAAGAAAGCTTTATACGGATTGAAACTTCAAGCGATTGCATTCTTAGATTTGGGTTAGGTTTCCATATTTCAAATGAAGTTATAGTTGATGTTCGATTGCTCATTGGTTTTTGTGGGCAAAAACGAAAATTAAACGAACCCCAAAAAAGAGAAATCCATCTTGGAAAAAATAGCCCTAGGGTAACACAAAATATACATTGAAGGTTCAAATAGGTCAAATAACAAAGCAACAATAATTGGATTCGTTATAAAAAATATGACCAAGGTATGTCAATCCATATGGATTGTGAAGAGTGTGGGACCTAACCAATCCTTATGACGAACACACTTGCCCTTAAAAAAGCTTAATGGCCGCTAAAGAACTAGGGATCACTCATTTGGAGATTGAGGGAGACAACCTGTACCTAATCAACGCGGTCAAGGGTGTCGTGTATTGCCCCTAGGAAATTGAAATGCATGTGGCAAACATTCTCATGGACTAGCACTCCTTCTCCAGCTTTCAAGTTTAGCACATCTTTCGGGAGGTGACCAATGTGGTTGGTCGACTTATAGCTTGGTTAACTCACAAATGATCTTGGAAGACATGGACTTGATGATCCTCATTCGAAAAGATGTCCTAAGATGGCATTATAACCGACGATGACTATAGCCTAATTTTTAGGATCCACAATTAAAAATAATCCTAATTAAACTATAGCAAATCAAAATAATTTAAAAATAATCCTGACTCAATGTTGGGAAGGGTGGCACTTTGAACCTTTACTTGAGTTATTATTATAAATGATTAAAATGCTGAAAAATAAATATTAGAAGGACTGATATTATAAAATCGAAGTGGATGATGTAACTACATATTTGGTTTGACCGCATATTCAATGGTCATCGGTCCAAGTGAAGAATTTATTGACTTTTATAGACAACTTAATTGTTCTCATGCGATGCATTAATTTATTGCATATTACTGGGTTTATTACAGTTAATATTTCAACCATAAAGGTTAGTTGACTCTGTACAGAGCTCCGAATTTCATTTTAAAAAATTCAACTTTTTGGGAATGTGTATGCATGTTTTATAATTATCTTTCTTTAAGGCCGGTATAATATACACTGCGGAATTTCTTAAGGCCGAAATGAGTGGGGCAAAGAAAAATCCAGTTTTGAACACCATGGCGTTGCCTATAAATTAAGACAAATATCGGATTTTATATGTCAATAAGTTGCGAACATAGACACAAACCTTCGACCAATGGCTCCAACAATTATGTGATACGAACAATTGAAGGTAGATTCCGCAACTACCCAAAAATTATGTGAAATATGTAAAATTACTGTAAATCCATCATTTTTTTTACTACGGAGTAATACTTAATTGCTCTTTATGAACAGCTTATTTGATTCAATTCTTACATTAATTACAACAGTCAATGTTTCCATCTTATTCATCTCAATTATTGTTAAATGTCCAGTTCAGAGCTTATAAATATGTTGCTCTTGTTTTGTGCTAACTCATCAAACATAAGGAATAATAGGTACTCGATCTTCCTCGATTGAGGTACATCATAGCCTTGCCTTCCATATGCAGGTAATCAACATATGGACTACTCTTCCTTGATTGAATATAACAGGCTGTTATATATTTACTTTTTTTCAATTTGCTTTTAATTAATTTTGTATGTCAGTTATGAAATGATAAACATATATATCGGGTAAAAACATAAGAGTTGTTTTTTTTTTTTCTATTTGCTTTTCATTAATTTTCGGTGGTATTGTTCTACAGCTATGATTTGTTTCTACAGCAATATAACGAGAATTTTGTTAGACTAGATTCATAATCTGTGCGCTCTCGAATTTTGTTGTTTAAGCTGAGTCATATGACTTCAAATGATAAACTATATATTTTGATTTGCCAATGTATTTCATGCATGGTCAAAACATGTGGCTTGTGCTTGTTTAAACTGCAGGTGTCCCTATTTTAACTCCTTTTTTTATAACTTTCTATAGTTTGGGATAATCAATCTAAAAGATTCTTTAACAAAATCTAAAAATGAATTTCAAGTATTTGGGTATGTTTTTAAAATTACTGAAAAGGGCGCTTGTAAATTAATGGACAAGATAAAAAAATTTAATATTAAGGGTAAATTACAGAAAACCACCACTTATTTAGCCGATTTTACAAAAAAAACTACTCTTTATTTATATCATGTTTTCATTTAACCACCGAACTAATTTTCCATCCAATTTTCTGTCAAATAAGGGTCAAAAGACAAAATTGCCCCTAAACTATTGTGAGTTAAATTACAGAAAACAACCCCTTATCTAATCGAGTTTGTAAAAAATCACCTTTTATTTCATTTTGTTTATAAAAAACCACCCTTTATTTATATTTCGTTTTCAAATCGCCACTCTAACTCATTTTCCATCCATTCCAACGTTAAATTAAGCTCAAGATACCCAATATCCCTAGGTTAATTAAATTAGTTTATGGAAGATAATTAACTCTCAAAATACCCAATACCCAATTACCACTATGAATTGACAAAAAAACTCTCTCGTTTGCCCCCAACCCCATCCACCATCATTGAACCCTAGCTAGACACCCTTCTTTCAATCCATGGCTTCCCTTCAAGAAATCTGGCTGCCAACACCCAAATCTCCTCAAAAATCTCCTTTTGCTCCTCGCACCTACAATAACTTACAAATATATGCATTTCTTGGGCGATGATTTGCCTAAAAGAAGAAGTGAAAATGAGAAAAAATTGAGTTCTCGAGCCTCTCAAACCGTCACTTTTCTCGGGGCTTTATCGTTGTTAAGAGGGGACAAACCCGAGGAGCATTTTTGTCTTTTGACCCTTATTTGACAGAAAATTATATGGAAAATTGGTTCGGGTGGTTAAACGAAAACGAAATATAAATAAAGGGTGGTTTTCTGTAAAAAAAAAATTAAACAAAGGTTGTTTTTTTTTTGCAAACTCGGTTAAATAAGGGGTGATTTTATGTAATTTAACTCACAATAACTAAGGGGCAATTTTGTCTTTTGACCCTTAATGGACATAAAATTGGATGGAAAATTGGTTCGGGTGATTAAATGAAAATGAAATATAAATAAAGGATGGTTTTCTGTAAAAAATGAAATAAAGGTGGTTTTTTGCAAATTCGGTTAAATAAGGGGTTGTTTTCTGTAATTTACCCTAATATTAAATACTACTCCATATGTTTATAAAGGTTGTACAGAAATTATATAGTAGCTCCCTGTATACCTTAGTACGTACGGTTTTATTGGCATTTGGCAAGATGAAATAATGTTTGCTAGCATTAATTAGTATATGAACAATGTTGTTATATTTAGATAATTTTCATTAATAAATAGCAGCTGGCTCAATATTTATCATGATAACAAATCTGACTTTAAAAAAATCAGCAAATTTGGATGACATTTAAAAATAGAAAAATTCGGCTTTGAATTATATTGATTTTGATACTGATTACTTGTCCATTTATATTTAAGAATATGAGGTACCCGATTTTCGTCCTCACCATCTTGAGTCTCATCCTGGGGTCGTCTTCGGCCCCACGGTGGTTCGCCGTTGACTCGTTCGGGGCCAAGGGCGACGGAGTGTCGGACTCGACGGAGGCATTTGCGGCGGCGTGGAAGGCGGCATGTGGGTCGGCAGGGGCGGCAGTGATGTTGGTGCCCAAGGGGGAGTATGTGGTGCAGCCGGTGACGTTTTGGGGGAAGTGCAGGTGCTCCCATCTCACGCTCAGGATCGATGGGTGGCTGATGGGGCCCACTGACTACGGAGTCATAGCGACGGCGGAGAGTTGGATTCAGTTTGAGGAGGTGGAGAATTTGGTCATCCAAGGAGGGGTCTTGCGTGGCCGCGCCAAGCACATGTTGCAATGCAGCTCCACGCCCACTCCCAGTTTTGACTCTAATCAGTGTCCCTTTGGAGGAAGGGTAAGCATAACAAGGAGTATTACTATATGTATGTGTACATAGATGAATCCTATTGATCATGCGCGCGCGTACGTACAGATGCTGAGCATTGCCAAATCAAACAACGTGTGGATAAACAACATAACGTCAATATACAGCCAGGGCTTCCACATCGACATTACCTACTCCCAAAACGTCCACGTATTTGGCGCCAAGATCATCGCTCCCGAGAGCAGCCCAAACACGGATGGCGTCCACGTAGGAGCCAGCACAGGAGTCACCATCACTAGCTCCACTATCCAAACCGGAGACGACTGCATCTCTCTCATCCAGGGCTCCCAAAATATCTGGATCCAGGACATCTTTTGTGGGCCAGGACACGGTATAAGGTAGGTACCATTTCGTTAACATATAGACATATCCGATTTGGACAGCTTTAGCGGATCAAATTAAAGCGGTCTAAGTCGATCATTATTTTCGATCATGTGATTACAGCATTGGTAGCCTAGCAGGTGGACCGGGCGAGTTGGCCGTGCGAAACGTGACCGCCAAGGACGTCCGCTTCCGTGGTACGCAAAACGGGTTCCGTATAAAGACGTGGGCAAAACCGTTTGACGTGACCATCAACGACGTCTATTTTCTCAACGCCGTTATGACCAACGTCAACAACCCAATCATAATCGACCAGTTTTATTGCCCAAGTGGTGGCTGCTCTACTTCTCAGGTTAGTTACTATAGCAAGCCTAATGGGCCTGCTCTCTTGATTGGGCTCCGGCCCATTTGTTTATTCTATTGGGCTTGCTCTCACACCTAAACGCTTTATGACAGCCATCGTATGTAAAAATCAGCAACGTTGAATTCAGCAACATAAATGGAACGTCCGCATCGGAAGTAGCGATCAAGTTTGATTGCAGCCCCAAGTTTCCGTGCAGTGGATTGTCGGTGCAAAATGTTCAGCTAAGACATGTGCCTAATCCCGCTCAATCAGAGGTCGAGTATGCACGTGTTCGTACCGTCGGAGTTGTCAAACCGGGTCTCAAAAGCAAATGAAACTTTTTTTTCTATACAAATTAGGTCATTGGTCAACGAGTGAATATCTATCATCTTCTAGTATCTATATTACGATAGATTGCTTCTATAGCGCACAATCTTTAGGGTTTGTCTTATGATGGTGAGCAATCTTCATCCGTCTTCTTTTGGATAGTTTTTAATCATATCTATTAATAATGTTACAAAATTGGTTCTTTGAATTTTTCTTTAGCTTGCCATTTAATTTCTGAATTTAGATGATGTCGTAGAGACAAATGATTTTCCACATCTAAAATATCAAATATGATAAGCTTACTATTTTTTGATGATGCTCAAAATAGTAAAGCAAGAAGTGGGCCCAGGGTACGAAGAACATACAGACCCGACGGGCCTCCTGAGGATGATCCTGGGGCCCACAACCATATTCACCTTTTATTTTAACAAAACTCCTACCCTCGCGAGGTCCTCCGAAACCTTGGAACGAGGTCTACACCTCGTAACCGACTCTACCAACACGCCCGCCCACCAGAACCACTCAGCTAGCGCCACTCTCCCGAGCCAATCACAAGCTGCCTCGCCTCTAGACCAATCAGAGCCCTTGATCTCGGGCGTCCCACATCGGACAATGATCAGAACTCGACTCCCCGATCCTCTATAAATAGAGGAGAATCTCGTATGGAAAAGGGGTCGAAAAACATCTTGAACTCAAGAACTATCTTGCTCGTTGAAGATCGACGTGATCAAAACATCGTCAAAAGGCCTCGCTATAGACAAGTGAAGTCCACAAAAAGACTTCAAGTCTCACAAAGTTTCTACTCACATCAAAGACCTCGCTACACCATCTTGCAAGCCGTCTACACCTCACTCTCATTCACAACAAAGACTTCGCTGCCCGATCTCGCAAGTCATCAACATCGTCCCGCTAGATCAACCTCGCTCAAAAGGTCAAACAAGCAATACTTAGAATTGTCTAGCAATTAGGAGATCTCGAACATTGTTGGGTCGAGATCTCGGATAATCGTAGGAGGTCTAGGGTGTAAACTTCCAAGTGTTTGTAACCTCGTTGGTTTGTAACCTCGTTGATTTGTAATTTCGTAATTTTGCAACCTCGTTGTAAAAAAATCATAAATAAAGAAGCAAGTGTTCGCACAATCGAATATAATAATCCCGTTTCTTGTCTTTTAGCGAGCGGTTTATTTCGGGTTTCATCACTGGCGCCGTCTGTGGGAACTTCTTCATCCTAAGTAGTTCCTCGATTCGTGCAAACCTTAGCTTCGATTCCCTCAAAATGGCTTGCCTAAACAATTTCTTCCCTCAACACCCCGACAACATGCCAGAGACTACGCAATGGACAACCGCGGGGCCTCCGGGCTGCCCGTTCGTGGTCCCTCCGGGATGGACGTACGCCGCTCCAAACCTCGCTTCCCGCTCGGCGTAATCATTGTGCGAAGTCCGAGCGAGGCTCGGGACCTCGACGAATTCTTGTGAAGATCCGAGCAAAGCTCATAATCTCGATGCGGAATTAGAAACACCCGATGTGGCCTGAGTACCACAATAGTTGTGACACTCGGACCATGGGGTTGGGTAAATATGTGCGAGCATATACAAGTAAGCTAGAACAAACAAGCAATCGTGAGATAAGGAAAATGATATAAAAAGGTGGGGCACGTGTGCCCAGATGTTTAATTACAAGCCCCGCAGGGCCACCAACAAAACAACAAAAATAAAAAGAGACCCTCGCGGCGGCCTTGAAGTCCCCGTTCTCTTTCTTCAAGTTCTTAGCCTCCTCCTTCGCCTTCCTCAGCTCCTCCCTGACCCTCGCGGCGGCCTTGGCCTCGTCCGCTGCCGCGATCTCCGCAGCGCGAACGCGTCTCTCGGCCTCTGCGAGGCTTTTTCTCCTCTTCTCAATCTCGGCGTCCCGCTCTTGGAGCCTCGCCTCCATCCTATCCATATTCCTATGGAGGAGGCCGACGCGACCGCAGTTATAGTTCGCAAAGAAGGTATTCTGAAGCAATAGAAGGGCACGTTAAAACAAGAACAAAAAAAATAAAGCCAATCAAGAAAAAACAACCACGAAAGAGCAAGACATACCATCGCCGAGTAGCGGAGGATCTCGTCGTTAAGGGCTGCCTCCGAGAGGTTGTTGGCCCATGCAACCTCATCGGTCCAAGCTGACCTGTCCCAGTCTTGGGACACGCCCCGGGAAGGACCGGGGCAGTGGAACTTATCGGTAGGAGGCCCGGTGGCCGAGACAACTCGGCTCTTCGAGCCAGGGCGCTTGACCATCTCGCCCCCTGGGGTTCCCCCTTGGCCATCCCCCTTTTGCTTCTTCCTTTTCTCTCCACGTGGAGACCCCGTGCCCATTCTCTTGGACCCAGCTTTGTCACCAGATCCTCGGGAGTGTTGGGATGACGTTCTGGCAGCGTCCCCCTTCGTCGCCGCCCCCTCGATCTTCTTCGCCTCAGGCGCCTTCAACGCCGGGACTAGGGCCTTTGGCTGCGAGGCAAGGGGCCTCGCTTGCAAGGTCAGCTCCTTTATGACGACTCCATGTTGGCCTTGGGGTCTCGGAGCGTTGGAGGAAGAAGTTACATGCCTTTTGCCCTGTGACTTCGTGGTAAGAGCGCCAAGTAGGTCCACTGTCGAAACAAAAAAGGTATAAAAGTTAGACAAAAAAAAAAGCAAATTAGCGAGGTTCATAACCTCGCTTCCCAACAACAAAAGGAAGAAACAATCAGGAAAGAGATTGAATACCCTCTCTGTCGTCGCTAGGGGGGTGGCTGAGACTCAGGCCGGTCCGCTCAAGCCGGTCCTGAGAGAGATACACCTGGTACGGTGCCTGACTCGCTGTGGCGTATCAGGCCTTGAGGGCTTTGAGCTCGTCAACCGTATGCAGGCACACACACTGAACAAAGGTGCCCGACACCACGGGAAAATTGAGATATCTCCCGGTGGGATCTCGGACCAAAAACCAATTCGGTTTCCACGACCCGACGTTCGATTGGGCCGTGGTGATTTTAACGTTCGGCATGGTGAGATTGATGAGGCAGGACCGAGGTTCCTTCCTCTCTAAGAATAAAGCCAAAAAGTTATCACGATTCGGTCCGTCCCCGAGTTCACGACTGTGAATCGTGTAGGCGCACAACAGCCGCCAAGCATTCGGGAACAACTGTGCGGGACAGATCCGCATGGCCCACAGGTATTCGACAATATGCTGGGTCAGAGGCAGCCTGAAACCCGCCTGAAGACTGAAGAGGTGCACGACCACACACCTCTCGTAGGACGCCAAGGGCCGGCCCCCCTCTTCGGGAAGTGCCGGCTCAACTCCCTCGGGCCAGGCGAAGTCTTTGGAAATCTTCGCGAGATCCTCACGCTTGAATTCGGTGGCCATTCCCTCGGACAGATAGGCCTCAGGGGTACCCGCGGTCATGGGAATCCGCTCTTCGAGGACAGGCAGAACGCGAGACACGGCGTCAGTAATGTACTCCGCAGGGAAGATCGGAGGAACGTAGGGAGGCGGCGCCGAGGTCGTTCCCGCATCCGACCGCACCTCAACCTCAGTAACAACCTCGTCGGGGGTGGAAGACGAAGCCATTTCAACACCCGAAGACGTTCGAAGGTGGGAGAAGAGCGAATTGATAGAAGCCTCGGAGTCGCTTGAAGAAGGCTCGCTGGAAACCAGCGAAGGGGACCTCGGGTTCTGGGAGTCACTAAGTTCAACGCTTCCCGCGGACTTCGAAACCTCCTCGTAAAAACCCTCTTGAACTCTGAAAGCGAAGCCGGGTGGAGGGCTCACAGAGGCTCTCCTAGGCATGAAAAGAACGACGTCCAGGCCGCGGAAGGCTAGCACCTGGAAAAGAAAGAAGCGTTGAGACATCGGGCAAAATAAACAAGGAAAAACAATGCGAGGTCATGACCTCGAAGGGAAGAGAACGCGAGGTTACGACAAAATAAGGGAGAACAAGACGAGGTAATGACAGCGTCTGGAGGAAAGAGAATTCAAGGTCGTAAGAGACGAAAAGCCACGTGGCACCCTAGGGGCTTCTCTAACAAGATAGGACGGCGATAGAGAAGTCGAAGCGCCAAAAAGAGGAAAGAGAAGGAGAAATGGAGGCCAGCGGTGGAAAGCAGCGCGGAGACCCTAACGTCCAATCAATCAGCCGTCGAGACGTTTGGGTTTCCGAGGGTCTCAAAATTCAAAACCGACGAAAGAAAGCGCAGAGACTCGGCCGTCGGTTGGAGGGCGAGGGGTTCGAGTGCATGGCGGTCGCCACCCTCACCCCACCATACCGCCACCATGACGCCGGCGCGAAACACCAAGAAACGACCTTTGCCCGCTAGGGCACAAAGCCGAGAAAAAAAGGGGAAAAGAGCAACAAAAGATGGCGAAGAAAGCGCGCAGACATTCACGCCAAAATCACCACCGCCGTTTCGCTGCCGTGACGCCGGAACGAAACGCCAGGCGGTGCGCCATCGCCCCTCTAGGGCACAGAACAGGAAGGGAAGATCAAAAGCAAAAAACACCAAAAAACAGGAAGAAGGGGTTCGAGAACTTACTTGTTAAAAACCGGCGAAGAAAGGGCGGTGGTGCAGACTGGCAAGAGGCGAAGGCTCGTCGGAAACCGTCTGGAGAACCACTAGCAAGAAACCGAAAAGGCGAAAAAAGAGGGCGAAAATGTTGAGAGAGAAGATGAAAGGGAAGCGTGTGAAATGCGCTCTTATAAAGAGCAGGCTTGGGCCTTCCCTGCCCAGAGAGGCTTATTGGGCCTGTCCCTCCTGAACGGCCCATTAAGCAAGATATGAAGAGCAAGCCCAGAAAAGCTTCTCCCTTGCAAACAAAAAAAAAGCTAAGTGTAGAGCCTCGCGAAAAGAGGGCTTCGCCAGATGCCCCCCATGAACCTCGCACCCCGTGATCTTTGAGAACTTATGCCCTGCGGCCCTCGGGTCGAGATCCCCAGGCCATGGGGTTGTGATGATGCTCAAAATAGTAAAGCAAGAAGTGGGCCCAGGGTACGAAGAACATACAGACCCGACGGGCCTCCCGAGGATGATCCTGGTGCCCACAACCATATCCACCTTTTATTTTAACAAAACTCCTACCCACGTGAGGTCCGCCTAAACCTTGGAACGAGGTCTACAGCTCGTAACCGACTCTACCAACACGCCCGCCCACCAGAACCACTCAGCTAGCACCACTCTCCCGAGCCAATCACAAGCTGCCTCGCCTCTAGACCAATCAGAGCCCTTGATCTCGGGCGTCCCACATCGGACAATGATCAGAACTCGACTCCCCAATCCTCTATAAATAGAGGAGAATCTCGTATGGTAAAGGGGTCGAAAAACATCTTGAACTCAAGAACTATCTTGCTCGTTGAAGATCAACGTGATCAAAACATCGTCAAAAGGCCTCGCTATAGACAAGTGAAGTCCACAAAAAGACTTCAAGTCTCACAAAGTTTCTAGTCACATCAAAGGCCTCGCTACACCATCTTGCAAGCAGTCTACACCTCACTCTCATTCACAACAAAGACTTCGCTACCCGATCTCGCAAGTCATCAACATCGTCCCGCTAGATCAACCTCGCTCAAAAGGTCAAACAAGCAATACTTAGAATTGTCTAGCAATTAGGAGATCTCGAACATTGTTGGGTCGAGATCTCGGATAATCGTAGGAGGTCTAGGGTGTAAACTTCCAAGTGTTTGTAACCTCGTTGGTTTGTAACCTCGTTGATTTGTAACTTCGTAATTTTGCAACCTCGTTGTAAAGAAAATCATAAATAAAGAAGCAAGTGTTCGCACAATCGAATATAATAATCCCGTTTCTTGTCTTTTAGCGAGCGGTTTATTTCGGGTTTCATCACAGGCGCCGTCTGTGGGAACTTCTTCATCCTAAGTAGTTCCTCGATTCGTGCAAACCTTAGCTTCGATTCCCTCAAAATGGCTTGCCCAAACAATTTCTTCCCTCAACACCCCGACAACATGCCAGAGACTACGCAATGGACAACCCCGGGGCCTCCGGGCTGCCCGTTCGTGGTCCCTCCGGGATGGACGTACGCCGCCCCGCAAAACCCATTCCCATTCCAAGGCTTCGAGCAGGGCGGCGCGCCCCCGAACCCATATCCCTACCCGGCTTATGGGCAATACCAGCAGGGCTTCGCCCCTTCGTACGTCCCCTTTTCCCCCCCAGGGTGAACCTCACTTCGAGTACGTACCCGCGTACGTCCCTAGGCGTGCGCCGGAGCCCGAGTCCTCCACCAACGGCTCGTCAACAGAGAGGCCTCCCCGAGATCCCATGCAGATCTCGCGGTCTCGATCGCGACGATCGAGGCTGCAGGAGCCAGAGTTGTCCGAAACAGCGGGGAGCGCGATGCACTACCCGAGGTCTCGATCGCACAATTCAAGGCCACCGCCCCAAAATCAAGAGGAGGCCAAGATCACCTCTCCGTTCATGGACGCGATCCGGAACGCGCCCATGCCCAAGGGCTTCTTAAGGCCGCAGATGGGGCTCTATGACGGCTCAACGGACCCCGAGGAGCACGTAAAATACTTTCGCGGTCCAGATGAACGTCAATGGCTATAATGACGCGATATTCTGTCGGGTTTTCCCAACCACCCTGGAAAAGGCCGCATTAACATGGTTCTCAAGCAAGAAGGTTGGCTCTGTGACCTCGTTCGCCCAGCAGTGTGATTCCTTTGTCACTCACTTTAGCGGCTCCAGGAAGCGCAAGAAGAACATACGGGATCTCCGCGGAATCGAGCAGGGGGAGAGCGAGTCTTTGGGCGCCTTCTTCACGAGGTTCACGACCGCTGTGGCGGAGATCGCGCACGTCGACGAGTCGTCGGTGCGCGACACCCTCATGGGCAACCTACGCATCGGGGATTTCAAGAATCGCATTTTCTTAAGAATCCAGAGACGTACGAAAGCCTGTGCGCCCGGATCACGGCCCAAGTATACGCCGAGGATGCCGCTAACCATAGCTCGCGACCGCGAACTAACAAAGAGATCGTCGCCGAGGCCAAGGGGAAGGCAAAGGCGGCCGAGTCGGCTGCGCGCGATGCGTATGTAACGCAGGCACATAACCCCAACAACAACAACAACAACAACAATAGAAACAACAATAACAGCCGGAACAACAACAACAACAACAATAACCGGAACAACAACCGTGGAGGCGGCGGCGGAGGTTGGAACTTCTTTGGCGGGAAACCGCGGGGTTATCGAGGAAAGGGAGGTCCTGCGTACAACCCGAATGAAAAGGGGTGCGCCAACACCGCGTCAGGAGCCAACACCGTGCCGCAAGGCCCAAGCCAGGCTCAGGCCAACAACAATAATAACGTCGAGTAGCAGGCGCCCGCGAAGCAGGCCCGGTCTGGACAAGTGATAGGCTATTTTCCTACACCGCAAGTATACGGTTCAGTTGTAGTAATCAAGGTGTCGAACACAGGGAACTTGGTAGTACCAATTGGTATTCGAACTAGTAGATCAAGCCAAATAAATAAAAGAGTTTATGCTTGAATTGAAATGTAAACAAGTAATTAAAAGTAACAAGGAAATATCAATGGAGAAAAGCTTCCAAGGTTAGGATTCCCACAATGATGTTTCAGTAGATTTTAAGCGGCGTCTATTTGGATTTCAACTTGAATGTTGTTTGAAGGAACTCACTATCTAAAACCAACACTAATCTCTTTTCAGAAGAATATGTGAATGTGCCTAGACTCAACTAATAATCGTTGTCGCGTAAGATTAATCAGTTTTAGACCCTTTAAGCTCTTTAGAGACTAGGGGAAAACAAACCCAGGATTCGCTGTCGCGTTCCGCTAGAATTATCCAACCCTAGAACTACTACAATAGTTGAAATTCCCACAAGAGAAATTAAGTTGTTGTCGCATAAATAACTCTCTAGTTTAATACCTAGGGATCTCATTCAGAACCAATTTTTGGTACTTATCAAATCAATATCCTGTTACGATTATCTCCTGTCGGTCTCAAATTATAACAAGAATCTTATATGCAAAGCAAATAGGGCATAAAGCAACCTAGGATTAAATCAAACTTCAATCAAGTTTCCATTCAACCAAACATCACAATTCAGATCTACCTACTTCATCATTGGGTTCACCCAACCTCAGAATAAGAAAATTATCTAGACATGAGAAGAGAGGAGAGCAAATCAAATTCAATAAACAACATACGAAATTGTCTTCAAATTGATTCAAAACTCCAATCCAACAAGTCTATAGAAATCTCCAAGCAATCTCCAACTAGGGTTCTCTCTAGAAAGGCTAGAAAACAATAATACTAATAATATTCATAAAACTAGGGTTATAGTGTTTTGAGAGACAAAACAAAGTGCAAACTCGGCCCAAATCCCGACACGGGCAACTACCCGGCCACGTACCCGGTCGGGTAAGTTACTGCATGCTCAACGGTGTAATTTGAAGAACGCGGTCTTAAACCCGGTCACTTGTAAGCTCCGTCCTTCATCACTTAGGCTCCATGAAACACTCCTCTTAGCTTTGATCCTTGAAATGCTTGAATCTCCATCCAGAATAGCCTGAAATCCACACAACACCAGAGTAGATACCGAACGAAGAAAACAAACGAAACAAACATAAAACTAACTCAAAACTAAGCTAAAAAGACTCAAAACATGAAAGTAAACATGTCCTAAACTATGTCTAAATGCATGCTATCAACAAGCGACGACGCTCGATGGGTATTTGCATACCATCTTGGGCGGACCATCGCTGGCTGGGTCAAGCCAGGCAGAGAGGAAGAGATACGCGAGGGAAAGCCATCATGAGCCCTCGGTATTTAGCGTCGCACAAACCTCGCGGGCCCACGTAGGTTTGTCCTTCTCATCCGAAGATGCCGAGGGGATTCACATGCCACACTCCGACCCCTTGGTGGTACACGCTCAAATGGGCTCGAAGATGGTTAAGCGAGTGCTGGTAGACACGGGATCCTCCGTGGACATCATGTACTATGGCGCGTTCGAGCAATTGGGCATCTCCGAGACATCCTTGAAGCCCTACGCTGGGAAACTCACCTCCTTCTCGGGAGACGAAGTCGACGTGGCAGGTCTCATCGACCTCTGGATGACGCTAGGCACCGGCTCCACCAGGAGGACCGAGATGGTGGAATTCACGGTGGTACACCTGCCTTCGGTGTGGAATGCAATGATTGGGAGGGTCTCCCTGATGAAGTTCCAGGCGGTAGTCTCTATCTATCGCCTGAAGATGAAGTTCCCCGTCGATGGCGGGGTTGGAGAGGTAAAAGGCAATTAGGAGGAAGGTCGCGTTTGCTACGCGACCTCTGCAAAACAAAAGTGCCCGGTGTTCATGGTGGAATCCACCGGCGAGGCCGACCTCGAAGTCCGGGATTTAACGGTCCCCACTCCAGAGCTAGAAAGAAGGGTGATATCCCCTTTCGAGAGCGAGTCTGAGAAGATCTACCTCGGGGAATGCCTCTCGGGGGCATCGGCGACGTCGCTAGAAGCCTTGCTCGCTGGGTCCCGCGACGTGTTCGCTTGGACTGCAAAGGACCTCCGAGGTGTCCCGCAGACCGTGGCCCAGCACTCTTTGAACGTCGATGTCACCACTCGCCTCGTGGTGCAGCGATGAAGAAAAATGAATGAAGAAAGGGTGAGCGCCGCAAATGACGAGGTGGCAAAATTGCTGGCTGCGGGATTCATACGCGAGGTTCAATACCCCCGGTGGTTGTCCAACGTCGTGCTTGTCAAAAAAGCCAGCGGGAAGTGGAGGATGTGCGTCGATTTCAAGGACCTCAACAAAGCCTGTCCCAAAGACAGTTACCCCTTGCCCTTGATCGACGGGCTCGTTGACTCAACCGTAGGTCACGGGGTTTTAAGCTTCCTCGACGCATACTCAGGGTACAATCAAGTTCTGATGAACCCGCGAGAAGAAGAGGAAACATCCTTCATCACCCAGCGAGGCACTTATTGCTACAAAGTCATGCCGTTTGGGGTGAAGAACGCGGGGGCCACCTTCCAATGCCTCGTCGACCGCGTCTTTAAGAACCATCTCGGACGGAACGTGTCGGCATATGTCGACGATATTGTTGTCCGGAGCAAGACCCCCGAGGAGCATCTGGTCGACCTCGCTGAGGTCTTTGCAACTCTCAGGCGCAACCGTCTCAGCCTGAACCCCGAGAAGTGCGTCTTCGGCGTGTCATCGGGAAAATTTTTAGGCTTTATGATTAGCAAGCGCGGCATCGACGTAAACCCTGCCAAGGTCGAATCGATCCTCTCAATGAGGTCACCACGGTCTCGCACCGAGGTGCAACGGCTCAACGGTGCCGTCAACTACCTGGGGAGGTTTTGCTCCCGCTTGACGGAAAGGTCCTTGCCCTTTTTCGCGGCTCTCAAGCAGAATGACAAGTTCGTGTGGGATGAGAGGCTTGAGGTCGCTTTCTCTGAGCTAAAGGCCTTCCTGTCAAAGCTCCCCACATTGTCGCCCCCGTTGGCGGGCGAAGACTTGCAACTTTACGTGGCCGTCAGCCCTGAGACGATCAGCGCAGAGCTAACCAGAAAGGCCACGCACCCAGTTTACTGTGTGAGTCGCGTGCTCCAGCCCGCGGAGCAGCGATATTCCCCAGCAGAGAAGATGGCGCTGGCAGTTGTGACCGCCGCAAGGCGTCTGAGCCCTTACTTCCATGCGCACCCCATTCAGGTCATGTCTGACCTCCCACTTCGACAAATCCTCCACCAGCCCGCCCTCTCCGGGCGAATGACGAAGTGGGCAGTCGAGCTCTCCGAGTTCGACATCAACTACCTCCCAAGGACCGCCATGAAGGGACAGGCCCTCGCTGACTTCATGGTGGAGGTCACCTTCCCTGAGACAGAAACAAGCTCGGAAGAATGGAAGGTGTTCGTTGACGGCTCATGATGTAACGCCGGAGGTGGGGCTGGCATATTCCTCGCTGGGCCCTCGATCGATACGGAGTACTCACTTAACTTCACCTTCGATGCCACCAATAACGAGGCCGAATATGAAGCCATGATCGCTGGGATCGAGATGGCGCTCCTCAGTGGTGCCCGGAAAATCAGGGTCTACACAGACTCCGAGCTGGTGGCGCGCCAACTCAACGGTCAGTACGACACCAGAACGGGGTTCCTGCCCGCGTACCGAGAAAAGGTCAAAGCCTTGGTATCGTGCCTGGAAACCTTCGCGGTTGAGTCCATCCCGCGAACCTTGAACATCAAAGCAGATGCACTTGCGAGGTTAGGATCCGCCCTCCCCCTTGAAGTGGGGAACCGCGTGATGGTAGAACGAAAACTCTCGCGGAGTGTGAACAGCGAGGTTTTATTTGTCACCGCGGGGGATTGGAGGATCCCGATAACACGGTATGTGGAGAGTGGAGTCCTCCCAGAGGACCCCGCACAGGCCAGGAAGCTGAAAATGCAGGCGGCGCGATATTGCGTCGTAGGAGGCTGCCTTTATCGCCGAGGCTATGCTGAGCCCAACCTATTGTGCGTCCCAACCAAATCTACGGAGCACATCCTTTATGAGGCCCATGAAGGGGTCTGTGGCAGCCACCCAGGATGGCGAACCCTTTCGCATAAGATCGCCCACTTGGGGTACTTCTGGCCCACCCTCCGGCAAGACGCAAGGGACTATGTCCAGCGATGTGACGGATGTCAGAAGCACGGTAACCTCTTGCACGCCCCGACCTCGCAGCGTCGCTCCATCCACGCGTTGTGCCCCTTCACGATGTGGGGGATGGACATCCTCGGCCCCTTCCCCAAGGCCGCTGGTCAGGTGCGGTATATCCTGGTCATTGTCGACTACTTCACAAAGTGGGTTGAGGCACAAGCAATGGCGAAGATCACGAGGACTAAGGTCTGCGACTTTCTGTGGAAGAACCTTGTCTGCCGCTTCGGCGTTCCCATGACCATCATGACCGACCATGGCCCCCAATTTGATTGTGAAGAGACTCGGACATTCTGCTCAGACCTGGGCATAGCCCTCAAGTTCTCCTCCATGGCCCATCCTCAGTCCAACGGCCAGGTAGAGAACGTCAACACCCGCATCCTGTCCGATCTAAAGAAACGGCTGGGCATGGCACAAGGTCGTTGGGAAGAGCTTCTCCCACTCGTCCTATGGACGTACCGCACCACTGCGCGCCGCGCGACCAGAGAAACGCCTTTCGCCCTAACCTACGAAGCGGAGGCCCTAGTCCCGCTAGAAACCCTGGTCCCGTCAGCAAGGGTGTTTGATTTCGATGAAAAAGAGAACGAGGCCAATCTCATGGTCGAGTTGCTCTTCCGTGATGAGCTACGCGAAGTAGCCGACCTCCGCTCCAGGGAATACAAGCGCCACGTGGCCGTCTACCACAACAAGAAGGTGAGACCTCGATTCCTGGCCACAGGCAATCTCGTCTTGAGGAGAACCGAAGGTGGCAAACTAGACCCCAACTGGGAGGGGCCATACATCCTCGGCGAGGAGGTCACTCCCGGAGCTTTTAATCTCAAAGACAACGAGGGGCGTACCCTCAGCAAGACATGGAACGTCGACCGATTAAAGAAATATTTTGTGTAAACTCTCTGAACTCCGTTACCTCTTTTTGTGAATAAAGGGTTGTGGAATTTTCAAAATCTCTCTCAAAAATAAAAACTTCGGGTTTTAAATCCATCCCTCGCTTCCCGCTTGGGATTGGAGAATCTCGTTAAGTCCAAACCTCGCATCCCGCTTGGGATTGGAGAATCTCGTTAAGTCCAAACCTCGCTTCCCGCTTGGGATTGGAGAATCTCATTAAGTCCAAACCTCGCTTCCCGCTTGGTGTTGGAGAATCTCGTTGAGTCCAAACCTCGCTTCCCGCTTGTTGTTGGAGAATCTCGTTAAATCCATCCCTCGCTTCCCGCTTGGGATTGGAGAATCTCATTAAGTCCATCCCTCGCTTCCCGCTTGGGATTGGAGAATCTCATTAAGTCCATCCCTCGCTTCCCGCTTGGGGTTGGAGAATCTCATTAAGTCCAAACCTCGCTTCCCGCTTGGTGTTGGAGAATCTCGTTGAGTCCAAACCTCGCTTCCCGCTTGGTGTTGGAAAATCTCATTAAGTCCATCCCTCGCTTCCCGCTTGGGATTGGAGAATCTCATTAAGTCCATCCCTCGCTTCCCGCTTGGGGTTGGAGAATCTCATTAAGTCCAAACCTCGCTTCCCGCTTGGTGTTGGAGAATCTCATTAAGTCCAAACCTCGCTTCCCGCTTGGTGTTGGAGAATCTCGTTGAGTCCAAACCTCGCTTCCCGCTTGGTGTTGGAAAATCTCATTAAGTCCATCCCTCTCTTCCCGCTTGGGATTGGAGAATCTCATTAAGTCCATCCCTCGCTTCCCGCTTGGGGTTGGAGAATCTCATTAAGTCCAAACCTCGCTTCCCGCTTGGTGTTGGAGAATCTCGTTGAGTCCAAACCTCGCTTCCCGCTTGGTGTTGGAAAATCTCGTTAAGTCCATCCCTTGCTTCCCGCTTGGGGTTGGAGAATCTCGTTAAATCCATCCCTCGCTTCCCGCTTGGGGTTGGAGAATCTCGTTAAATCCATCGCTCGCTTCCCGCTTGGGGTTGGAGAATCTCGTTAAATCCATCCCTCGCTTCCCGCTTGGGGTTGGAGAATCTCGTTAAGTCCATCCCTCGCTTCCCGCTTGGGATTGGAGAATCTCATTAAGTTCATCCCTCGCTTCCCGCTTGGGGTTGGAGAATCTCGTTAAATCCATCCCTCGCTTCCCGCTTGGGGTTGGAGAATCTCGTTAAATCCATCCCTCGCTTCCCGCTTGGGGTTGGAGAATCTCGTTAAGTTCAAACCTCGCTTCCCGCTTGGTGTTGGAGAATCTCGATAAATCCATCCCTCGCTTCCCGCTTGGGATTGGAGAAACTCGAACAAAATATGCGAGGTCCGAGCGGGGCTCATGACCTCGGCATAATCATTGTGCGAAGTCCGAGCGAGGCTCGGGACCTCGATGAATTCTTGTGAAGATCAGCGGATCATAATCTCGATGCGGAATTAGAAACACCCGATGTGGCCCGAGTACCACAATAGTTGTGACACTCGGACCATGGGGTTGGGTAAATATGTGCGAGCATATACAAGTAAGCTAGAACAAACAAGCAATCGTGAGATAATGAAAATGATATAAAAAGGTGGGGCACGTGTGCCCAGATGTTTAATTACAAGCCCCGCAGGGCCACCAACAAAACAACAAAAATAAAAAGAGACAAGCCAACATCCTTCAAATCTTCGGGGCTTCAGCGACGGGGCCTTCGAGAGATTCCGGGACAGGAGGAGGTGTCGTGGACGGCTGGGACTTTGGCATATATGCCGCAGGCTGAGGATCTGTAGCGGCGACTTCCGGGTCTCCCTGAGCGGAGTCTGCCAAGGTAGGTGCCTCGCTGGCCACAGTTCCGTCCTCGTTGAGAAAGAATTCGCACTCTCCCTCAGGCTCCTCCCCATCAAGTTCCCCCATAGTCTCCTCGTAGTTGGGGATGATGAACTTAATGCGGGGGTCGATATGCCCATACTTCGCGACCGCCTGCTTGACCCCCATCCGGACGGACTGGTGGAACATCTTCCTCACACTTTCCACCATCTCAGCCTTAAAAGCCTCGCACTTCACATACCTGGGCCCCTCGGCTTCCACCTCCTCGCTAAGCTCAACAACACGCCGTTGGAGCCTGGTAATCTCCTCCTCAGCTTTCTGAAGCTCCGCCTCCTTTTCTCTGAAAAATTGGTGCTCCGCGGATAGCTGTCCCTTGAGCTTTGCGACTTCGCCCTTGAAGTCCCCGTTCTCTTCCTTCAAGTTCTTAGCCTCCTCCTTCGCCTTCCTCAGCTCCTCCCTGACCCTCGCGGCGGCCTTGGCCTCGTCCGCTGCCACGATCTCCGCGGCGCGAACGCGTCTCTCGGCCTCTGCGAGGCTTTTTCCCCTCTTCTCAATCTCGGCGTCCCGCTCTTAGAGCCTCGCCTCCATCCTATCCATATTCCTATGGAGGAGGCCGACGCGACCGCAGTTATAGTTCGCGAAGAAGGTATTCTGAAGCAATAGAAGAGCACGTTAAAACAAGAACAAAAATAATAAAGCCAATCAAGAAAAAACAACCACGAAAGAGCAAGACATACCATCGCCGAGTAGCGGAGGATCTCGTCGTTAAGGGCTGCCTCCGAGAGGTTGTTGGCCCATGCAACCTCATCGGTCCAAGCTGACCTGTCCTAGTCTTGGGACACGCCCCGGGAAGGACCGGGGCAGTGGAACTTATCGGCAGGAGGCCCGGTGGCCGAGACAACTCGGCTCTTCGAGCCAGGGCGCTCAACCATCTCGCCCCCTGGGGTTCCCCCTTGGCCATCCCCCTTTTGCTTCTTCCTTTTCTCTCCACGTGGAGACCCCGTGCCCTTTCTCTTGGACCCGGCCTTGTCACCAGATCCTCGGGAGTGTTGGGATGACGTTCTGGCAGCGTCCCCCTTCATCGCCACCCCCTCGATCTTCTTCGCCTCAGGCGCCTTCAACGCCGGGACTGGGACCTTCGGCTGCGAGGCAAGGGGCCTCGCTTGCGAGGTCAGCTCCTTTATGACGACTCCATCTTGGCCTTGGGGTCTCGGAGCGTTGGAGGAAGAAGTCGCAGGCCTTTTTCCCTATGACTTCATGGTAAGAGCGCCAAGTAGGTCCACTGTCAAAACAAAAAAGGCATAAAAGTAAGACAAAAAAAAAGCGAATTAGCGAGGTTCATAACCTCGCTTCCCAGCAACAAAAGGAAGAAACAATCAGGAAAGAGATTGAATACCCTCTCTACCCTCGCTAGGGGGGAGGCTGAGACTCAGGCCGGCCCGCTCAAGCCGGTCCTGAGAGAGATACACCTGGTACGGTGTCTGACTCGCTGTGGCGTATCGGGCCTTGAGGGCTTTGAGCTCGTCAACCGTATGCGGGCACACACACCGAACAAAGGTGCCAGACACCACGGGAAAATTGAGGTATCTCCCGGTGGGATCTCGGACCAAAAACCAATTCGGTTTCCACGGCCCGACGTTCGATTGGGCCGTGGTGATTTTAACATTCGGCGTGCTGAGATTGATGAGGCAGGACCGAGGTTCCCTCCTCGCTAGGAATAAAGCCGACAAATTATCACGATTCGGCCCGTCCCCGAGTTCACGACTGCGAATCGTGTAGGCGCACAACAGCCGCCAAGCGTTCGGGAACAATTGTGCGGGACAGATCCGCATGGCCCACGGGTATTCGACAATATGCTGGGCCAGAGGCAGCCTGAATCCCGCTTGAAGACTGAAGAGGTGCACGACCACACACCTCTCGTAGGATGCCAAGGGTCGGCCCCCCTCTTCGGGAAGTGCCAGCTCAACTCCCTCGAGCCAGGCGAAGTCTTTGGCAATCTTCGCGAGATCCTCACGCTTGAGTTCGGTGGCCATTCCCTCGAACAGATAGGCCTCAGGGGTACCCGGGGTCATGGGAATCCGCTCTTCGAGGACAGGCGGAACGCGAGACACGGCGTTAGTAATGTACGCCGCAGGGAAGATCGGAGGAACGTAGGGAGCCGGCGCCGAGGTCGTTCCCGCATCCGGCCGCACCTCAACCTCAGTAACAACCTCGTCGGGGGTGGAAGACGAAGCCATTTCAACACCCGACGACGTTCGAAGGTGGGAGAAGCGCGAATTGATAGAAGCCTCGGAGTCGCTTGAAGAAGGCTCGCTGGAAACCAGCGAAGGGGACCTCGGGTTCTGGGAAACGCTAAGTTCAACGCTTCCCGCGAACTCCGAAACCTCCTCGTAAAAACCCTCTTGAACTCTGAAAGCGAAGCCGAGCGGAGGGCTCACAGAGGCTCTCCTAGGCATGAAAAGAACGACGTCCAGGTCGCGGAAGGCTAGCACCTGGAAAGAAAGAAGCGTTGAAACATCGGGCAAAATAACCAAGGAAAAACAAAGCGAGGTCATGACTTCGAAGGGAAGAGAACGCGAGGTTACGACAACAAAAGGGAGAACAAGACGAGGTCATGACAGCGTCTGGAGGAAAGAGAATTCAAGGTCGTAAGAGACGAAAAGCCACGTGGCACCCAGGGGCTACTCTGACAAGATAGGACCGCGATAGAGAAGTCGAAGCGCCAAAAAGAGGAAAGAGAAGGAGAAATGGAGGCCAGCGGTGGAAAGCAGCGCGGAGACCCTAACGTCCAATCAATCAGCCGTCGAGACGTTTTGGGTTTCCGAGGGTCTCAAAATTCAAAACCGCCGAAAGAAAGCGCAGAGACTCGGCCGTCGGTTGGAGGGCGAGGGGTTCGAGTGCATGGCGGTCGCCACCCTCACCCCACCATCCCGCCACCATGACGCCGGCGCGAAACACCAAGAAACGAGCTTTGCCCGCTAGGGCACAAAGCCGAGAAAAAAAGGGGAAAAGAGCAACGAAAGATGGCGGAGAAAGCGCGCAGACATTCACGCCAACATCACCACCGCCGTTTCGCTGTCGTGACGCCGGAACGAAACGCCAGGTGGTGCGCCATCACCCCTCCAGGGCACAGAACAGGAAGGGAAGATCAAAAGCAAAAAACACCAAAAAACAGGAAGAAGGGGTTCGAGAACTTACTTGTTAAAAACCGGCGAAGAAAGGGCGGTGGTGCAGACTGGCAAGAGGCGAAGGCTCGTCGGAAACCGTCTGGAGAACCACTAGCAAGAAACCGAAAAGGCGAAAAAAGAGGGCGAAAATGTTGAGAGAGAAGATGAAAGGGAAGCGTGTGAAATGCGCTCTTATAAAGAGCAGGCTTGGGCCTTCCCTGCCCAGAGAGGCTTATTGGGCCTGTCCCTCCTGAACGGCCCATTAAGCAAGATATGAAGAGCAAGCCCAGAAAAGCTTCTCCCTTGCAAACAAAAAAAAAGCTAAGTGTAGAGCCTCGCGAAAAGAGGGCTTCGCCAGATGCCCCCCATGAACCTCGCACCCCGTGATCTTTGAGAACTTATGCCCTGCGGCCCTCGGGTCGAGATCCCTAGGCCATGGGGTTGTGATGATGCTCAAAATAGTAAAGCAAGAAGTGGGCCCAGGGTACGAAGAACATACAGACCCGAAGGGCCTCCCGAGGATAATCCTAGGGCCCACAACCATATCCACCTTTTATTTTAACAAAACTCCTACCCCCGCGAGGTCCTCCTAAACCTTGGAACGAGGTCTACACCTCGTAACCGACTCTACCAACACGCCCGCCCACCAGAACCACTCGGCTAGCGCCACTCTCCCGAGCCAATCACAAGTTGCCTCGCCTCTAGACCAATCAGAGCCCTTGATCTCGGGCGTCCCACATCGGACAATGATCAGAACTCGACTCCCCGATCCTCTATAAATAGAGGAGAATCTTGTATGGAAAAGGGGTCAAAAAACATCTTGAACTCAAGAACTATCTTGCTCGTTGAAGATCAACGTGATCGAAACATCGTCAAAAGGCCTCGCTATAGACAAGTGAAGTCCACAAAAAGACTTCAAGTCTCACAAAGTTTATACTCACATCAAAGACCTCGCTACACCATCTTGCAAGCCGTCTACACCTCACTCTCATTCACAACAAAGACTTTGTTGCCCGATCTCGCAAGTCATCAACATCGTCCCGCTAGATCAACCTCGCTCAAAAGGTCAAACAAGCAATACTTAGAATTGTCTAGCAATTAGGAGATCTCGAACATTGTTGGGTCGAGATCTCGGATAATCGTAGGAGGTCTAGGGTGTAAACTTCCAAGTGTTTGTAACCTCGTTGGTTTGTAACCTCGTTGATTTGTAACTTCGTAATCTTGCAACCTCGTTGTAAAGAAAATCATAAATAAAGAAGCAAGTGTTCGCACAATCGAATATAATAATCCCGTTTCTTGTCTTTTAGCGAACGGTTTATTTCGGGTTTCATCATCTTTGAGTTACTCCGGTTTTAGAATGAAACTTTATGGTCTTATGTGCTAGGCCTATAACGCGCTTATGCGCATGGACGGACGTGTGGACCCCCACGTTATATTGGACCACTAGACTTTGACACGGTATCAGAGTCTAGGCGGCCTTAAGACATGAACGTCAAGTGCTCATATTACCAATTGGTTTTAGAATGGAACCTCATGGGCAACGTGTGGACCTCTCACGTTATATTGTTCTGTCACTAGTGAGTATGAATTGAGAAGATATCATGAATTGGCCCACTAGACTTTGACAAAAGTCTTCTGTCAGTGGTGAGCATGAATTGAGAGGATATCATGAATTGAAGAGAGAAAAATGGAACGAGAGAAAAAATTCAATTGAGGGATTCATTGAGTCAACTTCATTCAAAAGTCTCACAGAGGAGACATACAAAATGGTGCACTTCTGACTTGGACAACATGATGGAAATTGACAGACTAATTGAATTATAAAAGGCTATACAAGCCAACTTGCTATTACACATATAAAAGGCATAAGCTAGTTCATTTATTTAATACTTCAACACTTTCCCTCAAGCTTAGGGATAGAAAATTGGTTTTTAACCCCAAGCTTGCATAAAACTTTCTTACTCTGCTCCAAATGGAGAATCTTGGTGAATAAGTCTTTTGGCTGATCTTTGATGTGAATATACTTAACACTCAACTCCAGATTCATAATCTTATCTCTCACCAAATGGTAATCAGTCTTTATATACTTAGTCCTCTCGTGGAAGACAAGATTTTTGGCAATATAAAGTGCGGCTTGGTTATCACAAAATAGTTCAATAGGTTATTCTCGAGATACATGCAAATCTTTGAGTAATCTGACTAGCCAAGTAATCTCAGAGCTTGTTGCTTCCATGGCTCTATATTTTGATTTAACTGTAGACATGGCAATAAAGGATTGTTTCTTAGTGTGGCATGAGATAAGGGACCTTCCCAAAAAAAATTAAAAAATCTTGTAGTGGACCTTCTAGTCATTAGGCAAGCTTGCCAATCAACATCACAATAAGCATGAAGCTTGAGATCAATTTCCTTAGATAAGAGCAATCCATGTCTTGTAGTTGCCTTAAGATATCTCAATGTGTGTTTTGCAGACGTCCAATGCTCGACACAAGGTGTTTGCATAAACTAACTTAAGATTTGAACATCATATGTTCCAATCAACCTTCGATATTGATAAGGATTCTTCATTTTCTCCCCCTCTTTTGATAGCTTTACATGGCCATCTAGAGGTGTTTGTAGTGGCTTAGATGTTACCATTCTAGGCCTATTTAATTTCTTCCAGTAATTCCAAAGCATACTTCCTCTGATTCAAGACGATTCCAGTGTCAATTCTATCTGCTTCAATTCCTAGAAAATATCTCATCGCACCTAAAATTTTCAACTGAAAATTGCTCATCAAATGCTCTTTCGGTCTTTCATTTCATGGTCATCATTCCAAATAATAACTATTTCATCTACATAAACAAGAAGAGTTGTGAAAGTACCTAGCTCCTTTACTCTTGGTGAAAAAAGAGTAATCTGCTTTGAATTGCACTAACCCAACATTCTTCACAACTTGAGAAAATTTGCAAACCATTGTCTAAGGGCTTGCTTGAACCCATAGAGAGATTTATTTAGTTTGCAAACCCTATTAGAGCAATTGTAATCACCAAATATCTTCCCGTGAGTACAATTTCCATGATTCTTAGTAGCTTGAAGAGATTTCAGAAGAGCATAAGCAGGAGGTAATGTCATAAATACTTCTTCTTCTAAGTCACCATGAAGAAACGAATTTGTGACATCCATCTACATAATTGACCAGTTTCAAGCAACCGCTACAACTAGAAGAGTTATGACTGTTATCATTCTTGCCATTGGTGAAAAAGTTTCTGAGTAGTCTATGCCTTCAGTCTGAGTAAAACCCTTAGCCACCAAACGAGCTTTGTGTCTCTTCAAGGTACCATCTGTAGGATTGTAGACTAGTTTAGACAAGTGGGAATTGTTCCAGTGACAGTTCCCTTACGCATTGGAAAAAAAATCTATTTGCAAAATGTAAAAGACCAAGTAACGACAGACAAAAAATCCTTATAGAGGAACTCCACTTCACCCAACAAGTTGAATGTAAAATTTTTAGTCCTGGGTACATTTATGGATGCCTTAATGTGTGGCTAACCCGATTTCTTGGCTAACTTTGTGGTTTATCGCGTGCCTAGGGTTCTAGCTATCGATGCGTTTTCCAACAGTGAGAACTTTAAATTTTAATGTAATTGGAGAGTACCATAACGAAACTTCTATTAGTTTTTTTTTTAATTTTGTCAAAATTATTACATAAAACCTACATGAAAATTTTTAATTATGCAATATATTTATGTTAATGTAAGTATTGTAATATTTTTTGTTTTAACTTAAAAAAATTAAATTATAAAACATACAATCTACTTGACAAATATATGTAATATAATATTTTTAATTTAATATTTTATGTAATTTATTTTAATTTTAATTAAACTAAAATTTTGTTTTAATTTGATTAAATAAAAATATTTACTAATTTAGTTAAAAACTAACAAAAATTCACAAGTAAAGGCCTAGTTGAACTTTTGCAAAAGTTCAGCTAGGCCTTTACTTGTGAACGCGTTTGTAGCCAGGAAAATAGACACGACTTTCACCACAAAAATAACCACGAAATCACGTTAGCCACGACATCCCCAACGGATTGCCCTACGAAAGGTGCCCTGGGGCTAAAAAACGCGAGGCTAAATATCACTCTGGAAAAGAACCACATAATTCTAGTTTTGTGGCTATTTAGCTGCACATAATAGTCGCGAATTAGTTCATTGCTAAATGTGTGGCTATTGGCCACGAAAGTCACGTTCAACCATATTAGCCAGAATTGAATTCTGTGGTTGGTTTTGAGTGCATCACCATCAAATGTTAGCCACAAATGTATTTTGTATCTAAGTTCGAGTCGAATTTGAACGCATAATCGCACCTATTTCGTGGCCATTAGCCTTGAAAATTGCCATGAATCTATTTTGTTTCAAATTTTGTGGTTAAATAATTACGCATTTAAAAAAAATAAAAAATTATTATACCATAATATTGCATATTTGCATAAACGCATTTAAAAAAAAATTATACCATAATATTGAATATTTGCATAATCATAGTAATGCACTTACATAGTTTATAATACTTGTTGAAACATCCCACAACAAAACACATTCTATCCACATGCTAATCAAAACCCAAAACAAACCAAAAAAATCCTAGAATATAGATGCATAGATGGTTCAACAATGAAATGTATCCCTAGGACTTGAACTTGAAGCAAAGTGTTTATTCATCAAATCTGCAAACTTTGCTTCCCTAATCTCCCTTCCAAGTTTCTCCACCTGCATAGGAGTAGATTTCTCAGTCTTAAAAGATCGAGCACTTTAAAAAAGCAATAGAATCAAAGTTTGCTACAAAAATAGTTAAATAAATAATTAGGAGGTGACAACAAGAAAGAACTACCTTCTTGTAGTTATAACCTTCTTGTCCAAGCATCTTGCTATGCTTCCCATATTCGTTTTCGATCTACAAAACAAAATCAGTCACATGATTCAATTGTTTGAATACCAATCTTGTAGAAAGAAGAAACTCAATTCAACTTAAATGAAATATTAAATACAACAGACCTATGGTAGAATGATTGGGCCACCTTTGACTGGGAGAAATTGCTATGGAAGTTCAAGCAACCCAGAAAATCAGCTTTGCTTGGACGGCGTAGGCTTGAAGTAGTTAGTGACCAATCCCATTATTGAAAACCTACATCCAGATAACAAAATCAGCTGGGAGGAATTTTGCATAAAGCAATAGGAGCTGGAAATATAGGATTGCAAGGATATAAGCTGTATAGAAACAACCATGAGAACAAAGTTTCTCTCTTTTATTTGAGATGCACAGAGATAACAATGAGGTGTAAAGATCAAACAACTCATCAGATTTTTCATATATGAGATTGAGGTGTGTAGTTAACATCAAAAAACATGGAAATAAAAAAACACATTTCTAAAGATTGGTGGCATATGGAACTCAATAGCTATCAAAATCTACTTTCATAATGAAAAATTAACAAGGATAATTTTAAAAATACAACAGAATAAGAGACCTATATTGCCTTCATCTGGCAACTCTATTGAAGGGGTCATCCTGATTTCCAATTTAATGGCAGCTAACATTGTATGAATTAAGAACAAAACATAAAAATAACAGAGATAAGCAACAGAGAATTGAATAAATAAGCATATTTGAGTTCAGAACTATGCCAATAAAGAAAGGGGGAAATTGCATTTTGGGTATCATCATCACTTACAGTGGAACCAATCTTTGCAAGTGCTGAACAAACAACCCCTACAAGTCAAAATTGAAACATAATTCAAAGAATATGGGATACAACTAAGAATTTATTTACACCACATAAAGCTTTATGAACTAACCATAGGCCAAACTGGTGTCTCTAGCAGGTCGAAGTTGTTTGGCATCAGGCCTTATAGAGTCTTTTAGAAAGCGTTCAAAGTATTGAACGGGAAAGAGGCATCTATAGGCTTCGAAATCCACCTCTATTGACAAATCCCCAGAAGCACCTAAAGAAACCATCTCTTCCTACGATTGCAAACAAACAAAAACCAAATCTGCAAAGTTCAATATCCAAACAAATTCGCAGTGGAGTTCTCAGCCACGCGCCACATTCACAAAACAAGTGAAAAATTGGATCTTTTCCAATTGTGAAATTAACTTACCAACAACAGTTTGGAGAAGAATTTGTGAAAAATTGGATCACTTTCTCCCCGAGTCCGTCGTTCCATCCTAGTTCTCTCTCGGGTTCCTTCCCTCAGTTTGGAGACGAATTTGTAGACTTTGACAAGGCGGGGAAGATATGCCAACGGTGTGGTGGCGGACTGATGTCATCTAGTTTTACTTGGTTTGCATATGCATTTAGGTTTAGATTTCTCCTTTTCTAGCTTAGGTTTTGGTCTTTTTGTGTTGATTTTCGTATTATTCGTAGTATGGAGGTCTACACAAGTTTATTTTGCTTTTATAGGTCATTTGATGGTGTTTTGGAGTCAAATGGAGAGGAAGACATGAGGACAAGATCTTAGTGAAGCTTAAAGACCACAACTAACACTAAGGAATGAAGATTTGAGGATTCCAAGAGCTTTCAAGAGGGGTGGAGGAGCTATTACAAGTCAAAATGCAAGCTAAGGAGTGAAGGAAGGGGTTAGAAGGGCCATCATGAATCGTGGAGGCCATCACGAGCCAAGACAAGGGCAAACAGAGCAAATATGTGCTCTCAGATGGGAGATCACGGGTCGTGACCTAGGTCACGGGTCGTGATCAGGTCGCTGCGCGCGAGAGTTTTGTGCCTTTCTTGTTCCTTTTTGGGCCCGAGTTGGATTTATTTTTGGGATATCTTTTAGCATAAATTTTAGGGCTTTTATAAGACTACTTGGAGCTTAAGTTATAACATTATTATACATCATTATTATTTTCTAATTACAAGAGAGAGAAGAGACAATTTCTAGGGTTTGAGTTTTACGCTATTTCAAGTTGGGATTTTTGCACTTTTGGATCTACCTTTGTTTCTTCAATTGAATCTCTAGTAAGTTTCTCTTTCAATTATTGTTCTTATTTCTATTCCATGTTTGAATTAATTGTTTTGATCATGAATTTAATTATGCTAGGCTAAACTCTATAGTTCTAGGGTTTGGTTGTTCCCAACAATGTGAAGCGGATTAGATTCAATACCTTTTGCTTGAATTGAGTTGGAAAACTAATATGATTTGATTCTAGGGTCTTAATCTAATAGGTTTAAACTTGTTAGAGTCTTGTTTAGGTTGCGCATCGAGAGGTGGTAGTCTAAGTAAGTAAACAAAATAGAGAGAGCGCATCGAGAGGTGGTTCTATCTATTTGGAAAAACTAGAATTGAACTTGAGATTAGATTCTCATGTGGTTAATTGTCATAGAATTTCTAGGTGTTTGAGTCAAGTTTGATGCATCACGAGAGTGGGGCGAGTTCGGTTTATCATCTAGATTTCTAAGTGCTTAAAGGGTTTCTATCGGTTTTGTTTCGTCACGAGAGTGGGTTCTTAATTTGATAGAAGTACATTAAGTTAAACTTTGAGAAAAGTTAATTTATGACATTAGACAATAACCTTCATAACAAAATATCCAACTCAGTTTAGGTAGAAGTGAGATTCGAACTCCGTGGATCAAAGTTGTGGGGATTCCTTGCCTTGGAACTTTGCTTTCTCATACACTTTTCATTATCATAATTTACTTGTTTTACTTGCTTTTAATAGTTAGAATTACTCCACAATCATTATATTTGGCTTAGGAACTTGTTTCTAGAATTAGCTAACGCAGAAATAATCCCCGTGATTCGATCCTGATCTACTACTACAATAGATCTCGTATTCTTGCGAGTGTGTGGGAAACCATCACATCAAGTTTTGGCACCGTTGTCGGGGATCATTGATAGTTTTAGTTGGTTCTAACGGACTAGTTCATCTAAGTCCCCTTTTGTTTTTTGATTTGTTTCTTTTTGTCTTTGGTTTTAGGTGGTTCCGTTAGTGTATGCGCAGAGGGAGAAGTTCTAGCACCCCACTACCGATCCCGATCCCGAGCCTGAACAATCTCTTCACGCTAGATTAAGGCAAACCCGAGAAGCTCAAAGACATAACATGGGTGATCGTGACGAAGCTATGGAAGTTTTACAGAAGACGATTGTTGATATGACTGCCCGTTTGCAAGGCTTCACTCAACGCGAGGCTGAGTGATTGGAAGCGGATCAGCGAGCTGAAGTTTAGAGGGCTCGACTTCCACCACAATCCGCCACTCTTGGCGAGTACATGATGCCCGTCAATCGCGGCCCAATCTTTGGGGTCGTGTTTCCACAGGTTACAACTCAACACTTTGAGTTGAAGTCTGGCTTGATCAACATGATTCAGGCAAATCAGTTTGGGGGTTTGCCTTCTGAAAATCCCCACCAGCACATTGAAACCTTCTTGGAGTTGATGAATACAGTCCATATTCAGAATGTGCCTGAGGAAGCTATGCGCCTACTTGCTTTTCACTTTTCTCTTACAGGCAAGGCGAAGGCGTGGTACCGGTCTCTTCCGGCGAACTCTATCACTACTTGGGATGAGCTCTATGAGGCTTTTATGGCCAAATTCTTTCCTCCCAAAAAGACTGCTGAGATTAGAGCTCAAATAAGCTCATTTTCCATGGCTCCTGGTGAAACTTATTTTGAAGCATGGGAGAGATTCAAAGACCTCCTTATTCAATGCCCTCATCATGGGTTCACTAAGTATGTGCTTCTCCAAATCTTCTATAGTGCCATTGATGATGCTACAAGACTACATATTGATACATCTTCATCGGTAAATTTCATGGAGATGCTAATTGATGATGCTTGGGCTCTAATTGAGAAGACCGCCCTCCATGCTCAACGTTTTTCCAATGCCTGCTCTTCCTCTTCCTCTATTGCTAAGAAGAGTATGGGATTATATGAGGTTGATTCTAGTATTCACAAGGAGGCTCAAAATAGTGCTCTTATTCATGAGATTGCACAACCGAGGAAGCAAGTTGGTGAGATGAACATGTCAAAAGCAAGCCCTGCTGAACCGTCAACTCCAAAGGTTGTTTGTCAAATGTGTGGTGTTCCCAACCATATCGCTCTTACTTGTCAACTTTATATGGCCCAACCTGTGGAGGTTCATACTGAAGAAGCTAGTTATGTTAAAGACGGCTATCGGGCTCCATATCCAAACCCGAAGAATGATCCTTATTCGCCCACCTACAATCCAGGGTGGAGGAATCATCCAAATCTGAGGTATGAAAATAATGCTTCCTCAACATCTCAACCTCAATTTCAAAATCCAGCTACATATCAAGCTCCTTATGGGGCTAGAGATGGCCCTCCTCCTGGCTATCAAGGCAATTTTTCGGGCTATCAAGCTAGGCCCCCTCCTGCTCCACCTGTGGCTCCTAAGAAATCTCCTAAGTTGATTGCTATGGAGAATATGATGGCTGAAATGAAAGCACTTTCTAATAAGGTGCAAGCTCTTGAGCAAGCACAAAAGATGACGGAAACTCAAGTGGCTCAAAATGCCGCCAATGCTCCTAGACCTTTGGGTACTCTACCAGGCCACCCCGAAGAGAATCTGAAAGGCCAAATTTCAGCGGTGTCCTTGAGGAATGGCAAGCAACTACATGAAAATGAAAAGGAGCCTATGAAAGCTAAGGAGACAACAAAACCGGATGACTCGATTGAAGAAGACGGGACGCCTTCAAATTCCGCCAAGGAGAAGGTGGTTCCATATGTACGTGCCACCACCTCCTTCTGTTCCTCCACTCCCATTTCCCCAAAGGAAGAATCAAGCTTTGCTAGAGAAGAAGTATGGGAATTTCCTTGAAGTATTGAAGAAATTGCATATCAACATTCCATTCACTGATGCTTTAAAGGAGATGCCCTCTTATGTGAAGTTCTTGATGGAGATCCTCTCCAACAAGAGGAAGCTTGATGAGTGTAATATGGTGTCCATGAACCGGGAGTGCAGTGCCTTGATTCAAAACAAGCTCCCACCAAAGCTCCAAGATCCAAGTAGTTTCTGTTCACCTATGAATGTGGGTGCTTATTCTTATAATGCCTTATGTGATTTAGGAGCTAGCGTTAGTTTACTTCCACTATCTATTTGTGAAAAAATTGGCATGAAGGAATTAAGGCCTGTGAAAATGCAACTTTATATGGCGGATAGATCTATTGCTCACCCTGTAGGTATACTTGAGGATATTCCAATTCGTGTTGGAAAATTTTATGTGCCTGTGGACTTTGTTGTGTTAGATATTAAGGTTGATTCTCCTATTCCTATTATACTCGGTCGACCTTTCTTAGCCAATGCAGGTACAATGATTAATGTGAAAGAAGGAATCCTCTCTTTCACCATTGGTGAAGAGAAGATTGAATTTAATTTTGCTAAATCTGTGAAATCACCGTCTTTTGATGATTATTGTGATAAGATTGATGTTGTGGATAGTGAAGCTCAAGAACATTTAATGTCCATTGTTTCTAATGATCCATTGGAGCTTTGCTTAACCACTACCTGCCAAGGTGGAAATCTAGCCTGTGCCATTGCAGATTTAGAGGTGTTTCCTGAAGCACCTGAGCTTGGAAAAGTTGCTCCTGAAATTCCATTGGGCAAGCCTGATGTCCCAAAGCTTGAGTTAAAGTCACTTCCCTCCACCTTGAGGTATGCATTTCTAGGACCAAATTCTTCTTATCCTGTGATTGTGAATTCTAAATTGAATGATGATGAAGTTGAAAAATTGTTAGTTGTTATTAGGAATCACAAAAAGGCCCTAGGATATTCTATTGATGATTTGAAAGGAATCTCTCCCTCTTTATGCATGCATAGAATTTTCATGGAAGACAACCACAAACCTACCATAGAACACCAAAGAAGGCTCAATCCTAACATGAAAGAAGTAGTGAAAAAAGAAATTTTAAAATTGCTTGATGCTGGAATTATTTTTCATATTTCTGATAGTAAATGGGTGAGCCTTGTCCATGTTGTGCCTAAGAAGGGTGGGTTAACGGTTGTCAAAAATGAAAATGATGAGTTGATTCCTACTAGGACCGTCACTGGGTGGAGAATGTGCATTGATTACAGGAAGTTGAACACTGCCACTAGAAAAAATCATTTTCCTCTTCCTTTTATCAATCAAGTTCTTGAAAGACTAGCTACGCATGCTTATTTTTGTTATTTAGATGGGTATAGTGGGTTTTGGCAAATTCCCATTCATCCCGAGGACCAAGAAAAGACTACTTTCACATGCCCTTATGGCACTTTTGCCTATAGGAGAATGCCTTTTGGTCTTTGTAATGCTCCTGCTACCTTCCAAAGATGCATGATGGCTATATTTTCCGATATGATTGAAGATATTATGGAAGTATCTATGGATGACTTTTCTGTCTATGGCACTACTTTTGAGACTTGTTTGATTAATCTGGCTAAAGTGTTGAAAAGATGTGAAGAGTCTAACCTTGTGCTAAATTGGGAAAAATGTCACTTTATGGTTAATGAAGGAATTGTCCTAGGACATTTAGTTTCTAATAGAGGAATAGAAGTGGATCGTGCTAAAATTGAACTCATTGAAAAGATGCCACCCCAACCTCTATAAAAGGAATTAGAAGTTTTTTAGGACATGCTGGCTTTTATAGGAGATTTATTAAGGATTTCTCAAAAATCGCTAAGCCTTTGACTAACCTATTATTGACGGATGTAGCCTTCCATTTTTCTCCCGAGTGTCTTGAGTCATTTAACAGGTTGAAAAAGGAGTTGGTGTCGGCCCCTATCATGCAATCTCCAGACTGGGACCTCCCATTTGAGGGCATGTGTGATGCTAGTGATTTTGTTGTTGGTGCTGTCCTTGGCCAAAGGAAAGACAAGAAGCTTCATGCCATTTATTACGCTAGCAAGACACTTGATGAGGCTCAGATGAATTACATCACCACTGAGAAAGAGTTGCTTGCTGTGGTGTTTTCGTTTGAGAAATTTCGGTCCTATTTGGTGGGTTCCAAGGTCATTGTCTATACAGATCATGCTGATGTCCGCTATTTGATGCAGAAAAAGGATGCTAAGCCTCGTCTTATTCGGTGGATTTTGTTGCTCCAAGAGTTTGATTTGGAGATTAGGGATAAAAAGGGTGATGAAAATTTGGTGGCTGACCACTTATCTAGGCTCCCTTTGGAGCAAATTGAGGAGAAAAAGAGTGAAATACCTATTGATGATTCCTTCCCTGATGATCATTTATTTGCCATCACTTTGGCTCATGATATGGAAGAAGTGAGACGTCTTTCTGATGAAGATACTCCTTGGTATGCTGATTTCGTGAATTATCTTGTTTGTAGAGAGCTTCCACCGGGTCTCACATATCATCAAAAGAAGAAATTCCTACATGATGTGCGCCAATATTATTGGGATGAGCCCTTTCTCTTCAAATAGGGTAGTGATTTGATATTTAGAAGATGCATTCCTTATGAAGAAGTTGAGAGTGTAATCCAGCATTGTCATTCTCTGCCCACTGGGGGTCATGCAAAAGCCTTCAAGACTACTGCAAAGATTCTTGAATTCGGTCTCTACTGGCCTACTATGTTTAAAGATGTGCAGAAATTTGTCGTGTCTTGTGATGAGTGCCAACGAGAAGGGAATATTTCTCGGAAGAATGAGATGCCACTTAATGGTATTTTGGAGGTTGAGCTCTTTGATGTTTGGGGAATCGACTTCATGGGTCCATTTCCTAATTCTGGACCTTATAAATACATTCTTGTGGCAGTAGACTATGTCTCTAAGTGGGTGGAAGCCATTGCCACTCCCACTAATGATTCTAGAGTGGTAGCCAAGTTTATGAAGTCCACTATCTTCCCTAGATTTGGAGTTCCTCGTGTTCTTATTAGTGATGGAGGATCACATTTTATTGAGAGGAGCTTTGAGGCACTTTTGAAGAAGTATGGGGTAAATCACCGAATTGCTACTCCCTACCATCCTCAAACATGTGGTCAGGTTGAGGTCTCTAACCGAAAAATTAAGAGCATCGTGGAGAAAATTGTGTCCCGATCAAGGAAGGATTGGGCAATGAAGCTTGATGATGCTTTGTGGGCCTATAGAACTGCATACAAGACTCCTCTCGGTACTACTCCATACCGGCTTGTTTATGGGAAGTCTTGTCATTTACCGGTTGAGCTTGAGCACAAGGCGTTTTGGGCGATTAAGACGCTTAATTTTCAATTAGAAGCAGACGGTGAAAAGAGGAAATTGCAACTCCAAGAGCTTGAGGAGTTAAGGCTCGAAGCTTATGAGAATGCCCGGATTCACAAGGAAAGAACTAAGAGGTGGCATGATAATAAGATTCATCCTAAGGAGTTCAAGGAGGGTGACCAAGTTTTGCTCTACAATTCTCGTTTGAAGCTTTTTCCCGAAAAACTAAAATCAAGATGGAGCGGGCCTTTTATTGTTAGGAAAGTGCATTCATTTGGAGCAATTGATATTTGGAGCAAGGATAGTGGTGAATTCAAGGTGAATGGGCAACGCTTAAAGATCTATCAATCACCCGAGCAACTTGAGAAGTCAGTGTCCTTCGACCTACTCATTCCACATGCTTAAGGTGGAACACGGTCAAGCTAATGACCTTAAAGAAGCGCTTCTCGGGAGGCAACCCGAGCCTTCATTTGCACTTTAGTTAAAAAAAAGAAAAGAAAAAAAAAGAGAGAAGATGAAGAACAAGTCGCGTCAGGAGAGCCCTCAGTTGGGATCTCACGACCCGTGACACTCGTCACGGGTCGTGATCACAACATTGGAACACGGCCCACGTCTCAGTCGAGATATCACGACTCGTGATACTCATCACGGGTCATAACGGAGCAAGACGGCTCGTGTGTAATGGCTCAGTTGGCCGGTCACGACTCGTGACATAGGTTACGGATCGTGACCCTTGCGGAGATCTGCGCTCCTTCAAAAAAAAAAATTTAATAAAAATACCCATAAAACAAAACAACATCACGACCCTTATTTTCCTTCCCAGCCTCACGACCCCCAATTCCCCCTCTCTCCTTCTCGTTTCACGCCAGCCTTCACCGAGCACTACCACCACACCAAGCCTCGCACCGCCGGCGACCCGAACCCACCGTGCATCCCACCACCTCGGCCACCACCTGTTGCGCTGCCGTATGACCTGGTGAGGTCACGAAGTGCAGCTCCGCCCCGTCCCTGCTGTAACCCACCACACGACCCGACCACTACTTCAACTCTCCACCCTCTAAGTTCGAAATTGGTAACTTTCTACCCCTATTTACTCTACTTTGTGTAATTCCTTCCTCCAATCTTAATAGTCCCTTGATTTATTGCATTTAAAACCTAGGTTTTGCATGCTAGAAATTAATTTGGGTATTTTCTAGATCTAGGGTTTGTGATGGAATAATTTAATGTGGGGTTCGAATTTTTGCCTATTATGTTCGAATTTGTGTGAATTTGTTGGTTGTTTTGGCTAAAAATTGTGCTTGGGTATGGTTTTTCTAGATCTAGGGTTTGAATTTCGAATTTAGTTGGGGTTTTTAGAAATTGTTCAATTAAATCCGAATTTGTGTTTGTTAGTTGCTTGATTATGTGCTTCTAACTTGGTTTTGATACTTGCTATGGATTGCCAAGTTCATTTTCTTGCAACAATTGAAGTATGGGGTACTTGGAGCATGTGTTGGTGGTTGATTTGGTTAAGTTTGTGCTTGAAATTGTTGCTTGATATTAATATTGATTGAAATTGCGTAAGTTCTCTTGCAACAATTCTAGTGTGGTTTCTCTTGAATTGGTGTCTTGTTGGATTGATCTTGACGATTATTTGAAGCTAACAACTCCTACCCTTGTTTGTTTGTGTGCCATTATTTGTGGGTAGTGCTCCTTTGTTGTCAAATTTTTGTTGAAGTCTTCTCTAGGTACAATGTCAAGATTTTTAAGGAAGCGTAAGGGTCCATCAAGCTCTTCAATTTCTCCAACGGATGATGTGCATCTAAGTAAAGAGAAAAAGGTTTTGTTTAGCAAGCATATGGACAGGAAGCATATTGGGACACGTTTCTATGATGAGGCTTCCATGATTCAACTCGGGGTACATGATGAAATCACTCGTCTTTTTCGCCGGATTGGTGCAGAGAGCCTTCTTAGCTTGCCTCTTGATTCTTATCCAGCGCTCACGTCTGAGTTATTGGCTACCCTTGAGGTTAACATCAATGTGCTTCCATTTACTGTGCAAACTTCCAATCTTAAAGGTGAAGTCAAATTTCAATTGGGCAATGTGGAGCATACTTTGCCTCTTGATGAGTTTAACAGAATCTTAGGTTTTCTTGTTCGTTTGAGCAAGCTCGATGTGAAGGATGATGTGTTGCAAAAGTTTTGGTATGAGATCACCGGTCGTCCTCACTTCTCCGGAAAAGAATGTGCTTCTATTGATATGATTCATCCTTGCTTCAAGATTGTCCAGCGCATCCTTGGAAACACTATCTATGGTCGGTCCGAGTGTTCTAAGATGCGGCATGGTGAGCTCCAACTGTTATGGGCCATGCTACATGGCACTAAATTTAATATTGGCTACGAGTTTGTTCAGAAATTGCAAGATCTTGTTAGGAAGCCTAAGGGTGAGATTCTGATTGGAGGTTTGATTACTCGTTTGGCCCTTCACTTTCAAGTTGATTTGGAGAAATATTCCAAGTTGGCTCCCTCTTTCTTGAACATTGCCCACCTCATCAATGTCAAGATAATCAAGTTTGAAAATGATGCTTACCTCAATTATGTTTTCTCATAAGAAATTTTCTAGCCGACTTATCAATACCTCTTCCCCTTCAAATTGGTATAAAGAGTGGGTTAGATCCGATCTTCCTCCTCGGGTTCATGCTCCCGAAGGTAATGATGGCAATGATGATGATGGACATGATTATGATGTTGATGCTATGGAGACACATGATGAAGTTTTGATGCTTGAAGCTCCGCTTGTGGGCAATCCTCCTACTGATCACTTTGAGCACGGTGATTCTTCTGGTGCCCATGAGACTTCTACTGAGGATGATCTACATTCTTATGATGGCTGTTTTGATGCTTTGGAAAGAAAAATGGATCAATTGCAACTTTCTATTGATGGTCTTCGGAACAACATGGTTGAGCAAGAAAGGTTGAGGCAAGAATATGCGCGTCAACAGCAGGACATCTATCAGATGTAGTACAACATGTACTATCATACCATGGGCGGTTTTTATGATCCTACTGCTCCTTTCCCTCCGCCCCCACCACCACCTCAGTAGGATCTTCCCACTATCAAGCTAGGAGTTGTCGGGTGCGTTTCATTCTTCCTTTTCTTTAATTTCTATATTGGGGACAATATAGGGTTTAAGTATGGGGTAGGGTGTATTCCCTTTAGATAGTTTTGCATTGCATATTTATTTTTCTTGTATGTTTTGTTTATTTTGAGTAAAAAAAATGAAAAAAGAGTTTTATGATGAGTTGATGAGTATCCTTACTTGAAAAATTGGTCACAATGATTAGATATTTATCTATGATGCTAAGTTTTCGAATTTCTCTAGATTGCATTGAATTTTCTTTGATGAATTGCCTAGCATGGAGTTATTGATGAGATATTAGCTTGAATAGGTCCCTAGACAAAAAGCCTTGTGAGAATTTTTTTTGGCCTAATGGACTTCATAAATGTGTCCTCGTGCATTTTGTGTGTGAATTCTTGCTTTGATTACTTAATCTCTAGAACTTGCGTTAAAACCTTTTTCAAGGCCACATATATGACTTTTGTGCATGACATAGAAATGATTGAGGCATTTGTTTTGTTAGCCAAAATCCCTTGACTACCTTTACATATAATTTCCTGTGTTTCAAGCCATGTTCTAGCCTTTTATAGCCTTATTTTTGAAGCTCCACAAAAGCATTCCGAGCCTAATTTTAGCATTCTACCCATCCGGGAATTAGGAAATTTGTTAAAGTTTGTTATGTGAGAGCCAAGCTTGAAGAAGTTGAATGTTTTTGGTGTTGAAGGTGTTTGTTGGAAATAAAGCAAGTGGTTAGAAAAAAAAGAGAAAAGCAATGTAAAAAGAAAAAAAAAGTTTGAATAAATGAAGTTGTTAATGGAGTTGAAGTTTTATAGTGAGAAGGTAGTGAAAGAGAAGAAAGTTAAGAAAAGTTAAGCTTGGTGTTTTGTTCAATTTGGTTAGATTTCTCTTTCCCGGATTTAGCACCACAAGAACAAATAATTCCCTACCTTTTTTCTCTTACCTTGGCCCCATTACAACCTAATAAAAGACCTCTTGATTTATGTCATGTGCATTGTACCAAGTGGTGGAGATTTAGGACTCTGATGCAAGCATATGGTAGATGGTTTTCAAAGTTAAGATTTGAGCATTATTTGATTACCCTAAACACATTGAGAGTGAGTGAAACACAATTATCCTTGTGAGGTCTAGGGACTAAGAAGGGCTTGTCTTGTTGATAATAATGATTATGCTATGATGGTACTTGTCTCTGATCTTTCAATTAGCATGATTATGAGAATTTGAACAAGTTGAGGCAATTATATCTTTTCTTGCACTTGTAGTTTAATTTTAAGTTTTGCTTGGGGAAAAGCAAAGTTCAAGTATGGGGTATTTTGATGTCATCTAGTTTACTTGGTTTACAAATGCATTTAGGTTTAGATTTCTCCTTTTCTAGCTTAGGTTTTGGTCTTTTTGTGTTGATTTTCGTATTATTCGTAGTATGGAGGTCTACACAAGTTTATTTTGCTTTTATAGGTCATTTGATGGTGTTTTGGAGTCAAATGGAGAGGAAGACATGAGGACAAGATCTTAGTGAAGCTTAAAGACCACAACTAACACTAAGGAATGAAGATTTGAGGATTCCAAGAGCTTTCAAGAGGGGTGGAGGAGCTATTACAAGTCAAAATGCAAGCTAAGGAGTGAAGGAAGGGGTTAGAAGGGCCATCATGAGTCGTGGAGGCCATCACGAGCCAAGACAAGGGCAAACAGAGCAAATATGTGCTCTCAGATGGGAGATCACGGGTCGTGATCAGGTCGTTGCGCGCGAGAGTTTTGTGCCTTTCTTGTTCCTTTTTGGGCCCGAGTTGGATTTATTTTTGGGATATCTTTTAGCATAAATTTTAAGGCTTTTATAAGACTACTTGGAGCTTAAGTTATAACATTATTATGCATCATTATTATTTTCTAATTACAAGAGAGAGAAGAGACAATTTCTAGGGTTTGAGTTTTACGCTATTTCAAGTTGGGATTTTTGCACTTTTGGATCTACCTTTGTTTCTTCAATTGAATCTCTAGTAAGTTTCTCTTTCAATTATTGTTCTTATTTCTATTCCATGTTTGAATTAATTGTTTTGATCATGAATTCAATTATGCTAGGCTAAACTCTATAGTTCTAGGGTTTGGTTGATCCCAACAATGTGAAGCGGATTAGATTCAATACCTTTTGCTTGAATTGAGTTGGAAAACTAATATGATTTGATTCTAGGGTCTTAATCTAATAGGTTTAAACTTGTTAGAGTCTTGTTTAGGTTGCGCATCGAGAGGTGGTAGTCTAAGTAAGTAAACAAAATAGAAAGAGCGCATCGAGAGGTGGTTCTATCTATTTGGAAAAACTAGAATTGAACTTGAGATTAGATTCTCATGTGGTTAATTGTCATAGAATTTCTAGGTGTTTGAGTCAAGTTTGATGCATCACGAGAGTGGGGCGAGTTTGGTTTATCATCTAGATTTCTAAGTGCTTAAAGGGTTTCTATCGGTTTTGTTTCGTCACGAGAGTGGGTTCTTAATTTGATAGAAGTACATTAAGTTAAACTTTGAGAAAAGTTAATTTATTACATTAGACAATAACCTTCATAACAAAATATCCAACTCAGTTTAGGTAGAAGTGAGATTCGAACTCCGTGGATCAAAGTTGTGGGGATTCCTTGCCTTGGAACTTTGCTTTCTCATATACTTTTCATTATCATAATTTACTTGTTTTACTTGCTTTTAATAGTTAGAATTACTCAACAATCATTATATTTGGCTTAGGAACTTGTTTCTAGAATTAGATAAAGCAGAAATAATCCTCGTCATTCGATCCTGATCTACTACTACAATAGATCTCGTATTCTTGCGCGTGTGTGGGAAACCATCACATCACGGACCTGGCGGTAGTTGGAGCAGCAACGTCACCGGAAACTGAGAGATTGAAGGTGAAGCGGCGGATTTGATACGGAACATGCTCAATGTGTAATCCAGAAAATGAAAATTGGAGAGGAAAAATTGAAGGCGAATTGGAGCTGGAAGATTGGAGATTGGAGCAGCGGATGAGAGAATGAAGGTGGAGCGGCGGGCTTGTATGTATTTTCTTAGGGTTTTAGAATACGGGCCTCCTTTTAGACAAGAGAAATTGAATATGGGCCTTGAACATGGGAGTGTTAAAAAGACTTAGAGCGGGAAAACAAATTTCATTTCCCTCTTAATTTGTCAAATAATTACCTTTTACCTCTTAAAAATTAAATTCCACTTTTTAACTCAGCCCGCCCAATTTTTTTCAACTAAATATTCCCACCTTTTTCCCTCCTAAACCAAATATTCAAGATGATAAATTAACAAGTAATTTAAAAAAATATATATATAACTTAAAATATTTATTTTTCAAAAGTTTAGGTTATAGTTCCAAATGGATTATAATAAACCCAAAAACAAAAAATATTGTATACTTTTTTTTTGGGGCGCTGCCCCCAACCCCTCCAGGGGCGCGTTACCCCCTGGACCCCCAACTCGCTGACCGGTCAGCGAGACCACCGTCGTGGGGCGTTGCCCCCGGAACCCCCTACTAGGGGGCTTCGCCCCCTAGGACCTGGTGTTGTCGAAGACTCCGCCCCCGAACCCTTGGCGTGTACTTGTTAACATCAAGCATATAAAGATCATCATAGAGGTTTAGGTATTGTTAATCTTAAACTTTAACCATAACATGTGAACTAATTAGGTTTCTTATAAGAATGAATAGTTCTACAGAAATAAACGACTTCTTATTAGAATGAACGACTCTAAAGGAATATAATGGTTTCTTATAAGAATGAACGATCATGAAAAAATATAAAGTTTTCTTATAAGAATGAATGTCTCTAAAGAAATATAACGTTTTCTTATAAGAATGAACGACTATAAAGGAATATAACTATTTCTTATTAGAATGAACGATTCTAAATGAATATAACGATTTCTTATAAGAATGAACGATTCTAAGGGACTATAACGTTTTCTAATAAGAATGAACAATTCTAAAGGAATATAACGATTTCTTATAAGAATGAACTGTTCTAAAGGAATATAACGATTTCTTATAAAAAGGAACGACTATAAAGGAGTATAACTATTTCTGATTAGAATGAACGATTCTAAATGAATATAACGATTTCTTATAAGAATGAACGATTCTAAGGGACTATAACGTTTTCTAATAAGAATGAACAATTCTAAAGGAATATAATGATTTCTTATAAGAATGAACTGTTCTAAAGGAATATAACGATTTTTTATAAGAATAAACTATTCTAAGTGAATATAATGTTTTCTTATAAGAATGAATGATTCTAAGTGAATATCACATTTTCTACGTTTTCTTATAAGAATGAACGAATCTAATAAGAATTAACGATTCTAAATGAATATAATGTTTTCTTATAAAAATGAACGATTCTAAATGAATATAACAATTTTTTATAACAATGAATGATTCTAAGTGAATATTATGTTTTCTTATGAGAATGAACGATTCTAAAGAAATATAACGATTTCTTATAAGAATGAATGATTATAAAGGAATATAATGATTTTTTTATAAGAATGAACGATTCTAAGTGAATATAACGTTTTCTTATAAGAAGGAACGATTCTAAGTGAATACAATGTTTTCTTATAAGAATGAACGATTCTAAGTGAATACAATATTTTCTTATAAGAATGAATGATTCTAAATGAATATAACAATTTCTTATAAGAATGAACGATTCTAAGTGAATATTATGTTTTCTTATAAGAATGAACGATTATAAAGAAATATAACGATTTCTTATAAGAATGAATGATTATTAAGGAATATAATGATTTCTTATAAGAATGATCGACCCTAGACCCTAAACCCTAAACCCTAAACCCTAAACCCTAAACCCTAAACCCTAGACCCTAAACCCAAGAAATATAACGATTTCTTATAAGAATGATCTATTCTAAATGAAAGTAACGTTTTCTTATAAGAATGATCGATTCTAAAGAAATAGAACATTTTCTTATAAGAATGAATGATTCTAAAGGAATATAACAATTTCTTATAAGAATGAACGACTCTAAAGGACTATAACGATTTCTTACAAGAATGAACAGTTTTAAATGAATATAATGATTTGTTATAAGAATAAACGATTCTAAAGGATTATAACAATATCTTATAAGAATGAACGATTCTAAATGAATATAATGATTTCTCTTAATAATGAACGAATCTAAATGAATATAACGATTTCTCATAAGAATAAACGATTCTAAATGAATATAACGATTTCTCATAAGAATGAACAAATCTAAATGAATATAATGATTTCTCATAAGAATTAATGATTCTAAATGAATATAACGATTTCTCAATAAATAAACGATTCTAAATGAATATAACGATTTCTCATAAGAATGAACGATTCTAAATAAATATAACGATTTCTCATAAGAATTAAAAATTATTAATTTCCTGTGAAGTCATTTATAATTTATTAAAAATTATTAATTTCCTAGGTGAGCATGATTGATATTTTATTTTAATAAATATATTTTTATAAAGACCTATGGGTAATATTTATTAAAATTTTAAAATAATTATTATTTATAGTGGAAATAATTTTACAAATAATAAAAATTAATTAGGAATGGGCTTGTGAGGTAATAGAAAATCTGATGGGCTTGGGAGTCAAAAGAAATGGGCCCGTTTTTGGATCACCGTACGCGGCCCATATGGAGGAGCAGCCCGATCCAAATGTAATCTTCTCCTCTTCCTTCGTTGAAATCTTGTGGTTATTTCTGAAGATTTACCACGAAATGAAGAACTCGTGGCTAATCTCGTGACTGTTTCTGCAAATTTTTCCAAACAAACAAAGTTAGACACGAAATGAAGAACTCGTGACTAGTCTCATGGTTATTTCTGCAGATTTCTCATGAAATGAAGAACTCGTGGCTAATCTCGTAACTGTTTCTGCAAATTTTTCCAAACAAACAAAGTTAGACACGAAACGAAGAACTCGTGACTAGTCTCGTGGTTATTTCTGCAGATTTCTCACGAAATAAAGAACTCGTGGCTAATCTCGTGACTATTATCGCAGATGTTTCCAAACAAACTATGTTAGACACGAAAATAAGAACTCGTGGCTAGTTTTGTGGTTATTTCTAAAAATTCTAACGAAATGAAGGAACATTTATGAGTCAATGATTCAAATTACCCACACAAATATCCACAAACCTAGCCACGACTAGTATGTGGGTACTTAGCTCCAGACTTTGTCCTGAATATATACATGAATCTTTTTTCGTGGCTAATTAGCTACTACTCTAGAAATGAATCTAGCTGCGCAAGAAATTCGCGTCCATTGGGCCTTAACGTTAGCCACGAGCTTGTTTTCATGACAATATGGCCAGAAATCTACAACCAAATCTAGTCGCGCTCACTTTTCGGGGCTATTCGGCCCAAAAACTAGCCACAACTCTATATTTCATGGCCATATTACCGCAAACTGAAATATTTGTGGTTAAACTTATGGTCGTTGCCACCCAAATTACCCTCACCAAAATTCGTGGCTAAATATTTTCTGGCTACAGACGCGTTTTCCAGCAGTGGGAATATCACTCGAAATAAGTTGTTTTATAGGGAACCATCCGAAAAAACCAAAAACTCAAAATACCGGGATTTCGCTTTAATAAAATACTATGTTTCAACGTTGGATTTTTTTTATATATTTAATTTACCTCTTTAGGGTTACCAATTTGTGAGAGGGCATTAAAAACTTGAAGTGAGTTGCCAAACATATCAATAAATTTTCACATAAACGCCTTTATTTCTTAACGTTGGATTCAATTAATTGATTCAACGAGATTCTTTTTCTCATGTAGCACATGTTAATTTCCCTAGTCAACAAACTTGATTAAATTCATTAACATTACTATCCGTACAAAACTTAGCTTAATGGACTCCAATATAAATCAAACCACAAGAACACTCAACGTAGCTGGGTTGATTACATTCCCGAAAAATGAAGTACTCTTCATCCCTACCCTTCCTCCTCCTCGCCCTCTCAACTCTCCTCTCGGAATCATCTTCGGCCCCACAGAGCTTCAACGTGGATGCGTTCGGGGCGAAGGGAGACGGGGTGATGGACTCGACGAAAGCATTCGAGGCTGCATGGAAGGCTTTATGCGGGGCAGGGGCCGGGGCGGAGATGTACGTGCCCAAGGGGAATTATGTGGTGCAGCCGGTAGTATTTGAGGGGAAATGCCAGTGTCCGAAACCGACGGTCAGGATCGACGGGTCAGTGCTGGGCCCCACTGACTATATGGTGATATCAAAGGCGGGTCGTTGGATACAATTTGTTGAGGTGGAGAATTTGGTGATACAAGGAGGGACGCTGCGTGGGCGTGGGGAGTACTTATTTAAGTGCAATTCTACTCAGTTCCATGATCCTGTGTGTCCCTTTGGAGGAAGGGTCAGTATATACATATATAATTACTACATATAAACTTGACCTATAGATAGCAGCGCTAATCCTCTATTTCATAATTGTGTTCCACTTCCATGTTACAATTAGCTATATAAATATTAAATTAATGTTAAAAATTTTTTAAAAATTATATTTCTATTATAAACATCTATATGCATATGTGTACAAATTTTTATCTAAAAAATCTTATTATAATTTTTTTAATAATTAAGAGAATGATTTTCGTACAAAATATTACTCTTTTATTTTTAAAAAATTGTATAATATGAATTTTAAGTTAAAAATTTGAACACATATACATATAGTTGTTTTAAATACAAATATAATTTTTAAAAAAAATTTAACATTAATTTAATATTTATATAGTTAATTGAAACACTAAAGTGAAATAAGATTTTGGAATAGAGGATTACTGCTGGATAGATATACGTACATTTCTTAGAAAACCAACTCATTTTACATATAAAAAAATCACATTAATTAACTTGTTTGATCCAACTTTCAACTTCATGTTTTTTTTTGTCTTGGGCACTGCCCACAGGAGTCAAAACGGAAACTTCATGGTACAACCGTGAAGTATTACCCGCTTGACTAGATGCTTAAAGGCTTTCAAATTCATGTTTTGTACAGAATTAAAGATTTTCTTGAATTTTTTGTTCTAAATGGACAGTTTTGTGAATTAAAGTGAATTATAAGATGTAACATATTTTTGAAGAACTGAAGTAACTTGTGTAGTAAATTAACAGTTTCAGAGGAAGGGCGACCGATTCACTTGTATTTTTATTTTTGTCCACTGAATCTTTAATTGTACGTCTTGCATGAATGCATGCATATGTTAATCACGATAATTAATTTCGAGTACGTACGTACATATACGTACATGCAGATGCTGAGCATTTCCAACTCAAACCACGTGTGGATAAACAACCTTACGTCAGTCAACAGCCAGGGCTTCCACGTTGCCCTCGAGGAATCCCAAAACGTAACCATCCTGGGCGCCACCATCGTCGCTCCCGAAAACAGCCCGAACACCGACGGAATCCACATCCAAAACAGCACCGGAGTCACCATCACCGCCTCCTCTTTCCAAACCGGCGACGATTGCATCTCTCTCGGCCAGGGCTCCCAGAACGTCTGGATCCAGAACGTAGTGTGCGGACCCGGCCATGGTATAAGGTAAAACGAATTAAATTAACCATGTTGGTTCTTGTTCACAGTTTCTTATGTACGTAATATATTGCAGCATTGGTAGCCTAGCATTTGAAGCGAACGAATTAACGGTGCGAAACGTGACGGCCAAGGACGTCCGCTTCAACGGCGCCACAAATGGGTTCCGTATAAAGACATGGGCCAAACCGCTTCCCGTCACCGTTCACGACATCCATTTCGTGAACGCCGTCATGACTAACGTCAGCAACCCCATAGTAATCGACCAGTTCTATTGCCCGGGTGGTGATTGCCCTCTTTCTCAGGTTACCATATCAAGCCGCCCAATGGGCCACCTTTCTTTCTTTGTTGGGCTTCAGCCCATTTTGTTGATTTCTAGTGGGCCTTCAATTCTCCTATATATATGTAGGACAATGATTTCACTGTTTTTTGGCTCTGTACGTGACAAACAGCAGCAGCCGTCCTTTGCACATATAAGCAACGTAGAATTCAACAACATAAATGGAACGTCAGCAACAATGGTAGCTATTAGGTTCGATTGCAGCTCCAAGTTTCCGTGCACCGGATTGACGCTCCAAGACATTAAGTTGAAGCATTCGCCTCAGCCCGCTCAATCAGAGCTCAAGAATGCAATTGTTCATACCATCGGAGTTGTTGAGCCGGGTGTCGATCGGAAACCAATGAAATGTTTTTCAGTTAACTAAATATAATTAGGTCATTTGATCAGAACGGGTGCAGCTATAGGCCGTTATAGGATAAGTTAGATTTTTGGTTGTCAACATTAATTAGGATGGTCTCATAGTTATACCCGAACTTTAATCTCGACCGTAATAATTAAAGTTGATTGTTGTTACAATTAAGATAAGTTCTTTAATTAATTATTCGTGAACTTGCCGTTATATAATGTTTACACGGAAATAAATACCTTTAGACAATTAGACGTAATTTCTCAAAATGTGTACACGGAAATAAATACCTTTAGACGTAAAAGGCAATTTACAAGACAGGAATAACATTTTATCTTCTCAAGTACAAATGACATTATGCCCAAACAATCATTTTTTAATGATCGCATGACCCATGCATGAGCTGAATTGACGAATCCACAAATTTTGGCACTAGGATCAAACACTTTTAATGGCCTAGAACTACCATTCATAAATGATACGAACCTAATCGTCTAATCTCATTAATTGGTGTAGCTGTGTAGGTGCATTTTAATTATTTTCTCCAAGTTCAAGATACACATGTTCTACCATTATTTTTAGACTTGGTCCTCAGCAGATTTGAACCCGACTCATAGAGTTTCACATACATTTTAGAAGCTAGATTGGTATGAAGGGATGGCACGAGGCAAGTTTAGGGCCATTGTTGGCCTTTATATTTCCCATCCATGTCTTTAAACGAGGATTTAAACTTGTTCCCATCCTTGCCGGTCATGATGAATTCCTATCGGGGATCTCCGCCCTGTACGTTTACCACTACAATAAAGCTTATCTTTGTCTTTGTCAACACATTATTTAAGTTTAGAGAGTCCTTCAGACATCTAGTAAAATAGATAGGACCTCATGGTATATCTCCGTTTCGACTCCGAAGGGCAGCGTCCAAGACCAAAAAAAATTGTTTCCCATCCTTGTGCGGGGAGATGAAATATTCTAGTCCCTATCCCATCTCTGTTTAAAATCCCCGTTTTTTGTAACTAAAAATCTCCACAAAAAATGGGTAATCTCCGCCTTGTTACTACTATTCCAGGAATGTGTTATGTGCCTTAATTAGCGTAGGATCTAGTCACGGGTCTAGAGACGTGAGAACTAGCCTTAGGATCTATGGTGAACAAGAGAAAAGAGAAGATAGGAGGCTGGTTCGTCCTTGACAGAACCCCTCTTAGGTTTTACGTAAAACCTTCTTTGATAAATATTCTGCTTAATTATTATTGATAATATAGAGCCATATATATAGGTTGCATAATACAATAAAAGATAATCCTGAAATTCTAAATAGAAGCAATAAACGATATACCTAGATCATATCCTTTGTAAAAGATAACATAGAAGGAAATAAATTATATCCTAACTTAATTAAGAATTATAACTATTCTTTATTTCTCCTAAAATATTGTTTCCCTATAAACGCATCCATATCATCACTCCCCTCCCCGACTTCGAGCTTGTCCTCAAGCTCAAACTCTGGATAAGTAGCTCGGAAGTCCTCTACGCCTTCCCATGTTGCATCTGCGTCAGAAGCACCCATCCACTGGACTAATAGCTTAAGTTGTCCCTGATTGAGCCTACTACGCAGAATCTTCTGTGGTGTTGGAACCACTTTACCATCACATATGGATGGCAAAGTTCCTACTGTGGATGGTGGAGCTCCCTTAAATTCCTTGAGAAGAGACACATGGAACACATCATGGATCCGACTATCAGGTGGCAACTCGAGCTTGTAAGCAACAGACCCTACCTTGGCTAGTATTCTGAAAGGACCTAAATACTTGGGTAGAAGCTTATGATACTTCTGTCGAGCCATGGACAATTGTCGATAGGGGTGTAGCCGCAACCAGACCCATTCCCCAACTTCAAAATGCACCTCTCGATGTTGCAGATCGTAGGCTGTCTTCATGCGCCGATGGGCTTCTAACAATCTAGTACGAGCAGCGTGAAGGACATCGTCTCTCTCCTAAAGAGCTATATCAACCGCCTCGACCTTCAATACCCCATCGACATAGGAAAGAAGTCGAGGTGGTTCTCTACCATAAACCAGCTGAAAAGGGGTCGTACCCAAAGATGTGTGATACGAAGTGTTGTAACAATACTCAGCCCATGGAATCCAGTCAACCCACTGTTTCGGACGATCACCTGTTAAACATCGTAGGTACATCTCGATCGTGCGATTGACGACCTCTGTTTGTCTGTCTATTTGAGGGTGATAAGCTGATGAAAAGGCGAGTTTAGACCCGTTGAGACGAAATAACTCTTTCCAGAAGTGGCTAAGGAAGACCTTGTCCCGATCAGAGATAATAGTTTCTGGTAACCCATGCAGACGAAACACCTCAGCAAAGAATGTAGTTGCCACAGAAATAGCGGTGAACAGATGAGCCAAGGGAAGGAAATGAGCATACTTGGACAACCGATCGACTACTACAAAAAGGACTGATTTCCCCCGTACCTTAGGCAGTCCTTCCACAAAATCCATCGAGATATCAGCCCACACCTGTTGTGGCACTTCAAGAGGTTGTAGGAGTCCCGCTGGTTGCAAATTTTGCCACATATGGCGTTGACAAACTAAACAATTCTGTACAAACTCCAGAACTGAACTCTTCATTCCCTTCCAATAAAAATCTCGACGAAGACGATGTAGGGTCTTTTGTACCCCTTCATGAGCCATATCATGTATAGCAGAAATGATGGTCGGCACAAGGGAAGAAGTTGGTAGTAGACATACCCTTCCTTTGTGAAGAACGAGACCATCGGACACCGTCCAGCTAGGGCCCAACTCCCCTGCAGAAACACGACGCAACAACTGTTGTAATTCTGGTGAAGTGCTACTTTCCTGCCGAATAGCATCAACGATCTGGACTCGGGGAAGTGAAACAGCCATCAGCTCAAGAGAATCAGCATCTCGTCGAGATAAGGCATCGACCGCCTTATTTAACTTTCCAGCTTTAAACTCCACCCGAAAATCAAAACCCATCAATTTGCTGATCCAATGTTGCTGGGGAGACGTGGTTAGGCGTTTCTTCTAACAAGTACTTGAGACTGAAATGATCGGTACGAATCAGGAAGTGCCTTCCCCATAGGTATGGTCGCCAATGAGAGACAGCCTTGGCGAGTCCGATCAGTTCGCGCTCATAAGCCGCCAATTTGACATGTCGTTCTGCAATCTTACAATTGTAAAAGGCGATGGGATGACTATCCTGCTGGAGCACCGCTCCAACCCCACTTTCTGAAGCATCACATTCCACCACAAACTCCGCCTCAAAATTAGGTAGTTGTAATACTGGGGCGGTGGAGAGGCAGGTTTTCAATGTACTAAAGGCCGACTCAGCCTCGACGCTCCATTCGAAAGCATTCTTCTTCAAAAGCTTTGTTAAAGGGGCTGCTACTTGGCCATAGTCTTTGATGAATTTTCTGTAGTAACCGGCTAAGCCTAGAAAACACCTTAGGGCCTTAGCAGACTGTGGAGTTGGCCACTCAACAATAGCCTGAATTTTTGTTCCATCAGCTTCCACTCCGGCTTGATGGATGACATGGCCCAAGTAAGTAACTTGGGGTTCGCCAAAGAAACACTTTGACATCTTTAAGAACAACATATTGGACCGTAGAGTTTCAAAAACCATTCTCATATGTTGCAGATGCTCAACCCAAGTATGGCTGTATATTAATATATCATCAAAGAAGACCAATACAAACTTACGCAGATAAGCCTGAAAAACTTCATTCATCAAACTCTGAAAAGTGGAGGGGGCATTAGTGAGCCCAAACGGCATGACTAAAAATTCGAAGTGTCCGTTATGAGTTCTAAAAGCAGTTTTCTCCACATCTGATGGCGCCATTCTAATTTGGTGGTAACTAGAGTGCAAGTCCAACTTCGTAAAATATTGTGCCCCATGGAGTTCTTCGAGCAACTCATCAACTACTGGAATTGGGAATTTATCTTTAACAGTGCTTGCATTCAACTCACGGTAATCCACACAAAAGCGCTAGGAACCGTCATGTTTCTTGACTAATAAGACCGGTGGTGAGAACGGAGTTCTGATGGGTCGAATGATTCCTTGTTGTAGCATCTGTTCACACTGTCTTTCAATCTCATCTTTCTGACCATGCGGGTATCTATAGGGTCGTATGACAATCGGACCCACACCAGGCAAGAGAGGTATACGATGATCACACTCCCGGTTGGGTGGCAGCCCGGAAGGTTCCTCAAACAAGTCACTAAATTCAGCCAACAACCTATTTATTACTCCCCGAGCGGGATCTTGTGTCTCCATCAAACTCATCCTTGGTTCCGTTGCTGGAGGCTGCCCCTTCCAAAAGACTCTTTGTCCATTTAGGGTAAATGCCATGGTCAAGGAACTGAAATCCCACAAAATTGGGCCAAGAGTGCACAACCATTTGACTCCTAAAACCATATCAAACCCATTTAAGGGGATAGTATAAAAATCTGCCTGAAAAGAGTCGGAACCCACCACAAGTGTGACCGCTTTGCAGACGCCCATACTTGGAACACGTTCACCATTTGCCACACAAACCTGTAGCCTTGGTTTCTTCCACAACTGTAATCCCAAACTCGGAACCATTCCTTCCCGTAGGAAATTGTGTGTGCTGCCAGAATCGACTAACACTAAGACCTCCTGTCCTTCTACCTTCGCCAACAGCTGCATAGTAGGAGAGGTGTAATTTCCATTAATTGCATTTAACGAGATGCCAAGGTCCTCCGCACCTTCTTCATCTGACTCGGCCTCGTTATCTAGCACTTCAATCCAAAATAGCCGCTTACATTTAGGTCCCCGGGCGTAAGATTCGTCACAATTAAAACACAACCCCTTAGCCCTTCTCTCTGCCATCTCTGCCCTGGATAGCCGTTTTATGAACGGTGAGGAAGGATTCCCTTTGTTGGTGTTGTTTACCGGTTTGTCCGGCCGTCCTCCCGTTCTTAAAACTGAATTGTTAGCGTGGGGGTTTTGGGTAGTACGTACAGTCACCAGCCCTTGTGTAAGTCCCTGTTTTCGTTCTAGTGTTCGAGCCATATTCATGGCGATACCCAGATTTCCCGGCTGTTGCATCTCAATATCAATCCTAAGGTCCTCTTTCAGCCCTGTTGTAAAAAGATTCACCTGTTGTTGTGGCTTGAGATCAGAAGTTCTGGCCAATAATGATTGAAGCGTTGGTATTCACCCACCGATCCTGTCTTCTTAAGGTTTACTAACTCCCCTAAGGGATTATTGCTCAGAGGTGGCCCAAATCTCACATGACAACAATCTCTTAAACGCTCCCATGTTAAATTCGACTCCTCTGATCGATCTGATCAAACCACAAATGTGCCTCTTCCAGTAAGTGGAACGCATCCAGCAGTACCTTGTCCACTTCTGCCGTCTTCTAACTGATGAAAAATTTCTCACACCTTTTCAACCATCCTAGAGGATCATCTGTACCATCATACGTCGGAAACTCCATCTTGGAATACCGAGGTACCATAGCTCCTGGTTGCGCCATTGCTCGAGACCCCGATCCCAAAGTTTCGCTGGCCTGGCTGTCTTGGTACTCGCCTGTGCTGTCTCTGGCTGGACTCTTTCTCCTTTCTAAAACAGAATTCGATAATTCTGCCATCTGCACCTCTAGTGCACGTTGTCGCGTTGTCATCTGCTCCATGAAAGCTTCCAACTTGGTTTCCAAACTTGTCGCATCACCCATGACACTTGGCTCTGATACCAAGATGTTATGTGCCTTAGCGTAGAATCTAGTCACGGGTCTAGAGACGTGAGAACTAGCCTTAGAATCTATGGTGAACAATAGAAAAGAGAAGATAGGAGGCTGGTTCGTTCTTGAAAGAACCCCTCTTAGGTTTTACGTAAAACCTTCTTTGATAAATATTCTGCTTAATTATTATTGATAATATAGAGCCATATATATAGGCTGCATAATACAATAAAAGATAATCCTGAAATTCTAAATAGAAGCAATAAACGATATACCTAGATCATATCCTTTTTAAAAGACTAGCAATTAGGCCGCGCGTTGCACGGCGATTATAAGACGGAGACTTTATTAGGGTAGAGATATGGAAATGACATTTTCGTAAATTTATTTAAAGGGACGTGGTTTTTTTGGAAAAGGGATATGTAAATGGCATTTCCGTAAATTTATTTAAAGAAGCATGGTTTTTTGGAAAAGCAATATGGAAATGGCATTTTCGTAAATTTATTTAAAGGGGCATGGTTTTTTTGGTATTAATTTACTTGACCTCACGCCATTCAATGTCTTAAAACTTGTTTTTATTACATATACGAGCTTTCTTCACAGCTAAGAAACAAACTTACCTGAGCTTGCTTACAAGCGAAATTACGTCGACACATTTTTCGAGATAAGACTAAATTACCTGTTCACATCCAAATATCACATAAGTCGATCACGCTTTTCCAAGAATATATATCCCGAGATTACTTAAGAGCTAAGCAAAACCTTTTGGTATTAATTTAATTGGCTTCACGCCATCCAATGTTTTAAAAATTGTTTTATTACGTATACGAGCTTTCTTCACAACTAAGAAACAAACTTATCCGAGCTTGCTTACGAGCGAAGTAACTTGGACACGTTTTTCGAGACATGTCAAAATTACCCGTTCACATCCAAATATCACCTAATTCGATCACGCTTTTCCAAAAATATATATACCGAGATTACTTAAGAGCTAAGCAATACGACACGAATTTCAAAGAACATTAAAATATCAAAATTATTAATGAGAAATAATGAATTATGAAATAATAACAGCCGCACGATAGTAACAAGGGGATTTTATAAAAATCAACGCTCGGATTTTAAAGTTGTGTTTGCTTTTATAGTAGTAAGGACTAGCAATTAGGCCACGCGTTGCGCGGCGATTATAAGATGGCTTCATTAGTGTAGAGATATGGAAATGGCATTTTCGTAAATTTATTTAAAGGGGCACGGTTTTTTTGGAAAAGGAATATGGAAATGGCATTTTCGTAAATTTATTTAAAGGGCCATGGTTTTTTTGGTATTAATTTACTTGACTTCACGCCATCCAATGTCTTAAAACTTGTTTTATTACGTATACGAGCTTTCTTCACAACTAAGAAACAAATTTATCCGAGCTTGCTTACGAGCGAAGTAACTTGGGCACGTTTTTCGAGACATGTCAAAATTACCCGTTTAAAACTTGTTTTATTACGTATACGAGCTCTCTTCACAACTAAGAAACAAACTTATCCGAGCTTGCTTACGAGCGAAGTAACTTGGGCACGTTTTTCGAGACATGTAAAAATTACCAGTTCAAATCCAAATATCGCTTAAGTCGGGCACGCTTTTCCAAGAAAATATTTTTTTCTCGATCTCCCCGAGAATACTTAAGAGCTAAGCAAGACCGACACGAATTTCAAGGAATATTAAAATAACAAAATTTATTTGAGGGATGAGTTAATAACAGCCGCACGATAGTATTTATGAAATCGGATGGTCGTGATCAAAAGCTACGAATTTTTAACAGCCGCACGATAGTACACGCAATTTTAAGTAATTGAAGGGGCGAGATCAAGAGTTACATACGCTTTTATAGTACTAGCAACTAGGCCGCGCGTTGCGCGGCGATTCTAAGACGGAGACTTCATTAGTGTAGAGATATGGAAATGGCATTTTCGTAAATTTATTTAAAGGGCCATGGTTTTTTTGGTAGTCATTTACTTGACTTCACGCCATCCAATGTCTTAAAACTTGTTTTATTACGTATACGAGCTTTCTTCACAACCGAGAAACAAACTTATCCGAGCTTGCTTACGAGCGAAGTAACTTGGGCACGTTTTTCGAGACATGTCAAAATTACCCGTGCACATCCAAATATCACCTAAGTCGATCACGCTTTTCCAAGAATATATATCCCGAGATTACTTAAGAGCTAAGCAATACCTTTTGGTATTAATTTACTTGACTTCACGCCATCCAATGTCTAAAAACTTATTTTATTACGTATACGAGCTTTCTTCACAACTAAGAAACAAACCTATCCGAGCTTGCTTACGAGCGAAGTAACTTGGGCACGTTTTTCGAGACATGTCAAAATTACCCGTTCACATCCAAATATCACCTAAGTCGATCACGCATTTCCAAGAATATATATCCCGAGATTACTTAAGAGCTAAGCAATACCTTTTGGTATTAGTTTACTTGACTTCACGCCATCCAATGTCTAAAAACTTGTTTTATTACGTATACGAGCTTTCTTCACAACTAAGAAACAAACCTATACGAGCTTGCTTACGAGCGAAGTAACTTGGGCACGTTTTTCGAGACATGTGAAAATTACCCGTTCAAATCCAGATATCACTTAAGTCGGGCACGCTTTTCCAAGAAAATATTTTTTTTTCGGTCTCCCCGAGAATACTTAAGAGCTAAGCAAGACCGACACGAATTTCAAGGAATATTAAAATAACTAAATTTATTTGAGGGGTGAATTAATAACAGCCGCACGATAGTATTTATGAAATCGGATGGTCGTGATCAAAAGCTACGAATTTTTAAGAGCCGCACGATAGTACACGCAATTTTAAGTAATTGGAGGGGCGAAATCAAGAGTTACATACGCTTTTATAACAGTATAGATAGATATAGATAATAGATAACATAGAAGGAAATAAATTATATCCTAACTTAATTAAGAATTATAACTATTCTTTATTTCTCCTAAAATATTGTTTGCTTATAAGCGCATCCATATCAGAATGAAAGAAAAAGCAACTTCTCTAGAAAAATGTGAGGTCATGAAACATCTCTGCTGAAGAGCACATGCTTTGTTAGAGCATCCACAACGGCTGGATGACCCGATTCACCCTGTCAGAATATAATAAAAAAAAATGGTGCTTTTGTTTGTCCCCAAAAAATTGGGTTCATTTCATGAATCGGGGGAAGAGGCGAGGCAAACGCGTGAAACGCGCGTCCTGCCTACCAAAACGCAGCTTTGAAAGTAAAAAGAATGCAATCTCCAGTGTTTTAACTGATCACGGCCAAAAAAAAGTAAAAAGTAAGCGCCACGTGTCGCGCTCGCAGTGGGCAAGCACGGCCTGCTCAACAGGCGACACGTGGCGCTTGGGGGCAATTAAATTGCCCCTTTGTTTAAATTGGCCCAAAAAAAATATAATTTTTTTACCATAATTCATAATTTTTTTTTTATCTTTTCATAGACACCAATATTGTATATATTTGACTACATTTAAATTTAAAGTATATTTTTAGGTTGTTTATTAGGGTGATATTTGCATTATTTATTATTCAAATTATAGGTCATAGGCCATACAGATCACGGTAAATCTACGAACATAAAACATTATGATTTTTTTAAAAATTTTGCGATATAATTTTTATTTATTACACCATTGTAGTCAGATTATGAAGTAAATTATTTATAACGAGTGGTATATATGTAATTTTTATTAGAAAAAGAGGTATAATTGTAATTGTATTTGGAGAGAAAAAAAAATATTGAAAATGGGAAAAGTAGGAGGTCATGGGTGCATGGATGTAGAAATAAATTATAATGGGGTGCATGGCTGATGTGGCAGAGAGAGAAATGGAAAAAGTAGGGGTACATGACACTGTAGCGGAGCATGGTTGTGGATGCTCTTACTGGCTTGATAATGATATGATTAATCCAAATGAGATTGACAAAATGGAATCTGAGATTCGCCAAGTAGATATACCCTTTTCTCAACACATACTCCCCTGTTAACTATTCACAAGTTTAGAGTCAATGCGTTAGAGAGGAAAGAGTCATAATTCACCGTAACTAAACTCAATTCCCTCATACTATGTTGAATTATTAACTAGTCTACAAGACGGAAATCTAGAGATTATAACTATAAGCTATGATTAAGTTAGAAGCTAAGTTTTACTAGTGACCAATAACTTTCACCACAAGGCCTAAGGTGGAAATTGAACTCATCCGTTGACATAATTGGAAGACTTGGAAGGTGGTCAAGAAGAAGACTAAAGGATATGAGTGGAGAGAGTGTGGGGGCCTAGAAGAGCAAAGTAGTAAGTGAGAGGCTTAATTGCTCATAACCCAACTTCCACCCACCTCACAACAACTCATCCATTTCTTAGCCTCCATAACATTAAATGCTCTAATTATCCCCTCTTTGGCTCTTTGCATATGAAATCAAATCATCAACACTAACACAAATATACACAAGAAAAAGGCACCCTTGGATTCTTCAATTCTTGACCACTATGCAGATTCAGTTTCATTATGGAGTAGTAAAATTCTTGCTATTCCGCATTTTAAAAAGTGATGTTTGACAGTAGAGAAGTCAAATGAAGGATCAAAGTGGTGAATATCATACACAAAAGCAAGATAAACACAGAACTCAATGAAGCCATTATCCCAACATCACTTGTTACACTAAAACAAATAATAATGGTCATTAAGGCTAAAGCCCCACCACCACCACTACCACTAGCACAGTACTCAAAGAACATACAATTGATTTACTTTTTCTTTCAAAGAAAAAGCAAAATAAAATAACCTTTCTTTCAGTAACATAATGACCTTTCCACTATTATAGTGTTGAGGCCAAAAATAAATACAAGTAAACAAAAACATGAGAACTAATTTCTGCATCAAGAACAATGCATTTCTCAGACAACTAAATCCTTAATTAGCCATTCCCAGGCAAAATTTTTGCTATTTCCAGATGGCAGAGTAATTAAAAATACCCATCTTGAAAATAGTAAAACAATTAAGCTGGCAATGGCTGCATCCAGATAAACATGCATATTGACAGCCACTCACAAAAACAAATCATGAGAAGACTCAACTTCATCATAACAAAGCAGAACAGAAATTCAATGAAATAATATCCTTTCTTTGAGACAGAGACAGAGAGAGAGAGCTATATATGGCACCCAAAACAATTGCAGGTTCTGGGAGTGAAAGAGCAGAATCCAAAAGGCCTGTTTGGGATGTTGCAATTGATGGCATAGCAACAAGGAGCTGGCAAGCAATAGCCGCGGGCCCCACCACAGCAAGTGCAGGGCGCACAAATCTGGAAGCTTCCCAACTTTCTCCTCGTCTCATTCATCACCATCATCATCTCCACCTTCTTTTGATCAATCACTGGAAACATTTCAATCCCATCAATTCTAGTGCTGTTCCCTGAACACTCATTTGGCTCCTACAGAATAAATTTAAGTCAAATTTCGAAAATACCCACAACTAAATTTTCGCCCAAATTTCATCAGGAAAACGAGACTTGAATCGACCAAGTAAGTACTTACATGGATTTTTTGCACTTGGTTGCAGTTGAAGGTAGAGATGGAAACCAGGAGAAGTAAGAGAAGCAAGAAGCACTTACAGATATGCATTTTGTTTTTATTTGATTTGAATTTGGTTTAGGGTAAAGGGGAATTGGAATTTGGAAGAGCGTGTTTTGTTTATGAGTGAGGGTTTTGATTTTTACATGGCATGCTTTAATAGGCGAGGAACAGTGTGACAAGGGAAAGCTGAAAAGGGTGGGTTTTGGTTTCTTACGGAGAACGGGGGACGACGGGAGTTACGTGGTATTAAGGAGGAGGAACATTTTGGAAATTTATTACTATACGGAGACCAGCCAAATTACGCAAATTAGCCCCAATTTGGTTTAATGACTAATAATATCCCCAAGTTTTGACTTGTATATATGGTTTAATTTTGAATTTAATGTTTATAATTAGATTTTTGAAAATACTTATTTTTCGTTTTTCCAATTTTTGTTGGCATGGAAAATTGAGACTACTAGGTTATAGCATATTTTAAAACAATTATTTGGATAACTTCTATAACGAAATAAAATACGGAAATTTTACCTGGTAATCCTCAACTTAAGGCAATTTCTTGTGGTGCTCAACAAGTTTATAAAATTTGTGTGGTAACCTTCAACTTACAAAAAATTTGTCATATACCCAACTGTGAAGTTTAACCAATAAAATATTAAGTGGGGTTGATAAATATAATTTATTTATATATTTTCTCTCATCTTCTTTCCCGAGCTTTCATTCTTTTATGAATTACACGACGTGGCAATGTCATATATATATATATATGTGTGTGTGTGTGTGTGTATATCTCGTCCTCAAGATAAAGAATAAGAAGAACAAATATCATTTATCGACTCAAGAACTTCTTTCTCATCTTTATTTTTTGTCGTAATGTAAAATCATTATCAAATTACAATGTACTGATTAATTAGGAACAAATCAAGAATGAGCTTGTAATTAACAAGAGGAAGTTAAAAATTATGAATATTTAATAATATATCACATATACACAATGCGTAATATATACTCGTACAAATTAGAGAAACCAATACATGTAGAATAGAAAGCATACAAAGTTTACCATCATGCTTAAAGTCACCTAAATTCTTTTAATAATTACATAATAAAAATTTCACTCGTTCGAGATTAGTAGCTTTGAACTACATCTTTGAAATAAGAAATATAATATCTTTTAACAAATCAATGACAAATTCACCAGTTTGGCTGTTTATTGTAGATAGAGGAGATAAAAATATGACATCGATGGTTACATAGAAGATGACATGTTTTGTGTATATTTCTTATTAAACCCTGTTTAACATTTTTAAACCTATTTATCATTAAAATTAACAGTTACGATGGACAATTTTTTAAAACTTGAGGGTTATCACACATTTTCGTTTAATTCATGAACACATCGTGTATAATACAACACGCCGTGTGTGTGTGTATATATATATATATTACACATTGTATAATACAATGACACGCTCTTTTTAATCTTTATTCTTGAGGAGGAGAGATATATGGCATCAACATTTCGTGTAATTCATGGAAGAATGAAAGTTCGGGAAAAAAGATTAGAGAAAATATTTAAACAAATTACATTTATCAACCCCATTTTGCATTTTATTGGTTCAAATTCATGATTGAGTATATGGAAAATTGTTTTGTAACTTGAGGGTTACCACACAAATTTGAAAATTTGTTGGGCACCACAAGAAATTGCCTTAAGTTGAGGGTTACCAGCTGAAATTTCCGTTAATAAAATTGTTTAAAAACTTTAAAATTCAAAACTAAATTAATAGGTGACCAGAAATGACTCCACTTGTTGTATTATATTGACGATTTTTCTAATATATGCCCTTAAGGCATAGGTTAAGAACCTTAAAATGAAAATATTTTGTTGAGTTATATATCAATTTAAATTTAATTAATTTTTTATATAGGGTTTATTAATTTCTTTTTAAAATTTCAGTTCCTAACATGCAATAAAATGTTTAACCTATGTACTAAGGTATAGGTTAGAAAAAAATGTTATATTGAACTCGGGTAGCTTCAGATTATCAAAACTGAGCTTTCATTCTTGTTTGGTTCACTAAAGAAATTGGTCGTAAATACTTTTTTTTAATAATACAAGGCAAATATTAGGTTACCCATACATTACAGGGCCAACCTGAATCATCACTGCGGATGATCTTGAGGAATTCCAAAATAATAGGACGCTGACTAACATTTAAGCTTAAGCGTTCTAATGAAATAACATTACAAACTGACAAATCTTACGCTGCAAGGATCAATTGTTGAAGAAGAGGCATGGGGAAGAATCTTCTCGCTATGAAATCGGTTGCATTATGACATTCCCTATAACAATGAAAAACTTGAATATGCGGAACAGAGTCAAGCAATGAATTAATATCATGGACTAAAGATTGTATTTCCCAAGGAATTTTCCTGACTCTTTTAATCGAGTTAATCAGAGAAAGATTATCTCCCTCGATAATGACATGAGAAAATTTTGACACAACCACAAACTGAAGACCAAACCAAAGAGAAAATGCTTCAGCTTGCAAGATGCTCATAGAAGGCAACTCTTTCCTATCCAAACCGAGAATATTACTTTTGTGGTCTCGAGCAATGAAACTTGCAAAGGTATTCAAATTTTATTTTTTAGAAGCATCAAAATTTAATTTTATCCAATTGGAAGGCGGCTTTACCCAAGTTGCATTATTATGTCTTTTCTTGACCGAGGTTTCCTTAGAATAATAGGATTTGGAGAATTCCATTGAAGATGTTGTGAGAAGGCTAAGTCATCTGGCAAGCGGTTAGAAGAGAGCCTAGTAGGATTAAAAATAATCGCATTCCTATGACACCAAACATACCACCATAAAAAGCATAACTGGTTAGAGTTAATATTTGATTTCAAAGTTGCATTCAAATTGTCTAGGAAATCTCCCAAAGAATGTAAAGAATAAGTAAGATTTAATTTTAATCCCAAATTAGAAATCAGTTTTTGAGAAAAAGGGCAATGGAAAAACAAATGATTAACTGTTTCAATGTCGTTTTTGGCACAACGCACACCAGTTAGGAACCCTATCAAAACCTATTTAACCATTCCGTTGTGGGGAGACAGTTAGAACAAGATTTCCATAAAATTGATTTAATTTTTGGTGGAATGTTCAACTTCTAAATCCATCCAAACCCTACCAAAGGTCGGGGAGGAGAATTTGATAAAGTCGAATCCGACTGGACTGAGAAGCACCCATCTACCGCTGGAATCCAAATAAGATGATCCTCAGATCCATTAATTGGAATACGAATTTGAAGAATTAGGTCAACTATATTCCTTGGAAGAATTTGAATGAGGGCTGGATAATCCCAGGAAAAATCATGTAAAATAAAATTAGAAACTCGAAGCAGAGGATTGACGTTGTCATAATAATTTGCCAGGTAAAAACTTTCAATGCAGATGTCAAACCAGAAGTTTATGTTTTGACCATTACAACCATCCATCTAATTACCAAAGAAAAGGGTTGACGAATACTGAGAAGGCAACCAAACTACCAAGAGGTAGCAAATGAATTTTTCCTTTGATACTGTAGCAGGGATCCAGACCCAAGATATATATCTTTAATGATCCGCACCCAAATATTTGAACGCAAACCCATTCCGACCTCCTCTTTCGGACTGCAAATTTTCTCCCAACTAATTAATGGGTGATAATTAGGCGTAAATTTATTCCAGAAATTTTTTTTGTTTATTTTGTCTATTTCCTCCCATACCCCTTTAGGCAAAAGGAAAGATTACATAAGGTAATTAATTTGACCCATCAGATTAGACTGAATAAGAACAACTCGACTTGTTTGGGAGATAGAATTAGCCTTCGATTGAGAGAGTTGTTTCTTTAGATTTGAAATAGATTCTACAAAAACGTTGTTCTGAACGCGACCTTTTAAAATTGGAATGCCCAAATATTTTTTCATCGAAGAAGTAATTTGTATATTAAGAACACTTGCAAGCGAAATTGCTAGAGGCCGAGAAACATTTTGCAGAGACTTGGAAAGTACTTTTATGAAAGTTTATGGATAAGCCCAAAACTTTTGAAAAAGTTTCAAGCTTTTGTTTAATAAAATTCATATTTTTGAAAGAAACCTCAGCGAAGATCAAGGTATCATCAACAAAACAAAGAAACGGAAGACAAACCCAATTTTTAACTAGCTGGATGCCAACACGACTATTAGAATGTAAGGATTCTTCATGTAAAGTTCTTGCAAAATATTCCATTCTTATAACAAATATAAAGGGAGCAACTGGGTCGCCTTGACATATTCCACACGAAGGCTTAAATTCTAGGCCCGGAGCGTTATTAACAAGAACCGACAAAGAAGACGTCGAGATACATGTCATAACCAAATTAACCCACTTCACATGAAAACCAAATTTTAGAAGAATAAGTTTAATAAAGTTCCAATCTAGTTTGTCATAAGCCAACCCAACTTACCATTTTTCTTTTTATGAAAGGAACGGAAGACCTCATGGGCAATTAGGATGTTGTCTTGGATCAAGCGGTCTTTAACAAAGGCACCTTGTAAAGGATGAATTATATGAGGAAGAATTTCTGCTAAACGAGAAGAAAGAACTTTGTAATTGTTTTATACACAGTATTGCACAAACTAATGGGCCTATAATGGTTAATTGTAGTTGGATTTGTGATTTTTGGAATAAGAGCAATAAAAGATTTATTTATAGAAGTCAACATATGGCCAGAATGGAAGAAAACATCAACTGCCAAAATAACCGATCTGCCATAATGGCCCAATAGTGTTGAAAATATTCATCCGGAAAGCCATTCGGGCCAGGAGATTTATCTGCTAATATATCAAAGATTGCATTTTCAATTTCCGCATCAGTTGTAGAGCGACACAAACTGTCATTCTCAACTGAGGAGACTAAAGAAGGAATGATCTGAAGATCATTTAGAGAAACATCGCAAGAGATATTTCTCTGAAATATCTCATATAATTCATCCGAGATTGCTCTTGAAATAGATTCTTGGTCGAAAAAAACAATCCCATTATGTAAGGTAAAGGAATAAATTTTTTGTTTGTAGGATCTAATTTTTGAAACCGATTGAAAATATTTTGTGTTTTTATCCATGTTTTTTAGGTGAGTAGTTTTAGCTCTTTGTTGCCAAAAATCATGTTGAAATTGAAGTAAGGCGTTGTAAGTTTTCAGGTATCGAAATAATTTTGAACGGAGAGAACTATTCAGAGGATCTAGGAGGAGAGCCGCATGAAGAGAACCCAAAGCAACACTCGATTTTGATAATTGTTCATAATTATTATTGGAATTATGCTTCGCCCACTTTTTTGAATATTGTATTAATAGATGTAATTTTTGGTGTAAACGGAACATATAAGAACCAGATAAGTTATATCTCCAAACTTTTTTAACGAGATTTGAGTATGAAGGATTTGCACACCAAACTTTCTCAAAACGAAAGGGAAATTTAAGGAAATGATTCGGCGATCCTAAAGCGAACAAAATAAGGCAATGATCTGAAGTTGTGAATGGATGACGATAAACTAATGAATTAGGGAAAAGAGTTGTCAAGTCTTGATGGATCAACACACGGTCTAACTTTTCAAAAATCGTCTCTAGAGAAGACATAGAGTTACGTTGAGATGTTGTGTTTTATACAACATAATTAGGACTTTTTAGTACATCTTTTTATAGAGTTTTAGACTTGTTAGGAGCATTATTGAAGAATATGTTTGAAGACCGAAGGTTCGAAGTTACAACGATTTGAAGAAGTCGAAGATTGCTGAAGGCCGCAATCGTGGCCCTTCATTATGGCGATCGCGGCCCTGCTGAAGTTGGCACGCGCGATATCTTCCGCTTAGATTTATTATTTTATATTTTATATCTTTTTATTTCGTGCTGGAGAAGACTATTTAAACCTAGTTTTTCAGCCTTTTTGAGATCTCTCTTAGACCTAGTTTCCATTATTCCAAACTTTTGTATTTTCTCTTCTATGGAGAACTAAACTCCTAGATTCTATTCAAGTTGAAGCTTTCAGATTCAAGTTTATTGTGAGATTCTACAATTCAGGTTTATTTCTACAGGTTATTTCAATTCTCTTGTGCTTAATTAATATTGATTGTATTGATTTCTACTTGATTGATCACCTTGTTGGAATTAATACTCTCTATTGCTAGATCTAGGTTTTCTCTTAGTAAAACCTAATCATTGTAGCAACTCAATTGGTTTAGGACTCGTTGGACTAAAACCATTGAGAAAGAGATTTGAATGCATGTTGATTGTTTGACTCGTTGGAATTCAATTGCATGTATCCTGTTTATCCTTGCTCCTACTGCTAATATCATTATTATTCATGATCGTTTCATGTTTGTTTTGATATTAAGTATTTACATGACCCATTGGCTTGTTTATTATATCTGATCAGGATAGGAATAACCAAAGGAAATAACTTGTTTGAATCAATGATCAATAACTTGATGATGAAAGTGGATGCTTGAATAGGATTGTTTTCCTCAATTAATAAAAACTCAACCTTTGTTCTGTTTAATTGCTTGCTTTCTTTACTTTATTTTCATGGTTTTAGATTAATTCTAAAAACTCCCCCCTTTTTTATTACTATTAAGTTGATAACAATATTACTTTGAATTACAAGTGTCTCTTGGGTTCGACCTCGACTTACCGACTATACTAGTTGTGTAAATAGGGATTTATATTTTGATTTGGCACGACGACTTTCAGCTAGTCATACGCCAAGTAAATGGAAATCCCGAAGTATTTGCATTTAAAAGGCCCAAATTGTTTTGGAAATTATTTAAACGAGAAAAACGAGAATTAAAAGGTGCACGTCCTCTGATCTTATCACAAGTACTAAAAAGTTCATTTAAATCCCCAACGATTAAAAACGGGGCATTAAGATCAGAAATATCAGACGATAGAAACGACCAAAAATCATCTTTATCACTCTCTCGAGAGAGAGCATACACAAATATTATAAAGAAGGTAGTGTTCTGAAAAATAAGTTTAAAGATGATTTGATTTTGAGCTATAGAATAAATTGACAATAAGCGAGTAACTGAGGTTTGATTGATTAAAATCCATAAACCGCCTTTCGTTCCCACAAAAGGAGAAAAGAAGGCGTCTTGAAATCCAGATTTTCGAACCAAGTTTATTAAAGGAGGATCTTTTGATTTTGTTTCAGCTAAGCAAAGAATGTTCAATTTGGATTGTTTTCTTAAGAAACCAACTTCTTCCCAGAAATTGCTTCTGCGCACACTTCTCACATTCCAAATAACCAATATTCATAAAAACGTTTTGATATGTAACTTGTCATAAGAGATTTCAGGATAGAGCAAATAGTCCACATATATAATATAAAGCAACCAAGTTTAACCAAACTACAACAACTTACAAATCGACAACCCCAAAGGAAAGCAAACACACCAACAAGAGCCAAACAACATGGAAAAACAAGCAAAAAAGGACACAGGAGCCCAAAAACCAGCTGACACAACAACACACACCAACTACAAACCAGCCAACCCACCCAACACAGAAATAAAGGCAAAACAAACCAACCCAACAAGCAAAACCAGAACCAGCAACCCAAGTTTCAACAGGACCCCAAACAGCTAGAGGGGGAGGGCTAATCATTTCCATCAAGATTTTGTATTGGATCATGAAGAACTTGTTCATCATTAAATTGTGTAGTCATTCCAAACTGAGGAATATGCAATACCTCAACTAAATGTGAATCAGAAGAAAACACATCTAGGAGCACTTACAAAATTCCCACAATCCAGGAGACATTGAAAAGGTTCAGAATGATGTTTATATCATTGGCAAGGTTGAAGGGGAAAAGATCCTTTACCTCAACCTGAAGGTCACACTTATAAGAGCAATGGTAAAAAGTCTCAAGAGAACCTGCATGCTTCACAAAGAAACAGAGGTGGCCATACCCAGCAAATCCTTCCATCAAACGATGACTAAGTTGAATACCTGAAAAAGGAAACACACAAACAATTAAGCACCAGGCAAGCAAACATGAAAAAAGAAGCAAAAGCAAAAGGGAAAGAGCAAACAAAAGGTCTCCAAAAATCTTTCATGGGAACAATACAACACTGCCTCAACATGAACCTGTCACCAAAACCAAGCACTCTAGGAAGAGCACTCGGCCATAGAATAACATCCATTGAACAACAACAAACCATCATAATTAAAGCCCAAAGATCAGAGATAAAAGGATCAAAGAGATGATATTTAGAGCTAAAAGCAACAATGGGATTTATGCAAAAAGACCAAGCCATTAACAATGAAATCAGATCAAAGTAAACACCTGAAATAGTAACAAGAATCCAACAACATAAAATTTTCAGCCTTTATTTGTTCATTCATCCATGTCAAAAGAGGGGTCAAGATAATTTTCGCAGGATTGGAACCAATCCAAGCAAAATTCCAACCACTACTAATAATAATTAAAGGAATAACACCAACTAATAGCATAGCAATTATCCAACAACTCAAAAAATCCAAAAGGAAATCGAGGTCCCAAAAATTACCACACCATAGAGCATGCACTATCCACAATAACCACATAGTAGTTAGAACACTAGGAAGGGAGAAGAAGCCCCCAAACCAAAGAGGAAAGCACTTGCAACACCCAGCAAAACCAGGAATCACAACACTAAACGCCCACAAGGAAATGAGAAGCCAAAGAAAAGCAAGGATCAAAGAAATACTTACCTGTAGCAATCTGGCAAGAAGCCAGACAACGAGATCAACCAAGGAGAAGAAATCAAAGAGCATAGGGAGATCGAGAAGCCCAAATAAAGGACTTCCCATATCCACAACCACCATTCCACAGATTAGGGGTCCAACAAAGCATCTCAAGAGGCACCCCGAAGAGCACCAGCCAAGACGCGGTACCAGGCGAAAAATCACCAAAGACAGGTCGAACGAGATGGAATGAGAATCATTCAACAGCCGGGGTCATGCAAGACCAAAACCAAGCACGACCAAGCAAGAGGTAGCAATGATAGATTTCATAGCGGACATTCAAAGACGAACCGCAAAGATCGAACCAAGGGGAAAGGATCCACCAGCTCTCCCCAATTAGAAGAGGGGTGAAAAAAAAGCGGATCAAAAGAGAAAGAGCCTCATTTACAGAGGAGGCGGCGGAAAACTGAAAGAGACCACATGGCAAAACCCTAGGAGAGAGAACTAAGCGAATGAGAAACAAATCAACAGTAGCGAGAGAACAGAGAGACATTGAAGCATTTTACAAAATAGTTCACATTATGAAAATGTGAAAACGGAAAATAAAAAAATAATGGAATAAACTTAGCATAAGACAAAATTTGATAAAATAATTTGGTCACTAGCAAATGGTCAATCAGATGGTATTATTGTGCTAGGAAAGAATTGATAATACGAGAGTTAAGATTTATTATTCTAAAATATAAAAACATGAGTGCAAACATTACACTTTCTTTGGTGCTCGTTTATGCCCAACCCAATGATTATTATTATTATTATTACTAATATTTTTATTTATTTTATTGAATGATAATCAACGTATTGAGTCATATTAAATGCTTTGCTATTGAGATTGAAGTAATATTTGAGGGGGGGGAAGAAATTGAAGTAATATTTGAGAGGAAAAAAAAAGAAAGGAAGCAATAAGTAAAAAGGAAGCAATAAGTAAAAAGAAAGCATGTGAAACTACTCTTTTGTTTCCTTTGAACCTAGTATAGTTTTGGATTTTCTTGCTTTGGCTATGCTAGCCACCATAGTGGTTGATTTCTCCTCTCGGGTTAACTCCATATGACCAAACTCTCATATTGAATCATATGCGTTAGCAAAGAGTCGGGAACAGTGGTTAAGCTATTCCCGAGGAAACAGAATAAAAACAAAATGTAAGTAAACATAACACCAATAAGGGGACTCAATTCCTTATAGAGGAACCCCACAACAACCAACTAGTTGTGTGGATAAACCTTTACATCTGTTGGAGGATTTTGAATGACCTTCGTTTTTTATTTATTGTTCCCTTAGCTACAACATGCAAGGCTTAAACTTCTCTGTTCCTAGCAGTCTCCGAACTCTAGAAAAACTAATGAACCTTCTCAATCTAAGTACTAAGACAATAACTCAACTAAAATAAGAAACTCAAACCTTACACCTTCGTTCTTCACTACTCAATTCCCTTGCACTTGAGAACTCTTTCTTTACCATCATCGAGATCACACACTCGCCGTCGAGGACTTCTCTGGGTTCTTCTTTCTATCTTGGTTTCTCCAGGGTTTGCTTGATGCTTTGTGAGAATTTGCAAAGTAACTATTTACTCATATATAGGTGTCTTCATCCTTGGATCAATCCTTATCTCTTTGAGCATTTGTCTGAAATGCCCTTGTCTTGCTCTCTAAGGCTTTGTACTTTCTTCACATGTGACTCTATTTGAGTTTCGTCAATTCTTGGAGCTCATCGGGCCATTGGATCACTCGGCTCAGTTTGAGGAACAGACTACGCCTTTGTTTTGCCTGGAACATGTCTTCGCATTTCACGCTGAGTTGTCTCTGCTTTGTCTTGGCAGTTTTCTTGAGTAGGAAACTTGCAACATGATGTCCGCCTTTTTAGTCATGTTTTTAGGGTGTATTTTTAGTGTGTTTGAGTCTTTTTCTTTAGTTTTGTGCTTTTTTTTTAGTCGTTTGTGTAGGTTTTCGTATTCTCTTAAGATATGGAGTCTACATAAGCTTTGGGGTGTTTTATAAGTTTTTAGAAGCTGTTTTGAAGCATATTTTGAAGAAAGGAGGAAAACACTTGAAGATAGCACTCAAGAATGAAATGAAGACGAAGAAAGCACTCAAATAATGAACTGAAGAATCAAGTTCGATCTTGGAAAGAGGTAGAGAAACTCGTCACAAAGACATAGGAAAAAGAATCGAGTCAAACCGAGGTGTAACAAACCCGCTACTGAAGTTTTACTCTCATCTGTTCGCAGTGTTGAAGAGGGTCGATACCGAGTCTGTGAGGGTTGGTACCGAGGAACCTAGGATCGGCAGAGAAGACGGAGTCTACGCAATTAAAGATCTTTTATCCCTTTCCTTTTATGTTATTAGATAGTTTTAAGGGATGTATCTTATTAGAAGATTTATTTCATTATAGATAGCTTTAGATAGCTTTATAAATACTCTTGTTCTAGCTTTAGTTTTCTTATCTCACAATTAACCTAGTTTAGGGGGAGAAGAGGAGAGAAGAGAGCAGGGCCGGTCCGGACATATTAGAGGCCCTGGGCGAAATTTTTTTTTAAGCCCTTTTAATATAGATATTTATCCATATATTAATATGTTATAAAAAAAATTATTTTGGTTAAAATTTGTACAATACTTTGTAATCTGTATTTAATAAGATGTACTAAACCAATTTTGCACTATATTTTGTTTTTTATTAAACTTCCATTTATTATTGCAGAGTAATAAAAAATTCATTGTTAAAAAATCTACAATATTGAATAACCAGTAAAGACATCTAAATATAATTTGACTATTTATTTTTCAAATATTTTCATAGCATAAAAATGCATAACATTATATAATTTATTTAAAAACTTTTCTAAATGTTATAGGGACATACACAAGTGTTTATTACAAGAATTTATGAAATAAGATAAAAAATTAACTTAAATTCCCATGTACTGTTGAAAATGATATTAGTATGAGTTAAAAAGTTGGATTTTTTTATGGATTATTACTCTAGATTTAATTTTAATTTAAATAAGAGGCCTACTTTAATTACATTTAATCCTACTTGAAAACCTAAGCTATGTAATAATTAGTTTTTGCTAATATTAAAATTGACATTTCTCTATAGATCAAATGAATTCTTATGTTATTTATTAATTCTAAATATTGATTAAATAAAATAAATCGAAATTCATGTAAAGGGGGCCAAATTACTTGAGTAAAGCAAAAATGGGAATGAGTATTCGAACTCATGACCTCTTTGTAAGAGCACTGGACTCTCCTCCACTAGACTAAGTTGAAAATTCAAATATTGTTTCAACTACTTTAATAATAAGGCAGTTTTAAAATTTTGGGCTCCTAGAAAACTTGGGCCTTGGGCCGTCGCCCATCCTGCCCTTGCCTCTGGGCCGGGCCTGGAAGAGAGGCGTGAGGGGGAGATAGAGATAGAGTAGAGATTGTAGATTGCTTGAAAGATAAGTTTACTTTGAATTCAATTTTGTAAGTTTTCCTTTCTTTAATTTAGATGTTCTTCTTAATTATGATTTGTGAGTAGTCTTCTCTCTCTAAGGTTGGGGTTAACCCAACAATGGTTGTGCATGCTTGTTTGTAATCATGTTTTGATTGTCTTTATTACATGATTCTATTCTCTTGCTCTTAATCCTTGAAACGAAAGTTGAAGGGAATTTCTCATTCATAGTTGAAGCGAAAGCAGAAACCTTAAATCAAAATAGTCAAATTAGGGGTTTTAAGCAAAAGCAGATCAATCCTAGTTGAAGTAGAAGAGATTAGATAGTAAAGTTTATTGATTGAACGATAGTTAGTTGATTTACTTGCTTAGTTGACGAAAGTTAACGCCTTTATGTGATAAAAGCATGATCTTTATGTTTCATAAGCGTTTGTATGCGTGATTGTTGTTGCGGGGATACCTTTACCTTAGATTTCTTTTTCTCTTGATAAAAACTCTAGCTTTTTGTTGATTGCTTGAGCTCTAAGTAAGAACAAAACTTGATACTGACTTTCTCCCGTGGACGAACCTGACTCCCCTATACTCAGCGGGGTCTTGATTATAAATTTATTTGTTGTCAAGAAACTCTCTCAACAAATTGGCGTCGTTGTCGGGGAGATTTCAATAGTGCCAAGTTTTGTTCTTTTTTGCGTTTTTCGGGACTCTACAGAGTCGGTAACGACCCCTCAGGGTCGGTACCGATCATGTCGGCAAACCTAGTTTTTCTTCTTTCTTCTGTTTGTTTTCAAGTTCATTGTCGAGTCGGTAACGACCCTACCCAGGTCAGTACCGACCCTGTCGACAGATCTAAGTTCCTTTCTTTTTTGTTTTTGTTTTATGGGATCACTACAGGCTCGATACCGACCCTCTAGGCCTTGGTACCGACCCTCTCCGAGAACCTGTTTTGCTTTTGATTTCGTTTTTGTTTTTGTTTTTACTTACAGTGTATGCCAGCTAAAGGACGCTGAGTTGTCTCTAATCCAGTAGTAGACTCTGAACCCGAGCGATCCTTCCACCGCAAATTACGAGATTACAAAGAAATGGCAACCACTGAAGAGATGGCTCAACAGATGGCAACTCTCTAGGGGAAGATGGAGGCATTACAAGCCGACCGAGATGCATCAGCTGCTGAGGTTGAACGTGAACGAGAGCACACTGCCCATCTGCAGGAGCAGTTGAATGCCTATCCAAGCAATGCTAAGCAGTACATGCATCAAGAACTGAGGGTGCCAGAGTCCGCTATTGAGCTTCCAGAAATAGAGAAGACCTTTGAGATTAAACCTCAATTCATATCCTTGATCAAAAGGGCTCAGTTTGAGGGAAAACTCACTGAGTGCCCAATAGAACATATTAGACATTTCCTTGATTTATGTGACACTATTGCTGCTAACGATATATCTTTAGAATATGTTCTGTTGAATGCTTTCAAGTGGTCTCTTGCAGGAAAGGCCCTGAGCTGGTTAGAGAGCCTACCTCCCAAATCAATAAAGAAGTGGGAAACTCTACATGACTTGTTCATGACAAAGTTCTCCCCACCTGCCAAGACTACTGAGTTAAGGAAACGCATCACCTCCTACCACCAGCTGCCTAATGAGACCTTTGTGGAGACATGGGAGAGATTCAAGGAGATGCTTAGACAAAGCCCTACCCATGGGCAACCACAATATGTGCTCCAAGAGATCTTCTTCCAAGGGATCAATGCTGAAACAAAGATCCGCATCAACCTACACACTGCTTGCGGTTTTATTGAGATGGATCCTGATGAGGCGTAGGCATTGCTTGACAAATTGACCAATTATGATGCTATGTATGGCACACCGCAAGCCCAACAGCCTCAAAGACGTCTCTATACACCAAACAAGGATGAGGTCGACCCTGAAGTGAAGCACCAATTCTTGCAAGACGAGATCAACCGCCTGAAAAAGCAGGTAAGTTATCTTAAATCATCTCCATCTTGTCAAGAATGTAGGTCTCAATCCCATGCTACTTCTGCCTGCACTAACTTGCAACAAGTATGTGCTGCTAAGGCATATGAAGAAGCTAACTATATGAGGGGTCCATATAGGAACCAAGGTAATAATTTTTATGCAGGGAGGAATAACAATCAACCCACCTGGGGCAGCTATGGCCAAGGGAGCCAACCTCCTCAGCAAGAACAAAGGATTCCGCCTTACAAACCTCCAGGTTATCAAGATCCACTTTCATTGGTACATAGGCTACAAGAGGGCATTAATGGAGTCCAAGCAAACCTTAACAATCAGATGAAACGGTGGGGAAAGTTCGAGATCTGGAAAACGAGCGTTGACTCCCAATTGGGTAACCTTGCTGCACATATTCCAAGACCTCAAGGGCAACTTCCGGGCCGACCCGAGGAAAACCCTAGAGGACAAATTGCAGCCATACACCTTAGAGCGGAAGGGAGTTAATAGATCAAACAAAGCCAAAATATACAGAGCGCAACAATGAAGATAATGCCCCAGTTGAGCCCGTTACCGACCCCAGCAGCGGTAGATATCTGTTGAGAGAGATTTACTTAACAACAAATAAAATTTATAGTCAAGACCCCGCTGTGTATAGCGAAGTCAGGTTCGTCCACAGGTAGAAAGTCGGTGCTAAGTTTTGTTTCTTGGAGCGCAAGCAAGAGAGAAAAGCAAGGATTTTTATATCAAGGAAGAGAAATTCTAAGGTTTAGGGTATCCCCACAACAACAATTATGCATGCCAACGCTAATGAAACATAAAGATCATGCTTTTATCACATAATGGTGCTAACTTTCGTTAACTTTAAGCAAGCAAATCAATCAACTTTCGCTAAATTAATAAACTTACTATCTATCTCTTCTTACTTCAACTAGGATAGATCCGCTTTCGCTTCAAAACCCTAAATTGACTATTCTGATTCAAGGTTTCCGCTTTCGCTTCAACTATGAATGAGAAATTCCTATCAACTTTCGTTTCAAGGCTTAAGAACAAGATAATAGATTTATGCAATAAAAACAATCAAGACATGATCATAAACAAGCATGCACAACCATTGTTGGGTTTAACCCCAACCTTAGAGAGGAAGACTACTCACAAAGCATAATTGAAAGCAAACAACTATATTAAATAAAAGAGAAAGCTTACAACTTGAATCCAAAACGATAGTTCTTCCCACAAATCCCACTCGTCTCTCCCTCTCACACGCCTCATATCTCTCCCTGCTACCCTAAAACTAGGTTAATTGTGTGGTGGATGAGAAAAACAAAGGGTAGACAAGAGTATTTATAGAGAAACTAATCTATCTAAGAGCTATCTATAAGGAAATAAATCTTATAATAAGATATATCCCTTAAAACTATCTAATAATATAAAAGGAAATAGGATAAAAGCCTTTTAAAATGCACCGACTCAATCTTCGCTACACCTCGGGGTGCCTCGGTACCGACATGTGCACCTCGGTACCGACCCTGTTCAGCACTTCGAACAACCTTGAGTAAAACTTGCGTAGCGGATTCGTTACAACTCCGTTTGACTTGATTCTTTTTCCTATGTCTTTGTAATGAATTTCTCTACTTCTTTCCAAGCTCAAACTTGATCTTCAATATCTGTATAAACTTCATTCCTTGAGCTTTTCCTTAAGTGTTTCTCCTCAATTTTGCTCTTTTCTTCAAAAGTGCTCCAAACATCTTCTAAAAACCTACAAAACACCACCAAAGCTTATGTAGACTCCATATCTCATGAAAATACGAAAACCTACACAAACGACTCAAAACAAAACACAAAACTAAAAGAAACGACTCAAACACACTAAAAACACAACTAAAAAGGCGGACATCAAAATACCCCATACTTAGACTTGCTTGTCCTCAAGCAATAAACAAGACAAAAACCAAAACCATTAACACATATATCAAGTCAATGCCCTTATTGAAAAGCAACATCAAAGCACAAGTAGAAATAGACAAGTGAATCTAATGTCATCACACATAAGCAACCTCAAGCAAAAGCAACCAAGAATCCAACCTCACAAGGGTAATGTGTTTCTCTCAACTCTCAAGTGTTTAGGCTTATAATAACAACTCTCAACTCAATCCAATATACAAAAATCAACATAGTCATTGTTACTTATATCACCAAATTCTCCACCAGAGATGTCAAAACACATAAAAATCATCAAGAGAACTTAGGCTCAATGAAAAACTTCATAGAAGCTTCCATTCGGCCGGGTTGTAATGGGGCTTGGTAAAGACAATAAGGCATGGAAATATTTTGGCTTTGTGGTGCTAATAATATCCGGGAATATAGACTCCTAAAAACTCACACACCTAAAACTCTCATAAAAACATACCAAAACTCTCTTAAACATTATGCACACTCTCATTAACCCTTTTATCCCAACTAATCTTGCTTTTAAACAACAAGGAAGATTTGGTTCATGCACATTATTCACTATTCAACTCTTCTTTTTTTCTTTTCTTCTTCCCTTCTGATGCTTCACACTTTTCTTTTTCTTTACTGGGAAGCTCGATACCAAACCCATTAGGGTCGGTAACGATGTCTACTATGATTTTTCTTTCTTCCTTCCTCTTTACTTTCCACTTGTTTTTGTAAGTGCATTCAGAGAACCAAACTTCTTTTACATGATAAACTGCAAGATATTTCTTTTCCCAACCCATATTACCCCACACTTGAACCAATATATCCCTCACTCACCAAAACCATCACAACCAATACTAAGTCCTAATCCCCGGATAGGGTCAAGCTTATCTCGGCTAGGGAACAATTTTGTGGAGCTAAAAATAAAAGGCTTAAGGCTCAAATTGGCTTCAAAAAGAGGATAGTTATAAGGTAGGTAAAAAGAGAGGATAAAAAGTGGCTAAAAGAAATAAGTTCTCCATCATATGATTTCACATGCAATGAACTAATATCTCATATAGGTCTCAAGAAATAGATAACCATATCAATGACAAGAGATAATATGCATAAGGAGAGTAAATCACACAAGAAAAGAAGAGGTATTTTTGATGTTCTCCCTATAAGGCCAAAAATAACTCACATGGTATTTTTTGTTGGATTTCAGTCACTTCTACCTAAGATCATATGTGCTCAATTTCATCACAAGCTAAATATCCACATAAAAACAATTTTTCAACATGATTCAGGCAAAGCTATCCAAACATGCTATGGAATTACATGATCAAGCAAGTTAAAGCATATCATAGGACATCTAAGTGGAATATTATCAGTCCTAAAAACACAAACAAAGACAAAAACTGACACAAAACTGATTTACCTTTTCCCTCATCCCATACTTAAACCAAATAGTGTCCTCACTGTTTAAAACATAAAAAGATAAAGAGGATAAGAAAAGGGAACTCACAAAATAAAACTAAAGCTGTCTGAAACCATTAATCACTGAGGAGTTGAATTTTCTCGGTTCTGTAGAGGTCGGTACCGACCTTGTGAGGTCGGTAACGAGCTTGCTGAATTGCCAATTTCTTCGTTGTTGCTCTTGGCACCAAGTATGTTGCTTCTTTGTTAAGGACTTCGTCTTCTTCTTGTAGTACCTGAGTCACTTTAGAAAAACTTCTATCCTACTACACTAATCTAACCTAAAAATAAGTCAAAAGAAAGCTAGTACAAAGAACTAAGAAAGCAAAAACTAAAAGCGAAAGCGGGTTGCCTCCCGTAAGCGCTATTTTTAACGTTGTAAGCCCGACGAACTTACCTCAGCGGATCAAGGCGGCTTCCATCCAGCTATGTCGGGATCATAAGAAACCCCATACTTAGCCTGAAAAACATCATAACTTCTTTTCAAAATATGTGGTCCTCTATCATCCACAAGGTGAAGGTCGACTATGCCCAATCCTCTCAGCCTTCTAGCAATATCTCAATCCCTTCCAACAATTTCTTCAAATGATCGCTCAATTGATCGCCCCATCGCTCAAGCCCAATGCTCACTCTCTTCTCCGCTCTTGATGGTTTGGGTTTCAATAATGGTGGGTTTGAGAAAGGTTAAAGCAAGAAAAGAGAATAGAAATTGATAAATAAAAAAATTAAACCCACACGTGCTTTAACGGGCTACTAACGAAAGATGTCCCAGATTTGGTCATTTTTTACGGAATTGGTTAAATGGGTGGTTTCCACTAAATTGTTATTATGCGGGTAGTTAAACGAAATATGACCTACTTACGAGTGCTTTCCCATAAGAAAAAAACTCATTTCTGTATCTATTCTCTTTGGTAGGTAGTTTCTATAGAGCCTAATTCAAATTAAATTATGGCATTGGTGGTTAAAAAATACGAATTTATATGTAGGGCCCTTTGTGCAATTACTGGCAAATACAAGGGCCTTTTCGAAATTAAAAATTGCGCCCGGCCTCATTTTCTCGCACCATGCGCACCTACTGTAATCAGCAACCGATAATGGCACTTCAAGCGCCGATATCCCAAGGCGCGCCTCTCCTCCGGCGCCGCCAACCTCATGCCTTCTCGTATTCGAAAACCGTCGGCGTCAGCGCCATCTCTATGTTCCCAATTTCAGTTCCCTTGGTTTCATGTGGCTGTAGCAGCGCAATTCAGGCGGCCCATCGGATGAAAATTGCGCCGCCGTTGAATGAAGTTCCTCCAAATGCCCTTCGCCGGAAGCGAGACCCTCTATGGAGAGGCGGATTCAGCTTAGGGTTAGACTTGGGACTATCTCGCACTGGCCTCGCCCTTAGCAAAGGCTTCTCCGTTCGCCCTCTCACGGTAGCTATTCAAACCCTAAGCTATCTCTCTCTTTCAATTCGGAACTCACCTAACTGAAATTTCAGGTCCTGGAATTGCGAGGACAGAAATTTGAGATCCGGCTTATGGAGATTGCGGCGAAAGAGGTTGATTGAGTCGTATGATTTTGGCACTAACGATTATACATGTCCTTTTGTTGGCAATTTGATTGCATTCATTGCGCGGGAAATTGCAGGAAGTTGATGAATTTATAATCGGACTGCCGACTTCATCTGATGGCAGCGAAACGTCACAATCTAACAAAGTTCGAAGTGTTGCTGGACGGCTTGCTGTTCTCGCCGCAGGGAGGTATCCAATCAACTGTAGAGATTGCCATCTTGCTGATTCGATTCATTCAAGTGCTAATTTTATGCTTCTAGGTCACATACAATTTTACTTGATTTCTAAATGTTCACTTTGATTGCTTGATTTATATTCTTCCTGAACTTAAATATAGAGTTTCTGATTGGTGCGTACTGTAATTCCTTCAATAAATGTGATGTTTTTTTTGGCTCTAATGTGTCTATAACTTTGTTTGATTGCTGTATCAATTGAAGAGGTTGGAGAGTATACTTGCAAGACGAGCATGGTACATCAGATGAAGCTATGCAAGTCATGATTGACATGTAAGCTATTCAACTTGATTCCTTTTGATCCTTGAATACTCAATGGAATGTTATGTAATTGTTCATCTATAGGATGAAATGAGTGAGATCTCACATATTCAAAGTGGTGCTTGGGCTTCTTTATATCATGGATAAAATCAAACTGAATTCTTAACAAGTTTCCTGTTTGATTGCAACATAGTTTCCTATTAAACCATCGGAGATAAATTCAAAGCACTAGTTTTCTTGCTTTTTTTGTTTCTACTATATGGAAATGTATCAAAGCATTTGCGTGGTAGCAAATAAAGGCCTTAACTGTTTTGCAACAAGAGTAAGAAATCTTTTGGAACTGTTTCAGGGGACTAAGCAAGTCTTCTCGTCAAGGAAAACTTGATGCATATGCGGCTACGGTATGCATTTCTCACCAATTAGCACCTGTTATTTCTTTACTTTTTGTGCCAAAAGAGACATTGAGTTAGAAGAAAATTAAATTATTCTCTTGATGAAATTCAGATGGTATTGCAACGGTATTTCTCTACATCTGGTGAGGAAGTTGAACTTGTTTGGCCTAAACAGCTAGAGCTACAAGAGAAGCTTCGAAGCCTCCCTGTGGACAATGATGAATTCTTCTGAATTGATGATGAAAGAGAATACCTACTGTCAGTACTGTGCCAAAGGGCAATGTTGCATTGATTGGTATTATGAGAAGCAGATGATCGAAGGCCTATGCTCATCTGATCTGAACTTGGTTGATTCACACTTCCCTGAGAGTCTCAAGTTTCCACTTTAGGAGTATCAATTTTCAGCACTGTTTTGCTGCCTCTTTATCAGAATGCCATGGAAGGTAGTGATATAACGCTTGTTTTTGATAGAGTACATACCGTATTTAGCGAATTGGGTGAACAGAAAACTGTATGTATTCTTAAATCTTAAATCTTAAATGAATGTAATGCTTGAACATTTTAGGATGAAAGGTGTTGGGTCCTTGTAAAACACTGGAACGGGTGGCTGAGCCATGGGCAACTTTAAAATTTTTTTTTTCTCTTATCAGAATTGCTCAAATATGTAGCGTACAAGGATTTTAAAGTATGGAATTCAAAATGGAAACACAAGAAGGCATAATTGGAAGGTATTACTGGATTAGTTACTGTTCTGTAGGATAGGGTTTCAGTTTCAAGCAACAGCAAACACAACCTGCACCCCTGGCACACTTCAGGGTAATCGAACATGGGAAATATGATTATATTGATTATATTTAAGTGGGGGTAGTACTTCGCCTTTAGGACCTTAGCCACCAAGCTCTCCAGGTTGTGTTGATTTTTGTCGAAATACAATCAAACATGTTGCTTCAGGTGTTAAAATGTGCTTTGGTTATCACATTCTGAAGCCAAATTGTTTGTTGATCATAAGCCTTGAGCAAAACACACACAAAAAAAAAAAAAAAAGAAGAAAATTTACAAGCTGTGAGCATAGTTTTTTGTCAAAAAGAAAGAAAGCAATATCCCTTATTGATAACAATCTCAGATCTATGATCTTAAAATGTTGAAACATGGAACAGACATGTTTGGTTAAAGATATATAGCAAAAGACAAATGTACATTAGCACTTGTCTCCTTTCTTTGGATTTTAAACTAATGGCAAACCTTGAAATGTAGAAGTGATTTTTTTTTTTTTTTTTGATCAGGTAAGATTTTCGTAGAGGGTTAAGTTACCCAATACCAGAGGCATCCCGAAGGATGAGAGCATTGAGCTCTGGGTGGTTGATTAAAGTGGCACAAGTGTAGTGGTGTGCGAGTCTTGCAATTTTGTTTGCAACCTTGTTTCCGCTCCTGTATATATGGGAGAATTTGATCGTATCTAACGTTGAGCAGATCATTTGGAGGTCTGTAACAAGCATTTCGATTTCCCATGGGCAGGTTCCTTCATGTCGTAAAGCTTTAATAAGTGTGATGTTATCGCTTTCTAGCTCCAGTTTTCGAATTCCTAGTTGGGTTGCCAGCTATAGACCTTTGTATAGCGCTATTGTTTCTGCGCGTAGGATGGATGTATCCTGTATCCGTTCTGCCCCTATTCTATGTGTTTCTCCTCTACTATTTCTCAGAATAAACCCGATGGTAGTGTTCCCATCATGTGTCTTTGATGCGTCCGCGTTGAGTTTAAACCAACCATGCGTTGGTTTTTTCCAATTTTTGGGTGTTCTATTTTTACTTATGTTAATAGGTGGAAGTTGATCTTTATTGGCGTCTATTTCATTTCGTTGTGCATTGTCCCAAGATTTTCATAGGTTTTTTTTTTTGATAAGGTAAGAATTCGGAATACCAAACAAGCTTGGTAGTCCGAGAGGCCGTAATAAAACGGCAGCCGAGAACGGCTAAGCTAGTAAAAAACAAGCAGGAAAAGCTATGAAAAGTACAATACTCCGAAGAATAAGAACTAAGACGAGTTTGAGATCGGGGTGAGTAAAACACTATAAGAATAGCACCGCAGGCAACAGGTCGACCCCTCCTGGGCGTGCGAAACGGACTACTGACGTTCCCTCCACCGAGATGAAGGATCTTCAGAAGCCTCAAAGCACCATGCGACCTGGCCTAATACAACTCGATCCAATGTCAAACTCAGTTCTAACTCCTCGAAAAAATAGTACATTAAATAAGCCTCGAGCTAACGAGCCAGCGCTTGAAGGCAGACAGGTCAACAGAGCCATCGCGAATGCCGAGGATGAAAGGATGCCTCGTCGCGCCTATGTAGAGGTAGCGGTGTTTACTCAACCAGGCTTCAATGGTTCCACCAGCTTCTTCTGCCGCCATCTCCATCGCGCTTTTGATTCCTCACCTCCTCGGAAGTCGACGAGGATTGTATTTCTCGCCGTCCAATTTGATCGTGTGTGTTATTTCGGATTTCGGCTGAGTCCAAGTTTGGTTTGGGTTGAGTCATTGTCTGGTAAGTCAAGTTTCGGGTTGATTTGGATTTTGCCCTTTCGTGTTGAATCTAGAGTTGGTCTGGATTTTGCCATTTCGGTTTGAGTCAAGATTTTCATAGGTTAATGTTAAAGTTGTGAAGGTCATGAATAAAGTTTTGCTCATGGAAGATGATTTTATTTCTATTGAACCAAATTGTCCACCATGTTGTAAATATTTTTCCTAGGACTTTTTTGTCTAATTTTTCATGTAATTTGAATATGATGTCTTTCATGTTTTCATGATCATTGTCAATTATGTAGAAGCGAATTGAAGGTTCAATCAATTGGGCAAGAGAAATGGAAGAAAAAGCAAAATAAGATTAGAGGAAAAAATTAATACTACTTGCTTCGAACTTATTACCTTAAAAACATTAAGAATTACAATACTAATAATCTCTTCTTTTTTTTTACAGAGTAATCACAAACATCCTCCTCCTTGCACTACACTGATTTTTCATACCAAAAATACATGTAATCACAAACTACATGTATCCTCTTCACTTATTTCTCCATCCACATCATGTTTGAATTAATTCTCAATGTCGCGATGCACAACTCGCCGCAGGACTAGTTTTCATCACCAGGAGCACAACTTGGAAAGCTATACTGATTAGATAGTGTCAGTCGCCATTGAAAAAGATTTTCACTCTTGATACACTGTTTGAGCCCTTAAATTAAATCCATGTGATTCTCAAATACTCAATCCCCACATTTCCTTAGAGCTTTCCTCAGCCCCAAAACAACAAACAAGTTGGACAGAGCGAGCAATGACTCGGCTCCTCCATGCAACCAGTCCACATTCGACAATGAAGTCCCATACTGTACTTTTTCTGTCATAAAAGAAATGATCAGATCATGAGTACATGCTAATTATATGCAGTGCAAAGATAACAAAGGGGTTATCTTACCATAAATCCCAACAGGTACTGCTCAAAGGAAACACAGGAGGCAAAATTGTCAGTATGAATCAAATCTATATCCAATTTGCACATATCAAATTACTAGCAAATAATGCATTTTAACACATTGATGATCTTGCCATCTTACCAAGAAAATTAGGTCCAATTAGGGCAAATCCTCATTTCATTAACTTAGCTTAAATGCCAAACATACCCATGCTTTTGAAATCTAGCCAAAAGCATGAGAATATGAGATTAGCCATCTCCATTCTAACATTGTTATTAGAATGGTGGAATGGAGACGGCTAATCCCATGTTTTTGAAAGAAGTCATTTGTATGATTTTGCAATTGTTGAATCATTCTAACATTTGTATGATTTTATCAGACCTAGAGCGTGATAATGCCAATTCACTAAAGGTGTATGTATATCCATATTATGATGTTGAGAAGTAAAAAAAACCCTAATTTTGCATAATGCCAACCACACTAACATCAAATTCTCATAAACTGACATGACATCTCCTGAATTGCAACTACTACGCTAACGAAATGATTCAACGCTCCAATGGGAGAATCGGAGAGAGAGAGAGAGAAGAAGCTCACTAGTAGCCCCAACGAATACAAGCAAGAAGTGGAACCCAAAAAGGGTGAGCTTCGGAGCCGACTTGACCCTGCTGATGAAATACAAGAAGCCCAGATAAGGGAAAAGAGACAAAGCAAAGAGCAGATTTGTTACGCTCTTGGAATCAAAGATGCAACAAGTCCAGGGGTCCACTGGAAGCAAGCCGCACAGAATCCTTCCTCCACCTCTTACAAACCTCGTCTTCCCATACTTGCCCTTGAAAACGGAGGTGATTCCTCTGGAGCTTCTCCCATGGAGGCTAATCTGGGTACTGGTCAAATATGGAGACGGATGGAGGAAAGAAGAGGAGAGGGAGGTTGGAGCTAAAACCGAGACTGAGATTGGAGTGTTGGATAAGGTGGGAAGACAGTTGGTTAACATTTGGGAAATTGGGGGACTGAAAATGAGATCTTTGGGAGGGAAGGAAGAATGATGAGATTCTGTTGCTGGCCCATTTGTTCGTTTAACAGTTAACATCCTTTGGGCCTAATTTCACAAAAAATTTAAAGATAGACTCATTTCTTTTAGGCCTATCAATACCATTTTGTTAGACAGGGGCAAATGAGTACTAGACCAGTTATGTTTTTGTGAGCACTACTAGTGTGTAGGGCTGTCAAAATTTGACCCGACCCGAGAAACCCGCCCGACCCGCCCGACTCCGAACCCGATCCGACCCGAGAAAAAGATAAAAAGTTTTATACCCGAGACATGTTTGACCCGAATCCGAAAAAACCCGAACTCGAGATTAACCCAAACCCGATTATACCCGAAACGACTAAGCCTGATGCAACCCGATATCAGATGCTACCCGACCCGAAGTCATCCGAAAATCCGAAGTTACCCGACCCGAAACCATCCGAAAATCCGAAGTTACCCGACCCAAAAACATCCGAAAATTACATTATGTTTTAAAATATTAATGATAGTAAATATTTATTATATTATACTTTAATTTAAATGTTACATTAAATATTTAGACCCTAGAGTAGTTAAACTACAAAAAACCATCATTCGATATATGGTCTGAATCAAAATTCGGCTTACTCGAAATCAGATTAATCGAAAATTCGGTCAAAGTCGAATCCAATTCACCTAAAATCCAAAAAACCCGAAACCCGACTCACTCAAAATCCGAATAAATCCGAAACTAACTAAACCCGAAACCGGACTTATCCGAAATCAAGTTGGACCGAAAACCGAATGACCCGACCGAAATTGACCCGAAACCCGACTTTGCCCGATTAATTGAGCACCCGACCCGAAATGATCCAACCCAATTTGACCCAATTTTCAAAATATTCGAATTTGACCCGAATTCGAACTTACCCGAAATTTAATTGACCCGACCTAAACCCGACCCGACCCGCCCGATTGACACCCCTACTAGTGTGTGATGCCGGTTTTTGTGAGAGGAATATACAGAAATAATGAGGGCTGAGCAAATGGATATATCCGATCCGATCCGATCTGGCATATCGGATATCCGATAATTTTTTTCCTTAAAACCTCGATCCATATCCGATCCGTTAATTTTCGGATATCTGGTAAGAAGTATCTGTTTGGAACGGATATCCGGTAGCGGATATTCGAACCATCCGTTTTGAAAAAAATATTTCTATTATATTTGATTTAGGCTCCATTAATATGCATGAATGGCGGATATCAGACCCGAATATCCGCCAATCCGTTTAAATTAAAAAGAAAGTTTACATGGTTGAGGAGAATTAAACACTTGGTAAGTTCAAATTTTACAAAATACTCATTAAAATATCTATGCTACTTAGTATTAATGTGTATTTTCCAAAAAATATATATAGTACCGGATATACCGGATATCCGGTTGTTTCAAAACCCCGATCCGTATCCAGTCCGAATATCCAGAAAAAAAATTCCGGATCGGATCGGATACGGATAGAAATTTTTTTGATCCATTCGGATTCAGATTTTATCGGATCGGATAGGCCGGATCGGTGGATCGGATCAACGGATCGGGCATTTTTGCTCACCCGTAAGAAATATGATCCTGCAAGGCATTTTGAGTTTTGGCCATTTGAGAGTTTCTCTCATTTAGAGGCTTAGTGGATTATCCTTGGTTACTGGAGGTGCCTTAGAAACCCTAGGATTATGTTCTCTAATATGAATTTACGATGTTTTTTCTATTAATTTTGTGTGTTCCCGATTTTCACTCTTACATTCCTAATATTTTGGTCAATTTACTTGATTTCCTTTCACTTAAAGAAACATTTGGTTGGGAGAATGATGAATAGAGAATCAATCTCAATAAGGAGCATTTGGGGTGCATTTTGATCACGTATTAAAGCATATTATATTATGTTATAATGCATGATTTGATTTGCGATCCAAATGCACCCTCAATGTGCCTTTTTTACATTTTTATATCGATTCTTAATATTCTTAGGAATCGATTGAGTATAAAACTTGCTATTCATTTACGATTCTACCCTTGACTATTTAGCGTTTATTTCGTGCACCATCAAAAATGATCCAAGCGTAGAATATAAGATAGATGGGTTACTTCTCCAATTCACAATTGGTTTTAGGATGGAATTTCGTTGGGCTTATGTGTTGGGATTGGTGGATGGGTCCATTAAAGGTTTCTCCCTCTAACAAGTGGTATCAAAGTCAATGGTTCGACATGGGGCCAATGTTAGTCAACATGTTGGCCTTTTACTTGTTGCTTGGTGGTCTCATAAAGATCTTGAATGCAAAAGAGTTTGAACGGATAAGTGAAAAAACACCTTAGACATCTCAGTGGAACACACTCTCTCCAATTGCACGTCCCCGAAAAAACAATTCTCTCTTGCTGCATTCTCTAACTCTGACTAGGCTAATGAAACACGAGATCATCGCTCCACCACAATATTGCATATTCTTAGGCTCGTCCCTAGTCTCCCAGTCATCCAAGAAACAACTAACTACAATCTTCTCCTCCACCGAAGCCGAATATCGGTCCATAGCCACTGCCACTTGCAAACTTCTCTAGTTACAATCTCTCTTTGTTGAACCATGAATTTTCTTACCTCATCCTCCCACTATTTGGTGTGATAATCTAGGAGCCACATACCTCACATCAAACCCTGTTCTACATCAACGCACAAAGCACATCGAACTTGACTATTATTTTGTGTGATAACGGGTTGCCAACAAGATGCTCAACATTGCGTTCCTCTCCACCAAAGATCAAATTATTGATGCCCTTACGAAGCCACTTGTTGCTTCACGATTCCTATTTTCGTGATCAAAACACTCTCTAGGACAAGCTTTGATCGATTCATATTTCTGCGATCAAAACTTTCTCTGGGGCAAGTCGTTACAATCTAAGGACAATAGTGTAAAATGATGTAAATTGTCCTTAGGAATTCTAAAACTCTTCTTTGTCTAGGATTATGAAATCTGGCTAGCTATGATTACATGATGTTAGGGTAAAACCCTATAAATGTATGCACCTGATTTTCCGAAAAAGTTGAGAATGAAAGTTACTGCATTGGTAGTAGAGGTCTCCAAAAATAACCAAAACCTAACCGAAAACCGACGTTTATTTGTTTAACTGAATTGTTTTTTTTTTATAATTTCGGTTTGGTTAACCGGACCGATATTTTTCACTCCTCTAGCGTTGTTCATCCGTCCAAAATCGAACCGAGCTGAAAACCGAATTTCGGAATTTTTGGAACCGAGGACCGAACCGAATAAGCTCGGTTCGGTTCGTTTTTTGTTCGGTTTTATTCGGTTTGGTTCGGGTAGGAACCGAAGTAGAAATTCTAGCAAGTAGCAATAGGGCAACTGAGAACAGATGTTTAAGATATCTAGTGTAATTAAATGAAAATGTGAATAATGAGTGAACGAGAGAACAACCCTAGCAAAGAGAAAGTACCTAAATAAGATTCTATGAACTACCGAATCAACTGATTTCAGAGAACGAGAGAACTCACCGTCGATTTCGGGTCGGAGAGGCGAGCTATCGACTGGTCGAGAGTCGCGGATGGCCAACTGAAGTCACTGAAGACGAGAAAGAGGGCGAGTCGACAATTGGGGTCGAGGTTCAGAGCCTCCGAGAGGACTCGAGGGTTCGAGGGCGACCGGCGATTGGATCTGGGTGAGAGGACCCAGGATTTAAGACGAGAGAGGGCGAGTCAGCGATTGGGGTCGAGGTTCAGAACCACCGAGAGGACTCGAAGGTTCGAGGGCGACTGGGTCTGGGTGAGAGGACTCAAGCAGATAGGGCGCAGTCGCCAGCTGCAACAGAGGACTTGAGGAGACGAGTAGTTGAGGGCGAGGGGCAACGGCGACGACGACTGGGTGTGATTGACTGATTCTGTGAAAGTGAAAATGTGATTTAGGGTTCGGGTAATTGGGTAACAGTAAGGAGTCCAAGGAGATTTTTTTATTAAAATAGTTCGGTTTACCTGAACCGAACCGAGAACCGAACCGAACCGAATCAAAAACCAAACTATCTAAAATCTTGAACTGAGGACCGACCCGAATTACCTTTGATCGGTTTGGTTTGGTTCGGTTTACAATTATAAACCGAATTACCCGAACCGATGAATAGGCCTACTCCTCTCTACTAACATGCTCAAGACAACATATTAGCACTCAACTTTAACCTCCCAACAAAACATGAATTTGACAATCTCATAGATGACAATGGGTGGAAACTTTTCCAACTTAGATATGCTCCACCTAATAGAAATGATGGACTTGGTGTAATCCTAGCTAAAACTCCATGTAGAAATCCAAACACAGCATTACCTCCTCCTCGGGGCCACCATACCATTCTTCGTCATACCTATCAGTTTGAAATTCATTATTAGAGTTTCAACATTCGCCGACGGCGAAATTTTGCACACTCCGTTTTTTCGGATGCACACTCTAGTTACGCGGATCCTAAACTCGCCGATGAATATACGACTTTTCTTGTGCGAGTTTAAAAATCCACCCATATTTTGTGCCATTTTCTTGTGAGGGTTTAAAACCCGCCCATATTTTGTACCATTTTCTTGTGCGGGTTTGAAACTCGCCCATATCGGAGTGCGCAGCACAAAATTGAGAGTGCACAAACGAATCGCCTTCGTCGAGCCCTTATATATCCTAAGTCCACGACGCTTCAAAATTATTGTGAAAACCTTCCACAAAGTTGTGACATCACAGTGGTCCAAAATGTGCTAGGACGCTTTATTAGGAATTAAGTATTAAGGCTCCTGAAGCTCCATAAGGATGGACTTTTTAATGGGCAAATTGAGCTGATCACTTTGATAATTGTTGATCGAGAAGGAAAATTTTTATATCCTTCGAGGGTGGCAAAATGTAGAACTCTGAATGACTTTCAAGATTTGGGAATTACCCTTAAAATGTTATCTAATCTAAGATCTTGGGGATTGGAGGTTGTAGGGAGTCCAGGCGTTGCACTCTATGGGTTGGCTCGGATGATCAAATTTTTGATCGAGAGGAATTTTTTTAAAGCAGATCACTGCCTTTGGATGAAGAATTTCCCTTATATTATGACCGATAAGGAGAAAGTGTTTGACTTCATTCCTCGGTTATACCATATGGCGGATAAATGTGGCATATTTAAAAACAAATAGGTAAGCAAGCCTCTAAATTGGACGGTAAGAAGTGCCACCGCTAGAAATCAATATAAAGAGTTGGATGTTGTTTATACATACAACATCGCAACAGAGTTCTAGAAGTGCAATTATCATGATTGTCTCAAGTATCTAAGAAACTGTGTTCCTCATATGGATACTCATAAGTGGCATGCTCTTTAAACAAAACTGGGTGAGTTTCGTTGTCATTACTCGAAACTTGGGCAAAATTCTAGAATTTTAGTTCAGATCATCAACTCCATCAAGCTCAATTTTGTTAAAGAGATTTGGATGGAGGCTATCATGGGTCAGTTACTGATATGCTGGACTTTCTACAACATAACTAAGACTTTTTAGTACACTTTTGTATAGAGTTTTAAGTCTTTTTAGGACTTTAGTGAAGATTAAGATGAAGACCGAAGAGATCGAATTACAAGCTGAAGTGGACTCAAAGAAGAAAAAGAGCGATCTATTGAGGGCCGCGACCGCGAGTGTCAAGCCGCGACCGCGGATGCCTTACTGAGGTGAAGCCAGTTGAAGACCTGCGACCGCGGAAACAAGGGTTGCGACCGCGACAGTTCACCAACTCAGATGGTCAAGAAAGTCAAATCGCGACCGCGGTTTCCAGCAATAGCAAAATCCAAAGTCGGCTGATTCTATCTTTTAGCTAATAATTTTCTATCTTAGATTATTCGTATTTTCTAGTCTTTTAGTTTATTTAAAACCTTTGTTTTCAGACTTAGTCAGAGCATTCTACTTTATGTTTTCTCTTTTCCCTTACTTTAGGAGAGAATTGTATGGAGAACTAAACCCTTTTATTCTATTCAAATTGAAGCTTTTGGGTTCAAGTAATTGTGAGATTTCCTTCTCAAGTTTATTCCTTTAAAGTTATTTCAATTTCTCTTGAGCTTAATTAATATTGATTGTTATTGATTTCATCTTGTTTGTTTACTAGTTGAAGTTAATACACTCTATTGCTAGGATCTAGGTTTTCTCGTAGCAAAACCTAATCTTTGTAGCAACTCATTGTTTTAGGACTCTTAGGACTAACACAATTGAGAAAGAGATTTGAGTGCATGCTAATTGTTTGACTCATTGGAACTCAATTGCATGTATCTTGTATATCCTTGTTCTTACAGCTAATATCATTATAATTCATGATTGTTTCATGTTTGTTTTGATATTAAGTATATTCATGACTCGTTGGCATGTTTATTATGTCTGATTAGGATAGAAATAACTAAAGTGAATAACTTGTTTGAATCAATGATCAATCAACTTGATGATAAAAGTGGATACTTGATTAGGATTATTTCCCTAAACTGATTACAAACTCAATTTTTGATTACTTTGATTGATTGTTTTCCTTTGCTTTCCCTAGAAATATAATACTAATCCAAACCCCCCATTGTTATTGTTCTGAGTTGATAAGAATATTAACTCGGAATACAAGTTTTCCTTGGGTTCGATCCAGACTTACTAACTATACTAGTTAAGTAACTAGGGAATTATTTTTGATTAGGCATCAACGATTTTTAGCCTGTCGGTTACGGTTTGACATATTGATATTCTTGGTTAATCGAAAAATTGAAATATATATTTTAGTTTTTTAAAAATAAAACATTACATATATTTTGGGTTAATGAAATTGCATGCTTATTTTGGGAATTTGGCATTATATTTGAATATCTATAATATTAATTTTTCATTACCATCATTAATTACTTAATTATTTTTTTAAAAAATATTTTACTCCAAAAAATGACTATATATGATATACAAAATGTAAAGACAATTTGTGGCATAACCATGACATCGTGTAAAACTAATATTTATTTTGAAATTCAAATCAAGCGATAATGCTTTTATATAGAGTTGATAATTTTATTATTGTTTAATTGTATTATTATAATCTAAAATTACAGAAAAGGTTATTAATTAACCGAGAAAAGCAAACCGAAAAAATTGGTTAACCAGAGATCAATTAACCGAAATTAACGGGTCAATTACGGTTAATAATTTCGACTAACCGACGCGACTAACTAGATTTGGACATCCCTAATTGGCGGCTACACCTTTTTCCATTTCTATTTTCTGAGCAAGGGGGACTGAGTGTCATTTTTATTTCTCGGTGGCGGTTGTCGACAATAGTGACAAACTAGTTGGGTTCGTCCTCTTCTTTGTGTTCCCCAAATGTCAAGCAAAGAACAAGGAAGATGACACGGTAAAGATTGTCTTTTAAAGTTGTCAAATACTCATAGGCTAGGGTTCAACAAGGAGATTGAAGGTTGAAGTACGTAGAAGTCGAAGATAGCATTTCAATTATGTAAGGTCAAACAAGAAGATGTAAGACAGAGACGTCATAGACCTTCTGGACGAGGGATCAAAGGAAGAGGTACGGTGTTTGGGTGTCGAAAGAGGAAGGAGGCAAAGAGGTGTGAAGACATTCAGAACGATCATGGTGGGGCGAGCAAGGAAGTCACAAAGGAACAATGGTGTGGTGATTTCGGCAGTGGTTGGGAAGTTCTTAGATGCTATAAAGTGAAAATAAATATGCATGATTTGACTAGTTGAGCAAATGTGAAAGAGTGAAAGTTGAGTTTTAACCCTTCATTTAGTTAAGGTAAATGCTATATAAGAACATATAATACCGCTTAGTTCGTGGTTTATATATTTCAAGTAAGTTCATCTTCTTTCAGAAGTAAACCAAGTTGCAAATTGGACTCCAATTAGTTTTCTTGCAATGCGGTGTATTCAAGCACCTCTGTAAGCGGTCTTTGAGCCCGGACATAACTATCATTTTTGGCTGGTTAATGTCACGGGGGTGATAAATATAAGTATAGTTAGGCAAAACTTTACGGGTGAATGGACATCCGATCCCTTTAATAAAGATTGTGCTGTGTTGCTTCATTCGAATATTTTAATTGCCCTTCCCTGTTTCCAACTGAAGTTCAAAAAAAGGTCAATAGTGGGCAATTATCGAATCTGTCATCACTTTATCAAGATACTGTAATAAATACTAGAAGAAAAGTACTATCATCACCAACAAAAATGCAAATTCAACTTCTTACACCAGCTTTATTCAGATTCTTTCCTTTTGGATAACAGAATAAAAAAGAAGGAAAAAAGATCTTCATACCTTGGTTCCAGTATCCTGTGGTAGACAGATACCTAATATATATATTGCACAAATTCTCCCTACTCCCTGCAACTGACTATTAGAGAAGTGCACTCCTCAATTGACCTGCAAGGCGTCGAGTAACAAAAAAAACAAAGAAGGTACAAACATGGCATATTGAACACAACGATTTCCTCATCACAAGTTTCCTGCAGTCGCCAATAAAAAATTAACAAACAAAAGAATGATGTTACCACCATAAGCATGACCACAAACCCAGAAAGAAATGGCATTTCCCGTACCAAATATTATGGCAATACTTCGGAATTATACAACACCAGAGTAGCCCCAGAGTTTCAACTTACATTGTGTTTAGAGAGAGAAAACATTAAATTTGGCTTTAACATAAATGTTGTACAGCTTCAGCAATTTTGAGCAATGAATTTACACTTCTCCTGTAGAACAAGGGAAGGAACTTCACTTCATAAAAGAAGTTCTACCCCTCGGTTTCAGCATTATCATCACCTCTATTCTTCCCTGAACCTGCTTCCACAAGCCCTTCATTTGATAAGGTTAGACCCCCAGCTGTTGACGATGAGCCTAGATAACGCCGAACTGCTGAGGGATCAACAGAAGATCCTGCTGACAAACTGTATGTGTATCCCATTGGAGGGTGGTCAAACTTGCAGTTGGGACCGAATTTGCAGATGCCATAACGAGAATAAAATATGCATAATGGTTCACCCTGCCAAAAGATACAAACAAGACCTTATCTCTGGTTTTCAAATTTTAGCTTTCAGTTTAAGGCCACTCCTAGGATATAACATATGCTGAAACAATTATCTTTATAACTGTAAGAAAACTAAAAATATCTCAAAAAATAGAGACTCAAAACCAAACGCATTCATAATATGATTGGCACTTGAGGAATAACTCACCGGACGCAGTGGCAAACCCATTGGACTGAGGAGGCAATCTGGAGCTGGAATAGTTCTCTCCTTAGGATGATGGAATCTGCAGACTGCACCAAATTTACAATCACCTGTCTTCATGTAGTATTGACATTCAGGTTGTCCAGGTCTCTCGGGGAAAACATTATCCCTTTGCAAGGCATAATATCCTACAGGGACGGAGCCAGAGCGGTATCCAGAATATGTTCCCGGGGATGTAGGAATTGCAGATTCGCTCTGGCGTGAAGTTCCGTACATGGCGTTGTTCCCTCCTGTTTGCTGCTGACTCTCTGAAGGTGAAATTGATCCTAACTGGCCCTATCCATGAAAAGTTAAATAATTCAAAATACTTGTAGACTGTAATACTTCCATAATTTATCTTATTCATATAGTTAAATAGAATTTATTTTTCTGATGAATAAAAATAAGATGAACCTATAGTTTCGGATGAGTTACATATGGAAATTGCATCACATGCTGTTAGATAATCAACAACATCAACATCATCACCCAATATACACCCGCTCAAGCGGGATCGGGGGGGGGGGGGGGGGGGGGTCAAGATGGGGGCACCCATAACTTGAACATGTTAGGAGGTGTGCCCGAAGACCCTAGGAAAACTAAAATGCTGTTATATGACAATAATAACTGAATTTAGTTAGAATGCACCAAAATTGATATAGGGATTAAATCCATCTCAAAGGCAGTGTATACAAGCCAATGAGTATGAGGGTGCACCCCATGCTGTTAGATAATTATTAAAAACATCAACAGAAAGACAAGAGCTTGTCCACAGCAGCAAAAGCTCATTCTTTTGGAAGAGAAAGTGAATGTCATCTGAAATTCTAGAAAGCTTCTAAGAAGTTACCATGTAAGCATTCCAGCCTGGGACTGAAACGACTCCCTGTGGTAGAATCAAAGGTGTGTAGCTTGAAGGACCTTGCCAGCGGGGACTGGGAATAACGGATGATCTTGACAGTGGCCAACTTGTTAAGCCTCCTGAATACGATTGCTGGCCAGGAGTAGTTGGAGATTGAACAGGAGGATAAACAGGTGAGCCACGCAAAGAAGTTAAATTAGATGGTTGAGGATGGTGAAATTTACAAGTGCTCCCAAATTTACATTGTCCAGTTCTTAAATAGTATGCACACTCTTGCTCATTCTGCAGAAACAAAGGATAGATGACAGAATATATTATTGTAAGATGTTGCATACTCTAAATATATGACAATAGAAAATTAAGAGAATGTCAAGTATTATAAGAAAAAAAAAGGAAAACATCAATCCAGGAGTAGAATCGAAAAGGCAATAATTAGTTCAAACCGGACGAAGGGGGTAGCCTAAAATATTTAGAGGAACCCTTCCATCAATCCCAGCTTTGTCTTTAGGATGATGAAACTTGCATGTGGCTCCAAATTTGCAGGCGCCAGTCTTCAAATAGTACTGAGGAAATATGATTAAAAAAAAAATCAAACAAAGATGGTGACATGTACCGGAATACACACAGATAACGGCTGAAATTGTACATCTCCGTACACACCACATACAAGTAAAAATTTGTTTAGACAAAAAACATGGTGCAGCCAGAGATAATTGTGAAACAATGTTTATTCTAGAACTGAGGTTCCCGTCTTCAGTAAATAAGTTGAGTTCATTCTCATTTCATTTATATCACCGCAAATCTTATATTGATTTGCTTAGAGAAACATTTTTCTCAATGAGTTTGCAAACTGCCATCAGAGATAGTACTTAATGTGAGCCTTATAAAAAGGGGATCATATTGTTCAATGACTATAGAAGTAGAAAGGTGAAACTCTTCTCTTGATCGCCAATTGTACGTACAGTGATACAAATGCCCCCTTCCACTTTCAGTTCTAACTTTATGATGGCATATATTGAACAAAATTCTTGCAGTTAACCATACAAAAGACACTTGCATCTACTGTTTTGTATTAGAATAACGTAAATATATACATTATGCATCAACAGTAGTCCCAATCCAAATGATAGGATATTAGAATATCCATGCTACACCATTAGTTGACGTGAACAGCCTAATTCTTTCCAAAATCAATAAAAAATTTATGAAAATTGAATGACCATGCTACACCAGTAGTCCAGCATCTACACAGAGAACTCATCAATATTTTCAGAAGAAAATGCCAGTTTACAAGACCTAAACATAGCATTATTGACATCTACCAATAAGAAAGAATAAATGCTAATTGCTTACCTGACATTCAGGTTGTCCAACTCTTTCTGGATACTCTCCCATCATTCTTGCAGTAGCAATAGCCTATAATAAAACAGGGTATATCTAATAGGATCAGCCATATGGATAGGATCCAATCTTATCATAGTACAAATATGTGATACTCTGACTTCCATGGTTATATTTAACCATATGTGTACTCCTTTTATATTATATTTGTCTTCCATGGTTATTTTTTTAAACTCTGCTTATAAGCAGTTTCATTAAATGAGTTCTATTCAACTTGAGAAGACAAATATGTGATACTTTGACTAGAGTGGCTCTTACCAGCTCTCTATTAGGAGGATGATTGAACCTACATGTAGTACCAAATCGACAAAGCCCTGTTCTAATATAGAAGGAACAGTCTGGTTCTCCCTCACGCTCAGGATACGGCCCTGATGGATAGAGACCTGCTTCCATTGCTTCAGTAGACCTTAAATTTACTGGCCAAATTGTACCTGTTTACGCATTGATAATATAGGATCTGTAAGTTCAGACTGTATAAACGGTAAAACTATTCAGAGTGTGTTCTGCATAAATCGGTTTGCCTTGTATGCATAATGCATCCATTATTACAGCACTCGTATGGAGAGCCACATATACACTGTAAGCATTGTTGACATCATGATCATGTTACCAATCATAGCTTCGTTCGAAGTCGTCAAACTCCAAATAATGAGCGTAAAAGAGTAGTGGTTTTTTGAAGCTTTATATCTTTACAGAACCTAATTGAAAACAACTTTTTCACACGGTTTCTCAATCAAAAAGTGTTAACACCTGGTAATTTTATCTACAAGCAAAATGGACGTATGCATGCATGTTACTTCTTCTTATGATAAACCGAATTTGATATCATTAAATGTTTCTGCCTTCCCCTTTACCAAAGGGGCATGACACCTCTATGGTGGCGTCTAATTATAACCATCCCCTGCCTCCTCTGCATTTTATGATAACAGACAAACAATGAAAGAAAACAAAGACTAGTTATTGCAGTTCAGATTTCAGAACATCAAAATTCAGAAATTTCTATAACAATGCCAAAAAATAAAAAAAACAAATACGATACATTAATCGCTTGGTGGAATGAAGGAATTTCTACAGGAGGAGGAAATTTTATGTTGAATAACTTTGGGATGGACAATGCAAATTGATGACAACATTTTATTTTTGCGGAGATAGGAAGAAACTGTTTCGCCCTTTTCCTTTCTCCACTTTTGTTCTTGTTTTTGAAAAAACCACTTATACTATACCATAGCTGATCCAAAAAATCCGAATTTCAAAATTGATCAACCGGAATTCTGCAGGAAAACCAGGTGCAGCGTCTAACAATACAGCATTCCGCACATTCGAATAAAAAAATCATCTTTGTGATCAACAATATGAACGTTCACAGAGAGAGAAATCGAGAGGGAAAGAGGGGGGAAACAAAACCTTCATCCAACTGGCGAGAAAGAGACGATCCTGCGGACACAATTGCTCTGGACATAGGAATCCGACGCCGTCGACGACGATTTCCGTCGTCCAATCAACATCAGCTCGTCACCGATCACCACCAACTCCACCGCCACCCAATTCCAATTCCCATTCCCACCAGAATCAAGGAAATTCTTAATCGAGAAGCAGGAAAAGGAGAAAAGGAAGAGGAGAGAGAGAAAGAGAGCAGTTCGGGAAGCGAGAAAGTAGAGAGAGAAAGGAAGTTGAAGGGGGGGGAATTCTCGCTCTCTCCTCTCCACAAACTGTGTAATGGAGGAATAAAAACCAACCATCCACCAGACAAGCACACGGCCCGTTCATCTCTACTCTTCACCCTTTTTTTTTTCCTTTTTCATTAATGCAAAATTATTTCTCTTTTTTGTTTTAAACAATGGAGTAAATGGAAAGGGAAATGACGTATTCCCACGCGCCGGAGAATATTGAAAGTTATACACGCGCGGGATCGATCTATACACGTGTGACTGCTTAAGCGTCATCCGACGCATAATACTTGGGTTCTGATTTTTAAGGATGACGTTTTTGATTAGCTTAGGCTAAACAGGACACGTGTCGGAACCACAGGGCGAGTGTGGTAAGACGTAGTAGGATGAGAGTGGGGCCTGGGAAAACGAGAGCCGAATGCAAGGCCGTCGGATACTCAGACCGGTAACCGGTTCCCTTCAACCGCTTTTGTTAGCGGGCGGTTTTTTAATGTTCCGGTAACTAATTTTTTTCCCTCGTTTTTCCCTTAAGAAGTTGCGATGCTTGTTCGTACTTTATTTGTATAAATAAATTGTAATATGCAAAATTGTTCCAAATAAAATATCAGTATCAATTTATTGGACTTCACTAGTTTTTCTATCAGCAATATTTACATTATAAGCATCTTATTACAGAGTATGTTAAAGTTTTGAATCTAACTGTTAGATGGGTAACTTTTTTTTATTTGATCAAGTGAGTAGTGATACATTGTGCCTGCCACAAAAACATTTGAATTTTAAGTTTAATCAATCCTTCATATTTTAAGATAATATATATGAGTATATGACATATTATAAAAAGCATTTCTTAGTTGTTGGATTGGTGTTAGGGAACTAACACTGGAACAATAGTTTCTCTATTCGAGAAATCGAAGTTTTGATAATGACAAACAAATATGGAACTGATTCCCTTGACAAGTGATTTCAGGAAAGATAACAGGCTCACAAGAAATTAAAGGTAAACGCTTCCATAATGATATCTGAGTACGTGGTAAATAAAGTAAAGGATAAAGAAGACTTTTTACTATTGTCTTGGGTGGCAAGCCAAGCTCCGAAAGAAGAGAAATGCAAAAAGGGTACGCTGGTCTTTTTAAACAGTATCGTACTCCCCAAGACAAGAAGGGCAAAGGAGTCAGAAGCTAAATGTGGAAACTCTATAAATAGTATGTGGAAGAAAAGAAAAGGTGGAAGAAAAGAAGGAAAAGAAGGAAAAGGAAAAGGAGAAAAAAGGAAAAGAAGAAGAAAGGAACTGAAGAAAGGAAGTTGGTCATTCCTCTAATCGTCACCGCTGAATTCCTTCAAGAGCATGAATTCAACGAGCTTCAAGAACTCATCCAGTTCCAAGGATGGGAAAAGCTCTGCTCTGAACCAGCAAAGGTTGATCCATCTCAGGTCAAGTTTTTCTACTCAAAGTTTACGCTAACAAAGGGAACTGAGCTCGATCCAGTCATAAGGTGGCAAACTGAAGAGGATGACTTCTCTTTCACTTCTACCCTGATCAAGAAAATACTCCGTGTCCCTGGAGAAGGCTTTGACACACTTCCTCAACGACCATGGCAAGACACTGAAGGAAGGGAAGTCATTCTGCAAAGGCTTCTAGGTCATGTGCCTACTCAAGGAAAGGAAGTCTTAACTCATGGGTTGAGTCAACTAGGGAAGATGGCACACCAGTACATCACTCGGGTAGTGATTCCAAGACAGGAGAAGCGAACATCGCTAAATTCAACTGATGCTATTCTCCTAGATCTGTTCCTACGCAAGGAAAGAATCAATTTGCCCAAGATCATGATCATGCACATGTGTAAGTGCGTTGCCAAGGAGTCTCATGCTCTTCCATATGATGCGGTGGTGAAGGAAATAATGAAGAGGAACGATGTCTATCATCCTCAAGAGGAAGAAGAGCTTGGATAAGAGATGGAAATGTCTAACATTCAGAGAATGAAGCACTCCCAGGAACCAACTGATGAAGTTCTTCAACCAATGTTCATCGAACAGGGAGATTGCACAACTGTTCTCCAAGCTCTTAATCGTCTGTGTGGGGTCAATGAGCGGATTCTCGATGTTCTTCTAGACATCCAACAGAAGTTGCCTTCCTCCTCCTCCTCTGCTCCATGAACAAGCTCTCTACAAAACATTTCCTTAGCTGTCTTACCATCCTTCAATGCTTTTTAAGATTGTTTGTCCCTGTACTTTGTTTCAACTATTTCAATGAATGCATTTTGCTATTATTCTCTAGTTATGATTGTGCTTTACTTGCTTTTCCTTGCATGTTTTTACTTGATTCTCTTCGATGATGTCAAAAGGGGGAAAAGTGGAAAAATGCAGAGACGCGTTGTGTCTAAGAGAATACAGAAAAATTAGCCATAAGCTTAGGGGGAACTATAAGCTTAAAAATCTTGAAAATTGAACTGCTTGTCCATTTCAGGGGGAACTAAGTATCCACAAAGTATTGCTTGTGTTATTTTGGTGTTTAATCTCTCTTATCTTTCCTGCATCCCTGACTTGCATTTTATAAAGGTTTGTCATCATCAAAAAGGGAGAAATTGTTGGATTGGTGTTAGGGAACTAACACTGGAACAATAGTTTCTCTATTCGAGAAAATCGAAGTTTTGATAATGACAAACAAATATGGAATTGATTCCCTTGACAAGTGATTTCAGGAAAGATAACAGGTTCACTAGGAAATTAAAGGGAAACACTTCCATAATGATATCTGAGTACGTGGCAAATAAAGTAAAGGATAAAGAAGACTCTTTACTATTGTCTTGGGCGGCAAGCCAAGCTCCGAAAGAAGAGAAATGCAAAAAGGGTACGCTGGTCTTTTTAAACAGTATCGTACTCCCCAAGACAAGAAGGGAAAAGGCGTCAGAAGCTAAATGTGGAAACTCTATAAATAGTATGTGATGCCGCTAGGTCAAATTAAGCTCTCGAATGCAAAGTACCAGATCTGAAAAAGGAAAGTGAAAGTGAGATCTCGAAGCTGACAAAGAGAAGACGACGATCCAGAAGTTCGAAAGGGAAGTCAAGTGACCAGGCGATGGAGACTGCGTGAAGATCACCATCGGCCTGGAGAGTTGGTTCCTGTGCTAAAGGGAACTGCACAGGAACGAGTCAGGTTCACCTTCTATATTCTATTGTGTTAGATCTAGGAATCATCATGGCTTAGTCGTTAGTATTGTTTGTGAGTGTGTTTGCAAACAATAGAGAAGTTCGACTTTGTATTTTGTATCTTGAGATCTATCAATAGTAATATAGTGTGTGTGTTCAAAATCCTCCAAGGGATGTAAAGGTTTACTCTCCAGCTAGTTGGTTGTAGAGGTTCATCTATAAGGAATCGTGTCCTTGTCTTCGTTCTGTATTTTACTATGTTGCTTTATTCCGTTGCGTAAGGGAACTGTCATTGGAACAGTTTCCGATTTGTCTTAACTAACACAGATCTACGATCCTACAATTGGTATCAGAGCGAGGCTCTAGATTTTCTGTAAAAACTTGCAGGATGTCTACGGAACTATCTTCAGATCTTAGCGTTGTTGGACAAGGAAACAACAAACCACCCAGGCTGATTGAAGGGCGATTCGAGAGATGGCAGGGACTGATGAAGGACTGGATGCGAAGTCATGACTATCAAGCATGGGCTGTAATCGAGAAAAGGAACTTCGTCATCAACCCAGAAATCGTGGATGATCTTACCAAATGGGGTCCAAACGAGTGGAAATGTATGGAGGCCAACTTCAAAGCAAAGATGTACCTCAACAATGCCATGAGTGAAATGGACTCAGCCAAGGTGGGGAACCTGAAAACTGCTAAGGAAATGTGGGCTGCTATCGAGCAGATGCACATGGGAAGTTCCGATCTAAAGGAAGATCACCAGATGGACATTCGTCAGGAGTTCTACAACTTCAGGATGGAACCTGGAGAAACTATATCATCTTATCAGTTTCGTTTTGAAGGACTGCTGACTAAACTTGAGAATTTGGGAATCTCAGAGAGAGAAGTCACAGAACGGATGAAGGTCAAGAAGGTGATAGACGGTCTATCCGGAGAATGGACTCATGATCGAACAACGTTCAGGGAAAATCCATCCAACAGGAACCTCATGCTTCATGAGATCTTTGGGAAACTAAAGACGTATAAGAGAAGGAGGAAATCTGACAAAGCTCAAGACAAACCTGGAAAAGGAATAGCACTTAAGCTTGAGAAGGTGCTCAAGTCTGTCCAGGAACAGTGTGAAGAATCTGAAGATGAGGAAGAGGATGACATAGTGCTTATCACAAAAGCATTACGTAATCTCTATAAGAAGGGAAAGTTCCAGAAGAATTATGGAGGGAACAGTCACTCACGAGATTACAACAAGTCTGGTGAGAAGGACTCCAAAGATATTACATGCTTCAAGTGCTTCAAAAAGGATCACTATGCTAAAGCTTGTCCTCTAGGAAACGATGAGAACAAGTCTGGGAACAAAGCCTACATAGCAACATGGGATGATTCGGATGATGAAGAAATTGAGGCTTGGGCCACTCCAAACAGTGTTCTATGGCTATCAAAGGAGATCCAAAGGAATCACAAGAGGATGTAAGTACTCTAACTAGTTGCTTTGATAAATGCTCTAAATCTGATCTTATTCGCATACTTTCTAAACTTGTTAAAGACAATATGAAGCTTCAAAAGGAAATGAGTGAAACTGAAGAGAAATGTCTTAAATTAGAAAGTGATGTCGCTGAGAAGGAACTTGAATTAAAAAACACTAAATCTGTTGAATGTTCTGAGTGTGATAATCTGAGAAAGGAACTAGACTCTGTAATGACTGCTAAAAATGAGCTTATCTCTGTGCTTGTTGATGTTACCTTAGAAAAGGAAATCTTAGCTAAGAAGCTAGAGATTAATGCAGGCAAGAAAGTTGTCGAGATTCCTAGAATCACATTTGTCCCATCTAGACATGGCATAGGATACTCTGAAATAGACTCTGAAAGTGATCAAAAGACTCTTACTCTAAGGGAACTGAGTGAAAGTAGAGCCCTAGAATTACAAACTGAAAAACTAAAAAACTCTCATCTAGAAGAAAAAATTAGAGTTCTAGAGAGTGGAACTAAAGGGAAAAGGGACTACTACACTGGGAATAACTCTCATAGGATCTATGTAAAGATAGCTAAGGGAAACGGTTCCAGAGGACCAAACAAGGAAGCTGTTGAGAAAAATAGAATTCAGAGACCTCATCCTAAGTACTATCTAGGTGAATACTATAAAACTTGTTGGAAATGTGGCAATCATGGTCATTACAAGGAACAATGTCCTAAAGACAATTTCTCAGGAAGTCACACAAACAGGAACAACAACAAAACTTCACATTCAAGATTCTACAGGAATTACAACTCTATTGATGTTAATACTGCATATTATGTTGATTATTATCCCTGTAAGGAACCATGCAAGGAACACCTTGCCTAGGTAACCAAACATTAACTCTTTTGTAGGTGAAAGCGAGGGAGAAATGTATGTGGTTCCTAGACAGTGCTTGCTCCAACCACATGACAGGAAACAGGAACAATCTAACCTCGCTTAACACCCAGGTCGAAGGAGGAAATGTGTCCTTCGGTAACAAAAACAAAGGGGCAATTCAAGGATTAGGGGTAGTCAAACTCAACAAATCAATCAAAGTCAATAATGTCAATCTTGTGGTAGATCTTGGGTATAACTTACTATGTTTGGCACAACTTTGCGATCAAGGGAACAATGTGGTTACCTTTGATTCAAATGAATGTCTGGTGGTGAACAAAGAGACTAACAAAGTCATACTTAGAGGAAAACGATCCAACAATGTCTACATTGTTGATCAAGACTTTTCACCTCCAAGAAAGCTGTGTCTCACAGTTCCCTCAAATGATACTGATCTCTGGCATAGACGTCTTGGTCATGCGGGGTTGAATCTCATTCAGAAGTTGTTCCTACAAGATCTTGTAGTTGGTTTACCTAGGATATGTCCAGACACAGCAAAACTGTGTGATGCTTGTGCTAGAGGTAAACAAACTCGAAGTTCTTTCAAACCAAAGAAGGTAGTTAGCACTTCCAAACCTTTGGAAATGTTACACATGGATTTGTGTGGTCCAATGGACACATGTAGCTATGGTGGAAGCAGGTATATGTTTGTTATAATTGATGATTATTCTCGTTTCACTTGGGTTATTTTCTTGTCTTCCAAAGGAACAGTGTTCAAGGAATTTGAAGTCTTCATCAAAAGAACAGAAGTCAGTCTAGGAACCAAGCTGAAATCCATACGCTCAGACCATGGAACAGAGTTCGATAACTCAGCTTTTCTCAACTTTTGTAATGAAAATGGAGTGTCTCATAATTTCTCAGCACCAAGAACTCCACAGCAAAATGGAGTAGTTGAAAGAAAGAATCGAACCTTGGAGAATATGGCTCGAGCTATGAGGCTCGAAAGTCGTGTTCCATCAAACTTCTGGGCAGAAGCAATCTCAACCTCAGCTTATATCCTTAACAGAGCTATGATTAGACCTTTGTTACTTAAAACTTCCTATGAACTAATCAAAGGTCGAAAGCCAAATATTTCCCATCTTAGAGTTTTTGGTTGCAGGTGTTATATTCATAACAATGGGAAAGATGCTCTTGGAAAATTTGATCCAAGAAGTGATGAAGGGATCTTCACTGGGTACTCCCTTCAAAGCAAAGCATACCGAGTCTACAACAAAAGGACCAAAAAGGTTGAAGAGAGTGTCCATGTCATCTTTGATGAGGAACCCATTCATCATGGAACCAGCTCCATCAATCCATTCTCAAAGACAAGAGTGAAGCCATTCACCATACCAAGGGAAACAACGAAGGAATCCACAGAAGAAAATGATGATCCAGATACTCAAAGGGATGACACTGAATACATCAATGGCAATGAGTCTCAACCACATGAACTATCAACTGAAGAAGATCAAGGAGATGATGATATCACAGAGCAGTTTGATGATCCTTCTACTAATTTCCCTGAAGAAGAGAACAATCCATCTGAACCATTAGAAGCTTCCAACTCAGGGAACAATCCTGATATTGAGATTCATCAAAATCAACCTGAAGCGAGTTCACGTGCACAGCGTGAACTTCAACCCATGAACTATCATCAGAGAAAAGATCACCCTCTTGAGAACTTCCTTACACCTCTAGAACAGGGAGTACAAACTCGCTCTTCGCTCCATAACTTTTGTGCTTTTAATGCGTTTGTTTCTCTTGTCGAACCCAAAAGTATACAAGAAGCACTCAAAGATCCAGATTGGATTCAAGCAATGCAGGAAGAACTCCACCAGTTTGAAAGACATCAAGTATGGAAGCTAGTTCCAAGGCCACTAGACAAGAATGTCATTGGAACTAGATGGGTCTTTCGCAACAAACTTGATGAATCAGGAAATGTGTCCTGAAACAAAGCAAGACTTGTAGCTCAAGGCTACAACCAAGAGGAGGGGATAGACTATGAAGAAACATTTGCACCAGTTGCTCGAATCGAAGCAATACGCTTGCTCATAGCCTTTGCTGCCTACAAGGGGTTCAAACTGTTCCAGATGGATGTCAAGACAACCTTTCTCAATGGCTATCTTCACGGAGAAGTTTATGTCAAGAAACCACCAGGATTTGAAGACGAAAGTAAGCCAGATCATGTCTACTTTCTTGAACGAGCTTTGTACGGCCTCAAACAAGCACCTCGAGCCTGGTACGATAGATTTGCTTCATTTCTATTATCCAAAGGTTATCAAAGAGGATCAATTGACAAAACTCTTTTCCTGAAGAAAGAATCAGGTGACATCTTAATTGTGCAAGTCTATGTTGATGATATAGTTTTTGGTTCCACTAACCCTGTGCTCACAGAAAAGTTTGAGAAACAAATGAGTAATGAGTTCGAGATGAGTATGGTAGGAGAACTCAACTTCTTTCTAGGTCTTCAGATTTCCCAAACAAAGGAAGGAACCAAGATCCATCGACAAAAATACATCAAGGAAATGTTGTCAAAGTACGGGATGGACACTGTAAAGCCCATCAACACTCCGATCCCACCTAGCACACGTCTTGATGCGGATGAGAATGGAACCAATGTCAATCAGAAACTCTTTCGAGGAATGATTGGTTCCCTTCTCTATCTCACTACTAGCAGACCAGATATTATGTTTGTCGTCTGTCTCCGTGCACGGTTCCAAGCAAATCCTAAGGAGTCTCACTTAAAGGAAGTTAAAAGGATCTTTCGCTACCTCAAGGGAAGAGACAACTTGTGCTTGTGGTATCCAAGGAGCAGTTCCTTTGAACTGGTCTCCTTCGCCGATGCTGACTTCGCTGGACATCTAGTCGATCGGAAAAGCACTTCAGGCATGGCACAGTTCCTAGGAGATTGCCTTGTATCTTGGGGATCGAAGAAGCAATCCTCAGTGACACTTTCTACTGCTGAAGCTGAATACATAGCCACAGCTGCTTGTTGTTCCCAAGTTCTATGGCTCAAGTATCAACTACAAGATTACGGTATGTCTCTCGGAACTGTTCCTATTAAATGTGATAGTACTAGTGCCATAAACATCTCAAAAAACCCTGTGCATCACTCTAGAACAAAGCACATAGAGGTTAGGCACCATTTCCTACGTGATCACGTAGAGAAAGGTTCCATTGAGATGGTACATTGCAGGACAGATGAACAAGTCGCTGATATTTTCACTAAAGCTTTGGACAGACAACCCTTCGAGCATCTTCGAATGCTCTTAGGGATGATTCTCTTACATTAAACAAGTCTCGGTCCATCTTTTCCCTCAATGATTGACTAGTTAAGCATTAGTATGACTAGGGAACTACATGGTTTAGCAACTTTCATTTTAATAATTGCTCTTTGCATGAAACATGTTTATTACTATGTATGGGAACTACTTCTTAAAAAGCACTTTGTTTCTTTTGGCCCAAAATGACCAACCTGATCTTATCTATCCCTCATTACAAACCGAAAGGATGGTTGATCATAAGACTTGTCCCTTAAAACTAATCCAGGTAAACGTTTCCTATGAGCCTTAATTAATTGATAACCCTTTTACGGGATTCAATTACCTGGATATCAACAATTGCTTCCTTACCCATATTTTGTTTGGATACTCCTCCTTGTCATTTTCACAAAACACCCTTTATGTATCCAAAACGGCCTTCTTTTACTTATTCATGGAAATGAGTTGGGAAAGGAAAGGAACTACTTCTGAGTTACTAGGGAACTTCAAGGAATTCGAAAAGCCTCAAAGTGGTATTATTGGAAAGAGAACAGACGTTGGAAACTAGGAATTTGACGCGACAGGTTGAAAAAGGCAATTTTGAATCTACACCGTTCATCTCGCTACTTTGGCTCGTTCCTCGCCACGTAGGTACTGTTGATTTGGAAAGAATCTTTGAATGGAAGACAGCAAATCTTTCTAGTTATCCTTGGAGTAACTAGCTACGTTTTTCAAGGGAACCCTGGTAAGCCTTCTCATCTTTTCAAATTCATTCCCTTTCCTTACTTAACCCATCTTCCTTATTCTTCTCCATCTTTATCATCTTCATCTTCAACTTTCTCCTCCGCAAACCCTAAATCTCAAAGCTTTTCCATGAATAGAACATTTCCTTCAAAACGATCCAACCTATCTTCAAGAATAGCTTTTTACAAATCTGGATCTCGATCATCATGAACCAGAGTACATCTTCGATGTGAAAGAGCGTCTCTTCTCTCTTCTACGGAAGAGAGATGGTCAACCCCCTCTAACTCCTCAAAATTCTCCTCCCACAACTCCTCAATCTGAGATTCCAATTGTCACAACGAGACCGGATGGTTCTTCAACTCTAACTCTCAATATTGAGGGTGTTCAAACCATAGTTTCTGAAACAAACCCAAACACTCTCCTTCTCAAAGAATCCTCCCATTCCTCTCCCAAACACCACACTCAAATCTATGACAGTCTCAGTCCCAAACGGACTGATCCTCTTGCTACAACCTCCCAAAATCCCAACCCTCAAATCCAGAGTTCCATAGAACCCTCCTCTTCCACAAAAGCTCCTTCAATCCCAGTTCCACCCCACAGGGAACTTAACCTCTCCACTCTTGATCAATCTCTCACACAATTCGAGAGAAAAGAGTTTCCTACCTCACAGGGAACCACCCCTGTCCCACCTTCTTCTTCCTCCAAACAGACAACTCCTTCCAAAGACCCTCTCTTAACTGTGCCCACTGGTCAAAGATCAAAGAAGAGAAAGCACAAAAAGATGGGTGAAGAAGAAGAAGAAGAAGAGCTTGAGCCTTACAAAATGAGCAACTCAATTCTCTCTCCAAGGAACTCATCAATGTTGATGAAGACGACGATGAGATAGATGCGTACGTCGAGCCTGCTCTTCAAATTGGCTATAAGGAACCGCCATCTGGGCGTCCTTCAACGAGAGGCTCCAAGAAACAAAAGGTGGAAGAAAAGAAGGAAAAGAAGGAAAAGGAAAAGGAGAAAAAAGGAAAAGAAGAAGAAAGGAACTGAAGAAAGGAAGTTGGTCATTCCTCTAATCGTCACCACTGAATTCCTTCAAGAGCATGAATTCAACGAGCTTCAAGAACTCATCCAGTTCCAAGGATGGGAAAAGCTCTGCTCTGAACCAGCAAAGGTTGATCCATCTCAGGTCAAGTTTTTCTACTCAAAGTTTACGCTAACAAAGGGAACTGAGCTCGATCCAGTCATAAGGTGGCAAACTGAAGAGGATGACTTCTCTTTCACTTCTACCCTGATCAAGAAAATACTCCGTGTCCCTGGAGAAGGCTTCGACACACTTCCTCAACGACCATGGCAAGACACTGAAGGAAGGGAAGTCATTCTGCAAAGGCTTCTAGGTCATGTGCCTACTCAAGGAAAGGAAGTCTTAACTCATGGGTTGAGTCAACTAGGGAAGATGGCACACCAGTACATCACTCGGGTAGTGATTCCAAGACAGGAGAAGCGAACATCGCTAAATTCAACTGATGCTATTCTCCTAGATCTGTTCCTACGCAAGGAAAGAATCAATCTGCCCAAGATCATGATCATGCACATGTGTAAGTGCGTTGCCAAGGAGTCTCATGCTCTTCCATATGATGCGGTGGTGAAGGAAATAATGAAGAGGAACGATGTCTATCATCCTCAAGAGGAAGAAGAGCTTGGATAAGAGATGGAAATGTCTAACATTCAGAGAATGAAGCACTCCCAGGAAACAACTGATGAAGTTCTTCAACCAATGTTCATCGAACAGGGAGATTGCACAACTGTTCTCCAAGCTCTTAATCGTCTGTGTGGGGTCAATGAGCGGATTCTCGATGTTCTTCTAGACATCCAACAGAAGTTGCCTTCCTCCTCCTCCTCTGCTCCATGAACAAGCTCTCTACAAAACATTTCCTTAGCTGTCTTACCATCCTTCAATGCTTTTTAAGATTGTTTGTCCTTGTACTTTGTTTCAACTGTTTCAATGAATGCATTTTGCTATTATTCTCTAGTTATGATTGTGCTTTACTTGCTTTTCCTTGCATGTTCTTACTTGATTCTCTTCGATGATGTCAAAAGGGGGAAAAGTGGAAAAATGCAGAGACGCGTTGTGTCTAAGAGAATACAGAAAAATTAGCCATAAGCTTAGGGGGAACTATAAGCTTAAAAATCTTGAAAATTGAACTGCTTGTCCATTTCAGGGGGAACTAAGTATCCACAAAGTATTGCTTGTGTTATTTTGGTGTTTAATCTCTCTTATCTTTCCTGCATCCCTGACTTGCATTTTATAAAGGTTTGTCATCATCAAAAAGGGGGAAATTGTTGGATTGGTGTTAGGGAACTAACACTGGAACAATAGTTTCTCTATTCGAGAAAATCGAAGTTTTGATAATGACAAACAAATATGGAATTGATTCCCTTGACAAGTGATTTCAGGAAAGATAACAGGTTCACTAGGAAATTAAAGGGGAACACTTCCATAATGATATCTGAGTACGTGGCAAATAAAGTAAAGGATAAAGAAGACTCTTTACTATTGTCTTGGGCGGCAAGCCAAGCTCCGAAAGAAGAGAAATGCAAAAAGGGTACGCTGGTCTTTTTAAACAGTATCGTACTCCCCAAGACAAGAAGGGAAAAGGCGTCAGAAGCTAAATGTGGAAACTCTATAAATAGTATGTGATGCCGCTAGGTCAAATTAAGATCTCGAATGCAAAGTACCAGATCTGAAAAAGGAAAGTGAAAGTGAGAGCTCGAAGTTGACAAAGAGAAGACGAAGATCCAGAAGTTCGAAAGGGAAGTCAAGTGACCAGGCGATGGAGACTGCGTGAAGATCACCATCGGCCTGGAGAGTTGGTTCCTGTGCTAAAGGGAACTGCACAGGAACGAGTCAGGTTCACCTTCTATATTCTATTGTGTTAGATCTAGGAATCATCATGGCTTAGTCGTTAGTATTGTTTGTGAATGTGTTTGCAAACAATAGAGAAGTTCGACTTTGTATTTTGTATCTTGAGATCTATCAATAGTAATATAGTGTGTGTGTTCAAAATCCTCCAAGGGAGGTAGAGGTTTACTCTCCAGCTAGTTGGTTGTAGAGGTTCCTCTATAAGGAAACGTGTCCTTGTCTTCGTTCTGTATTTTATTGTGTTGCTTTATTCCTCTGCGTAAGGGAACTGTCACTGGAACAGTTCCCGATTGTCTTAACTAACACAGATCTACGATCCTACATTAGTCACTTATTCACGAAGAAGGACAATTTGAACAATGTAAAATACAAATTCTTATTCAAAAAGACATTCTAGATTAACTTTCAAATCTGCTCAAAAAAAAATTTGGGAAATCCCGCGCGGTGAACTCGAAGTTTTGCAAATTCCGCGTGGTACACAAGGTTTTTCGGAATTCCGCGTGGTGACCTCGAGGTTTTGCAAATTTCGTGTGGTAGCCTCGAATTATTATAAAAGCTAAAAGTATTTCAAATTTAGCCTTATTTTCTTACTTAATTGCATAAAATCACCTCTATTTATTTTTTTATAAGAACTACCTAATTTTATTACTTTTTAGAAAAAATTAAAAAAACTTAAAATTTACAAATAAATAATGACACTACATATTATTATTTAAAAAAATCACCTTGTTTTTTTTAAATCAACCTTTTATAATTTCTATCACCATATTTTTATTATCAAAAGCCCATGCAATTTTATAAAAAAAATCAACCTTTTCAAACATGGCTAGGACTTAAATTTGATTTTTTTTTAATTATAAATAGGATATCCGTAAATATATTTTTTTAGAAAAATGAGATTGTTTTTGAGATTAGAAATACCACAATAATACTTAGAAGATATAAATTTACACTCAAAAGTAAATTGATGGATTTATATATAGGAATTAGATAGAAAAAAATAATTTTATAAATCTTCAATATTAAATTGGATGAGATAAATAATAAATATAAAAATGGTGGTGGAAATTCTAAAAGGTAGATTTAAAAATATGAAAACGACGTGATTTTTTAAAATAATAATATGTAGTTATTTATTTGTAAATTTTAAGTTTTTTTATTTATTCCTAAAAGTAATAAAATTAGGTAGTTTTTATAAAAAAAAAATAAAAATAAAGGTGATTTTATGCAATTAAGTAAGAAAATAGGGATAAATTTTAAATAATTTTAACTTTTATAATAATTCGAGGCTACCTCACGGAATTTGCAAAACCTCGAGGTCACCACACCGAATTTCCCAAAAATAACTTTCAAATTGTGTTTGAAGCAAACTCAAAGCTTATCTTTTTTTTTAAAAATATGTGTTTGATCTAATAAAATATTTCAATTTTTATGTTGAAAAGTTTAAACATAAGGTGTGATATAAATATTCAAGATCGGCTCTACTGGCCCCTAGTAAAAATGGATGGTTTTTCACGGCATCGGCGATTGGATTAATAACTAATATAGGGGGTCAAACCCCAAGCCTTAATAACTAGATATGGAAAATGGACATATACCCAAAAATTAAGAATTTTTTATGGAAAATAGATAACAATGGCCTCCTCATGAAAGAACGATTACGTGAAAAGAATGTGATGTATATTATGTAACTTCACCACTGAAGACACTAATCATATTCTTACTAAGTGCCCGTACATGATATATACTCCAAATAAAGTAAACCCAGATATTGCTTAGGTAATTAGAGGTGTCGATCCCTATAATAAAACACCAAGAATTCTTATCAATGAATTTAAACAAATACTAGGGAAAAAGGAGCTCACAAAGCTAGCAGTTATCTGGTGGAGTGTTTGGCACCAACGAAACAAATTAACGTTTCAACAAAATCAATGTGACGGCATCTCTAATCTAACAAGATATATCCGAACCCAAATTACAAACTGGGAAAAAGCAAAATCGTGGTCGGAAGATGAGGAAAACATAAGAGTGGAAAAACCTCGAAAACCAAGCAAACGAATATAGCACATATGAAGTGGAAAAAACCTGCACAAGATCATATGAAAATTAATTTTGATTTATCAGGGCTTACTAATAATCAAGCAACGGGAGGAATTGTAATAAGAAACCACCTTGGCCAACTAATTGACCTCAAGACGTATAATTTTGGTAAAATCTATACGATAAAAGCTAAAGCTCTGGCCTTTCGATAGGCTATTCGGGAAATGAAAAATAGAAACATAAGAAAGGTTGAAATTGAAGGAGACAACCTGCAAGTCATTAATGCGGTTAAAGGAATAACTAAATGTCCATGGGAGATTGAACTTATAATCTCCGACATCATTGTCTCCATTTCTAGAGCCCAGGATATTTCCATTAATCATATTCCTAGGGAGTGTAACGATGTGGCCAATAAAATTGCTAAATTGGGTCATAGTCTCCCCGCCAAGTTTATCAAGACTCACCAAGAACTTTTTGTTCTCATCCGCAAGGATGTTCTAGGACGCCCCCCGTAAGGGGTACTGCCTAATTCTTACCTAATAAAAAAAAGGTGTGATATAAGATCAAGCTGTGTTACTTGTTCGAACAATATTGTTTTCTAAATTTAAATTTCATATATGTCCATCCCAGTCACACTTGAATGTATTCCGGTTAAATTCAACTATATGGCTTTAGCAATGTAATTAATGTGGGAAGAAAGTTATTAATATAATAACGGTTTTTCTAACCTATGCCCTAAGGGCATAGGTTAACCATATTAATAGAGGGAACTAAAAACACTATTAAGAAAGTAATAAACTCTTTTACAAAATCTAATTAATCCTAAATAAATACAAATTTATAAAATACTAGAGTGATAACCCCGTCCGTTGGACGGGGCAAATGTTACATTTTATGTTTATTATTATTATTTCAAATGTCTAGGTTTTTGGAAATTATAACATATGATTAACTGCACTAAATTCGAATTTATTCAATTGCATTATAAAATACCATTACTAATCTAAATACTCTTACTAAACTCGAATCTCTCTATCCTATTTGTCACACATCTAACTATGTCGCATAAGCATGTTAATTTTTAAATTTACTTCTTTACCCTTTCTTTTTTTTAGTATTTACCATCCTTAATAATATATAATATAGCAATATTACTATTGGTATTAATATACAATGATCTACTACTTTTTATGGACAAAATTTTAAATATTATGTAATTGTACATCATCATCTTTAATATGTATCGTTATGTTTTTATATTATAATAATATTATCTCATTTATCATTATTACTTACCATATTCAATTAAAAAAATTCAATTTGTTATGTTATTAATAAGCATTCTATACCTATTGTAATGATATTACCTCATTCATTACTATTACTTACTATATCTAACTAATGAGTATGAAGTACTTACCATATTCAATTAATGAGTATGGAAATATTATTCTGTTTTTTTAGTATTTATTTACCTATATATTATATCATATTATCTCATTCAAAATTTAAATCATATATCCTATTATAAATAAAGAAATATTTTTTTTACATTGAGTTTGGTGCAAATAAAACAACTCCTTATCCTATAAAATAAGGAGCATTTACAACCCTTAGATCTCCTTGATCCAAGGGATGATATTCTCGGAAATTAGGGACGCGGTGGCATTTTCGTAATTTCTCGAAAATTACAAAAGTGCATCGTTATGGTGAAAAAGTGCATTACTAAACCCAAAAGGTGCATCACTAAACCCAAATATTTTGGGCGTTTGAGTTCAGTTGGAATTGAGTCAATTGCACGCCCATGATGATGCACTTTTTTGGTTTAGTAATGCACTTTTCGGTCTTCGGAATGCACTTTTCCACCATAACGATGCACTTTTAAAATGAACCCAGCATGGAGCGTGCCATGCTGGCTTCATTTTTTCTTGCACTTTTTCGGCTTACTAATACACTTTTTATATTTAGCAATGCACTTTTTCACGACGGTGTTGCACTTTTATATACCAAAATGTAACCGCGTCCCTGAAAGGCCTGAAAGGGATAGAATATCAGCCCTTAGATCACTTTGATCCAAGTGCTCTAAACGCTCCTTATTTTATAGGATAAGGAGTTGTTTCATTTGAACCTTATTCTTCCTACATATTATAATAATTCTCATTTGAAAGTTTTATTGAGGAAATTAATTCGGTTCCTACATAAAAAAATTTTAAATCATCGTTGTGCATGGCATGACCGGGTCTTGCTAGTCATATAACTAAAATAAAATAAAATGTTGCAAATAATACATAAATAAATTAGTTAATTTTTAATCGATGTACACTACATAACAATTTAAGATATAATAAATTTCTTTCCATCTAAATTTGGTTGGAACTTCAAGTATTATTTTAATTTTATTTTCTCAATATACCACTAATTTTGAAGGTTTATTTTTTTACATCTAATTTTTTTTTCAAATTTAAATTGATGTGGTTCTCGTACAGTGAATAGCCAACAATGTATGATATTGTGTCTTTTTTGAAGAAAAATGATATTATGTCTTCATATATTTTTATATCATAGTGTTTATATTTTTTCTATAAAAAAAAAGAAGCTCAAAATACTGAAAGTAGATAAATAGTCAAAATGTATATAATGTCTTCAAATAAATCATTAAATGATTATTCTATTTTAATATTGATGAAAAACAATATAAAATGTAGAGCATTTATTTGACTTGAAAGGAACAACTTTTATAGTTGTATAGAAGATAGATAGATAGATTGTCATTTAAGGAGTTTAACCTAAGAGCATAGGTTAAAAAAATCCTTATAATAATACTCCGTATAAGGTTAGTGGAACAGTGGAAATGCTTGTTTCTACACTTCCAAAAGTATATTTTGTACTCGTGTTTGACATATCACGTAAACTACCAATACAAGACAAAACAAATATTCATGCAATAATTAATGATAGAATATTAAATTCGACCAAAAAAAATGATAAGAATATTAAATGTGATTGTGCTGTTGTATTCATAAGTTATGAAAAAAAACCTTATAAAGAGACATTAAAAAATACTTGTCATTTTTCGTGTAGCAACTTTATGGGCAAATGTCTTAAGTTTTATGAGTCTAGTTAATAAGGATGACACCTGTAATTATTAGGCAATAAGTTCGAATCATCCTTTCTGTTATAATGTCTAAATGCTTTTTATGGACCCAAAAAAAAATTCATGAGCAAATAAATTTTACCGTCCGTAAAAAGAAAATATGTGGGCTTGATTATAAAACAATTTACAAAATTGGATATTAGTTGTAGGTACCTAGAAGATCCCGTTTGATATCAAATTTGGAATTTAGTTGGAATAAGGTATTTGATTGGGATGAGAATTGGATAAAGAATGTGTTTGATCAATTTAGATATGGCTCATAACTTGGTTTAGAGTAGAGTATAAGATTGTTTGTAAAATGGTGGAATGGGTCGTTTCAAAAATGGTTGATTCTAGAAAGACATTTCAACCAAACACGGAAATTGTGTTGAGTAATTCCTAAACCGATTCATTATACTTAAAATATGGTACCAAACGGGGTCTAACATATTTTTGAAATGTTAAGAATATGGAGCTAAAATTATTAAATTAATATGAATCAGCATATTTCAAATAAAATTTTCCTTTTTATTTATATATTTTTCGGTTTTTATGAAGAAAAAAAAAAGAACGGTGATCGATGTTGCACGTGGAGAAGAGCGATTGGTTGTCTGCTTTCTTTAGTCACCTTGGTCCACCAAACAGTCATGACTGGCCCCAGGCTCCCCCAACTAGTACTAATTGATGTAGATCCTATATATATGTCGTGGATGTTAACTCACATTTTCTATGGCATAATACATAAACGACCCCTTATACTTGGGCCAATTGGTCACTTTACCCCCTGTACTTTAGCCCTAACCATTTACCCCCCTATAGTTGCACATTGCGACCTATTGAACCCTAATCGCTGATGTGGCGATGTGGACGAGTGAAGCTCCTATTAAATTTGACATGGCATTAATATTAAGAAAAGAAAAAATAAATAAAACCCTCTTTATTCCTTTTTTCCTAATATTATTTTTATCTTTTTATCTTTTTTACCTTTCTTCAACCTTTGATTGTTTTCTTTCTACCATGTACACCATTGTCCTCAAGCCTGCAACTTATCTTTCTTCTACCTACGTTGCAACTCCCTTGGAATCTTGCTCGGATTTGGCCCCAATATGAAGATTGCTGAGAGGTAAAATTTCATGATTTTAAAAAAAATCATGATTATCGAAATATTTTGAAAATTAATTATAAAATATAAATGTGATTAATTTTTATTAAAACAAGGCCAAAAATTAGGGATTGGAATTGGGCCCTATAAATTCCCAATTATTTTCAGCCCACTATATATAAATTAAGGCCCAAATCTTACCCAAGCCCAATGATCCAAATTCTTGTCCGATTACACATGTGATATATCCTGCCATGAGTCTAAGGACAATTAAAAAGAGGAGAGAAATAAAAAAAATAAAATAAATGTGTGTTTGAAATGAAAGTTATCAGATTGTAACTCCCCATCCACGTACACAAATCACAAAAGAAAAAGAAAAACAAAGCGTAAGTGGAGAATGCTAGTTAGTGGGTAGTTAATTAAGAAACCCACCCCCATCTCATTTATATACAAGGGTACTGCATGTTGATCGGGCAAAAAAACAGAGAAGACTCCATATCTCATTCTTGGTCCGCACAAAGCAAGTATCCAGCAAATCAAAATAGAAACCGAGAGCTAAAAAATAATGAAAGAAAAGAGAATTGAGTGTGGTGTTGAATATGGGCAGTTGCCAAAATAAATTTCCGGGTCAAAATTAAAAGAAAAAGTGGAGAAGAAGTGCATATAGTGGGCGGTTATTAAAATGGAGCCCATCACTCTACAACCTCTACTATATATAATACTCCCTCCGTCCCCATTTGTTTGTCCACTTTCCGTTTTAGACGTCCCCTTTTGTTTGTCGTACTATCCCCTTCTTTCCATTTTTATCACATTTCCTTTACAATACTATCCTCAATCACATAAATTATTTACCACATTATTCATCTTTCCTTTTTCATTATCTTCCCTTACATTCATTCATCTTCAACACCCAATTTTTTTTGCCACATTTTTCAATCAAAAATACCCAAATTTAATCAATGAAACCAATCATCTTTAATTTTTGGTAATGAATCAAAAACACCCAAATCTTGCAATGAAAACAATAATCTTTCAAATTTTTTAATGATTCAAAAATACCCAAATTTATTCAATGAAAACAATAATCTTTAAAAAAAAAATTAATGATTCAAAAATACCCAAATTTATTCAATGAATACAATAATCTTTCAATTTTTTTAATTAATCAAAAATTTCCCAAATTTAATGAATCAAAGAATACCTAATTTAATTGGACCCATTGCAAAATTTTGGATTTGTACACATTTTTGGGTTCACGTTTTCGGATTGGGTTCAATTTCTGGATCGGGTTCTTGGCTGAATGATAGTGAAAGTACATGTTTGGATCCATTTTGGGCCGAATTGCGGATTGGATTCATGCTTGAGCTTACCCATTAAACCCTAATTTTGCCCCCATCACTTGTTCATAACCCTAGCTCTCCACCGCCGCTTGCTTATCTCTTCTGAAACGCTCTCAAATCCTCTCGAACTCTCCTACAAAGCCTCTCGATTCTCCTACAAATCCTCTCGACTCTCACAAATTGACGAAGCTCTCTCACCTTTGGCCTTGAATCTATGTTTGTGGCTCTCCACCTCTCCCTCAAACCATAGATCTATCAATCCTTGCTGAAATCTCTCTCAAAGCTCTCTCAAAGCTCTCAAAGCCTCTCAAAAGCTGTAGATCTCGTCAAATCCGTCTTGAAGTTGTGTTGGTGGATCTCTGTGTTGGTGGCCTGTCGAGATCTCAAAGCTCTTGCTTCTCCGTTTGTGCCTCTCGATTCTCTATTATCCGAGGGGTGTTTGAGATCTCACGAAAAAACCCTTATTCTTTCTCGATCTCTCTCCATGAGTGCTGAGTCCCCATCTGCTGGGCTCGATTGGCCTTCTGCTTCCTCGGATTCTTACGAGTGTTCTGAAGCGCCTTATTGTGAATGGGGGAATGAATGTGGGGGAAACCACTCCTTCAGTCCGAGGCGCTCCGAGTCTTCTGTCGAGGGCGACCTCCAACCCCTTGATGATGAATGCGTGGAACAAGATTGTCCTCCTGAGTCCCCATCTGAATCAGAGTCCAAGGTTGATGGAAATGAAAATGCTGAAGCCGAGGCTGATGGAAGTGAAAACGATGAAAATGAGGTCGATGGAAGTGAAAATGATGAAGATGAGGCTGATTGAACCAGCTAAGTCCCCTTTGTCTCACTTGTGATGTTTATGATCTTGGTCATGTGATGTGTTTTGATGCTTTTGGATTCTGTGCTCTCTGTTGCTTTTGATCCTTACTTGTCCCCTTCGTGTGTTGGTTTTTTTTTGTTCAATTCAGCATGTTGTTACCTGTATGCTTGGATCATGTGGCTGTTTGACCCTTATTGAGGCTTTGATAACGTGCTTGAGCTTGTTGTGTGATGATTATATGTTAACTTGTATGCTTGTGTTGACTGTGGGATACACTCTTTGGTGATTTTGATCTTGTGATGAATGCACTTGCATTCAAACTAAACCCTTGTTGGCATGTTGACTGTGGGCTAGTACTTGATGTTGTCTCTGTTCATGTTCAGTTGCATTTTTTGGCACCTAATCAATGATGACATCTTTCAAATCCTGAGAAATAATTTGAATCCTTTCACTTGCCTTTTATGTGCAAAGGAAACCGGGCATTGATTTGGCTTGATGCTGCCATTGTGTGTTAGGGTTTAGTGAATGACACTACTTGTTTCATTGATGAATGGGGACATTTGAGATTACTTTGACTATAGTAATCAATGATGAAATCTTTAAAATTCTGAGAAACAATTGTCTTTGAAAGTTCACTTGCTTTTATATGCAATAGGCAACCAACCTTTCATTTGCCTGAATGAGGCCTTTGTATGTTAGGGTTTAGTGTATGTAAATTGTTTCTATGATGGAATGGGGACATCTGAGATTGATTTTTCTGTTACAAATCAGTGATGAAACTCTTTTAAACTCTGAGAAACAGATTAGATAAAATTGTTTCTATGATGGTGAATAGAGCTTCTGAGATTAATTTTTTGTGCTGAACTCTGTTAAAATCTGTGATGAACCCCTATAAAATCTGAGAGACAGTCCATAAAAGATTGTTTCAATGATGGATAACGGGACATTCTGAGATTAATATGCCTTGAACACTTACACAAAAGTTTAGCCATATACAAAAGGTTAAGATTTACAACCAAAAAGTGGAGATATTTCTGAAATTAACCTACATGAGCTGACTCTCAGCAAGTTCATCTTCTTGATTGTCTTCTTCTACTTGGCTTGCTTGAGTCCCTTGAATGATGTCCCATGCCTGCATAACAGCCCACATTGGTGCCTTGACTTGAATTGGTAGATTTCCCATTGCTCTGAGTCTATTCTTGTTGACATGAGGCAAATCATAGTCATTGCTTCCTTTTGCCTTCAAAATTTCATTCATGACATACTGTAATGACATCCATACATTTGCTAAAGTAGTTGGTTGTAGCTCATGAAATGCTTGGTGTACTGCCTCAAGCATATGATCAATATCCTTGGGCATTTTCTTGTGCATGAGTGATTGAATGCTCCTGAAAAATCCAAGATCTAATATGTTTAAATCTGGACTGTTGGGTGGTTGTTGGATTAAAATGAATGTAAACCCTTCTTGCTTATACACTTGTTGCCATTCTACATCTTCTTGTGTGATGTGTGCCTTTGCATTGTCTTGCTGTATGAAGATGACCTTGTGTCCTGCATTTTGTGGCCATTTTTCCTTGATGGCTGGAATAATTTGATCAATCAGCATGCGCCTTGTCACATTTTTGTTAACTGATTCAACCAACTTTGTTACAATTGTCCCCTTCTCTCTGTTTTTGGATTTTCTCTTTGCTGGCTCTTGGAATGTGAAAGGAAAAATACCTATTTTTCCATCGAATGTGCATTCTCCCTCTAAATTGAATCTTGGCCTAGCTACTGCAGTTGTAAACATGACTTTGGGAATGAACTTGCTTGAGCTTGCAGCTCTGTATTTGCCCCTCTCATTTTCTGCTAGATACACTCTTTGTGACTTCTTGCTCAAATGAAACCATTTTTCATCAATGTGCACAAAATCAAACATTGAATAATACTCTCTCTTAGTCTCTGGTGTACTTCCTTGCAATAGGTTCAAAACCCACTCTAACCTTGTTTTCATGTTTGAAAGCTTGAGTCCTGGGTGGAGTGAGTTTGTGTGTGGCTTGATGGTTTTTCTTTTCACCAATCTGTGACAAGCACTCTTCGAAATGTTTAGTTGGACTGCTAAATCCCGAATGCATGATCTGTCCCCCATGCCTATTTCAGTGATGACATTACTTTGAATTTGAAGTTTCTTTCTTCCACATTTGTGGTAATTTGTACTCACATTTGGCCTTTGAGTTGCTTCTTTTTGTTGCTTGTATGTGCTCCATAATCTTGCAATTGTCCTTGAAGAGACATTGAACTGATTTGCAACTTGTGTCATTGAATTCTTTGGAAGCACTCCCCCTTTAGCCATGTGTAGAAGTTGCATCAAGATGTGCATTTTCCTGTCACTGCTGAGTCTGGTACTATAGGGCTGATGATGTTGCCTTGTTGATGGTATGCTTGGCCCTGCTTCTGGTTGATGTTGATGCTCCTGTGCAGTCTGTCCTTGATCATTCATTGCCTCATCTTCTGAAATTGGGGCTTCATTGAGATTAAATGCATTTTGTCCCCTTGAGTTAATATCTTCATCTTCTAAAGGTGGGGCTTCGTTGAGATTAAATGCTGAAGCCATTATAATGCCAGACAATGATGCAGAAAATGTGACAAAAGCTTCTGTCTTTTTATTCTCTGTAAACTCTGTAAATGCTCTGTTTTTAGAAGGTTGGTGAAGATGTAAATGATGGGTTTAAGTTTGTAAAGCTGTATTTACAGCAGTTGGATCCTCAAAAAAAAGGGGGATCCGTGGGATAGGAATACTGAATTTCTATTGGATAACAAAAATGTAACTCTTGTTTCTTATTGGTCCAAATGAAAAGTGGAGGATCTCCCTTTTGTAAAAGTAAAACAGTGATTTGTACTTTCAATTTTTTTAATGAGGTGCAGCAATTTCAGATTCAACTTTTCATTTTATTAAAACTTGTGCCCTCTGTCCTTTTTGACAAACAAAACGGGACAGAGGGAGTATGAGTGTGTCAAACGGGGGCTATGTTGCTGCTCTTCAATGCGTACACAATTCTACAAAGCAAGAGAGTCACAGAAAAAAAAAACAAATCTCCCTTCGTGTTCTTCCAACAATCTGCACAAGACAAACACAACAGGGTGATAAGGTAGCCTATGGCCTGTGTTTCTCTTCTCAAAACGTTCATGATTACTGGTCCTGATCCCGCTCGTGAGAGTCTAGTTAGAGTCTCACATATGAGCATGAATTTGGTATCGTTTCATGGAAATTTTTTGGGAATCCCTTTGATAAAATTAGAACTAGTTAGTTCCTAAATTCGGATCTTGAGTAGTCACTCGGGATTTTAAAAAGAAATTTCTACATGTGCGTAGTTACGTACTGTAAGGTTTAATAAATTGTAGTCTTAATTAAGACCCAAAAGATTAATTAATCTCACATGAAGCCTTCAAAATTAAAGGGAACCTCTGCCCAAATTTACCCAGCTTCAAATTGTAAAAGCCTGGGTTTGAAGGAATTGAAGAAAACAGTTTAAAATTAACATGGAGATTAAAACACTCCATGAAAGAGGCGTGAATGGTACTAGTGGGTAATTAAAATTGGAAAACTCTCTGGCTTTGTAAAAAAAAAAGGGTCCTTTTTCACCAACTTGGCAGAGAGGTCCACTTTACTGATCACAATCCAATTCTTTTATTTGATTTTACAAACAAGGTCAAAAAAAAAAGAATATTAAAAAATCCAAGTGGTGTGAATTGTAAAAATCAAGTACAGCGAAAGCAATTGAAAAGACTTCCACTGTACGATAATGTGCAAAGAGAAAGGCATCTAGTTTTGGATTTTTGTTAAAAGATTAAAAAAATCATGATACAAAAAAAAGGATTAAAAAATATGTGAGAGGTTGTGGATGGAATTCGTACCCCCCACAAAAGCCGAAATCATATTTTTATTTATAAAAAGATGGGGCTAATCCATTTGTTTGAAGGTTGGGTTGGGCCATTAAAACAAAAATAAATAGAAGTTCTTGGCCCATGTTTTTTAGCCCATCTAAAAAGAAAAGAAGAAAGCAAAGTAAAAATGCCCCAAAAATTAAAGTGCACGTATATTGTATAACTCGGGTATAAAACTCGCTTCAAATACGTGTATGTACGGGTATAAAACTCGCTTTAAGAAAATGACCCACAAAATGGGCTAATTACAAAATTGACCCATTAAAAATATTTTCAAACAAATTATGATTAATATGTAATTAGACTATTTAATGCACAAAGCTTCGTCTAAAAATATTATTGATCATATTAAATTTGGGTCAACAAATTAAATCGTTCCTATTAGAACTACGTAAAGACTTAACGCCTTTTAAGAGGCTACGTAGGTAACTCGATATCAAATTTAATATATATCGAGCTCAGTCGCAAATCCCAAATTAAATCACCAAAGTGATCAAGAAGACTTAAATATTCAAGCTCAAAGCATAATTAAATAATTATGCATGCATAACCCATATTCTCAAAATTAGTTTGTGACTAATATACAGTTAGGATCATTTTAAAGCACAAAGCTTGGTCTAAAAATCTCATTAGTCCTAATTAATTTGGGTTATGAAATTAAAAATCTCTTTTAAGAACTACGTACGATTTGCTCCCTTTTAAAAGGGTACGTAGGAAACTCGATAAAAAGAAAAAACGCTCATCGAGTTCAATTATAACTTCAAATCAAACTAAAATTTACAAATCCAAAAACGCACTAAAAATAGTTGTGCACGTCAAATGCGAACGACTAGATCACCCTTCCTAGAAGGTGGGCTTAGTATCATTCGCGTCATGCAAATGATAGTTGGAGCGGTCTAGGCAACTCTTCCTAGAAGGTGGGTTTAGATTCGTTCCTCTGATGCATGAAAAATCTCACACACAAATAAAACAAATAAAAAAAACTCTGAACTACGTAAGGCTTGATTCTCTTTAAAGAGATACGTAGGCAACCCGTCAAAACTCGGGTGCAGCCCAAATCATAAAACAAACCAAATCCTTTGTATTTGTATGACTTTTAATCAAAAGGGTAAAAAGAAAGGGTCGAACTCAATTTCAAAAATCAAATAAAATATGTTTTGCGAACATTTTCACATTTTTGTTCAACAAAGATATAGAGAAGAAAAAGCTTCAATTTGGAGATCTTGCTCAAATCTTGCTCTCGAGTTCGGTTCAGTCCTGATTCTCTCTGCCCCTTCTCGGGGTTGTTTATCAAATTAATGAACTTTCCTAAAAAAATCAGTTCAATAGACTTAGATCTATTTCACTTGAGAAATAAAATCCCCATTTGAGAAATCCCAAATCCAGATCTGGATTTTTTTTGTTTTTTGTTTTAATAAAAAGATATTTCACCTTTTTTTGCTAGGAAAAATTAATTTTAAATGATGTGGCAAGTTTTAGGCTTATGTGGCATAAATTAGACTGATGTGGCACACATGTGGACAAAAACTTAGGATATATCAGCGTGCGTGCTTTACACTCAACGAGATTGTCAGCGAAGAGATGTTTAATAGGTCCCAATGTGCAACTATAGGTGTTCAAACGGTTAGGCTTAAAGTACAGGGGGTCAAGTGACTAATTGGAAATCAAGTGATGCATCACGATCGCGAGGGTGGATTGATTTTACGCAAAAATTCCTGCAAATAAAATAAGCTAACCAGGTCTAATGCAATATTTGATTTGTTTTTTCAATAGTAGATAAAATAAGTATAAAGTAAAACACATTTATTAATGTGATTTTTATCTTATGGGTTAACTTTAGAAAATATTTCAAAACTATCCCCTAAATTGATATTAATAAACCCTTTTAAAATAATTAAAATCTACAAATAATGATTAGAATTATTCCCTATGGCCTATACAAGTGCTGATGAAAAATTCTCTCTCCTCTAATGCATATTGAACAATCTACCTTAATACATTATAAAGCAAAACCCAAGCCTGTTTTAAAATTTGCGCCACGTGGCATTTTTGAATAAATTAATGTGAAATTATATTTTAATAAATTTGTAACAACTTATAGTATTCTTGCTATATATACTAAATAGATAACATTTTATATAATTTTTTATGTATATAATTTTCTATCTATGGATTATGTATTAGTTTACTGTAGTAGATAACATATTTATATAATTTTTATATACATAAATTCCTATGAGATGATATTTTCCATATCAAATTAATATTTTTATCTCTTAACAAGATTTAGGGTCTCAATATTTTTTTTTATCTTTTAACAAGGCTTGATCTCCAAGTATAAAATTTATATCTACATAATGATATAATTTTAAATAATAAATTTTGTTATGTTGATATATTTTTATTTTGAGAAAAGATTTAATTTTATGTTGATGACTAAGATTATATGTAAATGTAAAAAAAAAAAAATCAAATTTTAATTTAAATTAATAAAATTAGATTTTCTTTATCTTTTTATGCATTTATATTAAAGATTTTTTCTTAAATCAAATTTTGATAAAAAAAAATAGAAAAATTTATAATCTTGATGATACTTGCTTAAATTGAATTTTGATAAAAATTTACATTAAATTTTTCTTAATTTCCTTTTTATTTTATTATGTAAATATAGAATATATTTTTTATCTAGCCCCACTTTACATTTAAATTTTTTTATCTTTATGTTTTTTTTATTTAATATGGATGATAGGTGATTAATACATTGAATTCTGTAAATTTTCATATACATTAATTTCCTTTATATTTTACTTCTTCGTTATGTAAATTTAGTATGGAAAACAACTTATAATTTCAATCTAAATTTGGACAAGATCTCAACAAATAATGGAAAAATGTGTAAAAATATATTCAATTAAAATATGGAGTACAATCTAAAAAAATAATTTGTCTATTGTACAATTTATTATGATATTATATAAATATATTTAGTATTTTAAATTAATATCATAGAATTGTATATTTTTTAGTAAAATTATCCCGTGAATATCACTGGACTTCAACTAATTATTGAACAATTAATATATTATAAATGAACAACTAATTATTGCTTATGAACAAATATTATATTATGGATGAACAAATAATTTACGCAAACAATATAACATTTACGTCTTTCTACAACTGAACAAGTACTTATTCATGAATGAACAACTACAATCTCATAACTATTAATAACAAACAATGAACAACTACTTAAATATTTGTGAATGAACAACTATCTATAGACGCAGGAACAACTAGTTGTTCATATAATAACAATCTAACTACCCTAAAATTCTAAGTCGTAAACACTACACCAACTAAACCCTAAGCCTCGCTAAATCCTAAAACCCTAAACCCGCTAAATCCTAAACCCCTTAAACATGGGAGTTTAGAGTTTAGCGGGTCTAGGGAGTTTATAGTTTAGCGTGTTTAGGGTTTATTAAGTTTAAGGTTTATCGGGTTTAGGATTTTGGTAGGTTTAGTTTCAAGGTTTATATTTAGGGTTTATGATTTTAGGGTTTAGCGAGTTTAGGGTTTAAGATTTGTGGTTTATGATTTTAGGGTAGTTAGACAGTATTGCATGACAACTAGTTGCTCTTGTGATAATACTTACTTGTTCATTCGCGAATATGTAATTGTTCATTAATTGTTTCTTATTAAGAGTTTTGAGATTGTAGTTGTTTATTAACGAATAAATAGTTGTTCAAATGTAAAAAAACGTAAATGTTATGCTCTTTGCGTAAATTACCATAATATAATACTAGTTCATAAGCAATACATTAGTTGTTCATTTATAATATATTAATTGTTCAATATGCATTAGAGGAGAGAAAGTTTTTTTATTATCAATTGTTCAATAGACGCAATGTAAATTAGAAGAGAGAGAAACTTAGATGTGAATTTATTTATTTATTTTATAAAAATATCAAAAAATTTTGAAATAAGAGAAAAAAATTTAGATATCATTAGATTTTTTTGCTTTTCTTTTAATTCCAAAAATTATATCCATTTATTTGTTTTTTTTGGTCGCGCGCGGGTTTTCGGGTCTCGAACCTGCTTTGCAGGGAGCAGTACCGACTAGTCCCGTGCCTCCCCGTACCCTGCCTTGGGCCACGGGGAGGAGGTAAATCGTGGGGCGCAACAATGGTGGTGCGCCTCAACTCAAAAGCCTGCGCCAAAGGAAGCTATCTTGCCCACAAGTGAAATAATCCACATGTGCCCCAGCAAGGCTCGAACCCAAGACGTGGTGCACATTGGGAGAAGACACAACCACCACACCAAATGTCCGGAGGCATTATATCCATTTATTTCTTAAAATCTAAAGGTTAAAAAAGGTCTCCACTATTTATTGTAAGTGCTCTCTTCATCCGATCCTAACCTTATCATTTTTAAAAATAATTATTAAAAATTGATATATGAAAGAATATATTTTTAAAAATTTATGTTTATCTTATATAAAAAAACTATCATATCCAAAAATGAAAATAATATATCAATTTTTTGTTTAATATATAAATATAACTAATTAAAAATAATATCATTAAATTTCAACCTATTTGATTGATTTAAAAAAGATGAGTAATGCGGTTTAATGTGAGACCGTTTTATATATTATTTTAACCTTCGTTTTAGTGTATAGTAAATAGTAATGATGATCATGAAAGATTATTCTAAATTTATATATTTAAAAATTATTTTAATTGTGTTTATATTTTTCAATCTAAAAATAATTTTAAATAAAATACTCTTAGCCCTTGTTTGAGTCACAACATATAATGTATTAAGTTATATTAAATTGTATTAAATTCGTGATTTAATAAAACTTAACGTGTTATATGTTGTGATTCAACATACTCTTAACCTTAACTAGTTGAAGTCCCGTGATATTCACGGGATAATTTTACTAAAAACTATACAATTCTACAATATTAATTTAAAATACTAAATATATTTATATAATATCATAATAAATTATGCAATAGACAAATTATTTTTTGTAGATTGTACTCCATATTTTAATTTAATATATTTTTAAATATTTTTCCATTATTTGTGGAGATCTTTTCCAAATTTAGATTGAAATTATTAAAATATTGATTTTACTTTTTATTGATCATTTTTAAATAATATTTTCTTATTTAGTTAGACACTAATATGTATAAAATTCTTGATTTTTTATAAATATAATAATAATTAGGATATGTTATCTACAAAGCATAATATAATTTATTAAAATATTTTTTTGAAGTTAATTTATTAAAATTATATATTAGGGTTCTTATCTTTTACTCTATAATAATAAGAGTGTTTGTAAATATGAAAACTACAATATAAAAGATTAGTATAGAATGGAACATTGTCCTTGATTTAAGAGATAAAATATAGAGAAAATTATCTATGTATTATTTTGCAAAATTCAATGTATTAATCATTCTATTACTCAACCTATCATCCATATTAAATTAGAAAAAAACATAGAGATAAAAAAATTTAAATGTAAAGTGGGGCTAGATAAAAAAACATTCTATATTTAAATAAATAAAATAAAAAGGAAATTAAGAAAAATGTAATGTAAATTTTTATCAAAATTCAATTTAAGCAAGTATTCATCAAGATTTGTAAACTTTACTATTTTTTTTTTTCAAACTTTGATTTAAGAAAAAATCTTAATACAAATGCATAAAAAGATAAAGAAAATCTAATTTTGTTAATTTAAATTAAAATTCGATTTTTTTTGACATTTACATATAATCTTAGTCATCAACATAAAATTATATCTTTTTCTCCAAATAAAAATATATCAACATAACAAAATTTATTATTTAAAATTATATCATTATATAGATATAAATTTTATACTTGGAGCTGAAGCCTTGTTAAAAGATAAAAAGTTATATTAAGACCCTAAATCTTGTTAAGAGATAAAAATATTAAATTAATATGGAAAATATCATCTCATAGGAATATATGTATATAAAAATTATATAAATATGTTATATATTGTAGTAAATTAATACATAATCCATAGATAGAAAATTATATACATAAAAAATTATATTAACATGTTATCTATTTAGTATATATAGCAAGGATACTATAAGTTGTTACAAAATTTATTAAAATATAATTTCACATTAATTTATTCAAAAATGCCACGTGGCGTAAATTTTATAATAAACTTGGGTTTGCTTTATAATGTATTAGGGTAGATGCGTGTCATTAAAAAACCGATATCAATAAGGTTGATTTGATACAATTTTTTTTGTTGATAGTATAATATAATACCAATAAAATAAAAACATGATATCAAGCCTAAATAAATAAAAAAACATCTTTCATAGACACATATAGGGTAGTGTTCTGATATAGGAAGAGTTTCTCTTTTTATGGTTAAAGGTCTTCAATGTAGACCTAAAATAGAATACCTTTGAAACTTGTAAGAGAGTAATTTCACACATTGTTAAATCCATCAAGTGCGAAGTTGAAAAAAGATAATACCGTTTGATAAGTTAAAATTAATTAATTATTAGTTTATTAATTAATTTTAATGAATAATTAGAAAAATAAGGTGTTTGGTAATTGGTTAAAGTTGCTTTAGATGAATTATTTAAAGTGAACTCTAATTGTGTTAACTCTAGTAGATTTCATTCCCTTTTTGATGGTATGCAAGCATGAAGAATTCAAATTTCCAATTGTAATCAAGAACATCAAATTGCAAATTCAAAAGATAAATCCCCATTAGTCCTTCCAAATATACATGGTTTGGTTTTCATTTCCATGATGAAATTTAACAAAGAGACAAATTAACTTCACTTGATGTAGTAAGGAAGGTCAAGAACATAGAGAAGAAAGTAAGCCCAGGTAACACCGGAGATACCACCGAAGAAGAACCCTCCAGTGAACTTGGCCCAACCGTCAGCGGTCTGGAGTTGGTCAGGCTGCTTCTTACGTCCGGTCAAAGTCAGAGACGGGGCGGTCGATGGCTCACCTTCCTTGAATGAGGCAATGCCATACATTGTAAGACAAATGCTAAGGATCACAACAAGTCCGGCAGCGGCCAAGGACCCAGCCGGACCAGCAACCTCCGTGTTCCTTAATGGGCCGGCCTTAACGAATGGGCCAACTAGGAGATACCCGTGGGCTAGGCCCACTTCAACACCTCTGAGAAGTGGGTTGACGGCGGTCCGGTAAGCGGGGAGGTTGGACAAGTACCAGGCGATAAGTGGGCTAGAGGTGACTGGAGTTTCCAAGCTTCCAATGAATGGGTCCCCGTTAATGGGCTGGATCACCTGGTAGGTGGGCTGCAAACCATTTCCATAGATTTTTTTTTTCAAAAAACACATGGTGGTATGTATGTTTATAAGTACTATTTTCTTAATCTATACGAAAGATAAAATCCTACCTAATCTTTCTAAACAATGGACGTAGATATGAAAATTCGTGATATGTATTTTAGCTTTTAACAAAGACAAATTATATAAAATATGCGTAAATTGCACAGAAGAATTTGGTAGTGGTATGAAACACACCAAATTTGAACTATGTCAAAATTTGAGCCATCTCCTCCAAAGTTGGATGATCACTATAAATTAATTAATTAAAATTCCATACTTTCGACCACAACTACTTCATATTTTGCATTATCTCTTGCAATTTTTCCTTCTAAAAAACAAAATGCACGTAGGTAGAGACAATTATTTAATTCATAGCATTATATAAAGTTTCTCTCTGAAAAAAATATAAAGTTTCTTACAAAACCATGTGAATGTTAAATAGAATGCCTTTGACTGTACACTAATCCCTAATTAATACAAATAGTCAACAATAAATAGTGAAAAAATTAGTTCAAAATGCATCAAATTGGACCCTCATAAGAAAGTTCCTCTCCCCTTAACCAAAATTGTTTGCAAGTATTGTGTTTCGGACATCTCTTTTCACTTCCTGTAACTAATTTATCAAAAATTCATCATATCATGTTATAAGGTTGCTAATTAAACGGTTAGCGGGTTAGGCATGATTTTACTTTGATTCTAGCTTTGTAGCTAATATAGATATGCCTTGCCTTGCGTTGCGTATCATGCTTTTGGTTATAGGTTGACATTAAATTGACTCTAATTTATATTAATGGGATAATGAAGCATTCAATCAACACGTAACTTATTCTTTGACCCTAAACCAAAAACATGTACTCATATTCGTATTGTTTGGTACTTGTCGATATGACCATAAGAAGGCAAGATGCATGCAAAGACCACAAAATATTCAACCTTGATATCTTTTTTATTTTTATTTTTGTTTTTGGTATTCTAGATTGATGACACATACCAGTAATTAGCTATAAGATGTGAAAGGGGTTGCAAAAAGTAACAAACCTAATTGAGATAAATGATAATTAACTAATCCATGACCTCACAAACCACAAACTTCAATCCAGACAGAGCTAATTTAATAATCTCTGGCCTGTTCAATGTCGACCATAGGCAAGTTTCTCTAATCTTTAGTCCAAACCCAACTGAGAAGGGATGGGATTGGTCAAATTCAGCAACCCCTCCCACCCCAACGTTTAAAAGATTCAAAGAATCCACTTGTTCAAATCAATCAATACCAATTATATATTCCAAAATTACCTCTTCCACACCTTAATAAGTAGTAGAATACAAAATTTAATTTAATGATGTTTAATATAGTAGTACTCTTTAATTTATATCATTAAAAATATTTTAGTCAAGTGACGGTGTGAAATTCCAGACACCGAGACAGGATCTAAATCTTAATCGTATAGAATGATTGAATTAATAAAAATAATAATTAAAATATGAAAACAAAAGGAAGAAACCTTCTCAGATTGAATGGCTTTGACAGTGAAACCAGAGATCTTGCTAGGAGAAGGTCTGAAAGCAGCGCCGGAGACGCCCTTTGGAGGCGCAACTGATCTCAATCTGCTGTTGCCAGCAAAGCTGCTTCTCAGCTGGCTCGCCATTGCTGACGCTGTCGCCATTTTTTTTGCTTCTAGAATTTGAATTTCAGTCTGCAAGTTCCCCTGTTTTTAGTTGCAGGGTTTTTTGTGTTTTGAGGGCACAGGGAGACAAAAAGAGGGGTCAAATAAAAAAAAAAAAATTGGGAAATTTGGATTATCCAGGAGAAGATTGAAATCCGGAGGCTGTGGCTAGAATTGGGTGCCGTTGGTTTCTGATTGGTTGGCATGTGCTTCGGAATCTTATCCTTTTCCTTGATTCAATCCTGTCCCAGCGAGTCCCAAGTTCCCATATTTGGTCAACCAATTCGAATATTGGGGTCCGATTGGTTGGTTAGGTATACTAATTAAAAAAACTAAAACCAACTAAGTGAATCCTTTCAAGAAAATTAACTTTTAAAAAAATTAATTAAGGCGGATGAAATATACACACGGTTTTTTAATGATCGCACAACACTTTCTCATCATAGTGAAACGCTCCTCCAGGAAGAGCGCTTCACCAGGATGAACGCTCATCCAGGACGAGCGCTCTTCTTGTTGAAGTACCACTGCAACGGCTATTGTTTAAAAAATTAGAGCCGTTGTGCCTAACAACTATATTTAAACGGTTTAATTTTTACCTATATATACATCTCTAAAAATTTCCATCTCATTCTCTATCCATCTAAAATCATTGTGAAATGTCACCGTCTGAAGAGTGGGTGTCTTCAACGTCGTCGGAAGAGGAAGACAGAGAATACGAATCTGATTCAAGTACCGAAGCGGACGAGGTATGTTGTATTACACTTTTATGTAGCGCATTACATAGTTATCTTGAACCTAATTGTAGTTATGGTTAAATTTAGGGATAATTGCATTTAACCACCCTTTATTTTACACTTGTTGCAATTAACCACCCTTTATATTTTTGTCTACACTTAACCACCCTTTATTTATAAATATGTGCATTTAACCACCCATTTTGATGAAAAACGTTATTTTCTTCGTTAATTAAAATAAATTACGTTTTTGCCCTTCTTTTTTAATTTTATTTACAATAAATAAAAGAATTTAGGAATAAATTGAGCTCGGAATGTCATTATCATTGTATTTCGGCCTACATCTCAGCCTTTTAAATCTCGAGTCGTCGTCCATCAACTTAGACATGATCGATTCCAAGGGACGCTCAAAATCGTTAGAATCATATCCAAAACCCAAGGTCTTTGCATCGACGAAGTCGTGGTTCTTTTTCACCATTGGATGGAGGGAATGAATTATTATGGAGGAAATTAGGTTAGGGTTATCGACGTATTGAAACTTGAAAGTGTCAATTATGGTTTTTCCTTTATTTATTTATTGTAAATAAAATTTAAAAAGGAAGGAAAAAACGTAATTTACTTTACTTAACGGAGAAAATGACGTTTTTCGTTAAAATGGGTGGTTAAATGCACATAATTACAAATAAGGAGTGGTTAAGTGTAGAAAAAAATATAATGGGTGGTTATTTGCAACAAGTGTAAAATAAAGGGTGGTTAAATGCAATTTTCCCTTAAATTTAAGTAGAATTTTGATTAATGATAACTTTATTATTATTGATCTAAATAAATAAAGTAATTTTTATCGAAAAATAATGAAACTATTGAATTGTGCTTATTGAAAAAAATGATATTAAGTTGATAGTTTAGATATTGGTATTATTATAATATCAATATTATATTTTAATGTAAGTAGATATTTTTAGAATGTTGTAGGAAAAAATAATTTCATAATATTGTGGTCATAATTGAAGTATTAAGATTAATCAATATATGTATATGTCACTGGGATAGATTTCTCAATTGTTTTTTATAACGAGCATGTGTGGGATGATCGACAAGACATGCTTGACTAGGGTAGGGAGCTTGGTCGGGAAAAGAACTTCGTGTTGGTCATAAAGACATCAAATTAAAGTATAGTCAAACTATCATGTGATCAAGCCGGTAAGTATAGATCCGGGAAGATGATATTGCTTGGAGCAGAGCATAGGAGTATCTATCAACCACTTTCCAGAACTCCAACAAAGAAGTGTGGATGCCCTTTAAGTTGCTTGGAGTTCGAAGTAAGTCAACTAGTCAATGGGCCTTGATGGTCAAATGCGGATTGCACAACCATGATCTTCCAAGTAGCTTGCATGGCCATCCATATGCGGGTCGATTAAATAGGGAGCAAAAGCAGATGGTTATTGAAAGGTTGATCATGTTCGCCCCCTAGGACTATACTTGCTGAGTTGAGGCAGCGATATTCGGGTAATGTGACCTCAATTCGACACATCTACAATTTGAGGGATAAGTTATTACTACTAAAATGCGGAGAAATGACAGTAACACAATGGTCGCTAAAGTTTTTGAATGTCCACAAGTATAGAGTGCATCCCAAGCATCGAGGGAATTCGAATGAGGTCGATATCATATTTTTTGTGCACCCGACATCATTGCATTTGATGAAGATGTTTCCATATGTCATCATTATGGACACCACAAACAAGACCAATAGGTACGTTTGAGTAATAATTTGAGTTTATTTTATACATTATTATATCATTTATACTTAATGTCGGTGGGATTTTCATACAATTGTTGATAGGTACGACATGCCTTTGTTAGAGATGGTGGGTTTTACTTGCACCAGAAATACATTCAACATTGGTTTCGCATTTATGTCAAATGAAGAGACAAGGAGTTATAGTTGGGTGTTACGTCAATTGAAGAATTTGTACGAGGAACTTGGAGTAAAGCCTAATGCAATAGTGACGGATTGGGACAAGGCTCTCATCAACGACATTAAATTTGTTGTGTTGGATTCATATTAGACACAACATTATGGCGTACAGATTGAATGGGTTTGCAAATTGTGATAACCCCAAGGGACTAGCCCTAGGATTTGCAAACAAATGTTGGGCTTTGTTTTCGTGCACCACGGAAGAAATGTTTGAAGAGAGACTCCAAGCATTGAAGGTAAATTGGCAGCCAACGCTCATTAAATACCTTGAAAAGGTATGGCTTAATCCACACAAGAGGAATATAGTATGTGCTTGGACCGATACTACTCATGACTTCCAAACAAGAACCACGAATAGGTAAATTCATATCATCTAACTAGTAATTTAAGATTTTTAATTCATATTTTTAAATCATATGCATGTTGCAGGGTAAGGGTATGCAAAATGTATTGAAGAAAATTTTGGCATCCACTCGAGGAGGCTTCAACACGGTGATACTCAAGATCCACCACCAACTGACATGTCAGATTCAGATTTTGAGGGCAAATATTGAGAGGTCGCGCATAAGTATTCCAACCTCCATGCATTGTGGCTTGTCCGATGAAATTAGATAGTTGTTTGAGCCCCTATTTCACAAAGTGTCACAACAATGCCTAGACAAGTTGTTAGAAATGTTATATGAATTGGTCAAGGCTATGGCAACGGGCGACCTTGATGAGGAGTGTGTTGATTATTTTTGGCGAGACTGCCAAGGTAATTTTTCTATCTGAATTCACTATACATATTATATCATAATGTTTATGTTAGGCCTGTCATATCATATTGTTTTTTTTTCATATTTTTGAAGGTCTTCCGTGTCCTCATAGAATTGGTGAGGCTATAATCTCCAAAAGGCCGATCTTGCCTAGCGAGATACATAAGTTCTGGCGAACGGTGGTTTGGGAAGGAGTTCAAGATCACAATCTGCTTGAAGATGAATGTGTACCCTTATGTATTCAAGACATCAGATGGAACCAAATGGTGGCAAAAAAGAGGAGTGGTTCCATGCTGAGAGATCAGTGAGACCAACTCATAGAGTTGTTTGTTGACATAGAGACGCTTGAAGAGTCTAATTTAATTGAGCCACCAGACGCACCAAGGCAATTGAGGCCAGCTGAATCAACCAAGTACTCGAACAAGAGCGACAAGACCCTACTTGAGCATAGGATGGTGGAGTGTGAAAAGGAGCAACAACAACGGATGGACAAAGACAATGAGAGCGCGCCCCAAACCGCTCTGCCACATCGAAGACGTGGAAGGCCGAAGGGTTCCACGAATCATAAGAGCTCCAAGAATGTTACTCCCATGGCTCTGGGGACATCGACACCTGTGCCCACTGCCCCTCGCACATCGAGACCTGCGCCCACTGCCCCTCGCACATCGAGGCTTGCGCCCACTGCCCCTCGCACATCGACGACCCCGCAGGCTTCTACAAGACCCATTATTTGGTGGGAGGTGAATTTCAGTGTTAGAAACGTGGACTTTTCATGTTTCCTTTCATCGAGGGAGTAGAAGACGTGTCGCCGAATGGTCATTGTGGGTATCGGGCCCTCTTGACGGTCTTAGGGAGGGGATAGAGCCAATACCACACCCTCCGATGGGAGTTGGTTTCAGAGTTGATGCGGAATAGAGATGTGTACGAGCCATGTTTTCTAGCATCGCTCACATCTTACAATGAGGTATTAGACAACATCAACTACATCCAATCTCCATGCGATCAGCGATACTAGCTCCACATGCCGTTGGTTGGCTTGATCTTTGCCACTTTATTCCAAGTAGCACTTGTGTTGTTATCATGGGACGGGCCTCACACATGCTTCCCACTTACGGCGTCTGGTCGAAACCCCAACCCCCAACCAAGGTCTTGGCAATTGCTCTAGTAGGAAAGCGGAATCATGGGCTTGTGCTGCAGTGATACCCCCAGTCGGCGATGTGAAGGGCGAACTAGAAGTCGGGGGTATAGGAGGATCGTCTACAGATAGATCCTCCACTGTACACATGGTAGCGTCCGGTCCAATATCGACAAACTGCTTGTCAACCTCGTCATCTCGCCCCTCATCAATCGGATCCTCATCAACCTCATCGTCAAACTCAACATCTATTGTGGCGGATTGGTCAATATCTCGCTCCATCCCATTAGTCAACTCGGTATCTAGCTGATGCACATCTAACGCCCGAGCCGATGCTAGTAAAGCATGTGCAACCGCCGCTGCCGATGGCTGCTTCTTCCTCTTCTTCCTCCTCCTCAAAATAGTACTAAGGCTCGCGTGCAACTCCTTAAAAAAGAATTTTTATTTTTTAATTATGCGATATTTATCATATGTGATTTGAATATTATTGTTATTTTCAATTCTTAAAATTAAATTTCACTTTAGAGAGTTTAACTTTCAATTCTTTTTTTCTTTTTCACTTTAAATTTTTTATTGCATATTTTCTAATCTTTATATATTAGTTCAATTTCGAGTTCTTTTGCTTGTCGAAAATTCAATTCAAAATTGATTTCGTAATATTTCAATTACAACTTTATATTCAAATTGCATTATAATTGATATTCAAAATTTCAATTCAATACAAGTTTTTTTTTTATGTATTTTAAATTCTCAAGTATTAAATATTTAAATGTCAATATGCAACTATTGTAACTAATACAATTCAAAAGTAATCGTTGAATAAATAATAACTTAAATACAAGATAATATGATATTGGACTATTTCCTATCAATTTCAAATTTTCTATTCAATTTTTTTTTACAAATTCAAAACTTTATAATATCAAATATTTGAATATTAGATAATATGATGCTACTAGAATTATAATAAATGAAATTAACTAACAAATTAATTTTTTTTTATTAATCTTATGAATATAGCAGAATATTAAAATACGTACCACATTGAATTTTGACCTCGTTCGGATCGGTGTGCGGGCCGGATTTTGACCCGCTGTCACTTGACCCACTGCGACTTGACCCGCCGGATAAGGATCGGCGGATCCAGAACCTTGGTCGACCACCATGCCCGCATGGGTTGGATTCTCGGCGCCACCTTCACCCTCCTGGGTCGAACTACCTCCGCCCGCCTCTGTCCTACTACCGCCACTTGGGTCTCGTTGTCGCCGACGACCTCGAACCGCCATTTTTGGCGGAACTTCTTTGCCCCCACCACCATTTCCTTTTCCGTCCATTGGAGAGAGGTCGGAATGGAGAGAGGGCCTCAGATTTGATCTGTAGACAGGTCGAAATCAGATCTAGAGAGTGCCAATTGATTTTTGGAGCGACCGAACAGATCTGAGAGATGTCGGAATCGAGAGGGAACCAGATTTTCTGAGTGTGCCTTTGGGGAAGACGAAGGAGCGCTCACTCAATAAAACCTAATTGAGCGCTCCTTTAGGAGCAGCGCTCCTTATGTAAGCGCGACATATTGGGCCGCATTTTTGGGCTGGACTTTCGTATTTCCGAATTTTGTATTCGCACTCGTTTAAAACAAGCGCTCATTTGAAACGAGCGCTCATTCCGGAAGAGCGCTCATTCAGAATGAGCGCTCTTTCCGAACGACTGTTGTGCGCTGATTTAAAAAAGCGTGTGTATAAAGTTCCTGCGTTAATTAATTTAAAATAAGTACAAACTTATATTCCATCCGTTTTATAATTTAGGGGCTTTTAGAACTTTACACATATATTAAGACAAGCTTAAAATCGAATACTGCTATATTTAATAATTGATTTTACATTTACAATAAGTATTTCAATGTAACAACTCACAATTAAACTTAATAAACTCTTTTATGTCAACAATGTTGTAATCCAATAGAAAAATGTTGTGACTCTCCATCTAATTAAAAACAACGATTTTAATTTACATTTTCCATGACATGTATTTGAAACTAGTATTGTTATTTAAATGAAGTTAATGTTAAGTAAATATACACATGCCTCAATTTGGAATGTTTTGCATTAAATAGTGAGAAAATGGACTTATATTTTGAAATTTTATTTGAAGTTTAAAAGCCCCTAAATTGTGAAACGGAGGTAGTAAGAAATTGCCATTTTATGACCTTAGCCTAGAGTCACTCTCTGGTACAATATATCGTTACAGTGAAAAATGCGATCAAATTTCGATCATTGGATTCAAAGAATGGACGTACAGGATTAGATAAAGTGGGTTTAATGGAAAATATATAAAAGACCCGGATCATTTACCATGGCATACATGGGTAAATAACTTAATTTTTCTTGTTCACAAACGGAATTACCCTTTAGACAAATTAAACATGGTAGTGCTAATTGTGACGAATGAAGCGTTCTAGGGTATGGCTTTCACCCAACATTGCAGGTCATTTCCACACTCTTGTTGGAGGCTTCGATCGATTTTTTTTGTGAACCCGATCTCATATTCACGAGTTGGATCTTTGTCTTGGACTCGTAGTGGGTCATGTACACGAACGAACCGATAGGTGAGGCACGAAGCCTAGACTTTGATATGAGAATGAAGTGAAAGGGTGAGAAGGGCGCCTAGTATGACATAGACGAGAAGAGTATGAGGGAGAATAAGAGAGAAGAAAAGAAAAGATAGGAGATCTCATCCTTAGATATGCAATTAAGAGCAACTAAAAGATATGCAATTAATTAAAAAGATATGCAAATCAATTAGAAACAATATGGAAAGATACGAGTGTAAGGGGGGACGAATGCAATCTTTTAATTGTGGAAACACTTGCCTTATTTTGGCTTGTGTGTTGTTGAAAGGGTTTTTTGACAACAAATAAATTTATAATCAAGACCCCGCTGAGTACAGGGGAGTCAGGTTCGTCCACGGGAGAAAGTCATGTACCAAATTTTGTTACTTCGAATGCAAGCAACCAACAAAGTAAGGGTTTTTATCAAGAGAAAGAGAAAATCTAAGGTTTAGGGTATCCCCACAACAACAATTATGCATACAAACGCTTATGAAACATAAAGATTATGCTTTTTATCACATAAAGGTGTCAACTTTTGTCTACCTAAGCAAGTAAATCAACTGACTTTCGTTCAATCAATAAACTTACTATCTAATCTCTTCTACTTCAACTAGGATAGATCCGCTTTCGCTTCAAAAACCCTAAATTGACTATTCTGATTCAAGGTTTCCGCTTTCGCTTCAACTATGAATGAGAAATTCCCTTCAACTTTCGTTTCAAGGATTAAGAACAAGAGAATAGATTCATGCAATAAAAACAATCAAGACATGATCATAAACAAGCATGCACAACCATTGTTGGGTTTAACCCCAACCTTAGAGAGAGAGACTACTCACAAAGCATGATTAAAAGCAAAACTGAATTAAATTAAAGAGAAAGCTTACAACTTTGAATCCAAACAAAAACTTGTCCTCCAAGAAATCTCCAATCTCTACTCTATCTCTACTCCCCTCACGCCCCTCTCTCTCCCTCCTCAATCGTGTGTTGTGTAAAAACAAGAGCTAGAGAAGGGTATTTATAGAGAAACTATTCTATCTAAAAGCTATATATAAGGAAATAAATCTTCTAATAAGATATATCCCTTAAAACTATCTAATAACATAAAAGGAAATAGGATAAAAGTGCATTTAAATGCGCCGACTCGGTCTTCGCTACGATCCAGAATGCCTCGGTATCGAGCTGTGCACCTCGGTACCGACCTGTTCAGCACTTCGAACAACCTAGAGTAAAACTTCCGTAGCGGGTTCATTACAATTCTGTTTGACTCGATTCTTTTTCCTATGTCTTTGTAACGAATTTCTCTATCTCTTTCCAAGCTCAAACTTGATTCTTCACTTCCTTATGGACTTCATTCCTTGAGCTTTTCCTGTTTCTCCTCGGTTTTGCTCCTTTCCTCAAAAGTGCTCCAAACAGCTTCTAAAAGCCTATAAAACACCACCAAAGCTTATGTAGACTCCATATCTTAAGAAAATACGAAAACCTACATAAACGACTCAAAACAGAACACAAAACTAAAGAAAAAGACTTAAGCACACTAAAAACACACCCTAAAAACACGACTAAAAAGGCGGACATCAAAATACCCCATACTTAGATTTGCTTGTCCTCAAGCAATCAACAAGACAAGAACCAAAACCATCAACACATATATCAAGTCAATGCCCTTATCAAAAAGCCACATCAAAGCTCAAGTAGAATAAATAGACAAGTGAATCTAACGTTATCACACATATATGAGCAACCTCAAGTAAAAGCAACCAAAAATCCAACCTCACAAGGTATATGTGTTTCTCTCAACTCTCAAGTGTTTAGGATTAGAATAATAACTCTCAACTCAATCCAATATACAAAAATCAACATAGTCATTGTTACTTATATCACCAAACTCTCCACCAGAGATGTCAAAACATATTAAAATCATCAAGAGAACTTAAGCTCAATGAAAAACTTCATAGAAGTTTCCATTCGGCCGGGTTGTATGGGGCTCAATAAAGACAATTAGGCATGGAAATATTCTGGTCATGTGGTGCTAATAATATCCGGGAATAAAGACTCCTAAAAACTCACATTATTCCAAACTCTCATAAGATAACCAAACTCTCTCAAAAATTATTATGCACACTCATCTCTTTCAACCCCCTTAATATCCCAACTAATCTTGCTCAAAATAACAAGGAAATTTGGCTCATGCACATTATTCACTACTACTCTTTTTCGGATTTTTTTCTCTTTCTTCCCTTCTCATTTTCACTATTTTTTCCTGCTGCGAAGCTCGGTACTGAACCTATAGGGTCGGTATCGAAGTCTGCTTCATCATTTTTCTTTCTTTCTTTTTTTTTCTCTTTACTTTCCACTTCTTTTGTAAGTGCATTCAGGGAACCAAACTCTTTTTTACATGACAAATTGCAAGATCTTTCTTTTCCCAACCCATATTACCCCACACTTGAACCAATACATCTCAATCAACAAAACCATCACAACTACCAACACTAAGTCCTAATCGTTGGATAGGGTCAAGCTTACATCGGCTAGGGAACAATTTTGTGGAGCTACAAATAATAGGCTTAAAGGCTCAAATTCGCTTAAAAAAGAGGATAATGCAAAGGTAGGTAAAAGAGAAGGATAAAAAATGGGTTAAAGAAATAAGTTCTCCATCATATGATTTCATGTGCAATGAACTAATATCTCATATAGGTTTCAAGTAATAGATAACCATATCGATCAATGACAAGAGATAATATGCATAAGGAGAGTAAATCACACATGAAAAGAAAAGGGATTTTTTTGATGTTCTCCCTATAAGGCCAAAAATAACTCACAAGGTAGCAATTTTTGTTGGATTTAAGTCACTTCTACCTAAGATCATATGTGCTCAATTTCATCACATGCTAAATATCCACATAAAAACAAATTTCAACATGATTCAGGCAAAGCTTTCCAAACATGCTAAAGGAATTACATGATCAAGCAAGTTAAAGCATATCATAGAACATCTAAGTGGAATATTATCAATCCTAAAAGCACAAACAAAGACTCAAAAAATGACACAAAATTGAGTTTCCTTTTCCCATACCCCATACTTAAACCAAACAGTGTCCTCATTGTTTAACACATAAAATAAAGAGATAAGAAAAGGGAACTCACAAAATAAAACTGAAGCTGCTTGAAACCATTGATCACTTGAGGAGTTTGCTGAATTTTTTCTTCGGTCCTGTAGAGGTCGGTTACGACTAGGAGAGGGTCGTTACTAAGCTAACTGTATTGCCACCGGATGCCTTTGATTGTTATCTTCTCTGTTGTAGCACTTCATCTCCTTGTACCTGAGTCACTTTAGAAAAACTTCTATCCCTACTACACTACTCTAACCTAAAAACAAATCAAAAGAAAGCTAGCAAAAAGATCTAAGAAAGCAAAAACTAAAAGCGAAAACAAAAAGCGGGTTGCCTCTCGTAAGCGCTACGTTTAACGTCGTTATCCCGACGAACTTACCTTGGCGGATCAAGGCGGCTTTCATCCAGCTTTGTAGGGATCATAAGAAACCCCATACTTTGCCTGAAAAACATCATAGCTTCTCTCCAAAATATTGGGCCCTCGATCATCAATAAGTATGCTTGGAAGTCCTACAACAGGGTTAGTAAAATCCGAAAACCAAGGAGGTTTTGACTCCTTCACAGAACCAACAGTAGGATTTAACATAGAAAAAGGATATAAGAAAGGATCATGACTAGAATCAATCAACTCAGAAAACGAAGACTTACCTTGATCGAGCAGATAAGGGTCGTTACCGACCCATGGGGGTCGGTAGGCTCCTCGGTAGATGTGTCTCCATTGAATTTGCTCGTTTCTGTACTCAAAGAGGGGTCATTACCGAGCCATGGTGGGTCGGTAGGCTCCTCAGTACTACAACTAGCCACTTTGCTTACGGGCGGATTGAAATGAAATTCGACCTTCTCTTCTCCAATATCAAACGTGAGAAGTCCTTTTCTAACATCTACACGTGCCCCTGCAGTAGCTAAGAATGGTCTTCCTAGAATGATTGGCACCACAAGGTCTTCTGGCATATCTAGCACAATGAAGTCGTTGGGAACAAAAAATTTTCCGACTTGGATAGGAACGTCGTCCCCGACTCCAGTTGCTTTCACACAAGATCCGTCCGCCATGTAGAGATTCATATTGACAGGCTCCAGTGGTCCCATGTTATCCTTGGTCCATATAGACAATGGTAATAAACTGGCACTGACACCTAGATCACATAGAGCTTTAAAATGGTGAGTTCCAATACCTATTGAAATTGCAAACTTACTTGGATCACCGAGTTTTTTAGGGAGCTTTATAGATTGGACTTCACTTGACAGCTTTGAGATAGATCTTTTCCTGCTCAAAATCTCTTTTAAAAATTTAGTGTAGGCAGGCATTTCATTAAGGGCTTCAGTAAATGGAATTGAAATATTTACCCCTTGAAGAATTTTAATAAAACGTCTAAACTTTCCTTCCGTGACATCATTAGACTTCTTAATCGGGAAAGGAAGAGTTTTTGACGGGCTCAGGATAGAGAGGGACCAAGATCAAGGCTCTACCGAATCGACAAGAGGGTCGAACGGTGCTGATGGGTCGTTACCGACCCTAGGGGGGTCGGTATCAAATTGAGAGCTCGGTTCAGAAGACTTAACTGGCCTGGAGAGCTCGATATCGATATGGGGAGCCTCGGTATCGACCCTACTGGGGTCGGTAACGGGCCTGACAAGGATGTCATCTTCATCTCCGTGCTCTTTTTCCTTGGCATCAGCACGATCTGGCAGTTGCTTTTCACTTCGAAGGTGTATAGCTGCAATCTGTCCTCTCGGGGTCTCCTCGGGACGGCCTGGAAGTTGCCCTTGAGGTCTTGGAATTTGTGCAGCAAGCTTGCCTAGTTGGGAGTCAATGCTCTTCTTCCATGCAGGGACAGACCCAAGTGGGGGCCGGCGGGGGCCTGTGCCCCCACTTCCGTCCGGAGTACTATTGAGTTACCGGTGTTATTTCATTTCCGTCCAAACTATAATTGAGTTACATGTGCCCCTAATTTCCATATCGGATTGCAATTGAGTTATATCTATTTAGGAATTGATATTCCGTTACGTATATTTACTACGTTCACGGTACGCTACAATCTTATTAGATCAAAGTTTATTCAGAGATTGATTATACTTAGTCGGGTTTTTATTTTATATTTGTCCAACCCATCATTTTTGATGGCTTTTTAAATTTTATTTTCAAAATTTAAATTAGTTAATTCTGTTTTTTTCTTCTAAGAATCATAACTCTTTTACGGTTCCACTAGTTTCTTTATAAGGCTTTTTATATAATTTATTTATCAAGGTTAGGTGACATATCATCGTTCGTTGAGTTAGAGCGAGTACATCAATTTTTTGAATCAAGGCTACAATGTCGTTGTGGAATTCCAAAATAGCGTCGTTTTGATAAAAATGTTAACTTCGAGTGCGCTGAATATCGAAAACGGTAGAATCTAAAACGAGCTTATGATTGAAGGGGAAAAGTATGCTACTAAGATGAGTTCCGCGCTAGCTTGATGCCTTTACGCTTGCGACCTTATTTACTTGTGCCCCCACTTTAATTAATTTATGCGTCCGTCACTGCTTCCATGTTTCGAGTCCATTCAACTGATTGTTAAGGTTGGCCTGGACTCCATCAATCTTGCTATGGACTCCATCAATCTTGCTATGGATACCCTCTTGTAGGCCTTGTACCCATGAAGGTACCTCTTGATATCCTGGAGGTCTGTAAGGTGGAACCCTTTGTTCTTGCTGAGGAGGTTGGCCCCCTTGTCCATATGCATAATTGCCCCAGGTGGGCTGATTGTTATTCCTCCCTGCATAAAAATAATTACCTTGGTTCCTATATGGACCCCTCATATAGTTAGCTTCTTCATATGCCTCAGCAACACGGACCTGCTGCAAGTTAGTGCAGGCAGAAGTAGCATGGGATTGAGACCCACATTCTTGACAAGAAGGAGATGATTTAAGATAACTTACCTACTTCTTCTGGCGGTTGATCTCGTCTTGCAAGAATTGATTCTTCACTTCGGGGTTTACCTCGTCCTTGTTAGGATTGTAGAGCCATCGTTGGGGTTGCTGGGCTTGTTGCACTCCATACACTGCATCGTAGTTGGTCAACTTGTCGAGCAACGCCCACGCCTCATTGGGATCCATCTCAATGAAACCGCAAGCAGTGTGAAGATTGATGCGGTTTTTCGTCTCAGCATTGATCCCTTGGAAGAAGATTTCTTGGAGCACATATTGTGGTTGCCCATGGTAGGGCACTGTCTAAGCATCTCCTTGAATCTCTCCCATGTCTCCACAAAGGTCTCGTTAGGCAGTTGGTGATAGGAGGTGATGCACTTCCTTAACGTTGTAGTCTTCGCAGGTGGGAAGAACTTTTTCATGAACAAGTCATGCAGAGTTTCCCATTTCCTTATTGACTTAGGAGGTAGGCTCTTTAACCAGCTCAGGGCCTTTCCTGCAAGCGACCACTTAAAAGCTTTCAACAAAACACATTCTAAAGAGACACCGTTAGCAACAATAGTGTCACATAAATCAAGGAAATTTCTAATATGTTCTATTGGGCACTGAGTGGGTTTTCCCTCAAACTGAGCCCTTTTGATCAAGGATATGAATTGAGGTTTGATCTCAAAGGTCTTCTCTATCTCAAGAAGCACAATTGCGGACTCTGACATCCTCAGTTCTGGATGCATATACTGTTTAGCATTCCTTGGATAGGCATTGAGTTGCTCCTGTAGAGCGGCTCTATCAATTTGCACGACATCGAGCTGCCTCTGGAGTGCAGCCATCTGTTGTGCCATCTCTTCAGGTGTCATGGCCATGGCTTTGTGTTCTCTTAATCGTCGGTGGAAGGATCACTCTGGTTCAGAGTCTACTTATGGATGAGAGACAACTCGGCGTCCTTCAGCTGGCATGCACTGTAAGCAAAAACAAAAACAAAGACGAAATCAAAAGCAAAACGGGTTCTTAGAGGAGGGTCGGTATCGAAGCCCAAGGGGTCGGTATCGAGCCTGCAGTGATCTCGTGAAATAGAAACTCAAAAGAAAGAAATTGAAACCTGTCGACAGGGTCGGTACCAACCTGGGTAGGGTCGGTAACGACTCGACAATAGTCACGAAAACAAAAAGAAAAAGAAACTAGGGTTGACAGCAGGGTCGGTACCGACCCTAGGGGGTCGTTACCGACTCGACTGAGTCTCGAAAAACGCTAAAAGAACAAAACTTGGCACTATTGAAATCTCCCCGACAACGGCGCCAATTTGTTGAAAGGGTTTCTTGACAACAAATAAATTTATAATCAAGACCCCGCTGAGTACAGGGGAGCCAGATTCGTCCACGGGAGAAAGTCATGTACCAAATTTTGTTACTTCGAACGCAAGCAACCAACAAAGTAAGGGTTTTTATTAAGAGAAAGAGAAAATCTAATGTTTAGGGTATCCCCACAACAACAATTATGCATAAAAACACTTATGAAACATAAAGATTATGCTTTTGTCACATAAAGGTGTCAACTTTCTTCTACCTAAGTAAGTAAATCAACTAACTTTCGTTCAATCAATAAACTTACTATCTAATCTCTTCTACTTCAACTAGGATAGATCCACTTTTGCTTCAAAAACCATAAATTGACTATTCTGATTCAAGGTTTCTACTTTCGCTTCAACTATGAATGAGAAATTCCCTTCAACTTCCGTTTCAAGGATTAAGAACAAGAGAATAGATTCATGCAATAAAAACAATCAAGACATGATCATAAACAAGCATGTACAACCATTGTTGGGTTTAACCCCAACCTTAGAGAGAGAGAGAGAGAGAGAGAGAGAGAGAGAGAGAGAGAGTACTCACAAAGCATGATTAAAAGCGAAACTAAATTAAATTTAAGAGAAAGCTTACAACTTTGAATCCAAACAAAAACTTGTCCTCCAAGCAATCTCCAATCTGTACTCTATCTCTACTCCTCTCACGCCCCTCTCTCTCCCTCCTCAATCGTGTGTTGTGTAAAAACAAGAGCTAGAGATGGGTATTTATAGAGAAACTATTCTATCTAAAAGCTATCTATAAGGAAATACATCTTCTAATAAGATATATCCCTTAAAACTATCTAATAACATAAAAGGAAATAGGATAAAAGTGCATTTAAATGCGCCGACTCGGTCCTCGCTATTATCCAGAATGCCTCGGTATCGAGCTGTGCACCTCGGTACCGACCTGTTCAGCACTTCGAACAGCCTAGAGTAAAACTTCCATAGCGGGTTCGTTACAACTCCGTTTGACTCAATTCATTTTCCTATGTCTTTGTAACGAATTTCTCTATCTCTTTCCAAGCTCAAAATTGATTCTTCACTTCTTTATGGACTTCATTCCTTGAGCCTTTCCTTAAGTGTTTCGCCTCGATTTTGCTCTTTTCCTTAAAAGTGCTCCAAACACCTTCTAAAAACCTATAAAACACCACCAAAGCTTATGTAGACTCCATACCTTATGAAAATACGAAAACCTACATAAACGACTCAAAACAAAACACAAAACTAAAGAAAAAGACTCAAACACACTAAAAACACACCCTAAAAACACGACTAAAAAGGCGGACATCATGTGTCCCCACACAATCTTTGTTGATTTTTTAAAAAAGTTTTAGCTAGCAATAAAAGATTCTTGTGGATTTTATCCTCCAAGATCGTAACCAACAAGGAAACAAGCAAAAATATGGTAAATCTCAGGCGAACAAACAAGGAATTAATTTTATTATCTTGCCTTGTAAGATCGAGTGAGACGGAATGGATTTTATCCTCTTTCTACCAAGAACACGAAGAACAAATGTGATATGCTCGACTCACACAAAATCGATCAACTTGAACAAGGAATGACTTTTTAGCATGCAAAACTCATAAACTTGAAGCAATATGACCGAAGCAAGTGCAAGTCAAAGGGTTTGACAATTTTTTTGTTATTTTATTGTATTTTTCGAAGCAAAAACGATAGATCTAATGAATGAAGGTAGAGATGGCGGAAGCTAATGAAAATTGACGGGGAAAAAGAAAAAAAATCGTGCAAACAAAGAATAAAAGGGTGTAGTAAGACTTACGCAGTCCGATGGCTCTGATGCTAGTTGATGTGAACTCGATCTTGGATTCACGAGTTGGATCTTTGTCTTGGACTCGTAGTGGGTCTTGTACACGAACGAACCAATAGGTGAGGCATGAAGCCTAGACTTTGAGATGAGAATGAAGTGAAAGGGTGAGAAGGGCGCCAAGTATGACCTAGACGAGAAGAGTATGAGGGAGAATAAGAACTTGTGTTTGACTCCTTAAAGAGATAGGTCTAGAGATATTTCGACAGAGTTTCGTTATCAATAATGAAAGCGTAAGAAATACAATAGAGGAGACTCCTTTATATAAAGAGCTCCTATAAAACCTAACACAAAACCCTAGGAGGTGTGGGGGTGATTAGGGTGGCGCATGCAAGCGGCCCAACATCAAGCCCAAGCCCACAAAATACATACCAAACATGGAAATACCTTATTAAGCACTGTTTAGAAAGGAAATAGTACTAAATAAAGGATAGAGGTCACGGTGGCCATGTCGCGAGTGTCGCGACAAGGTCGTGATATGGGCTAGCGCGGCACGACAAGGCTATCGGTACGCCAGTGCGCACGCACAAGAACCTCATGTCGCGATGCCGGGTTGGCCCTGCATGGACATTGCAAGGTGACCCGAGGCGAGGTACTCGACACCGTGGTGTGAGGTCTCGACACCAAAGAGAGGCGCGACGCCGACGAAGGAGAGGCACGCGAAGAGGGGCGCGGCTGTGGGCGCGCTGTTGCTAGTGAGGGTGCGCGCACTATGCACGTCGTGGCTCGAGCGATGGTGCGGGTCCTGGCTTGAGTGATGGGTCTGTCGGAGCGCACAGACATGTCCTCCTCCTCCTCGCTATCCGTCAGGGTCGGGGTCACATTAAAATAACTTTGCCATCCACTTTGATTTGAACACATAAATTCAGCTTCTCCTTGCTTTTGGTTTTCAACAGCTTTTGAACTCCATTTGGATTTTTTAGATCACAGATTGCTCCAATCTTCAATATATAATCGGTAATCTCTCTATCTATCTCCCCCCCCTCTCCAGCTCTCTAGTGATCGTGTTTTTTGGATCTTGATTATGAATTTCTGGATCTAGATAGTATAACCCTGATTAAGATTAAAGTATAATTGGGTTATACTAAGATTAGAGTGGAATTGTCATGGAAATTATGGCTTTTTCTTATGCCTTAATTGTTGAACAGAGTGCTTTTTTTTCCAATATTCCAATGTTCAATCTTAGTAAAAAATCTTTAATCTTGATTTTCAGTTAAAGAGAACGATTTTTGTTGTCAATTATGGGTCCGTTCGGCGGGCTTTATTTTGAGCTTATACAGCTTTATTCAAGCTTATGGTAAAAAAATAAAGTTCCAAGATGGTGTTCGGCGTTGGGAGTTGAGGGAGCTTACAAGAGCTTATACAAGCTGATGGGAGTTGAAATCTTGACCAAAAAATCAACTCCCCCCTCCGACCTTATTCAGCCTTATTGTGTTTTTTCCTTCTAATGCCCTCCAAATTCAATTTAAGAAAAAAAAATCTCTAATATGTGGATATTTATAAATATACCCTTTTTGGTAATTTTACATCATCTTTTTATAAAATCAGTCTCAATCAACTCTATCTACCCAACACCTACATATTTTTTTTATAAAAATAAGCTAATAATTTCAACCCCTAAAATCAACTAGTAAAATCAGCATCAATCACCGAATCAGCATCAACATCAACATCAACTCATATCAGGCTTGAAGCGCCGAACAGAGCCTATAATGATTGGAAACTTATATGGTAGCCTATTAGCTCTAATGGTAGAGCAATATGCATGTAAACATAGATGTGGGTCCAAATCCCACATAGGCTAATTCTTGATATGATCATGTCTTTTTGTTTATATCGGTTGTTCTTTTGGTTCATGACTTTTTAAGTTAAGGTTCATAATATTTATTCTTATGGTTCATAGATTTTGTTCCATGCCTTTTTGTTTATAGCGATTGTTCTTTTTGTTCATGTTTGAATAACCTTAGGTTCATCAAAGTTCATCTTATTGTTCATGTCTTTTAGTTCATGCTAGTTATTATTTTCTTTCGTGATTGTTGGTTCATGGTACTTCTTCTTTCAGTTCATGTTTTTGTAAGCTAGGTGCATTATAATTCTTATGGTTCAGGACTTTAAATTTTTAATAGTTTATCTTATAGTTCATGTTACTTAAGTCATACTAGTTATTTTGGTTCATGACTTTTGTTCTTTTAGTTCATGTTTTTATAAGCATAAATTTATAATATTTCATCTTATGATTTTTAGTTCATAAAATTTGGACTAATGGTTCATGGCTTTTTACGGCCAGGTTCATAAAAATTGTCAATAAGGTTCATGATAATTAATTAACAAAACTTGTTATTTGTGTCAAGTTTTCATAAATGATATTATGTTGGTTCAAGTCATTATATGGTTGGGTTCATAACACTTGTCAATAAGGTTCATTTAATTTAATTCATAAAACTTGATATTTTGTGTCAAGTATTCATAGATGATATTTTGTTGGTTCATGTCTTTATACAATTAAGTTCATAATAATTGTCAATAAAGTTCATGAAATGTAACTCATAATACTTGTTATTTTTGTTACATAATCTAGTACATACATCGTATTTTGTGGGTTCATGTCTTTATACGATTAGGTTCATAACAATTATCAATAAGGTTCATGGAATTTAATTCACAATACTTCGTACGTGTGTCATGTATTCTTGTTCATAAATGGTATGAGTTTAAATTTTGGTATGCTAGGTTCATAATTTCGGCCATTACGGTTCATAATTTACGAATAATAGAGATTCACATGTTGTATGATGTCATCACCTTTTTCACGGCATCATTGCTAAGCCTTACAACAAACATGCAATCCAACATATGATGTACCAAGTCCAGAATAGAGAAACAAGTTGTTTTAGCAATGGAGATGATAAAATATGGTTCACATAGAGAAGATTATACTCTTATAGGGGGTGAAAATCCATACAAATTGAAATCACAAATAAAAATCAGTAGAAAGCCACAAAAATTCAATAAATAACACTAAATTAAACATTGTTGAATCTATACAATTGAAAGTAACATAATCCTGAAATCAAAAAACTCCAAATAAATAAAACCCCCAAATTAAAAAAAGAACCTAAATTTGAACTTAAAATCATAAGAATGCAAAAAAAAACACCTAAATCCATGAAGAAAGTATTGTAAAGGTGCTCAAAAACACCAAATAAATCCAATTGAAACATGACACAATGATATAGGGGAGAAGATCAAACAATGGCTGCAAAACGTTGTATCTCGGAGAAGATAAAAAGAAAAACGGAGAAGAAGAAGGTAGGGGTGTCAGTATAGGAAAGTGACAAAAATACCCCTTCGTTTAAAAAATTATTTAAACGCGTGTATTAATCATGACCATTGATACATGATGATCGGACAGGTGTAATGTGCACGCATTTTACACCGTGATACTGACACACATCTGATCTCAATTAGCTAAACCTATATCCTTGGGACATAGGTTAGAAAAATAGTTAATTTAATGCTCTTGCATGATGTTAGGGGTCGTATTATCTCCCGTTAGATGACCACTTATCCCCTTTTTTATTATTAATAAAATTTCCCCTTGAGGGACAGAGAGTGCCCTCTCTCCTTCAAACAAAATACAAGAATGTACAAAAATATGGTGTATTTTAATAAACCACTTAACACTGGTTTCCCTTTTCAATGATAAAACAAACAGTTTTTTGAAATGGGTAGAAATTGAAAAAAAATTGGTTTAAAACCGATTAAAGCTAAACCGGATCCAAGATCGGGTTTTAAGCCACCTAACTTAATCGGATACAAGGCCCAAAAAACAACGCCCCGTCTCGTTTGTCGATGCTCATCTAATGCATTAAGTGGAACACAATGTTTTGCACACTTCTCTTGACCTTGCTATAAAATTTTGCTATGTCTGAAGAGAGAACAAATGCTTATTCCAACAAACCCTAGCATTGAAAGAAGGAAAACTAGAGAGGGGAAGAGAGAAAAGAGGAGCAAGAAGAGAGAAGACATGAAGATGACTCTGCATGAATTGTGCTTCAACTAGCAACACGAGGATTCTATGGCATGGCACGATAAGTGAGAAATTTATTCTAACCAAGGGAGTGCGAAAAGGTGATACCTTGTTACATTATAAGGAGGCAAGGTATCGTCTTATAAATCTGAGATGTCTCTTCATTCTCTGCATGGAATTGTTGGGGCATATTATTCATGAGTTGATCTTGGCAAGGGTGTAGCGACCACTATAACTGTCAAATAAGGGTCTACAATTGTCTCACCTCTTCTCTGCTAATGACCAACTCTTTTCGGATTACTTAGGGACTGATAGATAATATATTATTACAATTAGGTAAAAAAGACTTCGTAAGTAACTCTAAGACAAAGATGCCTGGATGAATGAGAAGAGCATGGCCATTAGGAGACGACATTGCAAATAGAGAGAGGGGAGGAGCTAGACAACCAGGTAGAGAAGAGAATTTGATATGTGGATAATAAATTTCAATCTCTTTTAAGTAATAATACTTGGATTTTGGTCCCTCACCCACCTCGGGCAAACATGGTTCGATGTATGTGGCTATTTCGACATAAGTTAATGGTTGGCATGTCTTTGGAAAGCTACAAGGCTTGCTTGGTTGCTGATGGTCGCTCACAAGCGATTGATGTTGATTATGATGATACTTTCAGCCTAGTGGTTAAACCCGCAACAATTTGGATAATTTTTCATCTTGTAGCTTCACGTTCTTGGTCTATCCATCAGCTTGATGTCAAAAATGTTTTTCAACATGGTCATCTACTTGAGTCTGCATACATGTTTCAACCCCCTTGTTTTTTTTATTTTACTTGGCCTAATCATGTGTCGTCTTCAGAATTCTCACTATAGTTTGAACAAAACGCCTAGAGCTTAGTATCAAAGGCTTGCTTCTTATCTTTATCCTCTCAAGTTTAATAGTAGCCGTTGTGATTCTTCATTGCTCATCTTTCGACGAGGTTATTCTATGGAATATTTGATACTATATGTTGATGGTATTTTTCTAACTCCCTTATCTGATGCTCTACGGACTAAAATTGTCATTCTGCTTTGATGGAGCGCGGATAATTCAAGCGCTAGACTATAAAAGGGATGATCGAAGCAAGATAAGAAAACGAGAAGATATGACACATGCAAGCTCAAAACTCATGTCATGGCATGATGTCGTTGGTGAAATCACGCGCCCTAAAAAACACTCACAGATATCGAAGTCTACTCATCAAACAGCATGCTCAAACGAACAAAACAATTTTGCCAGTGTACAAACAACGTGAAGAATGAACTAAAAGTATAAAGATCCAAGAGCAAATGAAACTCCCACGAGACTCAAGTATGAACAACGCACACGTCTGATATGGCGGTCGACTTACAATACAGTTTTGTATCCCCTATTTAAAACTGGGCGGGGATAGAGAAGGACTTTCCGCCCCGAATCTGTACTATATATATGATATGTTTTTTAATTTATAAAACTTAAAATAAAAAATATTAATAAATATAATTGTGTTATGAAAAGATTTATTAAAGCAAAACCACTTCAAACTCTTGGAAAGAACACTTAAACAACTTTAGAAGAACTTTTAGATCATTAGAAGAGAGGGAGGGAGAGTAAGAACTTTAGAAAGTGTATTTCGTACTCTACTTTGGTGTAAGTTTTACAATGGATGATGGCCATATTATAGGCCAAAGGTGAGGTAAAACTTAGGTGAATCTCCATGATTCATGCATGGAAATAAGGAGGTGAAGAAGGTGAATAATTCACCTTGTACAAGTTACCTCCAATAATGCACTATACAATATTACATGTTAAATCATCTATGTATACACGCAATAGGTGAAAGACTAAGGGTAACTTGTAGCATTACATGTGCATACATGTATTCATAACACTCCCCCTTGAATATTCACCTTCTTTTGATGTTGTGGGATATGGGTAGATGTTGCCTCATTTAAAACCTTGCCAGGAAAAACCCAGTGGGATAAAAACCCGAGTGAAGGGAAAAAGAGTGCAACCATTGATCCCATTGTACGCCTTGATGCTGCCTTATTAAAAACCTTGTCAAGCAAAACCCAGTGGGATAAAAACTTGATCGAAGGAAAAAAGAGTGCAGTGCGTATGATACTCCCCCTGACTTCAGCATATATCTCGAAGTCTCCACATTCCAATTCTGGATACCAGTTCTCCAAATTTCTTAGGGATTAAAGACTTTGTGAACAAGTCAGCCAAATTGTCATTTGATCGAATTTGTTGGATGTCCACTTCACCAGCTTCTTCCAATTCACGAGTGGAGAAGAATTTTGGAGGTATGTGCTTTGTGTGGTCACCTTTGATGTAGCCCATCTTCATTTGAGCAACGCATGCTGAGTTATCCTCATATAATATTGTTGGATCATCACTGATGGGCTTCATTCCGCTTTCTTTCTGAATGAATTGAATCATTGCTCGAAGGGACATGCATTCTCTTCCTGCCTCATATAAATCAATCAATTCTGCTTGATTTGATGATGTGGCAGTCATAGTCTGCTTTGTTGATCTCCAAGAGATGGCGGTACCTCCATATGTGAACACATAACCAGTTTGCGATTTGGCTTTGTGCGGGTCAGATAAGTACCCTGCATCTGCATATCCAATTAAGGTCACATCCCTTTGGTTACGATAATACAACCCAAGATCATGTGTGCCTTGGAGGTAGCAGAATACATGTTTGATCCCGTTCCAGTGCCTCCTTGTGGGTGCAGTGCTATACCTGGACAACAAATTTCTTGCAAAAGCAATATCTGGTCTTGTATTGTTAGTTAAGTACATTAAAGCACCAATTGCACTTAAATATGGTACCTCAGGATCAAGAACCTCTTCATCCTCTTCTCGGGGACGAAATTGATCCTTTTCTACATTGAGGGATCGAACTTCCATCGGAGAGCTCAAAGGGTGTGCTTTGTCCATGTAAAATCCTTTAAGAACTTTCTCAGTGTAATTAGACTGATGGATAAAGATTCCATCCCTTAAGTGCTCAATTTGTAAGCAAAGAAAAAGCTTTGTTTGTCCGAGATCTTTCATCTCGAATTCTTTCATCAAATATTTCGCAGTATCTTGAAGTTCATTTGGAGTTCCGAGGATGTTTAAATCGTCAACATAAACTGCGATAATAGCGAATCCCTTTTCGGATCGCTTAGGGATTCACTATTATCGTAGTTTATGTTGACGATTTAAACATCCTCGGAACTCCAAATGAACTTCAACATGGACAAACGAACTTCAAGCGATCCGAAAAGGTGTTCACTATTTCATGAGGTATTCACTATTTTCGCAGTTATCGCACCAAGAACGATGTCGTTCTTGTATCCCTCTTTCATGAGGTATTCACTGAGGCAGTTGTACCACATTTGCCCAGATTATTTTAGTCCATACAATGACCTCAATTTTATGGAAAACATTTCTCGAGGTCCACAATTATTGGCCTCAGGCAGTTTGAGTCCTTCTGGGACTCACATGTAGATGTCTGTATCAAGTGATCCATATAAATATGCTGTAACGACATCCATGAGGCGCATTTGTAACTTTTCAAAGACAGTCAGACCAATTAGGAATCTCAATGTAGTTGCATCAACTATCGGAGAGTATGTTTCATCATAATCAATTCCATGGATCTGAGAAAAACCTTGTGCTACAAGCCTTACTTTATATCTTACAATTTCATTTTTCTCATTTCGTTTGTTTGGTACGAAGACGCATTTATAGCCGATTGGTTTCACACCATTGGGTGTACGAACTACTGGTCCAAAGACCTCTCGCTTTTCAAGCGATTTTAGATCTGCCTGAATAACCTCTTTCCATTTTGGCCAATCGTTTCTTCGTCGACATTCATCGATCGATTTTGGCTCAAAATCGTCATCTTCAATTACAATATTACTAGCCACTGAGTAGGCAAATACATCATCGACAATTACATCTTTTCGATTCCATTGTGTGCATGTGGACACATAGTTTATGGAAATCTCAAAATTGTCGATATCATTATTCTTGTCTAGAATATCACCCTCTGTTGAGGTATTCTCATTTTCAATATCTTTGCCTTTATCATCATTCTCATGATCCATTGTGGCTTCTCCTGATATACCCTTTTGGCTCCTTGCCTTTCTCGGTTTTAAATCCTTTGAACCTAACGGTCTACCACGCTTTCGGCGTATTGTAGACTCTCTTGCGATGAATGCATTTCGCAATCCATTGGGTATTTCAATTCTTGCTGGAGCATTTGCCGCAGGTATATGTGATTTAGTTACCTTCTTTGTATCAGTAAATGCATCTGCTAACTGATTTGCAACATTTTGAAAATGAATGATCCGTTGTACCTCTTGTTCACACATTTTTGTTCTTGGATCAAGATGGGATAATGCGGTTGCATGCCATGTGATTTCTTTCACATGTGAGTCCCCATTTTTCTTTTCTCCCCCTAAGGGTGGGAATGTACTTTCATCAAAATGGCAATCAATAAATCTTGATGTAAATAAATCACCAGTTGTTGGTTCAAGATATTTGATTATCGAGGGAGACTCAAAACCAGCATAAATTCCCAATCTTCTTTGGGGTCCCATCTTTGTGCGTAGAGGTGGAGCAATAGGAACATAAACTGCACATCTAAATATTTTTAGATGTGAAATATTTAGCTCCTTACCAGACACAAGTTGCATAGGGGAATGTTCATGGTTGGCACTTGGCCTTAATCGAATTAAGGTTGCTGCATGTAATATTGCATGTCCCCATACCGATGGTGGTAATTTTGATTTCATCAATAATGGTCTGACAATTAATCGTAATCGCTTTATCAATGATTCAACGAGACCATTTTGTGTGTGAACATGAGCCACTGGATGCTCTATATCAAGCCCAATTGACATACAATAGTCATTGAATGTTTGAGATGTAAATTCTCCTGCATTATCAAGCCGGATTTTCTTTATCGTATAATCCGGAAAATGGGCCCTCAATCGGATTATTTGGGCAAGGAGTTTAGCAAATGCAACATTTCTTGTTGATAGTAAGCTTACATGTGACCAACGTGTAGATGCATCAATTAGAACCATAAAGTATCGGAATGGTCCACATGGTGTAGTAATTGGCCCGCATATATCTCTTTGGTTTCTTTCTAAGAATGCAGGATTCTCACTTGCAATCTTGTTTTTAGAAGGCCTGATAATTAGCTTTCCAAGTGAGCAAGCAGTGCAATTAAAATCACTGGACGGAAGAACCTTAATGTTCTTTAATGTATGTCCGAGTGAGCTCTTTATGATTTTGTTCATCATTACTGCTCCCGGATGACCCAATCGGTCATGCCACAATGTGAATGCAGCTTGGTCACATGACCTTTTGTTAAACACTACATTGACCTCAAACGGATAAATGTATGTATGATATAATCCGGAGGTTTGCGTTGGCATCCTTCCGCTAATAGACGTGGCAAGGACGGACGAGAAGAGCTTTCTTTCAAGCTTCAGGAAGTCAGACATGAGATGTAAATGCGCGAATTTTTTTGAGAATCTTTTTATAGCCAGATTCATGTTTTATGATGCACAAATATTCTTTCCCATTTTCATTCATGGTTTCCATATGAAACCTATTTAGACGCACATCTTTAAAGCTTAGTAAATTTCTTCGAGATTTACTCGAATATAGTGCGTCATTTATTACTAGCTTTGTTCCCTTTGGGAGTAGAATAACAACTCTTCCAGAGCCTTCGATGAGTTTTGACACATCGGATATTGTAGTGACATTGCCTTTAAAGGCTCTCAATTGGGTAAAGTATTCTTTACTCTTCAAGATGGTGTGTGTTGTTGCAATGTCTGAAAGACATTGTTGCTTCCCATCGAGTTTCACCTTAGGTGAGTCCATGTTTTTCTATAAACATAAAGAAAGGGAGAATTAAGGCATTAATAAAAGCTTCATATATTATACAAGGATAGTTATATTATACAAGTTCCATTATACAAAGATCTAGTATACAAGGTCTATTATACAAGGTCCTACTAGATAGAGGTTAAAGCATGAGAGATAAAAGACATTACAAGTATTACACAATAACATGAGAGATAATAGAGATATTTAGGGGCTTGTGCTTTTCATTTAAGCCCCTAAGGCATAGGCATCATCATTCTTAAAGTTGAGAAAGTCATTGACATCCAGACTAGTCATTGATGACCTATCCACATCTTGATTATCGATGTAGTTGGTCTCGGTAGCGCTATCTTTATTCTTTTTAGCTTGATATAGCTTCACTAGTTGTGGAACTGTGCGGCATACCTTTGACCAGTGACCAGTCATGCCACATCTGTAGCATGTTGATTTGGATTTCTGGGAGGATCCTGATGGACCCGTCTGGACCATTTGCTTCACATCCCCCTTTTAGCCATGGTTCTCACAATGATTATCATGGCTTTTGTTGTAGACTCGGCCACGCCCATGGCCACCACGACCACCACGGCCACCACAACTCCCATAGTTACCACGAACACGTCCACGCCCATTATTACAGCGTGATTTCTGCCACCGTTCATTGTCGTTTCTATCATGAAATGCTTTGTTCATAGCATTTGCTTATGGGGCAGCTGTTGAGCCAGTAGGCCTTAGGTTGTGGTTTTTCATTAGGAGCTCATTATTCTTTTCAGCAACCAACAATACTTTCAACAAGTCAGAATATCTTTTGAAATTTCTTTCTCTATACTGTTGTTGCAATAATATATTTGAAGCATGCATAGTGGAGAAAGTCTTCTCCAATATTTCTTGTTGAGTGATCGTTTGACCACACAGTCTCAATTGAGAAGTGATCCTGTGGATAACACTATTATACTCAGTGATGGACTTAAAGTCCTGGAACCTTATAGTGTTCCATTCATGTGCTGCTTGTGGGAGCAAAACTTCATTTTGATGGGCATAGTGCTCATTCAGGCTCTCCCACAATTCTCTAGGATCCTCCACAAATAAGTACTCAGTTTTGAGACTTTCATGAATGTGGTGGTGGAGGAACACAATGGCTTTTGCCTTTTCTTGTGGGGTGGCACTATTGTTTGCCACAATTGTTTCCTCAAGGTCATATGCCTTGAGGTGAGCCATGACATCAACCCTACATTTGAGGTATTTTTGGCCCGACAAATCAAGGATGTCAGTTCCCTTTTAGCAATGTTTGCCATTAGTTGCTACATATAAAGATATGCAAAACAATGATTAACATAATCAATAATATAATGAATAAGTCGTGTATAGGACGATTGAAGGACATTTCATATCAAATAATAAATATATGCATGTAGATCGGTTTAAACTTCAAAAGAGGTAAGCAAATCTAAAATATGTTTGTATCTTGTACGTATCCAAAACCATGATTTATTTTTGGTAAGAAATCGTTTCAAATCTAGGAAGAAAACGAGTTTCTGGCATGAGTAAGAAATCCCAAATCGGGCAACTACAGAGCATACTCCTCAAAACAGTTTTAGGAAATAAACTTCTTGCATGATTAAGATTAGGAAGAGATAGAATTTGTACCTTGGTGATTAGTGAAGCTCGATTGGTAATTAGAGACTCGTGTGGATAACGTGAAAAGATTTATAAAAGCAAAACCACTTCAAACTCTTGGAAAGAACACCTAAACAACTTTAGAAGAACTTTTAGATCATTAGAAGAGAGGGAGGGGGAGTAAGAACTTTAGAGAGTGTATTTCTTACTCTACTTTGGTGCAAGTTTTACAATGGATGATGGCCATAATTATATGCCAAAGGTGAGGTAAAACTTAGGTGAATCTCCATGATTCATGCATGGAAATAAGGAGGTGAAGAAGGTGAATAACTCACCTTGTACAAGTTATCTCTAATCATACACTATACAATATTACATGTTAAATCATCTATGTATACAAGCAATAGGTGAAAGACTAAGGGTAACCTGTAGCATTGCATGTCTATACATGTATTCATAACAAAATTGTAGTCTTTAATATAAAAGCTTATATATCTAAAAATTATATAATGAACTTTAAAATTTATGCTATTAAATTTGATATATATAAACTTTTTTAACTTTTTAAATATTTTTTTATAATAGACGGGACCTCGTTAACAACCTGATAACCGATGGGGATTCCCCACACCGTTCCCCACGGGGATTAGACAGGGACAAGACAAGGATGAGGGCATAATAGTAGGTCTGGGATGGGGGCGGGAATGCGTTCCCTGCCCCCTCCCTGCCCCCATTTACATCCCTACTAGTCACTATTTGTAAGAGAAAGAACGTAGAATAAACTATGAAAGCTAAGTAGAAATTCTAGAGTAAGAGAAAGAGCGTGCATAATCTGAACACGAATAATCAAAATTGTAAAATCACTTTATAGCGTGCATGAATCATTTTCACGCACGAAATAGGAGTGAAATCTTATGTATGTCCGTTTGTTTATTAGTTTAAAACCTCATTCTCGGTGCTCGTTTATTTCAATAGGCTTGGCAAAAAGTTTTTATGAAAGATCTTGGTTCTATCTTACTTTCTGGGTGTCTTAGTAACTCGTTCTACCTGTTATTGATCTAGGATCCAAGAATAGATGTTCTATTGGCTCTCTTGTTGATAATCTCACTTTGTATCATAATTTGGTCGGACATTTTAATATCTAATGTTCACCAGGCTAGATATCTCTTACACGGTTCAACAAGTCTGCTTGTTTATGCATGATCCCAAGGAATTTCATTTTATGGCCTTGAAACTCATTATTCGGTATGCTCATGGAGCAACATAACTTGGTAGTACCATCCATCCCTTTGTTTCTCATGCTTTAGTTGCCTACAATGAAGTTGATAGGTCTAGTTGTCTGCACACTCGACATTCTACCTCAAGCTATTGTGTCTTCCTTAATGATACTCTTATCTCTTGCTGTAAAAAGGGTCAATTTGTGGTCTCCGGTTCCAGTGCTGAAGTTGAGTACCATCGGGTTGCTAGTGTGGTCAATAAGTGCACTTTTCTACGTAATCTTCTCCTTGATCTACATTGTCCTCTATCAAATGCGTCTTTGGTTACACAGAAAATATTTCGGCATCATACCTCGCCAACAATTCAATTTAACACTAGCGCATCAAGCACATTGACTTGGACATCCTTTTTGTATGGGAGAAGGTCATATTAGGACATGTTTGTGTACTTAGTGGCGGATTAAGGATGGACTGGATGGGGGGACATTAAACAAGCCTAAAAGTGATAGCTTGCATATAGGTAATGTTTATAAAGCATATTTAAGTTTATTTTGCATAGTTTTAGTTGAGTTTCTTTAGATTAATAGTTTGGATAGGAGAGTCGGGATATGCACTTGTTCTGTGCTACTTTGCAGATTAGATGATGAGAGATTGTGGACGGGACAGGAACCAACAAACTTTGATGGATAGTTGATGTTACTTTGGATCTAAGAGGTGGATCAAGAAGGTGGCAAGAGAAATCAAGACAAGAATTGAAGTTATTAAAGGGTGCGGTTTGGGACTAAGAAGTGCTTGGCCAAGCAATTTGAGGACGAGCCCGTGCTATTGACGCAGAGAGGAAAAGTGCGGGCAGGTGTCGGAAAAGCACGATTGTACTATGGCGGACCGAATTCGGGCATTTTGGCGTGTGTCGTGGAAAGACCTTAGTTGAAGTAGATTTTCAGAGTTTGACTTGTTTTATGTATTTTTGGATATATTTTTTTCGGGATATTGTTTTTAGGATATTATGTCTACTTAGTTTATCTTTTTCATTATCAAGTTATCAACTTTGGTATTAGATTTTGTTCTTGAGATCTTTTCCAAGGGAAGACTTTGAAACCTAAGTTGTATGTCTTTCTAATTCAATTATGAGTTGCTAATTTTCCTTGTATTTAACTAGTTGATTGAAGTAGTAGATTGCATATTATTATGAGATTCAATTGATTCTCAACAAACTTGAGTAGATTTTATCTCGTTGCTTAATTGAATCAAAGTTTGTCTAGGGTTTTGTTAGATTGATCATCTAATGAGATTTCTAGATTAATTTACAACTAAACTGATTAAGAACCGGTCGGAATTAATTGGTTAAAGTAGAATCTATACTTGATTAAGACCAGTTAGCTTGATTAAGTATAGAAGAGGATAAATTCACAAATAACTTGAATGACTGGTTGCTTCAAGGGTTTGTTTCTATGGATATTTGAGTCTTCATATTATTCTTTAATTGAATCTAGAAGGTCTTCTAGGCTGTTAAATAATTAGGGTTGTTAGACTGGTAGTTCTAATAAACTAAAACTGAAGTTTGGAACAATAATTCATGGTAGATTACTCAAGAAAAGCGAGAATCAAGAGAATCAGTGATCAATAAGTGAGTCAGAGTCGAACAGAAGGAAGAAGAACGAAATTTCGATCTAGTGGGTTGGAGAAAGCAATGGATTTTTGGTGGTGAAAGGAACTGATTTTGGTCTCAATTTATAGGAGAAATGGTCAAAATTAAATGCCCAAAACGAGTTTAGACCTTCTATAACTTCAATTCATTTGATTGACAATCAAATTAATTCTATTTAATTTTACCCCCAATTTCTTCAAATCAGAATATTAAAAATTTCGGGATACGATTGATCAAATTGACATTGAGATTATGATAAACATGAAACAAGGATCGTTTTTATATATAATTGGCTTGATTTCGTGATTTATAGGTGAAACACAATTTTGGCGCAATCTCCATTGATGTTGTAATGGTTCAAGCAGGCTACTGGAGGAAGGAGAAGGCTTTTGCTGAATTTTGCAATTTTTGTCCCATTTTGACGAAATTATAATTTCGGCCCATACTTTAAAAAACGTGGCAAAAATACCCATTTCTTAGGTATTTGAAATTCCAAAAAATAATATTTTGTACCCAAAATTCTAACAACTCATTATCTTGCCTTCACATTTTATTCCTTTGCTACAAAAATATTTTCAAGAAATATTAAGTAAATTATTGAAACTAAAATTTAGTTTTTAGAACATTTAAAATCTCTTAAGGAAAATTCTTCCTAATAATCTCCATATTTTTTAAGGTAAGGGTTAGGGTCGCCACAAGTACTACTTGGACTCACCTAGGAAAATTCTTCCTTATAATTTCCATATTTTTTTTGATAAGGTAAGGGTTAGGGTCGCCACAAGTACTACTTGGGCTCGCCTAGAGCATCCATTAAGGATGAGAACTCTTACCAACCAAACCGCCGTCCGAGAGATTCGAAACGGTGACCTTAGGGTACTACCCCAAAGGCCCAACCGCCGAACCAAATGCCCGAAGGCTCCTAATAATCTCCATATGATTTTATTCATATCACTACTTATTCATATTTCTTTAAATTTATTATTAATATTGAGTAAGACTTATGACCTTTCGTGTAAGATCATTTATCTAAAATAATCTTCTAACAATTATTTGTTAACTTTTTATTTAATGAAATGAGACATTTAATATTTCTGATAATGCCACATATATTTTATTAAATAAAATAAAGGAAAATACATTATTGACCTTCTTGGAAAAGAGGTTTATTACATTGATTGACATATTCATACCCATAATGGAGTCAAAAATATTGTCAAAAATGGGAAAGTCTTGATCCAAAGCACAAAGAAAAAGGGCTTATATCATGTCATTGGTGCTCATGTCTTGAATGTTTCCTCTAAAGTGAATGCTTGCATGTATCTTGATTCTAATAAATTTTGGCAAGCTAGACTAGGACATATAGGAAACATGGGTTTGCATTAGCTGTTCAAGCATGGTTATTTGAGTCAGAAACCTACTGAGTTGGGCACTTTTGAAATCATGTCTTTGGACAATAAACTAGATCACGTTTTTCTAAATCTATTTTTGAGGAACAAAAACCCCTTGAGTATGTATATACAGACCTATCAGGACCTGCTCAAGTGGACATAACTGATGACAAGAAATATTTCTTTTCATTAGTTGACCACTATTTCAGGAAGTTTTGGGTGTACTTACTCAAGGCTAAGAGTGAAACTTTTGAAAAGTTCAAGTTTTGGAAACAAACTATTGAGGGTCAAACTGACTTTAAATTAAAATGCTTAAGAATAGATAATGGACTTGAGTTTTGCAATCATGAGTTTGATGCTTTATCTCATGAACATGGAGTCAAAATGCACCTCGCTATGCTAGGAACACCTCAGGAAAATGGCATTGCTAAGAGGATGAATATGACCTTGCTTGAGAAGGCTAGGTGCCTACTCATTAGTGCAGGGATGAAACATTCCCTTTGGGAAGAGGCAATCATCATTGCCGCTTACCTGATAAACAAATCACCTTGCTCTATCATTGGTTATAAAACTCCACAAGAATTGTGGAGTCGAACTAAGCCCAACATTGCTCATATTAGACCCTTTGGATGCATTGCCTATGCTCTTAATAATGTTGGGAAGTTAAATCCTAGAGCTCTAAAGTTTGTGATGCTTGGATACCCTGAAGGGGTAAAAGGCTACAAGTTATTGCTCATTCAACCTAGAGGCTATAAAGTGATAGTAAGTACAGAATGTAACTTTCAATGAGAGTGACTTTCACTTCAAAAATGTACTCATCTCTTCTTCTAGGAATGTAGATAGGTCTGAACAAGATACCACCCCCTTCTATGTTGCTCCTCCTAATATATATTGAGATGTTTGATGAGAACTTTGACATTGGTTATTCCCCATCACAATATGGTTATTCTAGCAATGACATTTCTAATGAGCACTTGAATGCTCATGGAAGTACTGAAGAACACTTAGATACACAACCTCGCCAATTAGGTGGGCAGGTATGTTCCCATATTTCTCCATCCACTTCTGTACATGAGCCTATTGACCATGATTCTATGTATGACTTTGTCCCTGACTTGCATGATTCTCATGATGTTGATGATTCTATTATGGATATTCCTTTTGATGAGGTTCCTGAAGAGATAGGGCTCCTAGGGTTAAAATTCCAAACCAGAAATATGTGAACAATCTTAATGATTTTGCGTTCATTATTGTTGAAGTTTTGAATGCTTATACTCATGACTTGTTTGAGAATGCAATTTTTTGATCTTTGGATGTCTACCATGAAAGAGAAAATTAAATCCATGGATGATAAGAAGACTTGGATTTTGGTCGCTAGACCTAAAAACTCGACTATTATTGATTGCAAGTGGATTTGTAAGTTGAAAGAGGGAACCCTTGCTACTAATCCAACCAGATACAAGGTGATGCGACCTTGACCAGGCTCGAACCCGATCTCGGCCAGCCCGAGTCTCCCTAGGCCTTGGTGACCCCCTTGGCATAGGACTTGGTCTTTAGATATATTATTTCTATTTCCGCTATTACTATTTTGGGTGTGTGTTCTCTTATGCTTAAGAGACTGACCCATGAAGCAAGAATAAGGCCCATTAGGCCATTATTAGGGTTTAGTTGCACCTTTCCTTTTTTAGTATTTGCTATTATTAGATTTTTTGGCTTTTGGATGTGGGCCTTGAATGCATGTTAGACCCAATCCGATCCCCTCGTTGTAATCTAGGGTTTTGAGCTTGCTTCTCTATATAAGGGGCACGGGACGTATATTATTGATGTCAAGATTAATCCAAATATAGAGTTAGAGTCAAGACTCCCTCCTCCCCTTTGGGTACGACGTCACCATCTCTCCCAACCCCTTTTCCTCCCGTCGGCCCTCCCTTGGACCGACTCCTCTCATCTCTAGCCTCGCCCCACCATCGCCAACGCAAGCACTAGAGGCCCACAAGATCATTCTGTGGTCTCGTACTTATCCCAGTTAACATCTTTCGGAGAAGATCCGGGAATTTCAAGCCTAGATTCGCCCCAAGCAACCTGAGAATGAGTAGAGTCGCATCAATATGTAGCAGAGCGCAGATGACTTGATCGGTCCCTTCTCCAAGATATCTCTTCTCCATTTTTTCACCAAACAACTCCAAAAAAAACTGGCTCGACTTCTGCCCAGATTTCGACCCAAAATTTTTTATCTACACATGAGAGTTGAGTGAAACACATATACTCTTGTGAGGTTGGATTCTTGGTTGCTTTTGCTTGAGGTTGCTCATATATGTGTGATGACTTTAGAAATACATATGTGATGATGGTTTTGGTTCTTGTCTTGTTGATTGCTTGAGGACAAGCAAGTCTAAGTATGGGGTATTTTGATGTCTACCTTTTTAGTCATGTTTTTAAGGTGTGTTTTTAGTGTGTTTCAGTCTTTTTCTTTAGTTTTGTGTTTTGTATTGAGTCGTTTGTTTAGGTTTTCGTATTTCCTTAAGATATGGAGTCTACATAAGCTTTGGTGGTGTTTTATAGATTTTAAGCAGCTGTTTGGAGCACTTTTGAGGAAAAGAGCAAATCCGAGGAGAAACACTTAAGGAAAAGCTCAAAGAATGAAGTTCATAAAGTCATTGAATATCAAGTTGGAGCTTGGAAGGAAGTATAGAAGAGCTTGGAATATCAAGTTGGAACTTTGACGTGAAAGCGGATCTATCCAAGTTGAAGTAGAAGAGATTAGATAGTAAGTTTATTGATTGAATGAAAGTTAGTTGATTTACTTGCTTAGGTTGACGAAAGTTGACACCTTTATGTGATAAAAGCATGATCTTTATGTTTCATTAGCGTGTTAGCATGCATAATTGTTGTTGTGGGGATACCCTAAACCTTAGAATTTCTCTTCCTTGATATAAGAATCCTTGCTTTTCTCTATTGCTTGCGCTCTAAGTAACAAAACTTGATACTGACTATCTCCCGTGGACGAACCTGACTCCCCTGTACTCAGCGGGGTCTTGACTATAAATTTATTTGTTGTCAATGAACCCTCTCAACAAATTGGAGCCGTTGCCGGGGAGATTTCAATAGTGCCAAGTTTTGTTCTTTTTAGCATTTTCGGGACTCTGTCAAGTCAGTAACGACCCCCTAGGGTCGGTACCGATCCTATCGGCAACCTAGTTTTTTGTCTTTCTTTTATTTGTTTGCTTTTAGGATCCTTGTACGTCGAGTCGGTAACGACCCTACCAGGTCGGTACCAACCCTGTCGATAGATAGTTGTTCCTTTCTTTTTAGTTTCTGTTTCATGGGATCACTGCAGGCTCGATACCGACCCCTTGGGCCTCAGTACCGACCCTCCTCTGAGAACCCATTTTGCTTTTGATTTCGTTTTCGTTTTTATTTCTGCTTACAGTGCATTCCAGCTGAAGGACGTCGAGTTGTCTCTAATCCAGTAGTAGACTCTGAACCCGAGCGATCCTTCCACCGACGATTAAGAGAACACAAAGCCATGACCATGACACCTAAAGAGATGGCACAACAGATGGCTGCACTCCAGAGGCAGCTCGATGCCGTGCAACTTGATAAAGCTGCTCTATAGGAGCAACTTAATGCCTATCCAAGGAATGCTAAACAGTATATGCATCCACAAAGCCATGGCCATGACAGCCTAAACCTTAGAATTTCTCTTCCTTGATATAAAAATCCTTGCTTTTCTCTCTTGCTTGCGCTCTAAGTAACAAAACTTGATCTTGACTATCTCCCGTGGACGAACCTGACTCCCCTGTACTCTGCGGGGTCTTGACTATAAATTTATTTGTTGTCAATGAAGCCTCTCAACAAATTGGCGTCGTTGCCGGGGAGATTTCAATAGTGCCAAGTTTTGTTCTTTTTAGCATTTTTCGGGACTCTATCGAGTCGGTAACGACCCCCAAGGGTCGGTACCGATCCTATCGGCAACCCAATTTTTTGTCTTTCTTTTATTTGTTTGCTTTTAGGATCCTTGTACGTCGAGTCGGTAACGACCCTACCATGTCGGTACCAACCCTGTCGATAGATAGTTGTTCCTTTCTTTTTAGTTTCTGATTCATGGGATCACAGGCTCGATACCGATCCCTTGGACCTCGGTACCGACCCTCCTCTAAGTAGCCATTTTGCTTTTGATTTCGTTTTCGTTTTTGTTTCTCCTTAGAATGCATTCCAGCTGAAGGACGTCGAGTTGTCTCTAATCCAGTAGTAGACTCTAAACCCAAGCGATCCTTCCACCGACGATTAAGAGAACACAAAGCCATGGCCATGACACCTAAAGAGATGGCACAACAGATGGATGCACTCCAGAGGCAGCTCGATGCCGTGCAACTTGATAAAGCCGCTCTACAGGAGCAACTTAATGCCTATCAAAGGAATGCTAAACAGTATATGCATCCAGAACTGAGGGTGCCAGAGTCCGCAATTTTGCTTCCGGAGATAGAGAAGACCTTTGAGATCCAACCTCAATTCATATCCTTGATCAAAAGGGCTCAGTTTGAGGGAAAACCCACTGAGTGCCCAATAGAACATATTAGAAATTTCCTTGATTTATGTGACACTATTGCTGCTAACGGTGTCTCTTTGGAATATGTTCTATTGAAAGCTTTTAAGTGGTCTCTTGCAGGAAAGGCCCTGAGCTAGTTAGAGAGCCTACCTCCCAAGTCAATAAAGAAATGGGAAACTCTGCATGACTTGTTCATGACAAAGTTCTTCCCACCTGCTAAGACAACAGAGTTGAGAAAACGTATCACCTCCTACCACCAGCTGCCTAACGAGACCTTTGTGGAGACGTGGGAGAGATTCAAGGAGATGCTTAGACAGTGCCCTACTCATGGGCAACCACAATATGTACTCCAAGAAATCTTCTTCCAGGGGATCAATGCTGAAACGAAGAACCACATCAACCTGCACACTGCTTGCGGTTTCATAGAGATGGATCCCTATGCGGCGTGGGCATTTCTTGACAAATTAACAAATTATGATGCAATGTATGGCACACAGCAAGCCCAACAGTCCCAAAGATGGCTCTACAATCCAAACAAGGATGAGGTTGACCCTGAAGTGAAGCACCAATTCTTGCAAGACGAGATCAACCGCTTGAAGAAGCAGGTAAGTTATCTTAAATCATCTCCTTCTTGTCAAGAATGTGGGTCTCAATCCCATGCTACTTCTGCCTGCACTAACTTGCAACATGTCCGTGGTGTTCAGGCATATGAAGAAGCTAACTATATGAGAGGTCCATAAAGGAACCAAGGTAATAATTTTTATGCAGGGAGGAATAACAATCAGCCCACCTAGGGCAACTATGGCCAAGGGAGCCAACCTCCTCAGCAAGATCAAAGGGTTCCACCTTATAGGCCTCCAGGCTATCAAGAGCCACCTTCATGGATACAAGGGCTACAAGAGGGTATTAACGAAGTCCACAATAAGATTGATGGAGTCCGTTCTGACCTAAAAGGTGTACAGGTACAATTGGGAGAGATAGAAACCTAGAAAAAACCCGTAAACTCCCAACTTGGCCAACTAGCTACCCACATTCCAAGACCTTAAGGTCACCTCCCGGGCTGTCCCGAGGAGAACCCGAGAGGACAGATTGTAGCAGTACACCTTAGAAGTGGGAAGGAGGATCCAAATCGAGCAAAGCCTACAAATACCAAGCACGACGATGAAGAGAATACTCCAGCCAAGCTCGTTACCAACCCCAAAAGGGTCGATAACGAGGCACAAACAGTCGGTACTGACCCCACACTGGTCGTTACCGAGTCTTCTAGGCAAGGTAAGTCTTCTGAACCAAGCTCTCAGTTCGTAACCAACCCCCACAGGGTCGGTACCGACCCTTCATCTACACCGATCAACCCTCTTGTCGATTCGGTGGGGCCTCGATCCGGGCCTCTTTCTATCCCGAGTCCGTAAAAAACTCTTCCTTTCCCGATTAAGAAGTCTAATGATGTTATAGAGGGAAAGTTTAGACGGTTTGTTAAAATTCTTCAGGGTTTAAATATTTCAATTCCATTTACTGAAGGCCTTAATGAATTGCCTACCTACACTTTTAAAAGAGATTTTGAGCAGGAAAAGATCTATCATAGAGTTGTCAAGTGAAGTCCGATCTATAAAGCTCCCTAAAAAACTCGGTGACCCAAGTAAGTTTGCAATTTCAATTGGTATTAGGACTCACCGTTTTAAAGCTCTATGTGATCTAGGTGCCAGTGCCAGTTTATTACCATAAAAGGAAAGGGATAAAATATCATTAAAACGCGTCGACTCAGTCTTCGCCACCGACACGGGACCCTCGATATAGATCTATGTGCCTCGGTACCGAGCCTATTCAGCACTGAAAACAACCTAGAGTAAAACTTGCGTAGCGGGTTCGTTACAACTCCGTTTGACTCGATTCTTTTTCCTATGTCTTTGTAACGCATTTCTCAACTTCTTTCCAAGCTCCAACTTGATCTTCAATGACTTGATCAACTTCATTGTTTGAGATTTTCTTTAAGTGTTTCTCCTCGATTTTGCTCTTTTCCTCAAAAGTGCTCCAAACAGCTGCTAAAAAACTATAAAAGCACCACCAAAGCTTATGTAGACTCCATATCTTAAGGAAATACGAAAAACTACACAAACGACTCAAAACAAAACACAAAACTAAAGAAAAATACTCAAACACGCTAAAAACACACCCTAAAAGCATGACTAAAAAGGTGAACATCAGTGCCCACCCGCGCTGAAAGCACCCGAGCACCCGAGCACCCTAGAAGATCAAGGGATTCTATCCTAATTTGGTTGAGCCAATCTTGGGTAGAAAATATTTTTTTATTTTGTTTTATTTCAATTATGTAAAAGATCTTGATTCTAAAAGATCATGTGTTATATTTTTTAGGTTAGATTGTTTTATTTTCCGCTTTTGTAAGAGTTCTTATTGTATAAAAGATCTCATAGTATATTAAAAAGAAAAAAATCTGATCGATCGAGATATGTCGTGGGCCACAACTTTGGAGTTTTGGGAGGACTCTGACCATTGGGACCGACCATCCCGATGAGCCAAGGCCCGATTGGATCCTGCCATACAAACTCTCACAAAACTAGGCCCGATACTATGGCAAAACATCAAAACCCCGACATCGTTCCTACAAGGTGCGAGATTAGAGTCCACCTCCTTGGCGCTCGCACACTCGAGTCTGTGACTTGCAGGCACGGATCTAGGGGTGGGCTAGGGTATGCTATAGCCCACCCCAAAATTTGAAGAAGTATATATAATTTTAGCAGCAAAAATAATTGATGTTTAATCTTTCTCAGTGGTAGTGGAGTACATACATATTTTGGATAGACGCGTGCGTGCTCAATTCGATTCCCGCCGATGGTTTTTGTTTTCCATCTTTTTGAAAGAAGGGGTGTCTTTTGACTATATTTAATAGTGTAATCTCCTTGTGGCTATTTTTTTCGTTCTTTTGTTTTCTTATTCTAATCAACTACTTATCAAAGTTTTCTCTTCTATCATTCTATGCAATATTAGATATATTACTTATTTTTTTCCCTTATTTATATGTGATATTAAATATATAATATATGCTTTTATTCTTAGTATTTTTATGCTTACTTTATTTTCAATATTATTGAAGCTTTTTTAATTTGTTTGAGATTTATATTGTGATGTTGTTGCTTATAAAACTTTTACCGTTATTTATGAAATAAAAAAAATTAACGATATTGTTATCTTTTATTATATTTGTACAAATTATAGTTTAAAAACTATCAGAAGGGTTGAGTAGGCGTGTAAAGTTTTAATCCTAGTTTCTATCCCATCTACCGACATTATTTTATTGTGTAAGGTAAATCCAGCCTACCCTGATATTCATTTCTGGTTTCGTCTCTGGTGACCTAGACACCCGCACACCACCTAAGCCGTGGCGTCCTTGCACGCCCTCTACCGAAGACGAGAGAGAGATAACCGAAGCTAGGTTTGCCGCTTTAGAGCGCTAGATCGCCGAGTTGCAGCATGCATCCGTGCGACACTGGTGCAAACGCTCGATTCCGCCTGGCACCACGACCACAATCGGCAACGTTTTCGAGCGAGAGCATTCTCATAACTGAGACGCCCACACCCGCAGATCCGAGTCTTGAGGCCGAAGACATGTCTCAGCCCGACGCCTTGACTACCATGGCACTAAGCTCTCTGAGAACTTGTCTATGACGCCGGACTAGTCCATTGACATGCCTTTACTTTTTTTGTTGACGTCGAACCCGTGGTCCCATGCACACTGATTTTTGACAAGACCAAGGTCAACAAGCTTCACTTTTTGGCTACTTTGGTCGCGTTTTCACACACCAACTCGAAGCGAGGATGCTTCGAAGCTAAATGGGGGAGAATGATGCTACCTTGGCCAGGCTCAGACCCGATCCCGACCAGCCCGAGTTTCCCCAGGCCTTGGCAACACCCTTGGCATAGGACTTAGTCTTTATTTATATTATTTCTATTTCTGTCATTTATATTTCCACTATTACTATTTTGGGCGTATGATCTCTTATGGTTAAGAATCCGACCCATTAGGCTAGAATAAGGCCCATTAGGCCATTAGGGTTTAGTTTCACCTTTCCCTTTTTAGTATTTGCTATTATTAGATTTATGGGTTTTTGGATGTTGGTCTTTATTGCATGCTAGGCCCAATCCGATCCCCTCTTCGTAACCTAGGGTTTTGAGCTTGCTTCTCTATATAAGGGGCACTCGGAAGTCATATTATTGACGTCAAGATTAATCCAAAGCTAGAGTTAGAGTCGAGAGTTCCTCCTCCCGTTTGGGTCCGATGTCACCATCTTTCCCAACCACTTTCCCTCTTGTTGGCCCTCCCTTGGACCAACGCCTCTCATCTCTAGCCTCACCCAACCCTCGCCAACGTGAGCACTAAAGTTTATGAGACCATTCCGTGTTCTCGTACTTAACCTGGTTACCATCCTTCGGAGAAGATCCGAGCATTTCGAGCCTTGATCCGCCCCTAGAGACTCGAACACGAGTAGGGTCGCATCACAAGGCTAGATTAGTAGCAAAGGGCTTCTCTTAAATCGAAGGTGAGGACTATCATGATATCTTTGCTCATGTTGTTAAGTACAAAACCATGAGATTGATTCTTGTTATGGCTATTGTTTAGGACCTAGAAATTGAACAAGTGGATGTTAAGACAACTTCCTTGCATGGTGACCTTAAAGAAACTATTTATTGAAACAGTCTAAAGGTTTTATTAATTCCTCTAACCCTGATCATGTATGCTTGTTGAAGAAATCCATATATGGCTTGAAGTAATAAAAGTTTGACAATTGCATGAAATCATTGGGTTTTTATTCTGACAAGTATGATTCATGTTTGTACTTTAAGCATGTCAATTCTGATTTGCCCATTTATGTCTTGCTTTAGGTTGATGATATGCTTCTGATTCACAAATCCATGACTAAGATTAATGACATAAAGAGGGCCTTTAGAAACAACTTTGACATGAAAGACCTAGGTCGTGCTCAAATGGTCATAGGCATTAAAATTGTTAGGGACATGTCTAAGAAACAAATCGTGCTTACTCAATCTGAATATTTGCATAAGATGTTAGATAGGTTCCATGATTTGAATACTAAACTATCTCTTATGCTCTTGGGAGAGCACCTTGACTTAAAAAAAGCCAAGATGCCTCTCTCAAATGAAGAGGAGGCCATGATGAGTCTTATCCCCTATGATGTAGTAGTTGGTTCTGTCATGTATGTAATGATTTGTACCCAACCTGATCTTGCTTTTGCTATTAGTGTTTTGAGTAGATATATGTCTGAACCTTGTGAGAAACATTGGCATGCCATGAAATTTTGTTTGAGATATAATGTTGGTACTGCTCACTTTGGTGTTCTCTATGGTGTTCATACTTCTCCAGTTCTGCCTCTAAACTCTATGGCATTGTTGACTGTCATATTTCTAGCAATATGTTTATACCTGGTGTGGGAATTGTATCTCATTGAAGTCATAACATTATTCTATTGTTGCTCTTTCCTTAATTGAGGCTGAGTACATTGCTGCTACTGAAGCTTCTAAGGAGGTAATCTAGCTTAAGGTTTGTTCAGAGAGATTGAAGGTAAGAATTATGTGTCCAAATTGCACATAGATAGTCAAATTGGCCTCTATCTCTACAAAGACGGTATGTATCATAAGTGGACCAAACATATTGATGTGAGGTATCATTTAATCAAGAAAAAGGTAGCTAAGCTGATTATTCTGGTTGAAAAGATCGATGGTAAGAAAAATCTTGCGGGTTTTTGCACTAAAATTGTCACAACTGATAAGTTCAATTTTTATAGGAATTTCCTATATGTGATCGAGCTAGAACATTGCTGAGGAGGGTGAATGGGCATGTGATAAAAAGGTTGCAAGACCAAGATCAACACAAATAAGGAACATGTTTTACTATAGATGTAAACTTCAGAATTAGGAGGGCCAATTATATAGCATACATGCCTGTCCACAGGGCCCCCATATTTTTAGGCCCCATATAATTAAAATTACTAGTAATGTAAAGTGAAAACTATCATATGGTTAAGTGGTTTGTATAGAAAATTGTTCAGTTGTGTTGTGTTCGACATTTGTGAGAATTAATTTTTTTTCACAGATTTTAATGGGCCCCACCTAATACAACGTGTGGCCTTATGAGCCTTTTTTCTCCCCTTCTTTTACCATTTTCTATGTTAACCACTCAACTATATTGATTTTTCTAGGAGTATTTTTAATATTTTAATGTGGGTCTTTCTTTATTTTATGCATCGGGAAATCTTTATGCACACGAAAAAAACGCCCAACGCACAAGGGATTGTACGCTTCATGAAGCTTATGACCCAAAAGGGTACCCGGTGGAGGGGTAATACCATGTGAAAGGGTACCCGCTTCATGAAGCGTGTCACTGGAGTTATATTAGACGCGTTTAAAAGAGTTAGTGTTATCTTCGTCTTCCTCACACAAGCTTGAGTTTCTTCCATACCCAAATTGAGTAACCAATTTCGGAATCCTACTTGTTGATATTCGACAATGGTGAGAGTTATTGGTGGATGCATTTCTGGTGGTGGCAGACCTCGCGATTTGACAGAGAAAGACGACGACGATGGCGAAGTGCAGGCAGCTGATTCAGATGCCCACATTGTGAGACACGACCATTCCCCAGGTAAAGTACAATGTCAGATTAGTTTCCAATAGTCTAGGTTATTTGATTTCGGTGAATTTGGTTTTGAAGTGCATAGCGGGAAATTATACTAGGTTGATTTTTAAGTGTAGAGTATTGAATTGGGGGATTTCGAGTTCAAACTAGGTTATAATGGTTGATTTGTTGCATCTGAAGTTTGAATTGAAGTTGCTGGATTGGTGGTAGAATTTGCAAAACTAGGGTTATGTTGAGTGAAATCTCCAAATCGACTCTGCTGCTATGTTGAAAGCCTTGAATTGAAGTTGATGGATTGTTTCTTGGAAGCATATATGTGTTATGATCTCTTAGGAGGGCTTTGGAAAACAGGAAAGTATGATTCAAGCTCGAGTTCCTGCAATATCTGGTGTGTTGCCCATAGATAGGAAGAGTGTCCTTCAATTATATTTGTTACATCCACCTATACATTAAGCCTGATAATTCAACTGCTCACATGGATGATTAAACTTGTTTTAAGGCAACTTTCAGAAGAAAGAAAGAATCACATTCTCAATCCCAGGAACTTTAACGGGTTGGATTCCTGCAACAATTAGACTATCCTATATCAATACTCTCTACATCCTTCATGTGTTTATTATTATCTTTAGTTGTTCAATAACATCCTATAGGTTGAGTAGTATGGATAGGGAGCAAGGCAATAACAAGACAAAGGAAATAGAGAATTTGTTGAATTAAGGTTATTCGAATTGAGTAGATCTCTGATAGCGGCAGCATTGCCACCACCACCTTAGTTGAAAGCTCAATTCCATCTTGATCAGGCAAGAGAAGAGAATCAAATACTGAAACTCTCTCTCTTTGTTCCTCTGATTTCAGTAAAAAGGGAATTTGATCAATCAACTCTCCCTTTCTTAATCCCACTGTCAAGTGAGCACATAAGCTCTACAAATCCTCACATTTGGCACTTCTACAGTTGATGGAATTCCATATCATGTGCTTTACTTAAATGTTTATTGAGCCTAATGAAAGTTTTTCAATATTGCTAAATGAGTGCTAACTTATCATACTGTTATGAATTTTGTTCATGTGCACTCACCTTGTCTTTCATGTGAATCATGCACCATTTTTTGTTGACATTCTAACTCTTGTCACCAACCTTATCCCTATAACCTATTAATTGTGTACACTTTGGGTTTTTCTTGTAAACACATACAAAGTTAACAGTTTCTTTGATGTACATTATGATTATGTTGAGTGCTTCCATGTGAGATGCTTGTGGAGTCTCTATAAATATGTTTAAAACTGCCACAATGACACTTAGAGCATGGCTTGTTTAGGGAACACTGATGATTTGAACTACTCTCTTAGGCAATGACATTGTGACAGCAAACTTAGCCTTGGTGTGCTAACAATGGTGGTTGAAGAAGATTTGTGGCACAGTACCATCACACTCAACAAGGATTTATAAATCCTTAACATATATGTCTAGATCTCTTTGAGCTTTTTGACTGTGAACTGATCTGTGGCACAGTAAAGCCATCATCCAAATTCTCTCTAGCAACTTTCCTGCTCACTTTTCCTTTCATTCCTGCAATTTCATTTACCCCAAAGATATCTGAATGCAAATGTGAATCATGTATCGCATTTGGTGCTTGTGGAACCCATAGTCCATTATTCTCATAGCTACTGATTATACTACCCTCAAGATCTTCATTCAAGAACATCAGCCCATCATCATCATTATCTTGCAGGACCTACACCCAAAAGAGTCTCAAAAGAGAAGATGTCAAATCTTGTGAAAGCTATAAGGCAAAAAACATATGGTATACCTTATAGGATAAGCACATAGATTTGGAAACTAGTACTCTAATTTTGAAAATATTTCCAGATTTGACTTCTTAACCTATATCACTATAACTTCAAAGAAACTAAAGCATGTAAAGTGGGTTTTTTTCAAGTATGGAGAAGAGATAAACAGAACCTTATAAAACCCAACTAGATCTGAAGATGAGTCCAGTAAACCTAAATTTGGAAGCATTGTACAATACTCTACTACAGTTGATGAATTCTTGACCAGTTCCCATATCTTGGCATGTTGTTCAGTTAGGCCCGTTCAGATAATGGTTGTTTTTGTAAATGCCATAATCAATTTGGTGCTCGAGAGGACATAGGTAGTTAGCTACAATAATGGTTGTTTCTGTCATGGTATGAGAGATCTTTGTCTTTCATTGATTTGCAAATCCTTCATTGATTGAAACCCTTCATATACTACGATGCATTCATACATACCCAAAATATGAACTTTAATGGTTTGAAAATTAATGATGTGATGTTTATTTGTTTTATTGGACAATGGTTGAAGTTGTTAGGGGGGACGAGGCGATCGATGCAGATGTTGGTATGGTTGTTGAGCCTAGTGATAGGGCTGGCAATGATATTGTGAGGACTGTTGGCGGGGGTTCTCCAGCTCATGGTGATACGAGCAAGGGCGATGCGAGGGATGGTTGGGGCGAGGAAACGATGATGGTACGTATTTCGTAATTTAGTATGCAAATTATGAAATTTGTATTTTTGAGGTGTGTTTGCCTGATTTGTGTTTTTTTTGTTTATGTGCTTGGGAAGAATGAATGTTTAGTTTGGCTGATTTGTGAGTGGATAAGAATTGGACGCTTTATTTTAAAAAGTCATTACCCTAAAGGGCCTAAACAATACAAAGAGCTCTCGAATGAACCTGATCCTTTTATAATTGTTATGTTGAATATGATTTTGGGTTTATGATAATAACCCTTATAACCTGAAATTTCAGGAACCGAACCCTTTATAATTTTGCAGTTTATTTTGAGGCCGGTTCGATTTTATAATAGGCAAAATATGATTAATAAGGTTTCACTTATTAAAATATGCATAAAAGCATATATTATATAACCTAAAAATTATATCAAGTACAATCTCTTAGGAATCAGTTATAATTTTGTTATTCGAACTAAAAATAGGTGAACCGGTCGGTTTATTATAATTCCGGACCAAACCGAATCGAAACTGCGTTAGTTGAAAAGAAAATTATCTCCTATATATATCGATAGCCAATGCGGAACACTTGGTCCTGGTACACGCGTTTGAGGAATTGGTCTACGGTTCGAAACGGGGGACGAGCGAAAGCCACCCCTTTTATTCCTTCCAAATCTTGCGCTTCATGACGTGTTCGCTTCATGAAGCGCAAGGGACTTTACAATCTCTTTGTTTAATTGTTTTAAGCCTTGCACTTCATGAAGCCTTGCGCTTCATGAAGCGCAAGTACTCTGTTGCAGAATCCAGAAAATATTTTCCAGGCAGTTGTAGATAACTCTTACTTGGCCACGATGCTATATTTATGGAAGTGATCTCCCATTTCTTTAATTTTTCATTGATTTGGCTTGGTTTTGGCGCAAAATTTGCCCGCCAATATCAAACCATGGCCAAAAAATCAAAGCCTCCGCCTATATCTATAAAAAACAATTGCCTTCAGTTGTTTGCAGGGCAATCTGAAATCTCCATAATCAAATCTTCCATGGCAGATCCTTTTCAAGAGGAAATACACAAGCACTTGGCAGATGTACAAGAGATCTGTCTCTTCATTTGGGAGCTAATCAACAGCAAGGAAGTAGGATTGAAGACTGTCGGGAAACACCTTGCCCGACTCAGTTACTTCACTACGCTGGAAAGAATTTTCAAAGAGGAGATGGAACTTCAAGAAATCATTCTCTTCAATGTCGAAGCAAGCGCCAACGGAAACCCTGTGATGGAAGTCCCAACATACGCTAATTTACGGCTAGTTAAGCAAGAGGAGGAGGAGGATGAGGGTTTCAATCCAAACGATCCAATCCTCATGGACTAGATTATGTTTTAGGCGTATTTCTCTCATATTTACATTAGTTTAGTTGAAAGTCTGTTTTGTTTTACTTTGTGTTTGTCGTTCCCATGTTTTTAGATTTAGATTTTTTTTTCTTTTTATTTGTTTGCTTGAGTTATATTAGGGTAGTGTCTGCTTATGTACTTTTTAATTCCACTATGAATATAAAGCTTTCGGTTTGATTGATAAACGACGGCGTCACAAGCAATTAGCAATAAATCTCCAACATACAATGGCATCCTTGCTGTCAAAAAAGCTCTTTATGTCCTTTCAAGTACCATATCTTTTGCTCCCATCTCCTCATGAAAACAAACAAGTTTAAATGGTGACTTGCTTTTTCCACTGGATTAGGCTCATCACTGCCTTCTGAATGACACTCCCGAAAAACTCCTCCATTGACATTATCATGCTCTAAGTATAGTGATTCTCCAACTAAAATATGAGATGCACCTTTGCATTCCTTGTTGAAACTAAGAACTTTAGATCCTTTTCCAAAAGAAGCATAGTTATATTTGGCACCACCAGGTTCTACCCTAAGAATGACGCTTCCTTTGGTATCTACACCAACATACTTACTCTTAGAGTTTATCTCCTTAGTTTTGATTCATCAAAAGCTAGATCAGCAAAATTGATGTGAATCCTTCCCTTCAAGATCTCACCGAGTCAAGCCGGGACGCCAAGGAGGACACTGAGGACGAGAAGCAAGAGCAAGAGGAGACAGTGATGCGAATTACTCATTCCATGACGAAGACCATGCACCGTCAAATCAAGGCAGCTCTCGCTACCGAGCCAACGAGCCTCGTTACCTTACCCTTAGGGTTCGGTACCAAGATGCCGGACATCGTTACAGTTCCAGCGCCGGGAATTCCTCTTCAGCTTTCCTCGGTACCGAGCTGTACGCCTCGATACCGATCTGTGTTTGAATGCCAAGGGTTGTTGGCGAATGTGAATAGACAGCTTTAATGCACGTTTTAGTGCTTTGTTTTTAATGCTTGTTTAATACCTTAGAAGGGGATCGGCCTAGGGGTTTTAAAAGGCCTTTTGTATGTATTTTCTTGTTACCTTTGAATTGATAAAAACTCTCTTTTGCTAAATGCAAAGACTCGTTCATTTGAAGGTCTTGTTCTTGATTCGGATTGTGAGTAATATCGATCTCTCAAGAACACTTGGTGTGTAATATCCAAGCCCCTAGTTCTCTCAAACACCGGTGAGTTATATCTGTCTTTGAGAGTCTATATCCCTTCGAATTTCCCCTCAAAACCGTCCATCTTCTCCTATTTCATCCACTTGATTTCCCTCGGTACCGACCCCGCATACTCGGTACCGACCCTGTGCCGAACTGTCCAAATTGTGAACAAATCGACTAGTCCAGGTTGGCCATTTCTTGGAGTCGCTCGTTCGCACCGTGAATCAACCAAGGACGATCGTATCATGTGGTATCAGAGCCACGCGAGGTTTGACTCCTAAAAATCGATTTTTAAGCATATAAGGATTGGTTTACCCTTTTTGCTTTCGTGTTCATTGCCCAAAAACTGAACCGAATTACTTCTTTTCCAATCCCAACCCTTGAGTTCTTAGCGTTTATCTTAAGTGTGCTTGGCATACGAAAGGTTGTGTGTAATTCACGAGAAGGCTTAAAGGATTAAAGGAACGAGAAAGTTATATAAAAAAAGAAAGGAAGTAAATTGCTTGTCGAATTAGGGTGTAGTAGGAGAAGACTTGGTTCGCCCATCCTCCTTCAAAGTGTCAAGACGTTAGGAGGGAGATCTTGGTATTGAACCCAACACCTCCTGGCTCAACCCTTGCAAAAAAAAGTGGTTGTTCTTAGAAAGATCCGGTCACCGGTAAAACAAGAGGAGTGACCGAGAAAAAGTAAGGCAACACAAGGGTGACACCTACACCACTTGTTTCGTAGATATTTTTGTTTTAAAAAAATCACTCAAGTACCTTTCCTTTAGCTTTTTGTGTTACACTTCTTGGAGTGTGCCAAGTTTGTTTGTTTGTTTATTTTCTTTCTTCAACTTTATATCTCGTAAGAAGACCTTACTGACCCTTCTATTAACCAATTTTTATTGCTTAAGGATCGGTTCAAGGACCCTTGCGTGTGTGGGATCCATTGACACGTTTTTCCTAGTTGTGTGTGTGGAGTTTTGTGCTCTAGGAACGATATGGACGAACCTAACAACAAAAACAAGGGAGTTATCGAGGGAGTGGTGAATTCTTCCGCCATTACCATGGAAGATTTGTTTTGAGCCATTCAAGGGCTCAAAACAGAGAATGAAGAAAGATTGCAACAACAACGGGAGATGGAAGTCTTTAAGCTTTCGATGGAGGCTAGGATGGGTGCAATGCAATTGGGGAAGCCTTGGCGGAAATCAAGCGAGCTTGAATACCCCGTTACCGAGCGAGGGCCTTCTCACGAGCTATGAAGAAAGCGCGAATTCGGGCCAGACTTTGTACAACACCCCGTTACCGAGTCTGAACAGCTCGGTACTGAGCCTGCATACCTCGTTACGAAGTCTGCACGCCTCGGTAACGACCTTATCGACGGCTCCAACGACCTCCTATCGAGGCCTCCCGAGTACCAACCGAGATGAATTGGGATATCAACTTGGCCGGTGAGAAAAGGTTTCTAGAACTTCATGAGTTGGGGGAATTGAGGTTGAAAGCCTCTGAGAACTCCAAGCTATACAAGGAGAAGACCACGAAGTGGCATGATAGGAAGTTAATTCCAAAGACCTATCAAACCGGTGACAAGGTTCTGCTTTTCAATTCAAGGCTTAAACTTTTCCCCGGAAAGTTAAGGACTAGGTGGAGCGGACCATTTGTGGTCCACCGTATCTATGCTCATGGTGCGGTGGACTTGGTTGATGAACAAGGACATATTTTCAAAGTGAATGGTCATCGAGTGAAGAAGTTCTATGACAAGGACGGTCCAAACGAAGAAGTTAGAGCCTCATGGGCTCTCGTCCTCGCCGATTGATCCTATACATGCCATTGAAGAATAAGAAATTGTGAGCTTTTCATACTCTTCTCTCTTGCTTTTAAGTTTTGATTTCCTTGTTTGATGGGGACATCAAAATTTTAAGTATGGGGTGGGGGTAAGTGTGTTCATGATTTCACTTGTTTATGTTTGTTTATTATTTTGAGGATATTTAGTTTGTGTTTGGGATGTTTGCTTCTTGGTTTGTGGTTTGATGAAAAACATGAATGATTATTTGGTCTTGAATGGATGAGTTTTTGGTTTTAGAGAAATTTTTGCAAAAAATCCATAAAAATTGAAAAATTGTGTTGAAAACAACAAAAAGATTTTGTGTTTTGTAGGTTTTGGACTAGAAATTCCCATCTTAGATTGCCACAATAAAAGCTAATGATGATGTGAGCATGTAAATTCCTTTGCATATTTTTGGATAGTTTAGCCTCTTAAATGATGTTGCTTTTGATGTGATCATGATATCTTGCTTGTTTTATTGAACATGTGAGTTCTAGGATGAGTTCTTATGCAACTAAGTATGAGTGACCCTTGTGAGATTGATTTTTGGCCATTTTAGGGATGCTTGTTCATATTTGCATATCCCTCATTTTTCTTGTGTGATTAGCTCATTCATGCTTAGTAAAACTTGCTATTACGGTGTTTATCTATTTTCCAAGACCGTCATGAGATTTGTCCTAGCATTGTCACATTGATTTTGAACTTTGTTCTTTTAGTCACATAAATGTTCCATATCCTACCATGAAGATAATCCTTTGTTTGTAGCCCCGTTCTAGCCTAAGCCTTTGTTTGAAACTCCTCAAAAATATTATTCCTAGCCTTATATGACTTGACCCTTATGGGATTGGACTTTAGAAGAGAGGTTTGGATTGTATTTGAAGAGTTGAGATTCTCTTGGGTTTAAGGGCAAAGAATGGTGTTATGAATCATGTGGGTAGTGCATCTTTGTTGTACAAAAATGAAAAAAAAGAAAGAAAAGGAAGAAAGAAAATGTTGGAAATGTAAGGTGGAATAAAGCTAAGAGCTTAAGTGAAGAAAAGGGTCCGACCGAGTTACAAGCAACATCGGGCCCGATGTCATAAGAAAGTCGGTCCAAATGTAGAAAGTGTTGAAAAATCCAACAAAAAGCATAAGAGCAAAGATGAAGTGGAATGTTAAGTGAAATTTTGGGTTGAAAGGAAAATGTTAAGTCTTTTGGGTGGGTGTGAAAGTAATTGTGGAATTTGGTGAAGTTGGTGAGAGTTTAGGTTGTTCAATCCCCATTGTAAGCACCACAAGACCAAATAATTCCCACCTTGAAAAATACCAAAAGCCCCATTACAACCCGGCCGAATGGAACCTCTTTGAGGACCTCCATTGAGCCAAGTTCGAAATTCTTTGTGTACTTTGCATTAGGCATCTCTAGGTGGAGGAATTGGTGATATTAGCTTCAATAGTAAAGTCCTTACTTGCATGATTTTTGAGCTTGAGTGTTCATTGCTAAACCCAAACACATGATGAGTGATACACATTCACATATCCCTAAAGTGAGGCTTAGTTGCATTGACTTTATTCCTTGGAACACTTAATCATGTGTGATGATGTAATCTTGCTTGAATATCGATCACTTGTGCTTAAAATGTGTTTTCATACGCGGCTTTACTTGAAGATTATGTTTCAGTCTTGCTTACATTGTTATTGCTTGAGGACAAGCAAGTTTAAGTATGGGGTATTTTGATGTCTCTCTATTTGGTGGTGTTTTCATATGTGATTTCCTTTGTAAATATGTTTCTTTTTCCCCTTTTCTTGTGCGTTTTGTTCCTTTTTAGCTTAGTTCCCGTATTTTTATGAGATTCGGAGACTACGCACATTTTATGTGTTTTGTAGGTAATCTGGCATGAATAAAGGATCGATTTGAAGGAGGGTCGAGACATGGAGCGAGGCCCGAGCAAAGGAGGAAAGAGAGGAGCAAGCCATGAAGAAAAACAAGAGGAAAGCCAACAAGAAGAAGGTGGAACGTGGTTCGGACCGAGTTGCAACCAACATCGGGCCCGACTTTGAAGTCTCCAACCTCGGACCGAGTTGCCCAGTAACTCGGGCCCGAGGTCCTCCGTGTCGGTCCGAGTTGGTCACTGGACTACTTGGGCTCCAAGGCACGAAATTGTGAACTTCCACTTTTGCCCCTCATCTAATCTATAAAAGGCCCTCTTGTCTTCTAAAAAAAGGGGGTTCCCTCACACACAAAAAGGGGGGTCTCTCACACAAAAAGGGGGGTTCTCTATCACAAAAAGGGGGGTTCTCTACCACAAAAGGGGGGGTTCTCTATCACAAAAAGGGGGGTTCTCTACCACAAAAAGGGGGGTTCTCTCTCACAAAAAGGGGGGTTCCAAGGGAGCCAAGAGGATTATTGGAGAGCAAGGAGGAAGGAGAGGAGAAGGAAGAGAGAGAGAATCGGCCAAGGGAGGAAGTCTTGATAGGTTTTGTTGGTAGATTTGCTTTGATTGCTTTGTTCTTGTGGATTTGAAAACCCTTGATTGGAATTTGTGGATTGCTTTGGACTTGAATGAAACTTTGCTTTGTTTTGAGATTGATTATGATGATTGCTTTCCCTTTTGATTTGATTGCTTTCTTTCCTTGTCACATGGAGTAGATCTCCTTGATCTTGGGTTATGGGGGAAAACCCTAGCTAGGTTTAGGCTAGAAACCCCAATTCCATAGCCTTGAGTGTTTGATCTAAGGAACCCACTCTACATAGAGATACAATTCCTTGCGAAAGTCGGGAATCAAGGCTTGAGATTGCCAAAGTAGCGAAAGTGAACATGTGTCAATCTCAAGACCTTGCTTCGAAGGGGATTTCCCCAATGATCGATGTATTCTACCTACCCCACTATGCCTTTGTCAATCAGGTATGCATTCTTTCCACTCTTTTTCGTATTCTACCTACCCCACTATGCCTTTGCCTTCGGTCCCCGCTAACTTTACAGGTCAAGAGTATGTTGGGGATTTCCAACCTAGAGTACTAATGGCCCCATGGCAACCAAGGCATCCCGCTGGAGGACGAGGCGCGGGGCGAGTGAATCATCAAGCGGTTAGGCAACTTCCACAACCCATGCGGGGATACCAAGATCAAGACATGGACCAAGGATATGGAAGAGGGCCTAACGTGAAGCTGGAATTGCAACCCTTTGGAGGTTCTACCGAGGTTGAAGCTTATTTGGAGTGGGAACATAAGACGGAACAAGTCTTTGACTTCTACCAATACACGGACGCCCAAAAGGTAGCCATTGCCACCATTAAGTTTATTGATTTTGCTTACCATTGGTGGATAGAGGACAAGGAAGAACGGGAGTACAATGGTTATCCGGATATCGACACTTGGGAGGAGTTAAAGGCTGCACTAAGGCATCGGTTTGTCCCCGAGGACTTCACCGCTCGATTGCATGCTAGGTTAGAGCAATTGAAGGAAGGAACCAAGACGCCGGATGAGTACTACAAAGAGCTCAAGATCCTTGTCTATCGATCCGGCCTACGGTTTCCTAAGGGATATGTTATCTCTAAGTTCATTAACGGTTTAAATGCTGACCTTAAATCTATTGTGAGTATGCAACATTTCGTTAAGGGCACTACGATTGAGGAGGTTTTGCACTACACCAATCACATTTATCAAAACTTGCCTCAACAGAGGAGTTATCCATCCTCTACCAAGCCGTGGAGTGCTCAAGGTGGGGGTTCTTCTAGGCAACAATCACGGTGTCCCGACAACAAGCAAGACGTCTGTACCATGCCTATGCGGCGTGAGCCATCTCGGACTCCACAAGGAGGAAGGCGTGAAGGAGAGCAATGCTCAAGTGAGATCAAGTGTTTCAAGTGCTTAGGGCGTGGACACATAGCTCGGGATTACCCTTCGAAGCGCCAAGTTCTACTCAACACCATTGTGGAGTATGAGTCGGATGAGGAGGTCGTGAATGAGGAGCCACAAGATGGTGATGGAGAGGTGGCACAGTTGCAAGTGGTGGCCGAGACTAATGGAGAGTGCTTCGTGGTCAAACGCTCGCTTTTCGCCAATGAAGCTCCGGTTCCATCTAACCAAAGGGAGACCATTTTTCATACAAGATGCCTCATCCAAGGTAAGCTTTGCAATCTTATAATTGATGGAGGATCTTGTTGCAACATCATAGACCAAGAGGTGGTCAAAAGGTTTGCCCTTAAAACTACTCCTCATGTATTACCTTATACATTATGTTGGTTAAACTCTAACACACCTCTCGAGGTGAATGAGCAAGCATGTGTCAATTTTTCTATAGAGAGTACGCTGATGAGGTGGTTTGTGACGTGGTTCCTATGACGACGTGCCATATTCTACTTGGACGGCCCTGGCAATATGACCGTGGCGTTATTCACCAAGGCGTCACGAACGAGTATTCCTTTTACCTCAACGGTAAGAGAATCACTTTGATGCCCATGACGCCACACGAGATCATGGCCGATCACATTGCAAGGAAACAACGGCGAGACGCTGCTAACGATGCCAAGCGGTCCACCTCGGTACCGATGGCAAACACCTCGGTACCAAGGGACAGTGGGTCGACACCGACGTCACCGCTGATCCATCTCCTTCTCGCCAAGGCCCGAGAGACTCGAAAGGCTGTGAAAGGGAGTACTACTTGCATTCTTTTGCTATTTAAGGATGTAATGCTTAATGAACAAGATGTAGAGCACTTACCTTCTCCCATTTCTTTGTTGTTGAAGGAGTTTGACGATGTGTTTCCTGAAGAGATGTCGGAAGGATTGCCTCCAATCCGAGGAATCGAGCACTAAATCGACTTCGTGCCCGGTGCCTCCATCCCCAACGAGCCGGCCTACCGAGCCAATACAACGGAGGCGGAAGAGCTTCAAAAACAGGTTGTAGAGCTTCTTTCTAAGGGTTATGTGCGTGAAAGTTTGAGTCCATGTTTCGTTCCCGTCATCTTAGTTCCTAATAAAGATGGAACGTGGCGAATGTGTGTGGATTGTCGAGCTATCAACAACATTACCGTCAAGTATAGGCATCCTATTCCTAGACTTGATGATATGTTGGATGAGCTCCACGGGTCACGCATATTTTCCAAAGTGGCTATCATCAAATTCGCATGAAGGAAGGTGATGAATGGAAAACCGCATTCAAGACCAAGTACGGTCTCTATGAATGGTTGGTTATGCCATTTGGCCTTACAAATGCGACTAGCACGTTCATGAGATTAATGAACCATGTTTTAAGAGAATTTTTAGGCAAGTTTGTGGTGGTATATTTTGATGACATATTGATTTATAGCCATAGCTTGCATGAGCATACTAGGCATGTCTGCATGGTTCTAGAAGTTTTGAGGAAAGAGAAGCTTTATGCTAATTTTAAGAAATGCCATTTTTGTTTGGATAATGTGGTGTTTCTTGGTTTTGTAGTGAGCAAATAAGGGCTTCGGGTGGACAAGGAGAAAGTGAAAGCGATTGAGGAATGGCCCGTACCGACCACTATGACGCAAGTGAGGAGCTTCCTAGGCTTGGCTGGTTTCTACCGCTGATTTGTGAAGGATTTCAACTCGATAGCTACGCCTCTCACTGATGTCTCTCTATTTGGTGGTGTTTTCATATGTGATTTCCTTTGTAAATATGTTTCTTTTTCCCCTTTTCTTGTGCGTTTTGTTCCTTTTTAGCTTAGTTCCCGTATTTCTATGAGATTCGGAGACTACGCACATTTTATGTGTTTTGTAGGTAATCTGGCATGAATCAAGGATCGATTTGAAGGAGGGTCGAGACATGGAGCGAGGCCCGAGCAAAGGAGGAAAGAGAGGAGCAAGCCATGAAGAAGAACAAGAGGAAAGCCAACAAGAAGAAGGTGGAACGAGGTTCGGACCGAGTTGCAACCAACATCGGGCCCGACTTTGAAGTCTCCAACCTCGGACCGAGTTGCACAGTAACTCGGGCCCGAGGTCCTCCGTGTCAGTCCGAGTCGGTCACTGGACTACTTGGGCTCCAAGGCACGAAATTGTGAACTTCCACTTTTGCCCCTCATCTAATCTATAAAAGGCCCTCTTGTCTTCTAAAAAAAGGGGGTTCCCTCACACACAAAAAGGGGGTTCTCTCACACAAAAAGGGGGGTTCTCTATCACAAAAAGGGGGGTTCTCTACCACAAAAAGGGGGGTTCTCTACCACAAAAAGGGGGGTTCTCTCTCACAAAAAGGGGGGTTCCAAGGGAGCCAAGAGGATTCTTGGAGAGCAAGGAGGAAGGAGAGGAGAAGGAAGAGAGAGAGAATCGGCCAAGGGAGGAAGTCTTGATAGGTTTTGTTGGTAGATTTGCTTTGATTGCTTTGTTCTTGTGGATTTGAAAACCCTTGATTGGAATTTGTGGATTGCTTTGGACTTGAATGAAACTTTGCTTTGTTTTGAGATTGATTATGATGATTGCTTTCCCTTTTGATTTGATTGCTTTCTTTCCTTGTCACATGGAGTAGATCTCCTTGATCTTGGGTTATGGGGGAAAACCCTAGCTAGGTTTAGGCTAGAAACCCCAATTCCATAGCCTTGAGTGTTTGATCTAAGGAACCCACTCTACATAGAGATACAATTCCTTGCGAAAGTCGGGAATCAAGGCTTGAGATTGGCAAAGTAGCGAAAGTGAACATGTGTCAATCTCAAGACCTTGCTTCGAAGGGGATTTCCCCAATGATCGATGTATTCTACCTACCCCACTATGCCTTTGTCAATCAGGTATGCATTCTTTCCACTCTTTTTCGTATTCTACCTACCCCACTATGCCTTTGCCTTCGGTCCCCGCTAACTTTACAGGTCAAGAGTATGTTGGGGATTTCCAACCTAGAGTACTAATGGCCCCATGGCAACCAAGGCATCCCGCTGGAGGACGAGGCGCGGGGCGAGTGAATCATCAAGCGGTTAGGCAACTTCCACAACCCAGACGGGGATACCAAGGTCAAGACATGGACCAAGGATATGGAAGAGGGCCTAACGTGAAGCTGGAATTGCAACCCTTTGGAGGTTCTACCGAGGTTGAAGCTTATTTGGAGTGGGAACATAAGACGGAACAAGTCTTTGACTTCTACCAATACACGGACGCCCAAAAGGTAGCCATTGCCACCATTAAGTTTATTGATTTTGCTTACCATTGGTGGATAGAGGACAAGGAAGAACGGGAGTACAATGGTTATCCGGATATCGACACTTGGGAGGAGTTAAAGGTTGCACTAAGGCATCGGTTTGTCCCCGAGGACTTCACCGCTCGATTGCATGCTAGGTTAGAGCAATTGAAGGAAGGAACCAAGACGCTGGATGAGTACTACAAAGAGCTCAAGATCCTTGTCTATCGATCCGGCCTACGGTTTCCTAAGGGATATGTTATCTCTAAGTTCATTAACGGTTTAAATGCTGACCTTAAATCTATTGTGAGTATGCAACATTTCGTTAGGGGCACTACGATTGAGGAGGTTTTGCACTACACCAATCACATTTATCAAAACTTGCCTCAACAGAGGAGTTATCCATCCTCTACCAAGCCGTGGAGTGCTCAAGGTGGGGGTTCTTCTAGCCAACAATCACGGTGTCCCGACAACAAGCAAGACGTCTGTACCATGCTTATGCGGCGTGAGCCATCTCGGACTCCACAAGGAGGAAGGCGTGAAGGAGAGCAATGCTCAAGCGAGATCAAGTGTTTCAAGTGCTTAGGGCGTGGACACATAGCTCGGGATTGCCCTTCGAAGCGCCAAGTTCTACTCAACACCATTGTGGAGTATGAGTCGGATGAGGAGGTCGTGAATGAGGAGCCACAAGATGGTGATGGAGAGGTGGCACAGTTGCAAGTGGTGGCCGAGACTAATGGAGAGTGCTTCGTGGTCAAACGCTCGCTTTTCGCCAATGAAGCTCCGGTTCCATCTAACCAAAGGGAGACCATTTTTCATACAAGATGCCTCATCCAAGGTAAGCTTTGCAATCTTATAATTGATGGAGGATCTTGTTGCAACATCATAGACCAAGAGGTGGTCAAAAGGTTTGCCCTTAAAACTACTCCTCATGTATTACCTTATACATTATGTTGGTTAAACTCTAACACACCTCTCGAGGTGAATGAGCAAGCATGTGTCAATTTTTCTATAGAGAGTACGCTGATGAGGTGGTTTGTGACGTGGTTCCTATGACGACGTGCCATATTCTACTTGGACGGCCCTGGCAATATGACCGTGGCGTTATTCACCAAGGCGTCACGAACGAGTATTCCTTTTACCTCAACGGTAAGAGAATCACTTTGATGCCCATGACGCCACACGAGATCATGGCCGATCACATTGCAAGGAAACAACGGCGAGACGCTGCTAACGATGCCAAGCGGTCCACCTCGGTACCGATGGCAAACACCTCGGTACCAAGGGACAGTGGGTCGACACCGACGTCACCGCTGATCCATCTCCTTCTCGCCAAGGCCCGAGAGACTCGAAAGGCTGTGAAAGGGAGTACTACTTGCATTCTTTTGCTATTTAAGGATGTAATGCTTAATGAACAAGATGTAGAGCACTTACCTTCTCCCATTTCTTTGTTGTTGAAGGAGTTTGACGATGTGTTTCCTGAAGAGATGTCGGAAGGATTGCCTCCAATCCGAGGAATCGAGCACTAAATCGACTTCGTGCCCGGTGCCTCCATCCCCAACGAGCCGGCCTACCGAGCCAATACAACGGAGGCGGAAGAGCTTCAAAAACAGGTTGTAGAGCTTCTTTCTAAGGGTTATGTGCATGAAAGTTTGAGTCCATGTTTCGTTCCCGTCATCTTAGTTCCTAATAAAGATGGAACGTGGCGAATGTGTGTGGATTGTCGAGCTATCAACAACATTACCGTCAAGTATAGGCATCCTATTCCTAGACTTGATGATATGTTGGATGAGCTCCACGGGTCACGCATATTTTCCAAAGTGGCTATCATCAAATTCGCATGAAGGAAGGTGATGAATGGAAAACCGCATTCAAGACCAAGTACGGTCTCTATGAATGGTTGGTTATGCCATTTGGCCTTACAAATGCGACTAGCACGTTCATGAGATTAATGAACCATGTTTTAAGAGAATTTTTAGGCAAGTTTGTGGTGGTATATTTTGATGACATATTGATTTATAGCCATAGCTTGCATGAGCATACTAGGCATGTCTGCATGGTTCTAGAAGTTTTGAGGAAAGAGAAGCTTTATGCTAATTTTAAGAAATGCCATTTTTGTTTGGATAATGTGGTGTTTCTTGGTTTTGTAGTGAGCAAATAAGGGCTTCGGGTGGACAAGGAGAAAGTGAAAGCGATTGAGGAATGGCCCGTACCGACCACTATGACGCAAGTGAGGAGCTTCCTAGGCTTGGCTGGTTTCTACCGCTGATTTGTGAAGGATTTCAACTCGATAGCTACGCCTCTCACTGATGTCTCTCTATTTGGTGGTGTTTTCATATGTGATTTCCTTTGTAAATATGTTTCTTTTTCCCCTTTTCTTGTGCGTTTTGTTCCTTTTTAGCTTAGTTCCCGTATTTCTATGAGATTCGGAGACTACGCACATTTTATGTGTTTTGTAGGTAATCTGGCATGAATCAAGGATCGATTTGAAGGAGGGTCGAGACATGGAGCGAGGCCCGAGCAAAGGAGGAAAGAGAGGAGCAAGCCATGAAGAAGAACAAGAGGAAAGCCAACAAGAAGAAGGTGGAACGAGGTTCGGACCGAGTTGCAACCAACATCGGGCCCGACTTTGAAGTCTCCAACCTCGGACCGAGTTGCACAGTAACTCGGGCCCGAGGTCCTCCGTGTCAGTCCGAGTCGGTCACTGGACTACTTGGGCTCCAAGGCACGAAATTGTGAACTTCCACTTTTGCCCCTCATCTAATCTATAAAAGGCCCTCTTGTCTTCTAAAAAAAGGGGGTTCCCTCACACACAAAAAGGGGGTTCTCTCACACAAAAAGGGGGGTTCTCTATCACAAAAGGGGGGGTTCTCTACCACAAAAGGGGGGTTCTCTATCACAAAAAGGGGGGTTCTCTACCACAAAAAGGGGGGTTCTCTCTCACAAAAAGGGGGGTTCCAAGGGAGCCAAGAGGATTCTTGGAGAGCAAGGAGGAAGGAGAGGAGAAGGAAGAGAGAGAGAATCGGCCAAGGGAGGAAGTCTTGATAGGTTTTGTTGGTAGATTTGCTTTGATTGCTTTGTTCTTGTGGATTTGAAAACCCTTGATTGGAATTTGTGGATTGCTTTGGACTTGAATGAAACTTTGCTTTGTTTTGAGATTGATTATGATGATTGCTTTCCCTTTTGATTTGATTGCTTTCTTTCCTTGTCACATGGAGTAGATCTCCTTGATCTTGGGTTATGGGGGAAAACCCTAGCTAGGTTTAGGCTAGAAACCCCAATTCCATAGCCTTGAGTGTTTGATCTAAGGAACCCACTCTACATAGAGATACAATTCTTTGCGAAAGTCGGGAATCAAGGCTTGAGATTGGCAAAGTAGCGAAAGTGAACATGTGTCAATCTCAAGACCTTGCTTCGAAGGGGATTTCCCCAATGATCGATGTGTAGAAGTGGTTGGAACAAGGGCGAAAGCACTCGATCCTAGTCCGATCATCACTCATTGCTTGAATTGGGGTGGATAAGCCTTAATCTACTAGAGAAGGAACCCAAAAGCCCAAGATCTACTTTTAATCTTTGAAGTTCGACAAACCCAGCTACCTCGGGCCCGACTTACCCTACGTCGGTCCCGACTTCCTCTTGTCGTCAACATCGGGCCCGACGTGACCTCTGTGTCGGTCCCGACTGTTCTGTTTGTTTTCCTTTGTTTTAAGCTCTCTTTTCCAGCTTCCTAGTGTCTAGGCACATCAATCGAGTAGACTTCCCGAGTGTTTGACACCCACCACGTGCTACAACGGGGTCGGGTTATAAATTGTATCTCTAGACCCTCGCACACCGTGAGAGTGATCAAAAAGATTGGCGCCTTTGCCGGGGAGGTCTAAGTGCATTGAGTGCCAATTTGGTGAGTTTCTTGTGTTTTGGTAGTGATTTGGGTGAGGGAATAGCCCAAACCCTTTGTTTGTTTTTGATTTGTTTTGGTTTGTGTTTTTGTTTCATAGGTGTATGCTAGCTCATTCCTCCCGAGGAACACTTGAGCTTGAGTTTGTGAGTGATCCGGAAAGTATTCTCAAGGAAGCCCGAAGAAGGAAAAGGATGGCGAATCAAGCTCTCCATGTTGATGAGGAGTTGGCTCAACTTAGGGCTGAAATGGCTAGATTGCAACTTGAGAGGGACAATCAAGAGGAGGTGGCAAGAAGAGAACGGGAGCAACGGATGAGAGCCGAGGCTCAACTCAACGCTCTACCCCAGAATGCACGCCAATACATGCATCCGGAGTTGAGGGTACCCGAGCCGGCCATTGTGCTTCCCGAGGTTGCCAAGAATTTTGAGATCAAGACGCAATTCATCTCCCTCATCAAGCGTGATCAATTCGAGGGCCGTCCACATGAGTGTCCCATAGAGCATGTTAAACGATTTGTGGATATGTGTGAGACGATCTCCACCGACGAGGAGACATTGGAGTATGTGCTTCTAAAGGCGTTCAAATGGTCACTTGGGGGCAAGGCCACACATTGGCTCGAGAGCCAAGCTCCTAGGTCAATCACAACTTGGAAGACACTCTATGACGCTTTCTTGATGAAGTTCTTCCCGCCCTCAAAGACAACCGATTTAAGAAGGAAGATTGCAAGCTTTCAACAAGGTCCGAATGAGCCCCTCTTCGAAGCATGGGACCGTTTCAAGGAGATGTTGCGCCAATGTCCTACTCATGGCCAACAACCATATGTACTTCAAGACATCTTTTTCCAAGGCATCAATCCGGTAACGAAGGACAAGCTCAATCTCCACACCGATTGTGGGTTCATAGACTTGACACCGGATCAAGCTTGGGAGCTACTTGACAAGCTATCCGTTTATGAGGCCATGTATGGGGTGAGTCAAGCTAGCAAGGAGGTGAAAGTTCAAGGTGAAGGTGCAAGGAAGTTATATGATCCAAAGGGAGAAGACATTGATAGGGATGTGAAGCTCCAATTCCTTGAAGGTGAAGTGAGCAAGCTTAAGAGGCAAGTCCACTACTACAAGAAAAATGCTAGAGCTTGTGAGGAGTGTGGATCCTTTGCACATGCTACACAAGTTTGTCCGAATGAGAGCCAAGTATGCTTGGCCGAGCGAATCGAGGAGACAAACTATGTTCGAGGAAATTTCGGTGGAAGAGGCAATTTCAACAATGGTGGCAATGGCCGGTGGAACAACGGTCAAGCTCAAGGCTACAACAACAACTTCAACCAAAACGAGCCAAGGGCGCCACCACCACCATATAGACCACCGGGATTCAATGAGTTACAAACATTTGCTCAAGAGATGAGAGATGGGTTCAAGGAGATGAGGACCCAATTCAATGAGTTTGGTGCATGGAGGAGGCAAGTCGACAATCAATTTGCTCAAATTGCGACTCAAGCCCCGAGAGAGAATGGGAGACTTCCGGGCCGACCCGAGGAGAATCCTCGAGCTCAAAACAATCAAAATGAAGTCCGGGCAATTGGATTGAGAAGTGGCCGAAACCTACCCGAGCCACACGTGCCTAAGAAGAATGAAGAGAGTCGGACCAACTTACCCAGCAAGTCGGGTCCGACATTCCCCGAAGTCGACCCAGCAAGAAGATCGACTCCTTCACCACGGACCGAGGTCGAGAGCAACTCGGGACCGACGTACACAGACCTCAATCCAACTCCTCTGCCTCGGACCGAGAGTCACAACATCGGGCCCGACATGGTGCCCAAGTCGGTCCAACTAGAAAATGTTGCAAGTGAAGTAGGGAAGTCCAAGGAAGTTGGTCCAAGCAAGATTCAAGGTGCAACGATTCTTCCATATCCCTCAAAGAAGCCGAAAGATGTTGTTGAGAACAAGTTCAAGAGGTTTCTCAAACTCTTGCAAGGCTTGAACATCTCTATCCCGTTCACCGATGCATTGAGTGAGATGCCATCTTATGCCAAGTTTTTAAAGGAGATTTTGAGCAAGAAGAGGTCCATAGTTGAAATGCAAGATGAGGTCAAGACCTTGGAGTTACCGCAAAAGCTAGGAGATCCCGGTCGTTTTGCTATAACCATTGGTGTGGGGTCCCAAAACTTCCAAGCCTTGTGTGATCTTGGAGCAAGCACGAGCATCATTCCTTACACCATATGGAAATCCACATCCATGGGTCTCATAGCTCCGGTCAACATGAGGTTAACGATAGCGGATGGGTCGTCCATCGAGCCAATTGGTATCGTCGAGGATTATCCCGTTTGCATTGAAGGCCACTATGTCCCAATTGACTTTGTTGTGGTGGACATGATAGAAGTGCCGGGTGAACCGATTATACTAGGGAGACCTTTCCTTGCTACGGTTGGGGCAATCATTGATGTAAAAAAGGGCCACTTGTCTCTTGACATTGGAGGAAGAGAGATTGAGTTTTTCTTTAGGCCAACTTCAAAAGGTACTGTACATAAGGAAGCTAAGATGATCCAAGTTCCTCTTGGATTGCAATGGGAAGCCATTTCTAAGAAGTCAAGGCCAAGGGAGCTTAGGTTGAAAGCCACCCCACCACCTAGAGAAATTGAGATAGAGCGCCAAGGTCTAGCCCTCAATATGATTGAGCATGAACAATTGGAGGAAAGGATGTCTTATTTGGAGGTGTTCAAGGCCGAAAAAGAAGAAGTTCAAGCACCACCGGAACCATCTCAAGAACTCAAGGAGCTTCCAAAAGATTTGAGGTACGCATTTCTTGGTCCCAACTCTTCTTTACCCGTAATCATAAATGCCAACTTGAATGATGAGGAGGAGTCTAAGTTGTTAGAGGTTCTAAGAAAACATAGAGGAGCTTTAGGGTATTCACTAGAGGAACTAAAGGGAATCTCTCCCTCAATTTGCATGCATAGGATTTATATGGAGGATAACCATAAACCCACTATTGAACCCCAAAGAAGATTAAATCCTAACATGAAAGAAGTGGTAAAGAGTGAAATACTTAGGATGTTGGATGCGGGAATTATCTTCCCAATTTCTGATAGCAAGTATGTGAGTCCCGTGCATGTAGTTCCTAAGAAAGGAGGTCTCACCGTTGTGCAAAATGAAAAGGGAGAAATGATACCTATGAGAACCACAACAAAATGGCGTATGTGTATTGATTACCGTAAGCTTAATAGTGGCACTCGCAAGGACCATTTTCCTCTTCCTTTCATAGACCAAGTCCTAGAAAGATTAGCACAACATGAATATTTTTGCTACCTGGACGGGTATAGCGGGTTTTGACAAATCCCTATTCATCCCGATGATCAAGAGAAGACGACATTCACATGTCCTTATGGGACTTTTGCCTATAGACGCATGCCTTTTGGTTTATGTAATGCGCCGACAACATTTCAAAGATGCATGATGTCCATCTTCTCCGATATGGTTGAGGATATAGTAGAAGTGTTTATGGATGATTTCTCCGTCTATGGTTCCTCATTTGATGTTTGCTTAGCTAACTTAGACAAGGTTTTGACTAGATGTGAGGAGACTAGCTTGGTGCTTAATTGGGAAAAATGTCACTTCACGGTGAAGGAGGGCATAGTACTAGGACACCTAGTTTCTAGTAGGGGGATAGAAGTAGATAAAGCTAAAGTTGAAATAATTGAAAAACTACCTCCTCCCTCTTGTGTTCGTGATGTTAGGAGTTTCTTAGGTCATGCGGGATTTTATAGACGGTTCATCAAGGATTTTTCTAAAATTGCAAAACCATTGTCTAACCTCTTGATGAAGGATGTGCCCTTTGAATTTTCCGAGGATTGCATGAGTTCTTTTTGTAGGTTGAGAGATGCCTTGATTTTGGCTCCAATAATGGCGACACCCGATTGGAATCTTCCATTCGAGGTGATGTGTGATGCTAGTGATTTCGCCGTAGGGGCCGTCCTTGGGCAAAGGAAGGATGGAAAGTTACATGCCATCTACTACGCAAGCAAAACTTTGGATGAAACTCAGTGCAATTACACAATGACGGAGAAGGAGTTTCTTGCGATAGTGTTTGCATTTGAGAAATTCCGTTCATATCTTGTGGGATCAAAGGTGGTAGTCTTCACGGACCATGCGGCAATCAAATACCTCATGAAGAAGAAAGATGCAAAGCCGAGGCTTCTAAGGTGGATGCTCCTTCTCCAAGAGTTTGACCATGAAATCAAGGACAAAACCGGTGCGGAAAATGTGGTAGTTGATCATCTATCCCGTTTGCCCATTGAATACATGTTGGAGATGGAGGATGGTCTGACTATAGATGATTCAAGAGCGGATGAAGTTCTCATGAGCGGGAAGGAGGAAAGGAAAGGTGGATCGACGAACCAAGTAAGTCGGGCCCGAGGTCCAGAACATCGGACCGAAGGCAAGGCAAGTACGAGTGAGTCGGGACCGAGATCTTCAACATCGGGCCCGAGCGACCTGTCTGTCTGCGAAGCTAGACCGGCGTCCAACCATGTCGGGCTCGATACACTTCAATGTCGATCCGTGGAAGAAAGTAAGTTTCCTAACTCGATTTCCATTCCTTCTCGTTCTCAATTGATTGATTCTTTCTCTCCCACTGGCCTTCTTTCTATTAGTGCCGTAAGACGAGGGGTTTCCCCTTGGTTTGCGGATTTTGCTAACTTTGCCGTAGGGGGAGTGATCCCACCAAATTTGTCTTATCAAGCTAGGAAGAAATTCTTACATGATGCTAGACAATATTTTTGGGATGATCCATATCTCTACAAGGAAGGGCGTGATCAAATCTATAGACGGTGTGTGTCAAGTGAAGAGGTTGAGAGCATAATTCACCATTGCCATTCCTTGCCTACGGGGGGTCACGCTAAGAGTTCCAAAACCACCTCAAAAATTCTTCAATGTGGTTAGTATTGGCCAACCATGTTCAAGGATGTGCATGATTATGTGAGGAAGTGTGAGGAGTGCCAAAGAGAGGGGAACCTATCAAGGAGGAATGAGACTCCTCAAACTGGCATTCTAGAAGTTGAATTATTTGATGTATGGGGTATTGATTTCATGGGACCATTTCCCACATCGGGGCCTTACAAGTACATCTTGGTAGCCGTGGACTATGTCTCAAAATGGGTGGAGGCCATACCAACAAGAACCAATGATGCTAGGGTGGTGATGAAGTTCTTAAAAAGCAACATTTTTGCAAGGTTTGGAGTGCCTAGGGTTCTCATAAGTGATGGCGGACCTCATTTCATTGAGAGGTGTTTCGAGAATGTGTTGATCATGTATGGGGTGTCTCATCGAGTTGCTACTCCTTATCATCCTCAAACAAGCGGGCAAGTCGAGGTGTCAAACCGTCAAATCAAGGCTATCTTGGAGAAGACCGTATCTCGATCAAGGAAAGATTGGGCCTCTAAGCTCGATGATGCACTTTGGGCTTATAGAACCGCCTTTAAGACACCTCTGGGAACTAAACCCTTCAATCTAGTTTATGGCAAGGCATGTCATCTTCCGGTAGAGCTTGAGCACAAGGCAAAATGGGCACTCAAAGAGATGAATTGGGATATCAACTTGGCCGGTGAGAAAAGGTTTCTAGAACTTCATGAGTTGGGGGAATTGAGGTTGAAAGCCTATGAGAACTCCCAGCTATACAAGGAGAAGACCAAGAAGTGGCATGATAGGAAGTTAATTCCAAAGACCTATCAAACCGGTGACAAGGTTCTCCGTTTCAATTCAAGGCTTAAACTTTTCCCCGGAAAGTTAAGGACTAGGTGGAGCGGACCATTTGTGGTCCACCGTATCTATGCTTATGGTGCGGTGGACTTGGTTGATGAACAAGGGCATATTTTCAAAGTGAATGGTCATCGAGTGAAGAAGTTCTATGACAAGGACGGTCCAAACGAAGAAGTTAGAGCCTCATGGGCTCTCGTCCTCGCCGATTGATCCTATACATGCCATTGAAGAATAAGAAATTGTGAGCTTTTCATACTCTTCTCTCTTGCTTTTAAGTTTTGATTTCCTTGTTTGATGGGGACATCAAAATTTTAAGTATGGGGTGGGGGTAAGTGTGTTCATGATTTCACTTGTTTATGTTTGTTTATTATTTTGAGGATATTTAGTTTGTGTTTCTAGTTTGTGTTTGGGATGTTTGCTTCTTGGTTTGTGGTTTGATGAAAAACATGAATGATTATTTGGTCTTGAATGGATGAGTTTTTGGTTTTAGAGAAATTTTTGCAAAAAATCCATAAAAATTGAAAAATTGTGTTGAAAACAACAAAAAGATTTTGTGTTTTGTAGGTTTTGGACTAGAAATTCCCATCTTAGATTGCCACAATAAAAGCTAATGATGATGTGAGCATGTAAATTCCTTTTCATATTTTTGGATAGTTTAGCCTCTTAAATGATGTTGCTTTTGATGTGATCATGATATCTTGCTTGTTTTATTGAACATATGAGTTCTAGGATGAGTTCTTATGCAACTAAGTATGAGTGACCCTTGTGAGATTGATTTTTGGCCATTTTAGGGATGCTTGTTCATATTTGCATATCCCTCATTTTTCTTGTGTGATTAGCTCATTCATGCTTAGTAAAACTTGCTATTGCGGTGTTTATCTATTTTCCAAGACCGTCATGAGATTTGTCCTAGCATTGTCATATTGATTTTGAACTTTGTTCTTTTAGTCACATAAATGTTCCATATCCTACCATGAAGATAATCCTTTGTTTGTAGCCCCGTTCTAGCCTAAGCCTTTGTTTGAAACTCCTCAAAAATATTATTCCTAGCCTTATATGACTTGACCCTTATGGGATTGGACTTTAGAAGAGAGGTTTGGATTGTATTTGAAGAGTTGAGATTCTCTTGGGTTTAAGGACAAAGAATGGTGTTATGAATCATGTGGGTAGTGCATCTTTGTTGTACAAAAATGAAAAAAAAGAAAGAAAAGGAAGAAAGAAAATGTTGGAAATGTAAGGTGGAATAAAGCAAAGAGCTTAAGTGAAGAAAAGGGTCCGACCGAGTTACAAGCAACATCGGGCCTGATGTCATAAGAAAGTCGGTCCAAATGTAGAAAGTGTTGAAAAATCCAACAAAAAGCATAAGAGCAAAGATGAAGTGGAATGTTAAGTGAGATTTTGGGTTGAAAGGAAAATGTTAAGTCTTTTGGGTGGGTGTGAAAGTAATTGTGGAATTTGGTGAGAGTTTAGGTTGTTCAATCCCCATTGTCAGCACCACAAGACCAAATAATTCCCACCTTGAAAAATACCAAAAGCCCCATTACAACCCGGCCGAATGGAACCTCTTTGAGGACCTCCATTGAGCCAAGTTCGAAATTCTTTGTGTACTTTGCATTAGGCATCTCTAGGTGGAGGAATTGGTGATATTAGCTTCAATAGTAAAGTCCTTACTTGCATGATTTTTGAGCTTGAGTGTTCATTGCTAAACCCAAACACATGATGAGTGATACACATTCACATATCCCTAAAGTGAGGCTTAGTTGCATTGACTTTATTCCTTGGAACACTTAATCATGTGTGATGATGTAATCTTGCTTGAATATCGATCACTTGTGCTTAAAATGTGTTTTCATACGCGGCTTTACTTGAAGATTATGTTTCGGTCTTGCTTACATTGTTATTGCTTGAGGACAAGCAAGTTTGAGTATGGGGTATTTTGATGTCTCTCTATTTGGTGGTGTTTTCATATGTGATTTCCTTTGTAAATATGTTTCTTTTTCCCCTTTTCTTGTGCGTTTTGTTCCTTTTTAGCTTAGTTCCCGTATTTCTATGAGATTCGGAGACTACGCACATTTTATGTGTTTTGTAGGTAATCTGGCATGAATCAAGGATCGATTTGAAGGAGGGTCGAGACATGGAGCGAGGCCCGAGCAAAGGAGGAAAGAGAGGAGCAAGCCATGAAGAAGAACAAGAGGAAAGCCAACAAGAAGAAGGTGGAACGTGGTTCGGACCGAGTTGCAACCAACATCGGGCCCGACTTTGAAGTCTCCAACCTCGGACCGAGTTGCACAGTAACTCGGGCCCGAGGTCCTCCGTGTCGGTCCGAGTCGGTCACTGGACTACTTGGGCTCCAAGGCACGAAATTGTGAACTTCCACTTTTGCCCCTCATCTAATCTATAAAAGGCCCTCTTGTCTTCTAAAAAAAGGGGGTTCCCTCACACACAAAAAGGGGGGTCTCTCACACAAAAAGGGGGGTTCTCTATCACAAAAAGGGGGGTTCTCTACCACAAAAGGGGGGGTTCTCTATCACAAAAAGGGTGGTTCTCTACCACAAAAAGGGGGGTTCTCTCTCACAAAAAGGGGGGTTCCAAGGGAGCCAAGAGGATTATTGGAGAGCAAGGAGGAAGGAGAGGAGAAGGAAGAGAGAGAGAATCGGCCAAGGGAGGAAGTCTTGATATGTTTTGTTGGTAGATTTGCTTTGATTGCTTTGTTCTTGTGGATTTGAAAACACTTGATTGGAATTTGTGGATTGCTTTGGACTTGAATGAAACTTTGCTTTGTTTTGAGATTGATTATGATGATTGCTTTCCCTTTTGATTTGATTGCTTTCTTTCCTTGTCACATGGAGTAGATCTCCTTGATCTTGGGTTATGGGGGAAATCCCTAGCTAGGTTTAGGCTAGAAACCCCAAATCCATAGCCTTGAGTGTTTGATCTAAGGAACCCACTCTACATAGAGCTACAATTCCTTGCGAAAGTTGGGAATCAAGGCTTGAGATTGGCAAAGTAGCGAAAGTGAACATGTGTCAATCTCAAGACCTTGCTTCGAAGGGGATTTCCCCAATGATCGATGTGTAGAAGTGGTTGGAACGAGGGCGAAAGCACTCGATCCTAGTCCGATCATCACTCATTGCTTGAATTGGGGTGGATATGCCTTAATCTACTAGAGAAGGAACCCAAAAGCCCAAGATCTACTTTTAATCTTTGAAGTTCGACAAACCCAGCTACCTCGGGCCCGACTTACCCTACGTCGGTCCCGACTTCCTCTTGTCGCCAACATCGGGCCCGACGTGACCTCTGTGTCTGTCCCGACTGTTCTCTTTGTTTTCCTTTGTTTTAAGCTCTCTTTTCCAGCTTCCTAGTGTCTAGGCACATCAATCGAGTAGACTTCCCGAGTATTCGACACCCACCACGTGCTACAACGGGGTCGGGTTATAAATTGTATCTCTAGACCCTCGCACACCGTGAGAGGCGATCACTCACCGAGCTTACCAAGAAGAAGGTGGTCTTCCAATGGGGTCCAAAACAAGAACGAGCTTTTACTACTCTCAAAGACAAGCTCATGCATGCACCTCTTCTAGTTCTACCCGATTTCTCCAAGACTTTCGAGATAGAATGTGATGCTTCGAGAGTAGGACTTGGGGGTGTGCTCATGCAAGGAGGGAGGCCGATTGCCTATTATAGTGAGAAGATGAACGATGTCGAGCTCAAGTACCCAACTTATGACAAGGAGTTACTCGCTTTGGTAAGGGTGCTTAAGGTATGGTCTCACTATCTCCTCCCTAGAGAATTTATTATTCATTCTGACCATGAGGCACTTCGGTTCCTCAAAGGTCAAAACAAATTCAATAAACGTCATGCTAAGTGGGTTGAATTTATTGAGACTTTCCCTTATGTGATCAAACACAAAAAGGGAAAGGACAATATTGTGACGAATGCTTTATCACGAAGATACGCCCTCATTTCCACTATGGATGCTAGGATGTTGGGCTTTGCTTTCATTAAGGAACTATATTCCGTAGACCTTGACTTCAAGAATATCTATGAGGAATGTAGTACTGTGGGAAGTAAAGATCAATTTTTCCTTCATGATGGTTATCTTATGAAGGGTGCTAAATTATGCATCCCTTGGGGGGGGGGGGGGTAAATTAGACGCCTATTAGTGCAAGAAGCACACGGTGGTGGCCTTATGGGTCATTTCGGCGTTGCTAAAACTTTGCCAGCCTTGAAGGAACACTTCTATTGGCCGCGAATGCTTAGGGACGCCGAGAAATTATGTGCCTCTTGTGCTACTTGTGCACGAGCTAAATCTAAAACTAGCCTCCAAGGATTGTATACTCCTTTGCCCATTCCCCAACAACCTTGGGAAGACTTATCCACGGATTTTGTGTTAGGTCTTCCTAGGACTAAACGGGGAAGGGATTCCATTCTCGTAGTCGTCGATCGGTTTAGTAAGATGGCACACTTCATTGCGTGTCACAAAACCGACGATGCTACGAACGTGGCGTCCTTGGTTTTTCAATCATGTTGTGTGTCTACATGGTCTTCCCAAAACTATAGTGTCGGATAGGGATGTCAAATTCCTTAGCCATTTTTGAAGGACCTTGTGGGCCAAGTTAGGCACCAAGCTACTTTATTCCACTACTTGTCATCTGCAAACGGATGGGCAAACCGAAGTAGTGAATAGGTCGCTTGGCACCTTGCTCCGTGTTGTTTTGAAAGCTAACCTCCGCAGGTGGGAAGATTGTCTTCCTTACATAGAGTTCGCATATAACCGCACTACCCACTCGGCGACCAAGAAGACACCATTCAAAGTCGCTTATGGTAAGAATCCTCTCACTCCATTAGATCTTATTGCTCACCCCATTGTTGATGGTTTTAACCAGGAGGGAAAGGAATTAGCGGACTATGTGAAGCGGTTGCACGAGGACACGAGGAGGCAGCTTGAGGAGCGCATGGCACAATATGAGAGGCAACATAACAAAGGACGCAAGGAGTTGATTCTAGAGCCCGGTGACTTGGCGTGGGTTCACCTCCACAAGGAACAGTTTCCCTCACGTAGAAACTCCAAGTTGAATCCACGGGCAGAGGGTCCATTTCAAGTACTTGAGAAGATCAACGACAATGCTTACCGTTCGGAGCTTCCACCGGAGATGGGTGTCCATGATGTGTTTAATGTGGCCGATCTTCGGCCCTACTTGGTGGGCGATTCTGGTGATGAGGACTACATGCAAGATTCGAGGTCGAATCCTTTCGAAGGGGGGAGGAGGATGTGAATCCTTCCCATCAAGATCTCACCGAGTCAAGCCGGGACACCAAGGAGGACACCAAGGACGAGAAGCAAGAGCAAGAGGAGTCGGTGATGCGAATTACTCGTTCCATGGCGAAGACCCTGCACCGTCAAATCAAGGCAGCTCTCACTACCGAGCCAATGAGCCTCGTTACCTTACCGTTAGGGTTCGGTACCGAGCTGCCGGACATCGTTACAGTCCCAGCGCCGGGAATTCCTCTTCAGCTTTCCTCGGTACCGAGCTGTACGCCTCGATACCGATCTGTGTTTGAATGCAATGGGTTGTTGGCGAATGTGAATAGACAGCTTTAATGCACATTTTAGTGCTTTGTTTTTAATTCTTGTTTAATACCTTAGGAGGGGATCGGCCTAGGGGTTTTAAAAGGCCTTTTGTATGTATTTTCTTGTTACCTTTGAATTGATAAAAACTCTCTTTTGCTAAATGCAAAGACTCGTTCATTTGAAGGTCTTGTTCTTGATTCAGATTGTGAGTAATATCGATCTCTCAAGAACACTTGGTGTGTAATATCCAGCCCCTAGTTCTCTCAAACGCCGGTGAGTTATATCCGTCTTTGAGAGTCCATATCCCTTCGAATTTCCCCTCAAAACTGTCCATCTTCTCCCATCTCATCCACTCGAGTTCCCTCGGTACCGACCCCGTATACTCGGTACCGACCCTGTGCCGAACTGTCAGAATTGTGAACAAATCGATTAGTCAAGATTGGCCATTTCTTGGAGTCGCTCGCTCGCACCGTGAATCAACCAAGGACGATTGTATCAAAAATGGGACATCCTATCATTGATTTTGGGTATCTGTTCTTCCAAAATTTTTGGCTTCTTGGCTTTCAAACTGAGAGATAACATTTGTAATTTCTTTTCCAGCCTCAATCTGCTGATCTCTTATTTCCTTAGTAATGTTATCAAATGCACTTGAACTTTGGCAAGAAAAATCAGCACAAACTTGTTTGATCTCATGACTAGTAAGTTTTGCATCATTCCTGTAGTGCACAAGAGAAACTCCTACAATTCAGACTCTACCAAGAATGTCAAACATAAAAGGGCTATAACAGAACTTATAAGCTAAGTTTATTTCATCAGTTGTAGTCTGCCAAGTTAATTTTTTCTGATCCTGCATTAAGTTGAAGATCAAAAACTATTGTTGGATTGGTTGCTGAGAGTGGTTGCTGCAGGTTTGGATCTGTTCTGACGTATAAGCCTTGCGCTTCATAAAGCGTAAAGCTTGATGAAGCGCAAGTGTTTATCAGAGTTAGTTCGACCGGGTTTTGAACCCTAGTTTGGCTAGGTTACTTGCGCTTCATAAAGCGTAAAGCTTGATGAAGTGCAAGTGTTACACTTAGCAGCATCCGAGTTATGCTTTCGTTTGCCCTAGTTTGAGGAGGTGCCTTGCGCATCATGAAGCGCTAGGCACTTTACACCCCATCATGACCCGAGTTGATGTCTTGCAAGTAAAAGAAGAAGAGCATTAAAGTTGACAAGATCATATATTATTAAACTTATATGGTATAACCCGAGTTGAGTTGAAGTCTAAGACACCTCATATGGTATTTCATCAAAAGCCATTAACAATTACACTAACACAAAACCATTTTTAGCATAAAAAGCAAACACTAAGCCAAATCTGCATTACAAATGTCATAAATAAAACTAACACGGTTCTAACTAATTGCATATATCATCAACTTCAATCAGCAACATTTGGCTCAAAATTATGGCTAATCCACTTCTCGCGCCATGTTGCCATTCTCTGTCAAAACGGCTCATCCCACCCGTTGACGCTAGGTTGATGGCTTCTTGTCCAATCCCTCGACGGAGGAGGAAGTGGGGAGTCATTGCTCAACCAGACCTGCAAATTAAACAGATAATATATTACCGAATAAAAAATATAAGTGCTAATGTACTTCATGATAATAATATATGACTCACAAGTATGAAGTGATCTCTGTTTCCCACTAGCGCTATCGCATATATCTTGGTCGGAGGGTCTCGGTTGTCCCCTCTTGCCTAGATCGGCAAGCATGTGTGTGATCCATCCCACGACAACAAAACAACTGCAACCTAATGTAGTGTGGCAAAGATCAAACCGGCTATGCGCATCTCCATCCAATATCTTCGAGCGCAAGGGCTAACTGCATAAGGCATAGTATCAACAACTCATCAATAAGGGGTTTGTTCAAAACAGGCTCATATACGACGCTTCCTCTCCACCATATCTTCCCGTCTGATCTCGGTAAGTTCTTTTGACTCTTTATCTTCTATGGGCATGCGTGTTGAGAGGGTTTCTTGACAACAAATAAATTTATAATCAAGACCCCGCTATATACAGGGGAGTCAGCTTCGTCAACGGGAGATAGTCAATATCAAGTTTTGTTACTTATTATGCAAGTAAGAGAGAAAGTATGGATTTTCATATCAATAAAGAGAAAATCTAAGGTAAAGGTATCCCCACAACAACAATTATGTATGCAAAACGTTATGAAACATAAAGATCATGCTTTTATCAAATAAAGGTGTCAACTTTCGTTAACTTTAAGCAAGTAAATCAACTAACTTTCGTTCAATCAATAAAGTTACTGTTTTGGACAAAAATTTGATTAACAAACCTTTGCCCTGAATTGGGGCACGATCGAATTCAAAGGAAATAACAAGTTCGAATGAGTACGAAATTCACAGAAAAAAGAGCAATGATCTCCTCAAGAGACTAGTCTTTTTGTGTCGTTCTTGATTGTGTCTTACAGAATACATAATTTTTCGTATATACATCTGAACTACAATGGTTACTTCTCGTGTATCACGATCTCCAGATTCCTAGGGCACATCTTGTAACTAACTTCCCACTTCCAGCATATATCGGAGGCTCGGAGTACTCTCACCATCGTCTTCTGAACAAATCTCTTCGCTTTGTGACGGATGCTTTCTTCCTTCCATCGGATGACTGAGGACTTCTCTCATTCCAGGATCCTGTCTCGTTCAGCACGGTTGATGACTTCTCCGTGTACTTATGGGCTCTGATTACCAAATGGGCCAATGGATTTTTGGGCCTAACAATACCCCCAAATCTTGATCCAAATCTTTTAGGCGGGATTTGGATCGGATTTGCCGCTTGAGCGTAGGCAGCGTGTGCCACGTGGTGGTTACCCATCCGTTCGATCTCCCTCGAGAACTTGAAGAGTCCCATCACTCAGGCTTTAAATGCCTCGCCCCAGACCCCCTTGGAGGTACGCGTCATCTCTTTCGTGCTTCATCGTCTTCTTGCTCTTCTCTCTAACTCTTATTTTACTCCTCTATTGTTAACCTCCATGGCTAGCACCGATGTCAAAGACATGGGCTTCGAATCTTCTCATATCCTTGAGCCTCACGAATGTTGCCCTTGCTCTGTTTCCTCAGACGAGGTGGAAACTCTAGTCCGAAGCCATGGATTCCCCTCCGATACCAACTTCTACACCCCTACATGCGAGGTTGCTGACTGGTTCAAGGAGGGATGGGTCTGCTTTCTATAGTACCCCTTCACCCTGGGATCCCTTTTCCCTTTCTCCCCTCTGATCCTAAACTTCTTAATGACGCTTAGAGCTTCTCCGGCGCAATTGATGCTGTCGGTATGGAAGATTTTGCACCAGATCGGTGAAATCTGCCGGGGCGAGAAGATCGACTTCATATTGCAAGATCTCATGTGCACGTATCGGGTCTTTCCCCTCAGGGTTGGACGCTTCACTCTTCATGCACGAGATGCCAGGAACCCTTTGATCCCGAAATCGAAGGTCAATGATAAAGATTGGGCTTCGCGCTTCTTTTCGTGGAGAAATCCACTCTGGGGGAGATGTACCAAGTTGCGTTCTTTGACTCCTGGACCACCAAAAGTAAGTACTTTTAGCCCTAATTTTCTCAACCCCCAATTGTTTTCTCGCACTGCTTCCTTCTCAATTTTCTAACTTTGAGGATTTCTCGCGCAGTTGCGCCGAGTCTGGAGACCCAAGTTCTGGAATCGTGATATGCTTACTTTAGTATAGGTTAACTCTTGTATTTTAGGTATGATTTGAGTGTGTTTAGGTTAGTTTTGAGCATAATTGTAATATGAAGACCGAAGACACGATTTGAAGAATTGCAAGAGTTTTGAAGACAAGTGTTGATTTGGAGTTGTTTTGACGCTATTTTCTTGTGACGCATCGTTCGGGAGCTACGGTGATCGGATGAAGCTGAATTTGGTATCATTGGAAAGCTAACTCAAAGAGCTACAATTCATGTTTGTACGGCGAGTTCAAATTCCAACTCTAAGTGGGTGAAAACCACCTCCAAAATTGACAACAAAATGTTGTCAGAAGATCCGCCGGTTCATTGGGTTTCCGCGGCGGAGGAGGACTGAAAATCCGCGCCCGCGGATTTCTGGGTTTCAGCGCCGCCTCCGTCTCGTTTTTTTATTATTATTATATCTTTTAGGTTTTAGGTTTATTTTTTACTATTTAAGCTTAGTTTCGTTTTCACTTTAGGGTTACACATTCTAGCATACTCTCAGAGATTATTCCAGTTTTTAGTTTTATTATGGAGAACTAATTTCCTTTGGAGTTTGTTTGATCAAGGAAACCTTTTTATGTAATTCGTGAGAATTTGATAACTTTTCTATCCCTTGGTTAATATCAAAACTCTTGTGCTTAATTTCATGATTATCAATTGATTTCTCTTGGTGCGCAACTTGTTGAATTTGATTGATATTCTATTGTTTGGATTAGTTTGGTTGTTGTCTGTGCAATCTTATTTATCCTTGAAACAACTCTTTTCTAGGACCGTGGACTAGAATTGAGAAAGAGTGTTTGATTGTTATTTTATGCATGAGACTCATAGCTTGATTGCATGATTTGATATCCTTCTATCCTTAATACTTTGCATGATTTGAATTAAGCGTTCTTGTTCATATCATCCTTTCGCTTGGACCGTGGACAAGCGGAAATCTTTTATAAGGATTGGAATTAACCTGGGAATTAATAGAAAAGTGGATGAATTGATGATCGAATGATTAAAAAGGTGGAATTGATTGAATGAACTCTGCTTTTACTTAATTGATTTGATACTTAATATTGTTTGCTTGCTTAAACCCCAAAAACCCCGTCTTTGCTCTTTGCTGCTTGACCAGAAAACCGATTCTCTTGGGTTCGACCCCTTGCTTGCTTACTATACTAGTTAGTAGAATAGGGTTATTTATTTTTGATCTTGGCAACAACGACTTTAGCCGAGTCAAATTGGAAGCTTGCAAAAAGCTCTTTTCTCTTCCGGAGGCCAAAAGGACATATCGGAGGTCTGCGGAACAAATACTTGAGGGCGAGTCTAGCAATAAGACGACGACAGTCACTGGGGATCCAAGGGACGATGAAGATGATGCGGGATCAGGGAACTCTGAGAAGACGATCGAGGATAATGCTCTAGTGTTTGGGAAACTCGTTGGCATGGGTGTGATCCCTGTTAAAAACCCTATCAGTATGTGCCTCTCTTCTTTACTTGTGAATGTGGCAACGATTGTTTTCTTGAATTCTAACGCTTGTCTTCTCAGAAACTTCTTCGTGTCTGGGGAGAAGTTTTTCTGCTGCGGCCCTGATTCAGCGCAAGCTGTGATCAAGTGACAAGAGACCCCCCTTGGACCCGAAGGTGAAGGTAGAGGCCATAGCGAAAGTGACCCCTGCTAAGAGATCAGCACCCGGCGCTACTGAAGTCATTGTCCTAGACGACAAAGGTCCTTCAGACTTGTCGCAGAAACTACGCAGTGCCCACGGCTCAAAGAAACCTCGTTTGGATGTCTCCCGCTCTATTTTGGTCAGGGACGCAGGTTTATCGATTTGGAAGGTTCGCACTGACCTGCCGTCTTTTCCTTTTCTTCTTCTTTTCCCCTTTTTTTATTTTGATCGTGGGCAATACCGTATCTCGGTGCGTAGGCCTTACAAGGCGTTCTGTGGGTGGCGGATGCCGTTGACAAAGAGGAGCTGACCTTTAGAGAACATCAAGCCCGGTGGGACACTGAAAAGGCCGCTTTGGAGAGGGAAGTTAACCTGGCAGTTGAGCGCCAGAAGACGGATGCGAGCAAGCTGGCGAAACTTACTGAGACGGTCAAGCGTCAGTCCTCCCAAGCTGTATCGGATCGGTCCAAGATCGCTGAGCTCGAGGCCAAGAACAAGAGGATCATTAAGGAGGCTAGTGAAATCGGGGCTTACTGTTCAATGATGTCTAGGGTGGAGACAATCAAACAGTTCGCGGTTGGCGAGCATTCGGACTGGGATTTGGATGCTGAGATCGCGTCCTTTCATGATCGCTATCCTCCAGATCAACCGACCCCAGGTGACGAGCTTTTGGCTTCTCTGGGCGTAGAAGAAGAAGACGGTGGTCACGTTCTAGGCGCGGGCGAGGTACCTGAGCAAGGTGACAGGCCTTCGGCAGATGCTGCGGAGCAGCTAGGAGGCGTTCCTGTTAACGATGAAGATTAGGGTCGTGAGCCCTTGTAAAAGATTTCTTATGATGGTGTTTTTTTTGTGTTTGTTTGAACAAACTTCTGGTGACGTGTATGGGCCGCATAGAGGTCGTGAACAATGTTTGTCCTTTGTCTGGACGTCTCCTCTTCCTCGGGAAGAGGTCCCAAGTGATGTGTCCCTCGATTGGCAAGGGGCGGATCTAGGCTCGAAACGTCCGGATCTTCTCCGACAAGGGTAACCGGATAAATACGAGACCACAAAAGTGGACTCGCGGGCCTCTAATGCTCGTCGAAACGAGGGTGGGTCGAGGTAAGGGACTAGAACGTCGGTCCAAAGGACTCGACAAAAGGAACCGGGGTGACGTCGGGCCAAAACTAGGAGGATTCTCGACTCAACTATAATCTTGGCTAATTCATTATGACGTAAGTAGTACAATGGGGGCGTGGCTCCTTTATATAGAGGAGGAGGCCACTCGAAACCCTAAACCTAATGGGAGAGGCGCCTAGGGCTTGTATGCAAACAAGGCCCAACGACTCCTGGCCCAATAAGACAACTTACTAAAAAGGGAAACTAGCTAGAAAGGGAAATAACAACATACTAAATATGGAAACTAGCTAGAAAGGGAAATAACAAGGCTAGCCCATTCTACAAGAATGGAACGCACACCTAAAATGGAAATGACGGAAATATAAATAATAGCATAATACGAGACTAAGTCCTATGCCAAGGGGGTCTCCAAGGTCTAGGCCGTCTCGGGTCCGTCGGAGCTGGGTCCGAGCTAGGGCAGGGTCGCATCATTCTTCCCCGCTTAGCTTCGAAGCGTCCTCGCTTCGACGTGGGTCGAACAAGGGAAGAAGGCGACGATCGCAATAAAACATTGCCATCGACATGTGTAGCCTCGAGTAAATATGGTGTCGACACAGCGGCAGGCGCGAGCTTGGGCTCGATGTCAGTGTCGGAATCAGGGAGGATCTCGGGAAGAACCTCGGGAAGAACCTCGGGAGGGTCCTCGGTAAGGACTAGCGCGTTCGGCACCGGCTCGGGGCTGTCAATGGCCTCGGTAAGGACCTAGGTAGGGGCCTCGGTAGGGACCTCGGCTGGCGCTGGGCTAGACTCATGAATCGGCACGTGGGGTGCCGGCCATGGTTGAGACTCTCGGTTGGCCTCGACTAGAAGGCGCTCGAGTTCCGCGATCCTTTGCTCCGCGGTCATGGCGTAGTGTGTGCTTCGTTGGTTCTCGGAGAGGGTCGAAGTGTTGGCCCTAGGGGTCGGTACCGGCGGTCCACGACTCAAATGAAGGGCTTGAGCGCGGGCCGGGGGAGACCTTGGGGCCTCCGGGGTTAGGTCTCGAGGACGTGATCGCCTAGGTGGCGGACTCAAATCCCGCTCATCGTATCGGGTACGCGTGCGCCGAGAGGGCGAACTACAATCCCGCTCTTCGTATCGGGGATGCGGGCGCCGAGGTGGCGGACTCCAATCTCGTTCAACGTACGAGCCACGTCGGGGTCTTGGAGTTTCGCCGTAAGAGCGGGCCCGATTCTCCAGGAGTCTATATGGTGGGATCCAATCCGGATCGTCCCTCGGAAGCGGCCTATAGGGACGAGTGTTGACTCGTCGATGAGGTCGATCCCAAGAATCTGAATCGTCCCATACTACCGAGTAAGTCCAAGACATGGCTCGGGCTCTCGGTTTTTTTTTTGGTTTTTTTTTTTTTACAATATTACGAAATCTTCCACAATCCGAAAGATCTCGTTAAAAACGGAAATAATAAACTATCCTAGAAATAAAAAATAACTAGAAGATCTTTTATAAGATAAGATCTGTACAAAAGGCAAAAAATCAAAACAAAATAAATGTAAAATAATTAAAAATTAAAATAGCAAGATATGCGCCCGAAATATTCCATCAGATCTCGGAAATAATCACGAGATCTAGGGTTTCCGGGTTTGGCGCGGGCTGGCACGAGGCTGCTGGGATCTTCGGCGCGGTGCTGGCGCGCTGTCGGCACACTGCTGCAGGGCCGCGACTGTGCCAGGCTCGGATCCTCGGCACGCTGGCTGGCTGGGCGCCGGACTCGCGCGACAGGTTGGTATTTCGGCCTTTTGAAGGGGCAAACGACGTCCGTTTTGGGCGAATTTTATATGCCCGGTCTCGTATCGAAAAAACCTACAGTAATATGTAAAAAAATTGCAGAAAAAATAATTTTTTTTTTTCGAAATCTGGACAGAAGAGTCGACTTCGTTTTTTTTTGTAGGGACGGAGAAGGGTCCGTTCGAACCGTCTGACGCTCTGATACCACTGATGTGTCCCTCGATTGGCAAGGGGCGGATCTAGGCTCGAAACGTCCGGATCTTCTCCGACAAGGGTAACCGGATAAATACGAGACCACAAAAGTGGACTCGCGGGCCTCTAATGCTCGTCGAAACGAGGGTGGGTCGAGGTAAGGGACTAGAACGTCGGTCCAAAGGACTCGACAAAAGGAACCGGGGTGACGTCGGGCCAAAACTAGGAGGATTTTCGACTCAACTATAATCTTGGCTAATTCATTATGACGTAAATAGTACAATGGGGGCGTGGCTCCTTTATATAGATGAGGAGGCCACTCGAAACCCTAAACCTAATGGGAGAGGCGCCTAGGGCTTGTATGCAAACAAGGCCCAACGACTCCTGGCCCAATAAGACAACTTACTAAAAAGGGAAGCTAGCTAGAAAGGGAAATAACAACATACTAAATATGGAAACTAGCTAGAAAGGAAAAATAACAAGGCTAGCCCATTCTACAAGAATGGAACGCACGCCTAAAATGGAAATGACGGAAATATAAATAATAGCATAATACGAGACTAAGTCCTATGCCAAGGGGGTCTCCAAGGTCTAGGCCGTCTCGGGTCCGTCGGAGCTGGGTCCGAGCTAGGGCAGGGTCGCATTACCGAGGAAGTAAATAGTTTTTATGCATGCATGTTTTTCTTTCTTGCGTACTTTCGTTTGGTATTGTCCTTCCATTGTGTGTAGGAATTTTCAGGACGGATGGGTGCTTCGGATAGAAGGCTTCAAGACGAGGACTCCTGCAGAAGTCTCTGGTCACGGGTGGCAGCTGCATTTACCGATGAAATTTCCAGGCGTGTAACGGGTATCGCGTTGGGACTTGCGCTCGGGAAGGACGATCTTAGAGACGTCTTTAGTCTAGGATTGGGATTGGTTACCTCTGTTGCTTTGAACTTGTATTTGATTGTATAAGGCCTTCTATATGTAAGTAAAATATACTTTGGATTTTCTAGTTCTATTCATGCAAGGAGAAAATAAAGGTGATCAAACAGGGATGCATTAATGTCATTCATTCGATAAGAGCAATCTATAGCATAGAAATCACACAACAAAGAGTCTTCACACAAATAAGTTGAACACACTAAGAAGGACGAATTTAAAGCAAAAGCAAGATAATAAACTGCAGACCGGTGACCTCTAGTGTCTTGAATATCTGACGCTGAGAACCTTCCGCTGAGGATTCGGGGAGGTCTTCACTCCGATAAAAGGAGTTCTCCCTCAGAAGTGATACTTCTTCAAATGTATTGCGTTCCAGCTCCTGGGGATGGCTTCTCTGTCCTTGGATTCTAGCTGGTAAGTGCCTTTCCCAACGACCCCTGTTATCTTATAGGGTCCCTCCAAGGTCGGGGCTAGTTTCCCCGACTTGGTTTCATGGGTGTTTTGGAAGACCCGTCGTAGTACCCAGTCACCGACCCAGAAAGTCTGGATCTTGACGTTTTGGTTATAGCTTCGGGTGACTTGATGCTGGTGTCTTGCCAATTGTAACCAGGCTTGGTCACGAAGTTCGCCTGAGGTATCTAAATCAGCCGACAACTCTAGATGATTACGTTCTTCAGTCAAAAAGCTGGTACGAGCGGTTGGGATGAGAATTTCGGCGGGAATGACCGCTTCGCATCCGTGTGTTAAAGAGAGGAGACTGACCAGTCGCGACCTTCGGCGTCATGCGATCGGCCCAAAGAACGTTCGAGAGATCATCAACCCAATTTCCTTTAGCTTTCGCGAGCCTCTTCTTCAGATTATTTATGATCACTTTGTTGCTAGCCTCGGCCTGCCCATTTGACTAGGGATAGCGGGGGGTTGAAGTGACCAGGTTGATTTTCCAGTGATTGCAGAAGTCTCTGGTTCTCTAGCTTATGAATTGAGAGCCATTGTCGCATACAATCTCCGCGGGTACCCCGAAATGACAGAGGATATTTCTGATAATGAAAGATATCACATGTTTATCTTTGATCTCTCGATAAGCTTCATCTTCGATCCACTTGGAGAAGTAATCGGTCATAGCAAGGAAGAACACTCTTTGTCCGGATGAAGGGAGTAACTTCCCGACTATATCCATCCCCCAGTGCATAAAGGGCCATGGTATAAGTGTGGGGTAGAGTGGCTCAAGAGGTTGGTGAGCGGTCAACGCGTGTCTTTGACGGGCATCACACTTACGACAGAAGTCTACGGCATCTCTCCTCATAGTAGGCCAGAACCATCCTTGCCGAAGGGCTTTGTTCGATAGACTTCTCCCTCCGGTTTGATTTCCGCAATCTCCTTCATGGAGTTCTTCGAGAAGTCTCCGAACACCTTCTTTAGCTAGGTAACGATGTAGCGTTCCCACAGCCGATTTGTGGAACAGTTTCCCGCCTTCTACCGTGAACTTGGTGGCCTTCATCTTTAGCAACTTAGCTTCAATTTTGTCTTCCAGAAGCTTTCCTTTGGTTAGCCAATCTAGGTACGGCTGAGTCCAAGGTGTTTCGTTAGTCTTTGAGGGATCGAAGGGAGCTCTCTCGCAGTTTGATCCGTTCAGGGACAGGTCTAGGTTGGGATCGTTCCGGTAACTTTTGGCGTCAACTCGTCACTGCTCATGAAGATGCTGTGGGGGGCAGCTCCGAGAAGACTGACGTCATCGATCATTCTCTCAGACTTCTTGCTATCACTAGTGTGAGTTCTTCTTATGGCGAGGACCATGATGTGAACCATCGGGATTACAGGGTACTCGTCAAGATCAATGGCTGACGCCAGGCGGGCAAGAGAATCTGCTTGAGCATTATGCTCTCTTGGGATCTGTGCGAAGGAAACCTTCTCCAAACGAGGATTCAGATTTTTGACTTCATCTAGATAAGTTGCCATCCTTTCATCCCTTGCTTCGTACAACCCCAGAACTTGGTTGACTATCAATAACGAGTCGCACTTGACCTCTATCTGCTGTATGCCCAGGTCCTTGGTGAGGGTTAACCCGAAGATCAGAGCTTCATACTCCACTTCATTGTTCGTGGCTTCGAACGTACACCTTACGGATTGTGCCACCCTATCCCCCTGTGTTGATTTTAAGACTACTCCTATCCCTGCTCCCCCAGCGTTAGAAGCGCCATCGGTATGAAGCGTCCATTTGACTGGAGACTTAGCTTCTAGCATCATTAGCTCTGTTGGATCGGATCCTTCTTCCATCGTAGGACTAAAATCAACCACAAAATCAGCCAACGCCTGAGATTTCAATGCGGTTGTAGGCTCGTACTTAATATCGAACCCACTCAAGTGAATCACCCACTTGGCCATTCTTCTTGTGAATTCGGGCTTGTGCATTACTGTCTTCAAAGGATGTGTAGTTCTTACCACTATCGGGTAGGCCTCAAAGTACGGGCGAAGCTTGTTGGAGCTCATGACTAGGGCAAGGACCAACTTTTCCAAGGAAGAGTATCGAGTCTCGGCTGACAGGAGAGTTCTACTAACATAGTACACGGGTTGTTGCTGCCCATCTTGTTCTCGGACCAACACCCCACTGATAGCTTTTTTAGTGACGGCTAGGTACAAGGGCAGAGCTTCTCCTGCTTCGGGTTTAGCCAAGATAAGAGGATTAGAGAAGTAGTTCTTCAGTTCTTGGAAAGCCTCTTCATTTCTAGGAGTCCATTGGAAGAACTTATTTTTTCTAAGTACTTCGTAGAAGAGACGGCATCGGTCTGCTGACTTAGATATGAACCTGTTCAAGGCGGTGATCTGCCCAGTGAGCTTTTGGACGTCTTTTACACGCCTGGGGGATTTCAACGTCGTTATTGCTCGAACCTGCTTGGGGCTGGCTTCTATCCCTCTCTGGGTGACTAAATACCTAGGAATTTTCCCGACTTCACGCCGAACGTACACTTCTGTGGGTTCAACTTCATGTTAAATTGCTTCAGCATTTCAAAAGCTTTCTCCAGGTGACTTCTGTGGTCTACAACTTTCTTTGACTTGACGAGCATATCGTCTATGTATACCTCCATAGTTTCTCCGATTTGGTCTTGAAACATTTTGTTCACCAGCCTTTGATATGTGGCCCCAGCATTTCGCAACCCAAAGGGCATCACCTTATAGCAGTACGTTCCCTTACTGGTGATGAAGGATGTCTTCTCCTGATCACTTTCTTCCATCCGGATCTGGTTGTATCCACTGAAGGCGTCCATGAAAGTCAGCAGCTCATGACCCGTTGTGGCGTCTACCAGGGCGTCTATGTGAGGTAACGGAAATGAATCCTTGGGACAAGCCTTATTCAAATCCGTGAAATCTACGCACATCCTCCACTTCCCGTTCTTCTTGGGAACGACGACTACGTTCGCCAACCAATCAAGATACTTGACTTCTTTGATCTTTCCAGTTTCCATCAACTTTCTCACTTCTTCATCCACTATCTTATTTCTCTCAACGGCGAACTTCCTCCTCTTCTGTTTTACTGGTGGGTGATTGGGGTCCACATTTAATCGGTGCGTGATGACATACGAATCGATTCCCACCATATCCTCATGGGACCAAGCAAAAAGCTCCGAGTTCTTACTGAGGAAGTCTATCAGCTCACTTTTCATAGCTGGCTCCAAATCTTTTCCAATCTTCACGGACTGATTGAGGTCGGATTGGTCTAGGGCCACTTCCTCTACCTGCTCATCTTTCTTTTCTTTTTCTTTTAGAATGGTAGGGTTAGTGGCCTCCTTTAATTGCTATGAGGACTTTTGACTGGCGGCTGGTTTCAGCGCCGATTTATAACACTCTCGGGACGTTCTTTGATCACCACGGATCTCTTGAACCCCCCACGGAGTTGGGAACTTCACTGTTTGGTGGTAAGTGGATGGGAAGGCTCTCATGTCATGAAGCCATGATCTTCCCATTATTATATTATAACATGAAGGGCAATCCATAACAGAGTACCTAACCTTGATATTTACGCCCTTTGCGTATGTGGGAAGGACGATGTCTCCTACGGTGTGCTTCACTTCTCCGCTAAAGCCTATGAGTGTTGTGGGATTTCTCTCCATGTCCTTTTCGCTCAGACCCATTCCTTTCAAAGCCTCCAACGACATGAGATTGGTTGAGCTCCCGGTGTCAATGAGGACTCGTTTCATTAAGACGTTTCCGATTGACAGAGAAATCACGAGGCCGTCATGATGGGGTCCGTCAAGACCATTAACATCATACTCATCAAAATGTATTGCGAGGTTGAAGACGTTATCCTTCTTACACGATGGGCGAGGAAGGGTGCTTTCTCGTGCGTTCCTCTTAGCTGCTGAGTAAGTGAGACCGCACACATTTGACCCTACGGTGATTACGTTCACGACTTTTGCTGGCACTGGCGACGTTGGCCTTCCCGCGCGTGAAGCTTCCACGACATCTGGGGGGACTTGCGTATTTGGCGCGATTTTTCAAATCCTTCCCTAAGATACAAGGTAGGCAATCTCTCTTCTCAAGGCGACGCATTCCTTGGTCATATGGCCGTAGTCATCATGGAAGTCACACCACCTACTCATATCCTTGTTTGGGTAGGGCTTTTCATTCCTCTTCGGCCACCTAAGGCCTCGTATTGTCTGAGCTATATTCTTCACAAGGTCCTCGAGGGATATACCCAGGTTGAACTCATCATACTTTGGCAGTAACGGCTTGGCCGGTCTGGTTTCGGCGACGTTTACCTTCACCGCGTCAGGGTAAGGGCGTCGGTATGGTTGGTCACGGCGCTCTTGGCGGTGATCTGGAGTTGCCTTCTTATCTACCCTCTCCCAGACACTCGCGGATTTTCTCATCTTCAAATCCTCCTTGAGCCTGATTTGAGCCAAAGCTTTGGTTTGCACATCCTCGAAGCTGTGACAAGGGTGTCTAGTGAGCTCTTTGTAGAGATCTCCGTCTTGATTTACCCCCTGACAGAAAGCTTCCATCGCCGTCGGCACGTCACAGTGCGGGATGGAAATCTTCTCTTGGTTAAACCGGACCAGGTACTCCCGGGTGGACTCTTCCGGCTTCTGGATAACCTGGTACAAGTCACTAGACTGCTTCTCGAATCTCCGACTACTGGCGAACTTCACCCGGAACGAGTCCATTAACTCGGCGAAAGAACGGATACTTCCTCTTGGGAGGTTAACAAACCATTTCAAGGCAGGTCCCGCGAGGGCGGCTCCGAACCCCTTGCACATCAACGCTTCACGGGAATGGTACGGTACCGCGCTGGTCATCATCTTCGGCTTGAATATGGCCACATGCTCGTCAGGATCCCCCCTTGCCGTCGTATGAAGTCATACTGGACACCGAAAACTTCTTTGGTATCTCAACCTGAGTGATGTGGGGAGCGAAAGGCGACTCATCGTAGCCATCAATCACTTCTTTCTCTATGGGCCGCGGGACCCCGAGTATCTTCGACAACTGCTCGGTGAACATCTTGAACTGGTTATGAACGATATTCTCGAGATCTCGGGGACGACGGCGGTCCCAATCCTCGTCATCGTTCATGGTTTCATCTTCCAAGCGTCGGGGACTAACCTCTCGTGCCGATCGCATGCGTATGGGTGCTCTTGCCCCTTCGCTGGCAGGGTTTCCCTATGTGGGGGTGAATGATGGTACTCCAGGAACCGTTGCTGGCGGAATAACGAACTCCAGACCAGGATTTCCTCCGTGACGGCTGGTATGCTTCCCAGAAGAACCCTCTCCCCCACTATTTTGGGTTCAATTCATTGCTCGAGCACGCGGGCCGACAGCGGACACCGATCAAAGTTGGGAGCGCAAACCGTCGTTGTCGGCGGTTAATTGCTCAATACTTGCTTTGTGCTTCTCGTTACAAGCGCGTTGATCGGACAGTTCTTTCTCCAGAGCTTGGAGCCTCTGAGCGAATTCGGACAATTCGAGGTGAAGGGCTGCCGATGCGTCCTGGCGTGCACCTCCATCCTCCCCAGTAACTAGCTCTTGACCACCTTCGTTAGGGTTGCTCATTGCGACCTTCCAGAACTTTTTCTGATGCAAAGAACTGAATATTTTTTCGATCGTTGTGCCCCACGGTGGGCGCCAAATTGTTTTGGACAAAAATTTGATTAACAAACCTTTGGCCTGAATTGGGGCACGATCGAATTCAAAGGAAATAACAAGTTCGAATGAGTACGGAATTCACAGAAAAGAGAGAGGAATGATCTCCTCAAGAGACTGGTCTTTTTGTGTCGTTCTTGATTGTGTCTTACAAAATACATAATTTTTCGTATATACATCTGAACTACAACGGTTACTTCTCGTTTATCACGATCTCCGGATTCCTAGGGCACATCTTGTAACTAACTTCCCACTTCCCGCATATATCGGAGGCTCGAAGTACTCTCACCAGCGTCTTCTAAACAGATCTCTTCGCTTTGTGACAGATGCTTTCTTCCTTCCATCGGATGACTGAGGACTTGTCTCATTCCAGGATCATGTCTCGTTCAGCATGGCTGATGACTTCTCCGTGTACTTATGAGCTCGGATTACCAAATGGGCCGATGGATTTTTGGCCCTAACACTTACTATCTAATCTCTTCTACTTCAACTAGGATAGATTCGCTATCACTTCAAAACCCTAAATTAATTATTATGAGTCCAAGGTTTCCACTTTCGCTTCAACTATGAATGAGAAATTCTCTTCAACTTTCGTTTCAAGGATTAAGAACAAGAGAATAGATTCATGCAATAAAAACAATCAAAACATGATCACAAACAAGCATGCACAACCATTGTTGGGTTTAACCCCAACCTTAGAAGAAGAGACTACTCACAAATCATAATTAAAAACATCAAAACTAAATTAAAGATAACACTTACAAGCAAATTCAAACAAAACTTGTCTTCCAAGTATCTCCACAATCTCGTCCCCCTCTCACACCTCTCTCTTCTCTCCTCCTCTCCCCCTCAATCGTTTGTCTATGTGTGTCCCAAAACAAGAGCTAGAGAAGGGTATTTATAGAGAAACTAATCTATCTAAGATCTATCTATAAGGAAATAAATATTCTAATAAGATATATCCCTTAAAACTATCTAATAACATAAAAGGAAATAGGATAAAAGTGCAACTAAAACGCGCCGACTCGGACACGGGAACCTCGGTACCCAGCTGTGTGCCTCGATGCCGACCTTGTTCAGCATCGAATACAGCCTTGAGTAAAACTTGTGTAGCGGGTTCGTTACAACTCCGTTTGACTCGATTCTTTTTCCTATGTCTTTGTAACGAATTTGTCTATCTCTTTCCAAGCTCAAACTTCATCTTCAATGTCTTTATGAACTTCATTCCTTGAGCTTTTCCTTAAGTGTTTCTCCTCAGTTTTGCTTTTTTCCTCAAAAGTGCTCCAAATAGCTTCTAAAAACCTACAAAACACCACCAAAGCTTATGTAGACTCCATATCTTAAGAAAATACGAAAACCTACACAAACGACTTAAAACAAAACACAAAACTAAAGAAAAAGACTCAAACACACTAAAAACACACCCTAAAAACATGACTAAAAAAGGCGGACATCAAAATACCCCATACTTATACTTGCTTGTACTCAAGTAATCAACAAGACAAGAATCAAAACCATCAACACATATATCAAGTCAATGCCCTTATCAAAAAGCAACATCAAATGCACAAGTGGAAATAATAGATAAGTGAATCTAACGTCATCACACATATAAGCAACTTTAAGCAAAAGCAACCAAGAATCCAACCTCACAAGGGTAATGTGTTTCACTCATCTCTCAAGTGTTAAGGCTTATAACAACAACTCTCAACTCAATCCAATATACAAAAATCTACATAGTCATTGTTACTTATATCACCGAACTCTCCACCTGAGATGTCAAAACAAGTAAAAATCATTAAGAGAACTTAGGCTCAATGAAAAACTTCATAGAAGCTTCCATTCGGCCGGGTTGTAATGGGGCTTGGTAATAACAAATAGGCGTGGAAATATTTTGGCCATGTGGTGCTAATAATATCCGGGAATCAAGACTCCTAAAAAACTCACATAATTCCAAAACTCTCATAAGATAACCAAACTTTCTCTTCTTTATGCAGACTCATTTCTTTCAACCCCTTTTAAAATCCCACTAATCTTGCTCAAAATAACAAGGAAATTTGGCTCATGCACACCTTACTATTCAGCTCTTTTCGGATTTTTCATGAGGTTTCCTTTTTTCATTTCTAAGGGGGCTCGGTACCGACCCTACTAGGTCGATAACGACTTTGCATTTTTTTATTTTTCCCCTTTTCTTTCCACTTTTTTGTAAGTGCATTCATAGAACCAAACTCTTTTTACACAACAAACTGCAAGATCATTTACTATACCCAACCCATATTACCCCACACTTGAACCAATACATCCCACTCAACAAAATCATCAACCAACACTAAGTCCTAATCCTCGGATAGGGTCAAGCTTCATTGGCTAGGGAATAATTTTTGTGGAGCTAAAAATAAAAGACTTTAAGGCTCAAATTGGCTTCAAAAAAAGGATAATGATAAGGTAGGTAAAACAAATAAATTCTCCATCATATGATTTCACATGCAATGAACTAATATCTCATAAAGGTCTCAAGTAATAGATAACCATATCAATGACAAGAGATAATATGCATAAGGAGAGTAAATCACACAAGAAAAGAAGATGGATTTTTTATGTTCTCCCTATAAGGCCAAAAAAATAACTCATAAGGTAGCAATTTTTGTTGGATTTCAGTCACTTCTACCTAAGATCATATGTGCTCAATATCATCACATGCTAAATATCCACTTAAAAACAATTTTCAACATGATTCAGGCAAAGCTTTCCAAACATGCTAAAGGAATTACATGATCAAGCAAGTTAAAACATATCATAGGACATCTAAGTGGAGCATTATCAATCCTAAAAACACAAACAAAGACACAAAACTGAGTTTCCTTTTCCCATGCCCCATACTTAAACCAAACAGTGTCCTCACTGTTTAAAGCAAAGACATAAAAATAAAGAGGATAAGAAAAGGGAACTCTCAAAATAAAACTGAAGCTGCTTGAAACCATTGATCACTTGAGGAGTTTGCTGAATTTTTTTCTTCAGTCCTGTAGAGGTCGGTACCGACCCTGAGGAGTCGTTACCGAACTATTTATTTGCACACCGATTGTTCATTGTTGTTACTTTCAGCACCGAGTGTCTTCAATTGTTATCTTCTTTGTTGTAGCACTTCATCCTCATCTTTTTGTACCTGAGTCACTTTAGAAAAACTTCTATCCCTACTATACTAAGCTAACCTAAAAACAAGTCATAAGAAAGCTAGCAAAAAGATCGAAGAAAGCAAAAACTAAAAGCGAAAACAAAAAAGCGGATTGTCTCCCATAAGCGCTACGTTTAACGTCATTAGCCCGACGAACTTACCTTAGCAAATCAGGGCGGCTTCCATCCAGCTATGTCGGGATCAAAAGAAACCCCATACTTAGATGTAAAAGCTTCAAAGCTTCTCTCCAAGACATTTGGCCCTCTATCATCAATAAGTATGCTAGGTACTCCTTCACCAGGGTTAGTATAGTCCGAAAACCAAGGAAGTTTTGACTTCTTCATTTGACTAACAGTAGGTTTTGACATAGAACAAGGATGGGAAAAAGGATCATGACCAGAACCAATCAAACCATAATAGGAAGACTTACCTTGATCGAGCAGAAAAGGGCTCGGTACCGAGGTTTAGGGGGTCGTTACCGACCTATCTGGGTCAGGGAGTGCCTCGGTATCGGGCCTAGATCCACCTTCAGCTTCATAGTCCTTCAGGAATGGGTCGTTACCGACCCATGATGGGTCGGTAGGATCCTTGATAGGCGTGTCTCCATTGAATTTTCTTAATATTGTACTTAGAGAAGGATCGTTACCGAGCCATGGTGGGTCGGTAGGCTCCTCAGTACTACAACTAGCTACTTTGCTTATGGGCGGATTGAAATGAAATTCGACCTTCTCTTCTCCAATATCAAACGTGAGAAGTCCTTTTCTGACATCTACACGTGCCCCTGCGGTAGCTAAGAATGGTCTTCCAAGAATGATTGGTACCACATGGTCCTCAGGCATATCTAGAACAATGAAGTCATTGGGAACAAAAAATTTTCCAACTTGGATAGGAACGTCGTCCACGACTCCAATTGCTTTTATAGAAGACTTGTCCACCATGTGGAGCTTCATATCGACAGGCTCTAATGGTCCCATGTGAGCCTTGGTCCAAATAGATAATGGTAATAAACTGGTACTGGCACCTAGATCACATAGAGCTTTAAAACGGTGAGTCCCAATACGAATTGAAATTGCAAACTTACCTGGATCACCGAGTTTTTTAGGAAGCTTTATAGATCGGAGTCCACTCGACAACTCGGAAATTGATCTTTTCCTGCTTAAAATCTCTTTTAAAAATTTAGTGTATGCAGGCATTTCATTAAGGGCTTCAGTAAAAGGTATAGAAATATTTAAGCCTTGAAAAATCTTGACAAAGCGTCTAAACTTTCCTTCTGTGACATCGTTAGCTTTCTTAATCGGGAAAGGAAGAGTTTTTTACGGACTCGGGATAGATAGACCCGGATCGGGGCCCTACCGAATCGATAAGAGGATTGATCGGTGTAGATGGGTCGGTACCGACCCTAGGGGATCGGTATCGAGCTGAGAATTTGGTTTAGAAGACTTAACTGGCCTGGAGAGATCGATATCGATTTGGGAAGCCTCGTTATCGACCCTGTTAGGGTCGGTAACGGGCCTGACTGGGATGTCATCTTCATCTCCGTGCTCTTTTTCCTTGGCATCAACACGATCTAGCAGTTGCTTTCCGCTCCGAAGGTGTATAGCTACAATCTGTCCTCTCGGCTTCTCCTCGGGGCAGCCCGGAAGTTGCCCTTGAAGTCTTGGGATTTGTGCAGCAAGGTTGCCTAGTTGGGAGTCAATGCTCTTCTTCCATGTTTCGAGACTATTCAACCGATTGTTAAGGTTGGCTTGGACTCCATCAATCTTGTTATGGATGCTCTCTTGTAGCCCTTGTACCCATGAAGGTACCTCTTGATATCCTGGAGGTTTGTAAGGTGGAACCCTTTGTTCTTGCTGAGGAGGTTGGCTCCCTTGGCCATATGCATAATTGCCCCAGGTCGGCTGATTGTTATTCCTCCCTGCATAAAAAGTATTACCCTGGTTCCTATATGGACCCCTTATATAGTTAGCTTCTTCATATGCCTCAACAGCACGGACCTGTTGCAAGTTAGTGCAGGCGGAAGTAGCATGGGATTGAGACCCACATTCTTGACAAGAAGGAGATGATTTAAGATAACTTACCTGCTTCTTCAAGCGGTTGATCTCATCTTGCAAGAATTGATTCTTCACTTCGGGGTCAACCTCATCCCTGTTTGGATTGTAGAGCCGTCTTTGGGGCTGTTGGGCTTGTTGCACTCCATACATTGCATCGTAGTTGGTTAATTTGTCGAGCAACGCCCACGCCTCATTGGGATCCATCTCAATGAAACGCAAGCAGTGTGAAGATTGATGCGGTTTTTCATTTCAGCATTGACCCTTGGAAGAAGATTTCTTGGAGCACATATTGTGGTTGCCCATGGGTAGGGAATTGTCTGAGCATCTCCTTTAATCTCTTCCACGTCTCCACAAAGGTCTCGTTAGGCCGCTGGTGATAGGAGGTGATACGCTTTCTTAACTCCGTTGTCTTAACAGGAGGAAATAACTTTGTTAAAAATTGATCATACAAAGCCTTCCAAGTCCTGATAGACTCTCTAACCAGCTCAGGGCCTTTCCTGTGATAGACCACCTGAAAGCTTTTAACAGAACATATTCTAAAGAGACCGTCAGCAGCAATAGTGTCACATAAATCAATAAAAAATTTAATACGTTCCATGAGGCACTCAGTAGGTTTCCCTTCAAACTAAGCCCATTTTATTAAGGATATGAATTGAGACTTAATCTCAAAATTCTTCTGTATCTCCGAAAGCACAATAGCGGACTCTGGCACCCTCAGTTCTAGATGTATATACTGTTTAGCATTCCTTGGATAGGCATTGAGTTGTTCCTATACAGTGGTTTTTTCAAGTTGTGCGGCATCGAGTTGCCTCTGGAGTGCAGCCATCTATTGTGCCATCTCTTCAGGTGTCATGGCCATGGCTTTGTGTTCTCTTAATCGTCGGCGGAAGGATCGCTCGGGTTCAGACTCAACTACTGGATTAGAGACAACTCGACGTCCTTCAGCTGGCATACACTGTAAGCAAAAACAAAAACAAAAACGAAATCAAAAGCAAAACGGGTTCTCAGAGGAGGGTCGTTACCGAGGCCCAGGGGGTCGGTATCGAGCCTGCATTGATCCCGTGAAACAGAAACTAAAAAGAAAGAAACAACTACCTGTTGACAGGGTCGGTACCGACCTGGATAGGGTCGGTAACGACTCAATAGTATTCACGAAAACAAACGGAAAAAGAAACTAGGGTTGACAACAAGGTCGGTACCGACCCTAGGGGGTCGTTATCAACTCGACTGAGTCCCGAAACACGCTAAAAGAACAAAACTTGGCACAATTGAAATCTCCCCAGCAACGGCGCCAATTTGTTGAGAGGGTTTCTTGACAACAAATAAATTTATAATCAAGACCCCGCTGTGTACAGGGGAGTCAGGTTCGTCCACGGGAGATAGTCAGTATCAAGTTGTGTTACTTATTACGGAAGTAAGAGAGAAAGTATGGATTTTGATATCAATAAAGAGAAAATCTACGATAAAGGTATCTCCACAATAACAATTATGCATGCCAAACGTTATGAAACATAAAGATCATGCTTTTATCACATAAAGGTGTCAACTTTCGTTAACTTTAAGCAAGTAAATCAACTAACTTTCGTTCAATCAATAAACTTACTATCTAATCTCTTCTACTTCAACTAGGATAGATCCGCTATCGCGTCAAAACCCTAAATTGACTATTCTGATTCCAAGGTTTCCGCTTTCGCTGCAACTATGAATGAGAAATTCCCTTCAACTTTCGTTTCAAAGATTAAGAACAAGAGAATAGATTCATGCAATAAAAACAATCAAAACATGATCACAAACAAGCATGCACAACCATTGTTGGGTTTAAACCCAACCTTAGAAGGAGAGACTACTCATAAATCATAATTAAAAACATCAAAACTAAGTTATAGAGAAAACTTACAAGCGAATCCAAACAAAACTTGTCTTCCAAGTATCTCCACAATCTCGTCCCCCTCTCACGCCTCTCTCTTCTCTCCTCCTCTCCCCCTCAATCGTGTGTCTATGTGTGTCCCAAAACAAGAGCTAGAGAAGGGTATTTATAGAGAAACTAATCTATCTAAGATCTATCTATAAGGAAATAAATCTTCTAATAAGATATATATCCCTTAAAAGTATCTAATAACATAAAAGGAAATAGAATAAAAGTGCAATTAAAACGCGCCGACTCGGACACGGGGACCTCGGTACCGAGTTGTGTGCCTCGGTACCGACCCTGTTCAGCATCGAAAACAGACTTAAGTAAAACTTGTGTAGCGAGTTCGTTACAGCTCCGTTTGACTCGATTCTTTTTTCTATGTCTTTGTAACAAATTTGTCTATCTCTTTCCAAGCTCAAACTTCATCTTCAATGTCTTTATGAACTTCATTCCTTGAGCTTTTCCTTAAGTGTTTCTCCTCAGTTTTGCTTTTTTCCTCAAAAGTGCTCCAAATAGCTTCTAAAAACCTACAAAACACCACCAAAGCTTATGTAGACTCCATATCTTAAGAAAATACGAAAACCTACACAAACGACTCAAAACAAAACACAAAACTAAAGAAAAAGACTCAAACACACTAAAAACACACCCTAAAAACATGACTAAAAAAGGCGGACATCAATGCGTTGTGGATCAACTCCCTCCCATACCACCTGATGCCAAAATGGATGTATGTCACCTGGGGGGATCGACCGCTTATTGAGAATGGCTTGGGCAATCCTATGACGGCAAGGAAGACGCATGCACTCCCGTACCTAATAATCAACACACTCTGTCTCTAATTTTCCTTCTACGGCGTCCCTGTTCAGGTCGTAGTACATATTCAACAACTTCAGAATGCACAATGTTGACACTTTGTAAAATAGGCGAATGAATATCGTCCTAACTCGACTAGGGACACTATTCAACTCAGTTGGAATCTTGCTACGTGATATCTCTAGATCCCCCCTTATATCATTAACTTGGGACTGAATGTGATTGTGGATCCTTCCGATCACTATGTTGAAGCCTCCTTGAGAACTGTCAAGTATGTTTTTAAGCACTTTGTGCATGCCCTCCGCCCTGGGTCATACATATTATTATTATTATAAATAATGAACATTACAAATGTGTAAATCACATAATTTTAACATCCAAAAATATATAAACCATTAAAACGTGTGTACCTGTTTGTTGTAAGGCCCGAGCCACGACTTCTCGTTTCGAAGTGGGTACAGTGATAGGTCCATGCTCTAACTATCGACTTCTTGTAAGGCCCGAGCCACGACCTCTCAACATACTTCATCAGCCCTAGCCAATGGTCTTTGACTCTTCTAATCCTATCCTCGTATTTTGCCTCCGTTGTCGACATCAATATGCCCCAACATCTATTAGCAAACCTTTTCGCCTTATCCTGGTCCTTTAGGATGCCTACAGTGTATGCTAATATGTTCGCCTTAACATGCACCCAACATACAAGATGTTTCAACTCCTCTCTAAACACATCATCCTTTGTGTTAATGTATTCCCTCTCTCGATCTGTGACAATCGCATTTGGCATTGCTCCCACTTCCTGAAACAAATGCCTCAAACGCGCCAACACCCATGAATAACTAGCGGTGTCTTCTCTTGAGAGAAATGCAAAACCTATGTTGAAAGATCTGGTAGTGCATGTAAACCCAACCATCTGCAGCAAAGCCATGTCGTACCTATCAATACATGAAACGATTATACAACTTTACAAAACCAATAATTGCCTCAGTATATAATTAAGAACTTATAAGATTGTACCTGTTGGTCTTATATGTGTTGTCCATAATGGAGACATACTGAAACAACTTCAGTAGATGCATCGAGGTGGGGTGAACAAAGAATAGGATATCAATATAATCTGAACCACCTATCGTATTCGGAAATACTCTGTAACCGTTTCTTTGTAGAAAATGCAGTGCATATTGGGTGGTTGTCATATTTGCACTATCCTCTTTTAGATATTGTGCCCTTCAATTTGAAACTTGCTTCCTTGATGTCACATTTCCGGGGTAAATATTTCTCAACCGCTCCACTATACGAGCAGGTGGCACATATATATAGCTCAATTCCTTCACAAGCAGTTTTTGTGCTTCCATCATTCGGCCTAAAAATGAATTGCCAAGCAGACTTGCGGGGAGATCCTGGTTGTGGACTCCGCACACAACTGTTAGTGCCCACTTCCCGGTCGATTTACTTCTAAAACCAAGCAACTCGAATTTGCATTTGCACTTTGTGTACAGTGTTTGCACCTGAGGCGGTGTAACAGTTGGGATGAAATCACTCTTCTTCCCAGGTCTATACATACCATGCATATGACATGCTAGCCTGACCAAATTTGCATTTGACGTTTTTATAGGCAACGCCATATTTCTTTCACGCCCAACTTGTCTAGCCCAAGCTATCATTTCATCTCGACTATCCCAAATCCCAGCATGATGAAAATCAGCAGAAAAATCTCTCCCATTTACCTATTTATAAATTAAAATTACTTTCAATTAAACTGCAAATACACAGACTATGTTTTTAACAATAACATATTTTTTACTATTACTTTCCATTCAACTCTACACGTATTATATTTTTTCTAAACAGATATAATCAATACAAATGTTTAAGATTAATAATATTAAATTTTTTTATTTAAAAATACAAATAACGATATCTTCAAATTTCTGAATATAAAACTATAAACTGCAAATTAAATATATGATTTTTTTTAAAAAAAACTGACCTGGACTATGTCGTTTTCTTCTTCGTCAACGTCTATTTCTCCTCCTCCTCCTTCTTCTTCAAAAGATGATGACAACTCTTCATAAGATGATGATGATTCCGCTTCATAAGGTTCATTTGAAAAAGGCGATTTCGTCGATGAATTTTCTTCATATGATCTATTTGATGTCATTGTATTGTGTGAAAGTTGTGTTTTTTTACTCATAAACTTTGTGATGTATGAATATATATATAGTACTTCAATGTTTGCTATGTAATCTATCTTATCACATAAAGATATAAATATGAGTAACAATAAAATCTTTTTTCCAAATTTACGTAAACACAAGTACTTACCCATGGCGGTGGCGTAGTGCGCAGGAAAAAAAAACTCCCCAAACCCTCACGCTTCATGAAGCGTCACTCTTTATGAAGAGCGACGCTTCGTGAAGCGCATGCCCCCGGGTATGACCCCGGGGGAGTGCATCCTTTGGGTCATATGCTTCATGAAGCGTACGCTTCATGAAGAGTATGAATCCCGTGTGCGTCGGGCGTTTTTCCTGTGCATAAGGAATCGGCCTTTTTTTTGTACAATTTATTTTATGCCTATTTTACATATTAATATGTAAATATTTTTTTTTCTTTTTATGTAAATGTTCCTACTGTTTTCCATATTTCCTTTTCCTTCTAGTTAGTGTTTTTAATGTTTTCATTTTTTTTTTGTTAGAATGGTAATGTTATGATGAAATAATTTGTAACTAATTTTATACTTTGTACCTATATATTGAACGGATGTATTTATTCCATGTAAATTAAATTTTAATTTTTATTCAATTATTTTAACACTATATATATTGTATTTTGATATTGTAGAGTAGTGACTAATTAAAAAAATAAACACAATTAAATGAATATTTAATTATAATTAATTACTTTCAATATCCTTAATTAATTATAGATTTTAAAAAATTCGCACAGGCCTCCCAAAATTCATTGGACGGCCGTGATAGCATATGATAAGCATTTGTTCATTGAATTCGTATGCTTGTAATGTAAACCATGTATGTATGTGAGTTTATGAAATTGGGAATTTTAAAGCTCATAGGAGTAGGTATTGGGCAAAATAGCCCAATAATGGCACACTTGAGCCAGTCCCATTCGGTGAGCTCCCTCACTTACTAAGACGACGTCGTTGTGTGATTAGGTTTGAGGCGTGCCACATAAAAGGCTTGCTTTTTCTTTTGTGCCGCTTGTTGGGTTGAATGAGAAGCTTCCTAGGATTTGCCATTTGAGAGCGTTTTCCTTGGCTTGCTTGCCCAATTAAGCTTAACGTCGGCGATTCCGTGAGCTTCCTTTACAATCCAAACAAGGAGAGATCAAGAAAACACCTTGGAGTAGTTCAACCTATGCCTTTCTCGCTTTGGATCTCATCGTATTGTTCATTTTCTTTCTGTTGTTCTCTTTGCCCCTCTTTGTTCCACCTTGTGACCTTGGCATTCTGATTGAGGCTCAAAGCTTAATAAAATATGTTTCAATTCTTGTTGCTTCGATTTTGTCTTATTTTGATTTTGACATTCCGTACTTTGATCTTCTTGCTTCCGTGTTTTTCAAGAAGACACCTTAGAGACCTTCGATCGTGGTTAATTAGTTGATTCTGTCTTATCAATGAAAATTCGAATTAGGTAAGTGTCACTAGGATATTTACCTCAACTTGACACGCAAATGTTACTCAATTCCAGCTAGTTTTCTAGCTTGTTTCCTTGGAATCAGAGTTTCCATTTCTAAAAATGATCGCTTACCAGTTAAAGTTCACATAATATGATAGTAGATGATTACACCACCCACCCCACCTTCAACCAATTATACTAGTTCTATATATAAATATTTTTCGTTGGGTTGTTTTAGCTTGTTATTGGCTTGTTGCCACCAGTATTTCCACCAACGTTATAATATTTCGATCATTGTTATGCTGAAAAACGTATCCTCTTACTAGTGGTGTTTGTACATTATACACTTTCCAGCCATCCATTGATGGCCTTAGTAAATTAGGAATTGGAAACCGCATCTCTATAAAATGAAAAGAGCACTTAGATTCTTTTATTTAAAGAGATTCATGACGTACCCATGCACGATTATTACCTATACAATGATGACATGGCCGGGGTAATTAAGCTTGCTAGTGACCTAACATAATTAATTATAATTCTTCTTTAAGAAAATTAACCCTTGAACATGCCGTTTCCATCGATCAGAAGCAACAACTTGAATGGTGCATTTGTCATAAAAATAATCACGTACTTTTGGAATTTGCTCTTATACTGTCGTCAACTCGTCATTGATTTTTCATAACGGAGAAAAAGAGGCGGAAAAGGATTGCGTGGTGACCACACAAAGCTCACGGCGGTCGTTACAACATGCAAATTTCTCTTTCTTTTTTTTTTTTATCTAGTATATATAATTATATACGTGGTTTCTAGTCACCCCTCACTCGCATAATACCGCGACACTGACGTTCGTTTGTTGTGATCGATATATGTTGATTGCTTATACGGTATTGTTAGCATATTGGAGTTTTGATGGTTTCAAGAGATTAGTGACTTTGAAATTGCAAGTCGAGTCGGCGACTTGATAAAGTCACTAAAACGACCAGTTGTAGGAAAATTATTTATGGAAGGAATGCACAGATCGTGTGCAATTGTTTGCAAGACAGCTGGGGCATTTATTTATGGAGAAGATCATCGCAAAAGAGTGCAAAAATCAAAAGAAGATGATTTGATTCTCTTAGAATATTTTATGTGTGCGTGCATGTTAAATTAGGAAAGATTTGTAAAGATTGAGTGTGTGTCACTTCCCTAATCGAATGGGAAATGATTCACACGAGATCTCTCTTACCCTATCTTAAATACTTTAGTGTTTAGGATAGAAGGTAAGACTTTCGTGCATAACTTGTATTTTTGTAAGAAAGAAAGAGTGAACTTGTGCATGAGACTCGTGCAAGTGGTGTGGTCGAGTGTTCTTAGGCATAGCGTGAGATTGAGAGTGTAGGTACAAAGGTAGAGCGTGGTTCAAGGGTGTGAGATTCATTCGTGCAAGTGGTGTGGTCGAGTGTTCTTAGGCATAGCGTGAGATTGAGAGTGTAAGTACAAAGGTAGAGCGTGGTTCAAGGATGTGAGATTCATTCTTGTACACATGAGAGCTTTGTAACACTCAAGAAATAATGGAGCGAGTCTAAGGACTCTTGAAATCCGACCAAGTGAGAAGCTTTGAAGGGAGTGGTTTTTCTCTAAGTAAACTAGTTGGTTTACGAAGAATTTCCACTATACATGAGTCAACGACTTTATAACTCTAAGTCGACGACTTCGCAGGAGTCGACGACTCGTTTAAGTACTAACGATCCTATAGACATATTTATTAAACATAAATAAGGTTTTTATTTGTGACGATCGAGTTTTGTGTCTAGACGAATAGATGAGCGATAAAATTGTGTCTTGTTGATGACATGCATCTCGAATTCGATTTTTATTTGTGTTTCATCTGCCGCCCCCTAAGCATGGGCATCAAGGCTCGATCTCGATCCTTTTTCTGGGAGATATACTATATTATGCTCCTCATCCCCATTATGTTCCTATCTAATCTCCAGTGGGGAGAATGGGACGGAAAATCCTCATCGATTATGGAGTTTTTATCTAATACCTGTTTATTATAAAAAATATTTTAAACTATTAATTTAATATTTAAATGATTACAAACATCAAATTTAAATAACTAAAAATTAAAATATTTATTCTATAATTTGTAGATATATAAGTTTTAAAATTAAAAACTATAATTATATTTTAATTTTTTTATATTTTATGAATTAAAAACCATATTGGTATATATATCGGAGATTCAGGATGGATAGTCCTCCCCCGTTTACGCGTTGTTACAAATCGAGAATATGAAATTGACCCCATCCCTGCCTCATTCCCCACCAAGTCGGTGACGGGAAGGGCCTCCGTCCCCACGATTTTTTTAGATATTTGAGCAAGTAGGGATTTGATAGCTTGCATATAGGTAGTGTTTAAGATGCATATTTATGTTTCTCTTGCATGGTTTTTAGTTAGTTTTAGTTAGTTCTGTAGTTCTTAGTTTTTCTAGAAGTTTCGGATTTTGCGCTTGTTCTGTGCTCTATTACAAACCTTCAGGTGAATAAGAGTGAGCGGAATGGAAACCAAGGTTAGGTGACGGAATCGGGAGGAGCAGGAAATGCATCTTTGGAGCATGTTTAGAGCATTATGGAGCCGAAGAAAACGTGTGTTGAAGGAGTGCAAAGGCGGCGCCCACCGCTTGTTTGGCAGGGACCTCCGCCTTTGTCTTGTGCTCCCCGATTCAATGCTCCGCGTTTTAGTTAAATTAGTATTATTTCATTAGTTTATATCCTTCAGTTTCTATGTATTTTCATTTTTCAGACTTAGTTTTCTACTATATTAGGTTTTAGAGAGAAGGAACTCTATCTATCATTATCATTATCACTTTTCTCATTCTAGGTTATACGCATGTTTATGGAGAACTAAGCCCTTTTGCTTAGTCATGCATTTGAAGCATCAGTTTGATTAAGTTGTGAGATTTCTAATCTTTTATCTATTGTATGGATTTAATCTTTTCTCTTGCTTGAATCTCTATTGATTTATTTTGACAATTTCTAGCTGGATCATTTAGGGTTTGTTGTTATTGCATCTCTATTTCAAAGTAGCAACTGCATCGTACTAGTATCTGGTTGTGCTAGTCATATGCAAAAGAGAATTGATGTACACTCTAGGGTAAAAACTGGTTGTTTTATGTTAGAATTGTATCCAACTATATTCCTATCTTTAATGCTACTATTAAACTGAATCTTGATGGTTTCATGGTTGTTTAATTAGTTAGGGATAATAGTATTTGGTTGTGTTGTTAGTTATATTCAAAAAGGAATTAGAATTTCCATTGGATGAAATTAATATTAAAGTAAAATCAATGATCAACTTGTCATACGAATGTGGATATTTGTTTGGCTAAGCTATTTCCCAAATCTTGTTAATCACAATCTTTTCAATTTGTTAGTTTTGCATGTTTAGATTTTAAAACAAACAACACCTCCTTATTACTGAAGTTTGACATAAAATTATTACAAAAGATTAATCTATCTCTCTAGGGATTCGGCCAATATTTTCTAAAGACTACGGTTATAAGTTGGTTTGGACTCTTGCATAATAGTAATTTACACGACAAAATTGTTGTTATCAAATTGGCGTCGTTGCCAAGGAGACAATAATTAGTCTTTTGTGTGATTTTTGTGCCAATCTTGATGTGAACCTATCTTATGATTCACACCCGTGCTACTAATAATTCACCCCTTATTTTTTTATCCAGAAATCGAGAGGACGTTATTTAGAACTCGTCGAGCTGTGCGTGCAATACTACAATAGTTCAAAACAATGGTTGGTAACCGTGTCACTCTTGAAAGCTTGACAGCACCTAGGAGTGTCAATCGGGCGGGTCGGTTTGGGTCGGGTCAACTCATTTTCAGCTAAGTTCGGATTCGGGTCAAATTCGGATATTTTGATAATCGGGTCAAATTGGGTTGGATCATTTCGGGTCGGGTGCTCAATTAATCGGGCAAAGTCGGGTTTCGGGTCAATTTCAGTCGGGTCATTCAGTTTTCGGTCCAACTTGATTTCGGATAAGTCAGGTTTCAGGTTTAGTTAGATTTCGGATTTAGTCGGATTTCGTGTGAGCCGGGTTTCGGGTTTTTCAGATTTTGGGTGAATCAGATTTCGACTTTGGCCGAATTTCGGGTTAATCTGATTTCGAGTAAGCCGGATTTTTATTCATACCATATATCGAATGATGATTTTTAGCAGTTTAACTACTCTAGGGTTTAAATATTTAATGTAAATTTAAATTAAAAACATATTTATAATAAATATTCACTATTATTAATATTTTAAAACATAATGTAATTTTCGGATGGTTTCGGGTCAGGTAACTTTGGATTTTCGGATGACTTTGGGTCGGGTAGCATCGGATATCAGGATGCATCAAGCTAGTCCATTTGGGTATAATTGGTTTTGGGTTAATCTCGGGTTCGGGTTTTTTCGGATTCAGGTCAAATCAGTTCGGGTCAAACATGTCTTGGGTACAAATTTTTTTATTTTTTTCTCGGGTCGGGTCGGGTTCAGAGTTGGGCGGGTTTCTTGGGTTGGGTCAAATTTTGACAGCCCTAATCCTAACTAGAATCAACCACCTCGTGCAGTTCCAGCCCTTGGTGATGGGGTTTAATTCGAGTTTAAGACAAGAGTAGTCCATCTACTCTCGAAATTCAATTGAACCCCATTTGAGGATATGATTCAGCATCTTGATGAGTTCATTGATGTTTACACTCAGCTTGTGCCCATCTAACATTACTGAGGAACAAATGAGGTGGAGAGCGTTTTCTTTTTCTCTAAAGGAATTCGCTAAAGACTAGTATCATTCTTTACTCCCAGGAAGCATTACTACTTGGGTGAATTTGAAGAAGTTGTTTCTTGATAAATACTTTCCCTGCAATCAAATCTAATCAACCTAAGAAGAATATATATAACATAGAGAAAGTTCCTCATGAGTCTCTCTATGAATACTTTGAGCGCGTCAAGAAACTAGTGAAGAGTTGCCCCTACCATGGTTATGTTGGCCATGATCTTATTCTTTATCTCTAGGGAGGACTCCGTGAAGATGATCATCGGATGGTTAACGCTGCTTCTGGTGAGAACATTATTAAGAGAACCTATGAAGAGGCTCTAGACATCTTTGTCACATTGGCTGATGACTCTAGACAATACAATGAGAGAGGTTGCCAAAGCTTGGCAGCCACTAATTCTCAATCAAAGATTGATCAAGTTGATTTTGATGTACTGAAAGAAGAGGTGAGGCATCTGAAGTTGAAAGGTACAACTCAACAGGCTAAGGCTTGTGAGATTTGTCATGACGACTTGCATCCTACTTTTCCCATCCAAAGCCACTCTAGTCTATCAAGTAACACAACACGATTCAATATGAACAAAAGTGTGGAATATCCATTTACTTATATTCGAAATCTTATTAATTACAGCATAGTTGTTTTATAGAAGAAAATAATAATGGAATATAACTAACTATACAAAGTACTTCTTCATAGTATATAGTATGAAAACATAAAAATGTTATAATAAAAATCCTTCCTTCGGATGGCATCTCTATTTGTTGGGCTTTATAAGAGCTCATGTACCACCTCTGGGATACTTCTCTCTAAGGGTGAATCCTTCCATCCTTCACTTCTTCTTTAGTCCTTGAGCATGTGACACCCTGATGGTTTATAACGGATTGTGGTGCTACCCATGTCAACAAGAGCTCTTCCTTTTCTGAGTTCGGGTGAGGACAAAGAACTCAGAAGTTAAGCGTGCAAGGGCGAGAGTAGTACCAGGATGGGTGACCTCCTGGAAAGTTCTCGGGTTGGCATGGGATTGCGCTTCTAAGGCCTCGGACCATACAGATCAACACTCCTTTTCTATTGATGTTTCCCAAAAAGGAGGCAACAAACACCAAACAAAATGTAGAGAAAAAAGAAAGGTGAACGGATTAGTCTAAAAAGACAAAGTAAGTGGAGAAGGGATGGTCTTCAGGGTTGTATCTAAACATATTGGCATCGAACTCCGAATTATAGTCAGTTGATGATCCAATGGTTAGTACTTCCATCAAAAGAGAAATGGATATGAAATCCAAGGTAAATGGGACATCACGATAATGTGATTCCATCAAAACAAAAAGGAATGCAGACTTCCAAGGCATATGGAATATCAAAAGAGTGTGATTTCATCGAAAAGAAAAGAATTATGAAAATCATTTAGAGATAGGACACCACAAGAATGGGGTTCCATTTAAAGGAATGATATTTGTGAGCACTTTTTATGTCACATCATTAATTTAATAAGTCTTCATTGAATAGTCAAACAACTATGATTTCCAGTTAATGACTTTTAAATGTGGCATCTCAAAGGAGATAGGCCAATAGAATAGAGGGAACATATATTCCCAAGTACTTATCTTGTACTATATTATACCAAAACATATTTTAACTTTAATGATTCTTAACGTAGTGACTCAAAGGAGCTTAAACCAACGCATAAGGAACGGGTAGTTGATCTAGAGCACTTAGCAAGAGTGAAGACACCTCTCAAAAATAAAATTGAGCCGACATAGTCATGAACCTATGTATTAATGGAAACAATAGGAAATTACATCACTACCTTCACACACAAAATACATATATTATAAAGAGATGTTTTCAAGAGACTAAGCTCTCAACCCTGAGTTTATATTTGGAACAAATAGAACCATTCATATCGGACCCTTCAATTCATTAACGAGTATGTGAATATAAGAATGATATATCATAACGTCGTTATTTCTATGGCATAAATAGACTTACATAGATTTATTTAGAAACAATTTTCAAAAAGCATAAATAAAATTAGGTCTGTTTGTTTAGTAACAATTTATTCTCAACGAAAATGAATATCAAACAGAAGGAAAATCCACGTTTAATCAAATGCAAGAGAAAAATCTACTAGCCTTAATATTTGCGATTTGTCCTTAAACCATGACAGCTCGGAAGTATGAGTGAGAACGGCTCGGGAATTTGTCCAAGTTCAAATTCGGATGGCACTAGAAAAATAAAAAAATTCCTTTCATGATTAATTTCAAAATTATTAATCCTTTTCTAACAAAAATTGTTATTCCTTCTTAACAATTTTTAAGAATTACATCAACTCATTATTTCTTCATAACAACCTCAAGAGGTCAAATTAAATTATTTTTCCTTTAATAATCCATACCTCAAAATACTCATAAATAAATCCTCATTTTTATTATCCTTAAAAAAATGGCGTCATAAATTTATATATTCACAAATTTATCAAGTGAGCATCATAATTGGTCCCTTCTGGTATAATTTCTCAACAACCATTACAATCGTACATAGTCCTTTATCCGATTTAGGTCCTTTGAACCTTATTGAGTCCATAGAAAGTAAGAAAGGTGACAAATAAATTATTTTTATTCATTTTCCTCTTAATAATTTTTAATGAATTCCTTGTTCAAAAAATTGGCAAAGGAATGGCTAAATTCTTATATTTTTAAAGAAAATGTTATATATCCTTTATTATAATGTCCTTCCTTAGGGTAAAGAATTGACAACATAACGATTAGTTTTTGGTACTTTCAAATAAAAAGTGTTCATTTACGTCATATGAAAGTTTTATTAAAATTTGGGAGGTTAATATGAGCTAAAGAAGCGAATATAAAGGGTTGAAGGTTATACCGAAACGTTGATGGTACGAGAGTTCAGAGTGACGGTTTGAGAAGGGGGTGTCCCTATGTAGTTGGGGTAACGACACAAGGTTATGGCACCGACGACGAGCGTCACAATAGCTTGAGCTGAGAGAACGGAGGCTATATGAGGCCGCAATCTGTGTCGGTGGCTCTCGGGATCTGACGGCTAAGCTGCGGAGAGACGGCTAGCACGCGGGTGGGGCGGTGAGGAGGCAGATGGGCTGGTTCTTCTAGGCGGTCGCGGCTGGCCCGGAGGTGATGGCGCGATTGATGGCGTCGATGAAATGGTCAACTGTGTGGTTTTGAACGAAGCGGAGGGAAAATTGTAAAGTTTGTGTGTGAGAGAGGAGTGAGCGACATGGTTCAATGCTAAGTCTCCTTATATAGACAAAGGTGTGATGTTAAAAGTGGAATATATTTTGCAAGTGGTCAAAATTGTTATAGAGGAAAATTTCCTACATTTGTAGGAGGAAGACCAACTTCTCATCCAAGATTAAATATGAAGTTAAGTTTTGATGTCGGTGTAATTTACTCTACCGGCATTTCAACGGGACTTGTGTTCGTGCGGTAAAATTATATACCCCGATCAAAATATTTTTTATGGAAATGGTCCTAAAAATTATGTTGACTAATAAAATAAATTCACTTGATTTTATTTTGTCACTTTTAAATTTCTAGACATAAGTTCCAAATATATTGTAACGGGTAACCAATTAATTAAGCAGGCTTAGAAAGATTCCCAGAAAATTCCTAAAAAAATTCCTGAAAATCACGAATATTATATTATATACAGCTTTTACATGTTCAACCCATTGATAATGTTATAGACTATTAGCTCAAAGACAAGGTGAATGAAGTGCTTCCTTACAAGGTCTTTCCCAAGCTCAACTGCTTGTAATATGATAAAATTGTATTATTAATCATGAATTTTTGTAATAGGAGACAACCATTAATAATAAGTTGAATTTTGTGTTAGATTCATCATGCTTTGGATATGAGATTCATGATTCGTCATGTGTGGTGACTATGCATATGTTGAAGTTCATTTATTTTATCTATATGTTCATGTGCAGGGGCTATGAGGTTCAATTTTTTTTATGTGAACCTTAGGGAACATGTTTGATTTTTTTGAAATTTTGGCATTTTGGTTGATTTTTCTTTCTAATTTTTTAGACAAAATTTCTGAAGTTCAAACTTTGGTTTCTAGATTCAATATAAGATCCATACGATGGTTAATAGACTTTGTGGATGGTTGAGTTCATATATTATGTTGGAATGTTAATATTTATTCCTCTAAGTTTCATATAAAGCAATTTGAAAATGTTCATGTTCCTACGTTTGTTGCCCTTGTTGATATAGATGTTATTTTTACTTTTTTCTATGTCTTAGTAAAAATATCTCCCCAAGAACTAGGGTATCGATTATTGGAAGAAAAAGAGAGAATTCAATAAGAGAGAGAAATGTGTGAAAATTTTAGCTATAGTTCAAACTTTGGGCCTCTCATTTATTGGGCCACAAAAAATAATTTTTTAATATTTTATATTAAAAGATTAATTCTATTGAAAAAATCATTTAAAAATTGCCCCTTGAAATGTCCAGCCATAGTAACTTTATGTCGGGCATTTAAACTCATCCATGACTTGGTTTAGTTAGTTGTATTCTTCTTGTCATCATATTTTGTAGTTGCTCACTAGTACCTCGGGGAATGACGGAGATGATGGTAGTCAAGGCCTTGTTAAAACCTTTTGTTGAAAAATCACGTGGAAAAAAAACCACACCAAAAGGAAAAGAGTACCTTTATTCCATCTTTTTCTTGGATACTAGCGACATTCGACAGGGGAGTCTACTCAAGCTCGTTGTGCTTCATGCTCGAGGTGCCTCCTTCTCATCCAAATTTCTTAGCCCTCACAGTCTTGTTTATGCAGTATTTAACCTTCAACTTCTTTCGTGGAGTCCATCGGTGTTCATACACCAGCGTCATTTAGCACTCATATATTGGCGCCCAGCCTTCGATGTTCTTGCTCCTATGTTGATCCTCCAATCTCATCGATCTTTCATACATTGTTCAAGCATTGTTTGAACACATCATTTGGATGTCAACCAAATCTCTTGTTTAAGATCTTCCTTATGCCACTGCGTACCTACAAGCAATTTGTACAAACACCTAGGAATGTATAGACATAATCAAGAAAACAAACAACATAGAAAAACACAATCAAACACACAAACAACTTAGGAATACACAAACACAATCAAGCAAACAAGCAACATAGGAGAACACAATCAAGCAAACAAGCAAAATAGGAGAACACATGGTTTGTAAATATATCAGATTGATGTGGCTTGGGCATCATAATGCCCTTTGCAAAATGCCCTTTGCAAAATGTTTTGTAAATATATCAGATTGATGCTCTCGAGTGGTGATACTTATGGATGATGATGGGAGGGATGGTGGTGGTGTTGGAGATAATTTTGGTGGGACTTGTTGTGGCGAGGTAATGGACGAATGGACTCAGGCATCATCATTGGTGTGGCTTGGGCATCTCTCTCTTGTGAGCCAAAGAGGTGCTCATATAACCATCCATAATTTTTTTGAATAAAATATTAATTAAGAAAGGGGAAGGATTACGAGATTGAGATCGATATTATGTTGAGCTGTATTTCCTTTTATGCCCCTTTCTTGTTTTATCCTTAACTAGAGATGCAACTAGGGTAAGGTAGTTAGAAGTCTGGTTAGTTTGCTTTATATAGCAACTCAATCGTAGTTTGTATTTTTGAGCTTCTCCTTTCAATGAAAAATTGAGTTTTGCTCAACTTTTGCTCTCTCTGAAAGTTCCTTTTCCAGATTTGAAAAGGATTTCTTATCATTCAATCGAAATTCATCATGGTATCAGAGTTGAGGATCGATTAATTGAGTGATTGAGAGGCATAGTTTTAGGGTTCCAAAAAGAGAGGAGAGTTCTACAATCGTTAGATTTTCTGTTTTTTGTTCGTCTATCTGTGCGCAAATCACCATTGATCATGCTAGAAAGTGATCCAGCGAGGGAGACGATGCTGCAGTTGGTTCGAATGGCTCAGAATCAACCAAATCAGCAAGGAGATTCGCTGAATCTATCAAATTCTGACTATCCTGGCATGTCGCTCACAACGACCCCCTTCGATGGAACCAACTTCATCGCTTGGAGTCGTCAGGTGAAGCTTGCTTTGGGAGCGAAGTTGAAGGCATGATTTATAGATGGCACCATGGAGAGACCGACAGAAAGCACGGAAGAGATGGCACGGTGGAAGAGGGCTGACCCGATGGTGGCGTGTTGGCTTCTCAATTCCATGACCTCCGAGCTGTGTGGCACCTTTGTTTTTTTTTGGGGGGGTCGAAGGAGAGACGGTACTCTCCGGCCCCTCAAGGGGGCGTTTTATTAATAAGAAAAATGGACGAAGTAGTCAGCAAACGGGGGATAGCCCGACCCCTAACATCATCAAATAAAAGTAAATTAATCCCCTCAGGCTGGGCAATCAATACATGCATAACTAAAGGAAACGACAAAGCAAAGGACACGAGGTAATCTGCAACCGAATTAGCCTCTCAATACATATGACGGAATCGGATGGACCAATCCCTACTTATAAAGCCTTGGCATTGGCTAACCAGGCTATAGAGAGGATGACACTTCTTAACACCCTTCTCTAGAAGACCCATAACAAGTTTCGAATCTGCCTCCAAGATAACTTGACGGTAACCACTCTCCCAAGCCAGCTTAAGTCCATTAAGGACGTCCCAGAGCTCTGCCATCTGGACCGAACACACACCAATATTGTGCACAAAGCCTTGAATCCATTGGCCCCGATCATCTCGAAGAACACCTCCCGCTCCCGCATAAAGTCCACTCTTAACCGCTCCATCAATGTTAACTTTAATCCATCCCTCATTCGGGACTGACCAACAAATATCCTCCATATGAGTTCTAGGAATAAAAGAATTAATAGTACTCGTACCTGAAGCCATACCGTACTCCTTAGCCATGCTTGATATGAAGGCCGTCTTGTCAAGAATAAGAGTATTATCGTTGAAGACTTTAGCATTCCTCCACTTCCAAATCCACCAAATACCCATTGCAAAAAGAGCGCTCCAATCAACCTCTCCAAATCTGTGTTTAACCATGATATTGCTCCTTACCCATCCAACAAAACTCATCTGGAAAAAAAAAAGAAGGAACAAAATCATTAACACCGAAATTAATCCAAATAAATTGCACTTGGCTGCAATCTCTGAATAAGTGACTGTAATCTTCGGCCAGCCCATCAGCACACATCACACAGTCGACATAACTATCAAATGCCTCTTCTGTCTTTCCACGTTCGACATAACGCCTCCTTTGCACAAGAACCACACGAAAGCTTTGACTTTCTCCGGCACCTACAAACGCCAAAAATTCTTTGATAAACACTGCTATCAATCTCAGTAAGATCCAACAGTCCCTAAATCAAATTATAGCCGGACGACACAAAATACTCTCCATCGGCTGTAAAATTCCAACATAACATGTCTTCCTCGCCAGTACCATCAAGCAGAACCGAAACAGACGACAGTTTAAGGAGAACACTAGCAGGAAGATGATGAGCGAACTCCGTCCACATCCAACCAACATTCTCGTCCCAGTAATCCCGGACAGTGGCATGACGCTGGTTAAAATCGATACTACCAATAGCAATCTCCAGTAAGGGTGTATCACAAATCCAAGAATCGACCAAAAAACGAATCGATTTTTTATCTCGGAGGAGCGACTTGTGACCTTTAAAGATCACCTCCGACAAACCACGACGAACGCCACGCAAATGTACGAACAAGCCGAGGAATTTCCCAAGGCACAGTCCACGTATTTCTTCTTCAAAATCTTAGACCAAAGGGTTTCCCAAGGCACCTTTGTTTTCACCACATCAGCAAATGCTCTTTTGGGGGAAATTCTGGAATGCTACAGCCGCAACAATGCTCCACTTGTATACCAGTTGAAACAAGAATTGATGAAAACTGTGCAAGGTAATCTCTCTGTTACGTCTTATTATGCAAAGCTTAAGAAATGTCGGGATGATTTGATGTTTCTGAATGGAGTGTCGAGTTGTACTTTTGGAAGTTTGGACAAGTGTACTTCTCAAGTCATGGCTAGGGTTCTAGAATTGGAAGACCAAGATAGACTGATGTAGTTTCTTGTGAATCTCAATGCTGATTTTGATGTTGTGAGGAGCCAAATTTTGGCAACTGATCCCTTACCAAAATTAAGTAGGGCATATTACTTGGTTCTACAACATGAGACGCATAGGCAGATCACGCACTCTACACCAGAACCAGTTGCTTTTGTTGCCAATTCAAGTGCACCAAAGAAAAACTATGGTGATAAAAGGGAGTCTAAGAAACAAAAAGATGGTGACTTGAAGAAGTGCACGCAATGTAACATGCCTGGTCATACTAGAGATGGATGCTTTGAAATAATAGGGTATCCAAATTGGTATCAAGGAAAGAGGAACAAAAATGCTTCTAAGATCGTTGTTCAGGCAGACACAAGATCACCACAAACACCTCCTGACAGTCCAAGAAGTTCTCAAGCAGGGAGGCACAAAAAAATTGGTCCTGAAATCTTTTATGCTATGATCATAAATTCATACAAGGAGAAGACAATCATTCCAACAACTAATTTTGTTGGAGAAGACAATCATGTTAATTATGCTAATCATATTTTGAGAAAATATGAATGGATTAGACACAGGTGCAACTGATCATATGTGTCCCTATTTGGATTGCTTGATAAATGTGAGGCAATTATCTGAACCAATATATGTTAATATACCTGATGGGTCAGTAAAAAAGGTTGAACAAATAGGAGATGTTGTAATAACGGACAAATTTGTGATTTATGATGTGTTGCATGTTGCTGATTTTAAGTTTAATTTGTTGTTTGTTAGTAAGATTGTTGCCCAAAAGGGAATGGTGGCCATGTTTTACAGAAATCAGTGTGCATTACAGGACCATTCGAGTAGAGCTATTGTTGCACCAGGAAAGGCAGGGGTGGTCTCTATAGGATGCAAGCACAAGAGAATAATTCAAGCAATCTGGACAAGACTTATTATGCTTCTGGAGTGGAAGACAACAAGAATGTATTTCATAATAGATTAGGGCATGTTTCCTTTTCTAAAATGGCATATATGCCAGGTTGTAAGAATGAAGAAGTTCTTAATCAGTTTTGTGACACTTGTAAATTGGCCAAGTTGCACAATTTGCCTTTTGAATCCAGTGATATTAAATCTACAGCTTGTTTTGATCTTCCACACATGGACCTTTGGGGTCCTTATCACATTGCTAGTCTAACAGGTGAGAGGTATTTTTATACCATAGTTGATGAGTTAAGCAGAGCAACTTGGACTTATTTAGTCCATAACAAGCAACAGGTTGTAGAAATAGTGCAGGCTTTTGATGCAATGGTAAGAAATTAGTTTGGAGTTTTACCCAAAAGGATAAGGTCAGATAATGGAACAAAATTGTGCAATACAGAGATGAGGAATTATCTGAATTCTTTAGGTATACAACACTAGAGAACTATGGTGTATAAGCCACAACAAAAAGGTGTGGTGGAAAGGAAACATCGGTATTTATTAGATACTGCTCGTGCCCTCGGAATACATGCTGCCTTGCCAAAGGATTCATGGGGAATGTGTGATGACAACGACATATCTAATCAACAAAATTCCACTTGTAAGCATCAATTGGAAAACACCTTATAAGGTGTTATTTAATAATAAAAACCTAGCTATGACAACCTAAGAACAATGGGTTGCTTGTGCTATGGCGTTACATTACAAAGAGGAAGAGATAAATTTGATCCTCGAGGCAGAAAAAGTGTGCTGCTAGGATATCAAAGCAATCAAAAGGGATACAGGTTATTTGATTTGGCTACTAAAGAGATATATCATAGCAGGGATGTGGTCTTCAATGAAGATATTTATCCATTCCAGCACATCAAACCACAAATTTCTTCCTTCAATAACCCTCCATTATTTCCTTCTTCACCTCCTGTTGCCACAGATTCTGAAATATACACTCAAGTTCCAGTTTCACAGCCATCAGATTCAGTTCCCACAGTGTCTTCACCAGTTGTTCCTATGCCAACAGAACATGTGTTGAGAAGGTCAAACAAAGTCACACAAGCACCTGTTTGGAGTCAAGACTATGTCATGACAATTGTAGAGGATAACCATCCAACTTATTCAGATCAAACCTACTTTGTTTCTTTGGCACACATAATGTCTGTATTTGAACCATCAACGTATTCAGATGCAAAAGGCAAACCTGAATGGGAAGAGGCTATGAAAAAGGAGTTAGAGGCTTTAGATAGAAATGGAACTTGGGAACTTTGTAGTTTGCCACCTAGGCATAGAGCTATTGGTTCAAAATGGGTGTTTAAAGTCAAATTTAGAGCAGATGGATCAGTGGAAAGGCACAAAGCTAGGTTAGTGGTAAAAGTTTTTAACCAAAAATTGGGAAAAGATTACAAACACACCTTCAGTCCAGTGGCATAATTGCCAAGTGTCAGGATTGTGATCGCCCTTTCCACAGCTAAAGAATGGCCATTGTATCAACTTGATGTGAACAATGCATTCTTACATGGATTTCTCAAAGAACAAATTTATATGCAAATACCTGAGGGGTATGGAAAAGCTCCTCCAAATCAGGTTTGCAAATTGAAGAGATCACTTTATGATTTGAAGCAGGCCTCGAGGCAATGGAACCATGAACTGACTCGATTCCTAGTTAAGTTAGGATATGAACAATCTACACATGACTATTCTCTATTCACCAAGAGTAGAGGACCATTATTCACAGCTGTTTTGGTTTATGTGGATAATATAATGATGACAGGGAATGACATGGTTGAAATCACATCAGTAAAACAGTCCTTGCAAGATCAGCTCACTATTAAGGATTTAGGAGAAGCTAGGTACTTTCTTGGGATGGAGATCATGAGAACTAATGAAGGTACTTACTTGAGCCAAAGAAAATACATCACATATATCCTAACTGATGCAAAATTGGGAGAAGCACAACCTGCAGGTTTTCCTCTTCCATCAGGTTTAAAATTGAGTGCTGATTCAGGAGCATTGTTCCTAGATCTAGAACGATATAGAAGGCTGATTGGTAGGTTGTTATATTTGGCTTTAACAAGACCTGATCTTAGTTATGCCGTGCAACACCTGTCATAGTTTGTGTCACAACTGCGACAGCCTCATTTTCAGGCAACCATACAGCTCCTCAAATACCTTAGAGGCACAGTCAGTAAAGGGCTATTCTATCCTATTCAATCTGACTTAAAGATAGTTGGATTTTCGGATGCTGATTGGGGACCTTGCCTTACCACTAGAAAATCCTTGACATGATATTGTGTCTTCCTTGGAAGGGCTTTGGTATCACAGAAGACAAAGAAGCAATCCACAATATCAAGGTCTTTAGCTGAGGCAGAGTACCACAGCATGGCTATGATAACTTCTGAATTAGTGTGGACCAGTTTCATCAGCTCAAAGACTCGAAACTAGAGGTAGACTATCAAATCACCTTGTTTTGTGACAACAAGGCAGCCCAACAAATAGCTGCAAATCCATGTTTTCACAAGCGAACTAAGCACATCGAATTGGACTGTCACTTTGTGCGGGAAAAGGTCTAAGATGGCTTCCTCAAAACTGCCTACATTCACACTAGTCTTCAATTAGCTGATGTGATGACCAAGACTCTCTAAAGCTCAACATGAATTCCTGATTCATAAGTTAGGATTCATAGATATTCCAACTTGAGGGGAGGATATTGAGACTGGTATTATGTTGAGATGTATTTCCTTTTATGCCCCTTTCTTGTTTTATCCTTAACTAGAGATTCAACTAGGGTAAGGCAGTTAGAAGTCTGGTTAGTTTGCTTTACGTAGCAACTCAACCGTAGTTTGTATTTTTTAGCTTCTCCTTTCAATGAAACAGTGAGTTTTGCTCAACTTTTGCTCTCTTTGAAAGTTCCTTTTCCAGATTTGAAAAGGATTTCTTATTGTTCAATCGAAATTCATCAGAGAGAATAAGAGATTGAGAATATGACGAGACTTGAGAGTATTAGATTGGAATGGGATAAAAATGAAGAAGGATGTGGTATTTATAAGGTAAATTTTAGGTGAAATTAAAAATGGCTAAAACTAGCCGTTGGTGCCCAAAACTATTGGTTAACCGGCCAAATCGGCGGTTTTTATTCGCCAAACCGACTAGAAAAAAGTAGTCATTGTGATCGGTTTACCGAACAAGTCGCCACAATAGCTAGTTGCCAAAAAAATAAACCGAGTGGTTTCGATTTGTGAAACTGGGGGTTTGAACCGACCTAAACCCCTAGTTTGGCGGTTTGGGATTTTGGAAAACCTAAACCTAAACCTTACCGGAGCCAACCTGTCAGTTTAGGTTCCAGTTCGGTTTTTGTTTATGTTTTGTCCAGTTTGAACTGGCCCGGTTTTCCGATTTAAAACCAAACCGGTCGACACACCTTTGAACATCTCTCGAACAAAATTTAATAGCTAGAAAATGTGCGCAATTTTCACAATAGAATTTTTATCCATCTAATCCGGATTCTATATTATATATCAAAATCTTTACTCACAAATAAATTTTAATCCAAAAAATTAATGCAATTCCCCCTAAATCATTGTAACTTTTACTCCCGTCCAAATGAAATAAATTTTGAGCATATATAATAACTTTAGTGCCAATATGAAAAACTAAACATGAGAATAGCTATAAAAAAACTTTATTTATTAAACTTATTTAGTTAATAATATCTATAATTATATATTAAAGTTGTCCCTTTTTGAGCCACCAGAACGATTCTGGCCCCACCCCATATTTAAAAAACCTTATTTTCCATTCTTTTTTTTTTATTTCTATCTTATTCCAATAATCTTTATGACTCGTACACTCAAAAAATATTGTTCCAATAATATTATTTCTCAAAATCGGATATCTATCTACTATCTATCTTTTATATATATTTTTCTTATTTTTTAGTAAAATCTATCAAAATCTTATAAGATAGGAAAATTATACAAGTATCTACTATCTATCAAAATCGGATATCTATCTACTATCTACTATCTATCTTTTATAAGATAGGAAAATCGGATAATCTTTTTTTTATAGCTTCCTTATACAAGTATTTAAAATTAAAGATAAAATATTTTAAATATTTTAAAATAAATATAATTCTTTTAGCATATATCATTTGACAAATTTATTTATAGATATATAGTAATAAAACATTTAATTAAAAAATTATACATTCTACGAGCAATAAATTACTCATATTGAAGTTTGTATTATATTTTTATTAATTTATTTATTAATATCATATTTATAATGTCTATAAAATATCGAATCGTAGTCGTACAAGGTACGACGGGTAAAACTAATATCGAATCGTAGTCGTACATGATACGACGGGTAAAACTAGTTGAAAAAGAGTACCGTGCGAATAGACGCCTGTGTGAGAAATAAGAATAAATCTCGCTCGTTCATTCCAAAAAATCAACGTCTCTGATTAAACATTCATTAAAAAAAATAAAATACGGTACGGGCGAATTTTTCCCGTATTATTCGCGTAATTTTCAATAAAATACGACACGGACGAATTTTTCCCGTATTATTCATGAATTTTTCGAAAAATACGTTTTTATGAGACGCGCCCAGTTTGTTCATCAGAAATAGCGATTTGTTCATCAATATTCACCAATTGTTCATCAATACTAACTAATTGTGCATTGAGTTTTTGATAACATTGTTCATCGATTTCGAACTTTTTTAATTTTTATTTTTATTTTTTAACCTTATTTATGTGTAGGAATACAATATTATGTAGTTTTTTATGCACATATAATTAGTTTTGATATACTCATATTTGTTCATTGATATAGTCGTATTTGTTCATTGATATACCCCTATTTGTTCATTGATATACCCATGGTATACTATTATTCGTTCATTAGTATACTTCTTTTTTGTTCATTGATATGCCATTATTTGTTCATTGATATACCCTATTTGTTCATGGATATACCCTTATTTGTTCATTGATATAACCTTATTTGTTCATTTCATACCCTTATTTGTGAATTGAAATAAACTTATGTTTTATGTGTCAATGTTATCAACTTGTACATTTAGGACTATTAATACCATCAACTTGTACAGTCAGGACTATCTATTTGTGCAATTTTTGCATTTATTTTGTGTTATAAGGCTATCTTGAATTCAAAGTATAATACGAATGAAGTGCTTTAAGACTAACTTGTCAATACGAATGAAGTGCTCAATATAGTACCAAAATAAGATAAGTTTGATGTAGAAACTTGAATGCAAAAGATAATAGATAAAGAATTTGACTTTGCAATAATATGGTGTATGCTAAGAGAACGAGATAGCAACAAATCGAAGAGGTGTGCTTGTGCCTTATTTAGGTATGAACAAATTGATGTTATTAATGAACAAATATGCATATAGTAATGAACAAATTGAGGTTACTAGTGAACAAATATGCATCTAGTAATGAACAATTATATGAAAAAGGTAATGAACAAATATGCATAAATCAGTGAAACAAATTGATATTACTAATGAACAAATATGCACAAACCGATGAACAAATATTTTCGTTTTTTTATGAACAAAATCACAATGTTGATGAACATATTGCATGTAATTTTAATACACATGTGTTCATTTTTTATGTACAAACAATAGATTTTTTATGCACAAGCAATAGTTTATTTATGCACAAAATCACAGTTTTCATGAACAAATCCACATTATTGATGAACAAATCCACAATACTGATGAACAATCTGGGCTCGTGTCCTATTTCCGTTTTTTTTCAAAAATACGCGAAGAATTCGCCAATAATTCGCCCGTGCCGTTTTTTTCCCCTTTTTAAGTGAAATGATCAGCGTCTTTGATTTTTCTTGATCCAACGGCTCTTGTTCTTTCTTATTTCGCACCTGGGCGCCTATTCGCACCTGAACCTGACTCAAACTAGTTAATAATATATTGTTGGATCGCTACTACTCGCAATTTATTTTGACTCTCCTTCTAACTTTTTCTGAATTCGCTACGGTTCTAACTCCTTAAAAGGCTCCAATAGTTTATAAATCTCATCCGGTGTGATCTTGTAACAAGTTAAAAATATATTTCCATACAATAGAGAACAAATGAAGAAAATTCTTTCTTTCTTATTTCCTCTTATGTCATATATGCAACTAATGCTCGATGTCTACACCATGTCTATACGTGTATGTAAGTTTAGCATGTCATCATATTGAAAATGCATGTCATTTTCCTTGCTGTTTTCCCAGTTTGCTTTATTTTCAGCAGTGGAGTCTGAAAATGCGACGAGGAACCCAGGAGCTTTCCTTTGACCGTCCTCCGGCGGCCTTTCTATTTTGACTCAATATTTTCTATTTTAATTCAATTCAATTCCTTTGTAGTTTTTTTCATCAAAATTCCTTTGTAGTTTTCCTTGGTAGTTTGTCTTTGCCTTTTCTAATATTTTAATTATTTAAGTAAATTTGTTAGAAAACGCCTAGCGTCTAAATGGACTAGACGAACTGAAAGGCTAGGCGGGCTAGCACCTTTCAATGCTTAGGTAGGTATTAGCATGCCTAGTCTTTCTACCCGTCTAGTCCGCCTAAGTGTTAGGCGTTCTCTCTCATCTTACGATCTGTCTAGCGTTTTTTTCAGCTCGTCTAATCCATCTAGATATTAGACGTTCTCTCTTTGCTTATTATCTGCCTAGTATTTTTTGCAACCCATCTAATCCGCTTAGGTATTAGGTGTTCTCTCTGTTTACTGTCTATCTAACGTTTTTTAAAACACTGCTGGTAATTTCTCTTTTTCTAAATTGAAAAAATAATACTCGGATACTATAATTTTTTCGGTCCTTGTATAAAAATATTGAAAAAAAAGGAAGAAAAATATATCTATAAAATGTGACCCCTCGATCTCACCCCCTCTATATTTAGTTTTCACGTCTCCTCTCTCAACAATCTTAACGGCTCTAGAATCCTGCTCTCTCTCCTCCATCCTCTCTTTATCTTGCAAAAATCCCCAATCTCGGATAACGCAGAAGAATTTCGATCCTACTTCTCTGTTTTCCTGTACCCCAATTCATTTCTTCTTCTTGATGGTACAGCATTGCCGGGCACGATGAATAATTGGTAGTAGATTTGGGGGGTCATATCATTCACAAACAATTTCTTTCGCTTCCATTCCAAGGATGAGCGTGATTTCGGAGCTGGAGATGCAGAATCAGAACCAGAAGGCCAAGGAATCGCACGAGATTCTAGATGCCGACGACGACGACGACAGCGTCAGCCATGGCGATGGAGACGACGGCGTTTTGGTGCCGCCGAGCAATTTCTCAATGGTCGATGAAGGCGTCTACAGATCTGGATTTCCTCAGCCTTGTAATTTCGGCTTCCTTGAAACCCTAAATCTCAAATCCATCATGTAAGTTTCGTTTTTAATTTTCAATCAAGTTAGGTTGTCCACTGGAATGCCTTGGATTGAATTCTGATCGGGTTGGGCAATTTGGGGGTTTCTTTGGCGTTTAATTGCAGTTATTTGTGCCCTGAGCCTTACTCGGAAGAACACCTCGAATTTCTTGAATCCCGCAACATTAAATTGTATCAATTTGGGATTGAAGGGAAGAAGGTATATCCACTATCCAGTTTTTCGTTATCATTATCCATTTGATGTTTGATGTTGTGCTTAGAACTCTGATTCCATGGTTTGATTTTCTTGAATGTCCTTTTCCCTTGTTTATCTGCTGTACTGGTTTCGATATTGTGGGGCTGATGTAGATTGCAAGAACAAAAGGTATTGTTTGTGGTTGTGGTCAGGTTTATTCCACCTTTTTTTACAGAAAAGAAAAGGTGGAGATCCTATTAAAAGTTGTTTGTCACCGCCTTCAATTTTAAGGGGTCACATGTATATAGAGTAGTACTTTTCTTTTAGCTGATGCCTAGCCAACTTGGATTAGTTAATGTTCGGCAGCTAGTAACAGTATCCAATTGAACTTCTTATTTCCGCTTTCAAGTATCAAACGGGTTGGACAGAAAATTGTCTTTCTTGTTGTCCAATTCAGTATTTGTGTCACAAGTCTATCATGATAACTTCAGTTTTTCAGCTATTTTATTACATCAGTTTTCAATTAACTGTCAAATTGTGTGGGCTCTGTCGATGCTTAAATGCAAATTTCACTGCAAAAAGTACAGTACATATCATGATGATGAAATTTGTTTCTCTCTCAGGAGACTTCCGTGAATATGCCTGTAGACATGGTCACCAAAGCTCTTAAAGTTCTAATTGGTAATTACATCACACATCTTAAACACTCTTTTACTTTCTAACTGTTAATTAAATTTAAAGTATAGTGTAGATAACATATGTCTTCAATTTCTTTTTATTGCAGATGTTAGAAATCACCCAGTTCTGATCCACTGCAAGCGCGGAAAGGTATAATACACTCACTAATCTCCATGTGTAGTTGTAAATTGTAACCCAGTTCAGAATTCTCTAATCTTCTCTTTGAAATCTCAGCACCGAACGGGTTGCCTTGTGGGTTGCTTGAGGAAGTTGCAGAACTGGCGCCTGAGCTCGATGATTGACGAGTACCAGCATTTTGCGGGGTTAAAGGCAAGGCCAGCTGATATGAAGTTCATGGAGGTATATGACGTTGTGAGTATTAGGCAGTGCCTTTACAGCCTCATGTACCTCTATCATGGCTGCTACAACAAGAGGCGTTTGCTCTATCAAGAAGACAGCTTGCCCACGGCCAAGATCAGATCAATTTAGCAGCTGCCTTTGTTCGTGTATTTGGATGGTGGTCAAGAATTGCTCGAAATCCCTCTGAATTTTATGACTGGAGGAAAGTAGTTTTTTTTTTTTTAATCTTGTCTGATTTGGCACCAGTACTCATGAGTTAGTTTGTCATCGTGGTTGAACCCAAACCCAAACCTGAACCCAGCTCTTGGCTGATTGACAGTGAAATAGATTCAAAAATAGTGTGAATGGTTTTGAAAAAGCCATTTGTTTGTTATTGAATTGTTGTTGATTAATACACACGATGAGGAAGAACTTTGAGGCTTAATTTGCCAATCTCAGCTTGTCATTCTTTACTATTTTATATGAGCCACATTGTCCATCTATTTATATCTTCGATTATGTTCGACTTGAAAGACTTGATTTCATTTTACCTTGAATTGAGAACACAAAAAATAAAAATGTTGAGCAAATGATGTTGTATCAACTCTTAAGATTTGACGAATGTTTAACTTAATAGTTTATCCATGTTGAAAATCTTGGCATACTTGAATATTAGAGACATTGTTATTACGTATTGGATTCAGACATGATAGATGATATATTTGGTGTTATACCCAGACTTGATCAAACATGATAAATTTGAGTGTTTAAGAGTATTTAATACTCCAAGACTTATACTCCACTATAAGACTTTTATACTAGATTTGGTGATCTTTGTTCTCGTTTTAAGTTGGGGATGATTGTAAAATGGATAACATTTGAAATTGTAAAATTCTCCCACTTTTCCTTTTGCCCCTAAAACACCCCCTCTCTGAATTCTGCCTCAAGCCAGGTCGCCAGGAGCCATCATCCACCACGTCTAGGGTTTCTAAACTCTCAAATCGGAGTTAGAAGACGATCGGAAGGCCGAAGGTGCAATCGACGATGACAGGGAAGGAGAAGCGGAAGAAGCACACGGCCAAGGAACTCGACGCCGCCACCACCAACAGGGGGGGGGGGGGGGGGGGGGGGGGGGGGGGGGGGGAGGGGGCGATCGTACCGGCAAGGAGAAAGGGGGCCACGCCAAATACGAGTGCCCGCTCTGCAAAGTAACCGCCCCGATCTCAAATCGATGCAGATCCATCACGACTCAAAGCACCCTAAAATCCCCTTGGACGAGTCCAAGCTCAACAACCGAAACATCCAAGCCCGCCTTCAACAAGTGATGATGAGTTTCTGAACCCCACCTCTTCCCAATATTAATTCTTTTTTTTTTTTATGATAGTAGGGTTTTCTGATTCCTCTGTTATCTGCATTTCGGGGATCTAGGTTCTCTGTGTTCGATTTTCCTTTGGAATTACTGATGAATATGGAACAAGTGATCGAATAGAGCTGATATTTTTGCTCTTTGTTGATCATGCTTCCCTTGGCGGCAATTACGAATGTATATAAGTCTCTGAGTTTGAGAAATAAATCTTTAGTTTATGGTTTGACGTGCATTTGTAATGTAGTATGGTATCCTGCATGATGTTATTTTCTCTATCGGATTGTATGCTGCGTGTTGATGCGGTTTGAATGTTTGATCATTGTGATGGCAAATGTTGTTGACTAAAGAAGAATAAAGTGTTGGCAATGGCAATGGGTGGAAGTAAGTCCTAGGATGTTTGTAGTAGCAAGGTCCTACATCCTATCTTGTTGTATCATGACTCATGAGATGATGATGATGAAAATTTGCCAAGAGTGTAGATTGTAATATGATATTGCCACTTTTAAAAGAACCAAGGGATATACAAGATTTTACACTTTCTTGAAAGATTGGATTAAAGCCCACCTTTCATTCCAAAAAGACATTCAGTTTGGTGTTTGCTTTTGCCCTTTCAACTTCAATTCAGAAGTTGTGGTCATGTTGGCTTTGGTGGGAAAAAGCCATGTGAACCTTTTGTGATTTGTAAGATTGTTTTCAGTTTTCTTTTGACCCTTCATTGCACAAGGCTATAAGCTGCTGGATTCCTCACCTTTGAGAACTTGAAAAGCCACAATTTTTGCATCAGTTTTCTCATTCCAATTTTAGTTGTTTTGTTTGTTGGCTAATTTCCCTTTCCCTAGGATTTGTTAAAGGACGTTAATGTACTTGTAAAAATTGCAGGACACGTCCAAGTTATTGCGTGAGTGGGAGGTACGTTCTCTTCTCTTTCCCAAAACAGGTTCTCATCTATTTCAATACTAGAATTTCCCTGAGTTCCTTGAAGTTTTCAAGCAGTTCTTGGGTTGATTTTACTATATTTAATCAACCCTGGTGTTTAGGATGTCAAGCTTAGATAACTCCCGGCTAACTGAGGCCGCGAAAGCGCCTCAAATGGCCACTAGAAGCATTCATTTGTTCTACTTGGTCACTACACCAGAGATGTATATCATACAACCTGCACGTGTTCCTGCTGATTCAAGCTAGGAAACCTTCAATGGCTCATGATGGAACCAAATCATTCATTCTTAAATCCATCCAATGCCCAACCAAACCCCCCACTTGAATTCCTAATTGAAAACTTAATCAACATATATTTACCTTTATTCAATTTGCCAATCAATCTCATCAGATTGACCAACATCTGACTAGAATTTTTGTTTTCTTTTCAAGTATCCCAAACTTAAAACTTTTCCAACAAATTATCAACACAGCTCAAAAGCAACATACCCATTTTCAGCAGTTTCGATCATCATGTGGAGTTACTCCACCGAGCATTTCTGGAAACAAAACAGAAAAGAAAAGTTTACTTCTATTGGCAAACAGAAGAGGAATCAGCCACCCCCTCGTCGTTGTCGTCCTCCTCCTCCTCCTCCTCCCAACCATCTCCCCAACCGTCTCCAATCTCCTCTTCACGGGGCACTGTATAACTCGTCACTGATGATCCTACTCCAACACTCTCCTCGGGCCTCAACCGCCCCAAGACCTCGGCTTTCCTCTTCCTTCTATACTGCTGCCACTTCCTCAACGTCCCGGCATCCATCTCCTCCACCTCCCTCCTCCTCTCCTCAACCTCCCTCCGTGCACCCGTCTCTCCCACCACCCTACCCGGGAAGACGAGGGGTCGGAAGCAACAAAGCACGAGCAACAACATCATAATGTACGAGTACAACGAGGCCCACACGTAAAACGTCCACTTCCACCTACGTACGAGATCCTTGTGCCACGGGAGCTGGGACCGGACGAGAATTTGAGACTCGTAAAGCTCCGGGAGGAACGCGGTTCCCGCTCTCGGGGCGAGCGTGACTCGGATCGAGTCGCTTCGAGGGTTGTTGCTCTTCCCAGACTCGCGGTATTTGAGGAGGTCCACGGTTAGCTTCTGGGCTTCGAGGGTCGTTCCTAAGAGGAGTGGGACGCCTTTTAGGAAGGTTCGGGCTAGGCGGATTGGTTTGCTTCGGAATTGGAGCATGCAGGGATGGCTGGATCTTGACATTAGAGCGCCGCTCTTTGATAGTACCTCCGCTGTCAGCTGATCATTTTGTGTATCAAATTAATGATTAGTAACGTGTAATTGTAAGTTCTGTATACTTGAATAGTTGAATTTTAAGACCGGAATTGTTGTTTCATTTTTCTAAGAAAAATGCCAGGTTTCTTAACTGATAGTCTGTTAAATTTTCATCGCACTCAAGTTTAATAATCCAATTTCAAGCATACCAAAATCCGGTTTAGAAATTTCGACACAGATCCTAGCATAATTAATCCAATATACTGAAAAACAAATCTAATTTAATACCGTTAACCGAAATTTAACACGTATTTAGCTAGGTAAGTGATCAATTGAGGGAAACTTAGATGAATTACCTGGAAGACACCGATGTGTCGATTATAGTCGGACTCAGGCAACAGCAAGACGACTGAGACATAGTAAGTATGGCCCACTGGAACACCCGTAAACCTCTTCTTCTCACCTCGAAACGAAAAGGACGCCTCCGGGTGAAACTCGGTGTAATCGAAGTGAAGATTCTCCCTGACAACCACCGGCTCCTCCACCCACAGCCGGACGGTGCCCACCCCTACCGCCACCGCCGCCACCAGCAACCCCGTCAGCACCATGCATGCGTACGCCGCCCCCACCAGGCCGTACCCCACTTTCTTGATCAGCACCGCCCCGGGCCCACCGGAGGAGGCCGGCGGGCGGTGGCGGTCACCGGGGAGGAGAGAGGCCGTGATGGCATCGGCTAGCCAAGATGCTGGCTTTAGAAGGAGGTCCACTGCTTGGCTTGCGTTGTTGCCCAGTTTCTCCATTGTTGGATGATTTTGGAGAATGCAAGATTGCAAGAAAGAGAGGGGGATGGTGACAAGGATAAAGGGAGTTTTCTTGCATGTGTAACAGCTGCAATTTGGGGGAAACTACACTTGACATCTGTCTCCTGTTGCAGGCTTCTTGCTGCTCGATCTTCTTATATATGTCACTTCGCTAATTAAGTTTGAAAAAATGTCGTTTAAACATGTTTAACTACTAAAATTTATTCATTTACACAAAATACTACAAAAATATATTTAAAATTTACCAATAAAATGAATTTTAATCTTATTTAAGAATTTTATATTGTTGGTCAAAGTGAGGAAGCATACCCGGCCGAGTTTGCAAGATTTCTTTTAGGGTGGAAAGGAAAAAGACAATCTCTAATTAAGGTAAATAAAAGGCTAAAATAAAGTGTCAAAATTAAAAATAAAGTTTTTTAGAAGTGTAAAATAAAATTATTGACTTGAAGTGCATAAATATTATCTAAGCACTAAAAATGCACATATAAATTAATATCAAAACTGTATCTTTGTATTAAAAGTGAGAGTTTATATCTTTGTGCTAAAACTAAAAGACAGCCCCACAATAATATCATCCAGCTCCTTAATAGGTCTCCCATTCCTAAAGCATATATATAGCATTTCAAACCCTTCTTTCCTTAACCTTTTTTTTTTATATACAATGAACTACTAGCTCATTATAAGGTAAACATTAGACTACCTTAAATAACAAGGTCAGCTTAAATCATCACAACAGCGGTATCTCTTTTTCCATGAAAGGGTAATCCATCTTGGATCTTTGAGAGATGGTACTCATGAGTTGGTCCATACGTCTAGCTCTCCCTTGGGCTCGAAAACCACTAGTTGCTTGGCTACATAATGGAAGTCATTTTGGAGCTCCAAATGAGAAGCCTTGAGCTTCTTCGTAGTATCTCCTACTCGATTTTCTATCCCTCTAAACTTGCTTCTGTTGAGAATCTCATTCCCACATTGAAAGTTGAGAGTTAAATTAGCCTATATATATACCCTTTGGTTACTCCTCTTATTGCCAATTGGTTTTATAATGGAACCCCATGGGCTTGTGTGTTGGGCTTACGTATACACGACCCCTTGTTATGACCCACAGACTTTAACAGCTTCTTTGACAACCCTTAAGCTCCCCTTTAATCTTTCGTAACTTACACCTTTAAGTGAGTTGTGTCACCCCTGTAAAAGAAATCTCCTAAACTCTTGCAATCAATTCATTATATTCCTCATCCTCCACCAAAAAATTGAAGATTATAAATGAAATTGATTTAATTAAACTCAAATAATTGGTCGTCATAAATATAGGGTGTTGGTCAGAGTGACTAGAGTCAAAAAAGAAGGCAAAAGATTCCTTAAAACTTCTCCTTCGCGATGCATTATCAATATCCCTATCAAACCTACAAGCAACATTAATCGTGCCCTATTGTTGATTAGACCATGTGTATCTAGCTCCAAAGAAGAAAATGATCCATGACTTGTGCAGTTCCTCTTCATTCCTTCTAATAGTAGAGGACTTCTTAGTGGCATGAAGCAAACAACTGAAACCCTCTATAACAAGCCATGACTTATCAATATTCCAAAAAATTTAAAACATCCCACCCGCATCTTCTAGTGTTAACACTATTAAGAGCATATACAAAAGTAACCCAAAAATACAAGTGGCTATTCTTAGAACTAACCTTGCAATGGATGCATTGGCTTGAGCTCTTAAGCATCAAAACTTCCAAATCAATGGGTTTCGGGCAAGGCCTCTCTCAAGCAAGCTATCATCCATACAAAAATTCCAACTATGCATCAAGTATCAAGCCATAGTGGCTTCATTACTTCTCAAAACTTTAGTTTCCACTTCTTCTAAGCCATAGTGGCTTCATTTGAGCATGCCTCATTGTCTTCCATTCCCCAATGCAACCGGTGGAATTGAAGGCACCTTGCACTTTCCCTTGTCCACACAAGTCTCATCCCTACTTGGTTTAGTAGCTTGCAAAAGCGTAACTTGCTCCTTTATCCTTGTCTTAGGATGCCTCTCAATTGGCTTCATCCTATTTAGATCACTACCCTTAACCGACCTATTAACTTTCCTCTTAAGCCTTTAAACCAATGCTCTTTTCTCTAAATTTGATGACATCCTCTTGGCCCTCATTGAAATTATAAAAATAAGTGGTATGCCTAAGTAATTTGCAAAATTCATGCCAAAAGATAGTCACTAAAACTCCACCTTGCAAATATAAAACAACCCGTTGTAGCTCTCCAAAATGACCATCTCTCTTGGACTCCTCCGGGGTTACATCCACAAGAATACGCGCATACAGTATCTTTTCGGCCATGTTGGTAACCTTGTCATTACTAATAGATCTACCAATCATTTTTTCGATCACACCAAGCATGTGTAGAAAAGAGAAAGAGTCACTATCAACTACCTTTGTCCAAACCATCACCGATTTGAAACTAGTCCAATCGATGGGCATTCTAGTAAGCCATTCCTTGAAGATCAAAGGACGTGTGTCATTCACTAGCTATGGGCCATTCTCTAAACCCAAACTCTATCCTCCAAAGAGTTGATTTTAAACGTCATACTCCATTTTCCTTAAAGAAAAACTTAGGAGTAGAGACTTGCCAATTGTTCTTTACGAAAGCAACCATGGTGTGGCAAGACACCTTTGCCCCCAAAAGAACCACACTAACAGGCCCGTCCATGAGCATGTGCAAACAACCCAATAGAACAGTGCCCCCAAATTCCAAGGGCCCCAAAAAATTTGAGATTTAATATATATCATAAGCGTGACATTATGTTCATTAATATCAGTTAGTGTAGATGGTTAAGTATTCCAGTTGTTGTACTGCGATCCCGTGTTCAATTCTCGGAAAGGCTTTTCTTTTAATTTATTTATTTTTTTGGCAATTTTGAGTCGTGGGCCCACCCCTCCCAAAAGTCACCAAAACTAAACAAAGCGTTTGGTTTAAAGCTATTTCAAATTAATCATTTTAGCTTATTAATACTGGAAACATTTTTTAAAATTTAAAAAATGTTTAGATGTTTAATTTATATAAAAAAAAGTTTATTATTAGAATACTCCGTATTATTTCTAATTAAAATTTGAAATTATTATCTATTAGATACTTAACATGTAATTTTAACATTTTAGGTCCCTTATTTTCACTTATTTTATATATGGCAATGACATATCTAACTTAATTTCCTTTTTACTATTTTAAAAAAAATCATTAACTCTTATCAATAAAACCAAATTTATTATATTTTGAACGATCATAAAACTCGGTGCTCGTTTAAATTCCTATCTTTTATCCGCACACTATTATAACCAAACGCATGTATTTAAGGCTATTTTCATGGATTTTTAAATTTATGTGATTTTAAAATGTTACCAAACAAGCACTTGATCGACCAAAAATTAGTATTAAACTTGCTTTTAATCGACTTGAACACTTTTTATTTTTCTGCACAGGGCCCCCATAAACCATTGGACGGCCCTGCACACTAATAAGCGTCACTTCGCAATGTTCCTCCTCCTTAGCTACTTCTTTGGTGGAAAACTCATAGTCATGCTTTGGCATACTAGGAAGCACCTATAAACTCAATGAACTCAACACAAAGTGGTTCTTGATTAGAACTTGGCAAAAAGATTGTGGCTTGAGATGCTAAACATAATCACCCACCCTTGTAGCCTTCAACAAGCATTCATCTAGACCAATTTCACCTAGGTGCTTTGAAGAATGAGTGATAGAAACAATAAACCTACTATAGTTGCCATAAAGTGACCTACATGCAACTATAGTCACTATTGCAACCTGTTGAAACAACACAAACAATTATAGAACCAAACCACTAACACAAGATTGAATAGTAGCCGAATTAATTCACATACAGTAATTGATAGTTTATTGTCCACACATTTATCCTCTAAGACTTTACCATTGGGAACCTACAGTATTACACGACTCGACTTTCCCAATAAACTCAAAGATGATGGCCACCCAACTACACCAGAGAGAGAGAAACAAAATCTTAGCACCAAAAGAAGACCTAAAAGCATTGTAGCCACCAATTTCAATAGTCAACCCTCGAGATGAACTCGCAACACCACGCCCGATGGCAAAATTATATTATATTTCTATAGTGCAACTAAGATACGCACTGCTTAGATGAATCAAGCCCATAATTATATTTCTATAGTGCACATTTCAAGAAGAGGTAGACATGCTTACTTCTAGAAGAGATGACTCAGTTAACTCTTCCGCCTTGAAAGTTTGTGCTTATTCAAATCCATAGACCTTGACATTCACGACTCATCAATGTCGAAAATTCCCACTTTTGATATTAGTAGTGACAAGGTTGACTCCTCATTGCTTTCATGAATAAGAGGAGATGACCAATGTCTCCTAGATTTTGGCTATGCCATAAAGACCAACATTATATTCGAGTTTTGAGCACTCTCTCACTCTTTGACTCCCTCTGTTATCATATTATCGTTGGTTTCCAACCTCGCCAAAAGTCACCCTCAAGTACCTTCTCTTCACATCCCTAGCTCTCTCTATTGGCTCAGTTGGTCGAAATAACCTCTTTTTGGACTCAACCTCACCAAAGTTGCCCTCGTATTCACCCCTAGGTTGCCAAAAGGGCCATTGGAAAAAAACCTAAAGTGGCCCAAGGCCCTTAGGTAAAGATAAGGGAAAGTTTCTCTCCATAAAATATTTCTTTTCAGGATTATTATGACCAAGGACATAATATATTTTAAAACTACACTAGTCTTATTGGTTGATTGAATGTCAAACCCAATAAAATAAATCCTTTCATCATCAAAGATAAATGTTCTCCATTGCGATATTATTTCCGCTGAATTTAAAAAAATGACGACACCATTTGTATAGAATTCACAAGATATGTTCACAATTGATGATGAAGCCGCAATCAAATTTGTAGGTGAGGCTTCTTTTTCTATTATATAGTAAAAACACCCTTTTGACATGACATGAGTTAACTCAATGAAAAAGTCAAATAGAACAATTCACTAGGCAATATATAGTATTGGGAATTGACCTTTAGCAAATAACCAAATGGAAGAAATTGACACTCAACAAATAAGATCTAACGGAGGCACAAGAAGAAAAGGCAGAGACATGACATAACTAAACCATCAGAAGACTTGATGAGATCAACTTTGATGAATCTAAAGTACAAAACGAGAAAGCCGCTTGTGGATATATTATTCGAGACCACTATTAGAGAATAATACCTATAGGAGTAGGAATGTGCGAAAATATGTTAGTACCTAGGGATTAAGTAATGGCTCTTAACATTGCAAAGAGACTTTCATGCAAGAAAATTGAAATTGAAGATGATGACCTTACAATGATTAACTCTATTAAAGAAGTTCGGCAATGTCCTTGGAAAATCGAGATGACAATCTTCAATATCATTATTCATTTTCAATCTTTTCAAGCAATTCAAATCTCGCATATTTTCAGGGAGATTAATGTAGTGGTCGATAAAATTGTTAATTGAGTCCATTCCTTCCTAATACACACCCTCTAGAAATCTTAATTCTCATATACTAGAATACTCTAAGGGTCCGTTCGACTGACACTAGAGGGAGCTTTTTTTCCGCTTCATCTAGCGGAAATTGAAGAAGCTCGTGAGGAGGAGCTTCTTCAATCCGCCTTATATTCCGCTCCCCCTAGCTGAAAACGCTAGCAATTCCGCTAGTGTCGAACGGTGTCTAAGATTGTCTCGTATCCCACTTTTTCCCTCTTATCAACTACGTAACTTCCCTGCTTTTATAACGGGTAATCGAAGCGCCCATGTCAGTACTGAGGAGCGCCCCAGTCGGTCACCTCAACCGACTAAATGGGGCCTCGGAAAGTGGAATGTAGTCGGTCGAGGTGACCGACTACATGAGTGTTTTTAAAAAAAAAATAAGCAGTCGGTCACCTCGACCGACTACAACACGTCGGTTGTAACACCCCCAATTTCTAACCAAGGGTATTACCGTCAGTGACCTCAAATTTTACCATCCAAAGTCACCCGAGGCTAAGGTAACACAACAGAATTTAAAAACGATCGAAAATATGAAAGATTCATTTATTCATATTAGAATTATCTTTGATTACAAAGTGACTGTTTACAAAAGAAAATGACAGCGGAATATAATGTTAATGATACTGGTGACCCATATAAATACATGGTGTAAAACACCAAAATGTTATAAAGTTCTTCCTTCAATTCGACATCTCCTCTATAGTCTTCACATGAGCCCATGCACCATTTTTTTATACGTCGCTCTGAGGTGAATCCTTCCTTTCTTCGCTTCGCCTGATCTTCATCTTCAGTTCCTGAGCAACACTCCTCTGTTGTCTGATGTTTCCAAAAAGAAAGAGACGGAAAATACCAGGCAAAAGTGCAGAAGAAAAAGAAAGGTGAACGGATTAGTCTAAGAAGACTAGCAAGTGGAGCACGAAAAAGTCTCAATGGTTGTAGTTAAACTTTGTGGCACCGAACTCCGAATTATACTAGGTCGATCATCCAACGGTTAGTACATTCATCAAGAGAAAAGGGAAATGAGAATCCAAAGGTAGAAGAATCGTCACAAGAGTGTGATCTTATCGGATTAAAAAGGAATGCAAACTTCCAAGATATATGGAAAATCACAAGAGTGTGATTCTCTTGAAAATGAAAAGAATTACGAGAATTCTTTAGAAACAGGACACCACGAGAGTGGAGTTCTATCGAAAGAAATAATGTTTGTGATAACCTTATTGTTATCACAACATAATTCGAGAAGTCCTTATTGATTAGTCAAACAACTACTTAATTTAGTTGATGACTATTAAATTTGGCAACTCAAAGGAGACTATGCCAAAAGAATAGAGGAAACAGAATTTTCAAATATTACTTTGTACTATAATTCTCAATAGTACGATTTCATTTTTAAATATTTTTAGTTTGGTAAGCAACCAATGCCGAAAATACAAGAGACAATGTTCAATGCTCGTGTATACGGACTTTTTGCACTTAGCTAGAGAGCGTAGCCCAATAAATCAAGAGGGCAAGGTCATGACCCGATATTAGGGTATAGGTACATCCTAATAATATTATATAGAGATGTTTTTAAGATACTAAGCTCTCATCCCTGAGTTTATATTTGAAACAGACAGAGTCATTCTCATTAGACATATTAGTTTATTTCTAACGAGTATGTGCATATAATAATTAATATAGCATAACGTCGTTAATTCTATTGCGTAAATAAACTTAAATTCGTTTATTTACCACTAATATCCACAAAGCATAAATAGACATAAGTCAATTTATTTAGTAATAATTTATTATTGGTAGAAAGGAATATTAAACGGAAAGGAAATTCATGATTAAACAGATGCAAGAGGGAAGAATCCACTTGCCTTGAATTTCTTTCGTATGCTTACGAAGCTCGGGAATTAGAACGATTTAGTGAAATTCGAATGCTTTGACTGAGAAATCGACGGTGTGGAAGTTCGGGACGTCCGTTTCAACAACGGATTGATCCTATGACATCGGGGCAACGTCACGATCCTAACGACGTCAAAGTCGGGAAGCTTAACGGTTCCTAGTGGCTCGACGGAGACTCCGAGACGGGTAACGGTGTTGTTCTCGCGGCTTGTGCACGAGTGGCGAGCGGCTGCATGCAAGCGCCTGGACAGCGGAACGCTGGGCCGAGCTAGTGGCTGGCGAGGCGGACGGAGTCCCTGGCGGTGGTGCTGGTGGTGATCAGGTAGAGCTTCTCCCGAACGGAACGAGCCGAGGAAGGTAGCCGGTGTGAAGAATTGTTTACTGGAGGGAGTTGAAAATTGGAGGTGGAGAAAGAAATGAAACGGAGGTGGGGCTTGAATTTCTTTCTCACAAATGACAAATTGGAAAGAGTAAGCTGATTGGATGGGGAAAAGTGAACGGAGGAGGAGTGAAATTTTCTTAAGCTGATTCCAATCTCCATCTCTCTTGCTGCTATTTAAAGGCAAGAATGAGAGGGTTTAAATTAAAAAAAAGGGAAAAAAAAAAGAAAGAGAGTGCACTTGGGTGAATGATTGTAGGATCTCTGCATGAAATTTTACAATATCTTTGAAAGATATTCGGTACTCCCTCCGTCCCATATTGTATGGGTTTTTAGTCCAAATTTGTTGTCCCACAATATATGGTTTTTTTATTATATTTATGGTTGTCTTTCTTGGTAATTGTCAATCTAAGGAATTCTACCCAATTGAAATGAGGATGGCACTATTTTCAAGTAATTAAAATTGACTTTTCAAGTAAAAAGAGAGATATTTATTTGTTTTAAAATAAAAGTAAAGTTTTTCTTAATATGTGTGCACAAGCCTAAAACCCCATATATATTGGGACGGAGGGAGTATCTTTTAAAGATTTTCACCCGATGCCGGTAAATAAATTATTATACGTGTTGGATCGGGATACGTAAAGGCGGTAAAATTATATATCATGGATTAAAATACTCCTTTTATAAAAACGATCCTAAAAAGTATGAAAGACTAATCAAATCAACTCAGATGATTTTTATTTACTAATTTAATTTTTAGACCTTACGTTTCAGAGTATAACCTTAACGGGTACATAATTAATTAAGCGGGTCTCCCGATCAAGATACTCCTTCCATGGAAATATTCCCAACAATTACATTGGTTAATAAAATCAGTTCCAATGATTTTATTCTGTCACCTTTAATTTTCTAGGAATAAATTCCAAAAGATACAGTTGTAACGCATAACGATTTTGTAAAGCGGGTCTTCGAAACTCGTTCGGAAAATTCTAAAAATTGTCTGAGCGGTCTTATAATTTATGTGAACTAAGAAAATCATTTTACATGATTACTTCTTGTCACTTGTAAATTTTTAGACATTGGTTCCTAATTTACTGTCAACAAGGGTAACGACTTTGCTAAGCGGATCTTAGAAAGTCGTCTAGAAAATTTTCAAATTTATTGTAAAATTCACGGATATTACATCGTTCGAGGCGACCGACTATCCACCCGTTGGAATTATTTCCAAACGGGTGGATTTCGTTCTCTATATATACCCAAATACCCCAAAATATTTTCACATCCGAAAATACATTTCAATCTTCTCTAAAAAATTCACTTTTAAAATTTTATCGAAATGGCGAATTGGTTGATTACAAAATTTAATGTAAGTTAATTACTTATTTTTAAGCAATTTATTAAGTTTTTTCCGTTAAATTCATACGATTCGATAATATTTTCTAAATATTTCGTAATTTTACGTAGTCGTTGATGGTGGGAGGGTCAAAACCACCGGCCCCATTTGATTTAAACGAGGAGTACGTTGATGACGACAATGGAGGATATGAGATTTCAAATAAGCACAATTATGACGTCGTTTGTAATCTAGAATCAAATCAGGTATGTAAATGTAATTTTATGAAGTTTAGAAATTAAGATAAAAAATTCTAATTGATTTTTTATTATTATTATAGGTTATTCAGTTTCCAGATTTTTCTAGTTATTTTGCAAATAATTGTGAGTGGGAGGAACGAGATCATTTGATAGAGTGGGCCCGTAAGATAAGGAGGGGGTTAAACATTGTACTCACCATCAAAAACTCTTGGCCGGCAAAGGTTAGTTTGGGATGTGTATTAGGCGGTGAGTACAAAGCGGGAAAAAAGGCATACCGCGTAAAATGGTTAAGAATTTAGGTGTCGGTGATGAGCTTAAATCTCTTCCTCGTACTAGAAAGAAGGGTTGCCCATTCGAGTTGATAGGTTGGAGGGACAGAAAGACCCAGAAGTGGCACTTAAGGGTGGAATGTGGTAACCACAACCATGACCTTTCCACCAGTCTAGAGGGTTATCCGTTTGCGGGCCGACTAACTAAGGACCAAAAGATTGATGCAAGAAATATGGCTTTGGCCGACGAGCGGCAACAATCTGAGGGGTACCCCATCACCTGTCCTGTCCATTATCAATGTGCTTCCCAACAGCTCACACAAATACCCTGACGCTATCAAATCTTGATTTCCTTCATTTTGTATCATGCTAAACAGGATCTCCTTCCAACGTTTGATCTTTATGCAGCCTTTGCTCACTAAACTCTTCATTGCAGAAGGACTAACGCCGTATGCACCACTGATATACTACTTTATTTGTTCTTCGGAGTACGTCGAAACAGCTTTCATCCCGTTGATCGGTAGGCCCAAAATGTAGTGCACATCATGGAGGGTGATTGATATTTCTCCCCAAGGAAAATGAAAACTGTTCGTTTCTGGGTGCCATCTTTCGACAAAAGCCTGAACCAATGCTTCATCCGTTTGTTTGAACCTCCAATGTTGTAGGCGCAATAATCCGCTACGCTGAGCACGGGCTACCCACGCACCTCCATGCGTCAACTTTTCGTTCCAATCCTTAAGCGTCCCTCGCGTATGCACTCTCAAGGGTTTACCAATAGTATACTGAAACATTATTATCAAAATTATTAAGTATAATTATTCATGCGTACATATAAGGTAAATTAATTAAACGTTCTTACCGTTGGATCTTCCCATAAGACCTTCGCTATATGCGTCTCGTAATTGACCAATAAACTAGTATCGATTGGTCCGCCGCCATATCCATCTTGGGTGTTGGGAGGGTCTGGTGGAGGTTGGGAATATGAAGTCCCGGCATGAGAGTCGGCTTGGAAATAAGGTTGGGATGGTGGAGGTTGGGAATAAGAAGTCCCCTCGGCTTGAAAATAAGGTTGGGATGGTGGAGGTTGGGAATAAGAAGTCCCCGCCTGAGTCTCAGCTTGGAAATAAGGACTCAAGGGAGTAAAAGAAATTGTATCTTGAATCCAAGTATCACCCTGTGGGCCAGTCTGTATGTCGGTCCGGGGAGTGAAAGCATTATCGAATTCAGTATACAAATTCCTAGTGGGGGTTAGGTTGGTGCTGTGTGGGGTGTGTTGGGAAGTGGATGACCCCCACAAGTTCTGATAGTCGGGGGTTGTATATTGGGTGGACGATTGGTTAGGTGGAAACGGTGATCCAGTAAAATCGTGTGGTGGTCGGGGGTTCGTACCCCCAGACGCATACCACTCCATATATCGGGGATCGCTCGTAAGCATATCTACATAAATAATGTATGACCACTATCATATATAATGTATTAAATACTATAATTACTTATCAAATAAAATTACTATGAGATCAAATTAAAAAAATTCTAATATGAATAATAAATTAAATTAAAATACTAACAAATAAAACTAAGATAATTCTAAATTATTATTATAAAATAAATCCGACTAAACTTGATGATTCAAAACGTAAATTATTAATTTATATACCTAAAAACCCTCCCCCAAGTGGCGTAGCTACTTGATTTGTGATGTCGAACTCGAACGCATTTGGAGCGGTTGGTTGGACCAGTACCTCCTCTTGCTCTACATTGGCTTGTATATCTTCAACATTCGCCCCTTCATTCAAATCTATTTGCGACGATTGCCCATGTGAAGATTTTGAACGATTTTTGCTCTTAGATTTGCCTAACCCGAAAGACCACCCTTTTCTCATTTTCACACTTTTTTTTTCTCTCGATAGCAAATTTTTTTGTAAGCACTTGTATATGCAATTATGCACTTGATATGTGCAATTGAGGGCTTTATATAGCCCTCAATCAACGGCTCTTTCGCAGAAGAGCCGTTGGTTTTTTTTTTTTAAAAAAAACCCTTTGTAGTCGGTTGCATAGCGTGTGGTGTTATTTATAAAAAAAAATATATATATAGTCGGTCACCTCGACCGACTACAATCTCGTCGGTCGAGGCGACCGACTAGTTCTGACATGGGCGCCCGTCAATTCTGACATGGGCGCCCCGTATTGGCCTTTTATAAAGCCTATCCAACTAACTCCACATTTCATTCCAAGCCATCAAAGTCCCACTCCCTTCTCAACCGTTCAATCTCGTCACTCTCCATTTAACCGTCCAACTCCCCAACTCTCTTCTTAACCTCCTAATTTGGAAAAAAAATAAAATCATCAAACATAAAACAAGCACTATAATTGTGTTCCTTGTTCATCCCGCTTACCCACCACCTTCCTCCCATGCTCAATCAGTTTATTTTCATCTTTTTACTAACGCTTAGCAGTTTAACTTTTAGATAAACTAACATTGAAGCAATTTATTTGTTTAATAGATCACATAATAACTCTTCAAGCGTATAATTAATTTCTTTCACAATTTTAATTATAGATACCACTACTTTTTTAACCAACCCCCCTCCACTGCTTCTTTTTAACCTCTAAACAGTAAACACAATTAGTAGACCACCACCTCGACATGGAAGTGGTCGCTTTGTTTGAAAACGAGTTTTGCTCCTTAGCCCCTGGGGCACATGGCGTAGTGGTAAAGGGCGGATTGAAAAGGGTTTGGAAGTTCCCCAAGTCCCGGGTTCGATTCCTAGCCGTTGCGTCGTATATCCCGCGATTTACCTCCTCCATGATGATGACCCATGACAGGGTGTGGTTGGGACGTCCGGCCCGCGATTTACCTCCTCCATGATGATGACCCATGACAGGGTGTGGTTGGGACGTCCGGGGTGAGCGTAATCACTTTCTGGGAGTTTTGCTCAATCTTTTTGTAATGTTATCAAGCGCTACCTTTTGTCTCGTGTTCACATGCTATGCTGTGTATTGCTATTGTAGATTAAGAATTGTAAGATGAGCTTGTAGACAGTCATTATTATATTAGCACAGGATTATATTGATTACGTTATATATAACAGAAGTAAGTATTGGAGTAATTGGAGTGTGAGAAATTTATGTTTGTTAAGCAAGACGACATTGATCTTTATTATGAGACTTCCCAGGTAAAGCCAGTAAGGTGAGGCACAAGGCCAAGTTCAAGCAGAATGAGGAGAACATCTACCATGGATATTTTAACTTAAAGCAATACTGACATGTATATATATTAAAGTAACTTTTTCCCAAAACTGGTTTAACTCAGAGCTTGTGGATTGTTTTCATGTCAATAGCTTCCTTGAGGGTGCCCTTCTCGACATGTTCCCACCAACTGAACAAGAAATTGTCCACCACAAGCCTGAACCAAGGAGACAGCTTCAGGCCTTCGTCCCCAGCGTCCACTTTCCTGCAAAGCTCCTTCAAGTCTTGGCGAGTCATGTACTTGACATCAGCAACCTCATCTGGGTTAGGGTTCATCCTCACATCTTTGACTATGAACAGCAGGTAATCAACTGTACACACAATAACAGTCAATCCATTAGGGCATTATTTTGATAAATTGAATTAGTCTTTCTATATTGTAAGGGGTGTGGAGGAGAATTACGTTCATGCTCTCCCCATTTGCCATCGGATGGTGCTTTGTACAGCATACGGCCAAGAGTGGTAAACTCGTCCACTGGCACATCCTCAGCTGGAATTCCCAGCTCATCAAAGAGTTTTCTCTGAGCAGCATTCCTCACTCCTATTATGGTAACACGAATTATAGCTAGGAAAAAGCCAACAAAATTTTTCAATTGGTGTAATAATTATAGTGGAATACCGAGAGAATTCTCTTCAATCAGTTCAGATTCGCGGTAGAGTGGGTGACTGCAGCAGGTGTTGGTCCAAACCAAAGGGAAAGTTACCTTTGTAGCAGACCGTTGCTGTTTCGGCACATAAAATAGTAAATGAATCATATTAAAGAAGTGATCATCACAAACCAGAATATAAAGGTTAAATCATATTATCATTGAAAAAGAAACCATAGCTCAAACATAGATGCTACATAAGCACCGTAACAATTTCAATACAGGCAGGAACTTACAGGGCAAAACAAAAGGCTGATATGTATACCACAAAACCATTATCACCATTAGGTTACAAAACGATAAATCATATATCAACAAATAGCTTCTTTTCAAACTGCTGTTGGGCACAATCAGAACGTGAGGCTTAAAGAGCAAGAAAAGAAAGTTTCCTATCATTACATTTGCTAATATACTTCTATAATCTAAGAAACTGTACAGCTGTAAGCAAATTTAAATGCTAAGAAAATGTGCACCTGAAGTAGTAACTCATATTTTGAATTGAACAAAAATACACTGAATGCTCTATGAAGAGCCTTCCCAGCATTAATATTTTCCATCAAGTGACCTGCGTGTTTGTAGAATGAACAATCATAAACTGTGTATAACAAGTACAGGTGATAGTACATTAATATTAACTGCCCAAAGGGACACAGGGAATGTTTCACAAAATCAACACTAATTAAGACTTTCGGTTTCAGAAACTAAAATTCAAATTTGTGAATCACAAGTTTGATGAACTAACCGAGCTAACAAAACTCGACAAAAGCAGTAAATCGGTAATTACAGCTGGATTGATCAATCAGAAACTTGTACTTGATGAGCTCGTATGCTTTTCCAGTCATTTTTGCATATACACAAATGTTCAACAAGGATTACAAGTCCAAGGCATAGGGCACAGATGGTATAAACAACTACTAAATCCAGAACTTGTTACATGAATATGCCTTGCAACATAATGAGCTTGAAAAAATTCTCTTAAGAAAAGCAAAGTTACAAATATCTAGGACTTCAGAAACAACTTACAGTTGTATTTAGAATCATGGCCAATAACACGATCATTCTCATCCACTAGGATGCATCTGCAGCAAAAAAAAATAACCAGTGAAGCCAGCCAAGCCACAGAATCAGGCAATTTTTTTAACAAAGGCAAGAAACTAAGCACAAGATATGAAGAAGAAATTCTTCAAGGTTGTTTCAAGGTTGGATTGAAGGGTCACAAAATGACAAGATTTGTGAAATCAGTAGTGAAACACCAACCACACATCACAAGAGTAAGAGCTATCACACAAGAGAAACAACAATCGCACTAGTCCTGGAACAAGTGTACTGGAATTCTCCAGCCAAGCTATATAATTCTTCCATTTTAATTTTACCTGCAACTAAATTAGGCTAAAATCATCATTATCGTTTCTCTAATTGCAACAATTACCGATCTTCCAATCGCAAGCAGAGACCATACAAACCATCCACATAATTCATATTGATAACAAATAAAGAATCATAAAATGAAAATCTTCAACAACCAATTAATTAAGAGAATCGCGAACTTAGCTACTTCAATTAAAAGGAATTCAGTTGCAGCATCAAATAGGAATTGGAACAGCTGAGATATCGTGAGCAAAATGAACAGAAGTATACTTTGGAGGATCGCGAAGAGGAAACTTACTCGTCCTCGAACATGAGACGGCGCTGGACGGCGTCCATGGTGGCGGTATCGGTAGCGGCGGCAGCCATGGGAGGAGGAGAACCGGTGGAGATGGAGCATCGAGAGTGCCGAGAAGGAAGCGAGAGAGATTCGGAAAGAGGAGAAGAGCGAAGAGAAGGAGAGAGGCGTGGGGTGAATTTAATCGCTCGGGAAGCGACGCTTTTGAGACGAAACGCAGCCAAAGCAGACATTTGAGCACAGAGAGGTGAGACCTCCGCCATTGTTATTTGTTAGACTTCGATATTACAATATTGGTATCCGTACGACATGATCGAACCCTTTTCATTTTTATATTGAATTATGAATAATATAATGATTTATAATTATTAATTGAGCTTTTTTTCTGGTAGAAATTATTAATTGAGCTATTAAATATAGAGATATAACCACAAAAATCTACAAATTCTGGGTAGTTTGCCATGTGTGAAACACTGAAACTGTTATTTTTGTCAAAAAAAAATACAAGTATGGAGATTTAACAACATTTTATTCGTCAGTTCAGTAGAGATGAATAATTCGTCAGTAGAGATGAATAATCATGGCTATAGCATTAGCATACTGAACATGAACTGGTTGGTTCTTGATACTTGAGTATTACTACCTCTCGCAATATAGGTTTTTTTAGGATTTTGCACAAATATTAAGACAAGTTTAAAATAAAATAATTTTATATTTAATGATTTTTTACATTTACAAGTAAGTATTTCAACCTAATAATTCGTGAGTAAATTCAATGAACGTAGTAATTGTTTAACAACTCACAAATTATAGAAACCGTTGCCGCTCTCTCTCTTTAATTAAAAACAACCATTTTATTTTATTTTTTTGGTGGAAGACACAACCAGTTAAAACAATTTTCAATTTACTCCAAACTATTCGGTTGCCTCCTGCTTTAAAGAAAATTTTACTCCCTCTAATTTCGATTTCCCTCTAATTTTACTCATAAACTTGAGCCAAATTGAAGTAAGTCATTTCCCTCTAAAAAAAAAAATTTCAGTAGTTTAAAATCGTGGAGCCAAATTTGGAAAATTTTCAATTCAATTTAAGTGAAATGAAAATAAATTGAAAATTTTAAATATGGAGCCAAATTTGATTTCACTGTGCATATATACCAATTGTTCTATGAACCGATGACCATCAAGCTTTTCCAACTCCCTCAAAAACATGGCTACCATCAAGATTTCACTTTGCATATATACCAATTGTTCAATGAACCGAGTAGTTTATATATAGATACTCCCTCCAATTCATATTAAGTGTCATTTTAACTCTCTTTTGTTGATTCAGTGTCGTTGGAAAAAAATTCTACTTTTTTTCAATTAAATACCACTATTTTACAATTACTTTTCATAGTTTTTGGTGGAAGAATTTAATGCTCTCATTGGAATTCAAATACCACGTTAGCACACATGAGGATACTAACCAATTGTTGCATGTTTTTTTAATTATTGTTTAATTAATTACTGTGTTTTTTGAGGATTAGAGGAGACTTTTAAAGATTATTTATGATTCCCTTAATTCATGTGCAAATACATAAAACGTCACTAAATTTGAAACGGAGGGGGTATATAGTTGCAAATTATACTTCCAAGTTCCAATACATGCATTGAAAGTTGAAACTAGTATTTTAGTTTAAATGAAGTTAATGTTGAGTAAACGTATTTATTTCTTAATTTGAAATGTCTTGCATTAAATAGTGGAAAAATGGACTTATATTTTGAAAACGCATTAGAAGCTTAAAAACCCTATATTGCGAACCAGAGGGAGTATAAATGACACACCCAAACCAGTACGAAACCCGAAAAAATTAACCTAATATTAGCTAGCTCTCTTGACCATTCACAATGGTCATCCCATTTTTGAGATTTTAACTCCCCCAATCCTATTTTCCCACTCCTCCATCTCACTTTAAAATCTCATTTTCACTTTCTCTCCACAACGCACATCTTCATTTCTTTGTTTAAATCAACAACTTTTTATATTTTCTATTTTATTTATTCAACTATACTATTTATAATTAATGATGATATACACATCTAATGATTATAATGTTTAAAATTAATATTTTTGTCTCTAATATATTAATTATGTTATTTTGTATAATGCATAAAATTAACTAACTAAAAAAATACTAAGATTTTTTTTAAAAAAATATTTCTCTTATGTTTATTATTTATGCAAAATTTTCTTTTATCATAAGACCATTGAATATTGGTGTTTATAGGTAGATAAATTAAAAATAAAAATATTAAAAATATTTTTTTAATCAATAAGATTATTTTATGGTAAAAAAATAGCTTAAAACAATTTTATGTTATCATGTAAAGTCTTTGATTGCCAATTAATATAAACTATGCATTATCTTGTCTTGTGCTCCCATTATTTTATGTTTATTATATAAAAAGTCATTATTTTATTAATATATTTGTTCATAAATGGGACCAAATTGGGTAAAAAGGGGAGACGGAAGAGTGATATGCAAGAAGAAAGAGAGAGCCCAAAATCTCTTGCTTCTAGGTAATATAACTGTGCAAAAATTTCTATTGATTTTATATGGTAAAATCCTGGCGTTGTGAGTGGTTAGAATAGAATAGTAAGTACACATTCATATGTTGCGTTAATTAGCTAAATTAACCTAATAATTGTGTGGTAGTGGTGTGAGGCTAGTTATATTCATATGAGGGGATGATCTACACAATTTTTTTATGAGGAAAGAATTAGGCTAAACAAGAAGAGTTAGCATAGATCATTCTTTCGGATGAGAACACAAAGTTCTGCGTGCGTCTTCAGCTGATCGAAGGTAAAGAGTACGTGTCGTAATTTACCTTGAGGAAGAGCTAAGACCGGGGCCGAAGTCAATCTATTCTTCAATTCATCAAAACTTTTCTGACAGACATTTGACCACTCAAATTTTGTTGTTTTACGTAGCAGGTTGGTCAATGGTTGGGCTATAGAAGAAAATCCTTCTACAAACGGTCTATAATACCCAGCCAAACCCAAGAAACTACGTACCTCCTTCACATTCTTTGGAGGTTTCCAGGCTGCCACAGCTTCGATCTTTGTTGGATCAACCATCACTCCTCTAGCAGACACAACATGACCCAGAAATGTTACCTCTGGCATCCAGAATTCACACTTTGATAACTTGGCAAATAATTGATGGTGTCTCAAAACTCCCAAAACTGTTCTCAGATGATCAGCATGCTCCTCATGGCTTTGTGAATATACTAATATATCATCTATGAACACTAACACAAACCCATCTAAATAATTAATAAAGATTCGGTTCATCAATTCCATGAATACCGTTGGGGCATTTGTCAGCCCGAAAGGCATCACCACAAACTCATAGTGCCCATATCTAGTACGGAATGTTGTCTTCGGAATATCTTCTTCTCGGATTCTCAACTGGTGATATCCAGATCGTAAATCAATCTTAGAGAATACCACAACTCCTTGTAATTGATCTAGTTGGTCATCAATTCTAGGAAACGGGTACTTGTTTTTAATGGTAACCCGATTCAATTCTCGATAGTCAATACACAATCTCAATGACCCGTCTTTCTTCTTTACAAACAAAACTGGAGCTCCCCAAGGTGACGCACTGGGGCGCACATATCCCTTTTCTAACAACTCCTCTAATTGAGTCTTCAACTCTTGCATTTCCATTGGAGCCATACGATAAGGAGCTCGTGATATTGGTCTTGTACCTGGTTCCAGATCAATACTAAAGTCTACCTCACGTTGAGGTGGTAGCCCTGGCAACTCCTCAGGAAAAACATCTTCAAATTCTTGCACTACAGGAATCTCACTAACCTTTGGAACTTGTTTATCTTCTTGCAAGATATAACACCAGTAGCCTATACAACCATCTTTTATCAACTTAGTCGCCTTCATTGCGCTAATTATTGCTCCATCCTTCTCCTTTCTTGAATCTTTCCATACATGTTTGGAACCATCATCGGCAGTTAATGTCACAGTTCCCCTATGAATATCCAACACTGCTCGGTATCGCTTCATCCAGTCCAACCCCAAGATTAAGTCATCATTTGGTAGAGCCATCACGATAAAATATGTTAACCAATCTCGATCCCCTATGCGAATTGGACATTGAAGGATTTCTTTCTCCCCACTGACTTTACTACCATCCGGTAAACCAACCACAAAAGGAATACCAATGGAACAAATCAAATGTAACCTATCTACGCATGTAGTGGCAATAAAGGAGTGGGTAGCACCAGTATCTAATAGAATCTTAACAAGCTCAGATTGGATCCAGATCGTACCTATAGCAGTCGGCACATTTGGTTCTTCAGCCTTTCTCATCTCAAATGCTTGAGGTGGATTAGTCCTTGAACTCCCAACTGCACAACCGCGACCTCTACCTCGACCTTGTCCCACTAAGCTATAAGTCTGAGGAGGTAGTATTGATTGAGATCCTCCAATTGACGCAAAAGCAGGTGACGAGCCTTGAAGAGGAGCAACCCCTTTGTTTGGACAAAAAGTCCTAAGATGACCTTTTTGTCCACAATTATAGCAAGTTATCGGTGGCTTGTTGCAATTATTTCTCAGATGGTGAGTACTTCCATAATTATAACATTTCCTTGGCCCAGTTAAAACTCCAGACTTTTGAAATTGACTTTTTTGACCTTGTTGGGCATATGTTGTCCTTGCCTTACACCAAAGATATTACCTCCTTGAGGTGTAAAGCTCGGCCTCCTATCATCCTTGAATCCTATTGGGGTCTTTTGCCTCTTGCCACTTCCCTGGGTGACCTCAAAACATCTAAAAGCTGGATTTTCCATCTCATATGCCATAGGAACATTTTGATATTCCCTCAAAGTAGGACATTGAAATACGGCCACATATTGTCGAATCTCAAGTTTCATTCTTTGAGAGAAAGCTTGAATGCGTTGCTTCTCAGTGGTCATCGTATCTTCTACATAAGTCAGATCTCTTTGAAACTTCTGAGCAACTTCTGCTACAGAAATATTTTCAGGCTTTAAATTGATGAACTCTTGAGCTTGAGCATTTCCAACAGCAGCTGGACAAAACTGGTTTCTTAACATTTGAGAAAATTCCTCAAAAATCGCCTCATGATCGAAAATCTACAGAGACCACCAGTCAAAAGCATTATCTCTAAGCAAGCTTTGAGCTAGAGATACCTTTCTATCATTAGATGCCTTAATCGTATTGAGAGCAGAAATAACTTGTCTCAACCACAAATCCACATCTTTCTCGTAAGCTCCCGTGAAGAAGGGAAGTTTCATGTAGCTGAACTCACGAAGCCACTTGTTAGGCCCTGAATCTTGGTGACCCCTCTCAGCTTGTATTGATCCTTCAGATGCTTCTTTAACTACTTGTGGCGGTCTTGGAACATCTGGCACCCTATTAGGGGGTGGTGGTGACATTCTAGCAACAGATCCTTGGGAATTTGGCGCCCTTAAACCAGATGGTTGAGAAACAACAGCAGCAGAATTCGGTGCTTGATCACTCCTAAAAAGATTTTGCAAGAAAGACATAACCCTTTCTTCAACCAAGGTCCTTATCTCAGGTAATCCAACAGGCACTAGAGCAGGAGGTTGCCCCCGAGCTTCATTATTACCAAGAGACCTTGATCTAGCTACACCTTGACCTACTGATCTAATGCTTCCAACGTTAGAACGATTGTCATTTTGTCCTAAAGGAACACCTCCAACTGGTCCTTGGCTTTCAGCAGTTTCCTCAACTAGAGGCTCGATAGCAATTTCCCTTCCTTTGCCTCTAGGTCTTCCTCTACCTCTTCCTCTTCCTCTTCCTCTTATCATGACTGAAGCACGTTAAAGTATAATAAATCACTTAAGTTACTATAAATATATATTCTACTAAACAAGAAAAATGTTTACGGAGATCTTCCTATATGATGATGACGTATCGACGTGTCTTTCTATCCCAAATGCATAATGCCCCAAAATCAAGTTTGTGTTTAAAAGGAACTCTAAGTTGGACCTCACGTGCTCTATTGTTAGGACCTTGTGCCCTTGTTGTCAACCTCGCTCTGATACCAATCTGTAACACCCCATCTTGTAGTCCGGGTTGTTACCTAGTTGTGAACCACACTTGGGTCCACCAGAACAAGCCTGACAACAATTTCACAAATATTGGACCTTGCAACAAAGGCACAACAAGAAAAGCCAAGAAAAACATCCAACTTATATCTGCTAAATCAGTTTTAGGAAAACATTATGCATGCAACTATAAACAAACTAAACCACATTCTAAACTTTAACTACACCACCAAGTTCCTATACAACATTGCCTTAGACTATCTTACAACCAAAACCGACTATCTTTACAACAAAAGAACTTAAACCAAACATTTTTCCCTTATGACACGTTACGTCGAGAACGAGCATCACCATCCAGAAATTGATCTCCTGGCACATCTCCCACACCAGAATCTTTACCTAAAAACATTGGAACATAAACACATTATCTAACGATCCTAGTATGGGCCAAACAGGCAAATCAAACATGTAGAATAAATCATAGATTATTAAGATAATACAATCAATAATTCATATACATACCAAACTAATATGTACATCCAAAACGCATTATATACTTATATAAATTAGCATATCAATTTCCAAAGCAACCTTCAATTCCACCATAATCCATAAGCACAAAATTAATTAATCAATAAATCACTCATGCAATATATATCACAACAACCATCCACAAATTATCCATAATCCAAACCATAATCATTCTCCAATTCAGGCAACCCGGACCTGCCTTGGAAACATGGTACAGGACTAGCGCGTATGCTAAACTCATGCCCATTTTCTTTCCCATCACCCTTCGTTCCCCGGCTAAGCCTCTACTAGGGCGCTTGCCAAAACAATCAATTTTTGAAGGTGATCTCCACACGCCGCATGCCTATGTCCGGGGTCTCTTCTCCATTGACTTGTCCGTGTCCATAATCACACCCGCAGATATCAAGTTGCACAGAATAAAAATTATTGAAAGTATTCCAATAGCTTTCAAATATGAAAATATACTATGGAGTAATATTCTAAAATAGAGGTCCACACATTCGATTTACTAGTTTAGCACATATCATGATCGCAAGCTAAGTAAGTCTAGACGACTTACCTTAAGTGAAGAGTGTCCAACAATAGCGAAACAAACTCCATCAAGTTAGCTACCTAGGAATAAGAATAATAGTCATAAGAATGACAATCTAGGTGAATCAAGTTATAGTTCCAAGGAAAGGACTTAACCTGATTACCTACTAGTTGACCCAAAACCAAGTATATAAATAATCTTGACTTATAACTAAACTAACTAATCCAAAACAAATCTCAAATCTAAATCAAACTTCTATTCAGATTCTTAACTTAACTCTTAATATATAAAGAGGTAAGAATTTTATGAATATTAATCCTTGACCAAAACCCATAGTACCTCAAATCTTACAAATGGAAAGAACTAAACATATATAATAACGAGATCAATAACTAGTAACGAAAAATACTGAAAACCAACCCTAATACCAAGTCTAGGCTAGCCTGATCCTAGATCCAAACTTTATTTTTTTTAGGACATGTCTAGGGATAGAAATAGCTTACCCAAAATAGCAATCAACTAGCAAAATCTATGAAAAACTCGGACAGTGGCTTGGTAAAAGATACGAAGCGGCAACAGGACCATCAAGAAGATGTAATGGGTGGCGGTAAGGGAATGGAATAGCTAAGCGAAAAAGAAAGGGAAAAAAATGAGAGAGAAAGTGTGGAGAGATAGAAATGAAATGGAAATGAAAAAGGGGTTATGATGATTGTTCTCTGGCGGTGAGCACACAAACATACTTTATATATTATACTATAAGTCAGCTTGATCACATAAACAAAATTACATGTGGTAGCCTACCCATGAGCCTTCGTTGCCTCTCACACAATATATACATGTTAAAAAGTCGGTTAGCTATATTAGTGTATATATATAAAAGTCGGTTCTCACACACATCTACATGTATGGATAAATATAAATTTAATTAAAATATTAATATATATATATGTAGGTATAAATATGGATATATATATATAAGTATATAGATATTTGTATATATATCATACGAGATTAATCTGGTAATTCCGTAATTTTTCTTCGGACTAACTTTATCAAAAGTTTTGGATCAAACCCTAAGTAATGATTTAGTAAAAGTAGTCTTTAATTAATATAGAAAATTAACTAAGTTTTGAAACTCTGTTCGAAAAGATTATCCGGGTATTACATATACCCCTCCTTAAAATAAAGTTTCGTCCTCGAAACTTATATCAAAGCATTGATAACCATCACATGTATACTAACAACCATTGCAAAAACTCTCATCGACTTCAAACGGCTAAAAACCAAAATATCACTCTAAAGTCATGCACAGAATACCTATTCAATCATATCAATTTTTTTTTAACATAAAATCCAACAATCACGTTGGTAAGATCAAACACTTCAAAAAATTCATCAAGATTGAATAATCTATAAGCAAGGTTAAATCATGAACACTAGCTGACCTGCTAACCTCTAATTCCTCCCCGCTATCAAGCTAGGGTAAAGATCAGGATAACCTTGTTGTATACTAGCTTCAGTTTCCCAAGTGTCTTCCTCAAATCCTCGTCGAGACCATTGGATCAACACTAACAGAATCTCTTTGTTCTGCAAATTCTTCATACGACAATCTAAAATTGTTATTGGCTGCTCTACAAAGGTATGATCAGGCTCAATCCTCAGTTCTTCATAACTAAGCTTATGATTAGGGTCTGGTATATACTGCCTCAGTTGAGACACATGAAATACTGGATGAACCCCTTCTAGAGATGGAGGTAAAGCCAAACGATATGCTCTTTCTCCTACTTTTTCTAGGATTTCAAATGGCCCGATGTATCGAGGACTTAATTTTCCTTTGATACCAAATCTTCTTACTCCTCGGGTAGGAGATATCCGTAACCATACATGCGCTCCAACTTCAAATTCCAAAGGTCGTCGCCTTCTATCAGCATAAGACTTTTGACGACTCTGTGCAGCTAACATACGCTCTCTAATCAGCGCTACCTTCTCGATGGTATCTTGTATCATCTGGGGTCTTTCACCCACCATGTCTGACGGATCATTCCAACATAGTGGTGTTCTGCACTTTCGACCATACAAAGCCTCGTAGGGAGCCATCTGAATCGATGAGTGCCAACTATTGTTATATGCAAACTCAATCAGCTCCAGATGCTCACACCAACCTCCACCCCAGTCTAGAACACAAGCTCTCAACATGTCTTCAAGGGTTTGAATTGTTCGCTCTGTTTGTCCATCTGACTGTGGGTGGTAAGCAGTAGTGAAATGTAGACCTAGGTCCGGTTCCGGAACCGGCGGTTCCGGTTCCTCGGAACCATGGAACCGGGACCGGAACCGGCCTTGGTCCGGTTCCGGTTTCCGTCGGATCCGGAGCCGGTTCCACCCGGTTCCGGTTCTGGTTCGGAACCGGGCATTAAAAAAAATTAAAAATTAAAAAAAATAAGAGTCTAGCCGCGATCGCGGTAAATACAAACCGCGATCGCGGGCCCAAAAAACAGAGTTATAGAGGAATCAAAGTCGCGATCGCGTTGACCATTACGCGACCGTGTAATGGTGAACGCAATCGCGGTTTACACTTTGGCCCAAACCGGGCTTGGAAATTGGACTAAGACGAATCCGTGATTAATGCTTGTTCTTCAAAACAAAAAAAAAGTTGGATAATTAAAGGGCTTAGACTTAAAATTAAGTTGCCTACGTATCCTCTCGGGGTTATAGAGGATCCTCTCGGGGTTATAGAGGAATCAAAGCCCACGTAGTTCTCTTACCTTTCGATATGAAACCCCGATTTGCTTACCATCGACCATCTACGTCGATGCATCCGAAGCGCTTTGGGATTGGGACTCATCGTCTTGCCCGTCCGAGTCGGAAGTTTCGGATACCTCCGCCTTTTGTTGACGAATTTCCGCTCTCTTCCAATCACATACGCACACTTGGGCTTCCAAGACATCGGGATTTAAACTAGATCGTTTTGCATCAAGGACGTGTCCTCCTTCGCTAAATGTTTGCTCTACCGATACGGTCGAGGCGGGAACAACAAGCACTTGAGCCGCGATCTTGACCAAGGTTGGGAAAGTCTTCTTGTGGGTCTTCCACCAATCTAAAATATCAAATTCTCCTTCACCAAACTCAAAGTGGGTTGTTAGATATGTTTCAAACTCCGCATTTGAGCTCGAATGTCTCGGTTTCTTGGTAAGGGTATGCAAAAGATTAGCCCCCCACCTTTTAGTAGCACCGAGGGCACTCGAACTCGAAGAGGAGGATGAATGTGGAGGTAATGGAGAAGAACTAACACTAGATGAATATTCGGTAATCAATTCCTCAATTGATCTTCTAACTTTACTAAGTATATCTCCAACACTAGCAATATCATCATCAACATCCAACCCTAATGCCTCATAATAACCCTTCAAACATGCTTCTAAACCACCCATCTTAAACCTAGGATCAAACACACAAGCAACAAGATAGATATCGGGGATAACTTTATAATAGTGCAACCATTTCACTTGCATAGCATCAATAGCACCACAAAGTTCATTGAATTTACGCCCCTCACAAAAACCGCCCACCACATTCAATGCTTCAAAACAAAACAAATGAGCACAAGGTTTATAAACATGACTAAAAGTTAATGTTGCATCATGAAATATTTTCAAAACTTCTAAGATTCTATAACAATAATCCCATACTTGAGAAATAATGGGATTGTCGGGAAAATATATGGACGCAAAAGAAGTCAAAAGATCTTTGTAAGGCATGCATGCATGAAGTAGTTTATAAGTGGAGTTCCAACGGTGGAAAACATCTTTTGGAAATGTTCGGGGTGGAACACCTTTTTGACTACAAAACGCCGTCCAATCTTGGGCGGTTCGGGGGCTAGCCCACATAAGACTAACAACATATCTAATAGGAGCAATTAAACCCGACATAACATTTAAACCATCTTTGACACAAAGGTTTAAAATATGGCAAACACATCTTACATGAAAATACTTCGCTCCAAGAATTGGTTGACAATGCGGAACCAAATCTCGGATTGAAGCGGTGTTGTTAGATGCATTGTCAAACGAGATAGAAAAAACTCGATGAAGTAGTCTATACTCTTCCAAAATAGTACGAATAATGTTCCTAATCATTAAAGCGGTATGAGAAAAATCAAATACTCTATAAGCCAAAACACGTTTTTGCACATTGAAATGATCATCAAGAAAATGACATGTTAAGCCCATGTATGAATGATTTTTCCAATGATCACTCCAAATATCACTACAAATTGAAACTTTAATATCATTTTGAGCAAAAAAACTCACCAATGCCATTTTGCGAGTTTTATATGCTTTCATCACATTCTTTTTTACCGACTTCCTAGTAGTCGGTTTATAAGCGGGTTGTACATGATTAATCATCCAATTGTTAAATCCTAACTTTTCGGCAAAACTAAATGATAAGTGATCAACACAAATAGACTCGGAGAAGGCATACATGCTATCATTATGGTTATAAGTAAATAAATGAGGGTTATGATGAGGATTAAGGGAAGAAGAAGTTGCAAACCCGAAGAGTTGGGATTGTCCTCGCATCATGCCTAACTTGTCGGGGTGTGCTCTCTTCACGTGCTTTGACAATGTTCCATAGCCCGATCCCGACACCCATGTGTAATGCTTAGGACAATAGTTGCAATGAACTTGAAATTTCTTGGTCGATGCCTCATAAGCTCCCTTACGAAAATGTTTTGTAAATACGTCGGATTTAAGGATTGGAGCCTCACCCTCGGTCGCCTCGGATCCATGATCCACTCCCTCATTTTCATTGGGAGTGGACGATCCCGGTTATACCACATTGGGATTGGGATTCGAAAATTCTGCCAAGTTAATAGGGGGTACAAATTCTACATTTGAAGCACTCTCTTGTGAGCCAAAAATTTGATCAATGTTAAGAAATCCTTCCATTTGAGAGATTGAGAGATTGAGAGATTGAGAATTGAGATTTGAGAGAGCTTTGTAAACTTGAGAGATTAAGAGATAGAGAAAGATTGGTAGAATGGTAGTGTGGGTGGGAATGAGATCATGTAGTGGTTATTTACAGAAGAAATTTATCAACTAGCCGTTGGAATTATGAAATATCCGTTGGAAACTAGCCGTTGGCTTTTAAAGCAAAACCGTGATCGCGGCCATAAAGGGCCGCGATCGCGGCCCACCATACCGCGACCGCGGCCCGAGACCTGCGGTCGCGGTTTTGATTTTGGCGAAGAATGGTCCATTCTGTTGAAATAACCGCGACCGCGTGGTTTCAAGTCGCGGTCGCGGTCTGGTAAACCGCGATCGCGGTTTTGAAATCCCATCAAAAAAATAGTCGTTGGAGGGGAACCAGCGGTTGCAAACCGGCGGTTCACCGGTTCCGGGGGGAGGAACCGGAACCGTACCGGGAACCGGGTCCAGGTTTAGTGAAATGAAGTTTTGTGCCCAAGGCCTCATTCACCTTTTGCCAATATCTCGATGTGAAACGACCATCTCTATCAGAAACAATGGTCTTTGGCACACCATGCAGTCTGACTATCTGCTTTATAAACACATCTGCTAATCTATTCACTGGCCACGACTCTCTAATCGGAAGGAAACGTGCTGTCTTTGTCAGTCTATCAATTACAACCTAGATAGCATCATGCCCACAGCTGTTACGTAATCCTGTAACAAAATCCATCGATATGTCTTTCCATTTCCATTCCGGTATGGAGAGTGGTTGGAGTTCTCCTGCTGGTCTTTGGTGTTCAATCTTGACCTGTTGACAAACCTGACCTCGTGCCACAAACTTAGCTACATCAAGCTTTAGACCTTCCCACCAATAATGCTGCTTAAGGTCTTTATACATCTTGCTAGCTCCTGGATGTATTGAATAGAGTGTAGAGTGAGCCTCTTGAAGTATTTTCTGTCTTAGCTCCTGATCTCGGGGCACACATACTCGTCCATGAATTCTCAAAATTCCATCTTCTCGAAATTTCAAATTCGTGTGCTTCTCCTTGGTTCACCCTCTGACAAATATCTTGAATCATCGAGCAATTCTCTTACTTTTTGCGGATCTCCTCTATTAAACTAGGTTGGTATTCTAAAGTACGTAACTAACCTTGACATCTCTGAATCCATACTTTAATTTTATTCCTTATAAAATCCTTTTGCAGAGACGGTTGAGCAGTCAAGTGTGACAACATTTGTTCTTGGGAAGATTTTCGGCTAAGTGCATCAGCAACAACATTTGCCTTGCGTGGATGATAAAGGATCTCTAGATCATAATCCTTAATCAGTTCGAGCCACCTACGTTGTCTCATATTAAGCTCTCGTTGGGTGAAGATATACTTAAGACTCTTATGATTTGTTAGAATCTGACAAGTTGCTCCATACAGATAATGACGCCAAATCTTCAATGCATGAACCACATCGGCTAACTCTAGATCATGTGTCGGGTAATTCTGCTCATTTGGTTTTAACTGCCTTGAAGCATAAGCAATTACTCTACCATTCTGCATTAGAACACAACCTAATCCAAGTTTCGAAGCATCACTATATATAACATAACCTCCATTCCCTTGAGGAAGAGCTAAGACCGGGGCCGAAGTCAATCTATTCTTCAATTCATCAAAACTTTTCTGATAGACATTTGACCACTCAAATTTTGTTGTTTTACGTAGCAGGTTGGTCAATGGTTGGGCTATAGAAGAAAATCCTTCTACAAACGGTCTATAATACCCAGCCAAACCAAAGAAACTACGTACCTCCTTCACATTCTTTGGAGGTTTCCAGGCTGCCACAGCTTCGATCTTTGTTGGATCAACCATCACTCCTCTAGCAGACACAACATGACCCAGAAATGTTACCTATGGCATCCAGAATTTACACTTTGATAACTTGGCAAATAATTGATGGTGTCTCAAAACTCCCAAAACTGTTCTCAAATGATCAGCATGCTCCTCGTGGCTTTGTGAATATACTAATATATCATCTATGAACACTACCACAAACCGATCTAAATAATTAATAAAGATTCGGTTCATCAATTCCATGAATACCGTTGGGGCATTTGTCAGCCCGAAAGGCATCACCACAAACTCATAGTGCCCATATCTAGTACGGAATGTTGTCTTCGGAATATCTTCTTCTCGGATTCTCAACTGGTGATATCCAGATCGTAAATCAATCTTAGAGAATACCACAACTCCTTGTAATTGATCTAGTAGGTCATCAATTCTAGGAAACCGGTACTTGTTTTTAATGGTAACTCGATTCAATTCACGATAGTCAATACATAATCTCAACGACCCGTCTTTCTTCTTTACAAACAAAACTGGAGCTCCCCAAGGTGACGCACTGGGGCGCACATATCCCTTTTCTAACAACTCCTCCAATTGAGTCTTCAACTCTTGCATTTCCATTGGAGCCATACGATAAGGAGCTCGTGATATTGGTCTTGTACCTGGTTCCAGGTCAATACTAAAGCCTACCTCACGTTGAGGTGGTAGCCCTGGCAACTCCTCAGGAAAAACATCTTCAAATTCTTGCACTACAAAAATCTCACTAACCTTTGGAACTTGTTTATCTTCTTGCAAGATATAACACCAGTAGCCTATACAACCATCTTTTATCAACTTAGTCGCCTTCATTGCGCTAATTATTGCTCCATCCTTCTCCTTTCTTGAATCTTTCCATACATGTTTGGAACCATCATCGGCAGTTAATGTCACAGTTCCCCTATGAATATCCAACACTGCTCGGTATCGCTTCATCCAGTCCAACCCCAAGATTATGTCATCATTTGGTAGAGCCATCACGATAAAATATGTTAACCAATCTCGATCCCCTATGCGAATTGGACATTGAAGGATTTCTTTCTCCCCACTGACATTACTACCATCCGGTAAACCAACCACAAAAGGAATACCAATGGAACAAATCAAATGTAACCTATCTACGCATGCAGTGGCAATAAAGGAGTGGGTAGCCCCAGTATCTAAAAGAATCTTAACAAGCTCAGATTGGATCCAGATCGTACCTGTAGCAGTCGGCGCATTTGGTTCTTCAGCCTTTCTCATCTCAAATGCTTGAGGTGGATTAGTCCTTGAACTCCCAACTGCACTACCGCGACCTCTACCTCGACCTTGTCCCACTAAGCTATAAGTCTGAGGAGGTAGTATTGATTGAGATCCTCCAATTGACCCAAAAGCAGGTGACGAGCCTTGAAGAGGAGCAACCCCTTTGTTTGGACAAAAAGTTCTAAGATGACCTTTTTGTCCACAATTATAGCAAGTTATCGGTGGCTTGTTGCAATTATTTCTTAGATGGTCAGTACTTCCACAATTATAACATTTCCTTGGCCCAGCTGAAACTCCAGACTTTTGAAATTGACTTTTTTGACCTTGTTGGGCATATGGTTGTCCTTGCCTTACACCAAAGTTATTATCTCCTTGAGGTGTAAAGCTTGGCCTCCTATCATCCTTGAATCCTATTGGTGTCTTTTGCCTCTTTCGACTACCCTGGGTGACCTCAAAACATCTAAAAGTTGGATTTGTCATCTCATATGCCATAGCAACATTTTGATATTCCCTCAAAGTAGGACATTGAAATACGGCCACATATTGTCGAATCTCAGGTTTCATTCTTTGAGAGAAAGCTTGAATGCGTTGCTTCTCAGTGGTCATCGCGTCTTCTACATAAGTCAGATCTCTTTGAAAATTCTGAGCAGCTTCTGCTACAGAAATATTTTCAGGCTTTGCATTGATGAACTCTTGAGCTCGAGCATTTCTAACAGCAGCTGGACAAGACTGGTTTCTTAACATTTGAGAAAATTCCTCAAAAATCGTCTCATGATCGAAAATCTACAGAGACCACCAGTCAAAAGCATTATCTCTAAGCAAGCTTTGAGCTAGAGATACCTTTCTATCATTAGGTGCCTTAATCGTATTGAGAGCAGAAGTAACTTGTCTCAACCACAAATCCACATCTTTCTCGTAAGCTCCCGTGAAGAAGGGAAGTTTCATGTAGCTGAACTCACGAAGCCACTTGTTAGGCCCTGAATCTTGGTGACCCTCTCAGCTTGTATTGATCCTTCAGATGCTTCTTTAACTACTTGTGGCGGTCTTGGAACATCTGGCACCCTATTAGGGGGTGGTGGTGACATTCTAGCAACAGATCCTTGGGAATTTGGCGCCCTTAAACCAGATGGTTGAGAAACAACAGCAGCAGAATTCAGTGCTTGATCACTCCTAAAAATATTTTGCAAGAAAGACAACCCTTTCTTCAACCAAGGTCCGTATCTCAGGTAATCCAACAAGCACTGGAGCGGGAGGTTGCCCCTGAGCTTCATTATTACAAAGAGACCTTGATCTAGCTACACCTTGACCTACTGATCTAATGCTTCCAACGTTAGAACGATTGTCAGTTTGTCCTAAGGAACACCTCCAACTGGTCCTTGGCTTTCAGCAGTTTCCTCAACTAGAGGCTCGATAGCAATTTCCCTTCCTTTGCCTCTAGGTCTTCCTCTACCTCTTCCTCTTCCTCTTCCTCTTATCATGACTGAAGCACGTTAAAGTATAATAAATCACTTAAGTTACTATAAATATATATTCTACTAAACAAGAAAAATGTTTACGGAGATCTTCCTATATGATGATGACGTATCGACGTGTCTTTCTATCCCAAATGCATAATGCCCCAAAATCAAGTTTGTGTTTAAAAGGAACTCTAAGTTGGACCTCACGTGCTCTATTGTTAGGACCTTGTGCCCTTGTTGTCAACCTCGCTCTGATACCAATCTGTAACACCCCATCTTGTAGTCCGGGTTGTTACCTAGTTGTGAACCACACTTGGGTCCACCAGAACAAGCCTGACAACAATTTCACAAATATTGGACCTTGCAACAAAGGCACAACAAGAAAAGCCAAGAAAAACATCCAACTTATATCTGCTAAATCAGTTTTAGGAAAACATTATGCATGCAACTATAAACAAACTAAACCACATTCTAAACTTTAACTACACCACCAAGTTCCTATACAACATTGCCTTAGACTATCTTACAACCAAAACCGACTATCTTTACAACAAAAGAACTTAAACCAAACATTTTTCCCTTATGACACGTTACGTCGAGAACGAGCATCACCATCCAGAAATTGATCTCCTGGCACATCTCCCACACCAGAATCTTTACCTAAAAACATTGGAACATAAACACATTATCTAACGATCCTAGTATGGGCCAAACAGGCAAATCAAACATGTAGAATAAATCATAGATTATTAAGATAATACAATCAATAATTCATATACATACCAAACTAATATGTACATCCAAAACGCATTATATACTTATATAAATTAGCATATCAATTTCCAAAGCAACCTTCAATTCCACCATAATCCATAAGCACAAAATTAATTAATCAATAAATCACTCATGCAATATATATCACAACAACCATCCACAAATTATCCATAATCCAAACCATAATCATTCTCCAATTCAGGCAACCCGGACCTGCCTTTGAAACATGGTACAGGACTAGCGCGTATGCTAAACTCATGCCCATTTTCTTTCCCATCACCCTTCGTTCCCCGGCTAAGCCTCTACTAGGGCGCTTGCCAAAACAATCAATTTTTGAAGGTGATCTCCACACGCCGCATGCCTATGTCCGGGGTCTCTTCTCCATTGACTTGTCCGTGTCCATAATCACACCCGCAGATATCAAGTTGCACAGAATAAAAATTATTGAAAGTATTCCAATAGCTTTCAAATATGAAAATATACTATGGAGTAATATTCTAAAATAGAGGTCCACACATTCGATTTACTAGTTTAGCACATATCATGATCGCAAGCTAAGTAAGTCTAGACGACTTACCTTAAGTGAAGAGTGTCCAACAATAGCGAAACAAACTCCATCAAGTTAGCTACCTAGGAATAAGAATAATAGTCATAAGAATGACAATCTAGGTGAATCAAGTTATAGTTCCAAGGAAAGGACTTAACCTGATTACCTACTAGTTTACCCAAAACCAAGTATATAAATAATCTTGACTTATAACTAAACTAACTAATCCAAAACAAATCGCAAATCTAAATCAAACTTCTATTCAGATTCTTAACTTAACTCTTAATATATAAAGAGGTAAGAATTTTATGAATATTAATCCTTGACCAAAACCCATAGTACCTCAAATCTTACAAATGGAAAGAACTAAACATATATAATAACGAGATCAATAACTAGTAACGAAAAATACTGAAAACCAACCCTAATACCAAGTCTAGGCTAGCCTGATCCTAGATCCAAACTTTATTTTTTTTAGGACATGTCTAGGGATAGAAATAGCTTACCCAAAATAGCGATCAACTAGCAAAATCTATGAAAAACTCGGACAGTGGCTTGGTAAAAGATACGAAGCGGCAACAGGACCATCAAGAAGATGTACTAGGTGGCGGTAAGGGAATGGAATAGCTAAACGAAAAAGAAAGGGAAAAAAATGAGAGAGAAAGTGTGGAGAGATAGAAATGAAATGGAAATGAAAAAGGGGTTATGATGATTGTTCTCTGGCGGTGAGCACACAAACATACTTTATATATTATACTATAAGTCAGCTTGATCACATAAACAAAATTACATGTGGTAGCCTACCCATGAGCCTTCGTTGCCTCTCACACAATATATACATGTTAAAAAGTCGGCTAGCTATATTAGTGTATATATATAAAAGTCGGTTCTCACACACATCTACATGTATGGATAAATATAAATTTAATTAAAATATTAATATATATATGTAGGTATAAATATGGATATATATATATAAGTATATAGATATTTGTATATATATCACACGAGATTAATCTGGTAATTCCGTAATTTTTCTTCGGACTAACTTTATCAAAAGTTTTGGATCAAACCCTAGTAATGATTTAATAAAAGTAGTCTTTAATTAATATAGAAAATTAACTAAGTTTTGAAACTCTGCTCATATAATTAGTTTCAATGCACACGCATATTTATCTAGTTTATGTACTTGTTATACGAATCCTTTTTTAAGAGGAAAGTGTTAATATATTAAATATCCAATTCAGCTAAGTCAACTATACATTGCGGAATATCAATTACAACGACTTTTTCATGTACGAATTAAGATACAAACGTGTGATAAAGTGTGCTTCACAATTTTCATATCTACCTATATGAGCACAACAAAAGAAACGAATATAGTACATAAATAAGATAAGTTTGATGTAGAAGCTTGAATGCATAGGATAATAGATAAAGAATATGAATTGCAATAATATGATATATGATAAGAGAACGAGCCAGTTGCAAACCGAAGAGGAGTGCTTGTGCCTTATTAAGCTATGTTCGGAGCCCAAGAAGTAGCCACATGTTTCATAGTAGCAACAATGACAAATCCAAAGGAGTCAAACAAGACAATACCGAGACCGACATCAAAACAATTAGTTTTGTCTCACATACGGCTAATTATGATGCACAGTTGCACACACATATTAATGCATACAATTTCGATACACATTCGTCCATTTTTTATGTACAAACAATAAATTTTTAATGCACAAACAATAATTTATTTATGCACAAAATCACAGTGTTGATGAACAAAATCAAAGTGTTGATGAACAAAATAACAGTGTTGATGAACATTCTGGACGCGTGTCCTATTTACGTTTTTATGAACAAAATCACGGTGTTGATGAACATATTGTATACAATTTTGATACACATTTGTCCATTTTTTATGTACAAACAATAGATTTTCGATGCACAAGCAATAGTTTATTTATGCACAAAATCACAGTTTTGATGAACAAATCCACATTGTTGATGAACAAATCCGCAGTATTGATGAACAATCTGGGCGCGCGTCCTATTTCCGTTTTTTTCAAAAATACGCGAATAATTCGCCCGTGCCGTTTTTCCCTTTTTAAGTGAAATGATCAGTGTCTTTGATTTTTCTTCATCCAACGACTCTTGTCCATTCTTATTTCGCACCTAGGCGCCCATTCGCACCTGAATCGAACCCTTATTAAGATTATAAAATTGTCTTAATCATGTCTAATATCATTTTAAAGATTGATTATTTAAATTGTCTTAACACTACAACAAAAAAGTTTTAATATTATAAACCTTTTTTAAAAACTATTTTAGCCTATTTTTCTTAATTCCCTTAACACCACTATAAAATAGTTTAATAATATTTATTATTGTGCATGGCAAGACATGTCTAAGCTTGTAAAACAATTAAACATATTATTTGGTTAACCTAATAGTTTGATATGTGATATCTTTGTTTCGTATGTTATTGTCTATCAATATCCACCGATACCTTATACATGTTATTTGGTTAACTTGCTTTAATGCTATGTAAAATTAAAATTAATAAAATAACTAAACTTGAATTTCTAACACATTACATCTCAACTAAACACAAATACAACATGTGTTTTGCAAGTGTCATTAAGCATTACATCTCAACCTATTAACATTATCAACACATCTTATCTTAACAACTATAAAAGTTGTCCCTCTATGTTCAATAAATGCGTCATCCTCTTAATAATTCAACCAATATTAAATTGTAACTAATATGTAAAAGTATTTTTTGAAGAAAATTAAATAAATACTTATAAATGCCTATTCATTTTTAAGTGATTCAAACTTCTTATTTCAAAATAAAATAAAATAATGAGCAATAATTATGTTTTAGAAAGTAAATGAAACATACAATGTTATTATCGATTATCCACAATTTTATATGCACAAAAATCACATTCACCTAAATTTTTAAAAAAAAATTAAAAAATAAACCTAAAATTGACAATAGTTTAAGTATAAAATGAAATTAATTCTTGGATTGTCAAATTAGGATGTGAAAGAAATTCATGTATCTTAAATTAGTATGTACTGATTAAATGATCAAATAATTTATATATGTACAATTTTTAATATTTTATTTTGTTTTTTGTATACAATCAATTATAATATTTCATAACAAAATTAATTAATACGCTTAATCACATCATATGTTATGATATCTAAAAGTCCAAACATTTAAAAAAATAACAAACACATGATATAAATCTTGTCCCGTCCAACGGACGGATTAGCCCTCTGGTATGTACAGAAATTCCTACTAAGTTAATGAATGAGGAATGATTGAAAGATAATTTACCTAACCCAAATAATTACACCATTTAATCAATATTACTATATTCATCCCACAAGAACTTTCTTACTCTTGTCTTGCACCTAAAGGCTCACAAAGTAGATCAATAAGCCTCTCCACATAAAAAAATTTTCATTCATCATTTGGACACATATAATGCATTATATAACAAATTCTTTCTTTAGTCCATAATATATTTCTCTCGCTCCTAAGCCTACTCGAGAGTAATTGCTACGATGCCCATATATGATATAACCTTTGGTTGCATCTATTGAGATTACAAACTTGTCATTAGTTTTTTTTTTCTTATGGGTCTACTATGACAACATCCTTTTAATCACTTTTCCAAAACGATACTTGTTTTGTAATTGTCTGTGTTTAGCAAGAAACCGAAAGAAAAATAATTCTATTCAAGGCACATTAGCATGGCGCACCTCTATAGATCGGGCCGAGTTTGTAAGACTACGGCTAGGAACAATAATGAATCAAACTAATCCAATAACCTAAATAATTCACGGGAGAAAACCAATAAAACGGAACAGATGGCTTATTTTGTGAAAAGATTTTTGGGCCTATGAAAAAAACAAAAGTTGTGCCTTTTGACATGCATCATGTTGACAATTTAGTGACTTTAAAATCTTCTTGTCCATTATTTAGATCAACATATTCACTATCATTTTGTGAATGTTATCTTCCACTCCCTCCTACCTACCCACATCTGCTCGATTTGGACTAAATATGAAGTATAACTTGTCAAATAATAAAAACGAATTCCTCCATAAATCTTTGGCCCTAAGATGCAGCTGAGAAAATAATATATAAAGCAAAGTAACAAAAATTCAATAGACAATGTCAATCAAATAAAAAAAACAAAACATAAAATGAAGCATATAAGGTTATACATGTAATTACTTCACAAGTCATCAAAATCTTTTTTTTTTCATTGTATCATCTTAGCTTTGTTATCCTCTTGATTTCCGATAACTTAAACATAGTGCATGATGATATATTTGTACTTTATAAATTTAATTTTAGTTCAACTTCTAAAGTCTTGAACTTGGATGGAAATTTATTTTTCAACTTTTCTCCAAGAACTAAGACCCCGACATGCCAATCGAGGATCAACTTTTAGTTCCAATGTGAAATCCAACATCCCCCCCCCCCCCGAAAAATTGATTGACTTCCACTTGATCTTCTCATGTCTAATGGTTTGATTTTATTTATTCATCTTGAACAAGTTAAGCGTTTTATACAAAGGACATATAGAATTATAAATCCATTCACAGAAAGCTCACACAAACTAGTACACAAAGTGTAATCAAAATGAAAGAAAATAGTTTAATCATACGAACATAAAATTAGTTTTAGAAACACAAAAACACAAATAAAGCTATACAGGCTCAATTATAGTAGAATATATTAGTTTTACAAACATATATGGAGTATTATAAGATGTCCAAATTATAAGAAAATTAAATAATTTTGCAAGCAAAAAATAAACTAGGGTTAGATATCTACTTGTTAAATGAAGTATGCGCTATGAAATTTCTAATGTTATTCCAAGTTTCTGAAGTAGAAATTTGAGTGGGGTACTTAGTCTATACATCATTCTCATCCTCAACCTTTTATTCTTTCTTATTCTCTTCTTCGTCCTAAAGTTCCACCACAATATCACATGGTATATACTTGCATATAATGTTGTATATCAACGTGCACACACTAACTATCTAAACTTGAGTTTGAATTGGAAAGAATATATGATTCTGAAGAATAACTCGTCACTTCTTAGTTGTAACATGTTTCATGTTGAAGTACTCTAGATTTTCAGGTTGTTTATTCACCACCATCCCTTGGTATTTCAAGTAATAGAAATGACATCTACATACAATTAAGAACCCCTCAAAATTTATGTATACAACGTCAATCAAGTCATAAATTTGTTTACATAATACAAAAAAATAGATTAACATCCTTGACATAGAACATAATATATATTAACATTCTTGACATAGTATAAAGGAGAAGGATCGAATGCGGACAACTACTCTTATGCTAAATAAGAATGAATCTCACTTGTTCCTCGAACAAAGGACGGTCCTAATTAGAGTTTCATTAAAATGGTAAAAAAAAAGGGGGCACAAGTGTATTTTTCGGGAATTATTCGGACATTTTTCAAAAAATACATTTCTAAGGGACGTGTCACGTGTCCATCTTATGCATCAATTTTGCATTGGATGTTCATCAAAACTAGCTTTATGTGGATCAAAGTAGCTAAATGTGCATCAAAAACACGTTGTGCATTGATCTCAAGATCTTTTTTTTTTCCACCTTATTTATGTGCATGAATAAAGTTTTTGCCTACAATCTAGCTAGTTTCGATGCACATGCATAGATAATATGTATTTTCTGGTTGTTTTGATGCACATACAATTAGTTTTGATTCACATACAAAATAGACACATTTTCCTAGCATTCGAAGGGTCATTACTCTGCTCAGTTTCCATGTTTAGAATGAGCATTTGTAGCACTATGATGAGTGCTCCTTTGGCTTTTTATACCCGAATTGGATCATGGGTAATCAATTTCCCTCTGATCATGGCTTTAGTAAGCAAATTAAAAGTTATCAACCTGTGTGCAATGTTTTATCACAAAAATAATATAAGTGTGTTAGGCACATTAACTAATTTGCCAAGACCGTCGATACGACATTGACAACCATTCTTCCTCCCGTCTTTGATCAGTTGATGGAGGCTTTTCGTAAACTTTGTGTTTTTATAATAGTTCCTAACAACCTCTCATATTTCCCCTTTTAAGAACCACTTTAGTAGTGTCCTCTTTCTCACAAAAATACATCCTACATTTCATTTCCAATGGAACAGCTAACTATTGGATCATCAATCGGTTGCTATTTGGGTTTCGATGCTAGTATGTTTAGTCACGACCATAAGAACCAGACAATTTTCTTCACTTACTTAGTCTTTTATTAGACTAACCCGGCCACTCTATTCCTTTGCATGGCCGACTGGTGTCAACTATTTGTATATGACACACTAGATGTTCTTGAGAGTCGAATTGAAGAATAGATCCAGATGATGAAGTTTTAGAAGTTGAATAAAAGTTTCCAAATAATGTGCTTGAATAAAGATTATGTTTAGGCCCTCCAAAGCTAAAATTAGGAAAAAAAGGCTAAGAGCTAGTGGAATCTCTTTTAGCAGGACTTCATTCAAATAGAAGATCGTTTTGTCATTTTATTCCGTTGTATTTCATTCCGTTGCAACATTTGTGGAACTTTTTTAAAGTTGATTTATCAATTAATAAAGATTAAGATCTTTTAGAACATTTTATTGTCTTTTGCTATTATACTTCTGATTTATATGAATTCAATTATTGTATTCTAGTGTGTTCTATAAGTTTAAAGCCTTGAATAACATTGGTTTGATATTAATTGAGGTTAGTGGTGGTAACATCTCCTAGTTTGATAAGGTGGTGTTACAAAAACAATTCTAAGGAATTCTGATCAGGCAAGACTGAGCAGGTCCGAATGTCAAAATAGTTAGATGAAGCGCTTAAGGAAATTGATCATCTTAGATACACAAAAAGGCTCAAGGGAAACACTCCTTGAACAAAACCAAGACAGTTAACAACGAGCACTGACTAGCTTGTGTAATTGAGATAGTTTCGATTCAAGCAGTAGAGCACATGAAGGAGAAAGGCATGTGGATTACGACAATGATCATAGGGAACCAAGATGGCATAAGAGTTGTCGTGATCAAGAGAAGAGAGATGCTAGAGTTGCCCGGGGTGATGAAGCACCAGGAAAAAAGCCCGATGGACCCATAAGGCGGGTTGATGACACCCGCGCACGGTACGAGGATAAAGACGATCCAAGGGTTGCTTCTATGAGTACAAAGGGGTCGATCAACGGGGGACAACAAAGTGACAATTGGGAAAAGAAGGCGGGGTAAAGAACAAAAGAAGAATGAGTCGGACTATGGAGAAAATTGAGAAGAGGCTCTTGAAGCTTCTAGATGCGTAAGGCGGGTCCTTATGCATAGGCAAGAGCAAGCTGAGCAGAAACTGTCGCAGTTGACTTCTATGGTGGTCACCTCCAAAGATGTTCACAGAACGTTTAGGGAAGATAATTATAAAGTGGTTTCAAACGCTGAAGCCCAATTCCATACGAGCGTGGAATTAGTTGGCCAAGGAGTTTGTGAGGCATTACAATGCAAATAGTAGAGACTCGATCTCTTTGGATACTTTTTTTCAAATGAAGATGGAAAAATGAAATTTTGAGGCATTTCTCATTCATGTTCATAGAGTGCTACTTAGAGATTGATGATTTCAATGAGAAGATGACAATAATGGCCTTTAAGAGAGCCTTGCCAAGAGATAATTGCCTAAGATAGAACATGATACTCAAGGTACCCACTAGCATAGTTGAGTTGCAAGAGCGCATTAGGTAGTACACAAGATTAGAGGAGGAGACAGACCCGTGGCTACGACATCGCACACTGATGCCATGACGTAAGGCTAACGCTGGGGCCGGTTGGGATGAGGGTAGTAGTGTAAGGCCCCAACCCTTTAGAAGCGTTATCCCATGCCAACCCGATGACTTCCTAGAAGGTCACCCATCTTGGTACTACTCTCGCCCTTGCAAGCTTAACTTCTGAGTTCTTTGTCCCCACTCGAACCCAGAAAAGGAAAAGCTCTTGTTGACATGGGGAGCACCTCAATCCCTTATAAATTATCAGGGTATTACAATCTCCCCCACTTAAACACTTGACGTCCTCGTCAAGGCCCAAGTACCGCCCTCTAGATTGAGTCACCTCCCTCCGGGACAAGTGCACTCATAACCTAGAGTCGGCTCTGATACCATTTGTAAGGCCCCAAACCTTTAGAAGTTCTATCCCATGCCAACCCGAGGACTTCCCAAGAGGTCACCCATCCCGGTACTACTCTCACCATTTGCACGCTTAACTTCTGAGTTCTTTGTCCTCACTCGAACCAAGAAAAGGAAGAGCTCTTGTTGACATGGGGAGTACCTCAATCCCTTATAAATTATCTGGGTGTTACAAGTAGTCCTTGGGAAGCATGTCAAAGTACACACCAGCGATCCACACAGTTTTTTAAACTGCTTATTTATTGCATCTTTCCCTACATTAAGAATGAGCCTTTCTTTAGGTGGTCCAAGAGGATCGAGTCTCCACAAGAGGATGGTGATAGCGTGCATTTAGGTGTAAATTAGGATGCATATTTACATTTATTATGCATGGTTTTAGCTTAGTTTAGTCTAGTTCTTAGGTTTTTAGGTTTTCTAGGAAATTCGGATTTTGCGCTTGTTTTGTTTGGTTTTGCAGATCTTTAGGTAAACAAGCATGGACGGGATGGATATTAGAGGACTATGGTGGAATTTGATGCAGCTTAGAGTGATACAAGTGAAGATTGGAAGAGCTAAGGCCCAAGAGCTTGAGGGATAAAAACGCTTAAAACCCAGACTTATGCTTTGGAGTTCTTGTTTTGATACCTCTATCTTGCAATGCTTGGTTTGGGAGCTATAGTGGTCGGATGGAGTTGAATTTGGTATCACTGGAAAGCTAACTCAAAGAGCTATAATTCATACTCCGAGTCCAAATTCCAACTCGAAGGGGATGATAATAGCCTTTGAAGTGTCACCTGAATGCTGAACCGAGGGTAAAAGTGCGGGATAGCAGTACAAAGCGCGAGCGCGTTTTTGGATGTCAAGCCGAACAATTGGATTTCTGCGCGGATATGTCATGGGCCGATGATTGGGCTTAGTTTTGGGCTTGGTTTTATTAATTCCGACGTGTTGCCTTGCATAGGATAATGAGGATTGTTTCCTTGAATATCTTTAGTAGTTTTAAGAGATACTTTAAACTCTTGTTAGTTTTTATCTTTTTCATAACCTTAATCAAAATTTGGAGGCTAGGGTTTCTTCTTTCAAAAGAGCAACCTTTGAACCTTTTGTAAGTTTTTCTTAATTCAATCATGCATTGCTAATTCCTTTGTGTTTGACTAGTTATTGAAATCATAGATTGCACATTATTGTGAGGTTTGATTGATTCTCAACAACTTGAATAGGTTTTATTCCCTGTGCTTAATTGAATCAAAGTTATTCTAGGGTTTTGTTAGATTAACTACCTAATAGAATTTCTAGGTTAATTTACAACTAATCTAATTAAGTTTCGTTTGGGAGTGATTAGATGAAGTAGCAACTATAATTGTGTAGACCCGTTCGGGCTATTCAGTTGTAGAAGGGAATAAACCACAGATAACTTGATTAGTTGGGCGTCAAGTATTTATTTCTATTGATACTTTGAACTTAAAGGTGTCGATTAATTGAATCTAGACGTTGTTTTAGGTTGTTAGAAGATTAGGGTTATTCAGACTATTAGCTCTTTCAACTAAATATAAAGTTTTGGATTATAATCCACGATAGATTATTCAAGTAAATTGAGAATCAAGAGAATCAATGATCAATAAGCATATCTATGGTGGATTTAACTAGTTGAACACGCTTTCTTCATACTTGTTTAACACAATCATATTTGCATTCATAATTAGTTTCAATTTCCATCTTAGATTAGATAAACATTCACTTAAACCCCCCACATCTTGTTTACTTGGCACCTAAGTAATAACATCAATACACGAGTCTCTGTGAGATCGACCCTTACTTACCATTTTACTAAGTTTGGCTAAGTTAGGATTCTTTGTTAGATATTAACGACCACTGTTGGAAGGGTTTCTTGACAACAAATAAATTTATATCAAGACCCCACTGTGTATAGCGAAGTCAGGTTCGTCCACAGGGGGAAAGTCAATGCTAAGTTTTGTTACTTGGAGTGCAAGTAATCAATAAAGTAAGGGTTTTTAGCAAGAAAAGAGGAATTCTAAGGTAAAGGTATCACCACAACAATATTCATGCAATGCCAACGCTATGAAACATAAAGATCATGCTTTTATCACATAAAGGTGTCAACTTTCGTCAACCAAAGCAAGTAAATCAACTAACTTTCATTCAATTAACAAACTTATTATCTAATCTCTTCTACCTCAACTAGGATAGATCCGCTTTCGCTTCAAAACCCTAAATTGACAATTCTGACTCAAGGTTTATGCTTTCGCTTCAACTATGAATGAGAAATTCATATCAACTTTCGTTTCAAGGATAAGAACAAGAGAATAGATTCATGCAATAAAAACAATCAAGACATGATCATAAACAAGCATGCACAACCATTTTTGGGTTTAACCCCAACCTTAGAGAGGAAGACTACTCACAAAGCATAATTAAAGAACAACTATATTAATGAAAGGAAAACTTACAAATTGAATTCAAACTCGTCCCACCACGTCTCTCTATCTCTTCCCTCTTGCCCCTCTCTTCTCTCCTCCTCCCTTACTTGCCCTCCAAGGCAATTGATTGTGTATTGTGTGTGAAAAACAAAGGGTAGACAAGAGTATTTATAGAGAAACCAATCTATCTTAAATCTATCTCTAAGGAAATAATATCTTCTAATAAGATATATTTCTTCTATCTATCTAATAACATAAAAGGAAAAGAGGATAAAATCCCTTTAAAACACACCGACTCGGTCTTCGTTGAGACACGGGGTGCCTCGTTAACGACCCGAGAGTCTCGTTAATGACCCTACTCAGCACTTCGAACAACCTTGAGTAAAACTTGCGTAGCGGATTCGTTACAACTCCGTTTGACTCGATTCTTTTTCCTATGTTCTTGTAACAAATTTCTCTACTCCTTTCCGAGCTCAAACTTGATCTTCAATGTCTTTTGGACTTCGTTCCTTGACCTTTTCCTTAAGTGCTTCTCTTCGGTTTTTCTCTTTTCCTCAAAAGTGCTCCAAATAGCTTCTAAAAACCTATAAAACACACCAAAGCTTATGTAGATTCCATATCTTAAAGAAATACAAAAACCTACACAAACGACTCAAAACAAAACACAATAGTAAAGAAAAAGACTCAAACACACTAAAAACACACCCTAAAAACACGACTAAAAAGGCGGACATCAACCACGAAAATACCTCATCAGATGGCGAGGGGAGCAAATATTGCTCATATCATAGGTCCAGAGGACATATGTGTTAATTTTAGTTAGTGTTGTTAGTTGAAGGTTAGATTCAGCTCTTGTAGACCTCGAGGGGTAATCAAGACGATTGAGTAGACCCCGAAGGGTAATCTCGTGAGTAGACCCGAAGGTAATCTCGTTGGGTGTAGACCACAAGGGTAATCACCGCCGAATAGTGTTAGTTTATGAAAATCACAAGTTAAAACTTTGAAAGCATAAACAACATGACTTGACTAGATAAGGCAACGAGTCACGGGGTGAGACCCCGCTTTCCTTCAACGTTTATTGCCCCTATTAGTATGCCTAGGGATAAACCACAATAATGTTGTGAGATAAAACGTTGCTATACAATGAACATGTGGCAAGCATGTATCATCATTGCATATATACGCACCTCGTTCTTCAATAAGTGTCTTGTGAATTGATGTAGAATAATCAAACACAACTCTCGTGATTTTGTTAGAACTCACGACCCTCTTGAGAGAATAAATTCTCGAACCCTTGAACAAGAGGCGTCCCATCTCTATTTATAGGCAAGAGGATGGGTGGTTATGGAGAGAGAAATGGGAAGTTATTTTGTTGAGAAAATTAAGGAGAAAATCAAGGAGAAGAAATAGGAAAGTTGTTGTAACCACCTTGGTAACTTCCCTTAACAAACTTTCAAATTTCAAACTTCATCCTTATCTAAAACTCAAAGCAAAGCCCAAAAAAGGCCCATGAGGCACGCGGCCCAATCCAAGGGGAAGCTAGCTCCGAGCTAGCTTGTCGCGCCCACATGCTCGAGACATGAAATGTGCGTCTCGTCCCTACGAGGCTCGGTGAAGCTTTCATGAAGCCAAAAGGTCAACGCCCTAGCTCAAACAAAAAACAGCTCCTAACTTGAGCTAGCTTAAAACCGAGGTTCCAAGCTTTGGTTAGCTCTCAAATTTTGCCACATAGTCCTTGAGCTTTATTTCTCAACCTAGGAATCATCACATTGCCAATTCATCACATGAATCAAGCCACATTTGCAAAACCCTTGATAGTTCCAACCTCTCTTTCAACCCTTAGAACCACCATTGGGCCGATCACTAGGCCGTGCCTCCCGCACGCCCCAAGCCTAAGCGATACCCTTGATAGTTCCCACACTTATCCATTCATAACTCACACCAAATGGATTGATGACTTTCACAAATCACCAACAATATGATGGAAAGTTGTGAGCCTTACAAAAGGTACCTTGAAGAGTTAGTTATAAAGGGGTTCTTGCAGGAATTCATCATGGATGATAGTAGGGCGACCTTTAAAAAGGGAAAACTAGGAGTCAAGCCAAAAGGCAAGAGTGGATTGAGATTGTCCAAGTAATTGAATTTATCTTTGAAAAGGATGATATGGAGACTAGGGGAAACGCTGTAAAGCTTTTTCATGATCTAGATGATACATGATTGCCTCGGATGACTCCTTAGAAACCTCGTATATGACCCACACAAGTCCCGATCTTGCCTTGTAACGCTATTTCCAACCTGAATTTGCAATCAATGTAAGAACATGAAGAACACAACTATCAAACTGATTTCGAAACACTAATTGAATCAAATAAGATAGTTCAACTTGGATGGCTCGAACGCTAATCCAAATTGATAAACTAGTGGATGTGAATCGACTAGAACTAAACTTGATTGATCAATTCAATGAATCAAACAAACAAAAACACGAGAGAGAGAATGAGAATTCGATGATGATGATGATGGTTCGGCTTAGAATTGGATTGCATAGAACACTTGTGATTTTTGGAGCCCAAAGACTAGATAAACCTTTCTTAGAGTTTATCTAATCTCAAGCTGATTTTATTGAATGGAAATTGCAAAGTATAAATAGAGAATACAAAGCTAATCCTTGGAGAGCAAGGCAAAGGCATGGCCGGCCCTAATAGATAGATTAGGCCTCCTTGTCTTGCTTCCCAAGATATAATAAAATATCTAATAATATCTATCTAGATTCCCCTTAAATAAAATAAATCATGGCTGATTTATTTATTTAAGGAAAATATCCTAACAACTATAAAATATCCAAAACAAACCCAAAATGATTAAGGAATTGATTCGAGTAGGTATATGGGTCAAAGTCAACCCTTTGACTTGACCATTCTAAGTAGGAGAAAATATCTTCTATTATATTATTATAGGCGTGTTTTTGCTTTTAAATAATATAGAGAAATCAGCCAATAGGCTTATGTTAGTTGGTTGATCTTCTCTCTCCTGGTTGTTAGAGATATTTTTAGTTTGTTTTGGATATTTAATAGTTGTTAGGATATTTTCCTTAAATAAATAAATCAGCCATGATTTATTTTATTTAAGGGGAATCTAGATAGATATTATTAGATATTTTATTATATCTTGGGAAGCAAGACAAGGAGGCCTAATCTGTCTATTAGGGTCGGCCATGCCTTTGCCTTGCTCTCCAAGGATTAGCTTTGTATTCTCTATTAATACTTTGCAATTTCCATTCAATAAAATCAGCTTGAGATTAGATAAACCCTAAGAAAGGTTTATCTAGTCTTTGGGCTCAAAAAATCACAAGTGTTCTATGCAATCCAATTCTCGGCCGAACCATCTCCGAGTCAATCACAATTGTGCATTCCTTCATCTAGATGAAGGAATTGTGGAAAAACCTCGTATATGACCCACACAAGTCCCGATCTTGCCTTGTAACGCTATTTCCAACCTGAATTTGCAATCAATGTAAGAACATGAAGAACACAACTATCAAATTGATTTCGAAACACTAATTGAATCAAATAAGATAGTTCAACTTGGATGGCTCGAACGCTAATCCAAATTGATAAACTAGTGGATGTGAATCGACTAGAACTAAACTTGATTGATCAATTCAATGAATCAAACAAACAAAAACACGAGAGAGAGAATGAGAATTCGATGATGATGATGGTTCGGCCGAGAATTGGATTGCATAGAACGCTTGTGATTTTTGGAGCCCAAAGACTAGATAAAACTTTCTTAGGGTTTATCTAATCTCAAGCTAATTTTATTGAATGGAAATTGCAAAGTATAAATAGAGAATACAAAGCTAATCCTTGGAGAGCAAGGCAAAGGCATGGCCGACCCTAATAGATAGATTAGGCCTCCTTGTCTTGCTTCCCAAGATATAATAAAATATCTAATAATATCTATCTAGATTCCCCTTAAATAAAATAAATCAGCCATGATTTATTTATTTAAGGAAAATATCCTAACAACTATAAAATATCCAAAACAAACTAAAAATATCTCTAACAACCATGAGAGAGAAGATCAACCAACTAACATAAGCCTATTGGCTGATTTCTCTATATTATTTAAAAGCAAAAACACGCCTATAATAATATAATAGAAGATATTTTCTCTTACTTAGAATGGTCAAGTCAAAGGGTTGACTTTGACCCATATACCAATTTATCTCACCCGGTCACTTACTAAATTCAGCCCTAAAGTGAGACAAACTAATACATGTTTCTAAATAAGGAAATAGATGATTTTCGGCCCCTTGAGTTAATCCATTGAATCCGGGCTCAATTGATGTCGAATGCACGAGACCCACTTTGTCTTGCTAGGCTCCTCAAGAACCGCTGCCAATCGAACCAAGATTGGTGTTGTGCCTTGAGCAATCTTCTTAGCTCGACTTCTTGTAATTGGTCCGTCAGAAGGCACTCGAATCAACTCATCGACGTCGGTTGGAGACATGGCAGGCTTCACTGCATCACTAGAGGTGATGAAAGTGTAGGGAGTTGAGCCTCTAGAGCTTCCAAATTGATGGGGGATCATGACATTGTATTCCGAGTATGAGATCTTTCCACTGCCTAAGTGCCTTACAATGATCCTCTAGTTCTGATAGTCGAGGTCACTAACAACAAGGTGAAGAGAGCTTTGGTGGACTCTGGGAGTTCAATGAACATCATGTACTATGAGGTGTTCAAGCTCTCAAGAAAGAAAAAGAACGATCAAGATAGATCTTGAGTTAGAGGTGTTTTTCGACCCTTGTAACTTTCAAGTTCTTCCCATATTTATAAACATTCGAGAAGAATGGCTTTTGTGTGGTTACGATGTAGGACGAGCGATTCGTCACCATTTGATTGGTCGAGGGGTAGGCAACCTCTAGTTGGTTGGAGGGGAGGTCACATTTGATTGGCTGAGGGGGTGGCCAAGTTTAATTCAACACTTCCGATGTGGGATGTGGCGCTGCATCAGCTCGCCGTTGAAAGTGCGCAGTTCTTGGCCTTACAACCTTTCTTGTCGGAGATCGCGCTATCGGGTGTTTTCCCTCTTAGTGGGAAGTGCGCGGTGTTTCGCCTTTAAGTTTTTTCAGATGGGTGTAAGAGCGCCCGTGGGACATACCTCTCGAGACCTTTACTTGTGGGGCCTACTCCGAGCTTCTATTTCTCTTGGCTTGGCTTCAACTTATTTTGTTTTTTTTTGCGCATCGTTAAATTCGCGCACCATCACCTATTATTTTTTAAGTTTTTATTTAAACTCGTTGATAAAGCACTAATTGCATTATTAGTTGATTTTGACTTACTAGATAACATACTACTCCATTATTTAATTTTATAACCGATAACTAGTTAAATAATACAATAATTAAAAAGACTGTGCTAAAAAAACAATTAGTCTTCTGTTGGATATTTAGTCAAACGATTAAAACTTTATGCCAATACGATGATGTTTTCGTTTTAATCCTACGCGCAGTGCTAAGAAAAAAACAATTAAAAAAGACCACGCAATTATACACCCTTAATCTAATCGATATCTTGTTTTTTTTATTAATTTCATAGAAACCAAATAAAACTGTGTAAACAGAAATTCAAACTGCCTTTCCTGATTCATTGATGAAATAGAACCCGCAGATCTTCTTCAGCAAATAGCCAGATACCGTAAATAATTTTTTGGCTAAGAAAAAAAATAACTTTTGGATGAAAAAAAATAACAAAAGGAAAGGAAAATGAATAAGGTTCTTATGCTTCCGGTCATTTTCATGAACTCGCCGAAAAGGGCCATAAATATCTGCGTCGGAGGGCCTCCACGAATTGCCCTTCTCCCTAGTTCGCGTGTCTCTTCTCCATTCTCTTTTTCTCTTACCACACTTCGATCTCAAGAGGAAAAAAGGCCTCTCAAGGCTCTCCTGCTTTTCGACCACTTTCGATCTTGTTTATGAGGTATCCAATTCGCTCTTTCTGTTTCTCCTTATCCTTATTCAGGTTTATATCCAGATCTGCCTTTTCTCGGTATCAGGGTCTTGCTATTTTTCAAACATTTGTAAAGATGTAATCTTTATTGGCATCGATATCGTTTGATCTGGTTAATATGATTTGGTAGCTTCTGCGTATCGCTTGATTCTGAAATGAGGAGTTGATTTTCTTTGCGATTATGATTACTGGTCTAATATCCTTTCTTTTCCTGATAATCGGGTAAATCGAATTAGGGTTACATGTTGAATCTTGGGAATAGTATTTGGTTTTTGTTTCTGGATCACGTCTATACTGTGTTTCTGAAATCTGACTGTTTCAAAGTTCATTTGTTGCCTTCGTCAGGTTATAGTCCATTTCTGGTTGTATTGCTCATCTACTGACTATTTTTGTGTTTCTTCTTTGGTGTTTTCCAAATAATTTCTGCAGCTCGAAGGAGAAGCCCACTCTAGGGTAAGCGTTTCGCATTTGGTTATCTTGTTTCTTAATCCGCTCTTTGTTTTTTCTAATAGAAATGCAATACATTTTTCAGGTAACGTGTTGTTAAAATTAAGCATCTTGGCATATCTGGAGTTTTTTCTTTGAATTAGATTCTCTTAAATTACAAGACTTTTTCTTGAAAATTCTAACTTTACCAGTCCTTTTTCCAGTTTATTGAGGTTCACTGGTTTTTGTTGCATTATTATAAATGAATTATTCCTTTTGTCTCTTAACTGCTAGTTCACTGTACAGATTCTCCTCTATTTGAGGCATTTGTCAAGTCATGTAGTCACGATCCTCAAGTTAGGCAACTTCTGTTCATGTTTAGGATGTTTGCATGCTACATGACTTAAGCTAACGGCCACTTTGTATTTGATATGGTCTCAGTTTAATACTCCATGTTTTGAATAATATCTTTTTTCACAACATAGTGGTACGCGGATCAAGACCCGCAAACGGAATATAGCAGCTCCTATGGACCCTGCAGCATTTTCTGATGCAGTGGTCCAGATTTACTTGGATAATGCTGGTGATCTGGTAAAACAATTCTTCTAAAGTTAGATATGCCTCTTGATTTTCTAAAGACATTCGTGATGACACGCTCTTCTCTGATTGTAGGAACTTGTTGCAAAAAGCATTGAGTCCTCTGAGCTTAACTTCTCACGATACGGTGATACTTTTTTCGAGGCAAGTTTAATTCTCTACGCTGAAGTCTTTCTTCTGGAAGTCAAATATACATGTAGTTTGGATAGTATATTATTGAATTCAGTAAAAGTGTATTCTAGACTGTGTTAATTTGTGTTTCCCGTTTGCAGGTGATCTTCACAGGGGGTCGTACACAACCTGGAACAATAAAGCCTGATGAGGGGGAGCGCCACTCTTACTCCATAATTGACTGTGAACCTACACGTGAAGCTATTCTGCCATCTGTTCTCTACGTACAGAAGATTCTGCGTAGGAAGCCTTTTTTGATAAAGAATCTTGAGAATGTCTTACAAAAGTTTTTACAGTCTCTGGAACTGTTTGAGGAAAATGAAAGGAGGAAGTTGGCAATCTTTACCGCACTTGCACTATCTCAGAAGCTGTCAGGCTTGCCACCAGAGACAATTTTCCACCCATTGCTTAAGGATAACCTTGTGGCCAAAGGGCTAGTTCTCTCATTTGTTACTGACCTCTTTAAGGAGTATCTTGTTGAGAATAGTCTTGATGACCTGATTGCAATTCTGAAGCGTGGAAAGGTCGAGGAAAAGCTTCTTGACTTCTTCCCTTCTTCCAAGCGATCTTCTGAAGCTTTTTCTGAGCACTTCACGTAAGTGGTTCTTTGCATCAAATATTTTGTTTGTAATGTAATGTAACTAATTTGGTCTTATTTGAGTCATCTTGCTATTTCACATTAGAAGTTGACCTCAAAATTCTGAGCGTGTTTGCTGTTAAGGTTTGTAGAGCACCAAAAGAACAAAGCCTTAGTGATCCAGAATGGAAATCATTGATTTTTGTGTGCTTGTGGTCATTCTGAAATGCATATGTTTGTTTTATACAGCAAAGCAGGGATGGCCCCCCTGGTTGAGTATAATGAAAAGAAAATTTTCGAGGTGAAGCTGAAGGAAATGAAATCTGCATTGACCACACAAATCTCGGACGAAGCTGATATAGATGAAGTCATCGAAACAGTGAAACATCATGTGAAAGAAGCTAAGCTTCCCGATTTTGAGGTTGTGCGTGTTTTATGGGATGTGATCATGGATTCCGTTCAGTGGTCGGGGAAAAACCAGCAACAGAATGCTAATTCTGCTCTCCGTCAGGTATAAAGATGTGCATTTTGTTAATATATTCTGGGTTTGTATGTAGAATGGTATGAACAATATTGTAGTTTATTCATCTGAATCACTTGGGGATCTGTTATTACTCCTAGGTTGTAGGTTAAAACATGGGCAAAACTACTGAATACTTTCTGTACCACTGGCAAGCTTGAGCTGGAACTCATTTATAAAGTTCAGATCCAATGCTACGAGGATGCCAAACTGATGAAGTTGTTCCCTGAAATGGTGAGGTCTCTTTACGACCTTGATGTTCTTGCTGAGGATACAATCCTCCATTGGTTCCACAAAGGAACAAATCCAAAGGGCAGGTATGAGCTACATAACACTCTCCTTCTAATTTTATTTTACATTGATCCTTTGTTTTTCCCCCTTAGTATGTGCTATGCTTGATCAATTGATTGTTGGCATGTTTTGTCAGGCAAACCTTTGTGAAGTCATTGGAGCCATTTGTGAAATGGCTGGAAGAGGCAGAAGAAGAAGACTAAGACTTGAAAAGCTTTGCTTGATTCTGATGTGTTTTTTACTCTTCATATGAATGAGAGCTGTGAATGCTCTCATTCCCATGCCTTTCCAGCATTTCTTACATATTTCTTCTTATTGTGTACCAGTTAAAATACTGTCATAAAAGCCTTGCTTCACTTGTACTATTAGTTTGCTTTGGAACTTCTGGTGTTTTTGTACTTTGTTGAAATTTTAGATTCATGTTTCCATGAGATATTGGATGTGCTACACCGATGATCATCCATGGAAACTTGAGCATCTCAACCTTAGCCTAATCAGTTATTAGCATTTATACTACGCCGCCTCCTGCAATCTTGGGCAAAGTATGTCACTGCTGAATGTAATATTGCTGATCAGTACCTACCCATGTGGCCGTTGAGTGCCCTTGCTGATAAGGGATGTCAGCTGAGTAGTTTGTCCTTTTGTGGAGAATTCTGAGGGAAGAAATAATGTCAACTAGATAAGTAGGAACAACCAAAGTTAAAAAAGGAGTGATTCCTGATCGTGAAGCCTCTGGTAGGATTTTCACTATTAATGGACGAAACTTTTGTGGGCCGATGCCCAACAGGACCCCTCTATTTCTTTCTGTTTTTAGTCGGGCAAGGCCCCAATAGAAGGCCAAGGCCCATTTGGCCTGCCGACCTCTACCTTCTCTTTTACTCTCTGAACTTTGTTTCCCCTCCCTTTCATAGTTTCATCCTCCAATTTCCACCTAACCCTACCCTAATATCGTCCGCCGCACGCTCGGGAGAAGGAATCCGTCGCTGTCGTCGCATTCGCAAACCGCCGGTTAGCTGTCGGCCGCCGCAACCAACATCCTCTGTAGGAACGCCTACTCCCCTTTCCGTCCATCCACGTTTCTCTTCTTCTTCTCCTCCTTTCTGGTTTTTTTTTTTTGATAAGAACACACCAACTTGCATTAAAGTAAAGCAAACTCCAAGTCAAGAGCCAACAGCTCGTACAACACAGCAGGGAAAGAAAAGGACTGAAAAACCAGGAAAGGAGAAGGAGGTCGCCATTGAGCTAGCCACTAAATTTACTACTGATAAACTCAGAAGACAGCTCCAAAGTAAGTGCAATTAACGTGCCCAAAATGGCTATAGGCATCTCTGATCGTTGAAGTTTAAGCACGAGCGGTAAGCAGTCCGATTCGACCTGAATATGAGTAATACCCGCTTGCTTGGCCGCCTCTAAACCCCTGAGAATGGCCTCAACTTCAGCAACTTCAACACTTGATCCCGCCTGAATTCTCATAGACCCCGCAAAACTAACATCACCACTCATCAGAGTCTACAAATGAATCCAATCCCACACCCAGACTCATTAACAGCAGCATCACACTTCAACTTTCCCCAGCCCTGATCAGGAGGAATTCGCCAGATCACTCTTTGTTTAGGAGGCTGCGTTTTTGGCAGGTTCACATTTTAGGGCCCAAAATTGCAAACCTGGACGGGCCCAAAAGTGAGCCCAAAAATTTAATTACTCACATTTTGATTTTTTTATTTTATTTTATTTGATAGAATGCCAAGGCTATTTTTAGTTCTGCTGGTCGGGAGCGGCATTGTTCATGCTTTGCAGCAATGGCGATGCCCCTTCTCAGACCCTGCTTTCTTCCCGTCATGTGTAAGGTTGACCTCCCAAGCAACGGATCTCACGCGCTAGACGCCTCCTATATCCGACGCGCCGCCGAATTGGCCGACAAATCCGCTGGATTCACCTCTCCCCACCCTAATTTTGGGTGCGTGATAGTTTCGCCCACCGACGGCAAGGTAGTGGGGGAAGGCTATTTATATGCGCAAGGGACGAAGTCGGCAGAGATTCAGGCATTGGAGGCCGCCGGAGAATGGTGTCGGAACTCTACTGCTTACCTTAATTTGGAGCCTGGCGATTGCCATGGCGACCACACTCCAGTTTCATCTCTTATCAAGGTTTTCTTTCTTATTCTTCTCATTTGTAATCCCTTGGTGTTAATCTGTGTTTCGTTATGACCGCGAGCTGAACACGATGGATTAATTCTCCACAATTCTTTGGTATTTTGAATCCTATATGACCGGTAAATCAGGCAGGAATTGGAAGGGCGGTGATCGGGATCAGAAATCCCTTGCAACATCTTAGAGGAAGTGCCATCCGGGATTTGAGAAATGCAGGAGTTCAAGTTGATGTTTTGGGGGAGGACTTACAAAGCACAATTCTTGAGGTATTAAGTTCAAATTTATGCGTCGCTCTCCTATCCTTCTTTCAAATCTGTAGGAATAATTTGTTCCTGAAACTTCAGCCTTGTCAAATTATTTGTATTATATTTATTTTCAACATCTGTTGCTTACTTGCATTCTATAGAACAGGAAGCTCTCAAGTCTTGTCAGCTAGTGAATGCTCATTTGCTTTATAGAGCTGCTTATAGAGTTCCATTCTCTGTTCTCAAGTACGCCATGACTCTTGATGGTAATAAATATGCTCATTTGCTTTGCTCTTGAATTTTCTTACCTTGTTTTGATCTGTGGCGAAATTTCAAGTTTTTGCTAACATACTCTTTAATTGATTTCTGAGTGCTCAGGCAAGATTGCTGCAAGTAGCGGACACGCAGCATGGATTAGTAGTAAATTATCTAGAAGCCGAGTCCTTGAACTTCGGGCTAGATGTGATGCTGTTATTGTTGGAGGCAATACTGTTCGGCGGGATAGTATGTTTCTTCCCTGTTTAATTTTCAGTTGATCTTGATATGTTCTCTTTGACTATATCTGTCTAATTTTCAATAATCTTTTCAGATCCTAGATTAACTACAAGACATAGTGGGGGACATATACCTGCAAGAATTGTAATGTCACAATCACTCGATCTTCCTGATGAAGCTAATCTATGGGACGTAACTGAAGTGCCCACCATAATTGCAACACAACGCGGTGCTAGAAGAAGTTTCCAGAAATCGCTTGCTTCCAGAGGGATTGAAGTTGTGGAATTCGATATCCTAAATCCTCGTGATGTTATGGAATACTTTCATGATCGGGGTTATCTTTCTATCTTGTGGGAGTGTGGAGGTGGTTTGGCCGCTGCAGCTATTTCTTCCGGGGTGATACACAAGGTAACTAAAATCGTGTTTATCTGGAGATTGTATTTGGTCATCCAAGATTTGCAGGCTATTCAAATTTTATCCAACTATTTGGGCAACTTTACTTTGTTGATGCAGGTATATGCATTTGTTGCTCCCAAGATTATTGGTGGAAAGCAGGCACCAACTCCAGTTGGTGAACTTGGAATGGTAGAGATGACACAGGCCCTAGATCTGATCGATGTTTCCTATGAGCAGGTATAAACGTCTTTCTTTCTTTTTTGGTTAAAAATTGAGATGCATTTTTGGTGAGTCAATGCTTAAGTTTCTGCCTACATATTGGCATGTTACAACAGGTTGGACCTGATATGCTAATAAGCGGATTTCTTGAGCCAATCCCGGACTTAGGACCCAGCATTCCTGCTGTTGATGAAACATGCAAAATTGATCCTACAATTAAACCGTTTGATGCAAGCATTATTTTCTTCTATAAAGCATGGGATCCATATGGCGCTTTCTCAAATTTCTCACCTCATCCAATTCAAATGGCTGATAAGAATGGCAATTACGTAACCTGGTCCAGCGTAGAGCATTATTATCAGGTAGTTTGCTTTCCAATGGGCATTCTTTTGGTATTTTTATTGCAGGTAGATTGATATTTTTTGACAACCATTATTATCTTCGTAGGCACATAAGTTTGTTGGTGTAGAAGACCCTGCATCAGAAAATTGCATAGAAAGAATTAGATCCGCTAAAAGCCCTGAAGAAGCTGCAAGAATGGGAAGGACTATGCAAAGGCTGCACCCTCACCTGGTACGTCTGTTTGGATGCAATAATATATGTATTATATAGCCTGTTTTATACATTATGAAGCTAAAAAAATTAAGTGCTGTTTGGAAAGCCCAAAGTATAATAGTTCATGATACATTAGTATAATGTATATTGGGTCATAAACCTTACAACAACAACAACAACAACAACAACAACATCTACCCAGGTGGAACCCGGTATGAGCGGGATCTGGGGGGTCGAGATGTAGGCACCCTTACCCCGACTCGAAGTCGGGAGGGTATCTATGGTGGGCCCAAAGCAAGAAGTGAAAAAGGGCAGGGCACATAAGGGAGAGAAGTAGAGAAATAAAAGCGAGAGCGGTGAGGTGCCTTAGAAAACCCAGAGAACTAAAAAACTAACAAAGAAAACTAAAAGTAAAAAGACGAAAGAGAGTCAAAGAGCAGGGTACTCCCTTCAGGTCGTCACTACTAACGCTCTGACACCGTGATCTTCTCACGCCATTGGTCCCTACACAAAGCCATATCTGCTGAGACTGCCAGAACGGTGAGGTCTTGTTTTATGACTTCTTTCCAACTCTTCTTCGGTCTGCCCCTTTCCCTGCGAAAATCACTATCGACCAACCCTTCGATTCTTCGGACCGGGGCATCCTGTGGTCTTCTCTGAATGTGCCCGAACCATCATAAACCTTAATGCATATTAAATCAAATACTACATTATAAAAGTATAAGCCAGATAATGCATAAGTTCTATTATGCCCCATGACATCAAATATGCACAACCTTCCTTTCAATTTGACAGTGTATTATGTTATACTTTACCTGTATGTTACAGGTACGATCTGATTGGGATGGTGTCAAGATTGAAATCATGTATAAGGCCTTGAAATGCAAGTTCTCAATATACCCTCATTTAAACTCTATGCTTCTCTCAACCAAGGGCTCGGTCCTGGTTGAAGCTTCTCCTCATGATCTCTTCTGGGGTGGAGGATGTGAAGGTGAAGGCATGAATTATCTCGGAAGGCTGTTGATGCAGTTGAGATCTGAGTTTCTAGGGGAGTCGGAGTTGCCTACATCAAGTGAGACTCCTAGCCTGGCTTTATAATAATACTTTGCTCTAATAAAAAGACATTTTTTGGTTTCTTATTTATGGGCAGGTAGTGTGTAATGTGCTGTTGTATTTGGAAATAAGCAAACCTCTATTGAAGCCTTATTGTATGATTCAGTCTTACTTCTTTTGGATAACTTTTGGTACAAGGAGTTTGTTGTGGCATAGCTTCATAAGCTTTTTACATTTTGTTTGTTCGACACCAAATGCTTGCTCGGGTATGAATGTATTTAAAACTTTTATCATTAGATTGTAATGCGATTTTTACCTATTTCATGTCTTTGGAAGATATGGACATCAGGACAAGACACGATGATTAGGGATTGACGTGGATGTCAAGTTCCAAGGAGGATTTTAGGGTTTGTTGGAATATGATAGTTGAAAACAAGTATAACATGATAATTGAAACTAGTATCAAACGAAGACAAGTGAAACTAGAAAAATAGGAAATCTGAAAGCCAGAAAAGGCGGGTGGTCTAGGAATTCAAAAGACTTTGGATATGAATATTGACGCTTAGACTTCTCAAAACATGACCCGGCTTAAAAAAATCAATGCGGTTTGTTTGAAATTTTTTAGATTAAAATCTAACCCAAAAAATAATGTGTTAAGAGCGACCTGAATCGGTTGATCAAAAAAATAATTTGTTGGGTTTACTTGACCAGCTTGGTAAAGTTTTATTTACATTAAGGATTGGATAATTTATTATCAAAATTATATAAAGTATTATTTTATTATTATTAAATATTATTTTAATATAATAATATGTTAAGTATTTCAATATAAATTAAAGGCTAGCAAAATTGATTATCGTGACTCGTTGGGTCGACTCGAAACCATACCAAACTCGTACGATCCAATCAAATCCGTAAATTTTGACCCAATCCAATCTAATCTTTACTTTATCGATTCACAAAATGAGTTTTGCATTGTATGGCACTACGAGTATAACTAGTAAAACTAAAATGATAAATATTACGGAGGAACTGACTAACTGTGAGTAAGTATTTGCAAACGGGTCAAAGTTATCGAGCAAGAGAGTAGGAAAGCGATTCAACGTGGCAGCTTGTGAGAGGTCTGAACAAAAAGAAGATTTGGCAACGCAAGAAAGTAGGGGCCCCTTGAAGATCAACCGCGAAATTACCAGTCTTAAAAAATTAAATCAAATTGAAAAATATACTCCAATTTGAAGAGAATAGTTGTTAGTGTTTGTCCGAGTCTTTAGGAGTTGTTTCTGGTTTCTGCAGTTTGTTAGTCAGTCCTAGTCTTTAGGGAGTCTGAATTCAGTTTTATTAGCAGTAGACGTGGCTACTATTTAGCTTGTAGTTGCTCAGTATCGTAGGAGTTATTTGTAACCAACTAGGCTATATATCGAGCCTCAGTTTCTGAATAAACAAGGCAGTGTTTTCACATTACAAGCTCTCAAAATTACATTTGGTATCAGAGCAAAATTCCAAAACAAAATAGAGTGGAAATCAAAGGCCGCAGCCTTGAGTGACCAAACACGAGAGAATGGGAGACGAGAAAACACTCATCAAGATCCCTCACTTCGATGGACACTATGACCATTGGAGCGAGCTCATGGAGAATCTGTTGAGAGCCAAGGGACTCTGGACACTTGTGGAGGAAGGGTTCAAGGAGCCAAAAGACACAAGTACGTTGACGGCAGCCGAACGAACCAGGCTGGAGGAGACGAGGATCAAAGACCACCAAGTCAAGCACTATCTCTATCAAGCCCTTGATAGGACAGTGTTTGAACAGATTTTGGACAGGAGCACGTCCAAGATCGTGTGGGACTCCATGAAAAGAAAGTTTGGAGGCAGTGAGAAAGTCAAAAAATCCTTGAGAAACTCTCTGAGGAGAGAATTTGACATATTAGAAATGAAGAATGGAGAGAACATCACTGAGTACTTTGCAAGAGTAATGGTGGTGTCCAACAAGCTCCGAAGCAATGGCGAAAGCATGGAGGATTCAAAGATCGTTGAGAAGATTTTGAGAACTTTAACCGAAAAGTTCACATATGTGGTCGTATCCATCGAAGAATCCAGGGATACGGACACCATTACCATAGATGAGCTGCAAAGCACATTAACAATGCACGAACAGAAATTCTCAAGGACACGCAGAGAAGAAGATGACCAAGCTTTGAAGGTGGAGGAGCGATCCCATACGAACAGAGGACGAGGCAGAGGATCGCCACGAGGTCGTGGGCGAGGAAGAGGCAGAAATAGCTTTGACAGATCCACAGTTGAGTTCTATAAATGCCACAATCTGGGACATTTTCAGTATGAATGTCCAAAAGGGAACAAGGAGGTAAACTATGCTGAATTTGATGAAGAAGATGAGTTATTGTTGATGGCCTATGTCAACTCAAACAAAGACAGAGGAAGCTCAAGGTGGTTCATCGACTCGGGATGCTCCAATCATATGTGCAACAACAAGAAATTGTTCTCCAACTTTGACGAGTCTTTCTCTCACTCGGTCAAGCTTGGAAACGATAACAGACTTCAAGTCACTGGCAAAGGAGTTGTACAAATCATACTTGGAGGAAAGAAGTATGCAGTGGGAGATGTGTACTTTGTACCTGATTTGAAGAATAATTTGCTGAGCGTTGGAAAGCTTGAAGAGAAGGGAGTAGGTGTGATGTTCCAAGGAGGCGTGTGCAAGGTTTATCACCCAACGAAGGGACTGATGGTGCAGTCTACTATGAGCAAAAATAGACTGTACATCATCCAATCTGAAGCAGGCTGTTGTGAAGACAAGAAAGAGAAGAGTCAGGAACAAAGTTGCCTCCACACCACCTCAGAAGTAGCAAAGCTATGGCACCACCGATATGGCCACCTTAGCTACAAGGGGTTACGAACGCTGCAGTACAAGAACATGGTTCATGGCCTTCCAAACTTCCCTGCCTCGACCACCACCTGTCAAGATTGTTTGAATGGAAAACAAACTCGTGTGCAGATTCCAAAGCAAGTGACATGGAGATCAAGTAAACCTCTGGAGTTGGTTTATTCTGATATTTGTGGGCCTATCACACCAGCATCACACAGTGGAAAACGGTATTTCCTTAACTTCATTGATGACTATAGCCGCAAAGCATGGGTGTATTTTTTAAGTGCAAAGTCAGAAGCTTTGGAATGTTTTAAGACATTCAAAAGGGCTGTTGAGAAAGAAGCAGAGGTCAAAATCAAGTGTCTCAGGACTGACAGGGGAGGAGAATACACATCAACAAACTTCAACAAGTTCTGCAATGAAATTGGAATACGAAGGCAATTGACGAATGCTTATACGCCCCAACAAAACGGCGTCGCCGAGAGGAAGAACAGAACGGTGATGAACATGGTGAGGTCACTGCTTTCAGCAAAAAAGGTGCCAAAGGAGTTCTGGGCAGAAGCAGCAAATTGGACCTTTCACATCTTAAACCGATGCCCAACCTTAGCAGTGAAAGATGTCACACCACAAGAAGCTTGGAGTGGAATCAAGCCTTCAGTGGATCACTTTAGAACTTGGGGATGCCTTGCTCATGCTCACATTCCAAAGGAGAAAAGAGGTAAACTTGATAATAAAAGCTCTTTATGCATATTTGTAGGAGTCAGTGAAAATACAAAAGCATATAGACTTTATCATATTGAGTCTAATCAAATTATAGTAAGTAGAGATGTAGTTTTTAATGAAAGTGAGCAGTGGGATTGGACAAACGATCAGGGAGAACAGTTGCAAAAAGAGCTAGAGTGGGAAGAAACAAATGAAATAGTAAGAAATGAAAGGGAAGTAATTGTTGAAAACAATCAAGAGAGTTATGGGGAAACACGGGAAACAAGGGATGAAGAAAATTCTGAATCTGAATCTGAAAGAGAAAATGATGAGAGCAGGGAAACACGGGAAACAAGGGATAGAGAGAATTCAGATTTAGAATCTGGACCAATTCAAGGGAGAACTCGTAGGGCTCCAAATTGGATGAGAGAATATGTTAGTGGGGACAATTTGTCCGATGATGAGATTCATATGATGACAGATGCGGGAACTGAAGAACCTTATTGTTATATAGTGCAAGGTATTCACATGATGATAGATGTAGGAGCTGGTGATCCACTATGCCACACAATGCAAGAGGCTGAGGATCCAATCTATTTTGAAGAAGCAAGTAAGGAAGAGAAATGGCGGCAGGCAATGGACAGTGAGATCAACTCCATTCAAAAGAACAACACATGGACTCTCTCTGTGCTCCCAAAGGGTGCTAAGAAGATTGGTGTCAAATGGGTATACAAGACCAAGAGAAACGAAAATGGAGAAATCACCAAATACAAGGCGCGCCTGGTTGCTAAAGGATATGCACAGAAGCAGGGAATAGACTTCACTGAAGTTTTCGCTCCAGTAGCTCGCTTAGATACAGTTAGAATGGTGATCTCCTTGGCTGCACAAAGAAGCTGGATGATTTTTCAACTCGATGTTAAGTCAGCATTCTTACATGGACAACTTCAGGAGCAAGTGTTTGTTGAACAGCCTAGAGGGTATGAAGTGAAAGGGAAAGAACATATGGTGTATCAACTACATAAAGCCCTGTATGGCTTAAAACAAGCTCCAAGGGCTTGGTATAGTTGCATCAAAGCTCACTTCATGAAGGAAGGTTTCCAAGGCTGTGACAGTGATCATACTCTCTTCATCAAGAAAAACAGGGAGAAAATCATCATTGTAAGTATTTATGTTGATGATTTAATCTATACTGGAAATGATGAGGGATTAATGAAGGAATTTAAAGAGTCTATGAAGAAAGGCTTTGACATGTCAGATTTGGGAAGTATGAATTACTTCCTAGGTATTGAAGTTGTGCAAAAAGGAGGAGGAAAATTCATCTGCCAGAAGCGATATGCTGAAGAGATCTTGAAGAAATTTGGCATGTCTGAATGTAACCCTGTCAACAGCCCAGTGGCCTCAGGAGTAAAGATGCATAGTGACGCAGAGGGAACACTGGTTGATGAGACATACTACAAACAAATAGTGGGAAGCCTTATGTACTTAACAGCCACTAGACCAGACTTGATGTTCGCCACAAGTTTGATCAGCAGGTACATGTCTAAACCTACTGAATTGCACCTGAGTGCTGCCAAGAGGATTCTCAGGTATGTGAAGGGAACTTTGGATCTTGGAATACTCTATAAGACTGATAGAGTGGATTTGGAAGCTTATACTGATAGTGATTATGCCGGGGATATTGAGGATAGAAAAAGCACAAGTGGGTATGTATTTTTGCTAAGCTCAGGAGCAGTGGCATGGAGCTCAAGGAAGCAACCGATTGTTACACTATCAACCACTGAGGCAGAATTTGTGGCAGCAGCAGTATGCACTTGCCAAGCCATCTGGATGAAAAGAATTTTGTTGGAGCTTGGTTATACAGGTGAAAAGGGAACCAGCATCTATTGTGATAATAGCTCGACAATTAAGTTGTCAAAAAATCCAGTTATGCATGGTCGAAGCAAACACATAGACGTCCGGTATCATTTCTTAAGGAATCTGTCATCTGAAGGAGTAGTGTCATTAATTCATTGTGGAAGTGCTTATCAGATTGCAGACATAATGACGAAGCCTTTGAAGATTGAAGCATTCAGAAAGCTGCGAAGTGCTTTACGAATGTGCAGCATTACAGATATAAACTAAAGCTTTTCAAGCATTAGTTTAAGGGAGAATTTGAAGAGAATAGTTGTTAGTGTTTGTCCGAGTCTTTAGGAGTTGTTTCTGGTTTCTGCAGTTTGTTAGTCAGTCCTAGTCTTTAGGGAGTCTGAATTCAGTTTTATTAGCAGTAGACGTGGCTATTATTTAGCTTGTAGTTGCTCAGTATCGTAGGAGTTATTTGTAATCAACTAGGCTATATATCGAGCCTCAGTTTCTGAATAAACAAGGCAGTGTTTTCACATTACAAGCTCTCAAAATTACACAATTAAGAAGCCTGGGATGTATTCTGGAGCGTGTTCCATCTTTGCGCGGACGTTTCTGTTTCTCTCTGATTTTTTCAAGAAGAATTTCCATTTCCGTTAATTGAGCCGCAGTTAGCTGTCGATTTGTGATTACCTACTCTTCTTCGCTGCTAGAGATCACAACTAGAATTAAGAATCGAACTCTAGCCGTATATCGTCGAAACTCGAAAGTATCGTTGTTTGATTCGAATATTTAGTTTCTAATTGTGATTTAATTTGGTGAATATTGTTTGCCAGATCTCTGTTTGGAAGATGACGGTGGAGATGATAATTGTCGGGGACAAAGGAGGGCGAATCAACAAAACAATTGGCCCAACTCCTTGCCAGATTTTGGCCCTGTGACTGATCACACTGGCTTATTATAAGCTATAAATTTTATATCCTTCTTTCTCTCTGCAATTTTCTTACAAGCTCTTCACTGCCGTGATTCGATTTACTGGATGAGAAACCGGTAATTTGTTCTTTGAATCGCAGATTCTCGAGCTTAATCAGCCAAACAGTGCAGTAACTTCTCCTTTTATTTCTGTTGAATGCGACGATTTGTTCGAAACTTGGAATGTGGGGGTTAGGGTTTGTTTCGTGGTTTAATGCGCGTGTGTATTTTGCGATAGCAACGAGCTTGTATAGGTTTGAGATTTGGTTGCTACATTGAAGCTTCAAAGGATTGCTATAGGTAATGTGCATTGAATCTGTTTCGACGCGTGAATCACTAGAGCGTTAGGGCTGAATCGCTCGTATCAGAAATAGCCCCTTGATACGCGCGGGCTTCTCCGGGAGGCAGGAGTGACGGATCCTTCTGTCGAGAGCAGGAGTTTCCATTGCGTTGCAGGTTTGGAGTGCATATTCAATATTATCAGGGCCCTGAGAATGGGTTCCTGCTTATCTGCGGAAAGCAGGAGCCCTCTTCCGGGTTCTCCCTCATCTGCTTTTGGAGGTGTCAGGAGGAGGAGGAAACATTCCAAGAGAAAGTTTGCATCTCGGAGCTCTTCCTTTGATTCTAAGAGGGACGAAACCCCTGGCCGGCTATCAGCCAATGGAGTGACTCAGTTTGCCTCACTATTTACTCAGCAAGGCAAGAAAGGGACTAATCAGGATGCCATGACTGTCTGGGAGGTGAGCTCCTTAGGGTTTGATTTGCATTGTTATAATCTTATTGTACTTTACAATGTGGTTTGTTGTTAGAAAAGCTTGATTATTTTGTTGTGTTGCTGTAGTAGATAGATACATGTTTTATATGAACTAGGATTTAGACTGATCAAATACTTTCTCTTGCCTTGGATTGTATGCAAATGTAAATTTTGGTTAAGGATGAGATTTTTGTAATGACCAAATTGTTATTTTCAGGTAATGACCGTATTGTCACCTATTGTAGATTTATGGGAACATACTACTTAAACTTCTAGTTTGAATGCAACCACCTTATGTATATGGTGATATGTTTCAGAATTTTGGTTCAAGAGCCGATGCAGTCTTTTGCGGTATTTTTGATGGGCATGGTCCCTATGGCCATATGGTTGCAAGAAGGGTTAGAGATCATCTTCCACAAAAGTTAAGTTCATACTGGGAAGTAAATGCAAAGAGCGATGAGGTTCTTAGAGATATAAAACTTAATTCTAGTAGCAAGAACTCTGGAGAAATGTCATTTGCATCAGCTGATGAAGAATCTCCGTCTTCTGTTGACGTGAATGAAACGGAGAAGCAGTATGGTGTTTTTTTCCAGACTCTTCGAGAATCGTTTTTAAAAGCTTTCAAAGTTATGGATCGGGAATTGAAGCTGCATAGAAGTATTGATTGCTACTGTAGTGGGACAACAGCAGTGACACTAGTCAAGCAGGTTCACTCAGCTTCAGCTTGCAAGCGACTTCTGTTATCATCATGTTTTTCAACTGCTGATAAATTTCTCTCTTTTATATGTGCTGTTTTTATGTATATTTTAGGGTAAAGATCTTGTCGTTGGAAATGTTGGCGATTCGAGAGCGGTACTGGGAACAAGAGATGGAAACAATTCTCTTGTGGCAGTTCAGTTAACAGTGGATCTCAAACCGAATCTCCCAGGTATATCATCATTATAATTTCTCTTTTGTTTTTATGGATATCCTTTTTCTTAGCTCTTGAGAGAAAGCAAGGGAATACAGCATTTTCTTGTGAATTTCGACCCAACACCATTGTAGATCATATCCTTAGAAAAATTTCACATTTTAACAGCTGAAGCAGAGAGGATTAGAAGATGCAGAGGCCGAATATTCTCCCTTCAGGATGAACCTGATGTTGCTAGAGTATGGCTTCCTGACAACGATTCTCCAGGGCTCGCTATGGCACGAGCATTTGGAGACTTCTGCCTGAAAGATTATGGCTTGATTTCGGTACCTGTGGTAACACACAGACATCTCACAGAGAGTGATGAATTCATTGTCCTAGCTACTGATGGGGTGAGAATTACTCAACACACTGCCCTTACTCCTTGATCAGTATTTCTCAATTTTGCTAAATTTTAATTTAATCAAAATTTTAACATTTTGAATGGGGATTTTACAAAAAAATAGATTTGGGATGTCCTTTCGAATAAGGAAGTGGTGAACATTGTAGCTTCAGCTCCAAATCGCGAATCAGCAGCTAAAGCGCTTGTTGAATCAGCTGTTAGAGCTTGGAGGAGGAAATACCCAACTTCTAAAGTGGATGACTGTGCTGTAATATGTCTCTTCTTGGACCCAGAAACAAACAGTGGCTCTTCTTCCAATTGCAACTCTACAATGGAGAAGGAGCCTCCCCTTTTAGATGAACCATCTGAGGAGGAGGAACCTTCTGGAACCGTTAAAACGGTCAAAGACATTCTTCCTGATGATACCAGTGATGATGAAATTTCAAGGGATGAGGATCATCAGACTAAAGAGGGAAACAATTGGTCTGCACTAGAAGGCGTTACCAGGGTAAATACAATGGTGAATCTTCCTAGATTTATGCCAGGAAAGAATGAGAAAGCTTCTGGAGAGAAAAGGTCACTGATATGAAATGGAAGAACTTTTTTCCAGGTTCTATTCATTTGTTTTAATCTCCTTTTTTTCAGGTTTTGCTATCTTTATATTTGTCTTGAAATTGTTTTTTTTTTTGGCAACAAATTGTAAGTGCAACAGGGGAGGCAGGTAAAATCCCAGCTATATTGGTGTCTGGGAAAGTAGCCTTCTATCTCACAACTGTGAGAAAGAATGAGAATATTTTGTAAAATTCCAACTCTCCTGTAATTTTTGTTTTTAGTTTTTTCATAGAATCACGGCATTTGCTGGACATTGTTTTGGTAATAATTGAAGCGCCCTGGTTGGTTCCTTTCAAGTTTCAAGTGCAAATCTATGCTTATTCATAGTTTTTATATTTGTTCCTTCATTACCTAATATATGAAAATGGTTCTTTTCTGATGCACACTGATCAGAAACTGGCATTCAAATCAGTGTTCAATTTTGAAGCCCTAGATTTAATTCCTGGAAAATATATACAGTTCTTTGGTGACCTTATCTTTGTATGATGGTATACTGCTAGTCTGAAACTTCATCCGAAAACAAGAAGACGGAGTAGAATTATCTTTGCAATTGTATCAATATGACTCAAATGGATTGGAATGGTGAAGTTTGAGCTTTTGCTGGATCCATTTTTGTATCATACTGTAGTTTCATTTGGAACAACAAATTGATACTGAACAGACAAATCCTGTTTAACCACCCAAGATAACGAAAACCATTCAGTATACATAATCTTCCCGGATCCAGAACACGTCTAATTTGCATAATGCTTGACAAATCAGGAGAATAAGAGCGAATAGGTCTTGTAAATACATACATCATCTCATCAAGCTTTATTTTCTTCGTATATTTATATGGGTCGTCCTTCCAACCATTGGCTGTAGAATTTCAGAGACTCTTGTGGCTTGTATGCAGGAACTTGATGCCCTGCTCCCTACACCATCATAATCACCAATTCAAAAGCTTATAATACTAGATATAAGTATCAAACTGTTCTTTCTTCATCAAGAGATTATTGATCGTTGAAAAGGCATTACAAGTTGAAGAGCACAAACCTTCATGGTAAGGAAGGTAAGATTGTTGGCGTAACTCTGCAAAAACCTTCAAAGAATACCAACAATTTGATTTAAGTTGTCAAAACAGATTTATTTATGAAGGTAAATCCTGTCATGACATCAGAAGCTTAGAACAAGAAAGAGTTAGGCTATATTATAAATATGTTACCCTGCAAGTTGTTCATTAACCATCCAAGGTCTCCATTTCTCGACGATCTTGTATTGGAGTGATCTTGTCCATCCTTCTGATCCAGTGAATGGCACTCTCATGTCATGATCTCCACTGCACCATAAATTCAATCTAGCTTGATCAGAATTTTGGATCATTTGATCGACCTTTCTTGAACTAAAACATACATAAATTAAATCTACCTATAGATAAGCACTCTATATCCTTGAGCAGTTAGTTTCTTGTGGTAATAGAGCATACTGCCTGTATCAGATTCGTAGTCGATATTCATGCACAGTGACCATGGACCGATCATACTTACCTTACATAATTGAAAAGAAAACAAATGAAAAAACCAGAAGAAAAAGAAGATAGGTTTAGTATTTAATAATTAATATAGCTAATTTGGGTTTGCTTGTGTATTACTGGTTTGGCATGGATAGCTTTTCGGAGTGAACCATTATTTAGCCATGCTCTTGCAAGCTCATCATTCTGCATTCAATTCAAAATAGGAATTGAGTAAATTAAAACCATTGAAAAACAGCATTTTATTTATGCTAATGAAGTTTGTGAGCTCACGGTGCAAGGAGGCATGCTTCTGCGATCAAGAGTATTAGCCGAATCCTTGTGATTTTCTGCATTGTAGCATGGCTCAAGAATATTGTACACATTCAGATTTAGTCCATTCAAGTACTGCTCAAATGAGAATTACAATTAGACTAACTTGATGAAGATTGTTCAGCCTGAGATTGAAGAATCATCTAGTTAATGGGTAAAGTGTTTTAAGTGTTGAAACTCACATTGTAAAACTCTGTTCCAGTATTGTTGCATACAAGAGAGTTCAAATCTACACATGCAGTGATAATTTCCTGTATCATCAAATGGAAGAGCAATTATCAGTACCATCATCATCAAATGTTGCCAAATACTCAAAAAGCAAATGAGGCTAAGAGTGCGTTTGGTTTACAACACATAATGCATCAACTGTTTTACTTATATTATGGATTAAGCAAAAGCACCTTGTAAAAGTCATCTGAAATCAAACCCATGCCATGTGCAAAAGAAGCCTGTGAAAAATCGTCCCATCTGACATCTCCAACAATACCATTTCCTATAAGGTAACCCTGCAAAGATTGAAATAATTAATATCTCAGCTTTTCATTGGATTAAGTCTCAATAAAAGTAACAATATAAAATCAATATTGGACAAAGAAATAAGATTGCACCTTGAAATTGATGGTTGGGATGATTTTTGATCTGATCCCTGTAAACATTTAAGATATAAGTATATGTAAGACCTTAATTTTCTAAACCTCAAAACTAATAACAAATTTTCTTGTAAGAGTTAAACCATACCCTTGACAATCTCATTAGCAAGAGTTGGCACATAAATTCCAGCATATGATTCCCCAGCTAAGTAGAACGCATTATGAAGAAACTCTGGATATTGCATAAGCCACTGCACACAAATCTGTCTAATTGAATGCCTAGAAAAGTTGATCATTTTCATGTTGAAATTGATGAACATAAATGCTAAAACCTTTAAGAGGAAAGAATGAGTATCAATGGCTGTTTGCCAGTCTCCTGTCTTGTAAATGGTTTCGTTGTCTGCGTAAGAGAGGCCAACACCAGCTGGTGAATCCAAGTAGATGATGTTGGAAATCTGTATACTCATAATGTCAATCAGGAACTGAATTAAATCTCAATGAATATATTTATTATATACATGATTTGTCAATCTTGGTTTAATTTCAGACCTTGGATCAACTATATGGATTGATCTGCAATCTGGGTAAGCTCCCTTTTGTCTTACCAGCTCTGAAGTTGAATGGTCCTGCAAATTAAGTATGCAACATAGAAATCATAGTTCAGATATTCAAAAAAGAAAGGGTGAAGCAAATAGTACCATGTTCATAAACAAAGCCATCAAAGCTAGAGCAGCCTGGTCCACCATTAAGCCAGAGAACAAGGGGATCCTTTGATGGGTTCCTTTCTGATTCCACAAAGTAGTAAAACAGATGTTTTGGTTTGCCATCATCAGTGCCTTGTACAGTTATATACCTTTAACACATACAATACAAACACATAAGAAAAAAAAAAAGAGCATGAAAAATAGCCCTAACATAATGCACTTATTGAAATCATGGAAAAAGCTTGAAAATTACCCTGAGTAGTGTTTGGAAGGGAAAGTGCCACTGAACCCAGGAAGCTCAGTGATGAGATCATTCTTAGGCGCAGATTCTGAGATTGGTGTCAAGTGGAGAAGCATGAAACCCAAAAGGGTAGCATTGTACATAGTGAAAAGTTTTGGCATCTTCATGTAATTAGCAGTAAGTACATAAAACCAAGATGTTTTTCTAGAGAAAACTTGGTGGTTATGATGAGCTGATGGGTAATTTTGTGCTTCAATAAGAAGCTTTTTATAGGAGCTTGTCTCTTGCAATGGAACATGTATGTTCATTGGAAAAAGTCACATGTTGTATAAAATGAATTATATTATTATTCTATGTGCAAATGATTCAGTTTTTAGTGGCGCATAACATTCCTTCAAGGGGAGGGAAAAAAACAATATAATGGAGATGTATGAGTGCTACTATGACTCTAATTGTTGATTAAAGTCTCATCTGAGAAAGGAAAAGAGTATTGGAGTTTTGTGATGCCATGCGCACAAGCGCATTCGGCCCAACACATAAGCGCATGGGGTTCCATTCTAAAATCAATTGTTTCAATTGGTGATAGTAGCCCAATGGTATATATGTTGGGCATTTATCTTTCAGATTCCCGACGTGGGAAACTCTTTTATCTCCACAATATGACTATCATTTACCAAGATTGAAAAAGATGCAACTTTAATACATTCTTCCACCTAGCTAATGAATTTTGTAGAGAAATTAAACTTTTCTAAAATAGCCAAAATATAATCCCACTTAATCTTATTATATGCTTTTTTCAAATTGAATTTAATAATAATCCATCGCATTTTTGTTTTCGTTTAGAAGAAGTGAGTTTTTTTTTATAAGTTATAAGCACACGATCTTTAATAGACCTATTAGCGATAAAGGTGCTATTTGGTTTGAATTTTTGTGTAGTATATTTTATAGATTAGAAGAAAAATGTGCAAATAATAGTATTGGCAGTAGATTCTCGAAAATAAACCACAAGTGAAACACTCTTTTGATTTGGTGCTCTTTTGTCTTTCGCAAATTATTAAATATGACTAAGTGGAAGCAGTGTGTACTTTAATTTTTTATTGGTCAATTTTATTAATCCTATAGAAAAGCGGACTTGAGTAGCAATGATGAGACCAACACTAAGCAATCCTTATTATAAAATTCAATCCTTATTATACTATAGAGGCATATGATCGATCCTATGCATGGACAATCTGGATTGGTAATCTTCCGATTCACACTATCATAAATTAGATTTACAAAAATAATTGATGTTCAATCTCAATCCTCAACTTGTAAAACAAATCATTTCAAAATCAGCTTAACTAAGATTTTATGTTGAAAATATTAAAATTTCTTCATACCAAACTCTAATTAATGTATTCACATAGTATACATATTGACTAAGTCTAAATTTGCATTTCAATTCCCTAATTATCAAGGCCACGTTTTAAAAACTTGTCCAAACTTCTTCTCTCACCATCCAACACTTACAATTGTGTACAAAACCCACCGTTTGCCACAATACTAAAAAGTGTTGTAATCAGCACAAACACAAATCCTGGCACAGAATGGTAAGCTGAGGAGATGTTGTGGAAGGGTATACTAGTTGGAGCTTCCGCGTCACCGCCCTTCACTTTGATACTCGACGAACCTGAAAAATGAAGCACATGGATCATACATAAGCTCTTTGATTCACCATACGGATGGAAAATATATTCTTAGGTTAAAAAGAGGTAGAGGCTATTGAGGACTTACAATTGTATTCTGTCCATCCAAGAGCTTGGTTTTCAAGATCATACAACACTAGCTTGTTTGACAGCACCATATCTGCATACAAAAGAAAATTCAAGTGAGTAGTTACATTCTAATTTCACGTAATCAACAACAATTGTATGTAATCACTGTTTTGATTTCTACCTCCCAAGAGAATCGAGTTACTGCCAGCTGACGCTTTCCCGCCATTCTGCCAGCCAATGCACCACGTGCCGTCCTGTTTAGGAAGGAACATTGCATCTTTAATACTCTCTCTACTTAAATTCAAACTTGGTTCATGGTTATAGATGAAATGGACTTGCTAAGAAACTTACCCGGATTGCAAAAAGATATTCGTGAGGATATACGGTAAAGATTAATGAATCTGTAAAATGAAACTTGACTGCTGGGAATCCTTTGTCAACACTGTACGTAATTCCAAAGGCATAAACTAAACTTACATATATGTACAAAAATTGCAAATGACAGAGCATGGCATATATATCCAACTAGATACAAACTTACTCATCACCATCAAAGTCAAAACATTTGAATTGATCGTCGACAGTATACATGCTAAGTTTTGGTTGCTGTTTATTAATCTGAACATTCAAAATCAAAAACAGCAATTAGTTTCCATTCCAAGTTTAGCATCAAACTTAATATCTAAGTATATAATAGAGAGGCCACATACTGCTTTCATGACCATTTGGTACACATCATCTGGAATATACGCCAAAGTTGTACCGCTGTCTATTATAGCAGCTTGTGACATCATGGGAAGCTCTACAACATCAGCACCCACTTGTACACTCTTCATTATAACATTGTAATGTGTCCTAATTAAAGGGTAGGTGAATGAATAAAAATGACCAAAATTGGTCTAATTAATACAAATACATCATGATGTGTAAGAAAGAAATGAAATACATACTGAGCTGGAACCAAAGGAGTTGTGTTCACCTTAGGCTCCACAATCTCTCCAATTGCAAAGATGCCGCCTCCATTCTTTCCATCCAAGCAATGTGAGAACATTTTCTTCACTTTCTTAGCCGCCGCAAGCTGCGACAGCACAGACGACGATGCCTGGCCGAATCCCATGATTCCATCAACGGCTTCGCCTGATGCACTCAGCTGGCCTTCCTATTTTGCCCCACATCCAAAAACTACATCGCCACTTCCTCCTAGTGTATCGTTTTGTCCGTGAGAATAATGAATAGAATCCTGGATAAAGTATCCCGAGGAGGAGCTGCCATCTCCGTATTTGACTTGATAATAGCAAAGCGTTTTGGGTACGCAGGCGTTCAGGGAACCCAAATAGATCATTGAGCAGGCATCGGCGTCGCAGGTTACCGATTTTGAAGTATTGGAAGATTTTGGGTCAAAACGTTGTAAATCCAGCTGCACCAGATACATCATAGTAGTATTACTTATCTTAATTGGAATCAAACACTAATGTGATCGAATATGAGAGACATATAATCAATGAGGATTTTAATAAGATGGAAATTGTACCCCTAGGTCACTTTTGTCAGGGCACTTTTCGCAGCCAGCGCAGTTCACCCAGAGAATGTCGCTTCCTGTATCCACTTGCACGTGAAAGTCATTCCCCGGATTCCCAAGCTTAATTTTCGTATAATAAAGCCTACAATTTCGTAATCAAACAAAAATGAGGAGGCTCTAATTAAGAAAACAATTCAACAACAAATTGCTGTTAGACAATTCAGAGAAGAACGAACCCCGATCCGGTGGGATTTCCATTTCCGCCGAGTGGGAGATCGATTTCGTCCAGAATTCGGCCATGGCGAAAGTCGTCGTGAGCTCTGAAATCACTCAAAGACCTTTCTTTGCCTTTGAATTTACTCTCCACTCTAAATACCGCATTCCCAAACACCATTGGCACAAGGTAAAGTTGCCATAATACGCACAACGAACCTAATGCAGCAAATCTCCTCATACTCGTTACTTTTTGTTAATTTACTTGATTTTTTTTATTCGAATGTTAATTGATAATTAATGGGGCCGAAAACATCCAAAAATCCTTGACGATATTTCCCTCCTCCCTTTGGAGTTTGGAAGGAAAAACAAGAGAAGGTTTTTGGTGTTTTTTCACAATAGGCTATTTTTATTTTTTGGATATTTCTTGAAAAAGAAAAGTGAATTTCCAGATGAATTTGTCTGTGGGTATCCATTTATGACCAGCGTAGGTGGTGCAGGGAAGAGGAAGAGTGTCTTGTGACCCAAGGAACTCAAGGAAGGAAGAGGGAAAGTACGGTATTTGCGCATTTTCAAGGGTCAAGGCAGCTTTCCTATTTTTCTAATTAAAAGAGCAATCCTCCCTAATTTTAGAAAAAAAAAAAAAGTTACAAATACTCTTATAATTTTATTTTATTTTGACAAGGAAAGGGTAATGGTTGGTGTAGTTTTTTTTAATCTAATATAAGACATTTAGATATTATAATAGAAAAGAGTATTATTATTCAAGAAAAAAAAAGATATTTCAACGGATTTTATTTGTCACAATTACAAATTAATTCTACTAAATAAATATTGAGTATGTACTTGTATATATGAATGAAGAGACCTCGTGTACTGATTCGAGTATCATTTGATGGATCAATTACAAGGAGTAAAGTCAAGAAGATTTGTGAAGGAACTACAACACTCTTAATACGTCTTGCTTATGTGATCCATGAGTCTCACAAGACGAGGCGGGTCACCATTTCTGTTAGACAGTAAAAAACTAGCTGGCTTTATTCTCCGGTTTGGATCTTTTTTAATCTCTTTCCCTTAAATATCTTATAATGTGCTTTCTATGGGTATATTTTATTGCTGCAACAGATGACCCGTATTTACTGAAGGAGTGGTTAGGCAGAATGGTGTAGGTGAAGAGGAAATGCCTCCAGAAATCCTTCTGGGCTAAACATGTAAATTGTTTGTAACGCCGAATAGAATCTGTTGCCAATTGTATCCTCCTATTTCTCTTTGCTTGATGCTATGTATATCTCAGTGGATGTATCTGGTCCCTCTTGGATTTGTGGTGATGAATGCTATGCTGCCAGGGTGCCACAGCAGCTGGTGCAGTTGCTGTCCGAAGAAGATTAGCACCGTTTCGCTGATATGATGGGTAGGCACGGCCTTTCCTTTGACTTGCTAATTTTTAATTGCAAAACATGCTGCATAACTTCACTAGAATTCTACTTAGAGATTCAAACAACTTTGACTAATGCCAGGTTCCTTCATAGCACCATCTATTCTGGTGTTCAGGAGGCAGCCCTAAGATAATTCTTACTGTGTGCGTTTAGAAGCTAAGTGAGTCCACAATTTGACATACACTTGTTGATGAATAGGTATGCTTGTTTTAGGATCTGATCTGTTATGGTCAGATAGTTATAGGCTTTTCTACCAAAAAAAAAAAGAGATAGTTATAGGCTTGCTGCCAGATATTTATTCGTCATTGTTAGATTAGATCATACAATATTTTTGAGGTACAGGACAACTGATTGTTTGATTGTGTTTCTCTTTGAATTGAATAACTGATATTAGTTTGAGTTAAACATATTGATAATGTAATGATGCTGAATAAGAATAGAATATTGATAAGGTGATAATGTTACTTGTTTGTTATTCACTCTTGATGGGAATATATAGCAGCTCACTTGCAAAACGTAACATAGAGTGACCAATACAACAATGTTGTTCCACAAACAACGCTCCCAACAAACTTGGGAGTAGAGATTGAAATTTTTTAGGAAGAGCAACAGCTTCTTGTTCAAATTTGTCTCTGTAGAACACCTTAAAGTTCATCCTGCACAAGCAATAGATTAGAATTCTAGTTAGTTCCTTCAATCCACACAAAAAGCAAAGGATACATAATTGTGATAGTGCATACATGATAATCGTCGTCCAAGTAACGCTGCAAGATTGAACCACTTGAGTCAGTATTTATAATAAATGTAGTCACTTTTATGAAAAACTAGACAATGTTCAAGTTTGTATTAAAAACCTTTCTGTATTTATCTCTGTAACGATCCTTGTAACGGTATCTTCGATCACGATCCCTGTCTCTTTTCCTTCTTTCGCCTTCTTCCCTTGCTCTTCTTGATTCCTGCCATAGAAGCAACCCCCAAAATTCAACAGCAGATATCGAAACCAAAATTGAAAAGTAACACAAGCTTTTAAAAAGATAAACTCAAAAAAGTGGTGGGTTAAACTTAAAACCTCTTCCTCTTGGGCCCTTCTAACTTTCTCTGCCTCTTCAAATGCATCCTTTTCGACCTACAATTACCGAAAGGTAAAGAGTTTGGATTGTTTCATCTATCAATCAAGTTAATAACACAAACAAGCTGAAACAAGCTGAAGGCATAGAGGGCTTAGAGACTGACATCTCTGTTTGCAAATACATCATCCACGACATGTTTAGCGTACTCTGGATCATCACAAATCAATACATTGTCGAAAACAGAACCACCCTTCACCTGAAGTTCAGAAAATGAAGTGTTCAATTTTCATGTTCATAAAAAATTGAAGATTCAAGTAAACTGGTGGATGAAGACAATGAACTAACTACCTGCCACACTTCTATGCCTACATATTTGATTGGCTTCATCACATAGAGGTCAGGATCATCTTCAAACTCTGATAGAAAGCAAGAGAAAATATCTCAAATATTAGATGGATTTGACATTAGAAGTTAAATTTAAAGTTTTATTTGGAGGAATAAGGGTCTATTCCAACCCGTAATGTATTATGATACATTATCTTGCATTAAATCTTAAGTCTAAGGAAATGTTGCAGGCGAGACCTGGATTATCAATCCATGGAGTCCTCCACTTCCCTTTGTAGTTCGGATTCTTGATTTTCTGCCATGAATTACAAAAGAAAAAAGTTTCAAACTCAATAAACTTTGACAGCCAAAGCCACTTGTTTTTCTTCTCTGTTGTACTATCTTACCCTTCTCTTCCATGGTCCCTTGTACGCTGGGTTTGGTACAGTAGGGGGTCTCCATATACCATCATCATCTTCATCCCAGTGCTCAGGCTACTCAAACAGAAAATATCATCATATATTTAAAAATTCAAACATTCTCAATCGAATCAAATCGAAGCAAGAGGAATCTGATTATATACCTTTTTGGCATCTGGGTCTGGAATCTCAGCTGGAATTGAATCATAACCCTGAAACCAAAACATTCAATGTCATGAAAATCCAATAATTTTACAAAAACTGATTAAAAAAAATCCTTATATACCTCTGGCTTGAAATCATCTGGGTCATCTATATACTCTTTTTCTTCCCAATCAGCAGGCTACAAAACCAAAAGAACCTCAGTATTAAGTCAAATTCCGAGAACCAAATTGCAGTGTAATGTTGTTTCTTAAATTTAGATTAAAAGACCTTTTTGGCTTTGACGTCTTTGATCTTTCTTGGAGGAAGAATGTCCCAATCTGTGTACATGCTTCCTGAGTCCTTCTCTCGGTTATCAACCAAGATGCTATACGTTGCATCCGGCCTCAATATGAACGTATAGAAATGAGTCAACTTGTCGGTCTCACATTCTAGCTCCTTCTTAAGGGGGTAGTTCTGCCCTTGATAAGAAAGTATCAAATGGAGCTTTTTCGTGTCTGTGCCACATAAATCCGGTCCAAACATCACACTGTCCCAAAAAAGAAGAAAAAAAATCACTCCATGAAAACTCATAATTTGACAGATTTCTATCATTTACAGTTTGTTCCAGTGCTGGAGTTGGAATTAGAGACCTGTAAGGAGTATCTCCACCGAACTTCTTCTGGTTGACATATCCAGATAAAAGCTTTATGTAGCCACCACCACACTCTATTTCCTGCTCAAACTTGACTGAGTACTGGAGGACCAAAGTTCTGTCCTTGTTAGTGAATTCTTCAGGCAGTTTTGCAGAAATAGCAAAGTGTTTGGCATCAGATGATGTTTGAATTCCTACAAAGTGTTGACAGAATTAGCCTTTCTGCACTGATGAATGAATTCTTGTGACATGTTCTTTTTAATTAAGACTCCATGGCGAATTGATAAATTGAGCAATATTGACTAGAATCTAGTATCCTTTCTTCAAAAATTGATTGATTTACCTCAATTTTTTAAAAAAGAATGTCAAACTAGCTCAAAGTAGTTTGGACCTGAGACCAAACTATGAGGGAAACAAGTATTCTAGCTTTACATAGCAGCTCAAAGGAAACAGAATCATCCCCAGAGGAACAAGAACATTAGAGTTGCTATAACAATTTTTTCAGTTAATTTTTAAAGAATTTTAAGAGCCAAAAAGGTTACCTTTATCTTCAGGGTCACCAGCCCATTTCCCAGCTGTGTGCTTAAAAGAACCTGCTTTGCCTTCACTGCTCTTCCAATCTGATGTCACCCATCTGCTTTGCCACCCATCTTCTTCCCATAAACCCCAAAAAAAAAAAAAACATTTGTAAAAATTGAATCAAAATCATTTAACAATGTTACCCAAAAAAAAGAAAGAAAGATAAAATAGTACCTTCAAACCGCTCTTCAAATATGATTTCTCCAAACACTGGGTGGAAAAGAAAGATGATTTGTATTACAAGAAGAGATGACAACACTGCTATTGGAGGAAGTGCCATTGGTAACTAAAAACCTGCCCACTTACAGATTCCTTCTTGGACCTTAGCTTATATAGTAAACAAAATGATAAGTTGCCCAAGAGTTTTATGTTAATTGCATATTTGCCATGGCCTTTTTTATGTGCTAATACATGAAATGAAGCAGCCAATCAGAAGTGAGTTTCTGCACCCATTATCCAATCAAATTCGTGTAGCTCGTTGGAGTGGGGCTCTCCAGTCTCCATCAGTTTGAATATTCTCTATGGTAGACTGAAGAAGACTTGCAAATTCATGTCACATTAAAATGTGTATTCGCGTCTCTTTTGGACTTCACAGACGACTCCTGCAAGTCAGCGGGGAGAGAGTGAACGTGTTAAACACACTTGACTCTTTGATCATTCGACTTTTAGACAAATTAGAACCCAATTTTTTTGTTAGCCCTTCTGCTCTTCTTCTATAAGCAGTGTGAATTTTTAAACAAATTATCCGTTTTGAGTGCGAAAGAATTTGTGCATGTATTGAACATTTTTTTAGGGTATTTTTTATCAAGTAATTTTCTCTGGTTGCATAAATTTGTGCTACAAAAAGATTATGAGCTCTCCCCATTTTCAACATAAAAAAAACAATAGTCGTCCAAAATTATTTGTTTTACTATAAAAAAAAGTCTTATCCAGAGTCTTAAAAGTCGTCTCCACCATGTTCCAGGCAACTGCAGAACTGCACTAAGCAAAGAAATGCAGAATTCTACAAATTTTCCAATAGGCATGGAGGGAGGCCAAGGTTTACCCAGACGTATCTCGGTCGCACCTCCTCAGCTTTAAGCCAGGGGTGGCCCCATCTTGACCCCCCAGATACTCCCTTGAAGGGTATTGAACTGGGTCAATGTTGTTGTAGTGTCGCCGAGAACTGCTCTTTCCATTCAGTGAAAATGTAAATTAGTTCTCAGCATGTTTATGAACATCAGAAAGAGGAGCACTCTTAAGATTCTTGTTATCAATGATATGTAGAAAACGGAAGGTGTATAAGTACCCATCAACAGTAAGTGAATGGATCAGGAAATAGCAATTAGCAACAACCTTAGTACATCACAACCAGTATCAGCAAAATCGCAATCACCCATGGAATCATACTTCCAGTTAGACTTTATTCTGTCGCTCAATGAAAAAGGCATGATAAAAACATAGTCCATCAAAACATAACATGATAACAGTGCCCATTTCTCACATGCTAGAATTATGCAGACCAACATCTTTTCATGTTCACAGGAACTCGCTTTCCTCGATACATTCTGAAGCAAAAACAGATATTGATGCTAAAATGTAAAGATACAACCTTTTATCTCTTTGGGGTTTGTAAACATCCAAGACCCTCAGAATTCTGGGAAGAAAAAAATAGGAAGATGGAAAACTGTCCACCTAGTACCCTCTCTATTTAGCCTGAGGGTGAGATGCAATAAAATCAACAGCCATGCTGATTGAGCTAATCTTGTCGGCCTCATTATCGGGGATCTCGAAGCCAAACTCTTCCTCTAGCGCCATAACAATCTCAACAGTATCCAAGCTATCAAGCCCAAGGTCATTTTGGAAGTGTGCATTTGGTGTCACCTTAACAAAACAGAAAAATAAAATGCTAATGACATAACCAAAGCAAGCGAAGAGAAAAACGAAATATGATTGTACGTCACCAATAAACTACATCTTGTTCAATGCAAGAGATAAAATTAGTATATTATGATGCATAAGGTGCAATGGGCAATCAGTGCTCGTTGCCTGTGTAAGTTAAGAAGGCAACGCCAACAGCCCTAGGTGCAAGATTGCCTCAACTTCTAGTTCTTATTGCTATATGGCACTATTGAATGGACCCTCGTACAAAAAGAATTTACTGAAACCTAGCATATATCTGATAGTGTTAGTAAGAACTGGTGCCTAGATCACAACACAAAATGAAAGAGAACTAAATTGCACAAGAAACATTTTTGTCATTCTGCAATCTTGTCAGTTGTCACTTACTCATTTAACCACTCATAATCTCATACAACCCACCTTCTTCCCATTGAAAATGGATTTGGAATATTAATATGTTGAACGGTTAAGGTCAGGGTTGTGGTGGACTGGCAATGCGCTTGGGCTAATTTTGGAGCTAATTTTGTTCACATTCTATTAAAATTGATCTAATTTTGGAGCGAACAGAATGAAGCATCACTCTGTTGCTGTATTGAGTGTATTCTGTTGAACTTAGAGACTGGCGATGGTTTTGGTGGTTGTGGGAACCCTAATTTAATTCCTAATCTGACCACACACCATCGTGACGGACATTTCCACTCAAACAAGTTCTCAAGTCATGGACAACCAACCTTACACGATCAACCATTTAACCCCCAGGCCCCAACAGCAAAATCAGAAAGCTAACCCTAACAATATACACAGGACAATATACTAATCGAAGAAGACTAAGAAAATTAGGAAGCGAATACCTTGCCGGGATCAACTTTCTGGAAGTTCTTGACGACAGTCACAACACGATCGGTGACCTCAGATTTGTCGAGGAAGGAACCCCTGGCCTCGTCGGAAAAATGGCGTCCGAGAAGATTGTTAAAGGCAGTTGAGAGCGCGGAGGAATTGTTGGCAGAAATTTGGGAGATGGATCTTGGCTGTACCCTTAGGTATTTCAGGATTGCACTCCGAGCCGCCATTGCTGCTGAGAGAGAGCAAAACCAGACAAGGGGTGTGGGCGTTTGGGGGAGAAATGGCCAGAAGACGCTATTCTTGCTCTAGGTTTCTGTTTCAGCAGCGACTTCCGTGGAGTATATATTAAAAAAAAAAACTTATTTGTATGGAGTAACCTAAGGTCTAGGGTCCATAAAAAACGGAAACCGAAAAAATGGCTATTTTTAGGTTAATCAAACTGACTTTGGTGTTGGATGATAAACAAAGTATGCTTCTTACTTGCTTCTTCATCAAAAGCGTTTAAATCTCACATAGGCTAATTCATCAAAGGCGACCATATTTTTTGCTTCTTCATCAAAGGCGACCAAAATTTTGAGTGGAGGATCATCACCCATCATACCCTTCAGCACAACCACATTTTCAACATCAACTTTGAGTAAGGTTTTTGTTTGGCTGATAAACAAAGTATGCTTGACCATCAACCCAACATATAAGGCAGAAAGGGTATCGAGTTTATGGTTATTGACTTCTTGAGAGGAGTTTTAGGGGTTGAGCTCATCTCATATGATGGGAATAGAAATCAGTGCGTTTGTTGAAGATAATAGAGGGTATTGTATGTGGGACAAAGATAATAGAAATTGGGGCATATTGAATGCGGGTTTATGGTTATATATACAACTGAGTTTGGTCATTGTTCCCGAAATTACATTAAGTTTAGCCATTTTTCAAGGCATTTAAATGTATTCGTAATTTGCATTATTTATTAACTAAAGTAGTAATTATTTATTTTTTGAAGTTCTGTTTACTTTTAATTAAAATTTGTTGATCTATTTACTTTTTATTTAAAGTGCATGATTTTCATTTGAAGTTTTGTTAACTAGATTAGTCATTTAACATTTTATATGGAAAGTTTAATTTGTTTGATATCGTGGATTTGGATAAGAATATTAGTTTAAATATGTAAGTTGTTTTTATTATTATTAATAAGGGATAAGACCCATCTTTCATTTGGATAAGAATATTAGTTTGGATATGTAAGTTGTTTCATTATGAATAATAGAGTAGGGTTCCGATGCAAATATTTCTTTGGGTGAAAACTAAGAATAAATTGGGACCGCTGGATGAGGAGTGTGAATGGATGAGATTAGATAAAGTATAATAAAATGCAAATTTATGGTACGGAGTGTAATTTTTAAAAAAAAATATCATAGTGTTCCAAAAATACCCTCTTTTCTCCCCTGTTTGGAGGTAAATTTTCATGAAATTTAACTTTTCATGATCTAACTAAAACAATATAGTTTAAGTATGGGTATGAATTGGACCCATAGTTTAAATTATAACGATTATATGTCGATAAGTCTTATGCGAATATGAACCTGACATATTCCAAATTAAAGATTAATTAATAGGCTACATATAAAGAGGCCTACTAATTAACTTATACAAAACAAATTCAAAGCCTCGTTTGATGGTGTTCCAAGTCCAGGAAAAATAGCGATTCCATAATATGGGTGGGCTTAATTTAGAGGCCCGTTAATTAACTTATGCAAATGCAAAACCAAATCTACAAAGTTTGGTTGGTTAATTAGCGCATGAAGTGATGGATTATCTATATCACTTTATCCTTGAAACTTCCCTTAGCATGATTAATTAATTACTATGTATTCTCCTTTTTGATTACCTTTATTGTTAATTAATTGGTTGGGCTGAAGTTTCAAAAGGGAGTTGATAAATCCACGGATTCCACTCCTCTCAATTGCTAATTTACATGTTATATTTTAGCATTATCTTCAAGATAACATCACATCGAATGCCCCTATTTTTATGCTCATATTTATGGGTTGTAAATGGAATAAAAGGAGCAGACGTTACATTGGGCTCGTTCAACTCCATTAAAATACATTTTAATGTGTTATTCAAAGCCATTCATTAGGTGCTTGTTCTCCACGTTTAAAGATTTATATAAAAGGGGGGAGATCCGATTCCTTGGTCTTCATTAACAAGGAAAAAATATGTAAATGAAGGCTACCTGCAAAAAAAAACCAAAGGAGTAGAGGAAAAGAGGAAGAGAAGATAAAAGAAGGTTCTTCTTCTAAAAATGTATCATGGTGGTTTCGGTTGTGGAACCACATCTCGCTGGAGGTAAAGCGTCGCCGTTCAGCCCCGACAAGGAGGCCGCCATCATCTAGGATCAAGCCCGCCACCACAACCCGTATCCTAGTGTACGTGCCGATCCAAAAATGTCATCAAAGTCATTGCAATTTGAAACTAAGCGCAAGTGGTCTTCCATGGGGGTCGGCGATTTCGGCTTCCATCATGAAGTGAGTCACTGGCTTTTGAAATCAACCATATTGGTTACGATAGCAATGGAGTATCATTCTGCATCGATCAACAATAGCCGACTCGACACCGTGTGTTTCGCCACTCATCCATCGCAAACGGACTCCTAGAGAAGTGGAGAATGAGAAGGTTGTTTTGGAGGAGTTCATTAACTTGTCGCTCCGAGCAAACCGTCCGCTAACAAGATCCGGATGGTGATTAAAGATGTTGCAACAACGTCAAAGATCTATTGACGCAGCGTACCGAAAGCTCATGTGAAGGCCATGTCGAAGGCTCGTTCCAAGATAATCTCGAAGGCTTGCTCTGCATCATCGTCTCGCCGTAAACAAGCAATAAGACCGCAAAGGCCACCGAGGATGAGTGGAAGTCACTTGTTTTGTGGAGAAACATTCCGTTTCGAGCCTCTTATGTGTGATCACTTCTACAACGCGTTCAAAACGATGACTCATTCTATGCCCAAGACGGACCGAAGATGGTTAGAGGTTATTCGTTTGAGGAGAAACCTTCCGTTTCGAGCCTTATACGGATGATTGTGTCTACAACACGGCTACAATGAGGGATCGTTTCATGACTACGCTCGAAACCCATCGGAGATGATTCGAGGTTGTACGTTTCCGTTTCGAGCCTCTTACGGGTGATCGCGTCTATAAAGCGCCTACAATAATGGCACGTGATCAGTCGGGATAGATCGCTTTGCACCGAGATGAACACGACAATCGTTTTAGGGAGACTGTGGATGGCCCAAAATGGAGAGTTTCGCCAATCCAAAGTCCGAGCTGATGATGTTTGTGCCCATGTCTTGTGTGTTCTATGGAGTGTGCGATCAAAAAATAGAGTATATGATGCACTAATTCCACTGAAATACAAATCAAAGTGTCAATTCATTTACTGTGATGGAGGGGGAAGCGTATATGTACACATGTTTTTGTGGCTGCTATTAACTAATATTCAAAAAGTTAATTACCAATACCTTTGTCATGGTAACGTGGAAAAGAAGTGGCCATCAAGTCCGAAGATTGAACCTGCCAAGTACACGTTCAACTTGTATTAGTGTGAACTAGCACTAATTTAAATACAAGGAAGATAAAAGATAGGCTTATTAGCTATTATGAGAAAAGAAAGCTTACTAGCTAGTGCATAGAGGTGAGCAAACTCGATCGAGTTCGATCGTACTGATCCTCTTGACACGATCATGGGAGCCGTGTCGGACCCTAACTGGAGACCTTCTGTGTCGATCCCTTCGCTGGAACCATTCATTAATTAATCCACTAATTAATAAATGATCACATAGGGAGGATTTGTTGCTGTTCACGGCTTGAATTCCATACAAAATTAATTTGATGTTAAAAAGAGAACATCAATGGAAAAAGTATATGTCTTGGAAGAAGCAGTAGCTATGACGCAAGTTGATTATAAAATTATGCCTCATGATCTTTTATAATTGTTCATTTTATGAACTTACAACGATTTGATCCCATCAAGGGTATGTAGGAAGCTCGACATATAGCGCAAATGCTCGTCGGGTTCAATCACAACTTCAAATTACAAAGTGTTCTCGAGAACTACGTAAAGACTTGACGCCTATAAAAGGCTACGTAGGTAACTCGATATATATTAAATTCAATCGAGTACAATCGTCAAATTCCAAAGCCCAAATTTAAAAACACAATTCGAAATCAACACACAAAGTGTTTCTGGGCTAACTACGATGATTTGATCCCATCAAGGGTACGTAGGAAGCTCGACATGTAGCGCAAATGCTCGCCGAGTTCAATCGCAACCTCAAATTATAAAGATCAAACAGTCTTAAGGAAGAACTACGTAGACTTGATCCCTTCAACGGGTACGTAGGAAATTCGACACTAAATCCAAATGGGTCTCGAATTCAGTCGCAATCCCAAATTCAAACCTAAATTAAACGGTTCTTGTCGAACTACGGTGCTTTGATCCCATTAAGGGTACGTAGGAAGCTTGACATATAACGCAAATGCTCGTCGAGCTCAATCACAACCATAAACCAAATCAAACCCAAGTCCTAGTGGAAAGTTTAGACAACCCTTCCTAGAAGGTGGGTCTAATTTTCTCCACGCCATGCAAATGATAGTTGAACCGAGCTTAGGCAACCCTTCCTAGAAGGTGGGTTTAGACTCGTTTCTCTGATGCATGAAAATCCAACCAAAAATCAAACCCCTTGAACTACATAAAGCTTGATTCTCCTTAAAGAGATACGTAGACAACGCATTATAATTCTGGTGCAGCTCAAATTAAAAACAAACTCAAAAGTCTCAACGTGTCTATATTATTAGTAGAGTTGTAAAGATGTATAGATAAGGATCGAACTTAAAAATTAAATTAGATGTGTTTGTACAAAGTTGTTTTCCTTCAACAAATTTTCTCTAACATCCCCTAAACCCTTTCTCCTTCCCCTTTCAAATTTGTTCACACACCACGAACGATGACGAACTCAGGGAGGAAGAATTCATCACCGCTAGAATCGGGAGTTCAGGGCGGAACGACGAGCTCGGTTGAAAGAAATCAAATTCTTCATCGCCAACATATCTTCTCTGCCTCATCAAAGTGTAAAAATTTGTCTCCAAAATTGTTCGATTTGAACTTGTCCTTCTCAATTGAATTTTGTTCCCTAATGTCTTCATGTCAATTGTGGTTCTTATTTTGTACAATTGGTGGAATGGTAGTTCATTGCGTTGATTGTGCTCACTTTTGGAGATGTTAATTCCTTGATACACTTCATCCTTAATGATATGGGGAACAAACTCAAACCTTCCCGTTCATCTTCTGGTGCAAGCAAAACCTGAGTTTTTTTTATTTATTTTTCTGGTGGTTTATTTAATTAATATGCTTTTTTTTTTGTTCATTAATGGTGATATTGGACATTGGTGGAGCTTCCGTGTTCAAACCCTTTGTTGGGCAATGAAAATCTGGTATCAAATGATGTGTTTTTAAAATTTTGTTTTTTATCGAAAAAGAATAGAGTATTTTTAGTGCGCTTTGTGACTGAACCATTGGGCCAGTTGAGAGGCTTACACTCAATTTTGTCAAGGAACAACAAAGGTATGTCTCAAAGGCTTTAATTAGAACCGCTAAAGATCGACTTTTTATTAATTGTTGTCTCTAACATCACTACAAAACACATTACATGATGAGTTTTTTTCTAATTAATGTATGTGAACATAGACATGGTTTCAAATTTGATAGCCTATTAGCTCAAATAGTAGAGTAATGTGCATGTGCACATAGATGTGGGTTCAAATCTCACATAGGCTGATTCTATAAATGCTTTATATATTTTGGTTCATTATAACTGTTCTTTCGGTTCATGATTTTGTAAGCTCGGGTTCATAATAGTTTATCCTACAGTTCATGTCTTTTAAGTCATACTAGTTTTAATTTTGGTTCATGACATATGTTCTTTTGGTTCATAGTACATTAAAGTTTGGTTCATAATAGTTCATATTACAATTCATGTCTTTTAAGTTATACAAGTTGTAATTTTGGTTCATGACATTTGTTCTTTTGGTTCATACTATATTAAAGTTTGGTTCATGATTTTTTAATCGTACTTGTTATTTCAATTTATACTTGCAGGTTGATTGAATACTAACTATGATTTTAAATTACGTTGTTATTACAATAGTTAATTGGAAGCATTGGAAATCACTACAGGTGCTACACAATGGAAAGGGTCCATTTTGAGAAAACAATGTAAAAGATTGAACCTTGATTGCTTGTTGCATATGGTATATTTTGTTGAATGCATAGGCTCATTTTGCTCAATGGATTAAACGTTTTTTTCAATGACATTAGATGTGCCAGCATTTCATTATCTCATCTCACTGACAAATATATCGAATGGTTTTTGCTCGATGTTGATCTTTCGATGATATAAATGGCATAATCTGTCACGTTAACTAAAATTGTGTATTTTATAGAGATGGGTAAAAACATTTTAGACTTTGAAATCTGTTTTACGAGTATTAATTACGCGGTTCATAGTGTTCAACATGAAGGTGCGTGAATTTTAAATAATCAGTTCATTGAATAGAAAATGCATAAAATTTGTAAAGAAGGCATTCGGCTCATTGGGTTCGACGTGAAGTCTAAAACAACCTTAAGAGAAAAACAATGTAGCAAAGTGATTTGTCAAATACAAAGTAACATAAAAATAGACAACTTAATCCTCAATTTACATAACAACTACTAAAAAGACAAATAGAGAATCGAAACTTCAATGTTTGATCTTGGGAATGAAATAAGAACAATCTTATGATAAGTAAAGAATGTAGGCATCACTAGTTTCATCATGATCATACAATGGAACTCCATCAACATTCTCATCATTATCAAGACTCTTCAATGAAACTCCATCAATACTAGCATCATTACCCGAATGAGACAAGTTAAGATGACCGGAGCTTGATGAACAACCTACAATAAAATAAAAAATTTAGAAGCAACATGGAACACATAATGAGCAATAAAATGTGCAAAATACAGTTTTTTCTTTTGGTTCACAAATATTGTCATTGTGGTTCATAATATTAAACAGGAAAGTTCATTGAAAATAACAACGCGGTTCATATAAAATAACAATATGTATTGTAAGTGAAGCGATCTAGTAAAGGTCACAAGGGTACTAATTGCTGATTCAAAACAATATCTACTAGTCAATGTGGATAACTAGGCATAGACATATACACGAAAGCATCATATCCAACAAAGGATACTAAGCACTTAGAAAATAATATGCAAGCATTCATTTTATTCCTAAGGGGGAATTTGAACCCTAAAACATCATCAATACATGAAAATGAATTTTAATTTGTCCATATTAGCTTCATATCCACTAATTATAACAGTAGAAGCAATATTCCAAGTCATTTTAGCAAAACATGTTCATTGAGACATTTTATCAAACACTTTCTAGGCAATCAAATAAGCATACAAATTTAAATTCTATTTTTAATAAAATCTTGTTTCCAAGCCCAAAACAAAGAGTACAACACATTTTTCCATGATCTCAAGCATAAAGAAGCCTAAACAACAACAAATTAGGGATTATTGGAGAGCAATCAATCATCCACCAAGCCAAACTCTTCTTAAGTATTCTTCATAACCACTTACCTAAATTCATTGTTTCTTCATTTTGGAGTGAGAGTTTGGATGGATCGAAAGGGAGATCGAGATCGAAAGGGAGATAGAGAGTACAAGGTCGATCTTGAGCATAAATCTAATACAAGTTGGTTGTTGGCTGAAACCACGAGTTTGATAAAACTCCGTACGTGTTGATCGAGGGATGTGTTGGTGGGAGAGAGCTGAAAATTGAAATTAAAAATAAAGCACATTAAAATGACAAAAATACCGTTTTAGCTTTAAAAAATAGAGGAGTGTGAGTGTTGATATCAGCCAATCGGGACCCTTAATCTCACAAAATCAAAGGCTGAGAATTGTTCTCATTTTATAGGATAAGATCAATTCTCATTTGATCCCCAATCATGAATAATAAAGGATACGACCCATCTTTCAGTACCAAACAAAACATTTTTATAGAAAAAATTATAAACTTCCCACATATACCCTAAAATGGAATAATTAAAACTTGACCCAACTCAATATTCTAACCTGAGCTAAAATCAATAATTTATAACCCAACTTCACTAATGATGTTCATGTTTTGGTATAGTTTTAGGTGTCTTTCTTACGTTGTTTAGTTTAGTTTTAGTTGGTTTTAGAGTTAGTTTTGTGTGTTTTAGGATAAGTTTGCATATTTTGTGAAAAGTATGGAAACTATTCCGTTTTGTGTCTTTTTATAGGTTTAAGAGCGGGAAAGGAGCACTTTTCGAGCTGAGTTGAAGTCTTGTGGTAGAAGGTGGAATGCATGGAAGATAAGGAAGAAGATTGCATGGGAAAATCAATTTAAAATCCAAGTTAAAGACAAAGAAAAGATCAAGAAAAGCCAAATAGAGGCTCGGTAACGACCCTGTGAAGGTCGTTAACGAGGCTGTAAAAGATAGAATTTTTGAAGGGAATCAGCAGAGTCTACCGACCCTGTGCGGGTCGTTAACGAGGGACCCGTGTCGGTAGAGGCGTAGCCGACTTTTAGTTTTTATATCTTTTATATTGTTATCTTTTAAGTAGGGTAAGTTTTTATCTTTTAGCCTTTTTATTAGATAGTTTCTTAGTATAAATACCCTTGTTCTAAGCCTAGTCAAGGGGGGATTTACGTTCGAGGGGGAACAGACGCTAGTTTTAGGAGAAGTCGAGAAAGAGAGAGAGTCGAACCTGAAGTCGATCGAGAGAGAGAGTTTTGGGTCGGTGATCGGATCTTGCTCGGTGTTCTTAGTGTTTTCGGGATTCCACGAGTTTGTAAGATGATATATTTTCAATTTCAAGTAAGTTTGATTTTTGTTTTTCAATTTCTTCTTTGATTAAAGTTGTTTGCTTTATTTCAATGAAGAGTGAGTAGTCTTCTTATCTAGGGTCGGGGTTGAAAACCGACATAGTTGTGCATGTTTGAATGAGTATGTTGATGTTTGATTGCCTTTTATCTATTGATTTGCTTGTTGTACTTATGCTTAGACGATAGTCGAAGTAATTTGAGTTTGTGACTTGATCGAAAGAGAAAGTTGTGAACTTGAATGTTAATATTGTTCGATAACGAAAGTTTCGAGCTTTGGATTCAAAACAAGTAATAAAGTAAATTGATTTATGAAAGTTAATTGGTTTGCTTGTTAGTCAGCGAAAGTTGATGAATTTATCTTTAAAGGCATGATCGTTATCTTCATATGAGTTTATATACATGGCTATGTTGTGGTAACCCTTGTCCTAGATCGTTTTATTCATTGATTTGCTTAGTTTTGCTCTCGTTCTCATTCGTTACCGAGTTAACATATCATTGGTACCGAACCTGCGTTTGAGTCGTTAGTTGTTTTGTGTTCATAAGATTTCCAGGTTCGTTAACGACCCTGACAAGGTCGTTAACGAGGTTGGTCGTAGCAGTTTTTGCTTGTTTGCTTTGTTTTCTTGTTTATGTAGTTGATAGACAAACAACCTTGCTTCCCGTGGACGAACCTGACTCTGCTATACATAGCGGGGTCTTGATTATAAATTAATTTGTTGTCAAGAAACCCTTTCAACAACTAATTGGTATGATGATTAGGGTTATTTTCAATTTAGGGTTTAGGATTAAGATTTAGGATTCAATGAGGCTATAATTTATTTCTAGGGTTAAATGATGGTTACAATTGACATTTAGGGGTTAGGGTTCAATGAGGTTCATATATAGGATTTAGGGTTTATGTGTGGGGTATACATTATAAGGGTTTGGGGTTTGGGTTTAGGGTTTATGTTTTGGGTTTATGGATTTAAAGCTTGGAGTTGGGGTTTATATTATAGGGTTTGGGGTTTAGGGCTCGAGGGTTAGGGTTAGGATTCATAAGGCTTAGAGTTCATGTCATGAACCATACATTGTACCACTAGTACAAACGTTGGGGGTGGATACTTAAAATTTGATATAAGTTAAAAAAACTGGTATATGTGTATTTGTATGCATATCAGTTTTATACAAAAACTAGTATGAAAAAAAAAAGCACACGGATACCAGTTTTTTAGAAAAATCGGTATCCAACATTCCTCTTGCATACCAATATTTCATAAAACTGGTATCCGACTTTTTACTTGCATACCACTATTTAAGAAAAGTGGTATCCGACTTCTATTACACATACCAGTTTTACAAAATGTGGTATTAGAGAGTTTTTTTGCATACCAGTTTTCTATAAAAACTGGTATCTGTGGACAAATATATCTTTTTCTTAAAAATAATTTTATTTTAGTTTTCTTGTTTGTCAAGTTCGGCCTCCCAAATCGACCGTGATTGTTCAGGGATATAATCTCTACTAGTAGCACCATTAATATTTTCCCCTCTTTTGTTTTAAGTCTTTATTGTTACTAGGTATGTAGTTTTAAAAGAAGATTAAAAGTGCAATTTTAATTTTGTTATTGATTTCAATTTTTCTAAAATTATTACTTTTGATTATATTGTTTTGGCTTTATCTCAATATTATGGTTTATATCTTGCTCTCGTTTCCCTGATCCGTATCAACCTAGAGCAAACTAAGAGATATATTGTCACCACTCTTCACGATTATCAGGTAATCTATCAAACTTTAAGCTATTTGCTTCCAATTTCCTATTTTTATGAGTTGATTAGTTATATGTTTTTATTTGATGGATAGATGTTCAATTTTTTATTTGTTATTAGCTAGTTTGAAGTGTCTTTTATTTAGTTTGGTGTTGTGATTGTTGATTCTGATTGGAAATTGCTCGTAAGGTTAATTGATTGGCATGGATTGCATATATTTCACATGGAATATAATCATGATTTTATTTTTGCTTGCTTTTGGCATTGAGCACAATTTTGGTTTACTTAATGATTCACTAGTAGACAAAATTGAGTTACCATCAACTTAACATATCACCATTGCCGACGTAATTTTGGATTTCATCGGGAAGGTTGATAATAGTTAGATCGTGGGGATACGATGTGTAGGCAATGCCGACGAAAACAGATGTCAAATGTATTGACGTCTTTGTTTGTCGGTGAGAAGTTCCCGGCATACATGATTGTCACATACAAAATCCCGACAAATATAATTGTCAAACTTATATACAACTTTATTTATCGGCAAAAACATTCCGGCAATTATATTTGTTGAATATATAGATGACTATGGTTGTCGACACAAAAATTCCGACAATTTTAAATATCAAATATATTCACGCATATGTTTATCGAAAATAAATTCCCGACGGATATATTTATCACATATCTAAATGACTAAGTTCATCGGTACGACACTCCCGACAAATATAATCGTATAAACATCGATATTATGGGTATATATAGAATGTATTGACGGATTTACCTATTGAATGTAAAGTGTTGTTTGATTTTATACAATCAAACAAAAAAATAACATAAAATAGAATTCAAAAGCGCACAATATTGTCATAAAACAAATTACAAACAAAAATACCATAAGGAAATACAGAAATGAAAATACCACACTATTGTCATAAGAACCCAATAATATCATAAAACTAGAATACTAATATCCCAAAGGATCGTAGTTCACAGTGATGATCACCATCAATCTCCATAAAAGGTTCCAACACCACTAATGGGACCAAATATCCCTAGATTCATGTCTTGATACACACTTGGTTCGTTTGATTGCAATAGGGATTGAAACGACATGTTTGATGATGGCATAGTAGTTGAAGGCATGACATGGGGCCTATTTGTTTCCATTCATTGTCTCCGCTCTTTTTGTAGTTGTAAAGTCAGCTGCTTAATTAGTACATCTTTTTGTTGCACTCTAACTTCTATTGAGCTTTCATAACTTGATGGAAAAGCAACCCGAGGTGATGCAGAGAGAGAACAAGGTAGTGGGGAAGGAGTAGGGATTGAAGGAGACCGAACCTGGGATGGAGAAGACTGAATTGATGGAGCAAGAGCAGCTGGATTTAAGATACTATCCATCTTACGATATAAAGATCCTTGGCCGGAAATTCTTCCTTTATTTTCATCTCATGTTGCTTTAAGCCATAACTTGTTGATTTGATCTTGAGACATATCCTCTCCTGGATGGGATTCTTTCCCTTCAATGCATAACTTATTAAAAGCATCTTGTGAAAGTACAAAAGAAATTAAATGCTTACACATGTATGAATAGCTATATCACTGTACGTTGTTTTTTTTTTCTAATTGGACATAGAGTAATCACTGTAGCATATTGAAGTGTGTATAAAAAATAGCTATATTAAGGCCTAAATATGAACATACATACCATATCTTTTTGAGGTTGGTCACCCATCCATTTCCCTTGTTTTTCACTATGATACATTATGTCCATGAGTTCATCTTGGGTCATTCTTTTTATACTCTCTTTCTCCTAAAAAAATTTAGATATTAGTTAGTATCTAATAAATAGAATAGGTGAATAGCAATATAAGTAAAGAAAAATACTCACAATCTTATCAACATTTTGAACTACAGATCGAGAGTCACCTGTATATCTAGAGCTCCCATTGGTTCCCTCACATGCTCTATTAAGCTTGTTTCTTTCACTACTACGCTTGAATTTTGCATTATTCTTCCACTGGTTATTTATGTCATCCCAATCTTCAAGACTTAAAAATGTCGGTTTCTTACCACTTCCTCAATGATCACAAAAGACATTCCTAATATGTTGGCTGCATTTTGATCTCCAAACAACCTTAAACTGGGTGTGAATGACGGTCTCTCCAAAAGAATTGCTTCTACAAATACATTATAAAAAAATTGGTTAAAGCAAACAAACTCTATTATATATTTAAATGTGCAATTAAGTGTTGGACGACAAACACTTACTTGAAACTCGTCCCACCATAGTCTTCTAACATCCTTTAGGACTTTAGTAAAGGAGATCCATGGTCCATTGAAGTGGGTGTGAATGTTGTGATTAATAACACCTAAAATATCTTCAGTGCATTCTTGAAATCTAATTGACAAATAAAATTTAGAGTTTAAATAATATACAATAAATATGGAAAAAGAATCTAAAACCTAATACAGTACTATTTATTTTCTCTTTACTTTTCATACAAATATTTGCCATGTATAACAAAGCAAGTTTGTTCAGAAGTATATCTTCAATGCACAAGTGAGTATACTCTTGCAAATTCTTAACTAAATTGACCCTTGTGTAGATGGTATCCCAAAACTATCCTATTTATAAATTAAACAACTAAAAAAGTAATGTAACTTGAGTGAGTATTTTATGGCCTGTACTAGCAATTTAAAAAGTAAATTGACCCTTTCTATAGGAGGGCTGGCTATGTGAATAATCTAAAAATAGTTGAACCTTTATCCTGTTTGTAAATTAAACAACTACTCTAGAAGACTACTGCAATTTTTTAACTTAAGAGTGTGTACTTTTGGCCTGTACTATCACTAATGCACTTTCTATAGGAGAGTCGAGGGCGTAGCTATATGAATAATCACCTAGAAATTACAAAGAGAATCCCTAGTTTTGTTAAATCACTAGAGGCGTTAGCCTTCCAGCAAGAAGCTAAATAGGGAGCCACCCATAATAGATTTAAACACAAAAAAGAGAGTATATAACAAAAACCATATCATTTCTGATTACTCAAAAACCATACCAGTGAAGCTAAATATGGAATTCGTCCAAAATGAAAGAGAATATTGTATAAAAAACGAAAGAGAATACTTATTACGTGCTTCCTTTTGGACGAATTCTCTGTCTACCACTTGCATCTTTTTCCAGCTCATCCCCAAAATCGACCGAGTCAAAACTTACGCATGGAACTTTAATAACTTGTAATTCCTCTTCCCCATCTTCATTACCTTCAACATCTTCTTGTATTGTGTTGTGACCCTGAAATTCAATTAGTGAATTCATCATAACGCAAGGAATATTTGCTCCTGTTTCCGTTCCAAGGCCAGGGCTAGACTGAGATTTGGAGCGAATTTTGGATAAACAATGGTACTTTCTTCTTGCTGAATTCATTGATAAGTGAAAGAAGGATTAGGAGAAAAACGAAGAATGAAGATGGAGAGAAAGGATATAGTTTGATAAAAAAAGATCTCAATAAACTAAACAAGGGTAATTAAACATGTTCACATCAGTTAATTTTTTTACTGAATTAAGGGAGAGAGTAAACACGTTCAGAATTTCATATTTGTTTTTTATCATCTGTGCGCCCACTTTTCCCACCTAATTTTTAAAATTTTAATCAAAATTTGAAGATTACCTCGAGAAGGTTACTCCAATCAATCCTACGTTTTTTTATTTAAGTTAGAAAATATTTGATCTTTGCAATAATTAGTTTAGATCCAATCCTTCAGATACCTCAAAATCAAAGATTACAATTAATGTTATTAATATCTTTATTGTCACAATTATAAAATTATAAAAAAATTTAGCCATATGAAAAGTATAAAATTGTTTTTTATATCCATATATATGAAAAATATAAAAAAAAGTAGTTTTAATATCTCAATTATTATATTTACGGATTTTTATATAATTTATATATATAAGTGTAAAAAACATAAAATAGTACTTTTAATATCATATACACCAATTTTTTAATTTAATATTTCAATCATCATATTTTTTAATTATAAATTTTTTAAAAATAAAATTATATATAATAATAATAGTATCAGATATCCAACAATTTATTATACTATTTTTTTATATTTTTGTTCCCTGTTATTTTTGATCAAAAATATTAAAGCAAAAATTTAAAACATCAAAGTGGTCCACATATTAATTTGATAAATATATCAGTAGGCTTATTAAGTGACAACATTGTTTTTTTTTATAGAAGGAGAGGCGGCACTCTCCGGCCCCTTGAAAGGGCGTTTTATTAATTAATAAAAAAGGCTAAGTAGTCAACAAACAAGGGATAGCCTGACTCTTTACATCATCAGACAAAAATAAAGAAATACCCTTAAACGGAGCACTCAATACATAAAAACCTAACTAAAAATTAGAATTAATAGAATTTAGAAAATCAGCAACACAGTTCACATCACACAATATATGAAAACCTAATAAAAAATTGTTCTTCTAAATCAAGAAAAAAGCCAACATGTTAATTATTCCTCCTGGTTTAAAAATCATCATGTGAGCTGGAACTAAATCCATCTTCTTCACCAAGTTCTTGTGTCTCATTTTCATTCTCCATCTCATCTTCTGCTATAATAGTTTATCTAGTTGGATCTCTTAAGTTTTCTATGTATGCATCATCAATTGTTGGTATCTCAATTATATCATCAGGTTGGTAAGCTTCTTGAGGCTCTTCACATCTTTGATCAATTGTGCTTTTGACTTTTGTTTTGCATACAACCCACCAATTAGCTCGATCATGTTTTGCACCAGGGTATGGTGCATAATAAACCTGCATTGCTTGTTTTGCCAAAATGAATGGATCATTGCTTTTATATGTGAGTTTATGATTTACCTCTACAAGATCATATTTCTCATGCACACACGTCCCTTTGCTAGTTGGATCGAACCATCGACATTTGAAAAGTACAACTTGCATTGTAGGAACTCCTATCTCCACTTGTATTATCTCTTCAAGAAGACCATAGAAATCACATGCAGCTTCATCACAATTTGAACTTCAAACCAATACTCCACTATTCATACTAGATCTTCCATATCCTCTTTCCAAAGTGTGAAAAGTGTAGCCATTGACGACATAACCTGGCCACATGGTAATAAAGGCGCTTGGACCTACTGATAAACTTTTGATTAATGCATCTTCAATGTGTTTGTCTTTGACCAGTTATAAAATGTGATATCTAATAAGATTCATTTCAACATATTATAATTAAAATTTTATTTTATAGAATACTTACATATGATTTAAACCAAGGAGTGAATTTTATATCAAAGTCTTCATCGCGGGCTCCACCTATCGCTTCCACGAATATCCTAGTATATGAAATGATATAGGTTAGTATTTTTAAATGTGTAAATATTTAAAGTTATAAGAAGACAAGAGATTTCATAATAAATACTTACTTTGTTATGTCATCGATTTCATCACAATTTAACAAAATATATGTCTCAATTGCATGTTTCTTGCTCCGATCATTAAGCCATCGAAATTTTGCTTTACCAAACCCTCGTCCGGGATAATTAAATATGGAAATCTGATATGATTTTCCATTAGATGGACCTTCAACATTAATTTCGGATCTTCTTCTTTTAGATGCATGTTGACGCTCAGAGTATTGGCCAATTAGGGTTGAAATTTCTTCAATAATATATGAAAAATAAATTGATGCTTCAATTCGTGCTCTATTGCTAATCTTTTTCTTCAAGTGATGTAAGAACCTGAATAAAATTATAACAAAGATATGAGTAAGAGTATATATGTCAACTAATAAGTATATACTTTTTCTTAAAAATTTACCTCTCAAAAGGATACATCCAACGATATTGAACTGGTTCTGCAACTTTGGCTTTGAAGGGCAAGTGAATCAACAAGTGTTCCATTGAGTCAAAAAATGATGGAGGAAATATTCTCTCGAACTTGCACAACAACAATGGAATTGTAGTTTCGAATTCTTGCATTTGTGCAACTGATAATGTTGGTGAACATAATGCATGAAAAAGCTGGCTTAATTCTGTAAGAGACCCTCAAACAGACTTAGGCAACAATTCCCTAAACGCAATCGGAATTAATCTCTGCATAAAAATATGACAATCATGGCTCTTCATTCCTATCAATTTGCAACCATCTACTTGCATGCATCGAATAATGTTTTGAGTCATATCCATCTGAAAATTTCAAATATGTAATCCAATCACACACTTCTTTTTTTTTATTCTTCACGAGTGTATATAGAGCTTTTGGTACTAATCCTGAGTGATTCTTTTCTACAGCTAATTCTGGGCGATTGCAATACAATACCAAATCTTTCTGTGCCCTTAACATGTCCTTATACTTGCCCTTGACGTCCATCACTGTATTAAAAACGTTATCAAAAATATTTTTCTCTATATGCATGACATCAAGATTATGACGAATCAGAAGTGTCTTCCAATATGGCAATTCCCAAAATATGCTACGCTTGGTCCACTTATGATCAGACATGTATCCTTCAGGTGTTGAAATAGGATCATCAACCGCACTTGCATAGTTCTTCACACGATCCCAAATCTCCTCGCTAGTTAGACGCAGAGGAGAAGAGGAGTTCTCAACACAATCTTGTACAAATCAATTTCTGTCTTTTCTAAATGAGTGGTTGTCTAATAAGCATCTTCGATGACAACCAAACCATGATGGTTTCCACTAAACTCTAGCCAAAAGTACTTCGTATCCTCCATACAAATAGGACAAGCCATTAAACCAGTTGTGCTCCAACTAGACTTCATTCCATATGCAGGGAAATCATTAATTGTCCATAACAATGCAGCTCGCATATAAAAAGTTTCTTCTCGAGAGATGTCAAATGTAGGCACACCTTTCGTCCATAACAACTTCAATTCCTCACTCAATGGTTGCAAACACACATCTATCAGTTTTTTTGGATTGTGCGGACTTGGGACAACCATTGTTAACAACAAAAAAGGAGTTTTCAAGCACATTGATGGTGGAAGATTATAAGGAGTCACGATAATTGGCCAACATGAGCATGCTTTTCCAGATTGACCAAAAGGAGCAAATCCATCTGCGCATAATGACAATCGAACATTGCGTGGTTCACTTGTAAAATCTGAATGAGTCATATCAAAATGTTTCCATGCTTCATTGTTTGAAGGATGACACATTATCCTCTCTTCATTAGGCTTACGTTCATTATTCCATGTCATGTATGCAACAGTAGCCGATGATGCAAATAATCATTGTAACCTAGGGATTAAAGGTAAATAGCGCAATTGTTTATATGGAACTTCTTTTTTCCAGGATTGCATTTATACTAATCATGGTTGCAAAATTTACAGTGTTTTAGCTCAGCATCTGCCTTCCAATATAACATGCAACCTTTCGGACAAATATCAATTTTCTCCATTGGCAATCCCAATTCTCTCACAAGCTTTTTTGTTAGATAATAATCACTTGGAAATGTATGATCTCGGGGCATGCATCTTCCAGCCCATTGACAAATCTTGTTGTAACAACTTTTTGACAAATTAAACTCGGACTTGATTTTAAGCAGTTCAGAGACGGCGGACAATTGAGTTTCATTTTCACAACCATCCCATTGTGGTTCCTCTGTGGCTTTCAACACATCCCAAAATTTTTCTAATAAGCTTACGTAATCATCCACATTCATTTCTGGTTGAGCATCAGTTGAGGCAACATTAGGAGAGCTTGATGATTGAACAAAGTTCTGCTCTTAATCTTGGCCTGGATAAATATCTTTGTCTCAATATGGAACAAAATTTGACCCGTTGCATCGAAAATCATTCTTTGTTGAGGATTTAAATGATTATACTCTTCTCTCATTGGATAATCTTGGGTGGACTGAGATGAACAATTCACACTTGCATGAGGGACAGAAGGTTCCCCGTGACAAATCCAATTCAAGTAACCAAGGGTGAAGCCTTTTCGATATAGATGGTTTATAACGGTTGCTGGAGTGTGGTACTTCTCGTTATCACATTTGCGACAAGGACATCGGATTTCAGCTCCACTAGCATGTGATTGTACAAATGCGATAAATTCGTTAACACCTCTATGAAATTCCTGAGTTATACCTCCATGTCCATATAAATTTTTATTGTACATCCAACTCCTGTCTTTCATCTTATGTGCTTGCTTGAAATAAACCTATATAACAATTAATTTTAAATGTAAGAAATATATTGACTTGAGTGCATTTAATGGCAGTTAATCTATTTTAAAGGGATATTTAATACTAAGCTATTATGTTTTATTGCATAATATTTAACACAGAAAATAAAAGAATTGCTTAATAAAGTTCCGATTAATGGACACTACTTATATTTTGACCTTTTTTAAAAAATTCGATTCTTTAACATTTTATTAAGTTTATATTTTTATTTTTAGACTATGAGAAATAAGTTGGGTTTTCACCAAAAGAATAAAATTCATGAATATAAGACTAAAAATTACATTATTTTATTTCTATAGTGTGTAATCCTCATACTAACAAAGAAGAATATAATTTAAGTACTACACTAATTAATGGATTTTCACACTTTCAGTTCCTAAAAAAATTATATTTTTACGCATAAAGAACTATTTTTTTCACTAAAGAACTACTCATGAGTAGACTAGTTGTAATTTGCAAAAACAATTAGAGTAGATGATTTTTAAATATATTCTTTTGAAAAAAATTCCAGATAATTTTAAATTTAGGACATTAAATCTTTTTCAAAATCTAAATAACTATTTCGTGCTAAAAAAATCTAACTAACTATCATTCAAATATACAGAATCAATAAATAAAGGAAAATTAGTAAGAAAATTTATAATGTCTATTATATGCATCTAACTGTTTTTCAAAATTTAAACAACTACAAAGTATTGTTCAAATATATGTAATCACTAATCAACATTATAAGGAATTTTATAAAAACAATATTTAAAGTGAATATTTACTATCATAATAATTCATTGTGTACATAATTTGTTTAAAATATGATAATTGGCCTTGATTAATTTTCTTATAAAATTATACTATTTTTTATTTTAGGGTAAATTATCCATATATCCTCTAAATCTTACAAAATTAGTTATATATTCTTCAAAACCTTAACACTAGTTATTTATCCACAAAATCATAATATTCTTTTTTTTATCCAAATTCTTTTCTTCCCTAAATATTATTAAAAAACCTCACAAAATTTATAACACCTAGATTTAATCTACTTAATTAATTACTAAAGAAAATCTTTCATTTTTTTTATTCTAATCTACATATTGGATCGTTCTTAATTATACGCTACATGAATCTACTTATTTCGTTGGATCGTTCTTAATTTATAATACCTAGATTCAACACTATAATTAAGCATATTTTCTTTCTTATTTATCATATGCATGAATAGAAGTAGGATATATCATATTATAAGTTTTTTCTAAGGTTTGATTCGGTATGAAATATGAACAATAAATTAGTTCCCTAAATTGACACTCTTATCATTAACATTTTGAATTGTCAATATCAAGTGGAGATTATATATGAGTTTTTTTTAACATGAAACATGAAGAGAAATATATAAACCGCACTTCAAAAAATAATGATATAAATTAAATCACATAACCGATTGATGATACAAATTAAATTATACTATGTAATAGAATTAACGATACATACCTTATATGACACCGGTAGATTCCTCATGTACTTACGATGAATTTGCACAATCAACAAATTGCAAAGAAGTTTTAATGAATTAAGGGGGAGAAAAAGAGAGTTTCTTAATGTTCTTTTGATGGAGAAAGGCAAATAAATATATACTGCTCTTTGAAACCAACGAACTGATGTACACATTAATATTCAAACGTTTATTTGTTAAAATTTAAAAAGTAGTTTGAGATTTTGGGCTATAATATAGGGTTGTTTGGAAATTATTCATTTTTTAAAAAAAATTATTAGTATTTCTACAATTTACATCATTTGTTTTTTTTTTGGTCGAGTAGTGCATGTATGTACTTCATTTTTTTTGAAACCAAACATATATAGTACGACCTTGTGCACTTTTAATTTGTAAGTGTTGTGGTCATACCCCACTATTTCAAGTATTGGAATATTAACCGTCTGTTTTACCGACAACTGTAATTAACGATGCATTTCCGACATCCGTAGATGTCATTTGCTTTCATAGAAATAATGGTTGTACTCATACCCGACGATTATGAATGTTGGGATGGAAACCGACGGTTATGCCGACAATTGCAGTCGTCGATGCATCCCCGACATTTTTAAGCGTCAGAAAGCTTTCATCGGGGATTACCTTTTTTCTAGTAGTGATTTTTCAATATATGTGCACAAATCTTTTTCATTCAATCTCTATTAAATATCTTTATTAGCTATGATCTTGCTTGTTTATATAGTTTTGTTAATAAAGTCAGGTGGGCTGATAGTTTGGGGGTCGTGCGTGTAACAAGCCTAGCATACAAGCCCAATGAGGTTCCAACCCAAAACCATATGGCAATGGGTGGAGTAGTTCATTAGGTTATATACTAGGCTTTGTACTTCCCAAATTCAAATGTGGGACAACTCTCAACAGTTGATGTAGTTAATGGATAGAAATTGGATGTTTGCTAATCGTTTGACAGAAGAATATGAAGATCGAGTGGAAGAATTTATTAACTTTGCCATACAAAATGCTAAAGATCCTTCAAAAATTCCTTGTCCGTGCACACGTTGTCTAAACGCAAATAGAAAGGATGCTAATGGTTTAAGAGATGATTTGATTATAAATGGAATTGATGAAACCTACACTTGGTTGACGTATCATGGGGAAACAAAGCATACATTCATTATGGACAACATGGAGGGTCTTGACTTTGAAGTTGATCAATTGGAAGAAATGATATAGGTTGTTGGCAAGGACTTTCATGATCGCTCTGATATGTTTGATGAAATAAAAAGAGAAGCTCGAGAAACTTTAAATGCTTCTTGTAGAAAGTTCTCAAAATTGTCTGCAGTTTTGAAGTTGTTCCATCTAAAAGCATCTAACGGGTGGACATATAAGGGTTTCACGACTCTACTTCAACTCTTAAGTGATATTCTACCCGATGATAATGTGCTTGCTGATTCTACATATATGGCCAAAAAGCTGGTTCGATCATTGAGTATAGGTTATGAGAGGATTCATGCTTGTTCTAATGATTGTATATTGTACCAAAATGGATATGAATCACTTAAGAAATATCCGAATCCTTATTGTGGTCGATCACGTTACAAGAGACAGGATGTCCCAACTAAGGTATTGTGGTATTTTCTTATTATACCTCGATTTAAACGTTTATTCTATAATGTTGAAGATGCAAAGAATCTAAGATGGCATGTAGAGGATATGAATTCTGATGGTCAGTTAAGGAACCCAACAGATTCTACCCAATGAGTTAATTTTGATACTAAATTTCCTGACTTTGGTCATGATGGTAGAAACTTGCGTTTTGCTTTATCAATAAATGGGGTGAACCCCCATGGCAATCAATCTAGCACGCATAGTACTTGGCCTGTTATTTTAGTTATTTATAATCTTCCTCTGTGGTTGTGCTTGAAACGGAAGTATATGATGTTGTCGTTGTTGATTTCTGGATCGAAGTAACCTGAAAATGATATAGATGTTTACCTGGCACCGCTCATTGAGGATCTAAAGCTTTTGTGCGATCTTGGGGTGGAAGTTTATGATGCATATGGGAAATAAACTTTTTTGCATGCGATCAATGCTATTTTGCACGATTAATGACTTTCCAACATACGGTAATTTATCTGGTTATACTGTTAAGGGTAAGCATGCATGCTCTATTTGTGAAGATCGTACAACTCATAACTGGTTGGAGAATAGTAAAAAAATAGTTTATCTTGCTTGTCGTCGATTTTTGCCAATAGTACACGTACATGTATCGTAAACTGAAGAAAGCCTTCAATGGAGAATTTGAAGAAGACCCACCTCCTCAACCCTTGACTACTCAACAACTTATGTCTAAGTTAAATGTTCTAACATACCATTTGAAAAGACAAGAGCCAAACCTCTTCCATCTGTTGGATGGAAGAAGAAGTCAATATTTTCCTCTCCTCCATATTGGGAAGACTTACATGTTCGACATTGCTTGGATGTCATGCATATTGAGAAAAATATTTGTGATAGTTTGTTGGGCACATTACTTAATGTGTCAAGAAAGACGAAAGACAGTGAAAATGCTAGAATGGATATGGTTGATATGGGCAATAGATTGGAGTTAGAAGGACAAGTGACATCAAAGCGTATCTATCTACCACATGCATCTTATACTCTTTCAAAGAAGGAAAAAGATGATTTTTGTAGGTTTTTCCAGGCTATAAAGGTTCCACATGGGTTTTCATTGAATATAAAAAGCCTCGCGAATTTGAAAGGTAGAAAGCTCCAAGGAATGAAATCTCATGATTGTCATGTAATTATGCAAGAATTTCTGCCGATTGCTCTACATGGCATTCTGCCAAAGCATGTTCAAAATGCCATTACACACCTTTGTTTCTTTTTCAAGAAGATTTGTAGTAAGGTCATGAATCCTCATGAGTTGAATTCCCTACAGAATGATATTGTGCTTACTATTTGTGAACTCGAGATGATTTTTCCACCGTCGTTTTTTGATATAATGGTCAACTTAACAATTCATCATGTTAGAGAAGTCAGATTATGTGGACCGATGTACTTGAGATGGATGTATCCATTTGAGCAATTCATGAAAATACTTAAAGGGTATGTTATGAATAGATTCCGCCCTGAAGGTTGTATGGTTGAACGATACATTATGGAAGAAGCTTCTGAATTTTTTGCTCTATATTTATCCGATACTGAACGCATTGGTCTTCCTAAGTCAGTTAAGAATTATCCAAGACTGAATTGACCCTGGCCTAAGGCTCTAAAACCACTTTAAAGGACTTTTACCGAGACTATTCGGAAACATCTTGCACATGATAGCCTCTTCAGACACCCACAATGCCATTTTATGGGAGTAAGAGGCTATGTGACTTACAGGATCCGAATTCCCATCATACAGAGTAAAAGATGGGGGAGAAACCTTTGATGGAGGTCGGGCTTGTTGGATGTCTAAGTGGAATGGTGTCGATGTCACCATAGCCAACTTAAGCTCTGCTTGTTCTCGAGCCGATTGCAAGGTACCACCTTGCGCTCTCAAAATATCAAGCAGTCTTCTTTGAGTATGCTCAAGAGCTCGGGCCCTCCCTTCAAGCCTTTCAAGGCTCACTCTGACGCTGACTACGTTGCCTCTTCCTCCTCTTTCTGCCTTGATCATGCCTAGGCTCGGGATTTTCGGTAGGATCATAGCGATCGTCTCGCTCGCGCGAAAATCGCGTCGATCGCCAGACCCACGGTCGCGGTTCGACCGGCCGCGGTCGCGACCCCTATCACCGCGGTCGCGGTCTCTTCTGCCGCGGTCGCGGCTTCGCCCGCACCGATTGTCTTAGTTTTCAGGCTCTTCCTAGTCGTCCGAGGACGGACTGCTGGACTGAGAGGGGTCCATGACCCAAGTCCTTTTACGTGGGGGCGATTCGTGATGGTGGTCCCTTCGCCGGCTCCTTGGCGCTCTACGATCGCTATCATAGTCAACCTCCATCTCGCCTGATTCGTCAGAACTAATCGATTGAGGACTACGGCGGTTATCGGCGAATTCAATAACACTAGCAAGCCGTCGAGTAGTCCTCTCGATTTCCAACTCATCAATGGGGCGCTTGCCTTGAACTTTGTCCAAGGAGTGTTTCACTCTGGCGATTTCATCTAGGGCATGCTCCAAACGGGATTCATCCTCTGTGCACCTAGTTTGGTACTTCTCCTTCTCTCTTAGAGTAGTAGCCAAAGCATGGGTGATCTCGTCTTCTTCTTCATCTACGGTGGTTGTAGATGCCCCATTCCCGCCGTTTGGAGCGGATAACAAGGTGATGCGATTGTCATCTCTAACGGGATTAGATCCAGCACGACTAGATTGGCCTTGCTTTAAGCGAGGGCTAACAAAATTAGGGCTTGGTTCGCGAACCGAGAGAGAAGGCTCAGAAATACACAGCCTGCAATCACGGTTTAACTGGCCGCGGTCGCGGTTCTGTTCGGCGATCGCGATCTCTTGGATCGACTTGCCTTGCTCTTGAACCCTTCGATTATTCTCATTTTCGGCAACACGCGTTGCCGTTTCCAAAGCTTGATCAAATTTAGTCGATTCAGGCCTTGAAGTACCACGACTGATGATTCCATCGCTTGACTCAGGCCCCGATTGGTCTGTGCGATGAGCAGTCGTATCACGGTTCAAGTCATTTCCGGGCATAAAGGTCTGACCTTCCGAGTGAATACCAAAATTAGATTGATCAACTTCCATTAGGGTTTAATTTTTCGAGCGATTTTCGAAAATCTCGACTTCTCCTGCCGAACCATTGTCACAGGGGACCTAGCTGCGGTCGCGGTTCACTGTGCCACGGTCGCTGCCCTCGCGGTTTCCTTCGCTGGGCGTACCTCGTGCGATTTCGCTTCGCGATGGTGCCCTAGGGTTTCCAAAGACGATTTCTTGATTTTTAAGGATCGATTCTAAAACCATAATTTCGTGGATCTAGTACTCTTTTCCCACAGACGGCGCCAATTGTTAGTGCACAAAAAATCGGTCTTCAATGCACTAATTGTGAACTCCTTCCGCTTCCGCTCCAAACCATATCTTCTGACCTAAAAACCTGTAAGACAATGGACACAGGGGGTGGGGACCCCCTAATCCACCTCCAATACCTACGTCAAAAGGGCAGTCTGTCGTTTCGAGCGTCGAGGTAGAACGAGAGAACGTCAAATCCCTGAACAGTCGAGTTAAGCGAGTGTTAGCCTGTTCAAGTTTTCAGAATATGCCGATATGCACATGTGGCTCTCCCTCAACGCCTAGGGCGTGTATTTATAATGGAAGAAGGAGATCGGGGGGTCGACTTTCTACATATCCTAGAGCTAGTCAGATTGCTTAGAGCCCAAGCTAGAAATATTCCCCCTTCTCCAAGCTTAATTCCATCACATTTGAAGGATATAATCTTCCATTAAGTTGCACAACTTCCATATTTTTAATAATAGGAAAATAAATAAAAATAATAATAAATACGCGGTAATTTAAGAAATACTTTTAAAGTAGATAATGAAAATAATTATGGTAGCTATGTTTGTTTTACCCACTCAAAGTAATCTTCTATCTGCATCCTCCAAAATCCAAAATTCACGCCATCTAACTTTTCGAACATCACTTTCCTTCATCTGTAGTCATGACTCCCACTCAAATCTGACTTCTTTTGAATCGTTTAGAACCAAATGCTCTGATACCAATAGGTGGTATCAGAGCAATTTGATCTAAGGAGAGTATGATACCTTGATCTTCCTTTTTCATTTCCTCTGGTTGAATTTCTTCCTCTTTACTCTGTATGCAAAACTAAATAGGTTGATGATTCACCCGACCCTCTCTATCGGATATCTTCACTGAGAACCAAATCACTAACATTATCACATTTCAACTTATTACTTCCCGACGAGCAACTCACGGTTGTGACAGTAACATTCCAAATGTCTGGAAGGGATGACAAAAGTATCAATATTTGTACTTCTTCAACAAATTCAATTCCAACGGAACTCAATTGGGTTGTGATGGTATTGAGTTCATTCAGATATTGAGCAACAGATACGCCTTCTGTTATCCACAAATTGAATAGTCGCCTCATCAAATGAATTTTATTTAAGGTCGATGGCTTCTCATACATATTGGAGAGAGCTCTCATAAGACTTGTCGTGGCCTTTTCCTTTGCTATGTTAAAAGCAACATTGCGAGATAACGCCAATCGAATAACTCCAAGGGATTTTCTATCAAGAAGATTTCATTTTTTATCTTTCATAGCCTCTGGCTTCTTTCCTAAGAGAAGCTGATAGAGATTTTTCTGATATAGGTAATCTTCTATCTGCATCCTACAAAATCCAAAATCTGCACCATAAAATTTTTCGAGCTTCACCTTTCCTTCATCTGTATTCATGACTCCCACTCGAATCTGACTTCTTTTGAATCGTTTAGAACCAAATGCTCTGATACCAATGGTTGGTATCATTGCATTTTGATCTAAGAAGAGTATGATAGCTTATCTTCCTTTTTCATTTCTTCTGGTTGAATTTATTTCTCTTGACTATATGCAAAACTAAAGAGGTTGATGATTCATCCAACCCTCTACGTCGGATATCTTCACTGAGAACCAGATCACGAGCATCATCACATTTCAACTTATTACTTCCCGACGAGCAACTCACGACTATGACAGTAGCATTTCATTTGTTTGGAAGGGATGACAAAAGTATCAATGCTTGTACTTCTTCATCAAATTCAATTCCAAAGGAACTCAATTGGGTTGTGATGGTATTGAGTGCATTCATATGTTGAGCGACCGATGCACCTTCCATCATACGCAAATTGAATAGTTGCCTCATTAAATGAACTTTTTTTGAGGTCGATGGCTTCTCATACATATTGGAGAGAGTTGTTGTAAGACCTGTCGTGGCCTATTTCTTTGCTATGTTAAAAGCAACATTGTGAGATAACGTCAATCGAATAACTCCAAGAGCTTTTCTATCAAGAAGATTTTATTCTTCATCTTTCATAGCCTCTGACTTCTTTCCAAAGAGAGGCTGGTAGAGATTTTTCCGGTATAGGTAATCTTCTATCTACATCCTCCAAAATCCAAAATTTGCACCATAAAACTTTTCGAGCTTCACCTTTCCTTCATATGTAGTAATGACTCTCACTCAAATCTGACTTCCTTTGGGTCGCTTAGAGCCAAATTCTCTAATACCAATTGTTGCTATCAGAGCATTTGGTTCTAAGAAGGGTATGATAGCTTCTAAGAAGGGTATGATAGCTCGATCTTCCTTGTCTATTCCCTCTGGTTGAATTTCTTCCTCTTGACTCTGTAGGCAAAACTGAAGAGGTTGATGATTCACCCGACCCTCTCCGTCGGATCTCTTCACTGAGAACTAGATCATGAAGTTCATCACATTTCAACTTAGTACTTCCTGACGAGCAACTCATGGCTGTGATAGTAGCATTCCTACTATCTGGAAGGGATTACAAAATTATCAATGCTTATACTTCTTTATCAAATTCAATTCCAATGGAACTCAATTGGGTTGTGATGGTGTTGAGTGCATTCAAATGTTGAGCTACCGATACGCTTTCCCTCATCCGCAAATTAAATAGTCGCCTCATCAAATGAACTTTGTTTGAGGCTGATGGCTTCTCATACATATTGGAGAGAGCTGCCAAAAGACTTGTCGTGGTCTTTTCCTTTGCTATGTTAAAATCAACATTGGGAGATAACGTCAATTGAATAACTTCAAGTGTTTTTCTATCAAAAAGATTTCAAGATTTCATTCTTCATCTTTCATAGCCTCTGGCTTCTTTCCAAAGAGAGGCTGATAGAGATTTTTCTAGTATACATAATCTTCTATCTGCATCCCCAAAATTTGCACCATAAAACTTTTCAAGCTTCACCTTTCCTTCATCCGTAGTCATGACTCTCATTCAAATCTGACTTCATTTGGATCGCTTAGAACCAAATGCTCTGATACCAATTGTTGCTATCAGAACATTTGGTTCTAAGAAGAATATGATAGCTTGATCTTCCTTGTCCATTCCCTCTGGTTGAATTTCTTCCTCTTGACTTTGTATGCAAAACTAAAGAGGTTGATGATTCACCCGACCCTCTCCATCGGATCTCTTCAGTGAGAAACAGATCACGAACATCATAAAATTTCCACTTATTACTTCCCGACGAGCTACTCATGGTTGTGATAGTAGCATTCCAACTGTCTGGAAGATATGACAAAAGTATCAATACTTGTACTTCTTTATCAAATTAAATTCCAACAGAACTCAATTGGGTTGTGACGGTATTGAGTGTATTCAGATGTTTTGCTACCGATGCGCCTTTTGTCATCCGCAAATTGAATGTCGCCTCATCAAATGAACTTTGTTTGAGGTCGATGGCTTCTCATACATATTGGAGAGAGCTGCCATATGACTTGACGTGGTCTTTTCCTTTGCTATGTTAAAAGCAACATTGCGAGATGTCCAATAATTTATTATTTTGCATTCAAATACCAGATTTGATTCTAGATGTTGAAATGTGATTCAAACACGTTTCTGTTACACGAGTTAAAATAGTTAACTATTATTATTGTGAAGAGGGATTTTAATTAACAAAATGGTATTTTCTATTGTTTAACATTACTAATTAATAATTTGTTGTTGAAATTTATTCACTATTTTTGGATGGAATGTTAGCGTGGATTTGTAAGCTATTTAAGCTTTGCAATATCTATCATTTCAATTAAGAAGAAATCATTTTTTTGTTTCTCTTAACTCTTTCTCAATATATTATAGTCTTCTTCCTTGTTAAAAACCAACAAATTGGTATCAGAGCGTTTCATATTCTTGGTTCATATCCAGGAAATTAAAAAAATTGTGTTTTTAAACACAAGGGAAATACGAGTTAAGAGAGGAAAAAAATTCACAATGGAGAAAAATGGAAGAGGCAGCAACACTTCTCCTCAATTGCCAATTTTTAAAGGAGTAAACTACCACTTTTGGAGCTTGAAAATGAAAACATATTCAAATCTAAAGAGTTGTGGGTAGAGCTATTCATTGGTTTGGGTAATTCGGTTTTTACCTGAAAACCGAACCGAACCGATCCAAGGTACTTCGGTTCAGTCCTCGGTTTAAGATCTTGGATAGTTCGGTTTTCGGTTCGGTTCGGTTCTAGGTTCGGTTCGGGTAAATCGATATATTTTAATATAAAATAAAATATAAGAATATACCCTTACCTACTTATGTGAGTTACCCGGAGAAACCCTAAAATTCCCCATTTTCATTGCTCAGTGAAAAGCGCCGCACTTACACCACATAAACCTCGAGTCCTCTCGCCAAGACGCTCTCACGCTCGACTGCTCGAGCCTCGAGTCCTCTTGCCCAGACGGTCAATCGACGGCCGCCCTCGAGGCCTCGAGTCCTCTGGCTCGCCCTCTCTCTCACGAGTCGTGACTGAGTCCGCCATCCTCGATCCTCTCGGCCACAGCTAGCCTCTCCGGCCTGAAATCGACGATTCGTTCTCTACTTCTCTGAAATTGGTTGATTGACTTGAATAGGTAGTTCACTAATCACTAGTTCGTTGATTCGTTCATAGTTGCTAGGGTTGTTTACTTGTAATGGTTGTTTATGGCTGTTGCTAGGGTCTCCTTGGTAGGTCTGTTTACTTGTTTTCTCAAGCTTGACTGCTTGAGTGCTTGACATCCGAAATGGCGAAATCAGTAGACAATGCTACTTGCTAGGGTTAATTATGGCTGTTGGTAGGATATTTATGGTTGTTTATGGCTCGTTCTCTGGTTGTTTATTGTTTAGTTCCTACAATAACAGAAGTTAATCAAGTTACATTTGTTACAATGAGTCAATGTACTGTATTTTGCTAGTATACAATAACAAAAGTTACATCGTTCGCTGGTTGTTTTGCTGATTAACATTTTTGCTAGTATATACTGTAGTTTTGTTGATTAGCATATTACTAATCTGATGTAGGTACTTATTGGTGATTTTTTTATTAAGCAGAGAAAGATTACATCGGAGGACAAGGACTTGAAAGTTTATATAATTAGTCACAATGGATAGACATTCATCAAATATGAGTAGTTTTTTTCTTATGAAATATGAAATCAGAATTTCATTTTTATTTATTATAAACTATTACTAATCTCGTTATATTTTTATTTGATATAGATGTCGAGCTCCCTTTCTAAAAGAAAACGTGGACCAAGCAACACCCTAGCAGTAGCAGCCCCAGCTCCTTCTACTAGGCCCTCTAAAAGTACTCAACAAGAGTCTCAAGACCTACTACTACCTCATACATCAGAGAATTCTCCTGAAATTGGGGATGATGAAGACTATGAGGAGGAACAAGAACAGATTAATCTAGAACCAGAAGAGCAGGGGTCGGGGGATGAAAATGAAGAAGTACCTAAACCTCCAGAACCCAAGAAGAGGGCCATGAAGAAAAGGAGTGAGCATTGGGATCACTTCAGAGAATTTGAAGAGAATGGGAACACGAAGGCTGAATGTAATTACTGCGAGGTCGTCTACGCAGCTGATACATACAAAAATGGTGTTACCAATTTGGGAAAGCATCGAAGGGTTTGTCAGTTGAATCTTGAAAATCAGAACAAAGGTACCCAATCTAAATTTGTTTTAGAAAAGGCTGATGCATCTGGAAATTGCAAGATGAAAAATTGGGTTTTAGATTTAGAAGAGGTGAGATCAAGAGTGTGCAAATTTATAGTTGGGTTAGAGATGCCATTTAATCTTGTGGAGCACCCTCTTTTTAGGGACATATTTGATGTTGCATGCCCTACTTTTAAAGTGCCTTCCCGTTCTACCATGACACGTGATGCTTATGCTATGTATGTTGAACAACGGGATAAGTTAAAAGGGTTTTTAGACAAGAATTGTCAAAGGATTTGTTTGACCACTGATACATCAACTTCCATTCAAAGAGTGAATTATATGACTTTGATTGCTCACTTTGTTGATAACAACTGGACTTTACAAAAAAGAATGCTGAATTTTTGTGTAATTAGTGGTCATAAGGGGGATGTTATTGCTAGAGATGTTGAAGATTGTCTATCATCTTGGAATTTATTGGATAAGGTCTTTAGTTTGACCGTATACAGTGTGAGTGCCAATGATTCCCCTTGTCTTAAATTGAAAGATATGTTTTTGAAAAATGATCCTTGCATTGATGGTGGGAATAATTTGCATATGAGATGTGTTGCTCACATTGCTAATCGTATTGTCAAGGACGGTTTAAAGGAATATCTTCCATGTGTAGACAAAGTTAGACTTCTTGTCAAGTATGTTAGAAACTCTCCGGCTAGATTAAAGATGTTCATAGAAGAAACTAAAGGGCTGAAAATTGAGTGCAAGGCTTCATTAGTGTCTGATGTTTTTACTAGATGGAATTCAACGTACTTGATGTTGGATGTTTCTTTGAAATATAAAGATGTGTTTCCTCGATTAGATGCTTTGCCAATAGATGATGATGGTAACTACTTAGGAAAGATTTCAGTTGAGGAGTGGGCTAATATTGAGGTCATTGTAAAGTTTTTAAAACAGTTGTATGACTTCACCAACATGGTATTAGGCTGTTCTTATGTGACAGTGAGTAATGTATTCTTATACATTGATTGTGCATTTGTTGAATCAAGAAATTGAAAGTGGTGATCCGATTTGTCAATCTATGACTGTTGAAATGAAGAAGAAGTGTGACACGTATTGGGGTGATGTTGAAAAGATGAATTTGAACATATTTGTGGGCATGATTCTTGATCCAAATTATAAGTTTGAAGGATTGAAATGTGCACTTAGAAAATTATATGGTGAAGAGAAAGGGTTGGAATATGCCACAATATTGAAGGTGTCTGCAAAGAGGATATTTGAGAAGTATAGAAAATTGTATGCTCCTAAACCAAAATCTGCATCTGTTGTTGGGTCTGCTGGTACAAGAGTTGGAGGTAGAGATGTCGATGATTTTTTGAATCAAATTGATTCTGAGGTGTCTCAGATGGGCACATCTAATAATCCAAACTATGCTAGTGAATTTGATTGGTACTTCCATGAGTTGATTAGTAGAGAGCATGATGCTTTGACATGGTGGAAATTGAATGGACACAGATTCCCAATTCTTTTTTTTGGTGTAAAAGTAAATTCGTATTATATATGACCCTTAAAAGGGTAGATAATCAAGTACAAACGAGTATAAAAGGACAAGCACGCAGGCCTTCCTAACTATGCTAAAACAAGCGCAAATGGAATAGCATGCAAGCCATCCAAACTACGCATCCAAACAAAGTGAACTACAATCTCTCCACCGTACATATAGGATAAATATCATAAAGCAACCGGAATACATGAGTAATAATCAATCTAACTATCACATGGGGAGAAATGAAGTTCCCATCGAAAATGAAAGCATTACGAGCGTGCCACAAGTAGTAGACCGTGGCAAAGAGTGCGAAAATCCGGGCAAGAGCAAGGCAGCTACGTCCCCGGGTGCGCCGACGCAACCAATCAATGGCGCGCCGCACCGAGCGAGCGCCGACGGTGATCATGAATCTCGTCCGGACCTCCCTCCAAATGCCACTCGAGTAAGGGCACTCAAAGAAGAGGTGCTCATGTGTCTCTAACTCAGCTCCACAAAGGCGGCAACCCGACTCCACATCCAAGAAAAGGAGACAATCATAGGTGGACATCTTCCCGAGATTAGCAAGCCAAAGAATGAACATGTGCTTCGGCGTGTTGTGCTTGGCCCACACCACTCTATGCCATGCAACCACCGGTTTCCGAGGGTGAAGAACCTCATAAGCTTTGGTGACCTTGAAGCGGCCATCCACACACCAAGATTGGAGCAAATCCCCGACGCTCAACTCCCTTCCTTTGAGCCTCACAATCTTGTCCCGCGCTTGGATAATGGCTTTGATCAACGACGAGTCTCTCTTGTGTGGAGCCCAAGTAAGAGGCTCGACCACATTTAGGTATCGATGATGGATCCACCTCACCCATAAGCTATCTCTCATGTCAAAGATGTGCCAAAAGTGTTTCAACATAAAGCACTCATTCCAACTTCCAAGGTCAAGAAACCCGAGCCCCCCCTCACGCCTAGGCACACATGTATTCTCCCATTTAACCCGAGGCCTATGCCAAAGAAAGTTACGGCAAATGGAAATGAGGTTCTTGATGACCAAATCGGGAACCAGAAGGATGGAAAGCCAAAACCCCTCACACCCTTGAAGAACCGAAATAATCAACTCCCGACGCCCGATAAAGGAGATGCTTTTCTTAGCCCAAGCATTGAGGTACCCACTTATCTTATCTAGGAGAGGCTTATAAAAGGTGACCCAAAGCTTGTGGGGAGCTACAGGAATGCCCAAATAACGGAAAGGAAAGACACCCTCCTTGAACCCGGTGGCGGCAAAGATGGCTCCCCTTTCGGAGACCAGCACCGAGCCAAAGAAAATAGATGACTTCCCGACATTAACACTCAGCCTGGACATTATTTTGAACCTCTCAAGACAGCCCATAAGCACACTCACCGACCCCACATCCCCACGACAAAAAAGGACAATGTCATCGACAAAAACCAAGTGGGAGAGTCTAAGGGCCTCACAATTTTGGTGGAATTGGAAGGGGGATTTAGAGGTCTCTTTTTTGACTAAACGAGAGAAGAGCTCCATGCAAATAACAAAGAGAAAAGGGGAGAGCGGGTCACCTTGCCGAAGGCCACGTTTGCCGGGGAAGAAATCATAGATGCTTTTGTTGACTTTGATGGAGTACGAAGCGGTTGACACACATTCCATCACCCAAGAGATGAAAACCGAGGGGAATCCGAGGTGAGTAAGAGCAAACCCAAGGAAGTCCCAAGAGATGGAGTCGTAGGCCTTGGCAAGATCAACATTAAGGAAGCAACGCCGCGTGTCTCTAGTTTTGTTGCATCTCCGGAGAAGCTCTTGGACAAGAAAGATGTTATCCGACATTAACCGACCCTCCACAAAGGCGCTTTGGGCCGGGTCAATGATGGAGCCGAGACATCCTCCGAGTCTAGTTGTCATCACCTTGGAAATAAGCTTGTACACCACGTTGCAACACGAGATGGGCCGAAATTGCTCCACACGAACCGGGGACTCCACCTTCGGAATGAGAGAAATGATGGAGTGGTTGAGTTGCCGAAGTAGTTTGCCATTGGAAAAGAACTCTTTCACCGCCGCACACACCTCGGGACCGGTAATGTCCCAAGATGCCTTGAAAAATTTGGCGGTGAAGCCATCGGGACCGGGTGCCTTGTCGTTGCCCATAGACCAAAGCGCCTCCTTAATCTCGGCGTTAGAGACCGGCGCGATGAGGCGCGCGCCATCCTCAGCCGCAAGGCGCGCCCCTTGCCAAAACTCCGCCAGCGCGGGCAAAGTGATCTGTTCCGGCGCGCCGAAGAGGCCCTTGAAAAAGCCTTCAAACTCCTCCACCACCTCGCTCATGGACTCGGAAGGGCTCCCATCATTTTTGGTAATGGAAGCGATGTGGTTCCGACGTCCATTAGCGCGCATCAAAGCATGGAAATACTTGGATCCCCGGTCACTCTTGAGCACATACTTCGCCTTGGCTTGTTGTCGAAGAAAACTCGCCTCGGCTTCATTTAATCTCTTGGCTTTGCACTTCATTTCCTCCACCTTTCTCCTAGCTTCCAAGGAGCCAACATTTAATCGACATTCTTCACGGGCCAAAGAGAGAGCGAGGTTGGCCTCGCAAGCCCTAAAAGAAATGTGACCAAACTCGGCTTTGTTGAGCATCTTCAAGGGGACTTTCAAACCGAGGAGGAGCTTGGAGATTCGGAATTGGTAAGTGCCCCGGTGATGAGACACCCACTTTTCCCGAACCACCTCCTTGAACCTCGGATGAGCCGCCCACATGTTGAAAAACTTGAAGTACTTCTTGCCATTGCCGGAAACCCTACGCATAGACACAAGGGCCAGCTTGAAAATTATAGGTACCCCACCTAGTGTAGGGTACACGGTAAATTCGGAGAAAGTACCTATAATTCCCTAGGAGGCAACACTGGCTTTTTTATCCTGGTGGCCATCCCCCGGAATCGAACACACGGCCTCTGGGCTTTACCTTGAGGCGTTTAACCGTTGCGCCATCTGGGAGATGGTTTTCTATACTGCTCAAATATCCTCTTTGCAGACACCTTCAATATTGTGGCATATTCCCAATTCTTTATAGGATGGCTCGTGATGTGTTAGCCATGCTGGTCACTACAGTTCCCTCTGAATCCGCCTTTAGCACTAGGGGGATGTACAATATCACAATTCGAAGCTCACTAACTCCTAAGGTAATAATGTCTTTTATCTTTCAAATACACTAGTGTAGTTACCCGCGCCATGCACGGATTTTAAAATTGTACTTTGATCCATTTAATTTTATTTGTCTAGGCTCAAAATCATGTTTATAAAAACTTGTTCATGAATAGTGTAAATTTTAAAATTTGGTTACAAATTTTATTTGTCTATGTATTCTCGTACCTTGTATGGAATTTTCTTAAATAAAATATTAATAATAAAATATTTTCAAATATATTTATTATCCGATAAAAATAATCATGTAAATGCTTAAATACAAATTTTTATTATGATTTGCGCAAAAAGATAAGACAATTATCATATAATTGGTCAAGATCTTTTCATATAAGATAACAAACAATTGGATTATAATAATAACCAAATTGGCAAGGAGATTGCTACTAATATACGGTTACAAAGATAACTATTCAATTAAGATATCTTAGTTAAAAACGATTCTATTTAAAAATAAAATAAATATTCTAAAATTTGTATGATAGCATAAAAAAATATTCTAATGATCTTCCTATCTATCATATCCAAAAATAAAAGATTGTTTAATAATGAGATTTTCTATCATATATTCTTAAAATATGAATAAGAATTAATCATATCCAAAAATAAAAGATTATTTAAAAAAAAGGGCGGTGTGGTCCAATCTAAAAGTGACATGTGTTGTTTTATAATTTTTTTAACCTCCGCTTAAGGTTATAGTTATGATAGGGAGTGTATCATTTTACATATCGATGTACTACATGTTCATGAATAGTGAAAGATATTAACATAAGAACTAATATATAAATTTAAACACATTTTTAAATTTTAAAAATTAGTTAAAAATACAAAATGCTGTGTAAATGATTGCTATAAAAATTTAGATGACATGTCAACTTATGTATAATGTGACATGGTAATTTTTTAATAATCAATTTAATGTTTAAAAATAAATCATTTATAGAAGTATTTAGATGCATCAAAAGTAAAATCAAAATATATTAATTAAAATTGTATATTATTCAAAAAATTAGAAAATATAAAAAATTCTCATCAATTCCTATAATAAATAGAGGTAAAAAAATGTGTATAAATTTTAAGTTTTGGGTACATTTTTATAAGGTTAAAATATTAATAATTTGAATTTTAAAGGTGTGGAACAATTAATAAGGTGGAAGATCTTTCAAGTGCCCTCCATCACGCTTTTGGTTTCAAAGCTCAAGAACATGTTTGTTATTTCATTTTAGATAGTGGCTACACAATTTCAATGAATTCTTCGTAATAATTTTGACCTAAAACTTCTTTAAATATTGGGGTAGTAATAGTTGTGATATCCAAATTTAAATTAAGTTGAAAAGATTTGGTAGAAACCATCAAATTTAAAGTTTAAAGTTTAAAGTTTAAAATTTAAAGTTTAAAATTTAAAGTTTGTAATTTAAAATTTAAAATTTAAAGTTTAAAATTTAAAATTTAAAATTTAAAGTTTAAAATTTAAAATTTAAAATATAAAATTTAAAATATAAAATTTAAAGAGTAAAGTTTAAAGTTTAAAATTTAAAATTTAAAGTTTAAAGTTTAAAATTTAAAATTTAAAATTTAAAATTTAAAATTTAAAATTTAAAATTTAAAATTTAAAATTTAAAGTTTAAAATTTAAAATTTAAAATTTAAAATTTAAAATTTAAAATTTAATTACATCAGGTTTTATTAAAATAAATGATCCATTAATTTGGGAAAACCTTCTAGAAATGCAAGAATTTTGAATTCAAATTAATCAATCTTTCCAAACATGAAAAGGTACAAAAAAATTAATCTTAGAATCAAATCTTTCCAATTTTGATTTCCAAAATGTTCTTTTTAAAATAATATAAAAATCAAAATTGGAAATACAACATCACGTTTATGAAAACAAATTAATATTTTCGTATAATAAAATTTAAAATACACATGACTATAAAATTGAATTACTATAATTTCGCCATGATATATTAGATAATATAATTAATAAAAATTTAAAATAATTAATGATTTTCTGATAAAAAGATCGTATCTTTAAATGTTAGTTAGCATAAATCTTTTGTAGAATATAAGTTTGGAAATTTGAAGATGGTTCTTAAAATGTCAATTAATCAAATCCTTTTGCAACCGAAACAATATTAAAAAATCAAATAAATTTAGTTTTGATCTGATAAAAGATATCAAAACTAAATAGCTACTAATAAAGATCTTTTTAAGGAAATATATAATTAATTATGTTTCCTTAATTCCTAGAATGGTTGCAAATCCAAGAGTATCTTTTTTAAAATGTAAATTTTCCATCTTTGCCTATGACATTGTGTATAATGAAGGGCTAGTATAAAACGGAAAAATAATCTTTATAATTGATGTCATATTTAAAAAATAATTAAATAGATATATGTAAAATTGTAAATATGAAAAGAAAATATTTCATGATTTTAAAATATCCGAATATAAATTTGATATGATAAAAGATATCAAAAATAGAATAACTATTAGCACAAACTTTTTAAGGAAATGTACAACTGATTTGCGTTTTCTTAATTTATAGAATGGTTGCAAAATAGAAAAATAAATTTTATTATTGATTTTATATTTAAAATAAAATAAAATAATAGATGTAAAATAATATTGAGATAAAGATGAAATCACGTAATCAAAATCATATTTACTTATCTAAAATAAAAAATTATGAAATTATCTTTTACGTTATTATTTTTTATTTAATTTTTTTTGGTAGTAAAATCTATTATTTTGTTAACTAAAAAAATACGATATGGATTTTATTCCTAGTTTTTATAGCGATTGGAGGTCGACCCCTGCTCCTTCTCTAGAGGGCCTCAATTTTCAGCATTATTTCTTCCCTGTGTTGATAGTTCAATCTTCTTTTTGTGCTCCTTGTCTCTTGTGTGTGCTTCCTTGTGTTAGGATTGTTTTTTAGGCGATCGAATTTTATGAATTGATCATTGTGTATATGAGTTTATCCTATGAGATTGTGTATATGCTTGTCAAATTTTGGCCAGATGTCGGGATCGTTGGGAGGTGGAGCTAGGAAGAGGGGAATACGGGTGGTGTGGAGGTGGTTGCATTGGTCAGGGACGATAGAGAGGACATTTGTGTGGTAGAGGAGGCCTCTATTGAATTTGATTGAAATAAGTTGATGAAGAGGAAGATCAAATCTTGTCAGTAAATAAATTAAATTGGATGATTGTAATTCATTTTCTCCACCTTTTAATATGAATAAATTATCTAAGTTATTTCAATTTTATGATGTGTAAAGGCCAAATCATTAGTTAGAGTTGTTTAAATCTTACGTTAAAAATTAAATGACATGTAAATACTTAAGTTATATAGGCATGTGGTAAGAGATGATGTGTTATATGACGTGTTAAAAAATGTATGACGTGTAAAATAATTCGAGTAAGGAAATTGCGACATGTGTCAAAATCATATGTGGCTTAATGTGGGATCGCCATGTGGCGAAATCTGACGTGGCGCAATGTGGTGGCTCGAATCCTTAGTGGTTTTAAATTTATATAGATTTGAACTTAGTTAGAATTCTTCTTTAAATAATGAGAATGTGTTTTATACATGTGATATTGTGATTTGTGACTTGAATAGATGGTTGAAGCCCTTATTTGCATACAAGATTGGATTCTAGCAAGTGTAAAGGCTCATCAAATGGATGAAGCAGAAGCGCAAACTATCTTAAAAGAACTTGAAATCTATCATGAGAGCGAGAAGATTGTAGAAGGTGAAAGTTTCTAAACTCAATATGTTGAATGTTTGAATATTTGTATTAAACTCAATTATGCTTTTGTTTCTAAGAGTTCTCTTGCTTTTGTTTCCTTTAATTTCCCTCTTATATTTGAATGAAGTCTAAACAAGGGAAGACAATGGTTATGGAGACTTTCGAAAAGAAGTTAAGAGTCGGAAGACAATCAAGAGAATGAGAGATGGATTGCATTTTATTTATGAGAGACTTTGGAGTCTTGGACACTTGTTTTTATCATTTTGAGACCTTGTTTGTGTGTGAAATGTTAGACTGTTAGATTGTTGATTTGGTTTGCATGGTTTAGCAGTTTAATTTAGCCCATAACTTGATGATCATAGGGCTCATTTTGGACACTATAGGTTTTTATTTGCAGGTTTTGAGTTGTATGGAATACATGGAATCATTTTGCAGGTTTTGAGTTGTATTATTGCAGGTTTTGAGTTTAGTTTTTGTTTAAATCGGTTCTAGTTCGGTTCGGGTCAAAAATTCGTTCTGTTCTAGTTCTGTTTAAGGTATTCGGTTTTATATTTTGGGTCAGTTTTTTCCCAATCGGTTACTTCGGTTCCTACCTGAACCAAACCGAATAAAACCGAACCCAAACCATACCGAACCGAGCTTATTCGGTTCGGTCCTCGATTTTGGAAATTTCCTAATTCGGTTTTCGATTCGGTTCAGTTTTCCTCGGTTCGGTTCGGTTTTGGACTGATGGACAACCCTAGTTGTGGGAATTTTAGAAAGTGGCATTGAGGATAAACAACCGGCAGAGCCTGATCAACAATTGAAAGAGAAGAGGAAGAAAGACTCTAAAGCAAGAGCGTAATCAACAAGCCTTAGATGATGAGATCTTTTCATGGATTGAATCAGCTACCACATCAAAGAAGGCATGAGATACTTTAAAGCAAGAGTATCTTGGAGACAAGAAAGTGATCACACTGAGACTGCAATCACTAAGAAGAGAGTTTGAGACTGCTCTCATGAAGGATAAAGAGTCTGTGCAAGACTACTTATCACGTGTGTCTGGTGTGGTGCAACAGATGAGGTCTTATGGGGAAACCCTGACCAATGAGCATGTGGTTGGGAAGGTCTTGATGAGTCTTGCCAACAAGTTTGATCATGTGGTGGCTCTCATAGAAGAATCAAAGGACATGTCAACATATACCTTTGATGAGTTAATGGGGTCACTACTAGCTCATGAAGAGAGACTTAACAGATCTAGTGATAAGAAGGAGGAGATGGCCATCCAAGTCATAGGAGACTCTTCCAACAAAGAGAGATCTTGGCAATCTAGTGGAAGAGGCAGAGGAAGAGGTGGATCTAAAGGAAGAGGTAGTGGAATAGGACAAAGTAGTGAGGGAAGGGAGCAAAATTCCCAATCCTACAAAGGTTCAGTCAAGTGTTATTATTGCAAGAAGCCTGGTCACAAGGAAGCAAGTTGTTGGAAGAAAGAAGAAGATCAGCAAAAGGGTGATCAGAAGTCAAACTTTGTGGAGCAAGAACAAAAGTTGTTTTTGGTTCAAAATGGGTCAATTAATGATGCAAGAAGTGTATGGTATATTGATAGTGGTTGCTCAAACCATATGTCAAGTACAAGATCCATGTTCAAAGAGCTTGATGATCCTAAGAAGAGAAAAGTCAGGCTTGGCGATGGCAAACAATTGGATGTCGAGGGAAAAGGCATCATTGCAATCAAAACCGTGAATGGTAACGTCAAGCTTTTGTATGATGTTCAGTATGTACGACAATTGGCTCATAATCTGCTAAGTGTGGGACAATTATTGAGCGATGGTTGTTCTGTGATATTTGAAAATGATTTGTGCTCAATTTGTGACAATAAATCCAAGGAAGTTGTGGCAAAAACTTCTATAGGAAGAAATAGAATGTTCCCTTTGGATTTGTCAGGAAATATGAGCAAGACTTCGATAGTCAAAGGAGATGATGATGCAAAGTTGTGGCATCTGCATTATGGTCACCTGAATGTGGATGGTTTAAGGTTGCTAAATGCAAAAGAAATGGTGCAAGGCTTGTCGAAGATTCTTCACCTTCTCCGGATTGACGCATTTATGACCCTTGGTTTTCAGGCGGATTAAGCAAAGCTTTGTAGGCATCAAACAACTTATACGCAAAATCCTTTACAACCTTCACCAACTTCTGTAAATCTGCTTCACCAAATAAGTCTTTCAAAACATTTTTCACTCCACGCATTTTATGATAATGTTTTATTTCACACACTATAGTATATACTCTCGATATTTGTTTGCAATAACAAAAACAATATGGTATAAGTACATATTTAAAATAAAAGTCTTGCTTGATCACTTTTTTTATTCAAATTTTATTATTTTAGTTTTAATTATTTAAGGTAAAATTACATAAATGATTATCGGTTAACCGAGAAAATCGAACCGAAAAAATTGGTTAACCGAACTATGTTTAACCGGGATTCACGGTTCGGTTACAATTCATGATTTTAACTAACCGAAATCATGGTTAACCGAACTTCGGTTAACTGAAATCTCGGTTAACCGGGTTTGGACACCCTTACGTAAGGGTATGTTTCAATTGTTGGTGGAAAGTAATTTTTGGGTGAAAAGTTAGTTTTTGAGTGAAAAGTAGTAGGATGGGGATGAGGTCAGATTCTTATCTCCGCAATGGGCATGGGGCGGGGACAAGATGGTGTTATCTGCCTCATTTTATTCTCGACATGTATTAGTATATATCATTTTATAATAAAATATATAAGATATAAAAAGTATGTATTATTTTTAATTTTAAATATAGAAAATTTTAATTTTAAAAATATTTTAACTAAATGGGACTGTTAGTATGTCCACCCTGAAGAGGAGGGGGATAATAAGGGTGTGTGTGGGGGGGGGGGGGTGTATTCCCCGCAATGATCCACCCTCATGAGCATATAGGCATCAAGAATGTTGGAAGGTTTCATATCCGATACTTACCTCCGTTCCTTCACTTGGTGAAAACTGACTTGTGCAGACCGGCTCAATTCAATGAAAGGAGAATGGTGATACTCGAACGGATGCAAACAATGACCGAACATGTTATCTCCCATGTAGGGCTACATAAAAAGGTAATTATCAAAAAGGTAAAAAATATTCTTCGAAATGGAGGACTCTTATAGACTTTATAGTCATCATATCAAACTCGAACATGAAGAAGTTTAAAATCTAAAGCAAATTCAAACCGATGAAGAGAACACCATGAGCACTAATGTGGAAATGGAAGCTTGGAATCACCAGTGTTACTCCCTCCCTTGATTTCTATGGATGGTGAAGTGTATTCTAAATGGTGAAGAGAACACCGTGTTGATTCTCCTTCAAGCTTCTCGCTTCTAAATGTGAGATGTTTCACACTTCATCTTCTTACAAAATTCACACTTAGAAATTAAAAGTTAGAAGAAAAAGTTGAAGAATGTGTGAAACCTACTTCAAAGGCTGGGTATGAGAGATTGGCCAAATAAAGTATGAGAATTATATCGATTTTCATCCATACCGAACAGTGAAATCGTTTTAGTTACTTCTCGTACCCATTCCAGCATTCCCTATCTTGATGGGATGGTACAAAACCGTCCTAAATGGTTTGATGAAAAAAAAACATATTTTATATGGGGTATTTAAAATTTACCTTTGGTTTGTCTGACTAGATTGATCAACACCACTCTACATCTAGATCAGTTATTTCGTGGCCCCATATCGAAAATACCCTCTTAATACGGAGTCTAGTGTTTATATGCAAGTACTTATTATCAAATAAAAACAATCGAGGAGCGGAGAGAAAGTGATATGAGAGAAACTCTCAAAATATCCCCCATCTCTACCAAATCAGCCCCAATTTCAACAGTGTAAAACATCTAAACTAAGATCTCTCCAAAATCCAAATCCCAAATTTAAACTCTTGCAATCCTTGAAATAGAAGACTAATCGAAGATGAGAAAGCTTGTCATGATATTTGTTGTTCAAGATTTGCTTGTATTTATCAAACGAAAATGGAAAATACAAGAGATAACCTATTCTCTTTCTACTTCTTTAATCTTATATAGCCGAGGAGGCTAAGATTGTTGATCAATTTTATCAATCCTATGCTGCGGAAGCCGGATTGATTCTTTTGTTCATTTTATGCCTTACTCGAATTTGGAGAGAAAATATTGTCTCAGACCTAGACCTTGGTTTACAGACCTCTTTATCAAATCTGATTATTTGATTGGAAGAACTTTTCCTTTCATCCAGTGAAAACTTAGAAAGAAATAATATGTATTACAAGAAATCGGGTTTCCACTCCTTGAATTTCTCCTGTCATTGCTGGTTTCTCAAATAGTCAAACCTCCATATTTGTTCATCTCGATGATGCGTTTTGACTATGGTTGTCGCCCTTGTGTTCATGTGTACTCAATTTCTACTATAGATTGGCAAGGTTGAAGGTTTAAAAAAAGAAGGAAAAAAAGTTTTTTTTTTAAAGAATGTTATAAGACAAATGGCTTTGTTACAACTATTAGTATCTCCTTTAGGTGTCTTTTTTTTTTGTAGGTTTGGCCTAGTCAGTTTGATCGAGTGTGGTCGTACTTCACCAAAGGGATGGACTTGAGTTTTGGTGTTGAACAGAGTCGCTTGGAGACAGGTCGTTGTGCCTCGTGACTTCTGAAAATCCTTCATCTCGGTATAGGGAACGTCAGCTATCCTTTTCGCACATCCCGAAGTTAGGGTGACTGTTTGCCAAGCACTGCCTTTCAGTGCTTTACGCACCTCGAGTCATAACTCTTGTTGGTCTTTCTATTTTGTGTTTGTACTCTTTACTCGTTCCTTTAGCTTTTTTTTTTAGTCCGTGTCTTTTCTAACCGTTCTCGATCGCGGCCTCTCAGCTTACCACACTTGTCTAGTTATAAAAAAAAATTATCAAATACAAAATACACGCTCATAATTCTTACGGAGTATTTAGCATCGAAATACAGAGTTCTTAAGCTCGTCTGTCCTTCCGAACAACTCCCCGGGAAACGGCAAGATATGGAACGGCGAGTCCGATTACTCGATTTCTTCCTCTCACTACTATGTTTGTCTCTCCTGGTTTGCCACTCTATTTCCTTCCAATCCGACGAGCTCCTTGCCGATGACGAAGACTTTGGGTTGGAAGGTGGTATTCCGGCCCCAGAGATCCAAAACCCTATCCCTAGCCGGCCTTCAACTCCAGCCCCCGTAACATCCACCGCAACTCGAAGAAGATCGTCGGATTCCGAATCCGATTCCAAGTTGCAGTTCACTCTTGAGCACGCTTTTGGTGACTCCGATTTCTCCCCTGCTGGCACCTTCACTGCTCGTCTCAAATCTTGGCCACACGGCGGTCAGGTTTGTTCGGATTCTCATGCCTCCATTCGATTTTGTAGTGCTGTTTTGTGGATATGGAGTGTGGAAACTTTTACCTTCATTCGATTAGTCAGCGGTCTAATTAGATCCTAATTTTTCGATTTGATTTATGGGATGCCATATCTCTGCTGATTGGATCTTGACCTTCCAATTAGAATTCAATCTATACTGATTTGTTGGATCCTTATTTCGTCTAATTGAAATTACAATAGTCGACTTAGAGAAACTACTTTCATTTTTATTCTGTTCTAGGTAAAATAGTAGCGAAATTACATCATGGGCTAAAGAAGGGTTGGCTGATTACCTTGAGTTGATGGAACCGTCGTCTTAAATTAATAGTAAAAGTTATGGATGTATCTCGTGGGTTTGAATAAGATTATTTTTCATGGCAGACTCTCACCAAACTCAGGTTCTCACGAAATACTTTGACAGAAACGGATAAGGAGAAGTTTAAGGTAACTTTCTGCATATCCAGTTTTATTAATTGCCCTTTGGAATGCTTGACATGTATGAACATGCTTTTACACCTCTACATCGATGTTATGCTTGCAGGAGCTGCTTCAAGGAGATGAATTTTACAGAGTAAGACTACCATCCAATGTTCTGAGCCCTCCTGGAAGGAACTACACAGTGTCTTCCACAAAAGCAGTAAGTTCCAGTTAACATCATTTGTGCATTTTCTGTCTGGATCTGGTAAATGTTTGTCTCTAAGGGTTCGTTTGCTCAGATGTACATTTTTATCTGTTGTTGAACCATGCATGGTTTAAGGTGTAGTTTCTTATCTGTTATTGAATCGTGTATGGTTTAAGGATAGATCAACTGCTATAATGCTTCGGATGACATGTTTTATGCTACTTTAGTTTCAGATGGGATCTGTATACTCATATTCTTAACATAAGCTCTTGTTAGCATTTATTAATGAATCTCCAAAATGCGTATTTTCCAACTTCCTATTGCACAATTAATTTTTTCCCTTTCAGCTTTGATTGCTTCATTTGATTTGCATGCTCTTCATGTCACTGGATGTGACTATTAATTTCAGTTTTTTGTGTATTAAATTTCTGCTCATCCAATTAAAATTTGCGTAGCTCATGAAAACCTACTAAACTTTAGTGGTTCAGAAAGATGCATAGGATTGGACAGTTTGCTATTTCACCTATTTGTAGTCATGCCATTGACAATATGCTGACTGTTTTGTTGATGTTTCACTGCAGAGATGTCTCCCAAGGGAAAGCTTAGATGAGCATATTGCTATACACATGGTAATGTTTGATATCTCTTTAGTCTCTACTAATAGCAAGTGACTAGTATGCAAGTACATAATTACTAAAAAACTTTTACATGAAACATGCTTACAGAAATATCATCTGTTTCTATATATGTATGCAGTTCATTCTGTATTTCAATTTGAATTTCATTGTTGTAGGATTCATATATTCCTTGCATATATTGCAGGAAGGTATTAATATCGTAGCTGTTAACTATGGTTCTATTGGAGCTTGTCCACATCCTCGGCTTCTTAAATTTGTAAGTTTGCTTATTCAGATATTTTTTATCATCAAAGTTGACATAAGCATGCACTGGAATACAAAATTAAATGCACACATGCATGATGATAAAGAGAGTAAGGAAATGGAGAAAGCCAGTTAAGCCTGAGTACTGAATCTCTTTCAGTGTTACGAAGCTAATTTTCTTATTCCCTCTTTAATAGTTGTCAGTTGTAGCAATAATGTGCATCTATAGCTGTATTGATTTTCTAAAGCTAAAACACTTGAATCAATAAGACTTTTGCATGGATGATGTCATTATCCAAGAGGTTGAAAATGATCATGTCTCTTGTAATATTTTTTATTTTGGTTTACTCCTGAAATGTGTTTTCTTGCTGATGTACCAGCCTTCTAAATGGACTTTCAATTCCCATACAATGTTGAAGTACAGTGAGCAAAGTGCAAGGTAATTCTCTTCTAAAACTAGTTGCCCTTTGTTCTATGGTTTGAATCTTTAATTTCTGCCCCAAATAACATATAATATGCTTAATATGGGTGTATTCCTGATTCTTCTATCAAGTATAAGAGTAGCTCAATCAAATAAAAACATGATCCTTGTTAATCAATCTGGGACAACAGATTCATTGAGGTGACAGGGTTGCAATAATTGGGCCTAGTTTTTGTAAATCTGGATTATGAGGATTTTTAAAAGGCATGAGCTTTAACCAAATCATGCAAATATTTTGTTGCTTCAACAGATCACCCGTATTTACTGAAGAAGTTGTTGGGGAGAATGGTGTAGGTGAAGAGGAATTACCTCCAGAAAGATCCTTCTGGGCTAAATATGTAAGTTGTTTGTGATCTCAAATAGAATCTCTTACCAATTGTATACTCCTAATTTCTTTTGCTTGATACATTTTTTTGCTGTGTATATATGTCAGTGGATGTATCTGGTTCCTCTTGGGTTTGTGGTGATGAATGCTATGAGCCAAGCCATGAACATGCCTGAGGAACAAGCTGGTTCAGGAGGCCAGGGTGCTGCCACAGCAGCTGGTGCAGGTGCCGTCCAAAGAAGATGAGGACCTTATGCTCTTATGAGGGTTAGACTCGGCTCTTCCTTAGATTTTTAACTGCTCGGTATTTATTAATGTAAAAATTCTTTTTAACTTAACTATTGTTCAACTTTGATTCAAACAACTTTGTCAAATGGCAGGTCCCTTCATAACACCATATGGCGACGGATTTCAGTGCGTGAAGGAGCAAAGTGAGTCCATGTTGGCTGTTGTATACGACCTGATCGCGCGCATATCAGAATTATGTCTTTTTGCACTTTGACATAAAAAAATATGCTCATTTCAGGATTTGGCTGATTTATTAGTAAGAGACTATTGATATGCTTGCTTCCAGATTTCTTTTCGTCATTGTTAGATCATACAAGATTATGAGGCAAACTTCTTTATTGATTTATCTTTTATCCAGATTTGAGTAGTTCATATTAAGGGTGTGTTCCATATCCTTCTTTGTAGAACAACGCCATAAAACGTTCATTCAGCTGCGTAATCAATGGATTAGATCCCTGTAAATTCTTGCAAAACCGCAGAAAAGTCACAAAAAGATGCAATGGATGAGCAATTGTGACCATGAACATACATGATAATCATCTAGCAAGATTCAAACACTAGTTGGTTTATTATTTACTCCCTCCGTTTCACAATACTTGTTGTTAAAGCCTTCTGTTTTTGTTTCAAAATAGATGTTCATGTATTTTTTTTTCCATTTATACCCTTGTGTATACTCCCACATTACACATATCCCAAAAAAATTTCTTTTTGGTTGAATCTCCCAAGGTAAATGAGAAAAAATAAAGAGTATTTAATAGGGGTAATTTGGGAAGAAAAAAAATTCCTTAATATGTGTGAAGAGGTACGGTTGAGACTGACAGTGAAGAGGTACGGTTGGGAGGCGAAGCTATTGCACAGAAGGAGAGTTTCAAGTATCTAGGCTCAGTGTTACAAAGAGACGGGGAGATCGACGAGGACATTAAGCACAAGATTCAGAGGGGTTGGCAAAAGTGGAAGGGAGCTTCGGGGGTCGTCTGTGACAAAAAGATCCCTCTCCGACTAAAGGGTAAATTCTATAGAGCAGTAGTAAGACCGGCCATACTATATGGGGCAGAGTGCTGGCCAATCAAGAAAGTGCAAGAGCAGAAGTTGAAAGTAGCGGAAATGCGGATGCTGCGATGGATGTGTGAGCATACGAGGTTAGATAGGATCAGAAACGTAGAGATTAGGGACAAGCTGGGGGTAGCTAGTATAGAAGCAAAGCTACGTGAATCGAGACTCCGTTGGTTTGGACACATTCAAAGGATACCGCAGGACGCCCCAGTACGGAGGAGCGAAGCTGTGGACAATGGCACTGTACAGAGGGGTAGAGGAAGACCAAAGAAAAGCTGGAAGGATGTGATAAAGCAGGACCTCACCTTTCTGGATGTTTCAGCTGACTTAGCCCTGTGTAGAGAGCAGTGGAGGCAGAAGATCACGGTGAAGGAGCGTTGAAGCCTTCTAGGCGAGGATGCGTCTTATTTTTTCCTCCCTTGGCCGTCCCTGGCCAAGGTCCCCCCTATCACCCTTGGCCGCCCCAGGCCGAGGTCCTCCCCCCCCCAAAACCTTGGCTGTCCCCGACCGAGGTCCCCCCATCCCCCCCTATGGGGTTGTTCCCGACACACCCTCCCGGCCTTATACGGGGCAAGGGTGTATACATCTTGACCCCCCAGATCCTGCCTCAATCGGGAGCCAACTGGGTCAATGTTGTTGTTGTAATACGTGTGAAATTTTGTCTAAGATCAAGTATTGTGAAACGGAGAGAGTAGATGTTCCATAGAAGCCTTTTGAGTTTGGATCTGGTGGAGTTTTCTAAAGCCTCTAATATATAAGTGAACCAAAAGAGTTGACGAAAAGTCATATACCTCAGGCTCTGACATTATTAGTTCCTATGAAAGCTATATGTAGTACATAATTTCTTTATGACGAATAAACAATCGAATGGAAAGCACAAATAAGGACTTGTTTATTATAAAATAAAAAAGAAAATAAATATCAATGCAAAAACACTTTGCATTATGAAATCAGAAAAACCCATGTACCAACAAGAATCACCACAAAAAAACGTACACTTCAATGTAATTCGAATCAGGTGCGGACACGGGAGCGTTTGAGGAATTTGGTGATGATCTTGGGGGGTGAGAGACTGAGGCAGGAGCGGAAGACGGCGTTGACCAAGGGCGAATTTAGGGGCCCGCCCCCACATCGGGTCGGGAAGTTACGAATTTTACATAGGAAGGGTGGGAACAATTTTTTTTTTGTAATTTCGCCCCCATAAGATAGTCCGGGACAAGGTGACTAGGATTGGAGGAGCCGAGGAAAAAAACAGATTTGATTGCTTATAGCATTTGAACCATTTCAATGGAGGTCGATTTCTGTAGAGGGATTTTTGAGGAAGACAACAAATAAATTAGGTTGACTTTTTCTTTTTCTTTTTAAAATAAAGAATGGGCTGAATGGCCCAAAAATTAGGATTTGCACTCACACTTACCCATTTAGTTGTAGCTGTAGAAAAAACAAGCCTCTGTTTTCACTCTTTACTTGAGACAGATTTGAGAAATTGAATCACACAAAGAATTGTCCAATAACGTTTCCTTTGTATTGAACAAATGGCTTTACAAACAACCAACTTTCTGTTGACATAACTTCACATATTTATACTATATAGCAACAACCAGCAATTGCCATTTAACTACTCCTAATGACAGTTTAAAAACCACCTTTAGGCGCCAGTTAACTAACTATAACAACTACTTAGGCACCAGTTTCTTTGACTTAAAACACACGCCCAAACTATCTTACACACACTAATATACATATGGCACATTTCTTAACAGAAATAACTAACGACAGCAATTTAAACAAAAACTTATCTTCTGCATATAACACAAACTATTTAAGACAAATTATTAAAACTATAACATACTTCTTAAAACTAAGTTTAATCCTAACATTTATCCCCTTAAACTTAGTTTAGACAACTTCATTTGAATTTCCTCTTTCAGAATAAATCAGTCAACTAATCAAGCTTCATTTTGATCCCTTGTTATGTGATTGAACATACCTTCTTGATGACTTTCTTCATGCTTGAACATCATCAACAGAGTCGGCTCCTCCTCATCTTATTTCATTGTGAGATTTACCTCCTCATCTTTGTCTTTGGTATCACATTCAGACTTCAAGTGCCCCTTCTTTCCACATGACCAACACTTAATCTTGTTTTTATCAAAACGCTTCTTGGACTTTTGTTCTTGTTCATCACTTTGGGAATCTTCCTCATCCTTGGAAGCCTCGTCTTTTTCCTTCTTCTTTTCTCTTTCCTTCCACTCAGCCCGAGTAAGAAGAGCAGTTTCCAATCCTTTTTCACTGAATTCATTCAGCCTTTTTTCGTGTGCTTTTAAAGATCCTATTACTTCATCAATACTCCTATTCTTTAAGTCACAGAACTCCTCCATCGTTGTGGTAATTTGGACGAGGTGGATCTTAATAACTTCTTAACCACAGTTTCTTCATCCATAACATGACCAAAACTTCTTAACTTGCCAATTGTGACACCCTTATACCCTATGACGTATGCTTATTAATAACTTATATCTTATACAAACAGATAATTCACATAAGCACATATCAGAATTAACAACCACATAAGGTTGCACACACACATCTATATAGTTCTATGTCGTTACTTTTATACTAATATATTTATTACTTTAACTTTATTACAACTCATATGTCTAAGATGCAAAATGAGGAGAAGAATGTTGCATTGAGCTTCAGCCAGCCGACTTGTATGAATGTGACCTCTAACAGAGACACACATCAATAAAATCTAGCTGAATCTGAAAAAATTGTTTTGCGATTTACGTGAGTCGCATACTCAGTGAATATAAACCATCATCAATTATTTCACACAGAGTCAAACATTTAGTCCATGAACATATACATACATATTATATATATGTCATATATGAATTTACTATGTAAATGCCGATGTATCCGATTTATTATTTTGTGAAATGTACAAGCCTGAATCTGCCTCAGGTTTACTATATATGGACTCTTATGGTCCCTTTAGCAAAGAAATCCAAAGATCTCCTGAATATTGACTCTTATGGTCTCTTTAGGAAAGAAATCCGAAGATCTCCTCTATGACCCGTAGGTCCTGTATGATCCGTAGATCCTATATGATCCGAAGATCCTGTAGGTCTCTTTAACAAAGAAATCCGAAGATTTCCTGAATTACAGTTTCAAGGCAAGACAGTCACATGTCCTTTTAATCTCCTTACAATAGGCTATGCAATCAAATGCATCATGTGTTCATATATCATATGCCATCTGCTAACATACTTTCTGTGCAAACAACTTTGGAAATTTCAGAGTTATCATATATAACACATATAACACATATAACACATATCCATATACCTCATATAACACATATAACACATATATCCATATAACACATATAGCACATATGATTTAATCTCCGGTCTATACTCACCTGTCTCTGACCACGATCTATGACCACGATCTATGACTTGTGTTCTTATATTTTTCCAATGCAAAAATAATATATTTTCTCTTACAAACGCTAACCACAAATGCAATGAAATGCTAATATGCATTATAAATTCTTATGCATAATTCCAAATCCTTTAAAACTTGACAACGATAAGCTATATATATAGAAGAACATTTTTCTAGTTCAAACTTTTTTGAAAAACTTGATCAAAGGTCCCAATAATATCATTACAAAGCAAAACCCTAAAGTTACTCTGAAATCTTTTACCGAATATAAATCCAATATCGAAAACACCCTCTGAGAACTATAAATCGATTGATTTTCAAATCAAAAGCAACTGTAGATCTAGATCTAGAAAAATCTATGAAATCCAAATAAACCATTAACTTATTAAAACTTACCAAATCACGCTTGTATTTCGAGATTAAAACTCGATAGAAGAGATCTTGTACCAAAACCAATAACCAAATTCAAAAAAAAAACAAAAATCTTTTCTTCTATTCTCTCTCTCTCTCTAATTTTTGTGTGCGTGAAATCTTCAAGATGAAGATGAAGTCTCATCCTATAAATATCAACGAAAGCAAGTCGGCTAAAACATTAGAAAAATTCCACTTTTCACCCTGAAATTCTCTTTACTACAAATTTTACCATGAAATAATTATTAATTAACTTTTATTTAAAAACCTTTTGAAACATAATAAAATTAATTAGAAAATGAATATTACTTTTAAAAATTCACTATATATCATGCCAATATGTTATGCATATGCTACTAATGAATGCAGAATGACGTATGCACTTTGGTCGGGGATGTTACACCAATGATCAGATTTAACTTAGTAGCAAATTCATCCACGCATTCACTTTCTTTTATTCTTAAACTCTCATATTCTTCCAGAAGTGTTTGGACCCTTACTTGTTAATTCATTTTTGTGCCTTCATTCATCATCTTGATGACTTCCCACGCTTCTTTGGCACATTTCTTTGCACCAAGTTGTAGAAGAACCTCTTCTCCAATTGCCTGATATATGGCCGCAAGAGCCATCTTATCCTTCTTTGTGTCCACTGGATTGACTCCTTCAACTACATCCCAAAGTCCTTGAGCACTAAGGAAGACCTCCATCTTAATGGACCATGTTGGGCCCTCCTAAATCTTAGCCCAAAAGGAATGACGAAGGCCCAACCCACTGAACCCAGAGCAATTCCGGTTGAGTGATCAATCCACGCCTAGCGAAGATCTCAGAGTCAACATTCATTCGCTTCAACGGCTACCACGTTAATACTGGCGGCGAGATCTCCGGGATATGGTGAACAATCCTTCCAACGGTCCACAAAGAGAGAAACATTATAAGACGAGGTTGGAACAGAATGAGGGGGACGACCTATACTAGCATTCGAGAGAAAACAAAAAGCTGAAACTTACTCTTGTTCATTTTATTCTATTTTCACTCAAAGTATCCATTTGTGTCAGAAGAGATTCATCCTTGACTCCGATCATAATATACACGATTCAATTCATTCGTTATAGCTTTTTCTGTTCTTTAATTGATTTTACATTTTATCTCTGGTTTATAACGCGTTACGTCTAATCTTTGGCTAGGAATCCCCATATCAAAGCAGGTAACGTGTTAGAGCGATTATCTTGCCCAAAACAATTGGCGCCCACCGTGGGGCCTAGCCAAAAAAGAAGTCACGCCAAAAGAACCGCAAGATCCATCACATGGAGGGAATCCAAACTACATACAGCCACGTAGGGGATCTCGACAATCACGAGGTCAACGAGGAGACGAACAATCAAGGCGTTGGAAACGTGGACGGAACTGGAAACGTAGATGGTACAAGAAACATAGATGGAACAGGGAATGGTGATGGAATCGAGCAAGGTTCCGGGGACACCAATGGCAATCCTGGTACTTCCGAGCAACGAGGAGTTGGAGGAGGCGACGTTGACATCATTATGGAACTCCGATCAACAATGATTGCTCTTCGGAAAGATTTGGAAAGCCAGAAAGAGGCCAATGCCAGATTCACCGAGGTATATGAAAAACAAATTGAAACTTTAACTAATGAACGCAACTTGCTTCGATCGCAGGTACAATCAGCTCCAACCCGTCCCCGAGGAACCGATGTGGTAGAGGGAGTCGCTAGGCGATTAGACATGGACGATCCAAGTCTCGTGACACCCGATGTCGTCAGGCCAGTAACCGGGTATCAGGTAAATGGTAACTCCTTAAGAGCGATACGGGAGGATACTGAGGTCTCCCAATTACGGGAACGCCTTCGAGCCTTGGAGGACCGAATCACTCAGGTCCCGGGAGCACCTCAACCGATAGCGATGGAAAGGAGAGACGGTTACACCGACTCCCCCTTCGTGCCCGCTATCGCAAGGGTCGATATCTCCCGGAAGTATCATGTCCCCGACGTACCTAAGTACGAAGGGGTAACAAATCCCGATCAACACATAGCCGCATTCAAACAGGCTATGAATATTAGTACAGTCCCTTTTGATATGAAGGAGATTGTCATGTGCCGATGGTTCGGGAACACGTTGTTCGGACCCGCTCTCAATTGGCACTCGCACTTACCCCTTGGAAGTATCTCATCTTTTGCTGAGTTGATTGACAAGTTCAGGATTAGGTTCGCAAGCAGTCGACATGCCAAAAAACGATCAAGTGATTTATATCGTTTGGTCCAAAAACCGGGAGAATCTCTGAAAGCTTTCCTCAACCGCTACAATGAAGAACTGGTGACCATTGAAGGATGTGATGCCGCTACGGCTGTGGAGGCATTCCGAAGGGGTATATCAATATGTAATCCCGAGTTATATCGTGAACTAACTAAATATCCTTGCTCGAACTTTGATGAAGTACAGGTAAAAGCCTTAGCCCATGTCCGGCTAGAGGAAGACGACCTCTTCGCCGAGAAAGCAATGAGTCCTCACCGACCCGATCGGAGACAGGGAAGACGAGACACAAGATACGTTCCGTATCCAACTGCACCTCATGCTAAGACTACCGTAAATACAACGATGTTTAGACAAGGAGATAGATATGAGAATCCTAGGCTGCCTTCGAAACTCTCTCACTACAATTTTCGCCTAGATGCAACCGAAGTGGTCCGAACCCTCAACACCATGGGGGATACTGTTAAATGGCCTCGAAAGAGTAACATGCCAGCGCATCAGAAAGACAAATCTAGATGGTGTGATTTCCACTTCGATCATGGGCACAGGACCGACGAGACTATCGCTTTACGAAAGGAAGTGAGTGAATTGTTACGAAGGGGGCATCTTAGAGAATTAATATCGGAGAAAGCAAAAGAGCAGTTAGAGCGCAATAAAGAAAGAGCCAGTCTGCCACCTCCACCGAAGCACACCGGAGTAATCAATGTCATCACAGGGGGGTCGAAAATTTGTGGTATAACCTACTCGGTAGCCAAAAGGATCGCAAGGGATACTAGAAGGGAGTGCCCAAAAGCCCCGTCACGAGCAAGTCTTGCCATGATGCCAATCACCTTCGACGATGTCGAAGAAGAGGAAGTTCACCACGATTGCTTAATAATCTCTTTAACGATAGCTAATTTCTTTGTCAAAAGAATCTTAGTTGATAATGAAAGCTCTACTAATTTACTCATGTTGGACGCCTTATACAGCTTAGGTTTCGGGATGGACGATATCGTCAAAAAATCGACGACTTTGGTGGGCTTCAGTGGTGAATCACGCAACACGCTAGGAGAGATATCATTACCCACCATCGCAGGAGGAGTTAACTACCAGGTAAAATTCCAAGTGCTTGATTGCCCTTCACCTTTTAACGTCATTTTGGGCAGGTCATGGATACACGGGATGAAAGCGATCCCCTCTACCTACCATCAATGCGTAAAATTACCGACACCATGGGGAATTCAAGAAATTAGAGGAGAACAGAAACTGGCAAGGGAATGTTACTCCATAACAATGAAAGCAACGACTTCCAAAAACCTACAGCTTGGAGCAGGGAAGAAGGCGTCGGATTAGCAATTAAAGGACTGTAGAAAGACCACTTACTATGTAAAGCCGGAAACGCCCGAGCTCGAAGAAGTGTCTCTTGATCCCTTAGAGCCATCTAAGAAAATCAAAATAGGAGCAGATCTGGAACCGATTTTACGTGAGCAAATAGTGGAATTTCTACGGTCCTACAGTGATTGTTTCGCCTGGTCGAACGAGGATATGGTAGGTATCGATCCCAACGTGATCACCCACTCCTTAAATGTCAACAAAAAGGTGCCACCAGTGAAACAGAAAAGGCGTAAGTTCGCTCCCGAACGAAATCAGGTAATCAACGATGAGGTAAAATCCTTACTTGAGTCTGGAAATGTTAGAGAAGTAAAATATCCTGATTGGCTTGCAAATGTGGTTGTTGTTAAAAAGAAAAATGGTAAATGGCGCGTTTGCGTAGATTTTACCGATTTAAACAAAGCATGCCCCAAAGATTCGTTCCCCTTGCCTCATATAGACGCAATGGTGGACGCAACGGCAGGGCATGAACTTTTGACTTTCATGGATGCATTTAGTGGATATCATCAAATAATGATGCACCTTGACGATCAGGAAAAAACTGCATTCGTAACCAATCAAAGAACTTATTGTTACAAAGTTATGCCTTTTGGGTTAAAAAACGCAAGTGCTACTTACCGGAGATTGGTTAATAAGATGTTTCAGGAACAACTGGGGGATACGATGGAGGTATACATAGACGACATGTTGGTCAAATCATTGAAGGCGGAAGACCACATTAAAGAGATGCGTTCGAGATCCTGTGGAGTTACAAGATGAAGTTGAACCCAACCAAATGCTCTTTTGGAGTGACATCAGGAGAATTCCTCGGATACATAGTAACGCAAAGGGGAATCGAGGCAAGTCCAGAACAAGTCAAGGCCATAATGGAGTTGCAATCACCAAAGTGCGTCAAGGATGTCCAGAGGTTAACGAGACGAGTAGCTGCATTAAACCGGTTCATATCAAGATCTTCAGACAGAAACAAATTGTTTTACGACATTCTGAAGAAAAACAAGTCGTTCGAGTGGATAGAAGCACATGAAAAAGCCTTTGAGGAATTGAAGAATTATTTGTCTAATCCGCAGGTATTATCCAAACCCAAGCCAGGCGAGAACTTATATGTGTACTTGACCGTGACAGAAGTAGCAGTAAGTGTAGTCCTGATCCGAGAAGAGAATGGAAACCAGTTGCCCATCTATTATGTAAGTAAAACTTTGCTCGATGCGGAAACCAGGTATTCCCCCATGGAAAAATTAGTATTGTCTTTGGTAATGGCTTCAATAAAGTTACGTCCTTATTTTGAAAGTCATTCTATCATCGTTAGAACTAATTACCCAATGAAAAGTATTATGTCAAAGCCAGAATTGTCAGGTCGGCTAACAAGATGGTTGATCCACTTAAACGGCTACGACATAACGTACGAGCCTTGAACAGCAATGAAGTCTCAAGCGTTGGCAGATTTTGTGGTTGACTTCACTCCTACCACTTCAAAGCATGAAAACCAGGATGTGCTGCACGTGACAGGAAATGGCAAATGGTTGATGCATACAGACGGGGCGTCGAACCAGATTGGTGTAGGATTGGGGGTAGTCTTGAAGTCACCACAGGGGATAGGATAGCCCAAGCTGTTCGATGTACATTCAAGGCTACTAACAACGAAGCAGAGACTAGGCGCTTATTGCAAGGTTACTTGTTGCTAAGGATTTGATTGTACAGGAAATCGAGGTAATAAGTGACTCGTTACTTTGTAAATCAAGTTACGAACTCGTATGTTGCCAGGGATTCAAAGATGAAGGCGTACTTGGAAAAGGTCCAAGAGATCGTGAAGCACTTCAAACATTTCGAGGTAAGGCAGGTTCCCCGAGATGCCAACACACAAGCGGACGCCTTAGCCAACCTCGGATCCGCAATTGACCCAAGGGAGTACGACAAGATACCTTTCGTATATCTTGATGCACCATCTATAACCAAAGAGGCAGACATGTTGGAGATTCGAGGACCTGATGAAGACAAGTCATGGGTAACCCCTTATCTGAAGTGGTTACGAGATGGGGTTTTGCCAGAAGACAAGGAAGAAGCTCAACGACTTAAGGTAAAAGCCTCCACTTTTACTGTTAAGAATAACATCTTGTTTAAGTGGATGTCGTCAGGAATACATGCCCGGTGTGTAAAAGAAGAGGAGGTACAGAAGGTGTTACAAGACATACACGATGGAGAATGCGGAAACCATACAGGGGGTCGCAACTTGGCGAAAAAGGCAAGCAGGATGAGTTATTATTGGCCTACTATGAATAAAGACGCAGTGGAGTTCGCTCGCAAATGTGACGCGTGCCAGCGTCATGGACCCATACCACATCAACCCTTGGAGTTGTTGCATCCTATAACTTCTCCTTGGCCATTCATGAAATGGGGGATGGACATTGTGGGCAAACTTCCTCCAGCTTCGGGGCAACGCGTTTACATCTTAGCAATGACTGACTACTTCTCCAAATGGATTGAAGCTGAAGCCTTCAAAGAAGTTAAAGACACCCAGGTCATCTCCTTCATAAGAAGAAACATCCTGAGCAGATTCGAAATACCGTCAACTATAGTGTGCGACAACGGGTCCCAATTCATTAGTGATAAGACGAGATCATTCTGGCAGCAATACAACATTCAGTTAGTGATGTCAACGCCTCGCTATCCTCAAGCTAATGGGCAAGCAGAAGCAAGTAACAAAGTGATCATCAACAACTTGAAAAAGCGACTCAAAGAAGCAAAGGGGAAGTGGGCATATGAGTTACCCCTTATCTTGTGGTCAGATCGAACAACCCCTAAGACTGCTACGGGGCACACACCTTTTTCCCTAGTTTATGGATGTGAAGCCGTACTACCAGTAGAAGTAACTTTGCCTACGGTTCGATATGGACTCACTACCGAAGAATCAAACCTATCTAACCTGTTACACCATTTGGACACTATAGACGAGTTATGAGATGAGGCTTCAATTCGGATGGCGGCATATAGACAGGGGGTAGCTCGGAGTTCAACAAACGCGTTAACGCCAAGGTGTTCCAAGTGGGAGACTGGGTATTAAGAAAAGTCTTTCAAAATACGCAAGAATTGAACGCTGGCAAGTTGGGAGCAAACTGGGAAGGACCATATCAGATCACGAAGATCGTACGACAAGGAGCCTACGAGTTGAAGTCACAAGAGGGGAAGACGGTCCCTAGAAGCTGGAATGCGATGAACTTGAAGTTGTATCACTTTTGAAACACACGAGTTTTAGTAAGGTAATTTTCATAAATTTTCTCCTTTTACATGATATCATTACATCTCCGTACATACACAAGAAAAACGGTTTCGAGAAAAACTAACAAGGGACGCCTTGTGACGTTACAGGCCAAAACATATGCCCTCGCCTTATGATCAGGCAACGCTGTGCACACAACGACTAGTCAAAAAGATGCAAGAGACGAGAACATGTAACACGAGCAAGTAGAATTTTCACCAAAGAATTGTAACGCGTTTCACAAGTTTATTACAAATATCTACATTCAGACAAGTACATTATTTCCTCTCTCCCTTTGCATCTTACATAAGAGGCGTTGTACAACGAAAAGTCTACTACTAATCTACGCGTTTTCTCAAACGAGAAAGTCTGTCGCAAACGAGTTAATCTTCATTACTCCGCAGCACACCTGTTTCACCTGCAAAAAAGACAACAATAGATCCAAAACCGTGGAAAAATACTAAAAGTATTAAGCAAACGCAAACCCCTGAAAACTAGCAAGGGATAAAACTGGTCCACACTAAGGCCCTAGAACAAGCGGCCACACAAAACAAAAGTTTAAAAACCCCAACACACTGAGGGTAGGAAATTGTTCGGAATTCAACAGGTACGGAGGGGCGAGAAAAAATCAGTCTTTGGACTGGTTTTCCATTTCCACTTGAGCAACCTCCTTGGCAACAGAAGCAATGTCATCAATAACCGAAGACTTCTTAACTGCGATCACTTCGTCAGAAAACAAGCTCTTGAATAGTTCTCTTTCCTTCACCGCATCCCACGAAGCGTGCCTCCCTGCTGCAAATTCTTCCATCATTTCTACTCGAGCTCGGCAAGACCAGTAGTCCGCAATGTCTTCAATTTCTTTAGCCAGAGCAGCTTCTTTACCGGAAGAGGCTACGAACTTTTCCTCCCACTCCTGGGAATCCTTTGAAACCCTCTCAAGGTTATCCGTCAGGTCACGAACTTTCTTCTCCAGAGCTGCCTTCTCATGTCCTAAGATAGTGTTCCTGTCCTTTTCAAGTTGAAGGCTGATCTTGCTTTGAGCCAATTGGTCAGGCAAATCCTTAAAAGCATCAAAGGTAGAAAGAGAAAGTTGCAAGCCCTGCGTAGAAGAATAGAGAATCAGGTCGAGAATAGAACATGGAGTAAGAGTAACTGGAGAAAACATACCTTCCATTGCGCCGCAAGAATTTCACCGAAAAATTCCGAAAGAGAAGGTTGGTTCTCCTTTCCACGAGAACAACCCACGTGAAGAGGCGGCAGGGAGCTCAGACACTTTTCAGCAGCCATGTCTAAGGACATCATCATCTTTGGGAGATCAGAAAGGGTCGAGCCTGCTTTTTTCTTAGGGGAAGAAATTCGAGCCTCAGAAGATTTCTTGGGATCAGAGACCATTAACGTAGTATCCATAGTTGAAGTTGACTCAACCTTCCTTTTCTTCCGAGCTTCAACTCGTTCCATGGTAGTCAGCGCGGTAGTGGAACGGGTGGTCCTAGAACCTGTTAGTAAAGAGACAAAGGGGTCATAAAGAATAATAATGACAACGCAAGTGGAAAGAGCAAGGCGTAACGCACTTGACATTTCGGTATCCTCTAAGTCGGCAAAGCACGCCTGCACCAGTTTAGGGTAGGATCTCTCTTCCAACGGGATAGCTTCGATGTGAGATATCACTTGCACTGATACTGAGCGTGGCTGAGGGGAGGACAAATTCTCTGCATGCGGTATATAAGTGATCAACGGTTAGAAAAAATCAAACGAGGTGGGAGAGAAAGAAGGAATCACTACTTGTTGGTCTCCATCGAGTTTTTAAGAAAGTTGTGTCAATCCCCAGAGAAGAAAGCTTTACGAAGAAAAATTTGTCAGCCCAGCCCCGATCGGACTTGGAAATATTGAAGATCAGGTCAGACTTATCTTGGAAAGTTTTTAAACTCAATCGACCCAGACCACCCTTGGAAAGGCGATAATTCTGGAAAAAGTCGACAGCTTTAAAAGGAAGACCATGTGAGGAGCACAATAGATCAACTGATAGTAATAATCTCCAAACTTGTGGGAGTATTTGACCAGGGGAGATGTTGAGGGTAGAAAGGAAGTCGACAACTAGTGGGGAGAAGGGAAAGCGATGTCCGATGCGGAAAGGATATTCGTATAAGCAAACCCAGTCATCACTGTAAAAATCGGCCCAAATTCCAGGAGGAGGAAGAAAGATTTCCGCTGAAGAAGGAAATCCCACGGAAAACGCAAGAGCATGGGGATCTTCCGAAATACTGCTTCTACAATGGGTAGGAGTGAGGATTTTAGATGAAGTCAGGGAAGGAAGTACATGCGGATCAAGACAGCGAGAGATAGGAGAAGAACCAGAAGTTGCCATAGTTGGGGGAAGAAGAGAAGTCGAAGACGAAGAAGCAAGAGTAGGGGGAGACGTACCTGGATACCGAGAAGCACAATTGGAGCCTTAGGAGTCATCATAACCACTATAAATAAGGGGTTGATTAGACGTGACATAACCCGCTACAACTTCCAAGACATGAAATTGAAAACCCTAGAAAAGTGGTGGCGGGAGTTTTCCCGGGTTTTCGATGGGGGTATTGTTGGGCCCTCCTAAATCTCAGACCCAAAGGAACAACGAAGGCCCAACCCACTGAACCCAGAGCAATTCCGGTTGAGTGATCAATCCACGCCTAGCGAAGATCTCGGAGTCAACATTCATTCGCTTCAATGGCTACCACGTTAATACTGGCGGCGAGATCTCCAGGATATGGTGAACGATCCTTCCAACGGTCCACAAAGAGAGAAGCATTATAAGACGAGGTTGGAACAGAATGAGGGGGACGACCTATACTAGCATCCGAGAGAAAACAAAAAGCTGAAACTTACTCTTGTTCATTTTATTCTATTTTCACTCAAAGTATCCATTTGTGTCAGAAGAGATTCATCCTTGACTCCGATCATAATATACACGATTCAATTCATTCGTTATAGCTTTTTCTGTTCTTTAATTGATTTTACATTTTATCTCTGGTTTATAACGCGTTACGTCTAATCTTTGGCTAGGAATCCCCATATCAAAGCAGGTAACGTGTTAGAGCGATTATCCTGCCCAAAACAGACCACATCATAATTATATTTTGTTAGCATAGGATATTGTAGCATCATAATTTTCTCTCCATGAATCCTTGTTATATGACGAGAGATCTCTGTTTGGGTCGTTGAATTTTTTGTGTTTCCTGATTCATCTTCATCCCTTGACATGTTCTTCTAGTTGCTCTAATACCAAATGTAGAAAAAACAAGCCTCTGTTTTCACTCTTTACTTGAGATAGATTTGAGAAAATGAATCGCACAAAGAATTTTCCAATAACGTTTTCTTTGTATTGAACAAATGACATTACAAACAACCAACTTTCTGTTGACATAACTTCACATATTTATACGATATAGCAACAGCCAACAACTGCCATTTAACTACTCATTATGACAGTTTAAACAACCACCTTTAGGCGCCAATAAACTAACTGTAACAACTACTTAGGCGCCAGTTTTTTTTACTTAAAGCACACGCCCAAACTATCTTACACACACTAATATACATGATGCACATTTCTTAACAGAAATAACTAATGACAGCAACTTAGACTTACAAAAACAGAAACTTGTCTTCCGCATATAACAGACTATTTAAGACAGATTATTAAACTATAACATACTGCTTAAAACTTAGTTTAATCCTAACAGTAGCCTTGTAGGCTTTGTAGTTGATTTCGTTTAAAAAAACATTGATTTTGGCCCTAAATTTAGGTTTTTTTTTCTCAAAACCTACCCAATTAAATTTTTTTTCTCTAAATCTATCCAATTTTGATTTTCTCTCGAAGTGGTAAGGCCCAAATCTCAATTTGAATTTCCCCCATTTTAGTGGTAATTTCTTTGTGAATTTATTAGTTTACAAGTTGTAATTTAATTAAATTTGTGGAAAAAACATAAGAAATTTAATAGGTTGTTGACTAATTTGATAAGAAATTTTAAATTATTAGGTTGGTCTCCAATCTAAATTTCTCCCAATTAGTGACAATTTGTGTGTGAATTTGTAAATTTGCAAGTTGTAATTCAAATTTTGTTAATTTGTGGAGAAATTGATTAAAAATTTGGTAGAAATACGATATTAAATAGATTTATATTTAAATTGTTGATAGTTTGGTAATTTTGTTAATTGCTGATAGTTTCAATCCTAACATTAGTAATCGTATACTTAAAAAAACACATGGCTAGCTAAAGTTTGCCCCCCCCAGAACAATCCTGGATTCGCCCCTGGCGTTGACGTCGACATTGGCGCTAAATTTGCCGAGGCAGGCTTGTTGGAGGCGGGCGTTGCCTTGGAGGAAGCAGGCTTGGATGGACTGGCGAAGGCAGACACAATCCTGGAGGATGCCGGCGGGGTCACCGGTGGGGCCACTGAAGCTGATGCGTTGAGTATCCGAAACACAAAAGCGTGCAAGCATGTCGATGGCAACAACAGCTACAAGAAAGAAAGTCTTAGAGAAGGCCATTGACAAGTGAGGTTAATTAGTGGTTGTATTCAAGTGATGAAGACAATAGCAGGAGGCGGGTGCTTTTATAGGTTCATAGTAGCTGGATGGAAGTGCATTCCAATCATGTCCATGCCTTTTTAATTAATTAAACACGTACTTGTATAGTTGTATTGTATATACGCTTTTAATTAACTTTCAGGATAATGCACATTATTATTATATATACTATATAAAAATTTTCATGGGGGGAGCACGTTGGATTTGAGGATCGAGATCAAAGCTGTCTTTGCGTTTTTTTTTATGTGTTTCAAGGGGTGGATGACAATGACTGAGATGAGGCATACGGGGTTGGAATGACTGAATGACATGCAGTGGGGTGGCAGACAAAGAATTGTGAGAAAGTGATTTACTAGGTGTCATGGTTGGTTATACTATAGCTAAACCCTTTTGAAGATGAGGAGGAGACTTCTTCCATCGTGCTTGATATTAGCTAGCTAGATATCCATTTTGCCCTATAGCTAATTCTAATCAGAATAATCGTTTTAGTTAGTTAGTATTTTAGATTAACCAGACTTGAAAGAATTGTGGTTTTGACATATAAAGAAACCAATATAATTAGTTTCAACATATAAAGAAACAAATTAAAAAATTAATCATAGTCACAACAAATTAAAAAAAATGAACTCAACCTTCAAAAATCAACAATTAACCGAATTCACACGTGTCAAGAATTCGACAAACCCCCAGCAACAAGAAATTTTTAAGTAACATGTTCTGGATTAATACCTGATCATTCTACTGGTAGAATCAAAATCAAGATGATCTTCTGCTCTTGTGAAAGCTAAACTTGGTACCGAATTTCTTGTCAATACAGGACCAAATAATTTTGTCCGATTCAAACACGAAAGAATTTGTTCAAGCAACAGTCTTTTGAGGGCAATGTTATCAAAATCGCGATCCGGGTCGTACGATCCTACGATCCGGATTTTACAAAATGACTCGGATCGTGCCTAATGAATCGTAATAACTAGGATCGTAGTAGGATCGTACAAGATCGTAGTAGGATCGTATAGGATCGTAGGATCGTAAGTGGGATCGTAAGATCCTACTAAATCACAAAAATTAAGTTACAAATCATCATTTTTGATATTTTTGCCCACTTTGGTTAATAATTCATTAACTTAATACATTAAACTATTCATAAATGACTCATTGCTTACTTAAAATTTACATAAAAATTCAAAAAGATGAAAATTGCATTCTTTCTATCTCTTCTTAAAAGAAACGTATCGGAGTATTAAAAAAATACTTCATCTTATATATGGATTTGTTGCCTTTGGGATATTTTATGAATAATGTATATGTTTTTTAATGATTAAATTTTATATTTGAGTGATATATAACATATTACTATTAGTTCTTTCATTATTTTATTAATGTGGTAGGATCTTACGATCCTAACGATCCGATCCAAGAATCCCGATCCTAATAACATTGTTTGAGGGTTTTTTTTTCTTGTCGAATGTTGCAGCAAAAAGGTTATGGGCTTATAGGTGCTCCATTTTCAACAGCAAAAACAATAGTCTTTCATAATTACTTTATTAAAATAACTAAGCCTTCTCCATAAATTTTTGAAGTCGTCTCCGTGCAGTAGAACGGGGGGTGGTGGGGGGAATGCAAAAAGAACTGTTGTTAACCTGTATATAAACAAAAGTATAAGGATCACTCCAATCATTCTTATTATCACTGATCTTTAGAAAAAGGATACTATATAAAGAACCATCAACAGCAAATGAATGGATCAGGAAATAAAATAGCAACAACCACAGGCAATAGTAAAATTATCAGTCTATCATTAACCGTATCAGTAAATGTGCATCCGCACAAGAACCACCCATGGAAAACATACCTTTCCATAACTTATTCTGTCACAATAAAATAGGCATAATAATACGGTTATCCATCAAAACACACCGGGCCTATTTTTCACATGCTAGATTTTTATGCAGAATAGCATGCTTTGATGTTCACATAAACTCGCTAATCCTTGCTAAATTCTGAAGCAAACAGAAATTGATGTCAAAATGTCAAGATTACAAACTCTTATCTCTTTGGGGTTTGTAAACATTCAAGACCCTCAAAATCATGGAAAACAAAAAATAGGAAGGTGGCAAACACTAGCATCTAGTGCTCTCTCTATTTTGCCTGAGGGTGAGATGCAACAAAATCAACAGCCATACTGATTGAGCTAATCTTATCGGCCTCGTTATCGGGGATCTCAAAGCCAAACTCTTCCTCTAGTGCCATAACAATCTCAACAGTATCCAAGCTATCAAGCCCAAGGTCATTTTGGAAGTGAGCATTTGTTGTCACCTGAACAAAGCCAAAAAAAAAAAAAGCTAAACCAAACAGCCAACACTAATGATTGATTGTGCATAACCAATAAAACTACATCTTTGCATAATGCAGGAAACAAACTCAGTAACTCAAGATGCATATCGTGCAAAGGGCAACCAGTGCCCGCCCATTAACAATGTTAGCCAAAATGTAAGCAGACACTTCATGAATCCTAGGTACAGGATTGCCTCAATTTTATTTCTTTTGCTAGTATGTATAGAATGGACCCCCATACAAAAGCAAAGAACTGAGAAACCAAATATCAAATCTGATAGTATTGATGTATTAACTATTAATCCATGACTAAAATCCTACTGTTAAGATATTGCAATTATTACCTATCTATTTTGATAATAGGCCAAAGGATGGTATAAGAAGCAAACACTTGAATAACAATGTGTCACTACATTGGAAGGAAAGATACTACACTGGAAGGAAAGATATGAATTAGAGAGGGGAGGATACTCATGCAAGTATTTAAGAGCTCCTGGCCTAGATCACATCAGAAAATGAACAAACAGATTAACATTTAACACTTGTGTCATTTCGCAATGTTGTATTTTAAGCACTCCTCATTTTCATTATTCCTTTAATCACTAGTAATCTCATCATCCGCCCACCATATTGCCATTGAAAATGGTTTTGAAACCTTGATATGTTAAATGGTTGGAAAGTTATTTAATAAAAGCAACTAGTTTATTTCAAAGGCACAAGACTTCTGGAAGGTTACTCAAAAGTCAAATTTCAAAGCCAATTATCTTTGTAAATGGTTGATAAAGTTATTCACTGCACTCATATCAACCATTAATTTTGGCTGCACCCATAACACGAGCAAAGGTTCCTTCCTCTTCTGCTTAAAATTCTTTCATAGCGAGAAAGTTCCAGCAAAAGATCCCCGTCCTTCTAGTTTGAATTCGAACTAGGTTTGGCTGATTTTAGGTCACATTCTATCGAATTTGGACTAGGTCAGAGTTGTCTTGATGGACTGGCGATGGTTTTTGGTGGTTATGGGAACCCTAATTTAATTCCTAATCTAACCACACACCAGCTGACCAGCGTGACGGACATTTCCAATCAAACAAGTTCTCAAGTCTTGGCCAACCTCACGCGATCAACCGTTTAACCCCTAGGCCCCGAAAGCTAAATTAGAAAGCTAACCCTAACAAAAATACACAGGACAATATACTACTGATCGAAGAAGGCTAAGAAAATTAAGGAGCGAATACCTTGCTGGGATCAACTTTCTGGAAGTTCTTGACGACAGTCACAACACGATCGGTGACCTCAGATTTGTCGAGGAAGGAGCCCCTGGCATCGTCGGAAAAATGGCGTCCGAGAAGATTGTTAAAGGCAGTTGAGAGCGCGGAGGAATTGTTGGCAGAAAATTTGGAGATGGATCTTGGCTGTACCCTAAGGTATTTCAGGATTGCACTCCGAGCCGCCATTGTTGCTGGGAGATGTGAAAGAGGTCAGACAAGGTGGTGGCGTTTGGGGGAGAAACGAAGGGGCCAGGAGAGACGCTATTCTTCCTCTAGGTTTTCTGCTTCAACAGCGACTTTCGTTGAGCACATAAGAAGCCAGGGGCCCGTTCGGTAGTGAAAATTTGGTAAGCTTATGGAGCTTACTACACTTACGGAGAAAATAAGCTCTTTTTTAGGTATTCAGGGTCCGTTCGGCGGGCTTTATTTTGAGCTTATACAGCTTTATTCAAACTTATGGTAAAAAAATAAAGTTCTGAAATGGTGTTCGGCGTTGGGAGTTGAGGGAGCTTACAAGAGCTTATACAAGCTAATGGGAGTTGAAATCTTGGCCAAAAAATCAACTCCCCCTCCGAGCTTATACAAGCTTATACGACCTTATTGTGTTTTTTCCTTCTAATGCCCTCCAAATTCAATTTAAAAAAAAAATCTCTAAAATGTGGATATTTATAAATATACCCATTTTGGTAATTTTACATCATCTTTTTATAAAATCAGTCTTAATCAACTCTATCTACCGAACACCTACATATTTTTTTATAAAAATAAGCTAATAATTTCAACCCCTAAAATCAACTAGTAAAATCAGCATCAATCACCGAATCAGCATCAACATCAACATCAACTCATATCAGGCTTGAAGCGCCGAACGGAGCCTCAGTAATACGTTTACTGTTACTTTTTAAACCTTTTAACTTATTTTTCCAAAAAAAATAAACCGTAATCGTCATAAAGACTATCATCGTCATCTGACTATCCCGCAGTGCCAACGAGATATTGATATTTCCGAATATGTTACAACCACCTTTGACCAAATCTTCCACAACGTCCATGACGAGCTATTTTTTTAAGAGGAAGTTTATTCTTGATCTCTCTATCTTGAAACTGTTTATATGTGATTCTCCCCCCAGTGGCAAAGCCAGGATTGTCTGGTGGTTGGGGGGCAGGCTTCGTACATCGGAACTTAAACAAATCAAGCTATTTTAACACATTTAGACATTATATGTAAGATATATTCAATATATAAGTTCCCTAAAGCACTTTGGCCACGTATGCTCTCCCTATACGATCATTAATAATCAGACGCGAGCCCCTCCTCGGGCGTATTCCTCCTTTTGCTCCTGAGCCTAAAGGATTTAATATTAGTTTTAAAACTTTTAATAAACTTGCGTGACCTAGAATCGACAACAATATCAAACTCATCAATTTCAACTTCATTTGGGTTCATTCCAATTCAACATTCGTATTTAAAATAATTTCGTTGAAAGTATGTGGTGATTGCTCAACAAATCAATTGAAAATTTGAAATTTTTTAAAACTGTTATGAAAAGATTATAAAAACAAGACCACTTAATCTTTTAGAAAGAACACTTAAATAAACTTTATGAGAACTTTTAGATCATTAGAAGAGAGGGAGGGAGAGTAAGAACTTTAAAGAGTGTATTTCTTACTCTACTTTGGTGCAAATTTTACAATGGATGATGGTCATATTATAGGCCAAAAGTGGGGTAAAACTTTGATAAATCTCCATGATTTATGCATGGAAATAAGGAGGTAAAGATGGTGAATAATTCACCTTGTACAATTTACCTCCAATCGAATCTTTATTGATTATTTAGATCGGTTTGTCTTAGTTTTCGTAGATGATATCTTGGTATATTCACGAAGTCATGAGGAGCATGTTGATCACCTGAGAACAATCTTGGGAGTTTTGAGACAACACCAATTGTTCGAAAAATTATCAAAGTGTGAATTTTGGATTCCAAAGGTAACTTTTCTAGGACATGTGGTGTCCTCTAGAAGAGTAATGGTTGACCCAACGAAAATTGAAGTTGTGGAAGCCTGGGAACCTTCAACAAATGTGAAGGAAGTACATACTTTCTTCGGTTTGGCCGAGTACTATAGAGGGTTTGTAGAAGAATTTTCATGTCTAGCCCAACCATTAACCTATCTGTTACGAAAAAAACAAAATTTGAGTGGTCAAATGCCTATCAGACAAGTTTTGATGAATTGAAAAATAGATTGACTTCTGCTCCGATCTTAGCTCTTCCTCAAGGGAATGCATGTTATGTTATATATAGTGATGCTTCCAAACTGGGACTAGGTTGTGTCCTAATGTAGAATGGTAGAGTAATTGCTTATGCTTCAAGGCAGTTAAGGACGAATAAACAGAATTACTCAACACATGATCTGCAGTTAGCAGCAGTGGTTCTTGCATTGAAAATTTGGCGTCACTATTTGTATGGAGCAACCTGCCAAGTTTTGACAGATCATAAGAGTCTCAAATACATTTTTACTCAACGAGAGATTAATATGAGACAACGTAGATGGCTGGAATTGATTAAAGATTATGACTTAGAGATCCTTTATCACCCAAGTAAAGCAAATGTTGTTACTGATGCACTCAGTCGAAAATCATCTCAAGAACGAATGATATCACACTCGACTGCTCAATTGTCTCTGCAAAAGGATTTGATAAGGAGTGGAATTAAGGTGTGGATTCAAAGATATCAAGGTTAGTTACGTGCCTTAGAATACCAACCCAGCTTAATGGAGGAGATCCGAAAAAAAGAAAGAGACTTGTTCAATGATTCCAGATATTTGTCAAAAGGTACACCAAGGAGAAGCACATGAACTTGAAATTCGGAAAGATGAAATTTTAAGAATTCATGAAAGAGTATGTGTGCCCCGAGATCACAAGTTAAGACAGAAAATACTTGAAGAGGCTCATTCTACGCTCTATTCAATCCACCCAAGAGTTAGTAAGATGTACAAGGATCTGAGACAATATTACTGGTGGGATGCCATGAAGCCTGATATAGCAAGATTTGTGGCAAAGTGTCAGGTATGTCAACAAGTGAAGATAGAGTACCAAAGACCAAGGGGAATGCTCCAACCACTTCCCATTCCAGAATGGAAGTGGGAGGACATTTCCATTGATTTTGTTACCGGACTATAGATTAGTAGAGAACATGATACAATATGGGTTGTTGTAGATAGAGTGGTGAAGATTGCTCGTTTTCTGCCCATTAGAGAGACTTGGCCAGTGAGTAAACTAGTAGAAGTGTTCTTAAAACAAATAGTGAGATTGCATAGAGTGCCCAAGACAATTGTGTCTGATCGTGATGGACGACTTACCTTTAATTTTAAAAGCAAGTATATAAAGCCTTAGGCACAGAGCTACATTTCACGACTGCCTACCACCCACAGTCTGATGGACAGTCTGAGAGGACAATATAGACATTGGAAGATATTCTGAGGTCATGTGTGCTAGATTGGGGAGGAAATTGGTCTGACTATTTGGAGCTATTAGAGTTTGCCTATAATAACAATTGGCATTCCTCAACCCAGATGGCAACCTATGAGGCTCTATATGGACGAAGATGAAGGACACCTCTATGTTGGGATGATCCATCAGATGTTGTAGATGGAAGGCCTCAGATGATCCAATTAATTGTGGAAAAGGTGACTTTGATTCGAGAACGCATGTTGACTGTGTATAGTCACCAGAATTCTTACGCGAACAAGAGGCGACACCCTATGGAATTCGAGGTAGGAGCCCATGATTGGTTGTGAGTGTCGCCGAATCGCGGAGTTAGGAGGTTTGGAGTGAAAGAGAATTTCAGTCCTCGGAACAATTCTACAAGTTGGCATTGCCACCAGCCTTGGATGGAGTTCATTCTGTATTTCATGTGTCGCGGTTAAGGCAGTATGTGCCTGATCCTAGTCATAGGCTCAACTATGAAGAGTTGGAGGTTGAGCCCGATCATACTTTCCAAGAGCAACCGATAGCAATTGTAGATCGTCGCATAAAGAAATTGCGAAACAAAGAGATTCCATTGTTGTTGATTCAGTGGTCACGACGAGGAGTCGAGGAAACCACTTGGGAGACTAAAGCTAACATAGAGAAGAATTACCCTGACCTTTACCTGGGGTTGATAGCAAGGGCGAATCAGATGTTTAGTAGGTTAATTGGTCTGCTTGATTTTAGAATGATCTTTTTGAATCTGAACTATGTGTGAAGTTTACGAATTTGATTTGTTTACAATTTTTGTCAATGCTAGTAAGAGGTTGATACTTATAATTCGATATGAAGTTGTCTATGTCAAGTTCACTCTAACTTAAGTTTCGAGGACGGAATTTTATTTTAAGGAGGGGTATATGTAATACTCGAGTACTCTTTTCGGTTAGTATTCCTTTGTTTGGTTAAACTTCTATATTAATTAAGGATTACTTTTATTAAATATTTACTAGGGTTTGACCCTAGTTACTTGGAAACACTATTTTAGAAAATAATTATGTGATCACTAGATTAATCTTAGGTGATATATATGTACACATATACATATATATTATTATATATAAATCTACATCTACATCTACATCTACATCTATCTACACTATTATAAATACGTATATAACTATTACATCCCAGCCGTTTATTTTACTAAATTTGCTAAAATACTATTCTGCTGCTATTACTCTCGGTCCTCTTATCTCTCCACCTCCTCCTTCGTACTAAGCATTTATTTCCACCTCCTCCTTTCTAATTGTCCAGCGCCTGCCCATTAATCTCAAACAATCCTAGAGAGGAATCAAAATTGGAGAGAATCATGACGGAGCGACGGACTCGGGATAATCAAAGTCTACAAATTCGTCTTCAAAATTGATCGGTTAGAACATGTCGTTCTCAATTGAATTGGGTTTCCTAATGTCTTCATGTCAACCATGGTGCTCATTTCTCAATTGAGAGATCCGAATTTTCATTTGTTTTGCCGCTGGCATTTGGCTGAGAACTCCCGGAGGGCGCTGGCACCTGGTTGAGTACTCCCCGTCGCTGGTGTGGCGCCTAGGGAAGAACCAGACTGTGAGAGAATCAGAACAGAACGCCGGACTCAGGGAGAAATAATTCTTCACCGCCGGCTATCTTCTATGCCTCGTCAAAGTTCACAAATTCGTCTCCAAACCTGAACGGTTTGAACTTCTCGCTCTCAATTGAATTTGGTTTCCTAATGTCTTTGATCATTCAAATTATTGGTGGAATTGAGTATCAACTGATCGGACCATATATTGCTTGCCACGATGATTTAAAATTGATCTTATCTTAGATGGAGTTGGTTTACATCACCGGGAAATCAAGCCATTTTTCAATAGGAAACACATTTATTTTTGCTGCTCAAATCATTCACTTGCTTGCTTTCAATCTGAATCTTTGTTTCCCTTTTAAGTATTTGGAATCAGAATCTTCAGTAACCTCAATCTGAATCTTTCTTATTCGGCATGTGTTAGTACTTGTGTTTGAGTTGATTGTAGCTCTCGAATGTGTTGATTTTTCAAATCAAATGTGTTATCATGTTTGTTGTTACTTGTTAGTCCTTTAACTATCGGCAAGGGAAAGCATACCTCTTTGAAAAAGCCTAAGTTACACCCCATACTTCGGGTTATTAGTTAAACGTATTCTAATATAGTATTGACTATCAAAGTTGGTAAGCTTTTGTAAAGTTTCATCCTTTGGGTTTCTTATGCAGTGTGAATATATTTGTCGGGGTAGCCGAAGAGAGAGTGATGCTATCTGGTGTACATTCCGTGGTTGATATCCTTTGTTGCTGTTGTGGTTAACTCCTAGGCTGGAAATATGTAAGCTTCTGAAGCCTTAACCTCATTTTTTTCAAGTTATGAGACTTTAAAACTTCATTTTGATTTTCATTCAAATTTGTGATAATTTGCCATTATGGCTGTCCTAAAACTATGAGCCTTGTGTTGAATCTACTGTCCTTACAAATTTTTGCTAATTAATTATTATTGCTTAGTCATTTGTTCTGCATTCAAGGCCGAAATCACCGTTGGGAATTCCAACATATAGTGTACCTGAGGTACTTTCTCAGGGCTAATATGATGACAAGGTGAGTCTGTTACTACAAAAAATTATTAAAACTACATGTGATCTGTGGAAAATTTTCTCATGGATTGAGCTTTCTAATGTATATATTGATATAGATTTATGCCTGTAAACATAGTATTATCTTTTCTTCTGTGATGTAAAAACTTTATAGTGCGATGGGCTACTTAGCTGTTGCTGGTGTTGTGGTATGTCTTTTTCTAAACTACATTCCACACAATTCTGTAAACACTCGCTTCCCTAATTTTATTGATAATTTCTTACCAGGGTATGGTGATTGGCTTTGCTCTCGGACTTGGACCTGTGCCATGGCTTATAATGTCAGATGTACAACCCGAATAAAAAATTTCACATTCAAGGACATGTTTAGAACTCAAGCACTAAGAACATTTTTGTAAGGTATTTATAAAGGTGTGATTTTGGCACTTTTGATCAGATTCTTCCGGTGAATAGTAGGGCGGCGACTATGACCAATTTCTTGATGTCATGGATTATCACATTGTCTGCCAATACGATGCTAGATTGGAGCGAAGGAGGTAAAATCTGCCGCTCTCATTATTTTTGTCCATGGTCTGAAATTCTTGCTGGGTACACATTAGACCAGCCTATTTATTGTTAGCTTATGGAAATATCAATCTTCTATTCTAATAAAGATGTCAAGACGAGCAACCTGCCTCTCCCACCGTTTTTCATTTGGTCGAAAATGCATTCACAGTAAGTGGATATTCTCTGCTGTTAACTTGTAGCTTCTTTATTTTCCATGTCCTTACATCATTAATTGTTCACATTTAGATGATTGAAATCTGTTATTATTAGTGTACTTAGATCTTCTTACAAGAGCAAATTGTTGGAGCTCCTTCACTATAGTACAGATTCCAGTCGAACGCTCTTTTTTGCTATCATATCAGCCAAGATTTTTATTGCATCAAAAGCCTTTATTCGTTGCGAACATCTATATTCTTGTAGTCAGTTATACATCCAGAATTTTTTGTCGACAGTTTAAGTGCCGATGGGATGCTATTTGGAGCACTTGTGAAATGTCCAGTGTGTTCTGGCTGTCTCCGTTACACTAACTCTGGAGGTGTTTACTATTGCCGTGACTATCTCTCAGAATGGAGCAAATGCTCCTACACTACTACTCAACCTGACCATGTAAAAGGCAAGTGTAAGATCCCGGAAGGGACAGAGAATCAGTACCTTTGCAAGGTACTCTTACACTGGAATGGCCAAAAGAAAAATAGTACCTATTTTTGTGGATCATAACTTAATTTAAACTGATTGATTTACAGTGGAAAGCTATAACTTAATTTATTGTGTCTTAGTTGAAGATGCTTACATTTTCCTTGCAACATTTGCTCTGGAATTGGGATTCTTTTTATCAATTATGCTTCTTCAATTGCATAATGGTTGTTCAATTGGAAGATAATTCCAGCTGAATTGGGATTCTTGTCTTACCTTGCTGTCTATACTGTAATCTAAGGGCTTAGCAGAACTGCTAAGAAACAGAAGGAAGTGAATGAAAGCTCTTGTAGTGTTATTTTAGCAAGGAGCATTTATATATATGGGTTTTAGTGTGAAGATGCAGTGTACATTCAGGTTTTATCATATTGTCCATGCGTTTTTTTCTTACTGTATGTCGAATGTGTAGTGTTCTTATTCAGACTCCTCAGGGGGTAATTCATTACAGGAATTGCTGGTTTCTTGAAGAATGCTTCTCATTTAAATAAGATAAGGTATTGCTTGTTTCATCAGGTCTGTATTATGAAGGTGTAGGAGTTCATGATACCTGAATTTCAGTATTTGGTATGTGTTGTCTCACTTCTTCGTAACCATTGGATGTTCAGAGAATTTGTCGATTTCAAATTTCGCCTTCTTTTCCTTATGCTAAATGTGAATGAAATTTTAGGAGCGTTAATAGTTGGCTAATTACAATTTCCATACTAAGTTCATTAAACCTTTTGTTGTTATCATGAGGAAGATTGCTGCGGTTGAAATCAGAGAATTGATCATCAGGTGTTTTTCTCGGTAAGAAGTATTAATGATATTACGCTGAATGACTGACCAATAGTTGAATTGCAACCTGAATGGATGGCGCCTGAAGTTTTAAGGAATGAACCATCCAATGAGAAGTAAGTGAGATGTGCCCTAGAATGTGCATTTTGAAATATATTAAGTAACTTCCTTACTGAATTTGGCTTCTTGCAGATGCGATGTCTACAGTTTTGGTGCGATCTTGTGGGAGTTGGCTACACAGCGTATACCATGGACTGGGTTGAATCCTATGCAAGTTGTAGGAGCAGTTGGATTACAGAATAAACGACTTGAAGTTCCTAAAGAAGTTGATTCAGCAGTTGCACAGATTATACATGACTGCTGGGAAAAGTTAGTTTTCCTGGAATTTATATCAAATGCTTCTGAAATTTCTCATATTCTTCAAATTTTGCACCTTTGTCTGACCTGTTTTAATGTTTATTTTTTTAACTAAAAAAAATCTCACAGTGACCTAAGTTTGAGACCATCTTTCTCCCAACTTAAAAGGCCTTATTCTCCCTCTAATTGATATCTTGTATGAAGCTGCAACTTTAAATGTTATGTATACCAGTACGAACTCACCATCTCAGCTTACTAGAAGGAACTTATCTGGCAAATATTCATGTGGACAGGTCTCTTCTGATACCGAATGTATGCTGGGGATAAGTTTAAAATGAAATGTTACTTCCAGTAGAAGTACCCAAGCCACAATACCCTATATGGAATGTGCCAAACTCTCATTCCTCTATGTGGAATTGTTAGTATATTTTTATTGGAATGTATAACCAGTCTACTGACATTGTAAATTTAATTCCATTGTAGCTATTGTTGTTTCTCGAGACCATGAGCCAGACCAAAGTGATGAGAGGCAGAGGATTGAGGATGCAGGAGGGTTTGTTATGTGGGCCGGTAAGAATCTAGCTGTGTACAGTTATATTTACGGGCTGCTTATCCCTATCTTTGAAGTAGCTTCTCATCTTCTTGCAAAAGTTAAAAGAAATAAGTCTACGTTTTCGTCAAAAAAATTTTGGTGGTGCTGTTTTAAACGCAAGCCTTCCTCTTGTATACTTACAATGCGCTCCAAGTCTCCATTCATCCTCAAAAGATATATTGATGAAGGTTATATCATTTTCCCAGCAAGGCCCCCGAGCTATATGCATCCTCTTGGCAAATGGTGTGATATCCAGTGTTGCCCTGCGACAACCTAATTCATCTGGTGGCACACTCACCTATGAGGTAAAAATCATGTTCCTTTAAATCATTAGTTATGAAGACAAGCATTTTTTAAGTGATTTTCATGCAAAGGTTGTGGCTTAATCTGCATAAAGTGTGTGCTAAATCCGAATTCTAAAGTTAATGTTGTTAAATCCGAATTGTCAGATCCACAACCTTGATGCATCCAACCCAGTTGGAAAAATTCGCTATTGGAATTAATGAAGATGAAGAATGGAATTTCTGTATTATTGATCGATAAAAGGAACTAATGTTCATGTAGAACAACAATTCCTAACCAAAGTGGCATGTTCTTGAAACAAGGCCACAATGGAAGTTTCCTTATTGAAAAGAAAGAAGAATAATATTACAATTCTGATTTGATTAAGCTGATTAATCTACCCTCTCTCCTGATTATTTATAGATGATGTTGCTCAATTACTGATGTGGCCTCCTTGTAGTGAATCCCTGCATCAGTATTGTATCACCATGGACATCTTTATTTTTTTTGAGGTCGGTTGTTGCAGTGACAATTGGAAAAGTTGTGAAGTGCTCGACGAGGTCTTACAAGTTTTCTAAACTTCCTGTTGAGGTTGAGAATCTGAAAGCTCGTCCAAGAATTGATTTTTCTTCCATCTTCAAAGTGGTGAGAAATGATTTATTTTATCTTGTTCTGTATCTTTCGTGCCAGAAGTTGAGTACTAATGATGGATGACCTATTGAACTTCGTGTGATGCATCAGGTAAAACCCATTGTTGATGATGTCCGCAGTTGAGGGGATGATGCGGTCAAATAGTAGATGCTTCTTCTATTTCTTTTTCTTATTGTTCTTTCTTTCTCTATTTTCTTCTCAAATAGGTACTTTCTGGTTGTTTATTTGATTTTGGACTTCAATGTCAATATATGTGCAGCTATATTGTTACAATTGACAAAGTTGAACTAGACCGAGTCATTGAAATTGTAACTGATCTACCAGATCCAGAGATACTCTGTCTGAATTTTTAACTTCCTTGAAGCTTTGGGTTAAAGTTTGCATTTCTTACAAAAGAATGTGATGAAGCTATATCAAAGTCAAATGCCTGGTTGTTGCCTTCAACTGCCCTAATGTGTTTTCAATTGTATGTGCTAACATTTTTTTCCTGCTTTATGGGATACATAATTAATGAGTCTAGAACTTTTTTGTTGTTGTTGAATTATGACTCCGAGATACATCAAAGGCACCAGTGGAACTTGGGGCACATACGTAGGTTCTTGATCTTTTGCTGATTGGTAGTTGGTTTTACAGCAGTCTTGTTTACCTCTGTGCTATTGCTTCTGTATTCTAGGCTGGTCTATAATGCTTTGTATGTTGACAGTGATGGTGATCGTAAATATTTGCCTCAGTTCTTTAAGTTTATTGTTGCAAATCCACTTTCAGTTAAGACCAAGGTAATGTGTTATCTTTGCAGTTCATATTATAACGTCACATGGCTATGCTACTAACTGCTTCTATAATTTATTGTGAATCTTACGATGATATATGAAATCTAAAGCAAGTTATCTTTATGTGGATTTTTATGTAAGCGAACTGATTATATATTCTTCTTTTTTCCCGGCAGGTCCGTGTTGTTAAGTTAGATCAGTCTTGTAACACATTTCTTCTGTTGTAAGCTCGAACTTTCTGTATGTCTTCACAAATTCTGGGTATCACTGTATATATGGTGATTTTAGATTCAAAGTTCCATCACTACTGTTCTCTTCTCTCTTACGAGATCTGCATGTCTTCTTTTCTTTGATTTATTATCTTATCTCATCACTTCTTATCATAGTTATTTTATAGCCATGTTTAGTTGGATTCGTTGTACAATATTGATTTGGTGAAAATTTATCTATGCTTAATTCACTTTCCATAAATGCCACATTTTCTGATTTATACTAGCTCAAACTCTTAATCTGAGCCACCTTTAACGCCTAACTCACAAATTCTCAAGCCCATTTGCAAATATAAATAATACCCAAATACCGAACATAAAATGGCCCAACAAAATCTGGGCCCCCGTGCGAAGCACGGGCCCACTGCTAGTAATACATATACATATACAAGTTGATTAGGCTGACCTTTCTACATATCTAATCTTTAGTAAACAATTTCTTTTAATGTATCAAGTAGCCGACATATTATACTCATAGATATACTTTTTCACTTCTATCCTCATGCGGACCATTCAACTATTTCAACTTTGCTTCTTTACCTCTTAGGTTAAGGAAGCTAAGTATAAAAACCTCCACTGCCTCCTAAATACATTCTCCATTTGTGTTTGATAGCACCACCACCTTCCATCGCATAAACCCAACACCACGACCTTATCACCACCCTTGGGATTGTGATCTCTTAGACACCACCGCTCACACCTCCACTGACTTTGTAAGTGAGACCGAATCCTATAACGTAAGGCTTAAGCCCGATCGTCGATCGCTGTCGTCGATACCGAGATCCGCTATCAGCCTAACCACATATATAGCTTTCTTGTGTGAGGGTATGCCTTTAACCTCTCTTTATATGTAAATCTGGGTTATTAGTAGGAAGAGTCGGTTGTGGATGGTGTTGGTAAGGATGATTGGAGGTTTGTACGTATCTAGTTTCATGTTAAAACGAGATGGAAATTAATGAGCTTGGTTAATTTTAGTTTAGATTAGGGAATAGGTATATAGGTTAAGTTTAGTTGTTGTATTGGTCGAATTTGTTTTCTTTGTTTTGGTAACCAAGTGGGTACGTATCTAGTGGTGTATTGAAGGAGTAGATATATTTAGGGGGATTAGATGCTATATATATTAGTAGATTAATTATGCATTTATTAAGATTGGTTTGATCAAGAAACTACAAATGACATATATATGGGTAAATTTAATAATAGTGTAAATATTGAATATTCTAATTGGACTTTATACTTATCGTATTGATATGCTCTCTTTAGTATAGGTTAACTCTTGTATTTTAGGTATAATTTGAGTGTGTTTAGGTTAGTTTTGAGCATAATTGTCATATGAAGACTGAAGACACAATTTGAAGAATTGCAAGAGTTTTGAAGACAAGTTTTGATTTGGAGTTGTTTTGACGCCACTTTCTTGTGACGTATTGTTCGTGAGCTACGGTGATCGGATGAAGCTGAATTTGGTATCATTGGAAAGCTAACTCGAAGAGCTACAATTCTTGTTTTTTACGGCGAGTTTCCAACTCTAAGTGGGTCAAAACCACCTCCGAAGTCGACACCAGAATGTTGTTAGAAGCAGGACCCACGCCCGCGGATGGAAACCGCGCTCGCGGTTTGGCGAGGATCCACGGACGCCGAGAGCAAGATTGTGTCGTGCTCGCGGCTATGAACCACACTCGCGCGTCGTGGTTTTTCAGCGCCGACTCGTGTTTTATTATATCTTTTATCTATTTTTATATCTTTAGGTTTCAGATATTTTTCTACTATTTAAGTTTAGTTTCGTTTTCAGTTTGAGAGTTCCACAATTTAGAGACTACTTTTCAGTTTAACCTAGTTTTTATTTCTATTATGGAGAACTAATTTCCCTTGGAGTTTGTTTGATCAAGGAAGCCTTTTTATGTAATTCGTGAGATTCTGGTAACTTTTCTATCCCTTGGTTAATATCAAAACTTTTGTGCTTAATTTTATGATTATCAATTGATTTCTCTTGGTGCGCAACTTGTTGAATTTGATTGATATTCTATTGTTTGGATTAGTTTGATTGTTGTCTGTGCAATCTTATTTATCCTTGAAATAACTCTTTTCTAGGACCGTGGACTAAAATTGAGAAAGAGTGTTTGATTGTTATTTTATGCATGAGACTCGTAGCTTGATTTCATGATTTAATATCCTTCTATCCTTAATACTTTGCATGACTTGAATTAAGCGTTCTTGTTCATATCATCCTTTCGCTTGGACCGTGGACAAGCGGAAATCTTTTATAAGGATTGGAATTAACCTGGAAATTAATAGAAAAGTGGATGAATTGATGATCGAATGATTAAAAAGGTGGAATTGGTTGAATAAACTCTGCTTTCCTTCAATTGATTTAATCCCCAATATTATTTGCTTGTTCACTTGTTTGTCTAAACTTCCAAAAACCCATGTCTTATTATCTGCTGATTGTTCAGAATCCCGATTCTCTTGGGTACGATCCCTTACTTGCATGCTATACTAGTTTGTATTTTAGGGTAATTTATTTTGATCTTGGCACGACGACTTTAGCCGAGTAATATTAAGTGGTATTGGAGTCACGTCTTGGAATAGTGTAATTAAGTATTCTTAGCATGATAGTTGGTTCATGTTCTTTTTGAAGAAAATACAATTAGCTTGGGCAAACTTAACAGTATATATGTATGTTGATATTAGCAAAACTTATGGGTTAGGTGGAGTGAGTCTTTTTCTTTTTCATTAATCATCGTTTCTTAATAAGTGTTAATTCTTATTCATAGGCTTCTAGGTTGACTCTTGATAGGGTTGATTAACAACAAATAAATTTGTAGTCAAGACCCCGCTGAGTATAGGGAGGTCAGGATCGTCCACGGGAAGCAAGGTTGTTCGTTTATCAACTACTAAAAAGCAAACAAAATCAAACAAAAACACTCACAAGCAGCCTCGTTAACGACGTTGTCAGGGTCGTTAACGAACCACCGTACACAAAAGACTCAATCTAACGACCTAAATAAGTTCGGTACCGAGCCAACTAACTCAGCAACGAAATTCACTTAAAGATAATTCAAATAAAAACAAAAATCTAGGACTAGGGACACCACAACATAGTCATGCATATAAACTCGTAAGAAGAATAGATCATGCCTTTAAAAAGATAGATTCATCAACTTTCGTTGACTATTAAGTAAATTAACCTACTTTCGTAACCCAATTCACTTAATTGCTTGTTTTGGATCTAAAGTTTGAAACTTTCGTATTCAAACAATATCAACCTTCAAGTTACTAACTTTCTCTTTCAATCAAGTTAAAAACTCAAATTACCTCAACTTTCATGTCGGTATAAGCTCAACAAACAATCTCAACAATAGAATAAAAGGCATTCAACACACAATCTTACTCATCAAACATGCTTAACTATGCCGGGCTTAACCCCGATCCTAGAAAAGAAGACTACTCACTAATCATAACTACGAAACAAATAAATTCAATAAAAGAAACTATTGAAAACAAATTACTACTCAAATTAATAACAAAATATTGTCTTACAGAAAATCAGAAGAAACCGAAAATATGCAAAGTACCGAACCAAAATCTCGATCAACGAACTCGGTAACCTTCGTTCACCGACCTCCGACTCGACTCCGATCCTCTCCTCGGCTTACTCGGCTCTTCCTCTTCCTTCCCAAAAATCCCCCCCTTTCTAGGCTAAACAAGAGGGCTATTTATACTAAAAAGGCTAAAAACTAATAAGGCTAGAAGATAAAAAAACTTTCCTAAAAAGATAGAAATAAAAACCTAAAAGATAGAAACAAAATCTAGAAAGATAACAAGACCTAAAATACATAATATAATAACCCTAAAAATTATAAAAAGATACTCTACCGACACGAAAAGAATTTCCCGCACAGGATCGGTGAGTTACAAAGTCAACCCTCGAAATTTCTATCACGTGACCTCGTTAACGAGCCCTCACAGCCTCGTTAACGAGCCTGGGCTTGGTTTCTTCCACACTTCATCTCGTGAATCTTGGATTCTGACTTCTCCATACTTGTATTCCTCCGTCTTTTACTATAGCGCTCCAAATTCAGCTCCATATAACACCTTTTCCTTGCTAAAACCTACAAAATACACAAAATAGAGTAGCTTCCATACTTTCTATGAAAATATGCAAAACCATCCAAAAACACACTAAACTAAACCTAATGTTATCAAAACTAAACCTAATAAACAAAAAAAACCTACTAAAAACTATACTAAAAACACGAATATCATTGACCAAGTTCATTCCGTTACTGTTGGAGATTCTTCGTTTGAGGTAAGTCGCCTAGACTTACTTGGTTATCAATTTTGATATGTGCTGGATGTGTAGATATGATGTGTAGAGCTTTATTTCGGGATTCATCCCTATATATTAATATATGTCTATTTGAAAATAATTCATTATTTTGAGAAATACAATAGATGAATACTATTATGTATTTTATTCGGATTTCTAAGCATTAACACCTAACTGATACAGCTATGATCAAGGATAGTCGGAAAGGCGGAGACATCCTTGACTTAGTTGTATGTCAAGGAGGGCCCCTTCAAAATCATAATAAAATGTTTTGGCGAGTGCTCCAGTGGAGGCTTGACCAGGGGTAAGAAGATGAATGATGAGGGTGTGAGTGGTTCGGATAAACGGTGGAGGCCACCGTCCACTACCCCGTGTAAGGCTGGAGGATGCCATGCTTGTTAGATAAATGAAATTAACGGATAAGAATGAATGAGTTATGATTGCAATATTATTGAGGTGAGAGATGATTGAGGAGATACTAAAGTGAGACGATATGCTATTATTATTAAGTGTATGATTTTAAATATTGTGGTGTACTTGTTCTGTTATTGTGAATGTACTATATGTGAACAATTATATTACTATTCTTATTATGTAATTGAATAAATTGAGTTTGCTTCTACATGTTGCATTTACTATTCAATGCATATTGGAATTGTTAGCTAATCCTTCGGGGTGTTATTCTTCTCTTAGGTAACCACTCTGGAATATATAATGCTCCAATGAATCTTCTCCAAAATGATGGTGAGCCAGATCGACGTGGCATGTCTTAGGATGAAGTCGGGTAACGTTTTGTAGGACAGAATGTCCTAGGAGGCTATGTTGTTTAGTCAAGTTAGATGTTTGTAAATATTTGTTGGAGTTTAGGAGATCGGAAATGTGGGTTGTGTTGGGGTTGTCTGATGCATACATGACTTTGTTACTTTTCAAGAGACATAAGTTGGATGTTTTTCTTGTATTTCTCATCGTGCCTTTATTGGAAGGTCCTACGTTGTGAAATTGTTGTCAGGTTAGCCTAAGTGGACCCAGGTGAGGTCCACAACCAAGTGGCATTCCGGTATTTAAAAACCGGGGTGTTACACCTCTTGTCCTTATTAGTGATGGAGAATCACATTTTATTGAGAGGAACTTTGAAGAACCTTTGATGAAGTATGGGGTAAATCACTGAATTGATACTACCTACCATACATAAACAAGTGGTCAAATGAGGTCTCTAAGTCAAGAGCATCTTGGAGAAAATTGTATCCTGATCAAGCATGGATTGGGCAATAAAGCTTGATGATGCTTTGTGGGCATAAAAAACTGCATATAAGACTCCCCTTGGTGCTACTCCATACTGGCTTATCTATGGGAAGTCTTGTCATTTACTGGTTGAGCTTGAGCACACGTCTAGGATGCTCAGGCTTACCTAATGCTAATGCTAGCCCATCTTTTTTCCTAGTGGTAAAAGCTCCCCAAAAGCTTCTTGTTCCAGGTAACTATGCTATCCGCATAATAAAATGAACTTAAATATTACTCAAAACTAACAGATTTTAGGCTAAACAAACAGATTTCTAGTACATGTTGTCATTAAAAAATACTTGAAGCAAACAGATTTCTAACACACTATTGGCCACATAGGTATGCCTTTTATCAGAATCAATTTAACCCTACAGATTCATTATCCAAGGAAGCCACATTTTAGTTCTTATCATATGTCTACAAATGACTAAAATATAAAAAAATATAAATGTTTCCAGTTACCAACCTTGAGGATACAATAAGTAATGCACATAATAATCATTTCCATGCAAAAAGAAATAATATTCACTCTACAACCAATCTTGACAGCATGAAACGAAAATTTTTAAAAAATATTTAAGATAAATATAGTGGAATGCGTGCGAAAAACTAATGCTAAAGGGAAGTGATTAATAACTCACTTTTCCCCCCTTCTAACAAAATAATACCTCATCACATGACTAGTATCCATAACTAATGAAATTATGGTTGATGATTATAAAGTACTACTCCGTATTATTAAGCAACATTAAGCATAAAACAACAATATAATTGACTAAATATAAAAAAATAGCTCTACAAAAGCAAGAAGAACATCAAAATATGTCATGATTAAGAAATTACATAATTGTAGTATTAAGCAGAACCTAATATGCATTTACAATATATATAAGTTGATATAGTGCAAAAAATGTACAACACCAGCTTCATATACTATGAAAGTGCATTACTAAACATACATGATTCAAAGATCAATTTTTATAACTATATATAATGTTGTGGTCAAAACAAGCAAGGAAGACTAGAAAATGGTACGTTGATTTACAAAAACATGAGGTATAATAGAAGTTACACTGAAGTCCAACGAAAAATTACATTGACGGATATCACAAACACTTATGCAACAATTTAACACAAGAGACAAATGGTCTTAATGATTTCAAAATTTCTCACTTTTAGCCTATCATAACCATATTTGCATCACTCACCACCTTACCATAGATCCATGATCAATTAATATATATACCAAATAAAATAAGAAACAAACATGGGTACATAATGCATATAAATTTCCTGAATTATGTTAGCACGACTATTTCGATGATGAATTAATGATAAATACTATCTCACCACCTTACTAGAGACTGGTAACGTGCATACTAACGTGGACCACCATATGGTGCGAATCTCACCTGTCTTCTTGTCCACCATATGTTGTGCACCCAATTCCTTTTTGAATTGCATCCATAATACACCCACTTTTTTCAAACCCAATCCTTTATCTCAATCAGAAGTATAAAGCCATCCTTGAAGTATACACAAAACAAAAAATCATACTTCAACAAATTATAACTATAAAACATATTGTAATAGTTACATAATTATGGATGTGGTTAATACCAAAATATATTCCCAAATAGCATCTTTTTCCTTTTCGAAACAAGCTTCTAATTATCTAGAGTGATTGGAACTCACTTCTTTGTTGCATTGCCAATATATGTGGACAACTTTGCTCTATTTTTCCCTATAGGTTGGCCCTTCTTATTCAGCCTTAATGGATGATGAATACATTCTCCTATGCCTTTTGCAATACTCCTCATATATGAAGCTCATCTAGTTTTACGCTTCTTCTCAAGCTGAATATCATGTTGTTTTTCAAAATTAATAGACAGTTGTTGACACTTTCTTGGAGGCGTCTACATATATAGAAAAAAATTCAGTTCATGGATATAATGACTAATATAATTTACAAATGAATCATATATAGTAGATCCTACATGTGTGCATACTATCTACCTTAAGGTGCATAATATAATGGTCATAGCATGCAATTAGGAGCTTAAGATACATCTTTTCGCTTTGCTGAAAGTACATGACTAGAGGATGCATTTTCTACTGGTATGATGTCATTAAGCCAAATGCCTTCTTCATGCTCATCTCTAAGATACCTCTTCGTTTGCATCTTGCGCTAATAATGAGGAATTATCCTCTTCATATCATCATCAACTTCTTCATCAATTTTTCTCTTGGGTTTGGATAATATTATAGACTAATTGGAATTAACAAGATCAGGGACAAAAAACACTTGTTTCGCATGTGATGCTAACGTAAATTGATCATCTTTGTGTCCTAATTTATTAAGAGCAACTGAAATAAAACCCATTTTATTAACCATGACTTCGTCGTTATTATCAACCCGTTTACAACTAAAAACATGTATCATTAATGATGAGGAGTACATTAACAGCCAGATTTTCTCAATGAAGGTGCGGTTATGTTCTTTTGTGATCCAACTATCATTATTGGCAAATCTTGGATTTTGGCTCCTCACATATGTCATGTGCTCTACAGCATAAGGTTGGACCTTCTCTATGTCGTGAAGAACATATAAATGTGCTAGGGTCCAATCTTTATGATCAATATCAACAACTTCATACCCCAAAGTCCTCCTCAAATAAGATAATATTTAGACTTTGGGAGACTAATGTCTTCCACATCAGCTAAATAATTAGTACAAAATACAACAAATTCTTCAATTTCATATTGTTTAACAATGCAACATGCAAGATGACTTTGATTCATGATATACCCTTTTAGAATTTTCATAAATCGCTCAAAAGGATACATCAATCGTAGATAAACTGTCCTGCATAGTTCAACTTCTCAAACTAAATGAATAGTTAGATGCACCATAATATCGAAGAACGAGGATGAAAAATACATCTCTAGTTGACACAAAATTAGAACAATGTCTTTTTGTAAATTTGCCAACTCAAAAGGATCAAGGGGCTTATTACAAAGTCTCTTGAAAAAGAAACAAAGATTAGTGATCACATTCCTTACATACTTTGGTAATATGGATCGAATGGCCACTGGTAGCAAATAATGCATTAATACATGACAATCATGAGACCTCATGCCTATTAACTTTAAGTCTTTCATTGGCACAAGATTACTAAAATTTGAAGAGTAGATTTGATGTTATCAACAAAGGTACAAAGAATTTGTTTTTCATGCCTTGACAAAGTGTAGCATGCAGGTGGTAGATAAGTGTTTTTTCTGGTTTCATCTAGCTGCAATTATGGTCTCATATCCAGTCCCTTATAATCCCTTATAGTGTTGATACCATCTTTTATTTTTACCGGTATGTTTAGCAATGTACCAACCAAGCTATCATAATTATTCTTCTCAATGTGCATTACATTAGATAGATCTTTCTAATAAGGAAGATTAAAAATATGGATTTGTTCTTCCACCCATCAACACCTTCGTTCTTGGATTTTGTTTTCAAATGTGACATTTATGATTTTCACCATAGATAGAAGCTCATCACCACTTAATGGTATTGGAATTGTTTTGTCACAAAGAGAGCCATTTAAAGCTTTACAAAGTCTCCTGTGTAAGTGATCCTCCTCTAAAAACTTACAATATTTCGAATAAACTATCTTCTTACTACACGATAAGGTGAAAATTATTAGTTTCAAGTCCACATGGAGGACATGCAATGTAATTCTTATGTCCTGCAAGATTTCCAAGTGCATGAAAATCGTTTATTGTGCAAAATAGTATGGCTTGAGAACGAATTTTTTTAGAATGATATGCATCATGTACTTCAATGCCCATGGTCCATATATCTTTCAATTCCTCATTAAGAGATGCCAAATAAACATCAATATCATTTCCCGGTTGCCTTGACCCCAAACTTAAAAAAGACAACATCATGTACTTGTGTTTCATGCGTAAAGATGGATGAAGATTCTAAATCACTAACACAATTGGCCATGTGATGTGACTACTAGTTAGATTTCCATCGGGGTTAACTCCATCAGTAGAGATTGCAAGACGAAAGTTTCTATCCTCAACTACAAATTGAGGATGCAATGTATTAATTATTTGCCATTGCTTAAAAGCTGCCAAGTGTCGGATTTTACCATAATACCATCCTTTACTCTTCCAATAGCATGCCATGTTAAATTTGAGCAAGTTGGCAACAATTCATATTCTTTCTTCTACAAAATGCAGTTGTTTGGATGATCATGTATCTTCTCGTATTCCATGCCCATTGAGTATAGCAACTTCTTGGCTTCATATGTACTACTAGGAAAGGAATCTTTTCGAATAATTTCTCTCAATAGCTCAAGTAAAACTGAAAAATCACATCACTTCATTCATTGTCTGCTTTCAAATTATACAATTTCACCACAACTAACATTTTGGCAAATCTAGTGCCCCCAAAATACAATGGCCTTTGTGCATCATTCAAAAAGTTTTCAAGCATATCTGGATGATCTATAAGAATCTCTTGAACGTCAACTATCATATATTCTAGTCGATCTTCTTTGAAAGTACAAAAGTTGTCGAATCGTGTGATGTCACAACTAGCAGACTGAATAGGTGTTTTCTGCCCATGCCAAATCCATTCTTTCTAGTTCGTATTAATGTCATCACAAATTAGATGATCTCTAATAACACTAATCTTGTACGTTCTTGAATAACTACAATTTTTGCACAAACATATAAATCTCGCAGGATCAGCACCATGTTTAATGGCAAATCTAACAAATGATTCCACTCCCTCTACATATTCAATCGACATATGATTAACTAACATTCGTGATTTATCTACCATTCTACATAAGGTCAAAAACACTATAGTATAAAATAAACATTTATATCAAGTTAAACTTTGACAATTTATATAAATAAACTCATTGTTAATCATGGTGGTCTCTAAATAGTAACACATATCATTCAAATATCACATATACAACATTTAACTTTTCAATGTTATTGTCCTGAAGTTTAGCTTTCTGATCATTTAATATGTGTACTAAATCCCAATCATAAAGCACATGCTCTCACTTGATTGATTTAGACCATTATATATATTGACCTTAGACTTGAATCAACATGTTATAGATTTAACAATCCCTAATCAAATAAGACATATTTTAAATTTTAGAGCTATTTTTATAGTGATGTCTAAGTTATGTACACGTATACTCCATAGTTATATAGATAGAAAGAAAAAAAACTAGTATAACAAAAAAAGTTCTATTATCATGGATGGAGTAATATCATTATATCGTAAATAAAAATAATTAGACAAAAATAAAGGGAGTGAAACCTCAACAATGACAATTATGAATGTCTCTCAATTCAAGCAACAGTGAAACAACAATTCCTCAAATATTAGCAAATTTTCTAGACAACAATATTTGTATGCAAATAAACCTAAATTAAATGCATTAATGGAAAAAGTTACTGGGTAATACCTATTAACCCGAATTAAATGACATGTCAAATCAATGTTTGTTATCCCAAAGAGAATTTGTAGGGAGAGATTATAATATCGATTCCTATATATGGACATGGTGTAGAAGGGTCATGTGAGATCTGCACATTCATAATACATGTTTGGATAAATCGATGGACTTCAAGACAATGTTAACATGTTACTTGCAAATGTTGAAAAGTATAAAGTTAACATGAAAAGAAAGGTATAAGGGTGGCAAAAATTGTGCACAACTCTTGTGCCGAAGACCACCAGATTTATCTATTCACAAAATTGACCCGCCAAAAATATTTTCAATAACAAAATAACTAATGACTATTTAATGCACAAAGCTTAGTTTAAAAATATTATTGGTCATGTCTAAACTTGGGCAACAAATTAAAATTTTATTTGAGAATTATGTAAATACTTGATGCCTTTCTTAAAGGCTAGGTAAGTAACCCGATGTCAAATAAAATTTGATATCGAGTTACTTACCTAGATGATATCTTGGTATATTCAGGATGTAACGTGTTGCCTTCGATGTCATGAAGAGCACGCACGCTGATCATCTAAGAACAATTTTGGACGTTTTGAGAAAACACCAATTGTTTGCAAAGTTGTCAAAGTGTGAATTCTGGATGCCAAAAGTAACATTTCTAGGTCATGTGGTGTGTGCTAGAGGAGTGATGGTTGATCTAACAAAGATCGAGGCCGTGGAAGTCTGGGAACCTCCAAGGAATGTGAAGGAGGTACGTAGTTTCTTGGGTTTGGCTGGGTATTATAGAAGGTTTGTAGAACGATTTTCTTCTATAGCCCAACCATTAACCAATCTTCTACGTAAAATAACAAAATTTGAGTGGTCAAATGTCTGTCAAAAAAGTTTTGATGAATTGAAGAATAGATTGATTTCAGCTCTGGTCTTGGTTCTTCCTCAAGGGAATGGAGGTTACGTTATATATAGTGATACTTCGAAACTTGGATTAGGTTGTGTTCTAATGTAGAATGGTAGAGTAATTGCTTATGCTTCAAGGCAGTTAAAATCGAATGAGCAGAATTACCCGACACATGATCTAGAGTTAGCCGTTGTGGTACATGCGTTGAAGATTTGGCATCATTATCTGTATGGAGCAACTTGTCATATTCTAACAGATCGTAAGAGTCTTAAGTATATCTTCTCCAACGAGAGCTCAATATGAGACAACGTAGGTGGCTCAAACTAATTAAGGATTATGATCTAGAGATCCTTTATCACCTAGGCAAGGCAAATGTTGTAGCCGATGCACTTAGTCGAAAATCATCTCAGGAACGAATATTGTCACACTTGACTGCTCAACCGTCTCTACAAAGGGATATGATAAGGAATGGAATTGAAGTATGGATTCAAAGATATCAAGGTCAATCACATGCTCTAGAATACAAACCTAGTTTAACAGAAGAGATTCGCAAAAAGCAAGAGAATTGTTCGATGATTCAAGATATTTGTCAGAAGGTGCACCAAGGAGAAGCACATGAATCTGAAATTCGAGAAGATGGAATTCTGAGAATTTATGTAAGAGTATGTATGCCTCGAGATCAGGAGTTAAGACAGAAAATACTACAAGAGGCTCACTCTACACTCTATTCAATACATCCAAGAGCTAGCAAAATGTATAAAGACCTTAAAGCAACATTATTAGTGGGAAGGCCTAAAGCATGATGTGGCTAAGTCTGTGGCACGATGTCAGGTTTGTCAGTGGGTCAAGATTGAACACCAAAGACCAGCAGGAGAACTCCAACCACTCTCCATACCAGAATGGAAATGGGAGGACATATCGATGAATTTTGTTACAGGATTGCGTAACAGTCGTGGTCATGACGCTATTTGGGTTCTGGTTGATAGATTAACAAAGACAACACGTTTTCTTCCGATCAGGGAGTCTTGGCCAGTAAATAGATTAGTACATGTATTTATGAAGCAGATAGTCAAACTACATGGCGTGCCCAAGACCATTGTTTCTGATAGGGATGGTCGTTTCACCTCAAGATTTTGGCAACAAGTGAATGAGGCCTTAGGCACAAAACTTCATTTCACTACTGCTTACCACCCTCAGTCAGATGGACAAACAGAGCGAATAATTCAAACTCTTGAAGACATGTTGAGAGCTTGTGTTCTAGATTGGTGTGGAGGTTGGTGTGAGCATTTGGAATTGATAAGAGTTTGCATATAACAACAATTGGCACTCATCGATTCAGATGGCTCCTTATGAGGCTTTGTATGGCCAAAAATATAGAACACCACTATGCTGGAATGATCCGTTGGACGTGGTGGGTGAAGGACCCCAAATGATACAAGATACCATCGAGAAAGTAGCGTTGATTAGAGAACGTATGTTAGCCGCACAGAGTCGTCAAAAATCTTATGCTGATAGAAGGCGACGACCTTTGGAATTTGTAGTTGAAGCGCATGTATGGTAAAAGAAAATCTCCTACCCGAGTAAAGAGATTTGGTATCAAAGGGAAATTAAGTCCTTGATAAATCGGACCATTTGAAATCCTAGGAAAAGTAGGAGAAAGAGCATATCGTTTATCTTTGCCTCCATCTTTAGAAGGGGTTCATCCAGTGTTTAATGTGTCTCAATTGAGACAGTATATACCAGACCCTAATCATAAGCTTAGTTATGAAGAACTAAGGATTGAGCCTGATCATACCTTTGTAGAGAAACCAATAACAATTTTAGATCATCGTATGAAGAATTTGCGGAACAAAGAGATTCCGTTAGTGTTGATCCAGTGGTCTCGACGAGGATTCGAGGAAGCCACTTGGGAGACTGAAGCTACTATACAACAAAGTTATCCTGATCTTTATCCTAGTCTGATAGCAAGGGTAAATTAGATAGTCAGTAGGTTAGTCTTCTGTGCATAACTTTAGAATAATCTTTTGTTTCTCAATTCGGTAAGACTAAGATTTTTTTTTTTTGCAATGGTGGTTGGAAATGATGGTTATCAATTCTTCGATATAATTTTCGAGGACGAAACTTTATTTTAAGGAGGGGTGATAACTTGCATTTTAGAGCATATTAGGACATGCATTTAGTTCTTAGTTTAGTATGTTTTCTTGCATTAGTCTTGTGTTTTCTAGTACTTTTGGTTGAGTTTTCGTTATGGATGTCTACACGAGTATTTGTATGCTTTTCAGGTACTTTAGAGAAGTTCGAGCTTTATTTGGACATGTTTGAAGACATGACGGAATCAAGACTTCAAGTCTAGGAGGCAACGGGACCGGAAAAGAACAATTCAAGAGCCGAAAAGGAGGAACCAAACGATCAAGGCCAAGGTCGTGCACCCATGGTGCACGGTCGTGCAGGCGATGTCGACAATTCCTCGGATTGTGCGCCATAGGCGCACAATCGTGCGTCTAGCCTCAGAGAAAGGCGTTGCCCGTGCGTTCCAAACGCACGGTCGTGCGGTGTCAAGGCCAAGCCCGTGCACTGGCACAAGCTCGTGCGGCATCCAGGCTTAGATCGTGCGGTCTGAAGGCGTGGGTTGTGCGTTTGGCACGCACGATCGTGCATCCTTCCAAATCACAACATCGGTCGTGCGGTTGTAAGGCACCAATCGTGCGCCTGGTCTTGCGCCCTGCGTCGGTCGTGCGCTGCCAAGGATTCCCCCGTGCGTCCTCTCGGCCACGCCCGTGCGTTTCTTCATGGGTCGTGCGCCTCGGCGCACGACGCGCGCCGTTGCTCGTGTGCCTGGTTTGCTCGGGTTTTTGGGCCGCCTCTTATTTTATCCTTAGTATAAATACTTTACTTTGTCTTCTAGATGGGGGTTCGACTTTTAACCTAGTTTTTATTCCTTGAGAGACAAGTTTAGAGAGATTTTTTGGAGATTTGAAGACTTTGTTTTGATTTTGAGTTTGGATTTACTGGATATTAATCAAGTTGGATTGTTTCTTCTATACGGTATGTTTATTCTCGTTATTGAATTGATTTCTTCTATTTCCATGTCTAGCTAAACCCCAAATTCTAAGATTGGGGTGAACCCAATGATGTCTAGGTAGACTTATTTATTAAAATGCACAATCCGTTGTTTGAAGCTTTGTTTGATTCAATCCTAGATGCTCAATGCCTTAGTAACTTTTGTGAATGGGAACTTGCCAAAGTTTGAGACTGAAAGGTAAAAACTTTGTTAAGTAGTCAGACAAGAAATTGAGACTGAAAGGTACTTTTTCCTGTCGGAACCCTAGGATTTGAACCTGAGTTTTCTCTATTATGAAAGTATTTTGAATTCTCTTGTGGAATAACAATTGTCATAGAAATCTTAAGGTTGGTTTGAGTTAGCAAGTCGCGAAAGCGGATGTTTTTTCAATTTAATCTTAAATTCTAAATGCTTAAAGGTCTAGATTTTAATTTGCAAGTCACGAAAGTGGATGTTTAATTGAGTCTAGACACGTTTGTTAACATTCGAAAGAATTTAGCGGATACATTACACAATTGCCTTCAAACAAAGTCGTAATTAAGATTGTTCAATCATCTTTTATAGTCTACTGAAGCATTATTGTGGTGATCCTTAATCTTAGAAGCCTTTCTCTCATTGATTTGCCCATATTTTATTTGTTTGTTTGCTTTAATTAGTTTCATAGCAAAAATCCCAATTCAATCTTTTCTTATTTTACGGCTTAGTCTACTGTTTTGAATACAATTAATACTACATAGTCCTAGAGTTCGACACCTTGGTATAACAACCGATCCCGTACACTTGCGGGGTAGGATTTGGCCTATCAAGGGGTATATGTAATACTCAGAAATTCTTTTCGGTTAGAGTTCCACTACTTAGTTAATATTTATAATTATCAAAATTTGCCTTAATTAAATAACTGTTAAAATCTACTTTATGTTTTTAATAAAAAGTACTTTGGAGAATAATTGCGGGATCACTAATTTAATCCTGTGTGATAAATACACATAAGCATATACATATATTATTATATATTATATAATATATATTATTAAGGAAAAGCTTTAACAATATTTTTTTTACTTGGTTGACTTTGTTAAAGTGTGGATGAGGTTGATTTTTCCAATATGGTCTAGACATATATCTATACACGTAAGAGATGATTTAACCGACCTTGTATATACAAATGTGCTAACTTAATTTATCTTATCTATATAGATCATCAATCTCATTTTCCGTTTTATATTAACAAGTAGATTAGATTGTATTTTTTTCTAGATAAGAGTGGGCATATTGATTTTTGATAGATAAGAGCGTGCTTGCCGACATAAGTGTGCAAATATAAATGTGTGCATGTGAATTTGAGAAAGTTATTATTGTCACACGTCGTTTACTTTCCTAGTAAGCAAACTTGTTTGATAAGCTTTACATACACCGTCATTTAACCTGATAATTTTAACTATATATATAGATACATATGTGAAGGCTAGCTATTCGTTTAATCTCATTCTATATTTTTTTCCCTCTCTCGTTAAAAACTTCCAACTTAGCCCTCTCCATCTCTTTCCCTTTGTATATCTTGCTTGTCCGCCGTAACCACACCATCTTCCTCCGTTCTGTCTTGTTGTAAACACCACCCGAGATCGCTATATTGGATAACTAGCTTGACCGAGTTGTTTCACTATTGGTGAAAACTCTTCACTCAAGGTAGGTCGTCTAGACTTACTTAGCTTGCGATCATGTTATGTGTTGAACTAGTAAACTGAATGTGTGGAACTCTATTTTAGAATATTATTTCATATTATATTTTCATAATTAAAAGCTATCGGAATAGTTTCAATAATTTTTATTGTGAAAAACTTGATCTATGCGGGTGTGATTATGGACACGGACAAGTCGGTGGAGAAGAGGCCCAGACATAGTCATGCGGCGTGTGGAGATCACCTTCAAAAATTGATTCTTTTGGCAAGTGCTCTAGTAGAGGCTTAGTCGGGGAAAGAAGGGTGATGGAAAGAAAATGGGCATGAGTTTAGCGTGTGCGCTAGCCGTGTATCATGTTTCAAAGGCAGGTCCGGGTTGCCTGAATTGGAAAATGATTGTGATTTGGGTTATGGAGGAACTGTTGTTGATTGTTGTATTGCATGAACATTTTATTGATTAGCTTCATGCTTATGAATTATTGTGGAATTGGGAGTTAGTTTGGAATTTGATATGCTAGTTTATATAACTATATGATGTGTTATGGATGTACATATTAGTTTGGTATGCATATGAATGACTGATTGTATTATTTTAATAATCTATGTTTTGTTCTATATGTTTAATTTGCCTGTTTGGCACATACCTAAATTGTTAGCTAATGTGTTCATGTTCCATGTTTTTAGGTAAAGATTCTGGTATGGGAGATGTGCCAAGAGGTCAATTTCTGGATGGCGATGCTCGTTCTCGACGTAAAGTGTAATAGGGAAAATATGTTGGTTGAAGTCTTTTTTTGTTAAGCCAGTCGGTTTTGGTGGCAAGAAAGTCTAAGGCAATATTGTATAGAAACTCGGTAGTATAATCAGTTTAGTATACGGTTATAGTTTTCTTAATAGTTGCATGCATAATGTTATATTAAACCAATTATAAATATAAGTTGGATGTTTTCTCGACTTTTCTTGTTGTGCCTTTGTTGCAAGGTCCAATACCGGTGAATTTATTGTCAGGCTAGTTCGGGTAGACCCAAGTGTGGTCTACAACTAAGTAGCAACTCTGTTCACCGGACAGGGTGTTACTAAAAAATCAAAATACTTTGAACTACGTAAAGCTTGATTCTCTCTAAAGACATAAGTAGGCAACCCATCAAACCTAGGTGTAGCCTAAATCATAAAACTAACCTAAACCTCTGTATTTGTATTACATCTAATTAAAAAGGTAAAAAGAAACGGCCCAACTCAAATCTGAAAATCAAATAAAATATGTTTTTTTATTTTTACACATTTTTGTTCAACATATTTTTGGCACACCAAGTGTGACCTTTTCTTCATTTTCATCTTTAAGTCATATATTTACTAATGTTTGATCTTGTTTGGCTACAACAAGATGGTGTCAAGAGTGATTGTGAAGTTCAATAAGCTTCCAACAATCATTGTTGTGTAAGAAGGCAAATAGATGCACAAGAGGTCCTCAATAGTTGTCTTCGACGTCACGAGGAACAAGATTTGTCTTCAAATTCCAATCAACAACTCCTTTGGGGCACTCCAACTCCCTATGAAGAGAATCTACACTAGGTGCATTCCAAACTCCCCTACAACGCTCTCAAGCCATGGGGCTAAGAAGTACAAGACCAATTACCTAGCATGTTTATTCTTGAATTATGTTAGCACAACTATTTCGATGATGAATTAATGATAAATAATATCTCACCACCTTACCATAGACTAGTAACGTACGTACTAACGTGGACCAATCACCACCTTACCATGGATCGATGATCAATTAATATATATACCAAATAAAATAAGAAACAAACCTGGGTACATACTTGATGCGACCTCGTTACGGAACGCGACGGATCTTTGCGGTGTTTGAAAGATTCGAATCAACGTTGGATTGATCGAGCAAGACTAGAAACAACACACGAACAAGCAATAATTCGAGAACTTTGATTGATAATTGAAGTTGGCGCAAGCACAAGGATAAATAAGGAGAAACCCTCAACTTTGTTAAACCCTAAATGTGCGCTAAATAATAAATAAGCTCAAGAGCTCCTTATAAAGAGGAGGCTCTCGAAACCCTAACAAGCAACAAGGCTTAATGGACTAGGATTTGCATGCAAGCAAGGCCCAACGTCCAAAAGCCCATAAAACATAAATAGCAATATTAAAAATAGCAACAACTAAATCAAGAAAGACATAAATGGAAATATGCTAAAATAGGGAAATACATAATATATGACTAAGTCCTACGCCAAGGGGGTCGCCAAGGCCTAGGGAGTCTCAGGCTGGCCGGGATCGGGTCCAAGCCTAGGCAAGGTCGCATCAGTCTCCCCCGCTTAGATTCGAAGCGTCCTCGCTTCGAGTTGGTGAAGGAAAAGGCGACCAAAACAACAATGAAGTGGAGCTTGTCATCGACCTCGGTCTTCTCGAAAGTCAATATGTATGGTGTCGATGTAGGCTCAAAGTGGATCTCGGACTCGGCGTCGAAAAATAAAGGTAAGGGTATGGGAAGTGGATAATCCGGCGTCGAAGACAAGTCCAAGGAAGGTGTTAGTGCTGGTAGCGATTGTGGCGCGTCTTCGACCTCAAGTGAGGGACTCGAAACAGAAGGCGCGGTGGCCTCGATGCACTCTGATGCTAGAATCGGATGTGGTGCCAAAGCGGACTCGGGTAGGGACTCGAAGATAGGCACGATCACGGGTGTGACAATGGGAGGGCATGTCTCCTCGGTAGCCTAAACTACAAGCATATGTGGCACGGTGATGGGCGAGACAAAAGGCGTGGTTGGCTCCTCGGTGGCCTCGACCACGGCCACGTGTGGCACGGCCATGGGAATGCTAACAGGCTCGGATGGCACCTCAAAGGCCTTGGTCACGACCATAGGAGGCGCAACAGGCAATGGTGTCGACGTAGCATGACCCATGTCCAATGGTGCTCGTTTTATGTCCTTCGTCGTGCCGAACTTGTACATCTCTCGTTGTTTGACCATGCGCCTTATAAGATACTCTTGAAAGGCTACGACGTCCATATTAGGAGCAAAGTGTTGAGCCATGTGGTACACAAGTTGGCACCATGTCTCAATTGGGGGCCTCTTCCTATACCATCGATCATCCTCCAAACGCTAAAACCAATCCCGAGCGTAGCTAGTGAAGCAACCAATGGCAATGTCACATCGCTCAAATTTGTCGTAGTCTCGTTGGCCAAAGTAGTTGGCCATGTGCTTTGCCCAATCTAAAAATGCCTCGGGATCATCATACCCGGCAAAGTGTCTTCGGTGGATTCCTGTATGAAACATGACAAGGTAGGAGTAAAAGCGAACCAATGGTGTAGAAACTCACAAATCTATGCACACGAATCAAATTGTTTACACAAAAGGGTTTGGCTAGACTTGATGGCCGTGAGGGCGGCTTACGGTTATGCACAAATATGGCGTTAGAAAATATATGTCACCAACACAACCAAGTAAAGTCCCACACAATATGCAACAATCAAGTAAGGGCTTAGGTTGATTAGGTTGGAACGAGCGAACAAATGTAACGAGATACCTTAATTTGGCTATGCCCAATATTTTTGTAAACAATAACGAAATTGTTTTTTTTCCTCCAATTTTCGGCTATCACACTATCAGAACAAAAGGATGTACGATCAAAGAGAATAAGAAAAAAAAAGATATGATCACATCAGATCAACACTGGCAATATATGCGGAAATTTGAGCAATAAATATGGTTTTGGATAAGACAATTAATTGAAAATTGCTCAAGATAAGACAAAATAGGATCAATGAAGAATAATTGCATGCACAGAAATGTACACACGAATCAAATGACATGTAGAAAGGAGATATCAAATTGATTTAGTCAAGATAGTGTGCAATAATGATCGGACCTATCAAGATTATATGCAAATTTTATGGAAACAATTTACTATAATCATGCAAGATCAAAATAATTCTTCACGCCACTAATTATGCCAGGGTTAGAGAAATGATAGGAAAAAAATCGGACAAGATCATGCTTAAACCGAATTGGTTGTGGCTGAAATGTTTTTTTTAATAAGTTGGAGCCAAGAACAAGGAATTGGATGAATTTGGAGATAAAAGTAGCGTGAACAATTGAGATCGAGCGACTTACAAGAGGTGGCTCTGGATACCAGTTGATGCGACCTCGTTACGGGACGCGATAGATCTTTGCGGTGTTTGAGTAGTAGGTCTCGTGAGTAGCGGCGGAAGGCTTTGAAAGACTCGAATCAACGTTGGATTGATCGAGCAAGACTAGAAACAACACACGAACAAGCAGTAATTCGAGAAATTTGATTGATAATTGAAGTTGGCGCAAGCACAAGGATAAAATAAGGAGAAACCCTCAACTTTATTAAACCCTAAATGTGCGCTAAATAATAAATAAGCTCGAGATCTTCTTATAAAGAGGAGGCTCTCGAAACCCTAACAAGCAACAAGGCTTAATGGATTAGGGTTTGCATGCAAGTAAGGCCCAACGTCCAAAAGCCCATAAAACATAAATAGTAATATTAAAAATAGCAACAACTAAATCAAGAAAGACATAAATGGAAATATGCTAAAATAGGGAAATACATAATATATGACTAAGTCCTACGCCAAGGGGGTCGCCAAGGCCTAGGGAGTCTCGGGTTGGCCAGGATCGGGTCCAAGCCTAGGCAAGGTCGCATCAATACTGCTTGTTTAGTATGTGAACACAAGTATTTGTAAGCTAAATCAATGAAATAATATATGTGAACACAAGAAATTGAACGGTTACCTAAACTCTTCTGATTGTTGAATTTAAGAAATTCATTCCAATGATATTTAGTGATGTACTTGTCATAAATGCTTGGAGGGTTGGTGCGAATCTCACATGTCTTCTTGTCCACCATATGTTGTGCACCCAATTCCTTTTTGAATTGCATCCATAATACACCCACTTTTTTCAAAACCCAATCCTTTATCTCAATCGGAAGTATAAAGCCATCCTTGAAGTATACACAAAATAAAAAATCATACTTCAACAAATTATAACTACAAAACTTATTGTAATAGTTACATAATTATGCATGTGGTTATTACCAAAACATATTCCCAAATAACATCTTTTTCCTCTTCGAAACAAACTTCTAATTATCTAGAGTGATTGGAACTCACTTCTTTGTTGTATTGCCAATATATGTGGACAACTTTGCTCTATTTTCCCCTATAGGTTGGCCCTTCTTATTCAGCCTTAATGGATGACGAATACATTCTCCTATGCCTTTTGCAATACTCCTCGTATATGAAGCTCATCTAGTTTTGCGCTTCTTCTCAAGCTGAATATCATGTTGTTTTTCAAAATTAATAGACAGTTGTTGACACTTTCTTGGAGGCGTCTACATATATAGAAAAAAATTCAGTTCATGGATATAATGACTAATATAATTTACAAATGAATCATATATAGTAGATCCTACATGTGTGCAGAATATCTACCTTAAGGTACATAATATAATGGTCTTAGCATACAATTAGAAGCTTAAGCTACATCTTTTCGCTTTGCTGAAAGTACATGACTAGAGGATGCATTTTCTACTGGTATGATGTCATTAAGCCAAATGCCTTCTTCATGCTCATCTCTAAGATACCTCTTCGTTTGCATCTTGTGCTAATAATGAGGAATTATCCTCTTCATATCATCATCAACTTGTTCATCATTTTTTCTCTTGGGTTTGGATAATATTATAGACTAATTGGAATTAACAAGATCAGGGACAAAAAACACTTGTTTCGCATGTGATGCTAACATAAATTGATCATCTTTGTGTCCTAATTTATTAAGAGCAACTGAAATAAAACCCATTTCATTAACCATGGCCTCGTCGTTATTATCAACCCGTTTACAACTAAAAACATGTATCTTTAATGATGAGGAGTACATTAACACCCAGGTTTTCTCAATCCATCGTAGTAGGACATGCTGGCAATAATAGGATTATTATCCTTTCTAAATGTGCATTGCTTGAGCAACAAATGTCACACCATGTTTTTGCATTGTGCTTTTATTATCTCTTTCTTTGGTGTAAAAGATACAATTGTTGATGACAAATCCAGTGTAGCTCATCACTACCTTTAGACACTAGTTTCAAACTCGTAGATACTTCTTCTCCTGACCTTATTTTCTCAAATACAAGTTCTAAGTCAGTCAATGAATGTGTGGTTATGTTCTTTTATGATCCAACTATCATTATTGACAAATCTTGGATTTTGGCTCCTCACATATGGCATGTTCTCTACTACATAAGGTCGTACTTCCTTTATGTCATGAAGAACATATAAATTTGCTAGGGTCCAATCATTACGATCAATGTTAACAACTTCATACCCCAAAGTCCCCCTCAAATAAGATAATATTTAGACTTTGGGAGACTAATGCCTTCCACGTCAACTAAATAATATGTACAAAATTAAACAAATTCTTTAATTTCATATTGTTTAACAATGCAACATGCTAGATGACTTTGATTCATGACATACCCTTTTAAAATTTTCATATATCGCTCAAAAGGATACATTAATCGTAGATAAATAGGCCCACATAGTTCAACTTCTCACACTAAATGAATAGTTAGATGCACCATAATATCGAAGAACGAGGATGGAAAATACATCTCTAGTTTACACAAAATTAGAACAATGTCTTTTTGTAAATTTGCCAACTCAAAAGGATCAAGAACCTTATTACAAAGTCTTTTGAAAAAGAAACAAAGATTAGTGATCACATTCATTACATGCTTCGGTAATATGGATTGAATGGAACCTTGTAGAAAATAACGCATTAATACATGACAATCATGAGACCCCATGCCTATTAACTTCAAGTCTTTCATTGACACAAGATTACTAAAATTTGAAGAGGAGATTTAATGTTATAAAAAACGGTACAAAGAATTTCTTTTTCATGCCTTGACAAAGTGTAGCATGTAGGTGGTAGATAAGTGTGTTTTTTGGTTTCATCTGGCTGCAATTATGGTCTCATATCCAGTGCCTTATAATCCCTTCTAGTGTTGATACCATCTTTTATTTTTGTTGGTGTGTTTAGCAATGTACCAACCAAGCTATCACAAACATTCTTATCAATGTGCATTACATCAAGACAATCCCTTATAGAAAGAGCTTTCCAAAAAGGAAGATTAAAAAATATGGATTTGTTTTTCCACCCATCAACACCTTTGTTCTTGGATGTTTTTTTCAAATGTGACATTTATGTTTTTCACCATAGATAGAAGCTCATCACCACTCAATGGTATTGGAGTTGTATTGCCACAAAGAGAGCCATTGAAAGCTTTATAAAGTCTCTTATGTCAGTGATCCTCCTCCAAGTACTTACGATATTCGGAATAAACGATTTTTTTACTACACGGCAAGGCGAAAAGAATTAGTTTCAAGTCCACACGGTGGACATGCAATGTAACCCTTAACATTATGTCCTGCAAGATTTCCAAGTGCATGAAAATCGTTTATTGTGCAAACTAGCATGGCTCGAGAACGTAAAACTTTAGAATGATATGCATCATGTACTTCAATGCCCATGGTCCATATATATTTCAACTCTTCATTATGAGATGCCAAATAAACATCAATATCATTTCCCGGTTGCCCCGGCTCCAAACTTAACAAAGACAACATCATGTACTTGTGTTTCATGCGTAATGATGGAGGAAGATTGTAAATCACTAACACAATTGGCCATGTATTGTGACTACTACTTAGATTTCCATAGGGGTTAACTCCATCAGTAGAGAGTACAATACGAAAGTTCTATCCTCAACTCCAAATTGAGGATGCAATGTATTAATTGTTCGCCATCGCTTAAAATCTGTCAAGTGTCAGATTTTACCATCCTTTACTCTTCCAATAGCATGCCAAGTTAAATTTGAGCAACTTGGCAACAATTCATATTCTTTCTTGTTCAAAATGTAGTCGTTTGGATGGCATGTATCTTCTCATATTCCATGCCCGTTGAGTGTAGCAACTTCTTGGCTTCATATGTACTACTAGGAAAGGAATCTTTTGGAATAATTTCTTTCAATAGCTCAAGTAAAACTGATAAAATCACATCACTCCATTCATTGTCTGCTTTCAAATTATACAATTTCAACACAACTAACATTTTGGCAAATCTAGTGCACCCAGAATACAATGGCCTTTATGCATCATAAATTAAGTTCTCAAAAAAATCTGGATGATCTATAAAAATCTCTTGTACGTCATCTATCATATCATCTAGTCGATCTCCTTCCAAAGTACAAAAGTTGTTGAATCATGTGGTGTCACAACTAGAAGACTGAATAGGTGTTTTCTCCCCATGCCAAATCCATTCTTTCTATTTAGTATTAATGTCATCACAAATTAGATGATCTCTAATAAGACTAATCTTGTACGTTCTTGAGTAACTACAATTTTTGCACAAACATATAAATCTCACAGGATTAGCACCATGTTTAATGGCAAATCTAACAAATGACTCCACTCCCTCTACATAGTCAAACGACATATGATTCTCTAACATCCATGATTTATCTACCATTCTACATAAGGTCAAAAACACTATAGTATAAAATAAACATTTATATCAAGTTAAACTTTGACAATTCATATAAATAAACTCATTGTTAATCATTGTGGTGTCTAAATAGTAACACATATCATTCAAATATCACATATACAATATTTAACTTTTGATTGTTATTGTCCTAAAGTTTAACTTTTTGATCATTTAATGTAAGTACTAAATCCCAATCATACACCACATGCTCTCACTTGATTGATTTAGACCGTTATATATATTGACCTTGGACTTGAATCAACACATTATAGATTTAACAATCCCTAATCAAATAAGACATATATTAAATTTTCGAGCTATTTTTTATAGTGATGTCTAAGCTATGTACACGTATATCAATAGTTATATAGATAGAAAGAAAAAATACTAGTATAACCATAAAAATTCTATTACATGGATGGAATAATATCATTATATCGTAAATAAAAATAATTAGGCAAATATAAAGGGATTAATACCTCAACAATGACAATTACGAAATTCTCTCAATTCAAGCAACAGTGAAACAACAATTCCTCAAATATTAGCAAATTTTCTAGACAACAATATTTGTATGCAAATAAACTTGAATTAAATGCATTAATGGAAAAAATTACTGGGTAATACCTATCAACCCAAATTAAGTCAAATCAATATTTTTATCCCAAAGAGAACTTTGCAGGGAGGGATTATAATATCAATCCCTATATATGGACATGGTGTGGAAGAGTCATGTGAGATCTGCACATGCATGATACATGTTTGGATAAATGGATGGACTTCAAGACAATGTTAACAAGTTACTTGTTAATGTTGAAAAGTATAAAGTTAACATGAAAAGAAAAGTATAAGGGTGGCAAAAATTGTGCACAACTCTTGTGTCGAAGACCACCAAATTTATCTATTCACAAAATTGACCCACCAAAAATGTTTTCTATAAAAAAAAGACTAATGACTATTTAATGCACAAAACTTAGTTTAAAAATATTATTGATCGCGTCTAAACTTGGGGCAACAAATTAAAATTTTAATGGAGAATTACGTAAATACTGATGCCTTTCTTAAAGGCTAGGTAGGTAATTCGATGTCAAATTTATTATCGAGTAAAGTTGCTCACATCTTAAATCAAGCTCACAGTGAAACACTTTGTCTCCTAGAACAACGTAAAGACTTGACTCCTTTCAAAAGGCTATGTACGTGACTTGATATCAAATTTAATCGAGTACATTTGCCAAATCTTACATCAAAGTTAAAACCTCCTTTTTAAAGAACTATGTCTCATTTGATCCATTCTAAAACGGTACGTACGAAACTTAACACAAAGCAAATGCTCGTCGACTTCAATCACACCCTCAAATCTAACACCTAACGTGGGCAAAGAACTACGAAAAGACTTGATGTTCTTTTATGAATGATGTAGGAAACTTAATACAAAATTAAATATGTGTCAAGTTCAATCGCAAATCTCAAATTAAATTAAAAAATGAAAATTGAGTTCTTAAAGAACTACATAAGGACTTGATGCCTAAAGAAAGGGTACGAAGGTAACTCAATACAAAATTTTATAGAGTACAGTCGCATAAGCAAAATCAAGTCAGAGTTTTAAATCTAAAAAGGCACAAACAAAGCTATGCACGCCAAATACAAATGATTAGACAACTCTTCCTAGAAATTGGACTTAATCTTATTCACTTCATTCAAATGAAAATTGGAATAGGTCTATGGACCCCTTCCAAGAAGGTGGGTTTAGGCTTGTTCCTCTAATGCATGAAAAATCTCACACACAAATACAAAAATTAAAACACTCTGAACTACATAAGGCTTGATTCCCTCTAAAGAGATAAAACCCATCAAACATAGGTCAGCCCAAATCATAAAACTAACCTAAACCTTTGTATTTGTATTACATCTAATTAAAAGGGTAAAAAGAAAAGGCCGAACTCAAATTTGAAAAACAAATAAAATATGTTTTCAATTATACACATTTTTGTTCAACATATTTTTGGCACACCTAGTTGGACCTTTTCTTCATTTTCATCTTTAAGTCGTATATTTACTAATGTTTGATCTTCTTTGACTACAACAAGATGGTGTCAAGAGTGATTGTGAAGTTCAATGAGCTTCCAACAACCTTTGTTGTGTAAGAAGGTAAATGGATGCGCAAGAGGTCCTTAGAAGTTGCCTTCGACGTCACGAGGAACAAGATTTGTGTTCAAATACCAATCAACAACTCCTTTGGGGCACTCCAACTCCTAATGAAGAGAATCGCCACTAGGTGCATTCCATACTCCCCTACAACGCTCTCAAGCCATGGGGCTAAGAAGTCCAAGACCAATTACCATGGTCACCCTAGGGGCAACAAGTTCAACAACAAATTCAATGGCACCAAGACATAATTCAAACCTGTTCATGGAGGTAAAGTTCCGGGTGTTATTCGCAAAAGGCCATTTGATGAAGTTCCATGTGCAACTACCATCAAAGTCATCAAGACCAACGGAGGGAATATCACCACTTCCGCTCAATCTTCCAAAAAGGCTAAAAAGGCTAACATGTCAAAGAAAAGGGGTGGAAGTCAAGCTAGTCCAAGCCATCGAAAGACAAAGGTGTAACACCCCGTCTTAACGTCGGGGTGTTACTTGGTAGTTTGACCCTAATGGGTCCTACCTGAACTGGTTTGACAACTAGAATACATGGACCTTGCAACTCTGACACAACAAAAAAACTAATTTAAAACATCCAATTGTCATTCAACAACCACATTTGCAACAATGTCATGCATGAGATCCCAAACAACTAGTCAAGTCACAACAAATAGTAGAAACCTGCTAAAGTCAATAAAAGAGAGAAATATCCCAAAACAAAACCAACAACTAAACTTGAACACTTCAAACCGCTTCAACACCTAATGACACGTGTGTCAATGATCCACTGCAGCATCCTACCTAGGATCCAATACGGGACTTGCAGAAGTACCTGGAACTGAAAAATAAAGGTCCACGAGGGGTCAGCTACTATCCTAGGCAAGTTTGATAACAAGTGGCAATAATAAGACGTTTGAAAACAATAAATCACCAACCACTTAACCTTTAACAAGTGAATAGAACAAAACATAATAGTCCAGTACATATACCAAAAATCTAAATGACAAGTGACAAAAGTAAAGCATTTCAAACAATAACCAACAATTCAACATTCAACAAGTGAAAGGAAACACAACGAACAAACAATTCATCAAACATACCAACAACTCACAAGCCAGAACCAACCAAGCAACCGCAAACAAACACAAGCAGAAATCATTCACAAACCTATTTGGAAATGCAATTCTTCCTCCCACCATTGCATTTCAATCTACGGCGCTAACTCACCTGCGCCCGAGTGCAGAGGCATGCCCTCTCACTTTTCATATGCGTCACCCTTCCAACCCCTGGTCAAGCCACCACCGAAGCACTTGCCAAAAACAAAGCAATTAATTTTATTTTTGAAGGGGCCCGGCCGACACATGACCATGGCTAGACGCCTCTTCACCACCGACAATCATCGCACATAATCATGCCGGTTACGCAGCCAGCACAGAGAAAACAATAGCAATCTCTTTTACGAGAAACGTTTAAAAAAAAGCAAAGCACATCACATCATACAATAAAACATTTCACAAGGGAAAACATTTCACAAGGTAAAACATACATTCAAGACTAGTTCCCAAAACCAATCTCACAATCACGGCATGAAATCTAACAAGACTAGAATAGAGTCGAGCATGTCGAGAACGACTTACCTCAAAGGCGATCCTCGGATGACATAAGAAATGCAACGAGACTAGAGACCTATGGATCATAACACTCACGGTTAATCGACTAACCGTGAGAAGTAACTTTCGATTCTACGTAAGCAACTATAGTGGCTTCGCTAAGTGTGAGTCGCCATGCATTCATGACATCCAAGCAAAAGCAATTTGACTTGATTTTAATATTTTTAACCAACATTCAATGTAACAAACTTGAGAGCAACCATCAAAGATTTTCTTACATATGAAGATTTCCAAAACATTCAATGCCTTGAATAGAGGGAGCACAAGGTATCCAGTTCGAGTCCAAGTTCCAAAAGTTATAACACTAGGTCCCAAAGCTTTCACTCTAAGCAAAACTGAACCCAAGTGAGTTCTACAAGCAACAAAAGGCCGAGACTAACATACATTCTATTCGAAAACCTAATGATACTTGCATTCTAAGAAGGATCAAACACACGAGATCAAAGTCATACTAAGTCCCAATCACACACACACACAAAATGCCAGAATCTCATTCAAGGATGCTTTATGATATCAGCGTTTTTAGTTATGTTTTAGGGTGTGTTTTTATGTGTTTGAGTCTTTTTCTTTAGTTTTGTATTTTATTTTGAGTTGTTTGTGTAGGTTTTCATATTTCCTTAAGATATGGAGTCTCCATAAGCTTTGGTTGTTTTATATAGGTTTTGGAGCTGTTTGGAGCATATTTTAGGAGAAGACGAGAAACCGAATGAGAGCACTTATGGAATGAGATGAAGATCAAGTTAAAACCATGAAGAAGTTTAGAGACCCGTTACCGTGCCGAAAGAAGAAGAAACAAAGCAAAAACAAGGTTAATGACCCAAATAACGAGGGAGATGTCTCGATGTCGAGCCAATTTTCAATGCAGTAAGGGTCGTTACCGAGTTACACAAGATCGGTAACGAGGTGCTCAGGAAGAAGAAAGTCGAGAATTTAGCAGAGTTATACTGACCCTGAAGGGGTCGGTATTGAGGTGCTCTGTGTCGGTAGGGACATTCGAGTCGGCGCAATTAATGTATTATATCCCATATCTTTATATTATTAGATAGTTTCCTTAAGGGATATATCTTTTAGAGATTTATTTCCTTATAGATAGCGTAGCCTTTTCTATATAAACCCTTGTTAGCCTTAGTTTTCTTATGATGCAAGTTTAGGAGAAGTTTTAGGAGAATTTAGGGAGGCGTGAGAGAGAGAGAGAGAGAGACGAGTTGCTTGGAGAGAGAAGAGGAGGACGAGTTTCCTTAAGGGCACTAGTACAAAAACATCTTCGCATGGCGTTTTTTTTACCCGTCATATAGCGCTTTTTTGGTGTTTTAAACTCGACTGCCATAAAAGGCACGGAAGGCGCTTTTTTAAAAGCGCCATAAAGAAAGACACGGATGGCGCTTTTTTTTAAAAAGCGCCATGTATATACTTGACACGGATGGTGCTTTTTTTTAAAAAAGCGCCATAAAACTGTTTTTAAAAAATAATAAAAAAAAACAAGCATGGCGCTTTTTTAGTAAAAAGCGCCATGTTTGTGGTTATTATTTATGGCGCTTTTTCTATAAAAGCGCCATAAGTGTTGATTTTTAAAAAAAAAATAAATCCTTTTTTTGATCTATTTGTACGGCCTAGCAATTTAATTTGCAGAAATAAAATTCCATTTACTCAACTCGTACAATTACCATAATGAGAATATTCAATTCCACATATATACATATAGATAAATCATCAATACATAATTTAATCAAAATTCCATATATCTCCTCCAAAATAGAAATTATATAGGACAATTTACAATGGAATTCACACCAGCAGAGTTGCATTAACATAATTTACAATGGAAACTAGCAAAGATAAGTGCATATTAATTTGGACTCTTGAGTTGTATCTCACTGCAAGAGAAAGTTGCGAACTGAATAAACTAAGCTTCCATATATCCTAGAGGCTCTGAGACAATGAAGAGCCAGGACCAAGATCGGTAAGCTTTACCGATCATCATCGTCATCAGGCAGCAATGTCGAACTTCCTTGCCCAACATATAGTTCCATGTGTGTCAACAATTTTATATTAGAGGTGCAAAGCAAGGGAAAAAAGAAGCAAGAGGATGACCTTTGATAGGTTTGGATGGGAATTGACTGGAACGAAGCATATGAACTGTCAACTAGGCTATCAAGGAAGACAATGAAAGCATCACTGCAGCTTTGTAATCCCTGAAAATAAAAACAGGAAAAGGGCATTAAAATGTGAATGCCCACCTAGTTGTTTATTTATATAGAAGATACTTTAGTAGCCCAAATCTCTAAAACATATCCACGTATAGAAAAGATAGATAATCATTTTACTAGAATACAAGGTATTGACACACACAAACTTGAGGCTTTATACTATTATGATCGACACACACAAATTTGACAAAGCTATTGTACGGTTGTGGTCTTGTGGAAGGACAAAACACAATTACTTCCCGCTTTGATGGGCATATCAGCTGACAAGTAACCAAAACAAAGCTTTAATGGGCATATTAAAGATTCATCAGGCATCATGGAGTTAATCTCTCTAATGAACAAAAATGTTGGCAATTAGCATAATGATCTTTAAGTCAAGCATTACCAAGATTTCTACGTCAAGGTCTTCATCACTAAAAGCCTGCACACTGGCCTATTACTAGATATAGGAAATCCGATTATCAAAAGAGTGGGAAAGAAGGGTTTCTATAAACGAAAACTTGCATGCCATAGGGGATAAGAACATTAAAAAGCTTACCTTCAAAGAACCAGCATAAAATGCTTCAGGTGATTGCTTAACTTGACCATTAGTAAGCCTGTGTACATCCTCAAATTCCACCCTGTTAAGAAAACCAGAGATGCCATAATTTGTGAAATTAGACCAGAAGAAATGTTACATTAAATATTTGAAAACAAACTCAAACTGAAAACTGCAAACATAGAAGGCAGGAAAAAAAAAGTAAGATTATCATAGATAACTCATATCAGTAGAAATCCATCCACAAATAAGAAAAAAAAAGCTTCTCAACTTGTGGAAAACAGGCCAGAAAACTGGGGAGGAACACTAAATATCATTTGAAATAGAATTCAAACTACAAACTGATAACCTAGACGGTTTTAAACAAATGTGAAAGGCCATAATTTCCAGCATCCAAAACACAAATTTGCAGGCATCAATCCAAATGACTAACACAAAGCCTGGTGGACTACATCTGAACTAACTTTAACCAAGATCTCATGATATGGCATGTCACAACAGTAATCTCCCATAAGCAAATCCCAAAGTTGTACACATCACACTTCCTATTGTATGCATTTCCAAAAAAAATTGTACAAGATTTTCCAATCAAGATCCTAAAAATTAAATCAAAATGTGAAAGTGGAATAAAAAATAGGAATTACCTCAGGAGCCATGGATTGGAAGACTCCACATGAGCAACACCAAAATCAGCTATCTTCAGAGTGTGTGCCTTGTTAAGAAGCATGTTTCTGTTTTCACATCTCTGTGGACGATTTTCTGAGTGTGCAAGTAACTCATCCTGTATAAACAAAGTCTCATTCAGAATCAGAAAAATGTCAACCGTTTTAAATTGATGAAATTGTTAAGTGAAGATGGTGAGGGATGAGGATTCGACCCGCCTTCACTTGCAAGGCCGACGCAACCCACCTTTGCACCACCCGCGACCGGGACATTCACTAAGCCAACCCTCTCACTCACCGCCACATTCGCGCCTCCCTTCTCCTTTCTTCGAACTCAACATCTCAATGTTGAGGAGGCCGCGGCGGCGTCATGGCTCCTCCCAAACCCTAACTCGAATCTAAACAAAACGGTGCATCCGATGCCCGAACAGAATCGATCTGACGCATATGGACTTCTCGGCGGAGCCGAAGGTGGAGGATCTGACGAGCGCTAGCGCCGATTCGTAATAATTGAGAGAAAGAGGTTGATGAAGAAAGGCGGAGAGAAAGAGTAAATTTCTTGATGAGGAAAGGCACAGGAAAAGGAGGAGAAACCCTAACGTGAGACATGAGAAATCAGATTTAATTTGGGGATCCTTTAAATAATTAAGCAGCTTCTTATGACGCTTTTTCGCGTGTAGCGCTATCCGAGATTTTTTATTTTATAGCGCATTTTTAGAAGCGCTCTATTAAGTATATTTCATATTTTTATAAAAAAAATATAATACTTTATAGCGTTTTTTTTATAAAAGCGCCTTCCGTGTTCATTAATTAACAACGCTTTTCAACAACGCCATAATTTTTCCGCCTTATATAACAACTAGATGGATGGACCGTGCTATCGCACGGGGTCTCATTGATTATATTTTATATTTTATATTATACAGTATATTGATAGATATAAATTGTTTTTTTTTTCACTATACATATCTCTAAGACTCCAAGAGTTTCTTGATTGATCCTTATTTTTCAACAATTTCAAAAGTTGTCTTTTATTTTTTTGCTTTGTGGTCAATGAAATTGTGATGTGATCATGCAAAAGTGAAAAACTTATATAGTACGGAGTATGAAAGAAAATGGAATACGAAAGATTATATTTTAAATTTCATCTTATCTTTTGTTTGGACTACCAAAGGTTGATCTTATCTTCTTTTACTTTTACTTTAATTTATAATGTAATATCAATGGTTATAATTTAATGACATTAAATTCATATTGTAATACTAAAGGTTGTGTGTAATACTAAAGCTTACTACAAAAGTTGCTTAGTTATGTCAAATGTTATATTTTATATTTGAGCTTATCTTTTGTTTGGAATACGAAATGTTGATCTTATCTTCTTTTTATTTCTACTCATATATTTGCAATACCAATGGTTATAATTTAATGGGTTTAAATTCATATTGTAATATCAAAAGTTGTGGCTTGTGCGTAATACCAAAGGATAGTACAAAAGTTGCTAAATAAATGATGTAATATCAAAGATTAATATTAATTTTGTTATTTTTGTGTGTAATACCAAATGTTGTAAAATATATAATTAGTCTATTAGATAATACTTTACTTTTAGATTTTGTGAACAACTCACAAAATAGATAGATAGATAGTTGTGTTGGAATATTTATTTTATTTGTTTAATTTTACAAAATAAATTTTAAATTAATTGCATGAAAATTCATTGGCACACATTAATTATATTATTATGACATGTTTATTTTATATATTTTTTTCTTTTATTTCTACTCTTTTATTTTTTCTTCTTTAAATTTGATCTTATCTTTTGTTTGAAATACCAAAAGTTGATCCTATCTTCTTTTATTTTTAAATTTATTTATAATATCAATGGTTCTAATTTAATGACTTAAAATTTATATTCTAATACCAAAGGTTGTGTGTAATAAATACTATAGGTTACTACAAAAGTTTCTAAATAAATGATGTAATATCAAAGGTTATATTTTAATTTTGATCTTATCTTTTGTTTGTAATATCAAAGGTTGATCTTATCTTATTTTGTCTTTACTGTTATTTGTAATACTAATGGATATAATTTAATGTCTTAAATTCATATTGTAATATCAAAGATTGTGTCTTGTGTAATACGAAAGGTTACTACAAATGTTGCTAATTAAATAATGTAATATCAAAGATTGATGCTAATTTTGTTACTTTTATGTGTAATTCCAAATCTTGTAAAATACACAATTAGTCTATTAGATAAATAGTATTTTATTTTTAGATTTTGTAAACTATTCACAAAATAGATAGAGAGATAGTTGTGTTGGAATTTTTATTTTAATTGTTTGATGTTGTCTTTTTTGTTATAAAAGTGTATGTATTTTGATCATAAAAAATTCATTATTAACCTACACATTGTTATATTAAACTAAAAATTGTTATATAAGTTATTGTTATATGAAATGTTATTAGTATTGAATTTATTTAAATATGTGTGTATTGATTCCTAAATTTAAAGAATAAAATCTACATTAATTGTTAGGTAGCCTAAATTTAAAGAATACATATCACATGAAAAAAAAAATCATTCACATTTGTAATATTATGCATTATTAATTTTAATGTTTTTTGATGCATTTAATTTTTTATAAAATTTTGAATATTATATAGATTTTGAGAGTACAATTCCTTTCTTTGTTAAAGTATTGTCTTTAAATATAATTGAAAATGATACATATTTTTAAAGGTTTTTCTTAGCAAAGTATTATTTTTTGGTTAATATCTTACAACGTAATTGAAAATAATACATATTTTTATATAACGTTTGAATCATGAAATTTTCTAGCTAATTGGTAGTGACAAAGCCTCCATAGTTAATAATAAATTTCAAGTACCACACACTAACAACAATGGAGAATATGAAATATATGACTTTAATTACAACTTGATACTTAATTCAAAACCTCGAAGTACATACCGGTTACTATAATATCACACTCACATTCCAAAAATTGAAGATTCCAATCAATCAACATCTACAAATAAGAATATCAAAACCTTCGCTTGCACCTGCACACCAAGCAACAAAATAATGGGAGAAAAATTGAAAGATTAGTATCGAAATAAGAACTTGAATAATTGATCATTAGAAATTAACATATTCTAAATGTTAAAACATAATAACACAATGGAGAACAAAAAGGAAAGTACAAAAACTTTTATAGTTTATGAACCTCTAAAACCCCATGACTATCCAATATATATGTGTATGTGTGTTGGGGAGGGGTTTTAAATGTCATTAATTATGCAATAATGTGTGATATGAAAAGTCTTAAACAGTCGATGGCTACTTAAGAGGTACATAAGTTATAAACTCTAACTTTATCATTTTAGTAAATATTTGAACAATGATATTCTAATCAGGCATAATTATATGTCCGACCAATAACGAAAAATGAAAAGTCTCACCACTCTCACAAATGTTATAGACTAATAAATGTTTAATATTTTCCATTCTTATTTTTGTGTAAATATTTATATGAAGAAAACTAATGCATTACATAACATATAATTATGTGTTGTTAATAATCATAAACCTATTTTTTAATAAAATAAAACCAAACAATCGTGAGCCAGCATAGTTTCATGTCGGTTATAATTTTTTTATTCTTACAAAATTTTAAATCGTTTGCATACCTATTTTTAATAGCAGAGTTTATTTGGGTTGACAAATGAAATGTAGCATATCATTTAATTGTTTGAAATTTAGATTGAGAACTTTATAAATTATTTTTTACCTCTGATTTTTAAAAATGGGTTGCTTTGCTTATGTGGGTTGCCCATCTTTTATAATACTTTTCTTTATCCAATTTATCTTGCAAATTGTAACCCTAAAATCACTTTTTATTTTTTTTCTTCCCTTTCACTATTATTATTACATTAAATGCTTTGGTCATTAATTGGCCAAATTTTTCCATTTTATAATAGATATAGATTATTAACTTCAGATTTGTTTAAAAAATGCACTTTCTACATAGGCAAAAAAATTGTTTTATTTTATCAATGTAAAATGGTTTGTTACATTGGTTTGACGTTTTTAACTTTCAGAAAGTATACTGAAAAAACCTACAATACAATTATGCACATTCAACATTTTTCTTTATCAAACACCACTTGGACCATTGAGTTTAAGAAGTTATTTTTTTCTTTTATTTCTCATGTATTACAAATAAAACGAAAGATTTAATTCTTCAAATCAAGCGGGACATGATTGTCAAAATACTTACTCTAGTGGATCGAATTATGCAATTATTATTATAATTTACAAAATAATTAGGCATTTGAAGTGATTTATTTTACAATAGAGAATTAATTAATCTCATTTTCATCTCAATCAGTTCGCTTTTTTGTTGGTTTTAATGACAACTACTAATGTTTTTATTTATACATAGAGTAAATAAATTTGTGCATGGAAATTTATTTTAATTTGATCACAAATTCAGTAGTTGTTTAACATACTATATAAACAATATCAAACTTTATGACCATGTTTGGTATCTTGATTAATGAACTGCACAGGTTAATCCTTTTTTTTTTCTGGAAGAATCATGAATGCCTATTTGAGAGCAAAAACTATTATGAGATTCAGCTAACTTAAACCATATAATAAGATAGCTAATAGTAATACATATATAGCTTATTAAGAACGGGATTATTTTGTAGATGTACAGAATGTTTTTAAGTATAATATGTAGTAGTGTCTATAAAGTATAAACACATACATAAGATGATATAAATAGCAGTTGTCTGAACTTAAAAAACTGAAATGATTGTTATTGATTTGAATGCCTAATTAACCATGCCATTCATGGCTAGGCCTAGACGTTACAACGTGTCATAATGTTTAAATTTAAGCAGATCATTCCATTTTTATTATTACATTGAATAATTGATCTACTACCGATTTAACCATTAATTGAAATTAGCTTTCTAGTCAAAAAATTTATATGTTCCATTTTTTCATATGATTTAATTTTTATGAATAAGTAGAATTAATGTTAAAATTTTAGTTAATTTAGGTCCTAAGTGACTTGATAAAAACCTAAAGTTTCAGTATAATCGATTTTTTTAATGTACAATGTAATGTTATTCTTGCAATTTAATGAAGTTTTAATATGTTAATTTGTTTTACATTTTTTTCATTTGTTATTCTAAATATTAGACATCCAAATACATTTTTATTCATTTTTAATTTGTTAATCTATACGTAGTATTTGAGAGGATGGGCATATTTTTCATTTTCGATCTTATTCCTTATAGATTTCATAAAAAATGCAATATACTTATTGATTAAATATGTTGTTTTCATTGCAAATCTAAGTCAATTAATTGGAAGGTCAACAATTTTTACTAACAAATAATGGATCGATCATGAGTTCATGACTCATGATCAAGTCACCAAGGTTAAGAGGTATCAAATAAAAAAAATGCAGTATATAATATAATATTAGATGATTTGTTTGGATTCCCTTACCCTTCACTACTTAATACTTGTACATCATTTTTAAATTGTTATAGATTCAACAACAAATAACAATTCTATCTAGATTAAAAATAAAAAGGAAATATTAAATAAAAATGGCTTTGAAAAAATAATAAAGCAAAAGATTTAAAATTTTCTATTACCATTATACTTATTGTGTTGAACTTGATCAATCTCGATCACGTATACGCACATGCAGATAATGATGTAAATAGTACATATATGAACTTAAACGAACTTATGAGCATAAGATTGTACTGTTCTAATATCACAGTAATTTTTTGATACTTATCTCAATTGCATTGATTTTGTTCTTAGAATGTACTCCTTGGTATGATGATCAGCTCTCTCGCACAGGTTCAAGAACCTACTATATTGAACGACTTCTAAAGCTATCAATTTTCATAAAAAGACAAAAGCATAATTTATCACTAACTTGGAGCAATTTATCACTAATTTGAAGAGAATAGTAGGCAGTCATTTGGCAAAAAATTAGTACAGTAGATCAAATAAAATATCAACACTACCAAAAATTGGAATCGCGGGAGTGAAAAAATGGACATCTTGCAACTAAATTTATAGAAATCGATCGATGATGTATCTAGTTAATTACTTTCCTATTCATACAATTAAGAGAAATTGATTAATGAAAATTTAAATAGCAGACATGACATTAATATTAATGTTTGTAACTGAAAAACATACTTAACTACATGTAACGTTTAAAGAATAAACGGTTGTAAATCTTTATCTTCAAAATTAGGAATACTAAAAGACACACTATAAAATAAACGGTTGTTTGCTCTACAATGTCATTACTAAAATAAACGGTTCTATTTTATAATGTATATAGATTTTTGTACTAGTGGGGATATATCTTTTAGAGATTTATTTCCTTATAGATAGCGTAGCCTTTTCTATATAAACCCTTGTCTAGCCTTAGTTTTCTTATGATGCAAGTTTTAGGAGAATTTAGGGAGGCGTGAGAGTGTGTGTGTGTGAGAGAGAGAGAGAGAGAGAGAGAGAGAGAGAAGAGGAGGACGAGTTTGGGAGAGATACGAGTTGCTTGGAGAACAAGTTTGTCTTGGATTCGGTTGTAAGCTTTTATTTAATTAATTTAGTTGTTTTTAATTATGATTTGTGAGTAGTTTCTCTCTCTAAGGTTGGTGTTGAACCCAACAATGGTTATGTATGCTTGCTTTTGATCATGTTTTGATTGTTTTATTGCATGAATCTATTCTCTTGTTCTTAAATCCTTGAAACGAAAGTTGATAAGGAACTTCTTGTTCATAGTTGAAGCGAAAGCAGAACCTTTGGATCAGAATAATCAATTAGGGTTTTGAAGCAAAAGCGGATCAATCCTATTTGAAGTAGAAGAGATAGAGAGTAAAGTTTTTTGATTGGATGAAAGTTGATTGATTTACTTGCTTAGTTGAAAAAAGTTGACGACTTTATGTGATAAAGGCATGATCTTTGTGTTTCATTAGCGTTTGCATATATAATTATTGTTGTCGAGATACCAAAACCTTAGAACTTTCTCTCTTACTTGATAAACCCTAACTTTGTTGATTACTTGCGCTCTAACTAAGAACAAAACTTGATACTGACTTTCTCCCGTGGACGAACCTGACTCCCTTGTACTCAACGGGGTCATGATTATAAATTTATTTGTTGTCAAGAAACCCTCTCAACAAATTGGCGTCGTTGCTGGGGAGATTTCAATAGTGCCAAATTTTGATCTTTAAAGGGTTTTCAGGTACACTGTCGAGTCGGTAACGACCCTACCCAGGTCGGTATTGACCTTGTCGACTAACCCAGTTTTTCTTTTCGTTTTTTGGTTTTACGGGATCACTTCAGGCTCGTTACCGACCCCTAGGCCTCGGTACCGACCCTCTCTGAGAACCCGTGTTGCTTTTAATTTTGTTTCTGTTTATGTTTTTGCTTTCAGTGCGTCTTCAATTCAATAGTTGACTCAAAACCCGAGCGATCCTTCCACCGCAGATTACGAGAAAATAAAGCAATGGCAACTGATGAAGAAATGGCACAACAGATAGCCGACCTCCGACAACAAATGGAGCGGCTCCGAGCTCAAAGAGATAATGCAGCTGTTGAGGCCGCACGTGAGCAAGAGAATACTGCTCGTCTACAAGAACCGTTGAATGCCTTCCCAAAGAATGCTAAACAGTACATGCACCCAGAACTGAGGGTACCAGAATCAGCAATTGTTCTCCAAGAGAGAGAGAGAGAAAGCCTTTGAGATCAAATCTCAATTTATATCCTTGATCAAAAGGGCTCAGTTTGAAAAGAAACCCATTGCGTCCCCAATGGAGCATATTAGAAGTTCTACTGATTCAAGTGGTCCCTTACAAGAAAGGCCCTGAGCTGAGTTAGAGAGCCTACCTCCTAGGTTGGTTAGGTCGTGGAGGGCTTTGCATGACTTATTCATGACAAAGTTTTTCCCACCTGCCAAAACTACGGAGCTAAGGAAACGCGTCACCTCCTACCACCAGCTGCCTAATGAGACCTTTGTGGAGACATGGGAGAGATTCAAGGAGAATCTTAGACAATGCCCTACCCATGGGCAACAACAATATGTGCTCCAAAAGATCTTTTTCCAAGGGATCAATGCTGAAACAAAGAACCGCATAAATCTACATATTGCTTGCGGTTTCATGGATATGGATCCCGATGGTGCTTGGGCGCTGCTTGTAAGGCTGGGCAACGATCCAAGACCGGACTGGACCGGACCGGGACTGGGACCGGATTCTTGAAAAAATTGGACCGAGGACCGGACCGGATATTCTCGGTCTGGTCTCGGTCCCGGTCCGGTCCGGTTTTAGACCGGTTTTGGACCGAACTATTATTTTATCAATAAAAAAAATTATTTTTAATAAAAAATGTTTTGTTTATTTATAAAAAATATTATTTTTAATAAAAATACTTATATTATATCATATAAAAATTAAATTTATATTTTTAACATAAATTTTATAATATAACTATACATATTTTTTACACAAAATAAATTTTTTTACTACTAATACAAAAAGCCGGTCCGGACCCGGACCGGATCGGGTACCGGCTTGTAATTTTTTGTGGATCGAGGACCGAACTGGATACCCCACAGTCCAGTCCGGTCCCGGTCCGGTCCACCCCGGTCCGGACCGGATTTTGCCCAGCCCTAGCTGCTTGACAAATTAACCAACTAAGATGCAATGTATGGAATGCAGCAAGCACAACATCCCCAAAGGAAGCTCTATAATCCGAACAAGGATGAGGTAGACCCCGAAGTGAAGCACTAGTTCTTGCAAGACGAAATCAACCGCCTGAAAAAGTAGGTAAATTATCTTAAATCATCTCCATCTTGTCAAGAATGCGGGTCTCAAGCCCATGCTACTTCTGCCTGCACTAACTTGCAACAAGTTCGTGCTGCTGAGGCATATGAAGAATTTAACTACATGAGGGGTCCCTATAGGAACCAAGTATATAATTCTTATGCGGGGAGGAATAACAATCAGCCCACCAGGGGCAATTATGCACATGGCCAAGGGATCCAACCTCCTCAGCAAGAACAAAGGGTTCCTCCTTATAGGCCTCCAGGCTATCAAGAGCCGCCGTCATGGGTACAAGGGCTACAAGAGGGTATTGATTGAGTCCACAACAAGATTGATGGAGTCCGAGATGACCTAAAAGGTGTACTGGTACAATTGGGAGAGATCGAAACCTGGAGAAAAAATGTAAATTCCCAACTAGGCCACCTTGCTGCATAGATTCCAAGACCTCAAGGGCAATTACCGGGTCGTCCCGAAGAGAACCCGAGAGGACAGATTGCAGCTATACACCTAAGGATCGGGAAGGAGATACCAGATCGAACGAAGCCTAAAAGTACTGAGCACGGTGATGAAGATAACGTCCTAGTCAAGCCCGTTACCGACCCCAACAGGGTCGATATCGAGGCTCAACCAGTCGTTACCGACCACAACCAGGTCGTTAACGACCCCTCCACCACAAGTAAGTCTTCTTAACCGAACTCTTATCTCGTTACCACCTCCTAGAGCCTCGATCCGAGCCTCTTCTTACCCCAAGTTCGTCAAAGACTCTTCCTTTCCCGACCAATAAAGCTAATAATGTCACGGAAGGAAAGTTTAGACGTTTTGTTAAAATTCTTCAGGGCCTAAATATTTTTATACCATTCGTTGAAGCCCTAAGCAAAATGCCTGCATATACTAAATTCTTAAAAGAGATCTTAAGCAGGAAGAGATCAATATCCGAGTTGACTGACGAGGTTCGATCTGTAAAGCTCCCCGCGAAATTAGGCGATCCATGTAAGTTTGCTATTTCCATTGGCATTGGATCTCACCGTTTCAAAGCGCTATGTGATTTAGGTGTCAGTGCCAATTTACTACCTCTCTCAATTTGGTCAAAAGTTAATATGGGATCGCTAGAACCAATCAACATGAGGTTGTACATGGCGGACGGATCCTGTGTAAAGGCAACTGGAGTCGTTGAGGATGTTCCTGTTCAAGTTGGCAAATTCTTTGACCCAAACGACTTCATAGTTATGGAGAAGCCAGAAGATCATGTGGTGCCAATCATTCTTGGGAGGCCATTCTTAGCCACCGTAGGGGCACGTGTTGATGTTAGGAAGGGACTCCTCACTTTCGATATTGGAGAAGAGAAGGTCGAGTCTCACTTCAATCTTGTCATAAACGAGGTTGCTAAAAGCAATACTGAAAGAGCCTACCGACCCACCATGGGTCGGTACCGACCCTTCTCTGAGTACAGAAACAAGACGATTCAAAGAAGTCACTCTTGTCTAGGAGCCTACCGACCCCCTTGGGTCGGTACCGACCATTCTTTGAAGGATCACAATGTTGGGGGCGAATTCCATCCTGTTACCGAAGATTTGACACAACCAACAGCATCGTTAACGACCCTATCTACCTCGGTAATGACACCCTATTTGAAAGACAAAGGTGAGTTTTCTTATGCTGATTTGATACATTCTGATAATGATCCTTTCTTTCATCCTTTTTCTACACTACATCCTACTATTCATACTGTGCAAGAGTCGAAACCCCCTTGGTTTTTGGATTTTTCTAAACCTTGTGTAGGATTACCGGGCATATTGATGGATGATAGAGGACCACATATCATGGAAAGGGGCCTTGATGCTGTTTCGGCTAAGTATGGGGTTTCTCTTGATCCCTACAAAGCCGGATTCAAGACGCCTTAGAGCAAGGTAAGTTCATCGGGCTAACGACGTTAAACGTAGCGCTTACGGGAGACAACCCGCTTTTATTTTGCTTGGAACGACTGTTTACATCCTCTGAGAACTTCACTAGCTTGTGACTTGACTTGGAATCCACTGATTGGTTGATATTTGAAGCGAGAACAAGTCTTTAGATACGCTCTATTGGAATTGGTATAGTCCACTCAGACTCTTCAGTTCTTCTTAATCATGACGGTGTTTGATGACCAAGTTGGACACCAAACCTTTTGAATAACATTGAATTATTTTAATTTCCTTATTTCAGCAATTAAGGCTTCTATCGGCTGGATAGAGGATTGTCTTGCTTTTACGATCGGCTTTACGTTTAGGAGGACGTTCAGCCTATGGCAAGTAAGATCCAAGTCTATTCCAGGCAAGTTGTATGAACCTTATGCGAAGAGGTCACGATTACCTCGAAATGGGTGTTTGATGGTTGAAACTTGTTTCCCGTCAAGTTTTCCCCAACGAAAAACTTCTTCTCGGGCTTCTCTTCTTCCATGAATCTCTTTTATAGTCCGTCAACAGATTTATTGTTGGATTCGAAGCCTATTCGGTTCGTTTCGGTACAATGAATTTCGCACATTTCCGTTTTTGGGAAACCCGCGACCGCGGTTTTGGGTGTCGCGGCCGCGATCGCGGTCTTCTTGGAGGTCGATTTCGGTCCTTACAAACGTCCGATCGAGCGAATATCGATCGTCGCCGCTTGTGCGAGTCTCGGGTCCGCTCTAGAAAGTTACCAACTTTTCCCTTGTTAGGTTTTCTTCGTTCTGATAACGGTTGATTGTTGATTCATGATCAAGTTTTCAACTTTGGGCTACCAAACGCGCACCCGGATCCTAGCCTGTCAATCGTTGGTCGACTACCAACCTTAGATGCGATTGAATTCGACAAGGGGCTAGTAAGGTTGCTCCTTGCCCATAGTGTCATCGATTTCGTAGCGCGCATTGCGATCAGCACTAGTTATGATGATTAGATCATTGTTTTGCCTAGGGTTTGAACAAATCTCAAGGCTGATCCTTTTGTTGATTTTTGGAGACGCCCTTCGGTTATTTTCAGTTTCAGCGACACGCATCGCTGAATCCCAAGCTTGGTCAAATCTAGTAGGTTCAGACCGCAACGTACCACGATTGACGATTCTGTCGCTTGACTCAGATCCCTAACGGTCTGTGCGATGAACAATCGTGTCCACGAGAGAGGCTGGGTCACGGTTCAAGTCGCTTCCGACCACAAAGGTCTGATCTTCCGAGCAGATAACTGAATTAGACTGATCAACATGCAATAGGGTTTGATTTTCCTAACGAAATTCAGAATTTGCGACTTCGCTCGCCATTCCGCAGTCGCGGTCTACAGTGTCGCGGTCTAAATTCTCGAGGTCGCGGTCTTGTTCGCTTCGGTGCCCCAAGGTTTCGAAAATTTACTTTTTTTTCTTCTAGGAATGATTACTCATGGATGTAATCCTCGTTCCCACAAACGGCGCCATTGTTAGTGCACAAAAATTTCTCCTTTAATGCACTAATTGAATGCTCCTCTTCCTCTTCTGTTCCAACTGATTCTCTTAACCTGTAACTTGCAAAACAATGGACACAGGGAGCGGGGAACCCCTAATCCACCTAAGATGCCTAAGTCAAAAGAGAAGTTATCGATTGAGCGTCGAGGAAGAAACAAGAAAGATAGAGAATCAACGAGTATGAATCTCCTTGAACAGTCAAGCTAAGCGAATATTAGCTTGTTCTGATGCTTTGTTTTGAATTAGATATTTATTTTTATTTTGGGTTTATGAACAATGTAGGTTTTTTTGGCCTTGGGCACTGCTCGTGGGAGTCGAAACGGAAACCTCATGGTACTACCATGATGTCTTAACCACTTGACTAAATGCCCGAAAGCATGAACATTATAGGTTTATCATTATAAGAGTAATGCATTTCATGAAGTAGATGTATAATATAATTGCATAAATTTAAATTTTAAGTTTAATTTATTGAAAAAATAAAATGTTTTTATATTAACATGATTTTTGATTAAAATTATTTTTCTTTTAAAAGTCGGTTAACCGATTTACCGTGTCGAGTTCTGCATTTAACCTCTACCCGTTAACTGATAACTAGCAGTACGATTATGGTTATTGAAATTTAATAACCGAAGTATCGGTTAACCGATGTCCGGTTAACTGAAATTCCAATTAACCAATTGTGCCCATCCCTAACATAGGTAACTTGATATCAAATGCAGTCGAGTACAGTACAGTTACCAAATCATACATCAAAGTTAAAACCTCTTTTTTAAATAACTAAGTTTGATTTGATCACTTCTAAAAGGGTATGTAGGAAACTTGACACAAAGCAAATGCTCATCGAGTTCAATCACACCCTCAAATCAAACACCTAACTTGTTCTTTTTCCCCCTTTGAAACTGAATGAATGTATAACGGATTGTTTTTCATATGCATAAACATTACAATTTAGAGAACAAAGTAATAAATGTAAACTGCAGTAACTAAAACAAGGCTGAGATACCAAACAACCTTGTTTAAGTTGTGGGAAATGTATTTCCTCAAGAACCCTTACTAGCATCAATCATCAATCTGTAAAGAGCATATCCCCCTTGGTGGCAACCAGGCATGTTTGGTACCATGCTCTTTAAGTCATCCTGGCATCATGAGAAACCCTTCATTAGTGAAACACCGAGCAGATACCTCTATTTGCTCAAGAAACTAGTGGGAAAATCTTTGAAGTTGTACAAGTGCTCTTTTTGCTTTCTCCTATACAATCAATTATGGTGTGATCAATTTCCCAGCAGATTTGATCAGCTTGGGATTTCTTTATTCAATGCATTCAAGAATTTGTATATGTAAATCAAGTTCAGTCTATGCTAAACAAGATTGTTGTGACATTTCTGAAATGCCCATATGGTTAAGCTTGCACTTCATAGAATGACAACTAACAAAGCAAGCGGGTTAGCTTCAAAGCTTACAAGCTTTCTTGTAAGAAGATAGGAAGAACCATGGGATCAAAAGGGTATTACTAGTCATCAAAAAGAAAGGGGATCGAACTGACCCCTGAAACAGCATAAAGCTTGATTGACTCGAACCCATCTTGTGCACTACCATACAAATGTTGAACTTCCTGAGACCTTAAGGTACATCTCATGAAGAAGAAAGCAGCAGGTCTTGCGTTCAACCTTCTCTGTGATAAACCAATAAATAGAGGATCGCACTGCAAGAAAGCAAAAGTAGCTGAATATGAAACTGATTAGTACAAAATGGTTATTAACTAACTCTCCATGATGCCAATAAATACTTGATCATAGTGAATAAGACAAGGCTTAACAATAAGTTTGTACAAAATATTCGTCAAAACAATGAAAGGAAAAATTTACTTCACTTTTTGCTTAGTATCAGCAATAGCATAAAAACTAGTATTAATAATAATGATTGAGCGAAGAAAGAATCCGATGCAAACATTTATGTGCTGAAGTTACAACTTGTGAGGCTAAAACAGGATTTATGAAGAAGTTTCGTCTAACACATATATGGTAAACTTATAGGCAAAATTATAATACTCGAGGTAAAAAAAATTGTAATCAAGCGATTTTTTGATTTTTGGAGGCTTTAGAGGTCAATTTCTCACACTGGTGTGCTGAAGTTAACCCTGAAGCATAAGCGTTAATTTTAACAAACTGACAGCCTTCAATTTTTCCTGGTGTCCATGCGCTTTGCTTTGCTTTACTTTTGACTTATAAAGTTGACTCATGTACCAAAAAGTTTTGTATAGTAATTCATTGCTTCCTAGAAATTTTGTAGAGTAAAGGGAAGGGGATAGCTAAATAACTAATGCCTTAGGTAAAGTAATCCAATTGCAATTACAATTACGATTAAAACTTACAAGACTGCTTGCTGGAACACCAATTTCTTCAACTACTTCACGGATAATGCTATCAAACATCTCTTGAGCAACCTTCTTATTTAAGCTATCAGAGTCCTTGGGATTCTTATCATGAGAATAAATGCCAGCATCTTGGGGCTGCAAAATATTTACCACATAAGATAAGATATGAGCATGGAGACATTAGAAAGTCACAATACATCCCACTATGAGTATGGGACTGTGAAAACTTAAGCATATAATAACTGCATTACATATGCCAGTGGTTTAGGATTACAGTTAGATGTCAAAGATTTTGTTTCAAGTAGATGATATATTATTAGAACATTTAAATCAAGCGACAATTTTGTAGCTATATCATCAAACAATTTACAAAACGAAAACCATGCAATAAAAGTGGTCTCCAATCAGCTTTACATACAAAACCTCAAAATTAACAAAAAGGATTAAAGGAGAAATTGCTAAAGCACGATGATAATCCAACAAAATGGAGGAAAGAAATACAAACATTAATTTACATTAATAAAAAAAAATTACACTTCTTCTTACCTCTGGATGACCTCCTGGGAAAACGAAGTGTCCCGGAAATTCCCCGACTTTGTTACTTCTTCTTAATATAAGAATCTTCTGATCAGACGTCATTACAATTGAACCATTACCCAATGGGCTTGCAAAGTGTTGACAGCACACTGTGTCATCTATTAACAAATATCAAAAGTACTTTCTAGTTCCCAGGAGTCTTATGAAGAAGTTGAAATCAAAAAGTATTAAGTTGGGTGGCTAATTCAGAGTACTAATAGGGTGAGTAAAGAAGGCAAATATATATCTGAAATAATTTCTGGTAATTAGTTTCAGCTTCTACACTTGCACTGTCAATGAAATGATACTTCATTAGCAAACCCTACAATTTTACAGCAAAGAATTATCTAAGCTTAATGTCACTAATGTGGGTTCCTGGTTGTAATAATTAGCATTGAATCTGTACATGGTATGAGGATTTCTTTCGCTAGGTTTGCCAATGCTGTCATGAATTTCTTTTGGTGTTGCTTGTAGCTACCGAGTGGGAATGATTACACTAAATTTGGATATTGAACCATAATATTCATGATTCACAAATAAACATGATTTTCATTTCACATGTATCCACTCCTTAGTTGGAGTTAACTTTACCAAGAACATTACAAAAATTCTATATCCAGTAATAAAATTAATTAATTACAGGCACTTCAGCTTTGAGATCATAGCAATCTAGCAGATCACCATTTTTTGTGGAGATCAACTTAAGGAGGAATGAATAAGAGACTACCTTCCGAGGGAACTAAAAACTTCTCCCACATTGGACTTAAGTTTGTACCTATGAAAGTCCTAAGCAAGAAAAAAAAAAAGATAAAAGCTAATTAGTCCTACACATACAAGAAACTCTGAGCAAAATTTTATGTAATATGTGAAAACATATTTTTTCGAACAACTTAATAACTCTTTAGGTGAACAAGTTAATGACTCTTCGTGTGGCAATAAGTTCACATGTGCAAGATGTGTGCACACACAGCCATGGAACAGGAGAGAGAAACCTATAATCTGTCAAACCAAGTTTCAGGAAAACATTCAAAACTTCATCACTCCCTCTACTAGTATTGCGCACAGAGAATCCTCCAAACTGCAACAATTTAAAGCAGACGCCAAGCATCAAGGTATATCAGGATATTTTGAAAGTACAAAGTGACAAAAGAAATAAAGCAATTGCCAGAGAAGGGGAAAATGCTATCAACAGCAGAATAACAGCTAAAAGCACTTTAATGTGCTATAATAATATATGAAGCATCGTAGCTCTAAAATTAAAATTGTGATCTCTATCTTAGAATTGTATATCCCACAATCTGGAATGAGGGTATGTATCCACATTAACTGAAATAATCGTTTAGAATCAGTTCAAAACCATACAAATGCAGTCACCATAGTTAGGATCTTGTGATCCCACGTGTTACTCAATTTATACGTATGCTTGTTCAAACCTGTTGAAATTACATGCATTTTGACAAGAACGTCTGATGAACTCGGTATAAAAGGCCAGAATTTTGATTCAGCAGTGCAACAAAGTTGTTTCCTTTGTCTAGTTTTACCACCACATTTTAATATCCTATGGTAAAATTTTCTGATGCTTTTGTTTATTTGGCAAGAAATAGCTGCTCTCACATAATATTTATTCTATGCACCAAGGATTACTTGTTTTTTGCTATAAAGTAGGAAGAAATATATTATGCTAGTCCAAACATATATTGTGTGATTTATTTTTCGGTTCTTTAGCTTTGTTCAAAGAAAGAGGAAATATATTATGGGCATTGTCAACTTTAAAATACATGACATATCCTCCAGTTTATAGTTTTTAAAACCCCATCAAGCTATTTTCTATTGTTAGCCTGTGCAAGCCTGGTGTTTGAATATTGAAACTATGCCACCCTTTGTAGCCTTGTCAGTTCGGTGTAACTTAAAGATCCAGATGAGTACTAACAGGCTAAACAGTATTGTTAATTAAAAACTCAAATAAATTATTCTGTTTGTTATAATTTTGGATCTATCGGGCGCATCCTCCTGAGATTTTCAGGTTATGGGTGTCCCCATCTTGACCTCCAAATCCTGCTTGAGTGGGACTATACTAGGAGATGATGTTGATGTTAATGTTTGTTATAATAATCAATATCTATGCTCAACTTGACTTTTTGCGAAGTTTTTTTAGTGGCATGGACTTCACAATATAAAAAGGTAAGAGATAGGACACACGTATCTTTTGGCATATGATAACTTTATAGTGTAATACATTATTGTAATGCATGATTCCTGATTCTGATAATATTGCATTATACTCATCCTCACTATAAGTCTCAAGTTGAAGAAGAAAGACATACATACTCTGAATTTCTGCCCATTATACAGGGATGAATTGCTTTGAAACTTCTGATTCCATATCTAAAATCATTGAGAAAAACAATTATATGGTAAAGAATAATTAAACAGCAAAATAGAAGTTCAAACATTCAATCATTATGTGATGCTAGTTCTGGTATCACAATGAACAAAAAAAAATAGGCTGAAATTTTGGATCAATCAAAGAACAATGCAGATGATTCTTCACCTCGGCGATAGAATTCTCAAGATTGACATCAGGGTGCGGAATTCTATCATAAGCCTCCGCGAAATCCACATTCACCTTCATTCATTGCCACCCAAAGAAATCATTTGTAGACACATTAAGCACATTAAGTGAACAAGAACAGATTGTGAATCATAATCAAAGTTCATAGTCTAAATCCAAATTTCGAAATACTGGGAGAGATACACACGTATAATTACATACGTATAATTACATGTGATGAAAGAAAAAATTAATCAAATTAGAAAATCAATGCAAAATTTGGAGCACCGTTGAGAGAGAACCTGAGAAGGAGATAAACCAGTCGGACAAGAGAGCAAGAGCTCAAAAGCAGGAAGTACATCGAAGCCATTACTTTCCGTCATTGTAGAGAGCTATCGATACAGGATCGCCCACCAGGAGTAAAGAAGTGTGGCAAGAGATTTCAACAATTCCGAATTTCCCAAATAATAGTTTGGACACCAAACAAGTGCAAGAATTCCAACAACAAATCCTAATTTCTAACATACACGTTAGCTAAGTTGATTGCATAAAAAATAATGGCAATACAACAATAACAAACAAACAATGCAGCCCCACCTTTACCAAAAGGGGAACGGAGGTCAAGATGAACTAGGCTGGATGGAAGTCACGACTCAGATGAAAAAACGATCGAGGCTGGCGGTCTAGGCGTGCTCGGGTTGTTGCGGCTCCAAGACGGACGTGTCGCTGCGCTAAGACCGGACTCGTGGGGATGAGGCGCTGACGAAACCGGGGCAAACTCGGAGCGTGGGTTCGAGCCCAGATCTTCCCGATCAGAAAGGGTTCAACATTAAGACGAGACAAAACGAAAGTAAAAAAGACGGGGAAGGAAAGAAGGTCAGGTCGGCAGGTTCGCTCCTTACCGTCGGCGAACCACGGTGGTCGGAACAGAGGAGGCACGACAAGCTTGAAGACGACGGCGACCGGCGACCTCGAGCGGCCCAGCTTCTGCTATCTCGACGATACTGGCGCGCAAGGAAAAACGACGAAGAAGACGGAGAACGACGGTGGCTCGTGAGGAATGCCGGTGGAGACGACGTCAGGTGTGAGATCTCTCCCGGTGTGAGCGGCGCAGTCAGAGATCCCAAAAGAGGATGTAGGGTAAGGGAGAAGCGAAGAGAGGAGGAGGGGAAGGAATTGGGTTCGAGTTTTGGGCTTCCAAAAACAAACTATGGGCTTTTCGGCCCAAAACAGAGAAATGTAGTAGATTTTAAATAAAAGGGTTATGCCCTATTCGTTGTCCCGGGAGTGACGAATAAGATTCTTAAAAAAGAAGTATATCTTTTACAATATTAAAAATCTATTTTTTTTCTATTATTAAGAATAAATCTTTTGCTAACAACTAATCATCTATATCTAAATTCTACTTAAAAAATCACCATATCTAAAATTTAATTAATTATTGATTATAGAGATTTATTTCTTTTAGGTTTAGGGTTTAGACTAGTTGATGACCCGGGCCTTACCCGGAAACTTTTCTAAATAAAAAATTGTAATATGTTAATTTAAATATGATATAGGTATAATAATTTATATAATAAAAAATAGTATAAATAATTAAATCAAATATTATATTGTAATTATTTTAATTATAATAATTATATATTTTATTAATAAAATTTATACCAATATTATCTTATTCTTAAAAATGCTATTTGTAATATTTATGTAACAATTATATAAAAGTTGATGCTCTTAACTCGAAGGGTTTACTCGAACACACACAAAAACCGCAATGAATTGATAGTCAATTCATAAATTTTAACGACATGAATCGTACTCAAATCGAATCCGAAATGACTGAATCTAAACTCAATTGAACTGACCCGATTAATCGGTTTAATTCTAAGGGATCAATAATTTTTATTTATTTATATATGGATCCGTAATATAAAACATTAACATACTTATGAACAGAAATTTAATATATTATAAGACACATCATATCCATACCAATTAATTAAAAAAATTGTCATACTTACTAATTAGAGTTGTCAAAAGCTGACCTGACCCGCAAACCCGACCCGAACCGCCCGAAAATTTTAGGGTCAAAACCTGAAAATTTGAACCCGAAACCCGTTGTGTTGACCAATTATGTATATTTATAAAATGTATAAAAAAATTTTAAAAAATATAATATATTTTATTTTTAAAATACATAAAAATAATATTTTATAATTAAATATTATTCTTTAATTAAAAATCTATTTTAATAATCATAAAAAATTCTATGTTTTTGACCCGCTGGTCAACCCGACCCGCCCGAAAACCCGCATCAACCCGACCCTGTTTAACCCGTGACCCGTAATGACCCGAACCCGACTCAACCCGAACCCGAAATGACCAGACCCGAACCCGCCCGACACGACCCGATTGACATGTCTATTACTAATAGAAAATTTCTATAAAAAATCAACATGTTTATGGATAGAAAATTTAAAAAGTTATCATGCTTCTAAACAAAAAATTAATATAAGAAAATATAAATTTCAATATAAATTCTACAATTAAAAACATGATCCATATTAATTAAAAAATTTGTCATAGTTATGGATATAAATATTATTATAAAAAATTTAGTAACTAAAAATATGATGATATAGAGTATAGACATTAAAATTTAATGACAATATTGCATTTAAATATCATATTTATAATTAAAAAATTAATATATAAAATACAACATATTTATAGATGGAAAATTTAAAAGTTATCATTCTTATTTTTAGAAAATTAATATTGAAATATCCAAAATTATTATGAAAAACGTGGTCAATATTAAGTAAAGTCTTTATCATACTTATAAATAATAAAATAAAAATCTGAAAATTAATATAAAAATACATGATTAAAAATATGTCTCATACTAATTAAAAAACTTATTATACTTTTGAATTAAAAGTTAATATAAAATAATCATAAAATTTAATATTGAAAATTCACAATTTAAAATATGATCCATATTTCATACTCATGGATATAAAAGTTATCTATTTCATTTAGAGATACTAATTAAAAAAGGATATTTGAGATATTAAATTACTATTTTATATTTGTCATACTTATGGATAAGAATTTAATATTAAAAAAATATACTTACAAATAGAAAAATTATATATTTTTTATATTTATCACATTTATTGATAAAAATTATCTATTTTAATCTAATAGATTAAGTTAGTATTTTTTATGTGTCATATATATGGATAGTGATTAACCAATTTAATATTAAGGGATCAATAATTTTTATTTATTATGGTTCATATTAATTAAAAAGGTTGTAATAATTATGGATAAATTATTAATATAAACAATTTCGTACCTAAAAAAAATCATCGTACAAATTTTAAAATTGGTAATCATAACATTATTAAATATTAGAATATAATGAAAATTTTCCAAAAGAAATCATCGTACAAAATTTTGAAATTGATAACCAAAAATATCATCGTAAAAATAAATCATCGTACAAAATTTTGAAATTGAAAATCATATCATAATTAAATATTGGAATATATTGCAATAATGTGTACAGATAAAAATTTATCCAATCTCTTATAAAATTGATAAAAAAATTATTAAATAAGGTGAGTGCTTAAAATTGAAAATTCCATAAGGTGATTGAATTACATAATATATAATTAATTAAAAATTCATTATTAAAAATATATATAAAGTGGGTAGACTATAGATATAGATAGAAATTTTAAAACAAAAAATAATTTAATATAAGGAAGATAGAAAAACTTCTAAAAAAGGAAGATAGAGATTAAATTTAAGATATATGGAAACTTTTGAAAATATAAGGAAGATACAAAATTTTATAATCATTACATAATTAAATATTAGAATATAATGAAAATTTTCCAAAAAAAAATTATCGTACAAAATTTTAAAATTGATAATCATAGTATAATTAAATATTAGAATATAATGAAAATTTTCCAAGAGAAATCATTGTACAATTTTGAAGTTGATAACAAAAAAAATCATCGTAGAAAAAAAATTCATTGAGAACCAAAAAAAATCATCGTACAAAAAAAATTCATCATACAAAATTTTGAAATTGATAAGCATACCATAATTAAATATCATAATATATTATAATAATGAGTAGAGATGAAAATTTATCCAATCTCATATACAATTGATAAAAAAAATTATTAAATAAGGTAAGTGCATAAAATTGGAAATTCCATAAGGTGATTGAATTACATAATATATAATTAATTAAAAAATTATTATTAAAAATAGGTTGGTTGTAATATAAATACTTAATGACAAAACTGCCCAAAAGTGCTTCAGGTTTGGAAGACGACTTAGCAATTTTAAAATATATTATAAATATGATATTAATAAAGTAAATATACAAAAATAAATAAAAAGCCAAAAATAATGTAAATATTTAGAAAAATTTAATCAAATTCAATTCTTTAAAAATCTTTTCAATAAAAAGTTAAAAAGATAATTAATATGAAAAGTTAAAAAAATATAGAATTTTTTTAAACAATTAAAAAATTATTATTAAAAATAGGGTGACTGTAATATAAATTCGTAATGACGAATCTGCCCAAAAGTGCTTCATGTTTAGAAGATACCAATTGTACCCGTCGTGCCCTAGACGACTATGACTTGATATTTTTTAAGATATTTTAAAATAAAAAATATTAATAAAGAAAAATATAATATAAATTTAATGTAAGTAATTTATTTCCTATAATATATATAAAAATTATTTTGTTTTTGATATCAAATAAAACAAATTAAATCTAGATTATTAAGTTTAAAATTGAAGATAAACATACATTATTAAGATAAAATAATCTACATTGTTCTTTTTCCTTGACAATATTACTTAACCAGGTTTAACTCATTATACTCGTTGTGTCGTGCACGACTATATGTACTTAATATTTGATTTATTTAATAAATAATATTTAATTTAATATAAAACATAAAAATAATGTATTTATTAGAAAAATCATTAATTTGAGCCAATATAATGTGAGGTACAACCAAAGTTGTTAAGGAGAGTCCAATATAAGTTTGATAGCTTAATGATAATTTATTTATGAAAAAATATAAATAAAAATTATTTTAATTAGAATAATTAAATTTTATAAATGTTTTAAAACAATAATTAAAAAGCCAAAAATAATGTAAATGCTTATAATTTTTTTAATCAAATTCAATTCTTTAAAAATCTTTTCAATAAAAAGTTAAAAAGATAATTAATAAGAAAAGATAAAAAAAATGAATGAATATAGAATTTTTTTAAAGAAGAAAAAGTATGTTATATTAACTTAAATAATCCAAAAAGTAAATTAAGGAAAAGATAATATAATTTCTTTATAAAAATTTAATTTAGGCAAGTAATTAAATACATATTTAAAAAAATTATTTTTTTATCTAAATTTGATATAAAATTTTAATCTTTTACATAAATAGATAAAAGGATAAAGATAAAATATTTTTTATTTTTAATTAAAATTGGAATTAGTTTTTTCCAAATGTAAAATATAGTGTAAATGTGGAATGTTAGTTTTAGATAGAAAAAATTAATAGTAAAAAGTATTTTCCTACCTTATTATGATAACAATCTATCATTATATATTAAAAAAATCTTCTGTTTTATTTTTATTTTCTTTTAATTTTTTATTAAATATATTAGAATGTTAAGTTTTATAAAAATTAGATGGATATTAAAAAATTTATAAGAAAAAGTTATAAATAATAAGAACACAAAATTATTTTTTAATTATAAGGTGAGGCAAGAATTGTTTTGGTTGCTCGAAAAGGTTCGGCTTTAATATATAGTTATAAATTGATGGATATTTCAAAGAAATTATCATTTATATGGCTATTTTTATTTCAAAGATATATATGTGACCACATGTACATATTTTTTCTTATATCTTTTTAATTTATCTTTTACAAATATGATAAATATAATATCCTTTTGTTATCTATATTAGTAAAATATACTAATATTATTTTATCTTTATGTTTATTTGGAGATAAATTTTTACAAATATTATTTTATTTTTATGTTTAATTGGAGATAACTTTTTTTGCATAATTAACTATAAAAAACTATTATTTTAATAAAGGGGTGATGTGGTGCAATATGGTGGTAGAAATTACTCCGATTTTAGTTATTAGTAATAGAAGTAATAGATCTTATGTGTGGCGCAATATATATTCTAGTAGCAAAGTACTGTTCGAGTCTTTTACTCTGTAATTAATTTTCTAGAAGTAATCAATTTAACCTTTCAACAATATAGCTTTTAAATTGACAATAGTTTTGATTTTTTATTAGCCAATCTAAATTAATTACGGGAGATTGAATACATGTACACCACTAATTCCTTTGTTCTGATTTTTATTCCTTTTAATTTTACATTCTAGTACTCCGTAGCAAAGTACTGCTCGAATCTTTTACTCCGTAATTAATTTCCTAGAAGTAATCCATTTAACCTTTCAACAATATAGCTTAGCTTTTAAAATGACCGTAGTTTTGATTTTTTATTAGCCAATCTATAACTAATTGTCTACTCATGTACATAATTAGTTAATTATTATAGCTTTTTATTTTTTAATGAAAGACTTCAATATAAATTGAACCACACGTAAGATCTAAACCCTAAACTTAAAAGGAAAAAATCTATATAATCAATAATTAATTAAATTTTAGATATAGAGATTTTTTTGATAGAATTTAGATATGGTGATTAGTTGCTAGAAAAAGATTTATTCTTAATAAAAAGGTAGGAGTTCGGACGGAATCAGATTATCTATCTCGCAAACGAAAAACCGGGTCTTTCAAAAGGCATTCAATAAGCTTACTCATTCTCCAGCTTTAGAGCTTGCTAATGAGACTCTTTGGAATATTGCTAGAGGTTTTGGTTCAAGTGAGACCCACCCTTGTGGTGAGACCTTTGGCTTAAAGTGAGGACTAATCTCAACCATTAGATTTACATCACTTTGTTCCTACACCATGCCCCATTATATGTACTACAGAGGAGTCCAAACCACCTTGGTTTTCGGATTTCACTAACAATCATGTAGGAATACCTGGCATACTGATAGAAGAAAAGGGACCTAATTTAGTGACTCAAGGGAATAATTCTTACAAAGTTAAGTATGGGGTACCAAAAGATCCCAACATAGCAGCAAAAAAGCCACCTTGAGCCAAGGTAAGTACGTCGGGCTAACGACGTTAAAAATAGCGCTTCCGGGAGGCAACCCGCTCTTAATATAGATTAGTTTTTTTTCTTTTCTTTTTAGATTCTTTTTCCTAGCTTTCTTTTGAGTTCTTTTTTAAGAAGTTTTTAGGGTAGAAAAATAGGATAAATTTTTAGCTAACAAGATGCAGGAGAAAGGGTTCGAAAATCATTCAAGGAGGCTACGGGGCCTCGTTAACGACCCACCCAGGGTCGTTAACGAGCCGGTTTGGCGAACCGGCTCGGGCAGGTAAGTTTTTATCAAAACCCTAAATCTATCTTCTATCTTCTACCCCCCGTGTTAACCCTAGCCGCCGCCATTACCTACCCCCCCCCCTCCTATTTCTACCCTCTCCTATTTAACCCTTCTAAGCTCTCAAAAATTCAACTCTCAAAACTCCCAAACTCCAAAATCCCTCAAATCTCCACCGAAGACCCTCACCACCGATTGGAATCCCCCACTCCACCGACCGTCGGAATCACCATCGTTACCGAAGCCCGGAGCTCCGTTTTTCCCACCGACGAGATCCAACCTCGTTACCATCCAAAATCCGATCCTTTGTTCTTCAATTTTTCGATCTTCCGGAATGATTTCTAAACCCTAACTCTTTATTGCATGATTCATGGTTTTTAGGGTAGAAATTTCATATTGGTATTGTGTTCATAGAGAGGGTCGATTTGCATGTTTGGATTTTGCTCATGAATTTTGGTTGTGCTTAGGTATTTTTGATCTAGGGAAAATTATTCATGTTAGGTTCTCCATTGCAAAAAAAAAAAGTTTTTTGATAAGAAAAGCATGAATCTTTCTTGTTCAAGTATTAAGTTCAATCTTTGTCATGTCAATTTTGGGTAAATTTAGCATGTTCAGGATGGGTAATTGAGTAAGTATGGGGTGCGTATACTCGATGGTGTGTCTAGTGGAGGTTTTCATAGAATGCATGCTTGATTCATGGCTTGATTTTTGAGTTAATAACATTCAGAATTTTGCGAACTGGCTCTCGACAGCTCGTTAACGACCCACCCAGGCTCGTTAACGACCCTGCGTAGCTTCAAAGTTCAAAAACCAGTCCAGATTCGTAAACGACCCAATTGGGTAGTTAACGAATAATTCCGAAGAGTATTTCGAGACCAAGTATGGGGTCTCTTGTCTAATCTACTTGAGTGGATCTTATCTTGGAAAATCATGATTGTTTTGTAGATCACATGGCAAGTTCAAGCAGACCCGCTACCCGAGCCAGAAGAAGAGGACGAACCAGAGGTCCCCATCTCCACCTCGCATGGACAATGTGATCTTGCGAACTCAAGGGCAAGTGGATCGTTACAATGCCATCTTAGACAAGGACCACAACACTCGGTGGTTCTCAAGGACGAGTGCCAAGCAAACGGGGATTTATACGGATGTCAAGGAGGCCTTTGCTATTTTAGGTGTGCCTCATTTGTTGAAGAAGGAGACTCTACCACACTTTCCGGCCCTCACATCCGAGTTTCTAGCCACTCTAGAGACAAGTTTCCCAACGAAGGCTTCGACGGGACGCATTCGGTTTAGGCTCGGTAATGTGAACCGAGAGTACACTTTGGCGGAGTTCAACGCTATTCTGGAGCTTCCAAACCCTTCTAGAGAGTACAGTTTGAAAGACTACAAGGTGACAAGGACTTGGAGCTACATCACCGGGGAGGTTGAGCCTTCCGCTGCAGCATTATCGGGGGCAAGCATCATCAACCCCATTTTTAGGATCATCCTCTGAGTCCTAGCCGCCACATTCTGGCCAAAGAGAGAGCTGAACAGGCCAACAAGGACGGAAGTTGCTTGTCTTCGCACTATCCTTTTTTAGGAGCCCGACCCTTTGAATTTGGGGTATGAGTGGCTCTACTATATTGAGAAATCAACCAAGTCCAAGGAAGTATGGTGTGGTAACTTGGTTAGTCTTTTGGCTACAAACCTTGGAGTCGACCTTACTCGCTACACGCCGGCTCATGCTCAACTCCTCAACAAGCATTATTGGTATAGCTTCGGTATTTTCATTCAAGCCGAGGGAGGGTTCAAGGTAAAAGTTCAAGACCGCATTGTTGTACCAACCCTTGACAAGCTGGAGCTACTCTATGTACCGACTTGGTACGCGGCGTGGACGGGTCATGCATTTCCGTTAGAGCCCAAGCCGGAGGATGAGCTATCACTTAGGCCTTGTGAGACAAGGTTCGTGCGAGAAGGAGAAGGGATGGATGAAGATGAAGATGAGGATAACGAGGTAGCTGGAGAAGACACTGAAGAGGTTGACACAAAGGGAGGCACAGAGGAGCTTAATTTCGAGGATGAAGACATCGACACACAAGTTTTAGGCGCCAACGTCCTCATTGACGAGCCCACCAGGTTTGTTAACGACCATTTCTAGACTTCTACATATGCTCCTAACGAGGCACCCAGCTTCGTTAACGACCCCCCGAGGACATCTATCGACCCTCCGCCAGCTCCTATCGACCCTCATTCCTATGAACTCATGCCATATAAGCTGGTGCTTTACCAAAACCATTTCCAGCCTCACTATCCACCACCACCTCAGCCCGAGTACACTGGATCGAGTATGCCGCCACCATGGGCCGAGGATCTTTCTGCACAGATGCAACAGCTTCACCTCTAGCAGGACCACATTCATAGGAGGATGGATAGATGGGAGACTGTCTACTCCGCTCGCATGGCAATGGAGGACGAGAGGCATCGTCAGAGAGAGGTGGCAGATGCAGAGCGATGGAGGACGATGTACGACTTCATGGGGAACTTTGAGCACTACTTTCCTCCACCGAACCGTTGATTCATCTTAAAGAAGAAGTTTCCTTGTTTTCCACTTCTAAGTCTTTGTAAGTTTTTTGTTTTTCTTTTTTTTGTTTTATTTTTCTTGTTTTATTTCTACTTCTTTTCTTCTTCTTATTTTTCTTACAGTGGGGACACTGTAATTTTAAGTATGGGGTGGGAAAGAGTAGAGTAGAGAAACTTGTTTTGTGTCTTATTTGACTTATGTGTTTTGTTTGTTTTAAGTAGAGAAACTTGTTTTGTGTCTTATTTGACTTATGTGTTTTGTTTGTTTTAAGTAGTTCTTGGTTTTAAATAAATTAAAAAAATCGGAAAAAAAATTAAAATTCAAAGAAAATCTAAAAAAAGAGTTTTAGAATTGATAAATATCCTTTCTTAGGTTCTATGATAGTAGTTGCTAGCATGTCATATAATTCTTTGCAAAACATGTCTTTGATAATATAGTCGGATTCTTATTATGAAGTTGTTTTTAGGAAGGAATAACATTTGATGAAATTGCGCACATATGATCTTTATAGCATAAGTAATGCAATCCAACAAAAATCTGCCTTGTGAGTTATTTTTTTTGGCCTTATAGGGAGAACATCAAAAATCCCTCTTCTTTTCTTGTGTGATTACTCTCTATATGCATATTATCTCTTGGAATTGTAATGGTTATCTATAACTTGAGACCCATATGGGATTTTTAGTTCATTACTTGTGAAAATCATATGATGGAGAACTTATTTTCTTTAGCCCTATTATTCTATATCAACCCTTACATTTTCCTTCTTTTTAAAGCCAATTTGAGCCTTAAGCCTTTTATTTATAGCTCCACAAAATTGTTTCCTAGCCGAGATAAGCTTGAACCTATCCGGGGATTAGGACTTAGATTGGAGAAGTATGTTTTGTTGAGAGCAATGATATGTTTGGTTTAAAATTGAGGGATTGATGGGAAGGGTAGATTGGAAGTCTCTTGTTTTAAGTTGTAAAAAGAAAGATCTCTTGATGGCAAAAGATGCACAAAAGAAAGAAAGTTGTTATGAAAGAGGAAGAGTACACGATGTAGTTCGTTAACAACCCTGAAGTGGTTCGTTAACAAGGTAGCGAGAGATAGAAAGAAAAAAAAGAAGAGAGTATAAATATAAAAGAGAAGAAGAGAAGTTTGAAGTGCATTTGTGTTTGATAGATGAATATCAGAGATTCTTTTTGTTTTTATGAGGCTTTCTAGGATATATTGGGTGAGTAAAGAAATAAGAGAATGTGCATTATGAAGAGTGAGTTTGGTATGATCTTTTATGAGTGTTTTGGTGAGATGTGTGAGTTTTTAGGAGTCTTTGATTCCCGGATATTATTAGCACCACATAGCCAAAAATATTTCCACGCCTTATTGTTTTTACCAAGCCCCATTACAACCCGGCCGAATGGAAGCTTCTTTGAAGTTTTTCATTGAGCCTAAGTTCTCTTGATGAATTTTTGCTTGTTTTGACAAATCTTGGGTGGAAAGTTTGGTGATATAAGTTCCAATTACTATGAGTTTTTGTATATAAGGTGAGTTGAGAGATTGATTTTATAAGCCCAAACACTTGAGAGTTGAGTGAAACACATTATTATCCCTTGTGAGGTTGGATTGTATTTTCTTATGTCTATTTTGGTGCATATATATGTGTGATGACATTAATAATCATTTGTTATTTTTCTTCTATGTGTTGATATTGTTTTTAGAGGATGGCTATGTCTTGATGAGTATGTTTGTTTGGTTTTGATTATTGTTTAGTGATTGCTTGAGGACAAACAAGTCTAAGTATGGGGTATTTTGATGTTCGTGTTTTTGGTATAGTTTTTAGTATGTTTTCTTAGTTTATTAGGACTAGTTTTCATAAGTTTAGGGTTAGTTTTGTGTGTTTTTGGATAGTTTTGCATATTTTGTGAAAAGTATGGAAGCTACTCTGTTTTGTGTATTTTTTGTAGGTTTTAGCAAGGAAACGGTGTTGTTTGAAGCTGAATTTGGAGTGCTATGATGAAGGACGGAGGATTACAAGATGAAGAAGTCGAAGTCTGAAGTTTTTAGAGAGGAAGTATTGAAGAAGCCAAGCCCAGACTCGTTAACGAGGCTGTGAGGGCTCGTTAACGAGGCTACGAGATAGAGCTTTCGAAGAGTTTGAATTTGTATCTCACCGATCCTGTGCGGGAATTTATATCCGTGTCGATAGAGTATTTTTTATGAATTTTAGGGTTGTTATATTAAGTATTTTAGGTCTTGTTATCTTTCTAGATTTTATTTCTATCTTTCTAGTTTTTATTTCTATCTTTTTAGGAAAGTTTTTATCTTTTAGCCTTTTATTTTTCTAGCCTTATTAGTATAAATAGCCTTCTTATTAGCCTAGAAAGAGGAGGACGAAATTAAGGAAGCAAGTAGTAGAGAGAGGAGGAAGAGCCGAAGGAGAGAGAGAGACGGATCGGAGTCGAGATCGAGAGCTCGGTGGACGAGAGTTACCGAGGTCGTTAGTCGTGGTTTCGGTTCGGTGTTCTGTATTTTTCGGTTTCTTCTGAATTTTTGTAAGACGATATTTCTTATTTAATTTGAGTAGTGTTTTGTTTGCAATGATTTCTTTTGTTGAGTTTATGTGTTTCCTAGTTATGAGTAGTGAGTAGTCTTCTTTTCTAGGGTCGGGGTTGAAACCCGGCATAGTTATGCATGTTTGATAAGTAAAGATTATGTGTTGAAAGCCTTTTATCTATTTTTGAGATTGTTTGTTGTGCTTAGACCTAGATGAAAGTCAAGGTGATTTGAGTTTTTGACTTGATTGAAAGAGAAAGTTATAGACTTGAAGGTTGATATTGTTTGAATACGAAAGTTTCCAGCTTTAGATCCAAAACAAGCAATTGGGTCAATTAGTTTATGAAAGTAGATTAATTTGTTTTCTAGTCAATGAAAATTGATGAATCTATCTATTTAAAGGCATGATCTCATCTTCTTACGAGTTTATATGCATGACTATGTTGTGGTAACCCTTATCCTAGATCTTGTTTTTATTTGAATTTTCCTAAGTTATATTCGTTACTGAGTTTCTAGCCTCGGTACCAAACTTGTTTAGGTCATTATTTTTGGTTACTTGTTTGCGGTGGTTCGTTAACGACCCTGACAACGTCGTTAACGAGGCTGCTTGTGTGTGTTTTTGCTTGTTTTTATTCATTATTTTGTAGTTGATGACAAACAACCTTGCTTCTCGTGCAACGATCCTGACTCCCTTATACTCAGCGGGGTCTTGACTTATAAATTTATTTGTTGTCCCGAGTGAAGGCCCGTCAACACAGGTGGACGACGTAGATGATCTTGACATGCCTGCTCTAGAAGATACTGCTAATATTGAAGAATCTGATGATGATGAGTCTGATCCAAGCGAAGAAGCTGTAGAGGCTGAAAATTCTAACACTGATCAAGGTCACAACAATGGGGTAGTTAACCTCACTTAGCTTCAGTTAAACTATCAGCAAAAAGATGCTCATCTAGTGACCAACATCATCTCAGATTACTCCAAAGGTGTTCAAACACATTCTTCACTTCAGAATTTCTGTGCTTCAACACTTTTCTTTCTGTCATGGAACCCAAAAATGTGGATCCAGCTCTAAAGGATCCAGATTGGGTGTGTGCTATGCAAGAAGAACCTCATCAATTTGAGAGAAACAAGGTTTGGCACCTAGTTCCACGACCCAAAGATAGAACTATGATTGGAACACGTTGGGTATTTAGAAATAAGCTTGATGATTCTAGAAACGTTGTGAGAAACAAAGCAAGACTTGTGGTTAAGGGATATAACCAACAAGAAGGGATAGATTATGATGAGACTTTTGCTCCTGTAGCACGTTGTTTTGGACAAAAATTTGATCAACAAACCTTTGCCCTTAATTGAGGCACGATCGAATTCAGAGGGAATAACAAGTACGAACAAGTTCGAAATTCTCAAAAGCAGAGGGCAGTGATCCTCTTGTGTGATTGATCTTTTTGGGTGGTTTCTTATGATCCTCTTACAAAATACGTAATTTTACATATATACATCTGAGCTACAACGATTACTTCCCATATATCACGATTTCCGGATTTCTAGGGCATGTTTCGCAACTACTTCCCACTTCCCGCATATATCAGAGACTCAGAGTGCTCTCATCGGCGCCTTCTGAACAGATCTCTCCGCTTTGTGACGGAAGCTTTCCTCCTTCCATCGGATGACTGGTAACTTCTCCCATTTTAGGATCATGTCTCGTTTAGTACGGTTGATGACTTCTCTGTGTACTTATGGGCTCAGATTACCAAATGGGCCAATGGATATTTGGGCCTAACAATACCCCCAAATCCTGATCCAAATCTTTTAGGCAGGATTTTGATCGGATTTGTCGCGTGAGCTTAAGCAGCGTGTGCCACGTGGTGGTTACCCATCCGTTCGATCACCCTCGAGAACTTGAAGAGTCCCATCAATCAGGCATTAAATGCTTCGTCCCAGACCCCTTATCTCCTTCCCATCTCCGTACGTCATTGTCTCCTTGCTCTTCTCTCTAACTCTCATTCTGTTCCCTTGTTATTTTTTCTTCCATGGCCAACACCGACGTCAAAGACATAGGCTCAAATCTTCTCACATCCTCGAGCCCCATTAATGTCGCCTCTGCTCTCTCTCCTCAAATGAGGTGGAGATCCTTATTCGAAACCATGGATTTCCATCCGATACCAATTTCTATACCCCTACATGCGAGGTTGTTGATTGGGTCAAAGAAGGCTGGGTCTGCTATCTGGAGTACCCCTTCACCCTGGGAGCCCTTTTCCCTTTCTCCCCTTTGATCCTAAACTTTCTGATGACCCTCAAGGCTTCCCCGACGCAATTGATGCCCTCAGTATGGAAGATCATGTACCAGATCAGCGAGATCTGTTTGGGTGAAAAGATTGACTTCACGTTGCAGGACTTACTGTGCTCGTATCGGGTATGTCCTCTTAGGGCTGGACGCTTCACTCATCATACTCGGGACGCCAAGAGCCCTCTGATCCCGAAATCAAAGGTTAATGAAAAAGATTGGGCTTCACGCTTCTTCTTCGTGGAGAAATCTATCTTGGGAGCAATGTATCAAGCCGCTTTCTTTGACTCTTGGACCACCAAAAGTAAGTATTTTTAACCCTAATTTTTGCAACCCCCAATTGTTTTCTTTTCGCTGTTTTGTTCTCATGTTTCTGACTCTGGGATTCTCTCGCGCAGTTCCGACTAGTTTGGAGGTTCATGTTTTGGAATCGGAGGCGTGCAGGAGGCTCTTCTCTCTTTCGGAAGCTAAGAGGACATACCGGAGTTCTACGGAGCAAACGCTTGAAGGTGAATCTAGTAACAAGACGACGACAATTACTAGGGACCCTCGGGATGGTGAAGATGATGCGGGGTCTGGAAACTCCGAGAAGACGATTGAAGACAGTGCTCTGGCGTCTGGGGAGCTTGCTGACATGAATGTGATCCCTATCCGAAACCCTACCAGTAAGTATCCCTCATTTTCACTTCTGAATTTGAGACCGACTGTTTCCTTGAATTTTACTGCTTGTCTTCTCAAAAACTTCATCTTCCCTGGGAAGGAGCTTTTCTGCCGCAGCCATAATTCAACGTAAGCTTCGGTCAAGTGACAAAAGACCTCTCCTGGACCCAAAGGTGAAGATTGAGACTGCGGTGAAGGTGACTTCTACCAAGAGGCCCTCGCTTGGAGCTACTGATGTCATTGACTTGGACGAGAAAGGCCCCTCTAATCTGTGGCAGAAACTCCGGGGTGCTCATGGTTCAAAGAAGCCTTGCTTGGATGTCCCCAGTTTTGCTCTGGTGAGAGATGTCGGCTTGTTAGTTTGGAAGGTGCATTTTCTCCACCGTTTTCCTTCTTTCTATTCTTTCTCTTCTTTTTTTGTACTCGTTGCGGATGATACCATGTCGCGGTGTGCAGGCCTTGCAAAGTGTCTTGTGGGTTGCTGACACCGTTGACAAGGAAGAGCACATTCTCAGAGATCATCAGGCTAAGTGGAATGCTGAAAAGGCTGCTCTGGAGAGGGAAGTGAATCGTGCGGCTGATCGCCAAAAGACGGACGCAGGCAAGCTTACGAAGCTTGCTGAGACGATCAAACGTCAGTCTTCTCAAGCCGCTTCTGATAAGTCCAGGATTGCTGAGCTCGAGGCCAAGAACAAGAGAATTCTCAAGGAAGATGGTGAGATCGGGGCCTACTATTTCATGATGTCCAGAGTGGAGACGATCAAGCAGTTTTTGGCTGGTCAACATTCAGATTGGGACCTGGACGCCGAGATCACGTCTTTCCATGAGTTCTATCCTCCAGATCAACTGGCCCCTGTGATGAGCTTTTGGCTTCTCTTGACGCAGAAGAAGAAGGCGGTGATCAAGGTCTGAGCGCAGGTGGGGTGTCGGAGCAAGGTGATGGGCTTTCAGCAGACGCAACGGAGTAGCTGGGAGGCACTTCCATCAATGATGAAGATTAGGACCGTGAGCCCTTGTAAAAGATTTCTGTGCTGGTTTTCTTTGGTTTTTGTTTGAACAATCTGTGGGTAACATGTGTGGGCCCTGTAAAGGCCGTGAACAACAGGCTGATTTTCCAGTGACTGTAGAAGTCTCTGGTTCTCTGGCTTATGAATTGAGAGCCATTGTCACATACAATCTCCGCGGGTACCCCGAAACGACAGAGGATATTTTTGATAATGAAAGATATCACCTGTTTATCTTTAATCTCTCGATAAGCTTCAGCTTCGATCCACTTAGAGAAGTAATCAGTCATAGCGAGGAAGAACACTCTCTGTCCGGATGAAGGGGGTAACTTCCCGACTATGTCCATCCCCCAACGCATAAAGGGCCATGGTGTAAGTGTGGGGTAGAGTGGCTCAGGAGGTTGGTGAGCGGTTGGCGCGTGTCTTTGACAGGCATCGCACTTACGACAGAAGTCTACATCATCTCTCCTCATAGTAGGCCAAAACCACCCTTTCCGAAGGGCTTTGTTGGATAGACTTCTCCCTCCGATTTGGTTCCCACAGTCTCCTTCATGGAGTTCCTCAAGAAGTCTTTGAACACCTTCTTTGGCTAGGCAAAGCTGTAACGTTCCCACTGCCGATTTGTGGAACAGTTTCCCGCCTTCTATCGTGAACTTGGTGGCCTTCATCTTAGCAGCTTAGCTTCAATTTTGTCTTTTGGAAGCTTTCCCTCGGTTAGCCAATCTAGGTACGGCTAAGTCCAAGGTGCTTCGTTGGGCTTCGAGGGACCGAAGGGAGTTCTCTCGCAGTTTGACCCGTTCAGGGACAAGTCTGGATCGGAATCGTTCCGATAGCTTCTGGCATCGACGTCGTCACTGCTCATGAAGATGTTGTGGGGAGAAGCTCCGAGAAGGATGACGTCATCGGTCATTCTCTCAGACTTCTTGCTATCGCTGCTGTGAGTTCTTCTAATGGCGGGACACATGATGTGAACCATCGGGATTATAGGGTACTCGTCAGGATCAATGGCTGACGCTAGGCGGGCAAGAGAATCTGCTTGAGCATTCTGCTCTCTCAAAATCTGTGCGAAGGACACCTTCTCGAAACGAGGAATCAGATTTTTGACTTCATCTAGATAAGCTGCCACCCTCTCATCCCTTGCTTCGTACAACCCCAGAACTTGGTTGACTATCAACAACGAGTCGCACTTGACTTTTATTTGTTGTATGCCCAGGTCTTTAGCGAGGGTCAACCCGAAGATTAGAGCTTCATACTCCACTTCATTGTTCGTGGCTTCGAATGTACATCTCACGGATTGTGCCACCCTATCCCCCTGTGTTGATTTTAGGACTACTCCTATCCCCGTTCCCCCAATGTTAGAAGCGCCGTCCGTGTGAAGCGTCCATTTGACTGGAGACTTAGCTTCTAGCGTCATTAGCTTTGTTGGATCGGAGCCTTCTTCCGTCGTAGGGCTAAAATCAACCACAAAATCAGCCAGCGCCTGCGATTTCAATGCAGTCCTAGGCTCGTACTTAATGTCGAACCCACTCAAATGAATCGCCCACTTGGCCATTCTACCTATGAATTCTGGCTTGTGCATCACCGTCTTCAAAGGGTGTGTGGTTCTCACCACTATCGGGTGTGCCTCGAAGTACGGGCGAAGCTTGTTGGAGCACATAACTAGGGCAAGGACCAACTTTTCCAAGGAAGAGTATCGAGTCTCGGCTGACAGGAGAGTTCTACTAACGTAGTACACGGGTTGCTGCTGCACATCTTGTTCTCGGACCAACACCCCACTGATGGCTTTTTTAGTGACGGCTAGGTACAAGGGTAGAGCTTCTCCTGCTTCGGGTTTGGCTAAAATCAAAGGATTGGAGAAGTACTTCTTCAGTTCTTGGAAAGCCTCCTCGTGTCTGGGAGTCCATTGGAAACATTGGTTTTTTCTAAGTACTTCGTAGAAGAGACGACATCGGTCTGCTGACTTAGATATGAACCTATTCAAGGCGGCGATCTGCCCCGTGAGCTTTTGGACGTCTTTCACACACCTGGGGGATTTCAACTTCGTTATTGCTCGAACTTGCTCGGGGCTGGCTTCTATCCCTCTATGGGTGACTAAATACCCTAGGAATTTTCCCGATTTCACGCCGAACGCACACTTTTGTGGGTTCAACTTCATGTTAAATTGCTTCAGGATTTCAAAAGCTTTCTCCAGGTGACTTTTGTGGTCTACAACTTTCTTTGATTTGACGAGCATATCGTCTATGTATACCTCCATAGTTTCTTTTGATTTGGTCTTGGAACATTTTGTTCACCAGCCTTTGATACGTGGCCCCAGAGTTCCGCAACCTAAAGGGCATCACCTTATAGCAATACGTTCCCTTGCTGGTGATGAAGGATGTCTTCTCCTTATCACTTTCTTCCATCCTGATATGGTTATACCCACTGAAGGCGTCCATGAAAGTCAACAATTCATGGCCCGCCGTGGCGTCTACAAAGGCGTCTATGTGAGGTAACGGAAATGAATCCTTGGGACAAGCCTTGTTCAGATCCGTGAAAATCACGCACATCCTCCACTTTCCGTTTTTCTTGGGAACGACGACTACGTTCGCTAACCACTCAGGGTACTTGACTTCTTTGATCTTTCCAGTTTCCATCAACTTTCTCACTTCTTCATCCACTATCTTATTCCTCTCTGCGGCGAACTTCCTTCTCTTCTGTTTTACTGGTGGATAACTAGGGCCCACATTTAATCTGTGCGTGATGACATCTGGATCGATTCCCACCATATCCTCATGGGACCAAGCAAAACACTCCGAGTTTTTACTAAGGAAGTCTATCAACTCGCTTTTCATAGCTGGCTCCAAATCTTTTCCAATCTTCACGGACCGATTAAGGTCGGATTGGTCGAGGGCCACTTCCTCTACCTGTTCATCTTTCTTTTCTTTTTCTTTTGGAAGGGTAGGGTTATTGGCCTCCTTTAATTGCTAGGTGGACTTTTGACTGGCGGCTGGTTTCAGCGCCGATTTGTAACACTCTCGGGACGTTCTTTGATCACCCTGGATCTCTTGAACCCCCCATGGGGTTGGGAACTTCACCGTTTGGTGGTAAGTGGAGGGGACGGCTCTCATGTCATGAAGCCATGGCCTTCCCATTATTACATTATAGCATGAAGGGCAATCCATAACAGAGTACCTAACCTGGATATTTACGCCCTTTGCGTATGTGGGAAGGATGATGTCTCCTACGGTGTGCTTCACTTCTTCGCTGAAGCCTACGAGTGTTGTGGGGTTTTTCTCCACGTCCTTCTCGCTCAGACCCATTCCTCTCAAAGCCTCCAACGTCATGAGATTGGTTGAGCTCCCGGTGTCGATGAGGACTCGCTTCATTAAGACGTTTCCGAATGACAGAGAAATCACGAGGCCGTCATGATGGGGTCCGCCAAGACCATTGACTTCATCTTCGTCAAAATGTATTGCGAGGTTGACGACGTCATTCTTCTCACACGCTGGGCGAGGAAGGGTGCTTTCTCGTGCGTTCCTCTTAGCTGCTGAGTAAGTGAGACCGCACACACTTGACCCTCCGGTAATCACGTTCACGACTTTTACTGGTACCGGCGACGCTGGCCTTCCTGCGCGTGAGGCTTCCACGACATTTGGGGGGACTTGCGCATTCGGCGCGACTTCTATAATCCTTCCCTGAGATACAAGGTAGGAAATCTCTCTTCTTAGGGCTATGCATTCCTTGGTCACGTGACCGTAATCGTCATGGAAGTCACACCACCTACTCATATCCTTGTTTGGATAAGGCTTTTCATTTCTCTTCGGCCACCTAACGCCTCGTATTGTTTGAGCTATGTTCTTCACGAGGTCCTCGGGGGATATACCCAGGTTGAACTCGTCATACTTCGGCGGTAATGGCTTGGCCGGTTTGGTTTCAGTGACGTTTACCTTCACCGTATCAGGGTGAGGGCGCCGATATGGTTGGTCTCGGCGGTGATCTGGTGCTGCTTTCTTATCTACCCTCTCCCAGACACTCGTGGGTTTTCTCATCTTCAAATCCTCCTTGAGCCTGATTTGAGCCAAGGCTTTGGTTTGCACGTCCTCGAAGCTGTGGCAGCGGTGTCTAGTGAGCTCTTTGTAGAGATCAACGTCTTGATTTACCCCCTGACGGAAAGCTTCTATCGCCGTTGGCACGTCACAGTGCGGGATGGAAATCTTCTCTCGGTTAAACCGGTCTAGGTACTCCCGAGTGGACTCTTCCTGCTTTTGGATAATTCAGTACAGGTCACTGGATTGCTTCTCGAACCTCTAGCTACTGGCGAACTGCACCCGGAATGAGTCCATTAACTCGGCGAAAGAACAGATACTTCCCCTTGGGAGGTTAACGAACCATTTCAAGGCTGGCCACGCGAGGGCGGCTCCGAACCCCTTGCACATCAGCGCTTCGTGGGAATGGTACGGTACTGCGCTGCTCATCATCTTCTGCTTGAATATGGCCACCTGTTCGTCAGGATCCCCCGTGCCATCGTAGGAAGTCATGCTGGGCACCGAAAACTTCTTTGGTATCTCGACATGGGCGATGTGGGGAGCGAAAGGCAATTCATCGTAACCGTCAACCGCTTCTTTCTCTATGGGCCGCGGGACCCCGAGTATTTTCGATAACTGCTCGGTGAACATCCTGAATTGGTTCCGAACGATATTCTCGAGGTCTCAGGGATGGCGGCGGTCCCAATCCTCGTCATCGTCCATGGTTTCATCTTCCAAGTGTCGGGGACTAACCTCTCGTGCCGATCGCAGGCGTATGGGTGCCCTTTCTCCTTCGCTAACAGGGTTTCCCTAAGCGGGGGTAAATGATGGTACCCCAGGGACCGTTGCTGGTGGGGTAATGAACTCTAGGCCAGGATTTCCTCCGTGACGGCTGGTATGATTCCCAGAGGAACCTTCACCCCCATTGTTTCGGGTTCGATCCGTTGCTCGGGCACGCGGGCCGACAGAGGATACGGATCGAAGTTGGGAGCGCAAAACCGTCGTTATCGGTGGTTAACTGCTCAATGCTTGCTTTGTGCTTCTCGTTACAAGCACGCTGATCGGACAGTTCTTTCTCCAGAGCTTGGAGCCTTTGGGTGAATTCAGACAGTTCGAGACGAAGGGCTGTCGACGCGTCCTGGTGTGCGCCTAGCTCCATCCTCTCCGATGCCTGGCTCTTGACCACCTTCGTTTGGGTTGCCCATGGCGATTTTCCAGAGCTCTTTTCAATGCAAAGAACTAAATCTTTTTTTGATCGTTAGGCCCCACGGTGGGCGCCAAATTGTTTTGGACAAAAATTTGATTAACAAACCTTTGCCCTTAATTGGGACACGATCGAATTCAGAGGGAATAACAAGTACGAACAAGTTCGGAATTCTCAAAAGCAGAGGGCAAAATACGTAACCTCAGGGAGTATGGTTGGTGAACTTAAGTTTCTTATGACACACTCCCTGAGATATGGTTGTAACTTAAGTGTCTTATGACACACTCCCTGAGATATGGTTGTTCGTACTTGTTCGTACTTGTTATTCCTTAAGTTCGGAATCGCTAACCTCATGGCCAGTGAATTTGAGATGAGTATGGTTGGTGAACTTAAGTTTTTCCTAGGACTTCAGGTTACTCAAGATATGGAAGGAACTAGAGTGCATCAACAAAAATATCTCAGGGAGTGTGTCAAGAAGTTCGGATTGGACAACTCAAAATCCTTTGACACACCTATCTCTCCCATCACCTCTCTAGGAAAAGATGAGAATGAAAAGAAGGTTGATCAGACTTTGTATCGGGGCATCATAGGTTCTTTACTCTACCTCACGGCAAGCAGACCAGACATTATGTTCAGCGTATGCTTATGTGCCAGATTTCAGTCTGGTCCAAGAGAATCACATCTCAAAGCTGTCAAGAGGATTCTGAGGTACCTCAAAGGGTCCGATGACTTATGCTTATTGTACCCAACCTCATGTGACTTTGGTCTAGTCGGGTACACGGATGCTGATTTTGCGGTGAACAAAGTTGATCGTAAGAGTACTTCAGGGATGGCTCAATTTCTTGGACCATGTCTTGTGTCATGGGGGTCCAAGAAGCAAAATTCAGTTGCTCTCTCTACTGCAAAAGCTGAGTACATCGTCGCTGCCGCGTGCTGCACATAACTTCTTTGGCTTAAGCAACAACTTTATGATTTTGGCTTAAAGTATGATGGCATACCTATTCTCTGTGACAACACAAGTGCCATCAACATTTCAAAGAACCCTGTACATCATTCACGAACCAAGCACATAGAAATTCGACATCACTTTCTTCGTGATTGTGTTGAAAAAGGATTGGTGACCATGGATTTCTGCCGAACAGGGGAACAATGTGCTGACATATTCACTAAAGCTCTCAATCGTGAACCCTTCATTCAATTTCGCATGGAGCTAGGTATGATTTCCCTAAACTAATCTATTTCCCATCTTTTTCCCTCAATGATTGGCTAGATTAGATGATCTATTTATGATTCAAAAGTTTTATGATCTTGAGGTGTTAAATTTGAATGTTTCCATGTTACATACTCATGAACCATGCACATCATTATGTCTTCATTCTTTGCCTCTTGAGTTATGCATCAATTACATGTTGAAACCTCTCTTTGAGCCCAAAAGAGTCAAAACCCGATGTTCCTAACCCTCATTACAAGCTCAAATGACGGTTGACTCTACATCCTACCTCAGCCTATCATGTTAGAGAGTCTCTATGAGCTTATTTTTGTATGTTTTGATATAAACGGAGACTTATCTACTTGATTGACAAATCCACAAAAATTATTTCCCCTGGTTCTCTTTGGCACCCCGTGCAAAACCCCAAAGAACCAGGCGTATTCTCTTTTCAATGGATGTTGGCAACTTGAGTAAGGTTAGTGACTGTGCTCTATATGAGGAATATCAGTTGTCTGGAAATTTTGCTGGATAAGTGGTTGACGTAGAACAAGTTGATAACGTCAATTTCAGAGTAATACAAGAATCGCCTTTCTCCAATGGTATCTTTTCAAAAATTTGGAAATTTTTTTCTCAAAGGAAATTGCCCTTTCAGTTGCATTGAATAAAAGATCTTGGGAAGATCTCGTTTCTATCTAATCAACTACAGTTCAAGAATAAATAAGGAGAGGGATTTTGGTTAAAAGGTACGCTCTCTCTCTCGTGCATTATTTCTCTCTCTCTTGCTCTTCTCAATTTCTCTGCAATTCCCTTTCTCTCCCAAAAGCTTCAACCTTTTCTTCATCAATGGCATCAAACCCTAACCCCTCATCCCCCATTCGTGGCACTGAATCTCCGCGAACCCTAGCCCTCAAGCTCGAAAAAGTTGTTGATCCCCAAACCTTGGCTCTGCTTTTAGCAGCCATTCGAACCGCCAACAAGCCCGCTACATCATTGATGATTGAAGGTCCTCAATCCACACAAAATCAAGAACCCGGTCCTTCATCTCTTAATCCTAACGAATCTATGCCCATTGCTCCAGAAAACCCTCCTATCCAAACCCTTAATGAATCTCTCCCTCAATCTCCTCAAAAATCTTTGCCCGGTTCTTCCAATCTCGTAGAGAAAGAGCAAGTTGAGTCCGAGAACTTGCGTCGAGTTGAAAGCCTTAAATCTCAAGACATGCAAGAGAACTTCGAATCTGTCCAAGAAGTAGTGAAGTCGATTGAGGCTATGGAATCTGAAGATAGAGTTTCTGAACAAGTCATCACGGAGAAGATGACTATTGTGCTTTTAGCGGGAACCGACTCTCAGGTCAATGAACCAGAACAGGTTGTTGACCCAAGCAAGGTGATTGACTCCACTGAAAATCCAGACTCACCGCTTCAGCCTCTAAACATCGAAGGACACGATGATTCAGAACAAGGTACTCCTCGTGATCCCAAGCTCTCTCTATTCAAACCTGTTGCATCCTCTTCTAAGGAAAAATCAAGAGAAGAAATTGCTAGACAACTGTTTGAGTCTGAAAAGTCCGATGGGGATGATGTGGTGATAACTAAGGAATCTAGCAAACCTAAGACTAGGGAGTCTAGTGCTAAGGTTACTAGAAAAAGAGGAAGGGAGATATCTCCAACGCCAGTTGGATCTGAAGGTGGAGACTCTGTTGTCTCCAAGAAAACTGTTAAGTCGAAAAAGAGTAAGAAGGTGCCCACTTGGTCAAGTGGACGACTCGTTGCAAGTGGAAAACCTAAAAAGGGAAGTAGAGAAATCAAAGGCGAAGGAAGTAACATGGTTGGACGCGATTTTGTCAAGGAACTCATCATGGACGATGAGTTCATCGAGTCCACTGGTTTACAAGCTGTTTCTGAGATGTTATTTGTTCAGGGTTGGACTCATCTGTTTCATGAGGAGGAAAGCTTCAACCTTGGGTTGGTCAGAGAATTCTACAGGTCGTTGACTGTAGAGGACAGGGAGAAGACGACCATGGGTCATTATGAGCTTAATGGAGAAAAGTTTACACTGTCGAGCATGGAGTTAGCCACTCTTCTGAAAGTGCCGCACAAGGGATTTTCTGAATATCATAGAGGTGCATGGCCTGAGGAAGTTGATTCTGCTGAGTTGCTCAAAAAGGTCACACAGGTCGATGACGTTGATAGTGGTTCCTTTGCCACCAACTTAATGTATGCCGAGAGGAAGGTTCTTTTTACTTGGGTGATCAGTAACTTGATTCCCCGAGAACAAAAGAGAAGTACGACCATGATCCAAGATATTCTTGTCATGGATAAGATTCTTGAAAAGGAACCAGTTAATCTTGCTCGATTTGTGCTTCTACACATGGAATCTGTGAAGGGTAATCCCACACATGCTCTCCCATACTACTCTATTGTCAAGAAAGCGCTTCTTTATCATGAGGTTTATGAGGCTGAGAAAGAAGTGGAGCACGTTCGTCTTCTGAGTTCTGACATTGTTCGCAAGATGGGTTATAAACTGATTGATGATAAATGGGTGTCGAGGGATGCATGCATGGATGTGATTTCTGATGCTGAGATGGAAGATGCTGAGTTGTGCATCCATGCTATGGGAAGGGAAGGTGAGCAACCTGGTGCCATTATGAAGTTGTTAATTGAGCTCCAACGCCAAAACCAGGATTTGCTTGTGTAAGTTGGCCAACTCCTGCGTGATCAGTCTGCGCTGAAATCTGATGTTCATGACTTATCTGTTGTGCTCGATGATATGATCAAGTCAATGCCTTAGCTTTAGTAGCCGACATCCAGTTCCCTTTATTTTCCCTTGCACATCTACTATCTCAAAAACATCTTTTTGGTTTCATTTGTGTTGTTTTGCTTTCTCTTTGTTGCATGTTTAAGACTATTTTGTTTTTGTTGCTCTGGATTCCGTATGTATGTTGGATAATTTTCTATTTACCCTTGTTTGATTATCTCTTTTTGCTTGATTATTTAGATTAATCTTTTTGATAATGCCAAAAGGGGGAAAAGGCTGGGGGTAGATAAAATAATGGGACTTTCATGCTGAATTACATGTGGGTTATCCAACTTAGGGGGAACTTTTATCTAACTTGAATATTATTTCATATCATGTTCGAGATTTTGGTATTGTTCTTATTATACAGGATAGAAGAGTTTGTCACCATCAAAAAGGGGGAATTTGTTAGAAAAGCTGGAGGCTTTGATTTTGATGGTTCCAAACGCCTGTCACGTGAATGACCTCGAGTCATTGAAAAGAGTCGCCAACGTCAGTCAGATCGTCGACGTGTGTTGAAGGCAAATCTTGGAGATCTTGAAGACGCGTGAGATCTTGGTAGTTTGGATAGTATAATCTTGTTTTAGGAAAGATCTTATGCAGATTATATTGTAAGCCGATTATGCCTTTATCCTAAGTTGTTTTGATTGTAATCCTTTTATATGCTTAGGATGATTTTGTAAAGATAATAGAAATAATATCTTGCCATAACCCAATTGGAAGATATTATTCTCTCTTACCTGACCTAGTTTGTGTGTATTTAATCTAAGGTTTTAGGTTAGATAGAGCACGAACTCATACTTCACTTTGTGTTAAGAAAGAAACGAGAGTTCGAGAGGAAGACGTAGGCTTTTGTTAGATTGAGTACGGGTTGAAATAACTCAATTCACAACAAGTTCTAGAGTGCTTGGGAAGTAGGTCTAGATCCAGGGTGTTCGTGTAATTAATCAAAAAGATCAATAAAGCAAGCTACGACTTTTAATCCTTCCAAGCGAGAACTTGGAAGGGAGTGGTTTTTACACTTGGGTGATTGAGTTGATCAAACAAGTGTTTCCACTATAAAAAACTTCGTGTTCAAGTAAGTCTTTCTTGTAGTTCATTTCCACTGCATTTACTTAAGAGGTTGACGACTTAGTTGAGGTCGACAACCTAGAGATACTAACGATCCTACAAGTGGGCCATTTGTGGTTCACCACATCTATCCTCACGGGGCGGTAGAATTGATCGACAACCAAGACGCTATCTTCAAAGTTAATGGGCACCGATTGAAAAAGTTTCATGAGCAACCCGACCCGAACGAAGAGATTAGAGTCACCATGGCTCTTACAACATCGGACTAGCCGAGGTAATTACGTTGGGCTTACGACGTTAAAAATATAGCGCTTACGGGAGGCAACCCAGTTTTAGTTTAGTTTAGATTTTTCTTTCTCTTAGATCTTTTTCCTAGCTTTCTTTTGAGTTTTTAGTAGTTTTAGAAGTTAGCAAGATAGAATTGTTTTTAGGCTAACCTGATACAGGAGTTGGGCTCGGAAAATCACTAAAAACAGGTCACGCAAGCTCGTTAACGACCCCACCCAGGGTCGTTAACGACCCAGTTCGGCGACCCGATTTGGAAACGGGCAGGTAAGTTTTTTTGACCTAATCTATCTTCTATCTTTTACCCATTGTCGCCCCTTCCCCTACCTCTAGCCCCTCCTATAAAATCCTCTCAAGAACCCCTAAATCCCACACTCAAATCTCAATCCAAAGCTTAAATCTCTCAAAACCAAATCCACCTAATCCACTCACCACCGATCGGTACCCACCATCATCACCGCCCTAGCCCCTGAAGCCACGCCATGATAACGAGCCTTCCATTCTCAAGCTCGTTACCGGCGAAAAATCAAGCTCGTTAACCATCCCAAAATTCAATCTTGTTCTTCAATTCTTCAATCCAACGGTATGATTTCTAAACCCTAACTCTCTAATTGAAGGATTCATGATGTTTGGGGTAAAAATTTCATATCTTGTTCTTGCTTGAATTGGTTGAATTGCATGTCTTCTTTGCACAATGATTATTGCATGTTTACAATGGTGTTGATTTTGAACTATATTGGTTTGTTCTTGCCTAATTTTGCATAGAAATTTTGATTTGAAAAGCATGAACTACCTTGTTCTTAAATTGATTTGATCTTCACTATGTGTTTTTGAGCAATTTTGACATGTTCGGGTTGGGTAATAGAGCAAGTATGGGGTGCATGTGCCGGATTGTGTGTCGTATGTGGGGTTGTGTTTGATCCATACTCGATTTTTGGGAAATTTGTGGAGTTTAGAACTCGGAATACATCGCGAGTACTCTCGCCCAGGCTCGTTAACGACCTGTTCAGGTTCGTTAACGACCCTGCTATAAGTCCAATTTTAAACACAAGTCTAGGCTCGTTAATGACCCAATTGGCTCGTTAACGAGGTAAGTCGAGAGCGTTTCCAAAAGCTAAGTATGGGGTCTCTTTTGGTTTGAGTGGGTCTTATCTTGGACAATTCATGTCTCTTTTGTAGGTTCATATGGCGAGTACTAGCAGAGCTACAACAAGGGCCGGAAAGAAGAAAAAGACTCAACGGTCCCCGTCTCCTCCGCGCATGGACAACATTATTTTGCGCACTCAAGCACAAGCCGCCCGCTACAATGCCATCTTGGATAAGGACCACTACACTAGGTGGTTCTCGAGGTCGAGTGCCAAGTCAATGGGAATATACGAGGATGTCAAGCACGCCTTTGCCATTCTCGAAGTGCCGCAATTGTTGAAAAAGGAGAAGACGCCGCACTTTCCAGCTCTTACTTCTGAGTTCTTGGCTACTCTTGAGACTAGCTTTCCGACCAAGACCTCGGCAGGACGGATAAGATTTCGGCTAGGCAATGTCAATCATGAGTTCACTATGGAGGAGTTCAATGCCTGTCTCGAGCTCCCTAATCCTTCTCGGGATTACAAGATCAAGGACTACAAGGTGACTAGAACATGGAGCTATATTTCCAGGGAAGTTGAACCTTCCGCTGCAGCACTTTCTGGGGCAAGCATCATCAACCCCATTTTCCGGATTATACTACGAGTCTTGGGCGCTACCTTTTGGCCCAAGAGAGAGTTGAATAGGCCAACAAGGACGGAAGTTGCATGCCTCCGAATCATACTCTTTGAGGATCCCGCCCCGTTGAATTTGGGGTACGAGTGGTTACAATATGTTGAGAAGCATGGGATCAAGTCAAAGGAGGTGTGGTGCAGGAATTTGGTTAGTCTCTTGGCGGAAAACCTCGGTGTCGACCTCTCCCTTTACACGAACCACGCCCAATTGCTTGACAAGAACTATTGGTTCGCCACCAACATTTTTGTGAGGACCGAGAGAGGACACGCTACCAAGATTCTAGGCCAAGATGTCCCCCTTACCCAAGCCAAGATGGAGCTTCTTTACGTGCCAAATTGGTACGAGTCTTGGACGGGGCATGCATTCCCGTTAAATCACAAGCCAGAAGATGAGCCGTCTTTGAGGCCATGTGTTTCAAGGTTTGCTCGGGAAAATGATGACATGGATGAAGATGATGAAGAGACCGAGGCAGGAACGGAGGCAGAAACAGAAGCGAGCACGGAAGAGCTCGATATCAGGGGCGATGACCTCGGTACCGAAGTTCTGGGCAACACTGACAGCTTCGTTAACGAGCCACCCAGGGTCGTTAACGATTACTTCGAGGCTACTACCGAGGCCCACAGCTTCGGTGATGACCCTCCGCCACCGCCTGTCGAGCCACACTCTTATGGTCTTATGCCTTATAACTTGGTAATCTTTCAAGACCACTTCCAGCCTCACAACCACTACCAACCACCTCCTCAGCCCACCTACACTGGATCAAGTATCCCACCTCCATGGGCCGATGATCTCTTGTTTTAGATGCAACAGCTTAACCTACAACAGACTCATCTCCACCAAAGGATGGATCGGTGGGAGAGTGTCTACTCTACTCGTATGGCTCTAGAGGACGCGAGGCATCAGCAAAGGGAGACGGATGATGCGGAGCGTTGGAGGACAATGTATGATTTTATGGGGAACTTTGAGCACCGATTTCCACCACAAGGGCACTGATCTAGCTTTCAAGAGTTGTTTCTTTTCTGCTTCAAAAATCTTGTAAGTTTTTCTTTTTCTTTTCCTTTCTTTGCTTTTCTTTTCTTCTGCTTTTTTTATTACAGTGGGGACACTGTAATTTTAAGCATGGGGTGGGAAAGAGCTTGTGTGTTTGCTTGTTTTGTGTCTTGTTTGTGCTAGTTGTCTTTTGTTTTGAAAAATAAAAAAAAATCACAAAAAAATTGAAAAATTGAAAAAAATACAAAAAAAGAGTTTTTAGAATGGATAAATACCCTTTCTTTTGGTTCTATGATAGTAGTTACTAGCATGATCATATAATTCCTTGCAAGCATGTTTTTGATAGTATAGCCTGATTCTTGAGATGAAGTTGTTTTTATAGAGGAATAGCACTTGATGAAATTGAGCATGTATACTTTTTAGCATGAGTTATGCAATCCAACAATTCTACCTTGTGAGTTGTTTTTTGGCCTTGTAGGGAGAACATTAAGAACCCCTCTTCTTTTCTTGTGTGATTTACTCTCTTTATGTATATTATCTCTTGGAATTGTGATGGTTATCTATTTCTTGAGACCTATATAAGATTTATATCTCATTACTTGTGAAAGTCAGATGATAGAGAACTTATTTTTCATAAGCCCTATTTATCCATATCCACCCTTACATGATCCTTCTTTTGATAACCAATTTGAGCCTTAAGCTTTTATTTTTAGCTCCACAAAAGTTTCCCTAGCCAAGATAAGCTTGACCCTATCCGGGGATTAGGACTTAGTTTGGAGAGGTTTGTTTTGTTGAGTGAAATGTTATGTTTGGTTCGAAATCAAGGGTTTTTGGGAAGGGTAGATTGGAAGTATCTTGTGTTAATATGTAAAAAGATCTCTTGGTAAGAAATGATGCACAATAATATATAAGAAAAAAGAGAGAAGGAGTTGATAAGGAGTATTCGTTGAAGCTCGTTAACGACCTAGTTGGCTCCTTAAAGAGGCTGTTCGAGAGTTGAAAAGAAGAAAAAATGAAATAAAAGAAAAAAGGTAAGGATAAGGAAGATGTGCATTTGTGTTAAAAAAGTTTGGCCAGAGAATCATTTGAGTTGTTTTATGAGACTTTCTATGATATATTGGGTAAGTGAAAAAGCATAAAGAAGAGTGAGTTTGGTATGTTGTTTTTGAGAGTTTTGGTGATGTGTGAGTTTTTAGGAGTTTGATTCCCGGATATTATTAGCACCACATGACCAAAATATTTCCACGCATTATTGTCTTTACCAAGCCCCATTACAACCCGGCCGAATGGAAGCTTCTATGAAGTTTTTCATTGAGCCTAAGTTCTCTTGATGATTTTTGCTTGTTTTGACAAATCTTAGGTGGAGAGTTTGGTGATATAAGTTCCAATTTCTATGAGTTTTTGCATATAAGATGAGTTGATAGATTGAATTTATAAGCCTAAACACTTGAGAGTTGAGTGAAACACATATATCCCTGGTGAGGTTGGATTGTATTTGCTTATGTCTATTGAGTGTTTATATATGTGTGATGACGTTAATAGTCATTTGCTATTTTCTGCTATGCTTTTGATGTTGCTTTTAAGTTGATGGCTATTTGCTTGATGAGCATGATTGTTTTGGTTTTGGTTAATGTCTTAGTGATTGCTTGAGGACAAGCAAGTCTAATTATGGGGTATTTTGATATTCGTGTTTTTAGTCTAGTTTTTAGTGTGTTTCTTAGTTTGTTTAGTTTAGTTTTAGTAGTTTTTAGAGTTAGTTTTGTGTGTTTTAGGATGAGTTTTTAGTCTTTTTGTAGGGTTTTGAGCAGAAAGGAGCGCTTTTTGAGCTGAGCTGGAGCCTTATGACGATAGGTGAAATGCGTTGAAGTTAAAGAGGAAGATTACGTGAGAACATCAAGTTAAAGTCCAAGTTGAAGTCGAGAAGAAGTCGAAGAAAAGCCAAAACAAAGGCTCGTTAACGATCCTGTGAAGGTCGTTAACGAGGCTAAGAGATAGAATTTTCGGGTGAAGTTTGTGATTTCTACCGACCCTGTGCAGGGTTGTTAATGATGGCTCCGTGTCGGTAGGAGGCTTAACCGATTTTGGGGTTGTTATATCTTATATCTTATATCTTTTTATCTTTTTAGGGATTAGTTTTTATCTTTTAGGCTTTTTAAGAGATAGGTTTCTTAATATAAAAACCCTTGTTCTAAGTCTTAGGAAGAAGGAGAGTCAGATTGTTTTTAGGAGAAGTCGAGTAGGAGAAGTTGCGAGCCTAGTTCGATCGAGAGAGGAGACAAAGGGTCGTTAGTCGGATTTCTACTCGATAGTGTTGTTCAGTTTTCGAATTCTTCTAAAGTTTGTAAGACGATATTTCTCTTATTAATTTCAAGTAAGTTTTGTTTTGTTTTTAATGTTTTCTTTTATTAAAGTTGTTTGCTTTATTGCTATAGATAGTGAGTAGTTTTCTTATCTAGGGTCGGGGTTGAAACAAGGCATAGTTATGCATGTTGGATGATTAAGCTGATGTTTTGAATGCCTTCTATCTATTTTTAATTGCTTGTTGAGTTATGCTTAGACGCTAGTCGAAGTAATTTGAGTTCTCAATTTGATCGAAAGAGAAAGTTGTTGACTTGAAAGTTGATATTGTTCGATTACGAAAGTTTCGAGCTTTGGATCCAAAACAAGTGATTGAGTGAATTGGTTTATGAGAATTAATTGATTTGCTTACTAATCGGCGACAGTTGATAAATTTATCTTTTAAAGGCATTATCTTTATCTTCTTATGAATTTATATGCATGGCTATGTTGTGGTAACCCTTGTCCTAGATCTTTTATTCTTATTGAATCAGTTTTCGTTGTATTCGTTATCGAGTTTGTTTGCCTCGGTACCGAACCTGAGTTTTAGTTCGTTATTTTGTGTTTTTAGATTTCCCAAGTTCGTTAACGACCCTGACAAGGTCGTTAACGAGGTTGGTCGTAGGTGTCTTGCCTGTTTTGTTTTTCTTGTTTTTTTAGTAGTTGATAGACAAACAACCGTGCTTCCCGTGGATGAACCTGACTCTGCTATACTCAGCGGGGTCTTGATATAAATTTATTTGTTGTCAAGAAACCCTACCAACAGTTAATAGAACAAATTTTTTAGTTTGAGTTCACCGGATTGCCATGTAAAAAGATTGTCATGTTCAAGTGTTTGTGGTTTGACCCTAATGCGAGAGGGACGAAAGTCCATCCAGAATACCATTTTCAGAAGATTAATGTGAAGAGGCGATATAACAACCATGATCTTTTTGTCTTTGTGCAACAATGCATCCAAGTTTACTACGTAGACTTCCCCGGCGCACCCCGAAGCCGTGCAGATTGGAGATATGTGTGTAAGACAAAGCCTCGAGCTAGAGTTGAGCAACGATGGACAGAGAGAAAGGAGGACGAGCCAAATGATTTCATTCCATTACAACCGGAGAAATTTGAGATTGATGGATTTGCAGGGTCGTCAATTCACTCATTACTGTTACATCTTAATGATCCACTTTCTCAGCATGAAGAAGCATATGATGTTCAAACCGACGAGGATAACTCGGACATTGCAAATGATGACGAAGAAGATGATTTTCCTTCAGGTTCAAGTTCCGAAAATTATGAGTGGTAATTCATCTTATCATAGTTTCATTTATTTTATATCAACATGATTATCCTTTTGCAAAATATGCTTTGTAATTTATTTTCTACCAATTTTATTTTTCTATTAGGAGTGAAAATTATACTAGAATGGAAAATTCATCTAGGAGGGAAAGTTCATCTAAGGAGGGAGGGAAATTTCATTAAGGAGGGAAAGTTTATCTCGGTTGAAATTAAGGAGGGAAATTTTTTGGGAGATTGGCGGGATAGATACTTGATTAGATTGGAAAATTTGAGTTTGGGCCCAAAATACACCCAAGCCCATCACTTTTCTCCCATTTGATTGGAAGCATGCTTGCTAACCCTATCCCTTTCCTCTCATTTGCGCCTCTCTCTTTCCAGATGCCTCCCTATCCCTCTCTTTGGTTCACCGGCGCGTTCGAGCTCTCTCTCGTGAACAAGGATTTGGTGAGCTCAAGGGATCTGATTTTGGTTAGTGCACGAGGAAGGATTTGGTTAGAGCACGAGGAAGGATTTGAAGCAGCTTCAAGAAGGATCTCGTTCGAGATCTCTCAGGTTCTCTCTCCCTCCCTTGATTGCAATCGTTTCTTTGGTTTAGTTTGGTTCTAGATCTGGTTTTTCTTCCACCCACTCTCTAACCCTTGATGTATGTTATTGGGCTAGAATTCTGAGATTGAATGGTGATTTTGCTTCTCCTTATGTGGAATAGCTTCTCTTTGAACTCGATTTGGAGACTTCTACCAATTTGCATGTCTTTCTTCTTGCTTCTCCTTGCTTGTCTTTCATTTTTTAGACTCAGGGTTTAATTTGTTGGTCTGTGTCTATTACAATAGATTTTCATGCTTTAGGGTTCGAGATGGTGTTGCTTGTCTTGCATGTGCTCAACTCATTTGCTCAACTCATATGAAATTGGGGTTGCTTGTCTTGCTTCTCCTTGCTTCTTCTTGCTTCTCCTTGCTTGTCATTCATTTTTTAGTTTCATGATTAATTTGTTGGTGTGTGGCTATTAAAACAGATTTGGTCGTTGTTTTTGGTATGTTGTTTTGCAAGGTTTGGTTGAATCATGCGTCACCTTAGAAGCACAATACGTGGACGAGCCCAAAATCTCAATTGCAACTTTGCTCGTGCTCCTCGTACTTCTTTGGAGCAGCTTCTTCAAAGTCCTAAGAGACCTCCTCGGTTACAACCAACCCTCCCGGTTCGTAGTAGTCCAAGATTTAAAAAAGTTGCCAACCAACAAGTTACTCCACAACATGTCATCCCTTCTCCAATCCAAGTTCCCCGTGCTCCAAGCACTTCTTTGAAGAAAACCAAGCCTAATCTTACTCTAGCATCTTCTTCACAACAAGTTCTTGACCCTTCAAGAACTCCTAGCCCTAATAATAGTCCAGCACTTCGTCCACAACAAGTTCTCTCTGAGGATAGGGTTCCTTCAAAAAATCCCAGCCCTAAGCTCACTCAAGAACCTCATTCACTACAAGTTCTCTCAAATCCAAGAGCTCTTGCAAACAATCCCAGCCCTACTCCCATTCTCACACCCTCATAAGTGAATGAAGTAAACAATGAGGCATACATGGAAGAGGGCTTCGAAGAAGACAATGAACAAGTTCATGAAGACTACGGTGAAGAAGTGGAGGAAAAGCACGAGGAAGAGCACGAGGAAGAGCATGAGGAAGAGCTTGAGGAAGATGATGAGGAAGATGAAGAACAAGTGGAAGGTGAAGAACAAGTGGAAGATGAAGAAGAACAAGAGGAAGGTGAAGATGACGAAGAAGATGAAGACTCTACTCAACCAAAGCTGCTTATATGGATTAAAGGAGACGGAATCCGGTCGCTAACTTTTCAAACTTTTTTTTATTAATGTCATTTACATTGTAAATTTACTAATTATATCCATTTCTTTGTAGTGATTTTGAACCACGCAAAGCTGCCTACTCCAAGACGAAGGAAATCGTGCATGGCCACTACCGGTCCATGGACAAGTATTTCTAAAGTGTCGGGGGCAGTTAAGACGCTGTGCTTTGAAGAGTTTAAGGTGAAGTTGTTGTTGTTTACATTTACTAATTCTATACATGAGTATTTCTATACATGTTGCTAAGATCAGCTTTAAGTTCATGTTGTTGTTTTTTTGTAAACAAGTTCATGTTGCTTTTTTTTTTCCGTTTAAGTACCAATGTAATGTTTTTTTTTTTTTTAAAGAACCATTGATGGATCTGTTTTTTCAAGTACCATTTGTTAGAAATGGTTGTTATAAATGAATTGCATTTTTAAATACCGTTTGATGTTGCTATTTTTGTTGGATTGATAGACCCTGCTTCAATATGAGTGTCTTTTTTTGTAAACAATGCAGAAATTTTTTTTATTGGAGGGAATCTAATGAACTGATGCAAAGGGTCTTTTTACACCAAGCCGGAAAACACATCACCAATGTCTTTAAGAAGCATCGTGAAAACAAGACCAAACCTTTCTTTGCTTCCGAGAAGAATTGGGAGAGAATGAACACCATAAGGAAAACTGATCCCAATTATGTTAGACAAGCTCGGGTGAATGCGCAAAATCGGTCATCAAAGAGATCATTAGATGCTGGAAATTATCGAGGAGGTTCTCGAAAGTTTACAAAATGGATGGAGTTATGGTAAGTACATTCACTTTTCATAATTTAAGTAAAAATCTGTTTGTTGTTTAAAAATAAGTATATATTTAACTCGACTTTACTCTTTTTTTTCAAGGAAAAGGAGTCTGGGAGCATGCCGCTTATTTCTGAGGTGGTCAAAAAATTGTGGTCAAAGGAGGATGGGACTGGACTAGGGGAACGACCAGCTGCAATCATTGTAAGTATATTCAAGTATTTTGTTCTTTTTGTGCTTATGGTTTTGGATTCATGTTTGATTGAATTTGAGTTCTTTTTGTATGAAATTATGTGATTTTGATTGTTGATGTGTACAAAGATATAGCTACTTTAAATACGAAATTAAATTCAAGTATTTTGCATGTTCAAAATTCAGACAAATGAATCAATACACATGAACCTCCTAGATGAATTTTGTGCTTATGGTTCTCTCTCTCTCTCTCTCTCTCTCTCTCTCCCCCTTGATGGCTCTCCCTCTTTGGCATTGTTTGGTTCTTATCTTCTCTATGTTATTTGTTTTGGATTTTTGAGATTGACAACTTGAAAGTTTGGTTCGAGATGTGTGTTTGAGAACTTGAATGGTGATGATCTGAAATTGTTGATATTTAGGGTTCTCTTTTGCTTCTCCTTATGTGAATTTGCATCTCTTTGGTTCCTTGTGAATCAATAGACATGAAAACTTCAATTTTCATTTGCTAAATCCCATAAAAAATATGCATCAGTGCACAGACTCTTGCAATTGCTTCTCTTTGCTTCATGTTTTTGCATTGATATGCACCAGTCCCTATTATTCTTGCTTCATGTTTTTGCATTGATATGCACCAGTCCCTATTATTCTTGCTTCATGTTTTTGCATTGATATGCACCAGTAGCTATTATTCCTGCTTTATGTTTTTGTTGTTGTTATTGTAATATATGCTAAATTCTAAATATAATAAAACAGGTATTTATTCCCATAATTTTTTTTCTCTAAAATAAAGAATTTAATAATCTTATAATTTCACATTATATTATAAAAGGTTATAAAAGTTTACTACAATGGCAATTAAGAATTTATTTAAATATATTAAGCAAGTCGGGTATTTATTTAAATATTTTTTCTCTTAAAAAGAGAGTTTAAATATTTTTATAATTTTCTTAATAAATTATGAAAAATTTGTAAAGGATCATCACAATGGAAAATAAATAAAATTTAATACAAATAAATTTATAATACATATAAAAAAGTGGAAAGAACCAAAAATAAAATGCAAGAGGTGGGACTCGAACCCAAGACCTCTTGTACTTTCTCACAAATACAAACACTCCTCTTTCCATTATGCCATAGTAACTTATCTATCCATTAAGGATTTTTAATCCTTTTATTCCCTTGACTTCCTTCTTCCTTCTTAGAAGACATGACTTGATTTGACATTTGAGCAATGCATGTCTTCCAACTTCTCCAATGACCATGGTAGCTTGCCCTTCTCACCAAAAACACCATCACCTTATGTCATCCTCCAACTAACACAACCCCCACCAATCACCAATGATCTTCTCCTCCATGGTTGGTCAAATTCAATAGTGGTGGATCAAGAGAAGCACAAATTTTACCTATTTAAAGGGTGTTGGAGCAAGGTTTAAGAGCACATCACCACTCTCTTTTCCTCTTCCATTCTTGTTCTATTTCATCCCAAAATTTTCAGATTTAAAGTCCCATTTTCCCCCCATTTTAAAGGCTTTCATAGTTGAATTTTTCCCCTCTTTTTGGGTTGTTTTGCTCGTCGGACCACCTCCGACCAATAGGACCACCAGCCACCACCCATGCCTCGTTTCCGGAGCCACCAGGGGTGCCGCCACCAATGGTGGTGCTGCTCGTTGATGGTGGTGGTCGTCCAAGTCAAGGAAGAAGACTAGTGGAGTTGGGCCTTTTATTAGGTAATGGCAAATTCTTTTAATTGTAGTAGTGGGCTGAAATTAAAAATTATTCCCAATTCTTTAAATAAGCCCATCAGAATATGAATAATAGGATTTTGAATATATATGCCTAATAATTTCGGCCATCTTGATTTTAATGCCCAAACCAAGCCCGTCTCGTATCAATATTATTTTCCGACCCACATTTAACGAATATCTTTTTTTTTAAAGTTATTTTGAATACAAATAATATTTATTTAAGACAATTAAATAAATATTATGAAAGGGCTATTACTTAGGATTTTTATAAAATAAAAACAATATGCATGTATAAGATCTATAGGGAAATATTTTTGTAAACTATAAAATAAATTCCAATAAATAATAAGAATCATAAAAATGACTTTTAAGCATTTAAAATTCTGATTTTGAAAATAATATTAACTTGATCATATTTTTATCCTAATATAAAATAAGTAATGTAAGATAAGGAGATTTAATAAAATAAGACTCTATTAAAAAAATAGTCTTGCATGTCTTTTAATTCTATTATATGCTTTGGAATAATAGTAGTGAGATATTTTGAATAAAGTATTTATTTAGGAACAAGTATGGGATTAAATAAATTAAATAAATAATTTTCATATGCTTTTATATAAAGAAGTAGAATATGATAGACGAGTTTGGTTAAAATGAAACAAACTCTTATCCTAAAACGTGAAACGAATGCACTTTTCCTAGTTTATAGTGCACTTTTTATAAAAAAGTGCATTGCAAAATACAAAAAGTGCAATCCGAAAAAGTGCACTACAAAGATTACGAAAAGTGCACTATAAAGTACAAAAAGTGCAAATGCGAAAAAGTGCACTCCGAAGTAGGAAAAGTGCACTACGAACTAGAAAAAGTGCATTCGTTGCAGGATAAGAATTCGTTTCAAGATAAGAGTTTATTTCATTTGAACCAAACTCTATGATAGACATGGGAAAATTGTCAAATAAAATCATGGGATTAAAATATTAGTTTTATATACTTGGAAAGAGTAATATAAATATTATGTGTACATTATTTGAAGCTTACTATATAAATAAAAGATCTAGAACAAATTGTTGAAAAAATATTATCTTAAGACTTTTTATAATATAAAAAGGGGTTGCATGTCATTTTAAAGAGCATATTATAAACTTAAAAATATGTTGATAAGATATGTTCGTCATAAAATATATTATATGATTAAAATATGGAATAAAAAGATTTATGAAAGGAAGGCTAAATATATAGTATAATAAGGGCTTTATTGATTTTTACTATCATGAGAATGATTTTAATAATCAATTTGGAATATAAATAATATGGGAAATATTCTATTAATAGATTTACTTAATTTATCAACTTGCATGCTTCGAATAATAAAAGAATTTCCTAATAATGATAAGGTTATAAGTTTATGACCTTAAGTAGATAAAAGAATTATAAATTAATTTAAATGAAATATTAACCTTAAGTTAATGAATATTTAATAATTTAAATAATACTATACCTTAATTTTCGGAAGCATATAATACTTGGAATAAAATAACGATTTATAAAGAGTACTTAGGATATTACAAATAAAGAAATAATAATAAAGAATATTATTATTTTATCACCTCCACCTAAATTATTATTATAATGATTTAGTTTATTAATTCTCTTATAAAAGGAATATAAGAGACAATTAAAATATTAGAAGAATTAAATAAATTCTTATTAAAGTTCACTCGTATCTCTCGTGTCGCTAGGTCGAGTTTTCCGTTCCGACTGAAGCAAAAATTCTCTTTCATTCGTTCGTATACGATCACTAAGCTAAGGCAAGTGGATTTTCTCCTTGACGCCTCGATAATTCATTTCTGTGAAATTTCTCGATGTTGGGAACAACTTGTTTGATAAAAAAAATGAATCTAGGAATATCGATTCTTAGAAATAATGACATATTGTTATTATGATTCGTACTACGCTAGTACTGAACTTTAGGACCGATGATTTGTGGCCTTGTTTGTTTCAATCTCTTTTCGAGATTCGTTATGGATTAGCATAGGCGATATTATATTATGCAATAGCTAGTTGCCTATATACTTGGGATGAAAGAGGCCCGATATCCTCAGGATGAAAGAGGCCTGCCCACTCAGGATGAAAGAGGCCTGAACTCTCGGGATGAAAGAGGCCTGAAATTCCTTCATTTTCTTTTAAGTAGAATTCGACCCTTTCATGGCCCCCACACCCTTAAAATACGTTAACATAAGTGAAAGTTTTCATCACAATACAAGATTAGTGCCCAAGCACATTTAAAAGAAATCAAAACTGGACCAGTCTCAAATGATCGATTCGGCTCTCGGTTCGCAAGGGCGCGAGAGGTTTTCAAAAACTTGTATGAATTAATAACGTTCCCAACATACTTCCTACTCTAAAAGAAGTCTACAATCTCGTAGTTCTTCTCTCGATTAACGAGTTATCTCCTCTCGAGATACACTCTTCTCCGTCCCGCTAAGCCTCACATAAAGACCTACACCTTAAAACACATCCCGATAATATTTCTCGAATATTATAAAATTACCGAAATACCCTTGAGAATTTCCGTTCTCACTTGCTTAGTCTCCTTAGACTAATTCCACTTTTCCGCATTTTTGCATGGTATTTCTCTCCCTTCGCGACAAATGCCAGACTGTAGGAGGTCACACCGAAGCGTCAAAGACGAAGTCTAGAAGGTTCAAGAAGCGTTAGGCGAGAATCAAAGGTCAAGGCAAGACGATGCTGAAGGAAGGAAGGAATTCTCATAAGAGCGAGGCATTCCGAAGATAGTGCACTAGCTCTTCCTTTTTTTTTAAAAAACAAGCAAATCATCATCACATGAGTTGTCTTGGGAAAACATACTTGTATTTTTAGTTACGTCTTTTCAACCCCTTCTAAATGGGCTTTACTTTCCGCTGCTACATTAATTGTAAAACGACTCTCAATGTAATGAACGAAAGTTCTTACCAATAAATAAAATTCCGCCTTTGGTCAATTTCATTTTTAATTACATTTAATTAAATGTCAACTTCCGCATTTTATAAGTTTTAATATCATTATAAAGCCTTGGGTGACTTTGGACGGTAAAGTCCGAGGTCACTAGCGGTGATACTCAATGTTGCAAAATAGGGGTGTTACATTTGCATTGTTTTTAGGCTGAATTTGCTTTATGTTTTTGTTGCTGTTTTGCATTGTTTTTAGGCTGAATTTGAACGCCTTGTGGCTGCTGAGCATGGGGATGGACTAATCTCAAGTGCTAGGGTGACCGAGCTATGGATTAAAGCTTGTGACGGCTATGCTAGTCGTAGGATTTTTGCAATGGCTGATGAAGGTGTCGCCCTCTTTCGCACGGGAAAGCTTGAATCTAGGACTCCTTCCCGCTCCTCCAACCTTTTCCACACCCATCAAGTTGTTGAGCCTCTAAAGGATGAGATCAAGGAGATGCGAGAGGAGATGAAGACTCTTCAAACTCAAAATATGGAAATTCAAACCCAGAATAAGGCACTCAAAGGTATGCTTGAGCAGTTGTTTAAACACATTGGAGGCAACATGGATAATGTCACTTCTTGACTTTCTTTTAAGTGGTTGGGTTGTTTTACCCCTCTTTGAATTGTCTGGATATTGTGGTGTTTTTGGATGGTTTGTTTGGCTGGATATTTTGGATAGTTGCTTTGTGGATATTTGGATGGTTGTTGCATGTGTGGATATTATGGATGGTTGATGCTTTTTTATTGAATGGTTGTAGTGCTATTTTATCCATTAGCAGGTTTTATCTAATTGCATTATGATAATGCAATTAGCATATATTAGCATATTTTAGCTAATTGCATTATGATAATGCAATTAGCATATATTAGCAGGTTTATGGTGCATTATCATAATGCAATTAGTGCATATATTATGTCATATTTCGTAATTTTTTTTTATTAATGCTTATTTATTTGACCACAAAATTTGAAACCAAATGTTTTCAAAGCCAATTTCAAGGTTAAATACCAATAGCTATTGCAACCAAATAGATTTGAGGCAAATGTCAAGGCTAAATGGCCACAGTTTTCCTACCAAATGCGTTCAGTGCAAATGTTAAGGCTAAATCGCCACGGATTTTCCCACTAAATAGATTCATGCAAAATTTCAAGGCTAATGGCCACGAAATAGGTGCGATTATACGTTCAAATTCGACTCGAACTTAGATACAAAATACATTTGTGGCTAACATTTTATGGTGATGCACCCAAAACCAACCACGAAATTCAATTCTGGCTAATATGGTTGAGCGTGACTTTCGTGGCCAATAGCCACACATTTAGCAATGAACTAATTCGCGACTATTATTTGCAGCTAAATAGCCACAAAACTAGAATTATGTGGTTCTTTTCCAGAGTGATATCTAGCCTCACACGTTTTAGCCCCAAGGCACCTTTCGAAGGGCAATCCGTTGGCGATGTCGTGGCTAATGTGATTTCGTGGTAATTTTTGTGGCGAAAGTCGTGTCTATTTTCCTGGCTACAGACGCATTTTCCAGCAGTGAGTATCCTACATCTGCATATCCAATTAAGGTCGCATCCCTTTGGTTACGATAATACAACCCAAAATCATGTGTGCCTCGAAGATAGCGGAATACATGTTTGATCCCGTTCCAATGCCTCCTTGTGGGTGCAGTGCTATACCTGGACAACAAATTTACCGCAAAAGCAATATCTAGCCTTATATTCTTAGTTAAGTACATTAAAGCACCAATTGCACTTAAATATGGTACCTCAGGACCAAGAACATCTTCGTCCTCTTCTCGGGGACGAAATTGATCCTTTTCTACATTGAGGGATCGAACTTCCATTGGAGAGCTCAAAGGGTGTGCTTTGTCCATGTAAAATCTTTTAAGAACTTTCTCAGTGTAATTAGACTTATGGATAAAGATTCCATCCCTTAAGTGATCAATTTGTAAGCCAAGACAAAGCTTTGTTTGTCCGAGATCTTTCATCTCGAATTCTTTCATCAAATATTTCGCAGTATCTTGAAGTTCATTTGCAGTTCCGACGATGTTTAAATCGTCAACATAAACTGCGATAATAACGAATACCTTTTCGGAACACTTGATGAAAACACATGGACAAACGATGTCGTTAGTGTATCCCTCTTTAGGTATTCACTGAGGCGGTTTTACCACATTCGCCCAGATTGTTTTAGTCCATACAATGACCTCCTCAATTTTAAGGAAAACATTTCTCGAGGTCCACAATTATTGGCCTCAGGCAGCTTGAGTCCTTCTAGGACTCTCATGTAGATGTCTGTATCAAGCGATCCATATAAATATGATGTAATGACATCCATGAGGCGCATTTGTAACCTTTCAAAGACAGTTAGACCAATTAGGAATCTCAATGTAGTTGCATCAACTACCGGAGAGTATGTTTCTTCATAATCAATTTCATGGATCTGAGAAAAACCTTGTGCTACAAGCCTCGCTTTATATCTTACAATTTCATTTTTCTCATTTCATTTGCGTAGGAAGACCCATTTATAGCCGACTGGTTTCACACCATTGGGTGTATGAACTATTGGTCCAAAGACCTCTCGCTTTTCAAGTACATTTTAGTTCTGCTTGAATAGCCTCTTTCCATTTTTGGCCAATCGTTTCTTCGTGGACATTCATCAACCGATTTTGGCTCAAAATCATCATCTTCAATTACAATATTACTAGCCACTGAGTAGGCAAATACATCATCGACAATTACATCTTTTCGATTCCATTGCGTGCCTGTGGACACATAGTTTATGGAAATCTCAAAATTGTCGATATCATTATTCTTCTCTATAATATCACCCTTTGTTGAGGTATTCTCATTTTCAATATCTTTGCCTTTATCATCATTCTCATGATCCATTGTGGCTTCTTGTGCTATACCCTTTTGGCTCCTTGCCTTTCTCGGTTCCAAATCTTTTGAACCTAAGGCCTACCACGCTTTCGACGTGTTGCAGGCTCGCTTGCGATGGATGCATCTGGCAATCCATTGGGTATTTTAATTCTTGTTGGAGCATTTGCTGCAGGTATATGTGATTTAGTTACCTTCTTTGTATCAGTAAATGCATCTGGTAACTGATTTGCAACATTTTGCAAATGAATGATACGTTGTACTTCTTGTTCACACATTTTTGTTCTTGGATCAAGATGGGATAATGCAGTTGCATTCCATGTGATTTCTTTCACATGTGGGTCCCCATTTTTCTTTTTTCCCCCTAAGGCTGGAAATGTATTTTCATCAAAATGACAATCAACAAATCTTGTTGTAAATAAATCACCAGTTTTTTGTTCAAGATATTTGATTATAGAGGGAGACTCAAAACCAACATAAATTCCCAATCTCCTTTGGGGTCCCATCTTTGTGCGTTGAGGTGGAGCAATAGGAACATAAACTACACATCCAAATATTTTTAGATGTGAAATATTTGGCTCCTTATTAGACACAAGTTGCAAAGGTGAATGTTCATGGGTTGCACTTGACCTTAATCGAATTAAGGTTGCTGCATGTAATATTGCATGTCCCCATGCCAATGGTGGTAATTTTGATTTCATCAATAATGGCCTGGCAATTAATTGCAATCGCTTTATCAATGATTCAACGAGACCATTTTGTGTGTGAACATGAGCCATTGGATGCTCTATATCAAGCCCAATTGACATACAATAGTCATTGAATGTTTGAGATGTAAATTCTCCTGCATTATCGAGCTAGATTTTCTTTATTGTATAATCCGGAAATTGGGCCCTCGATCGGATTATTTAGGCAAGGAGTTTAGTAAATGCAACATTTCTTGTTGATAGTAGGCTTACATGTGACCAACGTGTAGATGCATCAATTAACACCATAAAGTATCGGAATGGTCCACATGGTGGAGCAATTGGCCCACATATATCTCCTTGTATTCTTTCTAAGAATGTCGGATTCTCACTTGCAATCTATTTTTTAGAAGGCCTGATAATTAGCTTTCCAAGTGAGCAAGCAGTGCAATTAAAATCACTAGACGGAAGAACCTTAATGTTCTTTAATGTATGTCCGAGTGAGATCTTTATGATTTTGTGCATCATTACTGCTCCTGGATGACCCAATCGGTCATGCCATAATGTGAATGCAGCTTGGTCAGATGACCTTGTGTTAAACACTGCATTGAACTCAAATGGATAAATGTATGTATGATATAATCCGGAGGTTTGCGTTGACATCCTTTCGAGAATCTGTTTATAGCCAGATTCATGTTTTATGATGCACAAGTATTTTTTCCCATTTTCATTCATGGTTTCCATATGAAACCCATTTACGAGCACATCTTTGAAGCTTAGTAAATTCCTTCGAGATTTACTCGAATATAGTGCGTCATTGATTACTAGCTTCGTTCTCTTTGGGAGTAGAATGACAGCTCTTCCAGATCCTTCGATGAGTTTTGACACACCAGATATTGTAGTGACATTGCCTTCAAAGGCTCTTAATTGAATAAAGTATTCTTTACTCTTCAAGATGGTGTGTGTTGTTGCACTGTCAAAAAGACATTGCTCGTTCCTATCGGGTTTCACTTTAGGTGAGTCCATGTTTTTCTATAAATATAAAGAAAAAGGGAGAATTAAGGCAATAATAAAAAACTTCATATATTATACAAGGATAATTATATTACACAAGTTCTACTATACAAAGTCTATTATACAAAGTCATGTGAAATAAAGGTCAAAGCATGGAATACAAAAGAAATTGCAAGTATTATACAATAGCATGAGAGATGATAGAGATATTTAGGGGCTCGTGCTTTTCATTTAAGCCCCTAAGGCATAGCCATCATCATTCTCAAGGTTGAGAAAGTCATTGACATCCAGACTAGTCACTGGTGACCTATCCACATCTTTATTATCGATGTAGTTGGTCTCGGTAGCCCTTTCTTTATTCTTTTCATCTTGGTATAGCTTCACTAAGTGTGGAGCTGTGCGGCATACCTTTGACCAGTGACCAGTCATGCCACATCTGTAGCAGGTTGATTTGGATTTCTAGGAGGATCCTGATGGACCCGTCTAGACCTTTTGCTTCACATCCCCCTTGTATCCATGGTTCTCACGGTGATTATCGTGGCTTTTGTTGTAGACTCGGCCACGCCCATGGCCACCACGACCACCACGGCCACCACGGCTCCCATAGTTACCACGACCTCGTCCACGCCCATTGTTACGGCGTGATTGCTGCCCACGTTCATTGTCGTTCCTATCATGGAACGCTTTGTTCATAACATTTGCTTCTGGGGCAGGTGTTGAGCCAGTAGGCCTTAGGTTGTGGTTTTTCATTTGGATCTCATTATTCTTTTCGGTAACCAACAATACTTTCAACAAGTCCTAATATCTTTTGAAATTTCTTTCTCTGTACTGTTGTTGCAATAATATGTTTGAAGCTTGCATAATGGAGAAAGTTTTCTCCAACATTTCTTGCTGAGTGATCTTTTGACTACACAGTCTCAATTGAGAAGTGATCCTGTGGATAGCACTGTTGTACTCAGTGATGGACTTAAAGTCTTGGAACCTTATAGTGTTCCACTCATGTGTTGCTTGTGGGAGCAAAACTTCATTTTGATGAGCATATCGCTCATTCAGGCTCTCCCACAATTCTCTAGGATCCTCCACAAATAAGTACTCAGTTTTGAGACTCTCATGAATGTGGTGGCGGAGGAACACAATAGCTTTTGCCATTAGTTGCTACATATAAAGATATGCAAATTAAAGGTTAACATAATCAATAACATAATGCATGAGTCGTGTATTGGACGATTGAAGGACATGTCATATCAAACAATAAATTTATGCATGTAGATGATATATTCAGAATGCATAAAGAAAGATTGCGTGAGTCAGAGAAGTAATCAATATAGATATAGACATAGACAATATCGTAAGACAAAAGTAAGAGATCATATGAAATGAAAGAAAATTATACAGTGGGAATTTTAAAATCTTTAAAGTCCTTAAAGTCATTAGAGTCTGAAGTCCTTAAAGTCCTTAGAGTCCGAGGTCCTTTAAGTCCAAAGTCCGAAGTCCTTAAAATCCGATTCCCTTCATCCCCTTTTTCACTTTTTCACTTCCGACCTTATCTCCTTCCTCCACTTCCATATTCGACCACCTTTACCAAAATTTTCTTTCGACATTCTCCATGGCCGCCGACGAGATTATGCGTCGTCTTAGAGCCGGTAATAGGAGGTTTTTGATTGATCTTTTCATTTGCCTTGTTCTTATTGTGATTACCAACATCATGCTCATAATTATTTTGGTTAAAACTTACTTCCAATCTAAGTGGTGAAAGTAGGTGAAGTCGGTTTAAACTTCAAAAGAGGTAAGCAAATCTAATATTTTGTTTGTATCTTGTACATATCCAAAAGCATGATTTATTTTTGGTAAGAAATTGTTTCAAATCTAGGAAGAAAACGAGTTTCTTATGTAGAAGATCCCAAATCGGGCAACTACAGAGCATACTCCTCAAAACGGTTTTAGGAAATAAACTTCTTGCATGATTAAGATTAGGAAGAGATAGAATTTGTACCTTGATGATTACTGAAGCTCAATTGGTAATTAGAGACTCGTGCTGATAATGTGTTATGAAAAGATGATAAAAACAAGACCACTTAATCTTTTGGAAAGAACACTTAAACAAACTTTATGAGAACTTTTAGATCATTAGAAGAGAGGGAGGGAGAGCAAGAACTTTAGAGAGTGTATTTCTTACTCTACTTTGGTGCAAATTTTACAATGGATGATGGCCATATTTATAGGCCAAAAGTGGGGTGCAATTTTGGTAAATCTCCATGATTTATGCATGGAAATAAGGAGGTGAAGAAGGTGAATAATTCACCTTGTACAATTTACCTCCAATCATACGTTATACAATTGTTCATACATGATATGTGTGATACATGTGTGTGTAGATAGATAACTTGTAGTATGAAAATTTTGACTTTATAGCAAAAACATATTTCTTCATTTTAATTTTAATGAATAATAACCAATCAATTTAAAATTTATAAAATAAAAATTTTTCAAAATATAATAAATAGCAATATTTATCAAATTTATATATCAAAACAAAAAAAATTTCTAAGAAATTCTATCATTTAAATGCATCACCTTTCCCAAAGTGAAAAATTGTTTAGTTAATTAGCAAAAAGAAATGTTAAAAATTAAGAAAATGAGTACATTGAAAATGTGTGTTGCATTTTAAGAGGCCCAAAGTTTTAATAGTCCAATTCACCAAAATATTAAAAGCCCATTTCACTACTTCTCCTCCAATTCCCAACCTCACATGTTCAGTAGACTCACCGACGCATATCTCAAACTTATTTTATACTTCTCCGAATTCAGCCTTCCTTCGGAATCTACATTCCGCCCCATCCCTGCGCCCAGGACCGCCCCCTCCCTCACCCCAGCCCTGGGGCAGCCTTCTGAGAAGTACCGCTCCCCTTGCCGCAGGTGGAGGCGCCCGCCCCCACTCGCCCCCTCCCTCCGCCAATGATTCTCCCAACTATATAAAGGGATCTAAGGGCATAGCCTCGAGACAGATACATTGGTACACAATAATTCCCCATCTCTTGTAATCCTAACATCCTTGTAGCTTACATTGCTCTCGAAGACCACCGTCGTCAGACAAGACTGTCAGCGTCTGAAAGTCGTTTTCCTAGCAATATTTGCAAGACTACGGGTCCTAAACCCCAAATCTCAACTTGTATTCGCTTGTTTATAATTAATAAAAGGAGATAAGCATTTCTTCTTCATTTGTAAAGATGAAAAACATATTTGGAGAAAGACTTTCAAAATTGGAGACAAAGTCCTTTTCTTCCATTTCCGCTTCAAATTGTTCCTTGGGAAGCTGAGATCGAGACGGATGAGTCCATATGTAGTGGCTCATGTATACCCACATGGCGTTGTTGACATCTATGACAATGCGACCCAGTCCACATTTAAAGTGAATGGTCAAAGACTGAAGCCATATTTTGAAGGGTTCAACACCGCTATCCTAGAGAAGACAACTCTACAAGAACCGAAACAAGAGCTGTTAGAAGATGGAAGATTGAGTTTTGCTGGTTCCGAGTCAGTGACGCTATGTTTGCAAGTCGAGTCGGGGACTTGGCAAAGTCACTGACATTACCAGCTGGCGAAGTGATCTATTTAAGGAAGGAACGCACAGCTTTTGTGCGTATGATTGAGGATAGCTGCGTCGTTCTATTTTAGGAGAAGATCATCACAAAAGAGTGTTAAAATCAAGATGAAGATAATTTGTTTCTCCTAGAATATTTTAGTGTACGCATATTGTATATTTGGAAATATTTGTAAAAGATTAAGTGTATATTGTTTTCCTAATCGAATGGGAAATAATATACACGAGATCTTTCTTACCTTAGTTTAAATACCTTTGTGTTTAGGCTATTGGCAAGACTCTTGAGCGACATTTCAATATTGTATGTAAGAAAGAAAGAGTAGGACTTGTGCGTGTGACTCGTACAAGTGGTGTGTCGAGAGATCTTAGGCATAGCGTGAGATTGAGAGTGTGAGTGCAAAGGTAGAGCATGGTTCAAGGGTGTGGGATTCATTCTTGTACACGAGAGAGCTTTGTAATCACTCAAGAAATCAATAGAACGAGTCCAAGGACTCTTGAAATCCGACCAAGTGATAAACTTGGAAGGGAGTGGTTTTTCTCTAAGTAAACTAATTGGTTTACAAGGATTCTCCACTATACATCGCTTTTCATTGACCGTTGGTAACGTTTATTTTACTGTCTATTGATTCCGCTGCTTTATTACTCAAAGTCGACGACTTCGCAGGAGTCGCCGACTCGTCCTAGTGCTAACGATCCAACAATTGGTATCAGAGCGCGGGGTCTAGATTGTGTTTTTAGTACTATTGTTATAGGAAAATGACGTCCACCAACACTTCTGTTAGTGACTCTTTGTGGAAACCTCCAATCCTCAAGGTCGGAGAGTATAACTGGTGGGTTGAACAAATGAAGACTCACATCTGCTCGCTTGATGGCCAGCTATGGAAAATGATTGAACTGGGTCCAGAAACCCTTCTTGGAAAGGATGGAAAGACTGAAAAGACCACAACTGAGTATGATGATGTGGATTTCAAGAAGCTTGAGAAAAATGCTAGAGCAAAGAAGGTGCTTCATCATGCTCTCACTGAAGGTGATCTCAAGAAGGTGATAGGATACAAAACGGCTAAAGAAATCTGGGATGCCCTCAAAAGACTTCATCAAGGCAATGATGATGTAAAGAAGGACAAAACCATTAGTCTCGAAGCAGAATACGACAATATCTTTCAAGGAAAAGGGGAATCTCTTCGTGACTATCATTCCAGATTTCAAACGATCGTGAATCAACTGGAGTTTCTTGGTGAAGAAATTCCTCAATTGAAACTCACCAACAAGTTGATCTCGGGATTGAACAATAGTTGGGACAACATTGCTTCGTCTCTTCTCACCCAAAAGGAAACCAAGTCGCTGACCTTAGAAGACCTTGTTGGACAACTCACCATGTATGGAGGGATTCAACAAAGAAGAGTTGAGAGACTCGACTCAGAAAAAGTTAAGAACATTGCTCTTAAGGTTCAAAGAGCATTTGACTTGGCTCAAGGAGATGACGACACTGAAGGAATAGATGAGGATGTTGCTCTCATCTCTAAGGCTATGAAGAGACTGTGGAGTCGCAACAAAGCTCCCATGAAATCTCCATAGTCAACCAAAGAAGGGAAGGATATGAAAGACGGTGTTTGCTATCAATGTCAAGCTAGAGGACACTTTGCCAAACAATGTCCAAAAAGAAAAAGTGGAGAAGCTGGTACAGGTATGATGGCTACTTGGGACATGTCTAATGATGATGATGAAGTGGCTCTGGCAAGAGGAATGTGTTGCATGGTCATTGAAGAAAAATCATCTCAAGAGGTAAATGACTCTGAACTCTCTTCTCTTTTAGCCAAAAAGTCTAGAGAACAGTGGTGTGCTATCATTGAAAAGCATGGAACTCAGGTCACTGAGTTGAGAGAAAAATTAGAGGATAATGAAGAAACAATCTCTAATCTCTTCGATGATAACAAACACTGGTCCTCTAAGGCAATTGAACTAGAAAATATTTCATCTCCTAAGTCAATGACTTGTGAGTCATGCTCAGATTCAAAGAATCAAGTCGTTGACTTGCAAAAACAAGTTAATGACTTGGAAAAACAAGTCACCGACCTAGAAGGTGAAAGGCTTATGCTTAGTATAGGTAATGCTATGCTATCTAAAGATCTAGAGGACCTAAAAATTACCGATGAGACCAAAAAGAAAAAGTGGCTAGATGATTTTGTTGCTGAAAAGGCTTAGATTGTAAGAAATGACTATAAAAGGAAATTTGTGAAGGAGGTTGACAGGTCTGGTATTGGACATGCTCGTGCATCTAACACTCAAAGTACCAATCATGCTCCCCTTGTGTCTAAAGTTAAAGCCCCTACGGGTAGTGACAATGTAAGTTGCTCTACTCATATGGTAGCCAATCAAGACAAAGGGAAGCAACAATGGTATCCTGACCAAAAGGTGCACAAAATATGGCAGAAACAAACCCAAAACTCGGCTCCCTCACAAATTGACTTTCAATCACGCATCAACAACAAACCCATCTACCCAGGCTATAGCAAATATGTTGCCCTAAAGTCTCATAGGACATGTTGGTATTGTGGCAATCTTGGTCACTACCAACATGATTGTCACAAAAAGGCAAGAGATGACGAAAACGCAAGGTCACAGACTCCGAACGATAGTCATGACATATCCACTATCACTGACTATCATCCAGAATCTGTGTTCTAGTTGTGACAAAAGATGTTCTAGAAGTTACTATGTTGCCAAACCCAAAGGAGTTAAACTCATCTGGGTTCGTAAGAACTAATTCTTTCAATGCAGCTTGAAGTGGGTGTCAAGGAGCCCTGGTTTATTGATAGTGCGTGTTCAACTCATATGTCGGGAAACCCCAGGGATTTCGTCTCACTTCAAGAATACAAGGGAGGTAAGATTACCTTCGACAACAATAGTAAAGGTGGTATTTCTAGTATTGGTACGGTAAGATTTTCAGATAAGCTTACTATAGACAATGAATTTAGTTGATAATCTCATTTTTAAGCTTCTAAGTGTTTCCCAAATCTGTGCCAATGGAAAATATCAAGTAGTCTTTGATAGGGATGGATGTCAGGTACAAGAGATCAATTCAAGAAAGACTCTTCTGAAAGGGGTGTGTGAAAACAATCTTTACAAAGTGGACCCCTGTTTCGAACCTGAAGAAAAATTGTGTCTTAGAACAGTTGCAGATGTCGCCGACCTCTGGCACAAAAGATTCGGTCACGCAAGCTTTCAACTTCTTGACAAACTTCATAGGCAAGAACTGGTTAGAGGACTACCCAAAATAGACTCAAACAAGCATGAAGTTTGTGAAACCTGTGTAAGAGGTAAGCAAGTGAAGTCATCGTTTCAATCCAAGAAAGAGGTAAGTACCACTAGACCCTTAGAGCTTATTCATATTGATTTATGTGGTCCCATGCGAATCCAAAGTCGTGGAGGAAATAGCTATATTTTTGTCATTGTTGATGACTTTTCACGGTATACTTGGACAATTTTTCTGTCTTCTAAAGATCAGGTCTTTGAAGAATTTGAAGCATGGGTGAAGATTGTAGAGAAAAAGCTTGGAGTTGCTATCGTATCAGTCAGATCAGATCATGGAACGAAATTTGATAACTCTGAGTTTCTGTCTTTCTGCAAGAAGAATGGCATTAGTCACAACTTCTCAGCTCCAAGAACTCCTCAACAAAATGGCATGGTTGAGAGGAAGAATCGTGCCTTGGAGAACATGTCACGAACCATCCTTATCTCAAGTGGTCTTCCAAGGAATTTCTTGGGTGAAGCCATTAATGCATCATGCTATGAGATGAATCGAGCCATGCTTCGTCCACTTCTTGGAAAAACTCCTTATGAATTGCTTAGAGGAGTTAAGCCTAGTGTCACCCACTTGCGCACCTTTGGATGCAAATGCTATGTTCACAATAATGGCAAGGATAGTCTGGGAAAATTTGATCCAAGGAGCGATGTTGGCACTTTCATAGGCTATTCCCCTCACAGTAAAGCTTACAAAGTGTTCAACAAGAGGACGAGAAAGATTGAAGGAAAGTGTTCATGTTGTGTTTGATGAGAACACTATGGGAGGCACGACGATTGAAGACTTTGATGATGGTGATCAGGGGTACAATCTGGTTCAAGATGACTCACTTCTTGTTTCTACAACTCAGAAAGAATTGACAATTAGTGACAATGTTGGTGTCACCGACTCAGACAGAACAAGGGGAATGAGTCAAAATCAAAGTTTAAGTGACATTGATTCAGATGATGAGAAAACACCTGAAAGTAGCCCAAGTTAGGAGAACTCAAAAGAAGATTCAGAAAGAACGCCTCAGACTCAAGTCGGTGACTTGACAGATCTACAAGTCAGGAACTATCAACAGAAAAGTGCTCATCATGTCACAAACATCCTCACTGATTTCTCAAAGGGTGTGCAAACAAGATCTTCTCTGAACAATTTCTTTGCCTTCAATTCTTTTTTCTCAATGTTGGAGCCTAAAAATGTTGAACAAGCGTTGAAAGATTTGGATTGGGTCAGTGCCATGCAAGAGGAACTTCATCAATTTGAACGAAACACGGTTTGGCATTTGGTCCCAAGGCCAAAGGGAAGATTTATGATTGGAACACGATGGGTGGTCAGAAATAAGCTGGATGATGAAGGAAATGTAGTCAGAAATAAAGCAAGATTGGTAGTTAAGGGATATAATCAGCAGGAGGGCATTGACTATGATGAGACGTTTGCTCCAGTGGCTCGTCTTGAAGCTATACGGTTGCTCATTGCCTATTCTGCGCATCATGGATTCAAGCTACAACAAATGGATGTCAAGACTGCTTTCTTGAATGGATATCTAAAAGAAGAAGTGTATGTTGAACAAACTCCGGGTTTTGAGGATGTCACCCACCCGGATCATGTCTACAAACTGGACAAAGCTCTTAATGGATTAAAGCAAGCACCGCGTGCTTGGTATGATCATTTGTCACAGTTCTTGATTCAACATGGTTATGTTCGAGGAGAGGTTGACAAGACCCTGTTCTTGTTGTAAGAAGGAAGCCATACGCTTGTTGTTCAAGTCTATGTCGATGACATTATCTTTGGTTCAACAGATGATAAGCTGGTGAAGAAGTTCGCTGACCTCATGTCTAGTGAGTTTGAAATGAGTATGGTCGGTGAGCTCAAGTTCTTTTTAGGACTTCAAGTTGTTCAAAGTGAGGATGGAACACGAGTTCATCAACAAAAGTATCTTAGAGAATGTGTTAAAAAGTTTGGTCTCGAAAACGCCAAACCTTTTGACACTCCTATGTCACCGACTACCTCACTGGGAAAAGATAACAAGTATCCAGAAATCAATGCTACTATGTATCGGGGTATGATTGGATCATTGCTCTATCTTACAGCAAGTAGACCCGATATTATATTGTGTTTGGAGTCTGCCTATGTGCTAGATTTCAGGTTGATCCAAGAGAGTCTCACTTGAAAGTTGTTAAGAGAATCATTCGGTATCTTAAGGGGACTGATAATCTCTGTTTATGGTATCCAAGAGGTTTTGATTTTGAGCTTGTTGGCTATACATATGCTGATTTTGCTGGAAACCGGGTTGATAGAAAAAGCACTTAAGGAATGGCTCAATTTCTTGGGCCTTGTCTTGTCTCATGGGGATCTAGAAAGCAAAATTATGTGACTCTATCAATGGCAGAAGCAGAGTATATTGCAGCTGCAGCGTGTTGTTCACAACTCTTATGGATCAAGAAATAAGTCAGTGACTATGGTGTGAAGTGTGGGTCAGTGCCCATACTATGTGACAACACTAGTGCAATCAACATCTCAAAGAATCCGGTGCAACATTCAAAGACAAAGCATATTGAGATAAGGCACCACTTTCTTCGAGATTGTGTGGAAAAAGGCATGGTCACTATGGAATTCTGTAGATCAACTGATCAAGTGATCAAAGAGCAGACATCTTCACAAAGGCCTTGAATCGTGAACCCTTTGAACAACTCCGCATGGAATTAGGTATGATCTTTCTTCACTGATCTATTTCCCTACATAAATTCCCTCCATGATTGGCTAGAACTTATTGCTTTACTTTTGATTTGAAATCATGCTTTTATGGTGTAATTCTTATTCATACTTGATAAACATCATGTTTAGGAAACCCCATGCATTTGAATTGTCGGTGACTTTTACTGCATTCAGCATGTGTACAATCTTTTTGAGCTTTCTGTTTCAGCCCAAAAGAATGAACCTGATGTTCCTAACCCTCATTACAAGCGCAAATGATGGTTGGTTCTAATGCTTGTCCCTGACCTATCATGTTTTGAGAGTCTCTATGAGCCCGTTTTTTTATTTTTCATATGAAACGGAGACTTATCATCATGATCGACAAATCCTCAAAAATAATGTTTCATACTTGGTTTGCTTTGGCACTCCCTGTGCAAACCCAACGCCAAGTAAGTTCTTTAAGAGAAAGTCATGTAGTGTGGACAGTTGAAGAAAGCAGTTTGTGTGATAGATGTCGCCAACTTGGTCAAGGTCAGTGACTGTGTGCTTTGGCGTGAGAAAAAGATCGTGGCTTTAACAATATCTTTTGAACTTGGAAAGTGTATTTCAAAAAGGAGGAAAGAGTAGATCTTGTGATTTGACAACTTCCTTAATGACGGAAGTGAACTTCTTTATTATGCCCCAACCGTCAAAACAAAAGGTACGCATTTTCTCAAATCTTCCTCTCTCTCTCGAATTCTACTCTCTCTCTCTCTCGAACTCAAACCCTCGAACCTTCAACCTCCTTCAATGGCATCTCCCTGCAACAACTCAAACCTCCCTGCCCCTTCCAAAACCCAAGCCGAAAGTTCTAAATCGGCAAAGAAGAAGATTCTCGCCCTATTTGGTGATGATTTTCTCCGAGCCCTTTTATCCGGGGAATCTTCTTCCTCAACCGTTCTCCCAACCGCCATTGAAACCCCATCTCTGAACTCAATCTCTCCACAAAATCAAAATACAAACCCTTCTCCTCCAAAATCAACTCCCTCATCTCCCATTACCATTGAGAAAAACCCTCAATCTCCTCAAATTGAGACCGAAACCCTAACCCTCTCACCGGATTCTGGAAAACCATGCCAAACGGCGCAACTGATGGTTGTTCCAGAAACCGGTGACTCCTCCTTACCCAAACCCTCTGACCAAGAGATTGTAGAGGAAGAGAGAGTAAAGACTCCAGTTTTGGGGTCAATGGATTTTGAGGAAACTGCTATAGTTCTCGGGTCATTCGCGAAAGAGAAGGAAGAGGAGACTGTGGATGCTGAAGTGAAAGGCACACAAGAGCGTGCCAAAACAGAGGAGAACCAACGACTATCTCCTGATGGTCAAGAAGAGGTTGTCAATGACCCTTCAAAAGTCATTGACACAAACATTGGTGTGGAGAATGTCAACAAAGCATCTAACAAGGAAATCTCTCAAAAGGAACCCACCGAAACTTTTGAAGAAGGTACACCATCTGATCCCATCTTGGTCTCTAAAAAATCCAATTTCGGTGATTTAGTTAAGAGGAACTTAGAGAAAGATCTGTTTGGAAAGGATTCTGATTTGCTCAAGGATGATGAAATAGAAATGCCTCCTCCCTTCCGCCCCAAAACCTGATCAGAAAGTGCTAGAGCCTCGGTTGTGGCTCTTAAAGCCAAGAAGGGCAAGGGGTTGGAAACCCCCGAGGCTGCCTCAGAGGGAGGTGACTCTTCTTTCTCTGAGAAGGTCACTAGGAAGAAAAGGGGGAGATCTCCTAAATCTGATGTTGGGTCTAGCAAGAAGAGTAAGAAAACCAGTGTGAGTATAGACATGTCGTCTAGAGAGTTTACAAAAGATCTGTTGTGGGAAGAAAATTTCTTGAAGGAGTTCAAACTGACCAAGGTCACCGACTGGCTGAAAAAGCAGAAATGGGATAAGTTAGTGCAGGGGGAGCATGAATACAACCCTCTAATGATTAAGATGTTCTATCAGAATCTTGTGATTGAAGATACAGGGAATATGACCATAGGGAGGTACACGATAGATAAGAAGACGTACTCCTTCACTAGCAAGGATGTCAGTGCCATTCTGGAGATCCCTCATGAAGGTTTTGCTGAATACTACAAAGGAGGTTGGCCTGAAGGTGTCGATGACCGTGAGATCATCAAAACTGTCACTAACAGTGATGATAACCTCACCAGTCCCTATCTGGTCAACAAAATGGGAATAGAGAAAAAGGTGATGTTCAATTACCTCATCAACAACTTGCTTTCAAGGGAACTCAAAAGGAATGCTGCTTCCATTCAAGATCTGCTTGTCATGGACAAGATTATCAAAGGGAAGAAGGTCAACATGCCACATTTGATGATGATTCACATGAAGCACGTGTTGGAAACTGTTAAGCATGCTCTTCCTTATGGCATGTTGATTGCTCTGATGATGTATGAGCATAAGGTCTATGTGGATGGTGGTGACGTCCTCAATACAAGAGTTCTCAACAAAGAAATGATCAGGAAATTTGGATGGAACTGGGTTGATGGACAATGGGTGTCGAAGACGTCTGAAGTCAGTGACAAGAGCCACCAGGAAGAAGGAATGAAAACTGCTCCAACGAACGATGAATTGAAGGACATCAGGGAGCAGAATATGATTCTGAAGGGGATGATCGAGAAGCTTCAGAGCATGGTCGACAATGCGCTTTCAAAGCTTGATGCAATAAAGGAACGACTCAATGACTTTGGAGCCTGATTTCAGTGACTGTCGCACACTCATGGCTTTCTCTAACCCTCTCTTTCTACCCTTTCCACATCATTCCCTCATTTTGAAAGACTTTTTGTTTTAGTTCGATTTGGTTGTACCGCATTTATGGATTGTTTGTGTTTGCATCGTACTTTTTCTCTTGCTTTGGTGGATGCCTATCTATGACTGTTTTGATATTATGTTTTAAGTTTCTATATTTGTCTCTGTTTTCTTTAATTGTTTTAGCAATCTTTTTGATGATGCCAAAAGGGGGAATTAACCGGGGGAATAGATTTATTAGGAGGATCAAAATACTGAAATCATGTGGTTACTAAGCTTAGGGGGGACTTTTTATGGTTTTTGTGCTTTGCTCTTTTTACTGTGTTGTTTTTGTATGCTGCATAACTTTTATCAGAACAGGTTGTTTGTCACCATCAAAAAGGGGGAATTTTTTAGAAGATGGAAGATTGAGTTTTGATGGTTCCAGAGTCAGTGACCTTATTTTTGCACGTCGAGTCGGAGACTTGGCAAAGTCACTAACATGACCAGCTGGCGAAGTGATCTATTTAAGGAAGGAACGCACAGCTTTTGTGCGTATGATTGAGGACAGCTGCGTCGTTCTATTTTAGGAGAGGATCATCACAAAAGAGTGCTAAAATCAAGATGAAGATAATTTGTTTCTCCTAGAATATTTTAGTGTACGCATATTGTATATTTGGAAAGATTTGTAAAAGATTAAGTGTATATTGTTTTCCTAACGGAATGGGAAATAATATACACGAGATCTTTCTTACCTTAGTTTAAATACCTTTTTGTTTAGGCTATTGGCAAGACTCTTGAGCGACATTTCAATATTGTGTGTAAGAAAGAAAGAGTAGGACTTGTGCGTGTGACTCGTACAAGTGGTGTGTCGAGAGATCTTAGGCATAGCGTGAGATTGAGAGTGTGAGTACAAAGGTAGAGCGTGGTTCAAGCGTGTGGGATTCATTCTTGTACACGGGAGAGCTTTGTAATCACTCAAGAAATCAATAGAGCGAGTTTAAGGACTCTTGAAATCCGACCAAGTGATAAACTTGGAAGGGAGTGGTTTTTCTCTAAATAAACTAGTTGGTTTACATGGAGTTTCCACTATACATCGCTTGTCATTGACCGTTGGTAACGTTTATTTTACTGTCTATTTATTCCGCTGCTTTATTACTCAAAGTCGACGACTTCGCAGGAGTCGCCGACTCATCCTAGTGCTAACGATCCAACAAGAGCCTTGATCCTTTTTACGTCAAGCTAATGACGTTAAATAAACGCTTCTTGGCAGGCAACCCAAGGATTAGAGTAGTTTAAATTTTTAGTTTTTTTAGTTTTTATAGACATTAGTCGTAGTTTTAATGTTTTTTTTCGGAATAGGCCAAAGTTAAAGGAAGCGGGGAAGTGCACAAAAGTGTGGCCGTACAATTGTGCACTTGGTCGTGCAATTCACTCAAGAACGAAAAATGCAGGCACAAGTCGAAAAGTGCGGCCACACTTTTTTTGGACATGACCGTGCTTTTCCCCATTCCAACAAAGGGTAATAACATGTGCCCGAGTCCTTTCTGACCTCCCACTTTATTTCCACCTCTCTCCCCTCTTTTCCTCCATTGTTGCTTCTTACTGGGTCGACTTTCACCATTGTCAAGCCACAAAACTCGGATTTTCCACTAAATCAAGCAAGGAATCCATAAATCAACCGAATTTCAAGTAAGAATTCTATTTCCCCTCTTGAATCTCATTCAATTTCGAATTTTCATACCTAAGTTATAGATATAAGTTTTGGTTAAAAATATAGATTTGCATGCTTTTAGGTCGGATTTGTGCTTAGTTGCTTCATAATATTTTGTTTATTGCATGTTTATAACTTAGTTTCATGCTTTAATTGATTTTTTGTGAAGGTTTTGAGATTAGGTTTGCTTGGAAATTTGATTTCTAGGTAGTGGGGGAAGAGAGTGATTGAGTATTTACTTGATTATCTATATCTATTGATGTGGTTGTCCTTGTCGAGACAACAAGATTGTGTTTGTGGTGTTTGCTTGTGGTGTTTGTGTAGGTCTTTTTAGGTATTTCTCCAATGTGTCCTAAGAGAAGACGAGATGATGGAGCATCGACATTCCGAGCTGCTAGTAGGGGTGTGCATCTGGTTCCTCCCATTCATGAGCGGGAAGAAACTCCAACTCACTACCAATTTGTTTATAGAAATCAATTCAGCACACTAAGTTTGATTATTTGAAGAAGAAGGATTGGAAATCTACTAAGTATATTGACTGGAATTTGGTAGAGACTCTAAGATTGACCAGGGATTTGGAGTTGCTTGGTGAATTTCTAAGGATACAACAATTCATGAGGCTTGTTAAACCGACATACAAGGGCCTCACCCTAGAGTTTTTGACTAGTTTGGCTGTGAATTTTGAGGATGAGGGAGAATGTAGTTCTCTTTGGGAGGAACAAGAAGGAAGTTGAGCCTAAGGCGGGTGAATGATGTTTTTGGGTTCTTCAACTTTAGGAACCGGGATGCTCCAAAGAGTGAGACTCAAGTTTGGTCGAGGAATAACATTTTTTGGAGGGAGATCACATGGAAGCCAACTTACAAGGCTACAAGAGAAAATGCTTCTCCCATAAATCATCCCGCCATTCGCATCTTCCAAAGATTCCTAGCAAGTACCATAAATGGAAGGGGTGATGGTGGGAACAATTGCTCAAAGAAGCACTTGGTGATCTTGTGTGCTAGCTTGAGTACAAGAGACTTGAAATTGGGTGGTCTGCTGATGAACCACCTATTACATGTTCGCAACATGGGTGGAGGAGCCATTTGCATTGGTGGAATTGTGACTCATTTTGCTCGCCACTTTGGGATTGATTCGAGTCGGCATGCTATTGATCTTGAGCCAGTATCTATGGACTACAAGATGTTTCATAAAATGGGAACTTTGTTCTTGGTGCGGAACACTTATTATTGGGGAATTAGGAACACCGGGAAGGTCATGACGCTTCCTGATCTTGAAAGAGTTAGATTGATAACAGGTCATGGAAAAGCTGCAATAGATCGTTAGATGATGAATGTCCAAGAAGGGGATCTAGATGTGAAAGTAGTGTCTGGACTGACTAGAGGACATAAAAGAGTTCAAGAAAGGGTTTATGAAGAGGAAAAAGAGATGGAGGAGGAAGATGATGATGGAGATTTTGAGGTTGTTGAGGATGTACAAGATGAGGATGATGATTCTGATGAGGAGGATGACCAGCCCATTGTTGGGGTTGGTCATTCTAGTAGTGGTATTGGGTCTGTTAACTCTTAGACTACACAAATGATGGAGATGATGAGACAGATATAGCTGGATAGTGCACAGAGGTACAAGGCGATGTCATCTCATATTGATTAGAGCTACCGGAATATGAGGGGCTATGTGGATGATCACTTTTCGACTTTCCAATCACGTTAGGATGAGCAATTTTGGTTGCTCAATGCTAGATTGGATGGTTGGATCTCCACAGGCTACCCGCCTCATCGGTACTACCCGCAATACAGCTTTCCAGCTTCACCATATCCAAAGTACCCTGCTTATCCACCACCGCCGTTAGAGTATCCACCGCCACCACCGTCGGATTTCCCACTGCCATACTCAGATCGCTAGAGTTTTTGTTGGTATTTCTCTTTTCTTTTCTTTTTACTTTACTTTGGGGACGAAGTAAGTTTTAAGCATGGGGAAGGGGATACTTGTTTGCATTCATATAGTTGCATTAGATTAAGCATGTTTATTTTTTCTTGCATTGATTAAAATCTTGGAAAAGGAAAATATCAGAAAATTCAGAAAAATGAAAAAAAAAATATTGCATTTAGGTTCTTATTTCCCTATTGTGTATGACCTCTTTTTTTCTATACTTAGATGAAATCCTAACCCATGACTTGCTTGATGCGCTGAAGTTTCTATGATATGAGCATGATCTTTGTTTACTTACTTTGATTATACGATTGAGCATGCATATAAGCTTGAGTTTTAGATTTATTTTGAAGTTCTAGACCCAATTACCTTGTGAGATTGATTTGGCTTTGTTCTTTATTTCTTGAGCGCGTCACTTTGAATTGCTAGAACTTGCATTATGACTTTTTTTTCAAGACTGTGTATCATGACTAGATGCATGACATTAAAATGCATGATTGAGGCATGTTTCTTTATTAGCCCATTTTTCCTTACCCACTTGACAAGGTCCATGTTTTTTTCTTGCCCCATCTTGTAATATCCCCAACCAAAGTGCATACGTCATTTTGCATTCATATAATATTAGTAGCATTGCATGACATATTAGCATGATATATAGTGCATTTTTAAAAGTAATATCTATTTTCTAATTGAGTTTATTATATTTTAAAAAGTTTTTAACTAAAAGTTACTTAATAGTTATTTCAGGGTAAAGTTTATAGTAAAGAATATTTAAGGGTGAAAATTGCAATTTTTATAAAATCTTGCAGACTTCCGTATTCATGTTTGAAATTGGAGTTTGTGTTGGAATTTGGATTTTGTCTTCTTATGTATTGGAAATTGAATTTGTCTTGTGTTGAAAGTTGAACCTCTTGACTTATGCCTTTATATTGTCTATTTGTATCATCATCTTTCATTTGTAATTACGAGCAACAACAAAACAACACAGAGGGAGTTCGAGAGTTCAAAGAGAGAAAAAGATGGAAAGGCTGGTTTTCTTATTTTGATCTCGTTTGGTATAATATCTCTTCTATCGGGTTTTAATCCTGAAGTATAAGCGTGATTGGTAAGTTTTTAATTAGTAAATGGTTTATTTAGATTTTTCTAATTTTTCCGGATCTAGATCTACAATTGCTTTTGATTTGAAAATCAATCAATTTCTAATTCTCAGAGGATGTTTTTGATATTGGATTTATATTCAGTAAAAGATTTAAGAGTAGTTTTAGGCTATTGCCTTGTAAGAATATTATGGAGTCTTTTGATCAAGTTTTTCATAAAGGTTTGAACTAGAAAAATGTTCTTCTATATATATAGTTTATTATTGTCAAGTTTTAAATGATTTGAAATTATGCACAAAAAGTTATAATGGATACTGACATTTTATTGCATTTAGGGTTAGAGTTTATAAGATTTAAATAGCCTAAATTTACATTGGGTTACATATAGGAGCACAAGTCATAGAACGAGGTTAGAGACAAGGGGGAGAAATATAGTAATTGTCTTAAACAGGTGAATATAGACCGGAGATTCAACTCTATGTGTCATATGTGTCATACGTATATATGTGCTATATGGATATATGTGAGTATATACCGGAGATTCAACTATATGTGTTATATGTGAAATATGAATATATGTGCTATATGTGAAGTATGAATATATGTGCTATATGAATATATGTGGTATATGTGGTATATGGATATATGTGAGTATATACCGGAGATTCAACCATATGTGTTATATGTGAAATATGAATATATGTGCTATATGTGAAATATGAATATATGTGCTATATGAATATATGTGTTATATGTGTTGTATGTGTTATATGGATATATGTGATATATGTGATATATGTGCTATATGCGCTAAATGGGTATATGTGTTATATGAGTTACATGGATATATGTGTTATATGTGATAGCTCTGAAAATTTCCAGAGTTGTTTGGACAGAAAGTATGTTCGCAGATGGTATATGAAATATGATATATATGACTACATGATGCACTTGATTGCATAGCATATTGCAATGAGATTAAAAGGACATGTGACTGTCTTGCCCTGAATTTGTATACAAAAGAGACCTACGGGTCATACATGAGGCTTAAAATGCCTAAGAGATGGTATATGAGCAAATGAGGCCTAAGATGCCTAAAGTCGGTAATGAAAAAGAAAAAAAGGTTAGTATATGGAAAAAAAAGAAAAAAAAAGGAAAAGTTGGTATATGGAAAAGAGTCGGTAATGGAAACTAGGGGCAGATTCAGGCTTGAACAGTTCACATGATAATGAATCGGATACATCGGCATTTGCATGTGCATAGTAAATTTCTATATGACATATGTATATTCTGTATGTATATGTACATGGACTAAATGTTTGACTCTGTGTAAAATAATTGATGATGGTTTATATTCACTTTGTATGCGACTCACGTAAATCGCAAAACAATTTTTCAGGTTTAGCTGGAACTTTCTGACGTGTGTCTCTTTTAAAGGTCACATTCATACAGGTCGGATGGATGAAGCTCAATGCAACCTTCTCCTCCTCATTTTGCATCTTAGACTTTTGTATTGTAATAAAGTTAGAGTAATAGACGTATTAGCATAAGAAGTAACGACATAGAACTTTATGTGTGTGTGCAACCTTATATGGTTGTTAGTTTTGTTATATGTTTACGTGGATAGTCGTTATATGTAAATCATATTAAATATCTGAAATAAGTTATTATAAAGTATACGTCATAGGGTATAAGGGTGTCACAATTAGTTTTTGGTATCAGAGCAGGGATATGATTCTATAAGGGCATGCATTCATAAGCATATGTAATTGACATAGAATTGTATTCATGATCAGTATGCATTAAGGAGAGAAGGTTCAGCCGTGCCACCTCAATTTATAAGAGCATCTCATACAGCAGCACATGAGCATACATTTCTTATACACGAGCCATTAGAAGAGGAAGTACAGAGAGAATGATAAATGTGCATATAGTATATCGAGATTGTATAATATGAGTGGATACAGTAGTTACCAATTGATCTGATCTTGTTATTCATGTATGAGTTTGATGTTATTTTGGGCATGGACTGGTTGTCAAGACATCATGCTAAAGTGGATTGTTATACCAAACAAAGAGGTAGTGATAGACTCGCCTGGGAAATCTAGAGTGATTTTCATGGTGATAGACAAATGGTTCCCATTTGCTTGATATATGCAACAATGGCTTTTCGCATGATCAGAGAGGGATGTGAGGCATATCTGTCACATGTTATAGAACGTACAGTTGAATGTGAGGAGGTTGGAGATATTCCAGTTGTTAAAGATTTTCCTAATGTATTTCCAAAGGATCTTCCTGGATTGCCACCTATAGAGAGATAGAGTTTACTGTGGAATTAATGCCAGGTACTACACCTATTTCTATTCCTCCATATCGCATGGTTCCACTAGAGTTACAAGAATTGAAGAAGCAATTACAGGAGTTGTTAGACAAAGGGTTCATTAGAGCTAGTGTATCGCCTTGGGGTGCACCAGTTTTATTTGTTAAAAAGAAAGATGGTACCTTACGATTGTGCATAGATTACAGAAAACTGAATCAGGTAATAGTGAAGAACAAGTATCCATTTCCAATGATAGATGATTTGTTTGATCAACTTCAGGGTGCAAAGGTATTTTCAAAGATAGACCTTCGATCAGAATACCATCAATTGAAGATAGATAAAGATGACATTACCAAGACAGCATTCAGGACCCGATACAAGCATTATGAGTTTCTGGTAATGCCATTTGGTTTGACTAATGCACCAGCATCATTCATGGCATTGATGAACAAGGTGTTTCAACCTTTTCTAAACAGATTTGTGATCATCTTTATTGATGAAATATTGATGTATTCACGAAGTACAGAGGAGCATGTTGATTATTTGTGTACCGTGCTACAAGTCTTGAGGGAAAAATAGTTGTATGCTAAATTGAGTAAGTGTGAATTGTGGTTGGATCATGTGATATTGACCCGACTAAAGTCGTTATGCCGAGATCAAAAGTAAATAAACTCTATTTTACTAACCAATATAGTAAGCAAGCAAGGGGTCGAACCCAAGAGAATCAGTGTTTCTGAAATCAATTCAATCAACAAAGACAGGGGGTTTTAGGTTTAAGCAAGCAGACAGATTCAAGTTTCAAATCAATTAGAAGAAAGCAGAGTTCATTCAATCAATTCCACCTTTTCAATCCTTCGATCATTGATTCATCCACTTTTCTATATTTCCTAGGTTAATTCCAATCCTTATTAGGATTTCCGCTTGTCCACGGTCCAAGCGAAACTATGATATGAACAAGGACGCTTAATTCAAATCATGCAATGCACTCAAGGATAATAGGAAATCGAATCATGCAATCAAACAACGAGTCTCGTGCATAAAACAACCATCAAACGCTCTTTCTCAATTCCAGTCCACGGTCCTGGAAAAGAGTTGTTTCAAGGATAAATAAGACTGCACAGACAACAATCAAACCTAATCCAAACAATAGATCTAAGTCAATCAAACAAGGTGATCAGGATCATAAAATCAAACATAGATCATGGAATTAAAAACAGGAGTTTTGATATTAACCTAAGGATAGAAAAGTTACCAGAATCTTACGAATTCAAGAAAAAGGCTTCCTTGATTGAACAAACTCCAAGGAAGATTAGTTCTCCATGAAATTCTCTAAAAACTCTAGGTTAAAACTAAAAGTAGGCTCTCCCCAAACTTCTCACGAGCTAGGTCTTTTAAAGACTAAAACAACCGAATAAAAACTAATAATAAAAATATAAAATAAGGAAAAAACGATGGCGGCGGGAACACCAGCCACCGTGAGTGCGGTAGGAGTCCGCGGGTGCGGAAACGGCGGCTACACAGCGTCGCGAAAATGGAACTCACCGCGGCCGCAGTAGGATTCCGCAGTCGCGGGTCTTCTTTTGACAGCTTTCTGATGTTACCTTCGGAGGTGGTTTTGACCTACTTAGAGTTAGAATTGAACTCGCAGTAAAAACATGAATTGTAGCTCTTCGAGTTAGCTTTCCAATGATACCAATTTCAGCTTCATCCGATCACTTGAGCTCCTGAACGATGCGTCACAAGAAAGTGGCGTCAAAACAACTCCAAATCAACACTTGTCTTCAAAACTCTTGCAATTCTTCAAATCATGTCTTCGGTCTTCATATTACAATTATGCTCAAAACTAACCTAAACACACTCAAATCATGCCTAAAATACAAGAGATAACCATACTAATCTAGAGCGTATCAGATATTTTTAGGACATATAGTATCTGGAAAAGGTATAGAGGTTGATCCTAAGAAGGTTGAAGCGGTGGTAAACGGGAAAGTACCAACTATAGTTACAGAAGTTCGTAGTTTTCTTGGGATGGTTGGATACTATAGACGATTTGTTGAAGGATTCTCTATTATAGCTGCACAACTCACTAAATTGTTGCGGAAGAATGCTCCATTCCATTGGAATTCTGCGTGCCAACAAGGCTTTGATGAGTTAATGCGTCGTTTGACTACATCACCAATACTGATAATTCCTACATGTACAAGAGGATTTGTTGTTTACACTGATGCTTCATATCAGGGTCTTGGTTGTGTTTTGATGTTGAATGGAAAATTAATTGCTTATGCATCACGACAATTACGACCACATGAAATTTCTTATCATGTACATGATTTAGAGCTGGCAGCAGTAGTTTTTTCCCTAAAGATTTGGCGACATTATCTATATGGAGAAACATTCCAAATATTTACAAATCATAAGAGTTTGAAGTATTTGATGAGCTAAAAGGAGTTGAACATGCGACAAAGGCGCTGGATGGAACTACTGAAAGATTATGATTGTATAATCGAGTATCATCCGGGAAAGGCCAATGTTGTAGCAGATGCTTTGAGTCGAAAGTCCAGTAGTATGATGGCCAATATGCACATGACTTCATTGTCAGATTTGATTGCTTTGAGAAGTCTAAATGCTACACTACAGTTTGACACTAATGGAGTACTGATTGCTACTTTGGAGATTCGGCCAGTGCTGAGACAGAAAATTAAAGATGTGTAAGTAAGAGATGAAAAGTTGGCAGAAATTATAGAACAGGTTCAACAAGGTAAAGATACGCCGTTTGCTATTCAGGATGGCACATTGATGTTTGGCACCAGATTATGTGTACCTGATATTGATGATCTAAGACTAGAAATCTTAGATGAGGCACATAATGCACCATATGCTATGCATACTGGTACAACAACGATTTATCATACCGTAAGACAACATTATTGGTGGCCAAAGATGAAGAAGGAGGTTGTTGAATTTGTTTTTAAATGTCTTACTTGTCAACAAGTTAAAGCAGTTTACCGAGCACCTAGAGATATTATGAAACCTTTATCTATTCCGATTTGGAAATGGGAGCAGATTACGATGGATTTTATTATGGGACTACCCCGAACACAAAAAGAAAATGATGCTATTTGGGTAATTATTGATAGATTGACTAAGTCAGCACATTTCTTACCTATACGATGTGGTTGTTCATTGGATGAATTGGCAGAGATATACATGAAAGAAATTGTTCGACTTCATGGAATACCAGTGTCCATTGTATCAGATAGAGATCCTAGATTTACTTCTCGATTTTGGGAAAGTTTTCAAACAGTTATGGGGACCAAATTGCATTTCAGTACAGCTTATCACCCTCAGACAGATGGACGGTCAGAGAAGACTATACAAATATTAGAAGAAATGCTTTGTGCTTGTGTTATTGAGTTTTAGGGTTCATGGGATAGGTATATTCCATTGATGGAATTTGCTTACAATAATCAATTTCACAATAGCATTGGGATGGCACCATATGAGGCATTGTACGGAACAAAATGTCGAAGTCCTTTATATTGGGATAAAGAAGGTGCATAAATTTTAGAAGGGCCGGAGATTATACTAGACACAGTTGATAAGATTGATATTGTTAAAAAAAAAATGAAGGTGGCACAAGACAGACAAAAGAGCTATTTTGATCAGCAACGCAAGGAGATGGAATATCAAGTTGGAGATAAAATATTCTTACGCGTTTCTCCATGGAAAGGTGTCATGAGATTTGGTAACAAAGGAAAATTGAGTCCTCGGTATATTGGGCCATATGATATCATAGAGAAGGTAGGACCGTTGGCATACAGATTAGCATTGACTTCTAGAATTGGCTCAGATTCATAACGTTTTCCACGTTAGTATGTTACGACGGTATCGATCTGATCTATCACATGTGTTAAAGGATTAAGAAGTACAACTTGTAGACAATCTAAGCTACACAGAGGAACTAGTTATGATCATTGATTACAGAATCAAACAGTTGCGGAATAGGGAGATTTTGATGGTTAAAGTAATTTGGAAAAATCATGGTATAGAGGAAACGACTTGGGAAACTGAGGATAAGATGAGAAAGTCATATCCATATTTGTTTAATGGTAAATGATTCCCTATCATATTGCATCATATGAAGAGATAGAGAATTTTGAGGACAAAATTCTTATTAAGGGGGAGGATTGTAACACCCCCAACCAAAGTGTATACGTCATTTTGCATTCATAAAATATTAGTAGCATATGCATGACATATTGGCATGATATATAGTGCATTTTTAAAAGTAATATTTATTTTCTAATTGAGTTTATTATATTTTAAAAAGTTTTTAACTAAAAGTTAATTAATAATTATTTCAAGGTAAAGTTTGTAGTAAAGAAGATTTAAGGGTGAAAATTATAATTTTGATAAAATCTTGCAAACTTCCGTATTCAAGTTTGAAGTTGGATTTTGTGTTGGAATTTGGATTTTATCTTCTTATGTATTGGAAATTGAATTTGTCTTGTGTTGGAAATTGAACCTTGTTGACTTATGCCTTTATATTGTCTCTTTGTATCATCATCTTTCATTTGTAATTACGAGCAGCAACAAAACAACACAGAGAGAGTTCGAGAGTTCAAAGAGAGAAAAAGATGGAAAGGCTGGTTTTCTTATTTTGATCTCATTTTGGTATAAGATCTTTTCTATCGGGTTTTAATCCTGAAGTATAAGCGTGATTTAGTAAGTTTTTAATTAGTTAATGGTTTATTTAGATTTTTCTAATTTTCCCAAATCTAGATCTACAGTTGCTTTTGATTTGAAAATCAATCGATTTATAATTCTCAAAGGATGTTTCTGATATTAGATTTACATTCGTTAAAAGATTTCAGAGTAATTTTAGGCTATTGCCTTGTAAGGATATTATGGAGTCTTTTGATCAAGTTTTTCATAAAGGTTTGAACTAGAAAAATGTTCTTCTATATATATAGCTTATTATTGTCAAGCTTTAAAGGATTTGGAATTATGCACAAAAAGTTATAATGCATACTAGCATTTTATTACATTTGGGGTTAGAGTTTATAAGAGTAAATAGCCTAAATTTACATTGGGTTACATATAGGAGCACAAGTCATAGAACGGGGTCAGAGACAAGGGGGAGAAATATAGTAATTGTCTTGAACAGGTGAGTATAGACCAGAGATTCAACTCTATGTGTTATATATGTCATACGGATATATGTGCTATATGGATATATGTGAGTATATACCGGAGATTCAACCATATGTGCTATATGTGAAATATGAATATATGTGATATATGAATATATGTGTTATATGTGCTATATGTGGTATATGGATATATGTGATATATGTGTTATATGCGCTAAATGGGTATATGTGTTATATGAGATTTATGGATATATGTGTTATATGTGATAGCTCTGAAAATTGCCAGAGTTGTTTGTACAGAAAGTATGTTAGCAGATGGTATATGATATATGATATATATGACTACATGATGCACTTGATTTCATAGCATATTGCAATGAGATTAAAAGGATTGGTGACCGTCTTGCCCTGAATTTGTATACAAAAGAGACCTACGGGTCATACATGAGGCCTAAGATGCCTAAGAGATGGTATATGAGCAAATGAGGCCTAAGATGCCTAAAAGTCGGTAATGGAAAAGAAAAAAAGGTTGGTATATGGAAAAAAAAAGAAGGAAAAGTTGGTATATGGAAAAGAGTCGGTAATGGAAACCAGGGGCAGATTCAGGCTTGAACAGTTCACGGGATAATGAATCAGATACATCGGCATTTGCATGTGCATAGTAAATTTCTATATGACATATGTATATTCTGTATGTATATGTACATGGACTAAATGTTTGACTCTGTGTGAAATAATTGATGATGATTTATATTCACTGAGTATGCGACTCACGTAAATCGCAAAATAATTTTTCAGGTTCAGCTACAACTTTCTGACGTGTCTCTCTTTTAGAGGTCACATTCATACAGGTCGGACGGATGAAGCTCAATGCAACCTTCTCCTCCTCATTTTGCATCTTAGACTTTTGTATTGTAATAAAGTTAGAGTAATAGACGTATTAGCATAAGAAGTAACGACATAGAACTTTATGTGTGTGTGCAACCTTATATGGTTGTTAGTTTTGTTATATGTTTACGTGGATAGTCGTTATATGTAAATTATATTATATATATGAAATAAGTTATTACAAAGTATACGTCATAGGGTATAAGGGTGTCACACATCTTTTTGAGCCTTAAGCCTATTTTTGATAGCTACACAAAATAGTTCCTAGCCTAATTGAGCTTGACCTATCCTAGATTTAGGACTTTAGGTGGTTTTGTTTATGTGGTTCTGATGATGTATTTTCCAGTCGTTATACTTATCAAAGAACCTAACTCAACAAAACTGAGTAGAATGGTAAGTAAGGGGTCGATCCCACAAATACTCTTGTATTTGTGTTCTTACTTGAGCTTGACCTATCCGAGATTTAGGACTTTAGGTGGTTCTAATATGCAAATTAAATCTAAGTATGAATGCAAAGATGTTTATAACAATATGAGAAAGGTGTGTTCAAGTAGTTAAATCCATCATGATATTGCTTATTGCTTATTGATTCTCTTGATTCTCACTTCGTTTGAATAATCTATCGTGGGTTATGATCGAAACTTCAGGTTTAGTTGATAGAACTAACAGTCTAGCAACCCTAATCATCTAACAACTTATAAGAACTTCTAGATTCAATTAAACAACAGCTTTACGATTCAAGTAATATAAACAAATACTTAGAGCAAACAAACATCTAAGTTATTTGTGAATTTATTCTCTTCTACAACTGAATATCCCTAACGGGTCCAAACAATTGTAGATTCTACTTTATCTAACTAACCCCGAACGGGAATTAATCAGATTAGTTGTAAATTAACCTAGAAACCTTATTAGGTGATCAAGCTAACAAAACCCTAGATAAACTTTGATTCAATTAAGCATAGGGAATAAAACCTATTCAAGTTTGTTGAGAATCAATCAAACTTTACAATAATATGCAATCTATGACTTCAATAAACTAGTCAAACACAAGAGCTTTAGCAACTAATAATTAAATTAAAGCAAACTTACAATAAGGTTCAAAGGTTACCTCATGAGAATTAAAACTCTCTATAATAAACCCTAGTCTCCAAATTACAATTAGAATTGTTATCCAAGAGAGAGAAAACTAAGAGAGTTTAAGTATCTCCAAAAATAAAGATAGAGAATATAAGTCATACTATCCATAAATAACATAAGACTAGCCCAACACGAAGCCAACAAAGTCGGTAATAAACCTCCAACGAAGCGCTAGAAAGCGCGGGCACAGACAAAAGCACGGCCGCACAATTTCTCCCTTGCCCACGCTTGTCTCTCTGTTAGAATTGTGTGGTTTGGTATATGAAAAGCGTGGCCGCGCTTTTCCTGCCCAGCTCGCGCCTTTCCTCTCGGTTCAGGATTTAAGTGACACTTTAGAGGCTGTTTTGACTCCCTTCGAGTTAAAATTTGAACTCGGAGTAAAAACAAGAATTGTAGCTCTTTGAATTAGATTTCCAATGATAATAAATTCAGCTCGATCAGACTACTATAGCTCCCAAATGAAGCATTGCAAGATAGAGGTGTCGAAACAACGACTCCAATACATAGCCCGAATTTAAGCATTCTTTTTCCACAACCTCTTGGCTCTTCCAATATTTGCTTGCACCACTCTAAGCTTCATCTTAATCATCAAATTCCACCATAATCATCTAAGATTTACCCTGTCCATGCATGTTTACCTAAAGATCTGCAAAATCGAACAAAACAAGCGCAAAACTCGAGTTTCCTAGGAGACCTAAAAACCTAAGAACTATACTAAACTAAGCTAAAACCATGCAATATAAACATAAATATGCATCATAAACACTACCTAAATGCAATCTATCATGTTGTGAAGAAGTATGGGGGAATTGATGATGAAGTGGTAGAAAGGAATACAAACTCTAAAGTGAAATTGAAAAAAAAAAGAAGATGAAAATATGTTGAGAAAACAATGATGAGCTTCAAAGTAGTCTTCATAAGAGTCGAAAGAAAAAAGAGTTGATGAAAAAAAGAGGAAAAGAAAGAAAGAAAAAGAAGAAGAAAAGAAACAAATGAGCTTGGAAGTGTGTATGGAGTTGAAGTTGGTGAAGAGAATTTGGAATTCAAACGAAGTAGTGTTGGTCTAGGGTTTTAGTTAGTTCTATTTTCCAGATTTAGCACCACATGACCATAAAATGATCCCCTCCAATTTGTCTTTACCTTGACTCCATTACAACCTTTGAAAGACCTCATGATTTTCGTTATGTGTTTGGTCCATAGCGGTGGAGAATTAGGACGTTGATGGAAGATTATGGTAGTCTAGTTTTTCATGGTTGATTTTGAGTGAAACACATGTCCCTAAAACACTTGAGTGAGAGAGGAAATACATTATCTTGGTGAGGTCTAGAATGGGTGAATGATCTATGCTTTTTGCTTAGTCAATTGCATGCTGCGACGTCTTGGTCAAGTTAGGATTATATGCTGACTTGCTCTATGGATTATGAGATGAATGCATGGATTGCTATGTTGTGGTACGATTTGGATTTGTGTCTTGCTTGAGGACAAGCAAGGTTTAAGCATGGGGGAATTTGATAGCTTGCATATAGGTAGTGTTTATGATGCATATTTATATTTATTTTGCTTAGTTTTAGCCTAGTTTAGCTTAGTTTTTAGGTCTTTAGGTTTTCTAGGAAATTTGAGTTTTGCGCTAGTTTTGCTCGGTTTTGCAGATTTACAAGTAAATGAGCGTAGGCAGGATGGGATTCAGCTGACTACGGCGGACTATTTTATGACAAGAGTGTTGCTAGGAGGTGGTGCAAGTGGAGCTAGGAAGTGGCAAGACAAGGAGACAAGAAAGGAAGGACCACGGCTGGAGAGGCAAGTGCTCGGCTGTGTTTTAAATGAGCTGAGACGCATAAAGTGTGGGCAAAGGAGGAATTACACGGCCGCGCTTTCTGTGTTGATGTCGTGCAATTCAGCGTTTCACGGGAGAAGTTACACCGACTTTGTGGGCTCGTGTTTGGAGTGATCTTATGTATTTTTGGATAATATGGCTTTGGGATATTCTATCTTTAGAAGTTGTTTAAGATACCTAAACTTTTATTTTAATTTATTTTATCTTGGATAATTTTAAGAATTGCAATTTGGAGACTAGGGTTTTTCTAGAGAGTATCCTCAAGAGATCTTTGAACCAAAATTGTAAGTTTTCTTAATTCAATCATGCATTGCTAATTTCTCTTGTGTTTGACTAGTTTATTGTAATCATAGATTGCATACTATGTGAGGTTTGATTGATTCTCAATAATCTTGAATAGAGCTTATTCTCTATGCTTAATTAAATCAAAGTTTATCTAGGGTTATGTTGGATTGATCACCTAATAATATTTTAAAATTAATTTATAACTAATTTGATTAATTCTCATTTGGGATTAGTTAGATAAAGTAGAATCTACAATTGTTTGGACCCATTCTGGATATTAAGTTGTAGAAGAGAATAAATTCACAAGCTACTTAGATGTCTATTTGTTCTAAGTGTTTGTTTCTATCGATACTAAAGGACTACGACATCGAGCTGCTCTACCATCCAGGCAAAGCTAACGTTGTAGCAGATGCTCTCAGTCGTAAGACCCAACAAGAGGGCCTGGTCGCAATGTTAACGGCCTAACCTAAGTTACAACAAGAACTGATCAGAGAAGGCATCGAAGTCTGGTTTGGAAGACAACAAGGTTGTCTAAACACTTTGGAGATCCAATCCAACTTGCTAACCGAGATCAAGGAAAAGTAGACTGATGACATCATGCTGATCAGAATAAGCGGCGAAGTACAAGAGGGCAAGGCACTGGGGTTCGTCATTCAAGATGAAGGTTCCCTTTGGTTCAGAAACCGGATCTGTGTGCCAGCAGTGGACGAGCTTCGAAAGACCATCCTGAAAGAAGCCCACGCATCTGCCTATTCCGTCCACCCAGGAGCAAGCAAAATGTACAAAGATGTACGAAGAAACTTCTGGTGGCCAAACTTGAAACAAGAAGTCGCAGAGTTTATATCCAAGTGCTTAGTCTGTCAGAAAGTGAAGATCGAACACCGAAGACCTGGAGGAAAATTGCAATCCCTCCCCGTGCCAGAATGGAAATGGGAGGATATAGCAAGGGACTTCGTAACTGACCTACCCAAGACTCAAAAGCAGAAGGACTCAATCAGGGTTATTGTAGACCGGCTTACCAAGAGCGCTCATTTCATCGCTATTCAGAAGAAGTGGAAAGCCCCAAAGCTGGTAGCGGTCTTCATCAAGGAAATAGTCCGCCTCCACGGAACCCCGAAGACGATCATCTCCGATCGAGACGGTCGGTACATGGCATCTTTCTGGAAAGAGTTACATAAGGCCATGGGTACAGAACTGAAGTTTAGCACAGCTTTTCATCCTCAAACCGATGGTCAGTCTGAAAGGACCATCCAGACTCTTGAGGACATGCTTCGAGAATGTGTGCTAGATCGCACCACAAGTTGGGATGACAGCTTAAGCCTCATAGAATTCACATACAACAATAGCTGGCATTCTACCATCAAGATGGCTCCCTTCAAAGCTTTGTACAGCAGGAAGTGTCGTTCCCCACTCTGTTGGGACGACAATGTAGACAGGATTCTTCTAGGTCCAAACTTGATTGAAAAGACTGCTTCCGAGGTGGCCCTTATTCGCCAAAGAATGTTGACTGCTCAGATTCGACAAAAATCCTATGTCGACTTGAAGAGACGAGACATTGAGTTCGTGGTTGGAGATAAGGTTTTCGTCAAAGTATCTCCCTCGAAGGGCGTTTTCCGCTTCGGAAAACGAGGCAAGCTCAACCCTCGTTATGTAGGACCTTTTGAGATCCTAGAAAGGGTTGGAAACCTAGCTTATCGGGTTGCCTTACCACCGTCAGCTCACCCCGTACACAATGTATTCCACGTGTCACTCCTAAGGAAGTATGTGCCCGACGAATCACATGTAATCAACTTCGACGACGTCGAAATCCAGTCGGATGGCACCTATGAGGAGAAACCACTCAAGATTGTAGAGTACCGAGTTAGGCAATTGCGCAACAAAGAAGTACCCTTAGTCCGAGTACTCTGGTCCAAAGACGGCAACGAAGGTACAATTTGGGAAACCTGGGAAACCGAGCAAGATATGCGGAGGCGTTTTCCCGAGTTAATGTCTTCTTAAGCATCACTAGTATGATCCTTTTAAGGGGGTACCAGACCCCGTAACATCCTCACCAGTCGTGAGTTTTGTAATTGCTTTTGTCTCTACATTCCAATACCGCCCTACTTTTCTCTAGTTTCGGGGACGAAACTAATTTAAGGGGGTACTATTGTAATATCCGCCATATTCCACGGTTTTTAAACCAAATATAATATAATATTTATTTTTATAAATACTTTTCTCAAAATAAAGAGAGGATTTTAATATATCATAATAACCTCTATCTTCTCTTTTAAAAGAGAATTTTCAAGAAAATTAAATTCAAGAAAATTCTAATAGAATGTTGTAAGAATTTTGAATAAATAAAGAGGCATCAAACAAAAATAATACCCTAGAAGGCTTGATTTTATTTAAATAAAAAAGGAGGCTTGATTTTATTTAAATAAAAAGGTATTACATCAAGGCATAAAAATCCCTTTAAAAACCTAACAAAAAGAATGCAAGAGCCGGGACTCTAACCCGAGACCTCTTGCAACACACTCACACGCCCAACCCCATAAATCCGCTAGACCATTTGCAATTGCTTACACCATTACCCACCCTTTTTATAATAAACCTTCTTCTTCTCCTTCTTCTTCAAAAAGTAGTCAGACTTTGTCTGATGCAACTGACGTAGAATCAAAAAGGGCCATTGCATGCTCTTCTTCCCTCCATACTCTATAACTCTAGCTCCATGACATCACCAAGCTTACATCACCCTTCAACAACCCTCCCCAATCACCATTCACCCTTCCCTTCTCCATTGGCCAAAATCCATTGACATGGATCACTAGATCCATGGATTTTGCCTATTTAAAGGGGCTGAATTCTCCACTTAGAACTCACACTTCCCATTCCTTCTTCTTCTCATTACAAATTGGCTCTCCATTCTCTCAAAAATCAGCCCTTCAAGCTTGAGTTTTCCTTCAAAATCCCACCAAAGAGCCCCCTCTTTTCTCCCCTTTGGACCGCCGGCCACCGCCCCTGACCACCGGCGCCTCCACCGATGGCCGCCGCCCCCTCCTGCGTGCCGCCCCTGCCCGTCGGAGCTCCTGCCGCCGTCGCCCATCACCGCCGGCCTCCCCGCCTTCTCTTCCTCTGTGTTCTGTAACACAGGCAAAACTAACAGTATAATTCTACAACCCTATTTTTATTTTATTTGATTTTATTCAAGTTATTAAAGTATGCTAGTAATATTAAGAAGACTAAATAAAATTGTTTTGCTAGGTTTTAAGACTTATAAAAATATTATGCAGATTGTTAGTTGGAAGAAAGGAATAAATCCATTAAATAAACTATGGTAAATTATTATATTATGATATGATTAGTAAAGACATGATTATTTAAATAAATTCTAAGAAGACCTTATAAAAGTATTTTCACGAAATTAGTAGCCTATGAATTTATCTCAATATTAAATATGACCCTTATAAAAATATAATCTTTTCCAAGTATAATATTAATAATCTCTAGAAGTAGAGAATATCAAAATTTTATGAAATTAAGTAGATTAATGTTAGTTATATTAATAATTTAATATAATATTAGTTTCATCTAATTCTAAGTGTAGAGAATATCTATAAGGCATAAACCTTATTGTAAGTACAAGGTTTATGACAATAAGATAATTACAAGATAAATTATAACATTATATTGCTAAGTATATATAAATATCTCACTTAGAAAGATATTGTAAAATATAGAAAAATATTATTTTGTGACTTAGAATATCATAAAAGTATATTATAAGGAGATGATTAGATATTTTATACCATGATCATATAACTATAGATAAATTATGGGAAGAAACTTGGAAATAAAATAAATAAGAATATTTATTTTATATTATGATAGTTTTAGAAAGCTTACCTTATAAAGTAAATAAAAATTTCTATTTATGGAAAGTTACTAAGAAATAGTCTAGTATTATCCTATCTCTATTTTTTTATGTGATCCCAATAGTTAAATAAGAGTTATTAAGAAAGCATCATTGATAAAATATTCCTTGTAGAAGAAATGACGTTAAATAACATTTTGAACATGGTTGAGATTAAAGAAATTATCTTGAATAATCAATGAGTTTTGTTTTAAAGGAATAAAAGGATATTATGAAATTAAAATAATAATAAAGGAATATTATTATTTTAATTTAGCCACCTAAATTATTATTATAATAATTTAGAATCCCATTTCTATACTAAGTACATGTGAGAAGTCCGAACCTTGAAAGAATTCGTATTTAAAAGACCGTTCATGAATTCCGTGTCGATAGGTCGGGATTCTCATTCGAAGTTGCGAACCACACCTCCGTCTTATCGTTAAATCCGTTATCGGCAGAACTAAGGCAAGTGGATCTTCCCCTTGTGACCTTTATAAATTCGTTTCCGTGAACTTCTCAATGTTGGGAACAACTTGTGTGCTAAGTAATGAATGAACTTAGGAAATATCGATTGTTAGATGTAACGACCTTTGTTAGTATAGTTCGTTATTATTATCTCTTAAGACTTTTTATACTAGTGTGATTATGGCTTTGGTTGTTTATGGACTCGTTCAGAGATCCACGTCGAACAAACTAGTAAGGGGCGCGGAATAGCCGACGCCTCTATATAATACTACTAAGTCGTAAGTGCCTACATGTTTGAAGTACGACTTTCGAGATCATGATCTCATCCGCTCCGATTGCAAGGAGGGATGTGCGCACTCTAGCTAATTGCCGGGAAACTGGGTTTCCCTTGGTGGATCGGGCCATCCGAACTCACACCCCTTTAAAAATCATTAAATCAAATACGTTACATAAGTGCCCAATGCACATTTAAGACATTAAACCGGACCGATCTCAAATGATCGATCTGGCACTCGGTCCTCTCAGGGCGCGAGAGGTTTATAACTTATATGAATTGATAACGTTCCCAACATATCTTTTATTCTCGATGCTAAAAGAAGCCTACAATCTAGTAGTTCTTCTCTAAATTAACGAGCTATCACCGCTTAAGATACGCTCTCCCCCGTATCGTTAAACCCCACATAAATAAACCCTATCTTAAAAACACAACCTATTGTTATCTTCTTCGTTATTACTCGAATTACCGAATTATCCTTGGGAAGTTCCGTTCTCGCTTGCTTAGTCTCTTAGACTAATTCTTCTTTTCCGCATGTTTTCCTGGCATATTCTCGCCCCTCGCGAATTATGTCAGAACCTAGGATTAATCACAAGGCGTAAGGTGAAGGGCAAAGGAAGGGCAAGAAGTCCAAGATGTATTCGAATCTCCTTTCGGTTTATTTTCAATTATGTTTCAAAGACGGTATCTTTTATGAATTGTAACTTCAGAACAAGCTTTTGGTAATGTGATTTGGGTTGTAAGAACAAAGTCTCCTTCGGGAGCATCTTTTATTTATATAAGCAGGTTTAATTCCGCATTTTATCATTCTATATCATTCTAAAAGCCTCGGGTGACTTTGGATGGTAAAAAAAATCCGAGGTCACTGGCGGTAATACCCAATGCCGTAAAATAAGGGTGTTACATTTAACTCGAACATGCTTTTCTTATATTTATCAACACAAACATCTTTGCATTCTTAATTTAGTTCTAATTTGCATTCTAGATTAACTAGTTACTCAAACATTTTAAAACCCCATTTTTGTTATTACTTGGCACGCAAATAAGAACACAAATATATGAGTCTATGTGGATTCGACCCTTACTTCCACCACTCTATTGGGTTTGGTATTTTAAGGTTTATTTGATAGGTATGAAAACGACTACGAAAATACTTAAGTTGAGCTCCTTTGTCTACACTCATAATAACGAGGATATAAGGGCACTTCTCTGAAATGATTTAAAGACCTTGTATAACTCCATTCGGGAGCCTTGGATTAATTGTTGTTGGAGATTTTAATGCTATCTACAAGAAAGAGGAACACATTAATGGCAACATGACTAGAGCACGCTTATGTCCTAAGTCGAGGGACTTTTTTGAGACTACTGACTTAAGAGATATAAGAGGTGAAGGGCATTTTCATAGTTTGACCGACATGCTGCTGTTTGTTTACTAGTTTTTTGGAATAAAGAACTGAGCCAATATAAAATAAACGTAAAAGGTAAGTGTGAGTGGGTAAAACAAACATAATTATTATATTTATTTTTGCTATTAAAAAAGTATTTTTTAAATTACTGTGCAGTTATTTTCGTTATTTTCGTTATTATAAAATATATGGCGATTATGCAACTTTATGGGAGATTCTATCCTGCAAATATGATAGAATTAAACACGGAGAAGGTGGGAATATTCCTAACTTGGGCTTTAAGCAACCCTAGGAAATAATTAAACAAGGCCCCCTGATCTCCCTCTTTCATTATAAATACACACCCTAGGCGTGTAGGGAGAGACACATGTGCACATCGGCATATTCAGAAACCCTAGACATGCTAATACTCGCTTAGCTCGACTGTTCAGGGATTCATCGCTCTCTTGTTGTACCTCGTCGCTCAAAACGACAATTGCTCTTCTGACTTAGGCATCGGAGTTGGATTAGGGGGTCCCCGCCCCCTGTGTCCATTGTTTTGCAGGTTTATAGGTCAAGAGATCGAAAGAGGAGCGGAAAAGAAGTTATTAATTGGTGTATTAAATTAAATTGAAGGCGGAGTTTTTACACACCAACCCATAAGAAAACAAACTCTTCTTAACTAGCTTCCAAACCACGATAACTATAACAAGAATCAGTTCTCTTGAAACCAAAAAAAAAAATCTATTCTTGGAACAAAAGAATAATAATACATTTCATTACAATTACAATTACAATTCTTGGATGATTAATTATCGATAAACGTACAACAGAAACATATTTTGACAATGCTAAAAGAAAGTAAAACAATCAAACGTTAAACCCCACAAACTAGAATTTTTAATCCCCAGCACCCTGTAAACTTAATTGAACAACACAAACATATGCAACATGCTTCAATAACAATCATAATTAATTAAGAAACCAAATCCTTATGAATTTGATCCCACGAAACATGATCGTTCCGGGCTCTTTTGTTCCCCATCAACCCTCCTCGGGCATGATGATCTCCACAGGATACCTATGAATGCAATCCAACCACGGACTCTTAGGCGAAGCCTTGACATTCTTTAACGCACGCCACACCATACTATTGCACTTGAACCCGCTCCCGAACGCGATCTGCCAAACGCGATCTCCCTTCTTCATCCTCCCTTTAGCCTCGATATAAGCCAACTCATACCACAATGAGCTCGAAGACGTATTCCCAAACCTATGAAGCGTCATCCTAGCCGCCTCCACATCTTTCGGTTCCAGCTCCAGATTCCGCTCCAGCTCATCAATCAAAGCCCTACCGCCCGGATGAATACAAAAATGCTCGAACGCAAGCTTGAAGTCGGGTCTGTAAGGCTTGATGTTGAGACTAAGCCACGTTCTACACACAAAGTTTGCAAAGAAGAGAAAGCATTCACTTACGGGGAGTACGAGCGGGCCGAGTGTGGTGATGTTGGTCTTTAGGGCTTCGGCTGCAACGGCCATTAGGTCTTTGGAGAGGTAGATTCCGGCTTTACCTAGCTCGTCTTGTTGGTGGTGGACGCATTTGTAGGCTCTGTCGTCTGCGCCGGTGTGGGTGCGGACCACGTGGGAGAGCTTGTATTTGGCGCGGGTTCGGTCGGAGGTACAGTTGGAGAGGAGGACCGCAGCGCCACCGACGCGGAAGATGCAGTTGGGGATGAGCATGGATTTTCGGTTGCCGGTGTAGCGGTTCAGTGTCATGTTCTCTGTGCTCACCACCACGGCGTAAGTGTTTCGGTGGACCTGCCAATCAATGATCGATAGTAACTAGACCAGTCAATCGTTGGTCGGGTTCGGGTTCGGTTTCGTTATGAATCACTGGTCAATCTGATCGGGTTGTAGCGGGTTTTCGGTTGGGTTGGGTTGACCATGGGTCTAAAATATCATTTTTAAACATTGTTAAAATCAATATATAATATTTAATTATAATATATTATTTTTATGTATTTTAATAATAAAATATATTATAAGTTTTAAAAAATGTATATATTTTATAAATATACTAAATCGTTCAACCCAACGGGTTTAGAATTTCGGGTTCAAATTTTCAAATCTTGACCCTAAAATTATCGGACGATTCGGGTCGGGTTTGCGGGCTAGTTTAGCTTTTGACTGCTCTAATAATAACTATTGACTGCTCTAATAATAACTAACAATATGATTTATAATGTTCTACTTTGAGAATAAAAAAGTATTTTTTGTCCAAAAAATACTTTTATTTATTTTAAAATGTGTGAAAAGTAATTTTTTTAATTTTTTTATGAAATATATAACGCCTGCAGTACAAAGAAAAGTTACCTTGAGCAAGTCTTTGGCAAGGTCAACAGCAATTACCCCAGCAGAGCAGCCCATTCCACCAAGGTTAAAGCTCCTAATACTCCCCCTCATCTTGTACTTGTTCACTATCATCGCTGACAACGACGGCGTCGGATTAAACAGCGAGCAGTTCACCACCAGTATCCCCACCTCCATGGGGTCCACCTTGGTGGCGGCGAACAAGTTATCAAGCGCCCCGAAGATGACGTCCTGGGCCTCGGCCCTGGCGGCGGCTATGGACGGCCGGGGAGGGACGAAGTGCATGGCCTCCGGAACCACCGTCTCCTCCCCCAACCCCGAGCGCATCAGGATCCGCTCCTGGAAGTCGATGGCGGGCTCGTCGAAGTCTCCCGTCAGCAGCAGGTGGGCCATGAATTCGTGGAACTTGACCCGGAGGTGGGCTGGTGGGGTGTAGCAGGAGAAGTCTACTAAGTAGACGGGCTTGGGCCGGGTTATGAGGTGGAAGATGGATCCGAGGATGAGGAAAAGGGAGCACGCGACCAGAAGGATGGTATTGGTAGGGTTTCGTTGGAGGTGGGCGTAAACGGCGTCGTATTGGAAGGCGAGGAGTGACGCCAGAGGGATTAAGCTGATGGCTAAGGCGTGGGTTACTAGGTAGTGGTAGCCTAGCTTCACTTGTTTCCATGGGATCGTAGCCGCAGGGACGCAGATGCCGTTGGCCGTGGTGGGTTTCATTGTGTAGGGAATTTGTCGACTGTTTTGCTAAGCTCTTTAATTTGTTTCAAGGATCTAAGCGTATATACGTAAGTCCAGTCTGGAGGTAATCATATATCATTCACTCTTAATTTTTTTTTGGTTGACAATCAATCATTCGCTCTTAATTTGAGATCGCTCATGTATGTTCAAGAGTGAATGATATTCAACCAAAAAAAATATAAATAAATAAATTTGAGATCATGTTTATCGTTCTATGATTAATTAATGATCTATTGTATATTTAACTTACATTATATGAATTCGTAGAGTTAATAAAATATTTATAAACTACGTGCATCTCAACAGCCGGCATTTCAATCGCAGAAGTGTAGGGGAGAGACAGCGCAAATCCTCTGTTACGGATTTATTTCAAAATTATGTTCCACTAAGGCCAGCTGGATAATTAAATAAATAAAAAAACAACAATAGAACTTAAGAATTGATTTTAATATTGAAATTTGTTGACTGTTTTGCTAAGTTCTTTGTTTATTTTTATCGATCAGGAAATAAGTTCTTTGTTTTTTTTATCGATCAGGAAATAGGGTGTGCCCTTGCGATCAGGAAATAAGTTCTTTGTTTTTAGGTAAGGAATGAGGTCGTTGTTGTGAATAGAGATTTTGCAAGATCCGTTGTTAGCTACTCACCATTTTTTTATGTTATTGTTTTTTTTCTTATAAAAGGGGAGAGAGGGGTAAGCCCTGTTACTCCGTAGGAAAAACTGGAAAGAGTGTACAGCATAGCAGCTGTGTCATAAGACTAAATACATGAAAGCGACATAGAAGGTTCATTCAAATTATTGAAAAACAGACTACTATCTAACGTGCAAGACCTGGACGTCCATATCGGAAGACTCCAAAGCACAGGCTAACGGCAATAGCAGAGTCCGATTCAATTAACAGTTTAGGAAAGCCTAGATTGGTCTTGACAAAGAATCCTGTATATGATCAATGTTAATTAACTCATGAGCAAATTAGCCAATCTAAATCAGATAAGTTGCTTTCTAATCAATTAACACCCATAACAATCCTTCAAAGCCTTCAACATAGCTTTGGATGTAATCTTCTGGGCCAACTTCTTGTCAGTAGTCGTGTGGGTTTCAATATGGATAATACCACTATTAGCTGCCACCACTAGCTTGTAACAAGTTGCGCCATCCTCCTCTTTGCAAACCACAGGCTTCCTAACAACAAAGCGGTGCTTATGACAATAAAGTTGCAACTCCTGAAATGGATGGATCTTTAGGGTCTCTGGTGTCACTAATGGCTCCAACAATGGCCTTAGGCTTCTAAAGACGACATCTTTGTCGTAGCCTGAATCCACAAAGATCGCCCCTGCCAAAGATTCAATCACATCTGCTAGCACCTACATATATAACACACATTAAACTCAAGTTATGTCTTAGGCATTGAATAGTCTAAGTTTTCAAGAATATGTATGTATGTATGTATGTAACCTTTGGAAAGTGAATATCAAATTGCCATCCAAATATCGATTCTGGAAGCAATTGCTGGCAACTGCTTACGGTGTTGACGATATCTTTGTGAAGATCATTCGAGTCATAGAGGATATGCTTATGCAACTCAACTCGAACGGTTGCATACGCGTAGCAATCATTGTTGACAGACGCCGATCTCATCTCAGTCAATTGGCCAGGTGATAGCCCAGGATGCTCAGAGTACAAGTGTAGGGTCACGAGATGATCCAGAACCGAATCCCCAAGAAACTCCAACCTCTGCCAAATAAGACAACATCCATAACATGTATAATAGATGAACACATAAAAGTGATTCAAATATGGTTAGAGAAGGCATGTGTTTATACTTACTTGATAGCATCTAGGAATTTCAGGATTCGTGTAGGAACCGTGTGCTAAGGCTTCTACCAACAAAGATGGTTCACGAAAAGTATAGTGCAACAAGGACTGCAAATGGTTGACGTCGACATACATGGTGGGATCAACATGGAGTGTGCTGGTGTAACTTATGTGAGATGAATCCACCTCAATTCCAACCCAATTCATGAAGCATAAAGCAGCCACTTCACCTCCACTGCTAAGGAATGCACCAATCAGTGCTTCTACTACATCAGCCACTCTCTTAGCTTTTAATCTCTGTGTTCCAATCCTGTGCATTCTCTTATCAGTGTCAACCTTGCATTCTTCTTCGAACAAACGGACTATGTTTCGATCACCCGGAACGCACCAATATCTTGGATCAAATTTATGGTTACGAATAAATCCCTAAAAAGAGAGAGTAGACACATAAGTGATCCTAGCTTTAGTCACATATTAAAAGTGCATATATATGACATACCGGAATCTTCCGCTTGCATCCTAGCTTACATAGTGCACCATTTGAGATCATCCTTTCCCTCTTGAGACTTAGTAAGCCTTCATGGTGGTTTTGGTGTGTTTTGAACAATTGCTGACTGACGGCGTATTTGAGAAATGAGTCACCAAGAGTCTCTAGAGATTCTAGATGAAACGCCTCCTGGCATTTCTTAGTCGTTATGGCTTCAAGGATCTAAGACGCATCCAGAATTAGATATGAATCCTTTAAAATAAGTACTCATTGATTTATGAAGGACAAGAGGTTGAAAACAATTAAGTACCTTCATGGTTGGAATTGTGACAACATTCTGTGTGCACTGATCCGCATACATTTTTTGCAAGTTTGCGGCAATGAGCATGGATTCAATACGATGCATGATCAAGGAAACAAGGGACAAGGTATGGAATGTCGTCTGTGAAACTGGAGACATGATCACATAACAAGCTTCAGGTGGCAGCTCATATTCTGTATATTCGGTTGCTGTCATGTAAATAATAAGAAAAATTGTTAGGCAAGAATGATTTTTGTAATGAATGTTTTTTTCACAATTTTCATGATGGATCAAAGAAGACAATAATGCATATGATTATAATTCTTAACCTTTACGCTTATTCTGCCCGCAACTCTGAAGAAAGTTCTGCAACCTGAATATTGGTTTCGCGCCAAACAGAACTTCATTGTCATAATGAAGATCAATCCCGTGCCTGGAGAGAATGTTTTAAGAAAAGAAATCATAAAAATAAACATCATCCACTTATAAAATGTAATAGAAAGTTGTGTTAGGAAAAAAAAAAAAGAACTTACCGTTTCTTAAAGTAGTCTTTGTAGGTCATCACACCTTTTCCTTCCTCCGTAGTCATGTCAGAGTTAATATTCAAATGGTTCAAAAATCCAAAGACAAAGTAAAGGTGGCCGTTGTGAGGAGTATAAACTAAGGAGTTCTTGAGCATACAACGACAGATTAAGCCGTTCTTCGTGTGGATTTGTGAAGAGTCCTTAGAAAATGTACAATTTTCGTGAATCTGGGAGACGCTTAGGTGATGAAATAGCACCGATCTGATACATTTCCAGTCCACGGTGGGTGAACTAGATGGGCTATTAGATGGGAGAATAAGATAGTCCAGATGTGCAGAGTGATTACGCATTTTCACCTCCTCTGCTGCTTTTTTGATTTTTTCAAAGCTATGTCCAACAAGAGCTCTAAAGACAGCAACTTGAAACATTCTTGCTAAGACAGCCTACACAAATAACGCAAAAGGTTTTAGCTCATCGAACGCAAATGCCATTTGCCTAGGTATAAAAGTAGTCGATACACTCAAGGGTGTGTTTGGATTATACTTGATAATACATTATCAATTTAGTTAGTGTAATCCAAACGGACCCTAAAGTCCAATTGAAGGCGTTACCATTTGTTTAGTAAAGGCACACGTTCCCAAATACTTCATCTTCACATCTATGTTGCACCCTTGATTAATTTCAACATTGCCTAGAGACAGAGTGCTTCCGACACCTGGATCAAGCTCAGTGTTGAAAGCCAAGATAACATTGTGCACGGGAACACTAGAAACAAAGCTCGCCTTCAAATCAAGATAGTAAAAATGGTATGACTCGGAATGATAGTCAACTGAGACTAGCTCAGGTGGGAAGTAAAGGGCTTGATCGACGCTGTATGGCTCTTCTCCGTCACCTAACATTTATAAGAACAAGGTAACAAAACAATACACTTCTCAAAACATAAAATAAACTGCTTCAAAAAAAAATGAGTTGGTTGCTTACTTTGTTCGTCAACATTCGCCTCTTCCACAATGTCGGGTACTAGATGATCAGTTAAAGCACCCATTTGGTGAAGTTTCTTGCAAGCTTCCAAACAAGCAATTGTCTTCAATTGTGCATCAGTGTCGCCTTTGATGGTGACCGATTGAACGGGACAACTATTTGGAAGCCGTAAAGTGCAAGTCTTTGATTCCTTGTCAATGGTGAAATGTGGCAATGGCTTGAAGTACCTATACATATATGACAAACATTATTCAACTTTATTCTACAATGTTGCAAGCTTTACACAGTTATTTAGATCTGTACCAAGAAAGAGTACATTAAAAATAAATTTGAAATATTACCCATCCGAAGGAAGCTGTGAGCAATAAAAGTGAATCAATTGAACACTGCCGCTCAAGTTAACGACCGCCCCAGTGGTTTCCACTCGATAAGACATTTGATCATACAAACTCAGATTGCTTGGTTCGTGAGGAAGTGATGATTTATGTAGAATTTCAGAGCGCATCATCTCAATACTAGCAAGATGCATTTTGGCTTGAGCTAGTGCAGATTCATCTCCTCTATTCATCAAACCATTTGTCAAATTAGCCCTTATTAATTAGTAATAAAATGAGCAAATTGTAAATGGATATTATTCAAGATTAAAAATGGAACCTTTTCAACATCAGAACAAATTCTGAGTTCTTCATCCGAGCCCGGCCTCTGGATTGAATGAAACTGCAAATATTGGATGAAGGGTCGAAGCGTATGACCAAGTTGCAGCTTTGAACATCTAAACCCTCTTCAAGAATTGAGGTTGCAACAATGATATTAACCTGCATTTGTACAACTTTGTGTTCATTTACCTTGTTATAGAAAAAGAAGTCATAGAAGAAATAGAGGATGAAATTTGAAAGACTTCATACTTTGCCTTCGCGAAATTCTTCAATGATCTTAGTCTGACATTCTCTGCTTTGTGATTGCAACACATTCTTATTTCCAGCTATGTACTTTGTTTTCCATTCAGTATCTTTAAGTTGTTCGTCGAGATATGATGCAAGGGCAATTGCAGTAATAACCCTTTCAACAAAGACAATGCACCTCAAATCTCTTATATCCCTTCAGGTGTAAAACAAGTACCAATTTGCTTAGAGTCTCATCACATTTGAATATATTTGCAACAAAGCTTCAAATTTATCAATTGATCAAACAAGATGATAAACCTGTATTCAAGAAGATATTTTTGAAGAGAGGCTACTTTATCAGATACCAAACCAGCTTCAGTATTAGCCTCACTAATAGTGTTGTTTTGAATTGGACATCCTAAAAAACAAAGAATTTATGTTAACAAACTATGGATTAGGGGACAACTATAACTCCAACAGTTAGTATATGGATACCTGATGGGAAATAGGATTTGAAGAACTTTTGCACATCAAGATTGAAGCGGTCTACAACTTTTTTACCAAAACGGTATGAATTGGCGGTTCCTTGCGAACAGTAGGATTCTATTGCCTGATACAGGGAAGGAGGTTTCACATATCATGTAGTTCAAAATCTGAAAATAACAACACAATATGGGAATAGAACAAGTAATAATAATACCTTCAAAGCTACCCAAAGACCGAGTTCATTAACACAACAGTTAAATTTCGTGGCTTGTTTTTGAAGGTTCTTGTGGAGAGAATTTTTTGAGGATTTTCTGGCAGGTTTCTTCTTGAGTGAGCACATATGCTGAAATATAGAGCCATCATTAGATTCATTCATTGAACTGCAAATAAAGTAAGGAATTAGTAAGACAATAAACTAATAGTCTGACCTCCTCCACCAACTCGGATAACTTATCATTTACAGCCTTGGAAAATGGTGGATCACTTTGTTCATAGAACTTAAGCTTTACAGTAGGAAATGAAATGCACCCTTGTAGAATAGATTGGTCATCACAAGTGTAAACCTTGGAATCCATAAGATTTTCCAGTTTTTGAATCTTTGTCCGGTATTCAATGGCTTCACTTGACCCTATATCCACATAAAATTGATAACAACATTGCTAGTAACTTTCTCATGCTTTTCCATATACAAAATAGTGCAATTTTGACCGATCATACTAAGAGGAGGCAAGAATTATGTTGGAAGAGAGTACCTTTTGCTTTAACTGGAGATGCCGTCATACCAAATATTCTTGGAACGTTGGAATTATCTGACAGAGGATGATAGAATTGCTGCACAATACAAAAAAAGCTTTCAAAACACATTTTTGCAAAATACTTGGTCAATTTTCATAGATTAAACAAAACAAAAACATAATCTTAGGCGCGTTTAATTTAAAACAGATTGATAACCTTCATTATTTGTGCATAAGGATGGTCCCTCAATGCATTGTGGCATTCATCAAATATAAGAACTTTGATCATTCCTAGGCTGACAAAACTGTGCCTCAAGGCATTTAGAAATATCTGCGGGGTCATTACTAGCACCTAGAAGTAGTGAACAATATTGCATGTCAAATACAAGTCAGGATTTCTTCCATACCAACCCAAAATTTGTTTGGAAAATTAATCAAGGGGTAAATTGAAAAATCAGTGAATTCACCTCATGCTTATCCATCTCCTCTTTCCAAGTATTAGCATCCCAAAGGTTCATCTTTGTTTCACCCGAATACGTGCCCACTTTGAAATCAGTGAAAGTTGTCACTACTCCAGCTTGCTACAACAACAACAACAAAAACAACAAACACAACCTGGTTGTTATTATATTTACATCATTGTATTTGTATTATGCATGAATTATTCAAGATTCAGAGGCAAAACTAACCTGAGTGACCAAAACAATGGTAGGGACCAAGAAAACGGCTTTGTAAGGCGAAGGATGCCCAAGGAACTGTGAATAGCTCCGCAGAAGCATGACTGCTATCAGAGTTTTGCCTGAGCCAGCTTCCAAGAAAACTATTGTGTTTTGTTTTATGGCTTTCTCTACAGCTTCTATCTGGTAACTGCCAACATAAAAAAGCAAAAACAGCCCCTAATTAAAACAAAAACAGACGAGCTTATGGAATCTAAATTCAAAGAACAAAATTAGCCCACCAAATTAAACAAAAGGAAAATTGTTAATTACGAGTTTGAAATAAAACATCTACAATTAAGAAATGAAATGAAATGAAATACCTTCTAGCAAACGGGAGAACGTCAAGAGTAGGTGACATCTTTTGCACTTGATCCACTGTTTCCATGGCTATCTTACAAGAAGAACCGGGCGAGTTAAGCTGAAACTCGATCAAGAACGAGTTAGTTCATACTTGAAACAGGTAATTGAATGAACTCTAGCTACTTCATGGGTTAATTAACTAGCATCGATCATATTCATATGTAATGTAGGATCATTGCATGAGGAAAACTTGAGAACAGAAGAGGTAAAAAAAAATATGTGGACAGCCCTTTAGTTTACTGGGAATGTGAGGCTGGTTTTGAAACTTTAAACTTTTCTATGTACTTTTACATTAAACCCTTAATGGGTTCATTTTGAAAAGGATGGGAAAATTATTAACTTATAGAGTTAACTAGGTCAAGGTAAGGGTCCCCACAATTATTCATAGCTTGCTCTTGGTTGGCAAGAATCCAAAATTGGGGAGTGATTTTCTATGTTTTCCATTTGTGGAAACTGATATAAATTTCAGTGGGTTGATAGGAATGTGTAACATCCTTCCTCCCTACCCTTAATTTAATTCATCAGTTTCTTACACCGTGCTTGTATAATGGGCAGGTTAGTAGTACCCAGCATCAATTCAATGATACCACTACGTAAATTGCATGTTTGTTTCTCTATTTCTCTCTTTTTTCATTTTATATAATTTATATTGTACGTACAAGATGATTAAGTGAGATACGAAAAGGTGAAAGAAAATAACCAACCCACTTTTCTTTCACCTTTTCGTATCTCATCACTTGGTCATCATCTTGTAGGTACAATATAAATTATATAAAATAAAAAAAAAAGAGAGAAATAGAGAAACAAACATGCAATTACGTAGTTGTATCCCTGAATTGATGTTGGGTACTACTAACCTGCCCATTATACAAGCAAGGTGTAAGAAACTGATGAATATAATTAAGTTAAGGGTAGGGACTAGGGAGGAAGTTACCCATTCCAATCAACCCACTGAAATTTGTATCAGTCGCCACAAATGGAAAACATACAAAATTACTCCCCAATTTAGGGTATGCATGTGCGCCAGTGCCACCCAGCAGACCAGAATACTACTGGTAATTAATAAAATTTACTAGTGTATGTTAATTCAAATTAAAGAGTCCCGGATGGGGTGGATATATGCATCATGTATTAATTTATGGAGTAAATTAAGAAATAATATATAGTGAGAAAACGTTTAAATTAAGAAATAATGCTAATTTGCTTGCTCTATTTCATTCGAAAGAGAGAAAAAGTTAATTAAATGACCCTACCCCACTTCTTACTACAGTATGCTCCTATTGTTTTGTTTGATTGGTATCTCTATTAATGATAAACTCCAATTAATCTGTCAATAAATGTACCCTTAAATCCTTAATATAGATATCATTTAAAAAAAAAAAAACTATTTTCTCATAAATTTATTTGCCAAAAAAAAACATATTTTCTCATCGTAAAAAGTGGTTTAGGTCGTTCCACACAATACATGTGAAATTGTGGACCAACCTAATATTTTACCCCTATACCAATACCGCAATACGTTGAAAGGGAAGTAGTAGGTTAATTAACAAGTGTGAATTTTGTTAACTACACTTGTGGTTGTGGACCTCTCTGCCTCTCTGTAATTGACTCATGTTGACACTGCTGAATTTTATAACGAGTTTAAAAGGATGGATGTATTTGTATGATTGCTATAATTAATTTTTTAACTTGTTATTGGTTGAAAAAATAAATTATTATATTTATTAAATCAAAATTAATTAGTTATTAGTTGATTTCGACCCAAAAACTAGTTACTAATCAATTAATTAATTTAAATAAAAAGCCTTAAGAAACAAGGAGTTTAAGTTGTTTCAAATAAATAAAGATTGTTTCGGCCAAAAATAAATAAATAAAGGTTGTTGATTTGCGCACACGAAAAACGTTTTAAAGGCATGTATATTTCCGCGCATCAAGCTTGCGCGCTTATACTGCTCAAAAATAGCCTTCGCACGGGGTAAAACGGGGTTTCGAGAAAAAGGTATCAAGGGGCGCGCACCCTTGTTGCGCACGCGTACAGGATGCGCGGCTCATGTAGCGTGCATCCTTTTTGCGCGCCCCTTTAATCCTATTGTTGAAAAAATCGACCGTTGGAATGTTGGACTAGGCTTCGTGGTACTAGCTGTTTGTGCGAATCCTGAACGCGCGGTCTCCCAACGGCCACTTCAACTGTCAAATATTTTCTTATAAATACCTACATGTATTCACATTCTCATTTCGTCCAAAATTTTCACCATTCCAATAAACACATACAAAATGTCATCCGAAGAGGAAGAGACCACATCGAGCGATTATTATCCCGAGGAAGATGAGGTCTCATCAAGCGATAACTATTTTGACTAGGAGGAAGAGGTAGTAGGAGAAGAATATGGAAGCGGACCCGGCCAATGCGTCAAGCGAGATAGACAAGGTAATTTTTATAAAACAATTTAAGTAATACTCCGTATCATTTTTTTAAATTATAGTATATACGAAAATGGGATAGTGATACAAGTTTAATTTATAATAGTTGAAAATTTTAGGCCGTCGGAATAAATTTTTCTATTGTTTTCTACTACGATAGCTTGCAGAATGATCGAAGACAAATGTTTGATGGGGCTAGGCAGATTGCAGTGTCGAAAAATTCTGTCTTAATCATAAAAAAATTCAAGTCTACTATAGTCGTTTGTGATCTAACCGGTCGGTAAATATAGATGTGACAAAAGGGTATTGTTCAGAGCCGAAAATAGGAGGGTGGTCGTCCACGTCGGTGACTGCGGATGACAGAGGCATAGAGGGAGGCGGCAGAGGGCGGTTGATTTTCGTGTAATATGGATTGGAATTGGAAATGCATGTAAACCTATAATTAGGGGCAATTTAATCTAATTTTATTATAAGGGTTAGTATATTGGCCGGGGATATATTGTTGAAACAAAAGCATTAATATTTACTCCGTAAAAGCATTCTCGGCACTGCCAATTTACCTTTACTATAAGTAGGAAAAGCAATTTCAAGATTCCTTTCCTTTATTTTTCTTCTGCTAAATACTTTTCCTAGTTATAGTAAAAGCAGTGCGAGATGATTAATCTTTCTGCTTTACTTGTTTTCATTAATAATTAATGTAGACCGAGGGTGATTCCATGTGTGTCATGACACATCATTAAAATAATAATAAAACTAGATAAATGTGGGCCTGCATTTAATTCAATTAATTAAGTTTAATTTTTTTAATTCTGATTTGTATCCAAGCCTATAGATTCGGATAGACCCACATTTCAGCTTTGTATATACTCCCTCTGATTCAAATTAATTGTCATTTTAGCACTTCAAATTTGATCCATTTTATATGTCGTTTTAGGTTTTCTAGGCAATTGATTAGGAGTGAGTTATGAGAATTGTTATTGGAATGTGTTTTTATTAATTAATGTTATTCATTCATTGGTTGAAAAAAGATGATGAGTGGTAAAATTTATAAAAAATTTACCTTTTTGAGTTTAGTTAATGCTTTTCTTAATTCTTATGTCTAAAGTTAAAACGACAATTATTTTGGATCGGAGAATGGGTTGTATTACATTGAAATTTTTTACAACTAAATTAGAAGATATTTTACATATAAAAAGTTTTAGTGCACGTGCCCTCGTGGCATATTTAAAAAATTACCTATCCAAAAATAATATTTTTAAAATTAATATAGTGAATAATATTTTTAAAAAAACAATATATTAAAAGTTTTAGTGCACGTGCCCTCGTTCATTCTTATATGAAATCGCTATATTCATTTAGAATCATTCATTCTTATAAGAAAACATTATATTCTTTTAGAACCATTCATTCTTATAAGAAAACGTTATATTTATTTAGAATCGTTCATTATTATAAGAAAATGTTATATTCATTTATATGAAATCGTTATATTCCTTTAGAATCGTTCATTCTTATAAGAAAACGTTATATTCCATTAGAATCGTTCATTCTTATAAGAATTCGGTATATTTCTTTAGAATCGTTCATTCTTATAAGAAAACGTTATATTCCATTAGAATCGTTCATCCTTATAAGAAATCGTTATATTCATTTAGAATCGTTCATTCTAACAATAAATCGTTGTATTCCTTTAAAACCGTTCATTCTTATAAGAAAACGTTATGTTCCTTTAGAACCGTTCTTATAAGAAAATGTTATATTCATTTAGAATCGTTCATTCTTATAAGAAAACGTTATATTCTTTTAGAATCATTCATTCTTATAAGAACACGTTACATTCGGTTAGAACCGTTCATTCTTATATGAAATCGTTATATTCATTTAGAATACTTCATTCTTATAATAAAACGTTATATTCATTTAGAATCGTTCATCTAACAAGAAAACATTATATTCCTTTAGAATTGTTCATTGTTATAAGAAATCGTTATATACCTTTAGAATAGTTCATTCTCATAAGAAATACTTATATTCCTTTGGAATCGTTCATTCTTATAAGAAAACATATATTTCTTTAGAATCGTTCATTCTTATAAGAAATAGTTATATTCCTTTAGGGTTTAGGGTTTAGGATTTAGGGTTAGGGGTTAGGGGTTAGGGTTTAGGGTTTAGTTGACAATATTCATTTAGAATCGTTCATCTAACAAGAAAACATTATATTCCTTTAGAATTGTTCATTGTTATAAGAAATCGTTATATACCTTTAGAATAGTTCATTCTCATAAGAAATACTTATATTCCTTTGAAATCGTTCATTCTTATAAGAAAACGTTATATTTCTTTAGAATCGTTCATTCTTATAAGAAATAGTTATATTCCTTTAGGGTTTAGGGTTTAGGTTTAGGGTTTCGGGTTAGGGTTTAGGGTTTAGTTGACAATATTCATTTAGAATCGTTCATTCTAACAAGAAAACGTTATATTCCTTTAGAATCGTTCATTGGTATAAGAAATCGTTATACATTTAGAATAGTTCATTCTCATAAGAAATACTTATATTCCTTTGGAATCGTTCATTCGTATAAGAAAACGTTACATTCCTTTAGAATCGTTCATTCTAACAAGAAAACGTTATATTCATTTAGAATTGTTCATTGTTATAAGAAAATGTTACATTCCTTTATAATCGTTCATTCTTATAAGAAATAGTTATATTCCTTTAGAATCATTCATTCTTATAAGAAAACGTTATATTTCTTTAGAATTGTTCATTCTAACAATAAATCATTATATTCCCTTAAAACCGTTCATTCTAACAATAAATCGTTATATTCCTTTAGAACCGTTCATTCTTATAAGAAAACGTTATATTCCCTTGGACCTATAATTTCGATAAATATGACTGGTAACTCATCTTTTCCTAGTTTTATTGTTTTGGCAATATTGGCCTCAGTTATATTAGTTGTGTTTCAGGGTTCATAAATTTGTTTGTAAATATGTTTTTCAAAAAAATATTTGCTAATTTCATCATCGAGAATTTTAAATGACATTAAGAATTACACTAAAAATGTGTGAATATAATTTTATAACTTATTATAATCCTACTTATTTATAAATTATTCAACTTTTTTAAAAAATCGGTAAAATGTGTGCAAAAATTATTGGCGGGCTTAATAAGAGAGAATATTACTTTAAGAGGGAAAATAAAATTTGGGCTAAATTATTGGCGGGCTTATACGAGGGAATATTTTTTTAAGAGGGAAAACGAAATTTCGGGATGAATTATAGGCGGGCTCAAACCTATTTCCTCGGGTAGAAAGAATTTGGATTCTTCACCGGCGAGATATCTTCTTTGCCTCGTCAAAGTCTAATATTATAGATCTGAAAGGAAGGAACGATAGACTCGGGAGTTCGGAATTCTTCACCGACAACATATCTTCTTCGCCTCTGAAACGACGGACTCGGTCGAAGATGTCGGAGATCTAGTGGTCTCAGATTTGGGTGGGCGGTTCTTCGAGATCTGGTGGTCTCAGATCTGGGTGGACGGAATTCTTCATTGACGACATATCTTCTCTGCCTCGCCGTAGCGGTTCTTCGAGATGCCGAAATCGAAGTCGCCGAAATTGGTGGACGATACCAGATTTGGTTCTTGCAAGAAGGAATAATTCGTCTCCGACTTCATAGTTCCGTCCTCTGGTTCTGGTTCCTTGTTATACCGACAATGTAGAAGTCGAATTTTGGTTCCTCTGTGTTACCGGCGGTGAAGAAGTCGAATTCTTTTTCCCGATAAGGCCAGATTCACAAAAAAGACCATAAAATAATAAAAAGGAAGGAAAAAAAGGAAAGATAGAATAAAATAGGAAAAAAATAAATAAAAACTCAATGTTATGCCAGCAAATCCAAACCACTCAACTCGACAAATTTTCGATCGTTGTACAAGTTCAGGTGGATTGATTGATAAAAATGTACAAATTCGGGTGTTTGTTGATGTATTTTGTCGAAGTGAATGGGTTTTTATCTTTTAAAAATAAGATTATGAATGAATGGGCATTTTAATAATTTTTTGACTTTCTAAGCATCGTAGTAAGATTATAAATAAATTGGTATTTTAAAATGGATATTAATAAGGAAAAGAATTTTTTATTCACTATAAGAATAACCGGCAGGTCGTTATACTCCTCGTCGGACTCGGATTCCGACCTCACCGGCGTCGGGTTCTCGACCTCGACCTCACCGGCAGGTCGTTGCGTCATCGCAAACCACAAGTGTGTCGCCCACCTTCATGTGTGTGAGTTCTAGAGTGGATCTGATTGAAAAATAAAGAGGGGTAAAAAAATCAAGGGGAAGTTTTAGTAAAATGGATGGAAGTTTGGTTTTGGGTGTATTTAGGCTACAAAAAGTACATTTTAAAATCAAGAGGGTACCAAAAGGAATAAGAAATTTTTTTGGGCACCAAAAGAAAAAAGTCGAAATCTCACGGACATTAAAAAAAATTCCTATAATAAATTTAGGAAATATTAATGGATCAGAAAATAAATTTGGTTAGTTTATAAAATATGTATTATTAATCTAAAAAATACTCATTTATAAAACCCATTTAAATAGCCCATTAAATAAATATTTCAAACCTGCCTAATAAGATATCCGAACCTATAGGTATGGAAAGTCCAAATCTGATTTAATAAACATAAAAAGCTAAAGCATTAAAGACACCATTTTTCTCTCTCTTCAAATAATAATATTATATTCATTGTGTCATGACACACAACAATTTCCAATGTAGACTAAGGGAGAGTCAGAGGACCACCAATGCTGAATGATATTAATGCTTTCTTTTTCTCTTTAGGTTTTTAATTTTTGAGAAAAATATAGGGGTAGTATCTTAAAAGCTATTCGAAGGTTGTTGGGTTAGTAAATAGTAGTATATCATTAGTCGTTACCGTACTAAAGATTAACGTTCAAATGTTCAATTGACCAATTGCTATTTGGTTAATACTGGAGTATTAAAATTGTGAGTCGTAACTAGCCAGCCGTAATATCTTTTGTAGCTAGCTAGGTTACCGAAATACTTTATCGAAAAAAAATGTGAATCGATTTATATTACCATGTTTTTGGCTTTGTTTAGAGTTGAGTCATGTTAGACAAGTACCGCAAGTCATTAGCCAGCCGTAATATCTTTTGAGTCATGGACACTTGTATTCAATTCCGACCAAAAAAAATGGACACTTGTATTCTACTAGAAGCCAAGCTACTGTTATAATTAATTTTTTAACTTGTTATTACTTGGAAAAAAAAAGCAAATTATTATATTTAGTAAATCAAAATTAATTAGTTATTAGTTGATTTTGACCCAAAAACTAGTTACTAATCAATTAATTATTTTAAATAAAAAGCCTTAAGAAACAAGGAGTTTAAGTTGTTTTACATAAATAAAGGTTGTTGATTTGCGCACAAGAAAAAAGTTTTAAAGGCATGTACATTTCCGCGCATCGAGCTTGCGCGCTTATACTGCTCGAAAATAGCTTTCGAGCGGGGTAAAACGGGATTTCGAGAACGGTAGGATTATAGGGGCAAGCACCCTTGTTGCGCACGCGTACACGATGCGCGGCTCATGTAGCGTGCATCCTTTTTGCGTGCCCCTTTAATCCTACCGTTGGAAAAATCGACATTTGGAACACGGGCCTAGGATTCGTGGTATTGTTTGCGCGAATCCTGAACGCGCGGTCTCCCAACGGCCACTTCAACAGTCAAATATTTTCTTATAGATACCTTCATGTATTCGCATTCTCATTTCGTCCAAAATTTTCACTATTCTAATAAACACATACAAAATGTCATCCGGAGAGGAAGAGACCACATCGAGCGATTATTATCCCAAGGAAGATGAGGTCTCATCAAGCGATAATTAAATTGACGAGGAGGAAGAGGAAGAGGTAGTAGGAGAAGAATATGGAAGCGAATCTGATGCATCAAGCGATATAGACGAGGTAATTTTTATAAAAAAAATTAAATAATATTATTTTTGTAAATTGTGGTATACGAAAATAGGATAGTGAAAGAAGTTTTAATTTATAATATTTTAAAATTTTATGCTGTCGGAATAGATTTTTCAATTGTTTTCCACTACGATGACTTGTAGAATGATCGAAGACAAATGCTTAATGGGGCTAGGCAGATTGCAGTGTCGAAGAATTTTGTCCTAGTCATAAAAAATTCAAATCCAAAGTAGGATCACTTGTGACATAACCGATAAATATAGATGTGACAAAAGGGCATTGTACGGAGCCGAAAATAGGAGGGTGGTTGATTTTCGTGTAATATGGATTGGAATTGGAAATGCATGTAAACCTTTAATTAGGTGCAATTTTTATTATAAGGGTTAGTATGTAAAGCTTAGAGTTGAGAGGAGAAAAGATGATATGTGCTTTCTATTGATTACGTATATAAAGAACTTACAAATATATGCAATCCCCTAAGAATAGGGAAGTTATCCTTATCAGAATCAAATCAAAACTGATTAAGGAAACCAAGATAATACACAATCAATTATATACATATATTAACACGCCCCTGCAAGCTCATGAGCGGGAACGAACATGAAGCTTGGAACGTAATGTCTGGAAACGATGAGTGCCAACCGCCTTGGTGAATATGTCAGTTGTCTGATCAAGAGACCGAACATGACGAACAATCAACTCCTTAGCGGAAACTTGCTCACGAACAAAGTGGTAGTCGATCTTAATGTGCTTAGACCGCTGATGGAAAACCGGGTTGGCAGACAGGAAGGTGGCACTGAGATTGTCACACAAGAGAATAGGAGGCCGGTCAACCGGGATAGCCATTTCGGCGAGGAGCTGCTGAATCCAATTCTGCTCGGCAGCCGTGAATGCTATGGATCGATATTCGGCCTCTGTGCTGGACCGAGCGACAACCTTTTGCTTCTTGGAAGACCAACTGATGAGGTTGCCATCAAAATAAAAGGCAAAGCCATGCTGTGAGCGACAATCATCCGGATCTAATGCCCAACCAACATCTGAAAAGGCAACTAGACGCCTGTCATTCGCCTTCTGTAAACACAATCCATAGGACAGAGTACCTTTAAGGTAGCGCAGAATACGCTTGACTGCAGTCCAATGCAACTCGGTGGGATTATGCATGAACTGACAGACACGATTGACAACATAGGAGATTTCCGGACGTGTAATAGTGACATACTAAAGAGCACCTACAATGTTGCGATACAGGTGTTGATCAGAAACAGGATCACCTTGTTGTAGAAGACGAGAGCCTGGTTCAGCAGGTGAAGCAATAGGCTTTACTCCAGACATGTTGCAACGATCTAGAATCTCAGCAATATACTTTTGTTGACTCAGCTGAATTTCAGTAGCCGAGCGGGTAACCTCAATGCCTAAGAAAAAATGTAAAGGGCCGAGATCCTTGAGTGAAAAGGCCCGATTCAGGCTCACCACAAAATCATCAATAAACTGAGAATGAGAGCCAGTAATGATAAGATCATCAATGTAAATCAGAATATAAACCACATGTCGGCCATGCTTCTTAATGAAGAGAGAGGAATCAGAAACACATCCCTTAAAGCCATGCCGAATGAGAGCGTCTTTGAGCTTATGAAACCAAGCTCAGGGAGCCTGTTTTAGCCCATACAATGCCTTGCGAAGACGACAAACATAGTCAGGACGATCAGAAGCCTGAAAATCCTGTGGTTGAGCCATATAAACTGTTTCAACAAGATCGTCATTGAGAAAGGCATTATTAACATCCACCTGTCTAAGAGGCCAATTAAGAGTAAGAGTCAAACTCAAAATAAGACGAATAGTAGTAGGCTTAATAACAGGACTAAAGATGTCAAAGTAGTCCACGCCAGCCTTTAGCCACTAGACGAGCTTTGTAGCGATCAACAGTACCATCGGGTTTCCGCTTAATCCTGTAAACCCACTTACAACCAACAATGTTAGCACTCGGAGGTCGAGGAACTAAGTTCCATGTCCCGTTTCTCAATAAAGCATCATATTCTAACTGCATTGTATGCTGCCATTTGGGATCTTTTGTGGCTTGGTGAAAAAGTTTGGGCTCAAGTTGTGAAAGGAGGGCAACAGGGAGAGGATATTTGGTGGCATGTAGAGCTTTTGGTTTGAGGCTTTGGGTTCGGGAACGGGTGGTCATTATGTGAGAGGATTAAGATGGAGGTCAGAACCAAGATGGGGCATTTGGGTAAGGGTTCGGGGCTGAGGACGAGCCATCCGAGGAGGGGGAAGAGGCTGCCGGTGAGTTTTGCGCAGCGTCAGATACAAGAGGAACCGAGGGCGAGGACGATGGGGACGACTCAATAGAAGAGGAGGACTGTCCCGGAGTATGAGACAACAGAGGAGACATTGGAAGAGAAGGGTTGGGAGATGCCGGTTAAGGGCCGGCTGGTAGGTGCCCTGGTTGAGGGGAGGATACAGTGGTGGATATTGCCGGAACAAACGGCGGAGGAGGAGACACGGAAGGAATGGCAACAGCATGTTGTAGGGCGGCTAGGGACGGAGATGAACTCGGGACTGGTGTCGGACAAGGTGGGTCGGACGCAGTCATAGAAGAGTAAGGAAAGACGAGCTCATCAAAGACGAAAAAAGGAGAAATGTAGGTACGATTAGAAGGGACATGATAACAAATGTACCCTTTGTGTTTGGAACTGTACCATAAAAATATGCAAGGGGAAGACCGATAATCCAATTTGGAGTTATTATATGGTCTAAGATATGGATAACAGAGGCACCCGAAAGATTTGAGAAAAGTGTAGTCCAGTGTGTTACCGTAGAGGACTTGAAAAGGAGATTTGAATTGAAGAGTTGGGGTAATAGTCCGGTTGGAGAGATAAACTGATGTATGGAAAGCGTGCTCCCAAAACTGAATTGGTAAACTGGCATGAGCAAGAAGAGAGAGTCCTTTTTAAACAATAACTCGATTTTGGCGTTCAGAGGACCCATTTTGTTGAGGGGTATATGGACAAGAGACTTTGTGTTCAATTCCAAGAGATTGTAGATATTTGAAGACAGGACGATATTCACCACCCCAATCTGTTTGAAAGGCTTTGATGAGTTGGGAGAATTGTGTTTGGATTAATTTAATGAACAATTGAATAGTTGGGAAAACTTGATCTTTGGATTGCAAGAAATAAACCCAAACAAATTTAGAGTAATCATCAATAAAACTAACATAATATTTATTGCCATTAAGAGAAATAGTTTGGGAGGGTCCCCATACATCAGAATGAATTAACTCAAACGGTTTAGAAGTAGTAGACACACGACTAGGTAAATGAAGACGACGACTCTTGCCAAGTTGGCAAGCACTACAAACTGATGGTAATTTATTTGTAGACACTGGAAGACGAAAATTGGAAATCAAACGACGCAAGACGGACTCATGAGGGTGAGCAAAGCGATGATGCCAACATGTGATGGAGGCACGTTCACCAACAAAAGCAACGGGACGACTCAATTGCAAAAGGGAAGACGACGCATGGGAAAGGCGAGGGAGACGGTAAAGGCCATTTTCAACGGTTCCTCTTAGCAGAATCTGACCCTGCATATTCTTCACAAGGAAATGGTTAGCATGAAATTCAAGAAAAACATTGTTATCTTTGGCTAATCTTGAAACACTTAATAAGTTTTTGGTAATGGAAGGAACAACTAAAACATTATTAAGTTGTAAGGGTTTAGCAGCATGCTTTGTAGGTAAAATAGAGCGGCCTAAATGAGTAACGGGGAGAGACATACCATTCCCGACAACTAGGTTATCGCTGCCTTCATAGTTAGATTGAAGAGTGAGGTTTTGCATGTTAGCAGCAACGTGACTGTTCGCCCCCGTGTCGACAACCCATGGATCAGCAATCTCGGATTGGCAAGCAGCAGTGTAAGCGGAGCGATCAGTAGAGGGCTCGGGCTGATTAAGCGTCGCTGCAGCAAACCGATTGGTGACGGGGAAGTCCGAGAAATTAATTCGGTTAACACAATTTGTAGCCTCGTGACCAGGCTTGTTGCAAAGCTGGCACTGGGGTCGGGGACGGTCACCAGCAGAAGATGCGCCACTCGAACCAGCAGCAGGTTTTGTTGAAGTTCGCTGGTCCTGAGATATTCGTCCAGGAGAAGAACGGTCGCACCCGCGGCCACGCCCATCGCGCCCGCGGGAGGCGTAATTCGCTGCTGGTGAGATGGAATCAGAAATACTCCGAGTGTCCTCTTCAAGGCGATGTTCCTCCTGAAGTAACAGTCCAAGGAGGTCATCAGAGGAGATGGGTTCTTTGTGAAGCGAGATCGCCGAGCGAAACGACGAGAATTGGGATCCAAGGCCAAGAAGAATGTAGGAAACGAGGTCCTCGTCGGAAACCTCATGAAGACAGGCGGCTAATTCATCAGCAAGCGCCCTCTTCTTCTCAACATAATCGAGCACTGATAGAGCGCCCTTGGTCATGGTCTGTAATTGATGTTGGAGATGCATCATACGAGCCCTGGTTTGGGCGTGAAAAATCCTTTCAAGGCTGCTCCATGCTTCTGCAGTAGTGGTGGCACGAGCAACATGAGCGAGCATCGGGGTTGTGAGTGTGGATCGGATCCAAAGAAGAACGAGCCGATCTTTGCGAACCCATGCTTGATAGGCCGGGTTGGGCACCCGAAGAGGTTGTTGCGTGTCAGACAAGGCAGCAATGGCCGCCTCGGTGGAGATTTGCAAGGACGGCGAGAGAAGTGCAGCAAGATCAGAGATCGTGGCTGGCGGTGGAGGGGTAGTCGGGACAAGGAATGAATCCAAGTCAAAAGCCTCTAGGGCAGAACGAACAGTGTTCCTCCAAAGGGAGTAGTTCGATCGATCAAGGCGAATAGCAAAATTAGGGAGATGAAAATTTGGAGAAGATCCATCGGATGAAGCGGAGAAAAGCAATTGCGTGGGGGAAGTAGGTTGGGAGGCCATTGATAAAGGATCGGTAGTTTTGGCTGATACCATGTAAAGCTTAGAGTTGAGAGGAGAAAAGATGATATGTGCTTTCTATTGATTATGGGTGCGTTCGGGTAAACTTTGCTGATAAGTTACTTATAAGTTTTTTGTGCTGATAAGTTACTTAAAGTGAATTGTGTTGATAAGTAAAAACTTATTTCTGATGCTGATAAGTAAAAACTTATTTCTGCTGTAAGCAAGTGGTGTTCGGTTGGAGGATTTGCTGATTTTTAAAAGGTAATTAAGGAAAGGTCAAATTACCCTTACAAAATAAATAAAATATTTTTTAAAAACCTACCCTTTTTATCAAAACACACATCTTCACCACTGGTGGTCGGAGTTCTCAACCAAGCGACATATACACACTCTCCACCACTGGTGGCCGGAGTTCTCAACCAAGTGCCAGCAACACAAAACAAGTGAAATTCTGGATTTTTCTCAATTGAGAAAATAGAACCCCGGTAGAGAAGGACAAGTGAAACCGATCAATTTTGGAAACGACTTTGTACAGGACAAGTGAACCGATCAATTGACAGACATTAGGAACAAAATTCAATTGAGAAGGACAAGTGAAACCGATCAATTTTTGGAAATGAATTTGTACACTTTGAGGAGGTAGAGAAGATATAAACCGATCAATTTTGGAAACGACTTCTCCCGAGTCCGTCTTTCCGGCCTAATTCTCTCTCTGGTTCTTTCTCCCAAGTCCGTCTTTCCGTCCTCTTTCCCGAGTCTGTCTTTCCGTCGTGATTATCTCTCTGGTTCTTTCTCCAGATTCTGGTCGCCTTCTTCGTTGGTCGTCGTCGGCGATGAGAGAAAGGCGAGAGATGCAGCGGTCCGACCGTCGTCGTCTTCGTTCGTCCTCGCGAGGCTGCAGCGGTTCCAGTGGTGTCGCGAGGCAATCGCCGGTGGTGTCACGAGGCAGCAGTGGTGCCGGCCTTTGAGACCCGGTGGTGTCGCGAGGCGGCAGTGGCGCCGGCAGTGGTGCCGGTGGTGTCGTTCGTCCTTTGAGACCCGGTGGGTTAGCAACAATGGGAAATCGGGAGAGAGAGGAGAGGGGTAGGTGGTGAAAATGCTAAAAAATGGGTATTTATTTGAGGGTAATTTGGTGGGGCCCATGTGCTTACATTTTTGTGGGATAAGCATGCTTAAACCGATAAGCATGGGGGTGTTGATTATTATTTTTACTTATAAGCATGTGCTTACACGTTGCTTAAAATATGGGAGAATTGTGTGTTCGGCAATGCTTATGTGCTTATTTCTACATATAAGCATTTTTGTGCTTATAAGCACACAATATAAGTTAAAACGAACGCACTCTACGTATATAAAGAACTTACAAATATATGTAATCCCATAAGAATAGGGAAGTTATCCTTATCAGAATCAAATCAAAAACTGATTAAGGAAACCAAGATAATACACAATCAATTATATACATATATTAACAGTATATTCACCAAATGATAAGGAGGAGGGGATATATTGTTGAAACAAAGTAACGAAGGTGGTTATTTTCGTCTTTAACCACGGTAAAAAAAAAAAAAAAAGCATTCTCGGCACTGCCAATTTACCTTTACTATAAGTAGGAAAAGCAATTTCAAGATACTTTTCCTAGTTATAGTTAAAGCAGTGCGAGATGATTAGTCAGAGGACCACCAATGCTGAATAAATGCTTTCTTTTTCTCTTTAGGTTTTTAATTTTTGAGAAAAATAGTATCTTAAAAGCTAATCGAAGGTTGTTCGGTTAGTAAATATATCATTAGTCGTTACCGTACTAAAGATTAACGTTCAAATGTTCAATTGACCAATTGCTATTTGGTTAATACTGGAGTATTAAAATTGTGAGTCGTAACTAGCCAGCCGTAATATCTTTTGTAGCTAGCTAGGTTACCGAAATACTTTATCGAAAAAAATGTGAATCGATTTATATTACCATGTTTTTGGCTTTGTTTAGTGTTGAGTCATGTTAGACAAGTACCGCAAGTTATTAGCTAGTTTGCTTATGTTAAATGGGACACTAATTGTATTCTACTAGAAGCCAAGCTACTGTTGCATTGTATAAATAAGAAAATCCTCTGCTCTCTCTTTCTCTCGATCATGAATCCAAATCATCACCATGGTACCATATTAGGTTTTTTTTTATTCCATTCTTATCTCTTTTTGCTATTTGGTTCTATGTTCTTACACAATTTAATTATGTTAAATCCGATATTATTGCTTGGATATTCTCCTATCCATTCAAAATCCAAAGAACTATGTCTAGGAGCTTGGTTGAAGTGAATATCATGCGATGGCACAAGTAGCTGCAAAGATCACTTGATTTGTTAGGTTGCTAGAGAATTTGGATATTGATGTTGTGAAACTTGTTAAGCTTCATTAACTTCAAATGGGATGGGTTGCTCTAGATAAGGAGAATTATCTAGTTACTAAGACTCAAATATATGATGAAAATCAATTGTTCTATGATTAAATTGTATTTTTAACTCATTATCCTAACACTTAATTCTATATATACTGACAAGTAATATTTATAATCCTAATGAATATTCACCAAAGTGCAAAAGACATGAGTTTATTACCTCTTCTACACAATATCAATAACCACAAGCGATCTCATTTAAGAATTAAGAGGGTTGTACCCTCTAATCCACCTCCGATGCCTAAGCTATTACGGGTTAAATTGCACTACATGTATTCTTCTTTTCATTCGGTATTCCATATCACAACAATCTCAAAACGTAGAGAAACTCGTCCTCCTTTGAGAATAGGGCCGATCGCACCCCGTTACTTGGTCTCCAAGTAATCTGATATTCTATCCATTCGTAGATAGAATATCTTACTTTCTAAGAAAGAATTAAATAGGATAATAAATATTTTGATACAATTAATATGCACACAGGATAGCATAAAAAAGCATAATGAATATTATCATAAAATGTAATAGCTTCTAGCTAATTAAAGATAAAGTAGACAAATAATATCTCTACAACTATAAAAGTTGTCTCTCTCAAGTTAAATAAATGTTCCACATTTATGTATTGATTTTTATTAATATTAAAATACAATAAGTATTTAAAGATTTTTTTAAAAGATATTATACATATATTTACAAATTGACTATTTATCTTCTTTCAAAAACTTGTCATTCTTCTTTTAGAAAAAAAATAATAAACACTATGTATGATATAAAAACTTATGAAGACATAATATCATTTGTCTTAAAAAAACAAAATATTATTATTGGTTATTCACAATTTCATATGTACGAGAACTACATTAATTTGAATTTAAAAAAATTAATTATAAAAAATAAACCCGCAAAATTTGTGATAGATTGAGCAAATAAAATCAAAATAATACTTGAACTTCCAACCAAATTTAAACGGAAAAGAAATTTATATCTTAAATTGCTATAGTGTAAACCAATTAAGTAATCAAATAGTTTATTTATGTATAATTCGCAACATTTTATTTTGTTTTAGTTGTATGATTAGTTATGTTATTTCATAATACAATTCAATAAACTCTAATTTAGTATACTTAATCATATGTTATAATTTCAAAAAGCCTATGTGATAAACTAGAACATACACGCCCCTTGCCTTACTATCTATAGAGAATTAGAGATGTTTCATTAGAAGATCAAATTCATGGTAACACAAGAAGTGTGAACTAACCTAATCTCTTAACTTTGTGTCTCATCTGAAAAGAGAGGAAAGTGAACCCATATGACCAAGTATGAACCAACCAAAATTTTCACCTACATACGTACGAGTGAGCTGAAGGGAGAGCACGAAGAGAAAACATGTGTATGTGCGCAAGTATGCTAATAAGGTCCCCTGGTCCATACACAGTCTCACATATGTCAATTATTGAAATCCTACCTCTTTTCTGAGGCGAAATCTCAAGATTGATGGGTCTTCTTCTACTTGAAGCAACAAAGCCTATGTTATTGCTCACAACCATCATACTTTCATTTTACGTGGTTTTCTTTTTTATTACAAATTCTTCCACAAGAAGCCAAAAGCAGCTTATTAATAACTCAAAAGGGTACAATTTCACTTTTACAACAAGGCGCCTGGAGATGCCCTCCAGGCCTATCATGGTACCAAATTTAGCTAAAACCCTACCAACAGCAATGAACACAAAATATAATCCACTTTCTCAGTGGGAGTACTTTAAAGCATGATTTCCTCAAAGCAAGCAACTATATACACAGGAACAAACCTGGGTTTTCTTTTACCAGGACACCGGACGGCATTTGGAACAAATTGCAACCATTATCGCTCAATCAGGCCTAAGAAGAGATTTCACAAAGACGACACTTCATAAGAATGTCATACTTAAAGAAATAGGAAAGTTAGACATCAGAAGATGAGACGCTTACCTTCGTTGATTGCACATCTGGCAAGCTGAAGCAGACTTGGCATTTGCATATGTGCAACGGTCACAGGACCAGTGGTCTAAATCATCAATGGGCCTGCTTGGCCCACTTGATCTTGATGCTGCTGCAGCAGATTTTCCCCTCCCGCCTCTGCTCCTGCTACTGCTGCTCCCACAACCTCCCAAGGTTTTAGATCCAGTGGCTCGGTTGCAGGCACCATGGGAATCCACATCTGATAGACCATTCTCTAGAGCTCGTACTAGGTTCTCAAAGTAGTTTCGGGTTACACTGTTGCCAGATAGTCATAAATTAGACGAGAGTTGACAATGCGAATATAGTAAGGGTGTGATGGATTACATGGGGAATGACGCTACAAAAAACAGCCAAGAAAATATAAAGATTAAAGCACCCATTCATTCACATGTAATCACAGATAGACTTAATGATTGGTTTTCAAGGATCTCATATATAACGCATAAACGAAAAACTACTCAGATTGGATCTCCTCACCGTTGATATCACTTAAGAGCTGCTCATTCATATCATGTGCAATTAAGTAAATTAAAAGAGTGATTTTGTAGATTTACTCAGACAATTAATAAAATTTACTTGAATTTAAAGGTACTGGATTGTAGATTTTGGTTGATTTTCTCTCTATTAGTAGATAAAAGTAATGCTTGAAAAAAAATCTTCTGCAAAACACAATCAGACGGAGAAGAATTCAATGAATATTAATAATGTTTTCATTGAATACAATAGCATTGAATCTTTGTTTTCAAATTTAAGAACTTTGTTGATTCTATTAAACTACCATGAAGGACCACAGTATCAATCTGAGTAGTTTCCATTTAAAAATTGTATATGAGATCCTAACAGATCTCAATTTTGAAAACCAATTATTCGTTCTATTTCTTAAAACGTGAATGGGTGCTTAATTCTACATATTTTCTTGGCTGTTATAACCTGGCTTTGTAGCATTTTCCCATGTAATTCAAACAAAGGTATATGTCTTCCAAAAAAGACACTAAATATGCACCTGGTCAGACCAGCCAGCTTTGTGCGGAATTCATTGAAATCTTTTGATGGGCCTTCTGCAGTTAGGTATGTTTGTAGCTCCTTCTCTGCACATTGATGGAGCCGCTCCAACCCAGCCTCAGCTTCACCTGGAGAAAAGAAAGTCATCAGCTGGAATGCAACACATATTATGTCCCAAAGAGAATTATAACCAAAAGATATTATTATTACCCTGCAAGTACTCAAAGAACTGTCTCTTTGCCTGCTCCTGTTCAGGCAGATAGTAACCATAGGCATATGTCCACTTCAAGACTCTCCTGCATTCCACAATCTGCAAAGAGAGAATCACGTTAAGGAAGAGCATTACTCTTGAAGATAACACTCAAGATAAATGATGTTTAGTACAAGATTACCTGTGACCATGCTTCTATTATAAACTTGAGTTGTGACTCTGGTTGGCACTGTATGTCACTCAGCTTCTCCAACTGCAAAAATCCAGGGATCATCTCAATCTAAGGGATTAAATAAAAAGAACATATATATTGGAGTTGAGTGACTAATAAAAATACATCATGCAGTAAAGATAGCATGTAATACTAATGCCAGGTAAAGAAATAAGGGTTTATCTAATATGTCACAACTAGCTCTTTTACTTTTTATTCTATCTGTGTGCAAGTGTGCCTAATTAAAAATCAGAGAAGACTTTCTACATTTCCATAACCCCAACACTCCCACACACAACAAAAGTGCAAAACCTCTTGGGTCAGCATGGAGAAAAGAATTCATGCAGTGCAAATAGCAGCAACATGAAAAGTCAAAACAAGAGAAAGGGAGGTGAACTACAGGCAGCTCAAAATGCCAGAAGGATTCATTAAAGTAATGTAATACGTAAGAATATAGTTAGACATGTAAAGAAGATTTGCTTACATGCACACTTTGCATCTGCTGAAGGTCTGCAATTGCCTTTTGCCTAGACTGCAGGAAAATGGCCAAAAAGTGAAATTACTGAGTGACACATACACAGATATGAAATAACACATTAACATGGTATTTACAGCTGATCAAGGACAACCTGCAAGCCAGTATTAATTAAAAAGAGTGTATAAATTATTCAAATTGCCTAAATTAATATCTATACATACTGATTGGTTTGTTGCCCATCGTTCATAATAATGAGTATATCGCTCCAGAGAGTTCTTCGCCATTTCCCTTCTTTTCTCGGCATCATCATACTGCAATCAGTCAGAAACGAATCACAGCGTATTAAAATTTGCATTAATATATCATTGATGTTGCTATGACTAAGAGTCTAGGATGTATGCACAAGTAATACACATGAAACATCATCTTACAATTCCTTGTTGCTTTGCAGTTTCATATCGATTGCATGCATAGAAACCACCAGTCCTCTCACCATGGTCAGACCAAGCACCCAGGCAAAGCCTGCATAATTGCATAAAGTGAGATATGACAGTGGTTGAAATATATAGAAAGATAGTTGCTAGATACTTAAACAGAGGGAAATATAGACAGCTTGCATGAACTTACCAGCAAAACTCATATTTACAGGGTGGTGTGCAAGTTATATGCATACACCCTTGGTTTTTCTCAATTGGACGCTTGCACTTGGGACATGGTTTGGAATTAGCGAGAATCCTTCCAGGAAAAAAAACAATTGGTCAATGATTTATTAAAGAAATTAAGTAATTAAAATATGGACAAATTTCAACTCCTAAACCTATCTTCATCAGCCCTGTCCTTAATAACTTCCATTTGAAAAATAGAAAAGTAACAAAATACTGCCTAGTGCCTACCTATACACTAGACGTAGCCAAAATTTATGGTCTATCAGCAATTTTTAATCTATAACCTAGTCAAAAGGTACCAGGAAGCACAGTGATAAATAGAGCAGATTTATTCCTATATACAACAATTGTTTTTTGTCCTGTTTTTTTTTTTTTGAAAATGGTAAAAGAATATATTAAAGAGGGAGTGCTTTACATAGTCATTGTGACTTCCATTTCCACAAAAAAAATATAACAAAGTGAAATCCCATTATCTTATTTATCATATTTCAGCTCATATCATGTTTATAAGAAGTAACATCAACTTCAGTTCAGAATCTAGCCAATCAAATTATTTTTAAGAATAAGCAAGAAACAAAGAAGTAAAACCACGGTTGCAAGTTCCATACATACCAATTCATGTTTTCAGACTCTGCACTATTCTTTAAAATCCACTTGGCCACGGTTCCACAGTCAACTGGCCTGTGAGCTTCCTCTGTACACTGCATATTTAAAATCATACAGCTTAAGAGCAGGAAGGAGAATTATGGAAGGAAGTGCAAAAAGTAAATGAAAAAGGGCAGGGAAATGAGAAGAATAATTATTTTTAATGTGTAGATAAACAATAATAATCATTTTCAATCAAGACAGGTTAGTGGCAACTTACATTCCAGCAAAAGCTATAAGAGCAGCCACACGTAACATCATAGCTGGCACTACCAACAACAAAGTCGACAGCATAATCACAGCCAGGTGCAGGACACCATTTGGCCTGGACAAAAAGCACACAAAGGAATGCGTTTAAAAGGGGAAACACGGAGATAGGATATAACACAAAGGTCTGCACGGAAGTTATTGAGGTCAACTAAGAACAAGAAAGAAAGAAATAAATAATACACTATTATGTGAGCTGAAAAGACAAATAACCTATCAAAATAAGCACATTATTTAAAACTAATTGAAAGTGAGGAAAGCTACAAATTTTCAGAGCATGAAGAATGTAAACATATGGAAAAGGAGCAGAAGGCTTAGCAAGAATCACAGCCCATAAACATCACTTGGTGCTATGTTCATGATAGCCATCCGATCTACTTGCATGCTTTCACAGCTCTGTTTACGAATCAGAACATTCCAATACCCATATTACAGTTACCTTCCTATTGTCTTCAATATATGATCTTAGAAAATAACGGCCATACTTCTTCTGATCATCCGCAGAAACAAATACATCAATCATGTCTTGACCCACAGCAGCATCACAAGATGGATCAGGACATCGCAACATCAAACACCCAGGTCCATCATTGATTGAAGTGCTGATATAACCTATATATAATAAATACACCCAACAAAGATGAGGTCAAAATCAGAAGTGTATATCAATTTCAATGAAGTAGTAGTTAGTCAAAATAAACTAGAGGCTACAAAATAGGTTTGGAAGATAAAAAGGGCTAAATGTTTAACAGAAGAGAAAAAAATAAATATACACACTTTTGAGTGACAATAGAGACAATTTAATCATTTATTTCTATGGTAACAGTGTCAGGATGGCAGACGTATATGTACAAAATATACCACATATTTAAAGTGAAGCAGTAAACAGAGCAAGCCCAAACACCAGACCCTCAAAGCAACTCAATGTTTGGGTTGATAAAATAATGCAACAATATAAAAAAAATCTTTAAATGGCAACAGGCCTCCAGGCTGACACAAGACTTGTCTTCTAACCTTTCTTTACTTAAAATCGTTTTTTAAATTATTTAATTTACACAGTACACGCTGCTTAAATGACTAGGTCAAAAGAAAGAAAATTACCTGCCCAGCATGTGCTACAGAATGGGTGCCCACACACAGCTCCATAGATGTCATCCTTTGGGAAGGTCTCAAAACATATACCACATGTAAACTGTACAAGTCAATCAACAAAATATTATCAAGTTTACATAAACAGGGGGGAATATGAAAGCAAGTGAGCCCAATCTTATCAAGTGTTCATCTCTAAGATATGAAACACAGGTCAACATAAATCAAAGTATAGGACTTACTTCTCTTGCATCTGAGAGATCTATAACAGGGTTCTCCAACAGACCAACAGCCTTTCTAACCCTGTCTTCATCAGCAAACCATTCATCATGCACTTTGCTCACACTCCTACAAGTCCAAATAGCTAAAGCTTCATTAGTATATTATTACCAGAATGCATGGGTCAATCATACAAGACCATGATACAAACAGTTTCAAGATTAGATATTGTTTAAAGAAACCAGATATTGAAGGCATGAGATCAACAGATCAAATTTTGAAGGCCTAATAATACAAGACCATAATACAAACAGTTTCAACTTTCAAGATGAGACGTTTAACGAAACCAGATATTGAAAGCATGAGAGCAGCAAGTCAAATTTTGAAGGCCTAATGACCACGCTGGAATGAAGCTGGCAACTTTAGAAACGTGATAACTTTACCAATTATAGTAACGAAGAAGAATTCCAGCTTCAACCCTTGAAATTGAAAGCACGGACGATATCTTTGTAATATCATCTTCTTGGCATTGACGAATATCAGCTTCACTCAATACAGTATAGCTTTGCTGAACATAAAAGTTAAATTTAGTTTAATATCTATAAAATGATAGAAAAACAAAATTTAAAAATTGCAAGAAATCATGTACCAATTTTATTATGTGTATACTAATATATGGCATCTAAAATGCAGTGAGTCAAACTGTCAAAGCAAAATTCAAAACAAGACCCAACCAGCAAAGATCCTTACCTTAGCATGTAATATAACTAAGCCTGCATTGTTAAACACATAATATTTTAGCTTAATACATATCATCCAACTATATTAGAGGGATCATATATTCAGATCGTCCAATGAGGCCAGCAACTAAATGTTCATGGCACTTCCCCAAGTAAAGTAGCACTAAATTCACCCAACAGAGTATTTAATTTATCATCAACAATCAGCATTGGACACTTTAACTTTAACCTCAAGATCAAACAGCATGTATTATAACACTGAGCTTATTCTTTTCCTTAACGAAAGCACACTAGCACTGGTGTTGATACACTGACATTTTGTGACTAAGTAATATCAAATCAAGATCAAATGCACTTGTCTACACCAATAAATCAACAAATAACTCTTAGCAGCCAAAACTCAAAGCACAAGCGAAACAAAAAAAAAACTTTCGAAAGAACATATCTTCTACTCTGATTCAGACAACGGCCTTATGTGAAATAGTCATATGCGATTGTACTTCAAGCTACCATAATTTCTTTTTTTGAGCAAAGCTACCATAATTTCTAAAAGCAAACACTCTGTGAAACTTCGTAAAGGTCCCACGCCAAATAAAAACTAAGTCTTTACAAAAGTATCAATTGAGCTTCAAAAATAAAAAATGTATATCGAGCACAAAGTAACTGGAAATAAGCAACTGAACGAAAATTTTTGCCGAATTTTAACAACAAAATCACTCAGAAATACGAAAAATTCACCTGATGGCGACGCAATGTGTAATCGTCGGAATCCTCAGAATCATTGTCGATAAATCCGTAATCGCCGTCAGCAGCATCATCAGAATCGACGGTGTCTCCGTTGTAGAAGTCTTCGAGCGAATCTACATCGTTTGCGTCATGCATGTCATCATCCGAATCCATTGCAAACGACAAATCAGGCAGGAGAGATATCCGAAACCCTAGATATAGGAAGACCCCCTCCCCTCCCTAGAATCTTTAATTGATCGGCTCCGCTACTTAAATTGTTCCCTAATTGAAGCAAAAATAAAGGCAAATGGAGGGATGGAGCGAGATCCACAGGTAGAGCGCGATCGAATTCGAGGGAAAGAAGAAGGTTGGTTGGTTGCCCCTCTTGATGGGGGGCGATAGGAGGAGAGAGATTATGGGCTGAGCAAAATGTTAAATAAGAAAAGAACAGAGTAAAAGTGGATGGAGAAGGGTACCTTGCTTCGTGAGATGAAGCCGGAAAAAAAAAAATGGAAAACCTCCTTAACCATTTTTTGGTTGCCCCAGAGATAGTCTTGGCTACATATTCGATCCGGGTCGGCAACTTACCACATATAATTAAGAGAAAATGGACCAACTTTGTGTTAAATTTAAGGTGAAATTGCTCTAAATATCTCAATTTTGCATTGGTTGCATCCTCTACCTCGATTTTTTTAAATTTTACAAAATATCCTATATTTTGGAGATTGTTGCGCATTCTACCCTCAAAATGTCCACACTTTGAAAAAATTATATATTACCTCCTTTTTTTGACAAAACTTTCCAATCCATCTACACACAATTTTTTTTAAATTATAATCTTGTCAATAAAGGATTAAAATATTAAAAAATAACCATTTTATATCTAGTTTGGTTCAACAACATTCTTAGTGAAAATTAATATAAAAACAATCAATTTGCTTTACATAAAAATATATTGAGTAAGATTAATAACATTTTGGATAATTTTCAAAGTTATAACATAATCTTATATGTTTAGTTTTCTCATTTATAAGAAAATAATGACATTACATTTATTTTTCGGCTAATATAAATTCTCAACTTTATAATTAACCACATAAATCATTAAATCATAATTTTGATTTTACACGTAGTTCATCTTAATACTTTCATCTATTTTTTTGAATAATTTTAGACATAAGTTAATAAGAATTTTCATAACCTTTTTTATAAAAGTTTAAAAATTTTGGGTTATTACACAATAAAGATAATGTGTCCAACTTTTATTTATCCAAAACAAAAATCAATTATGAATGTGTTTTAAAAGCCATGTTTGGGTTTTTAGTTATTTTCTAAATAATTGGGCTTTATTTTTCATTAATAAAAAGGAAATTTGGATTTTATGTTTAATTTAATAATTTTTTTTATTAAACTAATCCTTGTCGTTGTGTTTATTTTGACAAGCCATAACATAAGTTAGACAAGTTAGAATATAATTTTTTTAACTTTTTATAAAAGGGTTTTGAAATTCTTATTAACTTTTGTATAAAACTATTCGAAATAATAATAAATAAAAGCATTAAGATGAACTACATGCGAATCAAAGTTATGATTTAATAAGTTATGTGGTTAATTATTGGATTAACATTAAGAGATCGATCTATATCTTTGATGACATTAAATTACTGAATGAAAACTTACGGATAAAACTGTTTCTTTATTGATGTGTGCTGTGATATCCTCGTCGTTGAAGAAAAATTTCACGTATCCTGGTGGTTTATCGTACTTTTCTCAGTAGGCGTACACCACTCTTTTCATTGGGACGTTTGGTCTTATTCTCATTAATGTTCTCTCATTATCATATGCATGAAAGAAAAAATGTGTGAATTTCCATTGCCTTTCTCCTACTCGATCTTAAGCTTCTTCGACTTCTTTGTTAGGTGGTTGTTGCTTGTTTTGCCTTGTTGTTGGGATGTTCTGTGTCTTTTGTTTGTCGTTGTTTGTCGGTTTGTCAAGATACCGAGCCTTGTCTCAGTCTCTCGATCTACCAAGCATGTTTGGTAATTCGAATTCTTTCCTTATCAAAAAATGTATACCATAAGAATTATATATATATATATGTAGTTATTGTACCTCATTCACTATGCTGAAGTTGGTGTATGGAGGATTGCTATAGGTTTGCGTGGAGGCGTGGTTATAGCATTCCTTTGTGCCATGGCTGGATTGAAATGTCTTTTTTGTTTTTGTGTTTAAGTTTTGGGTTAGAATTGGAATTGAAGAATTCTCCTTTTATGCTTGGAATTGGATAGTGTTTTGTGCTAATAGATATTTGGGTTGGAATTGAAGTTGGAGAATTCTCCTTTTATACTTGGAATTGGATAGTGTTTTGTGATGATCATAGATATTTGTGCATGCATGACTAGTGTCATCAAAATGACAATACAAAAAAAGTTAAATATGTGCATGCATGACTAGTGTCATCAGAAAAGTAAATGAAGATAGTAAAGAAAAGATAAATTTGTGCATCCAGGACTAGTGTCATCAGCAAAATAAATGACTGTAGTAAATAAAAGATAAATTTGTGCATGCATGAATAATTTCATCAGAAAAGTAAATGACAATAGTATTATACTGAAAAGACATTTCAATAGTATTATCCCGATTACAAATCTTCCTCATCGGTATCCAATTCACTCTCAAACTCCCCCTCAGACATTTCACTAGACGTCTCTGCATGAACATCAACGACATGATCATTACTGTTTGGGAGCGGGCCAAGTGGATCATTATCGTGTGTATCGTGGATAACTCGTGGAAGTGAAGAATCTTATTGAAATGCCTCCTCAACGGCAACCCAACGTGAACTGCTCTCATCAGGGTCTACATCGGTACCTTCTTGGGCCACACAAGTGACTTCACTTTACAATCCGCTATCCAATCAACATCGGCATGCTTAACCTTTGGGTAATCGAGGAAATAAACTTGTGTGGCTTGATGTGATAAGATGTAATGGTCTTTTATTCTCAATATTTTATGGTTGTGAACATCGACAAGCTTTAGTTGAGGGTGAATGAGTGTTCCTACACGACTTCTAGTGTCAAACCACGAGCAGTTGAAGACAATAGGGCACTTGACGGTTGGAGATATGTAATTGAGCTCAATTATTTCCTCTCGAACACCATAGATGTCCTCCTCGTCAGTGTCGGAGCTTTGTCCTAAAACACAAACTCCACTACTGTTAGTTGCTCTAGTTGATGCGTGTGTCTTCGTGTGGAATCGACAACCGTTCACAAAATAACTAGGATATGTGTTCACTTTATGAGAGGGTCCACGAGCTAGTGTTGCAATGTTAGGATCTGAAATTGCCGGATTGTCAGCCTACATGTGGAGGAAACAACTAACATTTTCGAACTTTTTCATTTTAAATTGAAAGTTAAACGTATTACTTCATTATATACATAAATAAATCCTTACATGGGAGTAGAACCAGAGGCGAAAGTGTCTTTCCAAAATCTTTTGCTCTTCAGCTTCATTTTTTGTTGGATTTGACGGGCACATGAAGTTCGTCAAATAATATCTATCAAAGATTAATTAAAGTACGTATATTAATTTTGAATTTATTCAATTCAACATATTTATATATAGAGAGATTATATAAACTTACTCAATATAGGGCTCCACTTCTTCGCATACGAGAATAGGGAATGTGCTTCGTCTTGCCTTGCCTCCATCTAGGACATTCACATATCTTGCAAGCCGTGAATTCTGCATCTGCACCCCAGTAATATCATGCAAGAGTTTGGACAACAATCTATGGTCACTTACGGAAGACCGAGACCTTCCACCATTTTTTTCGTGTCATAAAACGTGGCTGGGTAAGGTTGTCTCTGTGTGAGATACGCGTCCGTAGAAATCTGAAATCATGTCATATCCGTGCTCCGTCATCCTTAACTTTGACTTGAGGCTAAGTAGCTTAGTCGCTGCCTCCAACTGGGTGACATCACATCCAGGCCACAAACTGCCTATTCGCGGCTGACATCATGTCTACATACATTGTGCATCAGGATTGGGCGCTTCATGATAATACTACTCTCCCTCACCCGCATCCTCATTTTGGACGGGCTCATAAGTGTAATTAGCTCGGGCATTAAAACCATCATAGACCATCTGCTCAATTCGGTTATCGTACCCAAATACTAGTGGTGTTGGACGAGTACTACTACAACTTTCATTTTGTCTATACTAAGCCAACAATGCAGCAAACATTGCATCTGTCTTCCCGTGTGAAACCCATTGGTAATAGTGAGGAACAAAACCATCCTTAATAAGATGATAATGCACATCATCTACTGAAATCAGTTTCTTATTCTTGCACCTCCGACACGGACACCTTAATTCTTGCGGATTATAGATTGACATAGATTTGCATAACTCAATAAATTGAGTAACGTCAACAATTGAGCTCAGGCTGTATTTTTCCTTCATGTAAATACATTCATTTACACATTTTTCCTTCATGTAATTGAATATAAGATTGTAAATAATTGAGCTTAGGTTGTATTTGGCGACCATATGGTCGCTATATTGGACTTGGCGACCGCTAATCAGCGACCACCTGGTTACCAAAGACAAAACAGAGAATAATTGCACTTAGTAATATTTGGCAATAATATCAGTTCCTTATGTACTATTTTGCGACCATATGATATGTTCGCTAATTAGCGACCATATGGTCCCTACACCCAAAATCTCTTATAATTATTTAATGAAAATTTTCTACCAACCATATGTGAGTATAAGTATACCATGGCAGAATTAAACGAAATTTTTTTAATTACATACTTTTAATGGAGCTATCTGTAAAATATGACGGAATTCCTCCCTATAAGCAACTGAGACGCACAAATGCTTTTTTTCCTTTTGTGAAATTTTTATTGTAGAAAGCTATGTATAAGGTTATGTGGAGGTGGCGATATGAGGATGAAGATTTAGAAAGCTAGGTATAGGAGCTGAAATAGCGGTAATTTTGCCATCTACTATATTTAGCGACCAAGTCGTCGCCAAATCTGCAGGATGATGCCCGCCAAATTTGGATGGTTTGGCGCGACCACGTGGTCGCTAACTTGGGTCATGAGATCCGCGACCACTTGTTCGCTAAAATTTGCGACCAAGTGGTCGCCAACGCCTCGCGCCAAAATTGCCCGCGCAATATTAGCGATCAGATGGATCGTGGTCGCTAATGTTTTTTTATTTTTTTGGATTTGGTGACCACTTCTAAAATATGGTTGTTAAATCTGCAGAATGGTGTAGTGAATACCAAATGAAGTTACAAGCTAAAACTAACTACTAGCTATATATACACTTTGCTAAACTAAACAAAGCTGGCTAATCTAACTACCCTTGTGATGTTACTACGTCGCATCAAGTGCATGGCCTGCCCGGGGCCAACACTGAGGAGGGATCCGGAGGCGCCCCAGTTTCAAGTTCGTGTTAGAAGGTGTGTCATATCCCTCTTACACGTCCATATCTCTTATCAAACTCGTCTAACTCAGCCTCCATTTCTCTCCTCAAGATCGTCCTCACAGCCATACTTGGATCCATTTCTATCAAAGTCCAAGGCGCCAACTTCAAGAATCTCTCATTTATACGCATCACAGGCTTAGCTGTTCCAGGAACAGCCAAGCCTTGTTAACATGAGAGAACACGAAGCACCCATATATCCGGATTCCGGAAACCAAGCTATTAGAGGTTCTGTGGATTCCCTCACATGTTCATTTTGTTCAATTTCACAGGGACAAGAATGAAATTTCACATGAAGGACAGATCAAATACCAAGATATAATAGAATACTCAAAGCATATTTACAAGTGGAAATTTCCATGAAATGTGAGCCCATCAAATTAGCAAAAGAAGCTCAAGCAAGCAAAAAAGGACGTCCATGATTTGAGGGAATAAATTGCGTCACTTTACTTTGTAAGTGGTAAATATACATTCGCTGCAGGATGGGGATGCACAACAGAGTGTTATGAATACAATGCAGCTGAAGCCAGCGGGAAAAAAACTGACCTAGAATACAGACTTAACCGTATAAATTATCAAAACAGGAGGACTCCTTTTTAGTTTGTATTCATCAATGCATTGGAAATTTGGAATTTAACACAACTTGTTGATGATGCTGACAATGAAAAGAAAAAAAGCAATCATCAGTCCATAAAAAATTGGAATGATTAATAAGCTGATAAAATGGAACAAAAGTTTTGGAGTTTTTTTTTTTTGATCCATCAATCTTAGGAGGGAAAACATAAATGTTCGGTTGACATGGCAGTAAGATCGCTATTTAACACTTTTTCCTACTGATTTATACCACTGTATATGTGTATAAATTAAGATGGAAAAAGATATATAGACATCATTAGAAGTTATACGCAGGACTTACAAAAAGGCGAGAAATAAGTGGGCATCGTACACTTGCTCAAACGGCAGCAGTGGTAAGGGAAAGAAAATCAGAAATCTTGTTGGTATAGAAATCTGGTTGGATAGTGTTGTCGGGACTTTGAAGTTTAGACAAAGAAGTCACCCCTGGCCAAACAAAGAGAAGGCATGTTAAATCAATTCATCAGACATTAATAGCATAGATTATACATTTGATATACCTGACAGGACAAGAAGAGTTTTACAACCACCATTTTGCCCAAAAAGAATGTCGGTATCCAATCTGTCTCCGACCATACATATCTGTGACTTGAGAATGCCAAACCTGTCATCACCATGAATAAATTAATGAATGAAACAATGTTTATCCTCCAATGCAGATCAGCAACACCTGCAATCAACACTTGGTTTGACAAGAAGAATTTACTTTCTCCTCCATTTTCGGAAGCCTTAGACAGGTGAAATTTGAAAGAAACCAGAACTAATGGAACATTCAAAGATAAAAAAATAAAAATAAAAACAAAAATTGGAAACAACATACTTGTTTGATAGATAATCCATCATAAAGGTCGATGGTTTTCCCACTACCAATGGCTCACGCTGGGTAGATCCACAAAGAGCACCAACCATCGAGCCACCACCTGAAAAGGGTTTCAAAAACACCAGAAGAACACTAGGAGACTTATTAATCCATCATTTAGAAATATAGCTAATAGCACAAAGAATCACAATTGGCAATTCGACATTGACATATTCTTAATATTCCCCTGTTTAGTAGACAAATACTGAGAGGTCCTTTTGGTCTAAACAAGAAATTGTAGTAGGATAAATGTAATATAAAGAAGTAGGTGAGAAGGATGAACCTGCCCATTCCTGAGCATCTGTAAGATGAGTAACAGCATCACGGTTTGTGGCAATGAAGAGACATCCGGGATTTTCACGTATACATAGTGTTCCATACCTAAATGGAAACAGAGATAAGTAGCATGAATCAAAGCATACTTCGTAGCTACTCACTTTCTAGAGACTCTGCAGTTTGCAAAACAACAAGAAGTCCAGAATTACTGTTTGATTAACACAAGTGCACACCCTATTTTTTTCCACATACAAACCTAGGATATAAGATGGGACATTATCACATTAACCATAGCAAGAAAATATAGCCAAAATCTCTGGTAGGCTACAAAAATACAGGGGAATTCATAAATGAGATATGTGAGTACCAGAGGAAACTTACTGAACTTTGTAGTAGTTGAAATAACGATCAAATCCTACCACAACAGCTCCAACCTAAAGAGAGAATTGTTTAAGGAGCCAGAACACTATTTTTGAATGTATAACTGGATAAAAACTGTGCTGTGGTTTTATATTAATTTGTCTTTTAAATCAAAAATAGAGGAAAGAGAGGTAGAAGTTTCAGGACTATTTACATCCTTATCTTGCTCCATCATGAACCCAGGTTTCAGCTCTATCTTCTTATCTCCATCTGTCTGGAGATAACCAATATTAGCTTTTCATCCAAAAGGACAGCAGCATGGCTTTGAAGTACATATATGTAATTTACACTAATTCATACAAATCAGATGTTCCAAACTCAAGCGTTGTGTTTAAGGTGCTAAACAACCCGCCTCAGGCAGGATCTGGAGGGCCATGATGTACACACCCTTGTCCCAATATAAAATCAAGAGGGTGTATGAAGAAGGCCCAATTATTATCATTGCCCGGAAGACCCAAGGAAAACTAAAATTCAGCTATGTGACAATGATAACTGAATCTAGTTAGAATGCACCATAAGTGATATAGGGGTTATATCCATCTCAAAGGCATTTTTTACATTGAAAACAATGACAAATATAAGCAGTCACGGTGAGTAAACACCAGCTATATATTTGTAGTTGAGCAAACTATGGTTTAATGTACTATACCGGGCCACCCAGGTATTGAAATCCAGCGAGCTCAAGCTCCTTTAAGATACCATCCTCCCCAATGACATAAACCTACAAGGCAAATGGTAATTGAATGTTAGGTTTAGCCAGCTCTTTAGTTAATTATGCTAACATCATTCAGCCATCTCTCTTGCACTATACAGATAAATTTGTCCAGCAACTCGTACTTTCTTATCCTTGGGGAAGTCAATTGACTGTAGGTATGCAGCTGCAGCAAAAGATGACGCAAAGATCTCCTCCTGAAAAAGTTCATCACATCAATCAAAGACTCAAAGTAGCTTGATAGAGAGTTTGTTGAAAGAGTTCATTAGTTCACACGCACTAACCTCGTTGACATTTAGACCAAGTGATTCAAACTTCTTCCCGTATTGCTTCCTGGACTTGGTTGAATTGTTGGTCACAAAAACCAATCTCTTCCCCTGAGGGTAGAAGACAAAAAATGGAAAAGTCAACTTCCCCTATCTTAATTTGTTTGAAAGATTTTCTTAGAGAGAGCAATTCGTGGAAAGTTGGACAATCTATCAGATACAAACCCTAGCACGGAGCATGTCTAGGGTTGCCGGGACCCCATCAATCAGCTTATCCCCTTTCCATATAACACCTGCTAGCATAAAAAAGTTCCCGATCTTCAATTTTTGCAATTTCCAGATTGTCCAATCGCTTCTAGTACCAGCTACATTATCTACTCAATAACACTACAAATTAATATAGAGAGAGGAGAGGAGAAAGGAATCAAAGAGGTTACCGTCGCAGTCGAAGATGAACGTCTCAACAGAGTCGATGAGCTCATCGGCGTTCTTCAATTGTTGCGCCGAAGCCCGCACCTTTAATCCGGAATGCATCTTCTTAGAAAATCTCCGGGCAGTGAAGCATGGAAGTGTGACGAATCGGGAGAAGGAGACCGGGGAGAGAAAGGAGTTCGTTCCGATTGAGGGATTAGAATTAGGGTTTCGATAAGATCGAAAGAGAGAGGCGGCGGGAGTGGAGATCGCCCTGCAAACTGGTGTGAGCAGCATCTCCGGGGAAATCTGGGGGTGTTGGGATCGGCGCACTCTATCGGCTGAGAGAAGCTTGGCTTGGGTTTTTTGTGGCCGTTAAGCGGAGTTGGTAGTAACGGTTGCGTGATGAGTGATGACGTGCCAGTGCTTTGTTTGAGTGGATACTAGACGTTGCTCGTCTATCCACTTTTCCTAGGGCCAATTAGATTTTTTTTTCCTGAATAGGCTTGAAAATGTAAAATATTTCAAAATTAACCCAACCAAAAAATGCAAGGAAATATTAAAAGTTATTATAATAATATTATATTTAAATGTACATAGTAAACCCTAGATTTGGACTTATCCATAAGTCTTGTATTCTATATATAAAAATTCCTATAGATGATCTAATGAGATATAAAATTCTATGCTCTCTCTTTTCTTGTTCTCCTCTCTATCTCTCTTATGTATATCGAACACATTGCATGAACATTATAGCACCAGAAGATCCTGAGACTTGAAGTCTCTTCTTAAGAGTGACCTTGTATATATGTAAGACCCGTGCTCTTCTTGGCAAGTTAGTAGCAAAGCCAGCATAATATGCAAGTAAATACAAAGTCTCATATGCTCCTTGACATGTTCAAGTGATATAAGAGGATCAATTACATCGCCATGTAAACCATTGTGGATTATCATATAATGTTGAAAGATGCCTCAACCATTGGTTCCATTGAAAAAGGAGGGGAATGAAAATAAATTAGTGTAGTGGTTGAGCATTGATTAGCTCTCACACACATTCACAAAACGACCTAGTAGAGTCGTCAATAATGCGGTCATAATGCGGTCATAATTGAAAAGAAATTAATTTAATTTTCTTAAAAATGTTTTCACTCACCTTCCTTCCAGATTCCACCAAATTGGGAAGACTTATTTCCCCTCCCTTTCTCTACTTGTTTTCTTCTACTTCACCCCACGTTCTTCCCAATTCTCTCTTATTTTAACTAACCAATCAGAGTTACTAATTTCCCTCACCTCCCCTCTATTAAAATCCTTCTATTTCCTCACAACCAAACACACTGTAAGGCGCCAATTAGATTTTTTTTTCCTGAATAGGCTTGAAAATGTATAATATTCCAAAATTAACCCAACCAAAAAATGCAAGGAAATATTAAAAGTTGTTATAATAATATTATATTTAAATGTACATAGTAAACCCTAGATTTGGACTTATCCATAAGTCTTGTATTCTATATATAACAATTCCTATAGATGACCTAATGAGATATAAAATTCTATGCTCTCTCTTTTCTTGTTCTCCTCTCTATCTCTCTTATGTATATCGAACACATTGCATGAACATTATAGCACTAGAAGATCCTGAGACTTGAAGTCTTTTCTTAAGAGTGACCTTGTATATATGTAAGACCCGTGCTCTTATTGGCAAGTTAGTAGCAAAGCCAGCATAATATGCAAGTAAATACAAAGTCTCATATGCTCCTTGACATGTTCAAGTGATATAAGAGGATCAATTACATCGCCATGTAAACCATTGTTGATTATCATATAATGTTGAAAGATGCCTCAACCATTGGTTCCATTGAAAAAGGAGGGGAATGAAAATAAATTAGTGTAGTGGTTGAGCATTGATTAGCTCTCACACACATTCACAAAACGACCTAGTAGAGTTGTCAATAATGCGATCATAATTGATAGCTAGGCAAGTGCTATACATGAAATACACGACTAGGATGAGTCGTTGATCAAATAGGATCATGAAATATGAATGTCGATAATTAAATTCGACTTGGACCGACCGCTTATAGAAAATTCTCCTAATTGAAGCTTGTCTCTAGAAGAGATTAAATGCGTTATTTGTCCTCCACTTCCCCAGATGATTTTTAAGTACTGCCACACAATGAAAGTTGGGATTAGATGAGGGGTTTGGGTCCTTATCGTTTATAAAATACCTAGAGCTCTGATATCCGCCTTTTTAGTTGTGTTTTAGGGTGTGTTTTTGTGTGTTTGAGTCTTTTTCTTTAGTTTTGTGTTTAGTTTTGAGTTGTTTATGTAGGTTTTCGTATTTTCTTAAGATATGGAGTCTACATAAGCTTTGGTGGTGTTTTGTAGGTTTTTAGAAGCTATTTGAAGCAACTTTTGAGGAACAGAGTAGGTTTTTAGAAGCTATTTGGAGCAACTTTTGAGGAACGGAGCAAAGTCAAGGAAAAACTCAAGGAATGAAGTCCATAAAGAGGTGAAGAATCAAGTTCAAGCTAAGAAAGAAGTAGAGAAACTCGTTATCGAGCCTAAGCAAAAAGAATCAAGGCAAATTTAAGGTGTAACGAACCCTATACCGAAGTTTTACTCTCAGTTACAAGCCTATTTTCAATGCTGAAGAGGGTCAATAACGTCCTTGTGAGGGTCGATACCGAGGTGTACAGGGTCCATAATGAGGTGCTCAGCAAAAGAAGAAAGTCGAGAATTCAACAAAGTTCTACCGACCCTGGCGGGGTCGGTACAGAGGGTCCAAGGTCGTTAGCGAACATCCGAGTCGGCGCATTTAATGCACTTTTATCCTATATCTTTATATTATTAGATAGTTTTAAGGGATATATCTTATTAGAATATTTATTTCCTTATAGATAGCTTTAGATAGATTAGTTTTCTCTATAAATACTATTGTCTAGCTCTAGTTTTTCTATCATCTTTTGTGAGGGAATTTGGAGGAAGAGAGAAGAGAGGGGCGTGAGGAGTAGAGAGGACGGGTTTGAGGATTGCTTGGAAGACAAGTTTCGTTTTGAATTCAGTTTGTAAGCTTTTCCTTTCTTTATTAATTCAATTGCTTTGTTTTAATCATGATTAGTGAGTAGTCTCTCTCTCTCTAAGGTTGGGGTTAAACCTAACAATGGTTGTGTATGCTTGTTTATGATCATGTCTTGATTGTTTTTATTGCATGAATTTATTCTCTTGCTCTTAATTCTTGAAACGAAAGTGGAAGGGAATTTCTCGTTCATAGTTGAAGCGAAAGCAGAAACCTTGAATCAGAATAGTCAATTTAGGGTTTTGAAGCGAAAGCGGATCAATCCTAGTTGAAGTAGAAGAGATAGATAGTAAGTTTATTAAATGGATGAAAGTTAGTTGATTTACTTGTGACGAAAGGTAACGCCTTTGTGTGATAAAAGCATGATCTATATGTTTCATTAGCATTAGAAATTTCCTTGATTTATATGACACTATTGCTACTAACGGTGTCTCTTTAGAATATGTTTTGTTGAAAGCTTTTAAGTGGTCTCTTATAGGAAAAGCCCTAAGTTGGTTAGAGAGCCTACCTCCCAAGTCAATAAAGAAGTGGGAAACTCTACATGACTTGTTCATGACAAAGTTCTTCCCACCTGCCAAAACTACGGAGTTAAGGAAACGCATCACCTCCTACCACCAACTGCCTAATGAGACCTTTGTGGAGACATGGGAGAGATTCAAGGAGATGCTTAGACAGTGCCCTACTCATGGGCAACCACAATATGTGCTCCAAGAGATCTTCTTCCAAGGGATCAATGCTGAGACGAAAAACCGCATCAACCTGCACACTGCTTGCGATTTCATAGAGATGGATCCCGATGAGGCGTGGGCATTGCTTGACAAATTGACCAATTATGATGCGATGTATGGCACACAGCAAGCCCAACAACCTCAAAGGCAGCTCTATAATCCAAACAAGGATGAGGTCGACCCTGAAGTGAAGCACCAATTCTTGCAAGACGAGATCAAACGTCTGAAAAAACAGATAAGTTATCTTAAATCATCTCCATCTTGTATTGAATACGGGTCTCAAGCCCATGTTACTTCTGCCTGCAATAACTTGCAACAAGTATGTGCTGCTGAGGCATATGAAGAAGCTAACTACATGAGGGGTTCATATGGGAACCAAGGTAATACTTTTTATGCAGGGAGGAATAACAATCAGCCCACTTGGGGCAACTATGGCCAAGGGATCCAACCTTCTCAGCAAGAGCAAAGGATTCTGCCTTATTGGCCTCCGGGCTATCAAGAGCCGCCGTCATGGGTACAAGGGCTACAAGAGGATATTAACGGAGTCCACAACAAAATTGATGGAGTCCGTTCTGACCTAAAAGGTGTACAGGTACAATTGGGAGAGATCGAAACATGGAGAAAAAGTGTAAACTCCCAACTTGGCAACCTAGCTGCACGGATTCCAAGACCTCAAGGGCAACTCCCGGGTCGTCCCGAAGAGAACCCGAGGGGACAAATAGCAGCCATACACCTGAGGAGCGGGAAGGAGTTGTCAGATCGAGCCAAGCCTAAAAATACTAAGCACGGCGAAGAAGAAGACACCCCAGTCAAGCCCGTTACGGACCCCAACAAGGTCGATACCGAGGCACAACAGATCGTTACCGACCCCCATAAGGTTGTTAACGAGCTCTCCAACCCAGATAAGTCTTCTAAACTCTCATCTCGTTACCGACCCCCACATGGTCGGTACCGACCCTCCTTCTACAACATCGATCGACCCTCTTGTCGATTCGGTAGAGCCTCGATTTGGGCCTCTTTCTACTCTGAGTCCGTCAAAAACTCTTCCTTTCCCGACCAAGAAAGCTAATGATGTCACGGAAGGAAGGTTTAAACGCTTTGTTAAAATTCTTCAGGGCTTGAACATATCTATTCCATTTACTGAAGCCCTTAAAGAAATGTCTGCCTATGCTAAATTTTTAAAAGAGATCTTAAGCAGGAAAAGGTCCATCACAGAGCTATCTAACGAGGTCCAGTCCATAGAGCTCCCAGAAAAGCTAGGTGATCCAGGTAAGTTTTCTATTACCATTGGTATTGGAGCTTACAAGATTAAAGCTTAATGTGATCTAGGTGTCTGTGCAAGTCTCCTAACTCTATCTATTTGGTCCAAGGCCAATATGGGACCGCTGGAACCCATCAGTATGAGGTTGTACATGGTCGATGGATCTTGTGTCAAGGCAACTGGAGTCATTGAGGATGTCCCTATTCAAGTTGGAATTTTTTTTGTTCCCAACGACTTCATTGTTCTAGACATGCCAGAAGACCCTGTGGTGTCAATCATTCTTCGAAGACCATTTTTTGCTACCGCAGGGGCACGAGTTGATGTTAGGAAGGGCCTTCTCACATTCGACATTGGGAAAGAGAAAGTCGAGTTTCACTTCAATTCAATGGTGAGCGAGGTTGCTAAGTTTAGTACTGAGGGACCTACCGACCCACCATGGTTCGGTACCGACCCCTCTCTGAGTACAAAAACGGGCAAGTTCAATGGAGAGACGCCTACCAAGGAGCCTATTGACCCCCCATGGGTCGGTAACGTGTTGGATTTTAGGGTTTTCATGCAATCATTTAAGTATGTTTATTTTGTCTAAGTTGAAGGAAAGTCGACCCTTGTAGATCCATAGGATAATCAAGGCATGACGAGTAGAACCATTGAAGGGTAGTCTCGTGGGTGTAGGCCACGAAGGCAATCACCATCGACCCCTACTTTGTATTAAGTGTCTTGGATAAAGCTACGAGTCACGGGGTGAGACCCCGCTTTCCTTCAACGTATATTGCCCCTATTCCATGCCAAGGGTTTATGCAATATCGTTGTGAGATAAAACGTAACAACGAACCAATGGAAGTGTTGGAAAGACACAACCATTGAGAACAAGCGTACCTTATTCGAGTCTATTGATTCCTCTTCGATCTTCACTTGAACGAAGTCATCTTCCACCGACGTTTGGGGTTCGTCCTTGACTTGAACATTCTGCCCATACAACGTCTCTTGAGGTTCCTTTCTTGATGATGAACATCGATCCATGATGCCACACTCTTCCTTGAACCACTCGTGTATTCGCACTCAAACACGACTAGTCTTACTCGACTTGTAGTGTGTTGTCTTCTCCGAATTTCTATGGATAGGTTTCTGATTTTTCCTCACGTCTTTCATGCCCCAAAAGGCCGAAATTTTGCCCTATTTATAGGCGTGAGAAACCTCCATCAAACTGCCAAGGGAGGCGGTTACATTCGGTTGTACACACGGGTGGCCGAGAGTGAATATAGGATGTTGGTTACAACTTCCTTTCCTCTCTCCTTGTCATCAAATGGGGCATCTACATGCATCCCCCATGGACTCCAAATTCCTTTTAATTTCAGCAAATAAAAGGCCCAAAAGGAAGCCCAAAAATCCAATCCAAAAGCCCATGTACACGGCCGAAATGGCAAGGCACCAAGCCCATGCCATGCGCGTATGTATGCGGCCCAACAGCCCATGTGGCGCGCCCCTTGGGCCGGCCCACCAGGCACCAACCCCACCACCTAGCTAGGTCACCTAGGTAGTGTCACTACCCCTTAGCTCCATGAGCTATCTTATAGCTAGTTGAGCTGGCTTAAGCTAGTGTGAGCTAGGTTGAGCTGAATTTCTAGCTAGTTGAGCTAACTTGAGCTAGTGTGAGCTAGATTGAGCTTCCATGAGCTAGTTCCTAGCTACATGAGCTTCTTATAAAGCATGTGCAATGAGTCTTGAGCTTGTCCAAGCTCTTAGAGTTCACTCTAAGCTAGTATGAAGCTTACAAACTTCTTTCTAGCATATTTAACTATGTGCCAAGCTAAACTCAAGTTTTGGTTCTTGCTCAAAGCATCTACCAAGCTTAGAGAAGCTTCCTAATTTACATTAGAATATGCACAAAGTTTACAAGACTCAATTACAAAGCTCAAAACCATACCTTAGCCACACAACTCATGCTCGACGCCTTAGACAAGTGCCCTAGGCGCGCCGAGAGCTCCACCGCAGCCTTTTAGGCGCGTCACTAGCCACACCGCGTCATCGCACCACCCTAGGCACGCCCTTGCAACCTTGTCTTGAACCTCAAGTTCATATACAAGGCGCGCCCCAACCTTAGCCGAGCCTTGAACCTCAAAACCGAGGTCCATGCCGAGCCCCGCGCTTGCACCATGCCGACTCCGAGCGTTGCCAACCACAAGGCGTGCCCTTGCCATGCGACGGTGCACACGAGGTTCTTTTGTCTCGGTGTTGGTGTGCGACTCACCTTTGGATCTTATGACAATTATTTAAACCATCATGGAAAGTCATATATGTCAATACTCCAATCGACATTACCAATATGACTCAATAACCTCAACATGCTCTAATAGGGATTTGATGACTTGACACAAATCACCAACATAACGGCCCTTATCTAAAGGAGCACGAAGCTAGAAGCAGATTCAGGCACGATATCGAGGCACTCACTAACCCAGATAGGTTGGTAACGACCCACATAGCCGCATTAACGAGCCCTTCCCTAAGAGACAAAGGTGAGTCTTCTTACTCTAATCCAATACATTCTGGTCATGATTCCTTCTTATATCCTTTGTCTATGTCCCATCCTACTATTATTCATATTGTGAAAGAGTCAAAACCCCCTTGGTTTTCGGATTTTTCTAACCCTTATGTAGGAATACCGAGCATATTGATGGATGATAGAGGATCGAATGTCTTGGAGAGAAGTTTTGAAGCTTTTCCATCTAAGTATGGGGTTTCTGTTGAACCAGACAAAACTGGATGGAAGCCGCCCTGATTAGCCAAGGGAAGTTCATCGGAATAACGACGTTAAAAATGGCGCTTACGGGAGGCAACCCGCTTTTAGTTTTCAGTTTCTTAGATCTTTTTGCTAGCTTTCTTTTGACTTGTTTTTTAGGTTAGAGTAGTGTAGTAGGGATAGAAGTTTTTCTAAAGTGACTCAATCTATCAATTATTCATCAATGTTTCAACATTTGTTCTTAGGAGTCTAAAGGTGAGTTTTTCAATTGAATTTAAGGTGTTTGAGTTCGTGATCCCGGCTCTTTAGGATCGTGTTCACTAGCCATTTGAAGGTGTTTTGAACTCTATCGATGGGCTGTTCATGATATCAGATCGGGCCGAATATTTTTGGGCCTAACAACGGTTACTTGACCATAGTTTGACGATTCCAATTGGGGTAAAGCAAATGAGTTTGACCCTGTACTTTCGAAAGAATATACAAGTTGACATGAACCCTTTCGATTCAGCAGCAAAATGTTCGAAAGCCTACCATCATGTAACCTACCGATCAGCAGCAAAATGTTGTAGATTCAACCCCAGTTTATTAATTTGTATATAAATAAGGTTCGTCAGCTTCAAATTTTTTGAAAAAAGCCCCCTTGTCCATTTACTTTGGTTTGATCACTTAATCAGTTGAGCATCTTAATTGCCTTGGTTAATTGTGATATGTTGCATTTGCATAAACTTACCGATACTGCACTTTTGTCGATATTGAGTAATAGATCTGAGCTGCAGACAGCTTACAGTGAAGGTAGCTAATTATGCTAGCTAGTAGGACGCCCGGGCCAGCCAACCCAATAATAATGGCTGGTGAAGGGTTCAATTAATTTGAACACCCGCTGGCCTTGTTGCAGGCCATTGACCAATGATCCATCGACATATAGATGTTAATGTCTCTTTCCTGTATAGCTTGCTATCTCGATCACCAAAAATTTAGCTACATATATATATATATATATATATATATATATATATACATATCTTTCGAAATATATACATAACTTGTGTAGAAGCTAGTGTCGATTTTATAAGATGGGCACGGGCATTAAGTTATCTCTTGAAGGATCGATATATCATCTGCGAAATGTGCTGTGCCAAACGTTCCACGTACACGATTAAGTAGTTGGATAAATAGCCAATGACTGATCGTTATATATATCATTGATAACTTTTCATTTATGTCTCTATATATTGTTTTGTGGAGCTAGTATTATACCTTGAGGGGGGAATTAAAAGGAGTGTACCCTTTTTACCCAAAAAAAGTGTGACCGTTTAGGTGGTTGACATTAACTAGGTGATTTGACTCCATCCGTATTATTTAATTTGCGACGACTATATAATATACTCCGTATATTGTACGACGATCATGATGTTGCTTTTTAAACAAGAAGTGCGGCAATAATTTAAATCTTAATTAAGTACGCGCGTGATCTCTCGTCTCTATCCCTAGTATAATGTTTCAACTATGCATTATGGGGTTTAGGGTTTTGGAGAATGAAACGTCTCAAAAATGAGTCATCTTTTTCAGCAATATATTACGGAGTACTACGTACGTGGGTTCAACAATTTTATATCTTAGTATAGGATGGAGTAGGTCTTTTCCTAACTGATTTTACCGAAAACATAATTAATGTTTATGAAAATTCATCATTAATTTCATCCCTAGGAAGGATTGACGGTAAGTAGAATATATAATGTGAGGAATATCATTATGGTTAGATAGAATTGAAGAAGCACACTAGAAATATTAAAAAATAGTTTAATAGAATTGGAATAGAAGACCCATGTACTAGCTAGACTAAAGTCTTAGACATTTGTAATTACCTTTTTAACTAGTTAATGACCCGGGCCTTGCCCGGGGACTTTTTAAATTAAAAATTGTAATATATTATTTAAATATGATATAGGTATTATAATTTATATAATAAAATAGTATTATAAATATTTAAGTTAATTATAATAATATCTTTTATTATTAAAATGAATACAAATATTATCTTATTCTTAAAAATATTATTTATAATATTTATGTAATAATCATACAAAAGCTCACGTTCTTAACTCATTGGGTTGACCCGAATCCGCAAAAAAACGCAATGAATTGACCCAATCAAACCGTAAATTTTAATGACATGAACTTGTACTCAACCGAACCTAAAATGACCAAGCCTAAACGTGACTGAATTGACCCGACTAACTGGTTTAACATTAAGGGATCAATAATTTTTTATTTATTTATTAAGGTATATGTAATATAAAATCAACACCCTTATGAATATAAAATTAATATATTGTAAAACATAACATATATATACCGATATTAATTAAAAAATTATCATACTTATAAATATAAAAATGGTATAAAAAAATCATCATGCTTATGGATAGAAAATTTAAAAAATTGTCATATTTGTGAATGCAAAATTAATCTACAAAAATCTTCAAGTTAATATAAAATCTAGCATTAAAAATATGGTCCATATTAAACAAAAAATGTGGGCATAGTTATGGATGCATATTAATATAAACAATTTCGTAACTAAAAGTCTAAAACTATGGTTACTAAAATTAAAATTTAATGACAATATTGTATTTAACTATCATATTTATAGATAGAAAATTAATATATAAAACCCGATATATTTATGGATGAAAATTTAAAAAGTTATCATTCTTAAGTATAGAAAATTAATATTGAAAAATTCGAAATTAATATGAAAAATATGGTCAATATTCATTAAACATTGACATACTTATAAACAAAAATTTAATATAAAAATCCGAAATTAATATAAAAAAACATGATTAAAAATATGGTTCATTCTAATTAAAAACGTTTGTATCATTTTTAATAAAAAAATTAATATAAAAATTTAATATTGAAAACCCGTAAATTAAAATATGTTCCATATTTTGTCTTATTGATATAAAAGTTATCTACTTATGAATAGAAATTTAATATATTGCAAGATACAACATATCTATACCGACATTAACATGCTTATTGATAGAAAGTTGTCATACTTATTAATAGAAAATTAATATAAAAAATTAACATGGTCATGGATAGAAAATTTAAAAAGCTATTATGAAAAAATGTCAATATTTCATATTAATTTAAAAAGTTGTCATGATTATGGATAGAAATTATTATAAACAATTTCGTAACTAAAAATATGGTGAGTGAGACATTAAAATTTGATGACAATATTGCATTTAACTATCATATTTATAGAAAAATAATTAATATATAAAATCCAACATTTTTATGGACGGAAATTTAAGAACTTGTCATTTTTATGTATAGAAAATTAATGTTGAAAAATACGAAATTAATTTTAAAAATATGATCAATATTAATTAAAATATTGTCATGCTTATAAATAATAAAATTAATATAAAAAATCGAAGATTAATATAAAAATACATGATTAAAAATAGGGTTCATACTAATTAAAAAAGTTATTATACTTTTGAATAGAGAATTAATATAAATGAATTTGAAATTTTATTGATGAAAATCCGTAATTTAAAATATGATCCATATTTGCTCCTCATGGATATAAAAGTTATCTATTTCATTTAGAGATATTAAAGTAATATATTATTGGATATCTAATTATAAAAAGGTAGTTGGGATATTAAATTACTATTTTATATTTGTCATACTTATGAATAAAAACTTAATATTAAAAATTTGTAATTAAAAATATACTTTCAAATAGAAAAGTTAAATAAGAAATAATTTTATATTCATCATATTTATGGATAAAAAACTTATCTATTTTAATGTGATGGATTAAATTAGTATTTCTTATGTGACATACATATGAATAGTGATTAATCAATTTAAGATTAATGGATCAATAATTTTTATTTATTTATTAGACGATCCATAATATAAAAATTCAGCATACTAATAGAAAATTATTATAAAGAAATCTAAAATTTAATATAATTTTTTTAATTAAGAACATGGCCCATATTAATTAAGAAAGTTTTCATAGTCTATGATAGAATATTAATATAAAAAATTTTGTAACTAAAAATATGGTGACTAAATAGATTAACTTATCTATTTTACTATAATATATAAAATTAGTATTTTTATGTGTCATATATATGAATAGGTATTAATATTAAAAAATATGCAATTATAAAAACGTTGGGAGGAATATAAAAACTTAATGACAAAGGTAGAGATGAAAAATTTATACAATGTAATAGTAAATTGATTAAAAAATTATTAAATAAGATGAGTGGATAAAATCGAAAATTCCATAAGGTGAAACATGTTTCCCATTTTTCCAAAATAAAGTGATATATGCAGTATATAATTATCACGTGCAAGATCTTGTAATATATAAAACTAATAAAAAAATTATAAATATTATGGATAGAAGATAATTATATATTATAATATAAAAAGAGATAAAAATTTGTACAATCTCATAGTAAATTGATTAAAAAAATTATTACATAAGATGAGTGGATAAACCAAGATACCCGTCGTGTCATGCACTACTACGACTCAGATTGACTATGAGTATATTTATTAATTTTAATATAATGAATTAATGATACGTAAAAGATAAACTCACCACCAATTGTAGATCATTGATTCTCATATGCATCATGAACAAAAATGCATGTATTACCTTCACATCCGAATCTTCCAGCTATTTCCTTTCAAAAAATTTGTTAACTCCATAAAAAAAATTGTTAACTATTTCCTTTCAAACGTACAATCTATGATTATCAAAAAAAAATTTAATACTTTAACAACTAAATTTTCCAGCTTGCACACTTGTGGATATCTATCTTATATATATAGATATTGAAATTGATAATCATTCTATAATTAAATATTAGAATATAATGTAATAATGAGTAGTGATAAAAATTTATCTATAGAATATAATGCAATAATAAGTAGAGATAAAAATTTATCCAAACAAATATAAAATTGACAAAAAAAAATTATTAAATAAGTTGAGGGTATAAAATTGGAAATTCCATAAGGTGATTGAATTAGATAATATATAATTGATTAAAAAAGTTATTAAAAATAGGTTGGCTGTAATATAAGTTCATAATTAATGATGAATCTGCCCAAAAGTGCAGATATATATTGACTAGTTACGAATGAATTACCTCTTTTCATTCAAAAAAAAAAAAAGAGGATAATACTAACATACTGTCCGTAGTAAGAAAAAAGGCTTTTAAATCAAACACCAAAGACACGCTCCCATGGTGAAGACTTGCACATATATCAATCACTTATATAACACTTACCATTTTCACATAAATAACACTTACCAAAACCACAGGAACATAGTGTCGTGATAGGGAACTACGTACGTACGGAAAGAATTATCCGTGATGCAGGCCGGGGTGCGCGCGGAACAGCCCTGACAGGGCGCCTAGCTGGCGCCATCGAAGAAAGCAGCTACTCGATCAGACTCCACTAACTAACATATCGATCGGTTGTTCTTTTTCTAAAAGTAAAACAAACCGGTATTAAATTTGACAAACTAGGTTAGATGGCTAGGTGCTGTTGAAAGGGGATGAGAGAAAAGCCGGTTCAAAAAGTAAACCAAACTTATGGAATATTTATGATCCTAGCCCTCAATACATTTGCAGCTAGCTAATTCTTACTACATTCTGACTATGACTATATTTAGACCGTATGAGTAGTTTTGTACGTAACAAGGTATTTATGATTGTGTACGTTTTTTTGAGTAAAATTTAGGAATGTGTTAAGTGTATATTTTTCCTATACCTAAATATGATTCCAACTTCCAACAATTTTGTTCGCAAAATTTGAGAAATGGACATACAACTTACCAGGTATATAAAGCAGTACGGTAGCTAGTCTGTACGTTGAATTAGCTAGAGGGGCCAACGATTCTCGATCAGGCCACCACCATGACTGCCCCAAATCATTAGGAAGAAAAATAAATTCCAAGAAAAAAAACACGAATTAAAGAATTAAAGAAAAATAATTACGACAAATCCATAACAAATAACTGAACCTTAATCAGAATTAACTTGGTGGACATGCTAGTTTAATCCCTTCAACTTTTTAATTATACTCAAGCGCGCTCCCTCCGTTCGAATAAACTTGTCGTTTTAGAATTTGTCTTAAAAATTAAGGAAATTGTTTGATTTGACTAAAATATTCTCAATTATGTTAAGATCTTTCACCTTATTTTGCAGTTATTATACGAATCCTTTTTTTTTTTTTGAGAAAAGTGTAAGTATATTATATATCCAATTCATCCAAGCCAATTATACATGGCGGAATATCAGTGACATAGACTTTTTCGAAATAATCTAGCACAAGTAGGGGCCCTGTTTCTGCAAACTAGCTATCCAGGAGATGAACAAACATCGCAGGATGTTGACCGAGTCCCAAATAGTACTAGCCTAGCCAACCACTGGTCTACGGGTCTAGAAGATGTCATACAACTTATGCACTACACCCTTGGCATCTCGAAGGTCCCAATATCTGCTCCATTCAACCTCATGAAGTTGTTGCTTTACAAAGATCAAAGGAGATCCCTTACTTTGAGAAGCATTTTCCAGTGCAAAGAGTCGGACTCTTTCTTTTGGTGGCTCCAAATGTTGGCTCCATTCTAAAAAGAATGATTGGCCCAAAAAACCCAGAGATTGGGGCATCTAAATCAATCTCAAGCAACAAACGACAATAATAAGCCTTGTTCTAGGCAAGTAATTCTTTGAAGCCCAGACCGCCCTTAATCTTGGTGCAGGTCAGTTCTTCCCATGCTACTGGTTCCTTCTTGGAATCACAGTTTCCACTCCGTATAAAGCAGAAGTGGGAAGAAGGGTTGATTGCATCCAGAAATTAATAATCCCCATGAGCATAGACTTGATAAGTTTGATTCTCCCAAAGTAAAATAGACTTCTAGCTAGCTATCCAAGAGTTGATAAAATCTTGGATGCTGAACAACCCATGAAAATTTGAGGCTCCCATCCTATTGGAGTGTATTGGGATTCAAGACACAAACGTGTGAGAAAGTGACCAACACAGTTGCCATGTCTACGTATATGATCACAACAAAAGGAAACAAATGAAGTGCCCAATAAAAGTATACCATCTAATATAGTACTTAAATAAGATATGTTTAATTTAGAAGCTTGAATGTCAAGGATAATTAAATAAGATATGTTTAATTTAGAAGCTTGAATGCCAAGGATAATAGATAAAGAATCCAACTTTACAATAATATGATGTATGCTAAGAGAACGAGCTAGCTGCAAACCGAAGAGGAGTTCTTGTGCTTTAGCTATGTTCGGAGCCCTAGAAGTAGTCACACGTATCATAGCAACAAAAATGACGAATCCAAACGAGTCAAGCAAGACGATATGATGCGTTTCGTCTCGCTACGAGGACCGACGTCTCGTTTCGATCTAGGGCTGAAAATGGAGCGGAAGCAATCAAGAACGGGGCACGCAGGGGCGCGTGGTTTGAGGAATGAAGGGCACGATCCTAGGGTTTAAGCGGAGTCTCGAGATGGAATCGATTCCGACGAACGAAACCTCAAAAAATTAAAGAGCGATTGGGAAAAGGGTTGAGAAGGATTGACGCCTGAAGGCCTGAGGAAGAGAATCTCGATTCACTGAGGCAATTTCAATTCATTCAAGCGTAAAATGAAATTAAGAATAGTGTGACATATTAATAGTTCTAAAACCTAACCCTAGAAAACCTAGCGAGAATGGGCCCAAGCATGCAAGCCCAACCCATCTCGTTATTTAAATACATAGCTGAAATAAAATTAATACCAAATATAGTAATTGTTTCACTGAAAATCCCGACATAAAATTAAAACGGAAACCCGAAAACCCGAGACCCAAAGAGAAGGCCTTAGAAGTGTTCGCCCAAAAGGGTGCGACCCGACCCCGAGGGAGCACGGACGCACTACCAAGCACCAAGCCCGCGCCTGATAAGGCCGAGTCACTTGTGGATTTAGGCGGTCTCGGAGGCAGGGAGCGCGGCCACGCTGACGGAACTTCCTTCGGAAAAGCTTGGCTCGACCCCCGACTCCTCCAATTGGTCCGAAAGTATGTCTTGGACCAAAGATGTCATCAACATGGTTGAAGGTGGATCTTGAACCGAACTCATGGATTGAATAGCTCGACTTATAATGGAAACCGTCACCCGACCTATTGCCTTGGCGCATGCACGCGTCAAGGGTCCGTTGGATCAACCGACATAGCTTCCACCTCCTCAGCGACTGTCATAGTGGCAAACACATCATCCTCCCCCCCTTGAGTGGGAAGCGTCCCCGCTTCCTCAAAATCAAAATTTGGCTCAACAAAGGGAGATAAATCAGACATGTTGACCGTTGCATGAACATTGCTATAAGAATCCGAAAGATCCAACTTGTAGGCGTTGGGACCAATTCGCTCAAGAATACGAAATGGCCCATCACCGCGTTGATGGAGCTTGGTCTTCCGGGCCGTCGGGAACCGTTCCTTGCGCAAATCGCAAATGGAGGCAAACAAGATTGCTAGGATGAAAGATCATAGGAATGCGGCCCCGGTTGTGTTGTGCTAAATACTGAATAGCGCGCCGCTCAAGGTGCGCCTTGGTCCTAGCGTGGAGCTGTTGAATTTGATTGGCTCGGTTAGCGGCATCAATATGCTCTCCTTGCCTCAATGGCTTGGGTGTAACACCCCTATTTTACAACATTGGGTGTTACCGTCAGTGACCTCAGACTTTACCGTCCAAAATCACCCAAGGCTTTTAGAATGATATAGAACAATTAAAATGCAGAATAAAACATAATACATAATGAGAAAAGGTGCTCCCGAGGGAGACTTGGTTCTTACAAAACATCTTACATTGTTTTCAAATATAAAGTTGTTCGGAATTGAAATGCAAAACCTGCGTGTCCTTGAAACGTAATGAAACTAAAGCAAAATGATAGAAAGGTACATCTTGAAATTCCTTGTTCTTCCTTCGTCTTCACTTCACTTCACGCCTTGTTGGGATTCCTAGATTCTGACATAATTCGCGAGGGGCGATAGAATGCCAGGCAAACATGCGGTAAAGAAGAATTAGTCTAAGAGACTAAGCAAGCGGGAAGGGAACTTCCCGAGGGTATTTTGGGAAAATTTCAAATATTATCGAAAGAGATATTAGGGTTGTGTTTACGATGGGGCTATATAATAAAACTTGTTTATGTGGAGCTTTGAGGGTTCGAAGGAGAGTATATCTTTAGACCAAGATAACTCGATGAGCAATAGAAGAACTACTAGATTGTAGACTTCTTTAGGATTTCAAAAGAATGTTGGGAACGTTTATTAATTCATACAAGTGAAAACCTCTCGCGCCCTGAGCGGACCGAGAGCCGGATCGATCATTTGAGACCGGTCTGGTTTTGGTGTCTTAAGTGTGCATTCGCACTTATCTTATATAGTGACGAAAAATATTCGACTTTGTTAATGATTTTTAATAGAGAGTGGTGGGACACGGATATTCCGAGCCACCCGAAGGAGAACTTCAATTCTCCAGCACTTAGCTAGAATGCCGCACAATCCCTCCTTGCAATCGGAGCGGATGGAGATCATGATCCCGAAAGTCGTATGGACGTACGACTTAGTAAGGTTATATAGAGGTGTCGGCTAACCCGCACCCCTTTCTAGTTTATTCAAGGTAAATCTCTGAACGAGATTGTAATCAATCAAGATAACAAACATACTAGCATATATAATCTTAACAAAGGAATATAAAGCATACTACGCTAACAATTGTCGTTATTTCTAGCAATCAATATTTCCTAGATTCATTTTTATTTAAGCATACAAATTGTTCCCCAACATCAAGGATTTTCACGAAATGGAATGTAAAGGTTGCAAGGGGAAATTCCACTTGCCTTGGCTTACAACGTATACTATCGATTCTTGACGGATGATGCGGTTTGCAACTTCGAATGCGGATCCCTACCTAAAGACACGGGATTTACGAACAGCTTATAAATATGGATTCCTCTTAACTTGGATTTTCTCTTATAATACTTTTATAAGAGCAGCGGAAATCTAAATTATTATGGTAATAATTTAGAAGATGATTAAAATAATAATGTTCCTTCATTATTATTTTGGCTTTGTAATATCCATGTGCTACAAAGTTTGTAACAATAATACTTTTATAAGATTTCTCTACCATTTTATTCTTATACTATGTCTTAGATATTCTAACATCATTATCATATAATATAACTAATATCATATAATAACCTAGTTCACTTTATAGTCACGTTTATCATATAATAATAAAAGTTTATATCTTGTAGTAGTTTTCACACTTAAAGATATGCTAACTTTATATTTTATCAACTAATGAATTTATTTAATATGCCCATCATTATTATGACTACATTCATATAATATGATATCATCTATAGTTTAAGACATGCATCACTTTATATCTTCTAGAAGTCTTATTTCTTTTATAAAGATGATATTTTTTTTTAATATTACAAACTCTATTCCATATGCTAGTTAATTTATAAAAATATCTTTGTAAGAAAAACACATGTCTAGCAATTTATAAAAATAGTAGATTATCCAAAATACTTTATTTAATTGATTTATCTCCTCCTCTCAACTAACAAGCTTTCAACTATTATTTTTATTAAATAAAATCTTGTAGGCTAACAATTGTTATGAGATCTATTTACTTGATTTAATCTTCTCCTTCTACTATCAATATCTCAACAATATTTTTGTTAAACTAAAATCTTGTAAATTAACCTATATTTGCATTGTTTCAATATACTAACAACTTAATTTAATAAAACATGGTTTAATTGAATAAAATGAAAAGGGATTAAATTGTATACCCTATTTGCTTCTTGTATTACATAATACAAAGGAAGGAGAGCAAGAGAGGGGAGACCGGCGGCGTGGAGGTGGCGGCACCAGGGGCTCCGGCGGGCGTCGGGCGGTCCGGCGAGGGCTCGACGGTCGTCGAGTGGAGCTCCGGTGGGCAGGGAGGCAGCCGGCGGTGCACAAGGAGGAAAAAGGGAGGCCTTTGGTGGTGTTTTAATGGAGGAACAAAGGCTTGAATGGGCTGAATTTTTGAACCAAGGAGAGAGCAATTGTAATGAGAGGAAGAAGGGAAGGTGAATGTGTGAATGGAATGGTGAATGGGAGGCCTTTATATAGGCAAGAGAGGTCAAACTTTCAATCCATGTCTATGGGAGTGAACCAATGGAGGAAGGGAGGATGCTCCATGATTGGCCAAAATTGTGTTTGTTGGTGGTGATGAGAGGATGATGCAAGAAGGTGTGTCTTGCAAGTCAAGGAGAAGGAAGAGAAGCATGCAATGGTCCCATGTCAAATCAATCAAGCTTCTTTGACTTGTTTGAAGAAGAAGAAGAGAAATGTTGTTATAAAATTAAAAAGGGTGGGGTAGATGGCAAGGAAGTTCACTTGGTCTAGCGGAATGGAGAGGGGGCGTGTGAGGGTGGAGTGAAAGAGATCTCGGGTTCAAATCCCGGCTCTTGCATTCCTTTTTACAAATCTTGTAAATTGTATTTTTAGGCCTTTGTGTAATTTATTTTATTGAATAAATTCAATTTCTAAAAGACCTTATTTTTGTCTAATGCTCTTCTTATTAAATTACCTCACTTTATTAATCTATGCTCCTCAGTTATTTTATTGAATTTTTATCTATTTTAATTTTCTTGATAATCTCTTTCAAAAGAAAATAATAGAAGTTAATTTGATATTTAGAAATTCTCCCTTTTAATTAGAGAAAAAAATAACTGATAATAAATATTATATTATAAAAAGCTTGGAATATCGCGGATATTACATTGGGAACCAAATCCAAAGGCGTAATGGGATTGCGCCCATAAACGACCTCAAACGGAGTCAAAGAATGCGCCGAATGTTTGGACCTGTTATAGCAAAACTCAAGGGTAGAAAGTAAGTCCTCCCACCGGCGTGGGTTTGATTTGAGCATCAATCGCAGGAGTGAGTCCATGGTTCGTTTTGTGACCTCCGTTTAGCCATCCGTCTGGGGGTGATAACTAGTAGAAAACAACAATAGTTCTCGGTACACCGTGATACTTTATAACAATGTCAAAGAACAAACAAGCCACTTCTGTAGTGTTATTTGTACTTTTACAAGCGATAAAATGAGCCATTTTAGATAATCGGCACACAACAACAAAAATGGAGTCTTTGCCTCTCTTTGACATGGGCAATCCCGTGATGAAGTCCATAGAAATGTCCCCCCACGGGGTGTTAGGCACATGCAAAGGAGAGTAAAGTCCATAAGGTAAAGTAGTCGACTTAGCATTTCGGCATGGAACACAACTCCTACAGAATTTTGTGACATTAGAGACCATGTTAGGCCAAAAGAGATGTTCATGCAAAGCTGCAAGAGTCTTGTTCACCCCGAAATATCCCCGTCCATCGTGAGCCTCTTTAATCAAAAGGTGCCTTATAGACGAGGATGGAATACAAAGTTTCCCAACCTTGTATAAGTACCCGTCATCTAAAAAGTAAGAGTCCCACTCACGATGAACCGAAAACTTCTCAAATATTGGCCCAAAGAAAGGGTTCGAAGCGTAAAGCTCCTTAAACAAAGAGAAGCCAAGTAAACGAGTTTTCACTTGAGTAAGAAGCCCACATTCTCTTTTCCCTTCTTGTGTTGGACGACATATGGAAATGTCTCCAAGAATTCCACCCATCGAGCATGTCTTCTATTCAAGTGGGCTTGGCTCTTAAGGTAGTGCTTCCAAGTTTGGAGCACTTGGATCAAGGCATATATATCCTTGTCATATGTAGGATAATTGAGCTGTGCCTCGGTGAGCTTTACGCTAAAATAAGTGATTGGCTTCTTCTCTTGGTGGAGGATGCCCCCAATGCCAGTGTTACAAGCATCGCATTCCAACTCAAAAGGCCTAGAAAAATCCAGCAATTGGAGCAAAGGAGCATGGCTCAATGCATCCTTCAAGTCTTGGAAAGCCCTCTCATGGTGCCTTTTCCATTCTATAACGGTGCCCCTTTTAGTCAAGGCATGTAGGGATGCTGTTATAGAAGAGAAATTGCGCACAAACCGGCGATAAAACCGACCATGCCCAAGAAAGAAAAAACCATAGTAGTCATGGTAGGTGTTGGCCACTCAGTTATGGCCTTAATTTTAGCATCATCCACCTGTAAACCACGAGAAGACACCACAAAGCCAAGAAATACAATGGATGGGCTACAAAAAGAGCATTTGGCCAAATTGGCAAAAAGTGTCTCGCGGCGCAAGGGCGCCAGAACGAGCCTCAAATGGTCCACGTGGTCAGTAAAATTCTTAGAATAAATTAAAATATCATCAAAATAGACCACGAGAAACTTACCAATGAAATCACAGAGGATGTGATTCATCAACCTCATGAATGTGCTCGGCGCATTGGTGAGGCCAAAAGGCATCACTAACCACTCGTAGAGACCAAATTTGGTCTTGAAAGCAGTTTTCCACTCATCTCCCTCTTTCATCTGGATTTGATGATAACCGGACTTCAAGTCAATCTTGGAGAATATGGAAGCGCCACGGAGCTCATCTAACATGTCATCGAGTCGTGGAATAGGATGCTGGTAGTTGACTGTAATCTGATTAATGGCCCGACAATCCATGCACATGCGCCAAGAGCCGTCCTTTTTGGGAACAAGGATGACTGGCACATCACAAGGGCTCATCGACTCTCTAACATAGCCTCTCTCAAGTAGCTCCTGAACTTGTTTTTGAAGTTCCTGGGTCTCATCTGGGTCGGCCTTGTAAGGATCCCTATTAGGTAACGAGGCACCGGGCACCAAATCGATTTGGTGCTCATTACCCCGTATAGGTGGCAAACCAACATGCAACTCGTTAGAAAAAACATCTTTGAATTCACTAAGTAAGGAAGTTACCTCATTTGACAATACCGAAGTGTCAGTGCTAGAAGATGTCAAGGACATCGACACCAAAAGAAAGCACGGAGTGCAACCTTACAATGACGTTGTAAGGGACGACGGTCGGGCAAGCAAGAGGCGGCGCTCAACCAAGCCTGCAACGGCGGGCCATGGGTTGTTGGTTGGCGTGCCCGCTGTGGCGTTTGCTGCGTTGGACACGCCTTGTCCGAAGTATGGTGGGGTGCACCATTGCCTTGCTCATCAAAGAGGTTTGGTTTGGGCACACCCTTGGCTTTGTTAGCTTTTTCTTCAGCCTTAATCGCTTTTTGGTGATCCTGGTCCTGCAAAATCTCACTTGGCGACATAGTTAAGAGCTTGACGCGATTCCCATGGTACGTAAACACATAAGTGTTCAAGTAACTCTTTTGGACAAAAATTTGACAAGCAAACTTCTGCCCTGGATTGGGGCACGATCGAATCGAGGAATAAGTAAATATTCAAGAAAGTATGAATTTCTGAGATACAAAGGCAAAAGCTCTCTTTTGATTATCTCTTTTGTGTCCGGTGTGCGTACATACATCACTAAACTGTAAAAATCTATCTATATACCCCTTCGGCCCAACGTTTGTTTCCCACTCCCCACGATCTCCGGGTTTATAGGGCGTATCTCTAACTACTATCCACTTCCCACGCATATAGGAGGTGTGAACCACCATAGCAGTTGCCCTTTGAGCGTGCTCCTCTTTCTCGTGACAGAAATTTTCTACCTTCACCTAAGTGACTGATGATTTCTCTTCATTCCTGGATACTTCTACGATCAAGTCACCCGATGATTACCTGTCTGTTTTTGGGCTCGCTTCGTTAAATGGGCCAATTGGATTTTGGGCCTAACAATACCCCCAAATCCTGATCCAAATCTTTTAGGCGGGATTTGGATCGGATTTGCCGCGTGAGCTACAAGCAACGTGTGACACACGGCTTAATCCTGTCTGTCCGATCGTTCTCGGGGAGATGAATGGTCACGTCAATTAGGATTTAAATGTTCAAACCCAGACCTCTCGAAGATACACGCTGATCTCCTTCTGCCTCTCTTCTCATCATCTTCTTGTTGCATCCCTGTTCTTTTGCCCTATTCCCTCATTACACATTCTCCATGGCCAAAATTGATGTCAAAGACATAGGCTTTGAATCTTCCCACACCCTTGAACCTCACGACTGTCGTCCCTGCTCCCTCTCCTCGGAAGAGGTGGAGAAAATAGTTCGAACTCATGGTTTTCCGGCCAACACTAACTTCTACACCCCCACGCATGAAGTTGTGGACTGGGTTAAAGAAGGTTGGATCTGCTTCCTGGAGTACCCCTTTACTTTGGGGGCGTTTTTCCCTTTCTCTTCTCTGATCCTGAATTTCTTGATGGCTCTCAAAGCTTCTCCATCGCAACTGATGCCGTCGGTATGGAAGATTCTGTATCAAATAAGCGAAGTCTATTTGGAAGAGAAGATTGAATTCACCGTGCAAGATCTGATGTGTGCTTATCGGGTTTGTCCCCTTAGGGCCGGTCGTTTCACTCTCCACGCGAGGGATGCCAAGAACCCCCTGATTCCGAAGTCGAAGGTGAATGAGAAGGATTGGGCCTCCTGTTTCTTCTTTGTAGAGAAGTCTACGTTGGGCGCGATGTTCCAAGCGGCTTTCATTGACTCATGGACTTCCAAGAGTAAGTATCTCTAACCCTAGTTTCTGCATCCTTCTGTCGTTACTTGTCCTTTCTTATTGATTTTCCGGTTTGGGTGACTTTGCATGCAGTTCCATCGAACCTGGATACCCACGTTCTGGAATTAGAAGCGTGTAGGAGACTTTTCACTCTCCCCGAAGCAAAGAGGACGTATCGGAAGTCCGTGGAGCAAATGCTTGAAGGTGAATCTAGCAACAAGACAACAACTATCATTAAAGGTCAATCAGACGGCGAAGATGACGCAAAATCGGGAAGTTTGGAGAAGATAATCGAAGATAGTGCCCTTGCGCTTGAGAAGTTTGTTGTGACGACCACAAAGCATGCGAAGAGCCTTACCAGTATGTGTCTTTTTCTGGCCTTTGAGTGTTACCACAACTTTACATATCTGTTTTAATGTTTATCTTCCCAGAAGCTTCTTCTTTCTTGGGGAGGAGTTTCTCTGATGCAACTTTGATCCAGCGCAAATTGCGATCGAGCGACAAGAAGCCTCCTTTAGATCCCAAAGTAAAGATTGAGGTTGCGGCAAGGATAACTGTTGTCAAGAGATCATCGTCTGATGTCGCAGAAGTCAACGATCTAGATGAGAAGGTTCCCTCGGATCTGTGGCAGAAACTCCGCAACGCTCATGGTTCAAAGAAGCCTCGCTTGGAGGTTCCTACTCCTACTCTGGTCAGGGATGTTGGCCTGTTGGTCTGGAAGGTTTGCTTTCACCTAGTTGCTCTTCTTCAGTTTTCAAATATATTTCTCCTTTTTTTTATACCTCATTACGAATGATGTCCTTCTCTGGTGCACAGGCCTTACAAGGCATTCTGTGGGCTGCTGATGCCGCTGACAAGGAAGACCAGAATTTAAGAGAGCACCAAGCCAAGTAGGATGCTGAGAAGTCTGCCCTTGAGAGATAAGTGGCTCTCGCGGTCGAACGCCAAAAGATGGATGCGGGCAAGCTCGCAAAACTCACTGAGGCGGTCAAGCGCCATTCTTCTCAAGCTACTTTGGATCGATCCAAGATTGTCGAGCTAGAGCCCGCGAACAAAAAGATTCTTAAGAAAGCTGGCAAGATCGGTGCCTACTGCTCAATGATGTCAAGGGTGGAGACGATCAAGCAGGTCGTAGTTGGACATCATTCTGAGTGGGATCTGGATTCCGATATCGCGACTTTCCATGATTGCCACCCCCCAACCAACCGTCTCCTGGCGATGAGCTTTTTGCTTCTCTTGACGCAGAGGAACATGGTGGCGATCATGGTCCGAGTGCTGACGCAACATCCTATCAGGGCAAGGGGCTGGACGGGCTTCCAGCGAGCGAGATAGAGCAACTGAGGGACACCTCAAACAAAGATGAAGATTAGGGTTGTGTGCCCTTGTAATTTTATTTTGTGATGGTTTCTTTTGAACAAACTTCTGTTGGGATGTATGGGCAGTCCAAGGGCCGAAAACAATATTTTGTCCATTGCACGGACGAGGTCTCTTCTTGAGGAAGAGAAAGTAGATTTTTGTGCATGCTTTGAATTTCTTGCGTATTTTGCTTGGTAGTGTCCTTCCTTTGTGTGCAGGTTTTTCAGGACGCTTGGATGCTTCAGTTGAAGGCTTTAAGATGAGGACTCCTACAAAAGTCTCTGGTCACGGGTGGCAGCTGCACTTACCGAAGGAAGTTTCCAGGCAGGCGAATAGTATCGCGCGTCGGAACTTGCGCTCGGGAAGTCCAGTCGATTGGAGACCTCTTAAGTCTAGGATTGGTTACCTCTACTATTTGGACTTGTTTTCGATTGCATGATGTACTCCATATGATAATTAATAAAATATGCCTTTGATTTAATCTTTCTACTTATGCAAAAAGGAAATAATTATGATCAAGAAATGATGCACGCAAATGTCATTCATTCAACGAAATACCACAACCATAGAAGTCACACAACAGGAAATTTTCACACAAACAGGTTGGTCACATTCGAACTATGAAAAAGATGAACTTAGAGCATAAACAAAATAACAACTATGGATAGATGACCTCGAATGTCTTGACTGTCTAGCGAGGAAGCTTTCTGTCAGAAGTGTTTGAGAAGTTTACGTCCTGATGAAGGAAGACTTCCCTCAGAAGTGATACTTCTTTAAGTGTACCGCGTTCCAGCTTCTTGCGATAGCTTCGTCGTCTTTGGATTCTAGCTAGTATGCGCCTTGACCGACGATCCTTGTTATCTTGTATGGCCCTTCCCATGCCGGGGCTAGCTTGCTTGATTTGGTTTCATGGGTATTTTGAAAGACTTTTCGTAGTACCCAATCACCGATTCGGAAAGTCCGGATCCTGATATTCTGATTGTAGCTCCGAGTAACTTGTTGCTGATGTCTAGCTAGGCGTAATTGGGCTTGGTCACGAAGCTCACCAGAAGTATCTAGGTCGGCCGACAACTCTAGACGATACTGTTCTTCGGTCAAGAAGCTAGTGCGAGCTGTAGGGATGAGAATTTCGGCGGGAATGACCGCTTCACATCCATGCTTTAACGAGAAAGGAGATTGTCCGATTGCTACCTTTGGCATCATTCAATCGGACCAAAGGACGTAAGGCAGCTCGTCAGCCCAATTTCCCTTAGCCCTCGCGAGACATTTCTTTAGATTGTTTATGATCACCTTATTGCTAGACTCGGCTTGCCCGTTAGACTAGGGGTAGCGAGGTGGTGAGGTGACTAGGCTGATGTTCCGGCGACTGCAGAAGTCTCTGGTCCTCTGACTTATGAAATGAGACCCATTGTCACATACAATCTCCGAGGGTACCCCGAAACGGCAAAGGATGTTCCTAATGATGAAGGAAATCACTTGTTTATCTTTGATCTCTCGATAGGCTTCAGCTTCAACCCACTTAGAGAAGTAATCAGTCATTGCGAGGAAGAATACTCTTTGCCTAGACGAAGGGGGTAACTTCCCGACTATGTCCATTCCCCATCGCATGAATGGCCATGGCGTGAGTATAGGATAGAGTGGCTCAGGAGGTTGGTGGGTCGTTGGTGCATGTCTTTGGCAGGCGTCACATTTACGGTAGAAGTCTACGACATCTTTTCTCATGGTAGGCCAGTACCACCCCTGCCGAAGGGCTTTGTTGGACAGACTTCTTCCTCCGGTATGGTTTCCACAATCTCCCTCATGAAGCTCTTCAAGAAGTCTCTAAACGCCTTCTTTGGCCAGGCAACGCTGAAGTGTACCCACTGCCGACCGGTGGAACAGTCTCTCGTTCTCAACTGTAAACTTTGTAGCTTTCATCTTTAGTAGTTTAGCCTCGATTTTATCTTCTGGAATGTTAGCCAACAAAGTATAGATGAGCCCATGGTGCTTTATGCACTTCTGAAGGGTCGAGGGGATCTTCTTCATGACCCGGGCTACTTAGAGGCAGATCCGGGTCGGGATCGTTCCGAAAACTCTGGGCGTCAACGTTGTCGCTACTCATGAAGACGTCGTTGCGGGATATGATTTTGAGATGGCAGACGTCTTCGATCATACTATCAGACTTCTCGATCTCATCAGCATAGGTTCTTCTAATGACGGGAACCATGATGTGGATCATCGGGATTACGGGTTGCTCATTAGGATCTATGGCCGAAGCTAGACAAGCGAGAGAATTCGCTTGAGCATTCTGCTCTCTTGGGATCTGTGTGAAAGATATCTTCTCGAACCGAGGAATTAGATTTTTGACCACATCTAGATAAGCTATCACCTTTCATCCATGGCTTCATACAACCCCAGAATTTGTTTGGCTATCAACAATGAATCACAGTTGACCTCTATTTGCTGTATGCCTAAGTCTCTGGTGAGAGTCAGACCGAAAATCAGAGCCTCATACTCAACTTCATTGTTCGTGGCTTCGAACGTGCATCTCACGGATTGTGCCACCCTATCCCCCTGTGTTGATTTTAGGACTACTCCTATCCCTGTTCCCCCAACGTTAGAGGCGCCGTCTGTGTGAAGCGTCCATTTGACTGGAGACTTAGCTTCTAGCGTCATTAACTCCACTGGTTCTGTTCCTTCTTCGATCGTAGGACTAAAATCAACCACAAAGTCAGCTAGCGCCTGGGACTTCAATGTGGTTCTAGGCTCGTACTGAATGTCAAACCCACTCAAATGAAGCGCCCATTTAGCCATTCTTCCTATGAATTCAAGTTTATGCATAAATGTCTTCAAAGGGTGTGTGGTCCTTACCACAATCATGTGTGCCTCGAAGTACGGCGAAGTTTGTTGGAGCACATGACTAAAGCTAGAACTAACTTTTCCAAGGTAGAGTAACGGGTTTCGGCCGGCAGGAGAGTCCTACTTACATAGTATTCAGGTTGATGTTGCCTGTCTTGTTCGTGGACTAGCACTCCGCTAATGGCTTGCTTGGTGACAGCTATGTACAGGGGTAAGGCTTCTCCTTCCTCCGGTTTTGCTAGGATCAGAGGATCAGAGAAGTATCTCTTCAACTCCTGGAAAGCCTCCTCATGTCTGGTGGTCCATTGGAAACACTTGTTCTTCCTAAGTACTTCGTAGAAGAGACGACATCGGTACGTCGACTTAGATATGAATCTACTCAAGGCGGCAATCTGCCCAGTAAGCTTTTGAACATCTTTCACGCACCTGGGAGACTTCAGCGTTACTATGGCGCGAACCTGCTCGGGGCTGGCTTCTATCCCTCTTTGGGTGACTAGATACCCTAGGAACTTCCCCGACTTCACGCCAAAAGTACACTTCTGCTGGTTCAGCTTCATGTTATATTGCTTCAAGATTTCGAAATCTTTCTCTAGATGACGTTTGTGATCTACAACTTTCTTCGATACGTGGCTCCGGCGTTTCGCAACCCAAAGGGCATCACCTTGTAACAGTACGTTCCTTTGCTAGTTATGAAGGATGTCTTCTCTTGATCGCTTTCTTCCATCCTGATCTGGTTGTAACCACTGAAAGCATCCATGAAAGTCAGCAATTCATGGCCCGCCGTGGCATCTACCAAGGCATCTATGTGAGGTAACGGAAATGAATCCTTGGGACAAGCCTTGTTCAAATCCGTGAAATCTACACACATCCTCCCTTTTCCGTTCTTTTTGGGCACGACGACCAAATTTGCTAGCCACTCTGGGTACTTGACCTCCTTGATCTTTCCAGTTTCCATCAACTTTCTTACTTCTTCATCCACTATCTTATTTCTCTCGGCAGCGAATTTCCTTCGTTTCTGCTTTACCGGTGGGTGATTAGGGTCCACGTTCAGCTTGTGGGTGATGATCTCCGGACCGATTCCCACCATGTCCTCATGGGACCAAGCGAAACATTCTGTATTTTTACTCAAGAAATCTACCAGCTCAATTTTCATAGTTAGCTCCAAGTCCTTCCCAATCTTTACAGACCGATTAAGGTCGGATTGGTCTAGGGCCACTTCCTCTACCTGTTCATCTTTCTTTTCTTTTTCTTTTGGAAAGGTAGAGTTAGTGGTTTCCTTTAATTACTAGGTGGACTTTTGATTGGCGGTCGGCTTCAGCGCCGACTTGTAACACTCTCAGGACGTTCTTTGATCCCCACGGATCTCTTGAACTCCCTATGGTGTCGGGAACTTCACTGTCTGGTGGTAAGTGGAAGGGACGGCTCTCATGTCGTGGAGCCATGGCCTCCCCATTATTACATTATAACAAGAAGGGCAATCCATAACAGAGTATCTAACTTGGATGTCACGCCCTTTGCGCATGTGGGAAGGATGATGTCTCCTACTGTATGCTTCACTTCTCCGCTGAAGCCTACGAGCGTTGTTGGGTTCTTCTTCACGTCTTTCTCGCTTAACCCCATTTCTTTTAGAGCCCCCAACGTCATGAGGTTGGTTGAGCTTCCGGTATCGATGAGAATTCGCTTCATTAAGACGTTCCCTATCGAGAGAGAAATCACGAGACCATCGTGGTGAGGTCCTTCGAGATCATTGACGTCATCCTCGTCAAAGTGAATTGCGAGGTTGATGATGTCTTTTTTCATCTGCGCAAGTCGGTGAAGAGCGCTTTCTCACGCATTCCTTTTGGCCGCCGAATATATAAGGCCGCATACGCTTGACCCTCCCGTGATCACGTTCACGACCTTGGCAGGTACTGGCGACGCTAGCCTTCCCGCGCGTGAGGCTTCCACGACCTCTGGGGGAACTTGTGCATTTGGCGCGACTTCTGTGATCCTCCCTCGAGATACGAGGTAGGCGATTTATCTCTTCAGCGCTACACACTCCTTAGTCACGTGACCGTAATCGTCATGGAAATCACACCACCTGCTCATATCTTTATTCGGATAGGGTTTTTCATTCCTTTTCGGCCACCTAACGCCCCGTATCGTTGAGCTATATTCTTCACGAGGTCTTCGGGGGATATACCCGAGTTGAACTCATCATACTTCGGTGGTAACGGTTTGGCTGGCTTGGTCTCGGCAACGTTCACCTTCACTGCGTTGGGGTGAGGGCACCGATATGGTTGGTCACGGCGTTCCCGCCGGTGATCCGGTGCTGCCTTCTTATCTACCCTTTCCCAGACGCTTACGGGCTTCCTCATCTTCAAATCTTCCTCAAGTCTGATTTGAGCCAGAGCCTTGGTTTGGACATCTTTGAAACTATGGAAAGGATGCCTAGTGAGCTCTTTGTAGAGGTCTCGATCTTGATTTACCCCCCCCCCCCCCCCGGAAAGCTTCCATAGCCGTTGGCACGTCACAGTGTGGGATGGAGATCTTTTCTTGGTTGAATCTATCCTGGTACTCCCAGGTGGACTCTTCTGGTTTCTGGATAACTCGGTACAGATCGCTAGATTGCTTCTCGAATATTCGAATGCAAGCAAATTGTACTCGGAAGGAATCCATCAACTCAGCGAAGTAACGGATACTTCCTCTTGGAAGGTTGACGAACCATTTCAAAGCCGACCCCGCAAGGGCTGCCCCAAAACCCTTACACATCAATGCTTCACGAGAGTGATATGGGACTGCGTTAATCAACAATTTTTGCTTGAATATGGCTACATGCTCGTCGGGATCTCCCGTGCCATCGTAGGGGCTCATACTAGGTACCGAGAATTTCTTCGGTATCTCGACTTGGGTGATATGAGGAGCGAAGGGTGACTCGTCGTAACCGTCGACCGCTTCGTTCTCTATGGGTCGCGGGACCCCATGTATCTTCGCTAACTGCTCGGTGAACATCTTGAATTAATTCCGGATAATATTTTCGAGGTCTCGGGGACGGCGGCGGTCCCAATCCTCGTCATCGTCCATGATGTCGTCTTCAAGGTGTCGAGGACTAACTTCTCGCGCCCATCGAAGGCATATAGGTGCTCTCGCTCCTTCGCCAATATGGTTCCCCTGAGCGGGGGTAAACGACGATGCTCCGGGGACTGTTGCTGATGGGGTAATGAAATCCATGCCAGAGTTTCCCTCACGTCGGCCAGTAGGGTTTCTGGAAGAACCTTCACCCCCATTGTTTTGGTTCGATCTGTTGTTCGAGCGCGTGGGCCGACAAAGGAAACAGATCGAAGTTGGGAGCGCAAACCCTCATTATCAGTAGTTAACTGCTCGATACTGGTCTTGTGTTTTTCATTGCAAGTACGTTGGTCAGTTAGTTCCTTCTCCAAAGCTTGGAGCCTCTGGGCGAACTCGGATAGTTCAAGGCGGAGCACTGTCGATGCGTCCGGGCGTGCGTCTCCATCGTCTCCGGTGTTTGGCTCTTACCACCCTCGTTAGGGTTGCTCATGGCGACTTCTTGAACTCCTTTTGGTATGAAAAGACGAATCCTTTTCGATCGTTTGGCCCCACGGTGGGCGCCAAATTATTTTGGACAAAAATTTGACAAGTAAACTTCTGCCCTAGATTGGGGCATGATCGAATCGAGGAATAAGTAAATATTCAAGAAAGTATGAATTTCTGAGAAACGAAGGCAAAAGCTCTCTTTTGATTATCTTTTTTGTGTCCGGTGTGCGTACATACATCAATAAATTGTAAAAATCTATCTATATACCCCTTCGACCCAACGTTCGTTTCCCACTCCCTACGATCTCCGGGTTTATAGGGCATATCTCTAACTACTATCCACTTCCCGCGCATATAGGAGGTGTGAACCGCCATAGCAGTTGCCCTTTGAGCGTGCTCCTCTTTCTCGTGACGGAAGCTTTCTACCTTCACCTAAGTGACTGGTGATTTCTCTTCGTTCCCGGATACTTCTGCAATCAAGTCACCTCATGATTTCCTGTCTGTTTTTGGGCTCGCTTTGTTAAATATGCCAATTGGATTTTGGGCCTAACAATACCCCCAAATCCTGATCCAAATCTTTTAGGCGGGATTTGGATCGGATTTGCCGCGTGAGCTACAAGCAACGTGTGACACACGGCTTAATCCTGTCTGTCCGATCGTTCTCGGGGAGATGAATGGTCACGTCAATTAGGATTTAAATGTTCAAACCCAGACCTCTCGAAGATACGCAAAGTGGATGGAGCAACACTAATGTTCACTTTGAAAAACATGTCCTTTAATTTCTCGAAATACTCGACAGGGGACAAGGATCCTTGGCGAAAATCAGCGATGTCCAAACGCATTTGATTACGGTAATCAGTTGAAATGTATTTTTGAGTCATGACATAGACCAACTGATCCTATGTAGTCACTGGTGTAAGACCCCGACCCAAACGGTCATCCACAAAACGTTGCCACCAAACCCGGGTTGAACCACAGAAGTGTAAGGTGGCCGCTTGTACATGCTCATAAGCGGGGAAATTATAATATCATAGAGTATGCGCCATCGCAGTGACCCATTCTAAAAAGATCGTCGGATCATGATGCCCTTCAAACGGTTCTATCTTGACCTTGATTTCGTTTCGTTGGTACCAAGGAGTGTCCCGGTCGCCATTAGGAACATGAACATCATGGCCACAATCAATGGGGGACTAAGGCCGGGCCGGCACTTGCCCGAAATAATGGTCTTGCCATTGGTCATGTTGTCGGGGCGGAGCTTGGGCACACCGCTCGGTGACATGATCATTGGCGCGACGGTTTTGACGCGTTTGAGCATTACCAATATTAGGGGTGGGAGCTGGCGGAATCCAATCCGATAGGCGCTCATCCAATTCAGGAGGATCACCCAATGTTGGAAAATTATGAGGATTAACCATGCCCGAATCTTCAACTTGTTCATCATCGAACTCCTTAAAGTCGTCATGGATAACCGGGGTAGCATAATTGTACTCCAAGGAACCATGTCGACGATTGTGACTAGGTTCCTTCTCATAAGGCCTTTGGTTCCTTGCAATAACGTTATGATCAATAACCGGTGTTGGAAAGCGTTGGTCACGCATGCCATGAAGCCGGCGTGCTCGGGCATCGTCAACAAATTGTTGGCGAGGCTGGGCACTACGAGAGGTGGTGGCGTAGTAACCATCATCTCCTTGACCATAAGAATAATGAAGAGGGGGTTGAGAAAACATACCTTGGTCTTCGGCATAGATACTCGAAGACGTATCATAATCATGGGGGTCTCTTTGAAGCACCCGGGTGTCTTGGCCAAGCCTAGACTCGGTGACGAGCTCTTGTTGTGGAATCGACGGTTGGAGCAGCTCGGCGGGGCCTTTGTCCTTGCGCCGAGGGTCTTGAGTATCAAGAGGAATGGGTTGAGCAACCAAAACCGGTTCCAAAGTAGTCGTCGGTGCACCAATAGTGATGCCCAAGGCTTTGCGCGAGAGCACGTCAAAGGCCCGGGAGGAAGTTGTTGTGGCGCCGGAAGTGTGGTGGCCCGGGAGGAAGTTGTCGCGGCGCCGAAAGTGTAGCCAAGACTTGATATTGGGGTGAACTAGCGATGGTGACGCTCGGCTGGGTTGTGGATGCCACAAGAGGTCATTGTGATAAGTCTAACTCATGGGCATCCAACCGAGCGAGTATCTTGTCAACCACTATAGCCAAGCGGTCAATCTTTTCATCCGTAGTAGTAGGCTAAACCACAATAGCGGGATTGAGTGGATTATCGCCATCATGTCTTTAGGGGTACTTGAACCATCATGAGAAGACATGGCGAGTAACAAAGAACAAAATGAACAAAGCAAACAAACACGCAAAGTCTTAGCTCTTGATCTGAGCAATGCACTCACACAAGGTGACATGTGGCTTTTGTGCGAGAGGCGGCTTAGGCTCACGAGTAAAACAATGGTGTAATTGAGACAAAGTAAACTTAAGGCAAGATATGCACCCACACAATTTAGTAAGATCAAACAAGTAATACTTAACAAGTAAGGAATGATGCAAGCACTAACAATGTCACAATCACCAAACAAAGTGTGGTTTATGGGTTACCTTATTTTGGCTATACCACCCACAAAATTTTTTTTGATCAAAAAATGTGGTTTTATGGCTTACCTTATTTTGGCTATGCCACCCACAATGGATTTTTATATATATATATAACTAGGGACGAAAATTTTTTTATGGCTTTTTGATGCTGAATTTTCGCCCAAAGAACGAAACAACGAGTAATTTGTAACGATAATTTTAGTTCAAAGCAATCAAACACAAGCAAGATAGCCTATCAAGTAATGAAAGTTACTAACGATGGGCAATCAATCAAGCAAAGTAATGCAATGAACAAATCACACCACAAATGTGGTTTTATGGCTTACCTTGAGGAATGAAGGGTACGACGCTAGGGTTCTAGCATCAAGGGTCCGTTGGATCGAACCGACGTAGCTTCCTCCTCCTCAGCGGCGGTCATAGTGGCAAACGCATCACGATACCAAGACTGACATCATAACAATTGGTTTTGTCTCGCATACGACTAATTATGATGCACAAACATATATTAATGCACACTATTTCGACACACATTCATCCTTTTTTTTAAGTGAAACGATCAACACCTTTGATTTTCCTTCATGCAACGGCTCTTGTTCTTTCTTATTTCTCACCCGCGCGCCCATTCTCACCTGATCCAAACCCTAAAACACGTGTCTTGTTTATGTTTGTGCATCAAAATAGCTTAAAAAGTGTATCCTGATTATGTTTGCATGTGCATCAAAGTGACTAAAAAGCATATTTTATCCATCTATGTGCTTTGAAACTAATCCTATGAAACAGTGTATCTTTTTTTGGTCGAATATGAAACAGTGTATCTTAATTGTTCATGTATGTGCATGAAAATACTGAAAATGGTATATTTTAAAAAAGTTTTGCATGTGTTAAAGTCTCCTATTTAATAAAAGTCTAAAGTCTAATCTAGCTAAAACGTTTCATTCGTATTATATTCTTCTCGCGTGATCCTTTTCCAAAAAGTATATGGATTTATAGGACCAATTCTATATATGCATAATACCACCTAAAATACAATTGGAAGGTATACATACATGCCCATGCATAGCACCCCTTTCAAATGCGTACAATATAATACGAAGTATTTCTTTCAAAGTACACATTAATGCAAAGTGCTATAAATACCCAAGTCCAACCACAAAACAAAAGCCACATCCAAAAACATACTCACTGCACCCCAAAGCCAATTAAACCAAGCCAAAATTGCCTTGGCAAGCAGGTAACAAGATAACTCGGCCAGCATGGGAAGCGTCGAACAACCGCGTGAGATCCACGACCTTGGTGTGACGCGCCACCAGAGCTCCCTGATATTCTCCCCGGAGCCGAGCGAGAGGAAGTCGGTGTTCCTGTCGAACATCGACCAGGTGCTCGACTTCGACGTGCAGACGATCCATTTCTTCTCGCCCAGCGCGGATTACCCGCCCGAATTGGCGACCCGGAAGATCAAGATGGCCCTTGAGAGGCTGCTTGTGCCCTACGGGTTTCTTGCGGGCCGGATGAGGCTGAACCCGGAGAAGGCCCGGCTGGAGTTCGAGTGCAACAATGCGGGGATCGGGTTCGTGGTGGCGAGTAGCCAGTGTACGCTTGAAGAGATCGGCGACCTCGTTTACCCGAATCCGGCCTTTGAGGATCTTGTGACCCGCCGTCTCGATTCCGGGTCGGGCCACCCGCTTTGCATTGTGCAGGTGAAATTTCTCGATTTCAGAGTTTTTGATTATGTCATATATGTTTGAATAATTTTTTTTATCATAGATTTTGGGTTATTTTTTTATAGGGATTTATATATTTTTTCTGAAATTTTGAGTTTTAAAAATAACCTGCGATCCGTTAAAAAAAATGATAATAATAACCTACGATGCCCTTAGGAAATAATGTTGCTTAAAAATCTAAAAATTAGGAGTCATATTTTTTTGGAGCATAATTGTTTGCTATGAAAAATAATGACAATCAATTCGGTGGTTCGATTATTTATTATTTTTGACTATCTTGTTAGTTAAATTATGAGTAAACTTTAAAAAGAGTCAAATTCTAAACAGGATTCCACATTATCATTTGTTAGGATCATAAATTTATGACTTGTACGTGAATCCGGCCTATGAAAGAAAATTACTGCATTAATCATGAGTTATACTCAGCAAATTTGATACTAGTACGTAAGGTTAATACTGCTAATTAATGTTCTTACGATTACTCTATTTGACGTTATACATAGAAAGTGAAAGATACTGCTAAAAGTAATAAAACCTACTGTACACAACGAAAGTATATATACTCGTATTTGCTAGTCTACAAGCAATATATAGGGTCTTGGTTAGTTGGATCGATTAAAAAAATTCGTAGAACCTAAATTCTAAAAAATGCATTAATTCTATAAATAGTAATTTAGAAGCCACTAAATGCATTAAATATTCTGAAATTTGTCCAACTAAGAAGCCTTGACCTATATGAATATATACCTATGTAACTTTGTGCCCCGTCGAGTTCTAATTTGTTTCACTAAATAGAAAGAATGATGATAAAATGCAGCTATCGACCATTAAACAGTCTAACATGCTAACACCTACACCATTGCACACAAGTTGCAACTACTTCTTACAACTATCATGTACTACACATTTAAGTCTACCTAATAAAAACAGCCATTTATTTATTTATTATTAATTACTGTAAAGTAGACATGACATACTGTATAAAAATAAAATTAGACTCAAATATGACTTGAGGCCAGCAGATTTATATTTCTTCTACCCAAATGCCATGACCAGACAAACTGATGTCCGAAGGTGAAAACAAAGAGTTTTTATGATATCACGTGTATAGATAGATCGGCATTAAATTCCCAATCTCCTTTTCTCTTATTCGTCGGCTTCAGGAATTATTTAATTAGTTTAATTTAAAATTCTGATGTAAGTTAAACCTATTAAAATATATTTTTTAGTTTAAATTCTTTTAAAATTAAAAAAAAGATTTAAAACCAATAACATTACACTTTTTTTTGTGAGAACACTGCCCGTGAAAATCGAACCGGGGATCTTTAGATACTATTCTTTGAAACTTAACTGTTTGACTATATATCCGAAGGCCACCCATAATATTATACTTACATAGACTAGCTTTTAACTAGGACCAAATATGATATTCACCTTTACTTAAAATGTTTAGTCAAACAAATTCACCTTTTAAAAGCACAAATGTTATTTATATGCATAACCAGAAATGTGAGCGCATTATTGGTAATTAATAACCAGAGTATGGACCGTAGCTTGCTTGTTGCTTTCAGACAAGTTCGATCGTTGAAAATATATTCACTTATAACTAGTTTATTTTTTAATACTTATATTTATATGAATAATGGACTGATTGATTAATATGTGGTTCAGGTGACATCGTTCAAATGTGGGGGATTCGCCATGGGTATACAAACCAACCATGCAACCTTCGACGGTGCCGCCTTCAAAACCTTCCTAGAAAACCTGGCCTCCGTCGCAGGTGACAAACCGTTAGCCGTTACCCCTTGCAACGACCGTGAACTACTGGCCGCTCGCACCCCTCCGCAAGTCACCTTCCCGCATCCTGAGCTCCTCAAGCTCAACACCTCCATGGGCCAGGCCCAGGCCCAAAATGAGGCCCATGAAGAAGAAACCCAGCCCAGCTCAAATGTCTTCGACACCACTTCTAACGACCTCGACTTCAAGGTCTTCCGCCTCAGCGCAGAGGACATCAACGGCCTCAAGTCAAAGGCCCATTCAGACCTGGCCCAAGGCCCAGTAGACGGAGCAGGCCCAAAGGCGAAGGTGACGGGCTTCAATGTCGTCGCGGCCCACATCTGGCGGTGCAAGGCCCTGTCCTTCGACCCGGAGAGGAACGCGCCGGAGAGAGAGTCCACGCTGCTGTTCGCGATCGACATCCGGCAGAGGCTGAGCCCGCCGCTTCCGGCGGAGTTCACCGGGAACGCCGTGCTGACGGCGTACGCGACGGCGAAGAAGGCGGAGATCGGGTCGGCGGAGGTGGGGAGGCTGGTGAAGTTGGTGACGGAGGGGTCGGCGAGGATGACGGGCGAGTACGCGCGGTCGGTGATCGATTGGGGAGAGGTCAACAAGGGATTTCCTAACGGAGAGTTTCTTATCTCCTCGTGGTGGAGATTGGGCCTGGACCAGGTCCAGTACCCATGGGGCCGGCCCAAGTATAGTTGCCCGCTTGTTCATAGGAGGAAGGATATTGTGCTGCTGTTCCCAGATTGCGATGGTGGAGAGAAGGCTGATCGAGATGGATCCAACGGTGGGGGAGCGCCCACTGGTAGCGGGGTCAACGTGCTTGTTGCGCTCCCGCATAATGAGATGGTTGAGTTCGAACGCCTTTTCCAAAAAATGCAGTGATAAAAAACGAAGGTATCTTAATTTATAATTAGTTTGAAAAAGTATGTTGTTTCATGACACTTTACACCAAAAAAAAGGAGTTTGTTTATCAAGGGTATGATGTTGTATGGGCGGGCTCCTATTAAGTTCGTATAGGCACTTTGATGTACAACATTAAATTATGTGAATGTTGTATCATATATATTGAGCTTTCATGCGCCCTGTTAGATAATTGCATACTGCACCATACGTACCAAATAAGAGAGACGAGGACTAAATGCTAGGCGGATGCTGGGCGGAGAGGGACCGCCTAGCGCCTAGACGGCTTGAACGGTGGCCTTGGCGGTCCTAGACGGGTACCTAGGCGATCTAGGACCTTCTAGCGCCTAGGCGGGGCTTAGAAGGGATTTTTAGAACAGTGGATATATGATGAGTATAAAATGAGAGGTGTAGAATATAAAATGGTTAGATATTTGGTGAAGTTGTAAGTTACAAATGGAAGTAGTTTTATGAATTGGGTTATGTAGGGAGGAGCTTTGTTAGGGTATGATATGAGGAGAAAGATAGCTATTTGAGTAAATTTGAAAACACCTCAATAATTCTCGAGTTATTCAAATACACAGTCTGGATTCACACAGACCACACTACTTGCAATATATATAATCGAACAAAAGTAATAAAGATATAAATCAATCAAACAAATCTAGCCAATTAAGAACCAATTAATACAAAGACACACTAATTTATCTTTCTGATTAAATTCAGTTAGGGGAGTAGAAGAAAGGCTTGACCGAGTAGTGCTGGTTCCGTTCATCACCGGAAGAAGAGAAGGGGAGAAGGGCGGCGCCGTTCTTGCCACCATTGCTGTTGGTTGGGGTGCTACACGCAGGCAAGGGAGATGAGTGAAGGAAGGCCTTGCAGTTTCCCAACTTGGTGCTTGTTGTCGACTTTGCAGTGTAGAATCCGTTGGCGTTTGTCGGGCTACTTATGATGCTTACAGTTTCACCACCACCATTCGACGCCTTGCATTTGATTTTTGCCGTCGCTCCTACATTAGATAAACCAATAATTACAATAATTACAACAGGATCTGAGAGTCAAGATATACGCACCTTTATCCCAAATAAGTTAAATAGGGTTGCTTTGAAAGACACAAAAAACAAACATAGAGATGAAAAGAAGCTAAAGGTCCTCGACTCTAATTCTATCCCTCCAGATGTTCCTATATATCTTGGGCCATCTCCGTGATTGACAACTTGGTGAGATCCTGTCTAATGTTAAGGTCCTCGACTCAAATTCTATCCATTGTGAAAGCAATTATGCGTGTATATTTACACAAGATATGTATGGATGTATGCATATGTATATATGTACCCGTACCATGGATAGGCCTGGCTTTGTCTCCAGAAGAAAGGCAGAAGATGGATCCCTGTACGTCCATGGAGAAGTCGTTGGCCTTAGAATGAGTTGCAAATGACATCAAAACCACCGAAAACCAGATGAATACCAAACAAGCATCAACTAATCCTTTTCCTGCAGCTGCCATGACGATCCACTTGCTAAATAATTGTTGTTAGTTATGATTTATGAATCAGGTAGCTGTGTACAAGGCCATATATGTATGTGCTAATAAAATGGCCTTACATTTATATACAACTCCTTGATCCGGTAATTTCCAGTTCTATGCTAATAAATAAATTAATCGATTCACAATTAATAAATTATATATAGCACATGCATAAGTTGTTTGCACGTCTAATATACGTATATGTAGATAGATGGCATGAAAATGAAATCTTATCAATCTCGCTGAACCGCTCAGATAAGCTGTTATTAAAAATTTGATCAATCAATCAGCATATGAACAGTTAATTAAATTATTTGGGAAACAGAAACAGATTCTGTACCGACAAAAATCGAAGCGCGACCTCTATCGACACATACAATTCAACGTCGAGATAACGTCTATGTAATATTCTACTTATGCTTCCTTGTAACTCACAATCAATTAAGATTTAAGTATTATAAAATTAGATGAATGAATGAAACCCACATCAATTTAGCTGTGTTTTATTTTGAAATTTTCGATCCCACATGCATGACACACACATATCTCAGGCATATAATAACATCTATGTAATATACCGTTTGTTGGTAGCACGACGTACGGGAAGTTCAATTTCTCTATGACTTCATATGATGCTTTTTAACTATCCATCAATATACAATACTAACAATTTCAAATCCAACACATGTTCTCGTCAAACGAAATTCGCATAAAATTTAACCAATCATACCATGCCACATCATTGCAAACTTATATATTGTTATTATATTATTAGAGTTTGGATCAGGTGAGAATGAACGCGCATGTGAGAAATAAGAAATAACAAGAGCAGCTGGACGGAGAAAAATCAAGGGTGTTGATCGTTTCACTTAAAAGGGAGAAAAACACCACAGACGATTTTTTTTCGAATTATTCGCGTATTTTTGAAGAAAAAAAAAGGATATAGAACGTGCACCCAAATTGTTCGTTAAAACTATGATTTTGTTCATTAAAACTGTGATTTTGTTCATAAAAAAACTATTGTTTGTGCATAAAAATTGGCCGAATGTGTATAACAAATTGTATGCATTAATATATGTTGGTGCTTCGTAATTAGTTATATGTGAGACAAAACTAATTGTTTTGATACTAGTCTTGGTATTGTCTTGCTCGATTCGTTTGGATTTGTCATTGGTGTTGCTGTGAAACGTGTGGTTGTTTCTTGTGCTCCGAACATAGCTAAGGCACAAGCACTCATCTTCGATTTGCAGCGGACTCTTTCTCTTAGCGTACATCATATTATTGCAAAGTCAGATTCTTTATCTATTATCCTTTGCATTCAATCTTCTACATCAAACTTGTCTTTTTTAGGTACTATATTAGATGATATACGTTTATTGGGCACTTCATTTGTTTCTTTTTGTTGTGCTCATATAGGTAGACATGACAATTATGTAGCTCACGTTTTCACACGTTTGTATCTCGATCCGGACATGAACAAGTCTTTGTAACTAATATTCTGCCATGTATAATTGATTTACCTAAATTGAATATTTAATATATTTATACTTTACTCTCAAAAAAGGATCCGTATAATAACTACAAAAACTAGATAAATATATGTGCGCATTGAAACTAATTATATGAGTATGTGAGTCAAAACTAATTATATGAGTAAGGAAAAAAGACAGCCTTAAAACACAAAATAAATGCAAAAATGCATAAATAGATAGTCCTAAATGTACAAATGGATGGTATTGACGACCCAACAAAAATTTATTTCAATTTAGAAACAAAATGATATATTAATGAAAAAAGTACTAGTATTTTTTTTTTGAAACATAGGTTTCCGACTCTTGCGATCCGACTATTCCTGCGCATCTTCGGACCCTTCCCTGGACCCAGAGGAGGAGGTAAATCACGGGTGGGAGAGCGGCGAACCTCTAACTCAAATGTGGCGCACACAGGGGGAGCTATCTTGCCGGGACATGTGAAACTCTCACGTCCCTAATTAGACATTCATTAGGGTTTGTTCAAGTGAGAATGGGAGCACAGGTGAGAAATATGAAAGAACAAGAACCGTTGGATGGAGAAAAATCAAGGGCGCTCATCGTTTCATTTAAAAATGGGAAAAAACGACATGGGCGTATTTTTGAAAAAAAAACGGATATAGGGCGCGCGTCCAAATTGTTCATCAAAACTGTGATTTTGTTAATCAAAACTGGGATTTTGTTCATCAAAACTGTGATTTTGTTCATCAAAACCTATTGTTTGTGCATTAAAATTGTTATTTTTTCATTGAAAATGTGATTTTTTAAGAAGGAAAGAGATTAGGGTGACCACTAACAAGCTAGTGGTCGCCCTAGAGCATCCTCTCGGATGAGGGTAAGCAAACCCGAGTCAACTGCAAGCGGGATAGAGGAGACCCGTCTGAAGAATCTAATCCGCTTCACATTGTAGGGATCAACCAAACCCTAGAACTATAGAGTTTAGCCTAGCATATTAAAATTCATGATCAAAACAAATAAATCAAACATGGAAGAAGAAATAAAATCAATATTAAAAGAGAAACTTACTAGGAATTCAATTGCAAGAAACAAAGTAGATCCAAGAGTGCAAATTCTCCAAATTGAAAGAGCGTAAAACTTAAACCCTAGAAATTGTCTCCTATCTACTTTTTTAATTAGAAAAATAATAATGCATAAAAAGTCCTCCTAAAAGAGTTTTCTAAAGAGTATTTATATTAAAGGCTAAAAATACCCAAAAATACAACATAAAAGATGGCCCCACACGCAAGAAATGAACTCCTCGCGGCTGCCTGCCGCCGTCTCGACCGAGACGAGCCTCGTCTCGATCGAGACAAGCTCTCGAACCACCGTCTCGACCGAGACGGTAAATGGTCTCGACCGAGACCATCACTTGGTCAATTTTCTCCTCTTTTTTGGTCTCGACCCTCATCTCTGGCTTGTTGGCTCGTCTCTAGCACCTCTTTAACCTCATATTCTCGTCTCGTAAGCATCCGCAAAGGCTTGTTTCACCTCTCTTTGACTCCTCTAATACCATTAAGCTCCTTAACAATTTTTAAGAGGCGAAAACACCTCCAAAAACCTGAAAATGCAAGCAAAGCTTGTGTAGGTATCCATACTACGAATAATACTAGAAATCAACACAAAACGCAAAACCTAAGCTAGAAAAGGATGAAATCTAATCCTAAATGCTTATGAAAAACCATGCAAAACTAGATGATATCAGATACCATGTTAATGTTCGATGGGCTAATATAACGTAGAAGTCCACACGTCTATTCACGTTCTTATGCATATTAGGCCCAACACACAAGTCTAGTGGGAAATCCTAAAACCAATTTTATATTATAAAGATAATATTTTGTCTCTTTCATAATATTGTAAGAACGCATTGTACACATCAAGTTGGCGAACATACCATCTTGATGAGATTGCTATATTGAGCATTGTGTAAACTATAACATGCTTAATAACATATCTAAACTTCTCTGCAAAGAGACCACCCTGACGACACTACGATAATGAGCATTGTATGAACTATAACAGGCTTAATAATTAGGTCAACCCAGTTGCACTTGGAGATAGGTAGGTAAGGTAGATAATGGGCATGTAGCAACTTGTTAAGCCCACCCCATGTACATAAGGGGCGGATAGAAACTCACTAAGCCCAACCTAGGTAAAAAAATAGGTGGGTAGCAACTAACTAAGCCCAACTAATGTAAATAAGGGATGAATAGAAACTCACTAAGCCCAACCTAGGTAAAAAGGGTAAATAATAGGTGGGTATCAACTAGCTAAGCCCAATCTAGGTAAATAGGGAATGGATAGAAACTCACTAAGCCCAACCTAGGTAAAAAGGGTAAATAATAGATGGGTAGCAACTAGGGCCGGGCAAAAAAAACCGTAACCGAAAAACGTAAAACCGATCACTTTTTATGGTTAACCGAACCGATTTTTTTTTAACCAGTTACGGTTAACCAACCGATACTTTTAATGGTTCAACGGTTCAAATACGGTTATCAATATTTTTACGAACGGTTAACCGATAGTATTTTTACTATATATTATATGTTTTTAAAAAAGAAATTATATATCTAATTAGTTTTAGTTAAAAATAAATGCATTTTAATAAATAACAAACTATTATAAATTTTGTTTATAGGTTAATTTTTTTTCAACTCTCAGAGAGTCAAAGACCTGCATTAGTTATAGTTTAATTTTGTTTATATGTAATTTGTTCATTCTCTGAAGGTATGAAGGTATTTGTTCATTCTCTGAAAGTGTTTGTTTATTATTCGTGAAATTGTTGCAAGTCTAATGTTTTCTGAAAGGTTTTTGTTCTTTTTTTTTCACCTTTGATGTGTTACTTGCTAGCTAGTTTGTGTATGAATTTCAACAAAAAAATGTCTTTGGTTCACTGGGAGTATGTGCACTAGTGTAGTGTGATTAATTCTAGAGTTTACTACTATAACTCTATAAGAAATGAAGAATTAGGATTGTTTTGGATATTTGATGGTGTTGGATTATTTATGTATTTTGAATTATTGTTTGTATTTTGAATTATTGTTTGTATTTTGTAATTAATTTTAATTTTAAGTTTATTTTATTAAAAAAATACGGTAATTTAATTATTTTAAACAAGTTGGTTAACCGATAAACCATACCGAGTTTCACGGTTAACTGTTAACCGATAACAAACGGTACGGTTATGGTTATTGAAATTTACTAACCGAAGTACCGGTTAACCGATGTCCGGTTAACCGACCGTGCCACCCCTAGTAGCAACTAGCTAAGCCCAGCCAGGTAGATAATATGCGGATAGCAACTCGCTAAGCCCAACGGGGTAGATATGTAGATAATATGTGAATAGAAACTCGTTAAGCATAGATAGCAACTCATTAAGCCCTATCGGATAGATTAGGTAGATAATAACAAGGTAGAAACTAGCTAAGTCCAACTCAAATAAATTATGGTGCTAGGATCAAACCGCTCTGATACGCTAAAAAAGTTTGTAGGCCATTAGAATACAACCAAAAAGGATAATTTGTGTAAAATACAATCAACTCAACAAGGGTTCTAGCACTCCCCAACCCAACAAGATTCATAGTCATACAAGTCCTTGTCCAAAGCACCTCTTTGTATGTTAGGAATTTATAAAGCAAAAAAGAAAGTCACAACAATCATTGTTTCATACTCCGCAATGACTAATTTAATACACTTATACAAGAAAGTTGTGGGGTGATTGCACAAATCTTCAGGACGAACGTAGGATTTGAAATTAAGGTCAATAATTTTCACCAATTTTTTTTTAGATGGACTAAATTATTTTAATTTAACTAATACTTTCTAAACTTACTTTATTTTTTATTTTTTTTTATTATTAAATTTAGCCTATTTCTCCAGCCCACTTTTGTATCCGTCTCTACAAATCCTACCCAAAAAAGAAAGAGTAATCCAACCTAACAACAAACAACAAGGCAACCAAAACAAGGGGGGCTTAACCAGAGAAATTAAACTAAAACCAAAGCCATTAAAGCCCGGTCCACAGACAAAAAAAAAGGAGCAAACCAGAACAAACTATTAGGGATTGATCTTATTTTGTTAATTATGTAAATACTTTCCTCTTATCACTCCATAGGTAATATTCTATTACCATAAGTAATCTTTGTCATATTCAACCTATTATCAATATACAGTACATTCAAGTTCATTCTTCTCTCAATCCCTAAACTCTTTCATGGTATCAGAGCATACGATCTAAGATCCTCAATTTTTCTTCCGCAAAACACAAACTAATACCTCATGGCAGTAGGTGATGAAACCAGCACCCAAACAGGCACTCAAAATGGCCTTCTAACGGGGCAAATCACTTCACAAACTCAAGAGCCATGGGAGAAGTCCTCACATCCACTTTATATACATCATTCCGACCAACCCGAGGCGATTCTAGTATCACAACCTCTCATGGAAGATAACTATCTAACGTGGGAGCAGTCGATGCTTATGGCGCTGACGATCAAGAACAAAAAGGGATTCGTTGACGGAACCCTAACAAAGCCCCATGACAAACCGATAGAGGCGTCACAATGGGAGAGATGCGATGTCCTCGTCAAAACATGGCTCCTCGGATCCATATCGAAGGACATATCAAGCAGCGTAATTCATTGCGGTAGCGCAAGAGGTATGTGGTTAGAACTCAAAGAAAGATTCTCCCACACACACACGGTTTCCTTGTTTCACACCGAAAACGCCATTCACGAGTGTGCACAAGGAACCGATTCAATCTCGGCCTATTTCAACAGACTTAAGGCCTTATGGGACGAGAAGGAAGCATTGTGTGCATTTCCTCCTTGCACTTGCACAGCAGCCACTAACATCAAGCATTTCTTGGAGACACAAAGAACTATGAAGTTCCTAATGGGACTTAATGAGAGTCATGCTCAAACACGTAGCACCATCATAGCGATCGAGCCTTTACCCGACTTAAATAATGCCTTTGCAATGGTCCTAAGACAAGAGAAGCAAGTAGCTATGTCAAATGCAAAAGCTCCAGCCCACACAACTGAGACGACGGCCTTTTCAGTCAAGAAAGAAGGTTCTGGTCGTGATGGCAAAATCGGCGAACCGAGTGGCAAAGCGCACACACACGAGTATTGTCGCAAGAAGAAGAGAGCCATGGAAAGTGGTTCAAATAGCTCGGTTGCCAATTATGCAGGAAACAAAGGAGATGGGTTATCTTTCACCTAAAGTGATTGCCAACGTATGATGAACCTACTGCAGTCCATAAGTGCCAAAAATGGAGAATCCCAGCAGCCCATGGACACAACAAACGTTGGTGGTTCAACTTCTATAAATCATGTTGGTAATATTTCTACTTCTCAAAATTTTTCGGGTAAGATTTTCACAACCAATTCTTCTAATATACCATGGATTTTGGATAGTGGTGCTAGTGATCATATAGCTTGTCATACTTGCTTTCTTACTGATTATAAACCTGTTACAAATCGATTTGTGAAACTACCTGATGGGAATTCCGTGCATGTCAGCCATATAGGAAATATGGATATATCACCTTGTTTACGTATTTCTAATGTGCTGTGTGTACCAAGTTTCAATGTTAATTTAATATCAATTAGTAAACTTGTGGTTAATTCCTCTCTTATTACTGTTTTCTCTAAAGATAATTGTTTAATTCAAGATCTACGCTGTGGGAAGATGATTGGGACAGGATTTGAGCGAGACGGCCTATATTATCTTGATGTGCACAACGAGAGTCTTTGCAATGCTGTATCCCATCCCACCGCTCAAGTGATCCACCAACGCTTAGGGCACCCTTCCTCAAAAGCTGCAAGTTTGCTTACTTGTTTTCCAAATAAAATTCATGATCATGATTGTTTAATTTGCCCGTTGGCAAAACAAACTCGTATTTCTTTTCCTTTGCATGTTACAAACACTTTATCTTGTTTTGATCTCATTCACATGGATATTTGGGGAGGATATCATGTTTCTTCTATTTCTGGCCATCGTTATTTTTTGACTATCGTTGATGACTATTCTCGTTTTACTTGGATTTTCCTTATGAAAAATAAGTCCGAAGCTCGTGCTCTCGTGATTCAATTCCTTACCCTTATCGAAAATCAATTTGGTAAACGAGTCAAAATAGTTAGAAGTGATAATGGACCGGAATTCAAGTGCATAGATTTTTACTCTTCTAAAGGAATCTTGCATCAAACAAGTTGTGTTAATACGTCTCAACAAAATGGGGTAGCCGAACGCAAGCATAGACACTTACTTAATGTAGCACGTGCTCTATTATTTCAATCACATATGCCAAAAGTTTTTTGGGGTGATGCAATACTCACTTCATGTTACTTAATCAATAGGATTCCTAGTCCTATTTTACAAAACAAAACTCCTTTTGAAATATTATTTTCAACCTTACTAAATTATTCTCATCTTCGTGTTTTTGGTTGTCGATGTTTTGCTTCAAGTCATCATCTCCGCCCTCACAAATTTGATTCTCGATCCATTGAATGTGTTTTTATCGGTTATCCGGCCGGAACAAAGGGCTACAAACTATATTCTATCCATGACAAAAGAATTTTTATCTCTAGAGATGTTGTTTTTTACGAAACTGATTTTCCATATAAAAGTTTATCCAAAAACAATATTGCATCACATGAGGTATCAATTCCATTACCAATTCCAAGTAACTCCACCTCAGTAGACGATGACTTACCATTACCTACACCTGCATCTTTTGAATTGGGCCCAATATCCACTCCCACAGACCTAAGCCCAAACACTTCCCTTGCTAACCCAAGCCCACTTGCTCCCCTTGACAATACAAGCTCAGCCGCTCCTAGCCAAGCTCCCATTTTACCACCCAACTGGCCCATCCCAACCCAAGACGATTAACCCGAACTACAAAGACGCCAACAGTGTTGCAAGACTTCCATATTGAAGCTACGTTACCGTCTCGCTCGGACCAATCGTCTTCCACCAACAAAGTTAAATCGGGTATTTTATATCCTCTTAATTCTGTTTTATCTTATGATAGATTATCTACTTCTTATAAACATTTTGTATCTAACATCTCGCTCGAGAAAGAACCTACTTGTTTTTCACAGGCATCCAAAGATCCGAAATGGCGTCAAGCCATGGCAACAGAAATTCAAGCCCTAGAAGACAACCACACTTGGAGTATTGTACCTCTTCCGCCCCACAAGAAAGCCATTGGATGCAAATGGGTGTACAAAATCAAGTACAACTCAAATGGGACGGTGGAACGGTACAAAGCACGATTAGTAGCCAAAGGTTACAATCAAGTCGAAGGGATCGATTATCGAGATACTTTCGCTCCCGTTGCTAAACTCACCATTGTTCGGATTCTTCTTAGCTTGGCAACTATTCAAGGTTGGCATTTGCATCAACTAGATGTGAACAACGCCTTCTTACACGGTGATCTTCTTGAAGACGTCTATATGAAACTACCGCCAGGTTTTTCACGCCAAGGAGGGTCAAAAGTATGCAAATTGCACAAATCTCTTTATGGCCTCAAACAAGCTTCTAGGCAATGGTTCATCAAGCTATCAGGTGCTCTAAAATTTGTCGGGTTTCAACAATCGTGGGCTGATTACTCACTCTTTACACGACACTCCAAAGGTAACATTCTCATCTTATTAATATATGTTGATGATATTATACTTGCCGGAACTAACTTGCAGGAAATCGAAGAGGCCAAACGCTCTCTAGCTAGTCGATTCAAGCTCAAAGACCTTGGAGATTTGCGTTTCTTTCTCGGCCTTGAAGTCGCCCGTTCCAAATCAGGCCTTGTTCTCTCCCAACGCAAATATGCCCTTGACATTTTGGAGGATACTGGATTTCTAGGAGCTAAGCCAGCCAACACCCCGCTCGACCCTAGCGTTGCATTATCCAACGAAGATGGTGACCTTGTTTCTGATGCATCCCAATATCGGCGATTGGTGGGCCGCCTCATCTACCTCACCATAACCCGACCAAATATTGTATACGCCGTCCACACCCTCAGTCAATACATGAGCCAGCCACGACAACCTCACCTCGATGCCGCTCACCACGTTCTACGATATGTCAAGAACACGCCAGGACAAGGCCTTTTCTTCCCGTCCAATGCACGCCTACAACTCACCGCGTATTGTGACGCAGATTGGGCCCGTTGTCGGGACACTCGCCGCTCCATCACTGGCTATTGCATATTTCTTGGTGGCGCTCTAGTCTCTTGGAGGTCAAAGAAGCAAAGCACCGTTGCTCGATCCAGCGCTGAAGACGAGTACCGATCGATGGCAAGTACATGTTGTGAGTTAACATGGATACGAGCCCTTCTTCATGATCTTAGAATTGATCACAAACAACCAGCCACACTTTATTGTGACAACAAAGCCGCTCTCCACATTGCTTCCAACCCCGTCTTTCATGAGCGGACCAAGCATATTGAAATCGATTGTCATGTCATACGGGAGAAAATTCAGCGAGGAGAAGTTCGCACACTCCATGTAACTACATCCGAGCAGCCGGCCGATATATTTACCAAACCAATTGGCGCTGCGCAATACAACATCCTCTTATCCAAGTTAGGAGTCTCCAACATACACTCCAACTTGAGGGGGCATATTAGGGATTGATCTTATTTTGTTAATTATGTAAATACTTTCCTCTTATCACTCCATAGGTAATATTCTATTACCATAAGTATTTTAGGTAACAACACAATTCACTCCCTTCATTACAGGAGAGACGTTGGTTTTTCTTACTATATAGCCATATTGTAATCTTTGTCATCTTCAACCTATTATCAATATACAGTACATTCAAGTTCATTCTTCTCTCAATCCAAACTCTTTCACAAACCAAGTAATGAACAAGAGCCTTGTGAATTAATTATTTTATAAAAATGATGAGTTAGGTTTAATATTAATATAAGTTATCATATTGCGAAAATTATATAAAGGTCTACACGGGCCATCAACTAATTGAGGTACACACTACTATAAAAGACACAACTACATAGATATAGGAGGAGCTTGGGAGTACGACGTTGGTTGTATTGGATACGTTTTGATGCAGGGAATTAATTATGATTGGCTCTAGCGGTGACGGCCACCGGAGCCGGCCTCGCGCTGGCAGTTGAAGTAGACGGTGGCAACAGGGAGTCCGAGGTTGAAAAGCTCGGCGAAATCGCGGGTGCAGAAGTTCTGGCACCACCCGGGTGCGTACACCGTTTGGCGCCCCAGCTGCCTGAACAACACGAATACGAACCGGTGGATCCCCACCGTCGGCCTCGGGCTCTCGTAGCAAACAACCTCTTGTCCTAAACAACAATGCAACAAACCCAACAAATCATTACAATAAAACTAATCGATCAAATTCTAAAATACATTTGTTCAATCAAACGCCTCCTTAAAGACCGATGAGTGCTACCTTTCCTTCAACCAAAAATTAAAAAAAAAAATTAATATATTTGTTCAACTTAATTAACCCTGTATAAAAGTCTAACGCGCATACCCAAATAATACAATAAGATACGTATATGCAAACAAAAAGAGGAATCGATCAGTCGATAGCTAGATATTACTTCTTATGCATATATGAACAATTAGAAGTGGTAAAATGTCACATATGAAGATGTCATATATACTTGCTAAATTGAGAATGCCGTGTTAATTTGTATAGCCAATAATTGATGTGGTGTTTCGACCAAAAATATAAACAAATAAATAAAAATAATTGAAGTGGTGCAAGAAAGTCAGCTGCCCGTGATATGATAATGAACCAACTGTAGACTATAAGTTGTTTAAACAAAACGATGGGAGTAACGGAAAACGTCACATAAGTTTTTTAAGAAAATAAAAGTTAATTGCACTTCGGTTAGGTCCAAATGCGATATCACATTGTGCATCATATACCAAATCATTGGTTTCTGATCGATCATATTTATCCACAGAAAACATTTTATATTTTTGTGATTCGATGACATAATTGCACGCATCTAGCAAATTGATAAAATAATTTTGAGTATTAAACATACCAAAGGTGGCTTCGGTTGTTGCTGGTATATCAGTGACCATCCTAATCACATAAATCGAGAGGCATTAAGTATGACTATATTGATAATTAAATCAATTATTATATACATAATATATTATACAGATTAGTGTCACAGTAAATAAATTATATAAAATTATAATTTCTATTACTACCCACAACAAACAACAATGTTATTAAGACGTTTAAAAGACTTGAATATGGCATGTAATATAGCATATATTGATCCTTTTCAGCGTACTTACTAACAACTCTTTCTCTTATAACATTATTACAGAATCAAAAATCATATAAGTCAAGTGCGAATTATATTTCAGCTAAACACCAAAATAAAAAAGTACGAATTTCTGCTTTGTTTGGTAGGGGACCAAATATGCGAATACTTGAAATCACATACCGAAAGAAAGAAAGTGAAGCATATGAATAGACTTGTACTGCCGATAAATATTGATCAATCATCATTTATAAAAGAACCCTCACCCTGTTGCAAGTAACGCCATAAAAATTTCTACTGGTTGAAGAATCTGTTGTATATGGTTTAGTTGATTTGGAGAAGGCGTACGATAGAGTGCCTAGACAGTTATTGTGGAGATGTATAGGCTAAAGGAATATCAGGAACGTATATCAGGATTCTTAAGGATATGTACAATGGGTCCTTAACCAACGTGTGTAGTTCAGGGGGAGATACAGTTTACTTTCAGGTAAGAGTGGGGTTCACCAGGGGTCGGCACTTAGCCCTTTTCTCTTCCAACTTGTTATGGATGTGTTGACTCGGGAGATCCACGGAGAGATATCGTGGTGCATGTTATTCGTCGACGACATTGTGCTCATCGATGAGTCGAGGGTTGGAGTTGCTATAAGGCTTGAACTCTGGAGGGAGAAGCTCGAAGCAGAAGGTTTTAGACTGAGCAGAACCAAGGCAGAATATGTGGAGTTTAAGTTTGGACAAGTACATGAGTACACCGAAGAAGTACGGGTGGGAGGTGTTCCCCTCATGAAGAAGGAGAGTTTCAAGTACTTAGGATCGTTTATGCAGAGTGACGAGGATATATATACACGAGGACAACAAGCATTGGATTCAAAGGGATTAACAAAAATGGAGGGTCGTCTCAGGGATTTTATGTGACAAAAAGGTCCCACTTAAGCTAAAGGGAAAATTCTACAAGTTAGTAATTAGACCCTCGATTTTGTATGGGGCGGAATGTTGGCCTACCAAGAAGGTGCAAGAGTAGAAATTGATGGTAGCAGAGATGCGTATGTTGAGGTGGATGTGCGGGCACACGAGGTTGGACAAGACCAGAAACGATGTGATTAGGGACAAGATCGGAGTGGCTAGTATAGGAGAGAAGTTGAGGGAATCGAGGTTGTGCTGGTTTGGGCACATACAGAGGAGGCCACCAGAGGCCCCAGTACGAAGATGTGAAGGCCCATTTTCAACGATTTTTGCAAGGGCAGAGGTAGATCGAAAAAGAGGTGGAAGGACGTTATAAAACAAAATTTTGACTTGTTGGATATTTCAGTTGACTTGACAAACTGCAGGGACTTTTGGAGGGAGAAGATTACGGTGAAGGAGCGGTAGCAGTAGGCTAGCAAGAGAGAAAGGGCTCACATCCTACGCCTCTGCGCTTTTCGATCTCTCTCTCTCTCTCTCTCTCTCTCTCTCTCTTGTGGCGTCTTTTCCTAGTTTATAGGCCTTTGGACCTCTCTTACACGCCATCTCGATCTCTAGGTCGAGGAAAAGGTGGGTACATACATCTTGACCTTCCAAATCCTGCCCAAGTCAGGTTTACACTGGGTTGGTGTTGTTGTTGTATATTATGCCAATTATAAAACTAAGATTATTTCATCAAAGAGATTTAATGTACGTATATATATGATCCTCGTCACAAAATCATCCTCATCAAAGCTTAATTGTATTTTAATAAAGTACGTATAATTAGAAATTTATTGTAAGAAGGCTAAATTACCAATGCAAGTACTCTCTTAGATGTGGATCGCTTGGGCTAGGAGCATCCGGATCTACCATTATCTACAACACATGATCACCCAACATTGAACGATTGCATTAAGTAAAAATCCAAGTCGAATAAATTATACACGTACAAACATATGAATATATATATATAGGTAACTTACAAGAGTATAGAAAGTACGAAGATCTTCGCCACCAATCTCGACTCTAGGCTGGGTGACGACCTGAGAAGGCCTAAACTCGCATCCATTGGCAACATCCCTGGAATTGTAGATTACGTGAAAAGGGATAGACCTTGTGAATGGATCCAAGACTTCACCAATCACTCTCCCTACAATTAAAGGGTCTCTGCGCTCTCTCGGCATGGCAATTGGAGTCGGAATTGATAATTAATAAAATCCGAGTGTTTTGTTTTGTGGGTTTTGATCAACTCGATGACAAGAGTATCCCCTTCTTCCCCGTGAACATTTATAGGGTCACCCTTGATCGGCTTAATAATTACTCCTTAATAAAAAGAATCAATTAAACTTATATGTTGTTCCATCAAGTGACATCTGTCCGTGTCCTTTTTTCTGATTCCTCTGTAGTTTATTCTATGCGTGACTGTGTAGTGTGTACGTTCTGATTTGTGAATAGTTCAGGCAGTAGTCTTTCTTCTTTCCTTGTTTTGGCTTTTCCTTTCTTGTTTTAACCCGGATTTTGGAAACTTTTTTACGTTTGACAATGTTGAAACAGTTTTTCTATTGGAAGTATGAGACTAAGAAATGTTTAATATATAAGGTCGTTGAGTTATTACTTCAATTCACGTTGTTTAGACTTGGTATATATGTTTCAATTAAACCCGGCCAATTGTATTTGTAGAGGCTTGTTGAAATATAGTTCTCACATTGAAATTTTGAAAATAAGAGAACCTAGTACATACATAAGAATGCTAGTTACTTTTCTAGCTTATTATCAGTAAATTTTGGAATGAAACCCCAATCAACTTGTGTGCTAAGTCTACATGTAGACGACCTTTATCTCACTATAAAAATCTGTTGATTTAGCGACCACTAAACTTGTCACTAAATACATGTGATTTAGCGACCACTTTTCGCGACGTCGACCATCATATGTTGGTCGCTAAATGTTTGGTCGCAAACGACTTTAGCAATCACGTAGTCGTGGAATTTAGCAACCACGTGGTCATCAACTCTGGGGCCAAATTTAGGACGTGAACATGTGATCAATAATTGGCGTCCACATGATCGCTACTTCTGGCCCTGATTTAGTAAAATAGGTACTCGACGATGGTCTTTAACTAAGTATTAGTGCACGATCGTGCGCTAATGGCGCCTGACACATAATCGTCATTTAGCGACCACATGGTCGCTAAATCCGCCTTTTGGTTTATTTTTTAAATTTATGAGTATATTTTTTTACTTCAATTATTTATTTAATTGAATTTATAAATAATACAACAAAAGTATTAAATATAATAAAAATATTTACAAAAGTATTTACAAAAAATATTTATAAAAGGATTTACTAAACTAATTCGTCCTGTTTGCACCGTCGGCAGGAGGTGGCAGAGCGGACGAACACAACGGTGTTTGGTTTCGGCACATCTTGCGTGAACTTTTGTAGAAGCTCAATCTGGGCTCGATGCTCGGCTACGCTGGCATGCGTTGCTTCTTGGTTATGCCGGTTGGAGTTCCATCACTTGAGCACGCAGGGAGGCATTCTACCTCTTCATCTCCGTCATCTGGGGAGGCTGTCTACGGGGCACTCTCAGCACATTAGTGATGTAATAGTCCGTTTCAGTGTGACCGAGCTTGAAAACAACTCCTCCGCTCTGACCCCTCCAGCCCCCTCAAACTACGCCTCACACTCATCCTGAAAAGATAGCGAGGTGCAAAACAGAGAGGTTTTTGTGTAAGGATCTTCCTGGACTGCGCCTAAACAAAAAAAAAGTTAGAAACTAACCTAAATTAATAGGGGGGAGGATACAAATAAAAATTTGAGGAAATAAAATGTCAGTACTTACTACAATATCAGTTGATCAATGGTCAATAAAATGTCTGTTTGTGCCCTACGCATGCATCTCGATGTGCAACTCGAGAGACATTATTTTCCGACCGAATTATTGTTGCTATGAGATAAACTAAATTGTTACCAACTATAGCAATCGAGAAATTCAAGTACTTAAACTAAATAAATCGATTTTTGTAGCATTAGAATCAGGGTATCGTGGTAGGACCACGAACTGCTGGTGTGGAGGGCAGAATTTGCATTCTGGTTCACCCTTTGCTGCTCAGACTTCGGCTTGAACTCTAGCGTGTTGCATGCCGCTACCCAAAGGTCCCAAGCCGTCGTGTCTAGCCTGGTCGGTCTCTTCTTTTTGGCACTTCCCGACCACATCTTCATACTATCATGCAACCTGCTTTTGCCACAGCGTGCAAACAGTTGTGACGTCCATTCCAGGTTGCGTGTCGTCCCAACTAACTAGTGACTGAAACAGAAAAAATAAACTAAAATTTTAATAAATAAATCCTTATTGCACAATATTATAGAAAATTTTACCCTCCAATTTTTAAACAAATGAGCCCGGGTTTCCTCGATCGCTAGGCGGAATTCTAAAGCCTGGTGATCCGGCTGGTTAGTGGTCATGAACGTCGACCGTCGTGACACGGCCTAATATGGCTCAAACTTGCAAAATCTCGAAAAATGTGTTATATAATATTTAATAAATAAAAAGTCTAGCTAATTGATCAAATTTGTAAAACAAATTGTCTTCTTACTTGTCGTCTACAATGGTGAGCTCCTCGATCATGACAGGGTCCATCCCACGTGATTGGCGACGCATGAGGGGCAGGAAAAAACCCAACTGAATATCCTTCCGTACCTTCGAAAGGCCAGCAAAACTCTCATCTACAGTTGGGAGATCGAGCGTGTCACCCTCCTCGATCGGTGGTGACTCGTGTGTCACCTCAAACGACGAACAGGCCTCGCTCGAACGAGGCAGGTGTAAGCCTCCACCTCTACCTTGGACCATACTACAAATTTAATGCAAAATACAAATACCTAGCTAGTCAACCCTAATTTTCTTTAATTCAACCCCAAAACCAACAACAACAACAACAATTCAATCAACTCTTTCAACTCCTTAATCAACTCGTTCAACTCCTTAATCAACTTATCAATTCAACCCCTTAATCAACTCAACAACAACAACAATTCAATCAACTCATTCAATCCTTAATCAACTCATCAATTCAACTCCTTAATTCAATCAATCCAAAATTCGTCAATCCAACAATAATTCAATCAAATTCATCAATATAACAATTCATCAACTCAACTACAAATTCATCAAATCAATCAAATTCTATCAAATTTATCAATTCATCAATCCCACAAATATTCAAAGACTCGTAATATCTACAACGAAAAATTAGCACATTCATCAATTATTTCGACAATTCATTAAATTTTAACCCAAAATCCTAAATTCAAACAACAATGTTCAAACCCAAAATCTAAACTACAAATCTCACTTACATGGAAAAGGGGTAGAGATGGTGGCCGGGGTAGACGGCGGTTGGGAGGAGATGGCGTCGGTCGGCCCGAGATGGCACCATTGGTGGAGCAAAGATGACGGATTTTGCATGTTGTGCTGGTGGTGGAACACGAGGAGGAGAGGAGGGGAGGGATGGAGGCGGGGTCAAAAGTCTGGCGGCATTGGCGAAGGAGGCATCAGTGAAGGAGAGAGCGAAGTTTAGAGGGTGCGAGAGAAAGGACGGATCTGGATCAAAGATTTCACTATAACGATGGATTTAGCAACCACGTGGTCGCTATTTTTTAAAAAAAATTGAAATTTGGTGTTGAATTAGCGACCGTCTGGTCGCTATATCCCAATATTTGGATTTCGCGATCATATGGTCACTAAATCCAAATACTTAAATGCCTGCCACAGCTATTTCTTCCCACCATTTTTAGGGTTTAGAGACCTCTTGGTTGCTAAACTCAAATTTGTTTTTGAATTTCCCTCTCCAAGAGATAATTCCCACCAAATATTTTGATATCTAGCGACCGCGTGGTTCCTAAATACCAAATTATATGTGCATGACCCTGGCTGCTTATTGAGAGTCAGTGCACGATCGTGCAATGTTTGTGCACGATCTTTAGGTGAATTAGTGACCAAGTGGTCCTTAATTAGTGACCACCTTGTTGGAACATTCGTTGTTCCATGGTTTCTCTTAGTTTTGATGATAACAAACTTTGATAGTATAACTTGCTTCTTCATGTAAGTGTTTCAGGAAAACATGTACATCGTCAAAAGTGAAGGAACATTGTGAGGAACAATGGAGGGAAAGAGTGATGGATTTAGGAAGCGCATCTCGAAGGGGTGCAACTTTCTATTTATGTAAAGTTACTAGATCTTCTGCGAGCGATCTTCCACGAAGATATGAAAGCTTTGCATGGTTGCTTAAGAAGAGGAAGGAAGGATAAGATCAAGCTTGCACGATCTTATCTAGGAAATCCGATATCATTCGGTTTTGTAAAGAATCGAAATGGTTGAGGATATAAATCATCATAAAATACTTTCTCCTATTTTTATGGGATTTGTTAAGTGGAATATCAACGCAATTAGGCAAGAATTGCGCGTGAGATCAAACTTGACATTTCTTATTTAAAGCTAGGTTATAGCTAGGGTTAAGTAAGGTGATTAACGGCGAACTTGAGAAGAGAGCTTTTTCAAGTGTTCGAGTGTGTGTGGATTTTTCCGGTGAAGAATCCACATTTGAGTGAATACTCAGGTCAGTAGTTTACTTTCATTTTAGGTTTACGATTAGGGTAGAAGAAGTCTAGTTGGTTGAACTTTGGTTGGTGCCTTAGTTACCAGGAAACTTGACTTGCCTTGTAACCGTTGAAAGTTAATACAAAGTATTCTATTGAAAATTTGAAATCCTTTGAGAAGGAGTCTCAGGGGTAGAGGTTTTTCTTTCTACGACCTGTTGATCGGTCAGAAAGTTTCCTCTCTAAATATTGTGTTCTTATTATTGCTTATTTCCGCTGCCCAAGGAACATTGCTAGTTCCATGCTTTGTTACTAACACTTCACGATCCAGCACACCTGGTCTCTAAATACAGCATGTTGATTTTATTTAATTTTAATAGTTATTTCATTGAAAATTATTTGAAAATCTGATTGATTGATAAGCAATACACTAATGATCAATTTGATAAAGTTACACGAAAAGCAATTTTCAAAGTATACACGAGTGATCAAATACAACAAATTCGTTACAACTCTTCCTCATCATTATCGAATTCACTTTCCAACTCCCATTTGATGTTTCTCTAGACTTCCGAACATCAACATCAATGACATTATCAATACCGTTTGGTACATTTAGAGGACCGAGTGGATCAACATCATGTGCATCGTCGATAACTTGTGGAAGTGACGAATTCTATTGAAATGCATCCTCAATGGAAACCTGGCGTAAACTGCTCTCATTAGGATCTACAAAAGTACCTTCACGAGGCCATTTTCATGACTACCTTTAATACCGCAATGTAATTAGCGTTTGAACGCCGAACCTTCATTATCAACATTTTATGTTTGTTCACATACACAAGCTTTAGATGATGGTGAATGCGGGTCCCTCCACGAATTCTAATGTCAAACCAGGAGCAGTTGAACACAATAGGGAGTTTCACGATTGTCAATATGTAATTGAGCTCAATTATTTCGTTTAGCACACCATAGTAATCCTCTTCGTCAGTGTCGAAGCTTTGTCCAAGAACACAAACTACATTATGGTTAGTTGCTCGCATTGACGCGTGTGTCTTCATGTGGAATCAATAACCATTCACAAAATAAATAGGATATGTCTTGACGGATCTAGCGGGTCACGAGCTAGTTTGCAATGTTAGGATCTGAAATGCTCGGACTGTCAGCCTGCATATATGAAGGAATTAAAAGTAATTAATTACTTCATTATACATTACAATTGAAACAAATAACTTCATTATAAAAATTATGTAATCACATGGGAGTAGAATTAGAGGCGAAAGTCTCGTTCCAATATGACTTGCTTTTCAACTTCGCTTATTGTTGGATTTGACGGGCTCACAAAGTTTGACAAATAATATCTATCAAATAATTGAATAACATATATTAATTTAGACAATTCAAAGATATTGAGAATATATATTTGCGCACACTTACTCAATAAAGGGTTCCACTTCTTTGCAGTTCATGAGTATGTAAGTTTGGATCAAATGATATCGTTATTTGTAAGCAGACACCGATTTTCTCTACCCAACGTCCGAACAGGACATGTAAAAATAGACAAATTGCTTGCATCAACCCCAACAAGAAATATGCAACATACATTGTGAGTGACATCCACTTGATTACTTGCAACATGCGAATTGAAATAATATGAGCCAAAGGCGAATGTCTCTTAAACGAGATAGAAACTGTATACTGAGCCCTCAATGCGAGCCTTATTACCAATTGTGTTCTTCAACTTTTTTGGAAACTTTCAAATTCATAAATACTTGTTTTTATAAAAGTTAGATCAATATATGTGCCCGAAAATACGTAAGTTCGATTGAACATACCTTTCAAATAGATACATCCATTTGTATTGAACATGGTAATATATTGAAGTCTCCCTTGGCAGATGAATAGGCAAGTGCTCTATTTCTACACTTGTATATTATTTTGCATGGGAGGCTGTTTTTTTTCAAGCATTTAGTGACCACATGGACACTGAATAGTGTCCATCGTGTCTCTAAATGTCAAATTACGATCCTAAATAAATTTTCAACTATGCGAAAGAAAATTAATCCAAACATATATAACACAATTTTCTATAACTATTTAAAATAGCAAATATGATTACAACAACATTTATGTAAATAAATAAAATTTTACTCTATTAGATGAAAAAAGTATAATTACATACCATTAAATCGTACCAGGCAAAATCCGATGAAATCCTTCTCCTCCTACAAATGAGATGCGCAAACGAGTATATATTCTTGCGTGTTTTGTGGAAATTCTTTACAAATGAATGAGGATGTGTGGTGTTTATATAGGAAATATTTAGCGATCATGGACACTAAATTGACGATAATTTCCCTCGGTGGTGGTAAATAGCATCCACGTGGTCGCGAAATGCGAGGTAAAACGCGCGCCAAAAATAGCCTTTTGGCGCATGTGTTTAGCGATCATGTGGTCGCTAACTACTCACGCCAATATTTTCCGTGAGCATTTAGAGACCACTTCTTACATGGTCGCAAATTTTTTTGTTTCTTGATTTGGTGACCATGTGGTCGCTATTTAGCTACCATATGAAGTGGTAGCTAAATCCTGGATGCTAAATCAACGGAATAGTGTAGTGTATGTGGGTCCACGAAGTTTCACAAACAAATACCTTTATGTAAAAGATGTTACAACTGAGTGTGCACGATATAATAACTGAGTGTGCATGACCTTACAACCGAGTGTAAATGATTTATAACTAAGTGTACTTCGCCCCCTGCTCGGGCCCCAGCGAGACCCCGTGGCGGCTCTGCACAAGGGGAGTTTTAAACTCAAGACATATTAACAGGAGTTGTTGAGAGTGCGTGTTTTGTGCTTGAGAGATTTCACTCTTCCTCTTTGCATAATATATTGGTTTTTTTGAATGAAATTTATCCCTTTCTTTGGATTTGTTGTTGCTTCTTCTTTCTCGTTTTTATTGATTCTCTGTTATATATAGGTAGGATTTGTAAAAAAAAAAATTGTATTGAAAAATTCGTAATTTTAAATACGGTAATTTAGATATAAAAACTTAATAATAATATTGTTCCTTAAGTACTTTAGATTAAAAGAAAATGTCTTATTGAATATTTAACTATACCCAAAAACCAATATTCAATAATACAGTAATTCACTAAAAATCCAAAGCGTAGTTAATAAGCTCCCGGCCGTGTTTGGCCACACACAAAATTGCATCGATCCATATGTAAGTCGATACGTGTTAGCTAGATATATTCTTCATCGATCAAAGTACACCACGTACAATACCACACATCATTGTCGATCCAAACTGATTATATACAAGTTAAACTAATCCGAATATGCATCAACATATCAATTCATATATATGCCAAGTACTTTTGGTCAATATATCATAACTATTGGCTGGCTAGCTATCTAGTTTCGAGTTGATCGAAGGAATTTACTTTCCCAATAGTCAAATGAATTCAAGGGCACGCTAGCTCTATATAGTAAATCATGTATATTTATAATTCTAGTTAGCTTAAATTGATAGTATGATTTAATTCGTATGGATTTTGAAAGTAGATAAACTTAAGCTTTCCCAGGCAAGTAAGTTCCATGAACAGCAAAAACCTCAAAAGGGAAAGAATAAAGTGCAAGGTGCTACTCCATTAGTCAACTTTGAGAGCTAATTGGTTGAAGACGTCAACTACAGCAGATTATAACTATTTAACTGCACACCATTCTCCTACGTACTCCTAGCTAGCGGGGCAATGAAAATTGGAATACACTTTCCATATTTGTTGAACGTACTAGGTCCGTTGTTGAACTATGGTTGGTGAATATATATCTTGGATAAAGGAGAGTATTATGTACATAACATTACTTGAAAAATAAATTAACTGAAAATATATCTAAATTATATTGTGTAAAATTGGAGGTAACTAGAATAGGTATTGTGTAGAATTATAATTATGGGAACATTAGGGTAAAATTGTATGTATTGTGTAAACTTTCATGATATGTTTTACTGATAAATAAGAGAGTCACGTGTTTCGCAACGCGTATGTTAAACACAGCAAATTCGATAGATCAAAAAAAAAACACGGCAAATTCGATCAAAATCCCTAGTTAAGGATTTGGATGAAATTTGGGGGTTATTGTTGGGCCTGAAAAAGTCATAAGCCCATTTAGCAATCTAGCCCACAAAGAAATTAGGAGCATTGTACATTTTTGAAGATGATAATCCGAGATGTCACAGAGATAGCAAGAAGTTAACAGTCATCAGAATGAAGAGAGAAGGCTGTGGTCATAAAAGAAGGTTACGTATCCAGAAAGGAGGTTGCATGCAGTGGGTCCCTTCTCCGGCGAACGTTGGGAGTGGTCAGCAGTTGACATATGCTCCGACGAACACGGAGGTTGGGAGAAGAACGTGGATAACGGCTAGGATAGATAGCTTAAAGGGAAAATTACATGTTTGAGGAAGATTCATCCGTTGTACGCTGAAAAAATCTTGAGAGTTTTCAAATATCAAAGTCATAGAGAAATCAATCCTCATGTATTCACAATTCGATATAAAATCAATTTTCTCCCTTTATTCTTCGATTGTAACCCCGATTCAAGACGTAAGAATAGTGGTTTATTTTTCGTCCAAAACCATCATCTAAAGAGGGATTGCCCAAACACGAAAAGGGTCTTGTGGAAACTTCTTGTCACGGCGTGGAAGAGGGCGTGGACGAGAATAATTTGAAGGTGGAAGAGGGCGAGTATTGCACCCCCTCGGACACAATCGGCGCCTCCAAACTCACCTTTGTGACACGGTGTACTTTGAGCATCCATGAGGCCGTTAAAACCGATCAACGGGAGAACATTTTCCGCACCCGATGTTTGGTCCAAAACATGTCCTTAAGTGTCATAGTGGATTCGGGAAGTTGTGGAAACTTCTTGTCAAGAAAGGTGGTGGACCACATCAATTTGCCAACAACGAAGGATCTCGCACTCTACAAGCTCGCTTGGATCTCCAACGAAGGTGACTATTGATTAAAAGGCAGTCCTCCTTTCCTTTTCAGTTGGTTTTTATTCCGATTCACTTTTGTTTGATGTCACTGACATGGACGCCACCAATCTCTTTCTTGGTTGTCCATGGCAGTTTGACCGCCGCATGCTTCACGATGGCTATTTGAACACTTACATGTTCAATTACCATGGTAAGCGTGTGACACTCTTACCTATGTCCCCTAGTGAGGCTTTGCAGGATGAGGCCGAAAGACAACAAGCAAAAGTGAGGGATGTTGCTACGACACTGCCGACGCCGAAATAAGATGCCTAGGGCTTTTTTATGAAATATGAGCAAGCTATCGGCATTTCTGGATCCTATGGTTCATATTATGCTCAAAGTTCAAGAATCCAGGAAGAACGCCCACAAAAGGCCGAAAATCTGGAAGAGTGTCGCTGGAAAACACGACATCAAGGCGCGTCACTTCAAAATCAGAAAAATCGTGCCATGGCGCGAACTAGGGGGTTTCTAGCGGCGCAACTGAGCCCAAACACCCCCAAATATAGGGAGCTACTTATGCTGAAAAAGTGGCCCCTGTAAAGTGTAGATCGGAGGAGGACGCTGAGCCACCTCTCTTTAGCACGTGCGTCGAGCGTCTTGTGTTTTGTCGGCTCGCAACGTTGTTAAGTCGCTTGAGGGGAGTTCTTCTTGTTTTCTTTTTTGCCTATTACTTAATATTTCAGTTAATTAGGACCATGTGCCTCCCTCTTGTACTTCCTCTCTCTTGTAGGAATACAGTGATGTCATGCCCGATGAGCTTCCCGATGGGCTACCGCCTATTCACGGGATTGAGCATCGGATTGACTTGATTCCTGATGTGTCTCTACCGAACAGGGCTGCATATAGGGCATCTTCTAAAGAGACTCAAGAGCTTCAACGCCAAGCCCAAGATTCATTGGACAAGGGGTTTGTTCGAGAATCCCTTAGCCCGTGTGTTGTACCGGTTATCTTGGTGCGGAAGAAAGATGGTTCTTGGAGGATGTGTGTGGAATGTCGCACCATCAACCAAATTATCGTCAAGTATTGCCATCCCATACCCCGCTTGGAAGACATGCGAGACGAGTTGCATGGTGTTGTGTTGTTCTCAAAGATCGACTTAAGGAGCGGCTACCATCAAATCACGATGCAAGAAGGGGATGAATAGAAGACGACGTTTACGACCAGTATGGTCTTTACGAGTGGCTTGTGATGCCCTTCGGGCTAACGAACGCTCCTTCTACTTTTATGCGCCTTATGAACTATGTACTTAGAAAGTTCTTAGGAAAGTTCGTCGTCGTGTATTTTGACGACATTTTAGTTTTTTAAGGACTTTGGACTCTCACGCGGGGCACCTTAGGCTGGTGTTAGATTGCCTCCACGAACATTGTTTATATGTAACCTTGGACAAATGTATGTTTTGAACGGATATGGCTAATTTTCTTGGTTTTGTCGTATCCAAGGATGGCTTATGAGTGGATTTTGACAAAATCCGAGCCATTCGAGAGTGACCAACTCCCACAACCCCCACTATGATTCGATCCTTTTTGTGGCTCGCCGGGTTTTATAGGCGTTCTGTCAAGGAATTCAGTTCTATCGACGGGCAACTCCATAATTTAACCAAGAAGGCAACCACAATAAAGTGGCGCATCACGAGGCCGCCTTTGAGGTCATGAAAGATGCTTTGTGCTGAGCCTCGGTCCTGCAATTGTTGGACTTCTCTAAGCGCTTCGAGATCGAGTACGACGCCTCTGACTTATTGCTCAAAGAAGCTCACGACGGTTGAGGGCACTTTGACATAGACAAAACGTTGGTGGCACTTCGGGAACATTTCTTTTGGCCACACATGGCTCGAGATGTGAACAAGTACTATCAAGGTTGTGTGCCATGCCAAATGGATAAGTCTCGGTCTCAACCACATGAACTTACATGCCTCTCCCTATCCCGGATGCCCCATGGGAAGATCTTTCCATGGATTTTATCACAGGACTCCCAACTTTGAGGTGCGGTAAAGACTTCATCTTTGTAGTAGTGGGCCGCTTCTCCAAGATGGCACACTTCATCGCTTGCAAAGGGACCAACAACTCGGTGGAAATTGCGAACTTGTTCTTTAAGCATGTGGTGAAGTTGGTATCCCTTGCACTATCATTAGTGATAGGGGCAACAAGTTTTGCAGCCACTTTTGGGCGACGTTTTGGGGGAATCTAGGAATAAGACTCCTCTTTTCTGTTGCTTACCACCCCCAACCGATAGTCAAACTGAGGTGACCAATCGGACATTGGACACCCTTCTTCGGACGGTGCTCAAGGATAACCCACATCGGTGGGAGGACTTACTTTTCCATGTTGAGTTTGCTTATAACATGTCCTATCACACAACGATGAAGATGACCTTGTTCGAGGTTGTCTACGGACGTAACCCATGTACTCTCATGGACTTGGTGCCACGACCTTTCAAGATTGGCAAGCATGTCGATGCGGCCAACTGCGCCAACCATGTCCACCGCCTACACGAGCGCACCAAGGCCTAGATGGAGAAGTGCTCGGAGCAGTACGCCGCCTAACACAACAAGGGGCGAGAGTCATTGATCTTAGAGCCTGGAGACATGGTGTGGCTGCATCTTCGCAAGGATCGGTTTCCCGAGGCTCGCAAGACGAAGCTACACCCTAGGGGAGACGACCCTTTTGAGTCATTCGGCGCATCAGAGATAACTCGCACATCCTGGACCTCCTGGGTAAGTACAATGTCCACGCTTCTTTCAATGTCTCGAATCTCTCTCCCTATGTAGATCCCGAGTATCATGACAAGGAAACATGGACGTTTCCCACCCAAGGGGGGAGGGTGATGTGACTCTGCCCATGGATGCCAGCTAGGAGGAGGAGTCCTTGACTATGCGCTCTGACGGACCCTTTACTAGAGTCCAGACTCGCGCCATCGCTCAAGCCACGACCTCCATAGTGGCACGGACACTTGCAAGCCACGACGCGCCGACGATCAAGCCTTTGAACGTGTGCCTCACCGTCATCGGTGCCTTGGACCAAACATCCCATGCCAACAACGCCTCACCCTCGGACTACACCATGACCACACCAACATCGGGCCACCCAGGTGAGGGCATTTCAGGTGCGCGCCAAGGCCGTGCCGCGTCGCATCATCGTGCCAATGTTGAGGCAAAATGTCTTTGATCTTTCAATTAGCATGATTATGAGAGTTTGAACAAGTTGAGGCAAAATGTCTTTTCTTGCACTTGTGGTTTAATTTTAAATTTTGCTTGGGGACAAGCAAAGTCTAAGTATGAGGTATTTTGATGTCATCTAGTTTTGAGTAGTTTGCATGAGCATTTAGGATTAGATTACTCCTTTTCTAGCTTAGGTTTTGGTCTTTTGTGTTGATTTTCGTATTATTCATAGTATGGAGGTCTACGCAAGTTTGTTTTGCTTTTATAGGTCTTTTGCTGGTGTTTTGGAGTCAAATGGAGAAGAATATATGAGGAAAAGATCTTGGTGAGGCTTTAGGACCACAACTAACACTAAGGAATGAAGAATTAAGGTTCTCAAGAGCTTTCAAGAATTGTGGAGGAGCTATTACAAGTCAAAATACAAGTTAAGGAGTGAAGGAAGGGATTAGAAGCATCATCATGAGTCGTGGAGGCCATCACGAGCCAAAACAAGGGCAAACAAAGCAAAGAAGTGCTCTCAGATGGCCTGTCACAGGTCGCGACCCCCATCATGGGTCGTGACTAGGACGTTGCGCGGCGGGATTTTGGGCCTTCTTACTCTTTTTTGGGCCCGAGTAGGTTTTATTTTTGGGATATCTTTTAGCATAAGTTTTAGGACTTTTATAAGACTACTTGGAGCTTAAGTTATAACATTATTATGCATTATTATTATTTCTAATTTCAAGTAGAGAGAAAAAGGGACAATTTTCTAGGGTTTTAGTTCTACGCTCTTTCGCTTTGGAGATTTGCGTTGCACTTTGGATCTAGTTGTTATTTCAATTGAATTTCTAGTAAGTATTCTCTTTTAATATTTCTTTTGTTTCTATTCCATGTTTGGTTTAATTCTTTGATCATGAATTCAATTATTCTAGGCTAAACTCTTTAGTTCTAGGGTTTGGTTGATCCCAACAATGTGAAGCGGATTAGATTCAATATCTTTTGCTTGAATTGACTTGGAAAACTAATATGATTTCATTCTAGGGGCTTAATCTAATAGGTTTAACTTGTTAGAGTCTTGTTTAGGTTGCGCATCGAGAGGTGGTAGTCTAAGTGAGTAAACAAAATAGAGAGAACGCATCGAGAGGTGGTTTAATCTATTTGGAAAAACTAGAATTGAACTTGAGAATTAGTTTCTCATGTGGTTAATTATCATAGAACTTCTAGGTGTTTGAGTCAAGTTTGATGCATCGCGAGAGTGGGGCAAGTTTGGTTTACCGTTTAGATTTCTAAGTGTTTAAAGAGTTTCTATCAGTTTTATTTCTTCAAGAGAGTGGGTTCTTAATTTGATAGAAGTACATTAAATTAAACTTTGAGTAATTTATGACATTAGACAATAACCTTCATAACAAAAATATCCAACTCAGTTTAGGTAAGAGTGAGATTCAAACTTTGTGGATCAAAGTTGTGGGGATTCTTTGTCTTGGAACTTTGCTTTCTCATATACTTTTAATTCTCATATTTTACTTGTTTTACTTGTTTTTAGTAGTTAGAAGTACACCATAAATATCCATACTTTGGCTTAGAAATTAGTTCTAGGATTAATTAAAGTAGATATAATCCCCGTGATTCGATCCTGATCTACTACTACAATAGATCTCGTATTCTTGCGAGTGTGTGGGAAACCATCACATCACTTGTTATGCTCAAAAGAAGATGAAAACCTTAATCATTTGTTCTTTAACTTTCCTTTTTTCGCAAAATATGATTTCAAAACTAGAGTCTAAGATGAATTTTAGATTTCAAATCATTTCTTCGGGTACTTTTATTGATAATCTTGTCTCTACTATAAATTCAAAAAAAATAGTAATTTTCTTTTTTTCCTGTGGTGGTTTATTTGGGGTCATAGAAATGGAAAGATTCTCAATCCGTCTAGGCTTATTACATCTCTGCTTCCTTGTGATTTTTGGCTTTTTCTCAGCATTTGCAGGGGGTCTCGGCTCAGCCGATTTTAATTCCTAAACATGTGTCTCGTCCTAAAAGGAAAAATAACCACTCTTGGATTAGGCCTCCTCCGCAATGGTCGAAGCTGAATTTTAATGCTTCTAAGCGAGCCAATTATTCTACTTTTTCGAGCTTTCTTATTCGAGACCACAAGAGTAAGATCCTAAGTTTTGATTGGAAGGAACAACTTCCCATTTCGGTTCTCCAGGCTGAAGCGTTTGCCTTGCTAGATGGTGTTCGAAGTGCAGTCTCGTTAAAAATAACGCGCCTTATTATTGAAGGAGATAATTTAATTCTTATTAATTCTTTAAATTGAACTTGGAAAGTTCCTTGGAAAATTCAAGCTATTGTAAATGATATCCGTCATTTTGTTGCTTTGGTTCCTTGTGTGGTGGTTTATCATTGTTTTAGGGAGTGCAATTCGGTGGCGGATTTTCTCGCCAGGATGCTCCTTAGTTTTTCTCAGCTTAGTTTTGTTATTTCTATATTTTTTTCCATGATCGTTGTTAGATCCTATAGATATCTCGTTTCGTAATTCTTGTATTAGTGATCATCCTCTGTTATTTGATTTTCTTAAGATCATCCGCCGTGATTATTTAGGTTAGCCTTGTAATTTATAGGTAATCTAGTGTTGGCCTTGTAATGAGCTAGTAGCTCATTTTATATAAAAAAATCTGGTGGTTTTTACTCGTTTGTAATTGTAGCCACGGGTTCTTGAACATTTCTCCTAGTTAAAGGTTTGAACCGGATATTACTATCTGATTTTGATGTCATTTATTCCGACCCGCCAACACTACTACAGTACTACCACCCCTGCTCTGTGCTCCGCCGAACGAGCCTGCGTATTCTTGTGTCTTCATTCAGTAGTTTGCTTCTAACGTGAATCCTTTTTGAATACCGGCCTGTACTTGGTCAAATGAATACTTGGTAAATATGCTTAAATTGCACAAAAACCATCAATATAAATAAAGAGTAATTGTATAAACAACAGAATATAAAACCATCAAACAACACTTCCACCGTCTAAGAACAGTATTTGAAAATAATAGTAGAGAACAGTTTTAAAAATGTCAATTATCATCATGTATGTATTAAAATCAAATATGTTCGTTCGACTTTGAGTTTTAAGGCATTTTTATTCTCTTACGGCTATCAAAACTAGCATGTGCCAGGAATGTAAAAAATAATAAAATAATATTTTCCCTTATTAATAAGTAAAATGATTTAATTTTTTATTTAATAGTTGAATGTGATGAGTAATAATAACAAATGAGATAATATTATAAGAGTCTGAATCAGGTGAAAATGGGCGCGCAGGTGAGAAATAAAAAGAACAAGGGTCGTTGGATGGAGAAAAATCAAGGGTGCTGATCGTTTCACTTAAAGGGGGGCAACACGGGCCAATTTTTGGCGTATTGTTGAAAAAAAACGGATATAAGGCGTGCACCCAGCTAGTACATCAAAAGTGTGATTTTGTTTATCAAAACCTATTGTTTGTGCATCAAAATTATGATTTTGTTCATCAAAACTGTGATTTTGTGAATAAAAAAACTATTGTTTGTGCATTGATGTTCGGGCTTTTAGTATAGTTTTAGGTGTTTTTCTTAGGTTGTTTAGTTTAGTTTAGAGAGTTTTAGTATTAGTTTTGTGTGTTTTTGGATAAGTTTGCTTATTTTGTGAAAAGTATGGAAGTTACTCCGTTTTTGTGTTTTTCTTAGAGTTTTGAAGCGGAAAGGAGCATTTTGAGAGAGGCTAGAGTCCGATGGTTGATGTTTGAATGTGTGGAGGAAAGAGAAGAAAGAATACGTCTTGAAGATCCCGTTGAATCCAAAGAGAAGCTATGAAGAAGTATACAAAAACTCAAAATAGAGAGCTCGTTACCGACCTGTGAGGGTCGGTACCGAGTTGTGCAACATTATTTTGTTCGAGAATTCAGCAAGAGTCTACCAACCATGTGCAGGTCGTTACCGAGGTAGCCTGTGTCGGTAGGCAGCGCCGACTTTCAGAAAATCTATCTTTTATCTCGTAATCTTTTTAGTTAGGAAAGTCTTATCTTTTAAGACCCTTGTTAGATAGTTTCTTTTAGTATAAATACCCTGTTTTACTTCAAGTTTAGGCGAGGACTAGTGAGTTTTTGGAGACGATTGTTTTGGAGTTCGAGATCGAGAGAGGGGATCGAGTTCGAGCCTGTTTTCTCTTGTGTTTTCGAGCTTGGTTGTATTGAAAGACAAGATTTTTATAATTCAAGTAAGTTTTATTTCAATGTTTTCATTTAATCTAGTTGTTTGTTTTGTTTCAATCATGGGCGAGTAGTTTACTTTTCTAGGATCGGGGTTGAAACCCGACATAGTTATGCATGATTGAATGTGTGTGTTGAATGTTTGAATGCCTTTTATCCTTTAAACTACTTGTTTGTGCTTATACTTAGACGAAAGTCGGAGTAATTTGAGTTTATCGCTTGATCGAAAGATAAAGTTGTGAACTTGAATGTTGATATTGTTCGATAACGAAAGTTTCGAGCTTTGGATTCAAAAATAAGTAGAAAGTGAATTGATTTGTGAAAATTGATTGATTTGCTTGTTTAGTCAACGAAATTTGATAGCTTTATCTTTGAGGCATGATATTTATCCTTCACACTAGTTCGTATGCATGATTATGTCGTGGTAACCCTTGTCCTAGTTGTTTTATCATTTACATTACCTTAGTTTTCACTCACGTACAGACTCGTTACCGAGGTACACAGGTCGGTACCGAGCCTGAAATTGATTCGTCTTATTTATTCAGTTTTAGTTGAAACCCAGCGTCGTTACCGAACTAGACAAGGTCGGTACCGAGGGCTGTCGTAGCCTTGTTTTGCTTTGTTTTGCTTTGTTTGCTTGTTTTCGTAGTTTAGTAATCAAACAACCTTGCTTCCCGTGAACGATCCTGACTTCGCTATACTCAACGGGGTCTTGACTACAAATTTTATTTGTAGTTAAGTAAAAACCCTCTCAACATGCACAAAAATGGTTGCGTATCGAAATTGTATGCATTAATATGTGTGTGCGCATCATAATTAGTCGTATGTGAGACAAAACTAATTGTTTTGATGTCAGTCTTGGTATTGTCTTACTTGACTCGTTTGGATTCGTCATTTTTACTATTGTGAAATGTGTGGTTGCTTCTTGGAATCTGAACATAGCTAAGGCACAAACACTCGTCTTTTGTTTGCATCTGGCTCGTTCTCTTAGCGTATAACAACTACAAAAACTAGATAAATATATGTATGCTTTGAAACTAATTATATGATCGAGTACGTGAGTCAAAACTAATTATATGAGTAAGGAAAAAAGATAGCCTTGAATCAAAAAATAATTGTAAAAATGCACAAACAGATAGTTCTAAATGTACAAATGGATGAAATTGACACAAACAAAAGTTTATTTCAATTCACAAACAAAATAATATATTAGTGAACACAATACTAGTAGTGATGAACAAAGTGTTGGTAGTAATGCACAAAGTGATGATAATAATGCACAAACTTCATATTCATTGACACATAATGAAAAGTTAATTTTTTTATGCACAAAGTGCTTGTAGTTATGCAAAAACAAATTGTATTAATGAAGAAACATGGGTATATCAATTTACAAACAAGGTACATCAATGAAGAAATAAGTGCATATCAATGAACAAATATGAGTATATCAATGAACAAATAATGATATACCAATGAACAAAAAGGGTATATTAATGAACAAACAATGGTATACTAATGAACAAATAAGGGTATATCAATGAACAAACAAGGTTATGTCAATGAAAAAATAGGGATATATCAATGAACAAATAGGGTATATCGAAACTAATTATATGTGAATAAAAAACTAGATAATATTCTATTCAAACACATAAACAAGGTTAAAAATAAAAATTACAAAAGTTCGAAATCGATGAACAATGTGCATCAAAAACTCAATGCACAATTGGTCAGTATTGATGAACAATTGGTCAATATTGATGCACAATTAGCCACTATTGATGAACAAACTATGCGCTCCTCTCAAAAACGCATTTTCGAAAAATACGTGAATAATACGAGAAAATTTCATTTGTGCCATTTTTTATCTAAAAATACACGAATAATACTGGAAAAATTCGCTCGTGTCTTTTTTTATCCTTTTTAATTAATGTCTAATTAGGGAAGTTGATTTTTTGAGGGAAAGACCGAGATTTATTCTTATTTCTCACCTGAGCGCTCATTCCCACGTCACTCTTTCTCTAATATAATAATATAGCTGATATATAACAATTTTGGAAATGATAAGTAATAATAATAAATGGGATAATATTATTATAATATATAGAGAATATAAATACTAACAAAATTAAAGGTGAAGAGATAAGTGAACAATTAAATTTTTCATGTGGGCATAGCTAGATGGACGACACATATGAGAGAGAATTTCGATTTTAGTAATGGAAAAGGATCGTGTGCAAAAACTTATTAGGGTGCGAAATAAGAATAAATCTCATGTGTTCCTTTATAAAAATCAACGCCAAAGATTAGAATTTCATTAAAAAGGGGTAAAAACGACATGTGTGTATATTTTTTGAATTATCCGCGTATTGTTTTAAAAAATCTGTTTATGCGGACATGTGCATCCTGTGCATCGATTTTGCTTAGAATGTGCATCAAAACTAACTCTATGTGCGTATAAATTGATTGTTTGTGCATCGATTTCAAAACTTTTTATTTTAACCCTATATTTAGCTAGTTTTTTATGCTCGTATTATTCGTTTCGATGCACATGCAAAATACAATGCACTTTTTGGTTGTTTTGATGCACATATGGTTATTTTTAATGCACATACATAATAAGACACACTTTTGTGTATCGGTTTCGTCTTGATTGTGCATAAAAAATTACTCTATGTTCATCAAAACTAATTGTTTCTGCGTCGTTTTTTATGCATATTATGTAACACCCCACCTTAACGTCGGGGCGCTACTCGGTAGTTGACCCTCTCGGGCACTACCAGAACTAGTTTGACAACTAAACATTTGGACCTTGCAACTCGGGCACGACGAGAAAACGAGTTTAAATCATCCAACAACTGAAACAAACAATAAACACGGGACCTGTAGAAGTCCCAACAACTGAAACAAACCATAAACAACCTGACAACCCACATAAGTCAGCAAAAAGAGAAAAATTCCAAAACCGTAACTAAAGACTAAACCAAAGCACCCAAACCACTCTAGCGCCTAATGACACGCGCGTTAACGATCCACTGCAACATCCTGCCTAGGCTCTAACACGGGACCTGTAGAAGTACCTGGAACTGAAAAATAAAATTCCCCGAGGGGTCAGCTAATATCCTAGGCAAGCTAGATAGCAAGCGACAATAGTAAGACGTTTGAAAACAATAAATATCCAACAACTTAACCTGCAACAAGTGAATAGAACAAAACATTTCCAATAAACATACTAACAAAATAACAACGACAAAAGTAAAGCATATGAAAACAATAACTAACAATTCGACATACAACAAGTGAAAGGAAACACAACGAAACAAATAATTCATCAAACATACCAACAATTCACAAGCCAGAAACCAACTAAATAACCACACACAAACACAGTAAAAAATCATTCACAAACCTATTTGGAAATGCAATTCTTCCTCCCACCATTGCATTCCAATCTACGGCGCTAACACACCTGCGCCCGAGTGCAGAGGAAGGCCCTCTCACTTTTCATATACATCATCCTTCCAACCCCTGGTCAAGCCTCCACCGGAGCACTTGCCAAAAACAAAGCAATTACTTTTATTTTTAAAGGGGCCCGACCGACACACGACCATGGCTAGACGCCTCTTCGCCACCGATAATCATCACAAATGATCGTGCCGGTTACGCTGCCAACATAGAGAAAACGATACCATTTCTAATACGAGAAAACGTTTGGAATGGAAAGCGCGTCACATCATGCAAGAAAACATTTCACAAGGAAAAACATACATTCGGGACTAATTCCAAAACCAATCTGACAATTACGGCATGAAATCTAACTAGACTAGAAAAAAACCGAGCAAGTCGAGAACGACTTACCTCGAAAGCGATCCTCGAACGACGTAAGTAATGCGGCAATACTAAAGACCTACGAATCATAACATTCACGGTTAATCGACTAACCGCGAGAAGTAACTATCGATTCTAGGCAACACAACTATAGTGGCTTTGCCCAGTGCGATCTATCATGCTTTCAAGTTATCCAACAAAACGACTTGACTCGATTTTATTATTTTTAAACAAAGTTTAGACATTGACCAACATCAAATTCTCAACATACTAGTATTCCTATCTCGGTCTAAAGCGCCTCAAAGAGTAGAAGGCTAAGGCAAAAACCAAAATCTAAGTCCAAGTTCACAACCTATAACATGAGGGCCCATCGCTTGTAATCAAAGTAAAACAAACCAAGCGAGTTCTACCAAGCAACGAAAGGTCGAGACTAACATGTATCCTATTCGAAAACCCTACTACTACTCGCATTCTAGAAAGAATCAATCAATCCACACGAGCTTAGATTTCGTTCACAAACACACACAAACATCGTAAATTCACTCTCGGGTCAAACTACAATTTTTAATTCATGCCAACAAAAGACCAGATTAGCCTTTTACATCATTCAAATAGAATTCCAATACAACCATTCAATTACATATATACATCAAACTAGTGCACCAACGACAACTAATTAATTAAGTGACAACTAATTAATCAAGTGCAAGAACAAAAAGGGCAGATAAAACATATACAAGCTTTACAATTCAGATCACCCCATTAAGGCATACCAACACACAACTCACTACTCTATTGAAATTAAACAACAAGAGGAATGGATATTATAAGGCTTTAGCATCATAGAACTTTGCCAAAGCAGGAACGGAGGTTACAAACTAGTTGGGTCGAAGTCACGAATTAGGGACAAAACCGATCGAAGCTAGCGGTCTTGGCATGCTCGGGTTGTTGCAGCTCAAGGACGAACGGGATCGCTGCACTAAGGCCTGACTCGTGGGGTGAGGCGCTCGAAACCGGGAAATCTAGAGGTGTGGGTTCGAGCCCAAATTTGCCCTAACAAGAAGGTTCACGTCAACCTGGGTAAAAGAAAAGGGGAGACGAGGAAGGAAGAAGGTCAGACCGGTAGGGGTTGAAGACGGCTGTGACGAACGCCCTCGAGCGGTGAAGCCGCTTGCTGCCTCGACACCACTGGCGCACAAGGATGGGCGACGAAGAGGACGAAGGATGGCGGTGAGGACGACGAGGACTCTCAATTTTCCTCTCTGGCTGTGGAACGGTTTGTTGACGGTGAGCGGCGCTATCCAGAACCAGGGAGAGAGATAGGGAAATTGAAGGGTAAAGATGGAAGGGAAAAAAATGGGTTTAGGTTTAGGTCCGGCTTTTTGGTCTCCAAAGGCAAGATTTTGGGCTTTCCGGCCCAAACAAAGAAATGTAGTAAATTTGAATAAAAAGGTTGGAGATTGACGGAAATAGGTTATCTGGTTCACAATCGAAAAACCGGAGCGGCGGTTGTGATGGTGTGCAAAATAACGGAATAAGAGGTGGGACCGGGATACGAGGAATAACGGGATTCAGTGGGATTCCCGAGATGGTGCTCGAGGGCCTTTACCGTACCCATCTTAAAAAACGACAGAACCATGCCCTTCGAGGCCTCAAAACCTCGATCACGAGGTATAAACCTCGTTGTTCAAAAGCTGACATACCCGCCCCATTCAGCCACTCAGCGACCACCGTATTCTTAACCAATGGCCAACCGCCTCGCTCTCGACCAATCAAGGAGCCTGATCTCGGGCGTCCCACATCGAGCAAACATCAAAACCATGTTCCTAAAAACTCCTATAAATAGGAGAATCTCGTAGGTGGCAAGAGGTCGAAAAACATCTTGAACTCAAGAACTATCTTGTTCGTTGAAGATCAACGTGTTGAATCATCGTTAAAGATCGCGCTACAGCCAAGTGAAGGTCCACAAAAAGACTTCAAGTCACCCAAAGAGTCCTTGTCCCGATCAAAGATCTCGCTGTATCACTTCGCAGGCCACAAACATCGCGTGCTAAATCAGCTCATCGACTTCGCTACAAGAGCTCGCTAATAGTCTGTTGGTGATCGAACCTCGTTGTAACTAGGAGATCTCAAACCTTGTTAGATCGAGATCTCGAATCCTCTAAAAAGAGATCTAGGGCGTAATCTCATTGTTTATAATCTCATTATTCGTAATCTCGTAGTTTGTAACCTCGTGCTAAAGATATAAATAAAAAGCAAGTGTTTGCACAGTCGAATAAAAGTAATCTCGTTTCTTGTCTTCTAACGCTGGTTTATTTCGGGCTTCATCAATAAGCAACTTTAATTAAGCATTGAATGTCAATTAATCATGTACTTTACTTTATACAGAAACATATAGAATACCAAAAGTAAAAAAAAAATAAAATTAAATTTGATCACAATACTAAACCCTCATATATCATCAATGTTACACTTTAATTTCAATAAATCACAAATTAATTTCTAATTTTTTTCACAAAAAATATTACACAATTAATGATATAAATTATCAATTAGAATAGTAAATTTCTTCTTCTCTATCTATCTAGTATCTATCTATATTATAAAGAAAAAAATCGTCATTTATGAACAAATATTCAATTAAAAGGAAAGAAAAAAATTTAAATAATTTAATCAACTCATTGATTATAAAAATAATAAGTAAAGCACAAAAAATATTGTCAATTTAATGCCAATTTATGGTCAATTTAATTTTGATGACCATTGAATTTTTCAACTTTTCAATTTTCAATTGTCTTCCAATTCATTTTGAAAGTTTACGGTAATTAATGCACAAAAAATTAAATGTTTAATTACAAGAGGTTATTTCTATTTAAGTGTCTCTTCAACTTTATAAAATTCAATTCATTTTTAATAGGTTGGATATTTAAATTAAAATAGAGGGGATAATATACAAAAGATGATTATTTTAAGGGTAAGTTTGTCTCATGTGTTAAATTTGATATATTTTTATACTAATTTACTTTTTTTTAATCATATTTCAGTAAATTAAATTTTTTAATAATTTTAAAAATAAATGAATTATTCTTATTTCAAAAACTGTTATTCCTGGTTCGTATGATAAATGCACGAGCAAAAACTATACTTAAAAATTATTCTTATACTTATGCAAAAAAGTATACTTGAAAATTTTGTAAAGCTCACTTTAAATATTTATAAATATAGTAAGATAAATGCACAATCATTAAAAACATATATAATTTAAAGAAAAAGAGTCCCGTGCGAATGGGCGCCTGTGTGAGAAATAAGAATAAATCTCGCTCGTTCAATCCAAAAAATCAACGTCCCTGATTAAACATTCATTAAAAAAATAAAATACGGCACAGGCAAATTTTTCCCATATTATTCGCGTATTTTTCAATAAAATACGACACGGACGAATTTTTCCCGAATTATTCACGAATTTTTCGAAAAATACGTTTTTATGATACGCGTTCAGTTTGTTCATCAGAAATAACGATTTGTTCATCAATATTCACCAATTGTTCATCAATACTAACTAATTGTGCATTGAGTTTTTGATAACATTGTTCATCGATTTCGAACTTTTTTAATTTTTAATTTTATTTTTTAACCTTATTTATGTGTAGGAATACAATATTATGTAGTTTTTTATGCACATATAATTAGTTTTGATATACCCATATTTGTTCATTGATATAGTCGTATTTGTTCATTGATATACCCCTATTTGTTCATTGATATACCCATGGTATACTATTATTTATTCATTAGTATACTTCTTTTTTGTTCATTGTTATACCATTATTTGTTCATTGATATACCCTATTTGTTCATGGATATACCCTTATTTGTTCATTGGTATAACCTTATTTGTTCATTATTATACCCTTATTTGTGAATTGAAATAAACTTATGTTTTATGTGTCAATGCTATCAACTTGTACATTTAGGACTATTAATACCATCAACTTGTACATTTAGGAGTATCTATTTGTGCATTTTTTGCATTTATTTTGTGCTTTAAGGCTATCTTGAATTCAAAGTATAATACAAATGAAGTGCTTTAAGGCTAACTTGTCAATACAAATGAAGTGCTCAATATAGTACCAAAATAAGATAAGTTTGATGTAGAAACTTGAATGCAAAAGATAATAGATAAAGAATTTGACTTTGCAATAATATGGTGTATGCTAAGAGAACGAGATAGCAACAAATCAAAGAGGAGTGCTTGTGCCTTATTTAGCTATGAACAAATTGATGTTATTAATGAACAAATATGCATATAGTAATGAACAAATTGAGGTTACTAGTGAAAAAATATGCATCTAGTAATGAACAATTATATGAAAAAGGCAATGAACAAATATGCATAAACCAGTGAACAAATTGATATTACTAATGAACAAATATGCACAAACCGATGAACAAATATGCACAAACCGATGAACAAATATTTTCGTTTTCTTATAAACAAAATCACAATGTTGATGAACATATTGCATGTAATTTTGATACACATTTGTTCATTTTTTATGTAAAAACAATAGATTTTTGATGCACAAGCAATAGTTTATTTATGCACAAAATCACAGTTTTGATGAACAAATCCACAATACTGATGAACAATCTGGGCGCGTGTCCTATTTCCGTTTTTTTCAAAAATACGCGAATAATTCGCCCGTGCCGTTTTTTTCCCCTTTTTAAGTGAAATGATCAACGCCTTTGATTTTTCTTGATCCAACGGCTCCTGTTCTTTCTTATTTCGCACCTGGGCGCCCATTCGCACTTGAACCGAACTCTAATTTAAATACATAAATATATCCTTAGGGAAAATTTTGACCCGTGCATATCGCCACTTGTAACTCAATATGAACGAACCGAAACTAAAATTAACGAACTAGAGCCCAATACAAATTAAGCCCAGCCCGATTTTAAGAAACGCGTCTGCCGCCTGTTAATTTTACCTTTCGTGAAATTACACGAGCGCGCGAAACGCCGCTGCGAAAATTTTCGCGGTCTTGGAGCCAATTCCACATCTTCATTTCTGCCGCTCGGCGGGAAAATGAATACTTTCTCCAAACAACACAAAACCCACTCCGGGAATTATCAAAGAAGAAATCTCAGCTCCCTCTTTCCCATTCGCTCGACAAGAACAAAAATTGAAATCCACAAGAGAAGAGTAATTTCTCCTAGGGATTTTGTTATTCGCCTGCCGATTCCATCTCCCTCTTTTTTTTCTTCAATTCTAGAATTCTCATCCCTTTATAATTCTTCGAAGTATTTTAATTATAAAAAACCCTAAATTTGCAATTTTCGGTTGGACTCAATGGCGGAGACAGTGGTAATTGACTTCGATTTGCCGGAGAAGATTGCGAAGAAGAATCCGTCGGTTAAACGGAAGAGGGATAACCAGATCCCGATGGCCGTGATTCAGGGGGAGAGGGAAGCGAAAATTAGGGCTCTGAATGAGGAGCTTCAGAGTCTGATTAAGTACTTCAAGGAGCTGGCGTGCGAGAACGGAGTGACTACGTTTAAGGAGTCACATTTCCAGAGCTGTTCGAGCACTAACGTGAACGGAATGATAGCTTTGCTGTTAGAGGAGAAGAATGCTTCATACTCGAAGCTGTCGAGCCAGATATTAGAGAAATTGAAGGAGAGAGATAACACGGTTACGATAGCGAGTGTGAAGAGTAACCTTATCAACATTGGGCGGAGGGTTTGCTATGGTGTCCAGATCGATGAAGGCGATGTGTTGGAGGATGAGACAGAGTCTTGCCTTTGGTGCTGGGAGGTATAATTTTCGGATCATGATGTTTCTAGATGCATGATTAAATGTTTTTTTTTTATGACATTTAAGTTTTGATTGATAGATCTGGAGCTTATAGTGTGGTGCCTATATTGGGAAGAATTTAGAGTTGTAATCTGGTTGTCGTAGCATTTGAATCATAGTGGGGTTGTGAACCTTTGGGAGTGAACCCTTGAACAATCATTTGGCCTGCATAAGGTTTTATGATATATGTGTGTGTTAGAACAGTCAAATGATGTGCTTGATTTAGAATGAGTATGTTAGAATTTAGTCATTGCGCTGGAGTTACATTTGGTTCACGTGTGTTGAATTTTTTGCATTTTGCTAACGGGTTGTTTATTCTATATGCTGGATCATTAGGCTGTATATTGGGATGCGTTTTTTCCCACTTTTGCTTATAAATTTGTTTCAAATAGTGTAAGAGGTGTCAGTGTCATTCTTCATTTTTTGATGGATGCTATTATGAACTATGTGTTCTGTTGATGTTCTTGGATATTTAATCTTCTCTCTCTGGTTTTCAGACCAGGGAAATGAAATTATTACCTGCTGCAGTACGTGTGGCATTAAAGGTTCGCCGAACTTGCCGGAGAAAGATCAGCGAGAGAATCACTGCTATATCTGGTAATCATAATATATATATCTATAACTGATTTTGAAAATGATTTTTTTTCTGAATTTAGTATTTATTCACAATCTGGTTTCCCTGACTAGTGTCCATGATGTTTTCCATAAGCAAATACATACAATTATGGTTTTCACATATTCACTTGATCTTGCAACTATTCTCCTCCAATAAACCTTTGATTATATATATGGTCCCTTTTACTACTATGTATTATATTCTTTGAATTTTTTTTATGTATTTGTTTCAGATATATTCTTCTTAAATTGCGCCGTCGTCTATGTGTCTTGCAAAATTGGCAGTTTTGCTAAATGACAGTTTTCTTGAATTTTGATATTTATAATCCTTGCAGCCTTATTATCCTTACTGCAAAATCCAATGGAATGTCAGAGCTACAACAATGATTTGAGGAAGGCATCAAATAAGCTGTACAAGGTCCTGAATGAGGCAGAAATTCGCTTGGTAGCTGAAAGTTCGACAAAAGTTGATGGCCCTGAGTTGTATGATTCTCTGCAGTTGGTCTATGAGTTTTTGCTTGATTCTCTTCATCTTGTTAAAGGCATCTCCCTCTTTATACTTGTTTCAGGGCTGATAAGGGAGCAAAAAGGGAAGAAAAACTTCTTATTAAGCAATTGGAGAAAATCAAACGTGAAGAGGAAAAGGAGAAGAAAAGAATGGATCGTGAACGCCAAAAGGAAAAGTTGCAAAGTGTAGGTGGCAATATTCCCTTTCAATTATAATCTTCTATCTCTTATCTTGAGTGGATTAGAAACGTGCAAGGCCTAATAGGATTAATTGTTTAATAAAAGTTATCTGTAGTGAAGCAGGAGTTAATCCTTTTAATTCAGTAGTATATGATAGCAAATCCACATAATTGCTCTATCCTGGTTTAAGTTGTTTTAAGATCTAAATCTTCAAGAGTCACGAGCATTATCTCATGCTATATAATTATTGGTACAAGTACCATTGTAAAAGCAATTACATATGTTCTTATTCGAGCCAGGATCCATGTGATAGCCATACTACATCATTGAGAAGTGACAATGTATGCAATCAGTGGTGGCCTCAGCTCATATTGATTAATTTTACTTTTACTTGCATATATCTTCTCAAATAGAAAAGTGTTTAAACTGATGGATACTTGTGTGTAGAGAGAAAAACACTTGGTGTTCTAAATTTGCAGTCTTCTAATTTTTTAATTGCAAAAATTGATTTATGCTATTGGTTGAACTTTTCTTGGCTATAGTTATTTGTGGTTATCTTCTATTTTATGAAAGGTTTTCACGCTTTCAAATGTGTCATGCTGCAGGAAAAGGATCTCAGGAGGCTGCAAGAAGAGGCAGAAAGGGATGAGAAGCGTCGGGAAAAAGAAGAATCTAAAATGAGAAAGCAGCTCAAAAGGAAACAAGAGGAATTAGAGAGAGACCAACGTCGCCGGGAGAAAGAAGAAGCTGAAAAGAAAAGGCAACGTACTATTCAAAAGCAAGCTTCAATCATGCAATGTTTTCTCCATTTGAGCAAAAATAATTCAGCTTCCCACAATGATCAAACTCCATGCAATGCTGCTACTTCTGATTTATCAAATAAAAGTGAGAATAAGCATGAGCCAGCTACTCTCTCGATGGATTGTGCTCTATTGCAGAACTCTGAAATTGATACGAAAGACATACGCAAGTAAGCAATTGCAACATGAATTATAAAATACAGCTAGATATTAAGCCCCTTTTGGCTTTTATCTAAGTTCTTACATCTATTTATTCGGGCAGATATCATTTGGACTCTTGGCGTTCTCTGGGTCGTTCTTCCAGGCATCGGATAAGGCAGTATTGGGGTATACGTCAAAAGCCTAAAACTGCATTGATTAATGAACTAAAACTGAGTGTCAATAAAGTACCAGAACAGGATGACGAATGGGGCCTAGGAAGCCCTGTAGGTGGATGTGGAGAACCAAACATGGATGACAAGGCCTTCAATACCAATGTCTGTACTGTTATTAGGAAGGGTAACCGAAGTAAGCAACTACTGCAATTTGACAAGAGTCACAGACCTGCATTTTATGGTGTTTGGCCTAAGAAAAGGTAAGTATATACTTTTTTCTCTCTTATTAAGCAGTTCTTATGGTAAACTCTTTTTTATTTTGAATTCTGCAATTATTTCTACGTTGGAATAGAATAAAAGGAGATGGTGTTGAATTTGAGCTCATGCAATTTATTTATTATTTTTCAAATCCAGTCACTACATAATGATATTGTTCAAGATGATTTTGTAATCCTTGTCATACCGGGCCTGTGATGCTGGGTAAAATGCCTATGCTGGTAGGATAATTGCTAATTAGTCCAACACTGAGGCTGATCAAGTGAGTTCCTTAATAAAGAGTCAAAAGGTGTATACAATTTTATATATTTTTTTTGTGGGGAATCATTGCCACCTACAAGTTCTTTTCTATCTTTAAAATCATCTTAGCTCCTCTCTTGAATTGTATCTTTCGTCTTTACAGTTCCAACTTTATTACCCCTGATGCTCCATTAGGTTTCTTAGCAGCTGGCAAAGTTATCAACTTGTATTTCTGTTATAATTTTCTTCAACATGATGCAGCCATGCTGTTGGACCACGCCATCCATTTAAGAAGGATCCCGAGTTGGATTATGATATCGACAGTGATGAAGAATGGGAAGAGGTACTCCATTTGTTTTGTTGCGTATATTTTCTATTTGTGATGTTCATTGAATATTAGTGTAGCTGCATTAGCTAAAGAAATGCTCTGTCCATCATCATTTTGACTTTAATGATGCAGGAAGAACCTGGTGAAAGCCTCTCCGAATGTGAAAAGGATGAAGAGGAGAATCTGGAAGATGGATCCATAAAAGCTGACGATGAAGATGAAAGTGGTGATGGCTTTTTTGTACCTGATGGATATCTTTCTGAAAATGAGGTACTAGTTTTTAAGCTCTACTTTTCATAGCTTCTCCTGAAAAATACTATAATATGCTGTTCTTTATATTTGCAATAATCTTTTGCCCTGAAATATCGAGCATGTTAGATATTCTTACTTACCCCATCAACCGGCTGGTCTCAAATAATATTTATTTGGTTTGATATGAATGAACTACCACTGTTTAAACTATAATACATGCTTGAGAGTACAAACATCCGAGTTAAAATAAACCAACCTACGAGAATCTTCACATGGCAAAAAGTTGGGATTTGTTTGTACTCACAAGCCAAAAGCCATTCCAAAAGGCTATAGTAAACTTCTGTGCTGAGCAAGCATTAACTCTCAACACTATGTAGCCTTATATAATAATCTGAAGTCATGAGGGCGGTTTAGAGTGGATTTGTAATAATTTAGTTTCTTTTTTAATAGATTTTGACTGTCCTGGTCATTTATTTTGGTCTCATACCATATTCCTTTAACCAATATTGAAGCAATTGCTTTATCATAGTGTGAATTTAACCTCTACATGCAGGGAGTACAAAGTGACCAAAGCCCTTGTAACACTAAAGAGGATGATGCTGGAATCTCACCTTGTAGCAACACTAGAGCTGATAGTGAAGAGTTCTTAATCTGGGTTCGGCAGCTAAAGCATCTGCACAATTTGACTGAGCATGCTCTTCGGAAGAATAAACCTCTTATAATATCAAATACTATGCATGAGAAAGCCCATTTACTATCTAGTGACAATCTCACTGGTACTTCCAAAGTAGAACAGATGTGTTTGCAAGCTCTCACAATGCGCCCCTTTCCAGATGGTCCGGTTGTGGAGGTACCCTCTGATAACAATTTCCAAAACCAGGGTCAAGAAACTTGCACTCCAATAAGAAAATGTTCTTTGCTACCAGTTGGAAGCTTGGCAGCAATACCAGATTCTGATTTGCCAATAATTGTAAGCTCTGTCATTTTTTCAGTTTTTCCATTCCCTAAATTATATGTTCAAATGAAAAATCAGCTCCAAATTTGAAAGCACAATAGAAAATGAGGTTAAGAGTTCTTTTGTTGATTATATTACTGTATTTATCTTTCAGGTGTCTGTTATCCGTTCCTGCCCCTATGGTATGAACAAGGTCCTCGAGTCCCTGTTGCATAAATTCCCCAACTCTTCCAAATCCCATTTAAGAAACAAAGTGCGCCAAATATCTGATTTTGTGGACAATAGGTGGCAGGTTGGTACATCTTCACTTTTTAAAATTCCTTGTATTGTGGATTTGGAGTGTTCAGAATTGGTCTTTAAGCTCTTGAACTGCTCTTTCATCTTACTGTCACTTTAGTTCAACAATGAAGCTAACATAGGTTCAAAATGCCCTTTAAAGCACCCTAAAGTTTAACGACACAAATCCATTTGACCTCAATCCCGTATTCATGCAGGTGAAGAAAGAAATTTTGGACAAACTGGGACTGCCCAACAACACACCAGGTTTGTGCTCAAAACTTAGCTACTATGAAATTCACTTCCTAATGTTTCTAACTTTCTATTGCCTCTTTGATTCTGATGAACATAACCCGCTTGGTTTTTTGACTTCACAGAGAAATTTGGCACGAGAATCACAAACATCGCAGCATTTTTCTCCAAAAGATGCATGCCACCGTCTGGCCATCATCCTGATCCGACCAAAACCTCTCCTGAACCCTCCCGAAAGTCTGTCAGCTCACAACAGATGGCAGGACTACACTAACCCTAATCACACTTCCTATCAAATTTTCAATATCTCCATGTTCCAATTTTTTTTTGGGGGGGTTCACGAATTGTGGGTAGATTGGATCTTGAAATGGTAGATTCATTGAAGCATTGATGGATCATTTCAAAGGGCTACTCGTAGTTCTTGCTATGTAGATGGATCAACCTAGTTAAATTGTTGCTTGTTTGAAGATAAGAGGTGCGAAACCAATCCAAGGGCTTTTCTTGCTGCATCTTATGTAGGGTTTGGAATAATTTCAATGTTCATTGTTGAGACAATAACTTTTCTAATGTATTATTTACTAGTGGGGATGCCCGTGTGTATGCACGGGTCAAAATTTTTCCTAAAAATATATTTATGTATTTAAATATTTAAACTATATATTTTTCATAATTATGCATTTATCTTGCTATATTTATAAATATTTAAAGTGCTCTTTATAAAATTTTGAAGTATACTTTTTGCATAAATATAAGAATAATTTTGAAGTATAGTTTTTGCTTATGTATTTATCACACGAACCTTGTATGTCATGGATTAATGGTTTTTGAAATAAGAATAATTTATTTATTTTTAAAAATTAATGAAAAAGTTAATTTATTGCAATATATGATTAAAAAAAATAATTAAATTAATTTAAAAATATAACAATTTTAACATACGAGACAAATTTACCCTTAAAATAATCATCTTTATTATATTATTCCTTCTATTTTAATTTAAATGTAGAATTTATTAAAAATAAATTGAATTTTAAAAAGTTGAAGAGGCACCTAAATAAAAATAACTTCTTGTAATTAAATATTTAATTTTATTTACATTAATTATTCTAAACTTTCAAAATTACTTCCAAGACAATTAAAAAGCTGAAAAGTTGAAAAATTGGATGATCATCAAAAATAATTTGACCATAAATTGAAATTAAATTTACAATATTTTTTGTGCATTACTTATTACTTTTATTAAGCACTTTAGTAACATAACTTTTGAATCATGTCTTTTTGTGGAAGAGAAACCAAAACCTGCAACACACGGGCGGGATTTGAATAATAGAAAAATAATTCATAATTCTAATATATAACAAAAGTATATATATTTATTCATGATCAAATTACCAGGTTCACTTGATATTTATGTAAGGTCGTTTTCATAGTTTTGTAATTTTTATAAATCCTTTTATTTTACCCAAAAAATTCTGATGTATATTATTTTACATTGAAATTTAGGAATATATTTTCAAATAAAAAATTTAAAAAATGCAGTAAAAATTGTCAAAGTAGTAAAAATCCATAATATATTATGCTAAATAGATGAAAAGATAGCAATAATCCAATTTTTATTTTGGATATGTACATTTCTTAATCAAACGACAATGTACTAAAGTTCATTATATATATATATATATATTTTGAGCAAATAATATATTATTTTTGGTAGTGTATGCAAAGATCTAATTTGAATTTTCTAACTATCAGTACTTTATACTATCATACTTTAACTTCTAGACAAATGAGACAAATAATATGCAACAAACATTCATTTTTAACTGCTTATAAATTATAATACATAACATACGAATTTCTTTCTCGATTCCTTTTATGTGATGTAATTGAGGAAGTAAAGACAATTTATCAAACCTGCAAAAAAAAGTATATCAAAAGAATTAATTATACATAATAAATTTTATATAATAAAAGAAGGAATATATAACTCACGTGAAAAGGGGAAAAATGAAGAAGAAACATATGGTGGCAGAATGTTAATTTGGTGTAAAGCTAAAGTTCTATTTTTAAAGCTTCCATTGAGCATTTTTAGGGACCCTTGAACATGTATTGTTTGAATTTGGAATTGTGATTAAACTTTCGGGCTTTTATATATAATCACTTTACCTATGATATTTACCTCGCTTAACTTGCACTCATAAATAACTTTATTGCATCACATTCATTGTTATTCGGTTACTTGTAGTATGCTTTTTAATTCAAGCATATCCCTTTATTTTTTTCAAGCTTTCAATGGATTATGATTATATTAATAGGGTAAATAGAAAGACACAATGGTGGTCAAAATGGTCGTTATTAATTATTAATGTGGTAAATTAATAGTCATTCACAATGCCTTAATTCATAATCGATTATTTTTTTATTAGTGACTCAAACATGGCCATATAAATGATTGGAAATTAAAAAGATATTTTTGGTTTTCTTTTTAAAACGTTGGAAACGGTTCTTTCCTTATACTCCGTAACTTTTTATGTATTTAATGACATTTGAATACATCACTTAAATGTCTTAATAGTAAATCTTCTTGAATTCTAAGGATCCTTATACTATAAATCTTTTTAACTTCCAAGCATTTATATGACCATATTTGAGTCACTAATAAAAACATAATAATTATAATAATATATAAAAATGCAAGTAATATTAATTTTGAATAAAATTATTAATATAATTATCAAATGAGAATATGAGATGCATTATACGTTTATCATTAAAGTCCATAACATATACTGAAGGCCAAAAAAGGGGAAAAATATTTTATTGTTATTATTGTACAGTAAGATTAATTAGAAAGATCTAAAAGGAGTTTTCAAAGAAATTCACTCCTTCAACTATTTATTTTATATACATAAATTTTAAACATTAGGTATAATATATTATAGCTTTTTTTTAATATAATTGGAATGGGCATTTAATGCCTTGTTAAAATAGATTATCTGTATAGAATAGTGAGTATTAATTGTCAAGAGGATTTAATTGCCAAGTTATTTGTATAAAATTAATGAGCATTATAGATATGTATATGTATGCTTATAAGGAAATTATAAAATATCTTATTATTTGTATATTCTCGCTTAGGATAAAAAAGACACTAATCTTGATTAATAAAAATATGACAAAATGAATGGTAAGGTATTATTATCTATCGTGTGCTTATGACAAAAAGCACAACTATAATTAGATTAGATTCAATAGAAATGGTTGTATATATGCTATTTTTCTATTTGTTTCACCATAGCAATTTGCATATAAAGAACCCAAATAGATTTTACGCTTAATTATTTTGATTGATTTTTCATTTACACTTTTCAATGTTTATTTTAAAATTATATTTGCTTAGAACTTTCTAATGATTTATAAATTTATTAATTAAAAAATTATACTTTATATTTCTTATCTACATATAATAAAAGGGGCATTAGTATTTAATATATATAACTTTGATACAAAAGCAATCCAATCAAACCTTGCACAATTATTAACTTGTGAATCTAAGAAACAATAATATTTTAATTGATAAATAAAACAAAGAGATAAATTATTATACATGAAATGAAATTACCTTGTCATAAGAATTTGTGAAAAAGAAAGTTAAACCTCTATAACGTGTAAAAAAATCCAAGTGATGATCAAATGAGTTTTTTCTCGTTCTTGTTATTAGGTATTTTTATAATTCTTTCTTTCCTCCTCTTTTTGAAAGAAGGGGTGCTTCCCTAAATTTTAGATATTGTATTTTATATTTAGCAATATATTTAAACATCAATTTTAAAAACTATGATAAAAATATATTAAGGATTTATCTAAATAATTTTACGACAAAAATAACCTTTATCATTGTTTATTCAATCTTCTTCCATATTTGATTTGGGAATATATAAACACATCACCAACACAAAAACTAAACAAATTAATCAAAAGAGGCAATTTAGAAGTTACCTTCTTGATATCATGTATATATTTCACCTATACTTGCAAAGATGATAAATTAGTAATATTTAGACATAAAATTAATTACATGTCAAAAAATATCAAAAGTATATTAATAATTTACCTCAATAACGATTGTTGTAGATTGTACAGTATAATAATTGACCTCCATTCATCTTTCATTGTGTGTGATTCACCTTTGCCCTTATTATCCGTCTCTTATGAGAAATGTACGTATTATCTATTATTTCTCATTCTTTATATGAGATGAGATTGTGAGAAACTACATTAATTGCATTAAAATGAATGAGTGTTTACTTGCATATACAAAAAGACAATTGTCACCGTAAAAACATAAAAGAAAAGGAGATTCTCATATATTAAGATGGGTGTTAGTTTCAATAACTTTTATTAGAATAATATTACATGAGTAAATGGGTTGATTTTAATGATTATTTTAATGAAAATATGTTACGAAGATGAAAGGTTTGTAATATGAGTAAATGGTTTATGTTACGAAAGATGAATTGTTGCCCCTTTATAAATAAGTATTTTTTTCTTTTTAATTTTACTCTTTTATGATTTGTCATAAATAGGCAAAATTTTCATCTTTAAAGGATGTCCTTTTGCATTCTAATGTTATGATTATTTATCAAGAAAAAAAGGTAAAAAATAAATCCTACAAAAATATGAAAAAGGGGAATTTAGAATGGTATTAAGATTTATCTTATATCTTTTATTTGGCTAAAGATGGTTGACTTGAGTAATGAAGAAATCTGTAGATTGATATTTTTTTGAGAAGTTTGCACAACCTTATGCCTTTTTATAATAATTAGGTCTATAATACTTGGTTACCTTATTTTAGGATATGGGTTATTAAGTTTTTTATGATTTTATTATTTTTAACGTGAAAATGATTGTAGTGGATATTTTTTATATAATTAAGAAGTAATATAGACATGTTTGTTTGTTTTATATCATATTATGTATTTGCACATTTTTCGATTCTTTGATCAAAAGTCACCACCCAATACATATAATAAGAGTAAATAGTATATCAATTGTAAAATTAATAAGTAGATTTTCTTTCTTTTTTTCCATTTTTTAATCTTTCACCATGTAAAGAAAATCATATAGTTTGTATCAAATACATAAGCATTAGTTGCCATTTTTTCCCTACTTTATATTTTTTTATAGATAGATAGATAAAATATTTTTTTGAATATGTATAATTTTATCTTTGAGTTTGAATATGTAACACCCGACTTCCGACGGGACGCTACCCAGAAATAGACCTTACTAGGTACTATTAAATAGGTTGACAACTACACTTTAGGATCTTGCAACGCGGGCACGACAAGAAAACAAAATAAAAACATCCAACCTTTCTTTTAATAAAATATAGAAAACGTAGTTATGCATGAATTCCCGAAAAATATAAACTCAAATCCGACACAACCCTTACTAATACTGAACTCATCAAACAAAATAATAATAATAAGTAAAACATAATACTGACTCCATCTTAACAATAATAAAATCAACATCCTAACTATCATAAATAAACTAGCGTAAAACCCATCCCACTATGATACGCGCTCTTTAACGCTCCGGCCCACCATCTGGCCTCGGTTCCTGCACGGCTCCTTGGTTCATACTTGGAACTGAAAAATATTCCCCAAAGGGTCAACTTCTAATCTACCAAGTTAGAAAGAATACGGAAATTGCAGAACGTTTTGAAAACATTTCTAGAGTCAGCATACAAATCCACAAACGCAACCATAACTCTAAAGGCCAATACCTAAATTAGTTATAATTAGTCACACATAGCCACATACACAAGTACAATCACAACCTGACAACAATACAATTTCTCCATCCCACAACCCCTGTCACACGGGTCATACAAAGCCAACTCTTCCTCTACGCTAGCTATGATGGGCCGTGTCGGAAACGGTACCAACACAGAGAAAACGTTCCAACAATCTCTTTCCGATAAAATGCGTTCAAAACCATTTTTCACACACATCGATTCATGAAGTTCAAAATAATTTAAAAAGGTAATCGAGACTAGTTCCCAAAACCCGCCCTACAATAACGGTACGCAATCTAACAAGGTAGAGAAGAACCGAGCAAGTCGAAAAACGACTTACCTCGAACTAGGGATCCTTTGAAGAAGACGGAATTAAGGGCGCAAACGGAAACGATTACCTAATAGGGAAATTAACGTGTGAGATTATATTAAACCCGTTCCGGACCATACGAGAGTAATCCATAATTGACTAGTTCTTTTGATCCCCCATCATTTAATATATCACCAGTATTTCTTGCAAATTAGTATCAATCCTAATCTAAAATATTTATTAATATTTAGTTCTAAATTTTACATGTTATTACCAATTACTATTCTAGCCAAACAGCCCACGCACAGCTTAGGATGTGAACTACTTTCCCCCACTTTGGGCAAAAAGGCCCATTCCCTTCACTTGTAATCCAACTGTCCAACTACACGGCCCAATCCCGACAAATTGATTTGTTCCCCTAAAATCAAAACTGAGACTACCCTACTCTCCTAAACTCAATCAAAGACGCTGACTTTTTCAAGGCGGGGCCCATCCCCATCCTTCTTCAACCTAAGGCCGAGTCTTCTGGTTCTGGTTCGTCCCTTCGTTCGATTGGTTCGCCCCCTCCGACGAGTTCGTGATCTCGCTTGGCCGTGTTTTACCTCCCCGTCCGGCCGCATCGAAGGAGGGCAGGGACGAACACTTCTGCCGCCCCTGTTCACGGCCGTCGGCGCTTCCGCAACACCTTCTCGGCCACGCTGACTACCTCCGCCGACGATTCTTCGAGCAGGGTTTTCGCCCCTGCTGATCTCCCCGCACCGTCTCTCGATTCGACCTCCATCCCCCCCCCCCCCCCCCCCCCCGCACAAGGGGCAGCGGCGATCTCGATCCCCACTGCGGACGACCACCGCGGCTTCCCCTGATCGGCCTCGTCGACGACGGTCAGCCCCGAACCGAAGTTGTGGAGTCAACTAACCCCTTACCCCGGACTCTACCCCCACGACGCTCTAACCGAAACGAAAAGAAAACAGGGGAAATAGAGGCTTACCAGTGGTATATTCCAACGACAATCGGCCAGCGACGATGAACTACGACGATCCCCCTTCGGATTTCCAGTGGCGTCCAGAATTTGCGTCCTTTGCTCTCGTCCTTTTTTTGACGATAGATAACAGCTCGAAGGTTGGAGTCCTTGGCTTATATCGTGGTTTGATTGGTTGGTTGGGATCAGAATAGGAGGTTAATGGTATCATTAGGGGATAACGATAAAATTTTGGAATAGGAGGTTAATGATATAATTAGGGATAAAGATAAAATTTTGGTTAAAGTTTACCGTGAGTTAGTTTAGGTATGGTTAACGGATCTTATGATTCGATTTAAAATAGGATTAATCTCACAATATATATATATATATATATATATATATATATATATATATATATATATATATATATATATATGACTAAGCCTGGATTAGTAGATCGGATTATTAAAACATATATTTTCTTAAAACAAGGTTGCCTGTGGTTCAAGAACTCGATTGTTCGTTAACTAACAAACCCATTTTCCGCCTTCCAAAACCTACAACGAATACGAGTATTACAGAATAAAATTTCACATTAAATACATGAGCATTCATTGTAAAATATTTGTCTTATATGTTTATAGATAGATAAATATAGATAGATAGATTATAGAAGATTAGAAAATAAATTAAAAATAAATATTAGGTCATTTTAATGAGGCATTGATTGCCCAAAGTTTTTCTATTTTATAGTATACTAGGTGGATGGCCCGTGCTATCGCACGGGTTCTCATTGATTATATTTTATAGTATATATAGATAGATTGTTTTTTTCACTTTTGATCCTTATTTTTCAACAATTTGAGAGTTGTCTTTTATTTTTTGTTTTGTGGTGAATGGAATTGTGATGTCATCATATAAAGCGAAAAGCTTATATAGTGTGAAAGAGAGTGGAATAAAAAAGGTTATATTTTAAATTTAATCTTATTTTTTGTTTGGAATACCAAAGGTTGATCTTATCTTATTTTATTTTTACTTTTATTTGTAATATCAATGGTTATAATTTAATGACATTAAACTCACATTGTAATACTAAAGGTTGTGTGTAATATTAAAGGTTACTACAAAAGTTGCTAAATAATGTCAAATGTTATATTTTAAATTTGATCTTATCTTTTGTTTGGAATATCAAAGATTAATCCTATCTTCTTTTAATTTTAAATTTAATTTGTAATAGCAATGGTTATATTTTAATGACTTTAAATTCATATTGTAATATCAAAGGTTGTGTCTTGTGTGTAATACCAAAAGATACTACAAAAGTTGCTAAATAAATAAATGATGTAATATCAAAGATTAATGCTAAATTACTATTGTTGTTTTTATTCTACAACCCACCCGATTTAGAAAATGTTAAATAATCTTGGTGATGGAACTTTATATCTTTGTCTTTCTCAACATGACTCCATGGTCTTCTATTTGTATTTGAGTACAATTTAGTTATGAACCCAATATATTGGGTTTTAAAAGTCTAAGAAAATGGAGGTTTACCAATTTGACTTTTTTTACGTCATATATATGTTAAATTTAGCACATAATTAAAAAAATCATTCAATTACATCAATTGTTGAACATCAAAAGAAGAAAATGACAAAATGCCTATTATATTGTAATACTCGTATGATCGAATGACAAACCTTAGATAATTGTGAGGTTACACATGTACACAAAAATCAAATTACTTGTTATCATGCATATATCTTCTCAATTTACAATTAAAAACTTAATTTATGATCCCACGATATTTATTAAGGATTTTCCTCATTCTCCAACTTATCTCTCATTTAATATTCTTCATCTTGCATATGAAAAAAATATATCCTCTTTTTAACCTAAAAAATAATATAAAATAAAGATATTATGTTAAATTAATATTAAAACCTTCTAAATATTCTTATTGATTTTTTTTCCATTGGCTGTCATTTTTCTATTTCTATCCTAAAAAAAATGCAAGAAACTAAAAAGAAAAAAAAATGAAATAATAACGTTTACATTGATAATGGATATGTATAATTTACATTCATCTAATAAATAATTTTTATACTTAATCAAGAGAAAAACTAAAAAGACTATTGAATAACATAATGATAGTAATGAAAGATAAACTATTAATCAAAAAATAAACGAACAAAATCATAATATCCTAAAACTTAGGCACTACTTATCTACAAATGGCACAATTGTTGTACATACACATGATACAATGGAAAAAAATCATATAGATTAAGTACGTAGCTCAAATGTGCAAGTGATATAATTTATCAAATCCGCAATAGTGCTTTCATAAGTGTTTTCCATGCCAACAGATTTTAGAAACGACATTCTCTACTCTTTAGGTAAACATGTAGTCTTTGTTAATGCCATCATGCATGAATAACACATACTCCGTATAATATAGGGAGAGATAAGGAATACTTGGGCTTAATTTGGCTGTTACATAACATTGAGTTAATTACATTGAAGTACAATAATGCACCAATGCCATTTAATCTCATTTTTTATATATTCAATGTAAAACGGTTACAGAAGAAGATAAAAGAATGAAACAAATTAAACTCTTACATATTGGTCGATTAAGATTCTTGAAAGAGTCTTCGAACCCTAATATTCATACATTAAGTTTAATTTCCTTGACCTATTACAAAAAATTATGCATAATTACAAATTTGCTTATCATATTTTATTATTTAATTTGATTTTTTGGGTGAATTAGTTAATTATACATTTGAGTAGTTTGAGTACTCAATACATCTTTTATATTTAACATGATTCAAAAATTCATTAGAGATAATATTTTAATGTTAAAATAGAATTTATATAATATCATATCATACAAAAAAAATATTTTAGAAATGCAAATTTTTTGTCTATATATTTATTTTAAGGTTATTAATTAATTAGTTAAAAAAATATAAATTCTTGTTCATAATTTTTTTCTTATAGTTGTAATATTTGTTGCAAACATATAAAATTTCAAATAGAATGTGAAAAGTGTTATGAAAAGATTTATGAAAGCAAGATCACTTTAACTTTTGTGAAAACACTTAAACAAACTTTATGAGGACTTTTAGATCATTAGAAGAGAGGGAGGGAGAGTAAGAACTTTAGAGAGTGTATTTCTTACTCTACTTTGGTGCAAGTTTTACAATGGATGATGGCCATATTTATAGGCCAAAAGTGGGGTAAAACTTTGGTAAATCTCCATGATTTATGCATGGAAATAAGGAGGTGAAGAAGGTGAATAATTCACCTTGCACAATTTTCCTCCATTATACACTTGTTCATACATAATATGTGTAATACATGTGTGTGTAAATAGATAACTTGTAGTGTGATAATGTGGACTAAAATTTGGACTTCATAACACTCCCCCTTGAATATTCACCTTCTTTTCATGGAGTAGGATATGGGTAGACGTTGTCTCATTAAAAACCTTGTCAGGAAAAAACCCAGTGGGATAAAAACCTGAACGAAGGAAAAAGAGTGCAACCATTGATCCCATTTGTACGCCTTGATGCTGCCTCATTAAAAACCTTGTCAAGCAAAACCCAGTGGGATAAAAACTTGATCGAAGGGAAAAAGAGTGCAGCGCGTATGATACTCCCCCTGACTTCAACATATGTCTCGAAGTCTGCACATTCCAATTTTGGATACCAGTTCTCCAAATTTCTTGGGGATTAATGACTTTGTGAACAAGTCAGCCAAGTTGTCATTTGACCGAATTTGTTGGATGTCCACTTCACCAGCTTCTTCCAATTCACGAGTGGAGAAGAATTTTGGAGATATGTGCTTTGTGCGGTCTCCTTTGATGTAGCCCTTCTTCATCTGAGCAACGCATGCTGAGTTGTCCTCATATAATATTGTTGGATCATCGGTGATTGGCTTCATTCCACTTTCTTTCTGGATGAATTGAATCATTGCTCGAAGGGACACGCATTCTCTTCCTGCCTCATATAAAGCAATTAATTCTGCTTGGTTTGATGATGTGGCAGTCACAGTCTGCTTTGTTGATCTCCAAGAGATGGCAGTGCCTCCATATGTGAACACATAGCCATTTTGAGATTTAGCTTTGTGTGGGTCAGACAAGTACCCTGCATCTGCATATCCAATTAAGGTCGCATCCCTTTGGTTACGATAATACAACCCAAGATCATGTGTGCCTCGGAGATAGCGGAATACATGTTTGATCCCGTTCCAATGCCTCCTTGTGGGTGCAGTGCTATACCTGAACAACAAATTTACTGCAAAAGCAATATCTGGTCTTGTATTGTTAGTTAAGTACATTAAAGCACCAATTGCACTTAAATATGGTACCTCAGGACCAAGAACTTCTTCATCTTCTTCTCGGGGGAGAAATTGATCCTTTTCTACATTGAGGGATCAAACTTCCATTGGAGAGCTCAAAGGGTGTGCTTTGTCCATGTAAAATCTTTTAAGAACTTTCTCGGTGTAATTAGACTGATGGATAAAGATTCCATCCCTTAAGTGCTCAATTTGTAAGCCAAGACAAAGCTTTGTTTGTCCGAGATCTTTCATCTCGAATTCTTTCATCAAATATTTCGCAGTATCTTGAAGTTCATTTGGAGTTCCGACGATGTTTAAATCGTCAACGTAAACTGCGATAATAGCGAATCCCTTTTCGGATCGCTTGATGAAAACACATGGACAAACGGTGTCGTTCTTGTATCCCTCTTTCATGAGGTATTCACTTAGGCGGTTGTACCACATTCGCCCAGATTGCTTTAGTCCATACAATGACCTCCTCAATTTTATGGAAAACATTTCTCGAGGTCCACAATTATTGGCCTCAGGCAGCTTGAGTCCTTCTGGGACTCTCATGTAGATGTCTGTATCAAGTGATCCATATAAATATGCTGTAACGACATCCATGAGGCGCATTTGTAACCTTTCAAAGACAGTCAGTCCAATTAGGAATCTCAACGTAGTTACATCAACTACTGGAGAGTATGTTTCTTCATAATCAATTCCATGGATCTGAGAAAAACCTTGTGCTACAAGCCTTGCTTTATATCTTACAATTTCGTTTTTCTCATTTCGTTTGCGCACGAAGACCCATTTATAGCCGACTGGTTTCACACCATTGGGTGTACGAACTACTGGTCCAAAGACCTCTCGCTTTTCAAGCGATTTTAGTTCTGCCTGAATAGCCTCTTTCCATTTTGGCCAATCATTTCTTCGTCGACATTCATCGACCGATTTTGTCTCAAAATCATCATCTTCAATTACAATATTACTAGGCACTGAGTAGGCAAATATATCATCGACAATTACATCTTTTCGGTTCCATTGTGTGCATGTGGACACATAGTTTATGGAAATCTCAAAATTGTCGATATCATTATTCTTGTCTAGAATATCACCCTCTGTTGAGGTATTCTCATTTTCAATATCTTTGCCTTTATCATCATTCTCATGATCCATTGTGGCTTCTCCTGCTATACCCTTTTGGCTCCTTGCCTTTCTCGGTTTCAAATCTTTTGCACCTAACGGTCTACCACGCTTTCGGCGTGTTGCAGACTCGCTTGCGATGGATGCATCTGGCAATCCATTGGGTATTTCAATTCTTGCTGGAGTATTTTCCGCAGGTATATGTGATTTAGTTACCTTCTTTGTATCAGTAAATGCATCTGGTAACTGATTTGCAACATTTTGCAAATGAATGATCCGTTGTACTTCTTGTTCACACATTTTTGTTCTTGGATCAAGATGGGATAATGCGGTTGCATTCCATGTGATTTCTTTCACATGTGGGTCCCCATTTTTCTTTTCTCCCCCTAAGGCTGGGAATGTATTTTCATCAAAATGGCAATCAGCAAATCTTGCTGTAAATAAATCACCAGTTGTTGGTTCAAGATATTTGATTATGGAGGGAGACTCAAAACCAACATAAATTCCCAATCTCCTTTGGGGTCCCATCTTTGTGCGTTGAGGTGGAGCAATAGGGACATACACTGCACATCCAAATATTTTTAGATGTGATATATTTGGCTCCTTACCAGACACAAGTTGCAAAGGGGAATGTTCATGGTTTGCACTTGGCCTTAATCGAATTAAGGTTGCTGCATGTAATATTGCATGTCCCCATGCCGATGGTGGTAATTTTGATTTCATCAATAATGGTCTGGCAATTAATTGCAATCGCTTTATCAATGATTCAGCAAGACCATTTTGTGTGTGAACATGAGCCACTGGATGCTCTATATCAAGCCCAATTGACATACAATAGTCATTGAATGTTTGAGATGTAAATTCTCCTGCATTATCGAGCCGGATTTTCTTTATTGTATAATCCGGAAATTGGGCCCTCAATCGGATTATTTGGGCAAGGAGTTTAGCAAATGCAACATTTCTTGTTGATAGTAGGCTTACATGTGACCAACGTGTAGATGCATCAATTAGCACCATAAAGTATCGGAATGGTCCACATGGTGGAGCAATTGGCCCACATATATCTCCTTGGATTCTTTCTAAGAATGCAGGATTTTCACTTGCAATCTTGTTTTTAGAAGGCCTGATAATTAGCTTTCCAAGTGAGCAAGCAGTGCAATAAAAATCACTGGACGGAAGAACCTTAATGTTCTTTAATGTATGTCTAAGTGAGCTCTTTATGATTTTGTGCATCATTATTGCCCCTGGATGACCCAATCGATCATGCCATAATGTGAATGTAGTTTGGTCATATGACCTTTTGTTAAACATTGCATTGACCTCAAACGGATAAATGTATGTATGATATAATCCGGAGGTTTGCGTTGGCATCCTTTCGAGAATCTGTTTATGGTCAGATTCATGTTTTATGATGCACAAGTATTCTTTCCCATTTTCATTCATGGTTTCCATATGAAACCCATTTAGACGCACATCTTTAAAGCTTAGTAAATTTCTTCGAGATTTACTCGAATATAGTGCGTCATTTATTACTAGCTTCGTTCCCTTTGGGAGTAGAATGACAGCTCTTCCAGAGCCTTCGATGAGTTTTGACACACCGGATATTGTAGTGACATTGCCTTTAAAGGCTCTTAATTGGGTAAAGTATTCTTTACTCCTTAAGATGGTGTGTGTTGTTGCACTGTCCAAAAGACATTGCTCCTTCCCATCGGGTTTCACTTTAGGTGAGTCCATGTTTTTCTATAAATATAAAGAGAAAGAGATTAAGACATCAATAAAAGCTTCATATATTATATAAGGATAATTCTATTACACAAGTTCAAAGCCTATTACACAAATCCTTACGAGATAAAGGTTAAAGCATGGGATATAAAAGACATTGCAAGTATTATAAAATAGCATGGGAGATAGTAGAGATATTTAGGGGCTCGTGCTTTTCATTTAAACCCCTAAGGCATAGCCATCATCATTCTCAAAGTTGAGAAAGTCATTAACATCCAAACTAGTCACTGGTGACCCATCCACATCGTTATTATCGATGTAGTTGGTCTCGGTAGCCCTTTCTTTATTCTTTTCAGCTTGGTATAGCTTCACTAGGTGCGGAGCTGTGCGAAATACGTTTGACCAGTGACCTGTCACGCCACATCTGTAGCATGTTGATTTGGATTTCTAGGAGGATCCTGATGGACCCGTCTGGACCTTTTGCTTCACATCCCCCTTGTATTCATGGTTCTCACGGTGATTATCGTGGCTTTTGTTGTAGACTCGGCCACGCCCATGGCCACCATGACCACCACGGCCACCACGGCTCCTATAGTTACCACGACCTCGTCCACGCCCATTGTTACGGCGTGATTGCTGCCCACGTTCATTGTCGTTCCTATCATGGAACGCTTTGTTCATAGCATTTGCTTCTGGGGCAGTTGTTGAGCCAGTAGGCCTTAGGTTGTGGTTTTTCATTAGGATCTCATTATTCTTTTCAGCAACCAACAATACTTTCAACAAGTCAGAATATCTTTTGAAATTTCTTTCTCTATATTGTTGTTGCAATAATATGTTTGAAGCATGCATAGTGGAGAAAGTTTTCTCCAACATCTCTTCCTGAGTGATCGTTTTACCACATAGTCTCAATTGAGAAGTGATCCTGTGGATAGCACTGTTGTACTCAGTGATGGACTTAAAGTCCTGGAACCTTATAGTGTTCCACTCATGTGTTGCTTGTGGGAACAAAACTTCATTTTGGTGAGCATAGAGCTCATTCAGGCTCTACCACAATTCTCTAGGATCCTCCACAAATAAGTACTCAGTTTTGAGACTCTCATGAATGTGGTGACGGAGGAACACAATGGCTTTCGCCTTTTCCTGTGGGGTGGCACTATTGTTTGCCACAATTGTTTCCTCAAGGCCATTTGCCTTGAGGTGAGCCACGGCATCTACCCTCCATTCGAGGTATTTCTGGCCCGATTGGTCAAGGATATCAAACTCCCTTTTAGCGATGCTTGCCATTAGTTGCAACATATAAAGATATGCAAATTAAAGGTTAACATAATCAATAATATAATGCATGAGTCGTGTATGGGACGATTGAAGGACATGTCATATCAATCAATAAATATATGCATGTAGATGATATATTCAGAATGCATAAAGAAAGATTGCGTGAGTCAGAGAAGTAATTAATATAGATATAGGCATAGACAATATCATAAGACAAAAGTAAGAGATCATATGAAATGAAAAAAAAATTATATAGCGGGAATTTTAAAGTCTTTAAAGTCCTTAAAGTTATTAGAGTCTGAAGTCATTAAAGTCCTTAGAGTCCGAGGTCCTTTAAGTCCAAAGTTCGAAGTCCTTAAAGTCCGATTCCCTTCATCCCCCTTTTCACTTTTTCACTTCCGACCTTATCTCCTTCCTCCACCTCCATATTCGACCACCTTTACCAAATTTTTCTTTCGACATTCTCCATGGCCGACGACGAGATTATGCGTCGTCTTAGAGCCGGTAATAGGAGATTTTTGATTGAGCTTTTCATTTTCCTTGTTCTTATTGTGATTACCAACATCATGCTCTTAATCATTTTGGTTAAAACTTATTTCCAATCCAAGTGGTGAAAGTGAAGAGTTCGGAGGTGAAATCGGTTTATACTTCAAAAGAGGTAAGCAAATCTAATGTTTTGTTTGTATCTTGTTCATATCCAAAAGCATGATTTATTTTTGGTAAGAAATCGTTTCAAATCTAGGAAGAAAAACGAGTTTCTGATGTAGAAGATCCCAAATCAGGCAACTACAGAGCATACTTCTCAAAACGGTTTTAAGAAATAAACTTCTTGCATGATTAAGGTTAAGAAGAGATAGAGTTTGTACCTTGGTGATTAGAGAAGCTCAATTGGTAATTAGAGACTCGTGCTGATAACGTGTTATGAAAAGATTTATGAAAGCAAGATCACTTTAACTTTTGGGAAAACACTTAAACAAACTTTATGAGGACTTTTAGATCATTAGAAGAGAGGGAGGGAGAGTAAGAACTTTAGAGAGTGTATTTCTTACTCTACTTTGGTGCAAGTTTTACAATGGATGATGGCCATATTTATAGGCCAAAAGTGGGGTAAAACTTTGGTAAATCTCCATGATTTATGCATGGAAATAAGGAGGTGAAGAAGGTGAATAATTCACCTTGCACAATTTTCCTCCATTATACACTTGTTCATACATAATATGTGTAATACATGTGTGTGTAAATAGATAACTTGTAGTGTGATAATGTGGACTAAAATTTGGACTTCATAACAAAAAGCCTTTTTTTCTTTATAATGTAATTATTATTAATTAATTATTAAAAATACTTAAGACATAATAATAATTGTACATTGTACATTGATTGAAAAAATACAACTTTACATGTAGAAAAGGTTTGGATAATTATATGGAATTAAGTAGAAGATACATGTACATAAGTTTATATAAAAATATTATGATTATTATTAAATTAAAATTAGATATAGGTGTTATAATTTAGAAGGAAAAAAAAGACATTCAATAATAAAAAAAGACAATATTAGAGCAATAAATTAAGGCCCAAAGAAAACACATATATTTTAATGAACATCAATCACCTATAGAGATTGGATCGAGTTAAATGATTATCTCTTCCTTTGAAATAAAATTTTGTAATATAATTTCTTTTTGTTTTTCAATTTTGTTGAAAACCGAAAATGATTTAGGTAGGGGGTTTCTTTGTGAAAATGGATTAGTTGCGGGTTAGTATTTATACTGAGCATTATCCTATTTAGCACTTGATATTTTTATTCCAATTATGGTACTTAAATTAGATTAGCGGTTACAAATTTTGAATTTCTAAAAAAAAAGGAAACAAAATTCACTCCTTAGATTTTAAAAGAAAAAACTTTTACTATGATTTTAAATAGATGAGAAGTCAAGACCCTTTTTTTTTTCTTGTTACATCTTCACTCAAGCATTCATTTAAGAATAAGAATAAAGATAAGGTTTAAAGCTTTTTTCTTAATATGATTTTTTGTTTCAAAATCATTTTTAAATGAATATGCTTTGATTGGCAAACGAAATTCATTTTTAAAAAATTAATTGGTTATTAAGATATAAAATGATTAAAATATATGTTTTGTATGAAATTAATGATTAAATGTATGTGAATTCGCATGTATATTGATTATAAAAAATTTCATTATTAAAATACACATGGGATATATATTAAGATATGGAGTGTTTTACATGTATGTTTTGTATCAAAATTCATGATTAAATATTTCTAAAAATAACATTAATCTCTTAGGTACACATAAGTTTGTAATTGGATGGGATCATAAAGAGAGGGAGTCATAAATATGCCAAAAAGTTTGCATGGAAGAATATGTGAAAATGTATTTATTACCTTTGAATTGATGTGTCTAACTTCATTCCACTTTTGTTTTGGTCCATTTCAGGAATCTCTTGTTGGTTTTCCTCATGCTTGTTGAATGATTCTGATTTCATTGTTGCATCCTATTAAAAAAGAAGTAAATGTATGTTTGTATTATATTGGAAATACAACAAAATGAAGATTACAAAAGTATGCAAAGCCTTACCATTGAGATGGGATGAGTACTGAGTAGAATCTCTATTTTTGATCAATTTGCAAGTTTTGTTGTAAAAGAAGTTCAATAGGTGTTGATGGATATATATAGTGTAAAATTGGAACAAATTGGTTTGTTTAAAATTATTACAAAATACTAATGGGCAATTGTAAGTGTATCTATCATTTATGTCGATTGTTTAATTAAAAAATTGTTACGGAATACAAAAGGTCAATTGTAAGTGTGAGTAATTAATAGGATATTTACATTAAATGAGTTTGATTTTTTAATACGGATTATTTTATTCAAAAGCTGTTACGAAAGACAAGAGGGCATATGTTTCTCTCATTTTTGTTCATGATAATTTCTCTCTTGAACCCGGCCATAAAAATTAAAAAGTCAAAAAGTAAAGATCGAACGGGTTAGGTTTAGAAGCACCCAGTGGCAACCCCGTAAATTGAGTGAAATTAGGCCTTGTTTCTCTCACAATCTCGGCCTCGAGATTCTTGTCGTCAATTTCACTCGTCTGATTTTTGTGGCTTTGATTTCTCCACTGGGCCTCCTCCCTCTCCCTTCTCTGAAACTGAGAAAAAGAAACGCTAGAGAAATAACCTCCCAGCTCTAACTCCAGAGCGAGCGAGTGAGCGAGCGAGTGAGCAAGAAAGGATAAAGATGGCCTTGAATTTCCAACCATTGTCTTTCCAATCTCGCAAATCGCCTTCCTTTTCGGCGCACCGATCTCATCAGTTCAGATCTCGCGGAGTTTTCATGGCTTCCACGCTCGGCGTAACCTCCAAGTCAGTTTTTAATCCTATCCTTCTTCCTTTCTCTCTTTAATGGGGGCTGTCTGCTGTATTGATCGATTGGTTTCGTTTAGTTGATTCCATTCTAATTCTATCCTGATTGGTTGCGAATGCATGCTGTTAGCTGCTCTTTGATTTGCTTCGTAAAGATTGATTTCGTTAATCTTAGATCCCTGTCTTTATTTTCTAAATTTGTCTTGAATTTTATCGATGAAATCGCAATTTCCCGCTCTTTGTGAGCTGAGATCGTTATGTTTCCTTTTGATGATCGAATCTTTGCTTTTTGTTTAGATGTTTTGCTGCTTTACTGAAGTAGTTAGGTTATATTTGTGCATTATAATTTCCGAAGAAGAAGATTTCGTGGTTTCTTTTGCTGTTTAGGCTGAATACAGTGAAGTCGTTAATTCCTAGGCTCTCTGGAAATGGTGCATGTGGTCCTCTTGAACTTCGTCTCTAGAAAACTATCTATTTTTCGCCAGCATTCTCTGTATTGATACAGCTCCGCAACTGACAATATTTCACTACTAGTTGATTGTTCTCTAGGGTTTTATTTAATAGATTTGAGGATTAAGTGTATAAACTTATTGTATTTATCTGTACAATCTAGTCATTTTCTGAGTTTTAAATAACTCGTCATTATTTTTCTCTGTTATATTATATAATTACCTACTTGATAAATTTCATTTTATTTTGAATTTTTAGTTCATTTCATATTTATAACTTCTGTCTTATTTTTTGTGTTGGATTTTATTTGTGTCAGTGGAGATTTCAAGGTTAGTAGTGGTTATTAATTTGTGGAAAATACATGTGCTTTGAAGGATCACCGCATTTTTTGTTAGCAGTTAGGTGTGGTATCCATAAGCTCACTATGAAGATTGACTTTTCTTCAAGTGTCTTTTTTGCTGTAGTTTAATTTTTGTACTTGATGGTTTTGCATCCCTGAAGGCATTTTCTTCCATAATTTGCATGCCAATTGGTTTCTTCAACCTTGCTGTCATACCTTCTATGTTTTGCCTACTACTTTCGTGCTTTGTTGTCCATGTTTCCATTGTTGTTTTAAAAACAGTTGCTTTGATGAGGGAGGTTTGGTTGATGGATTTCCAATGAAAATTCTTTGCCCGTTGGCTATTTCTGTTAGGTTTACTAATTAGTTGAGAATCTTGAAATCAATTTATTAGTTAAATATATAGATGCTGTCTCTCATTGTTTGGTGAAGAAAGTTGTGGTGTTCATATACGTTGACATGATTGGAATAGCTTTTATGCATTTCGTTCAGTGTCGAAAAAGATCTTGAAAGTGTTCACATCTGAGATCTTAATAATATATTATTATTAAGGTTTTATTTGATATATCTATCGCTTATCAGCTTCATAAATACCATTCTGGCTTGTGATAGTGTCTTTGGTATTTATCAACCTAACTTATAAGATACCTTATTCAAGTAATTGCTTCCATATTAATCGGGTTTGTCAACATGCTGTACAAGTAAGTGATTGCTCTCCAATCCATCATGAGTTTTAAGAGTAGAGTGCTTCACATTAACTTCAGTATCAATAAGGACTCCAGCCATCTTTAGTTTTTAGTTTTTTAATTATTATTATTATTTATGAATGTCCTTACCTATCACTGCAACTCACCTCATGCTGATGATTGTACTTCTATGCCCTATAGGATACCTCTGTTGACTATTGAAATTGTGTAATTTATCTGGCTGTAGGAATTTAGTTTTGTAGTTTTTATAAGGAATAATGTGGCCCTGGGAGCTTTGTAGAGCTTGTTTGAATTTGAGCCTTCATCCTGCAAAATTGCTGAATTAATGGTTCCTATTACATCCAAATCTGATGCTCTTCTCATTTCAGGGAGATTCCAAATGATAAAAAGCCCTATATGCCTCCAAGGGAAGTCCATGTACAGAAAACCCATTCCCTTCCACCTCATAAGATTGAGATGTTTAAATCTCTGGAAGGCTGGGCTGAGCAGAACCTCTTGGTGCATCTTAAACCTGTGGAGAAGTGTTGGCAACCACAAGATTTTCTCCCAGATCCAGCATCAGAAGGATTCGAGGAGCAAATCAAGGAGTTGAGGGAAAGAACAAAGGAAATTCCTGATGAATACTTTGTTGTTTTGGTTGGTGATATGATTACAGAGGAAGCCCTTCCAACTTACCAGACTATGCTCAACACCCTTGACGGAGTTCGAGATGAAACAGGTGCAAGCCTTACCCCATGGGCTATCTGGAATAGGGCTTGGACTGCTGAAGAGAATAGGCACGGTGATCTCCTGAATAAGTATCTTTACCTTTCTGGAAGAGTTGACATGAAGCAAATAGAGAAGACAATTCAATATCTAATTGGATCAGGCATGGTAAGATTTTCAAATGTTATAAATTTAGTTCACCTAAGATGATTCCAGCAGTTAACTATACTTTGGTGATTGGTTTTGTTTGGAAACCAGTTTACAATGACATTTCTAGTTATAATATGGTTTCGTGGCACAAAGTAGTTATAACACTTCAGAATTTGTGTGCCGTTTTGAATTATGAATTTGTGTGGACTTTTGTTTAAAAAGGACATTATTTTTAAAAAAAATAATTGTTATACCACATATACTTTTGAAAATAAGTACTTACAACTAGAAATGTGATTGTAGTTTTTAGTGTCAAACAAGCCTGATTATTTTTTGACGTGTGTATATTTATAATTATACTCTATGGATGATTATTTTGTTCACTAACTGCTAAATCTTGTAATGTATCCAGGATCCTCGAACCGAGAACAACCCATATCTCGGTTTCATCTACACTTCATTCCAGGAAAGGGCAACCTTCATATCCCATGGAAATACTGCTAGGCTTGCCAAAGAACACGGGGACATCAAGCTGGCACAAGTCTGTGGTATAATAGCTGCAGATGAGAAGCGTCATGAAACTGCCTACACAAAGATTGTTGAAAAGCTGTTTGAGATCGATCCTGATGGCACCATCTTATCCTTGGCAGATATGATGAGGAAGAAAGTTTCCATGCCAGCTCATTTGATGTATGATGGTCAAGATGACAACCTCTTTGAAAACTACTCAACCATTGCTCAGAAAATTGGTGTCTACACTGCAAGGGATTATGCAGATATACTTGAGTTTCTTGTTCAGAGATGGAATGTTGCAGATTTGACTGGTCTTTCAGGTGAAGGCCGCAAAGCGCAGGATTACGTCTGTGGATTGGCTCCAAGAATTAGGAAATTGGAGGAGAGAGCTCAAGCAAGGGCAAAGCAAGCAAGCCTTGTTCCATTCAGCTGGATATTCAACAAGGAACTAAGTGTTTAAGCAGAAGAAGTTCAGGTTGTTTGCAATCTATATTGGCAGTTTCCGTTTTAGTAGTATGTTTTGAGATGTCAGCTGAAGAAAAGGTAAGATGTGGTGCTTTGTGGATTACCCTAAAAAAAACCTTGGCTTATGAGTTGTTAGTGTGTTGTAAACCCAGTTGACAGGGAAAAACTGTGTAGCAAGTCTCTGCTTAAGTTTTGCCACCCCTAGTCATTCTTGTTGTATGCATGATGAGCGAACTGAAACTTTGGCTCTAGACTATATGCCGTTTTAGATAACGAGGATGAATTTGTTTAGCGTTTCTTTGAGAATCTGTCTTTTGCTTTTTGTTGTGTTATCAGCATGTCAGGTTGGAAAAGGGAACTAGAAAATTAGACGAAGAACATGATGAAAAACGAAAGTGTTGTATCATTTGAGATGTTCGGGCAACCCATCATAAAAGAAGATCTGGATATATGGAGTAAATTTAATCAGTGTACGAGACTTAGGACTTCTTCGGATGATCTATAGAGTAAAAAGCATAATCACAATGTACTTTGAAGTCTCTTTCGGGAAATTATTGAACTGTAATCATTTGAGACTTTTTTTCATACCGTCTTTTTTCTCTCTTCACCTTTGTTATCTGATTGAAACAGGCTGAGGATGCTAATTTGGAGATTTGAAATTCAAAAACCCAACAACGATAGTTGGAAAAATCACTTTTATTTTCCATAATCTCCGGTATGCAACTCCAAATAGCAACCATAACACACATCCAACTAAAATCAAATAGAATTTGAATACTAAAATCTACAATCAGATAGAAGTGATTACTAAAATCATAGTGAAATCCTCTCCAAACAAAATCATAGTGAAATGAATATATATATAGTATTGATAACACATCCAAACTAGCAGATAGAAGCTCGATCAGAGACCGATCGAGATCTCTGCATTCATTCATTACACAATTACAATACAAAAGAAAAAGAATTTTAACAAATTCCAACCAAACACCAAAAAGCGAAACCCAGATCAGATGGAGCACATTGAATTAAACCTGAACCTTGAAAGGAGGCCAGTTGCCGACATTCTCCTCCCCCTGAACAACCTTAGCACTGCTCCTCCCATCAGATCCGTCCACGAAAGCATAGTACTTCAAGAAGAAGGCCAACGTCAGCACCAGCCACTCCAAGAAGAAGATGACGACACACAGCCCACCGACCAACTTCAAGATCTTAACGGCGGAGTCCTCCTGGACATACGACTTGAGCTTTCCCAGGAACTGGTCGGAGCTGGTGAAGATGAGCACGGAGACAGAGCCCTGGAAGATGGCGGTCAGCACGGTGGCCACCATGTGGGCCCCGTACCAGCGGTGCTCCCCGCCGGACGCGGCGGCGCAGCCGGCTAGGGCGCCTCCGGCGGTGATGACGTGGAGGAGGATGAAGAGGAAGCCGCAGAGGGAGGGGATGAGGCGGAGCGAGAGGGTCAGGAAGATGCAGCTGCTCGCCGCCGCCAGCAGAGTGTAGTTGCTGAAGAGGAACACTTTCCTGGTCTTCACGTGCGATTGGGTTCCGGAGGAGTTTGAGCTGTAACCCATTTTAGATCTTGCGGAATTGGGATCTGGGTTGGATTGAGATTTTGAGAAAGAATTGGGATCGGATTCAGAGAGAGAAGAGAGAGTTGCGGGTTTTGTGTGGGGAATTGGGGAGAGTGGAGGGGAAAGATATAGGAGATTGGGGTGGGAGAGTGTAACGGTCGGATTTTGATTGTCGATGTAAGAGAAGAATAGAATATGGCCGTTGGGAGTAGAAAGGGCATCGATGGCGTGGAGATTCGGGAGAGCCAGCTAAGCACGGGGCTTCAACGGCTAGTTTTCAAATTGTGGGTGGGTCTGAATGTCTGATCAGTGGTCAGTTTACCGTCTTCCCCCCTTTGCAAAAGGGGCTTGCAAATGTCGGGTTTGTTTCTTTCCAATATACAGTATGATGATTGTTTGTAAGATCTTGTTAAATTGTTAATTTGAACTTATAGTAACTATTTTGGGTGAATTTCATAAAACCACCCGCTAATTATAGGGTTGTGTACAAAACCACCCGTAGAACTTAAATTATGGCAAACCACCCGTAAAAAAAATCCATTTCCACAAGACCACCCAACGCCCAATGTCGTTACATCTCCCGTTAAGTATTACGATAAGTCCAAAATTACCCTTTACCTAACTCACATCTCAAAACCAAACATCATCACCTTCAAGGCTTCAACTAGCAAGAATCACGTTCCCAATTTCAAAATCCACAACCTCGATTTCTATTACCTTCAAACAAAGCAAAATTCACAAGCATAATTATCAAAATTAGAAGTCCATTCTTAGTTTTCAATCACATCAATTCAAATCAACTCTAGCAAAGTCACAAACAAAATCAACCTTAGCAAAATCCAAAGCCCTAAAATTTCAAAATAACCAGACAGTAAAAAACCCCAAATTGAGGATGAATATGACATCAAGAAGAGCTCCAATACAGGAGGTGAGTACAAGCTGTGGCGGCTTCGAGCGGGTGCGATATCATCGATGGCGGCGAGAACGTTGCCCAGATCCAGATCCAGATCCGGCCTTCTAGATCCGAGAAACTTCTAGATCCAGATCCGAGTACAAGCGGTGGCAGCTTGGAGCTGGTGCGATCATCGACGACGGGTGAGAGCGTTGCCTAGATCCAGATTTGGCCTTCTTGATCCGATAAATTTCTAGATCCAGATCCAAAAAACTCTTGACCACTACCCAAATCTAGATCAACGATAGGGTCCATGGTCGGAGACGACGGGGAGCGGCTAGTGGAGGCGGCGGTCGGAGGCAAAAGCTCCATTTTATTTTGGGTAGGAATGATTATTGTCTCGTTGAATCTTGGCTCCATTTTATTATTGCCTCATTTGATTCATGTGAAAATATTTGGTATTTATCCTCATATTATTGCTAGTTCGTAATCAATGTGTAGCTTGATCTCCATGAAAGAAAGAGTGAAAAATGCCAAATTAAATGTAAAGAGGTTTAGTTGAGATATGTGAATTTCATAAAGGGTAAATTTGGAATTTACTCAGTACGAGGTTTAGTTGAGATATGTGAATTTCATAAAGGGTAAATTTGGAATTTACTCAGTACTTAACGGGAGATGTAACGGAATATGGTGTTGGGTGGTCTTGTGCAAATGGATTTTTTTTATGGGTGGTTTGCTATAATTCAAGTTTTTACGGGTGGTTTTGTGCACAATTCTATAATTGGCGGGTGGTTTTGTGAAATTCACCCAACTATTTTTTATGATAAAATATGGTTTCAACTCTAATATATCTTTTGGTCATGTAACCATGTTCAGTTCTAGTAGTATATTAACTAGCGTGAGTACCCGCGCGCATGCGCGGATCTTGTTAAAGTTTTACTTGAATTTTATGTCGAAAATGTATCATTTAATTTGCATATTGATTCAATGCATAGTCATATTAATAGACTAAATATACAAAATAAAATGTCCCGTATACTATACTAATATTAAATACAAAAATGAATTAAGTATGACCTACAAATTGAATATGATGATCAACCAACATTTAACAAAATTTGATAAAATATTTGAAAGTAAATTTTATTTTATTAAAATAATAAATTTTTAATCAATTTTATAAGTAACGCAAGGTCCAATATTTTAAATGAGGTGGCTTACGGAGGAACGACAAGAAAAATGAGATGACTTAATGTGGTGATCTTATTTCTTACCCGATACATGTGACAAAAATGAGGTGAATTAACATGACAAAGATATATGACAAAAATGAGGCGACTTAATATGGTGTCCTGATCTCTTACCTGTGATATGTGACAAAAATTAGGTGGATTAACGTGGGAACGACATGTGGTGAAAATGAGGCGACTTAATTTGACGGCTTTATTTCCTACCCAAAACATGTGATGAAGACATAGTGGCTTATTCATACATATATTTGAATATATTAAAAAGACGTGTGATTTTAATGCAACGTGATAATAAAAATTACATTTTTTATTTATACAAACAACCAACATCTAGCTTAAGTAGATTACATATCTCTTATACATATAACAAAAGTTATATATGACATAAGAAATTCAACCATTAATTATTGGTCTCTATACGTGTAATATCTCTTATAGTAGTAGTCAAATTTATATATAATATGTTGTTATTTTGATTACTATTTCTTACTCCTTAGTTATTGACATTTATGTTTGTCACATTTTTTGTTGCAAATATCCAATAAAAAAAATCACACTTAACTAATACTCCATATAATTTAAAAAATAGTTGAAAAAATAATAAAAGTATATTAATATAGCCAATTATCTTTCCAAATATTACACGAAGCAAATGGATATATATATATATATATATATCTTGCGTAATAAATGGAACATTATATAGCATTTTCTTATTTTATAATTTTTTTCTCTAATATTTTGTTTTAAATAAAATATCGCTAGATGACGTGACATGTTATAAATGAGGTGGAATGTGAATTCACCATGTGGCAAAATATGTTACAACTTTAATATTATATATTACATAGTTGATTAATGTAACACCCCATTCCTACCCTGGAGGTATTACCGTCAGTAACCCCGATTAAGACTAAATCGAAGCTACCCAAGGCTTTAAACTGACTGAACAAACTAAAAAAAACATTACAGCGGAATAAATACAATTGGTCTTATACAAACCTTAATCCAAAAAGATTAAATAAATAGCACAACCTTCTCTTTAAACAAAATCTTCATCCAGTCTTCCATAAGCTCTTATTTCTGAAACTCAGCTTCACTTTGAAGTAGTTCAACCATGATCTTCACTCAAGTATAACCATTGAAAACCTTTCTTCAACTTCTAAGAAGAACCTGATGTATCGTATACAACGGTGGACACCAGCCGACCATATAAAAGAAAAGAAGATGGACGGGTTAGTCTAATGATAGACTAGCAAGCGGAGAATCTAACTTGGTTCTTATGGTTGTAACTAAGCATATTGACATCCAAATCCGAATAGACTTGGATTATGATCCAACAATTAACAATCTTATCGAGAATAAGAAGGAGATTCGCATAATCAAGAGAGAGAACACCACCGCTTGTGGTTTCTTTAAGAAGCATAAACAATTGTTGGGAACTCATATTAATCACATCACATTTTGAAAAGCCTCTATCGACTAATCAGATTCACTTAATCAAAATTTGATTAAGAATCATTCATAACCGGGAGCAAGAATGGCTTTTCGATTGGACGAACCATTCAGGTATATTAATGTGCCTAACGCACTTATCTTATATTACTTTCAAAACTTTTCACAAACAGGTTGGTGATTCATAATCGGCTCGAACTACTGCCGAAATATTTAGTACCGTAGAGATCATTGGAATATTTCATCCATGGTCATCTACCCTATACCTTTGGTCCCGTAGAGATCATAGGAGTATTTCATCCATGGTCATCTACCCTACATCAAGATCACATGACTTAAGCTATCCTGGATATATCATTTGCATATGGTGAGGTAGAGATCCCAGAGGCCTATTACCAGGTCGTCTACACTACACCGTGCCGAATCTGCACTTAGCTAGAGTGCACCTCAAACCCCTTGCCCAAGCACAAGGGAAGAGTCATGACTCACCATTAGGATTAGGCCCCTCCTAATGCAATATTGTTTTAAAGAGAGGATATGGAACCACGTTCCCCTCCCTGAAACTACCCTAATCACCACAATGTCTCAGCGTGAGACCGCATACAAGGTCACCCATAACGGACCTAAATCCAGTTCTAGCGCAAAACTGAATAACAACATGGTCATTATTTCTAACAAATATAACAACCTATCATATTTTATTAATCATACAAGTTGTTCCCAACGCAAATATTAAATGGGATCCAATTCCTCATTTGATAACAATAACGCAAGAGAGAATCGTCCACTTGCCTTATAAGGCGTGCTCGACGTCCTTAGCAATTCCAACAGTAATCTGTATCATCCCTCTGACAATATAACAAAAGGATTTCTCAGCAACGAGCTCACAGAAACACTTCTTAGTTGTATTCTCAACTCCTACAACTTCCTAATCGATAAACGATTTAATTTCCGAATATCGATATATAATAAATCCTTAGTTATCATGCTTCAAGGAGCCATCTTGGCGGAATTATAACTAATTATCCGCTTCACTTTTGAAACAATTTTCTAAATAAAAATTGTTCATCAGCAACAGTTCTTAAAGGTTACCAAATCTCGGATCAAACGGATTAACAACGAATCTTGAGTAATTATCCGAAGTCCTTTACCTGCCAATCGATGTCTAAACTTGTCTTCGCTATAAGTAACGATCCAGATGTCCGTTTCTTGAGCGGTTTGAACCTGTGGAACCGTATCAACGTCAAGATTATAAAAACCATAAATTTACTTAGCAAAGCGGAACCGAAAGGTCCTTTCGGTGGCTCCGTAACCACCCCGCTAATTAATTTCGAGCGTTAATACCTTCACTCGAACTTCTAGCTTGTTCGGCTAGATGGCGACTTGACCCAACGACCCGAGGGTGGCGGTGTGGTGTCCGGTGGCAACCCTTGGCGGTGGGTGGTGGTTGGCGAGCTGCTGTTCGCCGGCGGCGGGGCAGCGTGGCTGAGAAGGAGGCCGGAGGTGAAACTCGAACTCTTTCCCCGAGTCCGACGTCGTTCTTATTCTTTCTCCCTGGTTTCCGCTTCCACTGTTGGCTTCACACAAACAAGAGGAGGTGGACATGAGGGGGAGGCTAAGGTGGTTGGCTAGGAGGAGGTGGCAAGGAAATCGCTTGGCGGTGAAGACCAAATTCCACGCCCGAATACGTTGTTCCGTCCGAACTCTCTCGTACACTCTCTCGGCCTTTTTGTTTGTAGAAGAGGATAGACTTTGACAAGTCAAGGAAATGGTTGTCCCCGATTTCTATCTCCCAAATGCTTATACGTTAAGCAAGAGACGGTCAAATGCCATTTTCCGTCCCGGAACAGGACTCGCGTTAAAGCGGTAAAATTATGTACCTCGGGTGAAAAAACTTACTAAATACAAAACGTCCCGTAAATTATGTAGACCAATAAAACCAATTTTCCATGATTTTATCTCGCTACCTTCAATTTTTAAGGCTTCCGTTTCGCATTTTAAATCCTTTCCGGTACATAATTAAAAAGACGGCTTATCCAATAAATATTCTTTTTCCACTGAAAAATCCTAGAATTCACACCGATCCATAAATTCATTTCTTTGTGATTTTAGGATATCATCAACAATTTTCTAGGATTTAATCTCCAACAAAAATATTGGATTAAGCGTTAAAACGGACCAAAAAGGTTAAAAGGATATCCGAGAAAAAATCAAAAATATCCTCAAAAACCGCAGTTATTACATTAGTACCTCCTTAAAAATGGTTTCGTCCTCGAAACCAAGGAGAACTCAGATCACAAGGAAGGATAACATAAACACACACAACCACTACAAACCTATATAGAAGTTTGTAGTACCCCCTTAAAAACATACTGTTACTTCTGCACCAAGCACAATCAACCATTGCTTAGTTACCAAACTTCTTCTTTACAACGTTCATTAACTTTAGAAAATGACTCAGCATTTCCCGTCTAGTTTCTCAAGTCTTTTCTTTACCTCCATTTATAGGCCAAGGTAACCAAACTGACATTTTCTCTTATTCACGGATAGAATGCACTGAAGGTGGCAATGTCAACCGATAAACAAACTTATCAGTTCTTTCCAGTATCTCTAAAGATTCAACATAGCGAGCATTTACGTTGTCTCGCATCCCCCAGCGGAATATGCCTTTCAAGGTGGATACTATAAACAAAACGTTGTTCTCTGCAGTGAACTCAACATGCTCTCAAATTAAAACAACACACGACGGTTGTCGATTTGAGCAGTCAACACCCTTGAACGTGTTAGTGGGGTATCCGTTGTTGTTCTCTTGGCTAAGTCTAGCCCATGAAGAACCTTGTCAGCATTGTCATTCCAACAAATTGACAACCAACACTTCTGGCCTTATTAAGCTTCAAAAAGAGTCATCTTCTTTATCGTGAAATCAAAATTCTTGTATGTGAATTCACTCAAACTCAAACTACCATTCCAACTCGTGTGGAATCCAGAATACATGTCCTCAGGAGTTTAAATTTGTTTCTTTGCATTGTTCATCACTTTGATGAGGGAAGCTTGCGCTAAAATTCAATTCACTCCACAAAGCTTGATGTTACTTCTTTCAAAACTTTGACATGAACCACCTATCTCAATCAGAGATAAAAGTCTTTGGAGTTTTATGAAGATCAAAAACTTCATGCATGAACACCTCAACTAACTTCTGTACTCTTTAAGTCATCTTAATTGCATTAGAAAGAACACTCTAGATGAGTTTCTTAACAATCTTCATATTGCATTTTTCTTTCACTAAGTCTTGAACGACTAATGACAAGAATCCATTGTAACATCTCCCCACTTCCATTCTTAAACAGGAAGAGACTATACATTTCATCTGGTCTTCTATGCTCAATCAGAACTTCCAGATAAACTAAACGTGTCAAAACAAACTCGGTGACATTTCGCTTCATGTCATTCCATCAAAAGTTTTATCTTAATCCTTATACATTTACTTGTTCCAGGGTGAACTAATTAAGCAAATAAATATGCTTCCTTTGAAATAAGCTTTCAAAGCTCATCAACAACATGTACTCATGAACAACTTTGAAACCTAAGCAATCCATGGTCTTAAAACAATTTCTGGTGTCTTACCTTCTCGATCTTCTTCATTGATCTTAAATAATATTACTTTTCCCATACTACTTTTCCTTGATCTGATTAACAGATTTTGAATAACATCCTAGGGAATTCACACAACCTTGTTGTCATCCAAACTAAACCTTTAGTCCTTCTCAAATTATTTTCTTTACAAGGATTACTTAGAATCCTTACTCAATTTTCTTTCTTGGGATAAAATCTCAGTATTACCTAAACCAAGAATATGAGATTTATCCAACACATGACAAGATAATAACCTATCTTGTTAATCCTTTACATCCTTTTCTCAATCAAAACTCAACGTAGGCATACTGACATTCAAAAGTAGTTATCTCTCTCAACTACTTCAAACTACACTTTTACGCATTACTACACCAACATATTGGACAATAATACCTTTAGTCCAATAATTTCCAACAAAATTGTCTCCATTGAAAATTTTCAGTCTTTTTCATCAAAGAACTGTTTAGACTTTACTTAACATTTTGACTTGTGAAGCAACTTAACTCTTAGGATTAAAAACATATCCTCACGCGTCCACTCTCTATATCCCACAACTTATCAGGCTGGGATTGAATATCATTACCAATTTACATATCCAAACTCCAAACCCATTGGAGTTCTGCTTAAAGTCCTCACTTGATTATCTTATCTCAAAGAGATTTAAGTTTTCAAGACAACATGAAAACAAATAACAACTAATGGAGAAATTACTAGTACATCCTTTATTCCAAAGAAAGGATTACTACAATATCATTCCTTAGAAAGGGTTCCATTCCAGGAGTCCATATCAACTTACTTTGAAGGACAATTCCGCTATAAATGCAATGACTTTCTTAGGTCATGACGTCAACCAAGATGAACTACTAGCAAACTGCTTAGAGAATTCCAATAATCATTAACTGAAAACAATTCCAAACTTGTTTCCAAACTTTTAGAGAAGTACGTAGTTACTCCAAGCTCATCAGAGACCAACATAAATTTGTAAAGAATCTTACCAAATTTCTTTACTTATAATCAAACTATTTTGGGAAGTTTGACCATACTCTTTAAATGGTAACTCCAAGGAGTTTTACAAGATACTAGATATAGAAATTGCTATAATGCAAAAGAAAGCTTGCATCTTTTCATCTCAACCAACTATACTTGCAAAACTCATATAATTGCAAAACTTATATGATTGCCAAATCATACTAGAAATTATTCTTTAAAACCCAAGGAATTATGTGATCTTATTCCACCATGTGATCAGGATGGGGAGATAAAATAAACATATCCTTTACTGCATTCTCATAGGAATAAGACATGTAATCTTGCCTTACCATGTGATCAAGATGGAAGACAAATCACATTCTTACTCACCACCATGAAAACCGTAAAAACATTTACTCTCTATTCGTTTTAACTACTAACATTGCCTTAAAATTTCATATTGAAATTTTCTCAGAATCAAAGATGAGTCTCAAAGGAGCAAAGACAACTAATTCGTTTCTAGACATATCATTTCCCTTTTGAAGTATAACACTTCTTTTCTTCTTCAAGGTAGTTCCTGGAGACGTACCTTGACCTTTTCTCACTTAGACATACTGCTAGACTTTTCTATAATCCATAGTATTGAGTAATCTCTGCCTGATTTACTCAGTCCTAGCCCAACTTAACTTCACAAGCTCAATAGAAGAAGTTGATTGCTTGTATCAATCTACTTGCAATCCTTAGGGAAAATATGATTCCAACATCTTCTTACTCATAAAAAATTCTTCCAAGGTTGATCTCAACTTGTATGTCTCCTTGACATCCCACTTTAAAGTGATGTAACAATGATATGTTACCAAAATTCAATGCTTGAGATCATCCATTTGTAGAACAATATCCCTTCTGCAACTTAATTGTCATTTAAATTCAGATATCCAAGAGTGAACTATCAAACTCTTTTGATGGTTTTAAGGACTTTCAATCCTTTTACAACTTAATCCTCTCAATATGAAAAATGAACTTCAAACTTTGCATCTAGTTCAAAACATTCAATCCATATACCTCTCTCTATATAAAGAAGGACCCTTAATTTCCAATTTCTTTTTAACAGAAGAATGAATGCACATGGCCAAGCAAGATATTCTTGAACCTATCCCAATTCAACATTGGTAAACAAACTAGACTTCTCCATCATTCTTGTCTTCTTACCTACCCATAAGGAGAAGACGTATACCTTTTTATTAGCTCAATTTCAAACCACATTGCAAAGGAAAAACTTGTGATTAGGAGACTTGCCAACAACTTAATAGTTTCACCAGTACCACCTTAGACATTAGGTTTGACTGATATAAAATCTTCAAAACTCAAGCACAACTGAATTATCCTTTCAGCGATAGAGTCTAAGCCTTATTGACGATAGATGATTGCTATTTTTCTCCCAAATGTTTAAAATATCACAGACGAACATACCAAAATCATTCCTTGAATGATTTTCTCAAAACTGAACTTTATCATTTCCGTCTTTGAAGATACATAAGCCAATACCATTGGCAATTTAGAACATCTCAATCCTGATTCTATTACTAGTCCATTATAGACCTCAAGTCTTTTATTACTATCCCAAGATGGACATAATGTAGCAGAATTCCCACAACATTGTCACATAGGTTAATCATTTGGATATACAATTCAATGTAATCCATTAACACTTGAACTAATTGAACATAAATACATCATCGATGAACTTTTACCTGTTCAATCCATTTTGACCAATCAACCTTATTCACAACAACCTTGATGATTAATCATTTATTCACAACTTAAACTGAACCAACATTCTTCTTTCTTTCTTACTACAATCACAAGAAATCCGCATTCCATTTAGGAATCTCAATCCTCTTAACTCAAAGGATAACAACATATATGAACATCCGAGTTCGAATACTCTCAGATTCAAAATTGAACTGCATCTTCCAATAGTTTAACAATTCAGTTGATCCAACACTTGAGCACTTCAAAGCTCTTTATGTGATACTCGGTTTCTTCTACTTTTCATCAGGGACTCGTTTCTTAAATCTCAAGTAACCTCGGGTTAGAAATAAATAATAATATCAATATTTTTAGTCACCCGATGTGCGTTATCCTTGTAAAGATTACGTTTACACTCACTAGTTAAGATTTTCGTAGGGGAAGAAATCTATCTTATCCAAATTAATTAATTTTAAACCTAACTACCTAGCCTTAAATCCCGTTGCGGATCTTTCTTCATCGTCAAAAGCCAAGCAACCGACGTCTTCTAAACCTAACCGAGATCGCATTCCCCAGCACCGATTTCCATCCTCGATACCTCTATTCAGTTTTGGTGTGTTCAACGTAGAACTCGATCGAGGTTTTGAGTCCGTATTTCCCTAGACATGCGATCTTCTTATCCTCTAGCAGAAAACAGAGACGACGCCTTTGTTCTTCACTGTTGGTAGGAATTCCGCTCCTTCACAATCTCCGGTAAGCCGAGAACCCCTCCTTTCTTCGTGTCTTACCGTTTTCCGCTTCTTGTGATGACCGAGTTTGACGTTGATCTCTGGTTTTCTTGCCATCCGTTCTCCGACATCTTATTAGCAAGTCTCGGCCATTCGCATACCATATTCAATCACGTTGCCGGTGAATTACGAAGCCGCCGCCACCGTACTAGTTACCGAGTAGCCGCTGGTTAGTATACTTCTCCTTCCATGTCACCAAAATTTGTTCAAGATTTCTGATTTCATGGCTTTTATCCTGTCCCTTAGGTGTTGGTAATAGTGTTTTCCGATCGGGTGTTGTTAGTAGTGTATGTGTTGTAGTTGATCGTAGGGGGCTTTTGTTGACGGGGGTTTTCTGTCATGAGGCTTTGTATGAGGTTTGTTCAAGTGTTAGTCATGTTAATATAATTAGTGGAGGTTAGCTAAGTAGGGTGAATTAATTAAAGTAGGCTAGGTTGATCGATCGAGTAGGTTAGCAAGAGGTTGTGCTAAGTAATTAGTGGAGAACTGGAGATACGGGTTTAATGGTGAGTTATGGTTGTGTCTAGTTGGTCATCTCCTAGAATAAGGAGTTGATCATTTTATGAAGCCTAGTAATTTGCTAATTATGCTAATGGGTGGTGCTAATTAGTCAAAATGGATATTACGTACAAATTTGGCATGACTAGCTAGTAAGGCTAGTGAAATCGATCAACTAGACTAATTTTATGGGCTGAGAAATTCATAGTTAATGAGTAAAGTAATATCATTTTCCTCGTTAAATTCTTAGGCTTTGAGGTTTCTAATCCTTAACCATAATTTTTTTATAATAGGGATCACTCTTTACTCGGATTTCTATTTCGTAATCGTCAAAGATTCTTCTAGTGAGGTAAGTCGTTTTTCGACTTGCTCGGTTCTTCTCTATCCTGTTAGATTGCGTGCCGTTATTGTAGGATTGGTTTTGGGAACTAGTCCCGAATACCTTTTTAAATTATTTTGAACTTCTTGAAGTGCTGTGTGCGTAAAATGGTTTTGAATGTATTTTATCGGAAAGATATTTTTGGAACGTTTTCTCTGTGTTGGTACCGTTTCCGACACGGCCCATCGTAGTTGGCGTGGAGGAAGGGTTGGCTATGTATGACCCGTGTGACAGGGAAACCGTGCCCCTTCAAAACGAAAATGAATATCTATGTGTTTTGGCAAGTACTCCAGTGGAGGCTTAGCCGGGGTTAGAAGGGAGATTGTGAAGTGGAGTGAGAGGGCCTGCCTCTGCACTCGGCGCGGCGATAAGCGCCTTGGAAGTCGGATTGTGAGATGGAGGAATTGCATTGTTATGGGATTGTGATTGTGAATGCGTATGTGGATATGTGTGACTGATTATAACTAATTTAGGTATTGACCTTTAGAGTTATGATTGCGATTGTGGATTTGTATGCTGACTTTAGAAATGTTTTTAAACGTTCTGCAATTTCCGTATTCTCTCTAACTCGGTAGATTAGAAGCTGACCCTTCGGGGAATATTTTTCAATTCTAGGTATGAACCAGGGAGCCGTGTAGGAACCGAGGCCAGATGGCGGGCCGGAGCGGTAAAGAGCGCGTGTCATAGTGGGATGGGTTTTTACGTTAGTTTATTTATGACTTTCTAGGATGTTGTTTTTACTATTACGTTAGAGTTGGTATTATGACTTGTCTTCTGTTTCATCGAATGATTTTATTGTTGGTGATGATTCGTCGGATGCAGGATATTTATATTTAGTTTTTTCGGGAATTCATGCATAACTAAGTTTTCTATATTTTTATTAAAAGAAAGGTTGGATGTTTTATTTTGTTTTCTCGTCGTACTCGCGTTGCAAGATCCTAAAGTGTTGTTGTCAACCTATTTAATAGTACCTAGTAAGGTCTATTTCTTAGTAGCGACCCGTCGGAAGTCGGGGCGCTACTAAGAATTCTCCATAATTCTATATAGAAGATGAAAGTCTTAAGCAAGAGTTAGGAACTTTTAGCTCTGATACCACTTCTGTAACACCCCATTCCTACCCTGGAGGTATTACTGCCAGTAATCCCGATTAAGACTAAATCGAAGCTACCCAAGGCTTTAAAATGACTGAACAAACTAAAAACAAACATTACAGCGGAATAAATACAATTAGTCTTATACAAACCTTAATCCAAAAAGATTAGATAAATAGCACAACCTTCTCTTTAAACAAAATCTTCATCCAGTCTTCCATAAGCTCTTATTTCTGAAACTCAGCTTCACTTTGAAGTAGTTCAACCATGATCTTCACTCAAGTATAACCATTGAAAACCTTTCTTCAACTTCTAAGAAGAACCTGATGTATCGTATACAACGGTGGACACCAGCCGACCATATAAAAGAAAAGAAGATGGACGGGTTAGTCTAATGATAGACTAGCAAGCGGAGAATCTAACTTGGTTCTTATGGTTGTAACTAAACATATTGGCATCCAAATCCGAATAGACTTGGATTATGATCCAACAGTTAGCAATCTTATCGAGAATAAGAAGGAGATTCGCATAATCAAGAGAGAGAACACCACCGCTTGTGGTTTCTTTAAGAAGCATAAGCAATTGTTGGGAACTCACATTAATCACATCACATTTTGAAAAGCCTCTATCGACTAATTAGATTCACTTAATCAAAATTTGATTAAGAATCATTCATAACCGGGAGCAAGAATGGCTTTCCGACTGGACGAACCATTCAGGTATATTAATGTGCCTAACGCACTTATCTTATATTACTTTCAAAACTTTTCACAAACAGGTTGGTGATTCATAATCGGCTCGAACTACTGCCGAAATATTTGGTACCGTAGAGATCATTGGAATATTTCATCCATGGTCATTTGCCCTGTACCTTTGGTCCCGTAGAGATCATAGGAGTATTTCATCCATGGTTATCTACCCTACACCAAGATCACATGACTTAAGCTATCCTGGATATATCATTTGCATATGGTGAGGTAGAGATCCCAGAGGCCTATTACCAGGTCGTCTACACTACACCGTGCCGAATCTGCACTTAGCTAGAGTGCACCTCAAACCCCTTGCCCAAGCACAAGGGAAGAGTCATGACTCACCATTAGGATTAGGCCCCTCCTAATGCAATATTGTTTTAAAGAGAGGATATGGAACCACGTTCCCCTCCCTGAAACTACCCTAATCACCACAATGTCTCAGCGTGAGACCGCATACAAGGTCACCCATAACGGACCTAAATCCAGTTCTAGCGCAAAACTGAATAACAACATGGTCATTATTTCTAACAAATATAACAACCTATCATATTTTATTAATCATACAAGTTGTTCCCAACGCAAATATTAAATGGGATCCAATTCCTCATTTGATAACAATAACGCAAGAGAGAATCGTCCACTTGCCTTATAAGGCGTGCTCGACGTCCTTAGCAATTCCAACAGTAATCTGTATCATCCCTCTGACAATATAACAAAAGGATTTCTCAGCAACGAGCTCACAGAAACACTTCTTAGTTGTATTCTCAACTCCTACAACTTCCTAATCGATAAACGATTTAATTTCCGAATATCGATATATAATAAATCCTTAGTTATCATGCTTCAAGGAGCCATCTTGGCGGAATTATAACTAATTATCCGCTTCACTTTTGAAACAATTTTCTAAATAAAAATTGTTCATCAGCAACAGTTCTTAAAGGTTACCAAATCTCGGATCAAACAGATTAACAACGAATCTTGAGTAATTATCCGAAGTCCTTTACATGCCAATCGATGTCTAAACTTGTCTTCGCTATAAGTAACGATCCAAATGTCCATTTCTCGAGCGGTTTGAACCTGTGGAACCGTATCAACGTCAAGATTATAAAAACCATAAATTTACTTAGCAAAGTGGAACCGAAAGGTCCTTTCGGTGGCTCCGTAACCACCCCGCTAATTAATTTCGAGCGTTAATACCTTCACTCGAACTTCTAGCTTGTTCGGCTAGATGGCGACTCGACCTAACGACTCGAGGGTGGCGGTGTGGTGTCCGGTGGCAACCCCTGGCGGTGGGTTGTGGTTGGCGAGCTGCTGTTCGCCGGCGGCGGGGCAGCGTGGCTGAGAAGGAGGCCGGAGGTGAAACTCGAACTCTTTCCCCGAGTCCGACGTCGTTCTGACTCTTTCTCCCTGGTTTCCACTTACAAAACGTCCCGTAAATTATGTAGACCAATAAAACCAATTTTCCATGATTTTATCTCGCTACCTTCAATTTTTAAGGCTCCGTTTCGCATTTTAAATCTTTTCCGGTACATAATTAAAAAGACGGCTTATCCAATAAATATTCTTTTTCCACCGAAAAATCCTAGAATTCACACCGATCCATAAATTCATTTCTTTGTGATTTTAGGAAATCACCAACAATTTTCTAGGATTTAATCTCCAACAAAAATATTGGATTAAGCGTTAAAACGGACCAAAAAGGTTAAAAGGATATCCGAGAAAAATTCAAAAATATCCTCAAAAACCGCAGTTATTACAATTAAAATGGATCGACATTAATTGTTACAAAATATATTAACATGAACAAAGGCTAGTAAATTACAAAAAATAATGTGAATTTTTTGTGTAACGGAGTAATGAAAAAAATTAACGATTGAGAATTTGGTAAAAAATGAAATAAAGTATATATGAATATATTTAGGTTTGAAGAGAAAACTTGCAATTATAATCTCAAGCTTGATATTGTAGATTATTTCAATTTTTACCGATTTGAACATAATTTTAAACTTGCAATCAAAATAGTGGTAATTTAAAATAGTGTAATTAATGATTTTATAAATTAAAACAATAATTATAACTTATATATCATCATTCATTTAAAATAAAATTAATTGTCAATATCATATTGGATGATTATACTTTGTTTAATTATTAACCAAGAATCTCCATTATTTGTAAGATGTTATATAAAAAATTATTTTCTATATTTTAGTTTGGTAATATCTTCTCCATTTTGGTATATCTTTTTTATATATATATTTGTTTTAGATTTTTTATATATAAAACACGATTTTGTAGTTTGAAAATCCACGATTTTAGTTTGGTATTATCTTTTTTTAGTTCAATTTGGTATTATATTCACCAAAATCTTTTACATATTTTAAATAAAAAATATGCTATTGAAGCTATCTACTTTATAACGAAATTAAAATAATAGGAACCAAAATATCAAATCCTAATACTGGAAAAATCTAAGAAATTGATAATCTTTAAGGAATATATAAAAAATCAAAAAATTTGTATATGATGTGTTTATCAAAAATTATAAATAAAATCTTTAAGAAATATTTAAGGAATGAATGATCATTAAATATAATCTTCTAGGAATATTTAAGAAATCTAGTTGGTTTTTATATAGTACATTAAATCTAATCTATTTGTAAAAAAAGCCACCATGATTTTTTTTATATTTTTATAAAAATTAACGTTTAATTAAATATGCTAGAAACTTCCAAAATTACAATTTGGATTCTTTCTAAAATATTGGATGATATTAAAACTTACAAATCTAATATTTGAATTCATAAGATTTGTTTCCAAAACTACCAATTTATTTGTATAATTTATATGAATTAATGAGGAGATGACATGTGTCAAAATCTGATGTGGCGCATTTTAGGAATGACATGTGGCAAAATATGATATGGCGCAATGTGGTGGCTCCAAACCTTATTGCTTTTATATATATAGTAGATTATATATAAATTATTATAACAAATATTTTGCATTAATATTAAATATTCCTTTCGTTTATTTTACATTAAATAGAATGTTTTTAAAATATGTAAATTGCCAAAAATACAAAATTATATATGAAAAAATCCTAGATAGTTTAATGTGGGAATAACATATATGAACAATCTTAGGTGGCACATGATAAGATCTTATGTGCCATGTAGTTTATAATTTGGTAAAAAAACATGTATGAAAAATCCTAGGTGACACATGATAAGATCTCGATAGAATCTTTTTACGTTAAATAAATTATCATATAAAATATTTATAAAACCATTATTTTAGATAGAATCTTTCCTAAATTAATTTATCTTATTTTTATATTATCCTAAAATAATGTCAATATATATAAATTGCTAAAATACAAAATACTATGTGGCAAAATCCTAGGCGGCTTAACATGGGAATAACACGTCGAAAAATCCTATGTGACGCAACGTGGTGGCTTTATTCATTGCATTTTTTAATATATAGATATGGATTATTATACTGATTTTATTTATATTCAAATATACTCTTAAAAATATCTTAACAACAACATACTCTCAAAATTATCTTCACCGAAATATGCATCGAGATATAGTGTAACCATAAGGAATTTTGTCATTTTGGATAAGATCGTAATCTTTTTTCAAAATTTTATTATATTATCCATATATATTATATTATTTTCTAAATCTATGTATTTGCAAACAATGATCCAAAATTATATATGGATTCAATTGTTAGAAAAAAACTAATCCAACGTTATTTTAGTTTAAATTAATAAAATAGAAAATTTGGGATTTGATTAAAAAATACGAATAAAATCCAAAATCTATACATTTATAATATACACACATGTAATAAAAAATTTGATATAAAAAAAGAACCCAATTAAAAATATAATTTGTTAAAAAACTAATGTAATCTATACATTTATAATATACACATATCACATACTCGTATGTAATAACAAAAAAATCGATATAAATAAAAGAAGGCAAATAAAAATATAATTTGTTAAAAAACTAAAGTATTACTATAAAAAATAGTAGTTTAATATATAAGATAAAGATAACTCATTCATTTAAAAATATAAAATATAATTAATTTAATGTGAATGGTATTTAATGAGATTTATATAAGTTGTTTTGATGATAAAAAAAATTAAAAACAAAAATAAACGAAATTGATGTATTATTTTTGGTAAATATTGACTGGTGGATGGAATTATCTACCCCAAAAGCCAATTTTCCTTTTGCATTCAAGTGATAATGTGCAATAAAAGATTTAGTAAAAATAAATTGATTCGTTCATATAATAATAAACCAAAAAAAAACAATCCTAACTAATTTTGATTAGCCTAAGATATTTAAAAAGATCGGTGCATATTTAAAATTTTGTATTGGTAATTGATGTGATGTAATTATATTTAGGAAAATTAATAACAAATCATATCGGAGAGAAATCCATAACCCGAACTGAACCCTATTCAATTAAATCGTCCATGTTGGTTCTTCTTTGTCTTCCGGCTTCTACCATTTATATAGTTTTTTTTGATAGTTTCTGCAATTGTCTATGTATCAACATCTCATTAATATAATCTGTAAATTTTCACATTGACATGTTTAAAATCCTACTAACCATGTGCAATTTAGAGACATCAGGGCAATTTGGATTCAAGCGGGAGATTTGAACGACGATTCGAAATAGTAGATCGATCTGGACAATAACTTCATCAATGACATAAGGGAGAACGACGATGATACTTCCGGATCTCCAGTACTGGGAAATTTGATGGATCGACGGGAATAGGAACGAAATTGGTAGCGGGACCTTGGCCTCATCAGTAGCATTAAGGGAGACAGGCGAAGATCATTGTGAATCAGGATGATGTGGGAGAATGAATTTGCCACTGTTTGTATAATGACGTTTAAAAAGAAAAATCGTGGTGGAAGTGGTAGAGAAGGTGGTAGCGGTAGAGAAGGTGGTAGCGCGAGGTTCGAATATAATGAAAGAACGATATTAGAAAGAGGAGGAAGAGAAGCAATATGCAAATTTGCATTAAATTAATGTATGAAAATTATTTATAATTATATGTAAATATGAGATAAAATATTTTAAAATTGTGGATTTAATTTGTATATGACATGGATAAATTTATATGACATGGCTTAATTTATAATTTATTATTGTATGACATGGCATATGATGGGTTAAAATATCATGACATGGCTTAAGGAAAAGGTGACATATGGCAAAAGCTGAGGTGGCGTATTCTTGGAACGACATGTGGCAAAAGCTGACGTGACTCAATGTGGAGGCTCCAAACCTTATTGCTTTTATATATATAGTAGATTAATTTACATATGAGATTTTCTAGTTAAGAGTTTATTCCATTATATGTCTTTTAACACCTGAGATTAGCTATGAAGTAAGTTGTATCTCATTCTCCTAGATGAATATAGTATACATGTCTATTAATACAAAATAACAAGAAAGCATCTCGATCCATTAGCAGCAGAAAAGAGTGATAGCTCCCCTAGCTTTCGTGTCTCTCGTGTATTATATGAGAATTAATCTTTGGCAATTAATCATACAAATTTTCAAACATGTTCCAACCTAGGTTAAAAATGTTAGTTTATAAAAACTAAAAATCTAAAAGAAAATTTAACCAAAAAACAATCTAAAAGAAAATAAATGAACTCTATGAAAAAAAAATTAATTAAACCTTAATTAATAAATATAGTTTAATATAATCTTTTCATTTCAAGGTTGGACATAGTTGCAAAAATCATTAAGTGAAGAAAAATACAATACGGAAATTCCGAGTACTACCCTTAGGCTTTACAAATTTAGTCTCGTAACCTTGAGGTTTATGAATAACTAGTTGTATCCGTCGTAGTTTCGTACCATGTACGACTAAGATTCGGTATTTATAGATTTTATAAATAAAATATTAATAATAAAAATATAATTTTAAAATTTAATATATGTAATTTATTAATCTTAGAATGTATAATTTTTTTAATCAATATAAATGATTAAATTTAACGCTGAGAATGAAAATATATTATTAAGATAAAATAATTACATTTCTCATTTTTCTTGATGATATTTCATAGATATTTAATTACAAAAAGAAGATAAAATGTGAATTAAAAAATTTATTATTCAAATATGGAAGAGATAAGAATTTAAAAAATAATAGTTAACTTTTAATAAATAAGATATAATAAAGTATGAAAGATAAAGATAACTTAATTATATAAAATATTTAAAATTTAATTAATTTAATTTAAGATGGGACCACCAAACTCATTTTGTGTTTCGATAAAGTAAAGATTAGATAAGATTATATATATTATATTATTCATATTTTATTACTTTTCATGTACGTAATTTTAGAGATTATCAAATATTTCAATATATCTATTAAATATTTTATTATCTATTTTATTAATTTTAAACATTATAAATATTTATCATTAATTTTTTATTATAAAATAAAATCAATATATATCTATAAATAAATTCGCCAAAAGATATATGCTAAAAGATTTATATTTATTTTAAAATATTTTAATATTTTATCTTTAATATTAAATACTTGTATAAGGAAACGTTCAAAAGATATTGTTATACTAAAATATTTGTTTGATGTTAGAGATAAATTTAAATAGTTAAAAAAAAATTTAATAGAAAGAAGTTATTATAATAGAAATTAATATTATTTTTTTATATATGAGGTGGTGCAAGAATCGTTCTGTTGGCTCGAAAAGGTATAACTTTAATATATAGTTATAGATTAAAACTAGTAAATCAGTCATTTTTTTACTTAATTGCAAAGAGATACCATATTTATAGGGTATTATTCTTCACATAATTGCCTAACATTTTTTTATATAAAATTGTCCAACTTTATAATTTCTTAGGAAAATTGTGGAAACCTATTCTTATTCACATATTTTTAAGAACCCATAATATTTTTTCTTCAATGAACTTACTTAATTTTTTTTATTTTTATAGAACACACCTTATTTTACAATTTTCTTTTTAAAAAAACCACCACTTTCAAATCATCAAAAGCACGTGCTATTATAATAAAACTCCACCTTTTTATTTCTTTAAAAAAATATATAAACTATGAATTATTATAAAATTTAATATTGATTTATTTTCTTCAAGAGATTATATAAATAAGTGTTACTTTTGACGATAATTGCTATTATAATTATTTATAATAAACTGTTTTTTTTTATTTTATTTTTTGTTGAAGGAGAGGCGGTACTCTTCGGCCCCTCAAGGGGACATTTTATTAATAAAAAAAGAAGGCTAAGTAAGAAGCAAACGGGGGATAGCCCGACCCCTTACATCAACAGATAATAACGGAATAACACCCTCCGGCGGATCAATCAATACATGAAAACCTAAGCTAAAAGAGAAAGCTAAAGAGGCTAAATAATGAGCAATATAGTTTCCAACTTTTTTATTAAATAAAACATCAAGGGAGTAGGGGTTTCTGCAATATGAAGATTTTTAATTCTACTATTAGCCTTATGAATTCAACGTACTCTATAATAAGTCATGTTTATCAAGAAAAGTACTATTGAGGATCTACTTTTATGAATTCTTATAGGGGATACAACCCAAGTTACATTTGGTCTAGTATATCGGTCGAAATCCTCTGTCCCAACAATTTGTCCCAGCAATTTGTCCCATTTACCTAATTGGACCACATGGCAAAAATTACCAAATCAGCACTATTTTTTATTTTCAGAAATTTGTTCTAAAAGCCTAATAATTCACATTTTTAATATGAATTTTAAAAATCCAACTGGGAGTGCTCGTTCTTTCTCTGGTTCACATTTCTTCATCGGAGTCTTTTCTCCCTTGGCGTAAAAACCTAATCGTGCTCAATCTCCATCCCGCGTCCAACCATGCCGCCAGCGCCGCCCCTGCTTCCTCTTTATCCGCCACCGCCGTCGCCACCTCCACCATCTCTTGTTCTTCGCCTGCGATGATATGCTCTGTCGCTCTTTCTCCGTCGTCCGTTCCCTTTCCCACTGCACCGCCGAGCGCTCTTCCTCGTCTGGGATGGCGATTGCGCCGCCCCGTTACCACTACCACCAGATACGTTTAATTACTATGCCCCATGTCTATTATTCTCCTTATATAAAATTAGGGTTTAGGTTTTGAGTTTCTAATTTCCCAATTCTTTCTAATTCAGCAATTCCTGATTTCTCCAATACACTCTTTGTCTTTGTTGGTTATGGATATGTACTATAAATGCAATTTTTTGATTTTGATTTAGGGTATATCATATCATTTGATATTGGGAGTGAGGAGCTTGTCAAGGACTTGCGCCAGATTGCAAGGAGGTACATTTGATCAGATTTTTGGATTGATCTCATTGCAGTATTGGCTCTTCCACTGGTAAGTCTAGTATAATTGCATTGGGTTCACTTTGTCAGATATCACCAACGTAGTCTAGATTATTTTCTATATGTTGGTCACTACTGGATGATGGAACAATCTGTTGCTATCCTTGAACCAATGACAGCAGAATTTTAAGCCGGGAACAAACCCGTTAGGATTAAAGTAAACCGGATTGAACCGGACAAACATAATAATATGTCTATGTATTTAAAATGTTGTTTTTAGCTTTGTATCATCTGTTGCTATCCTTGAACCAAAGACAACAGAAATTATTGGGGTCTGTTGCCTTGAATATTTTAGTTGCTATCTTAGACAATCTTCATCTATTGTGTTTTTGGCTTTGAATTTCTTTGTTCTAGGATGAAATTATGAACTCAGCTAAGGTAATTTTCTGAGTATGGATTTAAAGTATTTGCTAATATATGTATTTTGTCTTCAAATAGAGCATGCCACCTAGCAAAGCAAGCCTTTGATGAAGCTATTTCTAAGCTGAATAGTGTTGTGTGGGTTATGGTTTATGCTAATCCTTGGGATTTCCGTTTGCAATTTTGAAAATATATTTTCCTTCTAGCCTATTAGCTCAATAGATAGAGCAATTGTGCTTATGCACAAAGATGTGGGTTCGAATCCCACATAGGCTATTATTAACAAGTAAAGGCATGATAACTATTATATTTCAAATTAGCATGTTCAATTCAACAACACAAAAATTTGACGCCAGCTACCAATTTAAAATAAAGGAAAGATAGTCATGTTTAAAATGAAGGTTTAAAAAAACCATCACCACAAATCAGATACCAGAAATCAGTAGCAACAACAAATCTCAAGTGGAAACAAATAAGCAGAGAACCATCAGAAATCAGCATTCAACAACAGCAACACAATCGTCATCCCGAGCAGCAACAGATCAGCAAAACCAACAGAAATATACAGAAGCAACAAATCAGCAAAATCTTCATCCCGAGCAACAGATCAGCAAAACCATCAGACATCAACAGCAAGAATAGATCAGCAAAACCATCGGAAATGAACAACAAAAACAGATCAACAAAGCCATTAGAAATCAACAACAGCAACAAATCAACAAAATCTTCATCCCGAGTGGCACCAAATCAGTGAAAACCATAAAAAATCAGCAGCAGCAGTAGCCAAATTGATCATCAAAAACAAGGGCAGGCTAAATCTCAAGTGGTCTTGACAAGTTACATCTCATTGCTTTGGAGGAGCCGAGCATATGCTTGTAAGTCAGCATACTACAGAACAAATAAACACCAAGTGTAAGAGATTCTTGCAGAAATCAAAGAAAAAAAATTAAACTGTTAAAAAGTAAACCTGTGGATGTTGCAGCAAGGGGAGGATTGAAATTGGTTGATTAGTGACATCCAATCCATTCATCTATACATTTAAATATGAAATCATATTAATATAAATCATCTAAGCATGACAAGTTAAAACAGAACAAATAATAAATGATATGATATACCTGCATATTATTATTACCAAGTTGATCATACTCCACATGTGTTTGTGAAGTAGATTGCACTTTATCACTTTGCACTCCATCAACTGGCAAAGATTTTTTCTTTTTTTTTGTTTTTTGGATTTGCTAGACTTTTGAAGACCACTTTTAATCCTTTTACTTGATTGATATCCCGGTTTTGGCTTCAACTTCAAACTATTTATCGTCTTCATCTTTTCATCACTACACACAGCCATATTCTGACTTGGATGATTTTGGCACATGACTTGAATCAACTTCTTTATGCAAATTAATGAGACCCTCTTTCACAATGGTGTAAGCTTCTTCGGATTCTGCAGCTTTCGTAACCAAATTAGTGGATAACCGACATAAATCTCTATAACGCTTTGCCATCGCTACTTTAGGATCTGAATCAACTAAACTCTCATTGTGAACAGAAATGCTCCCCTTTTTGGCATCTTTTGTCCACCTTTTCAAAATGTACTTTTCAGGAACTTTTGTAATGCCTCGATCAGAAAATACCTTCAGTATGTGACTACACAATATGCCACCAAACTCAAATTTTCTGCAGCTGCAAGATATATTCTCTTCTCTAGCATCATAGGAGACAACATACTTGAAGGGCTTCATGACATGCTTTATAGTATATTTTATAGCTTCTCCATTTTCACCACCACAAGATGTTTCAATAACACAATCAAAGGCTTTACATAATTCAGCTTGAAATAATGAAAATACCTCCGGTGTATACACACTTGCAACATGCTTCAAAAGTTCGGTTGGTAAATTTAGTACCACCTTACTTTGATTGGCTTTAAAATCTGCCACCATCTCATCATATCGACGGTCATCAAGTAGCCGTTGAAAATGTTCAAAAAACCGTGGTAAATCATGTTTAGGAGTTACATAATGCTTGAGGACCTTATTCATGCTTTCACTCCGCTGTGTACTCATCATTTCTGCACAAAAAGCATCTCTCCCATAGACTAAAGCCCATTTTTCTTTGATATCGAACATCTTCTTCAACCAATCATTGCCTTGTAAACTATACTTCTGCAACATCTCATCCCACGCATTCAAAAACTCTTCCTCACAATCATAATCATAAACACAACTATCCAAATCCTTTGAAAAATCTTTATACTTCTCAAACACACTACTCAAATGAATGTCTGCGTTTTGGAAGATGTACCATATACATAATCGATGATACGTTTTTGGCCATTGATAAGCGAGTGCTTTGGACATTGCAGCATCCTGATCGGTAATCATCGTCTATGGTAGTTTTCCACCCATAGCCTTCACAAATGTGTCAAACAACCATATAAAAGAATCTGTTGTCTCATTATATAACAATGCAACACCAAAGATAATGGTCTTTTTATGATGATTGACACCAACAAATAATGCAATAGGTCGGCCATCTTTATGCTTTCGATATGTAGTATCAAAGCTTACTACATCACCAAAAACATCATAGTCAGTCATCATTTTAGCATCAACCCAAAAAATATTGGTGATCAGATCATCCTCACCCACCTGAATAGCGTAAAAAAAGTTAGGGTCCTCTAATTGCATCGCTTGCAAGTACCCTAAGACATTTCTTGTCTCGCCTGGCTTGATTCCTGCATTACGCTTACTTCGCAAGTGGTTATTGTAATCTACGAGAATAAAGCCAAGGTTTTCCCGACCTCCTGCTTGCTTAGCCATGAGCTCAAATGCATTCCTAGGAGCAATACCTGACTTATCTGCCATATCTACTTCTGCTGATTGAGGCATTGACATCCTTCGGTGTGATCTGCACATATGAACCTTACTCGGACTTGCCATGTTATGGTTATGCTCTGAAGTAAATTTCACAACATTATACTTGCTAGCACGACGACAATTAATTTTCAACATAGCCAAACATCCGAATCTTGTTTTTGATCGCTGGGATTTGTAAACATCATCTCGCTTATCTTGTCCCCTTTTTCCCTCACATGAACATACAAATATTCGATCTAAAACTTTCCCGTCTTTGTTATGCGACTTGCTTTTTCGTATAGAGAAACCAACTTCCTTTGCGTAAGCATTGTAAAATGCATAAGCTGCATCCTCAGTTTCAAACTCCATACCAACAATTGGAATCATTTCTTTAGGTATATTGACATGGATGGGCTTTTTGCTTTCATCATTTACACAAGAATCGGTATCATCAATGCCGTCAATATCATTCTCAAATTCCAATCTTCTTCGGGGCTGCACTTCTTGCGTAAAATCGTCCATTACCCTAAATCATTCAATGTTAGACAATAGCATACTTGGTTATTCGACCCAAAAAAATAGCATACTTGTTTAAGCTTTATAGTTACGTACATTCAACAAAAACCTAATGACTATATACAAGTATGATAATAATCAGATTTCTAAATGAAACAAATCAGATTTCGACCGGGTACATTAGAATCCATACATAGAATTATAATGATACTCAAAGTCTAAATGAACAAATCAGATTTCGACCGGGTATATTAGAGCAAAATTAAGCAAAGAAGTTAATTACTTGATGGCAGAAGATGGGCCACTGCCTCGATCGTCGTCAACGTTGTGCAAGGCTGGTGTCGAAGTGAAGTCGGGCAAACAACTGAGAAGAAGACGTCGGCGTGAATGATCGAACAAGCCTGACGGTGAAGTCGGGCAAACAGCTGAGAAGAAGACGTTGGCGTGAATGATCGAACAAGCCTGACGATTAAACTTCCTAAGAATACTGACGAGGGTTTTTGATAATTACATTAAAATTTAGTAATTTTCTGAAAATAAAAAATAGTGCTGATTTGGCAATTTTTGCCATGTGGTCCAATCAGGTAAATGGGACAAATTGTTGGGACAAATTGCTGGGACAGAGGATTTCGACCTTGATATCTGACAAAGTGAACCCAATGCAATAATACTAGACTTACCAGTGGAAGAGCCAATGCTGCAATGAGATCAATCCAAAAATCTGATCAAATGTACCTCCTTGCAATCTGGCGCAAGTCCTTGACAAGCTCCTCACTCCCAATATCAAATGATATGATATACCCTAAATCAAAATCGAAAAATTGCATTTATAGTACATATCCATAACCAACAAAGACAAATAGTGTATTGGAGAAATCAGGAATTGCTGAATTAGAAAGAATTGGGAAATTAGAAACTCAAAACCTAAACCCTAATTTTATATAAGGAGAATAATAGACATGGGGCATAGTAATTAAACGTATCTGGTGGTAGTGGTAACGGGGCGGCGCAATCGCCATCCCAGACGAGGAAGAGCGCTCGGCGGTGCAGTGGGAAAGGGAACGGACGACGGAGAAAGAGCGACAGAGCATATCATCGCAGGCGAAGAACAAGAGATGGTGGAGGTGGCGACGACGGTGGCGGATAAAGAGGAAGCAGGGGCGGCGCTGGCGGCATGGCTGGACGCGGGATGGAGATTGAGCACGATTAGGTTTTTACGCCAAGGGAGAAAAGACTCCGATGAAGAAATGTGAACCAGAGAAAGAACGAGCACTCCCAGTTGGATTTTTAAAATTCATATTAAAAATGTGAATTATTAGGCTTTTAGAACAAATTTCTGAAAATAAAAAATAGTGCTGATTTGGTAATTTTTGCCATGTGGTCCAATCAGGTAAATGGGACAAATTGTTGGGACAGAGGATTTCGACCGCTAGTATATGGGGTGTAAAATCTTTACTTATGGAAGGTCTCTGTTCCTCTGTATGCAGTCGAGATCATCTGCTACAATTCATACTACCAATCCTGTTCCACCAATAATATCATGCCACGTGTATTCTTAAATAAACAATTAAATACTATTAAACACACCCAAAAATATATAATAAATTCAGATTTTCATTCTTCCCTCAATCCTCTCTATTCCAATATCGATGGATTTATTATCTAATTGAGAATTCAGAAAAAATCAAGGTGACAAGTAATTAAGTTCTATGGAACAAGGACAAATACAGACGAAAAATCTCCATTTACAGATCCTCACGGGTTACCAAATCCGAACCCAAGAAGACGTCAGAAGATCGAATTCAACTATGCCCTCTTTTCGATTCTCTCATGGCGGATCTTGTCATCGTTCATCCAAACAATCAAACGCGCTTGCGTTTAGCCTGCAAAATTTTCAATTTCACGCTCACTCTTAAAGAGGCCGGATCCCGCTCCTGATTTCTCTAATATAATTGCCAATAACTTGTGTGTATATATTAATCACTTAAAATTGACTAATTTTCATGTGTCAAAACAATAGGTTATTTGAAGCCATTAAAAAACAAATTAAAAAGGTGTTACTGTAATTAAAGGAGATGAAATTGAAAGATGCCAAGTTGAGAACGGTGAAGATGATGGGAGATGGAAGAGAAGAGAGTAGTGTACAGAAAAAGAGGAAGAAGACGGGTTAACAGTATTTAATTGTTTATTTAAGAGTATATGTGGCATGATATTATTGGTGGAACAAGATTGGTAGTATAAATCGTAGCAGACGATCCCGACTGCTCCGCATGGGTTCTAATATTTCGATCTGTTGGAATTGTTGGGTTCCTGATGGCGTGGGCGGTTTCTGTGAGACTTTGCTAGTTGTTGGGGTTGAGCGGACTCTATATGTCTCTTCTTTGATTCACCATGAGCATCGCCATTGGAATATTAAGAATCTTCACCAGATTTTGGACCCAACTGATGTTCATCATGTTTTGCAATTGCCACTAAGTCCACAATTACGATCCGATGCTTTGTTCCGGACAAAAACCTCTGTAGGAACCTTTTTCGTCAAATCAGCCTATTGGCTATGTGTTTTGGGTACAACTATTGTGTTCCTTTTTCTCCCCTGCCTGGCATCTTTTGATCGTATAGAAGATGAATGTATCACTAAAACTAAGTTTTTTCTTGGAAATTGATTTCTAGTTCGTTGAGTGCAAAAGCGGCTTTGCACATACGCCATGTTCTATCCAATGCCATTTGTGATATTTGCAATAATGGTAATGAGACTATTTGGCATGCTATTTTCAACTGTACCCATATTCAAAGTGTTTGGGATAATTCTTCTCTTAGTCTTTTGTTGTTGTTTATAAATACTCTTTCATTGTCAGATATTATTACTCGGATAGCTAACGTACATGGTGTTAATGGGCTGGAAGAATTATTTTTTTACAACTTAGGACCGATGAACATTATGCAGTTTGCACTTATTTAAAGGTATGTCTAGTCGTGGCCACCATTTGCAAGTCGATTTTGGTAATATGGTACATGCCTTTAAACATTCCATTTCAGCAACAACAACTCCTTTAGTCCTTTACCCATTCCACTGCCTCTATGAAGAGTAAATTTTAGGTGATGCTGGCATTGGATTAGGTGTGGTAATGCACGACCAACTTAGAGTAATTGCCAACTTGGTGTTCGAAGGTTCCCGTTTTTGGACGATAGATGTGTTTAAAGGTATGACTATGTTATTTGGTCTCAATTTATCCTTATACATAATACATGGGTGATACTAAAGTTATCGCGAAATCCGATTCTCTTTCTCTTGTTATGGGTGTTAATAATAAGTATTGGAGTATAATCTTTCATACTTAGGCGTACTATAGATGACATTAGATTCCTACTCTACTCTTTTGCTTACGCTAGTAGTGTACATGTCTCTAGACATGAAAATGTGTTTGTGCATTATGTAGCTTGTTTGTATTCCAACTCGGGATATAAGCATTTATTTGGTTCTTCTACTCCGTCGAACATTCAAGCTTTAGAAAAGTTAAATATTTAATAGAGCAATTGTATTTTGTTTCAAAAAAAATGTAATCATCATTAATATCTATTAATATGAAATATAGTTAACTTAGCTGATAGCCAATAGTAGCGTCAATGATCATTAGGTCACGAGTTCGAATCCCAGCTGTGCAGAGATCTCCACTGCCGTCGTTACTGGGCCGGCCCATATTGTATCACAAATCTGAAATCTGAGACCAAACTCCTTCCCTTCTATCACCATTCATCACCCACCCTCTTCCAGACTGCAACTGCAAAATCCCTCCCTTTCCACCGGCCAACGACCGTCGCAACCTGAGGGCCACCGCAATGTCCACCACCGATCCGCCAGAGTCTTTTACTCCATACAAGCTTACGCAAACACTCTCCGGCCACAGGCGGGCCATTTCCTCCGTCAAATTCTCCGACGATGGCAAGCTTCTCGGCACCGCCTCCGCCGACAAAACCGCCCGCACCTGGTCCCTATCTTACTCCTCCGGAGACGGAGACAATGGCGAGGGCGACTCCGTCTTCTCCGTTCACCAGGAATTTAAAGGCCACGAGCAGGGAATCTCAGACCTCGCTTTCTCTTCCGACTCTCGGTACCTCGCCACCGCCTCCGACGACAAAACGGTCAGAATTTGGGACGTTTCCAAGGGGCAATTGATCAAAACCCTCCATGGCCATACCAATTACGTTTTATGCGTTAACTTTAACCCTCAGTCCAACATGATCGTCTCCGGTTCGTTCGATGAGACAGTTAGGGTTTGGGATTTGACCTCAGGAAAGTGCCTTAAGGTGCTTCCTGCACACTCGGATCCTGTAACGGCTGTCCACTTCAACCACGATGGTTCTCTGATTGTTTCGAGCAGCTACGATGGGCTGTGTAGGATCTGGGATGTTTCTACTGGGCATTGTGTCAAGACTTTGATTGATGATGAGAACCCTCCTGTTTCATTTGTTAGGTTTTCACCTAATGGCAAGTTCATCCTCGTTGGTACATTGGATAATACTCTGGTAAGATTTTTATCCAATTTGGTTGCTTGATCTGGTGTTGGTTGATAAATGGTAACTGATCTATTTTTATTTGGTTGTACACATGGCTTTAGATGATTCACTGTGCTGCTCGACACTGTTAATGTGCTGTGCTATTAGCTTAAAATCATGCTGCTATGGGAAGTTTTTTTCTTTTCTAGTAGAATGATTGGTCAGTATCATACTACCTTGGGTATAGTTATCTGTGAATATTTATAAGAATTCAAGAGAAATTTATAGGAAAGGAAATTACTAAAGGTCCATCAGGATACCTCCTCTGTCATTGATATTGTTGGAGATAAGGGTTAGAGTTTGTTTGGCACGAAGCCAATATCAGTCTTAATGCCCTTATAAGGACATTATAATTACTTAAAGACTTCACGCCAAATTACAGAAACTCACAACTGCCGCTCTGTACAATATAGGAATGACAACTCTATGCTAGCAAAGCTTTACAAAGTGCAATACTGAATAATGCTAGACTTAGTAAGCTAATCGACCACTAGTCATTACTGAATAGCACTAACAATTGTACACTATAGGTGTTTGGTCTTGATCCATATGCTAGACTTAGTAAGCTTCACACTATCTCTTTGTTCATTGATCTCTATGTGTTTGGTCAAAGATCTGATTCTGGATTATGATGTAAATTAAGCACATCACTAATTGAAGTAATAGGGAAGAAGGGAGTCATCAACCAAGTATAGAAGATTTTTCTTATGTAGTAGTTGGCTCCGACACACTAATATAATTTCTGAACCTATTATGAAAAGCCTAGAAGAAGGAGGGAGTCATATGGATCAAGACTAGAGAAGAGAGGAGAGGTGGTATTTGTTTATATATGTTTTTCGTTTTAACATGTTTATCGTAGTTTTTCTAGACATAGTTGTTCTCAGTTTGTAATCTTTTTGTGTGAATTAACATATTTGCTAGAAGGACTTGGATCAGCCAGCCAACCATTGTAAAGAAGACATGATATTCCCGCCTAGTTGGCATAACTTTGTTCAGTTTGTTGGCATTTCTCACAAACTATTACCAATGTTGTAAATCTCATGCTTTTGACACCATACCTATTTTTACTTCTTTGCACGTTAGGTAGTGTTAATTCTGAATTTTTGCTGTGCAGAGGTTATGGAACTTTTCAACAGGCAAGTTCTTGAAAACCTACACTGGGCATTCTAACTCAAAATACTGCATTTCATCTGCATTCTCTGTGACGAATGGGATGTACATTGTGAGCGGTTCAGAGGATAACAATGTATACCTTTGGGAACTCCAGACAAGAAAGATCATTCAGAAACTGGAGGGTCATACTGACACTGTCATATCAGTCTCGTGCCATCCCACCAAGAACATGATTGCATCAAGTGCTCTTGAAAATGACAAGACGATTAAGATCTGGACACAGGAGAAGAAGGAACAATGAATTTGCCCACGTTTGTATGTTTGAAAATCTTGGGACATATGGCTGCGTTTTTTTTGTTTGTGTGTGTGGTTGGTTGCTGCACATCACAATTTATACTCTTTTTCTTGTGAAGGTAACCCTAGGAGAATTGAGGTTTTATATAATTTAATGTGTAGAAACCTCAATGCATTTGGAATCGTTGTGACTTCGTTGTTTTTACCTTTTGTCTATGAACAATATGCTTTCCAATGCAGATTGTTCTGCAGTTTAGCTTGCTATATTAATTAGAGCAGTTATATATTCATTTGTCAAGATTTCAAAATTGCTTTTTGAACATATGCAAGGTATACAGCAATTCAAATGCTTGGAACAGGTCTTTTATCTTGGAAAAGGTCTTTGCTTGGACCATGTGTTAAGCACTGTTGATGCCGAAGCCGAAGTTAGGCTGCTTCAGGATTCTCAAAAAGAGTGATAATTTATGTTTTGGATGGAGAGTTTGGGCTACACTAATGTAGAGTGGTTCTGCTTTAAGGCCTATTGCTTCAATGAGCAGGTAGATGCAATTTTTCTGATGTGTGTCCACTTTCTGGTTTAAAATTTGACAACTTCATTATCATTATAATTATCTGTGCTTTTCACATATGTAAGGGATCATTAGGCTAGTAGGTTTGCTGTTAGATGAATTAAATTGTCGTGGCCTGATGATGTTAGATTCATCTAAAGGATGCTAGAGCTCATGTTTATATGAACCCGCAGATGGTTCATTGTTCCTCCAAGCCTCAATTGTTAGAACACAAAGATAATTAGATTGCTTTTTGAGATGTGAAAATCCACTATCTTTAAAGGTTACAAATCTTCTTACAGGAAAAGTCATAGCCTCCGAATACGATAAACCCGAAGAAAAGATCTTCCAATGTGGAGTGACACTTCTTACTATTTTCTTACTTCTCATTATTTAGTTCAAGTCTGGAGGACTATTCAACCATTTATAAATGTAAGAGTTTTTTTTTTCCGGTTGAAAAAATAGATAAAGACTCTTTTGTAAGAGAGTAACGTAACCGTCTGGGCTCAGAATTGTCAAAGATGGCAGGCTCTGGGCTTTCTGTTTGCTCTTTGACTGGTAAAGCAATTTCTCGATTTCAAGTCTTCTATCTTGACTCTAAACGCCATCCCTTGCTGTTTTACATTTTCCTATTAAAAATATTGATCTAAAGAACTGAAAATTGAGGTTTCTTGCTCTTGTGATCTTGTCCTTCTTTGAGCTTTCAAATCAGAGCTTCATCTCATCTGGGTATGTCTCAATTTCAACTAGCTATCCTTCTTTGATTGTGAAGTTCATCTTGGTTTAGGGTTCATTCTTTATGTTCACCCACTTCGATTCAAGTCTGTTTTTAATTGTTCTTTTTTTTTTTTTTTTAAAACTTATGTTCCTTGAAATTCCTCTCCAGGTACTCTACAATTTGTGACTTGTATCAAATCATATAGCCATGAATAGAAGAAGCCCTTCTCCTTTGCTATGTGAATTGGTACTATTGTTAGTACTGTTGACTGGTCAACTGAGCTTTGCTACCCAAACTGATATCTACTGCCTGAAATCCATACAGAAATCCTTGCCACAATTGGCCAATCTCTGGAATTTCTCCAATCAAACCGAAGGATTCATCTGCAGGTTCATTGGGATTGAATGCTGGCACCCAAATGAGAACAGAGTTCTAAACATCCAACTACAAGACATGGGCTTAAAAGGTCACTTTCCTCTTAACATAATCAATTGCACATCCTTAACAGGACTCAATCTCTCAGGAAACAAATTGGATGGTCCAATTCCTTCTAAAATCTCCGAATTGCTCCCTTTCGTCACTTCGCTTGATCTCTCCAAAAACCGCTTTTCGGGTCCTATCCCAAGCGACCTCTCAAACTGCGTCTACTTGAACTCGCTCCTCCTTAATAACAATCGTCTGTCGAGTCACATTCCTCCTCAACTTCACAAACTTGCTCGGCTCAATCAGTTTAGTGTTGCAAGTAACAATTTGACAGGACGGATCCCTTCTCTTAGTGTTGATTTTCCAGTTGCGAGTTATGCGCATAATCCGGGGCTTTGTGGGAGTCCTCTTGCTGCTTGCTGAAGGATCTGAAGCTATATAAATAGCAAGGCACTCTTTTGTTTGTTGCTTTCCAACATTAATAAACATTGTTGCTTATGGTGGTTTTAGTTAATGTGCTCATTCATGAGTAGATATCAACTATGTATTTATAGTGAATTGCTTCCTATTAGCTGAGATTGCACCTTGTGTTTGTGTATACCATCTAATATAAGGTGGAGAAGAAAGGAACAACAAACGTTTCGACCAAAACATCCTTTTTTTCCTGCCATTTTTAGCGAGAATAGTGATGTAATTGATTGTTTGTCAATTAAATGATTTCTTATGGTTAATTCATCCTAATTTAGGGATTAATTTGAATATAGTTTCCAACTTTAGAGAAAAAAAATCAAGAAAAAGGTGACAACAAACATAGAACAAATCAGCCCCACATGGGGTGTCCCGTGGTAAGATGCATGAGGGGGATGTTGCGAGGTCTCAGGTTCGATCTTTGTCTCCGCCCCTACACTTCGGTGAAAAACCAAATCTCATCATTCTTCCTACCACTAGGTCACACTGGTCAGTGCAAACCGGTTTACTTGGTTCGTGCACTTTGTCGGCTAGTTCACGGACCCGGGATTTACCACCAAATATGGTCCCTCATTAAAAAAAACATAGAACAAATCCGTGCTATTAGAGTGTACTTAATTAAATGCACATCGGTGGCAATATCAGCAACCTTCTGAGTTCTAATCCTACAATTTTCAGAGCACTTAGTTATTAGTTATTAGAATCAATTCCTACAATGCAGCATCTTCTAAGTAAGCACGTTCATCATCCATGTAACATGATCACATGAAGCGTGTATGAAAACCTTCTCATGAAATTCCAAGCTCAAAATCCTATACGAAAGAAAATTGATCGAAGCGTAGCTCCAACTCCATTTTTTTCCTACAAAGGAAGAAAGTATCCACAAAGGTAGGTGGAATTCACGCCTGATTCCCTCAACAATGCCAAAATTCACATTTGCCGTTTTCTCCACTTTTTAGTGAAATTATCCACGCCTTAATTCTTTTTCATCGAACAAGTCATATTCATTTGTATTTTACATGTAAGCGTCCATTCACACTTGATATCAACCCATATTATAAAACAAACACCTTTTAGCTACTAGTTCTGTTTGAAAAAGCAGCTAGATAGTTGATATAGTAATTGGGAAATTATCCTAACCCTTGTACTATTGGCCCTTTATTTAGGCTCCAAATTGATCTTGTGGTAGGCTGCCCCCTAGAGGTCCTTTTTTTGGACTTACGTGTAGGGCATGATATTCTAAAGTTCTTTAAGTACTTGCTTCACTTTTTGAGAAAGAAGTGATTGATGATTATATAGAATTTTGCTATATGTTGATTGTTGTGGAAGAAAAAGTTCTACCATATAAATTAGAAGATAAATGTCTACCATATAAATTCATAGGTTACTTCTATTGTTAATTGGTTTTATTATGGAACCCTATGGACATATGTGTTAGGCCGATCCGTGTGGAACCCTATTGACATATGTGCTAGGCCCACCCGCGCTTATTCGCATGGAGGGATGTGTGGACCCTCACGTTATTATTGGTCATCGGAATTTAACATGGTATCATAGTGGTTCGGTCCTAGGCCCATTATATACCTTGGGTTGGACTTAGCGAGTTGCTACCCGCCCGTTATCTACTCTAACTTAACTACATACTTAGTTTCTACATTACTTTTGACAATCTCATTTCTCCATAATAACTTTCAAAATTCTCCTTGAGTATTTGATTCTGCAGTTCTCGGGAGGGAGCAATTAGTCGAATTCAATTCCCAAAATTTGTTTTATCTTTTTTTTCCCCCGGAAACAAGTTACAAGTTGGGGTTGTTAAGCTCATTATGCCATATGCTCTTCTATACGTACTCTACAGTCTCCAGCCCATCTATTACAAGTCACCCATTTTGGCAGGATAACTAAGAAGTCAAACTTGTACACATCAATTTAAAATATACATACTTACATAGTGTAGGAAAGATAGGCCAAATCTTAAAACTTAAAAGGACGGCCGCCCTAAATATCACCAGCAGCTATCCCCGTAGAGGCTATTTGTATATATACCTATAGAGATATGTGGAAATCTTTATGACTTATCAAAAGTACTGTTAGTTCGTGCAAGAGACTAATACTTACATTTGGAGGTGTTTTTAAGTACAGCATAAGGTTTCCCTCAATCCCACTCAATGAGAACCCATAATGAAAGTCGGTGTTCCATAGCTCACTTTCTCCTTCTCATCAGCTTCACTCTCATTGCTCTTCCTGAAACCAAGGCTGAGGTAAGCATTAAATTAAATCAAATATGTTATATGTCCACTTAATTAATAAGTAATGCGTTTATATGCACTCTTTTTTTTCGCATTATTTGAAGTTTCCAATATTAATGTGTACGTTATCTTAATTTGAAGCCATCAATTCGACCATTACAAAACGCAAATTCAAAAGTAATAAAACGTGTTCCAAATGGTCACCAAACAAAATTGGGTCAACTTATAAACTAACTACTATTTGAATCGTATGTGTTTGGGTTGGAATAAAGTGGGTAAGCCATGGCGGCGATCTTTCGAACACAAGGTCTCGGACGTCGGGGGAGCCGTGGATCAGGCGCTCCCTCCTCCAAAACCTGAGCTTGAGGTGGAAGTTCATCGTGGGAAACGACATAACGGCCACACCAGCGGTGAGCGATGGTGTGGTCTACTTCCCGGCATGGGACGGTAACCTGTACGCAGTGCGCGCGCTTGACGGGCAGTTGGTTTGGAATGTGAGCCTGAGCCAGCTAACAGGGCTAAATCCGCCCTCCCAGGGCGCCTTCAATAACCGAACCATCTCTCGGTCCACCCCTGCCGTTGCAGGCCGACTCTTGATCATCGGAATCTACGGCCCAGCAGCCGTCGTCGCCCTTGATAGGTTCACCGCCTCCATGGTGTGGATGTCCATGCTGGACCCGCTCCCTCTTGCTCAGATCACCATGTCCGGAACAGTTTTCAAGGAGTAAGTTTACAGGGGCCGATCTGAATTAAACACATGGTTCAATCCGTCATATAAACACTAGCTTGCTAGCTAGCTAACAAAATAAGGTGATTTGTGTGCCATGTAGCGCTTTCTACGTTGGGGTATCGTCCTCCGAAGAAGCACTCCCACCAGGCCAATGCTGCACCTTCAGGGGCAGCCTGGCCAAGCTCCATATTCTAACCGGATCCGTCCTGTGGCAAACCTACACCATTCCCGATAACGGCGGCCGTCTAGGGGGCTACTCTGGCGGGGCCATATGGGGCAGCAGCCCGGCGGTTGACCCTGTCCGAGGACTCGTCTTTATCGGAACGGGGAACCTCTACATCGCTCCTACTCCAGTTCTCGAATGTCAAGCAAGGCAGAACAATCAATCATCTTCTGGTACGTGTATATAGTCCTTCCACATCGATCACTTCTCATACAAAACCAACATCCTAAGATTCGTTATATACCGGCCTAGCTATATATATATGTATACTAACTTTTTGAAAATATAAAACCTTGCATATATATCACGTACGCCAATCACACTAATTAATTTTTGTAACAAGATGGAACTAAAGAAATGGATATTTATTTTTGTAACAAGATGGAACTAAAGAAATGGATATTTTAAATTTCAGGTAGTAGTCCTCCGGATCAACCTGATCAGTGTGTGGGATCAGACGTCCATTTTGATTCAATTCTGGCGCTTGATTTGAGGTCCGGGAGCATCAGGTGGGACCGGAGGTTTGATGGGTACGACGTGTTTTACTTTGCTTGCTTGGTGCCTGGTAGCCCCACTTGCCCACCAGGTCCTAATCTCGATGCTGATTTTGGGGAGGCGCCCATGATGCTTACCATTCGTTACGGAGACGGTCGAAATCGCGACGTTGTTGTTGCGGTGCAGAAGAGTGGCTTTGTTTGGGCTTTGGATCGTACTACGGGTGACACCGTTTGGTTTAAGGTAAGGTAAGGGTATTACATGCATCTGCATCATTTTGTGTTGAGAATTCTTTCCTACGTCTAAAAGTTGGGACTAAACATATCTACTATATAAGCCTTTGGGCTACTCCTCTTATTGTCAATTGATTTTAAGATGAAACCCATCGGGCTTGTGTGTTGAGCTTACGTACGCATGCGCACGGCCTCCTGTTATGTCCCACGGACTTTCATTTTGATACCCATGCCAATGCGATCTAACTTGATTTAGTACAGCAAGCTGGGCCTGGAGGGCTAGAAGGAGGAGGGGTGTGGGGTGCCGCCACAGATGGGAAAACCATATTCACCAACATTGTCAACAGCGAAGCCAAACCCTTCAAGCTAGCGCCCACAGATCGCACCACTACTGCGGGTGGTTGGGTGGCGCTTGATGCGGAAACCGGGGAGATCAAATGGACCACCGCTGTCCCCAACAATGAGACCGCCCACGGGCCCGTCACCCTCGTCAACAATGTTCTCTTTGCCGGCTCTGTGGCTCCTTCAGGCCCGTTTTACGCCATGGACGCCATAACGGGAGAGATAGTGTGGTCATACGACACGGGTGCTACCGTCTACGGTGGAGCTTCAGTGAGCAATGGCTGTCTTTATCTTGGGAATGGTTTGTCTGCGGGGCTGGCCAAGTTTCATCCAACATGGACCCGTGGAACTGCGCTTTTTGCGTTCTGTGCAAGCAAATCTTAATTGTTTATTTCATTAATAACTCAGCATTTTAGAAGTCGAAACTTTGCACAATAAATTGGTTTGTTTAATCCAAACCAACAATTAAAGGATGATTTCACTGTAATGCCACAATTTGTTGAACAAAGTATTAGTTTGACACGTCAACATACAAAGGCTCTTGGACATTGTAAAATCAGAACACATAATATTTTGGGAATTTTCCCTTATGTATTCACAAAGAAAAAATTACATTATATAGAGATTTTACTTCCCAAGTAAGAGATATTGACCATAAATAAATACCTATACAAAAGGATACAATCTAAAATATCCTAACACCCTTCAAGTTGGAGCTTGTAAGTCAACAATGTCCAATTTGTCTAAGAGATACAAAAACCGTTGCTTGCTAAGCGCCTTTCTGAACAAATTAGCAGGTTGATTTGTAGTATTAACATATTGAGTGACCACCTAGCCATCTTGAATGAGATCGGGTACAAAGTGACAATCGATCTCAATATGTTTTGTACGCTCATAAAAAACGGGATTCGCTGAGATGTCTATGGCGACATGATTATCAAATACCAAACGCATATGAGTATGATGACAAACTCCCCTAGATAGTGTAACAACGATTTGATCCAAACAAGCTCACAACAGGCGACTGCCATAGATCGGTACTCTACTTTAGCAGAAGAGTAAGAGACCAGATCCTATTTCTTGGTCTTTTAAGAAATGGGAGAAATACCAAGTGAAATAAAATAAACAATTACTGAGCGATGCGTGATAGGGCAAGAATCCCAACCGGAGTCGCAATAAGCAACGAGTTGTAAGTCACTATTGGAGAACAACAACAAGCCTTGTCCAGGATGCCCTTTGAGGTAGTGCAGAAATCGCAAGGCAGCCTATCAACGATCCACAGACGGAGACTGCATGAACTGAGCTAAGGTATGAACAAAGTAACAAATTTCTGGTCTGGTAATAGTTAGATATATTAACCGTCCGACTAACCATCGATGCTGGTCAAGAAACTATAATGACCCTCCGAAAGGTGTAGCGAGACGGAGATGCTGCTCCATGTGAAACTGCGAATGGCTCATTAAATCAGTTATAGTTTGTTTGATGGTATCTTGCTACTCGGATAACCGTAGTAATTCTAGAGCTAATACGTGCAACAAACCCCGACTTCCGAAAGGGACACATTTATTAGATAAAAGGTCAACGCGTGCTCGTCCCGTCGCTCTGATAATTCATGATAACTCGACGGATCGCACGACCTTGTGTCAGCGACGCATCATTCAAATTTCTGCCCTATCAACTTTCGATGGTAGGATAGATGCCCTTTGAGATAGTGCAGAAATTGCAAGGCAGCCTATCAACGATCAACAGAGGGAGACTGCATGAACTGAGCTAAGGTATGAACAAAGTAAAAAATTTCTGGTCTAGTAATAGTTAGATATATCCACCGTTCGACTAACCATCGATGCTGGTCAAGAAACTATAATGACCCTCCGGAAGGTGTAGCGAGACGGTGTTGTTGCTCCATAGTGAAGGCAGAAGGCTTAGCTGCTAGAAGATTAGACTCAGATAAAATATCCAGCGTATACTTTCATTGAGAAAGAAAAAGACTAGAAGGATTGCGAGCTATTTCAATCCTAAGAAAGTACCGCAATGTCCGCAAATCCTTCATATAGAAGCACGAGATCAAATACTCCATAAAGGAGCTTATAGTAGAAGTCATTTTCGAAAATTATAAGATCATCAACATACACCAAAACCCGAAGAGTGACATCTCGTCTTATGAGTGAAAACATAGAAAAACCGGCTTTGCTCTAACGAAAACAAAACCATCAGAGAGACGCAGACAATTTAGCAAACAATTATGAGGTGCATGACGTAAACCATACAAATATTTCTTCAACTTATAGACCTATCTAGGAAGAGCACCTGAATATCCAACTAGAAGACGCATGTATACTTCTTCTTCAAGATCATCATGAAGAAACGCATTATGAACATCCATTTGATAGAGTTCCCAACAGTGAATAGTAGCTACAAACAAGAAAACTCGGATTGAAACCATCTTGGCAATCGGGGTGAACATCTCAAAATAATATATTCCCTCAACCCGTCGATGACCAAGAATAACAAGACGGGCTTTCTGCTGCTCAATAGACCCATTAGAATAGTAATTGATCCGGAATGCCCATTTACAACCGATTGGATGCTTATGAGCCGAAAGATCAGCGATGACCCATGTGTGGTTATGATCAAATAACACTGTCTTGGCTGCCATGGCATCCCATCACTCACTATGATGCATAGCCTCGATGAAGGAAATCGGCTCGTCATTGGCTTGATTTGCTGCTAAGAGACCAACATATTCTGACATCAAACGATCACCGAGACATATTGATCAATAGGAAAGAGAGTTGGTCTATACAACGACGAGGTTGAGCGAATTGTACTACAAATGAAGCCTTTTAACTTAACAGGGGGCTGCTTGACTAAGGTGTTCTATTGAGTCATTGGTGACGGAGAATCATCTCCATCATCCGAGATCTAGCTCGGAGACAACCAGTGATGTGTCAAAAAGCACCAAAGATGGTAACGATGGTTCATGTGAAGTGGGTGAGGTCGGTGACGAAGAGACATCTCGAGAACTCCCCTTGCCTTTCGAGGCAAACAAATCATCAAAGACCGCCAAGCTTATATCCGAACTAAGTAGAGTCACCATTAACATTGGAAAGATAGACAAGTCGAAAAACCGAAAAACATCTTCATAAATGTTACATCCCGACTAGCAAACACAACATTGGTTTTAAGATCGAGAAGACGCTAGTTGCATTTACCTAATAGATAATCGATGAACATGCACTTTCCACTACAAGGAGCAAACTTATCCCTATTCTGAGGTGTTTTGGAGGCAAAATAGAAAAAACCAAAAACCTTAAACTAATTGTATGCGGGTTGCCGACCAAAAAGAAGCTTGAAGGGGATGCATCCATCTAAAAGAGGTGACGGAGTCCGATTAATCAGGTAGGCAACAATCAGGACACAGTCTCCTCAAAATGAAAGAGGAAGATTGGGTTGAAAGTGTAGGGCATGAGCCATATTCAAGAGATGTTGATGTTTGCGCTCAACGTGTCCATTTTGTTGAGGCGTGTAGGCACAAGATGTCTCAAACAAAATACCACAATCAGCAAAAAAAGATTTCAAGGGAAATAATTCAGTTCCATTGTTAACACGAACATGTCTGACTTGTTTACGAAACTGAGTGGCAACCATAGCACAAAACTATCAAATCAATTTGGACACCTCAAACTTATTCACCATTAAGTGGACCTAAAAAACACTACGAAAATAATCATCAACAACTATTAAGAAGTATGAAGCTCCACTAGAAGAGGGTGTACTATAAGTTCTCAAAACATCGCAATAAATTAAGTCAAATAACTCGTCTTCTTTATTCAAACTATCCAAAGTACTACGAGAAACAAAAATAGTAGAAATGCTAGACAAAACAAAAGTTGAAAGATGGCCAAAGTGACAATGCCAATAATCTCTATCCATGGAGTTTTTTTATCAACTCCACTAGAACTAGATCTCGTCCCTTACATGTGATTTTCGGTCCTAATGATGCTAGATAGAATAATATCCTAACTAGAAATAAGAAGACTAGTCAACTTTCCTTATTAAAATTCGTATCTTCTTTGCCGTGGAAGACAAGAAATTTCAAATAAACAACAAATTATATCTTCTTTGCCTTAGAAGAATATAATTTATAATTTAAAAAGGAAGTTGATATAATAATAATAACTAATAAAAAAAAATAATATTCATATGGAAAATCCAAAATTAGACACTTCCTAATTTGGACTTTCCATAAGTAGTTCAAATACTGAATAAGAAAACTACTATTATAGGATAAGCATGGAACAACCCTTGCATGCAGGTGTCATCTAAGTTGGCTTAGTAGTGTCAAGCCTGTGACGAATCATGGTAACTAAAGACAGAACTATAGTGGGGCCAGAGGTGGCCATGCCCCCCCCCCCAATCCAATTTTTTTTAATTATTTATGTTCCTTTTGTCGAGACCTTCGATTTGATGTATTATGCGCTTCAATTTGACATCTAAGTAAGAAGTTATGAGCATTTGAAAATTGACGGTACACAAACTATTTTTACAAGTCATTTACTTAATTAAATTGTTTTTATCACTTGGTAGATTTCATGGTTTCATAATGTAATTGAACCCAAGAGCGTCGGACAATTAGTTATGGTTGGAATGTCTTGAATTACACTAAATTTATTAGCATATAATTCTTGAGGTTCTGTTCAAATATTCTTTAGTATTTTGTATTTATTTTTAAAATTGGAAAATGTTAACTATATTAAAAAGAAATTTGGCCCCTACAATGAGAAGGTTCGTAATGGTGGTTCTTCAACCATCTTAACCAAAGCTTCCAAATAAACCAAGAGTGCTCAAGTTGCCTCTTGTATCTTCTTGGCTCTAGACCTCGTTATTAGACCATCAAAAATAATCTTTATCTTGCCCTCAATGTCTTTCGAGGTCATGGTTGGACAACTTACATCAGTCTTTGTTGTTATCGCCGTTGTCGTCGTCGTCGCCGCCACCACCGTCGTTAGTCTATTAGTATCAAGTTTTGTAAATTAGTAATATTATGGGAATGCATGTGATTTAGATCATGCGAGTTCTCATACATGTTCATTGCATGTGTAATAATTTCAAATATCGCCTTATTCATTTGTGGGATTAATGGATCCACTAGAGCTAATGTAAATTCTTAGATTTATTGTGTCTATGCAGGAACAATTTAATGTGGTTTGATATTGTTTGGTGATCTCTTTTTTTTAGACATGGCTTGCATGATAATCTACTTTCCCACTATCACATATATTTGATGTCAATCCATGTTGTATGACAAGCGGTTTTCTAAAAGTAGCGTTTCTACAAGCTGGATGGAGTCTTTTGACCTTATATTTTCTTTTGTCTTTGATTTAAATTCATTGGTATCCTTACGTTTGCTTCTTTAATTACTTGCTTGCACCAAGGCAACAGATAGCTTTCTTTGATTTTAAATTGTGACACTCATCCAAGCTAAGCTACTCGATACACTTGTTGAAATTGGTTTACCTTGCCTGATTTTATGACAGTTTATAAAATTTCTATGCTTTTGTTTACACTAGAGGTTTGTTCTTTAAATTTTTCTTTCCTTAACTCATTGTCTTCCATTGTAATCCTCCATGAGTTGAATATTTGAGTTTTAGAGCGTGATCTCATTCGGCTTGTTTTTCACATCTTCATTTAATGTCATAGGTTTCATCTTTTGTCATTTAGCAAGTCTTGGTGTCACTTCGGTACTCGATTGATTTAATAGCTACTTAGCGTCTTTAGAATTTTACTTTTGTGGATAAGTTGCGAGCTCTTCTTCCTAATTGAATTCGAATATTGTATAATGCATGCCATTAAGTACTTTTTTGTTCATGTAATTCCTGAAGAGAATTAAGCGCAACGTCATATCCCATCTACTTTCTTGTCTTGTGATTGACGATGATCGAAATGCATTTTTTTAAAGCAATGAAGAGATATCAAGTATCAGTTGATGACTCAGCCGCAAATATTAAGATGAATAGGAAAGTTGGATCAATTAGGGCCTTTGATATTAAACAATATGGCAAAGGAAAATGGGGATTGATGTTAGTCTAGCAAACCCATCTTCCGACACGAGGAAAATGGGCACTGATGTCGAGTCACTAGAAATTCTCAGATGGTTTCATAAGGATGATTTTAAATAATCATTACGCATCACTGTGCAGATTAGTTTGAAGTTTTATTTTCTAAATATTTTCAAAACTTGCCCTTTGATTTTTATTTTTATTTTTATAGTGACACCAAAAACTTACAATATGGCAATATAATGTAAATTTCTACTCAAGTATAATAAGGGTTTAAATTTAGGGATTTGGGCTAGAATTAAGAGTTCACTTGTTTGGTCAGTGAAATATGCATTTAAGGCGTAATTATGGAGAAACTTTAGCCCCATTGTGAATGCTTAAGAACTTGAATGTCATTAGAAGGCATTTTTTCTGCTTGACCTTAGGATGATGTACCCTTGTATCTTATTACGGGCTTGACTTAGGATGATTGATATGCTGTGTTTTGTACAACATAATTAGGACTTTTTAGTACATATTTGTGTAGTATTTTAGGCCTTTTAGGAGCATTGCTGAAGAACAGATTTGAAGGCCGAGAGTTCAGAATTATGAAGAATTTGAAGTTTTCGAAGATATTGAAGGCCGCAATCACTGCCACCCTTAGGGGCGATCGCGGTGGACGTCGCCGAGGAGGATCAAGATCGCCATTGAGGACCGCGATGACAAGAAGGCCACGATTGCAGCTAGGTTCGGCGGCGATCGCGGGTTTGAAGATCACCGATGGAGTCGCGGTGTGAAGATGAGCAACGATCGCGTCTCTTTTGGATGGTGATCGCGGCCCTGCTGGATCTGACGCGCGTTCATATTTATCTGCTTAGTTTAATATTATATTTTATATATCTTTTAATTCCGACTGGTTCGAGACTATTTTAGGTTACTTTTCATCCTTTGTTTGTATTCTCTTAGACCTAATTTTCAGACTTTGGTATTTTCTCTCTTATGGAGAACTAAACTTCCTAAATTCTATTCAAGTTGAAGCTTTTCAGACTCAAGTTGTTGTGAGATTCGTCTATTCAGGTTTATTTATACAGGTTATTTCAATTCTCTTGTGCGTAATTATTATTGATTGTATTGATTCTTTCAGGCCTAGCTAACTTGTTGGAATTTAATACTTTCTATTGCTAGATCTAGGTTTTCTCGTAGCAAAGCCTAATCTTTGTAGCAACTCAATTGATTTAGGACTCGTTGGACTAAAACAATTGAGAAAGAGATTTGAATGCATGTTAATTGTTTGACTCGTTGGAATTCAATTGCATGTATCTTGTTTATCCTTGTTCTCATTGCTAATATCCCTATTATTTATGATCGTTTCATGAGTTGTTTGGATATTAAGTTTGCATGTCTCGTTGCCATGTTATATTTCTGATCAGGATAGGAATAACCAAAAGGAAATAACTTGTTTGAATCTAGGATCAATAACTTGAGGAAGAAAAGTGGATATTTGAATAGGATTGCTTTCCCCTAATTGATAAAAATCCAATCTTTTTCCCTGTTTGATTCATTGCTTTGTTTGTTTCAATTCCTTAGTGTTAGTTTAAATAATCAAAATCCCCTTTTACTATTATTGAGTTGATAACAATATAAATTTTGAATTACAAGTGTCTCTTGGGTTCGACCCCGACTTACCAACTATACTAGTTGAGTAACTAGGGAATTATCTTTGATTTGGCATCAACGACTTTAAGCCAGTCAATGATGTATCCTTGTATAATATGCTTTGGAAGTTTGGATTAAGGGTGGAATTTTTTCACATTCAACAAATGTTTGCTCATAGCTCCTTGCATTTGTGAAGTAGGCTAGTTTAAAAAGAGCTACATTATTAAAGGCAGAATACATATACAGACACCTGTACTTGTGTCAAATAGTCATTTAGACACCTGACCTTTGGGTTTGTTCTATTGAACACTTGAATTTAGCCTTTTCTGTTCTATTGGACACCTTTTTGCTGATGTGGCAATTTACGTGTAATGCACGCTCTGATGTGAGAGTGAGTCTTAAATAATCTCAAATTATAGCCGATGTGGGTATTAAATGTCAAAAAAAACCCAAAGTAAATGCATGCATTGTCCATTGTTTTTTTTTTCTTTTTTCTCTCTTTCTTCCTGCGTATCTTCTTTTTGCGAACGACGAACTCGGAGAAAGCCGATATTGTGGAACAATGCACCCGGAGAAAGCCAACTGTCGGCCTTGTGAATTTCCGGCCTTGTGAATCTCTCTACAAGAGCACGGTTTTGGATCTTTCTGAAATTTTGGATCTGAGGGCCTTGTTTCGACTTTGATTCTTCATCTTCTAGTTTGAAGGGAAGGCGGAGGAAGGCACTGAAGAGATTGTAGGAGAGTTGTAGTTTGAAGGGAAGGTTGAAATGGAGATGGGTGGAAATGATTCTTCATCTTCTGAATTGGTTTTTATGTGGGTTGTTTTGATTGCTAAGGACTTTGCTAATTCACCTCTTCTTTCTTCCACCAAATCTTGTTCCTCTTTCTTTTTTCTTTTATAACTCCTTTCTTCCACCAGATCTTCGAAAATTCAGCTCCTCTGCGAAAGACGAGGCGGCAACGGCAACGGCGGCTCCTGGGGCGACGGAGGTGGTGGGGTTCCGATTCAGATCTGTAGCGCATAGCAACACAAGCGGATTTAATCTTTAGTTCAATACTATTTTTTTTGGATTCAGATTTGTACATTTTTTTTACTCTCTAAGCTATATTGGATCGAGAAGTGTATTTAAAGTGGATTCAATTTTGGATTTTATGTGGTCCGATTAGGATTCAGATCTGTACATTTTTAGTTCAATACTACTTCTTTGATGGATTCAAAGTGGATTTACAGGAGAAAGAAGATGGGGGCAAAAACGAATTTAAAGTGGATTTACAATTTGCAATTTTTTTCCTTTTTTGTTTCATTAAAACAATATATAAAATGTATGCATTGTGCTCATATCTGAGGTGGCATTTATGTAGATTTTACGTGGAAAATTAAATTAACACTGTACGCGGGTGTTTAACACTTGAAAGAGGTCTTGGTGACCAGATGTCCAATAGAACACAAAAGGTTAAATTCAAGTGTTCAATAGAACAAATCCAAAGGTCAGGTGTCTAAAGGAATATTTTGCACAAGTACAGGGGTCTGTATATGTATTCTGCCCATTATTAAAACCACAACTTTTTTTCTCGTTGTTGGGTGAGTCTTTTTAAGCTAAAAACTAGAATACACTAATTGAATGTTAGAAGGATCGATTACTACTGCTGCAAAGTTGCTTTCTTTGTCTCAACAGAAGATGAATTGTTTGCTAAACCAAAAGTTTTGAGTACGTGTTGTAACTTGTAGTTTTAGCTTTAACAAGTGAACAATTTTAGTTTTTAATTTTTTTCAATATCTCGTCGTTATTTTGCACAACTTGTATCTTCATTGTTTAAGACTCTCAAAAACCTACACTGCGAAAAATGGCATCACATTGAAATATTTTTACAAAGCACTCCGAAAATAAAATATCTATAAGAGTAAAATATTCTGAACAAACAAACACAAAATAAAAAACATTCATATAAAATTGACGATAACCGCCAAAAAATAACCAAATTAACCAACAAAATAAACTTGAAGTAGTCAAGTTTTTTTTTCAATATAACCACATATTTTTCAATATCTCGTTGTTATATTGCACAACTTGTATCTTCATTGTTTAAGACTCTCAAAAACCTGCACTGCGGAAAATGGCATCACATTGAAATATTTTTACAAAACACTCCAAAAATAAAATATCTATAGGAGTAAAATATTCTAAACAAACAAACACAAAATAAACAACATCCATATAAAACTGACAATAACCGCCAAAAAATAACCAAATTAACCAATAAAATAAACTTGAAATAGTCAATGAATTGCTACTAAAGTCAACAAACCAAGTAGTCTAAACTACAAGTAAAGTTAACCAGAACAACAAAATAAAGCGATGATTGTAGCATAGCATACCAAATCGTAGCCTAGCAACCCAAACAACCGCTTGATTACATCCACAAACTTCAATAAAGGAAGAATATGCCTCCTCGATGGATTATATTGCAAATGAGATCTATCAATTCTTTGGCATCTTTTTCAGAATCAACGCTTGCATAAACAAACCTCTAATTCATCAGAATTTTTTTGGGTCACATCATGTTTCTTCAAATCCTCAAGAGGATCCATCATCTCATTTCTAATCATAACTCTTCGGACGAAAGCGGATTTTTCCCAATTCTCCATAGCCTACATGCTTTCCTCCCATGCAGTCCTAGAAGCATTGAGCTAAGATATGGCAAGGCTGGTATCCACGATAGAAGATTCACCCACCTCAGTGAAGGATGACACCGGATGATTCAGGAACCTCATGCTCAATTAGTAAAGCATGCAGACTATGAAGATTTGGGAAAAAACTGGTTTTGTCCGAAGAGCTGTGATTAGGGATGAGATGATGGATGCTCTTGAGAATTTGAAGAACCATGATGTGACCCAAAAAGCAGCTCTAATGGATCACATGTTTGTTTATGCAAGAGTTGATTTTTAAAAAGATGTCATACAGTCCTACACTCATTGAGCTCATATATGGCAAGGCCGGTATCCACAACAAAAGATTCAGCCACCTTAGTGAGGCATGACACCAGATGATTTAGGTCAGCCACAACCTCATTCTTAGTCAGTAACACCTTCTTAGAAGGGCCAAGTATAGCATCCAATATCATCTAACATATATTGAAAACACCGCTGCGGTCAATGCCCATAATGACTATACCTCAAATTAGATCCTCTTCAGCAAAAAGGATGCTATTGCGTTGTTCAAGCAAAAAGAAGCTTGTGCTTCCTCAAAACACATCGAATATGCTCAAAATGTTGCTGATGACCATCGTCCAATAGGAGGAAGTGGAACGGTGCCCTTTACTACAACCAACCTTTTCGGTTTGGTGGTAGACATGAGGAGGGATACTACCCCTAAACCTCCATGATTGTAGCCTAGCTTACCAGATCGTAGCCTAGCAGCCCAAACAACTGCTTGGCTGCATCCACAAACTTCAAGACGAAAGAATATGTCTCCTCGATGGATGATATTGCAAATGATATCTACTAATTCATTGGCATCTTTTTCATAATCAACTCTTACATAAACAAACCTCTAATTTATCAGAGTTGCTTTTTCAATATAACCAAATATTTTTTCAATATCTCGTTGTTATATTACACAACTTGTATCTTCATTGTTTAAGACTCTCAAAAACCTGCACTGCGAAAAATGGCATCACATTGAAATATTTTTACAAAGCACTCCGGAAATAAAATATCTATAGGAGTAAAATATTCTGAACAAACAAACAAAAAATAAACAACATCCATATAAAACTGACAATAACCGCCAAAAAATAACCAAATTATCAAATAAAATAAACTTAAAATAGTCAATAAATTGCTACTAAAGTCAACAAACCAAGTAGTCTAAACTACTAGTAAAGTTAACCAGAGCAACAAAATAAAGCCATGATTGTAGCATAGCATACCAAATCGTAGCCTAGCAGCCCAAACAACCGCTTGATTGTATCCACAAACTTCAACAAAGGAAGAAAATGCCTCCTCGACGGATTTCGTCCGAAGAGTTGTGATTAGGGATGAGATGATGGATGCTCTTGAGAATTTGAAGAACCATGATGTGACCCAAAAAGCAGCTCTAATGGATCACATGTTTGTTTATGCAAGAGTTGATTTTTAAAAAGATGTCATACAGTCCTACACTCATTGAGCTAATATATGGCAAGGCCGGTATCCACAACAAAAGATTCAGCCACCTTAGTGAGGCATGGCACCAGATGATTTAGGTCAGCCATAACCTCATTCTTAGTCAGTAACACCTTTTTAGAAGGGCCAAGTATAGCATCCAATATCATCTAACATATATTGAAAACACCGCAGCGGTCAATGCCCATAATGACTATACCTCGAATTAGATCCTCCTCAGCAAAAAGGATGCTATTGCGTTGTTCAAGCAAGAAGAAGCTCGTGCTTCCTCAAAACACCTCGAATATGCACAAAATGCTGCTGATGACCATCGTCCAATAGGAGGAAGTGGAACGGTGCCCTTTACTACAACCAACCTTTTCGGTTTGGTGGTAGACATGAGGAGGGATACTACCCCTAAACCTCCATGATTGTAGCCTAGCTTACCAGATCGTAGCCTAGCAGCTCAAACAACTGCTTGGCTGCATCCACAAACTTCAAGACGAAAGAATATGTCTCCTCGATGGATGATATTGCAAATGAGATCTACTAATTCATTGACATCTTTTTCATAATCAACTCTTACATAAACAAATCTCTAATTTATCAGAGTTGCTTTTTCAATATAACCAAATATTTTTTCAATATCTCGTTGTTATATTGCACAACTTGTATCTTCATTGTTTAAGACTCTCAAAACCTGCACTGCGGAAAATGGCATCACATTGAAATATTTTACAAAGCACTCCGGAAATAAAATATCTATAGGAGTAAAATATTCTGAACAAACAAACACAAAATAAACAACATCCATATAAAACTGACAATAACCGCCAAAAAATAACCAAATTAACCAATAAAATAAACTTGAAATAGTCAATAAATTGCTACTAAAGTCAACAAACCAAGTAGTCTAAACTAATAGTAAAGTTAACCAGAGCAACAAAATAAAGCCATGATTGTAGCATAGCATACCAAATCGTAGCCTAACAGCCCAAACAACATCTTGATTGCATCCACAAACTTCAACAAAGGAAGAATATGCCTCCTCGATGGATTTCGTCCGAATAGCTGTGATTAGGGATGAGATGATGGATGCTCTTGAGAATTTGAAGTACCATGATGTGACCCAAAAAGCAGCTCTAATGGATCATATGTTTGTTTATGCAAGAGTTGATTTTTAAAAAGATTTCATATAGTCCTACAAGCATTGAGCTCATATATGGCAAGGCCGGTATCCACAACAAAAGATTCAGCCACCTTAGTGAGGCATGGCACCAGATGATTTAGGTCAGCCACAACCTCATTCTTAGAAGTGTCAAGTATAGCATCCAATATCATCTCACATATATTGAAAACACCACAGCGATCAATGCCCATAATGACTATACCTCGAATTAGATCCTCCTCAGCAAAAAAGATGCTATTGCGTTGTTCAAGCAAAAAGAAGCTTGTGCTTCCTCAAAACACCTCGAATATGCTCAAAATTCTGCTGATGACCATCATCCAATAGGAGGAAGTGGAACGGTGCCCTTTACTACAACCAACCTTTTCGGTTTGGTGGTAGACATGAGTAGGGATACTACCCCTAAACCTCCATGATTGTAGCCTAGCTTACCAGATCGTAGCCTAGCAGCCCAAACAACTTCTTGGCTGCATCCACAAACTTCAAGACGAAAGAATATGTCTCCTCGATGGATGATATTGCAAATGAGATCTACTAATTCCTTGGCATCTTTTTCATAATCAACTCTTACATAAACAAACCTCTAATTTATCAGAGTTGCTTTTTCAATATAACCAAATATTTTTTCAATATCTCGTTGTTATATTGCATAACTTGTATCTTCATTGTTTAAGACTCTCAAAAACCTGCACTGCGGAAAATGGCATCACATTGAAATATTTTTACAAAGCACTCTGGAAATAAAATATCTATAGGAGTAAAATATTCTGAACAAACAAACACAAAATAAACAACATCCATATAAAACTGACAATAACCGCCAAAAAATAACCAAATTAACTAATAAAATAAACTTGAAATAGTCAATAAATTGCTACTAAAGTCAACAAACTAAGTAGTCTAAACTAATAGTAAAGTTAACCAGAACAACAAAATAAAGCCATGATTGTAGCATAACATACCAAATCGTAGCCTAGCAGCCAAAACAACCGCTTGATTGCATCCACAAACTTCAACAAAGGAAGAATATGCCTCCTCGATGGATTTCGTCCGAAGAGCTGTGATTAGGGATGAGATGATGGATGCTCTTGTGAATTTGAAGAACCATGATGTGACCCAAAAAGCAGCTCTAATGGATCACATGTTTGTTTATGCAAGAGTTGATTTTTAAAAAGATGTCATACAGTCCTACAAGCATTGAGCTCATATATGGCGAGACCGGTATCCACAACAAAAGATTCAACCACCTTAGTGAGGAATGGCACCAGATGATTTAGGTCAGCCACAACCTCATTCTTAGTCAGTAACACCTTCTTAGAAGGGTCAAGTATAGCATCCAATATCATCTAACATATATTGAAAACACCGCAGCGGTCAATGCCCATAATTACTATACCTCGAATTAGATCCCTTCTGAGCAAAAAGGATGCTATTGCGTTGTTCAAGCAAGAAGAAGCTTGTGCTTCCTCAAAACACCTTGAAGCAAGAAGAAGAAGCTTGATTGCATCCACAAACTTCAACAAAGGAAGAATATGCCTCCTCGATGGATTATATTGCAAAGGAGATCTACCAATTCTTTGGCATCTTTTTTAGAATCAACGCTTGTATAAACAAACCTCTAATTCATCAGATCTTTTTTTGGTCACATCATGTTTCTTCAAATCCTCAAGAGCATCCATCATCTCATTTCTAATCATAACTCTTCAAACGAAACGGATTTTTCCCAATTCTCCATAGCTTACATGCTTTCCTCCCATGCAGTCCTACAAGCATTGAGCTAAGATATGGTAAGGTTGGTATCCACGATAGAAGATTCACCCACCTCAGTGAGGGATGACACCGGATGATTCAGGAACCTCATGCTCAATCAATAAAGCATGTAGACTATGAAGAATTGGGAAAAATCTACTTTCATCTGAAGCTGTGATTAGGGATGAGATGATGGATGCTCTTGAGGATTTCAAGGAACTTCATGTGACCCAAAAAGCAGCTTTGATGGATCAGAGGTTTGTTTATGCAAGATTTGATTCTGAAAAAGATGCCATGTTGTCCTACAAGCTTTGAGCTCAGATATGGCAAGGTTGGTATCCACGACATAAGATTCATCCACCTTAGTGAGGCATGACACCATATGATTCAGGTCATCCAGAACCTCATGGTCAGTTAGTAACACCATCTTGGAACGGTCAAGTATGACATCCAATATCGTTTCACATATATTAAAACATCGCAACAGTTAATGCCCATAATGACTATACCTCAAATTAGATCATCTTCAACAAAAAGGATGTTATTACGCTGTTCAAGCAAAAAGAAACTTGTGCTTCCTTAAAACACCTCGAATATGCTCAAAATGTAGCTGATGACCATCGTCCAATAGGGGGAAGTGGAATGGTGCCCGTCACTACAACAAGCCTTTTTGGTTTGGTGGTAGACATGAGGAGGGATACTATCCCTAAATCTCGATTTTAGCCAAGCATACCAAATCGTAGACTAGCAGCCCAAACAACTACTTGATTGCATCCACAAACTTCAAGAAGGTAGAATATGCCGCTTCGATAGATGATATTGAAAATGAGATCTACCAATTCTTTGACGTCTTTTTCAGAATCAACTCTTGCATAAACAAACCTCTAATTCTTCAGAGCTGCTTTTTGGGTCACATCAAGTTTCTTCCAATCCTCAAGAGCATCCATCATCTCATTTCTAATCACAACTCTTCGGACGAAAGCAGATTTTTCCCAATTCCCCATAGCCTGCATGCTTTCCTCCCATAGTTAATAAAAAATCTTCTATATTTACATAAAAGTCTAAAAAAGAAATTAAGGAAAATATAATATAACTATTTTATAAAAAATTTATTTAGGCAAGTAATTATATAGATATTTAAAAATTTGACTTTTTTTATCAAAATTTGATTTAAGATAAATATTTTTTATAAATAGATAAAAAGATAAAGATAAAATAATTTTCATTATTTTTGATTAAAATTTAATTAATATTTTTCCACATGAATGAATAGAAAGGAATTTAAGCCAGAAATAATGTGGTAGTTAGAAAAGTTACAACTTTAATATATAGTCATAGATAGATAGATATGGTTGTTTTTATTTCAAATATATATATAGATAGATAGATAGATATGATCACATGTACATATTTTTTCTTATCTTTTTTTAATGTATCTTTTACAAATATAATAAATATAATGTACTTTTATTATCTATTTTGGTCAAATCTACTAATATTATTTTAACTTTATTTTTATTTGGGGATAATTTTACAAATATTATTTTATCTTTATTAGTTGGAGATAACTTTTTTGCATAATTAACTATTTAAAATTATTTTTTTAATAAAGGGGTGATGTGGCGCAACGTGGTGGCAGAAATTTCTTCGGCTTTAGTTATTAGTAATAGATAGATAGATAGTGATGAAACCCGAAATAAACCGTTCGCTAAAAGACAAGAAACGAGATTATTATATTCGATTGTGCAAACACTTGCTTCTTTATTTATGATTTTCTTTACAACGAGGTTGCAATATTACGAAGTTACAAATCAACGAGGTTGCAAACCAACGAGGTTACAAACACTTGGAAGTTTACACCCTAGACCTCCTACGATTATCCAAGATCTCGACCTAACAATGTTCGAGATCTCCTAATTGCTAGACAATTCTAAGTATTGCTTGTTTGACCTTTTGAGCGAGGTTGATCTAGCGGGACGATGTTGATGACATGCGAGATCGGGCAGCGAAGTCTTTGTTGTGAATGAGAGTGAGGTGTAGACAACTTGCAAGATGGTGTAGCGAGGTCTTTGATGTGAGTAGAAACTTTGTGAGACTTGAAGTCTTTTTGTGGACTTCACTTGTCTATAGCGAGGCCTTTTGACGATGTTTCGATCACGTCGATCTTCAACGAGCAAGATAGTTCTTGAGTTCAAGATGTTTTTCGACCGCTTTTCCATATGAGGTTCTCCTCTATTTATAGAGGGTTGGGGAGTCGAGTTTTGATCACTGTCCGATGTGGGACGCTCGAGATCAAGGGCTCCGATTGGTCTAGAAGCGAGGCAGCTTGTGATTGGCTTGGGAGAGTGGCGCCAGCTGAGTGGCCCTGGTGGGCGGGCGTGTCGGTAGAGTCGGTTATGAGGTGTAGACCTCGTTCCAAGGTATCGGAGGACCTCGCGGGGGGAAGAACTTTGTTAAATTAATAGGTGGGTATGGAGGTGAGCCCTAGGATCATCCTCGGGAGGCTCGCCGGGTCTGCATGTTCTTCGTACCCCGGGCCCACATCTCACTTTACTATTTTGAGCATCATCACAACCCCATGGCCTGGGGATCTCGCCCCGAGGGCCGCAGGGCATAAGTTCTCAAAGGTCACGGGGTACAAGGTTTTGAGAAGTGGGCAGGCATTTTACGAGGTTTCAAGGGTTCCGAGGTTCGTGGCGGGCATCTTGCAAAGCCCTCTTTTCGCGAGGCTTCATACTTAGCTTTTTTCCTGTTTTGCAGGGGTGAAGCTTTTCTGGGCTTTCTCTTCGTGTCTTGCTTAATGGGTCGTTCAGGTGGGACTGGCCCAATAAGCCTTTCTGGGCTGGGGAGGCCCATGCCTGCTCTTTATAAGAGCGCATTTCACACGCTTCCCTTCCATCTTCTCTCTCAACATTTTCGCCCTCTCTCTTTGCCTTTTCGGTTTCTCGCTAGCGGTTCTCTAGACGGTTTCCGACAAGCCTTCGCTTTCTTCCAGTTGCGCCACCGCCCTTTCTTCGCCGGCTTTTAACAAGTAAGTTCTCGACCTTCTTCTTCCTGTTTTTCGGTGTTTTTGGCTTTTGATCTTCCCTTTCTGTTCTGCGCCCCTGGAGGGGCGATGGCGTACCGCTTGGCGTTTCGTTTCGGTGACTCGGTAGCGAAACGGCGATGGTGGTGTCGGCGTGAACGTCTGCGCGCTTTCTCCGCCATCTTTCTTTGCTCTTTTCTTGTTTCTTTTTTTTTTGCTCGGCCTTGTGCCCTTGCGGGCAAAGGTCGTTTCTTGGTGTTTTGCGCCAGCGTCATGGTGGCGGGATGGTGGGGTGAGGGTGGCGATCGCCATGCACTCGAACCCCTCGCCCTCCAACCGACGGCCGGGTCTCTGCGCTTTCTTTCGGCGGTTTTGAATTTTGAGACCCTTGGAAACCCAAACGTCTCGATGGCTGATTGATGGGACGTTAGGGTCTCCGCCGCTGCCTTCCACCGCTGGCCTCCATTTCTCCTTCTCTTTCCTCTTTTTGGCGCTTCGACTTCTCTATCGCCGTCCTATCTTGTCAGAGTAGCCCCTAGGGTGCCACATGGCTCTTCGTCTCTTATGTCCTCGAATTCCCTTTCTTCCAGACGTTGTCATGACCTCGTCTTATTCTTCCTTTTGTTGTCGTAGCCTCGCGCTCTCTTCCATTCGAGGTCATGACCTCGCGTCGTTTTGCTTTCGAGGTTATAACCTCGCATTGTTTTTCCTTAGTTATTTTGCCCGATGTCTCAACACTTCTTTCTTTTCCAGGTGTTAGCCTTCCGCGGCCTAGACGTCGTTCTTTTCATGCCTAGGAGAGCCTCTGTGAGCCCCCCACCCGACTTTGCTTTCAAGGTTCAAGAGGGTTTTTACGAGGAGGTTTCGGAGTCCACGGGAAGCGTAGAACCCAGCGATTCTCAGAACCCGAGGTCCCCTTCGCTGGTTTTCAGCGACCCTTCTTCAAGTGACTCCGAGGCTTCTATTAATTCGCGCTTCTCCCGACTTCGCGCGTCATCGGGTGTTGAAATGGCTTCGTCTTCCACCCCAGATGTGGTTGTTACTGATTTGGTGGCGAGGGCAGGTGCGGACACGGCCTCGACCCCCATCCCCTATGTGCCTCTGAGCTTTCCTGCGGCGTATATCACCGACACCGTGTCCCGTGTCCCGCCTGTCCTTGAAAAATGGATCCCCAAGACCCCGGGTACTTCCAAGGCCCATTTGTCCGGGGGGATGGCCACCGAGCTCAAGCACGAAGACCTCGTAAAGATTGTCAAGGACTTTGCTTGGCCCGAGGGAGTTGAGTTGGCACTTCCCGAGGAGGGGGGCTGCTCCTTGGCGTCCTACGAAAGGTGCGCGGTCGTGCACCTTTTCAGTCTTCAGGCGGGTTTCAGGCTACCTCTGGCCCAGCATATCGTCGATTATCTGTGGGCCATGCAGATCTATCCCGCGCAGTTGTTCCCGAACGCTTGGCGGCTGTTGTGTGCCTACACGATCCGCAGTCGTGAACTTGGGGATGGGCCGGATTTTGACATCTTGTCGGCCCTATTCCTAGCGAGGAGGGAACCTCGGTCCTATCTTATCAATCTCAGCACACCGAACATCAAAATCACCAATGCTCCTTCGAACGTCGGGACGTGGAAGCCGAATTGGTTCTTGGTCCGAGATCCCACAGGGAGATACCTCAATTTTCCCGTGGCGCCGGGCTCCTTTGTTCGGTGCGCGTACCCGCATACGGTTGACGAGCTAAAAGCACTCAAGGCTCGATACGCTACAGCGAGTCAGGCACCGTACCAGGTGTATCTCTCTCAGGACCGGCTTGAGTGGGCCGGCCTGAGTCTCAGCCTCCCCCCTAGCGAGGGAAAAGAGGGTACTCAACCCCCTTTTTTTTCTTTTATTATACTTTTTACCTGCCTTGTTGGATTTAGTGTTTTGACGTCGTCCTTGGGACGCGAGGTGTGAGATCTCGTCGGTCCGTATTGTTTTCTCTCTTGATCTAAATTGTTACTCTCCCTTGCTTTTCTGACAGTGGACCTGTTTGGCGCTCTCACCACGAAGTCGCAGGGCAAAAGGCCTGTGACTTCTTCCTCCAACGCTCTGAGACCCCAAGGCCAACAGGGGGTCGTCATAAAGGAGCCGACCTCGTAAGCGAGGCCGCCCACCCCCCAACCGACGTCGATACCTCCGCCACCCAAAACGTCCGGGGGGAAGACCCCTGAGGGGGCCCCGCCGAAGGGGGACGTTTCGAGGACGTCCGGGGAGAAAACCTCCGAGTTGCCCCCGGCCAAGAGGGACGTCGCGAAGAAGACGTCCCAGACTTCGCGGGGGTCTGGCGACGGAGCCGGGCATAAACGGAAGGGCGCGGAGTCTCCTCGGGGGGAGAAGAAGAAGAAACACCGGGCGGACGGGCAACGAGGTTTTTCGGTGGGGGATGTCATCCCCTACTTTAATTTTGAGGGGCGGGTTGTGGACGCTGCTGGTCCTTCGCCCGCCAAGTTTCATTGCCCTGGTCCGGTTAGGGGCGCTCCGGTGAGGTGGGGCCGGGAGGAGTGGAAGGAGGAGGTCGCATGGGCCAATAACCTCATAGACGCGGCCCTCGATGACGAGGCTGCTAGGTACTCGGCTATGGTAAGTTTTACTCTTCCGAACTTGGCTTTTGTTTTGGGTTCCGCGGCTATATTCATACTTCTTACTCTATTCAATTGTTTTTGCGAATTCGCAGCATACCTTCTTCGATAATTACAACCGCAGTCTCATCAACCTCGCCCATTCGCGGATGGAGAAGATGGAGGCGGCACTTAAAGTCCGCGTGGAGGAATGCGAGAAGCAGGCGAGGGAGCTTGCTGCGGCGGAGAAGCGAGTTAGAGCTGCGGAGGTTGCGGTGAGGGACGAGGTCAAGGCGGCTGCGAAGGCGAAGGAGGGGGAGGCAAAGGCAAGGGAGAGGGAGAGCAGGGCGAAGGAGGAGGCGAGCAAGGCGAAGGAAGTGGCTGAGAACTTGCAGAAAGAGAATGAGGAGCTTCGGGCTAAGCTCTCCGCTGAGCACAAATTTTTCCGGGAGAAGGAAGCGGAGCTCTCGAAGGCCGAGGATGAGATCACCGACCTTCGACATTGTATTGTTGAGCTCAACGAGGAGGTGGATGATGCGGGTCCCAAGTACGTGGCCTCGGAGGAGTACAAGGCGACGATGGTGGAAAGCGTAAGGAAGATGTTTCACCAGGCCGTTCGCATGGGTGTCAAGCAGGCGGTGGCCAAGTACAAGCACATTGATCCCCGCATTGTCTTCTTCAACCCCAACTACGAGGAGACTATGGGGGAAGAGACCGGGGAGGAGCCTGAGGGGGAATGTGAGTTCTTTCTTAATGCGGACAGGACCGTGGCAAGCGAGGTTCCTCCCGTGGTGAACCTCGTCGAGGAAGACCCGAAGGTTGTGGTTACGGGCCCGCTGCCCGCGGCAGACGCACCCAGTTCCCAACCACCTGCCACGCCAGCCCCTATCCCGGAGGCTCCCAAAGCACCCGTCGACTCCGCCGCCGAGGCCTCGAAGAGTTAAAGCTGCTGGTGAATGATAAAAGTTTTTTGTTTTGCTGGGGGCCCTGCGGGGCTTGTAATTCGAACGTTTGGGCCTTTGTGGCCTTTATTTTGGTGGCCCTACGGGGTCTGTAATTAAACATCTGGGCACACATGCCCCACCTTTTTATATCACTTTCCTTTTCTCATTATTGTTTGTTTGTTCTAGCTTATTTGCATGTGCTTGTCCCTCCATATTCATCCAACCCCATGGTCCGAGTGTCACAACTATTGTGGTACTCGGGCCACATCGGGTGTTTCTAATTCTGCATCGAGATTATGAGCTCTGCTCGGATCTTCACAGGAATTCACCGAGGTCCCGAGCCTTGCTCGGACTTCGCATGATAATTACGCCGAGGTCTTGAGCCCTGCTCAGACCTCGCGTATTCTGTTTGAGTTTCTTCAACCCCAAGCGGGAAGTGAGGGGTGGTCTAACTTTCCAAACGAGATTCTCCAACCCCAAGCGGGAAGCGAGGGGTGGATTTAATGAGATTCTCCAACACCAAGCGGGAAGCGAGGTTTGGATTTAACGAGATTCTCCAACACCAAGCAGGAAGCGAGGTTTGGACTTAACGAGATTCTCCAACACCAAGCGGGAAGCGAGGTATGGACTTAACGAGATTCTCCAACACCAAGCGGGAAGCGAGGTTTGGACTTAACGAGATTCTCCAACCCCAAGCGAGAAGCGAGGGGTGGACTTAACGAGATTCTCCAACACCAAGCGGGAAGCGAGGTTTGGATTTAACGAGATTCTCCAACACCAAGCGCGAAGCGAGGTTTGGACTTAACGAGATTCTCCAACCCCAAGCGAGAAGCGAGGGGTGGACTTAACAAGATTCTCCAACACCAAGCGGGAAGCGAGGTTTGGATTTAACGAGATTCTCCAACACCAAGCGGGAAGCGAGGTTTGGACTTAACGAGATTCTCCAACCCCAAGCGAGAAGCGAGGGGTGGACTTAACGAGATTCTCCAACCCTAAGCGAGAAGCGAGGGGTGGACTTAACGAGATTCTCCAACACCAAGCAGGAAGCGAGGTTTGGACTTAACGAGATTCTCCAACACCAAGCGGGAAGCGAGGTTTGGACTTAACGAGATTCTCCAACCCCAAACGAGAAGCGAGGGGTGGACTTAAAACCCGAAGTTTTTATTTTCGAGAGAGATTTTGAAAATTCCAGAACCCTTTATTCACAAAAAGAAGTAACGGAGTTCAGAGAGTTTACACGAAATACTTCTTTAATCGGTCAACGTTCCACGTCTTGCTCAAGGTATGCCCCTCGTTGTCTTTGAGCTTAAAAGCTCCGGGAGCGACTTCCTCGCCGAGGATGTAGGGTCCCTCCCAGTTGAGGTCCAGTTTGCCACCTTCGATTCGCCTTAAGACGAGGTTACCTGTGGCAGGAATCGAGGTCTCACCTTCTTATTGTGGTAGACGGCCACACAGCGCTTGTATTCCCTGGAGAGAAGATCTGCTACCTCGCGTAGCTTGTCACGGAAGAGTAACTCGACCCTGAGATTGGCCTCGTTCTCCTTTTCATCAAAATCGAACACCCTTGCCGACGGGACCAGGGTTTCTACCGGGACTAGGGCTTCCGCCCCGTAGGTTAGGGCGAAAGGCGTTTCTCCGGTTGCGCGGTGGTGCGGTACGTCCATAGGACGAGTGGGAGGAGCTCTGCCCAGCGACCTTGGGCCATGCCCAGTCGTTTCTTTAGATCGGACAGGATGCAGGCATTGACGTTCTCTACCTGGCTGTTGGACTGAGGATGGGCCACGGAGGAGAACTTGAGGGTTATGCCCAGGTCTGAGCAGAATGTCCGGGTCTCTTCGCAATCAAATTGGGGGCCATGGTCGGTCATGATGGTCATGGGAACGCCGAAACGGCAGACGAGGTTCTTCACAGAAAGTCGCAGACCTTAATCCCCGTGATCTTTGCCATTGCTTGTGCTTCAACCCACTTTGTAAAGTAGTCAACAATGACCAGGATATACCGCACCTGACCAGCGGCCTTGGGGAAGGGGCCGAGGATGTCCATTCCCCACATCGCGAAGGGAGACGGCGCGTGGATGGAGCGACGCTGCGAGGTCGGGGCGTGCAAGAGGTTACCGTGCTTCTGAAATCCGTCACATCGCTGGACATAGGCCCTTGCGTCTTGCCGGAGGGTGGGCCAGAAGTACCCCAAGTGGGCGATCTTATGCGAAAGGGTTCGCCATCCTGGGTGGCCGCCACAGACCCCTTCATGGGCCTCATAAAGGATGTGCTCCGTAGATTCGGTTGGGACGCACAATAGGTTGGGCTCAGCATAGCCTCGGCGATAAAAGCAACCTCCCACGACGCAATATCGCGCCGCCTGCATTTTCAACTTCCTGGCCTGCGCGGGGTCCTCTGGGAGGACTTCGCTCTCCACATACCGTGTTATCGGGATCCTCCAATCCCCCGCGGTGACAGATAGAACCTCGTTGTTCACGCTCCGCGAGAGTTTTCGTTCTACCATCACGCGGTTCCCCACTTCAAGGGGGAGGGCGGATCCTAACCTCGCAAGTGCATCTGCTTTGGTGTTCGAGGTTCGCGGGATGGAATCAACCGCGAAGGTTTCCAGGCACGATACCAAGGCTTTGACCTTTTCTCGGTACGCGGGCAGGAACCCCGTTCTGGTGTCGTACTGACCGTTGAGTTGGCGCGCCACCAGCTCGGAGTCGGTGTAGACCCTGATTTTTCGGGCACCACTGAGGAGCGCCATCTCTATCCCAGCGATCATGGCTTCATATTCGGCCTTGTTATTGGTGGTGTCGAAGGCGAAGTTAAGTGAGTACTCCGTCTCGATCGAGGGCCCAACGAGGAATACGTGAGGTTCAATCCTCCACTTCCCGCTGGCTTTTTTTACAAGCACGACGTTGGACAACCACCGGGGGTATTGAACCTCACGTATGAATCCCGCAACCAGCAATTTTGCCATCTCGTAATTTGCGGCGCTCGCCCTTTCTTCATTCATTTTTCTTCGTCGCTGCACCACGGGGCGAGTGGTGACATCGACGTTCAAAGAGTATTGGGCCACGGTCCACGGGACACCTCGGAGGTCCTTTGCAGTCCAAGCGAACACGTCGCGAGACCCAGCGAGCAAGGCTTCTAGCGACGTCGCTGATGCCCCCGAGAGGCATTCCCCGAGGTAGATCTTCTCATACTCGCTCTCGAAAGGGGATATCACCCTTCTTTCTAGCTCTGGGGTGGGGACCGTGAAATCTCGGACTTCGAGGTCGGCCTCGCCGGGGGATTCCACCATGAACACCGGGCACTTCTGCTTTGCAGAGGTCGCGTAGCAAACGCGACCTTCCTCCTGATTGCCTTTTACCTCTCCAACCCCGCCATCGACGGGGAACTTCATCTTCAGGTGATAGATAGACACTACCGCCTGGAACTTCATCAGGGAGACCCTCCTAATGATTGGATTCCACACCGAATGCAGGCGTACCATCATGAACTCCACCATCTCGGTCCTCCTGGTGGAGCCGGTGCCTAGCGTCATCCAGAGGTCGATGAGACCTTCCACGTCGACTTCGTCTCCAGAGAAGGAGGTGAGTTTTCCCAGCGTAGGGCTTCAAGGATGTCTCGGAGATGCCCAATTGCTCGAACGCACCATAGTACATGATGTCCACGGAGGATCCCGTGTCTACCAGCACTCGCTTAACCATCTTCGAGCCCATTTGAGCGTGTACCACCAAGGGGTCAGAGTGTGGCATGTGAAGCCCCTCGGCATCTTCGGATGAGAAGGACAAACCTACGTGGGCCCGCGAGGTTTGTGCGATGAAGCCTCGCGAAAAGAGGGCTTCGCAAGATGTCCGCCACGAACCTCGGAACCCTTGAAACCTCGCAAAATGCCTGCCCACTTCTCAAAACCTTGTACCCCGTGACCTTTGAGAACTTATGCCCTGCGGCCCTCGGGGCGAGATCCCCAGGCCATGGGGTTGTGATGATGCTCAAAATAGTAAAGTGAGATGTGGGCCCGGGGTACGAAGAACATGCAGACCCGGGGGGCCTCCCGAGGATGATCCTAGGGCCCACCTCCATACCCACCTATTAATTTAACAAAGTTCTTCCCCCCGCGAGGTCCTCCGATACCTTGGAACGAGGTCTACACCTCGTAACCGACTCTACCGACACGCCCGCCCACCAGGGCCACTCAGCTGGCGCCACTCTCCCAAGCCAATCACAAGCTGCCTCGCTTCTAGACCAATCGGAGCCCTTGATCTCGGGCGTCCCACATCGGAGAGTGATCAAAACTCGACTCCCCAACCCTCTATAAATAGAGGAGAACCTCATATGGAAAAGGGGTCGAAAAACATCTTGAACTCAAGAACTATCTTGCTCGTTGAAGATCGACGTGATCGAAACATCGTCAAAAGGCCTCGCTATAGACAAGTGAAGTCCACAAAAAGACTTCAATTCTCACAAAGTTTCTACTCACATCAAAGACCTCGCTACACCATCTTGCAAGTTGTCTACACCTCACTCTCATTCACAACAAAGACTTTGCTGCCCGATCTCGCAAGTCATCAACATCGTCCCGCTAGATCAACCTCGCTCAAAAGGTCAAACAAGCAATACTTAGAATTGTCTAGCAATTAGGAGATCTCGAACATTGTTAGGTCGAGATCTCGGATAATCGTAGGAGGTCTAGGGTGTAAACTTCCAAGTGTTTGTAACCTCGTTGGTTTGCAACCTCATTGATTTGTAACTTCGTAATATTGCAACCTCGTTGTAAAGAAAATCATAAATAAAGAAGCAAGTGTTCGCACAATCGAATATAATAATCCCGTTTCTTGTCTTTTAGCGAACGGTTTATTTCGTGTTTCCCACAGACGGCGTCAGTGATGAAACCCGAAATAACCCGTTCGCTAAATACCGAGGGCTCATGATGGCTTTCCCTCGCGTATCTCTTTCTCTCTGCCTGGCTTGACCCAGCCGGCGATGGCCCGCCCGAGATGGTATGGATATTAAGGGTGAGCAAAAAATACCCGATCCGTTGATCCGATCCGCGATCCGGTCTATCCGATCCGAAAATATCCGGATCCGAATGGATCACAAATTTTTTTTCCGTATCCGATCCGATCCGGGGTTTTTTTCCGGATATCCGGACCGGATACGGATCGAGGTTTTCAAGCAAACGGATATCCGGTATATCCGGTATTATTTATATTTTTTTAGAAAATACACATTATACTAAGTAGAATAGATGTTTAAATGAGTATTTTGTAAAATTTGAACTTATCAAGTGTTCAATTCTCCTCAACCGTGTAAACTTTTAATTAAAATTTAAACGGATCGACGGATATCCGGTTCCGATATCCGTTAATCATTCATATTAATTGGGCCTAAATCAAAAATAGTAATAATATTTTTTCAAAACGGATAGTTTGGATATCCGCTACCGGATATCCGTTCCAAACGGATATTTCTTACCGGATATCCGGTAATTAACGGATCGGATACGGATCGAGGTTTTAAGGGAAAAAAATGTCGGATATCCGGTATACCGGATCGGATCGGATCGGATAATCCGTTTGCTCAGCCCTAATGGATATACCCATCGAGCGTCGTCGCTGGTCCAGACCGGGCCTGCTTCGCGGGCGCCTGCTGCTCGACGTTATTGTTGTTGTTGGCTTGAGCCTGGCTTGGGCTTTGCAGCATGGTGTTGGCTCCTGACGCGGGGTTGGCGCGGCCCTTTTCATTCGGGTTGTACGCAGGACCTCCCTTGCCTCGATAACCCCGCGGTTTCCCGCCAAAGCAGTTCCAACCTCCGCCGCCGCCTCCACGGTTGTTCCGGTTATTGTTGTTGTTGTTGTTGTTCCGGTTGTTATTGTTGTTTCTGTTGTTGTTGTTGGTGGTGGTGGTGGTGGTGTTGGGGTTATGTGCCTGCGTTACATACGCGTCGCGCGCAGCCGGCGCGGCCGCCTTTGCCTTCCCCTTAGCCTCGGAGACGATCTCTTTGTCAGTTCGCGGTCGCGAGCTCTGGTTAGCGGCATCCTCGGTGTATACTTGGGCCGTGATCCGGGCGCACAGGCTTTCGTACGTCTCCGGATTCTTCAAGAAAATGCGATTCTTGAAATCCCCGATGCGCAGGTTGCCCATGAGGGTGTCGCGCACCGACGACTCGTCGACGTGCGCGATCTCCGCCACAGCGGTCGTGAACCTCGTGAAGAAGGCGCCCAAAGACTCGCTCTACCCCTGCTCGATTCCGCGGAGATCCCGCATGTTCTTCTTGCGCTTCTTGGAGCCGCTGAAGTGAGTGACAAAGGAATCACACAGCTGGGCGAACGAGGCCACGGAGCCAACCTTCTTGCTTGAGAACCATGTTAATGCGGCCTTTTCCAGGGTGGTTGGGAAAACCCGGCAGAATATCGCGTCATTATAGGCATTGACGTTCATCTGGACCGCAAAGTGTTTTACGTGCTCCTCGGGGTCCGCTGAGCCGTCATAGAGCCCCATCTGCGGCCTTAAGAAGCCTTTGGGTATGGGCGCGTTCCGATCGTGTCCATAAACGGAGAGGTGATCTTGGCCTCCTCTTGATTTTGGGGCGGTGGCCTTGAATTGTGCGATCGAGACCTCGGGTAGTGCATCGCGCTCCCCGCTGTTTCGGACAACTCTGGCTCTTGCAGCCTCGATCGTCGCGATCGAGACCGCGAGATCTGCATGGGATCTCGGGGAGGCCTCTCTGTTGACGAGCCGTTGGTGGAGGACTCGGGCTCCGGCGCACGCCTAGGGACGTACGCGGGTACGTACTCGGAGTGAGGTTCACCCTGGGGGGGGAGGGGAAGGGGACGTACGAAGGGGCGAAGCCCTGCTGGTATTGCCCATAAGCCGGGTAGGGATATTGGTTCGGGGGCACGCCGCCCTGCTCGAAGCCTTGGAATGGGAATAGGTTTTGCGGGGCGGTGTACGTCCATCCCGGAGGGACCACGAACGGGCAGCCCGGAGGCCCCGCGGCTGTCCATTGCGTAGTCTCTGGCATGTTGTCGGAGTGTTGAGGGAAGAAATTGTTTGGGCAAGCCATTTTGAGGGAATCGAAGCTAAGGTTCGCACGAATCGAGGAACTACTTAGGATGAAGAAGTTCCCATAGACGGCGCCAGTGATGGAACCCGAAATAAACCGTTCGCTAAAAGACAAGAAACGGGATTATTATATTCGATTGTGCGAACACTTGCTTCTTTATTTATGATTTTCTTTACAACGAGGTTGCAATATTACGAAGTTACAAATCAATGACGTTGCAAACCAACGAGGTTACAAACAGTTGGAAGTTTACACCCTAGACCTCCTACGATTATCCGAGATCTCGACCTAACAATGTTCGAGATCTCCTAATTGCTAGACAATTCTAAGTATTGCTTGTTTGACCTTTTGAGCGAGGTTGATCTAGCGGGACGATGTTGATGACTTGTGAGATCGGGCAGCGAAGTCTTTGTTGTGAATGAGAGTGAGGTGTAGACAGCTTGCAAGATGGTGTAGCGAGGTCTTTGATGTGAGTAGAAACTTTGTGAGACTTGAAGTCTTTTTGTGGACTTCACTTGTCTATAGCGAGGCCTTTTGACGATGTTTTGATCACGTCGATCTTCAACGAGCAAGATAGTTCTTGAGTTCAAGATGTTTTTCGACCCCTTTTCCATATGAGGTTCTCCTCTATTTATAGAGGGTTGGGGAGTCGAGTTTTGATCACTGTCCGATGTGGGACGCCCGAGATCAAGGGCTCCGATTGGTCTAGAAGCGAGGCAGCTTGTGATTGGCTTGGGAGAGTGGAGCCAGCTGAGTGGCCTTGGTGGGCGGGCATGTCGGTAGAGTCGGTTACGAGGTGTAGACCTCGTTCCAAGGTATCGGAGGACCTCGCGGGGGGAAGAACTTTGTTAAATTAATAGGTGGGTATGGAGGTGGGCCCTAGGATCATCCTCGGGAGGCCCGCCGGGTCTGCATGTTCTTCGTACCCCGGGCCCACATCTCACTTTACTATTTTGAGCATCATCAGATAGATAGATAATATATATATTGATTAATTGTTTTAGGGATTTTCAACCAATTAAATTAATTTAAAAAATGGATAATGTGATTTATTGTAGGGTCATTTTATATAATATTTTGACCTCCGTTTTAATATAGGCCGAATACATAAATAGGTCCCTAAACTTTGACGTTTTTTGGCATCCATATCCCTATACTTTGGGAGTTTCAATTAGGTCCCTAAACTATACATTTTTTTTGTCATTACAAAATTCCGATGTGGCAATACGCGTGTAGATCACTCTCGTATGTGCGCTTGTAATCTCGTTAATTGATCTGATTCACTTGCATAGATTTTTTTCCCTTTTTTTTGAATTTTTAATAATGTAAAAATAAATAAAAATTTCTTTCTCCTAGATCTGTTGATTTTTTTTCATTTTTTTATCTTTTTCCCTTTTTTTATTTGTTTCTCCGGATCTGATTTGGAGAGAACGACGGTCTCGGAGAGAGTTAGGACGATGGAACCAACACCAGAGAGAACAACGGTCTCGGAGATCTGATTCAAGACATATCAGATCTGATTTGGACTCGGAGAGAGTCAGGACGACAATGGAACTAAAACCAGAGAGCAGACGGAACGATGGACTCGGAGAGAGTCGGGACGGAACGACGGACTCGAAGGCTGAAGGAACCAGAACCAAATAGCTTGAATCTGATTCGGATCTGATATGTCTTGAATCTGATTGCTGTTTGAGGAGGAAGAAGATGGGGCTTGAATCTGATTTCCGCCACTGATGGAGCTTGGTCTCCAACGCCTTGAGACCCAAAATCTTCCGTGGAATAAGTTATTCAACGAGTGCGTGAAATCGGCTAAGTACGATGAATCCTTCGGTGTTTGGAGGGTCGAGACGGCGAAAGTAGAGTATGTTTGCCGGTGGTGGCCACCGGAGAAAACGCCGAGGGGGTGGTGTCGGAGATTGAAGGGCTTAAGGAGTGCCGAAAAAGTGATCCATGCGAGTGAGTATAAAACAGGGGAGGAGTTTGAAGGGAAGAATGTTCTTGTTGTTGGGTGTGGGAATTCAGGAATGGAGGTCTCGCTTGATCTTTGTAATCACAATGTTGTTACTTCCATTTTTTTATAAGAAAAGTAATTAGGGTGGCCACTAACAACATAATGGTCGCCCTAGAGCATCCTGACGGATGAGGGTAAGTAAACCCGGGTCATCTACAAGCTGGAAAGAGGAGACACGTCTGAAAGATCCAGCGATGAAGTCTGCCACAGAATTGCACTCCCGATAGATGTGAGTGATACTCCAATCCTGGAACCGGCCAAGCAAGCAATGGATGTCCGAACGCAAAAGCTCAATTTCCCACGGGCAGCGCCAGTCATCGAGCACGGCCTTGACCAGCTGCAAATTATCGCCTTCAATCTGGATCCGGGGAATGTCACGTCTGGTGGCCTCGAGAAGTCCCTGGCGCAAGGCGATGGTCTCGGAAATCAGCACGAACTGTCGACCAATCAGTCCTCCGTCAAAGTGGATGGGAGAGCCTACAGAGTCCCTGAGGATGAACCCGAACGAAGCCACACCATCTGCATTCACTGCACCATCAAAATTCAGTTTAATATAGTCCCTCTTGGGTTTTGCCCATTTCGTATGCTTTCTTCTTGCTTTGCCCCCAGCAGTGTGAGTACGGGGGCCAGGGGAGTCAGAAGCTCCAGCAAGTTTCCATTCTTTAATCTGGTTTTTGGTAAATTCGACAATGTTGTCGGCATTAGTCAGGTTTGTTCCGTTGTTGCTATAAAAAACTCTCTTGTTTCTGGTGAACCATAAGCTCCACCAAGAGTTTATAAGGATTTCCATTTCCTCTTTTGTTAACTTTTTCTTAATTTCTTCTAGGATCTGATGTGGTTTTTTGTCGTTTTGGGATACCTGGTTAGTAATCCAGCGGATTTTTGGTGTTTATGGAATTGATGGTTGCCCTTGTAAGGGGGCATGATATTAGGATGTGGTTTGTGTCTTCAACCTGGCTGTTACACGCTTTACAGCCCTGTGGAACCGCGATATGGTTAACTGCAAGCCTTATTTTAGTCGGTAGGCCGTTACGAGCCACTTTCCATAGGAAATTTTTCATTTTGGGTGGGATGTTTAGCTGGTTAATCCAATCTAAGTTAATCTTAGGTTCACCTTTGGATTGGTGGAGCCATTGCATTGTTGAGTGGGTGGAGTACCAACCATTTTTACTTGGTTGCCAATACAGTCTGTCCGGTATTTTATTGATGGGGTTAATAATTTTGGAGATTCTTTCGAGGTCATCTTGATTAACAACCTCACTCAACTTTTCAATGTTCCATGAGTTGTCTTCACGAAGATACACCTCAATAGGCTCCTCCCAATTAATGAGGGTTACAACCTCGGGTTTTGGTAGGAGGGGACCATTGCGGGTCCAATTGTCTTTCCAAAATCGTATAGTTTTGCCATCCCCCACTTTCCAGATGAGCCCCTTAATGAATAGATCTCGAAGGCCAAATAGCTTGGACCATTGTCATGATGTGTTCTGCTTTTTCTTGTAGTTTAGGATACTTTCCGTTTTAAGGTATTTTTCAGTCACTATTTTCACCCATAGATTGTTTGGTTCTGCTAGGATTTTCCAAAGTAGTTTCATTTGGAGTGCTTGGTTCATTTCGGCCGCCTTAGCGATTCCCAACCCCCCATGAGCAGGGGGCGACAGATGGAATTCCAGCTTATGAGTAGTTTATAGTTGTTTTCCTTATTCCAGAAGAAGTTTTTGTTAATGTCGTCTAATTCTTTCAAGGTTGATTATGGTAACAAAAACGATTGCATGATAGAGTTTGGTTGTGCTGAAAGGTTTGCTTTGATTAGGGTTTTACGCCCCTCTTGGGATAGGGCATTAGCTTTCCATTTTGTTAATTGGGATCTGGTGCGTAGTACTAGGGGTTTAAAAGTGTTGTGTGTTACCCTCCCGTTAATTATCGGGCATCCTAGATATTTATCCAAGGCAACTGTGTTTGCAATTTGGAGAATTTGTTTTATCTGCTCTTTTGTGTTGTTGTTTGTGTTTTTGGTCACTTGGAAAGAGGATTTATGGAAATTGACTTTCTGGCCAGATATTTGACAATAGTCATCAACAATGTCTTTAATATTTTTGCAGGCATGGCTATTAGCTTTTGCAAAGATGATGATATCATCTGCAAATGCCAAGAAAGGAATTTTTGTTCCATTTCTCGAGATTTGGATCCCGATGCCACTTTTTGGATTGGTACTCAGAAGGTGCAATTGTCTTGCCAGAATCTCGGCGGCAATAATGAATAAATATGGCGATGGGGGTCCCCCTTCCTAAGGCCTCGTTGGGGGTAGAATTGTTCTGTTGGTCCATTGTTGACTAGGACCGAGAAGGAGACTGTTTCTACACATTCTCATATTAAAAACCACGAATTTATCGTGGAAGCCAAATTTATGTAGAATATCGGTCAGGAATTCCCAGCTAATCCGATTGTAGGCTTTTTTCCATATCAAGCTTGATTGCAATCCAACCCTCCCGCTCCCGTTTGTTGCGGAAGGAGTGGAAAATTTCATGCGCAATGAGTGTGTTATCATGGATACTCCGATTTTGGACGAACGCTCCTTGCATTGGGTGGATGAGTTTGTTCACGACGTTTTTTAGGCGGTTTGTTAAGATCTTTGAAATTACTTTATAGATGGTATTGCATAGGCTAATTGGCCTATAGTGATTGGTTGAATTGGGGTTTTCGCATTTGGGTAGTAGGGTGATAAAGGTGTGGTTAATTTGTTTTAAAAAATTTCCCGTATGAAAAAAGCTTTTAACCGCTTTGATAACGTCACGACCAACAATGTGCCAGTATTTTTTATAAAAGCTTCCCGGCATTCCGTTTGGGCCGGGGGATTTTTCATCCCCGATATCGAACATAGCATTCTTAAATTCAATATTCGATACTGGTTTTGTGAGTTCTGTGTTGTCTGCATCAGTTATTTCTTTTTGGATAGTTTGGGTCATGTTTTGGAGTTTTCCACGGTTTATTTCCAAGGCTCGAAGTCCCGTTTGATTTCTGTTTTGATGTTTTCTAATCCTGTGATTTGCGTACCATTCGCAGTACGGATTTCTTTGATATTAGTTCTGTTCCTTCTACCGCTTGCAATCCGGTGGAAATATTTGGTGTTTTTGTCGTTTAGTTTAATGTGGGTGTTTTTAGCCCTTTGTTTACAATAGGCGTTGTGGAAATTAATGAGGCATGATCGTTTCTTCAACAACCTTTCTTGCTTTTGAATTAGTTGCATGTTCTTGTGTTCAATAATATCTTTCTGAATGTGAAGCAGATCTTCATCAAGTTTTTTAACTTGTTCAAAAATATTTCCAAACGTTTTTTTATTCCAAGCTTTCGCTTTTGTTTTGAGTAGTTGTGTTTTTTTTTTGTGAGATTAAACATGTGGGAACCGCCCGCGTTGAGGCGCCAAGCTTGTTTTATTACATTTTGGAAGTCCTTTCTAGAAGTCCACATCATCTCAAATTTGAACGGTTGTGCTTTAACCGCAACTTTCGTAGGGAGGTTGCACGAGATTGGGCAGTGATCTGAAGATGAGAAAGCGTGGTTTTTGGTTGCTATAGATGGGTACCATTGGATAATCTGGTTGCTGACTAGGGTTCGATCTAGTTTCTCGAATGTAGAGTTTTCGAGGTTTTTGGATCTTCTACAGGTAAATTTATTGCCAAACGTAGGAATGCCACAAACGTCACAATCAATTTTAAAATTGATGAGCCGGTCAAAGCGGGAATGGTTTGGATTTGCACCCCCTAGTTTTTCATCTATGTGTTGAATTTCGTTAAGGTCTCCCATTAGGATACATGGTAGGTTACAGTTCTGGATGAAGTCTTTCAACTTAGTCCAGAAGTGATTTTTGTCTTGTGCCCTTGGAGGCGCATAGGCAAAAATGATGACCATTTCATTATTGGTTTCCAGGTTTGTATAATGGAATCCGATGAACCTATTATCTTTATGGATAGTACGAAGTGTTTCATTCGAGAGCTGTGATCCCTTCCAGAGAACACAGATCCCGCTTCAGAAACCGTTAGCCGGAATAAACTCCAAGGAGTCGAACCCTGCTTTTTGCCAACTTTTACAGTCAGGGGGTTCTTGGGCTTTTGTTTCTACTAGGGCTATTAGGTTAATATGTTCAAGACGGCATAGCGTATTGATTTCGGTCCAGAAGGACTTACGCCTAATGCCCCTGCAGTTCCACATACAAAGCTTCGTAGGAAACCGGTAATTGTGTGGTTTTTGGCCATTGGGGGATGGGAGAACATCCATAGTTTCGAGTTTGTCGTTTTGTGTTGAGATATTATTATTTCAAATTTGTTTGCAGTAGGTTTGTTACGCAAGTTAAAGATAGATACGGAGCTTTTAGGCTTAGGGATATCATAGTTGGGATTTGGGAAGATTATCCCATAGATAAAAGTTTTGTCATGTATTTTTACATCAAGTGCTTTTTGATTATAGGTGGTTAACCCACTAAGGACATATTGAGTGTCCAAAACCGAGTGCCACCGGGGGGTGGTGATGGTAAATATGAAGTTGTTAAGCATCTTTGTTGGCTTGGGAAAGTCGATATAAGTTGTAAGGTATGTTAGGAGCATAATGGGTCGATTTGTTTAACAATTGTTACCTTTGTAGGCCATAGGGGGTCTCCCTTTTGTTTTCGGGCAGTTAGGCCTACTTGTTAATTTGATAATGCATAAATTAAGCAACTTTTGGTTAAAAACATCATCTTGTTTGTGAAAACAGTACAATGGTTGGTACTTGTGAAACAAGCAACATAAACTGATGCATTTTGGATGCCCATAGAGGAAGGTCTTAGTGTAACATACAAATGCACACCACACCAAAGAACACAACCAACATAAGTAAGATAACATGATGTAGTAGTGATTTACAATCTCATATTGGTTTTGTGGTAAGATTCCAATCCCATTAATCCCACCAAAGTTAATTAGTGGGTTGGGGGTGTTGTTATTGGCAAAAGAAAAATCCTGCAATAACAGAAGCAACAATACACAAAGGCTGCAATTAGGAATGGTTTTGAAACAGAAAGACCTCTTGAATTTCACTTGGCATGGTCTATGCCCAACATTTCGGTCTTGTTGTCTCCAAATGACGATGAAGGCAACAACACAATAGGCAGCCCCATCACATCTTTTTCCAACTGGTTTGTAATTAATACCTCTGTTTGTCACAAGCAAGACCTGCACAAAGGCAAGCAACACGAGGACAAAAGAGAGAGGTGCAAAAACAGAGACAGAGCCTAAAAAGAACAGCCTCCACCAGTGATTTAGCCAAAAGATTTTAGAAGAGATCTTATCTCTTGCAAGTCTGTTATCCAACATTTGACTATTTAACAACAAATTTATACCTTTTGTTACAGCTTTTTTGGGTGAGGAGTAAGAAACTAGTACCAGTGAAACATCAACCAAACACCAACGAGAGGCAATCCTCACAAACGGAAGATCATCAACAATTGGTGAGATGGTGGTGGATTGTTGAGCCGATTCAAGTATTTGTCGATTGAACTCATGCATGCTTTCCTTGCTGTTTGATTCTGAAGAGACGCCATTGAAGGCTAGGAACGCGAACAAACAAGATCTACAAAACATGGATTGGACGGAAACGGGCCACAAGTAACAACTCCACAAAACAAACGCCAACATGGAGGAAATAAAGTACCTCGCACGCCAACATCTCCTAGCGCCATCAACCGGACCGACGCCGCCGACGCCGTCATGGACCACTCGCCAGACCCGCGGAAAGTCCCCAAACATTTCATGGAATTGATTGGGGAGAAGCATCAGCGTCATCTCTTGATATTTGAGGATCCGAAACTTAGATCTGGATATACTTTGCTTGAGATTTCTTAGGGCGACAAAACTTCCGCCGAATTTCCCCATCGGATTACTAATCCGCTTAGCTGAGTAATTGGGGCATGGAAATCCGTTAGTACTATGCTTCCAACGATTGTCGGGACTAGATTGTGATTTGCAATTTGGTGATTGTTCGGGTGTTGTGAGCGGATCTGAGCGAGTCCGGGGAGGCGGCGGTTCAGGCGTCGTTAGGTTTTTGGTCAGGGAGAAAGAGGAATTGCAGCGCGTACAAGCGCGTTGTGTTTTGGCATTTTTACATATAAGATCCTTTATGTTGTTACTTCCATTGTTTGCGAAGAATTTTTTTTATTTATTTCTTTTATGAAAAAATTGGCTACAGTGTACTTTGATACGGTAGAGAAGAATTTGGTAAGTCAGTACAAACCGAGTGCTAGGGAAAAGGCTATCCTCATTAGCAACAGGTCAGCCCACTCTTTGGACTTCTTGAGAACCCTCCCTATTGAAGGGTTAGGACAGACAATGCATCCAAAACAATTCAGGTGTGTTTTGTGCTATCGCCTTACTATTCCTATGTATCCTGCTGGTTTTACTTGCCCTTGTTGCTCGTCTAAAATCATGGATTGTTTTGGCGATCATGTTGTCCACTGTGAAAATGATATTGGTCTTAAGTTTCGCCATAATCTAGTCTGGGATGTGTTGGTTGATATATGTACTCAGGCCGGTGTCTTTGTGCAAAAAGAGGTACCTCTTGTTTTTTTGTTTTTGGAAGGTAGAGATCTTCGTCCTACAGATCTTCTGGTTTACTCTTGGGACAGAGGGAAGAACGTCTGCTTAGATGTCACATGTGTCTCTCCCTTCACGGGGGCTGGAATTGATGCTTTTGTCCATGTTGCTGCTGTTTCTAATGCTGTTGTCCGAAAGAAGAGGAAGTATGAATTAAAGTGCACAGAAAATGGATATAGTTTTCTTGCTTTTGCATTCTCTACTTTTGGAGAGCTTGGGAGTGATGCCCTTGAGTTTTTGTCTAGGGTCGCACGAGCTGCTCGTAGTAACACGGCTAACTCTAGTATTCGTTCTTTTATTTTTCAGCGTTTGTGCTTTGCCCTGAATAAGGGTGTCGGAGCCTAGTTAGTTGCTAGGCTTCCATCCAACTTTGTTTAATGTATTGCTTAGTAAAAAAAATATAAATAGAAATATTTGTTAAATATTTTTTTTAAAATTTAATAAATTTAATAATCCTATGTGGCATAAGTAAGCTTATGTGTGTGACTTATGTAGCACTAAGGTGGCAAAATCTGTGTACAAGTCAGCACGAGTGAATTACACGCAGGTGAAGCTCAAGTGATTTGTGTTTAAATGACAAAAAAACGTATAGTTTAGGTACCTATTTGAAACCACCAAAGTGCAGGGATATGAATGCCAAAATCGTCAAAGTTCAGGGACCTATTTATGTATTCGGCCTTTTAATACATAGTATGAAGTAATGATGATAGATAAAGGTTGTTGATTTATACATACGGAAAAATTTGTAAGCGCACACAGATATCCGCGCAACGCCATTTCGCGCAAAATGGCGTTGCGCGGAAATGGCAAATCTGGAATATCAAAAAAGGGTTTCGGGAGCGTGGCGGAAAGAGTCGCGCAACGACGATGCGCGCGCAACACCGTTTCGTGCATGCGCGCAACACTGTTGCGCGCAATCCAACGACACATTGAAAAAGTGCCGTTGGACTAGCGCGAGGCCTCGTTGCACGGATCTCAACGATAAAAAAAAAAGGTCGAATTGTCCCCTATAAATTCCCATTTCGATTCTCATAGTTGGGGCATACCTTCATTCCACATCATTTCCTAAAAATGTCGTCAGGAGAAGAAGATACGTCATCGAGCGATTATCATCCTGAGGAGGAAGATTCATCGTCAATCGATAGTTTCATAGCTGAGGATGAGGAAGGTGTACTGGGAGAAGACTACGGAACCGACTCCGATGCATCAAGCGAGCCAGAACAGGTATTTTTCAAAGAAACCACAATATTATGTTTTTAGGATAAAAACCTCAAATCCAAATATTCTGTTTAGGCTTTTTTGCCATTTACGAACGTAGTATATTGAAAGTAAGGATAGTGTAATTTATAATATTTTGGTTTTACATTTTGAAATCATAGGTTGTCGGAATAGATTTTTCTATTGCTTTCCACTACGATGGGTTGTGGAGTGATCGAAGAGAAATGCTTGACTGGGCTAGAAAAATTGCAATTTCGAAGAATTTTGTACTAGTCATAAAAACCTCAAATCCAAACAGGGTCATACTCACTTGTGACCTAGCCGGTAGATATAGATGTTGCAAGAGGGTGTTGCCCGGACCGGAAAATAGGAGCATTTATAAGCCACTTACCGATACTCCGACCAAAAAGTGTGGATGTCCGTTTGAATTGAATGGGGTCCGCCTCAAGGGAAAAAATGGTTGGGTCTTAACGGTAAAGTGCGGACAACACAACCATCGCCTCCCCACTAGTTTGTTAGCTCATCCATATGCGGGCCGATTGACAGCTGAGCAGAAGGAGTTTGTGAAAGAGAAGTTCCTATATCTAGCCACCCCTAAGATGATACTTGAAGAGTTGAGGTCAAGGTACCCGGGAAATGTGACCTCAATTAGACAAATCTACAATATGAGGGATAAGTTACTTCTTGAGGATTGCGGAGAATTGACGGTGACACAATGGTCTTTGAAGTTCTTGAAAGACCGAGGATACATTGTCCATCCAAGACGAGTAAGGGGTTCTGATGTTATGAATGCCTTGTTTTTTGTGCACCCCACGAGTCTGCGCATGCTGAAGATGTTTCCCTATGTCGTCATTATGGACTCCACATACAAGACCAATAGGTATGTTATTTTAATCTGTAATCGACTTGATTAGTATGTTTCCAATATAAATGTTTAAAACAACTTGTTGTGCTAGGTACGACATGCCTTTATTGGAGATGGTTGGCTTCACTTGCACCGGAAATACATTCAGCATCGGGTTTGCATTTATTTCAAATGAAGATGTCGCTAGTTATAGGTGGGTGTTAACTCAATTGAAAGGCGTGTACGACGAGCTTGGAGTCCAGGTCAATGCAATCATGACAAATCGCGAGCAGGCTCTAATCAAGGCGATAAGTCAAGTTTTCAAGGACGGAGTCCAACATTTGTTGTGTTGGGTGCACATCAGACACAAAATTATTGCGTACGGCCTAAAGGTGTTTGCGAACGCTGAAAAACCACATAAGTTGTCACGCGGGTTTGCAAAACGCTTGTTGGGTGCTCTTTTCATCCACCACAGAGGCGACATTTGAAGAAAGGTATGTAGAATTGAAGAGAAGATGGCGACCGACGCTTATTGCATACGTGGAGAAGGTGTGGCTTAATCCATTCAAGAAGAACATAGTTCGTGCTTGGACGGATCATACACTCCACTTTCAGACGAGAACCACCAATAGGTAATTTCATTTTTAGCATTTGAATTCAATTTGAATTGTAGAAAGTGTATTCGTTTAATACTTAAACTTTGACGTGTGTTTTTAGGGTCGAAGGGATGCACGATGTGCTGAAAAAGATATTGGATTCATCTCGAGGAGGCTTCAACAACGTGATACTAAGGATTCACATCCAGATGCAATCTCAAACCAACACTTTGAGGACAGCCCTTGAGAGAACCAGAATACAAAAACCAACAAAATACAGACTAATGGCGAATAAGTTCAAAGCGCTGTTTCGTCCTATACGCGGACACGTTTCAAGGCAATGCCTAGGTAAGTTGTTAGACATGTATTATGATATAGAAATTGAGTTGACGCAGGGTACACTCGATATGGAGTGTCACGACTACTTTTGGAGGGAATGTCACGGTCTTCCATGCAAGCATCGAGTTGCACACGCTATCATAACTAAAGTACCCATCGATTTGGAGGAGATACATCCTTTTTGGAAGCAAATCGAATGGGATGACCTTAGCGATGACAACGATCTTGCCCTTGCATGCGTACCCTTGACCATTCAAGACCCCACGTGGGATGAAATGGTGGCAAAAAAAAATAGCGGTCAGATGCGTAGAGACCAGTATTTGCATATCACATCAGCGTTCAAAGATTCAGAGCATCCTGAAGACACAAACCTTATTGAGCCCATACCTTACGAGACGCCAGATGGAGCCAACAAGTATTCAACCACCCGGGAGAAAACACACCTTGAACACGTAATGGAAGAGTACGAGAGGGAGCAACAAAGACAGAAAGACAACGACAATCGGAGCAAAGCAAATACATCGGCGCCATCCCGACCACGCGAACGACCTAAAGGATCTAGGAATAAGAAACGGACCGGAGTTGGAGTTGATACGCCTCCAATTGCGACCGCGCCTCCTAGCACCGCTACCCCCACCGATGGAAGCCACCGTGGCCCCCCGACGAGCGTCAAATGGCGCGGGGTTAACTTTGGCATGGGTAATGTGGATAGTTTGTATTTCCGTTCATTGATGATGCTAGAGACGTGATGGGAGACGGTCATTGTGGTTTTCGGTCCCTTGCTTGCATATTGGGGAGGCTCGAGGAGGAGTATTACAGTATTCGATGGGAGCTTCAGGCGGAATTGATGCGTAACAGAGATATGTATGAAGTCTTGTTCACTAGGGGCCTTGCATCATTTGTTGAGTTCTTGGAGCAGATCGGCCATGTGGAGTCTCCTTGCTCGAACAGATACTGGCTAGATATGCCGCTACACGGCCTTGTTTTTTCTACCTTTTATCAAGTGCCACTTGTGTTGTTATCGAGGGATCGAGGCTCCCACACGTATTTACCGTTGCGGATTTTTGGTAACAATCAAGGACATGGGATACCGCCAACAGTCGTTGCTATCGCCCACGTTGGTCAACGAGACCACTTTATACCGGTGAGAAATTTGTAATCACTTTTTTTAAAATTTTTTGTTTTTGTACATCTTGCTTGCGTATATGTGACATAACATTTCTTTTCAGGTATGGCTTACGGGGAACGCGCCTATCCCCCCACCTCCTCATGCATGGCGTGAATTTCACGACCCCAGCGCCGACTACTGGCTCGAGGCTCTTACCCCGAGGATTGACCATTGGAAGGCTTGCCGAAGGGACATCGGTCGGGATCCGGAGACATTTGCTTAGGACAGTCTTGTGGCAAGAGGGATTGTTATGGGATATATGTACTTAGGACAGCCTTTTTAATAGTATAATATCTGTGTTTTCCACCACGGGTAATAGAAGGCCCGCAATGGGCCCTCGTGTCTCCGCGAAATGGGTAATTCCATTTTTACCAGTCTCCGCGAAATTGCGCGCCTTCTGTTACCCCTTCCACCCAACTGGGTAATTCCATTTTTACCAGTTCCGCGCATGCTTCTGAAAACAGTATAACAACATCTTTTCTGGTGACAAGACTTATTGATGCACATCTCTCCCTTCGAGCAAATTCCAAGTATAAAATGAGACCTAAACCTTCTCCATTGTTGCTCCACTCTCTATCAACCCTAAACTCTATACCGAAACCAATGGCTAAAAGGAAAGCGTGTTCATCACGAACCTACCCCTTTGCTCCACCCATCATAAACTTCTCCATTGTCCACGTCCGTGGGGTGAGGGAGACAAAGACGGAATGGTCTGTGATACAAGGCGCATCAATAAAAAAACATTATCATGAACTGGAGCGAAGCTGGCTATGGAGCACCACCAGGATATTGTCGCTTCTTCTTGAACGACAACGATATAACACATCGCATCTACGCCAAAGAAACGACGATGCAGCTTCGCCTGACTGAAGGTGCCGAGATTCGGGCGATTGATGATATTTCGCCGGAGAATTAATGATGTGGTTTACTGTTATAAGTCACTTTTTATGGATCCAAGTGTTTATGGTGTAGGGTGTAAGTTGTTTATGGTTTTTTCAGTAAGTTGTTTATGGTTTTTTCAGTAAGTTGGTTGTAAGCGTCGTCGAAATGTGGATCCAACTGTTATAAGTAATTCCATCGCTCATCTTCAACTCCATTCTGTACAAATTTCAAAAATCTTAACCACATAGCTAGAAAGAACAAGAAGAAGAAATCTTAACCCTAAACCCTAAACCCTAAAACCTAAAACCCTAAACCCTAAACCCTAAATCCTAAACCCTAAAACCCTAAAACCCTAAACCCTAAACCCTAATGTATGTAACAAGGTGATGTCTCTCTATTTTGTGGTGTTTTCATATGTGATTTCCTTTGTAAATATGTTTCTTTTTCCCCTTTTCTTGTGCCTTTTGTTCCTTTTTAGCCTAGTTCCCGTATTTCTATGAGATTCGGAGACTACGCACATTTTATGTGTTTTGTAGGTAATTTGGCATGAATCGAGGATCGATTTGAAGGAGGGTCGAGACATGGAGCAAAGGCCGAGCTAAAGCGGGAAAGAGAGGAGCAAGCCATGAAGAAGAACAAGAGAAGCCAACAAAGAAGAAGGTGGAACGAGGTCAGGACCGAGTTGCAACCACGTCGGGCCCGACTTTGAAGTCTCCAACCTCGGACCGAGATGCACAGTAACTCGGGCCTGAGGTCCTCCGTGTCGGTCCGAGTCGGTCACCGGACTACTTGGGCTCCAAGGCACGAATTTGTGGACTTCCACTTTTGCCCCTCATCTAATCTATAAAAGGCCCTCTTGTCTTCTAATAGAAGGGGTGCTCTCTCACAAAAGAGGGGTTCTCTCTCACAAAAAGGGGGTTCCCTCTCATACACACAAAAGGGGGGAGGTTCCAAGGGAGCCAAGAGGATTCTTGGAGAGCAAGGAGGAAGGAGAGGAGAAGGAAGAGAGAGAGAATCGGCCAAGGGAGAGGAAGATTTAATAGGTTTGGTTGATTGATTAGCTTTGCTTTGTTTTGATCTTGTGGATTTGGAAACCCTTGATTGGAATTTGTGGATTGCTTTTGATTTTGAATGAAACTTTGCTTTGTTTTGAGATTGATGATGTTGATTGCTTTCCCTTTTGATTTGTTTGCTTTCTTTGTCTGCCACATGGAGTAGATCTCCTTGATCTTGGGTTATGGGGGAAAACCCTAGCTAGGCTTGGGCTAGAAACCCCAATTCCATAGCCTTGAGTGTTTGATCTAAGGAACCCACTCTACATAGAGCTACAATTCCTTGCGAAAGTTAGGAATCAAGGCTTGAGATTGGCAAAGTAGCGAAAGTGAACATGTGTCAATCTCAAGACCTTGCTTCGAAGGGGATTTCCCCAGAGATCGATGTGTAGATGTGGTTGGAACGAGGGCGAAAGCACTCGATCCTAGTCCGATCATCACTCATTGCTTGAATTGGGGTGGAAAAGCCTTAATCTACTAGGGAAGGAACCCAAAAGCCCAAGATCTACTTTTAAAATCTTTGAGTTCGACATCCCCAGCTACCTCGGGCCCGACTTACCCAGTGTCGGTCCCGACTTCCTCTTGTCGCCAACTTTGGGCCCGACGTGACCTCAGTGTCGGTCCCGACTGTTTTCTTTGTTTTCCTTTGTTTTATGCTCTCCTTTCTAGCTCCCTAGTATCTAGGCACATCGATCGAGTAGACTTCCCGAGTGTTCGACACCCACCACGTACTACAACGGGGTCGGGTTATAAATTGTATCTCTTGACCCTCGCATCCGAGAGCGATCACAAGGTGAAGTTAAGATCGGTTGGATCAATAATAAAATTATGGAGATAATCTAAAAACAACAAAAATAAATACATAAACTACTAATATATGTCATCCAAACCATCCAAAACATCCAAAATCAAGAGTAGTAATGTGAAATGAAATGAACAACCCAAAACCACCAAAAATAGATACATAAAGTACTAATGTATGTGTAATATGAAAGCATCTAAGTCTGGCGCTCATGCGAGGTGCCGCTACCACTGCCGCGCTCGTGCACTAAATCCGGGAAGTGTCGGGTGGGCATCGGTGGGGAGGCGGTGCGTCAGAATCTAGGATGTCGAGCATGGTCCTGAGATGCTGCGCAGCCGGATGATCATGAGGCATCTGCAGTAGCTGGCTCCGAGCATATCCCGCTGCGTGTTGTACCTTCTGCGCAAATAAAATAAAATCATATTAGTTTGTACACTCAAATATCACCCTAAACATACAACTAAAAAATAATATGGTCTTACCATCCTGTCAGAAACTGCCGGTATCGGGTGAGGCACAGGAGGACGAGGGTCATCCTGGTGCGCTGAAGTCGGGTCGACGTACACGTGAGATTGGGCCCTAAACCATGCCAAGTAGCCCTCCTCCACCTGCCATGCATACTCGGCACGCTGCACATCCAACTCAATCAGGTGCTCCATACGCTGTGCCCAGTGAAGGTCCGCTCGATCATATGAAACAATGTATGGGCGGTTCTGAATGGCCTCATGCCTCTCCACAATCCTAGGCTGCACTGGTGGAGGAGGGACGGTCTGGATGCGACTAAACTGGCGCAACGCCCTCTCTGGATGGTACGCCTCTTGTACCCTATCAAGTACCAAGACTCCCCTATAGCGAGACACCCGGTACGCGCCATCAAAATCCAGCTCGTTGCCCCACGACATCCAATGAATCTGCAAAGCGGAATACAAATCATCAATCGTCGCACTCACACTATGGAATGTACGTCAGGTTGATTTCGAAGTCTAACCACCTCTGCACGGATCGTGTCTAGAAGTCGCCGCAGCGCATCCAGCCTAGCCGCGTCTCGGCTGGGGGCCCGCTCACCAGGCTGTCGTGCGGCTGCACGAGGGTCAACTAGCGTCTCCATAGCCAACTCGATCCGACCCTGGGTGTGCTCGAAATAACTCATGATCCATGTCTGAAACAATACTCATAAGATATTGAATCCAACCAAATTCGAAGAATGAAATATTTAGGCCGAAGCACGTACCCTCAAAATAAGAGCGCAACCCGAGCATCCCCTAGCATCAGCGCGCGACGTCATGTCGAGCTCACGATACAGCCCCGCCACTAAACCCGCCCCCAAGCATATCGACCAGTCCTCTCGTGGTCGAATAGGAACCCCAATATCCATGTCTTGATCTTGTTCCCGGACTTGTCGACGAATAACGTCATCCCGAGAAAGTACCATAGAAACACAATGGCAATGGTCGCTGGGGGTGCGGCTCGCCTGCCCCTAAACATGTTCGACAGAATAGCTGCGATGGCCCTGTTCGGGGCCCGTGTCTTCCACGCGTGTGCTGTCTGTGGATCGAGGCCGAGCAAATCTCCTAAACGAGCCTCGAGCTCCAACAGATCCATCTGGGGTACCAGAGTGTCTCCATCTATAGGCACACCGAAAATGCGGTGCATATCATGGAGGGTGATGGTAATCTCGCCCCACGGGAAGTGGAAGGTGTTGGTCTCTGGATACCAACGCTCCCGAAATGCAGAGATGAGAATGTGGTCCGTCGCGCCAAACTCCAAACCGATCAGCCCGGTGAGACCGCTCCGCTGGGCGAGGCCCCACCAAGAATCGGGGCCTCCATGCATATACTGTCGAAACGAGCGTAAAGGATCCAAGTTCCTAGACCACACTCTAGTGACATGGAGAAACTAAAAAGAGGAAAACAAGCTTGAGTTAGAAAAACTAAACATTGCTTTCGAAAAAAATTAAGTACTCGTAGTTTGGAAAAGTTTACGTACGTTACGGTCGTTCCAAATCTTGCGAGCCACGTGTGTGGAATAGGTCGTCAACAAGCTGCCGTCAATAGGACCTCCCAGTTCGCCCTCCGCAGTGGGAGGGTCCTCAGGAGCGGCCCCTACTGCTGGTGCAGGGGGCGGGGGTCCCTCCGAAGCGGGGGGAGGGGCAGACTCAGCTGGAACGTGAGGAGAGATGGGTGCTGCTGGAACGGGAGGAGGTATGTGGGATGCTGGAACGGGAGGAGGGGGAGAGGGAAATGTGGATGTAAGCGGAGGAGCTGAGGGTCCCGCCACGGATGTAGTAGGATCGGTCGAAAAAGTAGGTGGAGGACTGGAAAAGACCGTTGGCGGTGACGGGACATGGGTCGTGGTGGGAGGTGAAATAGAGATGGTGGCCTCAGATATGTGGTAATCGTCAACCGACAAATCGTCCGTTGTACCCACGGGAGCATCAAACTGTATGTCCTGCTCCGTGAAGAGCTGGTCGTCCCCTACGACGTCATCTAGCAAGTCGTCCTGCAGGAGCTCATCTGTAAAATCCACCTCCACCTCGACGGAGGGGTCTACATCTATCTCCGGTGCATGCAGCAACTTCGGATCACGAGCTATCCGCTGCTGCTCGGTAGGCGGCACTCCGGCAAGTACCGCACGTGCAATCTCGTCGATCGTACGCTTGGGCGCCTCCTTTTTCCTGCTCTTATCGAGGAGGACAGCGCTCAAGCTAGTGTGTACGTCCTTTAGGCGACAAGTTCAAATTAAATTAGTAAGTTTTCTATTAATTTTTTTTCTTTTATTTATGTAAAATTAGAAATTCACCCTATGGATATGAATTCAACTAATGAATTCGTCGTTTCTGTCGGAATTCAAAATCCGAACCAAAAACTCATATATCATTACTAATTTTATTTCAGCTTTCATTACGTTTGTAATGAAAAATGAATAAAACAATAATTCAAACGAAAAATATAACTCTAATTATTATTTTTAAAGCAAGAATTCAACCTACGACTATGAATTCATATTAATTACAAGTTCATAACTAATAATTCAAAATCTAAATATAACTCTAAATTAATACAAATAAATTAAATAAAACAACTAATAACAACAACAAAAACTAAATATAAATAGGAATTTGAATAGTAAACAAATTATGAAATTAAATATCTTACTAAATAAGTGAAATTTATTTACTCAATATAACTCTAATTATTTTATAAAATCTCACTTTTTCCTCTATTTGAATTTTTTTCTAACAAAAATTAGTTACAACTTTGTTACGATTACTTTAACTCTAACATTGAAATTAGGTTTATATAATCTTTAACTTTAGATAATTTTGACCAATTATTTACGATTTTCTAACCTTGACAAGAAATCTCAACCTTAACAAAAATAAGTTACAATTTTTTAAAGAGTTTTTAAAATAACTTAAGATAATATTCAATGAATTTAATTTAAAGATTTCTCTATCTTAACTCTTAATCTTAACAATTTAGCTAGAAATTTTAATAATCATTTTTCACGATAATTCTAGATAATCATGACCGAATTTTTTAAAGGATTTTCTAACGTAGTCTTTAACTCTAACCTATTTTTTAAATCATGATCCATTTTTTAACCTTCACCAATTTAATGTAATATGTCTCATGTCAAAAAAATTCCAAGTTGAAAATTTAGGGTCAAAGTTAGATTATCTTCGTTTTTATCTTGAAAAAAATACTTATCTACTTAATTTAATCATTTATCATTTTTTTAGGGTCATACTTATCTACTTATCTACTTATATTAATTACAAGTTCATAACTAATAATTCAAAATCTAAATATAATTCTAAATTAATACAACTAAATTAAATTAAACAACTAATAACAATAACAAAAACTAAATATAACTAGGAATTTGAATAGTAAACAAATATCTTACTAAATAAGCCAAATTGATTTACTCAATATATTCAAATTGATTTACTCAATATATTCCAATTATATAAACGAAATTTAATACCTAAAATTTGATTAATAATTCATTACGAAATTTTACAAAAATATAAAATTTCGTAATGAATTTAAAACGTACCTCAGCCGTAAACGTCGCTCGGGTGCGGATCCGGCTACGAACAAAATGTGCTCCGGATGCCGTTGGAGCATCGGATGTCGCTGAAGCGTCGGTGGTGGGGTCGTGTGGTGGTTGTGCTGCCGGATCGGAGCCGGTGGTGGGCTTGGGTGGTCGTTGGGCGGCCGGATCGGGGCTGGTGGCGGGGCTGGGTGGTGGTTGCGAGGGCGGAGCCGAGTCGGTGGTGGGGATGGGTGGTGGTTGGGAGGCCGGAGCCCGCGTTGCGAACATTTCTGTGCGCTTTTAAAAAAAAAACTGTGCGTATGTACCCCGAGTAGATAAATAGATAGAGTAGATTTTAAGGAAATATCGAATTGGATTTCAGTTTTCTCCCTCTCAAACAGGGGTTCCAGGCAGCGTGTCTCAGTTTCAAGGACCCAAAACAAGAGTCGCTGCAAGATCTCGTTATTCATCCGTCGTTTTCCCTGATTCAGCAAGATTTTTCTTCAGATCTACTACAGTAAGGCTTTTTCAGTTTGATCCAATCGAAATCTGCCCTCCCGTTATTCACAGCTGTACCCGGTTCCTCTCCTTCAAAGGCTGGCCTCGATTTGGCTGTTTAACTTGCAATTTCGATCGATTAGTGTTTCCACTTGCAAATTCATCCTTATTCTGAATGATTTGTAGCAATTGGCTTCTTCGCTAAGTGGCGAACGGAGCAGAGGGAGCGAAGACAGAGAAAGCGGTCGAGACGGTGCGTTAGGGTTTTTGCAATGAGGGTTTCGTCGGCCGATCAATCTGCTGCTCTGTCCGGTGTTGGATATCGGGATGCGGAATCCCTGTTCCGTACGAAGCCGATATCCGAGATCAGGAATGTGGAATCGAACACCAGGAAACAGATCGAGGATAAGAAGGAGGAGCTCAGGCAGTTGATTGGCAACCGGTACCGCGATCTGATAGACTCTGCCGATTCTATACTGTCCATGAAATCATCGTGTGAGTCCATCTCTGCCAACGTTTCTAGTATTTCGGATTCAATATTCTCTCTCTCCTCGGAAAACCCTAATCCTGCTCTTTCTGCCCCGCATTCCAATCCTAATAGATCTAAAATATACGGCATTGCTTGTCGGGTCAAATATTTGGTTGATACGCCCGAGAATATTTGGGGGTGTTTGGATGGATCCATGTTCTTGGAATCCGCGGCCAGATATGTAAGGGCAAAGCTGGTTCATCAGAACTTAAATTTAGTGAACAAGCTCGATATTGAGGGGGATGGTAAGATTTTGTCTAAGAAGTTTCCGTTGTTAAGCCATCAATGGCAACTTGTTGAAAGCTTTAAGGCTCAGATTTCACAGAGAAGTCGCGAGAGGTTGTTGGCTATGGACAAGAACGGCATTGGTACATTGCCAGTTGGTGCTTTTGCTGATGCCTTGGCAGGTGTAGCTGTTGTTGATGAGATCCTTCCTGGGCAGGCATTTAGCTTGTTTTTGGACTCCAGGAAGTCATGGATAATGCAAAAATTACATTCCTGCAGTTTGAGTGCTGGCTGTGAAACCAAGTTTGATGGATCTACGGTTATTTCTGTGCTTTGTGAAGTAACAAAGATAATGCAGGTTACTGTGGGGCAAGTTGGGGAGTTGTTTTTGCAGGTAATGAATGATACGCCGTTGTTCTATAAGATAATTTTGGATTCCCCACCTGCTTCTCAGTTGTTTGGTGGAATTCCTAATCCTGATGAGGAGGTTAGGTTGTGGAATGAATTCAGGGATAATTTAGAGTCTGTTATGGTGATACTTGATAAAGACTTTATTGCCAAGTCTTGTTCTAACTGGCTGAGGGAATGCGGGAGAGAAATTGTTAAGAAGATCAATGGCAAAATTTTGCTTGATTCAATTGCTACCGGTGCAGAGCTTGCTTCAGCAGAAAAACAAATAAGGGAGGCAATGGATAGTAAACATGTTCTAGAAGGAAGCTTGGAGTGGCTCAGGAGTGTCTTTGGTTCTGATATTGAGTTGCCTTGGAGTAGGATTCGGGAACTAGTTTTGGAAGAAAATTTGGATCTTTGGAATGAAATTTTTGAGGATGCCTTTGTTCAAAGGATGAAGGTGATCATTGACTCTGGATTTGAGGATTTGAACAAGGTGGTTAATGTGACTGGATCAGTTTATGCAATTGGAGAAAGTGCTGATACTATTTATGACTTCCAGGCCTACTTAAACAGAACATCCTTAGAAGGTCGGGTTTGGTTTGTAGAACCAAATCTAAAGAAGGCTAATCTGATACCTGGGACAAAATCTTTGGCTGATGAAAATGATTTTCGTAGTTGCCTCAATGGATATTTTGGGCCAGAGGCTAGTCAAATTAGGGATGCAGTGGACAGCTGCTGCCAAAGTGTGCTTGAGGATCTACTGTGTTTCTTAGAGTCTCCAAAAGCATCTTTAAGGTTGAAGGACCTTGTGCCATATTTACAAAGCAAATGCTATCAAAGTATATCAACTATTTTGAAGGATTTAAATAATGAACTTGAGGAATTACGTTCTCACTTGGATAACAAGAACATGAAAATGAAGTACGCAGAACAAGCTAAAGCTGTTGAGAAATCCCTTTTTATTGGCCGATTGTTGTTTGCCTTCCAGAAGCATTCCAGACACATGCCTATTGTCCTTGGTTCACCAAGGTCGTGGATAAGTGAAACTTTATCATCAGGTTCAGAGAAGCTCACATCCATCTTCAGGCATTCTAGACTTTCTATTGATTATTCAATTCCTGATAGTCCAGGAAAGCATGCCATGGGTGGTTCTAGAAGACACACCTCTCTGGTTGCGGCTGCTATATATGGGTTTAGTGACATTGCAAGCCCAAAACTTGAAGAACTTATCAAATCTATGAGGGATTGCTGTATTGCTTCCCATGGCTTGTGGATTTCATGGCTAGCAGATGAGCTCTCATCTACACTTTCTCATGACCTCAGACAAGATGATGGTTTATGTGCTACAACTCCTTTGAAAGTAAGTGTGATTTCCAAAATATCAATTACAGCTATACTTTGATCAATCCTTGCATGTTTTATGCTTCTTGAAATTTTTTAGATAGTCTATCTTCTAGAAAGATGCTTATACAAACAAGAACAACTAATACCCAGTATATCCACACAAGTGGGGTTTTGGGGGCCGAGATGTACACACCTATACCCGGAGCAAATCGAGAGGGTGTTTTCGATAGACCAAAGAGAAGCAAACAAAGCAAAACAGAACCTCAAAACAGAAACAGAACTAAAGGAACACAACGGCAGTATGGCTATAGAGGAAACCACACGAAGCACCCACTAGAAAACGGCAAAAATGCACTGAAAACAAAGCTTACCCAAACCAGAGAACACTATTAACCTACCCCGAACCCTACAGCCCTCCCTCCTGCCTACACCTCCTCTACCTGAGTCCTGTTTAGAGTATGTGAAGAACACTTCTAGATAGATGCTTATAGCTGATTCTAACTTTCTTTTCCGTTCTTTATGATACGCATGTATTTTTTAAATTTATGGTTGCTTTGTGAAACTATCACTCCTATACATACAGTCATTTGACATATGAACAGCGGGTAGTTTGCTACTGGGGCTCCTTACATTGAAACTGTTTGAATATATTATTCTTTGCATAATGGAAAAATGAATAAGCTTTTAAACTGTTGAATAAAGTATCTTCTTAAATGTTTAATTTAGTATCTACTATTTGTGATTTTATGGGGCGAATCCTCATGCTCATTGGCTTTTATACACTGCCTTTGAGATGGATTTAGTCACCTATATCAATTTTGGTGCATTCTAACTAAATTCAGTCATTATTCACATAGCTGAATTTCAGTTTTTCTTGGGTCTATCGGGCATATCTCATTTCTCTTGGGCAGGGGTACCCCCATCTTGACCCTCCAGATTCCGCTGTAGCGGAGCCTCACTATCACTCCTATACATACAGTCATTTGACATATGAACAGCGGGTAGTATGCTACTGGGGCTCCTTACATTGAAACTGTTGAATAAAGTATCTTCTTAAATGTTTAATTTAGGATCTACTATTTGTGATTTTATGGGGCGAATCCTCATGCTCATTGGCTTTTATACACTGATTTTGAGATGGATTTAGTTCCTATATCAATTTTGGTGCATTCTAACTAAATTCAGTCATTATTCACATAGCTGAATTTCAGTTTTTCTTGGGTCTATCGGGCATACCCCATTTCTCTTGGGCAGGGGTACCCCCATCTTGAACCCCCCCCCCCCCCCCCCCCCCCCTAGATTCTGCTGTAGCGGAGCCTCACTGGGTCGATGATGATGATGATAATGACTATTTGTGATTCTTTTAGTGAAATCTTGTATTTTTAAAATTGGGCAGGGTTGGGAGGAGATTGCTGTCAAACAAGAGCAGCCTGGTGTAGACACAGAACTGCCTGGTGAAGATACAGAATTGAAGATCTCCCTGCCATGTATGCCTTCTTTATATGTGACTTCATTTTTGTTCAGAGCATGTGAAGAAATTCACCGAGTTGGAGGTCACGTTCTTGACAAGACTATTCTGCAACAACTTGCATTGAGACTACTTGAATCGGTATGGAACCTTTAGTTGCTAGTGAGTAGTGACATCTCTTGACTGAACCATTAGTGAGTAGTGAACAACTCTTCACTGCTCATAAATGTTTCAGAGCTTCATGCTTTTGCTATGGCTTTCTATATTTTGCATTATATGATTTCTGTTGTTGCAACTTAGTGACGTGATGCACATTCTCTGATAATGTATTATGTTGCAGCTTTCATTATAACCATTATGGCCTTGTTTCACTTTCACCATAAAATCCCTTTCTACCCAAAATCCACTTTTAATACTCTTGAAATCCGTGCAACTCTCTGCTTCTTACGTTTTTCAAGACACTAAAAATCACTTTTCACCCGAAAACCCATTTCTACCCACAAGTGAAACAACCCTTATGTCTTTGAGCATGTATGTCTCCCTCTCTGCTTGGGTGTCTATTATGTAGAACTTTGTGTCATCAAAAATCAAGTGCTCTGCATGATTGTATTGTTTTGTTTTTTATATCAGTTGAACCAATAAATCAATGTGGCTCCTACATAGTTTAAAATCACTGCAACCCTTCTTGTATTAGGTAATTGGTAGTCATGCGAAGTCAATTGCTTTTTTTGCTTAGTTATTCAATTCATTGTTAGTCCAGTTAATGAAAATGCATTTGCTACACAGGGACATGCATTGTTGTGGAATGTTATCAATATTATTCATTAATGTGGCTGAATTCATTCAGGTTATCAGTGTCTATGGTGATTTCATTGCCAACCATGGGGTTGAAGTGTCAGAAAAAGGAGCCCTTCAAGCCCTGTTGGACATTAGATTTGCTGCTGATATTCTTTCTGGTAGTGACTCCAAGATAAATGAGGTCTCATTGAAGAGCCCAGCAACAAAATATGCTTACCTGAGGAAGCAGGAAAATGACAGTTCTAAATCAGTCACAAGAGAGCGTGTAAATCATCTGGTTAACCATTTTTCACAGAAGCTTGATCCAATTGACTGGCAAACGTAAGACATTTTTGAATTATTAATCTGTGAATTCAAATTAGCTACTTGACAGGGCTTTATTGCTATACAAGAACCTAGGGTGTTTTTTTGCATTATCTTTGCTGTATTATATTTCCTTCAACTGTTCCTGTCACAGGATACAAGTCTCTATATTTTGCTATGATAAATCTGAAGTAGATTTACTGAGGTATATGGTTTTTTACATAATAGATCTGGTATTTGATGGTCTTGGTCCTCTTGGATTGATTTCATTTTAAGGAAACATCAAAATTCTAAGTAGCAGAGAATCCTGTTATATGCATTCTTCGTTGTCAAAGCTTCTGCTTCCAGAGAATAGAATGTTTTCTGTCATTTCACTAACATTCTTTTTCGTAATATATTACTTCTTTATTGCAAAAGTTGACAATAATAGCCTTCATATATCTGCAATTATACTCAAAGTTCATATCTCACCATGATCTTGTCTCTGTATAGATATGAGCCCTACCTGTGGGAGAATGAGAAACAGTCTTACCTGAGGCATGCTGTTCTCTTTGGCTTCTTTGTGCAACTCAACAGAATGTACATGGACACTGTACAGAAACTGCCTAATAATTCAGAAGGCAATCTGATGAGATGCTCCACAGTTCCTCGCTTCAAGTACCTTCCCATCAGGTAATATTCTCTTCTTGTATGCACATGAATTGCTATGTTTGTTATTCCCTTTCCTGATGCTGCACAAGGAGATATCTTATTCTTTATGATGTATTATTTACTTAAAGTTGTTTAAATTGTTGCTTGGTTTTTTAGCGCACCTGCATTATCTTCAAGGAATGCTGGTAAGACCCCTCTGAGGACCTCTTCTGATGATGTCACATCAAGAAGTTCATTGAAAGCTTATGCAAATGGAGAACTCTCACAGAAAATTGATTTTGATGAAAACTCAAGCTTTGGGGTAGCAACTCCATTCTTGAAATCCTTCATGCAGGCAAGTCTTTCAAGCTCATCAAACCTGTCCTCTATCACATCTTTTCATGTTGAGCAGTTGTAGCATATCAGCTTTGAATTTAGAACTAGTGCCTCTGAATAATTAGACAATATTGGCCAGAAATACACTCAATCGAGATGGTCAGATTAAATTTATGCTTTCTTTACTTCATTTGATGAATATAGCTGCCAAGAGATACTTTTTGTTATCAAAATTGCGTAGCATGCACCATTAAGGTGAATATAGCAACTATGAAATCTGTCACATGAAGTTTTTTCTGTTATAGGAATAATAAATTCCCTTATTATTTAAAACATCGTGCTTTTGGAATATTCTAAAAATAGACCTTGATTCCCTCAGAATTACAGAGTTTAAAATTTCGAAGTGTTGTTTCTACAATTGCCTCGGTAGTTCTCTGATAAGTGAACTTTTAAATGTAATTCAGTGTTCTTTTAGTCTCTTCAAGGTGCTTTAGTAATTACTTGTAAATCTGTATACTTGCTAATTAGGTTGGCAGCAGATTTGGAGAGAGCACGTTTAAATTGGGATCCATGTTAGCAGATTCACAAGTTGGCAGGTTGAACTTGAAGGACCGGTCTGCTTCTGCCATGTCTACATTTGGAGATATCTTGCCCATGCAAGCTTCAGGTCTTTTTTCATCGCTAACATCCAATAGGTCCGACTCTTAAATGGATCACAACTACCACAGTGCCACCTGGGCGTATTTGTGTTTTCAAGCGGGCACATGAATACAAGTTCTGTGATCTGTGTTTGTAAGCAATGACTGAAGGCTTCATCGGAAAAAAGGAAAAACAATTATTTTTTTTCGGAAGCAAGAAGGAAATACTTGATAGATTCGTGGTACTGACAAGTGTAGTATCAAGAAGATACTGGAAGACTTGAGCTAAAGTCGTTGAAAGTCAAGCTGTAAATTGCAGAAAACAGAAAGCACACTGGTAACTCTGCATTGGACCATTCCATCTTTGATAAGAAAAGGAAACTGGTGCTTCTCTTCACTGAGTGGCCGAAATATATTTTGTCTATTATTGTATTTTGGGATTAATGTTAGTCTTAGTGATGCCTTTATTTCATTTTGTCAATTGCATATTGTCAATTTCATATGTTAGGTATAGTTGCTGATACGAATAATTGTTACACTGTTGTTTGATGCTGAACTACTTGGCTTTTGTGGGCATAAAAGTTATTGGGTCATCATGGTCTTATCTGTGTGTGTAATATACCTCTGGAGTGCCTTTTCATGTAATTTGCCTAGATCAAGATGATGTCTTTGACAAGTGACCGCTGTTCTGAACATGAGATTCATGTCAACCTCTAGTCTAGACCAGACTGAAAACCAAATTCTGAAAGTGGACCGAACTGAGAAATATGGCTCTTAGATTTTGGAAAGTAGGTTTCTGCCTGCAGCTAAACAACATAAAGTTGAAAATATTAGAGGTGCGTGTTGGGTTTCCATCTCATTATTACAAACGCATTGGTTTATAATGCGATTCCGGGTTTCCATCTCATTACTAAATTGCTCTGCAGTCTGCACCTCTCAAATCTTTCAATAAAAAAAATACATATTATTCTTTCAATGTAAGTGGATATAAACCAAATTCACCATCACCTTGTTACACAATGCAAAGGGGGTAGCCTCTTCCACCATTTATGTAGCTGGAGAAAAAAAATGTAACCTACAATAATTAATGGTTCGTCGGATAAATTGATCTGTAGGAATTGGTACATAAATGGGGGCAAGAACAGAGTTTTTTATTTCACTAGAACTCAGCTATCTGCGGATAAGACGACAGGTTCCTTCGCATTTTCATCAATAAGATCATTAGACATCGCAGAGGGTATCCTATGCCGCATTAGTATGCGAGATGTGGCAAGTTTTGCCTTCTGATAATTTAGTACAACCACTCTGTCGTCGTCTAAATCAAACCTCAAGTCCTCTGCGCTGCATTCTTCTACAAGACGGCACAGATGCTTTAGGTTTTCTACTTCTACTCCGTTTACTCGTTTTACCTGTGAAGCAGCCAAATCATATGAAAACAAACAAAACACAGTCTGTAATTCTATCAGTAAGATATTATATGTCACTGACCTGTAATTCTGCAAGGCGTTCATAACCAGCATTAATATCATCCATCAGGACCTGGGCAGAAGAGAGAAAGGTAACTCTGACTAGGGATGCAGAATGATTGTTCAGCAGAAAAAAAAAAACAATTAAGACAGAAAACAAGTCAACTTCTTCTAGTGTTCATATCCTCCCATTATAAAAAGGTTCTATGGCCCAACTCTTTTAAGAAATAGAAATAAACACTCTACTCTGCAATTTATGTTCACGACATTTTTCTCACAATTCATGCTAGTCGTCGACTTTATTGCATGAAAGATCTACTGCATCTCATATTAGATTCTGATTATCATAATAGCTAAATGAAGATAACTTAATTTGGCAAAATTGTGTTGACTTAACATCATACAAATGAACTATAGTTTTTCATGATTGAATAGAGATGGTTAAAAGCACCAGATCAGCCTTCACAAGAAGTAAATCATCATATTCCCAAGGCAATATATTTATTGGTTAATTACACACTATCTAGAGGGAGGGAAGAGATAAAAACCTGAGAAAGAATGACAAGCTGTTCACCAGATTTCTTGGGTTGCTCCTTCAATGCACGTTCACACAATCTACGAGGTGATGTATTGTACCAATCTTCTCCAAACTCATGGAGATATGGCTGGGTCAATGGAATGAAAACAAGACCAGCAAATATGTAGTACATAGGAAGCTTATCAAATTGGTGGACTGGAACCAAAGGCTGCAACTGCAATTTTAAAAGTCAAACATCAATAATAATATTACGGAATGGAACTCAGTGCCAGAGGCAAATAATAAAAAGATAGTCGTTTTAAGAAAGAACAGCTCATGCATATTACAAGAGAGCCTTAGCTGCAGCAAACTTACAGGACGTAGAGTGATACTGAAATTAAGCTCTTTGCCATCCCTTAAAACCCTCACATCTGCTTTCTCATCCGGTTTCTTCATAGAGACTAGATGATCAAATGTTATCCGCTCTCTATTCCTGAAAGGAACTGCGAAGAGAATAAATTTTCAGCACGTCAGAATTCGATTCACAGACTGATATCATCATGAACTAAGCCAGGAAGTTGGAGAACAATTATATAGCTTCTGTTTAACCATTCAGTACATTCTAACCTCAAAAGCAAGTCAACCTTTCAGCTCAAGGCATACATACATGCTAAGAATGCCCAACAGGAGAAATAAAGAAAGAAAGACTTTTACTTCCTTTTTAACTTGGCTATACAAATTGATATTTATATACATATATAGGAAGTGATGTCGAATCAGATTTCTTTTTCAATTTTATTTGTCAGATTTTTTTTAAAAAAGGCAAATGACAAGTCTAAAATATCAACTCTTCCTTGCAGAGCACAGTGGAATAAAAAGAATAATCAAAGTATACCTGTGCCATCATTTGCTATGAGTACACCATCAAATGCAAGGATAATGTCATCTTTCTTTAGAATCTTATGTGCATCAGAAAGCGGGTTAATTTTACTGACAAGAACACCAGTCATCTCAGGGCGCATTCCAAAGTGTTCCCGGAGTTGCACATTTTCCATTGATTGGCATGACAAACCCATAGAGCAGAAACCCAAATATTTCCCAGAATCTTCCACGCCAGAGATAAAATGCTTTATCACAGGAACAGGAATGATGTAACTGTTATAAGAATAAGAATCTGTGAAGAAAATCATAACAAAAAGAACACGTCCACCAAAGATGAGAGTGGTAAAAACATTTTTTCGTAAACAAGTAAAAGACTAAATCCTTCTTTCCTTCAAATTTCAGCAAAAGACAACACTGACATCATAACCACACCCCCAAAATAGGAAAAAATACAATTTGTCATATCAAAAATAAACCAAGCAAAACTTACCCAATATTCTCTGCACCTGAAAGATTCTGGAAAGCAACTCCAGCAACTTTATCACCCATGATGGCAGGGCCTCCACTATTTCCAGGATTTATAGCAGCATCAATTTGTATAGCCATCAGCTGACTGGCGCCATGAACATACTGTGTTGGCTCTACTCTGGAAACAACACCTTTCGTTACAGAAATGTTGTCTCCACCTGCAACAGACTTTTACTCTTTAGCTAGCTCACAAGATTGATACCAGTGACTAGTTCCCGTAAGGCGATAAACCAAAATCATGTGATCATCACATCCATTTTTTTTATTAGTAGCAACATAATTCTTAAACTGATACAAATATTTGACAGTCGTGCAGCAGTTATAACAATGAAAATCCAAGCTTCCACGTTGTTTCAATTACTTGCAACTGAAAATAAAGCCCAGGAAACCCTTGCTATTACCTTGGGGGTATCCAACAACAGCAACAGCTTCTTGCAAGAATGGAGTGTCTCCAAGCTCCAAATAGGTCATACCCTGCCAGAATTCTTCACTTTCTACAACCAGGATAGCCAAGTCACATTCATGACCAACGGCATGGACTTCAGCTCTATACTTATTAGGAGAGCCATGTTTCCTTACAAGTACAAAGGTATAATCAGCCACCACGTGGGCATTAGTAAGGATCCTTCTCCCTTCAATAACAAATCCTATACCATAATAGCATATCAGCATCAGGATTCCATGTTTAGAATCTAATCAAAGGACTCTGAAAGAGGAAAATGCTAGCACAACCGCCAGCACCGCCTACTGTAGTTAGTTTTACTATGCTTCTTACTAGCTATGCATCTGCTTTTCAGAATGCCGTGTATGCTATAATTCATTATGCAAAGAGTAGTCCAATTGTCAATCGGTGATATAAGAAAATCTGATAATCTTTGAAAATTGTCCTCGAAAGAATCAAAATTTGGCAATTTCAAATTGGAAGTAAAAGGACAATTTGACAAGGTTGCAAAGGAGTGTACCAGAGCCCATGGTTTCGCGCTGGGGCTTATTCTGCCAAGGAAGAAAGTAATTAGGACTGCTCGTCACCGTGAAGATCTTCACGACGGAATCAAGCGCGAGCTCAATAGCCGAAAACGCATTCGACGAAGCATCAAGTCCACGCGGAAGCGCAACCAATTCATCCTCAATGCAACCGGAACCTCCATTATCGACCTCGTCCTGCTCGTAGGTGTCGTGGCCGACACTGGCGCTGTCGCGGTGGGAGCAGAAAGAGGTGGTTGTGATTGGAGAGCGAAAGCAGAAGGAAGATATAGTTGGTGAGGGTAGTGGCTGCGGTGGAAGAGGAGAGAGGAAGGGCTTAGGGAGGAGAGAGGAAGGGCGAGGAAGCCATTGATAAGAAGCGAAAGAGAGCCTGTGAGCTGCGCGGAGAAGGGTTCGGCACTGCATTTGCAAGTTTCCCCCTCTAAAGCCGCAAACTTCGTACTTTGAGGGCTTTTCCCGCAGGTTTTATTACTTTCGGGAAATTACGGAATGTCACCTAGTATTATATTATACCAGCTATGCAACACCCAATATTTTAGTTTGTCGTTATTATTTTACAAAATATTATAAAATAAGACTAAAAACCTTTGTTCTTCTATTTTTCTACTCTCCTGATTGTAAACAATTCAGGCCGACGACGATTCCTCTCGTTGTCCTTCCTCTTCACTTCCGTCAACACCACGCTCCATCGTCTCGCCGTGCCGCCTCCGATTATCCTTAAAGGCCTACCTCAATTGTACGATAATATCCACACAATAATCCCGCGGGCACTGTTTCTTTGTACACAAAAGCTTTGTGTGCATCTTGTTTATGCACACATGTGTTTGGCGTGCAAGGCTTTTTTGCACACTTCTTAATTGCGTGCATGTTTGTTTTGCACGCAAATCGCGCACGTGCATATACAATTCCGAAAATCGAAAAAAAAACGTTTATATGAATGGTGATTGGTGAACGTACCATGGGATCTCGACTACGTAACTCGTCTTTAGATCTTCTTTACTTGTCACTCGACATTCGTTAAGAAATAACAGTACGGAGAAATTTAGATTTGAATTAGGGTTGCAGACAATAGAGAATGTGGAAAAGGGAGGAAAAGTATATTTGGACTAGTTTTGTAATTTTTAATAAATTAAATGTTGCAAACTAATTTTATGGGGCAGTGCATAACATGGGCCTATTATATTTTACTTAACGGATCCCTAAATTTCAATTGGTACCCTCGAATTTTTAGTTTTTCTGGATAGTACCCTGAAAAGATTTATTCTGTATGGTACCATTGAACTTTTACAAAATTTTGGCATGTACCCTTTATAACAAAAAATCACTAGTAAGGATACATACCGAACTTTTCTAAATGTTCACAAGCACCATCCGGAATAAATTTTTTCAGGGTACCATTTAAAAAAGTCAAAAACTTGAGGATACCAAATAAAATTTCCCATAAAAAATATCATTCCACATCCCCTTCCTCTCTCCTAAGCAACCACCTCCCTCTTTCCCGAGCAATTCACGATTCACGTATGCACAACTTCAATTGTAAAGATTTTAGGCTATGTATCAATCTCCCTTCAACACTCTACAATATCGAAGATACTTTATAACTTAACTAATAAGGCCAAATCGTTCGAGGCAAAATTGTTTGGGTTTATATGTGATCATATTTATGGCAAAACCTCCAATTGCAATTAGAATAAACTAAATCGCAATTAGAACGAATTAAAATTTAGATCCATGATACCTAATTAGAAACAATTTCAAATAGGTAATCCAAAATCCATAGAAAACATTACATATTTGTACGAACGGGAATCTTCAATCCCTTTAGGGTCCAAAATCTCATCAGCTAATACAAAATTGAAGAATGAAATTAGCAATTTTCTATCTTCCCTTGAGATAGAAATTCTAATTAAGTCGCCATTGCATAGATACATCAATCTGAAAATCCACTCGCCGATCGACCTTTAGAGAGTCGGCACAACTAGATACACCGTCGTGTGAATCTTCCATTGAAGATAGCACTTCAAGGGATTTGTTGGGGAGAAATGACAAATTAATGCGGGGACTAGCAGAATCTGGACTTGGCATAAGGCCCAAGAAATTGCAGCTACGAATTAATGATAAGGTGGATCGACCCTATTAAAACGTCAAAGACCAAGGCTAGCTGTGAGAGAGCTACCCGAGCTTAGTAAAGGCTTTTGGAAACTAGAAAGTAGGGATGAGAGAGAGTTTTGACTCGATGCTTGGTTATGTGAATATCTGTTTGTACTGATTTATGTGGTGTGCTTTAACCCGTTTAGGTTGTAGTTCTTTTATCTACGATTTAGATTCGAGGATAAACTCCGTTAAGGAGTAGAGGTTGTCGAAAATCGTTATATATATATATATATTTTTGGGAATTTTGGGACGAAACTTTCCTTAAGGGAGACTAATAATAAGTAATATCGTATTTCTTGTTTTGCAAGTAATATCGTTTTTACCCGAGTTGCAGACTGATAATAAGTTAGAAATTAAATTAACCTTCGTTAATTAGTTTAGGGATGACTCGGATTTAATTATTAGATCCTATCTTGTTAAACAACCTAATAAAATTAGTATTTATCTTGTCTTACTAAAAAAATTCTAGTTCTATCTATATAATTAAAGTTAAACCGATTGATTAATCCTAAACCAAACTAACCCAAGTCTAACTATTTACTTTTTTACTTCAAATAACTCAAATTAATATCTTATGCACTTTACACAATTTTATTTGATTAATACTTAGTTAAAACATTTATATAAAATTTAGAAATAAAATTATAATATTGTTACATAAACCATATTACTTATAAATATTTTTACATCTATAACTATATATTAAAGTTGTCCCTTTTGGAGCCACCAGAACGATTCCGACCCCACTTTTATATTTATAAAATTATTTTTTATTCATAATATTTTAACTTCTTATTGAATTCTTCTTTAAATATTTAAATCTATCTTTAACATCAAACAAACATCTATTTAGTATAACAATATCTTTTAAAAACTTCCTTATAAAAATATTTAAAATTAAAGATAACAAATTTAAAATATTTTAAAATAAGTATAAATATCTTTTATCTTTTAGCATGATATCTTTTCATAAATTTATTTATAGATATATAATTATATATTTTTTCTTTTATAATAAAAAATCTATAACTATATATTAAAGTTGTACTTTTTCATTAGCAATCTCAACTATCGAGCATGAAGGTTGTTGCCTGTTGGACATCGATCAACATAGCTGCTGTGTGCAGGCGGAGGAATAGGGTTATTGAGGTAGAAGAAGGCTATTTGGGTTTTTTTTTAAGCTAATGGGCCAGCAGTCAGCCCATTACAAAAATACAGATTTAAGTTTTTTCTAATAAAAATAACAACAAACCCATTACACAATTAACCAAACAATAACAAAAAAATAAAAAAATAAGAGACATATGTCATCTATTAACGATTGAGAATTTGAGACTAATAAGATTTTGCTATTTTATTAGGTTGTAACTAGTACATGTATTATACCGTACCATATACAAATTTGGGGAAACACTGCCAATTATTTTAATATGAGACATAATATTTTAAATTTTTTTAAAAACATCACGATATAACTAATTAAACAAATACAATGAACATATTAATGTACAAACTTCCTTTCATTTAAAAGATGTTATTAACTAAGAATAAAATATTATTAATTTAGGTGGAACTAATGATTTGAATAGATATAGAGCTATTTATTATTTTTTAACAGTTTTAGAAAAAGTTAGATATATTTCAATATGGTTATAATTATCTTCAAATAAAAATAATTTAAACTATATGTTAAAGGCTTGATGACATGATATTACGTATGCAATATATACCACAGGTCGACATATATATAGACAAAATATGTGAGGCCGATACACAACACAAAGGCTTTTTCTTTAATATATAGGTAAATAGATCATATTTTTTGAGTTAAAAATCTCTTGTAGTAATCTTTGGTGCCCCCACTTTAATTAATGTCTGCGTCCGTCTCTGCCCACATGCTACATACTCAAAATTCCAGACCAAAAAGATGGAATTCAATTCCGTTCAATCAATCATACAACATCGTTTCTAACAAAAAAAAATCACACAAGATCGAGATCGACAATTGAATCTCAGTTTTCTTCCTCAAACTATTACCAATTGAACCCGGATCGAACCAATCGAAATCAATACGAAGAAGGATCGAAAACCCTAGGCGAGGAGAGTTTAACGTGGTCGGCGGTGGTCGTTACTGAAGGCAGTCGTGGGGGGAGAAGGGCGGCGATGTGAAGGCGGTGAAGCACCAGCAGGCAACGGGGGAAGTGTGGTTGCGCTAAAACATGGCATCGCCCCTAGAGGTTCGTAGTGGCGAAGGTGAAAGGGGAGGCGACACAACTCCATCTGACGGCGAGAGAAAAAAATGGCGACAATGGAGTGTTGAGAACGAGGTGGGGCAATCACGGTTGTTGAACGACGGAGGAACTGAGGAAAGGTCGTGGTTGTCGTCGGAATTGAAGTTAAATATTCACACATCTTTTTCTTTTTTCATCATCATTTTTTTATCTAAACAATTTGATTGAACAGATTTTTGTATTACATTTATTTTTATATTTTTTCTTTTCTAATATAAAATAAAGTGATAAATATATAAGTTTTTATTAAAAAAAATACCCAAAAGGGATATCCGTACCATGTAAACTAAATAAGGATATTTTTTTCATTACTAACTTATTTAGGGGCATTGATGCAAATTCGCCTATTTTATAACATAAAAGGGAAATTACATTTTTACCCTTCTAAAAATGAGGATATTATAGTAGCACCACTTAAAATAGTTTCATCTCAGAAACTAGCCTAACGCTACCAGATAACCTCTTCTGAGAAAAGGGTTTATCACAATACTACCCATAGAAAATATTTTCGTCATCAAAACTAGAATGTCACCAACTATGGGTAAAATCACATACAAACTTAACCTTGTGGTTAACTTCAGTCAAAATATATTTCCAAACTCCAATCTTATTTTAGAATTAACATTCCATCGGTTACGCAAAAGATATGAGAGTCAAGGCCTGAATACGAATATAAGAACTTTGAGAGAAATGGAAATTGATATCACGGAGATTCAAACTATTATGTTGTGCCAAACACAAAGATCGTCTAATCAAAGGAAAACAACAATGATGCAACTACATTAGTTGTAGTTCCTTTAACACAAACTACTAAAGAACCACTACTCTTCTGGTGTGTTGTCTTGCTCCGCATAAGACATCGGATATAGTCGTTGTCCCTGGCTAGAAGATGTCACTTATGTGTTGCCCTTATTCAAGACTGTGGACCGCACCATAGTGAATTTCAGAGGACTGGTGGAAACTCGATTATGGTGAGCAATTGACGCTTGTTGAGACTACTCATCTTCCTTTTCCCTCCGCGGACAATAGGCTTGTATGTGACCCCCTCTTCCACAAGCATAACACCTCTTCTTATCTTTGGTACATAAACTGCTTATGTGCCCAGGCTCCCCACAATTATAGCGTACAATTGGACCCCTCTTTTGTCCAGAGTTTTGCGTCGACTTGAATTGCGTTGACTCGGTCCTAGCCTTGGATTGCGTCGACTTGGATTGCATTGACTGCGATGGAGGAGCTGGTCTCTTAAATCCACTGAATTGTGATCCCTGCATAGGTGACTTTCTTCAACTCTTCATCTTTTTAATAGACTCTTCTAAGGTTACTCCCACCTTATACGCCTCATTGATGTATTCCTCCAGAGTTGTACATGTATGACGAACCATTAACGACTTAACTTTCGGATTCATCCGCTCATAGAAATGATCGATTTTTTGACTTTCAATTAACACTTCATCTCCAACATACTGAAGCAAGTGATTGAACTTGATAGCTAACTCGGAAACTTTCATCCCCTTAATCTTCGGATATAAAAACTCCATCAACTTTTGTTTCCTCAAAGCCGAGAAAAAGAACCGATCACACATCTTGCTTTTGAACATGGCCCAGGTCAAGCTTGGATGTTTAGCCAATGTCATGCTTTTCCACCACTCACTTGCCCCTTCTCTCAACTATAAGGAGGCAATGTGCATCTTCTCAGCCTCGGTTCAAGCCACGTTACGCAACAATCTTTCTATACGAGAGAACCAATAAAAGATCGTGTGAGGCTCTCTAGTTCCATCGTAACTATTTGGCTTCATGGATGTGAAGGTCTTCAATGCTTGATTGAAATTGTTGTGGTTTACAAATGGTGTAGCTTAATTTTTATTATGCCCAGAGTTGATTGACTGTTCACACATGTCTACACCAGGTGCCATGTGATTGAGCAACAAGAAGCATTCATTGCATAGTTTGAACAATTAACGCTTGTATGGTCGCTATGGTTGCGGCATCCAACACCACATTGACTTGAGGATTGTTAACTTGTTGCGGCGGGTCAACATCTCCACACACCCTACTTTGGTTGCAGATCCTAATCCCTCTTCTTGGTTTCCACCGTTAAAGACCTTGGTTATTTGAGTTGTCCATCTGAACGTTATAACCCAAAATTATTCCATTAGTACTTAAAAGTATAAAACTCCACCATAATACAAACTAAATACTTTATTAATGGAACAAAAATTATCAAGATCAATATACAACCCACAACAAATTTCAGCACGACTCACGAAAACCCACACAACATTAACATGCAACTCAAACACAACTGATTCCAGCACAACTCACGAACCCAAAAAAATTAATAATAGAGAAAATTGTTTTGAAAACCTCAATAATAAAAATAAAAAAATTAATGTTTTAAAATAAATTTTTTTATTTTTTAACAAATTTATTATATTATTTCATTATATAGATATTTGAATTGTGTGTCAAACGGGTCGACCAAAACCCAACGTGCAAAACTCGCAACATGTGGGTCGGGTTGTAGGTATAATTTTTTGTGGGCCAACGGGTCAACCTGTGACCAGAAAGTAGCGTTGTAAAAGAAATTCGATATTTGGCTCAGTTGAATCTTTTTCGTGTTCAGCTTGATTTATCTATAAATCGAGCCGAGCTTGAGCATAATTTTAAGGCTCGAAAGATAAACGAATTGAGCTTGAACACAAGATAACTCGGCTCGTCTGCTCATGAGCAAGCTAGCTCGATTATATGCTCATAAAAAAAACTAGATTATACGTTCATAAATAAGCTATATTATATATATTATATACAATATATAGTTTATGTTAAATTACATAGTTTTTGTGGTCTCTCTCAAACTACATGTTTAAGTTTTAGTTTCATTTGCTTGTATAATTGATCAAGTAAACGAGTTGTTCGCGAATTTGTCTCATGAAAAAACTCAATGAGAGGTTCGCGAATTAAGCTCAAGCTCGATGAGTATTAAATGAACCAAGTTCAAACAGCTCGAAGCAAACTCGCCTATTTTTAACCGAACCGAGCTTGAGCAACTCAAAGCTCGGCTCAGCTCAGTTCAATTCAATACAATCCTACCGTCGGATCAGGTCGACCCGTTGAACATCCCTAGTAGCAACACCTCAACTTGCTCTGTCAGTTGTCACCGTATGCAAATCAAATCTTCTACTCCCTAAATACACTCCCTTCTATACTCCTCTACGACGTGATTGGCCGACCAATTTCTAAATTAAATCAAAAAAGAAACTTAAGCATTAGTAAAATATTAAAAAATATCTTATAAGAGCATCCCCAACAAATGCTGCAAATTCTTGGATGTTGTGCATTTGGAGATTTTGAGCATGTTTTAAGGTCCAACAATTTCCCCATCTTAATCTCTATTTTAGAGAAAGTCTCCAAAAGTAGATGTCTCTTCCCTATATTTAGAGAATTCCCTACAAATTTTTGGGAAATGCATTAAATGTATCTAATAAATTATGACTTCTTCCTATTGGTCAAATTAGATTTTATAATATAATATTTTTATACATAAAATAATAATTATAATAGATGTAGGATTTTCTTAAAGAGAATTTGTTGGATTTGGAAAAAAAATTAGAGAATATAAGTTTAAGTTTGTTATTTTGAAAAAAAATATAGAAATCGAATTTGTTATACATTCCCTAAGATTTTAAAATATTTTATTTTCTTATAACTAGTCAAATAACAAATAATTTATCTTTTATTAGGTTAATATTCTATAATATTTTATTATCATTCAAGTTAAATAACAAATAATTTATTATTTATTAGATTAAGATTTTGGAGTCCTTCTATTTTCATAAGTAAGATAATATTTAATTAATTATTAAATATGTATTGTAAAATATTTTATATGTTAAAAATAAAAGCATTAAATGCATTGTTCTCTAAAGTCTTTTGGGAAACCTTCATCTGTTAGATGCCTAGCTAATGTCCTACAAGAATTCTACCTAACTTCTGGTCTTTGTTGCAACCGTCAGAAATCTCAAGTCCTTTGTGCTGGTTTGAGTCAGGGAGTCGTTGAAGAAATCAAGGCCATCTTAGGCCTTGAAACAGGTCAGCTTCCAATCACTTACCTTGGGATTCCCCTTCACTCTCGTAAGCTTAAAACAAGTGAATATAACACTCTGATTGACAAGATCACCAATAGAATTCAGTGTTGGACATCGAAATTACTCTCTTATGCTGGCCGAAGTGTGCTGATTAATTCTGTCATGAGTGGTATTTGTAATTTTTGGTCCAAGATTTTTATCCTTCCTAATGAAGTAATCAAGAAGATTCAGAAGCTGATGAGAAATTTTCTATGGAGCGGGAAGGTTGAAAGTAATAGGAAACTTGTTGCTTGGAAGGATGTCGCCATGCCAAGAGAAGAAGGGGGCCTCGGAATCAAAGAAATCTTAGCATGGAACAAAGCGCAGGCTGCTAAACACCTGTTCGACATCGACTTTGGGGCTGATAACGTATGGGTCTTATGGGCCAAGAGAAACCTATTAAGAGACAATGATACATGGGCTTGGAAGGCTTTGCTTTGAATCAGAGATGAGCTCGTCCTCACCAAGAGTAGAATCGGCGACAGTGAATGGGGGCGCATTTGGCAACCGGATAACTCTCACAGAATCAGTCAGCTCATTTATGAGTCTTGGAGGTAAGAAGAACTTAAGTCATGGGGATCCATTATTTGGAAAGATCCGATTCTTCCAAGGTGTGCTTTTGTGGCTTGGATTGCTCTCAAAAATCGCACGCCAAACCTTCACCGCCTGCACACTATGGGGATTGTCACCTCCACCACATGCCCACTATGCAATTCTGAGGTCGAAACCATCGATCACACTTGGTTTAATTGCCCTTTCTCAACTGCTGTGCTTGAGGCTGCTATGAAGTGGACTGGTATAGGCATTCGACTTGAAGGAATTGAAAGTTGGCTCTCTTGGTTTGCTGCTAGCAAACGCAAGAGATCTCCCATCTTCCATCTAAGAATTGTTTCCTTTATGATGGTCATTTATGAGATCTGGCACCAGAGGAATCAAGCTTGCTTCCATGATATTGCTCCCAACGTGAGTACTTGTGCTCAGTGCACCATTCACAACTCCAAACATCGAATCCGCGCGAAAGTAAAAGATGACAAAGGATCCTTGAATCATTGGATTGCCGTGTGATGAGGTTATGCAGAATGTTTTTTTTTATCCTTACTGAGTGGTTGTTTTTGTCTACCTTCCTTGTTGCTATAGCAAGTGTACTGCTTTAGCCTTGATTGTATGTGGAACCCATCTGATGCGAGCTTTTGTATTATTCTCTTACTAATGGAAATTACCGTTTCCAAAAAAAAAAATAGAGAATCTGTTGGAGTTAAGTTCAATTTTTTTTAGAAAATATGATAATTAGTTCTCCATTTTGGAGAAATTTTTAGAGCATCTCTTGGGAATGCTCTAACCAATTAAAACAAAGAAATACCATAGGAAATATGATTAGGCAATAATGAAATAGGTCCGGTATGGTCCATACCCGTAACTAGAAAGGTAAGAGTGTCAAACTAGTTCCTAAAATTCTCTTTTTTATTGGCCGTGTTATGAAAAGATTTATGAAAGCAAGATCACTTTAACTTTTGGGAAAACACTTAAACAAACTTTATGAGGACTTTTAGATCATTAGAAGAGAGGGAGGGAGAGTAAGAACTTTAGAGAGTGTATTTCTTACTCTACTTTGGTGCAAGTTTTACAATGGATGATGGCCATATTTATAGGCCAAAAGTGGGGTAAAACTTTGGTAAATCTCCATGATTTATGCATGGAAATAAGGAGGTGAAGAAGGTGAATAATTCACCTTGCACAATTTTCCTCCATTATACACTTGTTCATACATAATATGTGTAATACATGTGTGTGTAAATAGATAACTTGTAGTGTGATAATGTGGACTAAAATTTGGACTTCATAACACTCCCCCTTGAATATTCACCTTCTTTTCATGGAGTAGGATATGGGTAGACGTTGTCTCATTAAAAACCTTGTCAGGAAAAAACCCAGTGGGATAAAAACCTGAACGAAGGAAAAAAGAGTGCAGCCATTGATCCCATTTGTACGCCTTGATGTTGCCTCATTAAAAACCTTGTCAAGCAAAACCCAGTGGGATAAAAACTTGATCGAAGGGAAAAAGAGTGCAGCGCGTATGATACTCCCCCTGACTTCAACATATGTCTCGAAGTCTGCACATTCCAATTCTAGATACCAGTTCTCCAAATTTCTTGGGAATTAATGACTTTGTGAACAAGTCAGCCAAGTTGTCATTTGACCGAATTTGTTGGATGTCCACTTCACCAGCTTCTTCCAATTCACGAGTGGAGAAGAATTTTGGAGATATGTGCTTTGTTCGGTCTCCTTTGATGTAGCCCTTCTTCATCTGAGCAACGCATGCTGAGTTGTCCTCATATAATATTGTTGGATCATCGGTGATTGGCTTCATTCCACTTTCTTTCTGGATGAATTGAATCATTGCTCGAAGGGACACGCATTCTCTTCCTGCCTCATATAAAGCAATTAATTTTGCTTGGTTTGATGATGTGGCAGTCACAGTCTGCTTTGTTGATCTCCAAGAGATGGCAGTGCCTCCATATGTGAACACATAGCCATTTTGCGATTTGGCTTTGTGTGGGTCAGACAAGTACCCTGCATCTGCATATCCAGTTAAGGTCGCATCCCTTTGATTACGATAATACAACCCAAGATCATGTGTTCCTCGGAGATAGCGGAATATATGTTTGATCCCGTTCCAATGTCTCCTTGTGGGTGCATTGCTATACCTGGACAACAAATTTACTGCAAAAGCAATATCTGGCCTCGTATTGTTAGTTAAGTACATTAAAGCACCAATTGCACTTAAATATGGTACCTCAGGACCAAGAACCTCTTCGTCCTCTTCTCGGGGACGAAATTGATCCTTTTCTACATTGAGGGATCGAACTTCCATTGGAGATCTCAAAGGGTGTGCTTTGTCCATGTAAAATCTCTTAAGAACTTTCTCGGTGTAATTAGACTGATGGATAAAGATTCCATCCCTTAAGTGCTCAATTTGTAAGCCAAGACAAAGCTTTGTTTGTCCGAGATCTTTCATCTCGAATTCTTTCATCAAATATTTCGCAGTATCTTGAAGCTCATTTGGAGTTCCGACGATGTTTAAATCGTCAACATAAACTGCGATAATAGCGAATCCCTTTTCGGATCGCTTGATGAAAACACATGGACAAACGGTGTCGTTCTTGTATCCCTCTTTCATGAGGTATTCACTGAGGCGATTGTACCACATTCGTCCAGATTGTTTTAGCCCATACAATGACCTCCTCAATTTTATGGAAAATATTTCTCGAGGTCCACAATTATTGGCCTCAGGCAGCTTGAGTCCTTCGGGGACTCTCATGTAGATGTCTGTATCAAGTGATCCATATAAATATGCGGTCACGACATCCATGAGGCGCATTTGTAACCTTTCAAAGACAGTCATGCCAATTAGGAATCTCAATGTAGTTGCATCAACTACCGGAGAGTATGTTTCTTCATAATCAATTCCATGGATCTGAGAAAAACCTTGTGCTACAAGCCTTGCTTTATACCTTACAATTTCGTTTTTCTCATTTCTTTTACGTACAAAGACCCATTTATAGCCGACTGGTTTCACACTATTTGGTGTATGAACTACTGGTCCAAAGACCTCTCGCTTTTCAAGCGATTTTAGTTCTGCCTGAATAGCCTCTTTCCATTTTGGCCAATCATTTCTTCGTCGACATTCATCGACCGATTTTGGCTCAAAATCATCATCTTCAATTACAATATTACTAGCCACTGAGTAGGCAAATACATCATCGACAATTACATCTTTTCGATTCCATTGCGTGCCTGTTGACACATAGTTTATGGAAATCTCAAAGTTGTCGATATCATTATTCTTGTCTAGAATATCATCCTCTGTTGAGGTATTCTCATTTTCAATATCTTTGCCTTTACCATCATTCTCATGATCCATTGTGGCTTCTCCTGCTATACCCTTTTGGCTTCTTGCCTTTCTCGGTTTCAAATCTTTTGAGCCTAATGGTCTACCACGCTTTCGGCGTGTTGTAGACTCGCTTGCGATGGATGCATCTGGCAATCCATTGGGTATTTCAATTCTTGCTGGAGCATTTGCTGCAGGTATATGTGATTTAGTTACCTTCTGTGTATCAGTAAATGCATCTGGTAACTGATTTGCTACATTTTGCAAATGAATGATCCGTTGTACTTCTTGTTCACACATTTTTGTTCTTGGATCAAGATGGGATAATGCGGTTGCATTCCATGTGATTTCTTTCACATGTGGGTCCCCATTTTTCTTTTCTCCCCCTAAGGCTGGGAATGTATTTTCATCAAAATGGCAATCAGCAAATCTAGCTGTAAATAAATCACCAGTTGTTGGTTCAAGATATTTGATTATCGAGGGAGACTCAAAACCAACATAAATTCCCAATCTCCTTTGGGGTCCCATCTTTGTGCGCTGAGGTGGAGCAATAGGGACATAAACCGCACATCCAAATATTTTTAGATGTGAAATATTTGGCTCCTTACCGGACACAAGTTGCATAGGGGAATGTTCATGGTTTGCACTTGGCCTTAATCGAATTAAGGTTGCTGCATGTAATATTGCATGTCCCCATGCCGATGGTGGTAATTTTGATTTCATCAATAATGGTCTGGCAATTAATTGCAATCGCTTTATCAATGATTCAGCAAGACCATTTTGTGTGTGAACATGAGCCACTGGATGCTCTATATCAAGCCCAATTGACATACAATAGTCATTGAATGTTTGAGATGTAAATTCTCCTGCATTATCGAGCCGAATTTTCTTTATTGTATAATCCGGAAATTGGGCCCTCAATCGGATTATTTGGGCAAGGAGTTTAGCAAATGCAACATTTCTTGTTGATAGTAGGCTTACATGTGACCAACGAGATGCATCAATTAGCACCATAAAGTATCGGAATGGTCCACATGGTGGAGCAATTGGCCCACATATATCTCCTTGGATTCTTTCTAAGAATGCAGGATTTTCACTTGCAATCTTGTTTTTAGAAGGCCTGATAATTAGTTTTCCAAGTGAGCAAGCAGTGCAATTAAAATCACTGGACGGAAGAACCTTAATGTTCTTTAATGTATGTCCAAGTGAGCTCTTTATGATTTTGTGCATCATTACTGCCCCTGGATGACCCAATCGATCATGCCATAATGTGAATGTAGTTTGGTCATATGACCTTTTGTTAAACATTGCATTGACCTCAAACGGATAAATGTATGTATGATATAATCCGGAGGTTTGCGTTGGCATCCTTTCGAGAATCTGTTTGTGGCCAGATTCGTGTTTTATGATGCACAAGTATTCTTTCCCATTTTCATTCATGGTTTCCATATGAAACCCATTTAGACGCACATCCTTAAAGCTTAGCAAATTTCTTCGAGATTTACTCGAATATAGTGCGTCATTTATTACTAGCTTTGTTCCCTTTGGGAGTAGAATGACAGCTCTTCCAGAGCCTTCGATGAGTTTTGACACACCGGATATTGTAGTGACATTGCCTTCAAAGGCTCTTAATTGGGTAAAGTATTCTTTACTCCTCAAGGTGGTGTGTGTTGTCGCACTGTCTAAAAGACATTGCTCCTTCCCATCGGGTTTCACTTTAGGTAAGTCCATGTTTTCTATCAATATAAAGAAAAAGGAGAATTAAGACATAAATAAAAGCTTCATATATTAAGGATAATTCCATTACACAAGTTCTATTATACAAGGTCCTACGAGAGAGAAGTTAAAACATGAGATATAAAAAATACATTGCAAATATTATACAATAACATGGGAGATAGTAGAGATATTTAGGGGCTCGTGCTTTTCATTTAAGCCCCTAAGGCATAGCCATCATCATTCTCAAAGTTGAGGAAGTCATTGACATCCAGACTAGTCACAGGTGACCTATCCACATCTTTGTTATCGATGTAGTTGGTCTCGGTAGCGTTTTCTTTATTCTTTTCAGCTTGGTACAGCTTCACTAGGTGTGGAGCTGTGCGGCATACCTTTGACCAGTGACCAGTCACGCCACATCTGTAGCATGCTGATTTGGATTTCTGGGAGGATCCTGATGGACCCGTCTGGACCTGTTGCTTCACACCCCCTTTGTAGCCATGGTTCTCACGGTGATTATCGTGGCTTTTGTTGTAGACTCGGCCACGCCCATGGCCACCACGACCACCACGGCCACCACGGCTCCCATAGTGACCACGACCTCGTCCACGCCCATTGTTACGGCGTGATTGCTGCCCACGTTCATTGTCGTTCCTATCATGGAACGCTTTGTTCATAGCATTTGCTTCTGGGGCAGCTGTTGAGCCAGTAGCCCTTAGGTTGTGGTTTTTCATTAGGAGCTCATTATTCTTTTCAGCAACCAACAATACTTTCATCAAGTCAGAATATCTTTTGAAATTTCTTAATCTATATTGTTGTTGCAATAATATGTTTGAAGCATGCATAGTGGAGAAAGTTTTCTCCAACATCTCTTCTTGAGTGATAATTTTACCACATAGTCTCAATTGAGAAGTGATCCTGTGGATAGCACTGTTGTACTCAGTGATGGACTTAAAGTCCTGGAACCTTATAGTGTTCCACTCATGTGTTACTTGTGGGAGCAAAACTTCATTTTGATGAGCATAGCGCTCATTCAGGCTCTCCCACAATTCTTTAGGATCCTCCACAAATAAGTACTCAGTTTTGAGACTCTCATGAATGTGGTGGCGGAGGAACACAATGGCTTTCGCCTTTTCCTGTGGGGTGGCATTATTGTTTGCCACAATTGTTTCCTCAAGGCCATTTGCCTTGAGGTGAGCCATGGCATCTACCCTCCATTCGAGGTATTTCTGGCCCGATAGGTCAAGGATGTCAAACTCCCTCTTAGCAATGTTTACCATTAGTTGCTACATATAAAGATATGCAAATTAAAGGTTAACATAATCAATAATATAATACATGAGTCGTGTCTAAGACGATTGAAGGACATGTCATATCAAATAATAAATATATGCATGTAGATGATATATTCGGAATGCATAAAGAAAGATTGCGTGAGTCAGAGAAGTAATCAATATAGATATAGGCATAGACAATAACGTAAGACAAAAGTAAGAGATCATATGAAATGAAAGAAAATTATATAACGGGAATTTTAAAGTTTTAAAGTCCTTAGAGTTCGAGGTCCTTTAAGTCCAAAGTCCGAGGTCCTTTAAGTCCAAAGTCCGAAGTCCTTAAAGTCTGATTCCCTTCATCCCCCTTTTCACTTTTTCACTTCCGACCTTATCTCCTTCCTCCACCTCCATATTCGACCACCTTTACCAAATTTTTCTTTCGACATTCTCCATGACCGACGACGAGATTATGCGTCGTCTTAGAGCCGGTAATAGGAGATTTTTGATTGAGCTTTTCATTTGCCTTGTTCTTATTGTGATTACCAACATCATGCTCATAATTATTTTGGTTAAAACTTACTTCCAATCCAAGTGGTGAAGCTGAAGATTTTCGAAGGAGAAATCGGTTTAAAGGTAAGCAAATGTAATGTTTTGTTTGTATCTTTTACATATCCAAAAGCATGATTTATTTTTGGTAAGAAATCGTTTCAAATCTAGGAAGAAAAACGAGTTTCTGATGTAGAAGATCCCAAATCGGGCAACTACAGAGCATACTCCTCAAAAACAGTTTTAGGAAATAAACTTGTTGTATGATTAAGATTAGAAAGAGATAGAATTTGTACCTTGGTGATTAGTGAAGCTCAATTGGTAATTAGAGACTCGTGCTGATAACGTGTTATGAAAAGATTTATGAAAGCAAGATCACTTTAACTTTTGGGAAAACACTTAAACAAACTTTATGAGGACTTTTAGATCATTAGAAGAGAGGGAGGGAGAGTAAGAACTTTAGAGAGTGTATTTCTTACTCTACTTTGGTGCAAGTTTTACAATGGATGATGACCATATTTATAGGCCAAAAGTGGGGTAAAACTTTGGTAAATCTCCATGATTTATGCATGGAAATAAGGAGGTGAAGAAGGTGAATAATTCACCTTGCACAATCTTCCTCCATTATACACTTGTTCATACATAATATGTGTAATACATGTGTGTGTAAATAGATAACTTGTAGTGTGATAATGTGGACTAAAATTTGGACTTCATAACACTCCCCCTTGAATATTCACCTTCTTTTCATGGAGTGGGATATGGATAGACGTTGTCTCATTAAAAACCTTGTCAGGAAAAAACCCAGTGGGATAAAAACCTGAACGAAGGAAAAAAGAGTGCAGCCATTGATCCCATTTATACGCCTTGATGCTGCCTCATTAAAAACCTTGTCAAGCAAAATCCAGTGGGATAAAAACTTGATTGAAGGGAAAAAGAGTGCAGCGCGTATCATAAGCCGTTCGTTTTTGTTTGTGTTTTTAAACTCCGGGTTCAGGTTCACTTGCCACGGATTATACTTCGCGGATTGGAAACGCAAGAACACACTCCTCCGCTTTGGCTCTTTCCACTTCAATTGTGGTGTTCCGATTCAATTCTACCAAGACTCTACAAACCAGTTCTTCTCTTCGTCGGTACTCTCTTTCCTTCTCTGGTCAATCGATTGTGTTGGGTTGCATGGTTTTCTCCTTCGATTTGGGCTCATTTTCATGCTCGAATAGTATTTTATGACGTTTGTAATTCTGATTAATTGCTGATCGTTGAATGTTCCTTTGCTTTTTGGTTTGCATGTATTTTGCGGTATTGATCGAACGCTTTAGTTTTACTCTGAATTTGATTGATCGAATTCAACCTCTTCGTGCGGCCGTTAGGTTTTTCTCCCAGTTGATAATTGGGGTTTCGTAATTGTAATTCGCGATGCATGCTTTAGCTTCTCCTTAGAAATGGAATTTACTGATTTCACTCATCAAGCGAAGAATTCTGATAGCCGTTAAATTTGTGAACCTTGGTACAGCTAACTAGGGCTTCAATTGAGTTGAGGCGCAACAGATACTTGACATCCATCACAGAATTCAGAATTCTGTAATAGCGTGATGTCGAGTTTTGGAGACACACACTGGTGCTATCAATGCAGGCAAGCAATTCGGCCTCTCAACTATGGTGCCATGACATGCCCCTATTGCAATGAGGGTTTTGTGCAAGAGTTGGAGGACTTAGGTCATCATAATAATCCTCGTGAACTAAGCTATGGCCCTGATCCACTTTTGAGCTTAATGGAGGCTTTCGAATGCTTCATGCGTGGCAACAATCTGAACCAGAGATCTGGGGTTATGGAAGCATTGAACGGTTTAATGACTCAAAGGAGAAGCTCCAATCGTTGGTTACCTGCTAGAGCTGCTAGATATGGTGGATTTGAGGCCTTATTTCACGGTGGAAATGGTGACTCTTTCGTTGGAAATGGTGGATTGAATGAATTGATAGAGCAGCTCTCGGTTAATGACCGACCAGGGCCACCTCCAGCCTCTCATTCTGCTATTAACGCCATGCCTACTGTAAAAATCTCGCATGCCCATCTTCGAACTGATTCGCATTGTCCCATTTGTAAAGACAAGTTTGAACTGGGGACTGATGCAAAGCAGATGCCTTGTAAACACATTTACCATTCTGACTGCATTGTTCCTTGGTTGGTTCAGCACAACTCTTGCCCCGTCTGTCGCCTTGAGCTGCCCCCTGCGGGCCCCACTTCTACTCGCGGGCCTGGTCAAGCCCCAAGCAACGGCCCTCCTCCTCCTCCCGTAGGGCCCGCTGGTGATAGGGACAGGAGCGATCTGAATCAGGGGACCCCTAGGAATCCGTTTTCGTTCCTCGGGCCGCCCTTTCGGTTGCCAAATGCATCAAACCGTGATTATGGGAGAAATGACGGTAGCAGGAGAACGACCTCTCGTGGAGAGAGTAGTGGAATGGGTTACCCCAGGCGGCGTTATAACTACTAAAAAGCTTGTGTTTTGGAACTCTGTTCAGAATTTTATGCTAGTAGTGTATGTTACATGACAAGTCTGCAACTAGTATCAAGACTTTTGTATGTATGCATTTTAGACCCTGGGCTGTGGATGTTGTCTGGGATCGGCTGTATGCTAACTACATAAATTGCAGTGTAATAGTGTTGGATGTTGTTTTGTGCATTATACATACTACTTTGTGTTCATGATCTTGATCTTTTCTTGATTATTAAATTCCAGTTGCTTTCATTTGAGGCCAACCTGTGAACCAACCATGGTAGGTCAATTTCACCATGCCAGACAAGATTAAGATCAGCATTAGGCAGTAGCACTATAACAGGCTATCGCTGAAGATCCTTGCAAGTTTGTTGAGGACTAGGGAAAGATATACAGATGAAATTAAACAATGGAGCTCTGGGATGGGAAATAGTTGCTTTTCTGAATCATCAAATTTCGGCGTTCGCATATTATGGGAATTCAATTTGGCAAATTTGCTTTGGTAGTCCCTGTTGAGTTTACCTCATAAAATTGAGTTTGATTATCTTCTTAATATGGTATTATTTTATACACCCGTAACCGTAATACAAGTGTGTTTAAACAAATTAAATATCAATATAATAGATACCAACTTAGAGATTGAATCAAATGAAAATGGGGCTTATCATGAAAACTAAGAACAAATCTGGACCATCCGATTGAAATACTAGAAATGAATCTAGGTCATCCGATAAAAAATTAAAAAAAATAATTTTTTTTTATTTTTTTTATTTTCTTACTTTATTTTTTTAAGTCTTTTTACGTATGTAAAATGATGTAAATCGAGTATGAACATAAGGCCATAAAACGTGAACATGCAATACTAATATGTGAACGTATCTATATTATATGTGAACGTATACTAAATTTTGTGAAGTTAAAATGCGGTTATATGTGAACAGCCCTTGTAAAAATGTGAACATGTGTATAAAATATGTGAACAGAACGTAAAATGTCAACCGTCGTGTTTTTGGCAAAAATAAGCGGAATTTTTTTGTTATTTTATTTTTTTGTCAAATTTTTTTAAGCCGTTTAACGCCTGTATTATGATTTAATCGAACATGAACACATGACCATAAAACATGAACAAACAATAATAATACATGAACACACTTGTAATATATGTGAACGTATTATAAAATCTCTGAACCGAAAAATGTGATAATATGTGAACATGTCTTATAATAGTGTGAACATATGCATAAAATACGTGAACGTAATGTAAAAAATCAAATTTCGTGTTTTTGGTAAAAACAAGCGAAACTAAGAAAATAAAAATAAAAAATGATTTTTTGTCAAAATTACCATTTTGCTCCTATCTCTTCTAATCTTAGCCATCCATTTCTCAAATTCAAGGGTCCTCATTTGTTCTTAATTTTCATGATAATCCTCATTTCCATGTGAATCAACCTCTACCAACCTAACATAAAAATTCATGGGACACCACCCTAAAAAAATTGTTGTAAACAAAGGAATTTCCCTAACGTTTTTTTATTCTTGCGTGGGAAAAACAAAAACAAAGTTGTACAAATTTGACACTTTCCTAACTAATTTCTTACCTTTTTTTGACCCGATCTACTTGAGCGGGTCGGGTCTCGAACCCAAAAAAAATACCAAAAATAGATTTCTGGATTTACAATGGTGGTGCGAACCGTGAATCCGTGATATCATCAGAATTTATTATCCGATTCATTCGCAGGTATGGAGAAAAATGGGCAACACAATTCACAACTAAACAAGAATCCTCGTTGATAATCCTCGGCAGGATTTCGATCTCCTTTCCTCCCTTTTCAAACCAGTTTTCTGTGTGGCTTTGCTCTTTTGCCTGAACCAACAAAGTGCTCCCACAAATCTAGCGCCATGGCAGCTTCTTCCCTTCTTCTCTACAATCCCAATCTTTACCCATCTCTGAATTCTGTGAGCAGAAGCAGTGGCTTTCCCTCATTTAGAGAATATGGGTCTTGTTCTTTCAATCCAGAAGCGAAATTTCAGTCCTACCCAACTGTCAAAGCGATGTCTACTGTTAATTCACAGCCTGGTAAAAGGAAACAAGTAGAGGTATACTTATTGGGTTTGCCTTTCCAATTGCAATTAAGCTCTCAAATTTTCTACTGCTCATTCAAAATTCTTTCCCCTTCTCTTTTCTATTTGGTTTATTTTTCTTTGATTAGATTGTGTACGACCCAGATGAAAGACTGAATCAGTTAGCAGATGAGGTGGATAAGAATATAGGGCTTGGCAGGCTCACTCTCTTTTCACCTTGCAAGGTGGTCTAATTGCTCTCTTTGCATTGTAGTTAATGTGCCAAACTGAATTATTCTCAATACACGTGAAATGGAGCTTTTTGTATGATCAGGTTAATGTCTTCTTGAGAATAACTGGAAAAAGAGAAGATGGGTATCATGATTTGGCATCTCTGTTCCATGTAAGTGCTTAGAATCTTATTGGCCAGTTCAAATAGCTTGAAATTGGCAATTCAGCTTTTCATCTCAGATTGTTCCATCCACAAGGGGCTCATTTCTCCCTTTAGCTTTAGGTAATAAGCCTGGGAGACAAAATTAAGTTTTCATTGTCACCTTCAAAGACCAAGGATCGTTTGTCAACAAATGTACCAGGGGTTCCTCTTGATGAAAGGAATTTGGTAAGAGACTGATGAGGCCTCTTCAGTTCTAGTAACTATAAAACTATACAAGCAACAACCTATAAGTGTAGAGGTTCAAGTGTTTGAGTTTCGGCCTGCAGATTATTAAAGCCCTCAATCTATACAGACAAAAGACGGGCAGCGATCAATACTTCTGGGTATGCATGTATATTCATGATCAGGAAACCAAAATCAAGTCGTTTCACACTGATAGTCACTTAAATAGTTTATATTTTTTCTCCATGTCTACGAATAGATCCATCTTGACAAGAAGGTTCCAACGGGAGCTGGGCTTGGAGGAGGAAGCAGCAATGCTGCAACTACGCTGTGGGCAGCTAATCAATTTTCTGGTGGAATTGCATCTGAGAAAGAGCTTCAAGAATGGTCTAGTGAGATTGGTTCTGATATTCCTTTTTTCTTCTCTTGTGGAGCTGCATACTGTACCGGTAGAGGAGAGGTATGTGTTATGAAGCAAAGAAACTTTGAGAAGCATATTTTAATCCAGCCCATATTTTATTCTGAGCATCAAAGATCTCCTATTATCTTATCCTGAAAGAATAGGTTTGACAGGTAAAACTCTATGGATTGGCTTTCATTTATGAATTTTTATAGGATTTAGAAATTGGGTTCCAACAGAGACTTGGCTTGTACACCTCAAATGTTTTTGGATAGTGGGTCTACTTTCAATGATACCATTTTAATATTTCAATTAACTCCTTTTGTATAGGTTGTTAAGAATGTACTGCCACCGGTACCACTGGAGACTCCGATGGTTCTCATAAAGCCTCAAGAGGCATGCTCCACTGCTGAGGTTTACAAGGTACTTCATATTTAAGGAAAAGGAGATAGTTTTGGTATTGTTTGTTAGATATTTTTCTTTTGTTTGTCATTTGTCCGAATTAACTTGCATTCGCGATTCGCTTTCAGCACCTGCACTTGGATCAAACTAGTAAGGTTAATCCTTTGACCTTGCTGAATAAAATATCAACGAAGGGGATATCTCAAGATGTTTGCATAAATGATTTGGGTAAGATTCATCTAAAGTTTCAGTCATTTCTTCAGATAATCCGACTTTCAGCTTTGAATCTCTTAGATACTCTCCATTCTATAGGGCTACATTGTAAAGGTTCATGTTTGAGCTAATTTTGTTGAATCTGGAAGTAAGAATTGTGTAGTGGGCAATGTTCACGACTTATGTTGTAGGCTAGAGATTAGGACTCTTAGGACAAACTCAACTTGTAACACCTTACATAATGATGCATAAGAGGCTCTATTTGAACCTTCATTTGTAGTTTTGTGGTATCACAGCGGATGTTGCATTAAAATATCTGTAGAATTGCATTTGTATGTTGTTTGTTACTTATGGTAGATGTGACTGAGAATTTTATTGCTGAGATTTTTTTCATGTTGGACTGACCTAAGATGCTTGATTTTATGGCACTGCAGAAGATCCTGCGTTTGAAGTTCTACCCTCTCTGAAGAGATTGAAAAAGCGGGTAATAGCAGCCAGCCGTGGACAGTATGATGCAGTTTTCATGTCTGGAAGGTATATCTTTAAATCTTGTAAGGTTACTGCCAACTAGTGTGAAGTAAGCGCCTAAATTTCAAGTTGCCGATTACCAACTTTAAGAAATGGAAACCTGAAAACATTATGCAATAAAGTATCTATATATTGGAGTTTAATATGAGATCTTGGCTTGTAAGATAATCAAAGCTTGGAAGCTAAGCATTCGCTTTAGTCCCCATGTCCAGATATTCATAGTTGATCAAACTGGGAATTAAAATGAGCTATCTAACCACACAACAAAAAATGTCTTCCAAGCCTCATTCTGATTTAGAATACACCCTGTCTTTATTCTCCATCTATATGTATAGTCCCAGGAATATTTGTTCTTTGTTTCCATCTACTGCTGTGTTATGCATAAGCATATCTCATTGGTAGATTATGGCTTTTTACTGACCATACAGCGGAAGCACAATTGTTGGGGTTGGCTCCCCAGATCCCCCGCAGTTTGTTTATGATAAAGAAGAGTACAAAGATGTCTTTTTGTCGGGTACGCTGTGTGATTCGTAACTTTTTTTGTCTGCTTCTTGAGCGTGGTTCGATCAGGTTCTTGTATGTCACCTAGTGGTGGTTATTATATGAGTGCATAATTAAAGCCATCTAATCAACTGTTGGTTTTGTAAGTGCAGAAGCTAGATTCATTACCCGAGAAGCAGGCGAATGGTACAGGGAACCAGTTTCAAATGCTTCTGCGACTCAGGATGAGTCTTCCAGTCACCGGCAGTGATGAAAATTACAAAAATAATACAGTTCCATTTGAAGTCGATCGAACAAGAATACAAATTGGATAATATATGTTGATATAAAGTAGTCTTTCAACAACGGGAGGATTTGTGTGCAGTGTGTTGTTTAGGCCGGCCCACGAGTAATTGTTCTTAAGCAATTACCGGTTTTGATGTGTGTGAATTTAGTACGTGTATGTAATCTTGCATAACAAACGTCAAATTAAGAGCACTGCAATGAAATTCAAGCAAAGAGACTCGAAATGCTTTCTTTCACTGAAAGGTAAGCCACCAACAATCAACAAGAGCAATCACCAAACATTTGAAATGCAAGCACATTCATTCTGGGGGTCTTTTTTTTTAACTTCCATTTCTTTCACTATTTTCATTTTATTCACCGACAAACACCACCACCACCAACACATCACAGCGAAGGAGAAGAAACAAACTGCCTAGGCACACTAAACAGATCTTTTCCTTCAAACGGCGATGTCCATTCTGCAGATGGCGTATCAGCATGACCTGGGCCACCACCATTGGAGGAAGGTGGTCTTGAACCTTGCTTCACACCTCCAGCTGCAGCAGAGCTCGAATCATAGATGTTCAAGCTGCTCACCTTTGGCCAAAACCCGTTATTAGCAGGCTTTGACATTGAAGGAAGGAAAGTCCTATCCAAGCTCCAATCAATGTTGTTGTAGTCACAAGATGACATGGAGCCACCTGTGTGCCAATCCACTGGAGAGGTTGATCCAGATGAGCAATTTGACCCTAACCCAGAAAAGAGCCCAAGAGAGGACGCCACTGCAAGTGTCGGTGATGAACCCACTCTTTTCCACAAAGCTTGAGCTCGATTTGCTGTTTGTAAGTCAACTGGACTTGTACCTGGGATAAACTGATGCTGCTGTTGCTGGTATTGCTGATGATTCAAGGTAAAATCATTGGGGCTTACACTTCTTGTGGTTGGAATGTATGGGAGAAAACCGTTGTTGGGTTTCATCATCTCTGAAGTAGAAGGATACCAACCGGGTACTGATCCTGGTGGAGATGAAGAAATGCTTGTTGGGTTAACAGAGGCCATTAGCTTGCCATTTACAGACTGAGGCCTCTGCATCATAACCACTGGTTCCCTTAGTGTTGGTGGATGGGGATTTTTATGTTCAATGCCAGATGACATTGATACATGGCGGGACTCTACCTTGGTTGGTGGAGGTGGGACCTGTAATGGTGAAGCCAGGGAATATGAAACCGAAGAGCTTGATGATGAAGAACCGCCAACAGGCCACCTTTTCTCAATTGGTACAGTCATTTGTTGCTGTTGTGGTCGGCTCCATTCTAACTTTGATTGAACCCTTGTTACTTGATGCACACTTTTGTTTATAACTTTTGGTGTGGGCCCTACTAGAGTTGCCGGTTTGGTGTAGTTAAGCTCTTTTTCATCCTTCCTCTGTTGTATTACTATTGTAGAGGTAGGCTTCTGTTGTTGTAGTCTTGCAGAATTCTGATTTATAGCTAGGGAGATCTTACCATTGCTCATATTTGCAGGATCACTTGCTTCCTCTGATACTGGAGGATCTTGCTTTTGAGCTCGTAAGGACTCTTCAGCCTTTTCAAGATCACCTTCACAGGCCACAATGGCTCTTTCAACTTCAGATTTAGGGCATTTAAACTGGGTCTCCATGTCTGAGATCCAAGCAAGCTCTTCAGATATATCAATTTTCAAATTACCCCCTGTATCCAGATTTTGATCCTTGTGGTTATCTGACTTTTCGGCATCTTCAAGCAGCCATCCAACTGCTTCCTCTAAATTGCCTTCATTATTAATGAGTGCCATAGTTGCCAGTTCCGAAGAGAATCCCATAGCCACGAGCTTTTGTGCAAGAGCCTCTAGCTTTCTTGACATCAAGTATCCAGTACAACGCTCGTGTAACTCCTGGGCACGCCTCTCCTTCTGGCGTTGATGCTTCCTCTCATTTTTCTGACGAATTTTATCCCTTTTGTCATTATCAGCACCTGGTATTACCTCCTGCCGAGTTTGAGCATTTAATGCTTTCTCTTTAAGTTCTTCTGACTCCACAGATCGGGTATCATTGTTGGAAGCAGAGTCATAATCTGCCCCACTTCCATTTGCACTGCCACTATTGTCATCCGTTTCATCAATGTTGCGAAAACGGCCATTTACTTGAAGGGAAGACAAGGCTGAAGTTGGCAATGGATCTAGGGTATGAAAAGTCCCCAGAATTGGATTATATGCACTTGCTGGAATACCAGATGTCCCATTTACGGTGCCAGAGGCCTTGGAGGAGGCCTTCTGTTCCTTGCCAGCCCTTTTGTCCTTTGACTTAGATTTTGAGGTAGACGGAGACATTTTAATCAAAACTGGTATTGCTGTAGAAGTATAATATTTCATATTAGATGATGTACAAAAGGCGGACACACACAACAAAAAAAGTCTAAACTTGCAATTTCTTAGAAATTCTAAATCTAATACTAGCAAAATCAAAAAATTCAATATACATACCTAAATGGCTTTGCAACAGAAGCAGATAAAAGTTAACCTACATGCACAGAAAAAGGCTGTTTTCCATGTAAATAAAAAGCTGATTTCATAACACTTACAACCACAATGCAGATCCATATAAATTCCATCAACCTTAGCTACCCAAACTGAGCTATTCTTATCCCACTACAATCACTTGCAACCACCAAACCAAAATGCAGAGTTTAACAATCATGAACAGGAATTGATAAAACTGTAAGTTGTTCAGTTTTTAGAATGCCAATTCATATGAACAGGGACTAGCACTAGAAGGTATATCATCACTATTCAAGTGAGCACTGGAAAACTTGATCCATCATAGCTAGCCTATCACCTATTAGATCACCATAATCCTAACATGAATTTTCATGAATTCATCCAAATTTGTAAACACTAAACAGGACAACAAATTATAAGAGCTCCACGACCTCTTCATGGAGATCAAACAAAGAAACTCATCCTGCTTAAACAAGACATAGCCCCTTCCATTCAAACACTCAAGGGAAACATCCACATCAACATCTTCAATTTACAAATGCAAATTAAAATACTTTTAGACACAGAAACAAACTGTGAGAGAGAAAATGAATCCTTGAGCTGATATAGAGTCAACAAAAATGACGATTGCTATGAGAAATAAAAACATAAATGACAGAAGTATAAGCCTAGCACTTCATAAATTTCGAAAGCAAGGATATATCTATACATGTACTCATCAGCAGCGTCAAGGTAATCAAATTTTACTTGTATTTTACCATTGGCTATAGAACCATGACTGAAGGCAAAGTCAAGTTGAATTCTCCCGAGTGATAGATTTAATCAATATAACCACAGCCACAGTTATAAACGTAAAAAGAAAATTCCAAAGTAGGCCAAAAGCACATGATAAATCGCTAAATTGGTCAGCCCTAACACAAAATTTAGCACAAACAAAAGCAAAAACAGGAAAACCAAACCTTTCCAAATTAAGGAAACCCTAACTTTCGAATGACATAAATCTTCACGAATGGAGACTCGAATACATTTGATTTCACCAAAATTATTCAATAAACCTAAGAACAAAGATTACAAACAAACGAATCTCGCAAAAATAGCGGCGAATCCGAAACCAAAACAAGAGGAAAAAATGAAAAGGGAAATGAAGAAGACGGATAAAGGAGGAGGATCAGAGAAGAGAGAGATAATAACAGACCGGGTGATGCAGATGCGACGGTGGATGGATCGACGGAGAGATCACGGTCGAGCAGAGATTTCAAAAAGTCCGAGATGGGGGAGGGAGAGAGGGGAACGGGAGAGACAAAGAGGTGAGAGATTGCGAGGCTGAAACTGAATCGACAAATTAGGGTTTTTGACACGCCGATAATGGGGAAAAGGGGGAAAGCAGGAAGGAATTATCCAAGTAAAATTGGTAATACATTGGGGTGTTTAGAAATGGCACGCCAAACTTCTCTTTTTGGTAAAAATTCATCCATTTCCAAAAAACAAAATTCAGCCTTTATACATTCAGCAAATTCCACGTAGTAATTTTGGGTGTTTCTCTTACGTGTCGAGCAAAATCGAACCGGGCAGATTCGGTTTGGACCGTGGCCGAGTATTTTCGGCTATAGAACCGGGAGTCTGCATATTTTGGTTTCGGTCCAGTTTTAAACCCGGTTCAATTTTCAAACGAGTCTGGAAATTTTGGTATCGGTCCAGTTTATAGAAGCAAAAACGAGCATGAGGAGATATTGATCGGACTTACTTACACAAGGGCAATTTGCAGACCTGCCAATGCTAACTCTTTAGATCTCCACCGACATAACAGCATCTAGATCCTATTGTAACATTTTTCTTGATGTACCAAAGTCTTGCTATAGTTGCTTATTAGAAATCAATTTTTGAAAAAAAAAAGCATACTTTTATATATTGAAATGCATGAATGATAGTTATATTTTTGCTTTGAGAAATGCCAAAAGTATATTTTTTAGTAGAAATTACTTTTTTTTTAATAAGTACAGTGTAGCAACAACCAAATTGATCATGTGCAAGGCTCAAACTCAAATTAGTAAGACGTTTAATCTTGAAACAAGTATATATCATTAGCGATTTTTGAACCATTTTGGTTTGAATTTAACTTAACATAATCACCATCATGGTTAATAAGTGTTATTTCTTCCTTGGATTGAAGATTGGCATACATGAGTAGTAAATATGAGTAAGTTCTTTCAATTTAGTGATATACTGATTTTAGATTCTTTCTAGACGTGAGCAAACACGAGTTGGGTTGCCTACTCGATAAAATGGGTGAGTTTAGACAGCGTATGCAGCTCGGCCTTATTGACTAAGAGGGTCGGTTATGGTTATTAGGAGGGACTCGAGTGGGCTTTAAAGCCCGGAACCGGAAAGTCAGCTTCACTTGTTGCGCGACTGTGCTCAAATTCGCCTTGTTTGGTTCACTCTGACTGGTAAAGTAGTAATGCTCCTGCACAGAATTTCTTCACACTCATAGATTTTCGAGTGTGGCTTATGTCTAACTTCAAGCATGATGCAAATTGGTGTTCCATTTTCGCCACTATGCTTTGGTATACATGGAAGACCCGTAATAAATTGGTCTTTGAAGGCATGGATGAAGTTACCCACTTAAGTGCTCGAGTGATCAACACGGTTGAAGCTTATGTTGCTGCTAGCAGGGATTTTGTGCTTGCTCCACCGCATGTGCTTTGAATCAGGTTCGTCCTTCTTGCTGGATTCCACCGTCGCCGGGTTGCGTCGCACTCAATACTGACGCTGTTTCAAAAGGCAATCCAGGAGTAGCAGGGGGCAATGGTGGAGGGAGAGGGGTGCAAGTGGGGGCTATAGCCCCCACTCAATTTTTTTAAAAAAACTTTTTTTTTGAAAAATATGTATAAAAAAACACTAAATTATTTATAAAAAACTAGTTTACTTGGCCAAAAGAATTAGAATAATTTTTTTTATGAAAAATACAAAATAAGGATTTTCAAATACAACATTTTTTATACAAAAAATACAAAATTTTCTACATTGTTCTAAAAAACCTCGCTTAGTTCCGTCTAGGCTCGGAAAGGTCCTATCCCGCTTAGTCTTTTAGCCCGTTTAAAAGACCACAAGTTCATCTACGCGCCTGTTTAGGCCGCGTAGGCGGTCCCTCTCCGCCTAGGGACCACTTAGTACGTTTTAGAACATTTATCTGTGTGAAAAAAATTATACTTAATGTAGCCAAGAATTTGATCCAGACAAATTTAGCCCCCACTGGGTCGAATTCCTGGCTACGCCTTGGCAGGGGGTGGAGGTATTTTTCGAGACCATGGAGGTCATTTCATTCAAGCATGGTCACTTGTGACGCCTTGAGTGTAGAGTTAGGTGCCATTTTTAAAGGTTTTTGCATTGCAAAAAGGGTTGGGTTTAATCGGATTATTCTCCAAACAGATTCCACACAAGCATACAAGGTTTTATCTCATCGTCATTCAAGAATGCCACTAGTTAATCTATGATAACAGCTGGGAGGTCAAGTTATCTTCCATTCCAAGAACCGCGAATAGAGTAACGGATGCCTTAGCCAACCTTTCTTTAGGGCTTAGTGCCCAATTTGTTGAATTTTTCTGTATTCATAGTAGTTTTGAGGACCTTTTGTTGGCAGATGTATCGTCCGCCTTAGGGATCTAACTTATTCCACTTAATAATATTTATCCGCAGGAGCTAACTCCGTGTTCAGACCAAAATAAGTGAATTACCTAAATCAAGAGCCCCTAAGAATCAAAATCCTAAATCAAAAGAATTATACACTTACCTGATTTAGGCAATTAGGCATAATAAAATCTTATATTGAAGCATTAAATTGAAAACCAGTTTCAATGCTTCTACAATGAGAAAAATGCACTCTTTTTTTTATGATGCGCACTCTTATTTGGGCGGATCAATAATCCGCACATAGTTTTCCAGATTTTTTGTTAAAAAACCGGGTTCGTAATGTGCGGATCCATAATCCGCCCAAAAAATTAAGAAAAATCGGGTTCGTAATGTGCGGATCCATAATCCGCCAAAAAAATTAGGAAAAATCGGGTTTCGTTGGCGGATCCGTAACACGTCCAAAAAATCCTGGATGGAAATTGTGCGGGTTTGAAACCCGTACAAATTAGGTTAACTTGTGCGGATTTCAAACCCGCACAAGTTAACCTGATAAATGCCGTCGCGCGGCTCCTTTCTCCACCGTCTTCATCAAATCGAACTTTGCGGGTGAGTTGAAATCGAAGGGAGAGAGGGAGGTTGAAATCGAGAATTTAAATCAATTGCGGGTGAGTTGAAATCGAGAATTGATGGACGAAAGAGCGAGAGAGAGGGAGGTTGCGGGTGAGTTGGATTCGACGGATTCCGGATCCGTTCCAGTTTGCGACGGAGGAGCGGCGGAGTTCGCGACGGATTCCGGATCCGTTCAGCTTGTCGACGGGGAAACAATGGAGTCGACGATTGCTGGCGGCATTTCGACGGATTCCGGCTCCGTCCAACCTTTGGCGGATTCTGGATCCGCCCAATTCGCCAGCGGAGCACCGACGCTGGCAGGAGCGGCCACGATGGTTTCGACGGATTCCGGCTCCGTCCAACCTTTGGCGGATTCCGGATCCGCCCAGTTCGCCAGCGGAGGACCGGCGCTGGCAGGAGCGGCGGCGATGGCTGCGGTGGAGATGGAGGAGGGAGCGGGTCCGTTCGAGTCGACATCGACGGAGGATGCGGATCCAGGTCGTCCAGTGCGTCGGAGGAGAATGACGGATGAGGTATTTACTTAAATATATTTTGAATATATATTATATATAGATTTATATTCATAGTTTATTTAGTATTACAGAAATCATGTGAAATATAGTAAAAAAATTGAATGATAGAAATTAGAAATCGTAACGCAAAAAACCCGGTATTTATTAGATTAGAAATTATATTATATGAAATGCATATAATTGATTTAGCGAAATATATATGAAATGCATATTAGATTAGAAATTATATTATATAAAATGCATATACTTTATTTAGTAAAATATATATGAAATGCATATTAGATTAGAATTTATATTATATGAAGTGCATCTATTTTATTTATGATATGCATATAAAATAAAATATATGAAATGCATATATTTTATTTTAAAATCGTACCGTAGAAATAATATTTATATATATTATATTAGAAATTATATTATAGTGAAAAATTGTATGATAGAAATTAGAAATCGTAACGTACAAATAATGTATTTATTAAATTAGAAATGTTATTTTTATGTGGTAATAATCTTAAATAGAAATAAAAAAATTCAGGATTAGTTTGAGTGAAATAAAATAAATGAGGCAAAATTATTAAATAATAATAATATATTAAATAACAGGAGGTAGTAGAACATATTCGACAGTCTACAGCTGATGGTAGACGACCTGCGGATCGTTTTGTCACGGCTTCGGGTCGCAAGAGGCGACACGAATAATCGACCTCCGAGCCGGATGCTCGTCCTGATTCTGCTGCGACGGGAGAGGATCAGCCTCTCCATGATGAGGTCCCACCGACTCAGTTAGAGGATGTGATGGTTGATTCTGTTGGGATGACAGAGGCTTACCGGGATTATGTTGGGACGGGAGAGGCTTCGCCCCAGTCCGACCCTCCGCAGTTTGATACTTTGCCCTCCGACCCGACTCAGATTCATTTGGATGAGGTGGTTGTAGATTCTGTTGGGGTGACGGAGGCCCAACCTCCACAGGGCCAGCCTCCACATGCCGACTTGCCCGAGCAGACACCGTATGGGCTCGACGATCCATCTGTATTACAGGATTTCCATACACACATCGCCGACTTGATTTGGGGGTCATTCGGCCCGTTTAGGAACGACATGGACGGACCTGTTCGACGTATTACGTGTCACAGCAGACCGAGGGAGTTTCGCCGATGGAGGGCTCACATTCCGTCGGCCGACGTAGATGTTGCACAGGGTTCGTGGTTATGGATGATTCGACAGACCGGCCTGACACAGCTATTGTACTTCGATTTCGGCAATGTCGACCATAGCCTCATTTCTGCTTTTGTAGAGCGTTGGCATCCAGAGACCAACAACTTTCATTTTCCGTGGGGCGAGATGACGATTACGCTCCACGACGTTGCCATCATCCTCGGTTTGCCGATTGAGGGGCACGAGGTAGCTCACACTTTCTCCTCTGCTGAGTGCGCTGATATGGTTGAGTATATGTTTGGCACGACAGACGACTATGTGTTACCCGGCCAGCGTGACTTCCTCAGAGGCCTTAAGAAGGGTCGTCTACATAGCCGAGATTTCTTCGATCACTTACTTGTGATGATGGCTTCCGACTACCCGCCAGAGTGCATAGCTGCCGGTTTTCTGTGGCATTACTTGTCCACCAGCTTGTTCGTGAACAAATCCACGAACAAGGTAGATGTTGATATGTTGGCGTTGTTTGAGGATTGGGGTCGGGTTGTTGAGACTGCATGGGGCGTCGGCACGTTGGCATTTCTCTACCGCAACCTTGGGGAGGCTTCACGGGCCGGGGTGGCTCAGTTGGCGGGTTGCTCATATCTTCTACAGGTATTTGGTAGTTTTGATTGAAAATGTCTTTATCGAAATCTTCGTAAAGTGAACTGATTTTATTTTTTCGGTGTGCCATAGATGTGGATATGGATGTATTTCATCTATTTCCCTGGCAACCCGAACCCGTTGCCTGGAGCGGAGGATGTACGTATCCGTTCTTATATTATGTTCGCGCATCGTTAGTTTTAAACTTACGTTTCCTGATGTCATTTCTTTATATTTCAGGTTTGTTGGACCCCCTATTCTCGGGTTGACCTGGATCTCCAGTATCCGACATCGAGGTATCGGGGCACCATCCGATACCTCGACATCTATGAGTCGTACATGCCGGAGAGATGCGTGCGGCAGTGGGGACGAGTTCAGAGTCGACCTTTGGACGTTATCGTACCACGCGTCTCTCATCGCCCGTGGTCTCTTAAGGGGAAGTCAAAGTACATCCTCGACTTTGACGACGAGTATTACGGGTGGGGTACAGTTATGGACCACATTTGTCCATTCATCCTCACGTCGCCACGTGTTGTCACTCCGTGGGACGTCGACGACGAGTACTTGGACTGGTTCCTGCAAATCTCGCATCCGTATGTGTGTCCGAGGGCGCCCGTTCAGCCGCGCATCGTTCGAGCTCCTCTTCCGGCTGTCGATTTTCACAGGGTGAGTGTGTTTATATTATCTAAGAATTACTTTTGAGTTGTGTATATAAATATGATCTAATTGCATGTGTCGTTTTATATTGCAGCGTTTCCAGCTGATTAGGGCACACGTGCTTTCGGCCATAGAGGGGCTTGCTCAGATTGATTTACCTTACTTGGGAGGTCTCTGTGGGCTGGACGTTACACCGGTTGCCCCCCCTTTGAGTCGAGCATCGCAGATGCCGCCGGAGTCGTCGAGGTCGGCCGAGCGCATGGATCGTGTCCCATCCATTTGGGAACGAGGGGAGTCGTCTAGGATGGCGGAAGAGCGGGCGAGAGAGGAGGCTGCGAGAGAGGAGGCTGAGAGAGAGGTTCGGGGTTGGGCTGACCCGGAAAATGACCCCGATTGGGCGGATCGATCGGGTTGACATTTATGTTATTCTATTTTCGGATTGTTGTTTGGATTGTTTTTTTATTTAGTTTGGATTGTTGTTTGAATTTAATTTTGGATTGTTGTTTGAATTTAGTTTTGGATTGTTAACGTTGTATGGATTGTTTTAGATTATGTTATGACGATTTTGACGATTTTGGATTGTTGACGTTGTATGAAATGTATAAATCATAATATATTAAATAATCCTTTTCTAACGTTATTGTTAAGAAACTATAACAATTAGTTCACATATAAAAAAACATTATTTACATTAATTTAGAAAGGAAAATAAAAAAATTATTATAACAAAATTTTTAACACAATATAGGCGGGTTTTGAACCCGCCCATTATGGGGCCATGGGCGGGTTTTGATATATAAAGTTTGACGCTTTCTCCTATACATTGCTTACGATGAGCTTATAGTGGCGTTTGACGCTTTCTACTAGACATTGCTTACGATGGTTCAACTCATATACATCATTTGCACTAACTATTCAGCACAACAAGAAGCCATCAACCGATAAAGTCCACTATCACGTTGAATAATGGTTTAAGAATTCTCAATGAGTGGTTCGTTAGTTGCAACTAAGATATGTGAGGCTTGGAAGGATTATTTGATGATTGAAGGACAACATGGTTGTATTTATATGTTAAATGACATCCATAAAAACATCAACATTTTGTGCGAGAAAGCCCGTATATGCGTGTTCCAAATCAAACCACAAAACACTAAACCCTAAACCCTAAAACTTAACCCTAAATCCTAAACCCTAAACCCTAAACCCTAATGGGCGATTAAACCCCTTGGGCGGGTTGCGAATGCGCCCATAACCCTAAACCTTATGGGCGGATTACAAATCCGCCCATAAGTGGGCGATTAAACCCCTTGGGCGGGTTGCAAATGCGCCCATAAGGCGTGTCCCAAACCCGCCTATGTGGGCGTTTCTACGCCACTATCCAAAACAGTGGTATACGCGATTCGGGGCGGAAAAAACTCGGTCGCGTTTTGACCCCGTTTCTAATTTCGATTTTAATATAAAAACGACGACGCTTTATTTAAATAAAAATATTTCATTTTTACATATAGTAGTCAAAAGTGTAACTATAATATATGACATTAATTACAACCCTAAGTATGTATAGGTCCTCGTCCATAACTCGCTCGTTGAACCTCATACTCTTGCATTCGACTCTTGTAGCGGTGGTGCATTTCCCATCCATCCACACTCGGTTGCTTGTATATTGTCCATTGTCTAGGCGGTGGAGGAATAGGACATTTATCGTTTTCTAACCAAATCTACACACAATGTAACATTATTAAAATATGCTATCAAATTTTGATTAAACTCAAGCTTTTGGTCAAGAAAACATACCGGTACAAAATGTCCAGCGTTAGGGGTCCCGACAAGTGCCATAGCATATACAGTCGAAGGAGGCTCATCTCCCTCATTGGCCCACAATGGGAGGCATGTGTGCGGCCCAAATCTACTCAACACGACGACGGCCACTTTGTGCAAAGTCGCAAACACCAACCCCATCATCGGAACTACCATCCAACCCTCTTTACGGCATGGGGATGTTGTCATGCTCACTTCCTGAACAAGTCTCGGTATTCCACCATTTTCCTCGTACACCAATTCCAACTTATTTTGATGTTGTACAATGTAATTCGAAAGATTCAACCGTACATCCATGTACTTACTTTCATCTTCACCTAGTAACACGGCAAGTGATCGATAACCACAATGACCATCACCCTCTACATCTTGGTGCCGAGATATGTATTGAAACATGAAGGGGTCAATCGTGTCATTACACCAATCAAAATCAAGGTCATACGTCGACTTAGGCGATACAACGGCAGTGCGCTTCTTCTCCTCCTCCCTCTTCTTCTTTCTCTCCTCCTCCCTCTTCTTCTTCTCCTCCTCCCTCTTCTTCTTCTTTTCTTCATCCCTCTTTTGCCTCTCCTCCTCCTTCCTCTTCTTCTCCTCCTCCCTCTTCTTCTTCTTTTCTTCATCCCTCTTTTGCATCTCCTCCTCCTTCCTCTTCTTCTTCTCCTCCCTTTCATTCTTCTTCTCCTCCCCCCTCTTCCTCTTCGTCATCGTCTTCTCCTTACCTTTACTATTCTCGTCGTCAATGTACTCCTCCCATGTCTTCTCCCTCTTAGTACTACTCTTCTTCTCACTCCCCCTTGGCCTTCCCTTATCGGCTTCACCACGAGAGGCGTCTTGTAAATTAGCCGAACGAGGGTCTTCACACTCCACCACCTTTTGGGCGACCTTGAAGATAGTATCCTTGGGAATTTCCCCCGCTTGCAACTTGGACCAAAACTTCCCCAATATCTTCTTCTCGTACGAAACTTTGACCCCATCATCGGGCAATCGATCATTCGCCCCCAAACCTTCCCACCGGACTTGCCTCCAATATATATCAACTTCATGGGGAACCAAAGGGATGCCTTCTTTAACATATCCCTTGATCGTTTGGGGTGTAGGCAATCCCATAGAGGTACTCCACCAACGGTCTCGAGGACTCACTTCGTCGGATATGTCCCCATCTTTCGCTCTTTGTACTTGTTGCAATAACAATTTAATGCATTCTCTCGAACACCTTCTCACTATGCGGTCGAAGAAAACCTTCTTCCATTCGGGCCCATCTAATATTTCAACCGGTGTCACCGATCTACTCCTTCCCATCTCCTCTTGGATTCGACGAACTTGATCCATAAACATGTTATCCAAGTGTTGTATGATCGTGTCAAAGCCTCCAACGGAAGATTGCAACATGTCTTTTAACATAGAGTGTTGAGCCTCAACCCTATAAGACGAAAATAAATAAATATATATATATAAAAAAATCGGATAAATAATATTGAACAAAAATGATAGGAGGGTAAGGTTACCGGTTAGTAGTTCTTGTTGCAAAATGTAGAATATGATCGGACCACGCACTCACTAGCTTCTCCTTATGCGGAGTGAACCATGTCTTCTCAACATATGACACCAAACCGGTTCCACCTTTGCCGTTCCATATATTCCGAAAATGTTCAAGTCGGGCCTCATACTCCTCCTCGGTGTGTGACCTCATAACTCGATGAACGCTACTAGTGAATCGTTCCGGGTCTATATCTTGTGTTTTTGCATATGCCCTCACGTTCCGAGCCACGTGGACTTGACACAAGAAGTGGGGGACCTTGAAGACACTCTTCACCGCCTTCAATGCTCCAAGCTCTCTATCCGACATGAAACAACGCGGCTTTTGGTTGCCGAATAAGAACTTCAATCGCAAGAGTGCCCATTTGAAGTACTCCGTCTTCTCCTTCCTCATGAAGACAATAGCAATACAATACGTCAAGTTTGTGGATGTCATCCCTACAAACTCCAAACAAGGCCATCCGTACCTAGACATTGGCAACAAATAGTTATATATAAAGAATTAATGATCACTAAAACAACTCAATAGGAATAACGTGGTACATAAACGAGATGACATACCTATTGGTCTTGTACGTGCAATCCATGATAACGACATTCGGAAACATCCTCAACAAATGTCGTGAGTCAGGATGACTAATAAACAACGCGCTCAACGCCAACTCCCCATCTTTTTGCCTCCTGCTCATCGTGTCGGTGAAGTATCCCTTCTCCTTCAACAACGCCAAGGAGTATTTTGTCACATTCAATTTACCCATTGAAATCCTCCTTTGAGACGCCTTGAAATTATAGACTTGTGTCCTCGATAGTAAGCTTTCGGGGTTCTTTTGGATAAGTTCCAAAAAGATAGACTTAGGCTTTGTACCCGACGTACTAGCAAGTATTATGTGGTTGCGCTCCTCCGCACTAAGACGATGTGCACCCCTAACCCCTTTCAAATCCGGGGGAAGCTCATGGTTATGGAACCCTCTTATCACCGATAATGTCCAACGAGAGGGTGTATACAAATTCCCTTTCCTAAACAACCCATGCAACTCAAACGGACACTCGGTCTTCATCGAATCCCGTGCTTTCTTCACCTCATTCTTCCTCCCCGATCTATACTTACCCGACCTTGAACATTGTAAAATGATCTTATCGTGTTTGGACGACTTGGTCGTTATGATCATAGACAAACCAAGACCGATAGTTTTAACCCATTGTCTCAAATCTTCCATTGTATCAAATCCATCATTGCTATTAAAGTACGTAGAGAAGTCGACTTCCGTGTGATCAACATGCTCACTATACGGACAAACCTATGAATAAAACCGAAAACCTTTAAACTAGGCCTGTAATAACTACGAACTTGCAAGTATTAAAAAAATCAAATCAAATATGATCATCATCATCATTACGAAATAAATTTTAAATTTCATACTCCAAATTAGACACGACGCTACTAATCGACCGACAACCAATAAAGTATAAACTAAACAGATATATTATAATTTTAGGATTCAACATATACTAACCAATTCATTATCGGGAAGAGAAAGATTGCCCACGGAAGATGTTGAATCCGACGAATAGGATGACCCGCTAAACGATGACGTCTTTGTGGACCCGTTACTCGAAGTCGACATCTCACGAGAATGCACTTTGTCGTATATGCTCTCTTTTTTAGTGGAATTAACAATTGAAAACTGAATAGTAAAAAACTCGGCCGCTGTATAAAAGACGCGTTGTTTTGGTTGAAACCCTAATTTATGTGCGGGTTTAAAACCCGCACAATATGGGCGTTCCGGGAACCCGCCCAAAGGGGCCGTTTTTCCAAGAATACCCTTTTATGTGCGGGTCTCAAACCAGCCCATTATGGGCGTGCCTAGAACATGCCCAAAGGGGCTTTTTTTGGCCGCATCCAGAATCCGTCCATAAAGCCGGGTTTTTTACGAAAACCGGTGTCGTTTTTTGTACGGGTTTAGGATCCGTCCATGGTTCGATAAAAAACCGGTTTTCCTTGTGCGGATTATGAATACGCCCATAGTTGAGTGCGCAACATAAAAAGAGGAGTGCGCAAACGAGCGGCCTAAAAAAAACACAAATTTGAATTCTTCCACTTTATTGACACAAAGGTTGTGTTTCGTGACTTTCGTCCTCTTCGTCACTTACTTCTAAGTCCTAACTTAGTTTGGAGGTTGTGTTTAGAGTATGCACATTCATTGACCATTTTGATGGTCATAGAAGGAGAGAGGTATTAAAAAAATATTAAAAGTGGAGTGTGGGTGAAAAAAAAGTTGATGATCGGTCATGGTCATGACCAAAATGGAGGTTTGGTATTTGAATGTCATGTTGACACTTGTCACATGTAAATTAAGAAAGAAAAAACTAAAAATAAATAAATACAATTTTTTAATATGATGACCAAAAAATATGGCCAACCAATGAATATACTCGTGTTGAATTTCTGGCAAATGAATTTCTCCGAGTCATGAAAGCATCGAAATTAAGTGATGCAAGTAGGGAACACAACACAAAAATGAAAATTTTAGAAGCCATAATATTTAATAGGGATCTTAACGAGCTATTCCCAAAGGGTTGTTTAACGTAATTTATTTTTGTGGTTTGTTTTGTGAAAAAGGTACAATTGAAGGGTGATTTTGTGTAATTTACCCTTTGAATTATATCACACAATGCTTTAAATTACGGCGAATTTGCATCAATGCCCCTAAAAAATTTAATAATGACAAAAATATCCTTATTTAAATTAAATGGCAAGGAGGACCCTTTTTGGGCATTTTCTCTATAAAAACTTGTATTTTTATCTGTTTGTTTTAAATTTAATAAATAGAAAATGAAATTAACATAAAAATAAATGTATCCAAAATCAAATTTACAAATTTATTTTTAAGAAATTATACTTTTGGTTCTATTATATTCTCATTGCTCATTGATTGAAGTACTGAATTCTTTTGACCTTCTTTCCCCATTTGTGTAGATTTCAACGTTTATGAATTATGACATTAAAAAAATATTTTACGGAGTACTTTCTTTTTCTTTTTCCCCTCTTCTTCTTTTCTCTCCACCTTCTTATTGTACCCTGAGAAACACAACATTAATGAATAATTTTCAATGCTAATGGTAAATTACTTAAACCAATCATCCATTAAAACACAAACTGGCATGGACTCTTGATTGGAAAAAGAAGAAGTTAATCACTACTAGAGTACTAGAGGCTGTACGTTTTGTTGCAATCGTAGCAAACAACAAACCGCAAGATTCCTCTAATTTCTCCCACGTTTCTACCGTACTTCATCCATTGAAGAAGTTAGTTCGTCCACCGCTGCTGGCCCCGACATCTTCGGCCGTCGAAATTTAGGACGGGAATGATACCCAGATGCAAAGTTGCAATTAAGGACGATAATGGTGATTCATTTGAATAGTGTTGAAATTTTTAGGGTTTGTTTATATTTTAGGGGTTTTGGAAACAGTGGTTCAAATTAGATTTCAGAGATTTGATGGGAGTGAAAATAATAATAAAAAAGTTATTTTTTAGTTAAATTGTTAAAAAAATATTTAGTTTTAAAAATATTTTCAAAATGGAAAACTTAAATGAATTTATTTTTAAAAAATTATACTTTTGGGCATTGTTGCAATTATTTTGGACATTGGCTTTAATTATTTGGGCGTTAATACAAATTTAAAAAAATGAAGGCATTTTTGTCATTTGTAACTTTTTTTGGGGCATTGGATACTATAAACACTTAAATTACCTTACGCAATTTTGGTGCTTTACACCTCAAGCCGGGTGAAGTTAAAAGTGTGGATCACCAATTGATTTTTCTTTTACGAGTTTTTCTATCACCACAATTGCTACCTACAAAACAAAGATCATTAACCACCTCTTTGGATGGATCCCATTCAATCACGGCATTGCTTTAAGCCTCATCAATCTTTTTTGACTTCCCGCTTTGCACTTATTTATTTGTTGGTCGTCCCCGTCTCCATTTGGGTTTCGGATTCTCCGTGGGGCTCTTTTCATTGTTTCAGAGGTGTTCTATCACTACACTTTACCCTATAATCAAACTTGAAAAAATTGAAATCCAGTAGGTTGTATTTCTGACTCTGCTGGCCTGATGAAATCCTGCATTCATGTCCCGTAAAAAAAAAAAAAATTGGACAGATGATGGTGCAAAAACAAAAGAGGCGTATTTGACATCTCTTACATGTAAAAGATTTTTCAAGCTTTGATAACATGGATGCAAAAATTTATAGTTTGATTCAAAAAGCCTCCAGAGATTAAAAAAAAAGGATACCCTCGAAATTGAGGGTGCAGGATACATCGGCACAAAAATACCTCAAAACTGGGGGAATTTTCCTAGTTATACTTACAAAGCAACACTTGAACTTGGCCCCTCTTCAACAAATCATACCCTGAAAATTCAAACCCAAAACGCCACAAACAGAAAACTCACTGAAATTGGTTCTTTTATTTCTTTGCCAATGACTCGCCTTTTTGTTCGCTTCCAGCAGTAATCACATAACCTGCACCAACCTAGAAATATGGTAGCATTTTGACATGGTTAAAATGAGAGAAGATTATATATATAGCAATTTGAGAAGAATGAAATGGGGGGGGAGAGAGAGAGAGTACTTGGCAATCCCTAAGCACAGCACGCTCTTGTAACTGTACGTTGCTGCAAATGACGGAACCCTGGATTGAACAGCCATCTGATATGCTAACATGATTCATGATGATGGAGTTCACAATCTGCATTATTACAAAGGGTTAACTGAAGCAGTAGGAAATATGATTGCAACCTGTATTTATAATATAATCCAATTATTTTGTACGAATAACTTATTACAAACTATGATCAAATGCCAAAATATCGATCAATAAGTAAATGGAGAAAGAGAGAGAGCAAGGCATATTGAATTACCTTGACGTTTGATCCTATACGACAATGACGACCAATGACAGATCGTTTTACACTGCATTTATCACCCATTCGGGAACCTTCACCAAGCATGCATTGGGGTCCCACCTAAATCAACTAATACAGTTAGATACATAGCAGGATCATGTAATAAGTATCATAGTATATAAATCCTGGTAATTGATTAAATAATTTCAGAAGGGTCGATGAGTGGCCCCAAACCATGGTTGACAATGGCATCTTGTTTAACAAGCCTCACCGTAGTTTTTGACCCCAGCTCAGCAGAGGAATGAATTATATTGTTATGTGCTGAGAATGAGTAGCCTGATAGATGATTTGCATCTCCAATAACCTCAAAATACAATTTAAAAAAAAGTCAGCTATCAAAAAGAAAAAAGATCAAACAAAATAAGCTAAAAATAGTCTGAGCTACAAGAAAAATAGTCAGAAACTCACATCGCGATTGATGTCACAAAAAGCTTGAATAGAGTTCAAGCGTGTACAATAGTTACTTTTGCTTGCAAGATATATGCAGCATTTATGAGTTGCCAGACGAGGAGATCCGTTAGAATCCATTGCATATAATTCATGGAAACTTGGAGTAGTTGCATTTGCTAAGAGCTGAGAGAGCATGACTTTGTTGTTCTGTGATGAAACCTTCTCATGCCCATTTTCTTCTGGCTGAACAGCCGAATGTAACAAGACCTCTGATCTCTAATGAATCATCAGAGAAAAGATAAAAGAACTGGTAATAAGACACAACTCTAGCATTCAACATGATAAGGTATGCAATAGAATGAAGACACCAACCAGCTGACTCCTAACAAGATAGGGCAACACATCATGCTTTAAGCTTTGAAATCTTTCCTTCTGATCAAGAACCTCTTGCAAAGCAGATCTGAAAAAGTTTGTCCATAGGTGACAACAAGCGCACCTCAATTAAGCAAGGCTGGACTCAGAGAGGATTCAGATAGAAATACCAAAATCTCAAACCTCTTAAAAGCATATAAATGAGCATCCATGAGATCCGTCCGGATTTCCATCTACAAAGTAGGATAAGGAGAAAAACTTTATTAAGGATCAATAAAACTCACTAAGCAAGTAAGCAACATAGTACACCTACAGCCCAAGAGTATGTGAGACAAGTTTAATGCAAATTGACATCACAAACCTGGCCAACAGCGCGCAGTATGCTCTTCTGAACCCTAACATCCTTCTGAACCTCAGTGCCTACAAAGATTATGTTCCATTAAAATTTGAGACCATGTCCATGAAGCACCATATCCGCTGAAAAAATATCGAACAGAAGCTCTAACCTGATGCTATATGTAGCAAAAACTGTTTAGTGGAATCCAGTCCTATAATATCACATCGAGCTGGTTTCTTGACTTTGTCTTTACCACCAGAGGACCCAGACTCGGCTGGACCACCAACAGGAGCTGAGCAAAGCATTGTGGTTACAACTGCATCGTGCCGTCTATGTACAGCTGCCACTGCCCCAGGTGGAATATCACAGACAAGATCACCACTTACAACCTGTATCACCACCAAATCATCAAGATCCTTCTCAGTAAAGTTTAAAAGGAGCTTAATATAACTTCGCTCAAAATATATGGCAAGGGGAAAATTAAGCATGAAATCAGAACTTGTATAGACTTGAAGCTGTACTAATGAAAATTTCTAAATTCATATAAAACCACCATTCCATTGGAAAATAAATGTGTAAATTTTCCAAATTAAAAGGCTTATAGGTATCCTTTTTTAAGATAATATACAACATCATCGCCCAATAAAGTCCCGCTCCAGCAGGATTTGGGGGGTCAAGATGGGGGCACCCATAGCCAGAACATATCAGGAGGATGCGCCTGAAAGACCCTAGGAAAACTGAAATCCAGCTATGTGACAATAATAACTGAATTTAGTTAAAATGCACCAAAATTGATATAGGGGTTATATGATATATCCATCTCAAACTCAAAGACATTGTATAAAAGCCATCTCAAAGGCATTGTATAAAAGCCAATGAGCATGAGGATGCACCCCATTGAAAAAGAAGAGGCATGAAGGTTACTTCATAGTTCATAGACAAAAGCAAAATGATATAAAATGACAGCTGTCACTTTATATTACAGTTGCAGATGCATCTACATAGTTGACTAATCTCTTCCACTTGCTAATTCGAGTGCTAGATCAAAGAAGCAACATATATTACACGTCTATGCGCTATGTATGTCGCTCATAAGTATAACGAGGCATAGAGACTCCCATGTAATACATCAATCATATAAAATCAAGTAGGAAGCCAGCAACACATCAAAATGTAATAAAATTGTCAAGGTTCATGATCAGTCACACTAACCAAGATGTCACTAGCCGTCAAGTGGTGTGAAATTGCTCGAAGGGCACCAGCAGTCCCACTATCCTCAGAAACAGCTGCAACCTTTAAATTTAAAATAATTTCTTGGTCATCAATTTGAAAATAAATTGAAAGCCCAGCATTCATTTACCATGTCATTAGATAGTACAATACTACTGGTGTGACAGAAAGAAAGAAAAGAATGATTAGTTACTAGTTAATATTCTCAGGTGCAAACCAGTCAACAAGTGTGTTAGGAAACATGGCAAAATAGATATAGGGTTGGTTATGGAGGGCATTAGAGTCTTATAAGGGGGCAGTTAGAGGGATCATTATAGAGTGTGTGAGTGGCTTAGTGAGGCAGGATTGTTAACCTATAAATAAAGAGAGGTTTCTTGTAGGAGGGGTATCCAGAGCAGTAGAGAAAAGAATCGGGCTAGGCCTTGGGCTCTTGGAGATTCATCTCCTTGAGATTGGCTCTTTGGAAACTTGTTTCCATTGAGATTTATCTTGTGTTCTTAATATAATCAGTGAATTGTGTGTGTTTTGTGTTTCCTGATTTTCTACTCTATCAAAGTGTATCAGAAGAAGGCAAATATCTCAAGATTAATCAACAAAAAAAGCCAAAGATAACAGAACAGAAACTGCCAAGATCTTTCTATTTTGTTGTCCAAAATCTATCAGAAAACAAGAAAAAGATATACAGCCCCAGATGCTTATGCAAGATCCACTATTATCTTCCGTCTCACAAACAGGGATACTTTCAGTAGTACAAAAAGCAGCTAATGTATTCCTAGTATTCGTAGACCACGCCCGCCACAATAGGAAAATTTTGAATATTGCAAGCTACAAACTTGTTCTTGTATTTTGTTTTAAAACACATCTTAATGGCTCCTACATTGAGTTTGAACCCTTTCAGAATTAGCAACCTCAACTTATAGCAGAAAAAGGTACTAAATCATTGCTCTACAGATTCCAAATCATGCAAAGATAGTAGATACGCTATCTCACACTAATTAATGGTTACATAGAAACAAGTGGAAAGACAAAAAATGTCCTTCAAGTTGTTCAAGCAATTGCTTGTTTTTACAGTCATCTAAATCCAATTATCAACCAAACTATGAGTGCCATCAACTTACAAATATAGATGCTCGTACCAATAAAACAATTACAGAGAAAATAAATTATATTCGAGGAAACAAAGGAGAAAAAAGCAACTGCAACTCTGCAAGTAATACCTCAACGTGAAGGCGGTCAAGATAAGCACTAGATATCCAAGCGCCAACTAGAACAGCAGCTTCTTGGCCTTGAACAACCTAATATTTGGCATTGATGGTAAACATTCATTCAAAGACGAAAATGACAGAAGACAAACAAAAAACAACAATTATAGTCCTAAAATTCGAATTTAAAAGGAAAATTTATCAAATTGGAGGTAAATCCCAAACGAAGCAAAGACAGTTGAATTATAATCTCACCACTATAAGATCCTTCAGATTACTTTGCTCCAAAAGTTCCAACACATAAGATAACACTGGACGATTTGCAACAGGGAGTAGCGCCTTGGGAACCCCCTGCGCCATAAAAACACAAATTCAATCCTTTCCGGCCGAGAAACTGAGACAGAGCATACAAAATTGATAAAAGCAAGGAAATCTAAAAACCTAAAAAATGGTATCAAATTAAGAGTTGAATTAAATTTAGAATTTGTAAACCTTGGAGACGAGAGGAACGAGTTTCTTAGAAGTCCCACCGGCGAGCACCACGACCTGAAAATCCATTGGTGCGCGCAATCAGACAAAGAGTCGAGAGTCGAGAGACAGAGAGATCGTCGGTTTAGGGGAGAGAGATAGAGGGAGAAAGACGGGAGAAGTTTGTAGGGTATAATTACAAGGTGAGGGTTTAGTTGGGGATTTAGTAAATAAATTGTATCATTATCTCAACTTTAAAAGGGGATGTAGCTCAAATGGTAGAGCGCCCGCTTTGCATGCGGGAGGTGCAGGGTTCGATCCCCTGCATCTCCATTTTTTTATGATCCGACCGTAAAAAAAATACTCCTTAATCTACTATATATATATAACTAGGAAGATGACCCGTGGGGTTTTATGTTTTATATTACTAGTTGTTCCCGTCGTGTGTCATGTACGACTATGATTCGATATTTTTTAGATATACTATAAAAAAAAATTAAAAAAATTTAATATAAAATTTAATGTAAGTATTTGTTGATCGTAATGTATAAAAACTATTTTGTTTTTTAAAATCAAATAAAACAAATTAAATTTAGATTATTAAGTTAAATAATGAGAATAATATATACAATGCTCATAAAATATTATGGTAAATTTTCAAATAATGAGAATAATATATACAATGCTCATAAATTTTATGGTAAATTTTCAAATTGTGAGTTGCAATAAAAATAAAGTATTTTGACCAAACTTCTCATAAGGAAATATTTTGATTAAAAAAAGCATAGATTTTTCAAAATATATAGGCCTATAATTATCTATTTATATAAAATATTTTTTTTATAAGGAAAACATTTTTTATCATTATAGTTAAATATGACATGTAAGTGACGGAGTGAAAATTATACGATGTGGCATATGACGTGTCAAAAATTACATGACATGGCTTAAGGAAAATACGACATGTGGCAAAATCCGATGTGGCGTATTCTAGAAGCGACATGTGGACAAAGCTGATGTGGCGCAATGTGGTGGCTCCAAACCTTATTGTTTTTATATATATGGTAGATTGTTACATATTTTTTGTTAAAATATTGTTTTAATATTTTGGTTGTATGTATTATATTAAGGGAAATTCCGGATGGTACCCCTGAGTTTTATGCTTTTTCGGATGGTGCCCAAAAAAAAAACTTATTCCGTGAAATACCCCCGAGCTTCTTACTTAGTTCGGTCCGTGCCCTTTTCAACAATATCTTTCATCTTCCGTTAGATTTCCTTCTAAGAAAAAAGAAATCAAAATAAAACAAATTAAAAAAAGAAAATTTGCTTTCTTCCTAGTTGGTGTGGGTTGCCTTGGTGTAGATCTGCTGGCTTGAGTGGTGAGACACCATCCTGATATGACCTCCTGCCACCAGTTCCTTACTTATTCTCCTCACCACAGATCCATTAACCCTCATACGGTCGGAGAGAACAGAAGGGGTGGTGAGCTTGTACTTGGAGGCTTCAACGATGATTTTGTTGTAAGTGGCCTGGTCAAGCACCACCATGTTGTTGACCTTCTCTTTTTGCTTTCCCTTGCTCCACTTCTTCTTCTGCTGCTTTCCACCGCCCGATTTGGCGGGCTTGGAGGATGGAGGTGTAGCCTTGTCCAGTTATCCTTCTTTGGAGCCATCTGACGAGATGATCGAGCAGAGAGTGAAGCGGAGGTGCGGGCGGAGACGGCAGAAAAAACTACATCCAAGATTACATTTCTCCAGATCTCCCAAACCCAAAATTAATTTGCTTATAGTCCATCCAAGGGGAATCATAATTAATTTACTTTTAGTCCATCCAAGGGGTACCAATTGTCTATTGACTTCATTTTTTCAAATCGCTTTGATTGATTGTACCAATTACTCGTTGATTGCGCGAAATTACTAGATGAGCGATGAACTCGGGAACCGTGAGTAGCCAGAACCTCGAGCGCCGGTCATCGGACGAAGGCGCCGAGAAGGAGGTCTGATGGACAAAGCGGCGCTAATTGTCGGAGTCATATGCAAAGCAAAAAACATGACTTCAATACGCCCGGTTTGGGTGGCTCGGCTTCGGTGTCGTCGCCTCCCGGGTCGTGAGAAGTCGTCGGAGCCGGTGGAAGGAGTGGATTCTCCGGCAAATTAATGGAACGAAGTTGACTAGGTGACCTTATCTTCTACTTTATTCAAACCGATCAAGCATTATTGACCAATAATTTTGCAATCTTGACATTAATTATCCATCAATTGGTATGTAATAATCTAGAATATTGCAGGCATGTATTCAAGTAAAAACAAATTAAGTTTCATGTTTAAGCCCATCGTAAGAGATGAATCAGAGATGCAAGGATATACAATCAGAGATGGGTCTTCTTTTTGCTTTTAATTGTTTTCTTTTTTATTTGTTTTATTTTATTTTATTTTTTTGAAAAAATCTAACGGAAGATGAAAGATTTTGTAGAAAAAGGGTACGGTCAGAACTAAGTAAGAAACTCAGGGGTATTTCGTGGAATAAGTTTTTCTTTTGGGCACCATCCGAAAAAGCACAAAACTCAGGGGTATTTCGTGTAATAAGTTTATTAATAAATATATCAACCTAATTCAATTAAGAAATATTAATATTTAAAAAATAATTTGTGAGGAAGTATTGAATCCTTACAGATTAATAGATTAATAAAATAATGACAATTTTTCAGTTTGGAAGAAATAGTATCATTTTTTTATACAGGAAACAATTTTAGTTTGTTACTTAGATTATGCTTTTTCTACCACATGGAAATATAAGTGGATCATATTTTAACCCAAAAATTTTACATTGGTGCATGTCAATCAATTGAATATAAAATTAGTCACTTGAAAGTTAGAGGTTACATTAAATACACATATATACATGAAAAATAAATTAGACTTAGAGAAGGGGGATTAGGGAAATAATGTTAGCAACATGATAGGATGTTTTTATGATGATAATAAATTGAATATAAAGCAATCAAAAATTAAACCAAGATGATGCATAATTTTTTAGTACATCCACATATGAGTTTCTTCTTCACTATCAACTTGGTTTTTTTTTTGAACTCTTCCAAAACTCTCCTATAATGAATGTGTGCCAATATGAAGAGAATGATGTGATTTTTTATATTAGAAAAATTGGAGGTTTAGAAATATAAATGGTTGTATAAAAATGTGAAAATTTAGAGGACTTTAATAAAAAGTTAATAGGTTTCCAATTAATTAAAGAATGTAATCACCCAATTATTAGAGAAATGAAGTTAAATAAAGTTATTGTTTAATAAAATGGTAGATCAAAAGTTTTTTTTAATGCATTATTATTGTATAATAGGATATATTTATTGATTGACTATTGGGCTTATTCATTTAAATTTGGAATTGGATTCTCTATGTTTAGTTATCAGGATTAGTCATAAATAGCCAAAAAAAATTCTTCATAATATATAGAAGATTTTTAATAGGGCAATATGAAATGTCACATAATATACTAAGCATATAATGTGCAAAAAATTTATAAAAAAAATAATTTTTTGAAGGACTTTTAATAAATTAAAATAAAAATAGAAAGTAAATGTGAAATTGGGGCCCGTTTGGTGATGAGGTGGAGAACTTTAAGGGCCCGTTTGGTGATGAGGTATTTTCAGTGGTCGTTAATACCTATCAAAGAATCCTTAGCTTAACCAACTCAGTAGAGCGGTAAGCAAGGGTCGATCCCACAGAGACTCGTGTAAATGTGTTATTGCTTAAGTGCTAAGTAACTAATATGAGGGGGGGTTTCAGAATGATTATCTAAACTAATATGCAAGAATAAAACTAACTATGAATGCAAAAAATGATTTGAATATATGTGAGACAAACGTGTTCAACTAGTTAGATCCATCATAATATTGATTCGTTGATCATCGATTCTCTTAATTCTTTTCTCACTTGAATAATCTATTGTGGATAGTGATCCTACTAAGGATTAAAACCCGAACTTCAGATTTAGTTGATAGAACAACCAGTCTAACAACCCTAATTAAATAACAACCTAGAAGACCTTCTAAATTCAATTAAATAACAGCATGACGATTCAAGTTATCAATAGAAACAAACAACTTAGAGCAACCAGACATCTAAGTGAATTGTGAATTTATTCCCTACTTTAATCAACTTGTCCGACCGGTACTAAATTAATTAAAGTCTACTCTTGATCTAATTAACTCCAACCAGTAATTAATCAGATTCAGTTGTAAATCAACCTAGAAATTCTATTAGGTAGCTAGTCTAATAAAACCCTAGAATAATTCTGATTCAATTTAAGCACAAGAAATAATTTCTATTCAAGTTTGTAGAGAATCAATCAAATCTCACAACTACTTACAAATCATGACTTCAATAACTAGCCAAACACAAAGGAAAATTAGCAATTCATAATTGAAATTAAGAAAACTTACAAAGGTTCAAGTTTGCCTCTAGAGAGAAAACCCTAGCCTCCAAAGTTGATCAAAAAGTTATTATAATAAAACTAACATAAAGTATTTATATCCTCCTAAAAATATCCTCAAAAGATATATTAAACACACATACTCGAATGACATACAAGCCCACAAATCAAAACCAAAGCCCAAAAACCAAATCTCGGCCCAAACTTTTGCTCGCTGCAAAACTCCGATTGCGCGACTTCGTTACGCAAAAGCGCGGCCGCGCTTTCCTTGCAATCCCGCGCAATTAGCAACCAGTTAGAATGCGCGGGTTCGTTGCTCGGCTTCAACCCGAGCTCTTAGCTTGTGCTTGGCTTCTTCTCCTTCCATGGTCCTAGCATCCCTTAGCTCTCTTGGCTCGTCCATCACCACCATGATCCATCTGTACTCGCCCCGCTGTTGCTCCTGAACCTAAAAACCTGTAAAACCGAGCAAATCAGCGCATAATACCCGATAACACAAAAACCTAAAAACTACATAAAAACTAACCTAAAACTAACTAAAACATATATAAAACATGCAACTTAACTACTCCTGTATGCAAGCTATCAAATTCCCCCATGCTTAACCCTTGCTTGTCCTCAAGTAAGACATAAATCCGATCACACCATAGAAATGCAATTTTACATCCATCTCAAGTCAAACAAAACATTTCACATTAAATCAAAAACCCAACCAAGACTTCCTAGCATGCATTATGGTAAGCATAAAGCAATGACCATTCATTCATACTAGACCTCACCAAGGTAAAAGTGTTTGCACTCAAACTCTCAAGTGTTTAAGGGTATGTGTTTCACTCAAAATCAACCATGAAAACTATACTACCATATGCTTGCATCAGAGTTCTAAATCTCCACCGCTGGGGATCAAACACATAACAAAAATCATGAGGTCTTTTTAAGGCTTGTAATGGGGCCAAGGTAAAGAGAAATTTGGAAGGGATAACATTTGGCCTGTGGTGCTAAATCCGGGATAAAGAACTAACCCTAAACCAAAATTCAACACTTTTTCTTAACACTTCCAACTTCACTCTACCAACTCCTTACATTTACACTTAAGCACTTTGTTTCTTATTTTTTTTTTTTCCTCTTTTCAACTCTTTCTTGCTTTGCTAATGAAGACTACACACAATTTAAGCAATTTTTCTTTTGCTTTACAACATAATTCATCTTCATTTTTTTCACTTTGAAACCCAAGAGTTGTTTCCCTCTTTTTCCACCTTTTCTTCCAACTCCCCCATACTTGTACATAACTCACACAAAACAAAAACCAACCTAAAGTCCTAAATCCCGGATCCTGGGTCAAGCTTATTAGGCTAGGAAAATTTTGTGGAGCTATCAAAAATAGGCTTAAAGCTCAAAGAAATGGGGTGTCTAAACATGGATCTTGTAGGGTAGGAAGGGAAATAATAGGCTATAAGAAACATTGCCTCAATCATTTTAATGTCATGCATTCAATCATATAAAGCAGCCTTGACAAAGAGTATTAACGCAAGTTCTAGAGCTAGATAATCATGGTGATACACTCAAGAATTGTGAAGAACAAATATGTCATGAAAGGCCAAAAATATCTCACAAGGTTAATTGTTGTCTAGAACTTCAGAATGAATCAAATACTCAAGCTAAATACATGCTCCATCCTATAATCAAGGTAATCAATCAATGATCATGCTTATATCATATCAACTTCAGTAAATCATGCAAATCATGGGTTAGAATTTACACTTAACTTAGAGAAACAAGAGGAATCAAACAATGGGGAAATAAGAACCTAAATGCAATATTTTTGTATTTTTTCAAATTTTTCTGATTTTTTTCATTTTTTTTTCATTTCTTCAGGATTTTAATCAATGCATGCAAAAATTGAAATATGACCTAATCTAATGCAACTATATGCAATGCAAATAAGTAATTCCCTTCCCCCATGCTTAAAACATACTTTGTCCCCAAAGTATAGTAAAAAGGTAAGGAAAGAGAAAAACTCACAAAATCTAGTTATTGGGCGGGTAGTAAGGCGGAAAATCTTGTGGTGGCGGTGGCTGATACTCCGGATGATACTCTGGTTGCGGATGGTACGGTGGTATCTCCTGTGCTGGTGGTGGCTGATATGGCCGGAACTGAGGATATGGCGAATCTGGGAAGGCATACTGAGGATACGACTGATGAGGCGGATAGCCTGCTGAGCTCCATCCATCCAATCTGGTGTTAAGCAATCTGAACTGCTCATCCTGGCGAGCCTGAAAAGCAACAAGCTGTTGATCCTGATGAGTCTGATATGATGTAAACCTCTGATCCACATAACCTCTCATGCCCTGAAAGCTCTGATCGATGTGAGAAGACATATCATTGTATCGCTGCGTGTTGTCCAGTTGCATCTGTCTCATCATCTCTATCATCTGGTTATACTGAGCATTAGAGTAATGTACATCTCCAGCAGGTCGAGACGAATCAAACTGCCTCTGCTGATCTTCCTCCTCAAACTCATCATCCTCATCAGTGTCAACATCTTCAGTTGATTCTTCCTCTTCTTCAGCTATGGTGAAATCTTCATCCATCTCCTCTTCATCAGAATCCACCACAATAGGAACTGAAACCGCCTTTTTACCCCTAACTAGGCCCTTAACGGTAGCCACATCCAAATCGTCAGCCTGAACCTTAATGAACCAGTTAGCTGGACTATCCCCAATTTGCACTCGGTGTCCATCAGGAAGCTTCATAACTCTCCTAGAATCACCAATCACCCAGAAGTAAGAGTTTCTGTACTTGTAGAGAGCGCCCATTTTCTTCAACATGATGAAGTCAATAGGTGAAGGCGGAATATCAACATTTAGATTGCTAAGATCGACTCTAAAGTGCTTGGCTAGGAAAGTCACAATCCCGCCAATACAAATAGCTCCTCCGCCTTTGTTCCCAACATGGGCCATGTGGTGCATCAACATAGCACCCAAGTTCAACGGCTTTCTCTTCAAACTCACAGCCAATACAGTGACATCTTTCTTTGGACAATTATTTCCCCCATCACCTCTCCCATTCAGAGTACTTGCAATAAACCGCTGGAAGACTTTAATAGCGGGATGAGTGATGGGAGAAGCCTTTTCTCTAGACGGCTCATACTTGGGTCTCCCTGTGATGGCTTTCCAGAAATGCCTATCAGCCCAAGTAGCACTTGCCTCAGTAAGCACTAAATCTCTACTAATAGGGAAATTGCAGAACCCAAACACTCGGTTGACCTCCTTCAAGGTCATTTTCCTTCTAACTCCCCCTAGCCAAAACTTAATCTCCCCTTCTCCTTTAAAATTGGTGGACAAAGTGCTCAGAAACTCCAGTGTTAACCCCTTGAAGGTTGGTTCACACAGCTTTAAAAACTCACCCATATGCAAATATGCGCCTATTTCATTTAACAGATGAGCTATCCCAATCTGGTTCATCAGATCCCAGTCTATGAACCGAGTTGCTTTCCATTGCCTATCCTTCAGAAGCTCAAACCTAATCACATGATTGTCCTTGGTCAGATTGATCCCAAAAGTCTCTTGGGTGACCTCCCCCACCACAGCAGGGGGAGCTAAAGCGGCTCGGGATGATGAAGATCCATCAGTTCGGCCTCTCTTGTTACCCATGATATCAGAATTTCAAGTAAACCTACACAAACACCACACAAACCACACAAACGCAATTCCGTTGTCCCGACAAGGACAACCACAACAATATTTCACAGATAATCACTCAAACACTCTCTTTCCCCACTACCTAGAACAATTTTAATCAAAATTTAATCAGTTTTAATCAAATTCTAATCAAATTCTAGGTGATTTTCGGATTTGCATACAAAGTTCAAATAAAACACGAATCTAGACTAGAATCATGCAATAAACAAACTTTCGTAAAGGACTTAAGCCTAAATCCGAGCCTAAAGGGGTCAAATTCGGGTTTTTCTAGTCAAACCTAGATCTAGATTCAAGCTATCAAAAACCGAAATTTGAGAGGAGATTGTGAAAAACTTACTTGAATTTCGCTTGAATGTGAGTTCCTTGCTTGAATTTGCTCGAAAATCCGCCTTGAATCACTTGAATAGAGCTTGGGGCCTTGAGCTTTAATGGAGGAAGAGGTGAGGAAGGAGAAGGAGGGGCGTGTGAATGGGGGGAAAGAGAGAGGGCATCGGGTTTTATTAAAAAGGGTTCGTTGAAAAGCGGCCCAATGCGCGGGATTGCACCTAATTGCGCGGCCGCGCAATTGCGAAGCCGCGCAATGTGCTCCCAGTTGAGATTGCGCGACATTCGGGCTTGGATTGCGCGACCGCGCATTTAGCAGCCCATGCCGCGCTTTCTCCTCTGAGCCTGCATTGCTCGGGATCGATCCCGAGCTTTGCTGGCTCGAGTTATTTTAGCCCCTTTTATTCTAAAATTGCCCGAGTTATCTGAAATTTTCGAGGATTATTTCTGCCTAGACTAACTAATCAAAACAAAAACTGTAAAACAGAAAGCAAAAATCAAAGCACATCTATCCTAAAACATGGGTTGCCTCCCAAGAAGCGCTTGTTTAACATCATTAGCTTGACGCAAAAAGGATATCAAGGCTCTTGCTCCGGCTCGTGTAGAGCCGTCTCTTCCAAAGTAGCACCATTGAATCCTTCATAATATGGCTTCAGTCTTTGACCATTTACCTTGAAAATAGAATGAGAAACTCCATCATAGATATCAACTGCGCCATGGGGGTACACCTTTGCTACCACAAACGGACCTCTCCATCTTGAACTTAGTTTCCCAGGAAATAGTCTGAGGCGAGATTGGAACAAAAGTACTTTGTCCCCAACCTTGGAATTCTTCCTCCAAATGTGTTTGTCATGCCAGACTTTTGTCTTTTCTTTGTAAATTATTGCATTGTCATAAGACTCTAGCCTGATTTCTTCCAATTCCTGGAGTTGAAGTTTTCTGAATTCGCCCACCTCATTTTCTTGCATGTTGCACTTCTTGACTGCCCAGTATGCTTTATGTTGAATTTCCACCGGTAAATGACAAGCTTTCCCAAACACCAACTTGAATGGTGACATCCCAATTGGTGTTTTAAAAGCGGTTCTGTATGCCCACAGTGCATCGTCCAACCGAGCACTCCAGTCTTTCCTGTTTGGTGCAACTGTCTTTTCTAGAATGGACTTGATTTCCCTATTAGACACCTCTGCCTGGCCATTCGTCTGAGGATGGTAAGCTGTAGAGACTCTGTGTGTGACATGATATTTTCTCAACAATGCACTCACCATCCTATTACAGAAGTGAGATCCCTTGTCACTAATTAAAGCTCTAGGGAAACCAAATCTTGTAAAAATGTTGGTCTTCAAGAAATCTGTCACCACTTTAGAATCGTCAGTCCTGGTGGCCTTCGCTTCCACCCATTTGGAAACGTAGTCCACCGCAAGTAAAATATAATAGTTCCCAAAAGAATTAGGAAATGGACCCATAAAGTCAATGCCCCATACATCAAAGATTTCACAGAAAATAATAGGAGATTGAGGCATCTCATTCTTTTGGGACATATTCCCAACTCTTTGACATCGGTCACAGGATTTACAAAACCCATGAGCATCCCAAAAAATGCTAGGCCAGTAAAATCTTGCATCCAATACCTTCCTAGCTGTTTTGTTGGAACTAAAATGGCCCCCACATGCATAATTATGACAGAAGGTTAAGATAGAAGTTACCTCGTTATTCGGGATACATCGTCGGATTACCTGATCAGCGCAGTGTTTCCACAAATATGGATCATCCCAGATGTAGTATCTTGCTTCACTTCTTAACTTGTCCTTCTGAGCTTTTGTGAATGTTGGTGGGAACTCACCCATAACTAGGAAATTAACCAAGTGTGCATACCAAGGTTTTACAACCTTAATAGCAAACAAGGTATCATCTGGAAATTCCTCCTGAATGGGTGAACTCTCTGGCCTCTGTTGCTCTTCCATCACCAGACGACTCAAATGATCAGCAACCACATTCTCAGCCCCCTTCTTGTCTTTGATCTCAATGTTGAACTCACTCAACAGTAAGATCCACCTAATTAACCTGGGTTTGGCCTCCTTTTTCGTCAGCAGATAGCGGAGTGCTACATGATCTGTATAAACAATCACTCTTGTTCCCAGCAAGTAAGAGCGAAATTTCTACAATGCAAACACAACTGCTAGGAGCTCCTTCTCCGTGGTGTAGTAGTTCCTCTGGGCCTCATTTAATGTCATAGAGGCGTAGTGAATCACATGAGATGCTTTGCCCTTCTTTTGTCCCAAAACAGCCCCCACTGCATAATCACTAGCATCACACATGATCTCAAAAGGAAGAGACCAATCCGGGGCTTGAATAATGGGAGCTGTGGTGAGGCGGAGTTTTAGCTCATCAAACGCTGCCTTACATGCATCACCAAACTCAAATCCTGCTTCCTTCTTCAACAACTCACATAAGGGGGAGGCAACTTTTGAGAAGTCTTTGATAAACCTGCGGTAAAACCCTGCATGGCCTAAGAAAGAACGCACTTCACGCACATTAGTAGGATAAGGCAAAGATTGAATTACTTCAACCTTAGCCTTATCGACCTCGATACCCCTAGAAGACACTACATGGCCTAATACTATACCTTGTTCTACCATAAAATGACATTTTTCAGAGTTGAGAACAAGATTAGTATCTTCACATCTTTTAAGCACTAGTGTCAAATGAGTTAAGCATGAATCAAAGTCATTCCCATGGACGGTAAAATCGTCCATAAATACCTCAATAAATTTCTCTATGTATTCAGAAAAGATACTCACCATACACCGTTGGAATGTAGCTGGGGCATTGCACAATCCAAAAGGCATCCTTCGGTATGCAAAGGTGCCAAAAGGACAAGTGAATGTTGTCTTCTCCTGATCCTCTAGTGCTATGGCTACCTGAAAATATCCAGAATATCCATCCAAAAAACAATAGAATGAACGACCGACAAGTCGTTCCAGCATTTGGTCAATTAAGGGTAATGGGAAATGATCTTTCCGGGTTACAGCGTTAAGCTTACGATAGTCAATACAAACTCGCCACCCGGTTTGAACTCGTGTGGGAATGAGATCACCCTTGTGATTCTCAACCACTATGATACCACCCTTTTTAGGGACAACCTGAGTTGGGCTGACCCATTTGCTATCAGAAATAGGAAAGATCATACCTGCCTGAAGGAGCTTCAGCACCTCCTTCTTTACCACCTCCATCATCGGGGGATTCAACCTTCTTTGGGGCTGTCTAGACGGTGTAGCTTCATCTTCTAGTAGAATCCGATGCATACATGTTGAGGGACTAATCCCCTTAATGTCTGCAATGGTCCATCCTATAGCCGTCTTATGCTCCTTCAGAACTGCCACCAATCGTCCTTCTTGCTCCTTGGTGAGCTTGTTGGATATAATTACTAGCAGGGTATCCCCATCACCTAAGAAAGCATACTTGAGATGGTCTGGAAGTTGCTTCAATTCTACCACTGGTGCCTGCACAATAGATGACAAAAGCTTCTCGCTCGGCAAGGTTAGTGGTATGGGCTTTGAGCCCGGTGGCATAAGTGGACGCTCAAAGTGAGCATTCAACTCTGCCACCACTTCCTGCAGGTCAGTCTGTAGATCCAAATCCAAAGTTTCATTCATAATAGCATTTTCCAAAGTAGATTTCAAAGCCTCAGATTCATGCATATTGAAAAATTCTTGAGCAAATGGCTCTACCACATCAACTAAGCACAACGAGGAATCTTCGGGAGGGTATTTCATTGCATCATAAATATTATACTCTACCCTTTCCCCGTCGAATTCCATAGTCAGGGAACCACTACAGACATCTATCTTAGTCTTAGCTGTTTTCAGAAAAGGTCTACCTAGCAAAATAGGTGCAGCATGCTTATCATGGTCCATATCTAAAACATAGAAGTCAGCAGGAAATATCAAATTATCAACCATTACAAGCACATCCTCAACTATCCCTCTAGGATAAGCATTCAACCTATCAGCTAACTGTATAACCACGCCAGTTTCTTGTAAAGGACCCAGTTCAAGCATTTTGTACACAGAGTAAGGTAAAACATTAATTGAAGCACCTAGATCTAGCATGGCTTTATCAATTTTTGTATCACCAATAATGCAGGGAATAGTGAACATGCCAGGGTCACCACATTTCTGAGGCATACGCCTTTGAAACACAGCTGACACATGCTCACTTACAGAGATTTTCTGTTTCCCTTTTAGCTTTTGAGTTCTTTTAATGGTGCACAATACTTTCAAAAACTTAGCATATCTAGGAATGCTTTTAATCAGTTTAAGTAAAGGAATATTTACCTCACACTTGCTGAACGTCTCGAACAATTCCTTGTCATTCTCCAGCTTTCGGGTCTCCTTTAGTGCCTATGGGAAAGGTGGAACAGGTGCATAAGACTTTAGAGGAGTTGCAGACGAATCTTCAACATCGTCTGAATTGCTCGGTTTCGCTCCAGAATGCGCGGGCGCGCTTTCCGATGTCATCTCGCGCAATCCTGACTGAGACGGGATTGCACGGCTTGGCAAATGCGCGGCCGCGCTTTTTGGTGTCTCGTCTCCACACATTCTCGACTGAGATGGCATTGCGTGGGGTTGCATTTGCTCGACAGCGCATTTAGCAGGCAGGCTGAGCAAATCATCACCGAATGATTTACTTGGAATTTCCTCTGTTTCGCCCTTAGCGTCTTCCGCCTCTCCCCTTCTGATTTGTTCTTGCTCGTCCCTGGGCTCTACTTGCAGCTCTCTCCCACTTCTCAAAGTAATAGCATTGACGTTCTGTTTTGGATTGAGCTCAGTCTGGGATGGCAACTTGCTTGAATCTCTAGCTTCCAGTTTGCCCACAGCATTGGCAATTTGACTGAGTTGAGTCTCCAAATTCTTTATACTAGACTTGGTTTCCTGTTGAAGCTGAGTTAGAGAACCATGCATTGTAGAAACTGACTGAGTCAACTGTCGGACCATCTCCTCTGTGGACATAGTATTCTGATTCACTCCTTGAGCATGAGGTTGGAAAGGCGGTCTGTACTGAGCTTGGCCACCTTGATGGTTGAACTGCTGATTACTCGAATTACCATACCTCAGATTAGGATGATCCCTCCAGCCTGGATTGTAGGTGTTGGAAAAGGGGTCATACCTCGGCCTAGGTGGTCCATATCCTCCCACTGCATTCACCTCAGCATTCTGATCTTGAAGTGTAGGGCAGGAATCAGTGAGATGCATGTTATCAAAGCAAATTTCACAGGACTTCACCTGTTGTCTACCACCTTGCTGCAACAGCTGCTTCATCATCATTTTCAACTCTGTGACTTCATCTTGAATTCTTGTGTTAGCCACCACAGAGTTTGCAGCTTTCGAGCTAGTTTCTCTTTTGAACTGTCTTGTGCCCTCAGACAGTTGTGTGCACAGGTCAAACGCAGCAGCAGGAGTTTTGTTGAGAATGTGACCTTGGCAAGCTGCATTGACCATTCTTCTCTCATCATCCAAGAGGCCATTAAACAGATATAAGGTCAGGTCTTGGTCAGTGTAGCCATGGAAAGGACAGCTGGCTATCAACCTCTTGAATCTCTCATAGTATTCGTACAAGGACTCACTTGCTTCTTGTTCAATATTACTGATTCGCTTCTTCAGATCATTGAGCCTTGTAGCAGGGAAGTACTTCTCCAGAAAAGCTTCTTTCATCTTAGCCCATGTATCAATACTTCCCGGAGCCAAGTGGTAAAACCAGTCTTTAGCCTGATCCTTGAGAGAAAAAGGAAAGACTCTCAGTGCGATCTGGTCATGAGTCACATCAGCAGGCTTCATGCTTGAGCACACAACATGAAATTCAGAAAGATGTTTGTTGGGGTCTTCACCACTGTGCCCATGGAATGAAGGCAAAAGGTGGATCAACCCGGATTTCAGCTCAAACTTGACTCCCTCAACAAGAGCTGGAAATTGCACCGCCAACGGTTGTTGTGCCAGATTCGGTGCAGTCAACTCTCTCAATGTTCGGTCACCCATCTCGGCGGATTCAACAGATTCAGATTCCGAGTCAGATTCTTCAAGAAAGAACGGCAATGCCTGAAAGTGATTCCGGATTTCCTTCCTTAGCTTGAAGAGTGTCCTGTCAATATCTGGATCAAACAACAGGGGAGATGAGTTAGTAGCACGGGTATGAACCATATAACAAGTTCACACCCAAAACAACACGAAAGTAATAAACACAAATAGCGACGAGTTCCCGGCAACGTCGCCAAATTTGATGAGGTATTTTCAGTGGTCGTTAATACCTATCAAAGAATCCTTAGCTTAACCAACTCAGTAGAGCGGTAAGCAAGGGTCGATCCCACAGAGACTCGTGTAAATGTGTTATTGCTTAAGTGCTAAGTAACTAATATGAGGGGGTTTTCAGAATGATTATCTAAACTAATATGCAAGAATAAAACTAACTATGAATGCAAAAGATGATTTGAATATATGAGAGACAAACGTGTTCAACTAGTTAGATCCATCATAATATTGATCCGTTGATCATCGATTCTCTTGATTCTTTTCTCACTTGAATAATCTATTGTGGATAGTGATCCTACTAAGGATTAAAACCCAAACTTCAGATTTAGTTGATAGAACAACCAGTCTAACAACCCTAATTAAATAACAACCTAGAAGACCTTCTAGATTCAATTAAATAACAGCATGACGATTCAAGTTATCAATAGAAACAAACAACTTAGAGCAACCAGACATCTAAGTGAATTGTGAATTTATTCCCTACTTTAATCAACTTGTCCGACCGGTACTAAATTAATTAAAGTCTACTCTTGATCTAATTAACTCCAACCAGTAATTAATCAGATTCAGTTGTAAATCAACCTAGAAATTCTATTAGGTAGCTAGTCTAATAAAACCCTAGAATAATTCTGATTCAATTTAAGCACAGAGAATAATTTCTATTCAAGTTTGTAGAGAATCAATCAAATCTCACAACTACTTACAAATCATGACTTCAATAACTAGCCAAACACAAAGGAAAATTAGCAATTCATAATTGAAATTAAGAAAACTTACAAAGGTTCAAGTTTGCCTCTAGAGAGAAAACCCTAGCCTCCAAAGTTGATCAAAAAGTTATTATAATAAAACTAACATAAAGTATTTATATCCTCCTAAAAATATCCTCAAAAGATATATTAAACACACATACTCGGATGACATACAAGCCCACAAATCAAAACCAAAGCCCAAAAACCAAATCTAGGCCCAAACTTTTGCTCGCTGCAAAACTTCGATTGCGCGGCTTCGTTACGCAAAAGCGCGTCCGCGCTTTCTTTTCAATCCCGCGCAATTAGCAACCAGTTAGGAATGCGCGGGTTCGTTGCTCGGCTTCAACCCGAGCTCTTAGCTTGTGCTTGGCTTCTTCTCCTTCCATGGTCCTAGCATCCCTTAGCTCTCTTGGCTCGTCCATCACCACCATGATCCATCTGTACTCGCCCCGCTGTTGCTCCTGAACCTAAAAACCTTTAAAACCGAGCAAACCAACGGATAATACCCGATAACACAAAAACCTAAAAACTACATAAAAACTAACCTAAAACTAACTAAAACATATATAAAACATGCAACTTAACTACTCCTGTATGCAAGCTATCATTTGGTATAAATTCGGGTATGGGAATGGGACAAGGTATCCGGTTGAATAGGTATGGGAATGGAATGTCATTCCTGATTAGTAGTGTTTGGCTTATATTTGGGAATGAAAATAAGTTTTTTTTTTAATCTTAAATTCTACCATTTTGGCCCAAATTCAGCAAATATGTTCATCTTTATACGTGTACACATGACACATCTCCCATCCTACAAATTCTACAGTTCATTATTCAAAAGTGAAAAAGAAAGCAGAGAAAGTGGAAATGGAGTACACCAAAATTTCGTATATTGCTTATTTTTTATCCGTTTGTATTAGATCGATTCAGTTGAGATTTTTGAACACTAAAAGCGGATTTGCAGGATCGATTCAGTTGGGAATGAAAACAACGAACACTTGTCGGAATACTTGAGAGAGGCTCCGGTGAAGGCTCGCTTGGTTTGCCGGATCGAAGGACCCGAAGGAAAAGAGAGGGAGGAGAAGTGAGGACGTGGAGTTTGAAGAAGGAGGAGTCAGAGCTTGAAGATAATGAACAGTAAATGAGCGGGAATGAAATCTCATACCCGAGGGAGGGGTAGAGTTTGAGAACCCCATACCTATCGGGTTTAGGGTATGGGTTTAAAAATGAAAAAATAGCATAACAAACACTAGGTATGAGGTTTCTATTCCCAAACCCGATACCTTCATTCCTGATACCCAATAACCAAACGCCCCCTAATAGGTATTCAATTAATTAGATAAATTAATGGCTCCAAAAGGATTATTGTTACCAAAAATGGTAGATCAAAAGTCTTTTTTATAGAATATTTCTTGGATTATTGTATAATAAGCTTTATCTATAAATTGACTCTATGTCTTCTTAGCTTAATTGTAGAATTGAACTCTCTAAAATTAAATAGTAGAATTAGTTATAAATAACCAAAATTTTCTTCTTTATAGAATATAATATTCATGGGTAGATAGATAGATAGAAGATTTTTAGTAGGGTAATTTGAAAAGTCACATAATTTACTAAACATCTAATATAGAGAAAATATATAGAAAAAAATAATATATCAAAATAAAACTCAAAAGTAAATATTTATAAGATATTGAATTTTGAATTTTTTTTCTACGATTGTTTTCTTATTGGATATTCTCACTGTGTTATTCAAAATTATTTTGTCCAACTATCTAACACATCTTTTGTAAAAGTTGAATATATGGTGATACCTTGATATTTGAAGTGTCGAAACTATACCGCCTAATCACTTGTCACACAATTTAACATATTTTTAAAAGTTGTAGAACCACTCTTCCCAAGGTTCTTCACCCACAATTGCTCCTTAGAGCATCTGCAATGGTGAGTTTTGTTAAGATACTAGCAATATCATAAAAATTGTCATATATCGGGATTATTCGGTTCAGCAAGGGGGTTATCCGATTAGTTGGAGAAGCGGGTAACTAACTACCCGGTTTTTTGAGTGAGTTGTTGAGAGTTTGTTGTGTGAGAACGAGCTGGTTATAAGCTCTGTAATGTCTTGTAGAAAGGTATCGAAGAATGAATTGAATTCCTGAATCTCTTTTCTCTGATTCTCTTCTCATCTCATACTCTATCTGATTCTCATCTCCATTCTCAATTTCTGGTTCGATCTAGGTTAGGTTCGTGACAAATTGGCATCAGAGCGCTTTTGGATCCAATTCAATGGCGGAGGGTACAAGATTGAAGACTTTGGAGTCGCAAATTCTGCAATTGTAACAATTTGCAGACGTAACTCAACAGTTCATTGCGGAATCGAGGCTTAAACAGGATGTTCATCAAAAGGCAATTGAGGAATTGGGCGTTCAACAGCAGAAATCGATTGATGGCTTAGGACAAAGAACTGAAGGACAGATCAAGGAGTTAGTTGATATGATAGGTTTTTTGCGATCGGTCGTCCTCGGTAATCAGATGTCGGATTCAAGATCGGCTCCGGTATTGGTCGATAATCTGAGACAATCGACGCCTCAACCAGTAACGTCGCAACCTTGTTTAGGAGGGAAAGGGCTTCTTGGATCTGGTATGAAGCCGAATTCAGCAGAATCAAACAAGGAAGTTGTTGAAGGTAGGAGTTCGATTCCACATAATCAAGAAAGTGCGAAAAGGAGTTCTTCTTGGGGAGCGGATTTTCGAGGAAATAGGTTTCCTAAGATCGATTTTCCACATTTTGAAGGAGACAAGCCAAGAAGATAGATCCTCAAGTGTGAGAAATATTTTGCGATTTTCGCGATTCAGGAAGCTCAGAGGATTGAGATTGCAGCCATGTATGTTCAGGGAAGAGTAGATGTCTAGCTCCAAGGTTTTCTGCTGCAACGAACATGTGTAACGTGGGAAGAATTCAAAGAAGCGGTCTGTATATGATTTAGAGAGCGGCAGGGACCGGACATTGTAAAGCAGTTCAATAAACTCCAACAGAGGGAAAATCTTGAGGAATGCAACGAACGGTTCGAAGATCTCAGAGCCTGTATGTTAGGCTATAATCCGCAATTACTTGTGTCTTATTTCGTTTCCAATTATGTAAGTGGATTGCGGAGTGAAATTAAGGCTTTGGTGAAATTGAGTCGCCCTGTGACATTGGTTGAAGCTTTTGAGCAAGCCAAATTACACAACAATGCAGTACAGGCGATTGTCAAATTGAGTAAGCCTTCTTGGAAAGCTCCAATCATAGGTGTTGGTGCCGCTAGGAGTTTTAGTGGATATCCCAAACCCAATCTTACAAATCCGAGTACAAATTCAATTGTTCCTTCGGTTAAGCAGCCTAGAAATCAAGGAACAAGTAATTCAGATACTAGAGAGGCTAGAAGAGTGGTAGGCCTTTGTTACAAATGTGGCAACAAATACTTTGTCGGTCACAAGTGTAAGACTCAAACGCTGCACAGTTTACTTGCTGAACAGATAGGGGAAATGGATCACGGGGATTACAAGGAAGAAGAAGTGGATGATCATGAGTTAGTTGTGGAAGGAGAAGAATCTGTGCCAGAGGTTTATGTGCATGCCATTACTGGTAGTAATCCTCTGACGACTATTAAGATCAAGAGCAAGGCAAATGGGCAGAATTTAACCGTATTAGTGGATAGTGGGGCTACTCATAGCTTCATTGATCCAAGGGTGGTCAAGACGACTGCATATTAGTTGCAAGAAGCCTCTATTATGGAGATTTCTGTTGCTAATGGAGATAAAATGTACAACCAGCATTTTTTTAGGAATTTTCAGTGGAAGATGCAAGGTCATGAGTTTGTTTTTGACTTGAGGGTGCTTAAACTTGGAGGATGTGATCTTGTGCTAGGTGCGGATTGGTTAAGGAGGTTCAGTCCTGTGCTGTTTGATTTCAAAGCATTAAAGATTTCTTTCCTTAAAGAAGGGAAGCAGGTGGAGCTTAAAGGGGTTACGGAGGAAGCTAGCTTAAAGAGTATAAGTGGTCTGAAATTGCACAAATTGATCAAGAAAGGGGTTCCGATGTTGATTACTCAGGTGGCTCAATTATTTTCTGTGGAAGGAACTACTACTCAGATTCTAGAGGAGATCAGTAAGCTCATTCATCAGTATGAAGATGTTTTTGAGGAACCTAAATCATTGCGTCCAGAAAGGGGTCACGAGCACTCTATTCCTCTTAAGCCAAGAGCAGCTCCAGTGTGTTCTAGGCCTTACAGATACCCCTATTTTCAGAAGAATGAGATCGAAAGACAAGTACAAGAGATGCTTAAGTCTGCTATTATCAAACCTAGTCAATCTCCTTTCACGTCACCAACTCTTTTAGTTAAAAAGAAGGATGGCACATGGAGGTTTTGTATTGACTATAGACAGTTAAATAACATTACTGTCAAAGATAAGTTTCCTATACCCCACATTGAGGAGCTTCTTGATGAATTGAATGGAGCTTGTGTATTTTCTAAGTTGGATTTGCGGGTTGGCTACCACCAAGTTAGAGTTTGTGAGTCTGATATTCCAAATACTGCCTTTCGAACACACAATGGACATTATGAGTTCAAGGTCATGCCTTTTGGATTGACCAACGCACCTGCTACTTTCCAGTCAATGATGAATAGTGTGTTTGAGGAGTTTTTAAGAAAGTTTGTCCTGGTTTTCTTCGATGATATTCTGGTGTACAGTCAGTCTATTCAACAACATTTGCAGCATTTAGAGGCAGTTTTACAAGTGCTCAGGAGTAATAGATTGTTTGCTAAAAAATCTAAATGTGAGTTTGCTTGCCATCAAGTTGAGTACCTCAGTCATATTATATCAGGAGCTGGTGTGGCAACTGATTCTAAAAAGGTTGAGGCAATGGCTTCGTGGCCTACTCCTAAGAATGTTAAGGCTTTATGGGGATTTTTAGGTCTGACTGGTTACTATAGAAGGTTTATTCGTGGATATGGAATGATTGCTAAGCCTCTGACTGAGCTGTTAAAAAGAGATGCTTTTTGTTGGACAGAAGCTGCTGATCAAGCTTTTCAGTGTTTGAAATTGGCCATGAGTGAGGCACCTGTGTTGAGGATGCCAGATTTTACAAAGCCATTTGTGCTGGAAACTGATACGTGTGACAGAGGAGTTGGAGCGGTGTTGATGCAGGAGGGCCGTCCTATTGCTTATCTGAGTCAAGCAATTAAGGATGAGCATAAACATCTCTCAACTTATGAGAAGGAATTATTGGTTGTTTTGTTGGCAATAGACAGGTGGAGACATTATCTGGAACATGATCATTTTTTTATTAAAACTGATCATCAGTCTTTAAGGCACTTATTGGACCAAAAATTGTCTACACATTTACAAAACAAGGCTATAAGGAAGTTACTTGGGCTTTCATATTCCATTATATACAAGAAGGGAGTCGAGAACAAGGTAGCAGATGCTTTATCTCGTAAAGAGAATGTTGGGGAGGCTGAATTACAAGCTATGACAATGGTGCAACCTCGGTGGTTAATGGAGATCCTTCAAAGTTATGAGCAAGATCCAGAAGCACAAGCTATTATAGCTACTACAGTTTTGCACTCTGATGAGAAATTCAGTGTTAAAGGCGAGTTGATAAGGTACAAAGGCAGGATCTATGTAGGTGTACAAGGGCATTGCAGGGTGAGGATTATGTCCGCATTACATGAGATTCCAATTGGAGGACATTCTGGAATCCAAGGTACATATCAGAGACTCAAGAGTTTGTTTTATTGGCCTAGGATGAAATCCATTGTTGAGGATTTTGTGAAAAATTGTGATAACTGTCAAAGAAATAAGGGTGAGCATGTTAAAGCCCAGGGTTACTGCAGCCTTTATGTGTTCCAGAGGTTGCTTGGAGCCATATTTCTATGGATTTCATTGATGGTCTTCCAAAATCACAAAGCAAAGATTCTATTTTAGTGGTGGTGGACCGGTTTACAAAATACGGCCATTTTATCCCACTAAGTCATCCTTATTCAGCTTCAACTGTTGCTAAAGAATTTATGAGTACTGTGTTCAAGTTACATGGTTTGCCTAGGAGCATTGTGTTTGACAGAGATCGAATTTTCATTAGTCATTTTTGGAGGGAGTTGTTTGCAGCTTTGGGTACTTCTTTGCATCTTTCAACTGCGTACCATCCTCAGTCAAATGGGCAAACAGAACACGTTAATCAGTGTTTGGAGAATTATTTGAGGAGTATGTCCAGTGATAAACCGAGAAAGTGGGTTCATTGGTTGCCAATGGCCGAGTGGTGGTATAACACAAATTACCACAGTTCACTCAAGGTTACTCCTTTCCAAGCTTTGTATGGTTTACCTCCTCCTCAGTTAGGAGTGGATGCTGCTTCAATTACTACAAGTGTTGTAGGAGATTGGCTTAAGGAGAGAGAAGAGATGCTGGGTCAACTGAGGAAGAATTTGTTACAGGAACAAGCCAGGATGAAGTTTATGGCTGATAAAAACAGACTTGAAAGGGAATTTCAAGTGGGAGACTGGGTATTTTTGAAATTTTAACCGTATCAACAAACATCAGTTGCTGTTAGGAAGTGCTTAAAACTATGCTCTAAGTTTTATGGGCCTTATGAAATTCTGGAGAGGATAGGCAGTGTGGCTTACACGTTAAAGTTGCCTTCTAACTCACGTGTACATCATGTCTTCCATATATCTCAGCTCAAAAGGAAGATTGGTTCTGTTCAGGTGGTTAAAAATCAGTTGCCAACAGTCACTCAAAATGGTGAATTGGAAGTAGCTCCAGAGGCTATCTTAGACAGTAGGGTTTCTTACTTGAAGAATGGAGATCCGGTGACAGAGTGGTTGGTTCTATGGAAGAACTTGGATGCATCTGAAGCTACCTGGGAGGTTGTGAGGCACATCATTCAACAGTTTCCAACTATACTAGCTCAATAATTGTGATGTAATGTCTTCGTACATAAAGTCTTGAGACAATACTTTTTTAAAGAGGGGGTGTAATGTCATATATCGGGTTCGGTTCAACAAGGGGGTTATCCAATTAGTTGGAGAAGCGGGTAACTAACTACCCGGTTTCTTGAGTGAGTTGTTGAGAGTTTGTTGTGTGAGAGTGAGCTGGAGCGAGTTGGTTATAAGCTCTGTAATCTCTTGTAGAAAGGTATCGAAGAATGAATTGAATTCCTGAATCTCTTTTCTCTGATTCTCTTCTCATCTCATACTCTATCTGATCCTCATCTCCATTCTCAATTTCTAGTTCGATCTAGGTCAGGTTCGTGACAAAAATATTAAACAATTAAAAAACTAAAAAGTGAGTATCAAATTGTCAATAAAAGTTTCTTCCTCCACATACTTCTATATACTTTTATCTACTTATTACCTTGAACCATTACAAAAATTCTGACTTTTTATGAATTTATTTTTTTAAAATTTTTCTATGATACTCAAAAACTCAGGGTTGGAGATGCTCTTATATATTCTTTTCATTCTTTTACATTTGACCTAGATTATGAATTCAAATATTTTATTATTTGAAACTTTTAATTAATATTTTATATCATATTTTCAATCAAGATTATCCTCTTTTCAATCTCTTCTAGCTCTTAGAAAAAATCTTAAATAGAAGATTGGTAAAATGTAAAAATGAGGATTTGTATTTTGTATTCATTTCGAAATAATTTTTATGCCCAATCATGAAAGAAAAAATATACTTAAATATGTTATATTAAACAGAAAAGAAATATATACATTACCTAAGAATTAGGTATTTATATATAATTATCCTGGATATGCTTCCAAATCTTGGAGTTGTCTAAATCAATATTGACCTTCGAAAGAAATGACACTTATTCCCATGCATTTACGTATTTGCATCAACATATTTGCTTCTTCCTCGCCGCTACCAACCTGATTCTTGTAAATTCTTCCAAAACTTTCCACCAATCTATCATTCTTTCACTTTGTTGTGAACATGTAAGGAGGATAGGAGATATTACATATGTATAATTGGGTATAAATATTGAGAGGATGTTGTGAATTTTTATGATAGAAATATTGGATGTTTAGGAATATTAAAAGGTGTTTAGAATTTGATATTATTAAGGAGTTGTAAATTAGATCTAAACATTAATATATAAGATGTTACAATTGTGTATATTATGGGCATTCATTCCAAGAGTCACGCTCGGATGGTATTAATTGATAGGGTAAAAATGCGGGCATTTTTGGACCGTTAAATTACATGGATGGGCGGTTAAGATTAAAACAAAATGATTTAACAAAAACTACAAAAAAGGGGATGCGTAAGTTTTGATGGCACGGAACGTAATAATGTTAAATTTTGTTTGGCATGACAAAACTACCCCTCACCTAAAAATCTACAAATCACGCATCATCTTCAACCTAGCTTATTGTCTGGGCGAAACGGTGCACGCGAACCACGATCTCCTCGATCAAGCGGCCAAACACATTTGTGGGTGAAATCTACCAAGAACTTGAGAGATCTCTTGCACTCTAGCTCAATCAAAAGTGTTGATTTAGATTCATCAAAAGCATGAAGAAGGAAACAAAGAAAGGTATGCATGAATTGGATTTTTCTAGGGTTTGTTTTTAGGGGTTCAAGTAGAAATTTGCTTGCAATCTATAAGTTCTTCTTGTTTATGATAGCAAGTTTGTTTAATTTTATATTTTAAAATTCTAAGTTGGAAAGAAACAACTCAATCGTATAATCTTTTTTTAGTAAAATCAATTACCCCCAAATTTCCAATTTTTAGCCCTTTGTTGTTTGTAAAGTAGAAGAAGTATTCACTGATTTTCATATGTATTTGTCAGTGAAAAGAAGATTGTTAGTTCATTGTTGAAGTTGTTTACTAAGTCCTTCTAGGAGAAATCTCTATGTATGTTTATATGGATTTTGTTATATTGGTGAGAAATGAGAAATGTGGATTAAACACTTGAGAAATTATATATTTGGTAGCCTCTTAGCTCAAATGGTAGAGCAATGTGCATGTGTACATAGATGTGGGTTCAAATCTCACATAGGCTAATTCTTGATACGGGCATGTCTATTTATTCATATCGGTTGTTCTATTGGTTCATGAATTTTAAGGTGTGGTTCATAATAATTCTTCTTATGGTTCATAAAATTTGATTAATGCTTTTTTGTTTATAACAATTGTTCTTTTGGTTCATGTTTGAATAACCTTAGGGTTCACGACTTTTAATTCCTAATAGTTCATGCTAGTTATTATTTTCTTTCGTGATTTTTGGTTCATGGTACTTGTTCTTTCGGTTCATGTTTTTGTAAGCTAGGTTCATAATAATTCTTAGGGTTCACGACTTTTAATTCCTAATAGTTTATCTTATAGTTCATGTCATTTAGTAGCCTATTAGCTCAAATGGTAGAGCAATGTGCATGTGCACATAGATGTGGGTTCAAATCCCACACATGCTAACTCTTTGTACGATTTATGTCTTTTGGTTCATGGTAGTTCTTTTTTGGTTCATATTTTTATATGCTTAGGTTCATGATAGTTTATCTTACAACTCATGTCTTTTAAGTCGTATCCTAGTTGTTATTTTGATTCACATCTTTTGGTTCATGATATTTGTTCATTTGGTCATGTTATTATAAACACATGTTCATAATATTTCATCTCACGGTACATGACTTTAGTTCATAAAAGTTGGTGTATTGGTTCATGTCCTTACATGGTTAGGTACATACCAATTGTCAATAAGGTTCATTAAATTTAATTCACAATACTTGTTATTTTGTGTCATGTATTCATAAATGATATTCTAATGGTTCATGTCTTTATACGGCTAAGTTCATTACCATTTTCAATAAAGTTCATGAAATTTAATTCATAATATTTGTTATTTTTGTCACGTAATCTAGTACATAAACTTATTGTGTGGGTTCACGTCTTTATAAAATTAGGTTCATATCAATTATCAATAAGGTTCAGGAAATATAATTCACAAATACATGTTACTCGTGTCATGTATTCTAGTTCATAAATAGTATAAGTTAATAATTTTTGTATACTAGGTTCATAATTTATGAACAATTGGTAAAAAAAATTATCTATACTCTAAGTTGAACATTTGGGCATGTTGTCGAACACATGGTAGGCGATTAGATGTGCATTGGTCATTAACCTTTTTTTCAATCAAAAACTTGAAATTGTAAACCAAAACAACCACAATCTTCATAGGTTTGATTCTAATCAACAAACATAAGTCCAAAACACATAAAAACATGTAATCGAAGTACCAAGCTCCAAATTTTGAAAAAAAACCCCAGATGTGAACTTGAAACCATAGAAAATAGATCTATTGCAAAATCTATTTAGAGAGAACATAAATTTGGGCCGAAATCAACAAAAACAAAGGTGAACCAAATTAGAAGAAGCAAAGATGCAACAAGGAATTGAAAAGATTCGAATGAAATAGGCAAATGAAACTCCCAAGTTGAATAGGAAGAAGAACATGTAATGGCTGCATCTTGTGTTTTAATTTAATGGGTAAAAGACAAAAATGCCCCTCCGTGTATAAAAAATCACTTAACGCGTGTATACATCTGAGCCATTAAAATACATCAATCGAACGGCTCACACGTGCTCGCATAAAGCACTGTAGCGAGTTTATGCATGTGATCGTGATTCTTCATTCCAAAATCTCTTATATATATATATATATATATATATTTTATAGAAGATACATAAATAGATGGATTAGACAAAAATCAGAAATAAATATTTAAGTCATTTGAATGAGGCATTAATTACCCAAATTTTTCTATTTTATAGTATACTAGTGATGATGCCCGTGCATACGCACGGGTAAAGTATTTCGTTTTAATATATTGAGTTTTTTTTTACATTTTTTTAATTATGTCATTTATTTTGCGCTTATTTAGTCAACTTACTTTCTTTTAATGTCATTTTTTATGTTGTTGGACCGTTTATATAGCCTTTGGTATATAGCATTGATGTTTATATAAACATAAACATCAAGTGTATTAATGCTATATATATTTCTTGGGATTCCATCAAATGCAAAGATAAAATCAGTCTTTGGTATTCCAAACAAAAGATAAGATCAAATTTAAAATATAACCTTTGATATTACATCATTTATTTAGCAATTTTTGTAGTAACCTTTGGTATTACACACAACCTTTGGTATTACAATATGAATTTAAAGCCATTAAATTATAAATATTGTTATTACAAATAAAAGTCAAAAGAAGATAAGATCAACCTTTGATATTCCAAACAAAAGATAAGATCAAATTTAAAATATGACCTTTCGTATTTCAATCTCTTTTTCTCACTATATAAGTTTTTCACTTTTGCATAATCACATCACAATTCTATTTACTACAAAACAAAAAATAAAAGAAAAATCTCAAATTGTTAAAAAATAAATATCAATCAAGAAACTCTTAGAGATGGGTAAAATAAAAAAAAAAAACAATAAATGTTAGATGAGTGAAGGGTACATACCATCCAATTCGTTCACGTTAAAATTCTACAATTTCTATTTCATTATTCTTTTTTTTTCTATAGTAATGATTTTAAGTCAAAATTTGTGAAAATAAAGTAAAAAAAAAAAGATAATAATTTATAATAATTTTTTTAGCAATTTAATCTAATGCAATTTAGTTACATGAAATTTTCATTTTCTATAACCAATTGAAATGTAAGTACATGAGTGTTGGTTTAGTAAAGATCAATATATGATGACTCTTTTGGAGAGAAAAATGTCATTTTATCTCAATTTCGATCTTGTAAAACATGATGCAATGATTATGATGGGAAGTAATCTACCTAAACTTGACGAACATTTGAACATTTAATCTATATGTAAATAAATCAATTATAGACATATCAAAAAGTTCTTTTGTGATGATATATTGAATAATGGAGATGACATTTACTTGCAATGTTAATTAGTAGGAAGCTAAGCTTACCAAATATGATATGAAAGTATGAGACCATTGTCTTTGTTTCTCCACATATAAAAATGATTGAAAAAATTATTTGAATATGCTCTCTACTTTTTTCTATAGAATTAACAATTTATCTCTACTTATATATGATTGGAAAGTCATATTTTAAAACCATTTAGTAACTAAATAAAGTATAATTTAAACTTTTAAAAATGATACATATAAATCTACTTCTCTCGAAGATAAAAAAAAATGTCAAATGAGTTTCATATTTTCATTTTGCAATATTTTTATGTACATTTGATTTCCATAAAAGTGAATATTTCCTTTAAAATCACGCAATAACTATTAACAAACAAATAAGAAATATCAATTTGACAATTTGATCAAAAGAGTATACCAATGGTTTCAAGACGCGCTACTATATATAGATTAGCTTGACCTATTTTAATAAATAAAAAATATAAATTTGCAAGAATATATGAGAATTTAAATAATCAAAAGAGCATACTTAGCACGCTAGTCTTCAATTGAGACTAATAATGAACAAATTACAATGCATGTCGTATGTATCCAAACCCACAAAAATAGAAGCACTCTATGACTCCTAGTTGGTATTTATAAGAGAATAAGAGGCTTAAGAAATTGTAAAGAGCATTGAGAAGTTGAAAAGACATTCGGTAATATAATGCTTGGTGAATTAAAATACATATTAAATTATTAGTGTTCCCAATTTTACTAATCTTTTAATTCAATGGAAAACCAAAAGTCATCACGCAATACATAATGCTTGGTATATTAAAACCCTTATTAATACCCCAAGTTTTACTAACCTTTTAATTCAATGGAAAACCAAAAGTCACCACCCAATACATATAATAAGAGTAAAGAACATATCAATTGTAAAAATCATGAGTAAATAGAAAACCAAAAGTCATCACCCTATACATATAATAAGGGTAAAGAGCATAACAATTTTCCTTTTTCCTTTTTTTTTAATCTTTCACCATCTAAAGGAAATAATATAGTTTGTATAAAATATATAATCATTAATTTCCATTTGTTTATACTTTATATGTTTATAGAGATATAGCTATAGAAATGAAATATTTTGGAATTTAACCATATAATTTATATAAAATGATATCAAATTTATGTGCATTATTTGTGAAGAGGATTTAGCCTTGTAGTATTATAGACATATTTAATTTATAGGTTTGTAATAATAGAATTAGTATTAATATTTAGGCAATTGAATGAGGCATTAATTGCCCAAAATTTTTCTATTTTATAGTATATATAGATATAGATATAGATAGATAGCAATAAGGTTTGGAGTCTTTTCATTACGCCACCTAGGATTTCGCCATATGTCGATCTTATATTAAGCCACCTCAGATTATTACATGTGTCATTTTCTTATAATTTAGACGTCTTTATAAATATTCCATGTCATAGTCCACATGTCAAATTTTTTCCAAGTCACTCATATATTATGTACACATCATATTGCCACATAATCTACAAATCTCAATCAATTTTTTAATTTTTTTATATTGGATTGCAATATTTTTTTTTTTTGAAATTTAGTTACTTATTTCGAGAAATTTACATGTAAATTTTGTTTTTTTTATCATATCTTTATAATCCTAACATCTCTCCAATATAATCTACCAAAGAAACTCCCATAAATATATATCAAGATCTTACCCTATAATATTTTTAAACTACAAAATTAATAATAGATTGTTAATGATCCATATATATGATATGATCGTATATGTAAGTACATAACGAATATATCGAACAACAAAATTAACAGTTAACCTATTTTCTAGCAAAATAAAAACTGGTTCGTAAAAATTAATTTCCATGAAATTGATATAAAAATATTTTTCATGTATTTTATAGGATAATATTTAACATATCTTCATGATCCTAATTACTCTCCAATATAATCTAAAAAAACTCACATAAATATAGACCGAGATCTTATCCTATAATATTTTTAAATTATAAAATTAATAATAAATTGTTATTGATCCATATGACCATATGTACATAACAAATAAATTGAACAAAAAATTTAACAATTAACATATTTTCTTAAAAAAAGAATTAGAATAGATATGTCTAGAGATAATCTTAACATATTTTCGATATCATTGTTTTGACTTTTTCAATATGAGTTATGGTATTAAAAAAATGAATCATAATAAATATATAGAAAAAATGAGTTACGGTTTTACAATATATGTACAAATCAAGTCAATTTTTTTTGTTAATCTATATTTTTTCCCATTATGATATTAAGATAGAATAGAATCTTGTTTTTGCCAAATCCTTCAATTTGAATTATGATATATCTTTGAATTTTCAATTTTGATTTTTTTGATAATTTACATACAAATCTTGCCAATTACAATTGTAATTTTCAATTATAGTTTTCCCGTAATATTTTTTTTGGTAATATATGTACATGTCAAGTCCATATTAAATGTCCCATTATTTTCATTTTCGCTATCAAAATCTTTAATTTATAACTATGATTTTTTATAATTTATATAAATCACCAATTCACAGTTATTATTTATATTATATTTTTATTTATTAATATCTTTTTTATAGTATATCTAAAAAAATATCGAGTCATAGTCGTGCAGGGCACGACGGGGACAACTAGTTACAAAGTAAAAGGGACAAACATTTAGGGAATGAGGGAGTACAAACATTTAGGGAATGGGTTAATAATTCTGTTTAAATTTTTATTACATGTTTATGATTTAGTTTTTTTGAGAAAGACTTACGTGAGAATGGGCGCCCAAGTTAGACATTCATTAAAAAGGATAAAATACACCATGAACGAATTTTTCTGGTATTATTCGTGTGTGTTTCAATAAAAAACGACAAAGACGAATTTTTCTCGTATTTATCAAAAAATACGTCTTTATGAGACCAATTGTTTATCAATACTGACCAATTGTTCATCAATATTGACCAATTGTTCATCAATACTGATTACTGACCAATTGTTTATCAATACTGACCAATTGTTCATCAATATTGACTAATTTTTCATCGAGTTTTTTGATAACATTGTTCATCGATTTTGAACTTTTTTTAATATTTAATTTATTTTTAACCTTATTTATGTGTATGAATATAATATTATCTAATTTTAGATGCACATGTAATAGCCACAATGTCTAATAAAAGATATGATTATTTTATTAATTTAAATATTTCTTTAAAATAACAAGTTGTTCTTTATTATGATTTTTCATAATAATAATAATCTTGGATAAAGTTTAACTTGTAGGAAATAAAAATTTATTTAATTAAATGTAAACGATATTTTATTTTTCGTTAGCTTAAAAATTTTATTAAAAAGAGAAGTGAATGGAGGGATAGTAAAAATGTGTGGGACTCAAACCTCCGACCTCTTGCACTCTCCACATCCAGCACTTCTCTATTCCCGCTATACTACCAAGTATTTCTTATCTGTTAAAGAAAACACTTTAATTATGTCCTCAATTCTTTACAAAGCTTTCAAGAAGGCCAACAATGGAGGTCTTGTCTAGGGGTGGGCACGGTCGGTTAACCGAAGTTTCGGTTAATCGGAACTTCTTTTAGTAAATTTCAATAACCATAATCGTACCATTCGTTATCGCTCGGTTAACCGTTAACGGTTAACCGTGATATTCGGTACCGTTTATCGGTTAACCAACTTGTTTTAATTTTTATTTTAAATAAAAAATCAGATTTTTAGTACAAAAAATTACCTTGTTTTTCAATAAAATAAACTTAAAATTTAAATCAAATCCAAAATACAAACAATTACCAAAATTGTAACCATTATGTGTAATTTAAGACACCGCTTATGTGCACTATTAAGATGATGCGTTCCCTATCATACATGATTGCACTTTGTTGAGACGCAGTATTAAGACCATGCGTTCCATATCATACATGATTATTTGGACCTCCAAACTTATACAGTAAAAAATATGATGAAAATGATCATTTAAGTTAGAATAAGGGATGCGGGTTTGGCCCCGAACATCTCTCTATAATATGTCGAGTGGTACGAGTTTACGCCCTCTCTTCCCGTGACTTAAGGATCATAACCTATGTCCGCTCCTATTCGTTGGAGGGATGTTACAACCTAGCTAGGTGTTGGAATTCCGTTGCTTTAAGTGGACTCGATTCTTTTATAGCCTTCACCCCCTTAAAATTCATAAATGATATGAAACATTTTGACACGTAATAAAGATAGGTTCTAGTGCATATTAATTAAATTGAACCAGGTTGGATTAGTACAACTTGGAAGACCAACCCGACTCTCGGTTCTTTGACAATTGTCTTTCCAATCTGAATGCTTATTCGGGCTTGTCAATGTGGGTTTGGTACTTAAGCGCCCTCGAGCCACCTCCCCATGTTGGAGCTCCAAATATGATGAGGTTGGTCGAGGTCCAAAAAAGAGTACGAGAGGCTTTCTACAACTTGATGTGTAATAAAATATTCCCAACATTAATTGTACTCTAAGAGAAACTACATCTCGTAGTTTCCTTCGCTTTCCGATCCATGTTTATCTCTCTTCAAGATCAATGAAATTCTGTCCTTATAAGCTCCACAAAATGATTATAACTTTCAAGTACATCTTCCCTTAATCTCCCTGATAAAATAATGAAATTACCAAACTACCTTTGAGAATTTCCATTCTCACTTGTTTAGTCTCCTTAGACTAATTCCGCTATTTCAGCATTTTTGCCTAGTATTTCTCGCTCTTTGCGACAAATATCAGACTCTAGGAAGGTCCCACAAAAGTTTTGAAGACAAAGGCTAGAAGGTTTGAGAAGAGTTGTGCAAGGATAGAAGGTCAAGGCAAGACGATGTTGAAGAAAGAAAGGAATTTTCATAGAGCAAAGCATTTAGAAGATGGTACACCAACTCTTCCATTTTAAGCCAAGCAAATCATCTTCATATGAGTTGTCTTGGGTAAATATATTTGTATTTTCAATATGCCTTTTTAACCCTTTTATAATATGGGCTTTATATTCCGTTGCTACATTCATTGTAAAACAACTACCATTGTATGAGCGAATGTTCTTCATTTTTTAATGAATAAAATTTCCGATTTTAGTTAATTGTCCTTTAATTATGTCTAATAAAATTATTTAATGCCTTGGGTGACTTTAGACGGGAAAAATCTTAGGTCACTGGCGGTAATATCCATCGTTGCAAAATAGGGGTGTTACAACACATATAATTAGTTTCGATATACTCATATTTGTTCATTGATATACTCCTATTTGTTCATTAAAACCTAGTTTGTTCAATGATATACCATTATCTGTTTATTGGTATACCACAATTTGTTCATTGATATACTCCTTTTTGTTCATCGGTATACAATCATTTGTTCATGGATATACCTCTATTTGTTCATGGGTTTACTCGCATATACATTTCAAATTAAATAGAGTGCACTCTAAATTAGTTAGAATATCTGTAAAATAGTAGGGATTAAAGTTGCATCAACAAAAACAATCAAACTTTTTGATCATGTAGTTCTTAAAGTATCAAACAAGATTTGAATTTCAGATTACAAGATCAAACATGAAACGTTTAGAAAATTCTAGCAACCTAGATCGTTAAAACAACAGTGCAAAAGACGTAAAATTCAACACGACAAACATAGACAAATTACACCACAACTAGAAAACACAAAAACTAGCTGTAAAAACAGAGGTATGATCAATCTCAGCTAAATCTGGATTATACAAGTTCCTAGAAGGTCAATAACGCTCTATAAATGGGCCTTAAAAGTTTATTCCAACTTCAGCCTAATTAAATGTAGACTCTTGACTTCCTTTTCCCTCCATATATGCAATTAATGCAATTGCTCCCATTTTCAATACATCAGATAAACGATTATGATTTATGCAGCAACAGTTCACTCGAACATAAATTAGAATTAGTAGAAATCAACTAACACCATGTCACAAACACCACCCTCAAATTCGAAGCAAAAGACGGAAAATTTTGAATTTGTGATTTTATAGCGTAGGAGGTTCCAAAAGTAGCACCTTGGGAACCTCGTGCGCTATAAAACCACAAATTCAAATCCTTGCGGCCGAGAAACTGATACAAAATTTATCAAGAGACAGAGAGATCTTCAGTATAGGGGTGAGAGAGAGGGAGAAAGACGGGACAAGTGTGTAGTGTATATATAGTATAAGGCAGAATTCATATACAGATACCTGTACTTGTGCAAAAAAGTCGCTTAGACACCTCGCCTTTGGTTTTGTTCCATTGAACACTACATGGATCCTATGTGGCAAAATTTTTTTGCCAACTCAGCGCACGTGTTTGACACTTGAAACTTGAAAGAGTCTCAGTATTCAAGTGTTTAATAGAACATAAAAGGCTAAATTCAAGTGTTCAATGGAACAAAACCAAAGGTGAGGTGTCTAAGTGACTTTTTTGCACAAGTAAAGGTGTCTGTATATGTATTCTACCTATAGAATAATATTAGTTGATGTACTCGGGCCCTGCACGGGCCTTCAATAGTAAAACTTATTTTATACACATATATAGATTTATACATATGCTTTGATATTATAAAATGGGGTTGAGATCAGGTGAGGAGGACTCTTACGGTAGATAATTAGGAGGATCCTCAACCGTTAGATCTGACTTTTTAAAGAACAAGATTAAGGAAGAAGTTGTTCATTGGGATATAATAAAAATCTAAAAATTAATTAATTTTGGAAACAACGTAAATTACGGGATTTGCTTTTCATTATATTTACCAGATATTCTAATAACCCTAATGTTCATTCCAATCATCGGTCTAAACAATCATCTCTCCCGATTTGAGAGTATTCGCCTCGTCTGTATCGTCCTCCTCAAATCAACTACCAACACATTGTTGTTCAAATTGACTTGTTCACTAAATAATAATTTGTTGTTCATAAGCCAACGCAATATTGTTCAAGTATTATGCCATAGTAAAAAAATTATTCATGCCGTGGGAGACAACAGTGTGGTCGCGTTTTTTATCAGCCGTCGTCTTTGCCGATTGGCGGCCGCCGGAGTGTTTTTATCAGATCTGTCCCTTGTGGTAATGGTGAAGACGTGGAATTTTGTACTCCTTAGAAATCTGTGGAATTTTTGTGGCATCATGTGTGGTTACGTGGCTTCTTTGGGTTTTTGGTGTTTGGGCTTTTAAAGTCCTTTGTGGGCTTTGGCCCATTTCTTGTTTGTTGGTAGCTAACGTTTTTTTTTGTCTGTTTTGTTTGTGTGAATTGAGGTTTTTGGTTGTGTTTTTTTTGTTTGGAAGGTTCGCTTCGAGCTCATGAGTTTGTGGGTAGTTGCTTAGGGTCGAGTTGTGGTTCCAGTTAGAGTTTGGTTGTGTGGATCTCTTCTTGCTATCCGGCGGCACTATACGCCTTGGTTTCGAACCCGCGGAAGTGTCATACTCTCCCGTTTCAGGCTTACCCGTTGGTTCATGTTGATTGCTTGGTGTTTTTCCTGGCTTCTGCTTTGCTTGGGTTGGTTGTTCGTTTTTCATGCCGGTTTGTCCGACTACCGAGCTTTGTCTCGGTCTCTCGACTTACCGAGCTTGTTCGGTATTTCGAATTCTTTCCTATTAAAAAATAGTAAAAAAAATTATTTTCGTTGTTCATATATTGTTGTTCAAAATGATAATGTTCATTGAATAATGAATTGTTGTTCATATCAATCAGCTTACTTGTTCATTGAATTACATACTATTATTCATATGCTAGCACATTATTTTGTTGTTCAAACTTACTTGTTCACTGAATAATAAATTGTTGTTCATATGCCATCACAATATTGTTCAAGTATTAGGCCATAGTAAAAAAAAAATTACTTACGTTGTTCATATACTTTTGTTCAAAATTATAAGGTTTATTGAATGATGAATAAGTATCTAATTTCGATTGAGTAAATGCAATGAACAAGTATTATGCATAAATGAACATCTATTTAATAAATCATGAACAAATAAAATTGGATATTATGGAATTGTTCAAATGAACAATTATATGATACCAAATGAACAAATATATAACTTACAATGAACAATACTATGAACTGACATTGCAAACACATACGCCGCAAAAAACCTAACGACATAGAAGAGCCCCAACCTAGTTAGTAAAGGACTAGTATAACATTAGAAAAAACCCTAAACTAGAGAGCAAAGAACTAGTAAAATACTAAGAACACAAAATCGGCATAATTGTGAAGCGTAAAAAATAACGGAAAAAAATAACGCTGCACAATTCGATACGTTGTTGAAGAAATTAGCCAAAAACCCTAATCTTCTTCATCAACTAAGCAATCCAGATCTGTAGAATTTAATGCAACCAACTCGGTCATTGCTCCTTTAATCGCCAAATACTCGTTTGTTTTTGTAAGATACGGAGAAATAGAAAGATATCAGTAGTTATCAAGTGATTCACAAAGAATGAACAAGTTGATCTCACGTTTATTTTTTTCATAAATAAAACTGTCAGATCCTAGAATTACGTAACTTGATTTCTCAATTTTTTTTCAAAAGCATAATTAGCAATTAATCTCATCCCTTTGAAAAGCCAGATCTAATGGTTGAGGCTCCTCCTAATTATGTACAGTAAGAGACCTCCTCACCTCATCTCAATCCTTATAAAATGAATATTACTAATTATTTTAAAATGATTAAAATATAACTTAAAGTATATAATATTGAAGTATATGACCATAAAGATCACATAAAAATTTATTGTTTTCATATGTGAACATTTTTTCAAATTTATTGTTAGTATATGCTAATTTCTTTTAAGGATACACAATATATCATAATATATTAATTTGTAAGAAAAAAATGAGTAATCCGTATTTTAAATTGGCCACAATAGATATTATTTAAAAATAAAAAATTTAAGATCTATAAATATAATTTTATATTATTAATATTATATAATATATATTTTAAAGAATACACTTTACAAATTTTAAGATCTCTATATATAATTATATATTATTGATATTATTATAATATTTATTTTTAAAATTATAAATATCACAAAGAATGAAGGTTAAAGAATGCCTAGATGACATTATTAAAGAGATGACATATAGGACATAGGAATTATGAATTTAATTATAATAATCATTTTGAAATAATTCAAATATAATAATTATGTTCATAATATTTAAAAAAATTATTTTCTTAATATTCAAAAAATATTTTATAATGAAGATTTTGGTTTTATCACTTGCCAAATTTTAAGATTCTCTAAATATAATTGTATATTAGTAAGTTTATTATATTTAGAAAAATTATTTTATAATAAAGATTATGTTTCTATCACTTGCCAAATTTTGTGATATCTAAATACAATTGTATATTATTATATAAAAAATTTATTTCATATTGAAGAGTGTTTCTTCCCAAATGTTAAGATCTCTTAATATAATTTTATATTAATAATATTAGTAACATTATTATATTAAATAAAATTATTCCATAATAGATTACACTTAAACGCAACTTGCCAAAATTTAAGATCTCTAAATATAATGTATACTAATAATATAATAAATATTATTATAATACAAAAAATGTAAATATTTAAATAAACGAAGGACAAAGAGGTAAATGGGAAAATTAAAATGCATATGTGGCATATTTAAGACGACAACAAGTAGGAGAGAAGGATTCGACTTTATTTATATTATATTGATTATATCATTACTTCAATAAAACAAACAAAGGGGATGTAGCTCAAATGGTAGAGCGCCCGCTTTGCATGCGGGAGGTACAGGGTTCGATCCCCTGCATCTCCATTTTTGTTGTTGTTCGTATTTTTTTTTAAATGTTGACTCTGAATTCATGTATTTTTGGTTGTGGGTACTTTTAATCCGATTTTTACCTTTCAACACATCTTTGCCTAAATGAGATTTACATTTTGTTTATTGAACAGGCAGAATTTCATGCCAAATACAATAACACGCTGGTTTACAAGGGAGTTCTTGCCTTATTCAGATTTGTGCATTTTGTTTACTCATGAAGGGCAGCGACATAAACAAAAAGTGGCTGATCAAAGATAAGCTTGGATTACCATTCATTCATCAACCCTGGTCTTGCCACCACAACAGCCCCTTTTCTGATGAGCTTCTTCCTTCTCTTCTCTCAAACAACTGTCTTCAGTAACAGCCTTCCCAAGGTCAGTCTTCCGGTCCAAGAACTCCCTATTCTCCTTCCACACCTCTCCATTCTCATAAACCTCTTTCTTCCAGATCGGGACTGTCGCCTTCAATTCATCAATCAAGAACTTGCACGCGTCAAGCGCTTCCAATCTGTGGACAGAGGAGATTGCAATGAAGACGCTCGTTTCTCCCACTGGAACTGGGCCAAGCTTATGAGCTACAGCGATTGAGTTGAGGCTCCATTTGGACCTTGCTGAGGAACACATGGTTTTGATGCAGCGAATTGCCATAGGAACATACGCCTCGTACCTTAGCTCTGTGACTGATTTGTTGTCAAATGTGTCACGGGTTGTGCCGGAGAAAGTTGTTATGGCGCCGCATTGTGGTGATCTGACGAAGTTTATGTACTTGATTATGTCAATTGGGGCTTCCTCTTCTAGGATTTCAACCAGGGTTTTGTCTTCCTCTTCAGCCATCTGAAACCATATCTTTTAATGTCGTGAGTTTTGGTGAAACAAACAAATGTCAAAAAATCCAGGTGGTTAAACTTCAAAGAAAGTGATCCAGCAGTTATCCAAATGTTTTCAGGTGATGAAAGTTTGACAATATACAGTGAAGCAGCAGAAACACAAGCTGAGTATACTGTTTTGAACAACGTAAGAAATTGAAGCACAGGTTACACTATATTTTTTAAGGGAATTGTGCCTTATGCAAAGCATCCAACAGTTCAAAGAAAATACTTTATTGACAAAATCAGGAAAAAACTGGAAGGTAACTGAATCATTTCCGTAAACAGATTCACCACTTGAAGCATCTAACAGATTATAGTCAACTACAACCTGTGCAGTGATTACCCGTGCTCTTCCAACTTTAAAGAGCTGATAACATGCAAAAGGACACTATTTAGTTTCAAAATTTACTACTAGAAATCAGAAGCACAATCCAATCAAGGCACAAATCATTCCTTGTACAGATCATTGAGCTAGTAGTTCTGTACATTTGTCCCTTGAACCTCTATTGCAAACAATAACAGAGGAGAAAAGTTGAGCAAGTAATGAATTGAGAATAGTCAAAGAAAAAGCAAAAACCTTCTCACACATCATCAAAAGTAGTGTGTTTTATTCAATCTATTATAAGCAAAGACCTCAAGTGTCTGATAATTGTAACTGGTGGCGGAGCTGGAGAATTTTATAAGGTAGGTCACAATTTCATTACTATAATATAATAGAAGTCGGATCACGGTATCTCTTTTGACATCAACGAAGCTAAATAAGCACAATTCTATAATGGCTCATGGTATTTGATCCTACAAATACTGAACTAGAACCCAGTAACAATTTGTCAGCACTGAGCAATACTAAATATTGCTTGTCTCAATTGATAGATTGAAGGATTGGCATCTTCTAATTGAAGTACAACATACATTCCATAAGAATAGAGAGTCAAACTGCCTATATAGAGATGGCTGTTTGCTACTACTTCACATCACACATCTGAATACACTACGAATTGATTGTTATTTGCTTTGTTAACCTTGAATTTGATACATACTTTGCTCAGGAGTTCAATATTTAAACAAATTAATTTCAACAAATATTCAATTAATCCAATCAGGACATCAATCCAAATTCGCCTAACTTAGCTTCAAACTTCAATTTGAAACCCTGACAAAATCAATCCAACTAAGAAAGCAAATTAAGAATATCCTCACAGGGGGTCGATCGGTAGACGGCGGGTGAGCTGTGGCCAGCCGGAGAGGTGGTTCTGTCGGAGACGGCGTTGAGCTGTGTTGTTTGTGCACTTGTGCTATGTGCGGCGTGGTTTTAGCAGCAATTTAGATATGGTTGTTTTTTGTTTTTTCTATAAAGATAAAACCACGTTGTGTCAATTTTGCACTCTTGACCCAACTTTCTAACTCCTTACTTTTTCGGCCCAATCTTTTTTTTTTCAGTTCGTATTTCTGGAGATCCTTTTATTCGTTGTGAATTTGTGATGCTATACGGGTTTGCTGAGTTGTGGTTCCAGTTAGAGATTTTGCTGAGCAAGAAAGGGGCTGGTTTTGAATGGAAGAAAAATCAACTTTCAGAAAAATTATGTGTTTATCTTTTATGTTATATGATGTTATAGTTCAAGTGTACGTAATATAAAATCTCACAAGTCAAATATACATCAATCGAATCAAGCAAATGGCCTCCTTTGCCTGTCTGATACAAAACTCGTCACATTACAACATGTACCTAATACAATTTATACAATGCAGACACAAATTCACACCCAAACCAACCATGAAGACGCGATTCCTAAGACCTCTCTTACAAAATAGTACACAATCAGAAATGGTCAAAAGATCTATGTAATTTACACATGGGAGGAGAGATGACAACCCAAACAGTCTAATCCCTATCGCCTGGTCCATCAAGCATTATCTGCCATTAATTACCGTTTCAAGCACCATCAACAACAGGTAAGCAAAGAAAGTCGGAGATTCCAAGATGTATCAGCTAATAAAGCAGGATTTTCAAGAAATGGCTTACATTGCAATCAAAGGCAAAACGACGAGCAAGCATGATAGCTGCATTCCTGTCCCTTTCAGATTCAAACGCTAATGTGAAGGAAGTTCCTGACTTCGCTTGCCAGAAAACTGCGTGAGAAGCGGCGTTTCCTCCTCCTCTTACTCCACAAAGCTGGCAATTTACAGAAGCACTGGAACATAAGATCTTTTCTACTAGCTGAGAAATGTTATTTTGAAAAAGGAAATAGGCCAATGCTGGCAATCCTGAATTGCATATGAGTGAAGATGGTGTTACTTTGTACCTGCATTGAAGCGGAATAGCTCTCCTTGGATAAGGTTGTTTTTCCTTTGCAAAGCTTCATCTGCATTTTTCCAACGTGGAGTACATGAATGTATTCAGATGGCTGGTCTTCGCCGTTCATCTGAGTGACTATTACCTATTAAAGCACCATTGGATGAATGAATTTACAATAACAAGAATCAAAAGATTGGAAATCCAAGTGGAGAAAAGCTTTACATTGAATTCGGTGTCATGTCTCCTAAGAAGGGCCTCCACGTAACTCCCCAGGCCGGGAGCTATTAGGATAAATGGCATTTGTCTTTAATTCTCTAGTCTTCATATAATCATATAAAGTGAATTAAGTTTTAAGAAATGGACAAAACCTGGATCAATAGGACCAGTCGAGGACACGGTACTCTTTTGGCCATCAAAAGTGACATCAGCCTCTAAGATTCGTCCAACGTCAAGAGGCTCTGGAGCATAAACTGATTTTGTTGCACCTGGGATAGTTAAAATCATACGCTGATTAAGGCAAATCCAACATTGACAGTTAAAATATCATTTCAGGCTTCATATGTTGACTCTGAATCATTCTAATAATTCTTTTATCTTCTGCACAGTGATAAAATTTAGTATTTTACAAGATTTCCCAAAGAACATCCATAATAGTAAGTGGCTGTTAAACTCCTATATTAATCCACTTATTGCAACTCGGCAACTACATTGTTTAGCCACTGATATCTATGTTGCAGGGAAATATATGAAATAGAAGGTTCTTAATAAGATACAATTATGAAAAACGGTTTGAATGGACACCTGAGATGAGTTCCCTTTTGCCACCATTAGATTTTACTCTATACCATTGAATGGAGGTCTCAGAAAGATCTACAGCTTCATCTCTGCGCTTTTGGATCCACAAGTAACAACCTAATTGCTCTTGGCCCTCGATCTCATAAAAACAGGATGCATTATCCTCACCTTTCTTCAACATTGCTAACTGCAACATGCAAATAGTTCAGCTTCTTCTTGTCTCCAAAATCACAAATTGCACAAATCTTTTTATAATTAACGAGAAAATCAGCAAGTGTACTGGTGTCAACATATTTCATCATTATGGGAAAAATAAATACCTCCTTCTGGAGAAGTATTGAAAGTTTGGATTTCTCCTGAAGCTGGACCCTTAGAGCTCGAAGTTCATGTTCCATATCCATAACCTGCAATGCTTATTATCTTTAGAAACTGTGTACTGTATCCTTGGTCTATTCTTAAAGTAGAGAACAGGTAGAAGTAATATATCTTATGGCCCTTTTTACAATCATCAGAAAATGCAGCATAGAACTAAAAGAAAAGGAATCTGATCCAGAGGCATTCCAACAGAATATTGTATACCTTACTAGGCTGGTGCAGCATTTTGATACGTCTAGCCTCCTGAACTTCCTTCATTAATTCGTCATAATCCTGCTTAAGTAGAGGAATCAAGCAATAAAATAGAAAATAAAGATTCTAGTTAGAAACATTATTCATCAAGCAGTGACAAATACTGCAATCCGAAACTTTTAAAGTGCCTTTGTATATATATATACAAGGAAAGTTATGAGGTAAAAGACTCTGCAGGCAATCAACCTGGTTTCCTGAGGCTCGGGATGCTTGTTCATGTTCCTCAAGTGCTGCTTCCACTCTCTGGACAGCTAATCGTGCATTCTCAATCTCTGATCGGGCTATGGCTCTTTCCTCCTCTACAAGCTTCTTAGCATCTTCTGAAGCCTACAGAAATCAACAATAATTGGCATGGAATGAAAGCTTTAATGATTATAAACTACCAGAAGTTCTGTGTCAATAATTCATTCATTCACAGAGGGTTTGTATTAAGTATTACATACACAAATAAAGAGAAAAATAAAAACATAAAACAATAACATGAGTGAAACAATTCTAAAATAAACACAGATTCAGCTCACCTGCTTCAGAAAATTGACCAACATTTTAACCTCTTCCTTTTCTTGGATTAGCTCGCCTTCTCTTTGAGTCAACTGAGCTGCTAAAGCCTCAACCTGAATAAATAAATAAATAAACTGCATTTGAGTTCTGAAACAAGCGTTGAGAAGCATATAGAAATCAATTAAGCAACAACTGAAATATTGTTATTAGTTAACCAATTCTGCAAAAATGCTGATGTAATTGAAAAAAATACATGCCACAAAGACAGGCAAATGAGCCTAACCATTGCAATAGCTTCTTCCACTTCATCTTTGTTCCTACCGGTCACACGACCTCTCAAGGACTCCAATGCATCTCTAAGCTTCTTTAGTAAAACATGCTTTTCCAGTGAGGCTGCATCCTTGAGCTTAGTCTGAATTGTCAGCAAATTAACACTCTTTCACTTGTCACCTTTTAATATCCATAAAGCAGTTGGACAAACAATGCAATAAAAACAAAGCAAGAAACCTCTTTTGACAGCTTAGCTGCTTGTGCCAAGCCATTCTCGAATTTACTGGCAAGTTCGCGCACTGATAGACGCTTCCTTTGCTCCAACAGCTGTATTGTTTCTCGAGCAACAACTTCTTTCATGGATAATAACTTTGCAGAATCATTGTTCATCTCAATGATCTGATTATCAGAAGCTAATTTATAGTCTGGAAACCGATTGGATAGAAAAATGACATCTGATGAAACCACGGGTACATTCTCTTTCTGCAACGACGCGAAACCTGGACTCATTCTCGTCATGATTTCGGATTCTCACAGTATACTGACAAGGAGAAACAAGAAAATCCACAGTTTAGCTGTTGTAAACGAACCTCATTTCTAGATTGTGTTACCTAATGTCAAAATGTGGGGCCAGTGTTCAATGTCGTCACCACGACTAAAACCCAAATCAATTTGACAGCAACAACAGTAATTGCAAATCAAAACATAGCCAAAATGAACCTAAAACTCATAGCCAAGTTTTTTTATGCAGAAAAAAAAGTCAACAAGGATAAGGGCTCCAAGATTATCAGCAGCAACGAGCGAAACTCACAGAATTCGAAAAATAAAAGCAGAACCAGCTGTAGAGCTGCTTAATTCAGAGAATATTATGCAAAACAGCACCGAATTCAGAGCAAAAGATGGGCAGATAATCGAGAATCCACAATTCAAACTTAAAGCAAGAGAATGGGGGGAAAACACAGGGATGACAAAGAACACTAACAAAATTAGGCAGAATAAGACGACTTACAGATTAAGAGAATGGATAATAAGGAACCTTTTTCAGGTTGTATGCTTGTTGGATTAAATGAAGCGGGGTTTGCTTACTTGAGACTTGAGAGAAACAGGGAAAGAGTCTATATGAGGCTAGAAGAGGGAGAGGGGGAGAGAGAGAGTGTGAGAATTTTGAATGAAAGGCGTTTGCATTTTGAAATAAAGGAGGAAAGGCAAGCCTACAAAATGCACAATCAACGCGGCTCCAAGAAAGGGTTTGCACTTTGAATTGGCCTGTTCAAATTGCGCATTATAAATACATAAATTCTACATTATAATGCAAATGAATTATAAAAGTTTATAATAATAATTGATAGGAAGTGAAGAAAATTCCTTATCTACATCTACATGACTATGTGCCCTCAGAAATGTTCTTCTTGTGACCCACGTTTTGTTCCCTGCTTTGACTTCTTCTATCTCATAACCTCAATTAAAAAAATACTTTTTTTTTCTTTTAAGAGTCAAGTGGTGGTGTGGTAGGAAAGGAAACAATTCAAATCTCGTCTAACAAATCTATATTCCAAAACATGTTTCCTTATGTGAATTAGTTATATTATTTCTTTTATTAAAAAAATCATTTATTTCTTAATTTAATTTGAAAATAATACGGTTAATTATATGGGAGTAAAATATATTTGGAAAGAAAAGTTGTAATTAGTGATTTGATTTGAAAAGAGAGAAGACAACTGGTTAAAATTTATTTGACTGAATTCCTTTCAATTATCCGTTCTTTCCTAAATTGATTCTTCATTAATGGGTGAGATTCACGGGTATCAACCGAAGTTATCCACACTATAATAAATTAATAAAAAAAATACGTGCGGAAGTTGTATTAAATAAACCCATCATGCTTTTGCGAGGGTCTTAATTACTACACTACTACTTAATACAGTAGCATTGTGCCGGTTGAAGCTAAAACTGACGAAATTTCATGTCTAAAAAGATTGCAATATTGTTTCAGTATTATATATAAGATCTTCCCTCTTGATCTCCCTCATTCCACACGCTTCTCATCTTTGTCTGTAGCTCTTCTCCATGGCCATGGCGGCGTCGGAATCTCACCTTCTTCCATACACTCATTCTCTTAACCTCTCAACACTCACCGGTTCTGGTAATTACAAAATTCTTGTTTTTGTTTGATTGTGTATATGATCGAATTGTTACTTAACGACTTGCGTTTCATACATCGATCAATCCATCAATTTGGCAGAAAAGTCAGAGACAATTAGTCCGATTGGCATTGCGGATTCGAAATTTAACATGGATTCGGCTCCAAAGCCACCGAAACAGACGAAAGGGAGGATGAAGATACCGATCAAGAAGATTCAGAACAAGAACAAGAAGCACGTGACGTTCTCGAAGCGTCGGAACGGGCTTTTCAAGAAGGCCACCGAACTCTGCGTTCTCTGCGGCGCCAGCGTCGCCGTCATCACCTTCTCCGAAGCAGGCAAGGTCTTCACGTTCGGCCATCCCAACACCGACGCCGTCATCCACCGCTACCTCCACGGCGGCGACGGCGCCTCCCCCTCTTCTCCGGCGATGCAAGACGACGACGACCACCGGAAGCCGTACTGGTGGGACCGCCCTGTCGAGGAGTTAGGGTTTGAAGAACTGGAGTCCTACGCGGCGTCCCTGGAGCAGATTAAGAGCAATGTCGAGAGGAGGATCGCCGATCTGGATCTCGAGTACCAATTGAAGTTGAATGCCGTGGTGAAGACCGACTTTGATTACGAGCAACGTCCGATTCCGATTCCGATTCAAGCCGCTGGCATGGCGCCCTTGAGTAATCGGATGAACAACTATTACAGCTTCAATGGAGTCGGTGGTGTGGACCCCGCGATTAGCTTCGGCTCGCCGGATTTCGCTTCCGTGCCTCCTCCTCCGGTGGTTCAAAATCAGGATGCTCATCATCAGTATCATCAGTACTGTGGATGCGGTTGCATGGGCGATGATTATGGGGACATCAGCAGTATAATTTCCCTGGCTAAGTTCAACAGATCATCGGGCCTTGGATTTGGAGAGTACTAGATGTTTATTTTGAATTGATTCATTCATAATTAATCTTGAGTAGCCAAATGTTAACACTAATTAGCATTAGCGCTTTTCCATTTACTTCTAATGCTAGTATTGTGTATTAGTAGGAGTAATATGCAGCAGTTGGAAAGTTTTATTGACAGTTTGACACTTGACAGATTGAGTTGCAGTTGCCTTTCGCTTGAATTGTCCCCCTTCATTCTATTCGATATCTTTTTAATCAATCAAACATTCAAACTAGTTGAGATTTGAGAATGCTTCTCCATACTATAAAGTCAAAATCCATCTAACACTCTAATTCGATATCTTGTATGGACACTAGGTGTGCTTGTCACACGTCGATATTAGGGGCATTTTTAAATAAGTTCATCAAGTTAGTAATTAATCTTTTTGGAAAGCAATAAATTTGTATTCCTTTGGTCCAGCAATAGTATTTTAAGATTTGTCTTTAACTAGTTTATATCTAGTACCGTACCATGTATATGAATTATTTTATTTTTTGAAATCAAATTAATTTTTTTTATGTGATATAAATTTTAAAAATAATTATGATTTGTTTGTAAATATTGTTTGACTCAAATCATATACAACCCCCTGAACTACAAGCAGAGGCTGGTCCGCTTTCGGCACGGTGCATGAGCTCAGGAGGCTGCTTCGGCGGTGGGAAACAGAATCAGGAGCGACGGACGCGACGATGAAGCTTCTGGAAGCGATGCTGGGGTGCGCGGTGGGGGAGGGGGGGGGGGGGGGGGAGTTGTGCGAGGACAGGGAGTGTGTTGCGTGGTGGGGCGACTTCTGATAAGGGGGATCGAGGCGGCGAGCGAGAGCGGAGTAGCGATGCTTTGGAGCATCTTCTACTGGTTGAGGGACCAACGGGCCAGGGAGGTGGTGGCGGTGACGAACAGGCTCACCAAGATACTGTTGGTGATGCATATTGGGTGCGCGCCGACGGGGAAGAGGATGTGCGGCGATTTGCTTAGGGTTGAATAGGTCACATTGGGCTTATGTGGCACAAATTAGACCTATGTGACAAATTAGACTTATGTGACACACATCTGGACAAAAATTAGGATATGTCAGCGAGCGTGTTTTACACTCAACGAGGAGTATTTAATAGACTTGAATTATTAAGTTTTAAGTGCTCAATAGGTCCAAACCAAACGTGGAGTATCTATCTAACTAATTTGTATAAGTTTAGAGGGTCGTATATGTTTTGACTTTTGAGCCATAGAATTGCCTCATGCTAAACATGAAGGACATGGACCTGCCAATAGATAGCCTTGGCATGAAGTCGTCCATAACCCAAATTAATTTTCAAAAATATTAATGCTCTGCTAGTTTGAGTAATAGTTATTTTTGCCTAAAATTAATGGCTCATAATGTGTTCTGATAATATAGAAGTATGACCGTATAATATACAAGGTTAAAATTAATAGTTATTATAATATAGAAGTATGACTGTATAATATATAAGGTTGACAATATACAATTTAGCTTTGGTAGACTTTGACGAAAATTTTAACAAACTAGTATATTTTATCATATCTTTTACTTACCTTTTATCTTTTTTAACTTTTGATTTTTCGTTTCATACATTAAAATCATAACCAATTAATTATTTTACAATATCTTTTACATTTCCTTTATCTTTTTTTGCAATTTTAATTCCTAATATGTAAAAATTATTTTAGTTTAAAAATAAAAATTATTTAAAAATATTTTACGTTTTTATTTATTTTCAATTATAAAGAAAAGTGAATTATTTTAATATTTGTCTAAAATAGGAAAGGGCATGATTTTGGGTATTTTTGTTATATTTTTAGGCATTTGTGCTATTGTTTTGGGCATTGGTGTAACTTTGAAAAAAACAAGGCATATTTGCAAAGTGATTTGTAAAATGGAGCATGAGCCACTAATTCCTCATAAAAAAACCCGTGTGTATAAAGTTCTTGCGTAAAAGTAGGTGATTTAATTGAACAAATTACAATAGTTTTACTTAAAATAATACTATATTATAAAGAGTGATTTGTTAAAAGAGACCTTATTTAATACTCCATCCGTTTCGCAATGTAAGTCGTTTCTAGCTCTAAAAGGTGTTTCATAATGTAACTCATTCCTTCCCTTATTTAATGTATTTAATTTACTTAACATTCCAATAATATTTATTAACTCAAACAATTCTAGTGGTTAAAGAGTTAATAGTGCATGTGATAAAAACAACAATAAATTATCATCTTTTTTATTTTAAACTTGTCTTAATTCCTCTGCAAAATCAAAAAAGACTTAAATTGCGAAACGAAGGTAATATACCACGGAGTATTTTTTTTTTTTTTTTGGATCGAAACAGAGAACTACGTATTAGTTTTTTGACCCGACTCATTTAATGTGACCAAACGTTAATGTGACTATACAATTAATAATTTGATTTAATTGTTAATGTGTTATTTCCCAAATATTTTAAAGATCTTTTAAGATCTTTACCATATTATAAGACGTCGGAAAAGCCTGTAATTATCCTGTACTCAAATATTCTGTTCACCTCTCCTCTATCCCAGCGCTCTTTGTTTATGGCGTCATTAGAAGCTCCCTTTCCATTATCTCCTTCTCCCAGTCCCTCTACCGTCACCATTGATGGTAATGATCACTAAATCTTCTTAATATGTTCATAATTGTTGTGTACGAAACATCAATTACCTTTACTGTTCTACACAAGACATATATTACTATTACCTGTTGTTGATTGATCTTTACAAGTTATTAATGGCAAGAAGAATTATGAATTAATTTTGCATCAAATTGCTTGATTGTTGTTTTTGATCGATCGTATAATTAAGGTTCTACCTCTAATCGTACCAATTTTGCAATTTTGCAGAGAGAAGTCCGATTGAGTATTCGAAATTGAATATGGATGCGAATTCCGTGCCAGAGGCGAAGAAGAAGCAGGGGAGGATAAAGATAGCGATTGAGAGGATCGAGAACAAGAATAGGAAGCACGTGACCTTCTCGAAGCGTCGGAAGGGGCTTTTCAAGAAAGCCACCGAACTATGCGTTCTATGCGACGCCAGCGTCGCCGTCATCACCTTCTCCGAGGCGGGCAAGGCCTTCGCGTTCGGCCATCCGAACACCGACGCCGTCATCCACCGCTTCCTCCACGGCGCGCCCTCCTCTACTCCGGCGAGTATAGAACACAACAATGGGAATCCGCCGGAACCGTTTTGGTGGGACCGGCCTCTGGAAGAGTTAGGGTTTGAAGAGCTGGAGTCGTTCGCGGCGTCGCTGAAGCAGATTAAGAGCAATGTGGAGAGGAGGATTACTGATCTGGATCTGGAGCATCAATTGAAGTTGAATGCTTCCGCGGCGGCGGTGAAGACCGACTATGATTATGATTTTTATGAGCATCTTCCGATCCCGATTCCGATTAATCAGTTGAATAGCAATTACAACTTTAATGGAGTGGGTGGGGATTTTTTGGCTCTGCCTCCTCCGGTGATTCAGAATCAGGATGTTGATCAGTTTCAGTATTGTGGATGTGGTTGCATGGGGGATGACATCAGCAGTATAATTGCCATGGCCAACTTCAACAAATCAGCTAACCTCGGATTTGGGGAGTATTAATTAATTGGGTGATTATTTTGAATTGAGTAATCGATTATTAATCTCTTAATATGAGTATATGATTAGCTACTGAGGATGTTGACGTTAATTCCTGAATTAGCTAGCACCAGAACTTAAGTAATTCGTTATATTCTATTACAGATCTACTCCTGTTTTTTCATTACTAGTAATCTGTAATCGGAGAAAGTTTGATAAAAATATAATGGATTTATTGACACTTAACTAAGTACAGTGTTTCTCTATTGCTTCAGCTGTCTGTCTCCCAGTCCTTGCGTTCTACTTCTAGTCTTCCATTCTATTCATTTATTCAAGCAAGTATGAACATCCCTATATAAAAAAAAGGGGCCGGGTTACAGAACTATGACAAATAAGGTTTTATCACGGTGCTTGACCGCATACATTGTCGTTAGTGCATGACAACTCTAGGTCAACAAGTTTTTCAGTAGCAATTAATTCACTCCGGTTACAACTTAAAACCCCTAATACAAATTGCCACCAAAAAGGTCATGCCATTAGTCCTTGGATTAGCAACACGCCAACACCATTATTAGCATTGGATTAAAAACTAGGAGAATAAAACAAGACAATGAAATGCCAACTAAACGAGCAATTGTCAAACGTGCAGTCAAACATCTTCTTTTAAACAATAATAGGATTAATGTAAGGATATTTAGTTATTTACTATATAAAATATCCTTAAATTCAAGTTTTGATGTATTATTAGTCGCATAAAAGTCATTGCCACCCGGGCACTGGCTTTATAATCCTTCTTGGTCCCCAGGTCGATTAAGACACTTTTGAACGCCCTCCTCCGTATATAGCTTTCTATGCAACATACCAATTGAGCAAGATACCGGCCACATCAAAAGTGCCTTGATGTCTACGAGTCATCTAAATAGTCAAGAACCTTTGTAACTTCGTCAATGTCCTAGTCGTTCATGACAAGCTATAACTTAGATGACTCTTGCCCAGTTGGATTCACTCAATCATATGCATTTTGGTAGCTTGATGTCTAGGAGTCATCTAAGTTATAGCTCGTCGTGAACCTATCTTACACTAATTTATTGTCCACCTATTTTACTCTTGATCCTTCCTTAGGAGGATTGTCATCCTTGACCACACCATCCTGCATTTTGGTGTTTTGGATGTAACAAGGCTCTTTCTCAGGCTCGTTCTCTTAGACACAACATATTTCTCAGGCTCTGTTCGAGACATTTTCTATTCATTCGTATGAACTTATTAACAACCAAAATAAAAAAGAGATTTTGAAAGACAGAATCACTCTTCAGAGAATGAAAGAGATGAGATCTTTTCGAACAAAAACCAAGTTCTAACTCCCTTTTTCTGATCAAAGGCCCGCTTTGTGTATTATAAATGCGAATGAGCAATGTGTTAATAAACAAAACCACATTGTTTGATTTAGACAGCCGGGGACAGCCCACGAGAGAACCTATAGTACGTAATTGACAACAAAGTTGTACCGAATATAAAAAACGAACTTCTGGTTCCATGAGATTCGAAACGGAGATCTGAAGGTACTATCTAAGGTCTTTAGCCACTTGACTAGATAGAAACCCGAAGACCGAATATTAAAAACGAACTTCTGGTTCCATGAGATTCGAAACGGAGATCTGAAAGTACTATCTAAGGTCTTTAGCCACTTGACTAGATAGATACCCGAAGACTTTTGGTAATGGCAGTTTTTGGAATTGTTTTCCTCTAAGACATGAGATTTAGGTAACAGATAGAGTTTGAGTGTACTGAATTCTTGTATTGGACCAGTAAAAAAAAAAGGATCATACAAGATGATATGATGATCAAGAAATATTATACTGAATTGTACAACTCATTACTCGTTATATATACAGTGGTGGTACATAAATAAAAATGCTCTGAGTAAGTATTAGAAACAGCATACAGTATTTACTTACAAAAGTACAATTTCATAGATTGATCATTGTCACAATTGGATTATTACATTTGGAACCAAAAAGATAACCCATCAAAACTACAGGAAGTCTTTTGATTTTGGTGGTATGCTCACCTATTATGCAGAGGATTAGGACCTGTTCTGACTGCTCTCTTCTCATCACCAGAATTACAATCAAAATTTTCAGCTCTTCCTCCTCCTCTTCTTCTTGGAATTTTATCACAATCAAACCCATCTCCAACTAGGAACCCTGTTGTAGAATCAGCAGGCTTTGGAGCTGAAGGAGATGAGATTTGTGAGAACAGCAACAGCAAAAGGAATGAGAAACAAGAAAACAGTGGCTTCAGCCTCATCCTCTGTGCCTGTGTTCTTCTCAAGCTTCTAAAATGCAGACTTGACTTTGTTGGACCAATTTCCCAATTGGGTTACCCTAATTTTCCGTTTTGAGCTGATGAATTGAAGATAAAAGGAAGAGAAGAAGGCAATTTACAGAGGAGGATAGGAGGAAGGATCTTGTATTCTTGTTCATGGGTTTGGATTAATGGAGGGCTCTGAAATCAAGGTAAGTCAGAAGTTTTTATTGCTGGCAAATGCAGAAATGGGTTTTAATTTGTTTGGTGGTAATAATGAAATGTGAAGTATTAGTGCTTGAACAAGGACCATCTTTAGCTCTATGCTCATCACACTAGCCTTAAAAATCTTGGCAGACTGAAAGGGACACAGAGATATTGAAAGTGAGGGGACCCCAGAAGTAGTTTGTTTCACCTTTACAATGTCAAATTGAGGGCAAGTGTGAACAATAATAATAAGAAGAAATTGTCCATTTCATTTAAGCCTTCTCCTCTGATATGTTACTGTATAGGTGTAATTTGGTCATGGGCTCTCACAGTTATTGACACATTAAAAGGATTGCATATTAAAGTCTTTGAGCTAGAAATGGGGAGAACAAAAACAAATTGCATGGCAAATTTGTATCACCCTCTTATAGAATAATCACCCAACCCGTGAATGGCTGGAAATGGTCAAACAAGCTACTAGGAGTTGACATGTGACTCTACATTTTTACTTACATTTTGGTGTCTCCTAAATCCTAAGGATGTTGACAATTGGTTTAACTGATTTTTGGCTTAAAGTGAGTTGGCCAACAAGTTCCAATCCATTCATAGAAATGTGGGGTTTTCTAACATTAATACTTGTAAACTTGGCAAACACATTTAATCTAATTAACTAATTAATTACAGCCTTGTTCTCCTTGGTGTGAAAAATATCTTTGAAATATTTATGAAGCTCTATGAACAAAAATATCTTTGAAGAAGAAAGAGAGCGAGGTCTATTTGTTTGCTGTTATAAAGTGATTCTCTAGAGTTAAAATATGCTAATGACACACATTAGAAAGGAATACCCATAAAATACTGCGAATGATAACTCTATAGAGTTTCTTTCTTTACCTGTCTCGGGGCATAGCTTCTGCTCGCTCGGTCAGGATTCCTTTGCTATGCCTACATAAAGAGAGAAAAAAATAACCAAATTGATATCAAAGGACCCGAGGAGTTCCCCCAAACGCTTCAGCGTTGAGCACACATTGACGTTAAATTTGGTGTGCTCCTCATTGAAGCGTTCAGAGGACTTCTTAGGGACACTCCGATGGAGATAATAGCATAACAAGCTTCAATTTGCTGAAGCACTTGTTGATATGAATATGACACCAGTGTCTGTAGATATATATAGCAAGTTCCATCAGCCCAGTTTGGGTTCAAAGAAGAGCTGAAAATTGTTGGCCTTATCAGAGCCCTGAAGCTAAAAGTGGAAGGAATAAGTGAATGTAGACTTAAACTTGGGTGATAGAAGAGATTGGGAATCAAAATCCATTGACAAGGGGCAAAGGTCAAAAACTCAATGAAGGTCAGAAGATGGGCGCCCAAAAGTGCCAACAGAACCTTAAATTTCTTCTCCAAATCCTAATCCCCTGCACAGTTCATTAGAGTGGTGATTAGTTGCTTGATTTACTGATTAGAAGCGTGATCATCCTCTGTAAAAGAGTGGGTTATCGTGAATAAAACTAGGGTCAATGACAGAGATCTGATATCAGTGTTCCTTGCAAAGTAAAAGTGAAGGATCAATTTTATGCCCACTAGAGAGCACAAATACAGTTTATTCTTTCATTCTTCTTCCCAATACCTGCATTTCTGTCTAGGTTCTTAGCTGTGTGTACTCATTCTAAATAGCAAGAGATCTATTCTACGAATTTTCCTACCGCAACAGAGAATTTTCAATTAACACACTCAAAATTTTCAACTAAAAACTTTCATCAGTCTTTTGATTTTAGTTATTCTCTCATGTCTAGGTTCTTGGCCTTTTCCAATGTTTCTTCATACCTTGTTTGATGAAAAAATCCAATGCTACAAACCATTTTTGACATAAGAATTTAGCTTCACGGGTCATCATGAGAATCAACTCCTGAAGTCACCTTCACATAAAATAAAATTGCAAGTATATTTTCAAGGGTTTGGAAGCAAAAAAGCAAAGTGCTCTTATTCCTTCATACAAGAAATGGTGTATTATATAAAAATGCTCTTATTCTAGACGCATTATCTTCACATCCTAGAGGCATCAGCTGTAACGCCTCCCAGTGCAATAGCGGTCTTGGAACGAGAAGGGAATCCCAAATGCTTGCAGATGAATTCTCCAACCGAAAGGAGTTTCCCAAAATCCACGCCCGTCTTCACACCAAGACCATGGAGCATGTACACTACATCCTCAGTGGCAACATTTCCTGATGCCCCTTTTGCATATGGGCATCCTCCAAGGCCTGCTATGGAGGAGTCAACCACACTGATTCCCATCTGTTTGGAAACAAAACACGGGGAAATAAGTTAATTTGTGTTTTAATCTGTTTCTTGTGCTAGCTTCACAAAAATGGAGAATATGGTCTATGAGCATTCAAAGGAGTTGAAAACTTACTTGGAGGGAAACGAGGATGTTAGCAAGAGATTGCCCGTACGTGTCATGGAAATGCACAGCAAGCTTCTCAACAGGTACAACCGCCATTACAGCTTCAAGCATGGGTACAACAGTACCTGAACCAAGCTACAAAGAATAAGTAGAGGCACATATATGATACGCGTAAATAAAAGATGAAAAAGAAAAAGGCAAGCTGCAATCTGTATAGAGACATACAAGCCTTTCACTATAGTTTCCATGCATCGCTGTTAGAATATGATCCTAATTTATAATATATGGTCACAATTTGACTATAGTAGCTTAAATCTAGCATAATAAGCCTTTCAGGAGCCAAATTGATATATCAGCACCCTGATATACCTAATTAATATCCAAAATCAATTTATAGTGGTCGGAGCACGAGAAAAAAAAGAAGAGGATTTTACCCGGGGTAGCAACTCCAATAGTATCACCAAGGGAGATTTCAAAGCAACCCATATCATATAGTTCCTTAGCCACATAAGCCACCATTGAAGGAGAAATAGGTCCTTCCTCTGGGCAGCCAACAACACAAGAAACATACCTATCATAGAATATTTTACCAATATGCAATTGTCATTCATTTGACATTCAATCTGCTTATGTTGTTGCCAAGAATAGACAAAGTGGGGAGAAATATACCCTCGGATAGGTATTGAGTGCTTTTTTGCTGCAAAAGCAACATCACGATAACGAGTGAGACTCTCCTCGATGCTGCAGTTTATATTAGACTTTGAAAAGGACTCTGAAGCTGATGCAAAAATGGCTATTTCTTTAGCACCAGCTGCCATTGCTGCCTCAAAACCCTAGAAATTGAATTGAGAATGGAGATATATCAGAAATTTATGAGATTGCTAACACATGGTTTCAAAAACGTGATTAAACGTACTTTCATATTTGGTGTCAAGACAGGCAAGTGGGCACCCTCCAAATACTGAACTGCTTCCATTACATGCTTGGCATCTGAGAGCTGAAAGACAAATCAACTTCTGATTAGAAACTTAAAAGAGATTTACTTTGGACAATCAACAAGTTTTTTCATTCACAGGGAAAAGGTAATTGACCTGAGGAACCCATTTTGGCGAGACAAAGCTAGTGGCCTCTACAACAGGTAATCCAGTAGAAACAAGTCTATGGATCAGAGCAACCTTAATGTTTGTAGGCACAATTTTCTTCTCATTTTGTAGCCCATCTCTTGGACCAACTTCCACAATCTTCACATATTTTGGTATGCCCTTCCTTTGGTATGCATCATAGCCACCATTCTGATCTATGCTACAGCTCCTATGAACCAAGGAATTGCTTCGAGAGTTATCTCTAGTTTGTCTCTTCCATGGATATGCCTCATCCATGTAGTCTTCACTGGCATCACTGCAAGTGACCGACATTTAGGTAAAATCCTAGAGGGGAAAACTAGACAACAAAACTAATATTATTGACAAAATGCATACAACAAGGGCCACTCACTTGCAATTGTTGGATGTGCTGCAACTCCTCCCTTCAATCCAGTGCATTCCCATTCCCAATTCATCTTCCCTGGGTCGACAAGCACCAGATGAAAATCTCTGAATCCTATCGATCGTACTCATGCTTGGTAAACCAATAGGCTCTTGCAAACTCGACATGCTAGAAGGGAGAAAAAAAGTGCAAGGCATAAGTTTATATTGACCGATAAATTGATCATCACCATGTCATATGACAGCCTTTTATGATCTTATAAAAGCAAGTCCTCTCAATTCAGATACAATCAGGGGAAGAAAACACGATCGCATGCTCTCAGATCACAGTAGATGAGCTAAGTAATAAAAAAGAAGAAGCTCCATCCAAGTATCATAGATATATGCAGAGGCCAATCAGCAATGTAGATGAAAAGAGCTAAAACTGTTGTTCAATTAGGTTCATGCGGTTGTAGAATTCAACAAAAGGATGGCCAAGAAACATAACCAGGTAAATATGGCTCAGATTGAAAATGTGATGGCATATAATACACCTCCAGTTTATATCAGTCAATAGTATAAATCATCAGCAAGGAAAAGGAATTAGACCCTGCACTCATTCCAACAGTATATTTCTAAAGGAAGCAATTCATAACCATGTCAGTTCTTACTTCTTAACCCACAATTTTAGGCCTCCTGTATAAGGTATTATGAAAAAAAGAGACGGAATTTAATGCATAATTCCCTTGAACAAGCAACCGGACACCAGAAAAAACGTGAACATCCCACCCAAATTGTACAACGAAACCCGGAATTCTCAAAGCCAAATCAAAAACCAATAGGGGAACCAAACCCTAATGATCGACAACAACAAACAGGAAGAAAATTGATCAGAAATCTTAAAATTACACCATATAATCCAATTAACACCGAAAACAACATGGAGATCATGCGGGCAATTACAATTAAGGAATAAAAACGGTGAGCGAACCTGGTTAGGTTACAGAATCAGGAGGAGGAAACACTAGATTTCAGGAAAGCGCGTATTTCTCCTCCCAAAACGTTTCTCTGTATGTTTATTTAATTTTTGAAAGGTAAGACGTTATTGTCCAATCAATATGAAGTGTATGGCCAATAAATATGAAGTGTATGGCCAGGACGCGAGGGTAGACGAAGAAGAATGAAAACAGAAGCTAGAAGCCAGGGAAGAGTAGGAGACCAAAAAAATAAAAATAAAAATAAAAATAAAAAACGTGATTGGTATTGGACTTTCGAATTGATTTGTTGGTGCAATAAAAAATTGGGTGACTGGTATATCTTCTGAAATAATCAAAAAATCTCTTTTGGTGGTTGTGATGTGCAGCTTCCTGTGGTCGAATTTAATTTTTGGCGATGGGGGCTTTGTCTGTTTGTATGTCGAATTTTGAATGGTGGTGGATTTCGAGTTGAATGTTTGGTCCTTTCATTCGCCGTATCGCCATAGAAAAATGAAAGCCAAGGAAATGGCGGTATACTGGTAGGTAGGTAATTGCAGTTGCAGGTTGTTGGTTACTTGTTCTATTTACTCTGTATTTAGTAATCACCCATTAATAATTTCAGGCAAAAGCAAAGTCGAGGTTGTTGTTGGTGATCTTTTTTTTAATAATTTTTTTGAGAGTTCGCAACCACTCTTGTTTCATTCAATTTTTTTACTAGTAATTAGTTGGCAGGAATTAGAGTAAGCAAACATACAACACATTTTTTGCAGCAATTAACACGTGTTCCAAAAATTAAAAGTCCTACCAATTTTTTTTTTTTTTAAATGTCCACTTTATTGAGGTGGAACATGTTGGTGTTAAATAGTAGGACTAAAGTTTAATCTATTTATAGATTGTTTCGGTGCAGGTAAACCGGGTTTTCGAAGAGCTATTCGTTACATGAGTAGAAATCATAAAGTGGATGTCTTAGTTGTGTTTGAACCGAGAGTATCGGGAGATAGAGCACAAGAAATCTGTAATCGTATGACGAGAGTTGATTATTCGGATTGTACTAGAGTTGAGGCTGTTGGCATGTCTGGTGGCATTTGGCTCTTTTGGAAGGATGAGAGAGTTCGTTTGACAGTGGCTAACAAAGATAGAGATTTCATCCATGTTACTTTTATGGATAGTGGCAGTTTGGCTCATTTATTTGTGGTTTACGGTCCCCCATCAGAGGATCGTAGGAGGCTGTTCTGGAATAATCTCAAGACCGCCATTAATAGGGTTTCCGGGCCCGTGATTGTCGGAGGAGATTTTAATTGTATCCGTTTTATGCATGAAAGAATGGGAGGGTCAGGGGGTCTTCACGACGACTCGATGACGTTTAACCATTGGTGCAGTAACTTAAATCTTATTGATCTTGAATACATGGGCCCCAAGTTCACATGGAGTCGTAGACTGTCACATAACTCCATTGTTCACAAACGGCTAGATCGTGCATTTGTGAATACCGAGGCTAGAATCTTATGGGCGGAGGCTAGAGTGAGGCACCTCCCAAAGTTTTCGTCGAATCATTGTCCACTTCTTCTTTCTTTTGATCCTCCAACTGTTCATAACCAGAAAAGGAGACCCTTTCATTTTGAGGCGGCTTGGTTCTCGCATCCGACGTTCAAAGATAAACTCCGGGAGAGTTGGTGCACGGAATTAGATACCCCAGGTGCGATGAAGGTGCTTAGAGAAGAGCTTATCAAATGGAACAAGAAGACTTTTGGTAATATAGACGAACGGAAAAGGAGGCTGCTATCCCATCTTGAAGACGTCCAACGTAGATTAGCCCTCTTTCCGTCTACTAATCTGATTGAGACTGAATTAGCAGTGGCTAAAGAGATTGAGCAAGTGCTTGAACAAGAAGAGTTACTATGGTTCCAAAAATCTAGGGAACAGTGGATCAACTGTGGAGATCGGAACACTTCTTTCTTTCATACCTCTACTATTATTAGGCGGAAACACAATAGGGTGGAGGGATTGAAAGATGAGAATGGTAAATGGGTTGATTCGAATGTCGAACTTGAGAAAATTGCAACCAATTTCTTCAAAAATTTGTATTCAGATGATTGTGCCAATGTTAGTGTTATTCCTGATTCTGTTGATAGCTTTTCGAGTATTAGTGAAGAGGATAAGAGCAGAGTTGTTCAACCAATCACAGGGGAGGAGGTTTGGAAGGCTATTCGCAACATGGGCGCCTTCAAATCGTCGGGCATTGACGGGTTTCAGCCTGGGTTTTTTCATAAGTGTTGGGATACAGTGGGCACTTCTGTCATTACATTCGTGAAAGACTTCTTTCGAACCAACAAGCTGCCGGATGGTGTTAATGACACTCTCATTGTTCTAATTGCTAAAATTGACAAGCCGGAAAAGATCACCCAATTTAGGCCGATAAGTCTATGCAACGTCATTTACAAAGTAATCACAAAGATCATCACCATGAGAATTCAGCCTATATTGTCCAATATCATCGGTCCGACACAAGGAAGCTTTCTCCCTGGGCGTATGATCACGGACAATATTGTCATCACTCAAGAGATTGTGCATTCTATGAGGAAGAAGAAGGGTCGTAAAGGCTGGATGATCCTCAAATTAGACCTCGAAAAGGCCTACGATAGGCTGAATTGGAACTTCATTGAAAAGTCTTTGAGGTGTGCTGGTTTTCCCGAGCAGCTCATTAGTTGGATTATGTCATGTGTTTCGTCAACTAGGATACAAGTTCTATGGAATTGAGAGACTACGGATCAATTTAAGGCTTCAAGAGGAGTCCGACAAGGTGATCCGATATCCCCCTACCTCTTTTTGCTGTGCATTGAAAGGCTCGGCCATATTATCTTGGACGCTGTGAATAAAGGAGATTGGAGACCTATTAACCTTACTCGGCGTGGTCCCTCCATTTCTCATATCTTTTTTGCCGACGACATTCTCTTGTTCGCGGAAGCCTCGGAAGAACAGTTTAGCGTGATCAGATATTGTCTTGACTTGTTCGGTTCAGCCTCAGGTCAAAAAATCAGTATTAGTAAATCAAAAATGTTCATTTCTCCGAATGTTGATAGGAATACTGTGCGAAAACTGAAAGATGTTAGCGGCATTGAAGTCACCACCAACCTCGGAAATTATCTCGGTATGCCAGTGCTACATAAACGGGTTAATAAGGACACTTTCTCTGGATTGATTGACAAGTTTAATTCTCGCCTTGCGGGTTGGAAAGCAAGATGCCTGAGCTTTGCGGGCCGAGTTACTCTCGCCAAGTCAGTTTTGACGTCCATCCCTGTGTATACCATGTCTAGTGCACTGCTTCCGGATAGCGTTTGTGAGACTATTGATAAATCTATAAGAAGCTTTATCTGGGGTAGTTCTAGAAATCAGAGAAAGATGCATAAAGTGACATGGGACGAAGTTACCAAGCCTAAATCCCAGGGTGGCCTTGGCATTCGCTCTATGCGAGAGATGAATCTCGCTCTTCTTGGTAAATTGGGTTGGCGTTTTATTATGAGCGATGGAGATCTTTGGTCAACAGTCCTTAAGCACAAGTATGTTGATTGTGCTCTGGGGAACTCTTCGGCGTGTTCGTATATATGGAAAGGTATTAGGATGGGGCTATCCCAAGTGATCAAGGAGGGAGTTAAATGGCATCTTAGAGATGGGAATTCCATTTTGTTCTGGTTAGACACCTGGCTGCTGGATACTCCTATTATTGAGGTGGTGAATTATGCTGTTGCAGAGGATCAAAAACAGTTGACTGTGAGTAATTATTGGAAATCTAATGGAAGTTGGGATTGGGTGAGATTATCCCAGTATTTACCCAATACAATTTTTCTGAAACTGGCGGCAGTCTCGGTGGTCGAAGATTTGGCTGTTGAGGAAGATCAGATTGGTTGGAGATATACTGTGGACGGACAATATTCGGTTGGTTCAGGATATAACTTTCTGACAGGAAATTTATCCAGATTGGGAGTTGATGACCGCTTCTACAAGTGCATTTGGCACCTACAGACGACTGAAAGAATTCGTCATTTCATTTGGATGGCCAGCAAGGGTGGAATCATGTCAAATATGGAGCGTGTGAGGCGACACATATCTTCAACAGGAACCTGCACGCACTGCACGAGCACAGACGAAACCTTCGAACATCTATTTCGCGATTGCCCTGAGGTAAGACTGATTTGGGATTTTTTGAAAGCTTCTGATGTAAGTGAATTTTTCTTTCAGGTCCCTTTTTCTAGTTGGATACGAGAAAACATCATATGCAACTCAACGTTCGGATCTCTTGAATGGCGTTCGATCTTTGCAACGACGCTATGGTGGATTTGGCGTTGGCGTAATGCGAGGGCTTTTAATGATGATGTGAGAGTTAATGATATAGCTCACTATATTTTGGAGAGAACTTTGGAATATGTCAACGTTGCTGGTAAGTCCTCTCCCTCTAGTTCAATTCAAAGTTCTATTATGCAGTGTTGTATGGCACAAGCCAGAGCAGGGATGGGTTAAGCTGAACACTGATGGAGCTGTGAGAGAAGGAAATAGAGCTACTGCTGGTGGTGTCTTGCGAGATGATAATGGACAATGGATTCAGGGATTTATCCACAACATTGGGTCCTGCACGGTGCCGATGGCGGAGCTTTGGGGGATTCGGAACGGCCTCGAGATTGCGTGGAACAAGAACTACAAGCAGGTGATGGTGGAGTGCGACTCCCAACTTGTTGTTAATTTATTAAGTATGTCTATTAATAAGAGTCATCCGCTTTATAGCCTGGTTAAACAATGCCAAGGCTTTATTAGTAGGAACTGGAATATCCAGACCCGACATGTGTATCGAGAGGCGAATACGGTTGCCGATCGCCTCGCGTCTTTTGCTTTTTATTATCCGCTTGGTTTTCATGTATTGAGTGCCCCGCCAGAGGGGATTTATTTTCTGTTAAATGACGATGTAAGGGGTCGGGCTATCCCCCGTTTGCTGACTACTTAGTCCACTTTCTTTTATTAATAAAATGCCTCCTTGAGAGGCCGGAGAGTACCGCCTCTCCTTCTACCAAAAAAAAAAAAAAAATCTATTTATAGAATTCTCAATTTGGTTACCTAATCACATAAACTATTTATTCATGAATGATTCTGCGTCGCCCATTATTAAGTTGAATGAGACAAGATTGAGATCAAGAACAGATTTTTTTCATAGATTGAAAATAATCAAATGATTACCGCAAGGGGGTTATTTGTTACCGTTTCTATCATCTACACATAATAAGCAAGCTTGGAAATGAAAGATGAAAAACAGTAACAATACAGCCAGATTTTCTTATAAAAAGAATGCTATTTGGCAGTTTACCAATGAAGAAACTAAGAATTGCCAAATTTGCAGCTGCTGCTTATGGTAAAAATGCTACTCTAAGATATCGGCAGGCCAAAGCTTCTTCCACACAGCAATCTCATGTTGACTGTAAACTTTTCTGATGCCACCGTAAAACCCGTCCGCCTCGTTTCCTTCTTCCCTGTGATCTTTCCTGTTCACAATTGCGCGCCTCCATCTAGACCCCGGAGTGTACTGCTTGAACTCCAACACCACGTTCTCTGTTGCCAACAAAAAAAAAAACATTTTTAATTTTTATACACTTGGAAAGTGTTATATTAGTCTGGGGATCCTCCTGATATGGCTTTTTTTTTTTTCAATTGCTTAGCTGCTATTCAGATTCATACAGGACAGCCTTCACTGGAAAATCTAAACATGACCAATTGATCAATTGTTTAGGTTGCATCTGTATTGAATTGTATGGGGAAGAGAAAATAAAAATCCTGATAATGATAATAATGGAGGAATAGAGGTAGGGAAGAAAATCTAGCCAAGTGGGATCTACCACATGAATAGAGAAAAGACATGAGTTTCTATCAGCCAGCCAAGCATTAAAGATATGTCCAAACATAAGGTAACATGATGCTGGGAAAGATTATGGCACCATTGATATTTACCTATAATATATATGGACCATATCTTAGATTTAATGCACTAGCTACGTGTTCTAATCAATTGCATTGATAACTAAGTTTGAAAAGAAATAATCCCCGTGTGTTGTCTAATTAGCGTTATTAATTAATGTCAAATTAGGTGAAACATTATCAAGCAATGAGGACATCAAGAGAATTAACTACTCACCACTGCTGTGACACTGGCAATAATTTTCGTTCCCATCACATGATTCTAAGTGGCCTACAATACCATACCACCAGCCTGCAATTGGGAGTACTTACATGTCAACAAGGGAAACTGTGATTATGAATAGCTCTAGAAGCATTCTTATATTTGAAGCTCATAAAGTATGAGATCATCCTAAATCTGAAAACATTTTTCACATCCTCAAAAACCAGCAGCAACAGAAATTGACAGAATATATGTTTCAAGTTCTTGCCTGATCTGATGCATTATACATTTTATACTTCACAGAGTATTAAAATCACAAGTTTCCTTCAATCAACCAGAGTGCTTTGACAAGGCATTATCATCAACTCAAGCATTGAATTAGCACTAAAATCTTTGGTGCAAGACAAACTAGGCATACCATAAGGGAATTCTTTGTTTCTTCTCCATTGTATCTCTATATGATCACCGGGGTGTAAATTGCTTAGGCAATCTGATACGTGAAGTTCATGGGGAGAAGTATCAACAGGTGGTGCTCTCAGTCTTTCCCAATCAACACTGTTCTCTATTGCAGCTGCTCTTCTCCCATGAGGTGGATATCTATATATGTGAATCATAATTGATTAAAACTTAACACAAAGAAAACCATATGGGATCCAACAAATTTGTACAAATTAACCTCTTTTCTTACCTGGCCTGAAAGGTGTCAGTTTGGGAATCATAACTCAGCTCAGCATCATAGCAAGACAATACAAATCCCACATGCCCATGCTAAAAAAGCATCAAAACAAGATCTTTTCAATCAAACTTACAAATTGAATGCGTAAAAAAGAGGTAAATTCCTCCAAAACTAAAATTCAGTATTCAAACTGTGAAATCATAAAACCATTACCTCTCGGTTGTAAACCTGAGCTGGAAACCAAAGCTTGCCAGTCTCAAGAGCCAGATACCAAGACATGGTAGAATCAACAGGTAGAAAACTCTTCTGCTCAACATTTTCTCCTTCGAATTCCGATCTAAACCGAGAAAAGGGCCAAACTTGGCATATGAATTTCATGAGACCCTGGTGGCCAAGCCTTTCTGAAGAATCAGAGTTCTTCTTAGAGGCCATAAACCATTGCCATTCACGGTAAGCAGCTGGGCTCAGAAAACTCCCCCATTTCTGTTTCATGTGCCTTTCCCAGAGGTAATCACTTGTGCATCTCTCTCTCAACGAGCTACAAACACCCGCCATAGTGCAAAGCCCAGCAGGGGGAAGCTTTTCAAGAATGCATTCTAGGGCCAATTCAGGTAAATCCAGCAAAGAGGGTTGCTCATTTTCTTCAAGTATAACAAGCTTCTTATTAGGAATTCTCTGCTCCATTAAAAATTTAGGGACAAATTGGAAGACAGAAGTAGAAAGGCCTCGCTTGATTGAAGAGGATAGAAAAAAGGACAGTCCTTTAGAGGAATAGAGTAAGAAAAATCTTGTATCACTCACCCATGGTGGAATTGGTCTGGGAAAAAGGGTTTTAATGAAAAAAATGAAGGAGATGCTAGTGACCAGGAACAAAAGCATTAGAAAGAGATCAAACTTAGAAGCAAGGCACCCAATAAGGAAAAGCAAATAGTGAACAAGAGGAATTAAATAGGGTCTCCCTCTTTCTTCCAACCTCAATCCTGTGTGTGGAAAAAAAAAGGGAGGGATCAAAACACCTTCAAGAAGATGGGGTTTTTATTATTGGTCAGAGGAAACCCAGAGGTGGGCCTCTCATCTTGAAATATATCCAATCAAAATCAGGCGAGAAAGTTAGGTTGGATTGACACCTTAAGCAAGGTAGAAGAACTAAATTAAGAAGGGAGCCTTATTATTCTGTAAAGAAGGATAGTAGTAAAATGGAAATTAAATTAAGAAGATATGATGAAGCAAGGAAGATTGAAAAATGGTATTCTATGTTGAGGGTGGGTCTGTCAGATGCCGTCTGGCAAGGGATGTTGAAGATGAAGATGAGGTCCAGATACACGGGCCCGTATCTTGTAAATCTTTCAGGATAAAAAGCAACAAAGCAAACTCAGATCTGAGAAGTTCGAAAAATTCAACAAAAATAAGGTACAAGTAGCAATTAGTAACCACCACCACCAACCCCTTGATATATTTTTTTAACTGAAAGAAAAAAGGAAACTGTATTCAATATCTCAATTCTCAAAGCGGAGGAGGTTTTGATGAAGTAGATGATGTTGGTGATGGAAGATACCGGAAAATGGGGCCCTCCACTTGCTCGCCTTGTTATGTCCTTGGCCAAAAACATCTGTGTGTGTGTGTGTGTCTACTTGGTGTTTCAAGTCCACACATTCATTGGCTTGTTTTAGATGAACATCTCTTTAGCAACCCCCATATCTCCTGTGCAATTGGTTTTTCTCACTGGGGCAATTCGTCGAACGTGTACCGTGCAAACTAGGAAATGAGGCTGACAGGACTTAAGTTGATTGATCCCATGGTGGTAGTGGGTCCTCCTCGTTCGTTGGGCGTGGGCGGCCAATCGGCCATTCTTGTCTCACTCTTCATTACTGTATTTATTAATTAGGCCACCGATCGTTCGTCAGGGATCGACTCCACTTCCCAAGAATCTTTCTTACAAGTTGCAAGTTGCAAGTTGCAATTGGGGAAAAAATTCCGCTAAACCAACGACAAGTGACCGTTGAAAGAGGACGACGAACGGAAGAAATCAGAAACCCGCTCAATTGGGTGGGTATATTTGCAATTTAGGAATCAATCGGAATTCAGAAATCTAGCTCTTTTACGCAACTTGGAGTCATGATTTTTTTTTTGTCCTCGACCTAAACAGAATAATAGAATTCGTCAGTACCACTTTGCTATTGAAACTTCATTGTTTTGCACGCAAAGCAATAAACCTAACCCTATATTTTGGGTAAAGTTTAGCTTAAGATTGAACCTCTATAAATACATATGCTCGACTTCAAATAAAAATTAAATTGGTAATTTGATTGGCCTTCTGCATTACCCGTATCATAAATTCTTCTACGCTGAAAGTCGAATGATAAAATTTTAATTAAATTCAGGTGGCATAAATAAATTATGCTCCAACCAATCGTGTTGGATCTTCTTACCTATTACTCTGCATTAAATAAGTAATAATAATCTGACCGAACAACTAAAATAGTGTAGTAGGAGTATAAACTATACAATTATAATATAACAGTATTACAATACAATAATTGGGTTTATGCAAATCGAAGAGCCTCCCATGTTTAAACCACTCGGCAATTTATATAAAATCAAGATACATTAGTCTAATCATTTTCGCTAGCCATTATTAGAACGTAACTAATCCTCAATTATTTCGGTTCAGTTGAATTTGAATTCGATCATTTTAGATTCAGGTCAATTTATATTGAGAATGGTTTTGGATCGTTGTAATTTACAGGTTAATTAGGTACGTCATTGTGAGTTTTGTGCTAGTTTGGGTTGATCTAACATATCAAGAGCCTTAATTGTTTTATGATTATGTTAACAAATTTTGAATTAAATAATACAAGTATAAAAATCTACATTATTTTTTCCGGGTTTGAAACTCAATCAGATTTGAGTTAGTTGGGTTCGTCTTTACTCTTTTAACCTATTGACTTTTGAATTAGATTTCAACCTTAAAAATTTTGGATGGTTCGAGTCAGGTCGAGTGTTGACATATCTAGCTATATAATCCATTTTTTGAAATTATTTGTTGATTAAAAGTAAATTACATCCTAATCTAATCCTCACTTCATCCGGCATCGGGGTGTCATTTTTCAAAATTGTGTCGGCCGTCCATATTGACTTTGTTAATGCCGTGGAAATCTGAAAATGCTAAGCATCTTCGTAATTGTGTTTTACGGAGTATTACAAATTTAAGTCTAAAAAAGCAGGGAGACAAAAGCCTTCTTAAAGAGGAAATGGTGGGTTGATCCATTAATCCACCAAGGGGAAACCAAAAGGCATAACACATTTTATAAAACCCTACTTTCCCCTAACAATGACACCTTGCAAAACACATTTTGATTGCTCGACCTTTGTGGTGGCGGCATTTACTAATGCTATATCCCATAAATTCGGAGGGTAATAGATGACCATTCCTCTCCTCGCAAGTTATAAGCAAAGTATTATGTGATTTAATAATCAAAAGTTGATTACAAATTCATTCGGAACTCGACCCAAAAAAAATTCACTAAAAGCCGATAATAAAAAATGAAAAAAGGCCACGCTAAATTAATTTTAGCCTCGATTAATATATGTCTTCAAGAGCTATATTGAACATCTTTTCGGATAAAAATATCGAATTATGACTTAGTTTGGAGGTTGTTGTTGAGAATATATATTCCACATGGGAAAATAAAATTAAAAATTACATATTATATAATTTAAGGAGTTATTTCACCTATTGTCATATGATTTTGGTTTGAAATCCTATTGGACTTGTGTGCTAAGCACGTTATTCACACATCCACCGGATTATCGGCCCACTAGACTTTATCATCGTTTCAGAGCACGTTTCGGTGTGGGTTCTTTTCTGGAGTGTCCGGACTTGCCAATTTCATGGGCCCGTTCAGGCAATCTACGTTGATGCGATCACTTCTATGTCCATATCCACGACTTCCTTCATTAGTCGGGCTACTCAATCCGTGAGCTCGGTACAAGACCCGCCTTCCACCATGGTGCTGACATCTTTGGTCCAAGATGACCTTCGAAGCCATTTTGAGGAGCCAAGGGACGACCCTCGCCAAGGCACGCCGATGCATGCCAACGCGACATGCTTTTCCAAGATGCGCCCGCTCCATTCCACGACGCGATCGCGCCCTTCCATGACGCGACCGTGCCATAGGCCGTCCAGCCCGCGCCAAGCCGGCAGAATGCTCAGAGAACAAGATGCGGGCTAATCTTGCCAAGACGCGGCCGCGCCTCCCTGCGCGAGCCCGCGTCTCCGCGTGACATAATGCCGACGCTCCCATGTCCTTTGGCACTTGTCTTGGTTTCGTCCTTTCTGTTTATGTTGAACTTTAACAAACACCTTTCCATGTTTAATAGGTTTTATATTTCCGTTATTTATATTATTATAACGAGTTGGGTTGGACTTGCATGTTCGGGCCCAACTCTTCTAGCTTTCTAGGGTTTACTATTGTTAGAACTATTAATATGCCTAGAACACTCTTTGATTTTTACATTTGAATGAATTATTATTGCCTTTGACAATTGAGAATCCTCTTCCCTAGGCCTTCAGGCATCAATCTTTCTATCGTTTACTTTCCATCGCCCTTAATTTCTAGGCATCGTGCCCTACGATGCCAACTTCGCATTTGAGACGTCGCTGACCCGCACCCTTGCAAGATCAGTGTTATGTTGTTCACCTTCCTGGTTCGCCCTCGCCTGGGCGCTCCTTGTGCCATCGTGAGACCCCAACATCGCTGCACCGGGCCATTGTTGCGCACCCTACCGCGCGCATCTGAGTCTTCACGCCGCTGCGCTGCAGCCCTCACGCCAACACCGCTCAGCCCGGCACTTTACATCGTGCCATCATTGGTCCGCTTCCACATCAACTCAGCCCTAGACCGACTCCGAGATTTTGAATACGAGGCTTTTGTTCCTTGTTTAGCGATCCAACCCACATCCGCGAGAAGGGAACACATCAACCGCCCTATAAAGGAGTGATTGAGTCCTAAAAGTGGTGGTTCGCGAGCATTGAGGGATTATTTCCAAGTGTCAATTGGCCCAAACAGTTACACTTGAGGGGGCGCTTTGAGAGTATCACACATGAGAAAATAGAACTAAAATTGCCTATATATAACCTAAGAAGTTACTCCACTCATTTCCATATTGTTTGGGTTGGAACCTCGTTGAGCTTGTGTGCTAGGCCCGTTACACGTACAACCTCCAGATTATTGGCCAAATGGAATTCATCAATTATGCAAAAATAATAAGTTAAGAGATGTATAAGTCGTTCTCTTTATTATTGTTGGATTGTGATGTGTTAGTAACTAAACAGGGAACTAGCAATGTTCCCTGGGGAGCGGAAATAATAATAAACAAGAACAAGGTATTTAGAGAGGAAAAGTTTCTATCCGACCTACAAATCGTAGAAAGAAAAACCTCTACTCCTTAGACTTCTTCTCAAACGATTTGAATAGTTCACTAATGTATTAAGTTTCAATGGTTACAAGGCAAGTCAAATTCCCAAGTAACTTTAGCACCAACAGAAGTTCAACCAACTAGACTTTTACAACCCTAATCGTAAACCTAAACAATAAATGAACTACCAACCTAAGTAATTAAATTCTCTCACATGGAATCTTCACCAGAAAGCACAACAACGAATCCAACCATGTGATGAAGGATCTTGCCGATGAAGCGATGCAAGGCAATCCGAGGTTAACCCGAGCAAGAACTCCAAGAAATGGTTGGCGAAAATGGTCCTTCTTGGAGGTGACTTTGGATGATGATGGATGGTGACGATGGACAAATTTTTATGATGAAATGGAGGATGAAATTTGATGGAGAGGGCTAGATATGGACGAGCCTTCGAAAAGATGTGACTCACCTCTCGAAAACACGAACTAGAAGGGGATCAACCTAGGATATGACTCACCTAGATCAAACCATTAGTCTTGGATTGATGTGACTCACAATCCAAGGAATATAAACTAAAAATTGAAATAAAAACAAGAGAAATTCAATTGCTAAGATGAAGGAAACAAGGGTTGGCATATGTTTTTCATCAATCTTCTGTAAGAGGCATGATGGGCATCTATCATGGTTAAAACCTAGCCACATGGGTGTTGAAAGGGATTTAATTGACCAACAAATAAATTTATAGATCAAGACCCCGCTGAGTACAGAGGAGTCAGGTTCGTCCACGGGAAGTGAAGTCTATGTTTAGTTACCAATCTAAAATGCAAAAGAAATACCAAACAAAAGAAAAACGAAGCAAACAAACACACTGAAAGGTCTCGGTACCGACCTTGTCAGGGTCGGTAACGAGGTAAACACGAAGACGAAAACAAAAGTAAATCAACAAGACAGGCAGGCTCGGTACCGAGGTGTTGCAGGTCAGTAACGAGGCTACTTGGTTTTTAAGGTTTTTAACAAGTGAGAAAAAGATCTAGGATTTAGGGTTTACCACATTATTGTCATGCAATTTAAACAATATTAGTCCTGAAGATCATGCCTTTAAACGCAAGTAATCAACTTTCGTTGAGCAAACAAGCAACTCAATCAACTTTCATTAAATTAATTCACTTTATCTAATTTTGATATAAAGTTCTCAACTTTCGTTTCAAACTTTATCTCTATCCAAGTTCACAACTTTATCTTTCGATCAAGCCATAAACATGAATTACTTCAACTTTCATCAAAGCATATGCACAAACAAGTAGAAGATAGATAAAAGGCAATCAATTCATTCAATCATATCATCATTCATGCACAACTACGTTGGGTTTTAACACCAACCCTAGAACAAGAAAACTACTCACTCATGGTTGAGAAGAAATAAACAAGACAATTGAAAGAAAACATGACTTTGAATTAAACTAAAACCTTACTTGAATTCAAAACACAATCTTATCTTCAACACCAACTTAGAACACAAGAAAACCTGGAACAAATCTTCTTCCTTGCACCCTAAGCAACAAACTTGTCTCTCCAATCCTCTAAAACTCGCGTGAAAACTAAAACTAGAGCGAGAGCCCCCAAAACTTGTCTGTATTTATACCAAAGATCTATCTAAAAAGTTTCCTTAAAGATAAAAAACTACTAAAACTAAAAAATTCTCGGAATAATATCATTAAATGCACAAGCAATCACAAGTGACTTAAATGTCATCACACATATATGAGCAACTAATAAGCACAAGCAATCACAATCCAACCTCACAAGGAATCATGTGTTTGACTCAACTCTCATGTGTTTAGGCTTTGAATGACAACTCTCAATTCAATCCTATATGCAAAAACTCATATATATTGTTACTTATATTACCATTCTCTCTACCAAAGATGTCAAAACAAGCAGAATTATCAAGAGAACTTGCGCTCAATGAAAAACTTCATACAAGCTTCCATTCGATCGGGTTGTAATGGGGCTTGATAATAACAATAAGGTCTGGAAATATTTTGGCTATGTGGTGCTAAAAATCCGGGAATCAAGACTCCTAATCTTCACAACACAACTCACCAAAACTCTAAAAAACAAGATACTAAACTCACTAAACATTAAAGCACACTTCAACTCCCTTTTTCATTAACCCAATATCCCAACTAAGTCTCATGAAACATATAAAGGAATTCTTGGCTTTTTCTTCTTTACTTTGCTACACTTATTCATCTCTTTTTTCTCTTCATTCCAGAATTTTTCATCATTTTTTTCTTTCTGAATTTTTTATTTTCTTTTGGGAAGAGTTTAGTACCGACCCCACTAGGGTCGGTAACGATCTTAATATTTCTTTTCCTTCCCTCTTCTTTCCTTGCTTTCACTACTACTTGTGCATTTCTTTTAAGCCAAAAATCCTTTTTACAAATTTTGATCAACAATGAGACTCCTACAACACCCATCCCTCTTTTTTGAACCAATACATCACACCCAACAAAACAAATCCCAACCTAACTAAGTCCAAATCCCCGGATAGGGTCAAGCTTTCATTGGCTAGGAACCATTTTTGTGGAGCTTAAAAATAGGCTTTAAAGGCTCAAAACATTGGCTACAAAAAAAAAAAGAAAAATGCAAAGGTGGATAGGGAATAATAAGGCTAATGAAAAAAAAGTTCTCTATCATCTAATTCCACAAGTAATGAACTAATATCTCATATAGGCTTTAAGAAATAAATAACCATATCAATATCAAGAGATAATATACAATAGGAGAGTAAAATCACACAAGAAAGAGTCAAGGCTAAGATAAGCTCACTAGGTCAATTTTTGTTGGATTGCAACTAGCTCATACCTAGAAATCATACGTGCTCAATTACATTACAAGCTAAAAATTCACATAAAAACATTTTTCATTAAAGACTCGGGCTAAACTATCAAAAACATGTCAAAGGAATTACATGATTATGCAAGTAATCACTATCATAGAACTACTAAGACAAGGGTATCACCCGTCCTAATAATCATTTTGTGTTTTTTCAATTTTCAATTTATATTTTTCTTTTTTTTCATATATTTTTTTTCGAAAGCAAGAAAGAAACTAAACAACTTTGAACCAACAAGAAAAACATCAAAGCAAGATATGAAAAATACACAAAAAACAAGAGTTTTCTTTTCCTTCCCTACCCCATACTTAAACCTAACAGTGTCCCCACTATAAGGAACATAGAAAAGTAAAGAAAGAATAGGGAAAAGAAAATGAACTCACAAGATAATCTTTGAAGCCGCTTGAAAACATTCTTAAAACATCCTTGAAAGAGAGCAAATCATCAATGATAGTCGGGGTCTGATGGAGGAGGAAAGCGGTTCTCCATGTCAGTCATAAACTCCGCAGTATACTGCCAACACTCATCAGACTGATCCCAGCGAGCTTCATTCGCGTGCCAACGCGCGTCATCAATCTTTTTATGGTGCTCATATTTCTCTTGGAATTGATGCATCTGCTCGTATATCCTCAGCTGGCCTGTCTGGAGCCTATCCATCCTGTGCACCAGATCATCTACCCTGGGAGGAGGAATGGAACTAGAGCTTGAGCTGTCACTGGGGTGGTGGACTCGATATCACGGGCATTGCTCAGAAGAAGCCCCGTAACCGTACCCATACCCCTCGGTACCGTGCTGGCTGTGATGAAACTAGGGGTCGGTATCGACCTTGTAGGGGTCGATAATGGGGTTGTACAATGTAATACCGAGCTCTGACAGCTCGGTAACGTGCCCATTAGTGTGTGCCATCCCTTCGATACCGAACCCATATGGCTCGGTAACGAGCTCCTCAACAGCTTGATCATGGAGCTCCTCGTCCATTTGAAATCGTGACGCCTTCTTTCTCAATGATAGCTTAGACTCGGGTCTTGGTGGGAGAGGGAACGACATGGAAGTCCACATCTCGTACCAGTTAGGAAGGTACAAGAGCTCCAATTTTTCTGTAGTCACCTCCACTTGTTCCTCATTGACCGTCGTCTCAAGCACTTCACCATTCTTGTTGAAAATTCGCGACGACACCCAATAGGTGGTGTCCAACATCTGAGGTGGAAGACCTGTGGTGTAGCGAGAGAAATCAACCTCACATGCCCGAGCAAGACAGGTAACCATGTCGCCGATGAAGACCTCCTCCGATTTCTCCCCGACAACCACCACATGCTTGAGCCATTCATACCCCAAATTCATGGGGGCGGGATCCTTAAGTAGCATTGTGCGGAGACATGCCACCTCCTTTCTTGTAGGCTTGGAAAGCTCCCTCTTGGCCCAAATTGTACATCCTAGAATCCGCAAAATTATACGAAAGAGAGGGTTAACGATATCTTTGCCTGTAAGTGCGCGGATAGAGAGGTTGACCCGTGATATATTCCCAAGTTTCTTCCACCTTGAAGTCATCAGGGGATTTGTAACCATGACAAGGGCTGGGAAAACCGAGAAGGGCATTGAATCCCTCCAAGGTGAGAGTGTAGGGTTCGTTCCCAAGCCGGAACTTAACTTCCCTCTATGATTCTGGATTATCAAGTTTGAGCTTGAGAGTGGCTATAAACTCGGCAGTGAGGGCGGGGTAATGCGGGTCATCGACATTAAGAAGGTGGGATGCGCCGATATGAGTAAAAGCTTGCCTGATGTCCCGATAGATGCCAAGTCGCTGCCCATGAGACTTGGAAAACCACCTCATTTTTTGAGGTTTCCTCGAGAAAGCATTCTGATAGCTTGCATTTAGGTAGTGTTTAGGATGCATATTTATGTTTATTTTGCATAAGTTTTAGTTAGTTTTAGTTGGTTTTAGTTTAGTTTCTAGGATCTTGTGTTTTCGGGTAGTTGCGCTTGTTTTGTTCGGTTATGCAGATCTTTAGGTAAACAAGCATGGATGGGATGGATCTTAGATGATTTTCGTGGAGTTTGATGAAGCTTAGAGTGATACAAGTAAATATTAGAAGAGTTAACACCCAAGAGCTTGTGTGAAAAGAATGCTTAAATCCAGGCTATGCGTTGGAGGTCTTGTTTTGACACATCTATCTTGCAATGCTTGGTTTGGGAGCTATAGTGCTCGGATGAAGCTGAATTTAGTATCACTGGAAATCTAACTCGAAGAGATACAATTCATATTTTTACTCCGAGTCCAAATTCCAAATCGAAGGGGGTGAAAACAGCCTCTGAAGTGTCACCTGAAATGCTGAATCGAGAGTGCCGCGGGCATAACATGAAGTGACGCGGCCGCGCCACCCTGGAATGAGACCGCGCCTACTGTTCTGTCGTGGGAGAGTTGGGCCGCGTGTTTTGGGCTTCGGGTTGGACTTTATTAGGTCTTTTCCGACTAGTTTGATGTAATTTCAGGATATTTTATCTTTGATATCTTGTGGGGTATTTAAACCTTGTTTTTAGTTTTCTCTCTATATCATTATCATAACTTTTGATCAAACTTTTGGAGGCTAGGGTTTTCTCTCAAGGAAGAACCTTTGAACCTTTGTAAGTTTGATTTTAATTCAATTATGCATTGCTAATTTCTTTTGTGTTTGGCTAGTTATTGAAGTCATGATTTGTATATTGTTGTGAGGTTTGATTGATTCTCAACAAACTTGAATAGAAATTATTCCCTGTGCTTAATTGAATTTAAACTAGGGTTTTGTTAGATTAGCTACCTAATTGAATTTCTAGTTAAAGCTGAATATGATTAATTACCGGTCGGAGTTAATATGATCAAGAGTATACTTTAATCAATTTAGTACCGGTTGGACTAGTTGGTTGAAGAAGGGAATAAATTCACGAGCCACTTAGATGTCTGGTTGCTCTAAGTTGTTTGTTTCTATTGATAACTTGAATCGTCATTCTGTTATTTAATTGAATCTAGAAGGTCTTCTAGGTTATTATTTAATTAGGGTTGTTAGACTGGTAGTTCTATCAACTATATATGAAGTTTGGATCTTAATCCTTAGTAGGGTCATTATCCACAATAGATTATTCAAGTGAGAAGAGAATCAAGAGAATCAATGATCAACGAATCAATATCATGATGGATTTAACTAGTTGAACACGTTTGTCTTTTATTGATATAAATCAACCTAGCATTCATATTTATTTCTGTTCTTGCATAGTAGCTTAGATATTCATTCCTTAAAACCCCCCTTTGGTTACTTGGCACACAAGTAATAACATTAATACACGAGTCTCTGTGGGATCTACCCTTACTTGCCGCTCTACTGAGTTGGTTAAGCTATGGTTTCTTTGATCGGTATTAACGACCACCGAAAATACCTCATCACATTCAATTGTTCATGTAATTGAGCAGCATGTTCCCATTCACGATCTCTATCAGCTTGGAGCCGCTCCATCTGAGCTCGGAGGTCGGCCATTTGTTGGGCTATTTCTTCAGGAGTCACCGTTGCTCGGCTCTCTCTTCTTTTGCGATGAAAAGTACGCTCAGGCTCAGAATAGTATATCGGAGTTTCGAAAGCAAGCCTGCGTCTTCCCGGTTGAATAAAACTGAGAACACAAACAAAAGCAAACGAATTAAAAACAAAAATAGGGTCAGGCTATTGCCAAACCCACAAAGCAACTAAACACAACCCCATCGCTTCCCCAACAAAGGCGCCAATTTGTTGAAAGGGATTTACTTGACCAACAAATAAATTTATAGATCAAGACCCCGCTGAGTACAGAGGAGTCAGGTTCGTCCACGGGAATTGAAGTCTATGTTTAGTTACCAATCTAAAATGCAAAAGAAATACCAAACAAAAGAAAAACGAAGCAAACAAACACACTGAAAGGGCTCGGTACCGACCTTGTCAGGGTCGGTAACGAGGTAAACACGAAGACGAAAACAAAAGTAAATCAACAAGACAGGCAGGCTCGGTACCGAGGTGTTGCAGGTCAGTAACGAGGCTACTTGGTTTTTAAGGTTTTTAACAAGTGAGAAAAAGATCTAGGATTTAGGGTTTACCACATTATTGTCATGCAATTTAAACAATATTAGTCCTGAAGATCATGCCTTTAAACGCAAGTAATCAACTTTCGTTGAGCAAACAAGCAACTTAATCAACTTTCATTAAATTAATTCACTTTATCTAATTTTGATATAAAGTTCTCAACTTTCGTTTCAAACTTTATCTCTATCCAAGTTCACAACTTTATCTTTCGATCAAGCCATAAACATGAATTACTTCAACTTTCATCAAAGCATATGCACAAACAAGTAGAAGATAGATAAAAGGCAATCAATTCATTCAATCATATCATCATTCATGCACAACTACGTTGGGTTTTAACACCAACCCTAGAACAAGAAAACTACTCACTCATGGTTGAGAAGAAATAAACAAGACAATTGAAAGAAAACATGACTTTGAATTAAACTAAAACCTTACTTGAATTCAAAACATAATCTTGTCTTCAACACCAACTTAGAACACAAGAAAACCTAGAAGAAATCCTCTTCCTTGCACTCTGATGGAGCTCAAAATAGTAAAATAGGAAGTGGGCCCGGGATACAAGGAATAAACGGATCCGACGGGACTCCCGAGGTGGATTCTGGGGCCCATAACATACCCGTCTTTTAATTAAACAAAATCCCTATCTCCGCAAGATCTTCCGAAACCTCGGGACGAGGTCTAAACCTCGTTGCCGACTCTGCTGACACTCCCGCCCACCTGAACCACTCAGTTGTCGCCGCTCCCCCAAACCAATCATCGGCTGCCTCACCTCCGGACAAATCAGTGGCCCTGATCTCTGGCGTCCCACATCGAGTAAACACCAAAACCCGACTCCACAATTCTCTATAAATAGAGGAGAACCTCGTAGGTGGCAAAGGGTCGAAAAACATCTTGAACTCAAGAACTATCTTGCTCGTTGAAGATTGACGTGTTGAAACATCGTTAAAAGACCTCGCTATAGACAAGTGAAGTCCATAAAAAGACTTCAAGTCACACAGAGAGCTTTCGCTCACACCAAAGACCTCGTTGCATCATCTCGCAAGCCATCAGCACCACACTCAAACTCAAAGCTCAACCTCGCTACCGGAGTCCATCAAGCGGCTTGTGGATAGTAGAATCTCATAGTGATTAGGAGATCTCGAACCTTGTTAGATCGAGATCTCAAATACTCTGAAGAGGTCTAAGGTGTAAATCTCGTTTTGCTTGTAACCTCGCCGTAAGAAAACAATAAATAAACAACAAGTGTTTGCACAATCGAATAATAGAATCTCGTTTCTTGTCTTCTAGCGAAGTTTTATTTCGGGTTTCATCACTGGCGCCGTCTGTGGGAACCTCTTCATCCTAAGCAGTTTCTCGATTTGTGAAAACCTTGGCTTTGATCCCCTCAAAATGGCTTGCCCAAACAATTTCTTCCCCCAACACCCCGATAACATGCCCGAAACCACGCAATGGATGGGCACGGGACCTCCAGGTTGTCCGTTCGTGGTCCCTCCGGGTTGGACGTACACCGCCCCACAAAACCCCTACTCGTTCCAAGGGTACGAGCCGGGCGGTGCACCCCGAACCCATATCCCTACCCGGGCTATGGACAGTACCAGCAGGGTTTCGTCCCCTCATACGTCCCCGTCCCCGCCCCAAGACAACTCCACTCCGAGTACGTCCCCGCGTACGTCCTTGGGTATGTGCCGGGACACGAGACGTCCACCAATGGCTCGTAAACGGAGAGACCTCCCCAGGACCCCATGCAGATCTCGCGATCTCGATCGCCACGTTCGAGAATGCAGGACACAGAGTTGTTCGAAACGGTGGGGAGTGCTAAGCATCCCCTCAAATCAAGGCCAGCGACGCCGATGCACTCCCTCAAATCGAGGTCGCGACGTCAACCCATTGAGGTCGAATGTCGTTCCTCCTTCGTGGACGAGATTCAGGGGGCGCCTATGCCCAAAGGTTTCCATTGGCTACAAATGGGGCTCTACGACGGCACGGCTGACCCGGAGGAGCACGTAAAGCACTTTGCTGTCCAAATGAATGTCAACTCCTACAATGACGCCATATTTTGCCACAGCTTCCCAACCACCCTGGACAAGGCCGCGATGATGTGGTTCATAAGCCTCAAGATAGGGTTTGTGGCCTCGTTCACTCAGTTGTGTGAATCCTTTGTCACACACTTCAGCAGCTCGAGGAAGCGCAAGAAGAATATGCGGGATCTCCGCGGTATTGAGCAGGGAGAGGGCGAGTTGTTGGACACCTTCTTCACGAGGTTCACCACCGCAGTGGCAGAGATCGCACACATCGACGAATCATCGGTGCGAGATACCCTCATGGGCAACCTATGTCCGGGGCCTTTCAAGACTTACATTTTCTTGAAATGCCCAACGACGTACAATAGCCTGTGCGCCCGAATCACGTCCCAGGTGTATGCCGAGGATGCCGCAAACCAAAGCTCGCGGCCGAAGACCGACAAGGAAATCGTCGCCGAGGCTAAAGGAAAGGCGAAGGAGGTCGCACCGCCCGCGAGGGATGCGTATGTAACGCAAGCCCAAAACCCCGTCAACAACAACAACAACAACAGGAACTACAACAACAGAAGCAACAACAACAATAACAACGGGAACGACGCCAACCGCAACAACAACCGCGGTGGCAATTAGAACTATTTCGGCGGAAAGCAACGAGGCCATAGAGGCAAGGGCGACCCTTTGTACAACCCAAACGAAAAGGGACGTGCCAACCCCGCATCAGGCGCCAACACCGTACCACGAGGCCCGAGTCAAGCTCAGGCCAACAACGTCGAGCAGTAGGCTCCCATGAAGCAGGCACGGTCTGGGCAGACAACAACACCCGATGGGTATATCCATACCATCTCAGGTGGGCCATCGTTGGCTGGATCAAGCCAGGCAGAAAGAAAGAGGTACGCGAGGGCAAGCCATCATGAGCCCTCGGTATTTAGCGTTGCCCAGACCTCGCGGTCCCACGTAGGCTTGGCCTTCACCTCCGAAGATGCCGAGGGACTCCACATGCTGCACTCTGACCCCTTGGTGGTGCACGCTCAAGTAGGCTCGAAGATGGTGAAGCGAGTGTTGGTGGACACAGGATCCTTCGTTGACATCATGTACTACGGTGCATTCGAGAAGTTGGGCATCTCCGAAACATCCTTGAAGCCCTAAGCTGGGAAGCTCTCCTCCTTCTCAGGAGATGAGGTCGACATGGCAGGTCTCATAGACCTTTGGATGACGCTGGGCACCGGCTCCACGAGGAGGACCGAGATGGTGGAGTTCACAGTGGTACACTTACCTTCGGTGTACAATGCAATCATCGGGAGGGTATCCCTGATGAAATTCCAGGCGATGGTCTCCATCTACCACCTAAAAATGAAATTCCCCGTCAATGGCGGGGTTGGTGAAGTAAAGTGCAACCAAGAGGAGGGTCGCGTTTGCTATGCGACCTCGGCCAAACAAAATTTCCCGGTGTTCATGGTGGAGTCCCCCGGCGAGGCCGACCTCGAAGTCCGGGACTTCACGGTCCCCATCCCCGAGGTAGAAAGAAGGGTGATTACCCCCTTCGGGAATGAGTCCGAGAAGATCTACCTGGAAGAGTGTCTCTCCGGGAAATCAACGACGTCGCTGGAGGCCCTGCTGTCCAATTTTCGTGATGCGTTCGCCTGGACCGCTAAGGATCTCCGCGGTGTCCCGCGCACCGTGGCCCATCACTCCTTGAACGTTGACATTAACACCCGCCCTGTGGTGCAACGACGGAGGAAGATGAACGAGGAAAGGGCAAACGCCGCGAATGAAGAGGTGGCTAAGCTGCTGGCCGCGGGGTTTATCCACGAGGTCCAGTACCCGAAATGGTTGTCCAATATCGTACTGGTCAAAAAGGCCAGCGAAAAGTTGCGGATGTGTGTGGACTTCAAAGACCTCAACAAATCGTGCCCCAAAGACAGCTACCCCCTGCCCTCGATTGACGAACTAGTTGATTCAACCGCGGGGCACGGGGTCTTGAGTTTCCTCAACGCATACTCAGGATAAAATCAGATCTCGATGAGTCCGCGTGACGAGGAGGAGACGTCCTTCATCAAGAAACGGGGTACGTACTGCTATAAGGTCATGCCCTTCGGCCTTAAAAACGCAGGGCGACCTTCCAACATCTCGTTGACCGGGTCTTCAAAGACAATTTGGGGAGAAATGTGTCGGCCTACGTCGACGACATCGTGGTGCGGAGCAAAAGCCCCGAAGAGCATCTGGTCTACCTCCACGAGGTCTTCGTGACCCTCAGGCACAATCGTCTCAGCCTGAACCCCGAGAAGTGCGTCTTCGGCATGTCATCGGGGAAGTTCCTAGGCTTCATAATCAGCGAGCGCGGGATCGACGTCAATCCCGTCAACATCGAATCAATCCTCTCAATGAGGTCACCACGATCCCGCACTGAGGTACAACGGCTCAACGACGCCGTGAACTACCTAGGGAGATTTTGATCCCGCTTGGCGGACAAGTCTCTGCCCTTTTTTGAATTCTCGCATGGGTTATTCGACCCAAAAATGGCATAGCGTCGGGGTTGGAACTTTGCATTGTTTCGGAAGCCTCAAGGAGTGGCTCTGGGCCCTTGCACGAATCTTTACACCTTTTATGGCCGGGCATTCTTGGTGTCGTTTGTCCTCATTTGAGTAGTGTAGGGGACTCCTAAATTATTGTCCGAGGGACCTTGAGAAGTACCTGACGAACTTGGCTCTGAAACCCCTACCGGAGCATCAAGGCAAGGCGCGACGCTAGACTTGAGGCTGCATGGCGCCGGCTCATCCATGTTATGCTCATGCTCCTCTTGGTCTTTCTCATGATGGATCAGAATCACATCAAGATTTCAATAGTTCACTAATGTATTAAGTTTCAACGGTTACAAACCAAGTCAAATTCCCATTTAATTTCGGCACCAACAGAAGTTCAACCAACTAGACTTCTACAACCCTAAATGAACTACCAACCTGAGTAATTAAACTCTCTCACGTGCAGTGTTCTAAAAAATGCTAGGCGGGAGCTACACTATGGGATGGGGCCTAGCACCTAAACTGGCGGGAGCTAGACAGTGGGATGGGGCCTAACACCTAGATGGCTAGGCGGGGGCCTTGCCGGAGTGTAGGCGGATCAGAATATTTTTATTTTATAGAGTTATTATATATAATTGGTGAAAATATATAAAGAAAGAACACTGTGATCATAATGTCTCCGTATAAATTCAAGCCTAGAGCCTACCTAAGCCACCTAGAAGGCCGAATAGGCCGCCTACCCTACAAAACCCGTCTAGGCGTCCGCCTAGTCGCCTAGAACTAAATCGGAACAGTGGATCACCTCCCAGCATCTAGGCGGACGCTAGCGCCGCCTAGACCTTTTTTTAAGAATAGTGGATATGGTTGCACTACTGTTGGTAAAGGCTTGTTCTATGAGCTTAGACAATTCAGACCAAAAAAGGATGGTTTCAAACTATACAATTTTAGTTGGAACAAGTGTAATAAATGTGCAAATTTACAAGAATCATACAAATTTAATCATAAGGGAATAAATATTTTCTTAAGTTTTGTTTTATTTCATGTAGATGTCAACATGTTGTATTTGGAGCCTATAGTTGGCGTGGGCCGTGGGATATTCCTTTGGTTCAAATATGTCAACTAACCTCAGTATAAGAGATACCAGTACTGGTAAAACCCTTTAATTACTTTATATGACAATTTTTTTTCTCTGTTTTTAATAATTATTTCCCCTTTCTCATCCAATTAATGTTAATAATATGCACAGTCATAAACAATTTTGTGTTCTTGCAAAAATGGTTAAGGAAGTCCCCTCAATATAACGAGAGACAACTTTACATTGCATGAGAGGGCTATAAAGCTAATGTTTCAATTTCATGCAGTGTTCTAAATAAACGCTACGCTTGAGCTAGGAAGCGGGATAGGGCATAGCGCCTAGACGACTAGGCGAGGGCCAAGCCGGAGTGCAGGCGGATTAGTATAATTTTTATTTTATAGGGTTATTATATTTAATTGGTGAAAATATATAAATAAAGAATAATCTCAGCACAATGTCTCCGTATGAATTCAATCCTAGAGCCCACCTAGAGTCTGCCTAAGCCACCTAGAAGGTCGCATAGGCTGCTTACCCTACACAACCTGCTTAGGCCCCCAGAACTAAATCGGAACGGTGGACCACCACCCAGTTATAGACGGCACCTATACCTTTTTTAAGAATAGTGGATATGGTTGCACTGTTGTTGGTACATGCGTGTTCTACGAGCATGGACCATTCAGACCAAAAAAGAAAGGTCTCAAACTAAACATTTTTTAGTTGGAACAAGTGTAATAAATGTGCAAATTTACAAGAATCATTCAAAATTAATCGTAAGGGAATAAATATTTTGTTATATTTTGTTTTATTTCATGTAGATGCTAACATGTATTTGGAGCCTGTAGTTGGTGTGGGTATTCCTTTTGTTCAAATATGTCAACTAACCTCCATATAAGAGATAACAATACAGGTAAAACACATTAATTGCTTTATCTGACAACTTTTTTTCTTTGTTTTTTTAAATAATTATTTGCCTTTTCTCATCCACTTAATGCCCAATAATATGCACAATTATAAATAGTTTTGTGTTCTAGAAAAAATGGTTAAGGATGTTCCCTCAATATAACGAGAGACAACTTTACATTGCAGGAGAGGGCTATAGTTGTAATGTTTCAATTTCATGCAGTGTTCTAAAAAACTCTAGGCGGGAGCTAGGCTGTGGGATTGGGCCTAGCGCCTACACTACTAGGCAAGGGACGAGCCGAAGTGTAGGCAGATCAGTATAATTTTTATTTTATTGGGTTATTATATGTAATTGGTGAAAATATATAAATAAAGAATAATCTCATCAGAATGTTTTTGTATGAATGCAAGCCTAGAGACCACCTATAGTCTGCTTAAGCCACCTCGAAGCCCGCATAGGCCGCCTACTCTACACAACCCGTCTAGGTGCCCGCATATGTGCCCAAAACTAAATCGAAACCGTGGACCATTGCCCAGCTTCTAGGCAGTGCCTAGACCTTTTTTAGAATAGTGGATATGGTTGCACTACTGTTGGTAGGGATGCTCAACGGTTCGGATCGCCCGCAACCCGCACTGACCCGACCCGCAATTTGTGAGTCGGGTCGCGGGTCGATTTTTCCAAAAATTCGGGTTGCTGGTCGGGTCGGGCCAAACCTACCGGGTTGCGGGTCGACCCGTACGTTTTAAAAAAAGTCACATTTACAATTACATATTTTGTTGGGGGAGGGGTGTCCACTGATTTCATTTTATTATCATTTTTGAGTTTTGCTTTTGATTGAATGAATCTGACCCATCGCATGAAAGCGTCAAACTTAGATCTAGATCTACACAGCGCCGGCCCGCTACTCTTCCCACTCCCGCCTTCTCGGCACTCGCACGCTGCCGCCGCCGGCTTGCGCTCTAGATCTCCGTGCTAGGCGCTCGCTCTCTGCCTCACTGCTCGGCGCTCACTCTCCGACCCGTAACCCGCGGTGAGGCAGTTCCTCAATTTAACGAAAGACAACTTTACATTGCATGAGAGAGCTATAATGATAATGTTTCAATTTCATACATTATCCTAAAAAACGCTATGCGGGAGCTAGGCGGTGGGATAGTGCCTAGACGGCTAGATGGGGGCCTAGTCGGAGTGTTGGCGGATCAGTATAATTTGTGTTTTATAGGGTTATTATATGTAATTGGTGAAAATATATAAATAAAGAATAATCTCATCACAATCTCTCCGTATAAATTGAAGCTTATAGCCCACCTAGAGTCTGCCTAAGTAACCTTGAAGGCCACATAGGCCGCCTACCTGACACAATCCGTCTAGATGCCCAAAACTAAATCGGAACGGTGAACCACCGCCTAGCTTCTTGGGGACACCTAGACCTTCTTTTATAATAGTGGATATGGTTACACTGTTGTTGGTACATGCGTGTTCTACGAGCATGGACAATTCAGACCAAAAAAGGATGGTCTCAAGCTAAACAATTTTAGTTGGAACAAGTGTAATAAATGAGCAAATTTGCAAGAATCATACAAATTTAATCATAAAGGAATAAATATTTTGTTAAGTTTTATTTTATGAAGATGCAACATGTTGTATTTGGAGCTTGTAATTGCCGTGGGGTATTCCTTTGGTTCAAATATGTCAACTAACCTCCGTATAAGAGATAACTTTACATGTATAACACATAATTACTTTATATGAACACTTTTTTCTCTGTTTTTTAATAATTATTTTCCCTTTCTCATCCACTTAATGTCAATAATATGCATAATTATAAACAGTTTTTTGTTCCTACAAAAATGGTTAAGGAAGTTCCCTCAATATAACGAGAGACAACTTTACATTGCAGGAGAGGGCTATAATGGTAATGTTTCAATTTCATCATGTGGAATTTTCACCGGAAAGCACAACAAAGACTTGAACAACTTCAAGTTCTCACTTCTCACTTGTTCGTCGTCTTCAACCATTCGAAAACCACACGTTTAACCTAAAAGTCACATCCTTATTTATAGAACCCCGTAGGATCTAATCTCTATTATTTCCTTGCCACAAAATAACAGATTTTCCATCCCAAAATCTCAATAAAACCGGAAACTCAATCACCATATCTCCAGTCACTTAGATTATATCCAAAACCGAAAGATCTCGATATCGTATCTTTTTTCTTTGACAAATCTTCAAGATTTCATCTTATCTTCTCACAAACAATTCAACCTTAGCTGTCAAATCACCGCCAAAGTCATTTGCTCAAGATATGGTAACTTGCCAAAAATAGAAAGCTGCGTAACTTCTCGCATACGCTGTCCAGATCGCCAGTCGTTCCCTCACGATGTTCCTTCACGTTGACGAAATGTTCTTTTCTTGAAACACTCTTGTGAAACTTGTGAAACAATGATGATGTATTTTTCAGTCGTTTACCTATCAAAGAATCCTAACTTAACCAAACTTAGTAGAATGGTAACTAAGGGTCGAACCCACATAGACTCGTGTATTTATGTTCTTACTTGCGTGCCAAGTAATAGAAAGGGAGGTTTTTTGAATGTTTTATCTAAACTAAGATGCAAACTAAAAAGTAAATATGAATGCAAAGTTGATTGTAAAATATGAGACAAGTGTGTTCAACTAGTTAAATCCGCCATGACATTTCTTTGTTGATCATCGATTCTCTTGATTCTCTTCTCACTTGAATAATCTATTGTGGATTATGACCCAAACTTCAGATTTAGTTGATAGAACTACCAGTCTAACAATCCTAATCATCTAACAACCTAGAAGACCTTCTAGATTCAATTAGACAACATCATAACGATTCAAGTTATCAATAGAAACAAGCACTTAGAGCAACCAGACATTTAATTGGCTTGTGAATTTATTCCCTTCTTTAACCAACTAGTCCAACCGGTACTAAATTGATTAAAGTATACTCTTGATCAAATTAACTCCGACCGGTAATTAATAAGACTCAGTTATAACTAGAAATTCAATTAGGTATCTAATCTAACAAAACCCTAGTTTAGATTCAATTAGGTACATGGAATAAATTCTATTCAAGTTTGTTGAGAATCAATCAAACCTCACAACAATATGCAAATCAAGACTTCAATAACTAGCCAAACATAATAAATTTAGCAATGCATGATTAGAATAAAAGAAAAACTTACAAAGGTTCAAAGTTTGCTCCTTGAAAGAGAGAAAACCCTAGCCTCCAAAAGTATGATCAATGTTATGAAAGAGAAACTAAAAACAAGGTTTAAATACCCCACAAAATATTCAAATATCAAATTATCCCGAAATACCATAAAACACGTCGGAAAAGATCTAATAAAGTCCAACTCGAGGCCCAAAACTCGCGGCCCAATGTCTCCATTGAAAGGCAGATGGTGCGGGCTCATTCCCATATGGCGCGGCCGTGCAGTCTGTCAATTTAGCCCGCGGCACCCCTTAGTTCAACACTTCAGGCGACATTTCAGAGGCTGTTTTGACCCCCTTCGAGTTGGAATTTGGACTCGGAGTACAAATATGAATTGTAGGTCTTCGAGTTAGCTTTCCAGTGATGCTAAGTTCAGATTTATCCGACCACTATAGCTCCCAAACCAAGCATTGCAAGATAGAGGTGTCAAAACAAGACTCCAATGCATAGGCCGGGTTTAAGCGTTCTTATCCCTCAAGCTCTTGGGCCTTAGCTCTTCTAATCTTCACTTGCATCACTATAAGCTTCATCAAACTCCACCACAATCATATAAGATCCTTCCCTTCCATACTTGTTTACCTAAATTTCCTAGAATTTAGCTCTTCTAATCTGCAAAACCGAACAAAATAAGCACAAACCCTGAATTTCCTAGAAAACCTAAAAACCTAAGAACTAGACTAAACTAAGCTAAAACCAAGCAAAATAAACATAAATATGCATCCTAAACACTACCTATATGCAAGCTATCAAACAACAAATTAATCATTCAAAGTTTGTTATCATCAAAACTAAGAGAAACCATTGAACAACGAATGTTCCAACAATCCCCCCCCCCTTTTGATGATGACAAACTGATGCAAAAATGCATATCTAGAAACCTATCAATATAAGAAATAGAAAGATTTGATATCAAAATTATACTCCCTTCGTTCAAAATACATGATGTTTTACCTTGATTTTCTTGTTCAATAATACTTGATGTTTTATATAATTTACCATATTTTTTCCAATATTACCCTTATTACTTAAAAGAAATAATAAAAATAGAAAATAAAAAAAGGAAAGATCTTCACAAGATTTATGGGTATTTAAGTCAAATCACATACCTTCTTAATTTTAGAGACAAATCCTTAAACATCATATATTTCTGAACGGAGGGAGTAATAGGTTCCTCCTTAACGCAACCACCGTTGTTCCTACTCAACAAGTGTACCATTATATTCCCCCTTAGACAAAGTTCCATCTTGATTTCCTTGGATAGAATGAATATTTGCATTTTCCCTAACTCAATATCTTATCTTTTTGCTTCAACAAAACTTCAAGATTTCATCTTATCTTCTCACAAACAACTCAATCTTAGCTTTCAAATCACCGCCAAAGTCGTTTGCTCAAGATATGCTAAGTTGACAAAAAAAAAAGTCGTGTAGCTTCCCGCAGTCGTTGTCCAGATCATCAGTCGTTCCCTTCGTAGTTCCTTCACGCGTTCCCTCATTATGTTCCTTCACTTTTACGATATGCTCTTTTCTTGAAACACTCATGTGAAACAACAAAAATAAATCATTCAAAGTTTGTTATCATCAAAACTAAGTGAAACCATTAAACAACGAATGTTCCAACAATTTCCCCCTTTTTGATGATGATAAACTTATGCAAAAATGCATATCTAGAAACATATCAATATAAGACATAGAATGATTTGAGATCAAAATTTTAATAGGTTCCCACTTAACGAAACCACCGTTGTTCCTACTCAACAAGTGCACCATCATATTCCCCCTTAGCCAAAGTTCCATCTGCATTTCCTTGGATAGAACACATTTGTATTTTTCCTAACTTCCCCATTTTGGCATCATAAAAAAGTTAGATCAAACAAAGAAAACATAGAGTAATTCACTAAGCTTAATTGAAACTAATACCATTCATATGCAAAAGAAAATTATCAAATCATCATATTGATTTATGGAGCAACTTCAGCAAAAGAGACTAAAACATATTAAACAACCATAATCCAAAAGATTTTGAAACTTTTTTGAGAGGGAGGCTGGTATGGTGATAAGAGGAGTTCCACTTAAAGTTGTGAGGAGGCGGGAATTCTGTCGAAGCTCAAGCAACATTTGGGCATGAACACTTTCACCAACCTTCTTAACAATTTTCTTTGCCGTAGTTCCCTTTTGGCTCTCCTTGGAACTTCATCCTCAGGATATTTTGCATAACTAAGGGAAAGCTAAACTTCTCTTCAGTAACATGCTCATAGATTTTCCTTGACTGCAGAAGTAACTTGATGAATTCCCTTCTTTTTTTTTACCCTCTTGAACAACTTTTTTGTTGGAGCTTCTTCTTCTTCTTCTTCTTCACCCACTACTTCTACTTCAGCTTTTTTTTTCTTACACACTCAGATCAAAAATTTTCCGCATGTTCCCTCTGAGCATAGTTCCCCCTCATTGTGATAGCTTGCGTATAGGTAGTGTTTTGGATGCATGTTTCTATTTTGTTTGCTTTGTTTTTAGGTAGTTTTATTTAGTTTCTTTAGTGTCCAGGAGTTGTGGGTTTTTTCACTTGTTCTATGTTGTTTTACAAGTCTTAAAGTGAACAAGTGTGAATGGAATGGAAACCGGGGAAAGAACGCTTGAATTCGGGCCATCCATTGGAGTTGTTGGTTCGACACCTCTGTCTTGTAAGGGTTCATTCGGGAGTTATAGTGTTCTAATGAAGTTGAATTTGTTATCATTGGAAAGCTAATTCAAAGAGCTACAATTCATGTTTTTACTCCGAGTCCAAATTCCGTCTCGAAGGGAGTAAAAACAACCCCCGAAATATGACCTGAATGTTGGACCGAGGGTGTTGACTGTGCTGGCAGCGGGCGCTGCCTTTCCCTGGTCGCGAGATTTAATTCCTCGCGTGGGCTATATCTCACTATTATTATATTGGGCTTATATCCTACGAGACTTATGTTGTTTTAGACCTAATTTCTTTTTTTTTATTTCAGTTTTGGGGAGAAGAAACTCTCATCTATCTAATTCTCATTCTCATACTTTTCATTTTAAGTTTTACATAATTTCTATGAAGAACTAAGCACTTTTCCTTAGTCAGACAATTGAAGCATCATTTTGAATAAAGTTGTGAGATTACTAATTCCTTATCTATTGCTCGGATTTAATCTTCTTTCTTGCTTGAATATCTATTATTTATTATAACAGTTTCTAGCCTGATGAAGTAGGGTTTGTTGTTATTGGATCTATTGCTAGATCTAGAGTGTAGCTGGTTGAGCATCTCTATTTCAAAGTAGCAACTGCATTGTACTAGTATCTGGTTGTACTAGTCATATGCAGAAGAGATTTGATTTGTATTTTAGGGTAAAAGCTGGATGTTTTATGCTAGAATTGTATCCTACTATATTCTTATCCTTACTGCTGCTATTAAATTGAATCATTGATGGTTTCATGGTTATTTAGTTAGTTAGAACTAATAGTATCTGGTTGTGCTGTTAGTTAGAATTGAAAAGGAATTGGAAAATCCATTGCATGAGATATTGAGGTGGGATCAATGATACTTGTCATAAGATTGTGGATATTTGCTTGCCTAAGCTATCTTCCCAAATATTGTTATTCAAAAACTTGTTAATCTGTTAGTTTTGCATTCTTAGTTACAATACAAACCTCGTGTACTTGTTTGGCATAAAATTCATACAAAACGATCAATCTGTCTCCTTGTGATTTCAACCCGGATTTCCTAAAGACTACGATTTTTAGTTAGTTTGGATTCTTTTGCATAACCGTGATTTGAATGACCAAATTCACCGTTATCAAATTGGCGCCGTTGTCGGGAAGGCAATAATTGTCTTTTGTGTGATTTTTGTGACAATCTTGGTGTTGTGAACCTATCTTACGGTTCATAACACTTGTGCTACTAATCTATGATTTTGTTCGAGTGTAGAGAGTTGCACGATGAACACTTCCATGACTATTTTTCTAGATTTCAAGACCATATGTTCGAAATTGGCACATGGGGATTCCGATACAGCGATAGAGAGGTCAACATGGGAGTTATTAATGGTATGAATCTTGAGACAAGAGGATTGGCTGACTACATGAGCAGTGAGAGGCGTTTATATATGGGATCCGAGGTATGTTGGGATTTCTTATGATTCATGAGCTATCAGAGCTTTCATGTTGAGTCATCTTCCCAACAGCCATAACTGGTCGATACGTCTCTAGAGGATATAATCAGGTATCTCTCTATCAGGACAAATATTTTGTTCAAGGAGCACTGTGAGTTATGTTTTTCACATTTTCATTCAACAATCTCATGCCCTTTTGAGTTGTGTGAAAGGAATGGTGGAATCACATTGGAATCAAGCGATTATGAGTCAAACACCCAAATGCAAGTTGAGGAGAAATCTAAGACACTTGATGTGGGTTATGAAGATGAATTTGATGCCCAATAGGAATTCACACCTATAAGACAAGTTGAGCAGATCATCACAGAGCCAATTGAAGTTTGTGCTGACATCGAGATACTTACAAAGCCTAATTAAGGAGCTTGAATCATCTTCACCCATGTGGAGTTATGAGTTTGAGGGTTCCGTGGTTTTGGAAGAAGACTATTTTTTCAACCATGATGACTTCTTTGCTGATGAAGTAGACAACCATGAGGGAGAAAATCAAGATGATAAATCTGTTAAGGCCCCCGCCATCATGTTGTGTCATATGCTAGGCCTTGAAATCCCATGTTTCAGTTTCCCCACCTTCTCATATCCAGAGCTTATGGAGTTGCAAGATGAACCAAGTCTAAAACACAAGCTGAAAGATGAAAAATATATGTAGTTCATCTTTGAAGAAAGTGATAGTGTTGACAAGTATTTTGTAACTCCACCACTTGTGCTAAATTTATTTGAACAAAGGTCATTTCACACCAATTGGGCACACATGTTTGATAAATTAAAACGATCTTTGAAAGTTATATCATGCATCTTTAATTTATCATTGTGTTACTTATACTTTTCTGACATGTGTGCACAAGGTTTTGACAGGCTATTAAGGGCATTGCCGATGTCTGATTTTGCAATGTCATGCTAATGGTCGGGACACCACCGTTCCCTTACCCAAATCAGTAGTTGGTCTGTGAGTTTTTCTTTTCTCTTTACTTTTACTTTACATTGGGGACAATGTAAGTGTTAAGCATAGGGGAAGGGAATTACTTTCTTTGCATTCATGTAGTTGCATTAGATTAGGCATGCTTACTTTAAGTTTTGCATTGACTAAAATATTGAAAAAATCAAAAAAAAAATCAAAAAAAAATTGCATTTTAGGTTCTTATTCCCCAATTGTGTAAGACCTCTTGTCTTTTTAAGTTAAGTATGGATTCTAACCCATGACATGCATGATGTGTTGAAGTTTCTGTGATATGAGCATGATCTTTGGCTATTTTACTTTGATTATAGGATTGAGCATATAGATGAGTTTGGGTTTTAGATATATTTTGAAGTTCTAGACAAATAGCCTTGTGAGATTGTTTTTGGCCTATTGCTTGTTTAATTGTTCTCTAATTCTTGAGTGTATCACTTTGAATTGCTAACTCTAGAACTTGCGTTTTGACTCTTTTTCAAGGCTGCTTTACTTGACTATAATGGATGACATTAATATGATTGAGGCATGTTTCTTATCAGCCTATTATTTCCCTTCCTACCTTTACAAGATCCATGTTTTGACACCCCTTTTCTTTTGAGCCTTAAATACTATTTTGATAGCTCCACAAAATAATTCCTAGCCTATATAAGCTTGACCCATCCGGAATTTAGGACTTTAATTGGATTTATTTGTGTGGTTATGAAAAAGTACGAGGGAAGTGTGATGAAAGGTAGAAGGAAAGACAACTCTAGTGTGAAAGTTGAGGAAAAAAATGAAGAATAATAAGTTGAAAAAAAAGTGTTGAAAGAAAAAATGAGCTTAAAAATAGTCTTCGTAAGTGTTAAGAGAAAAAAAGTTGAAAAAGAAAAAACGAGCTGAAGTGTGTGATTGGAGTTGGTGAAGGAAAGTTGGAAGTATGAAAAAGAGAAAGTGTGAAGTTTGGGTTTAGTTAGTTCTTTGTCCTGGATTTAGCACCACGTTACCAAAAATAATCCCTTCCAATTTGTCTTTACCTTGTCCCCATTACAACCCTAGAAAAGACATCATGATTTTTGTTGTGTGTTTGGTCATTAGCGGTGGAGAATTAGGACGTTGATGCAAGCATATGGTAGTCTAGTTTTTCATTGTTGATTTTGAGTCAAACACATATCCTTAAACACATGAGTGAGAGTGCAAAAACATTACCTTGGTGAGGTCTAGAATGGATGAATTGTTTATGCTCTTTGCTCTAGTCAATTACATGTTAGGATGTTGAGAAGGTTTCTTGACAACAAATAAATTTATAATCAACACTCCGCTGAATACAGGAGAGTCAGGTTCGTCTACGAGAAGTGAAGTCTATGTTTAATTACCAATCTAAAATACAAAAGATATAACAAACAGAAGCAAAACAAAGCAAACAAACGCACTAAAAGGGGCTCGGTACCGACCTTGTCAGGGTCGGTAATGAGGTAAACACAAAGACGAAAACCTAAGTAAATCAACAAGATAGGCAGGCTCGGTACCGAGGTGTTGCAGGTTGGTAACAAGGCTATTGGGAAATTACGGTTTTTCACAAGTGAGAGAAAGATATAGGGCTTAGGATTTACCAAAACATAGTCATGCAATCTAAGTAATATGAATCATGAAGATCATACCTTTAAACACAAGTAATCAACTTTTGTTGAACAAACAAGCAAATCAATCAACATTCATAAATTAATTCACTTTTTCTACTTATTTTGATCTAAAGTTCTCAACTTTCGTTTCAAACTTTATCTCTATTCAAATTCACCACTTTCTCTTTCGATCAAGTTATAAACATGAATGACTTCAACTTTCATCAAAGCATAAGCACAAACAAGTAGAAGAATAGATAAAAGGCAATCAATTCATTCAATCATAAACAACTATGTTGGGTTTTAATCCCAACCCTAGAACAAGAAAACTACACGTTGAGAGAAAACAAACAATGAGATTAAAAGAAAACATGACTTGAATTAAACTAAAAGCTTACTTGAATTCAAAACAAAAAACTTGTCTTCAAAACCAACTTAGAACACAAGAAATCTCCAACAATTCTTCCTTGCGCCCTAAGCAACAACTTGTCTCTTAATCCTTTAAACTTGCGTGAATTAAAAATAAACTAGAGAGAGAGCCCCAAAAACTTTTCTAAACAAGGGTATTTATACTAAAGGATCTATCTATAAAGTTTCATTAAAGATAAAAACTACTAAACATAAAAAGATCTCAGAATATATTCATTAAATGCACTAAGTCGGTCACGTCCTACCGACATGGGGACCTCGGTACCAACCCCGTCAGGGTCAGTAGGACTCTGGGATTTTCTCTCTTGAAAGCCTCGTTATCGACCCATGGAAGGTCGGTAACGAGCTTGGATTGGCTTTTTTCTTTTGTTTTATTCTTCACTCCTTCCTTGGACTTCTTGAGGATTTCTTCTAATGCCTTCTTCTCTTCTCCTTTAGCATGCTCCTCTCCTTCAATGTCCTCGAATGCTCCAATCCGCTTCAAAAACCTACACCAAAACACAAAACTAGCGTAGTTTCCATACTTTTCAGAAAATATGCAAACTAAACCAAAAAGACACACAACACACACAAAAAACACAACTAAACAAGACCTAAAAACCTAGAAAGACACACTAAAACAAAGCTAAAAACACGGACATCAAAATACCCCACACTTAAACTTGCTTGTCCTCAAGCAATCACCAAACATAAATCAAAACCATCAACACATACATCAAGTAATAGCCCTCATCAAAAAGAAAATTCAGCACAAGTGATAATTAGACAAGTGACTTAAATGTCATCACACGTATATAAGCAACTAATAAGCAAAAGCAATCACAATCCAACCTCAGGGGGAATCATGTGTTTCACTCAACTCTCATGTGTTTAGGCTTTAGTAACAACTCTCACCTCATCCTATATGCAACAACTCATAGACATTGTTACTTATATTACCATTCTCTCTACCAAAGATGTCAAAACAAGCAGAATTATCAAGAGAACTTAGGCTCAATGAAAAACTTCATAGAAGCTTCCATTCGGCCGGGTTGTAATGGGGCTTGGTGATAACAATAAGGCATGGAATCATTTTGATTTGTGGCGCTAAAAATCCGGGAACCAAGACTCCTAAACTTCTCAACACAACTCACCAAAACCCTTAAAAACAATTTACCAAACTCACTAACATTAAAGCACACTCATCTCTTTTCATCAACCCAAAATCCCAACTAAGTCTCATGACATATAATTGCTTGCACTTATTAGCCTTTCCCTTCTTTTTTTCTTCTTCTGAATTTTCTTGATTTTTTTCTGTGGGAGGAGGTTCGTTACCGACCCTACTAGGGTCGGTAACGAGTTTTGCATTTTCTTTCTCTTGTTCTTCCTTTCTTTCTACTAATCTTGTGCATTCTTTTTGAAAGACAAAAATCCTTTTTTTTACAACTTTTGATCAACAATTAGACTCCTATAACACCCATCCCACTTTTTGAACTAATACTCAACACACTCAATAAAACAAATCCCAACCTAACTAAGTCCTAATCTCGGGATAGGGTCAAGCTTTCATTGGCTAGGAAATAATTTTGTGGCACTTAAAAATGAAAGGCTTAAGATCAAAACATTGGCTACAAAAAGAAAGGATAATGCAAAGGTGGATAGGCGAAAATAAGGCTAATGAAAAATAAGTTCTCTATCATCTAATTCTACAAGTAATGAACTAATATCTCATATAGGCTTCAAGAACTAAATAATCATATCAATATCAAGAGATAATATGCAAATAGGAGAGTAAAATCACACAAGAAAGAAGAGGGATTCTTTGATGTTCTCCTTATAAGGCCAAAAGCAACTCACAAGGTAGGAATATTTGTTGGATTGCAACTAACTTATACCTAGAAGTCATATGTGCTCAATTTCATCACAAGCTAAAAATTCACACAAAAACAATTTTCATGAATTTTAGCCCAGAGAAATCGTATGTATAATGACTCGGGCCAAACCATCAAAAACATGGTAAAGGATTTACATGATCATGTAAGTAATTACTATCATTGAACTCCTAAGACAAGGGTATCATCCATCCTAAAATTTGTGATTTTTCAATTTTTCAATTTTTTTCATTTTTTTAGAAAGCAAGAAAGCAACTAAAAACATCTTAAACCAACAAGAAAACATCAAAGCAAGACATGAAGAACACGCACACAAAACAAGAGTTTTCTTTCCCTCCCTACCCCATACTTAAACCTAACAATGTCCTCACTGTAAAAACTAACCAAGGTAAAGAAAGAATAAGGAAAAGAAAACGAACTCATAAAGTAATCTTTAAAGTGGCTTGAAAACATCCTTGAACAACCTTGAAGAAGAGAGCGAATCAATGATACTCAGGCGGAGGAAAGTGGTGCTCCATGTTATGCATGAACTCAGCGGTAGTTTGCCATTGCTCATTACTTGTTTCCCAACGATCCTCGGATGTCCTCAAACGAGACTCGACCGTCCTATGCCGCTGCTCATCAATCTGCCGCTGAGCCTCATAAGATTCTTGAAACGGGGTCATCCTCTCATACATCTGGTATTGGCCCATGTGAAACCTATCCATCCTCTGGACCATGTCATTCACCCAAGGGGGAGGTGCAGAGCTAGAACTTGAGTCGTTGTTGGGGTGGTGGACTCGGTATCCTGGGTATTGCTCAGAAGACGCCCCGTAACCGGACCCATAGCCCTCGGTACCGTGCTGTCCATGATGAAACTAGGGATCAGTATCGACCCTATAGGGGTCGGTGACGGGGTCGTGCAGTATGATACTGAGCTCTTGTAGCTCGTTAACGTGGCTTCCAGCTTGTGCCACCCCCTCGGTACCAAACCCATATGGCTCGGTACCGAGCTCCTCAACAGCTTGATCATGGAGCTCCTCGTCCCTTTGAAACTATGTCTCCTTCTTTCTCAATGATATCTCAGCCTCGGGACCTGGTGTGAGAGGAAAGGGCCTAGAAGTCCACGTCGTGTACTAGTTAGGAAGGTACAAGAGCTTCAGCTTTTCGGTGGTCACTTCCACTTGTTGCTCGTCGACCGTCGTCTCAAGCACTCCACCATTTTTCTTGAGAATCCCCGATGATGCCCAATAAGTGGTGTCCAACATCTGAGGTGGAGTCCCTGTGGTGTAGCGAGAGAGATCAACCTCACAAGCCCGAGCAAGAAGGGTGACCATGCCACCGATGAAGACCTCCTCTGACTTCGCACCGACGGTCACCACATGTTTGAGCCATTCATACCCCAAATTCATAGATGGGGGATCCTTGAAAAACATGGTGCGAATACACCCCACCTCCCTTCTTGTAGGCCTTGAAAGCTCCCTCTTGGCCCAAATTGTACACCCTAAAATCCGCAAGATGATATAGAAGATAGGGTTAACGACATCCTTGACTGGAAGTGCGTGGATAGGGCAATAAGCTTGACCCCTGATATACCCCCAATTCTTTTCCACCTTGAAGTCATCAGGGGCTTTGTAACCATGATAAGGGCTGGGGAAGCCAAGGAGGGTGTTGAACTCCTCCAGGGTGAGAGAGTAGGGCTCGTTCCCAAGCCGGAATGTGACTCTTCCCAGTGCATCTGGGTTGTCAAACTGCCTTAGCTTGAGAGTGGCTTTGAACTCGGTAGTGAGGGCGGGATAATGTGGGTCATTGGCACTAAGAAGGTGGGAGGCGTCGATATGGGCAAATGCTTGCCTGCCGCCCCGATAGATGCCGAGTTGTTGAGCATGAGACTTGGAAAACCACCTCTTCTTGTGAGGTTTGCCAATCACAATGTTGAACAAGTTCTCCTCCCTCTCATCCATTAGCACAACCGCATTCATTGGTGGGGGACTAGGCTTTCTGGCCATCTTGCTTGATTTCTTGTTGGTCCTACTTGAGCTTGCTATTTAGTCCTGCACATTCAAAAATTCCCAAGATAATTACCCACACAAAACAAAAGAACCAAATGACCCCATACTTAAATTCAAAACAAGTGCCAAAATCACTCAAAACCTAATATTTGCATGCCACATGAGTAGAAGAGCAAAGCCATCATGCATAATCAATCAAAAAGGAATCAAACAAGCATAAATGAGCCAAGTTTCATCCTAGAAGTTCAACTAAAGGCAAGCAAAAATCAAGTATCAAGTATTTTGTAGGGTCGGTATCGAGCTCATAGGGGTCGGTAACGAGGGCCTGCATGCTTCGATTTTTCTGGGTAAGAACAGGAGTCGGTACCGACCTTATAGGGGTCGATAACGAGCCAACAATAGCCCAAAATTCAGTCCGAGATGAAGGTTTTCGACTTCGAACCATCAAACATCTAACAAATTCATTATCTTAGAAAGTTTCCAACAACAATCAAGAGAAACCAAGCATCACAACCACATACTTATTCCAAAAACTAGTCCGAAACTTGCCAAAGTAGCCAAAACATGGTTTAGATCTAGAAAACTCAAGAACAAGCAAATTCATGCTCATAAATTGAAACTAATTCAATCCTAAAACATGGAGAAACATTATTCATCAATATACAATACCAATTTGAGGCAAATAGGCAAGAATTTGAAGCACCAAAATTTCGACCTAGATCTAGATCTAGATATGCCAATCAACCCAAAATCACCATATATGCTCAAGAAATTCGATAATGTTGAGAAATCATACTGTAGAACCGAGATTTAAAAAGAAAATAGAAGGAATTGGGATTGGTAACGAGGGTTGTTGGATCGGTAACGAACAAGGAAATTGCTCGGTACCAGGGTATGGGATCTCGGTTTTGCTGGTGTGGCTGGGGCGGTTGCACGACGATTTTGACAGCAGCGGGGGTGTGAAAACAGGGTTCTGGTGGCACGAGCAGTGGTGCAAGCAAGGTGTTGGTGCGAGCGTGGGTGAAGGCAAGGAGCTCGGTTGAAGGTAGGTACAGGTGAAGGAGATAGGGTGAAATAAAAGAAAAATAGAGCATAAATACTTACCTGAAAACGGCGATGATTTTTTCGAATTTTTCTAGATTGTTTGGTACCGACCTTATGTGGGTCGGTAACTGCCCACCTGTAGTTTCACCGAATGTCCTTGTTTTTGCTCAAATTTGTCACCCTTTTTCCTGTATCAGTCATTAAAACATTCTATTCCGAAAATCTAAAACCTAATATAAGAACATGTCAAAATAAAGCTAACAAAAAGATCTAAGAAATAAAAACTAAAAGCGGGTTGCCTCCCGTAAACGCTATTTTTAATGTCGTTAGCCCGACGAACTTACCTTGGTTAATCGGAGGATGTTAGAGCCCAAGTGGCTCGTATTTCCTCATCCGGGTCAGCTTGCTTAAAGTATTTCTTCAACTGATGCTCATTGACATTGAAGATGGCTCCACTGTTGTCTACTAGATCCACCGCTCCATGGGTAGGGCTGTCCAACGGGTCGACCTGACCTGACCCGTAACTCGTATTACGGGTTACGGGTCAACCCGCTGACCCGTAAAAAAATGTTGACCCTTGAACCGACCCGCAACCCGTAAAACGGGTTATGGGTTTACGGGTCGGGTCACGGGTCAACCATTTGACCCGTGAATAACTTAAGACGACATAATAATAATAAAAAAACTAATACATTGGCCATTTAAAACTCAAAAAAGGATTGTTTGTAATATTTGATCCGAGAGGGAGATTGATTTGGAGGGATTCGCAGGATACAATATGATCATATGCTTTTAATTTCATGCAAACATGTCTCGCGATTAGCGACGACGAATCGCGATGGGGGCTCTTGGAGACGGCTCGCGACTGCTATCGAGTCGTTCTTTGACTTCTTTCTGATGGGGGCTCTAATGTCGCACTTTTTAGTTGGTTTTTGTGGGTAGTTTTCTAGCTAGGTTGAGTCTTTTCTAGGTTTATTATGTTTTTTTGCATATAATTCCGACCCTCTTTGGAGAGTTGGAGTCGTTTGCGTTTGTTTGTTGTTTTTGTAGGTATTTGAAGCGTTGAGGAGGAGATATCCCGAGTTTTCAAGCTTTCTAGGAGGTGGCGTTAGAGTTGTCTTTTGGTGATGTTGATAGAAGGGCGAGAGTTGGTGCAATTGAAGGTTTGATGATTCCAAGGTGAAGATTTCAAGATCAAGATGCTTTAAAAAGGAGCTAAAGGAAGTTTTAGAATGCCAAGAGCGATTAAAGAAGGAACATTGAAGAAAAACCAAGCCTTGGAGCAAGTTTCGGGCAAAGAAGTGAAGAAACCAAGTGTTGTCTAGGTCGGTGACGACCTACTCTAGGTCGGAGACGACCGCCTCCGTGCCTTGCGAGATTAAAACTTGCGCCTTAAGTTAGGTTTTAGTAAATGTTTTATTTATGGGCCTTTTTAAGATATAATTTGGTTTCCTTATGAAGACATTTCTACCACTATATAAGGTTCTTTTTAGGGTTAATTAGGGGGGATCTAGAGGGGGACGTTTTTTGAGACGCTTTTGGAGAGACGGAACAAGTTTGCAAGTTTGTTTTCTAGGGTTAACTTTGATTCCAAGCTCTTGGACAATTTTAAGAGAGACTTGGAGGTTTGCTTAAGATTTGTAAGTTGTCTTTTCAATTGAAGTTTGTTTGATTTTGAATTATGTCTTCTCTTTTAGCTATGAATGTTGATTGTGCCATGGATCGTGAGTAGTCTACTTTTCTAGAGTTGGGGTGAAACCCGATGAGTTGTGCATGATTAAAGCATGAATCTTTGAATAAACCATCCTTTTAATCTATATCCTTTATTCTTCTTGTTTGATATTAATTCCTTGATGAAAGTTAAGGTATTTTCATGTTCATAATTGAATTGAAAGATTAAATTGCGAGTTTGGATTATATTTGGGTTGAAACGAAAGTTAAAACCTTTAGAAAACAAGTAGGGTTGCAAGTTTAGATCTTTACGAAAGTTAGGATTTATACTTGATTATTCATGACGAAAGTCATTCATGGGATTATTTTTGGTTGATTTTGATTCATGTTTGCATGCATAGCTTGTGTGAATCCTTTGCTCTAGATCTCTTTAATTTGATTTTTCGGAGTTTATTTGTTACCCGGATTGGTCGGAGATGACCTAAAGCGGGTCGGTGCTGAGCACCTGCTGCGTGTGTTTGCTTTGTTTTGTTTTGTTTTTTTGTTAGGATTAATTGCTAGACTTAGATACTTCTAATTCCCGTGGACGAACATGACCTCCCTGTACTCAGCGGGGTCTTGATATAAATTTATTTGTTGTCAAGAAACCCTTTCAACAAATTGGCGCCGTTGCCGGGGATTTAGTTTAGTTTCTTTGTCTAGTTATTTTTCGGGTTTGGGAATAGCCCATACCCTTTTGTGTTTACTAATTCGTTTTCTCGGATTTTGTGCGCAGGTGTATGCCCTCTAATGCGAAGCAGTACATGCATCTTGAATTTAAAGTTCCCGAATCTGCTATTGTGCTCCCTGCTATCGAGCACACTTTTGAGATAAAGTCGCACTTCATCACTCTTATCAAGAGGTCTCAATTTGAAGGCAAGCCCACCGAGTGCCCTATGGAGCACATCAAGAACTTCACCGACCTTTATGACACTATTGTCGCTGATGATGTATCGCTTGAATATGTGCTTTTGAAACCATTCAAATGGTCTTTGGCCGGAAAGGCCCTTACTTGGCTTGAAAGTTTACCCTCCAGGTCGATTACTACATGGAAGGCTCTGCATGATCAGTTTCTGACAAAATTCTTTCCGCCAGCTAAGACTATAGAGCTAAGAAAGCGCATCACTTCTTATCATCAACTTCCCAATGAGCCTTTTATGGAAACTTGGGAGCGGTTTAAGGAACTTCTTCTGCAATGTCCAACTCATGGAAAACCTCCCTATGTGCTTCAAGAGATTTTCTTTCAAGGGATAAATGCCGCTACAAAGGACCGAATCAACCTCCACACCGACTGCGGATTCATTGAGATGGATCCTGATCAAGCTTGGGCTTTGTTGGGCAAACTCACCAATTATGATGCAATGTATGGCACCCAACAAGCCGTCAAGGTTCAACAGAAGAGACTTTATGATCCTAATACCGAACCAATTGATCAAGATGTGAGGTTTCAATTTATGCAAGATGAGATAAACCGGCTTAAGAGGCAAGTGGGCCACTACAAATCCACCGCTCAATCTTGCCAAGAATGTGGTTCCCAATCTCATCCTACAGCTTCTTGCACAAATGTGGATCAAGTCCGGGCCGCCGAGGCTTATGCGAAGGCAAATTATATGTGAGGGCCTTACCGAGGTCCAAACAATGCTTATCCAGGAAGGAACAACAACAACAATTATCCTCAATGGAACAACAATGGCCACGGTCAAGGTTTCCAACCACAAGAACAAAGAGCCCCTCCCTATAGACCTCATGTTTTCCAAGAGCCACCAACCTGGGCACAAGGACTCCTTGAAGGAATGAATGGCATCCGAACCGATCTTAAAGGAGTGCAAAATCAACTAGGAGACTTTGAAGCTTGGAGGAAGAATGTGAATTCTCAACTTGGTGACTTAGCGGCCCAAATTCCACGACCTCAAGGGCGATTACCGGGTCATTCTGATGAGAATCTGAGGGGTCAGATTGCTGCAGTCCATCTGAGAAGCGGAAAGAAGTTGCCGGATCGAGAAACAGGCAAGAACGCGGCGGACGATGAAGACCGGCCTAGCTCAGAGGAGGTCGTCACCGACCCACCAAGGGTCGTGACCGACCCTCTCGCCACCACAGACAGGGTCGTCACCGACCATCCCCAGGTCGTGACCGACCCACTTCCCGGAGTTCTTACATCTGTTCCTTCTACATCCAAACAAAGGTGCTTCCTTTCCCATCCAAGAAGGCTAAAGATTTCACGGAAGGAAAATTCAAGCGTTTTGTGCAGGTTCTTCAAAGGCTCAACATCACTATTCCTTTTGTCGAAGCTTTGTTTGAGATGCCAGCTTATACCAAATTTCTTAAAGAGATCTTGTCAAAGAAGCGGTCGATGTCCGAACTAACCGATGAGGTGCGATCTCTAGAGCTCCCGGAGAAACTTGGCGATCCGGGTAAATTTGCAATTACTATTGCATAGGTGCTCATCGCTTTAAAGCTTTATGTGATCTTGGTGCAAGTGTTATTCTTCTTCCTCTCTCTATATGGTCTAAGACAAACATGGGCCCTTTGGTCCCGGTGAATATGAAGCTCTATATGGTAGACGGTTCTTGTATAAAACCAATTGGAGTTGTTGATGATTTCCCTATTCAAGTTGGCAAGTTCTTTGTGCCTAATGATTTTATTGTTATGGAGATGCCGGAAGACCCCGTCGTCCCGATCATTCTTGGACGACCTTTTCTTGCAACCGCCGGAGCCATTATTGATGTGAAGAAAGGCCTCCTTACTTTTGAAATCGACAATGAGGTGGTTGATTTCCGGTTCAATCCAACGATGAAGGAAACCGGTGAAGCTATGGAAGTGAAAATGTTGTACACTCGCTCAGATTACATTGACTGTGAAGATCCGATCGAACGCTTGCTTGGGCCTTATACAAGTGAAGATAAAGCCGAGGAAGAAACTGCAGGGTCGACACCGACCACATCCATGTTGTCACCGACCATATCCTGCTCGGCACCCACCCCCATTCCGATCGTTTCTGAGGATTTTGTGATTGCCTCTAGCTCGGTACCGACCCCTCTATGGTAGGAGCCGACCCTTCTGGAGGCAGATGACAATGCTTACTTTGAAGAGCTTTTCAAAGTGGAGAAAGTTGAGGACATTGTTACACCACCACCACCTACTCCACAGCTTAAGACTCTCCCCGAGTCTTTGAGGTATGAGTTCTTGGCCCAAATTCCACTTTTCCTGTAATTATTAATGCTAACCTTAATGCGGAAGAAGTTGGAAAGTTGTTGAATGTTCTTAGGACTCATAAGAAGGCCATTGGATACTCACTTGAGGATTTGAGTGGCCTCTCACCTTCTTTGTGTATGCATCGTATTTTCCTTGAGGAAGGACACATGCCAACCATAGAGAACCAACGGAGGCTTAACTTGAATATGAAGGAAGTGGTAAAAAAGGAGATCTTGAGAATGCTTGATGCAGGTATCATCTTCCCAATTTCAGATAGTAAGTGGGTGAGCCCCGTTCATGTAGTGCCTAAAAAGAGTGGTCTTACTGTTGTTGAGAATGAAAAAGGCGAGTTAGTTCCCACTAGGACTACCACTAGTTGGCGCATGTGTATTGACTATAGAAAGCTAAATAGTGCCACTAGAAAGGACCATTTTCCCTTGCCTTTTATTGACCAAGTGCTAGAGAGATTAGCTTTGCATGACTACTTTTGTTATCTCGATGGCTATAGTGGTTTTTGGCAGGTTCCGATACATCCCGATGATCAAGAGAAAACCACCTTCACGTGTCCTTATGGCACATTTGCTTATAGGAGGATGCCATTCGGTCTTTGCAACGCCCCGACCACCTTTCAACGGTGTATGATGGCCATCTTCTCCGACATGATTGAGGACATTGTGGAGGTATTTATGGATGATTTCTCGGTTTACGGTACCACTTTTGACTCTTGTCTTGCCAATCTTGCTAGAGTACTTAGGAGATGTGAGGAGAATAACCTAGTGCTTAATTGGGAGAAGTGTCACTTTATGGTTCAAGAAGGAATTGTCCTAGGTCATGTAGTGTCAAAAAGGGGGATTGAAGTTGACAAGGCTAAAATTGAATTAATTGAAAAATTGCCACCCCCTTCCTCCGTGAAAGATGTTAGGAGTTTTCTAGGACATGCCGGGTTTTATAGGAGGTTTATTCAGGATTTCTCTAAGATTACCAAATCATTAACTAACCTATTAATGAAGAATGTTGTGTTTGAGTTTTCTTCTGAGTGTCTTGAAGCTTTTCACAGAATCCGGGATGCGCTTGTGTCGGCTCCTATCATGCAACCTCCGAATTGGAAACTTCCCTTCGAGATCATGTGTGACGCTAGTGACTATGCCGTGGGCGCGGTCCTTGGGCAAAGAAGAGAGAAAAGGCTTCATGCTATCTACTATCCGAGCAAGACGCTCGATGAGGTCCAAAGCAAATACACGACCACGGAGAAGGAGTTCCTAGCCGTTGTGTTTGCTTTTGAGAAGTTCCGGTCATACTTGGTGGGTTCCAAGGTAATCGTCTACACTGATCATGCAGCTATCCGTTACCTTATGGATAAGAAGGACGCCAAACCGAGATTACTCCGATGGATGCTTCTATTATAAGAATTTGACCTTGAAATAAGGGATAAGAAAGGAGCGAAGAATCTTGTGGCGGATCACCTTTCTCGGTTACCCATTGAGCACATTAAGGAGTCCGGAGATATAGTACCCATCAACGACTCTCGCCCAGACGAAATTCTATTGAGCAATGAAGTCTTATGGATCGAGGTCGACCATCCTGGGTCGGAGACAGCCCATTCTGGGTCGGAGACGACCACGCTTGGATCGGTGACGACCCCCCACCTGCAGAACTTGGCTGACACCGAGCTGGATAGCACGGCTCCGACCCTCACCACGGTCGATCCAGGTCATTCTTCTCACTCTTCTTGTGTGCTTACTACTATTCTTCATTCTTCTCCTCCCATGCTCGATTGCCATTCTGTATATGCTATTCAAGGGGCGAAAACCCCTTGGTTTGCGGATTTTGCTAACTATGTTGTAGGAGGCATTATCCCCGATGGATTGACTTCCCAAGCCAAAAAGAAGTTCCTCCACGACGCCAAACAATACTATTGGGACGATCCTTACCTCTTCAAGCAAGGGAGTGATCATATCTTCAGGCGTTGTGTACCGGACGATGAGATAGAGGGAGTAATCCAACATTGTCATACTCTTCCAACGAGCGGCCATGCTAAGGGATTCAAAACCACCGCAAAAATTCTTCAAAGCGGATTCTATTGGCCCACCCTCTTCAAGGATGTTCAAGCTTATGTCACGGCTTGTGATGAGTGCCAACGTGCGGGAAATATCACATGGAGGAACGAGAACCCACTCACAGGAATTCTAGAAGTTGAGCTTTTCGATGTATGGGGAATTGACTTCATGGGACCCTTCCCCTCTTCGGGACCCTACAAGTACATCCTCGTAGCGATTGACTACGTATCTAAGTGGGTCGAGGCCATAGCCACAAGAACTAATGATGCACGAGTGGTGGCCAAGTTTATGAAGTCCAACATTTTTCCCCGCTTTGGTGTTCCCCGAGCCCTTATTAGTGATGGCGGTTCTCACTTCATTGAGCGGAGTTTTGAGGCACTTTTGACCAAGTATGGGGTCTTACACAAGGTGGCAACTCCTTACCATCCCAAACTAGTGGTCAAGTGGAGATCTCCAACCGGCAAATTAAAAGCATCTTGGAGAAGACGGTTTCCCGCTCAAGGAAGGATTGGGCTTCCAAGTTGGATGATGCACTTTGGGCATACTGCACCGCCTACAAGACGCCACTCCGCACTACTCCTTACAATCTTGTGTATGGCAAGTCATGTCATTTGCCTGTCGAGCTTGAGCACAAAGCTTTATGGGCTCTCAAAGAGCTCAACATGGATCTTGACGCGGCCGGAGCAAAGAGATTTATGGACTTGCAAGAATTGGAGGAGTTGAGGCTCAAGGCGTATGAGAATGCTAAGATTTACAAAGAAAGAACCAAGAAATGGCATGATAAGAAACTCATCCCAAAGACCTTCAACAACGGTGATCAAGTACTTCTTTTCAACTCTAGACTTCGACTCTTCCCCCGAAAATTACGATCCCGATGGAGTGGACCATTCGTTGTTCACCACATCTACCCACATGGAGCGGTCGATCTCATAGACGAGAATGGAGGGATTTTTAAGGTCAACGGGCATCGATTGAAGAAATACTATGCAAGGCCGAACCTGATGAGGAAATCCGAGCCACATGGGCTCTCACATCTTCTGATTAAGTTGAGGTACTTCTCGTCTAGCTAAAGATGTAAAATTAAGCGCTTCCGGGAGGCAACCCGTTTTGTTTTTGTTTTCTTTTGGATTTTCGTTTTTAGCTTAGTTTCAATTGTTTTTCTTAGTTTAGAAAAAGTAGGATTCTTGTCTTGTATCTCCACTAAGGTTTTGTAGGAACCCGAGACGGCGGAAAAGGAATAAGCGGGTCGAAATGCTCGACAATGAGAGGAAACAAAGTCAGGGTAGGTCGTCACCGACCTATTTTGGGTCGACACCGACCCCCTCCACGCAAAAACGGTAAAATTTCAGAAAATTCGGAAATTGCAGGTAAGTCCCTGAATTTTTACCCCTTTTAACCCTACTCCTCCCCTCTCTTTCTCCCCCACACCGTCGACCCTCTTCCTTCTCAAATCCGCTAGCCTCCATTAATCTCTCACTGCCTCTCAAACCTCAAAAATCTATCATCCCCATCCCAAATCTACCAAAATCCATCCTTGTGCCACATAAATCCTCCAATTCCTCTACCAAACACCAGAAAAACCGGCCCTTTCTCCACAATTTTCCAATTTTGGAGCCGCTCTAGTGCTCGTCTAAGACCCCCCTTCTACTTTCATTCCTCTATTTTCACTCATCTTTGGTATGTTTTTCTACTCCTTTGATGTTGAATTCAAGTTTACTTGATTTATGTTTGAGGGATTAGTTGAAAATCTAGGTTTTGGGTGTTCTTGAGTTTGAATATGAAGTTTGGGTTGTTTGAATGCTTTAGTGGTTAGATCTACATGATATTATGATGAATTGTGGGTTGTAAGTGGAATTTTTGATTCATACTTGGTTGTTTGGTTGATTGTGAGAATACATGATTTTTTATTTCGGAATTTTTGGTAGCCTTTCCAAGGATGTCATGCTGAAATTTCGGGCTTGGTTTTGCCCGGAAAGGTCGGTGCCGACCCATTGGGGGTCGGTGACGACCCAACAATGCCTTATTATCTAGTCGTAGCGTGTATTAGGTCGTTACCGAGCCTCCAAGGTTCGGTTCCGACCCCGGTTGGCTCGTATTCCTCATTATTTGCATGCTATTTGAGCTACTTTCACCATGATTTGAGTACTTTTAGCATGATCTTTCCCTCTACTTACCTACGCTTCATGATTAAGCATGTTAGGTTGAGATTCTTTCTAAATTTGAGCATGTTTCTTTGTGTAAGTATGGGGTACTTCTTTGGGTGGTGACATATGAGTTCTTTGTTTGACATTGTCCTTTAAAACTTTGGAAATTATCTTGGAAGATTTAACTTTTTGTAGGACAATGGCCTCTTCTTCTCGTCACCCCGCCAAGAAGCAAAAGAAAGACAAGGAAAAGGTGGACCGTGTGGTGTTTGACTCCAATGAGCAAAAGGACCGGTTTCTTGAAATGTGGCATGGAGATGTTAGTGTGCGAGCTTATCAAAGGGTCGGCGCCATGAAGATTGGTTTTCATAGGGAGGTGCTTGAGGCTTTCTCTTGGATTGGAGCTCAACACCTTATTTTGCATCCTATTGAGGAACACTACGTGGCGCTCACATGCGAGTTCATGTCCAACTTCCGATTGTACCGGGATGAAACCGACTTCAACAAGTCCAAGGTCACTTTTCAACTCGGCAATAGGGATTACGAGATGGACATTAAAGATTCAACAAACATCTTGGCTTCCGTGCACCATCCGGAGTGTACACATCAACGGATTTTCCCACCAAGGATTTGTGGCATTATCTCACCGATAAGGTTGAATTCCCTACCAACCACCTTCCCGGTCGATTCAGTGCTAGCCCGGTTTTCCGGATTATCCTACGCATCCTCGACTCCACAATTTGGACAAGGTACGAGCTCTCACGCCCCCACAAGCACGAGATTGCATGCTTATCCACTATGCTCTTTGAGCCAACCATTCACATGAATTTGGGGTTTGAGTTTGCTAATGCCATCATAAGCCACCAAGCCCTCAAGAACCACTCTAGTACTTACTTTGGTTGGCTTGTGGCTCTCCTTGCCAAGTCCTTAAAAATCAAACTTTCCGCCTATTCTTCACGAAAGGTCATTGCTATGTATGTGAAGTACTTTTTGAATACTAAAGTGATTGCTCAATCCTCTGACGGTTTCATCAACAAGTTTCCAATCAATACGGACGTGACGCATGATGTAGTTCTTACCCAAGAAAATCTTGAGCTCTTCTATCTCCCTAATTGGTATGATGTATGGGCCCCCGCTCCTTATCCATTGGTGCCAAATGTCCGGATTGATGAAGGGATTAGACGACAGCCCAGCCGGTTTCGAAGAGCCGAGCCTAACCCACCGCCGAGAGAGGCGTCCTTTGAGTGGGAATCACCACATGGCCATTCTGGGGGGGTCGGAGACGACCCACTAGAGGGCGGTCACTACCAAAATCAGCACGGTGTCCACCCTATGGACTTCACGATGGGACCTCAAACTGACATGGTCCTCTATTACTCTCACCCCTATGGCTTTGATGGGTCCGGCGGCTCTCATTTTCAGGGACAAGGCACATATCATACCGGTTCAAGTTCGGGTGGCAATCCCGATATCTCCTTTCTCTCGGCTAAGATGGATGCCCTTATGCTCCACCAACACCAACTTTATGGGGCACTTAATCATCACCACAACCAGTTTGTTGAGCATCACAAGGAGCTTAAGGATTTCCGCATTGATTACTATGAAGATAACAAGCAAGATGTTGAGAGATGGAATGCTCAAGCGGATTACAACCATTGGTTGGCGCAACAACTCTTCCAAGCGCCACCACCTCCTCACCCTCCTCAAGAATGATTCTCCTCCTTTGCCAACGCTTCAAGGTGTCCAAGTAAGTTTCTCTTTCCTTTCTCTTTACTTTTTAATCAATGGGGACATTGATGTTTAAGTATGGGGTGGTTTGGGGAAATTACTTATTTGAGTCTTGTGTTGTTTTGTGTTTTGATTGTTTATGTCTAGTGTTGTTTTGAGTCTTTTTCTTTTCTATTTTAGATGGATAAATGCCCTATTTCTTAGATGTTCTAGGATGGAAATTGCTTGCATCATCATGTAAAACCAATGACATGCTTTAAGAATTGCCTAAATCATGATCTTGCTTTTTGAATTTTGAGCTTATAATGGATATTGAGCATGCATATTTCTAAGTGAAAGCAATCCAACAAAAATTGAACCTAAGTGAGATATTTTTTGGTCTATAAATGATGTACATCTTATTCCTTTCTCTTTTATGTGTGAATTACTCTTCCAAATGCAATTTACCACTTGACAATGGCATTGTTATTTTAAACTTGAGACCAATGGAGATATGCTCATTACTTGATTGAATCAAATGATTTTGAACTTATTTTATAAGCCTATCATATTCCTCTTCCTACCTATACATGATCCCTCTGTTTGTAGCCCCTTATTTTTGAGCTTAAAGCCTATTTCTAGCTCCACAAAAAAATTCCCTAGCCATGATAAGCTTGACCCTTTGATCCGGGAATTAGGACTTAGAATAAATTGTTGAAGATTGTTATGGTTTGATTGGGTAAAAACAAAGTGATTGTGAAAGGTAGATAAAGAATGTTGTCTTTGGAAAATCATAAGTATGAAGTGTTTTGGGCTCGAAGTACACATATGTAGCTCGTCATCGACCCAAATAAGGTTTGTGCCGACCCCCCTAAAAAAACGGGGATAATAAGCACAAGAGTCCAAGGCCTTCAAAGAATAGAAGAAAGACAATTATAATAGGTGAAAAGGGAAGTGCATTGAAAAGTTTTAAGTGTTTGGTGATTGAAAGAAGAGGGAAAGAATGTTGGTTAAGTGATGTGTAGTCTAGGAGTTATGATTCCCGGATTAGTTAGCACCACAAGGCCAAAATATTTCCACGCCCTTTGAATTACCAAGCCCCATTACAACCCGAATGAATGGAGACTTCTTTGAAGTTTTCATTGAGCCCCCTAAGTTCATTTGATGATTTGACTTGTTTTGACTTCTTCGGTGGAGAGTTTGTTGATATAAGTTCCATTGACTATGAGGTTTTGTGTTTGGAATTTGAGTCGAGTGATTATTGCTATACCATAAACACTTTGAGAGTTGAGTGAAATACATTCCTTGGTGAGGTTGGATTGTGATTGCTTGAAAATGTTCATGTGTGCTATGATGTGGAAGTTATTTGCTCACTATTCTACTTGTGCTTCTTTTTCCATAAAGGTCATTCTAGAGTTTTGTTTATTGGTATTGATGCATGTTAAGTAATTGCTTGAGGACAAGCAAGTCTAAGTATGGGTTTTTTTAATGTCGCACTTTTTAGTTGGTTTTTGTGGGGAGTTTTCTAGCTAGGTTGAGTCTTTTCTAGGTTTATTATGTTGTTTTTCATATAATTCCGACCCTCTTTGGAGAGTTGGAGTCGTTTGCTCTTGTTTGTTGTTTTTGTAGGTATTTGAAGCGTTGAGGAGGAGATATCCCGAGTTTTCAAGCTTTCTAGGAGGTGGCGTTAGAGTTGTCTTTTGGTGATGTTGATAGAAGGGAGAGAGTTGGTGCAATTGAAGGTTTGATGATTCCAAGGTGAAGATTTCAAGATCAAGATGCTTTAAAAAGGAGCTAAAGGAAGTTTTAGAAGGCCAAGAGCGATTAAAGAAGGAACATTGAAGAAGAACCAAGCCTTGGAGCAAGTTTCGGGCAAAGAAGTGAAGAAACCAAGTGTTGTCTAGGTCGGTGACGACCTACTCTAGGTCGGAGACGACCGCCTCCGTGCCTTGCGAGATTAAAACTTGCGCCTTAAGTTAGGTTTTAGTAAATGTTTTATTTATGGGCCTTTTTAAGATATAATTTGGTTTCCTTATGAAGACATTTCTACCACTATATAAGGTTCTTTTTAGGGTTAATTAGGGGGGATCTAGAGAGGGACGTTTTTTGGGACGCTTTTGGAGAGACGGAACAAGTTTGCAAGTTTGTTTTCTAGGGTTAACTTTGATTCCAAGCTCTTGGACAATTTTAAGAGAGACTTGGAGGTTTGCTTAAGATTTGTAAGTTGTCTTTTCAATTAAAGTTTGTTTGGTTTTGAATTATGTCTTCTCTTTTAGCTATGAATGTTGATTGTGCCATGGATCGTGAGTAGTCTACTTTTCTAGAGTTGGGGTGAAACCCGACGAGTTGTGCATGATTAAAGCATGAATCTTTGAATAAACCATCCTTTTAATCTCTATCCTTTATTCTTCTTGTTTGATATTAATTCCTTGATGAAAGTTAAGGTATGTTCATGTTCATAATTGAATTGAAAGATTAAATTGTGAGTTTGGATTATATTTGGGTTAAAACGAAAGTTAAAACCTTTAGAAAACAAGTAGGGTTGCAAGTTTAGATCTTTACGAAAGTTAGGATTTATACTTGATTATTCATGACGAAAGTCATTCATGGGATTATTTTTGGTTGATTTTGATTCATGTTTGCATGCATAGCTTGTGTGAATCGTTTGCTCTAGATCTCTTTAATTTGATTTTTCGGAGTTTATTTGTTACCCGGACTGGTCGAAGACGACCTAAAGCGGGTCGGTGCTGAGCACCTGCTGCGTGTGTTTGCTTTGTTTTGTTTTGTTTTTTTGTTAGGATTAATTGCTACACTTAGATACTTCTAATTTCTGTGGACGAACATAACCTCTCTATACTCAGTGGGGTCTTGATATAAATTTATTTGTTGTCAAGAAACCCTTTCAACAGGCTCCTGAGTCCTGGCGATTTATAAGGGCGACTGGCGAATGGCGATGGCCTGAGAATGAGAAAGGATGGCAAGAGGCGTCGGCGGAGCCGACTGTGGTCTGTGGAGACTAGAGAGATGAGAATGAGAGACAGTCAGACAGAGAAAGGAAGGAGGCGGAGTTCGATCGAGATTCGGGAGTCTTCGTACCCTAAAATTACGGTTTGGCCCTTTTGGGCTTTTGGCCCAGTTATGAGTTATAAACGTATAAACTATAAATGCATATATATATATTAAATATTACGGGTCGACTCGTAACCCGACGGGTCGACCCGTAACCCGACGGGTCGACCCGTAAGCCGACGGGTCGACCCGTAAGCCGACGGGTCGACCCGTAAGCTGACGGGTCGACCCGTAACCCGACCCGTAATAAAAAAAATCCCAACCCCTAACCCGACCCGTAACCCGTAATATGAAAAAACCTTGACATGTAACCCCTAAATTTACGGGTGGGTCGGGTCGGGTTACGGGTCAACCAACCCGTTGGACAGCCCTATCCATGGAGGTATATGTGGTGGACCACGAATGGCCCACTCCATCTTGATCTTAGCTTCCCTGGAAATAAGCGGAGTCTAGAGTTAAAGAGAAGTACCTTGTCGCCAACCCCATAGGATTTTGGCACCAATTTCTTATCATGCCACTTCTTGGTACGCTCCTTGAATATTTCAGCGTTCTCATACACCCTCAGCCTCAATTCCTCTAGCTCTTGCAAGTCCATGAACCTTTTTTCTCTGGCCTTGTCGAGATCCATGTTTAGCTCCTTGAGAGCCTGTAATGCTTTATGCTCTAACTCGACTGGCAAATGGCACGCCTTACCATAAACTAGATTATAAGGAGTGGTGCATAGGGGTGTCTTGTACGTCGTTTTGTATGCCCATAGAGCGTCATCAAGCTTGGATGACCAATCTTTTCTCGAGCGAGAGACCGTCTTCTCCAAGATGCTCTTAATTTTCCGGTTTGAAACCTTTACTGGGCCGCTAGTTTGGGGATGGTAGGGCGTTGCCACCCTATGTGATACCCCATACTTGGTCAAAAGAGCTTCAAAGCTCCTCTCTATGAAATGCAATCCACCATCACTAATGAGAACTCGTGGCACTCCAAACCTTGGAAAGATGTTAGTTTTCATAAATTTGGCCTCAATTTTAGCATCATTATTTCTTGTAGCGATGGCTTCCACCCACTTAGAGACATAGTCAACTACCACTAGGATGTACTTGTAGGGGCCCGATGAAGGAAAGGGTCCCATAAAGTCTATCCCCAAACGTCAAAAAGCTCGACCTCTAGGATCCTAGTGAGCGAGTTCTCATGTCTCCAAGTGATGTTCCCGGAGCGTTGCCATTCATCACAAGACGTCACGAACTCCTGTACATATTTGAAAATTGTTGGCCAGTAGAGACCACTTTGAAGAATTATCGTCGTAGTCTTGAATCCTTTTGCATGGCCACCTGTGGGGAGAGTGTGACAATGACGGATCACACTCTCCATCTCCTCCTCTGGTGCACAACGTCGGAAAATATGATCATTTCCTTGCTTGAACAAGTAAGGATCATCCCAGTAATATTGCTTGACGTCATGAAGAAACTTCTTCTTCTTTTGTGGGGTCAAACCCTTGGGAATCGCGCCTCCTACAATGTAGTTAGCAAAATCCACAAACCAAGGGGTTTTTGACCCTCTAATAGCATATATAGAATGGAGAGAAGTAGAAGAAGGAGATAAGGAAAGATCTGAATCGAGAAGATTTGAATTAGGTTGAGAAAACTTACCTGAAGGGGTCGTTACCGGACCAAGTAGGGTCGTTACCGACCCTATAGCTTCAGTGATCACCTTGGTAACGATCTGTCCTACCTTAGTATTGAGCTCTTCCTCTTCGGTATCGGTGTTTCCAGCGTGCTCCAGCCTCAAAAAATGGTTGGTACCGAACCATGTAGGGTTGGTAGGCCCCTCGTCATTGTACTTCGCACCCTCGTTCAGCATGAGGTGCTCGTTTGGCCTGGAGATCATTGATTGGCACGACGTTGCTGGACTCTGTGACGTGCTCTACTGGCAACCTGGATAAGTGATCGGCTACTTAGTTTTCTGCTCCCTTCTTGTCTCTGATTTCATGGTCAAATTCCTGTAACAAGAGCAACCAACGAAGTAGCCTAGGTTTGGCATCCTTTTAGCCATTAAGTATCTAACGACCTCATGGCCAGTATAAACAATCACTTTAGATCCAACTAGATAGGAACTGAATTTATCAAAGACAAATACCACAACAAGGAATTCCTTTTCTGTTATGGTATACTTATTCTGCGCCTCATCAAGCGTCTTACTTACATAGTAGATGGCGTGGAGTTTCTTATCCTTTCGTTGTCCTAGCACTGCTCTGACAACATAGTCGCTGTCATCACACATGATCTCGAAGGGAAGTGTCCAATCTGGGGACTGTATGATAGGAGCGGAGATAAGGGATTCTCTTAACCTGTGAAAAGCTACAAGACATTCTCGAGACAGCTCAAACACTACATCTTTCATTAGTAGGTTAGTCAATGGTTTAACTATCTTAGAAAAATCCTGAATAAAACGTCTGTAGAAGTCAGCATGTCCTAGAAAACTCCTAACGTCTTTTACAAAAGAATGGGGAGGTAGTTTTTCAATAAGCTCAATCTTGGCTTTGTCTACCTCTATCCCTCTCTTAGAGACGAGATGTCCTAGCACAATCCCTTCTTGGACCATAAAATGGCACTTTTCCCAGTTTAAAACAAGGTTGGTTTCTTCTCATCTTTTAAGAACACGAGTCAGATTACCAAGACATGCATCAAATGAAGAACCATAAACAAAGCAATCATCCATAAAAACCTCTACTATATCCTCTATCATGTCAGAGAAGATAGCCATCATTCATCTTTGAAAAGTTGTAGGGGCATTATAGAGCCTGAATGGCATTCTTCTATATCCAAAAGTCCCATAGGGACAAGTAAAGGTTGTTTTCTCTTGATCATCAGGATTAATGGGAATCTGCCAAAAACCGCTATATCCATCTAAATAACAAAAATAATCATGTTGGGCTAAGCGTTCTAGAACTTGATTGATAAAAGGAAGTGGAAAATGATCTTTTCCTGTAGCACTGTTCAGCTTCTTATAATCAATACACATCCTCCAACTAATAGTGGTCCTAGTGGGGATCAATTCACCCTTTTCATTTTCAATAACTGTCATACCGCCCTTTTTAGGAACCACATGGACCAGACTCACCCATTGGTTGTCCGATATAGGAAAAATAAGCCTTGCATCAAGTAGTTTTAAAATTTCCTTTTTGACCTCATCTTTCATGTTAGGATTTAATCTATGTTGATGCTCTATGGTGGGTTTATGATTATCCTCCATGTACATTCTATGCATGCACAAGGAGGGGGATATGCCAGTTATGTCATCAAGGGAATAGCCAATGGCTTTTCTATGGGTCCTAAGCACAACAATCAATTTCTCTACTTCTTCATCATTTAATTAAGCATTAATGATAACATGAAAGGTAGAGTTAGGACTAAGAAATTCATAGCTGAGGGAGTCTGGAAGTGGCTTGAGCGTTGGAGTAGGCTCAGACGGGATAAGAATGGGCTCGTCATGTTCTGTCTTCAAGACCTCCTCAAGGTAATCACACGCCAGAAGCTCTTTGTCGTCTTCTAGAAGGGTCGGTACTGAGCTAGTGGGGGTCAGTAACGACGTTGTAGAGTCCGGTAACGATATAACAGAAGTTGTCTGCTCCTCGGTTCCTTCCAGAAGCTTCGGTATCGACCTTTGGGGGTTGGTAATGATGCTGCAGGATCAAATTCTACCCATCTTCTGCTCGGAAATGCCTTAAAAGCCAGCAGTCTTTCGATCGGATCCCCACATTCAATGTAATTAGTGTGGCTGTAAAGCATCTTGACCTCCGCTTCGTTGGCCTCCTTCATGGTGGGGTTAAAGCGGAACTCCACCACCTCATCCTCGATATCAAAAATTAAGAGTCCCTTCCTAACATCGATTATGGCACCAACTGTGGCTAAGAACGGCCTACCAAGAATCATAGGCACCACCGGGTCTTCAGGCATCTCCATCACGATAAAATCATTCGGAACAAAGAACTTCCCCACTTGCACTGGGAAATCATCAACCACTCATGTAGGCTTGACACAGGATCCATCCGCCATGTATAACTTCATGTTGACACGTTCTAATGGTCCTATATTGGCCTTGGATCAAATAGAGAGCGGCAAAAGACTCGTGTTGGCACCTAAGTCACACAAAGCTTTGAAATGATAAGCTCCAATTCCAATTGTAATAGCGCACTTACCTGGGTCTCCTAGCTTTTCGGGGAGCTCCAAGGATCGAACCTCATTTGTCAACTCGAACATAGACCTCTTCCTGCTCAAGATTTCTTTCAAAAAATTTGTGTAAGCCGACATTTCGCTTAGGGCCTCAGCGAATGGAATAGAAATATTTAAGCCCTGAAAAACCTTAACAAAATGCCTAAACTTCCCTTCTGTAGAGTCCTTGGACTTCTTATAGGGGAAGGGAAGAGTCTTTGTCGGACTCGGAACCAACACGGGCTCGAGTCGTGTCGTTACCGAATCGACAAGGGGGTCGGTCGGTGCTGGAGAAGGGTCAGTACCGACCCTAGGGGGGTCATTAACGACCTTGTTACTGAGACAAGGGGTCGGTTGAGAAGACTTACCTGGGCTGGAAGGGTCGTTATCGACCCTGGGGGGTCGCTAACAACGTCAACTGGGGCTTCGTCTTCATCGTTGTGCTCGTTATCCTTATTCTCAGCACGATCCGACAATTTCTTTCCGCTCCTAAGGTGCATTGCTACAATTTGTCCTCTCGGTTTTTGATCGGGACGGTCCGGTAGTTGTCTTGGAGATCTTGGAATCTGTACTGCGAGGTCACAAAGTTAGGAGTTGACGCTCTTCTTCCATGTCTCTAGCTCTCCTAATTGTGCATGTACACCTTTCATTTGACTGTTAAGATCAGCCCAAACTCCATTGATTTCTTTTTTCACGCCATTTATTCCTTCATGAAGTCCTTGCATCTAGGATGGCAACTCTTGATAGCCCGAATACCTATAAGGTGCGGGCCGTCTTTCCTTTGATGGAGGTGGGTCCTTGCCCATAATTACCCTAAGCGGGATAGCTATTGTTCCTGTCATAATTGTTAGGCTGGTTTCTATATTGATCTCTTATGTAATTAGTTTCAGCATAGGTCTCAGCGGCCCTTACCTGCTCAATGTTAGTGCAAACAGAAGTACTATGGGCTTGAGAGCCACATCTTGACAATGTTGAGAGGTTTTAAGGAAACTTATCTGTTTCTTAAGCATGTTGATTTCATCTTACATGAATTGGGCTTTCACATCCAGATCTATTTCCGTGTTTAGATTGTACAACTTCCTCTAGGGTTGTTGGGTTTGTTGTGTGCCATACATTGCATCATAGTTGGTGAGTTTATCTAGCAACGCCCATGCAGCATCGGGCTCCATCTCTATGAAACCGCAATCGGTGTGCAAATTGATGCGGTCTTTTGTTGCAACATTAATTCCTTGAAAGAAGATCTCCTGGAGCACATAAGGTGGTTGCCCATGGGTAGGGCATTGTCGAAGCAACACCTTCAATCTCTCTCATGTCTCTACAAACGTCTCATTAGGCAGCTGGTGGTAAGATGTGATGCGCTTCCTAGGCTCCATAGTCTTAGCACGCAGGAAGAACTTTGTCATGAATAAGTCATGCAAACCTTTCCAAGTCATGACCGACCTAGGAGGTAGGCTCTCTAACCAGCTTAGGGCCTTACCTGCAAGAGACCACTTGAAGGCCTTCAACAAAACATATTCAAGAGAGACACCGTCAACAGAAATATTGTCACATAAGTCAGTAAAGTTCTTAATATGTTCCATTGGGCACTCAGTTGGTTTCCCCTCAAACTGAGACCGTTTGATCAAGGATATGAAGTGAGACTTAATTTCAAAATTCTTCTCAATCTCAGAAAGGACGATTGCCGACTCCGACACCCTCAGTTTCGGGTGCATATATTGCTTGGCATTCCTCGGACTGGCATTCAGTTGTTCCTGTAATTGAGCATCATGTTCCCGTTCACAATCTCTATCAGCTTGGAACCGATCCATCTGAGATCAGATGTCAGCCATCTGTTGTGCTATTTCTTCAGGGGTTGCAGCCATGTTACGGTTTTCTCGTCTTCTAGGATGAAAAGTATGCTCAGGCTCAGAATAGTATGAAGGACTTTCAAAATCAAGCATGTGCCTTCCCGGCTGCATAAAATTGAGAACACAAACAAAAGCAAGCGAATTAAAAACAAAGACATGGCTGGTATATTCCCAAAAAGCAACTGAACACTGCGATATCGCTTCACCGGCAACGGCACCAATTTGTTGAGAGGGTTTCTTGACAACAAATAAATTTATAATCAAGACCCCGCTGAGTATGTTTAGTTACCAATCTAAAATACAAAAGAAATAGCAAACAGAAGCAAACAAACACACTGAAAGGGGCTCGATACCGATCTTGTCAGGGTCGATAACGAGGTAAACACAAAGAAGAAAACCTAAGTAAATCAACAAGACATGCAAGCTCGGTACCGAAGTGTTGTAGGTCGGTAACGAGGCTACTAGGAAATTAGGGTTTTTCATAAGTGAGAGAAAGATCTAGGATTTAGGGTTTACCATAACATAGTCATGCAATCTAAGTAATATGAATCATGAAGATCATGCCTTTAAACACAAGTAATCAACTTTCGTTGAATAAACAAGCAAATCAATCAACTTTCATAAATTAATTCACTTTTTCTACTTATTTTGATCTAAAGCTCTCAACTTTCATTTCAAACTTTATCTCTATTCAAATTCACAACTTTCTCTTTCGTTCAAGTTATAAACATGAATGACTTGAAATTTCATCAAAGAATAAGCACAAAAAAGTAGAAGAATAGATAAAAGGCATTCAAATCATTCAATCATATCATCATTCATGCACAACTATGGTCGGTTTTAATCCCAACCCTAAAACAAGAAAACTACTCACTCACGGTTGAGAGAAAACAAACAATGAGATTAAAAGAAAACATGACTTGAATTAAACTAAAAGCTTACTTGAATTCAAAACACAAACTTGTCTTCAAAACCAACTTAGAACACAAGAAATCTCCAACAATTCTTCCTTGCGCCCTAAGCAACAACTTGTCTCTCAATCCTCTAAACTTGCGTGGATTAAAAATAAACTAGAGAGAGCCCCCAAAACTTGTCTAAACAAAGGTATTTAAACTAAAGGATCTATCTGAAAAGTTTCCTTAAAGATATAAACTACTAAACTTAAAAAGATCTCGGAATATCTTCATTAAATGCACTAAGTCAGTCACGTCCTACCGACACGGGGACCTCGGTACCAACCCCGTCAGGGTTAGTAGGACTCTGGGATTTTCTCTCTTGCCTCGGTACTAACCCATGGAAGGTCGGTAACGAGCTTGGCTTGGCTTTGTTCTTTTGCTTTATTCTTTACTCTTTCGTTGGACTTCTTGAGGATTTCTTCTAATGCCTTCTTCTCTTCTCCTTTAGCATGCTCCTCTCCTTCAATGTCCTCGAATGCTCCAATCCGCTTCAAAAACCTACAAAAAAACACAAAACTAGTGTAGTTTCCATACTTTTCACTAAATATGCAAACTAAACCAAAAAGACACACAACACAAACAAAAAACACAACTAAACAAGACCTAAGAACCTAGAAAGACACACTAAAACAAAGCTAAAAACACGGACATCAAAATGCCCCACACTTAAACTTGCTTGTCCTCAAGCAATCACCGAGCATAAATCAAAACCATCAACACATCCATCAAGTAATAGCCCTTATCAAAAAACAAATTCAGTACAAGTGAAAATTAGACAAGTGACTTAAATGTCATCAGACATATATAAGCAACTAATAAGCAAAAGCAATCACAATTCAACCTCACAGGGAATCATGTGCTTCACTCAACTCTCATGTGTTTAGGCTTTAGTAACAACTCTCACCTCATCCTATATGAAAAAACTCGTAGATATTGTTACTTATATTACCATTCTCTCTACCAAAGATGTAAAAACAAGCAGAATTATCAAGAGAGCTTATGCTCAATAAAAAACTTCATAGAAGCTTCCATTCGGCCGGGTTGTAATGGGGCTTGGTGGTAACAATAAGGCATGGAATCATTTTGATTATGTGGCGCCAAAAATCCGGGAATCAAGAATCCTTAACTTCTCAACACAACTCACCAAAACCCTCAAAAACAATTTACCAAATTCACTAACATTAAAGCACACTCATCTCTTTTCATCAACCCAAAATCCCAACTAAGTCTCATGACATATAATTGAATTCTTGGCTTTTCTTCTTTATTTTGCTTGCACTTATTAGCCTTTCCCTTCTTTTTTTCTTCTTCTGAATTTTCTACTGAATTTTCCTAATTTTTTTTCTGTGGGAGGAGGTTCGGTACCGACCCTACTAGGGTCGGTAACGAGTTCTGCATTTTCTTTCTCTTGTTCCTTCTTTCTTTCTACTAATCTTGTGCATTCTTTTTGCAAGCCAAAAATCCTTTTTTACAACTTTTGATCAACAATTAGACTCCTATAACACCCATCCCACTTTTTGAACCAATACTCAACACACTCAATAAAACAAATCCCAACCTAACTAAGTCCTAATCTCCGGATAGGGTCAAGCTGTCATTGGCTAGGAAACAATTTTGTGGCACTTAAAAATAAAAGGCTTAAGCTCAAAACATTGGCTACAAAAAGAAAGGATAATGTAAAGGTGGATAGGGAAAAATAAGGCTAATGAAAAATAAGTTTTCTATCATCTAATTCTACAAGTAATGAACTAATATCTCATATAGGCTTCAAGAACTAAATAACCATATCAATATCATGTAATAACTGCGGTTTTTGAGGATATTTTTGAATTTTTCTCGGATATCCTTTTAACCTCTTTGACCGTTTTAACGCTTAATCCAATATTTTTGTTGGAGATTAAATCCTAGAAAATTCTTTGTGATATCCTAAAATCACAAAGAAATGATTTTACGGATCGGTGTGAATTCTAGGATTTTTCAGTGGAAAAAGAATATTTATTGGATAAGCCGTCTTTTTAATTATGTACTGTAAAGGATTTAAAATACGAAACGAAAGCCTTAAAAATTGATGGTAGCATGATAAAATCATGGAAAATTGATTTTATTGGTCTACATAATTTACGGGGCGTTTTTCGTTTAGTGAGTTTTTCCACCTAAGGTACATAATTTTACCGATTTAACGCGAGTCCCGTTCCGAGACGGGTTTTGGTTTTAAACGCCGCCTTCTCTTGCTTAATTAGGAAGGAACCAGAGAGAGTGGATTGGGAGGGAATATCTTCTGCCTTATCAAGTCTACAAATTAGTCTCCAAAAAAAGGAGAAAAGGGATCGAGTAAGAGAATAAAGGAGGACGACGGACTCATGGAGCTTCATCATCGTCGGCTGCTCCCCTTGTCCCCCGCCTCCTCTGCCCAGTCTGCCCCTCCTCTGTCTTCTCTTTCCCTTTCTCAAACCTCTTCCCCCATGTGCAGCGAAACCAGCAAGAATCAGGCGGAGCGACGGGCTCGGGCGAGAGAACGCTTCACCGCCGGCTATATTTCTACCTCGATTGCGTCGCCACCGGCGACCACTAGCTTGTTCGACCACCACCCACCGCAAGGGCTGCCACCGGACAATACTCGATCACCCTCGAGCTCGGGGATCGAGCCACTATCATGCTAAATGAGCCATGGGCTCGAGTGAAGGTATATACGATCAAAATTAATTAGCGGGTTGGTTACGGAGCCACTGTAAGGGCCTTTCGGTTCTGCTTTGCTAATTAAATTTATGGTTTTTATAATATTGACGTTGATACAGTCTCACAGGTTCAAACCGCTCGAGAAACGGACGTCAGGATCTTCAGTTATAGCGAATACAAGTTTTGATACCGATTGGCAGGTAAAGGACTTCGGATAATTACTCGGGATTCGTTGTTAATCCGTTTGATCCGAGATTTGATCACATTTAAGAAATGTTGCTAATGAACAATTTTTATTTAGAAAATTGTTTCAAAAGTGAAGCGGATAATTAGTTATAATTCCGCCAAGATGGCTCCTTAATGCATGATAACTAAGGATTTATTATATATCGATATTCGAAAATTAAATCATTTATCGATTAGGAAGTTGTAGAATTTGAGTATACAACTAAGAAGTGTTTCCGTGAGCTCGTTTTTGAGAAATCTTTTGTTATAATTGACAGAAGGGTGATAAAGATTACTGTTGGAATTGCTAAAGACGTTGAGCACGCCTTCTAAGGCAAGTGGACGATTCTCTCTTGCGTTATTATTATTAAATGAGGAACTAAATCCCATTTAATATTTGCGTTGGGAACAACTTGTATGATTAATAAAATATGATAGGTTGTTGTTTTGTTAGAAATAATGACCATATTGTTATTCATTCAGTTTCGCTCTAGAATTGGATTTAGGTCCGTTGTATGTGACCTTGTATGTTTAGTTGTCTCATGCTGAGACATTGATATGGATTAACTTAGTTCAGGGATGTGAGCTTAGTCTCGGAAGCATCTCTTTAAAACTCGTATTAGGCAGTATCAATATTGATCCCCTAATACTTAGGTCATGACCATGGCCCGCTCTACGCTTGAGGGGTGACTATGCACTCTAGCTAAGTGCATTTATTAATATGTGTTGGTAGAGGATTATGGATGAAACAGGCCCTCTAATCTCTCCATCATTGGGACCTGTACTATCCGTTGTTCAAGGATGAAACACGCCCTTTGACCTCGATAGTATTGTGTTCCATTCAATATGTGTTGGTAGTGGATTATGGATGAAACATGCCCTCTAATCTCTCCATCATTGGGACCCGTGCTATTCGTTGTTCAAGGATGAAACAGGCCCTCTGACCTCGATAGTATTGTGTTCCACCGGCAGTAGTTCGAGCTGATTAAAAGTTGCCAACTTGTTTGTGAAAAGTTTTGAAAGTAATACAAGATAAGTGCGTTAGGCACATTAATGTACCCGAATGGTTAGTCTATTCGATAACCATTCTTGTTCCCGGTTACGAATAATTCTTAATCAAACTTTGATTAAGTCAATCTGATTAGTCGACAGAGGCTTTTCAAAATGTGATGTGATTAATATGAGTTCCCAACAATTGTTTATGCTTCTTAAAGGAACCATAAGCGGTGTTGTTCTCTCTCTTGATTATGCAAGTCTCCTTCTTATTCTCTATAAAACTGCTAACTGTTGGATCATAATCCGAGTCTATTCGGATTTGGATGCCAATATGTTTAGTTACAACCATAAGAACCAAGTTAGTTCTCCGCTTGCTTAGTCTTTCATTAGACTAACACGTCCATTTTCTTTTCTTTTATATGATCGGCTGGTGTCCACCGTTGGTATACGACACATCAGGTTCTTCTTGGAAGTTGATTCAAGAGGCGGATTCCGAGGTTTGAAGCTCCAGAAGTTAAAGAAAGGTTTCCAATGGCTATACTTGAGTGAAGATCATGGTTGAACTACTTCAAAGTGAAGCTGAGTTTCAGAAATAAGAACTTAAGGAAGACGGGATGAAGATTTTGTTTAAATAGAAGGTTGTTGTATTTATTTACTAATTCTTTTTAAGTTAAGGCTTGTATAAGACCTTTTATTCTCTTTTCCGCTGTAAAGTTTTACTTAATTTTGTTAGGTTTTAAATGGTTTCATTTACCTTGTTCTAGTAAGTTCTGTTAGGTTAAAGCCTTGGGTTGCTTCGGTTTAGTTCTAATCGGGGTTACTGGCGGTAATACCTCCAGGGTAGGAAGGGGGTGTTACATATCAAGAGATAATATGCAAATAGGAGAGTAAAATCACACAAGAAAGAAGAGGGATTCTTTGATGTTCTCCAAGGCCAAAAGCAACTCACAAGGTAGGAATTCCCCCTCACTTCATCCTGCAACGGAGAAAATCAAGTTTTGACATCCTAGGCTTGCTTAGCCTTCCCGGGTCGGTTAGCATAGTACACATGATAATATATTTGAGATTGCAAGATTGTTCCCTTATGTGGACCATTAGAACTTTAAGCAACATTAGTAGGATCTTGAGAATTTTTATCATTGTTTTTTCTAGTTTTATTTTCTTCTTTCTTGTTTGGGTTATGAGACTTGTTTCTCTTGTTTTGATAAGTCTTGTTATACCCTTGATTGTTTTTACCATACCACTATTCGGGTTATAAGATTGAGTTTTGACAACCTAAGTCCGCTACAGCAATTGGCGACGACATCCGCCTAAATGTCAGCAATCGCCGCCTATTTGTGAAATCAAACGTCGGCTACGAAAAATGGCAGTGATGGCCTCCATTCTCTACGGTGCGCCTTACTTAGGTGCAATATGGCTGGCTAAGTCGTGCAGGTTTATGCTCCTTCCTTACTAGTACACGGGGTTTAGGGTGTTAAAGTAAACTTTTCTCACTTATAGGCCATTCTAAGCCGTAGATTAGTTGATTTTTCTCACTTATTAGCCATTCTAAGCACGTGCCCCCATCTTAGTAGACTTTTATCCCAAAATGAATATTTTTGTCAAATATGACTTGTTCAAGTAAGAGGTTCGCCAAGTAATATTCTTTGTGACTAGTAAGAGGATCGACAAGTTATATTCGTTGTGACTATGACTTGTTCAAGTTTTCATCTTTGTTCTATAAGCCATTTTATTCATGTTTTTGTCATTTTATTCAGTGTAGGTTATTTTGGGCTTAAGGGTTAGGGTGTAGGGTTTAAGGTATATGATTTAGGATTTAGGCCTAAATTGGCGTATTTGGACCTGTTTACATCTTTGTTCTATAAGCAATTTTATTTAAGTTTTTGTCGTTTTATTCAGCTTAGGTTATTTTGGGGTTGAGGGCTAGGGTTTAGGGTTTAGGCTTAAGTTTGCGTATTTAGGCCTGTTTACATGTTTGTTCTATAAGCCATTGTGCGCTTTAATAAGGCGCACAAGACTTTCTTGCAATTACCTTTGTGCGCTTTAATAAGGCGAACAACTAAACTGATCGGTAGATTCGCCCATTTTTTGGTCAAATTCGGCATGTTTTGACACGTTTTTGAGAAATGATTGGTAGATTCTTACATTTTTTAGAACAACTAAATGTTATACAAATTGAAACAAAAAGACACAACTAAATGTTTAATATTATAGAAAACGAAGCAAAAAGACACAACGTCAAGTCCTACAGAGCACTATCATCTTCAGTCTGAGGGGCGCTAGAATCATCACCGAGACGCTACATATCAAGCTAAGGGGCGCTCGTCTCTGTAGGCTGAGGGGCGCTCGTCTCTGGAAGTTGTGATCCGCTCGTCCCTCCATGCTCATATGTATGATACGCACGAGGTGGAGTATTGTCGATCAAAATCTGTAGCCATTTGCTCAACACCGCATCCCACAACTCCAATTGTACGACATCATATGTCACCTGGTAATGACGCAACTCAGCTTCATGTAGTACAAATGTGGGCTCAATAGATGGCGTTGGTACGACCTGAACGAATCCATATTGTCGAAGGCAACAATTGGGCATGTATGCCTCAGCTATATCAACGATGCGCAATACACCCCGAAATCATGAAGGAGCAATCTCAGGCGCATCAAATTCCAATTCTCTCCATGGGAGCCACTCAACCTACACATGATCAACCAATTTTGATGTATATATTAACATGTTTAATGTTTTGAAAACCACTAATTGAATTCATCTAAAGTTCGTACCTCCTCGAATCGCATGTAGTTAAATGTTTATGTAGATAATTTACCCGAATAAGAATCTAGCAACTGGCTATCCCCTATGCTCCTCGTCGAGACACCTATCCTAAGCTCTGATACACATAAGCGAGGACGCTAGCTCCCCAAGTGTACTCCCCGGTAGTCTCATGATCAAACAATAGCACCATCTACTTGTGCTTCAGCTTCATCGTCGACTTATCAATTAGGAGAGTCGATCCAAGAAACAACAAGAGATAGTATGAAGCAATGACAATATCGTCCTTCTCTGCACTTGCCAACATGTGCGGCAGTATCTCCTCTATATAGCTCGCTGGAATCCTGCCACCCTTGAACCAACAATCAACCTAAGCGACCTCTACCCCAAGATCCTGGGAAATGCTCAATCGAACCTCTGGATCGCTGATAGCAGAGTCGCAACTCATCCCATGAATAGGTAGACGGAAAATCATATGCATATCGTGCAGAGTGATCGTCATCCTACCCCACGGAAAATGGAAGGAGTTCGTCTCTAAGTGTCATCTCTCCACAAAAGCAAAAATAAGGGTTGAATTTATGGCGGAGGCAGCGCCAACTATACGGAGTCCGAGAAGACCACTGCACTTTGCAGTCGTATCTGGCTCACGAATAATGTGTCTCTCTAGCGGCTCAGTGTATTCAGTGCAAAAGTGGAACTTCAAAGTCTTACGAGTCTGAAGGTTTACAAAATTCGAAGACACGTCAACAAACCTAACTAATTACAAATAAACAAGTTTAAACAAACCTATTTTTAAAACATACCAAGTCCTGAGTCGCTTGACGTCTAGCTCATCCTGACATGCTCGGAGCAGTAGCATGAGCATCAACAACAGGATCTGCAGGCGAATCAGCAGCAGCAAGAGCCCCAACGACAAGATCAGCAAGCTGATAAGCAGCAACACCGGCCTCAACACCCCTAGCACCATCACCACCCGCGACATCATCTCCATGCCTCCTACGTCTAGATGGTCATCTAGGAGGAGGAAACTTTGGCTCAGGGGAAACTGGATCAAGCTCCACAAGGGTAAGCTCATAAATAGCCCACACTATGTGTGTCTCGTAGCTCTGAAGGAGGATGGGAGTACGTGGCTCTCCAGACATCCATAATGCACTGGTCAATACATCTCCTACAAGGGGAGGTAGAGGAGGTGGGGTGGAAGAAGTCTCAGTGGGTTCGTCCATATGAGTTGGTGCTGGATGACCGAGATTTGTATGAGCTGGGACGGGAGATGATGGATCACTGATATCTGCATGAGCTGCGATGGGAGAGTGAATATTGTGCGAAACAGTCGCTGGGAGGTTACCCATCATCCGATCCTCGGTCGACTTAGAAGGATCCACCGACTCCTCCCAGTTTGGAGGAGTCGAAATGTCGTCGTCGGGGATGTCATTCCTAGCTGATCGGTCGTCCTCATTTACCACCATGTCATCTCTGACATCACCCTCCTCCTTATAATCATCCTCATCCTCTCCTGTAACAACGTGGCTAGAGCTATCCTCGGTAGCCAATATATCGCTCTGAACTGACGGATCGTATCAGATAAGCTTGTACGCCGCGTTCGACGATCGACCGCCGGTGCCGGTGTCGGTGCCATAGAACTCATGGCAGCCCATACCCCCTGTTCATTTTACATTCAACTAATTAATCTATTTAGTTAATGTAACTAATTAAGTTAGTTAATTCTAAATTCAGTTAATTAATCTATTTAGTTAAGTAAGTTAATGTAACTAATTAAGTTAGATCAAAGAAATTTAATTAAATTTTAATCTAAATAATAATTTCTAAACTATAGAATTACCATATATAATAATTTTTAATAATTCCTATCTAAATAATTAATAGTTAAATGTAAATAATAATAATAATAATTTCCAAATAATACTTTTTAGTAATAATTTTTCACTATCTAGATATAATATAACAATATTTAATATTTAATCGAATACAATCAATTTAATCTAGTTGCTAACTTGCTATTAATTTTTCTAAATCATTCTATTAATCTAATCTAATTAATATTAAAAATAAATAAATTTAGTTATTTCAAAAATATAATAATGTAGTAGGAATTAATTTCGAAATAAATATCGCATGAATGCCGGTGACGGGAATATCCGAAGAGTTGAGCGGCGACCGAGTTATAGGACGTAATCGTCCACCACCCAAAAGAGGTTCTTGTATCTCCTCTTCCTCCACCTCCTCCTCCATGACCACCTTCGCCTCTCAAATCTCGCTCAACGTCCCCGCCACCACCGCCTAGATCACGATCGTCGCCTGGATTGGTAGCGACCACCTCCATGAGCACCGGATCGCCGCCTTGAACACCGCCTCCCTCAGTCGTCGGATCTGAGCTCAAACCACCACCATTGTGCTTGGGATTTGGTGGGCAACCCGATTCCATTATCAATTTGGGCAATGGTGCACTAGTTTATGAGATACATGAAGAAACTGGCCTCATATTTTTTTATAGAGGAGAAAGAGAAATAGCGGATGACAGAGGAGGAAGCAGATCTCTTGGCCTTTTAACCTAAGCGTACATGTGCACTTACGTTAGGCATATTGGTACGCTTAAGCGTACTAGTTTTTGTGCACGTGTTACTTGTACGCTTCACTTAAGCGTACTGGTACGCTTAAAATAGGCGTACCAGATGTTCCGCCTGCTCTTTTTTTTCCTATTTTACCCTTGTACGCTTAAAATAGGCACACTAAATAAGTAAACAATGTCCATTTAGCTAAACCTTTTATTTATGGCATGTTCACTTTATTTACAATAAAGCAGTTTGTATAGAAAAATAAAAAGTAACTAGGGAGACAAACCCGTGCATACGCACGGGGCAGGTTTTTTTGTATATGTATTTTTTTATAACACTATTTTCAACAATGATTATCAAGATTGTACTTTACAAATTTTCATTGCACATGACATATACTCATTTATTTTTTAGGTATATATATATATATCACTATACAATGTTGGTTGCTATTATATCCCCTAAATTAATATTTGTAACTAAATTTATTTCATAAAAACTATGTTACTGTTTTCAAATTAAAATTATATTTAATTAGTTTTATAAATTTATCGACCCACAATTATCTAACGATTACGGTGAAGAGTCTTAGTCAATGGATTGCAAAAGCGTTTGGAAAATAATTTAATGATAAACAATGATAACCATAGATAAGTCTATGGGTATTTATAATAATTTTTTTGTGTAGTTTTGGATCAATTTTATAGTAATTACACGATGACATTATGATTCTCATAAATTTTTATTGCATATTGATACGCTCTGGTTTAGTATAGGTTAACTCTTGTATTTTAGGTATGATTTGAGTGTGTTTAGGTTAGTTTTGAGCATAATTGTCATATGAAGACCGAAGACACAATTTGAAGAATTGCAAGAGTTTTGAAGACAAGTGTTGATTTGGAGTTGTTTTGACACCACTTTCTTGTAACGCTTATTTCGGGAGTCACAGTGATCGGATGAAGATGAATTTGGTATCATTGGAAAGCTAACTCGAAGAGATACAATTCATGTTTTTACGGCGAGTTCAAATTCCCATTCTAAGGTGGTCAAAACATCTTCCCAAAACACCGCTGGAATTCTGTCACGATCAGGTCCGCGATCGCGGAGAGTGTTCACCGCGCCCGCGGAAGTCCACGTCAGCAAAAATCCGAGAGCCGACTTTCCTTTCGTTTATTCTGTCTTATATCTATTATTATATCTTTTAGGTTTCGGTTGTTATTTCGATTACTTAATCTTAGTTTCGTTTTCAGTTTTAAGAAAAACACATAATTCTAGCATACTTTTACTTTTAGGTTTTTATTTCAGTATTATGGAGAACTAATTTTCCTTTGGACTTTGTTTGATCAAGGAAACCTTTTTATGTAATTCATGAGATTTTGGTAACTTTTCTATCCCTTAGTTAATATAAACACTCTTGTGTTTATTTATATGATCTATGTTTGATTTAATAAGCCTGATCAACTTGTTTGATTGACTTAGATCTACTGTTTGGATTAGGTTTGATTGTTGTCTGTGCAATCTTATTTATCCTTGAAACAACTCTTTTCTAGGACCGTGGACTAGAATTGAGAAAAAGTATTAAATTGTTATTTTATGCATAAGACTCGTAGCTTGATTGCGTGATTTAATATCCTTCTATCCTTAATACCTTGCATGATTTGAATTAAGCGTTCTTGTTCATATCATAATTCTGCTTGGACCGTGGACAAGCGGATATCTTTTTATAAGGATTGGAATTAACTAGGAAATAAATAGAAAAGTGGATGAATCAATGATCGGATGAGTAAAAAGGTGGAATTGATTGAATGAACTCTACTTTCCTTCAATTGATTTAAACCCAACAATATTTGCTTATTTGTTTGTTTGCCTGAATTTCCAAAAACCCCTGTCTTTGCTTTTGCTGATTGATCTGAAATCCGATTCTCTTGGGTTTGACCCCTTGCTTACTTGCTATACTAGTTAGTAGTTTAGGGTTATTTATCTTTGATCTTGGCAACAACGATTTTAGCCGAGTCAAATTTTGGCGTCGTTGCCGGGGAATCGGTTTTTAATTTTCTGTTTAATCGGCGTTTCTGACGAGACTGCGCTCTCGGATTTTTTCCGCGCCCGCGGATCGGTTCGTCCAGATCCCCCGAATTCGTAAGAACCTATCTTATGGTTCTTACCCGTTCTACTGATAATTCTCCTGTTGTTCCGTTTGATCCAGAAATTAACAAGACTCTGAGACAGTTGAGACGTCAAGTTCAAGCTCAAGTGCTAGGCATACAGTTTGATCCAGTTTCATCTTCTTCTTCTTCATCTGATTCAGAGGTTGAAGAGCAGCTAGTAACCATGGCAGATCGCACTATTAGGCAACTGACTGCGCCTAATTTATAGCAGCAACAGCTTGGTCTTCAGTTTCCCGCCCTGGGAGAAGGAGTGAAGTTTGAGCTTAAATCTGGACTTCTCCATTATTTGCCTAAGTTCCATGGGCCGAGTGGGGAAGATCCAAATAAACACCTTGCAGAGTTCCATTCTGTCTGCCTAAGAATGAAGCCAGCTAATGTGACTGAAGATCAGCTTATGTTGAGGGCTTTCCAATTTTCCTTGGCTGATGCAGCTAAGGAGTGGTATCTATACTTAGCACCTGAAACGATTACTACTTGGGCTCAGATGAAGGGTGCTTTTCTGGAGAAATATTTCCATGCTGCCAAGCAAACGTCTATCAAAAAGCAGCTGAGCAGTTTGGAGCATGGAGATGATGAGACTCTATATGACTACTATGAGCGTTACAAGAGACTCATAGCCAGTTGTCCCTACCATGGCTATTCTGATAAAGACCTGATCTGCTATATTATTGAAGGTCTCTGTGATGCTGATAGGCGCCTGATGAATGCGTCTTGTGGAGGTTCTTATGAGAATCTCACTCCTAGGCAGGCGTTTGAGAAGTTGGAGACTCTAGCAGAGCAATGCAGAAATTAGAGAGAGATCCAACAGTAGGTCTGTCCATTCTATTAATGACTCCCTGAATGATGAAGTAAGGGAGTTGAAAGCTATGATGAAGCAACTGTTGGCGGGCAATGGATCTTCAAGTTCAAGGGCTTGTGGAATCTGTGGTGAAATTAGCCATCCTACTGATGCATGCCCTATTATGCAAGAGCCAACAGCTGATGTGAATGCAATTGGGAACAATGAACAAAGGCCCCGGAATGACCCATATTCGAATACCTTCAACCCGGGGTGGGCAAACCATCCTAACTTTAGGTGGAATCAACAACCTCAACAACCTTTTCCACCACAGGGAGGTCAGCCCAACTATGTTCCCAGGCCTAATTATGTGCCAAGGCCTCAAGGTCCTCAGGAAAATCCAGCCATCATCAATCAGCTTATGAAGGAAAATCAAGAGACTAAGGCTGCGATGAAGAGTTTGGAAATTCAGTTAAGTTAGATTGCAACCACTCTGAACCGGCTAGAAGCTAAGGACTCGGGAAAATTGCCATCTCAGACCATTAACCCGAGAGAGAATGTGAGTGCAATTACATTAAGAAGTGGAAGAGAGCTGAATAGAGACGTGGGGGTGAATGAAGATCCACGAACTGAAAAATTCGAAATTCTGGAGAACGCCTCCGCGCCCGCGGAGAACAATTGCAGCGATCGCGGAACCTCAACTGAGAGCAAGGATATTTTGGTCGAAGGCACCGCGCCCGCGGTGAGCAATGGCCGCGATCGCGGAGGCGAGGAAAATTCGGATTCCGAAAAATCTGATATTCCGCGACCGCGGGATTCTTACCGCGCCCGCGGATCTGAAGCTGAACCCGAAGATTCTTACGTTCGACCTCAGTTTCCCTCCATGGCTTCACAAAAGCCAGCTCCACCGTTTCCTGAGGCACTGATGGACACCAGGAGGCCAACCAATGACAAGGAAATTTTCGAAACCTTCTCCAAGTGTGAGGTAAATGTCCCTTTGCTTAAACTTGTTCAAAGTATTCCTCGTTTTGCTAAATTTCTGAAAGAATTATGTACTATAAAGAGGAAGCAAAAAGAAAAGGGACAGGTTAAGAAAATTAATCTTGTAGAAAACACTGAAAATGTGTCTTCCATGCTTCAAAGGCAATTGCCTAAGAAGTATGGAGATCCAGGGAGGTTTACTGTTCTCGTTACAATTGGTGAGGCAAAAATTGAGCATTCTATGCTTGATCTAGGTGCATCCATTAATGTCATGCCACTTTTCATCTATGAGAGGTTAGGTCTAGGGCCATTACAGGATTCTAATATTACTATTGAACTGGCTGACCACTCTAATGTGAGTCCGAAAGGATTTTTGGAAGATGTTTTAGTGCAGGTGGATGGCTTAATATTTCCAACGGACTTTTATGTCCTGGAAATTGGTAAGGGGAGATACGACCCAGTTTTGTTGTTGGGTCGTCCATTTATGAAGACGGCGAGCGCCGTAATTGATGTTTCAAAGGGCCTATTATCTATGGCACATGAAGGGAAAAAGGTCCAGTTTCAGATAGATGATGATCCATTCTGAGCAATAAGGACGTCGGGTCAAACGACGTTAAACAAAGGCGCTGCTCGGGAGGCAACCCGAGGTGAGTTTTCTTTTTCTTGATTTTCTTTAAGTTTTTAGTTTTTAGTTTTAGTTTTGTTTTTCTTTCAATCTTGTCGGACTAACATGCAGGTACTAGGTTCGAAAGAACAAAAATATTTTGGGGAATTTATTCCTCGAAATACACAAAAAAAAAGCGAATAGGTACTAGTAAACAGCTCCGCGATCGCGGTACTGTGCATCAGCGACAAGATACAATTTTTTTTTTAAATAATAATAAAAAAAATAAAAATAAAAGGCTTTCAGGTGAAACCCCTGAAATAAAAGGTTTTCGGGTGAAACCCTCGAGATAAATCAGGAAAAAAAGAAGAGAGAAAAAAAAAGAGTGTTCTTCCATATTCTACCATCATCCGCCAATCCATTTTTCTATATATTTCCATGTCTAGTTCCTTGGAATTGTTCAAGTATGGGGGTGCTACCGTCGTTAGAGTTTTTATTATTTTGAGGAGTCCAGTTCATTCTCATTGGAGACGTCCTATGGTGTGGATTTGGTTGCTGAATTGTGAAGATGACGTTCGTGGTTCGTCCCCAGACAGATCAGTTCGTTCCTGAGATTGGTGCTTATAATTCCTGGAGTTTATTCCTCTCTTCTTTCGTATGTGAGTCTTCTGATTTTCCTCTTCTATGCTTAATTCCTTTCTTTTTACTTAGTTGAGGACAATGAAGGATTTAAGTATGGGGGAGGAAGTACTCACTACGCTTATCTTAGATAGTTGCTTTTCGGTTTATTTTTCGTTATTTTTATGGGATTTTTGTTCCATGTTTTGTATAGAGAAAAGTTTTAAAAAATATAAAAATAAAAAATAAAAAAAGCCATAAAAAATTGAAAAAAGGCATATAAAATCCTGGGATGAGTTGAAAACCCGAAAGGACGGCTCAAGTAATAAGCAGGTAACCCGAACCAGCATTAAGCTGGGGTAATAAGAGGTTTATGAGAGATGTGAGTATTTGTGAGCACACCTAAGAAAAATGAAAAGAGTGATTAGGTGAAAACCGAAAGGGCGCCTAAGTAGAATGAGTGGTAAAATCAGAGTGTTTAGGATTATATTCTACTTTGGGGTATGGGGATTACACTTTAGATGTTGGGTAGATCCTAGGTTGCTCTACACTTTTTAGAGCTTGAGAGTTGATATTTATATGTATTATGGTGAGGTGTGTGTTTGAGCTTTCATGTTTTTGCTCATTATTTCTCTATTTTGGGTTCGAGTTGGTAAGGTGAGTGATTTTTGTCTTCCCTTGTACTATGTTGTAAACCTTGATAGGATTTCTTGTTAGATTTATTTTGAGCTTACTCGAGGACGAGCAAGGTTTAAGTATTGGGGAATTTGATACGCTCTGGTTTAGTATAGGTTAACTCTTGTATTTTAGGTATGATTTGAGTGTGTTTAGGTTAGTTTTGAGCATAATTGTCATATGAAGACCGAAGACACGATTTGAAGAATTGCAAGAGTTTTGAAGACAAGTGTTGATTTGGAGTTGTTTTGACACCACTTTCTTGTAACGCTTATTTCGGGAGTTGCAGTGATCGGATGAAGATGAATTTGGTATCATTGGAAAGCTAACTCGAAGAGCTACAATTCATGTTTTTACGGCGAGTTCAAATTCCCATTCTAAGGTGGTCAAAACATCTTCCCAAAACACCGCTGGAATTCTGTCACGATCAGGTCTGCGATCGCGGAGAGTGTTCACCGCGCCCGCGGAAGTCCACGTCAGCAAAAATCCGAGAGCCGACTTTCCTTTCGTTTATTCTATCTTATATCTATTATTATATCTTTTAGGTTTCGGTTGTTATTTCGATTACTTAAGCTTAGTTTCATTTTCAGTTTTAAGAACAACACATAATTCTAGCATACTTTTACTTTTAGGTTTTTATTTCAGTATTATGGAGAACTAATTTCCCTTTGGACTTTGTTTGATCAAGGAAACCTTTTTATGTAATTCGTGAGATTCTGGTAACTTTTCTATCCCTTAGTTAATATCAACACTCTTGTGTTTATTTATATGATCTATGTTTGATTTAATAAGCCTGATCAACTTGTTTGATTGACTTAGATCTACTGTTTGGATTAGGTTTGATTGTTGTCTGTGCAATCTTTTTTATCCTTGAAACAACTCTTTTCTAGGACCGTGGACTAGAATTGAGAAAGAGTATTTGATTGTTATTTTATGCATGAGACTCGTAGCTTGATTGCATGATTTAATATCCTTCTATCCTTAATACCTTGCATGATTTGAATTAAGTGTTCTTGTTCATATCATAATTCTGCTTGGACCGTGGACAAGCGGATATCTTTTTATAAGGATTAGAATTAACTAGGGAATAAATAAAAAAGTGGATGAATCAATGATCGGATGAGTAAAAAGGTGGAATTGATTGAATGAACTCTACTTTCCTTCAATTGATTTAAACCCAACAATATTTGCTTATTTGTTTGTTTGTCTGAATTTCCAAAAAACCCTGTCTTTGCTTTTGCTAATTGATCTGAAATCCGATTCTCTTGGGTTCGACCCCTTGCTTACTTGCTATACTAGTTAGTAGTTTAGGGTTATTTATTTTTTATCTTGGCAACAACGATTTTAGCCGAGTCACATATGATGGGACAATTTTTTTTATCTTCCCATTTATATTTTCTTGACAATTTTCTTAATATATTCTTTATTTTTCTTTTTGCAAATCTATTAATTTTTTGGCTATTTTTTGTCAATAGCATGGGGTATGTACATAACTTGGTTAAAGAGTAATATAATGGAATTTTGTTTAAAAAAGAATATATCATAAAAAAATTAGATAACCTTTTTCGAGAAAGAAAACTTGAGAATCTACAACTTAAATGAAACCGTAAACATTACAATGGCCATAAGTAAGAGCGGAAGCAGAAAATAATAATAAGGAATTAACAATTCTTAGATTTTTCATCATATTATAAAAAGTTAGAAACCATACTATAAGTAGATAATTTTAAAAGATGACCATATTTTACCTCTTCAATAATTGAAGATAGAGAGCTCGATTGAGTGCTTTAGCCATTTCACACTATTTTCTGCCAAACGAAGCGAGATACAAATAAAAAGTCGATAATATTCTTAACATTTAAGATTTAAGATATACTATATACAATTGATAAGAGAATAAAAAATAATGATAATAAAGGAATAAAAATTAAGAATGCATACCTCATGAACGTTTGTATTTGTGACTTGACTAAAGAGGTAGAGCTAATCTAGAAGATGCCTCCTTCCACCTATATGGTATAACTTATAGGCAAAATGAAAGTTTAAGTGTTTATAGCTATGATTTCTAACCAAAATTAGTCTTCATAGTGGAAGTATAAAATTAATAAACGTTTTTCTTTTAAAATTAATAAACGTTTTTCTTTTAAGCTACAGCCTATGAAACGTTTTCATAGCCTTTATTTATTTTTAAATAAATAGCCTCTTAAAGCTTAAAAACGTTATGCTAGAGAATTAATAAGGTCAAATAAATTACCATAATATTTCCATGCATTTAAACCTTGTAATGAAAACGGGAAATTTGGTTTGACTTGGAGTTATAAAATTGATTTCAAGAATGCAATAATTGTCACAAAAACGTTATGCTAGAGAATTATTAGGGTCAAAATTAATTAACATAATATTTGCATGCATCTAAACCTTGTAATGAAAAGGTGAAATTTGGTTTGACTTGGAGTTATAAATTTGATTTCAAGAGTACAATAATGTCAACATTCATAAGAAAATGAAAGGATTATAATATTTGTAATCATATAGCAATATCATCAATTAATTCTAATAAATAATAAAAACATAGTGGTTTTTTAGTTTTCAACATATTTATCTAAAAAAATATAGTGTTTTTTAGTATTCAATTTGTTAAAGAGTATATTATATAGAAATATATTATAATAATAAAAATATATGGTTCAATTGAAATTATAAAAAATATAAATATATGAATATTTATTTTAAAATAATATAGAAGTTATTACATTTGATTGGTGAAATTACAATAAAATAACATATTAAGTTTAAGTTTAAGAGATCATATTGATTTAAATAGAGTAAAAGATATAAAATAATATAGAAGTTATCAATTGAACAAATCATAGATAAATAGATTTTAGAAATGCTATATAAAAACTAATTTAATCTTATTTTTAATGATATAGTAAATCCAAGAACAACAATTCTATCATATTCATTATTTGAAGTGCAACTATAACATAAATTAATTCTACTTTAGACAACATCACAGCATAGATATTTTTAATGTCAAAAGTAAGTTTTTTTTTATAGTAGAAGTTTCATATTTAATTTAATAATGTGTTTTATTTTAAATTATGTGGTTTGTCCACTTGTTTGTTACAAAGCACAACCTAATAAATGCTATCAAATGTAAAATAGAATATGTGGTTTGTCATGTGCTTAATTAGATTTATACTAATAAAAAAAATCACATATTTACAATGATATTTTATTAAAAAAAGTAGGATTTTACTCTTTTTTTTTATTATAATAGGATTTTCATATTTTAATTTACTAATATATTTTATTTTAAATTATGTGATATGTTCACTTATCCATTACAAAACACAGACTAATTATAGAAAATACAATACCCCATCCAATGTTGTTGCAATTTCACAACCTTTTTTAAATGCAAATACAATTTTATTTTAAATCAAAATCCAATATATTAATAGTGTCGATTAATTAATTTTTGTCTTAGATTTTTCACTATTATAAAATTAAAGAAGTCTATGTATAAATTATTTTATAACAAAATCAAATCATGACCTAAGTCTATGTATAAATTATTTTATAACAAAATCAAATCATGCTCGTAGGTAATTATTATGTAATTTTTTTTTCTAAATGAGATAATTATATTAATTCATTTGGTAGAATATATATGTTAGTGTCACTCATTCATTTTAATATCTCAATCAATAATTTAAAATAAATTAATTTTTTCACTTTTACCATATCGAACACAACCTATATAATTCTTATAAATGTATTTCCCACATTTAATATGGTTGTATTTCTAGAAAAATTAACCTATATAATTCTTCTAAATATAATTTCCTCATTCAACTTTAAGTTTAAATTGATACTACTTTTTTAATTTTTTTGTCTTAGGTTTTTCACTTAAAATGTTATTTAAAAAATCAATATAATAATTAGTTTAAATGAAGGATCAAACTCTTTTATTATTTTAATATTTTAAAATGGGGTGCATCAAAAAATACTTTCATGATCTATATGTTAAAAAATACTCTCAAGGATAATTGAACTCAAAACCCATGAATTATTAAAAAGTATTGCCATCCCTATGCCATTCTTGATTTCTGGCATTTTTCATTTTCAATGTTAATTATATAGATATAAATATAAACATCAAATTAATGGATAATAAATGTGACATGTACACAACTTTATATATGTAGTATATATATTCAATTCATGCTCTCTATTACTCTACTTAAATAATCCGATATCAAAAACATAAAATTTTGTTATATAGATTCATGTTAACTTTAGATCTAGCTTATCTCTTGATTAGTTTAACGAGGCATGGATTCAATGTTAAGAGCTTAAACCAATTTACTAGAGTTAATTTGAGCATTTGATTTTGTGTTCCATAAGATTTCATTTTTCACCCCAACAGCACAAGAAGCATAATCCTGTTTACTAAGTCACATGCCATCATGAAGTGAAATCAGAAGAACACTATCTCTATATTGGAAAAGTTTTGCCCCCTAAAGTTTGAGCATCCATTGCTTTCAAGTTTTAACCAAACAACAACTTGTTCAAACTTCATCCTTCCTTATTTATTACACACCTATTTCTTCCACCTAGCACTTTTATTATTGGGCCGGCGGTGGTTCCAATTTTTTTTGGACGTGTCACTTCTACACCGACTAAAACCAATGTGAATGCAACCACCCATTGCTGCGATTTGAAATATTCCATATTTCCATCTTCAATTTTTTTTTTTGTTTTTTTGTTTATTTATTTTCACATGATTTATGAAGTTTTTTGTCCGTATGATATGCCATCAATTTCATTCAAACCGCAATGGTATGATTAAAAAAAAACCTAAGGTTTTAACATGAAAAAAAAAAGTTTTATTTTTCTCCTACTCTGTTATATAGAAAATACATTTCTAATAAAGTTGGAGTCTAGCCGGCCAGTCTTATTTTAGAACCTAGTTGTCTCTTTTATGATTTGTTGTGCTATAGAGCAAAAAGTTTGTTTAATTTAAAGAGAGACGGAAGGTGAAATAGACATTAGAAGGAAGAAAAAAAAAAGAGTCAATACTCAAACTGAGAGTGGATTACTGGGGGCGGGGAAGGGTTAAGAAATAAAGGGTTTGTTTGAATTACACTTTATAATGTATTATTTTGTATTATATTAAATCCTATATTATAATATAAGATTATGTATTATGAGATATTATCCAAACAAGTCCAAAGTTGAGGTGGGCCAGAATTTAATGGGCATAGATGTGGGCTTTTCCTTTTCCGAAGAAATTGAGCCTAAAAATACTACGACACCCGGGGTAAGAAGATATCCTCATTTTCATTCCATTAACAACTTGTACTTCTCCTCCTCCTAGTCTCCTACTTCCACTTCACACGTTACATATAAGTTAGCCATTTTTGTAAAGTATCTTTATATATATTGGAAAATTATTTCAAACAACTATAAAGTGTTTTAGTAAGCTATATAACCACCGGATATATACACTATTTTGTGTACTTTAATTGATAGGATGTGTTGATAAGATAAATTACCTATTAATGTCATTTATAAGATAAATTGTATCAATAAGATAGCTAAAAGGTATTACGCCAAACAAGCACTTTGCGATAATGTAAAATCACAAGCACTAAGAAATTTCTTGTGAGAACCGAATTGTTGCAAATTTCATATGAATCTATTTTTTCACTCTAACTTTTTGTCTGATTAGCCTACTTTTGATATTTTTATGCATGATATACAAAAGAAGAATATTACATTTATTTTACTCGGTTAAGTGATCGATAAGTTGTAGTCCAAATATTATATCTTAATTTACAAGAAGATAAACAAAAATGCTGAATTTTTTTTTGGTCGAACAAAAAATGCTGAAAATAAACATTGTAAAACGACCAATTGAAACCAAATCTATAAATTGATTGGGACTTGGGAGAGAAAACCAGGAGGAGAAAAATAAGACCAACCCACGCCAATGATTGGATTGAGTGCTTGGAAGAATGAATGGTGGTGTACCCACCAATGAATGACCAACAAAGAGGACGAAATTCGAATCCGAGTGAGACACACATGACAAAAAACTAGATTAGATTTGCAACGACAATGGCTAATGTAAAAGGAAAGCACCAGTGTTCGCATCTGTCAAACCTCACCGATCTAGCTGGTAGGCGATGATGTAACCATTAAGTTACGAATTTGAATTTACCCTCTATGTTATAATGGCTTAAGTATGAACTAAAATAAAAAGAAAACAAACAAAAAATTTATACCGTCCAAGAATTCCACACGGTATGGGTATATTAAAGATTTAACATTGGATGTGTAATAGTGTGTATTTTTTCAAATGAAATTCAAGTCTGAATTTTCCCATTTTATTTCTATTATTTTCAAGTTGGCAAGAAAGATTACAAAAGATCAATCTTCCATTCGATTGAGGTTCTTACACCTTAAATATTCAAACTTCATATTTTTTGGATGGCGTAAGTATTTGGAAGAAATCTATATTATAATTAAATATATAGAACAATGGATGATTTGTCTGAAGTTTCAACCATGCCATCATCAACATTACTACTCTAATACCATTTTCAAAGAAAGATTACAAAAGTCAAATTATATGGCAATGGACGGAGTAGCTTATTGGGTTATATACCAAGCATTGCTCTCTGTGTGTAACGGGCCTAGCACACAAACCCAATGAGATTCCAACCCAAAACAATATGACATTGGGTGGAGTAGCTCATTGGGTTATATACTAAGCATTTTAGTCTCAAGTTTCCCATGTGGGATAACTCTCAACAATCATCAAACTCAAACTTGTAATTAGGTTTAACCTAGACGTGAAAATATCCAGGCTTAAAGGGTCTGGCACGAGCCATGCCAAATCTGAAATTTTGCTCGGAAACTTGGGCGGGACCAAGCCCAACCTGCCCATTCAAGCCACTTACCATGCCCATACCCGTTCGGATTCCGGGTCGAGCTGCCCACCGGACTGGCCCATTAACAAAACCTATTTTGATTAAATATTTGTAAGTCTTAATACAGTTAAGAAACTGAGCAATATTATTGATTATCCTACAAATCAATATTAACTTGACATAAAAACTCAAATTACCATTAAAACCCAGCATGTTCGTGGATAAAGTTTACATTACACTTATATACCTATACCAATTTATAACTTAATTTTTTATTAAATATAATTTGGGTCAGGCCTCGCGGCCTATTGGATTTAATTAAGGCCTTACCATGCCCGGTGTGGATGAGCCTATGCCTAATACCTATGTCCAAACCCGGGGTCGTGGTGGTGGGCTGGGCGGGCCGACCCGGTTTCGTTCAAGCTAAGTCTAGTTTAACCTTTTAGTCGTTAAATTGTGTACATATACACATGCATTTAATATCTCTTCGTCGTTGTCCCAAAACGTACTCCAAAAAAATGAAAGCGGACATTCCGAAATACCTGCAAAAACCTCAAAGTTTAACCCATAATTTCATAGACCACTTTATATTCTTAGACTCGGCAAAGTGCATTAAATCAGTACATTTCCGCCTAAGGTTGGTTGAATCTGAATGTGGACGGCTGTTCCAAGGGCAATCCCGCGGCCGGTCCAGCTGGTGGGGGTGGTGTGTTCCAAGACACCGCGGGCGATTTTATTCATGGATTTATGTTCAGCTGCGGCTCCTGTCGATCTTGCGCTTACAGCCGAGCTCAAAGCTATCCTACATGGTCTACACATGTTGCTATGGATTTGGGGATTGCTCTTTTTATGGTGGAGACTGATTCTTTAAGTACGTGTTGTGCTACTGCTCAAGCTATGATCCGTTCTCACTCACTCACCCTGATCTCTCCCTAATTTGCCAATGCCATCGGCTAATGCAGACTAGCTCATGTGAGATCAAGTTCAATCATGCTCATCGATCGTCGAATAATTAAAGTGGAGGATGGTTTGGCCAATCTAGCTGTTAGCTTAACTTGGAATTTTGTTTCCGATAAAAAAAAACATTTACTACTCTTACGCTTTTTTTTTTTTTTTTTGGATACCAAACTACGAATGCAGAGCATATAACGCTTAATTAAGCTTATTATCTACATACACCTAGAAAAAAGATCGAGCTTACCCTCGATCAACACTAAAAACCAAAAAAAATATAAAAAAAACTGAGACCAAAAAGTCAAAATTAATTAAAACTAACTAACTAGGCGATCATCATGATTATCATTAGCATTCATCTCCCTAATGAGTAAATAATTAAGTAAAATTAATTAACCCTAGTTAGCTAGGTGCAAAATCTCTTCTTGCTCTGAAGCGGGACCCCGAAGAGCTTAACCGTCTCATCAACATTCCTAGCGGAGCAATGCACGCTCTTGGCGCCGCCCAAGTCGGAGGTGTCGTCGTCGATCTCGACCAGCTTGGGAGCGGTGAAAACGGCGGCGTTTGAGTTTGAGTGGGTGTTGGGGAAAGGCTTGACGTGGTTCTGGATGAAGTAGATGATGTCATTGTAGAGGCCCTTCATGTGGTTGAGCTCCGACACCAGCATGAAGTTCCGCTTCCGCAGCCGCTGGTTGTCCTCCGACAGCGCCGCCAGGATGTCGTTCGTGGGTTTCGGGGGGCCCTCCAGCCACCCGCCCGAGGAGACGGAGATGGGGCTGTTCTCGTCCCCCGGGAAGTGGGGCGGCGGCTGGAAGTGGTCCGGGAAGGGTTGGTGGTGGGCGGTGGCTGTGTGGTGGGTCTGGGTGGTTCTCCTCCTTTGGATTTCGCAGAGCAAGTGCTTTTCTCCCTTTCTGAAGTAGTCGTTTGCAAACTCCCATCTGTCTGCTACCACTTTCTTGAAACCCTGAAATTATTACTCCATTGTATTAATAATTATATTCAAAGGACAATTTGAACAATACTAATAGAGTAATAGGGTAGGGTTAACTAGCTACTTACTAGTGCTGATTAAGCTATTACTATAAGTTAAGTAGAGTAGTGGTATATGTCACATGCATGGTTTAAGAAGGAAAGAGGTGCATGGATAAGTTAAACGAACAAACATTTCTTATCAGATGCGCCTAGAGAAGCAAAAAATGTGAAATTTATATACTACATTGAAGCTACGTACCCAGAAATCATCAAAGACAATTATTCCCTTGGAAAACCAAATGTAACCCTACTCTAGTACAAGCTTTGCATTGAAAGGGTAAAGTAGTTTCCACATTTGTTAATGTCATTATTGAATGATACATTATCTAAGAAGCATTAATGGGACTCCAAACAAGTCTATCCTCGAATTTCATCTAAACCCCATCTCACAAATACTTGACAAACAAAAAAAATAACATAAGGAATAATACAAAGTTCATGTATGAATCCATCCTCAATAGTCAATCAATAATACATGGCTTTTTTTTGGCTTTTGTAAAAATGTTGTTGATAAAAGACCATGCTGTGCTCAAATGTTTCTGCACATACAAAATAGATTAATATGGCTAACCCATATTAATTCAATCAGAATTACTGTAAGATTCTAGACAAATTTCAGATACATGGAACAAATTAATAAGTCAGTTCAAAATTTTACAACATATTCCTAGTCACTGAAAGATGATGAACCAACAAATTAAAGCAAGACTAGAGAGATAATTAAGAGGGAACTAATTAAATTGACTAAGAGTATATATACATACATAGGTATTGAGCTGCCTAACAAAGCTGGAGAAGTTGTTGTGCTTGAAGTAGTTAGGGAGAAGATCTCTAGCAAACTCGGGAGGTCTCCAGACGACGAAAGTGGAGTCGTCTTCTCCCCAAGACACAATGTGGTCGGTTCTCGGATCATCCACCAACTGGTACGTCTTTGTTAAGAAAGGCGCTGGTACCGCCTTTTGTGAATCCACCGAGAACACCATTTCCTGATCTCCTCCGCCACTCCTACTCTCCACCATGAATGCCATTATAATTAAGTTAATTTGCTTCTTGTTTTCTCTCTGAGCTAGTTGTTATTATCTATCTCTCTTTGTGAATTGTTATGATACTTGTCTCAAGTTTAAGAGGTACAAACCATATATATCCCCGGCCTATAGCTATTATATAATGATAGCTTTGTCTTTGTCTCTCACAGTCTCACCCTTCCCTTTCTTATATCCTTCTCAATGGGTTTTTTAGTCTACCTAGCTAGGCCTTTGATATATACGGAGTATTTTTTTCTCACTAGCTTTAAGAATCATATGACCATGTCAGAAAAGTTTTTCTGAACCCTTTTAAAATTGACTATTAAGGGAGATCCAATCAGAATTAATATGCCACTGATTGTTCCCTTGGAAGATGTAATGCATATGGTGGAACTTGCAAGGTATCTGTCTTTTTTTTTCTTTTCTTTTTTTTGTTGCAAAAGAAGAAAGAAATGGGTCTGAATTGATCACCACTCAACTCTGCACTTTTATCTATGAATATGGCTAGTATCACACTTTTTCACTTTGTTTTACTCCTTTCCCGATAAGCTACATCCATGTTTTATGGCCTCCCTAGCTAGCTTCCCTTCAACCCTTCCTTTATGCCCCAAATGGTGCTCCCTTAAGTAAACCAAAAGAAGCTTAGTTTCTCTACTTGTATATTAGCACAAAATATATATGAGCTCAATTTTGTTTTCAAACTGTAAGAATGCAGCAATGCAGGCATTACAACTAGGCATGAACAAAATGAAAACGATTCCTATAAGTTTTTTTTAAATTAACTGATCTTATGTTACCACAGAGGCTTGGTCCTTGTATAGTTGTAGCTATGCTTCTGTGAAGTGGAACTATAGCTACAGGTAGCAAAATTGAATTCCTCAATTGACGCTTGTTCAACCAATTCTTCTACAGAGACCCTTTGGCTATATATTTGGCATCTTCATTGTACATATAGCAATCAATAGTCCGTGCTTTTCACCAAGTTTGAAACCTGAATATGATATAAAATATCTTTTGAGTTATGAAGTAACCCATCATCTTATTTTCCTTTTCTATGTCTTGCACAAACACATATGAGTTGTTGTATCATACATATACTGTGTAAAAAATTTACTTTTACCATGAGCAAAACAATTTCACCCATCTATCCATACATTATTAGCTCCTCTATTTGAGAAAGAGGCAATAATAAATGAATGAAGCCAGCAAGTCATTTTCAAAAACCAAAACATATAAAGAATATATGAATTTATCTTCAGACTGTACACAAAAGCCAGGGCACTAGTCAACAAATTGGAAAATGGAAGGGCAGTAACATAAGGACAAAAATTATCAAGTGTCTAAATTCAAATCTTCTACTTAAATGCTCTCACATATACTCTTCTATAATTAATGCAAAGTTCTAAGGAACATTCCTGACCAATCTATTAATATTAATGCATGCATCCATATACCTTACAAAAATCTTTAAATTGTAAAGCTACAGTATATACAGACATGTCTATATCACATACTCCACTATTGAGCTTATTTTTTTTCTGTAAAACAAATAAGTAAATAAAAATGAAATTCTCCTTTCGTATTCCTCTTTTACAAAATCCAAAGCACGCCCGTGACTTCCAGTTTCAGGCCATGAGCAAAAGGAAGGTGCTAGTAGGAGTAGTGGTGGTGGAAGAATGTGACTTCCTTCTCTGCTGAAAAACTACTTTTCTAAGGAAACTTCATATTTCTAATTTCCAATCTTCATTTTTTTATTTGGTTTCCATATTTTTCAATCCGAAATGGAAATGGACAAATTCCAAAGTGTGTGACCACCACCCATCTAGATTCCAAAGTGTGTCACGTATAATAATTGGGGTCCACCACTTCTTCTTTATTCTCAATTTTAACAGGTGTCTTGCTGTCCAAATTGGCTCTCTCAGTTTTTGACATTTTCTTCTTTGTTTGCTTTTTAGGCCTAGCTAATTTTCAAGCATTGAGATTTGCAAGAGATTATTACTTCATTAACTAACTGCTTTGATGCTTCGGCTTATACCAAACAAAAACATAAAAAATTTGGTTCTTCAACTTTTCTAAAAACAAAGCAAATTCTGATTCATTTCTAAAAACAAAATTCATCAGTTGCTAAGTTCCTTCAATCCATAAATAAATCCAAGGTGGGTAAAAATTAACCATATAGAGTGAGAAATTAATTAAAACAAAGTTGTGTAGAGTAATTAATATTTCTCCTCGTGCACGAGTACTATTATCTCTTAGAGTTTGGAATTTGATTTTTGGGTATAAACTATAAAAGGGAGGAAGATTCTATTCCAAAATATGACCAAAGAAGTCCCTTCAGAGCTAGTAGAGAGATATTCAAAGAAAGGGAGTTTGATTAGCATTTTACATCACATGATCAATCTCTCTCCATGTGACTCTCTGCTTCTATACTCTCCTTTTTGTTCAATTAAAAATACACATATATAAACCAAAACACAGGGACAGAGATTCCTCGAGAAGTTCATAGAGAAAGGAAAAGGACATGGATCTATGAAGGTGCTTTCTCCCAAGTATGTCCTTGCCTCTATCATATCTCAATTGGCTTTTCCTTCTTTGAGAATCCATAAGCACAACACTCCACTTCATTGTTATTATCAACAGAAGCATCTATAATACTTTAATGAAATCAATACATATCCCTTGACCTACACATCTATGATTAGTTAAATGCTCTAATCATTCATTCACATTTAGGCCTCGTTTGGTTTCAAACATACATATATATATGGAAAGGAAATGAATTCCATATATACAAATGGTTCGCATTCCACTTTGATGCAATTCTTTTTGGATTTCAAAACGACTTATGAATCATTCATGTCAATAATCTTGATGAATACCATGATCGAGGACATGCATGAACTAGATTCTTTTTCTTTCTGTTTCTGTTTTCGGAGGTTAAAACCAAACGGACCCTTTAAGGGTATCCCCTCTTATATACTATTTCCTCCGTATAAGTCTACATGTCTTTTTAGAGCTAGATCGTTTGGTTGAACACGGGAATAGAAACTATGGAGGTAAACATAATTTCTAAAACAGAAAAATTCCCATGAAACAGAAAAATTAAGTTCCTAGGAATTGTATTTCTGAAAAATAACCATGAAACAGAAAAATAATTTCAGAAAAATTTCTGAAACAGAAATTATGTTTACCTATACGGAGGAAATAGAAACAGAAAAATTATGTTTCGAAGATGGAATAGAAACAGAAAAATGTTTACCTATAGACATTTATTTTCCATGACCACTATTCCATCTTCGAAAACGAGCACTTAATGCTCGTTTGGTTGAACACGGAAGTGAAATTCCCATGAAGTTAGATCATGAGAATTAAGTTCCTCGGAATTGTATTTCATTGGCCGGAATTGATAAATTATGTTTGGTTAAACTCTAATTCACATGAATTAATGGGGGAAGATTATCTTACCTAGCCCCCTCTTGGTAATTAATTTCTTTAAAATGGAGGAAATGGAAAATCACGGAAAATCTATGATTTTGGATATAAAATCTTCAACCAAACATGGGCCTCCCATCTCATTTCATATGATTTTCAACTTCCTAGGAATTTCTTTCTCAACCAAACAAGCTCTAAAACCTATCCGCTTCAATGGTTCTTAGAACGAGTTTGAAAATCATTTTAAGAAAAACGCGATAGTAGACACAAGAGATTTGTTGAAGCAATTTGGTTTTACTCTACTTTCCAATGCCTCAAGAGGGGAGCGTTGGTTTTACCCTACTCTAAGGCCAACGTACAAATTGTTTACAAAGCAAGCACACACAAACAACAAAAGCTAGGAAACACAATCGAAGAATAAAAAGTAGCACAAAGCAGAAAGAACAAAGAAGGGATCAGTTCATGAAAAACTCAAACCACCAAGGCCTCAGACCCCCTCATCTCCCCCCCCCCCCCTCTCGGTCTTGCAAGATCTCGGTGAGCTACAGCGAAATCGCTCCCCCCCCCCTCTCGGTCTTGCAAGATCTCGGTGAGCTACAGTGAAATCGCCAAAGGATCGCGGAGAGCACTTGGATCTTAAAACCTTGACTCATTCATAGTGGCACGAGAGAATGGCAAGACGAGCTTCTAGGGTTTCACCTTTGGCTTTTATATCAACAAGATCAAACGACGTTGTCACTTTCGTTTGCCCTTCATTAAATGAAACGTAACATTCCAAGTAATGGTCTTCAACAACTTCAACGAATAGGCCTAACAAGCTCAATCGCAAGGATCAGGCCCAAGTCACACAAGAACCGGCCCAATAACGCCATAACTCAATCATCCGAGAGCCATAGTCACCAACATGGTCAAGCGGCTTAAGGAAGATCAAATCCTATACTTCTGCTTCATATCATATGAGTTGGTTCATGGCATCTTGAGTGGCCAAATCAAGGTTCCTACTTCTACCTAGTCTATATGTACATTGCGTTATATGAATGAAATGTATGTTACAATTATAGATTATCACACATAACAGAAAATACATAATTTTCTAATAAAAGGTCTATCTTTTTCATTTTAACTAAATACCAGAAAAAAGTGTGTTCGTATTCCAACTGTAAGTTCCTTAGAGCATACACAATGATTGCCCAAGAATTTTGGTCATCAAATTAAAATAATGCTATCTCTCTCTTCCATTTTTTATTTTTTATTTTTTTAATTTTCATTCTCTACTCTTCAATGAAACTTGTCATTGTGTCATTCAATGATCAAATAAGAGTTTTGGTCATCACAATGACCAAAACAATGCCCACTCCACTCAAATTTGATCTTCTCTCTCCTCTTTTAATATTTTTTTATACTCTTTTTCCTCTATGACTAAATTTTTGGGCAACCATTGACAATACTATTATCCTGGTCAGAAATTAATTTCTTCACTTTTCAGTCGTTCTAGAATAATTTATTTTCAATCTCTTAAGATTTTTGGACCTACGACTTCATTTCGTTTAATTCCTTGGATTAATTGTCTATTTGAATTACACTTGATTACATGACATTATGACAATATAAGATGATACATTATCAAGTATAATCTAAACATAAATCTATAGACAAGCTCGTAATTTTTGGCCTACTATTCCATTTATTTTTTGGTATTATATAGTATTCTACATGCATGAAATCGGTGAAAAGACCCATCATTTAACCTAGCTATATCAGCTTGATTTGAACTCCTAGTAAGAATAATAGATTAAAACTCTACCAGCCAAACCAAAATAAATCAATTTTGATGATACCAACCAGACACAATATCCCAACATAATCACGTTACAGAAATTTTGCAATCAAAACAAAGTTGAAAACCAGTTCATGCACATACAACAGGCACAGATTTTAAAGATAAATCACATGCATAAGACATTATATATGTCATAACTGATTATCATGTACCAAATTTTACATCAAAACATATAATACACACATAATTTAATATCCACACACAGAAGACATAAACTTGATAGACAAATTAATTAAAGATTGAAATTGTAGTATCATCACGTACATATTCAACTCCTGAATAGAGAGCTCGGTCGATCTGTTAGATAAGTTTAAAAAATGAGGCCCAAAATCTCATTTATGATCTTCATCTGCAAAGTTAGAAGAGAAACAAGTAGCAACTTCATATAAGATAGAAATGATACAGAGATGGCAACAAAAGCAGTCTTCAGTTTCCGTGTTGGATGAGGTCCACTCAATATTTAATTAATTAGATAATTTTTAAGTAGTTTCCGTTCTAAAAGTGGGCATAGAGATGCTTGAGATTTGAGAAATACTGAATTACCGAAGAAAGAGGTGATCCAAAGTGGCCGTTGAGTTTTTAAAATATACTATTTGAATTTGAAAGCTTTAAAGTTTAAGCATCAAAGATCGCTAGATGCAGGGGATAAAACTAAAGTTGTAAGAATTTCTACTATATATTAATGTAGTAGTATTAAAATAAAATAAAGTGAGGATACGAGTTTCGAAGACGAACAAATGTGCTTTCGGGGGAAGGAAGGAGGAGGAGAGGAACAATTCTTTCCTTCTTTTCACTTTCAGGAAAGACAAGGAAAAACGAGTCACTCTCCTCCAAAAATTATGCATTACAAAATTCATTCTTTGTTGCCTTCTTCATCTTCAAAAAAAAAAAAAAGCATTAATTTGACTAATTTGATACTGTATGATATGATTTTGTGTTCTCTCTTTCCCACCCACTTCCATGCATATACTGTATTGTTCTAGAGATCTGCGGATAAACAGCCGTTCTAGCACTATTTGTTTAGTTGTATTGATTTGTTATTAGCATTAAAGGATGGTTAATTATACTATATATATGTATGTATGTATGTATAGACGTGCAGTGTGGCACGTGCAACGCCACTAGCTAAGTGATGGACTGTTGTTTATTAATTAGCTACCAGTATCGTTAAAAAAAAAAAATATAGGGCATGAAGAATATCCCAATAAACATGCTTTTTCTTATAAAATATGTTGAAGCTGCTAGTATCCGGCCAGTTAATTAATGAAAGAGGAAGCATGCTGATGGTGCTAGTGGAATTTTCTGTCCAATTTGACACAACTACAAAGATTGAACTTTAGATGTATATCTCTCTCGTAAAGTAGAGGCTGAGACAATCTATATGGTAAAGCAATATAGTAGTCAACGAGAAGAATAAATTAACCCAGGCCATTATCGTTCTGCTGAGACGCAGAGCAAATAGACCATTGAAGCTTTATAGAAAGCACATACTCCTGAGTCCTGAGATGTAGGGTAAGGAATTGAGACAATTAAATATTACAGTAGTTGTTTTCAAAAAGAAAAAGAAGACGAAAATCAAAGATAACAAAGAAAGGTGAGATTGTGATATTTGAGTATCAGTATTATATATAGTTGATAGAATATGCAAATTAATAATTGAGTGCCATTCAATTTTGGAGCTCTTTTGGTATGCTTGTGTGGTTTGTTGTCAACTAGCTCTTGCACTAAGTTTGTAATTCCAAAATATTGTGTCTACTTTCATGTCGTTCCTAGATTGTTACGATCATATATACCATTCTATATGATTTCAGAGAGTACTAGCATACTAATGGCCTCGCTCCACTATAAATAAAATTAAATTTGTATCGAGTTTTTTTGGAATTATATATAGATCGATTGTTTTACTGATGTGCTTACTCATAAACAGAATCAATAAGTAAATATCCACAAAGAACAATTATTCTAAAATTCAATCCTACCCCTAACTTTTTTATTCAACGGCTTCATCAATTCACCCTAACCCATAACAAATACTCATCTAACCCAGTTTGGAATTTCGAATGAGATCTAATTTGTTAGGTTTAAACTTAGTTTATGAATCTGTTATTAAGTATAAGTTGATGTCATTAGAAGATAATTAGTGTTATGTGTTATCATGTGCTTTAAGTCAAAGAAAACAAGCGCCCTAAGTTAGTTGATTGTAGTTAGTTAACTGGCGCCTGGGTGGTTGTTTAACTGTCATTAAGAGAAGTTAAACGACAGTTGCTGGTTGTTGTACGTTGTGTAGTATAAATGTGTGACGCTATGTAAATAGAAATCAAGTCTGTTGGAAATATGGTGTTCAATACAAAGTATACGTTATTGGGCAAACATTTGTGTGATTCATTTTTCTTCAAATCTGCCTCAAGTTAAGATAAAAACAGAGGCTTGTTTTTCTACATAATTGTCTTCAATTTCAATAAATGATGAATCCAAAACCCTAACGAAACAAAACTTAATTCTCTGCATTCGAAATAAAACTCTGGTGTACATATCATCATATTGATCTAAAGTAATATAAACAAATGATGTGGCCATGTGTGTGTTTACCGCTTTGGACTGTGCCATGTCTTCCCGAGAGACAAGGTCTCAAATATATTTGGTTTGTGAGAGGTAGATGCCTGTCGAGTCTCGGTGTGCTTCAATTCCAAGAAAAAACTTGAGTGGGCCTAGGTCCTTGACCGGGAATTGGGTAGAGAGAGCTGCAACAAACTTGTTAGAAAGAGCATGAGTACTAGAAACAACTAAAAGATCGTCAACGTACACTAAGGCTCCCTTTGGAACACCTAGCTGAAGCTGGCAACTGGAGCTGGAATCTAGCTGGAGCTGGAGCTGGTAGCTGAATTTTTTTGTAGAAGCTGAAACTGAATTTATTAGCAGAATGAATAAAAAAGTGTTTGGCAAGTAGTAGCGGAATGGCAAAAAAACTAGCTCAAATGACAAAATTACCCTTAAATATAAAAAAAATAAAAAGGCCCTTAGCGTCATGTGCAACTCACGTGAACGAGATATCCCCCAATTTCTACTTGCTAGACATATGAGCTAGCATTGAAGCTTCGAAATCAACTTCACCACAGAACCACGAGAAAAGGCGTCCCTCTCCAATCTTTGAACTCCATTTGTGTGTTCCACTCCAGCTCCAGCTGCGTAGGGTCGGCATTCATCAAAGCTGCGTAGAGTCGTTCTTGGTAGGCACTGCCTGAGGTCCAATTGCTGAGAGAGGTGAGGCGCCAGCGGAGGTCGTGGAAGAAATTGGGGTTGCGTCTGGTTTCAACTAGCTGAAACGAATTAGGTAAGTGATAATGTGGACTTCAATCTTGTTTGCGTGTATGCATTGGTGGTGGTTGTTTGACGGAAATTAATGATGCCAATTTGTAGCTAGGTATAGATGTTGAGATGGATTGGATGATTTTTCGATTCATGCTAACAATATGAAATTAGGTCGAGCTTGTGACAAATTGAGAGTTGTGTTGTAGTGACATTGAATTAGGTCGAGGATGTGCACCATTGTGGAAAATTAGTGAATGATATACACAAATGAGGCTTATTTGAATGTAGTTGTGCGTTGTTAATTGGTCATTATAATGAAAACTGCTTTGGAATATAAGAGTATGTTAGTGTGTGGTTTTTTGTAATGTTTGTGCTTCGAAAGGAAGAAGGATAAATGGCCAAGTCAAGTGCGAAATCGAAGGGAAAGGGGGTTGATGGGAAGGGCGTTGCTTGGAGTGATGAAGAGGCGAAAGCCCTAATGTCAATTTGTCTACAATATCACAAGCAAAATGGGAAGGACACTCACTTTCAATGGGTTGAGATTGCGGAGAAGTTTAGCCATGAGAACACCCAGAAGATTGATAAGGATACGGCGAAGAACAAATTCGATTACAAGAAAAAGATTTGGAAACTTTGGGTTGGCTTACGGTACAAGGAAACCGGCATAGGATGGAACCCGGCAGATGGAACAATTACAGCGGATCCTGAATGGTGGGAGCGAAAGATAAGGGTAATTTTCTTACGGTGATTTTGAGGGAAAATTCTGGATTTCATTTTTTGGGAAGCTTGCCTAGTTATTTATAGTGGCCTTGAATAATTGACAGGAAAAGGCGGAGTACAAAAGGTTCCGACATAAGCGTCCCGACCCGGAGTTGAGTGATCTTTGGGATTGTGTGTTCGGCAACATATGTGCATCGGGCCAACATGCTATCGCGGCCACAATGGATCCCCCAATTGTAGGAACAAATGAGTCCCAAACGCCGGTTTCCCAATCTGGTGTTTCCAAGTCAAGAGGTTTTGAGGACCTACTTGGAATGGATGACGACTTGGATGAGGATGATCTGCTTCGGGACTTCACCAACACACTTGGTCAAGCGACTGCTTCTTAGCAAGATACCAACTCCCCATCTCTGCATCAACCCAGCGGCAGTACTAGTCAACGAGTGCCTAAGCGTCGAAAGAAACAATCGGGGACTGTCTTCTTCCAGGAGCAATTGGTTATTACTACATAACAAGGTGAGCGGTTTATGATGCTCTTGGAAGGGCAGGCACAGGGTACGAACAGGTAGGGCACAAACCGGGTTTTCGAGCTTGATGAAGCAATGGAGGTTCTTGAAGGGATGGTCACGGCCGGAATGGTAGAGGAGTACGGTGGTCTATAGTGTTACACGGTGGATCAGTTGAACAATGAGAACATCCGCCGCCTATTTCTGACATTGAAGAATGATGATGCAAGGATTGCTTGGCTACGGTACAAGTTCGATGAGAAGGAGGCGTTGAAGAAGGCAGGTTGAGTGTGGTTGTTAAGGGTGACTTTTATGTGTGTGGATTGTTATGATTGATTCTTGTTTAGGTCAAATTCTGTCTTGGGTCATGATGGATTCATTTTTAGTTTGTGATTGTGTGTGGATTGTTATCTTGATTGTGATTGTTTTAGGAATGGATGTTAATTGTGTTGATCGAATGTGGATTGCTTTGGGATTGAATATGCTTATTTTATGCCGTGACTTTTATGTTAAAGAAGCGATGTTCAGTGTGTTATTTCTTTGTGATTGTAGCTGATTTACAGGCCAAGAAGCATGCCTCGTGCACCGGTAAGGCAGCTTAGTCAACGTCCGAAGATAATGACTGCATGGTTTTTGTTTAGGCAACAACAACGTTGTCTTTTACTGGGGTACTACCTCAAATATATGCACAAGACACCATGCTACACGTCGCCATTGACGGGGTACTTATGGATGAGACAGATAATGGAATCCGAGTCCGAGGTTAGATGCATTAATGCTTTTCGAATGGAGAAGCACGTGTTTCGGAAGTTATGTGACGAGCTACAATCCAAGCATGGGCTCCGACCTTCAAAGCATATGTGTGTCATGGAGAAGGTTGGCATTCTACTATACACAATTTCATTGGGGGTGTCCAACCGAGCCGCGTGTGAGAGGTTCCAGCGATCCAGTGACACAATTAGTCGTGTGTTACATGATGTCATAGACGCCATCACTGGTAGGAGGAAAGGGTTCGAGGGTCTCGCTAGGCGTCTACTACGGCCCCGTGATCCGAAGTTCAAAGAAATTCCCGATATGGTGTTAAACGACAATCGTTACACTCTATTTAAGGTATTGCTTCTCATGTCACAACACGTGGATTGTCATATAAAAATTCGGTTTACACGTTGAACTATAAATTGTTTATGTTACTGCATCGTTTAGGGAGCGATTGGGTGCATAGACGGGACCCATGTTACAGCATGCATACCCCGAGCTGACCAGATGCCGTATCGGAATCGGAAACAAGTGTGTTCATGGAATATCATGGCAGTTTGCGACTTCGACATGTTCTTCACATTTGAATCTGCTGGTTGGGAAGGGAGTGCTCATGATGCCCGAGTATTTGAACACGCTCCTTCGACACCCACAATGAACTTCCCTCATCCGCCACCGGGTATGTCATGTTAGGCCTTGAATATTACTTCAACATTTGCATTAAATGGTTGTACTATAATATACCTTTGTTAATGTAGGACGGTATTATCTTGTCGATAAAGGTTACCCGGACAAGCTCGGATACATGGTATTGTATGGCAAAGTTAAGTACCACTTGTCCCAATTTCAAAATGCGCTTCCAAAAGATGCACCACAAGCTTTCAATAAAGTTCACTCGTCTCTTAGGAGTGCAATCGAAAGGTGTTTTGGTGTGTTGAAAAAACGGTTTACGATTTTGACGTACATGCCGAGCTTTCCCATCGAGACGCAAATTGACTTGATCCTCGTTTTTTTTTTCATGCACAACTTGATTTTGGAAAATCGGATTGTGGACGAATATCTTGAAGAAGACGATGATGATCCCGATCTTCCTCCTCCCCGGGTTCCAGAACAAGGCCAAGACAATGCTCCGACGGGAATGAAACACATAAGGGATGCAATCGCAACTCAAATCTGGGAATCTCGAAATTATTGGTAATTGATGAATGTGTGTGATGTACTAGTGGTAATGTTACTTGTTATATGTGAGAAGAATACCCCGAAAACTATGGTTTTCCTTGTTAAGTTGTGTCTAACTTCTAAGCATTGTGCAAGCCAACATTTTATTCATTAAACGGTTTGTGATTACGTCTAACTTGTGTTGGTTTGTGGAAGCCAACATTTTATTCATTATTTAGGGGATCCGGACTTGAATTTGTTAGATGAATGTTCGTCGCCATTATACCCTTAACCATAAGTACATGTCCATAAAAGTTGAAATTACTATATATATGAATGTATTATTGCTTTTCAAGGCAAACCATAAGTACATGTCCAAAAATGTTACAAATCCTATATCTATGAATGATGTGAACATTACAAGGCTTCCACCAATCATAACTTTACATGGCAAAAGTAGAAAATATGAGAAACGGCTCCACTTCCAAATATGGTGCTTCCCAAAGCCATGTTACACGTCAAATATGTGTTCAATTTTGTTGCTTGCCAAAGATTTCCTAAAACCTGCAAGAAAAAAATCAAACCTGCAAAAAAAGGGATCACAAGGCAATAGTTTTTTCACACACACACAAACCTGTACAAAAAGGATTACATGCACATCTCACACACATGCATCTCACACACAAACCGAAATTATCCTTACAAACCATAAAATCCCAACAGTTTCACCATAAAATTACACCACAGAGCATAGAGTTCAAAACAGCATTACAACCATAATCCACGAGTTCACATAAACACCATAATCTGAAACCGAAATAAACCAACAAAGCTGGAGTCCTTATGACGCTTAGAGGCTCCTTTCCAACAATGCCACGTACCTCTCAGCGGCATCAGCTCGCTCCTTATGACGCTTTGCGAATTCTTGAAGACCTTTGCAGCATGGTTGCTCGCTTAAATCCCGGTGCAGTATTTGTTCCTCCTCCTCATCAGAATTGAACTGCATACAACAAGAACATCAGAATTGCACTTGATAAATATGATTAACGACACAGATTTCAACAAGAGTAATTTCTGAAAATGTGGTTGACGACAAACTATGCTGAATTTACCTCTTCATTATAGAATTGGTCATCAGCGAACGCCACACTATCACCTTCTTCACTCCATGAATCCTAGGACACCATGGTTATGCACAATCCCTATTCAATCCAGAATTGATCAAATTTGTTAGGTGAAAATGTGAGAAGAGGCAGCGTCCTATGAGGTAGATGGCTAGCTAGATAATCTGAAGCTACACCCTAAAGCCTAAACCAGTTGAGCCATAAATAACTAGAACAATCAATCAGAGAAAGAACAATCAATTCAAACTTTGAGCAACTTCATACTATAACAACTTCTTCTATTTTTTTCCTAACACATCCTCATTCACATATTGCTCATTACATCATTAATTACCCAAAAAAGAACCATAAGTACTTTGGTTAAAAAAGAATGATTAGTCTTAATTTACAGCAATGTTGTGAATGAAGTCTATTCACAGAGGATGGTTAACTTACCCAATCAGATCAATGCACAGAGGATGGTTAGAAGGATGTGTACAACAATATTGTGAATTAAGTCTAGAATATAGGAAAGAGGCCAGCTTTTTTGGAGCATTTGGTGCAGTTTTTCAATATCTGAGATCCATGATTTCTCATGAATCTGTTTTTTATTTCATATAGGACAACATATATTTACAACCTCTTTGGAACATCAATTGATTTCTAGTTTAGAACTTCATTTCCCAACAAGATGAATCTATATTCTCTGGATTATATCTTAGGAGTTGTAGTGACACCAACGATGAAACCAAAACACCAGCTACTCTTTTCTTAAATATATGAATTACTTGCTTATCATATAAGAACTACTATCCAAAATAAATGTTGGCTTATCTTCTTATGAACTTTGTCACTACCCAAATTTCATTATTTATTACACCACCTAAATGCATTGCTTATATATGACCATTTCGTACTACCTAAAAATCAAGCTGAAGCTGCCCCCTTGTTTTTCCTTTTGCCAAATCTTAGCCTTTCAAATGTTGCTTTTTTTCCTATGTTCATAATGCTAGAGAGTATTCAAAAGTTCATTTTAAGGTAATTTAGTGCATCTGAGATATCGGATGGATTTTTGCAGGATGTTTATTATTACTTTTAGCAAATTGGAGAGAAAGAACTGCACAAACAGATAGAGTGGAAGGGATCTTAGCAAAGAAAGCTAAAGTCTATACTCTGCCAATAATGTTTATTAACTCGAAGTCCATAAAACCCTAAATTCACATACATGATTTGGTTCTTCATACTTCAATCTTCAAATTGACTTCAAGAACTATCAGAAACTAGTAAAGCCTAAATTCACATAGATGATTTGGTTCGTGGCGGAAATGGTTTGACAACGTAAATGTAGAAACTCAAATTTAGGGTTTGAAGATTGAAGAACCAATATCCATTATCTATGTGAAATCAACTCTATCCGGATTGTATAACATAATTACGAGTTCTACGGATTGTATAACATAATATCCATTACATGAAGAAAATCCAACCTATTTTGACGCCCAAATTATCAGAAAGTTAGGGTTTCTATCCCAACGAGCTGAAATGAACTCTATCCGGGACAAGGAGGCCAATAATCGATTACACACAACAAATTCGAAAGGAACGAGCTACATCCAGTTCCCTAACAAAGGTCACGAGTAAACATAGATCTAGTTTCAGAATTGAGCACTTACCTGTCGCCGTTGAAGATAGATCCAGCTCCCAATCGCCGCTAAAGAAGACGTCGCCTCTCTTGTCGCCGAATCGAGGTGCTAGGTTTTTGGAGAATTGATTTTTGGGGATAATAATCGAGGGGTATTGATGGGGTAAAATGGTAGCGTCTTGGCAAGAAGCTAGGGGGAGGAGGGGGCGAAAACTAGCGTCCTCCCGCTAGCTTCCTCCGCTTTTGCTACTTGAGCCCCCTACAGCCGAACACTGCGCGCGCTGAGGGACGCTGCGTCCCAATCCCACTCCAATGTCTTCTCCCTTTGGATCATATAACTTCCTTGCACCTTCACCTTGAACTTTCACCTCCTTGCTAGCTTGACTCACCCCATACATGGCCTCATAATCGGATAGCTTGTCAAGTAGCTCCCAAGCTTGATCCGGTGTCAAGTCTATGAACCCACAATCGGTGTGGAGATTAAGCTTGTCCTTCGTTACCGGATTGATGCCTTGGAAAAAGATGTCTTGAAGCACATATGGTTGTTGGCCATGAGTAGGACATTGGCGCAACATCTCCTTGAAACGGTCCCATGCTTCGAAGAGGGGCTCATTCGGACCTTGTTAAAAGCTTGCAATCTTCCTTCTTAACTCGGTTGTCTTTGAGGGCGGGAAGAACTTCATCAAGAAAGCGTCATAAAGTGTCTTCCAAGTTGTGATTGACCTAGGAGCTTGGCTCTCGAGCCAATGTGTGGCTTTGCCCCCAAGTGACCATTTGAACGCCTTTAGAAGCACATACTCCAACGTCTCCTCGTCGGTAGAGATCGTCTCACACATGTCCACAAAGCGTTTAACATGCTCTATGGGACACTCATGTGGACGGCCCTCGAATTGATCACGCTTGATGAGGGAGATGAATTGCGTCTTGATCTCAAAATTCTTGGCAACCTCGGGAAGCACAATAGCCGGCTCGGGTACCCTCAACTCCGGATGCATGTATTGGCGTGCATTCCGGGGTAGAGCGTTGAGTTGAGCCTCGGCTCTCATCCGTTGCTCCCGTTCGCTTCTTGCCACCGCCTCTTGATTGTCCTTCTCGAGTTGCAATCTAGCCATTTCGGCCCTAAGTTGAGCCAACTCCTCATCAACATGGAGAGCTTGATTCTCCATCCTTTTCCTTCTTCGGGCTTCCTTGAGAATACTTTCCGGATCACTTACAAACTCAAGCTCAAGTGTTCTTCGGTAGGAACGAGCTAGCATACACCTACGAAACAAAGACACAAACCAAAACAAATCAAAAACAAACAAAGGGTTTGGGCTATTCCCTCACCCAAATCACTACCAAAACACAAGAAACTCACCAAATTGGCACTCAATGCACTTAGACTTCCCCGGCAACGGCGCCATTCTTTTTGATCGCCTCTCTCGGTGTGCGAGGGTCAAGAGATACAATTTATAACCCGACCCCGTTGTAGTACGTGGTGGGTGTCGAACACTCGGGAAGTCTACTCGATCAATGTGCCTAGATACTAGGGAGCTAGAAAGGAGAGCATAAAACAAAGGAAAACAAAGAAAACAGTCGGGACCGACACAGAGGTCACGTCGGGCCCGATGTTGGCGACAAGAGGAAGTCGGGACCGACGTAGGGTAAGTCGGGCCCGAGGTAGCTGGGTTTGTCGAACTTCAAAGATTAAAAGTAGATCTTGGGCTTTTGGGTTCCTTCTCTAGTAGATTAAGGCTTATCCACCCCAATTCAAGCAATGAGTGATGATCGGACTAGGATCGAGTGCTTTCGCCCTCGTTCCAACCACTTCTACACATCGATCATTGGGGAAATCCCCTTCGAAGCAAGGTCTTGAGATTGACACATGTTCACTTTCGCTACTTTGCCAATCTCAATCCTTGATTCCCGACTTTCGCAAGGAATTGTAGCTCTATGTAGAGTGGGTTCCTTAGATCAATCACTCAAGGCTATGGAATTGCGGTTTCTAGCCCAAACCTAGCTAGGGTTTTCCCCCATAACCCAAGATCAAGGATATCTACTCCATGTGGCAAACAAAGAAAGCAAACAAATCAAAAGGGAAAGCAATCAACATCATCAATCTCAAAACAAAGCAAAGTTTCATTCAAATCAAAAGCAATCCACAAATTCCAATCAAGGGTTTCTAAATCCACAAGATCAAAACAAAGCAAAGCTAATCTATCAACCAAACCTATCAATCTTCCTCTCCCTTGGCCGATTCTCTCTCTTCTCCTTCTCCTCTCCTTCCTCCTTGCTCTCCAAGAATCCTCTTGGCTCCCTTGGAACCCCACCCCCTTTGTGAGAGAGCCCCCCTTTTTTTTTGTGTGTGTGGGAACCCTTTCTTAGAAGACAAGAGGGCCTTTTATGGATTAAATGAGGGGCAAAAGTGGAAGTCCACAATTTCGTGCCTTGGAGCCCAAGTAGTTCGGTGACCGACTCGGATCGACACGGAGGACCTCGGGCCCGAGTTACTGTGCATCTCGGTCCGAGGTTGGAGACTTCAAAGTCGGGCCCGAGGTTGGTTGCAACTCGGTCCGAACCTCGTTCCACCTTCTTCTTGTTGGCTTTCCTCTTATTCTTCTTCATGGCTTGCTCCTCTCTTTCCCTCTTTAGCTCGGGCCTTGCTCCATGTCTCGACTCTCCTTCAAAACGACCCTTAATCCATGCCAAATTACCTACAAAACACATAAAATGCGCATAGTCTCCGAATCTCATAGAAATACGGGAACTAAGCTAAAAAGGAACAAAACACACAAGAAAAGGGGAAAAAGAAACATATTTACAAAGGAAATCACATATAAAAACACCACCAAATAGAGAGACATCAAAATACCCCATACTTAAACTTGCTTGTCCTCAAGCAATAACAATGTAAGCAAGACCGAAACATAATCTTCAAGTAAAGCCTCGTATGAAAACACATTTTAAGCACAAGTGATCGATATTCAAGCAAGATTACATCATCACACCTGATTAAGTGTTCCAAGGAATAAAGTTAATGCAACTAAGCCTCACTTTAGGGATATGTGAATGTGTATCACTCATCATGTGTTTGGGTTTAGCAATGAACACTCAAACTCAAAAATCATGCAAGTAAAGACTTTACTCTTGAAGCTAATATCACAAATTCCTCCACCTAGAGATGCCTAATGCAAAGTACACAAAGAATTTCGAACTTGGCTCAATGGAGGTCCTCAATGAGGTTCCATTCGGCCGGGTTGTAATGGGGCTTTTGGTATTTTTCAAGGTGGGAATTATTTGGTCTTGTGGTGCTTTCAATGGGATTTGAACAACCTAAACTCTCACCAACTTCACCAAAATTCCACAATTACTTTCACACTCACCCAAAAGACTTAACATTTTCCTTTCAACCCAAAATTTCACTTAACATTCCACTTCATCTTTGTTCTTATGCTTTTTGTTGGATTTTCAACACTTTCTACATTTGGACTGACTTTCTTGTGACATCGGGCCCGATGTTGCTTGTAACTCGGTCGGACCATTTTCTTCACTTAAGCTCCTTGCTTTATTCCACTTTACATTTCCAACATTTTCTTTCTTCCTCTTCTTTCTTTTTTTCATTTTTGTACAACAAAGATGCACTACCCACATGATTCATAACACCATTATTTTGCCCTTAAACCCAAGAGAATCTCAACTCTTCAAATACAATCCAAACCTCTCTTCTAAAGTCCAATCCCATAAGGGTCAAGTCATATAAGGCTAGGAATAATATTTTTGAGGAGTTTCAAACAAAGGCTTAGGCTAGAACGGGGCTACAAACAAAGGATTTTCTTCATGGTAGGATATGGAACATTTATGTGACTAGAAGAATAAAGTTCAAAATCAATGTGACCATGCTAGGACAATTCTCATGACGGTCTCGGAAAATAGATAAACACCGCAATAGCAAGTTTTACTAAGCATGAATGAGCTAATCACACAAGAAAAATGAGGGATATGCAAATATGAACAAGCATCCCTAAAATGGCCAAAAATCAATCTCACAAGGGTCACTCATACTTAGTTGCATAAGAACTCATCCTAGAACTCACATGTTCAATAAAACAAGCAAGATATCATGATCACATCAAAAGCAACATCATTTTAGAGGCTAAACTATCCAAAAATATGCAAAGGAATTTACATGCTCACATCATCATTAACTTTTATTTTGGCAATCTAAGATGAAAATTTCTAGTCCAAAACCTACAAAACACAAAATCTTTTTGTTGTTTTTTTTAACACAATTTTTCAATTTTTATGGATTTTTTGCAAAAATTTCTCTAAAACCAAAAGCTAATCCATTCAAGACCAAATTAATCATCCGTGTCATTCCACAAACCAATAAGCAAACATCCCAAATACAAACTAGAAACACAAACTAAATATCCTCAAAATAATAAACAAACATAAACAAGTGAAATCATGAACACACTTACCCCCACCCCATATTTAAAATTTTGATGTCCCCATCAAACAAGGAAATCAAAACTTAAAAGCAAGAGAGAAGAGTATGAAAAGCTCACAATTTCTTATTCTTCAATGGCATGTATAGGATCAATCGAAGGGGTTGTCACGTCTACGTCCTCTTTGGAGCCTTGCTTGCCGCTCCCTCTCGTACACTTGTTCTTGGTAGAAGTCTTGTGGTGGTGGTTGAAGTTGAGGCTCCGGGCGTGTCCATTGGTCCTCACGGGAAGGGAAGTTCCCGCTCATCCACGTGTTGTAGCTATCTTGGACCCGCCACCTTTGGTCTTCCACCTCCCTAAGCTCCTCTACCTCTCGTCTAGTGTAGCCGAGGGCCCGGTTCATCTCTTGTTGGCTAGCTTGGAAAGAGCTTTGTTGGCGGATTTGAAGAGTATTGAACTTTTAAACAAATAACCAACTTAGAACTCAAATTTTCTCAATCTAGATCGAGATGGGGGATGAAGAACGAGATTGAACTCGAAATTTCTCTTTGGAATCGGGTTAGGGAGGCCTTTTCGTGATTGGATCGAGATGAAGAAAGGAAGTGTGTGGATCGAGTATGGTGAGTGAGAGGATGACCGACTTTGAGAGTGTGGGGAAGGTGAGTTGTATTTTGGGAATGGTGGTTGATATGAAGATGGTAGGTAGGTGGGGGTGGTATTTAATGGGGGAAAGGGACAAATTAGGTCAAGGGAAAAATTGGCATTCCAACTAGTCGAATCAAGTTGGACCGACTTCATGGACCGACGTCCCTATGTCGGGCCCGACTTACCTGGGCTCGATGTGGGAGTATTCGGGTCACCAATTTTACTCCATCCTCTTGCAACTTCTTTCCCATATTTCCATTTAAATATTTCACCTCAAATCCTACACAACTTTGAAGAATGCACGACACCATAAATCCACAAAACACTAGATAGAGATTGGTTAGGGAAAAGCTAGGCTAAACTAAGAAAAATCAAACTAAAATTACGAAAAGAAAGCTACTAGCTCGGGTTGCCTCCCGAGAAGCGCTCGTTTAGAGTCACTAGCTTGACTTCCTAACCTCAACTTTATGGCGGGTGAAACACGGTGAATTGCTCGCCATTGTTATGCCCATTCCCATTGCCTTCATACCCATAAAACCACCAACGATGGTCTACATAGGCATGGCTCTCCGATCTCGGGCCTCTCTCATCATACTCCTCCAACGGATGAGATTTCTCCTCCTTACTTGCTCCATCATGTTTTTCTTTTCCTACACCATAGTTATCCAAAGTATTCCTAGGAGATTCTACCAATTCATCTTTTAAATCACTAAGGCAAATGTAGGAGTCTCCTAAGTCATCTTTCAAATCACTTAAACAAATGTAGGAATCAAAAGTTTGGGAAGAATTGTGGTCATCACCAACATCAAAAGGATATAAGTAAGGATACTCTTCATTTCTCCTTGGGCTAGCATTGATCCTTGACTCATCTTGATTCTTAAATTGCTCCAACAACTCTCTTGCTTGTATTTGTTTATTCAACCCTTCATCACTTCTCAACACAATGACCTCTCTAGCAACTTCCACTTCTTCACCTTTTCTCTTAGCACTCTCTTCAAGTTTGAGGATAGCCAAGGCGTCCGGCTCATTCAAGGCCTTGTTGAAGTGAAAATCGACCTTTTCTTCACCAATCTCAAAGGAAACCTTGCCGTTTTTGACATCAAACCTTGCCCCCGCCGTAGCTAAGAATGGTCTTCCTAAGATTATTGGGACCAAGGGGTCCTCGTGCATGTCTAGGATCACGAAATCATCGGGAACAAAGTACTTTCCAACTCGCACCGGCACGTCATCCAATATTCCCTTAGCCTTGATGATGGAACCGTCGACCATAGTTAGGGACATATCGGCCGGCTCCATTTCACCCAAATTTGCTCTTCTCCAAATGCTAGCGGGCATCACCGAAACACTTGCCCCAAGGTCACATAAGGCTTGGAAATTTTGAGACCCCACACCAATGGTTATAGCAAAGCGACCGGGATCTCCTAGCTTTTGCGGTAACTCCAAGGTCTTGACTTCATCTTGCATTTCAACTATGGACCTCTTCTTGCTCAAAATCTCCTTTAAAAACTTGGCATAAGATGGCATCTCACTCAATGCATCGGTGAACGGGATAGAGATGTTCAAGCCTTGCAAGAGTTTGAGAAACCTCTTGAACTTGTTCTCAACAACATCTTTCGGCTTCTTCGAGGGATATGGAAGAATTGTTGAACCTTGAATCTTGCTTGGATCAACTTCTTTGGACTTCCCTACTTCATTTGCAACACTTCCTGGTTGGACCGACTTGGGCACCATGTCGGGCCCGATGTTGTGAATCTCGGTCCTGGACAGAGGAGTTGGATCGAGGTCTGTGTACGTCGGTCCCGAGTTGCTCTCGACCTCGGTCCGTGGTGAAGGAGTCGATCTTCTTGCTGGGTCGACTTCGGGGAATGTCGGACCCGACTTGCTGGGTAAGTTGGTCCGACTCTCTTCATTCTTCTTAGGCACGTGTGGCTCGGGTAGGTTTCGGCCACTTCTCAATCCAATTGCCCGGACTTCATTTTGATTGTTTTGAGCTCGAGGATTCTCCTCGGGTCGGCCCGGAAGTCTCCCATTCTCTCTCGGGGCTTGAGTCGCAATTTGAGCAAATTGATTGTCGACTTGCCTCCTCCATGCACCAAACTCATTGAATTGGGTCCTCATATCCTTGAACCCATCTCTCATCTCTTGAGCAAATGTTTGTAACTCATTGAATCCCGGTGGTCTATATGGTGGTGGTGGCGCCCTTGGCTCGTTTTGGTTGAAGTTGTTGTTGTAACCTTGAGCTTGACCGTTGTTCCACCGGCCATTACCACCATTGTTGAAGTTGCCTCTTCCACCGAAATTTCCTCGAACATAGTTTGCCTCCTCAATTCGCTCGGCCAAGCGCACTTGGCTCTCATTAGGACAAACTTGTGTAGCATGTGCAAAGGATCCACACTCCTCACAAGCTCTAGCATTTTGCTTGTAGTAGTGGACTTGCCTCTTAAGCTTGCTCACTTCACCTTCAAGGAATTGGAGCTTCACCTCCCTATCAATGTCTTCTCCCTTTGGATCATATAACTTCCTTGCACCTTCACCTTGAACTTTCACCTCCTTGCTAGCTTGACTCACCCCATACATGGCCTCATAATCGGATAGCTTGTCAAGTAGCTCCCAAGCTTGATCCGGTGTCAAGTCTATGAACCCACAATCGGTGTGGAGATTAAGCTTGTCCTTCGTTACCGGATTTATGCCTTGGAAAAAGATGTCTTGAAGCACATATGGTTGTTGGCCATGAGTAGGACATTGGCGCAACATCTCCTTGAAACGGTCCCATGCTTCGAAGAGGGGCTCATTCGAACCTTGTTGAAAGCTTGCAATCTTCCTTCTTAACTCGGTTGTCTTTGAGGGCGGGAAGAACTTCATCAAGAAAGCGTCATAAAGTGTCTTCCAAGTTGTGATTGACCTAGGAGCTTGGCTCTCGAGCCAATGTGTGGCTTTGCCCCCAAGTGACCATTTGAACGCCTTTAGAAGCACATACTCCAACGTCTCCTCGTCGGTAGAGATCGTCTCACACATGTCCACAAAGCGTTTAACATGCTCTATGGGACACTCATGTGGACGGCCCTCGAATTGATCACGCTTGATGAGGGAGATGAATTGCGTCTTGATCTCAAAATTCTTGGCAACCTCGGGAAGCACAATAGCCGGCTCGGGTACCCTCAACTCCGGATGCATGTATTGGCGTGCATTCCGGGGTAGAGCGTTGAGTTGAGCCTCGGCTCTCATCCGTTGCTCCCGTTCTCTTCTTGCCACCGCCTCTTGATTGTCCTTCTCGAGTTGCAATCTAGCCATTTCGGCCCTAAGTTGAGCCAACTCCTCATCAACATGGAGAGCTTGATTCTCCATCCTTTTCCTTCTTCGGACTTCCTTGAGAATACTTTCCGGATCACTTACAAACTCAAGCTCAAGTGTTCCTCGGTAGGAACGAGCTAGCATACATCTACGAAACAAAGACACAAACCAAAACAAATCAAAAACAAACAAAGGGTTTGGGCTATTCCCTCACCCAAATCACTACCAAAACACAAGAAACTCACCAAATTGGCACTCAATGCACTTAGACTTCCCCGGCAACGGCGCCATTCTTTTTGATCGCCTCTCTCGGTGTGCGAGGGTCAAGAGATACAATTTATAACCCGACCCCGTTGTAGTACGTGGTGGGTGTCGAACACTCGGGAAGTCTACTCGATCGATGTGCCTAGATACTAGGGAGCTAGAAAGGAGAGCATAAAACAAAAGAAAACAAAGAAAACAGTCGGGACCGACACAGAGGTCACGTCGGGCCCGATGTTGGCGACAAGAGGAAGTCGGGACCGACGTAGGGTAAGTCGGGCCCGAGGTAGCTGGGTTTGTCGAACTTCAAAGATTAAAAGTAGATCTTGGGCTTTTGGGTTCCTTCTCTAGTAGATTAAGGCTTATCCACCCCAATTCAAGCAATGAGTGATGATCGGACTAGGATCGAGTGCTTTCGCCCTCGTTCCAACCACTTCTACACATCGATCATTGGGGAAATCCCCTTCGAAGCAAGGTCTTGAGATTGACACATGTTCACTTTCGCTACTTTGCCAATCTCAAGCCTTGATTCCCGACTTTCGCAAGGAATTGTAGCTCTATGTAGAGTGGGTTCCTTAGATCAATCACTCAAGGCTATGGAATTGGGGTTTCTAGCCCAAACCTAGCTAGGGTTTTCCCCCATAACCCAAGATCAAGGATATCTACTCCATGTGGCAAACAAAGAAAGCAAACAAATCAAAAGGGAAAGCAATCAACATCATCAATCTCAAAACAAAACAAAGTTTCATTCAAATCAAAAGCAATCCACAAATTCCAATCAAGGGTTTCTAAATCCACAAGATCAAAACAAAGCAAAGCTAATCTATCAACCAAACCTATCAATCTTCCTCTCCCTTGGCCGATTCTCTCTCTTCTCCTTCTCCTCTCCTTCCTCCTTGCTCTCCAAGAATCCTCTTGGCTCCATTGGAAACCCCCCCCCCCTTTGTGAGAGAGCCCCCCTTTTTTTGTGTGTGTGTGGGAACCCTTTCTTAGAAGACAAGAGGGCCTTTTATGGATTAAATGAGGGGCAAAAGTGGAAGTCCACAATTTCGTGCCTTGGAGCCCAAGTAGTTCGGTGACCGACTCGGATCGACACGGAGGACCTCGGGCCCGAGTTACTGTGCATCTCGGTCCGAGGTTGGAGACTTCAAAGTCGGGCCCGAGGTTGGTTGCAACTCGGTCCGAACCTCGTTCCACCTTCTTCTTGTTGGCTTTCCTCTTATTCTTCTTCATGGCTTGCTCCTCTCTTTCCCTCTTTAGCTCGGGCCTTGCTCCATGTCTCGACTCTCCTTCAAAACGACCCTTGATCCATGCCAAATTACCTACAAAACACATAAAATGTGCATAGTCTCTGAATCTCATAGAAATACGGGAACTAAGCTAAAAAGGAACAAAACACACAAGAAAAGGGGAAAAAGAAACATATTTACAAAGGAAATCACATATAAAAACACCACCAAATAGAGAGACATCAGGTATTACCGCTAGTGACATCAGATTTTACCGTCCAAAGTCACCCAAGGCTTTATAAGATATTAAATTTAAATAAAATGTGGAAATTTAACAATAATACATATTATAAAAGGTGCTCAAATATGAGACTTCAAGTGTTCTCATTACATCCTTAAACTTGTTTCAAAATAACAAGATACAAAAGAGTTAAGCAGCATAATTAACGAAACATTATTTTTGTAAAGTGTAGCGAAACCAAAATACGAGAGAAAACACCTTCAAGAATGACCCGAACTTCCCTCCTTCAACTCTTGATTCTTCGTCTTTAAACCTTCGAGTGAATTTTCCTAGAGTCTGGCATTTGGCGCGAAGGGCGAGAATATCAAGCAAAAATGCAAAACGTAGCAGAATTATTCTAAGGAGACTAAGCAAGTGAGAATGGAAATTCTCAAGGGTAATTTGGTGATTTAACATTTCATTAAAGAGATATAAGCGAGATGTGTTTGAGATGTATAAACTTTATGTGGAGCTTAAGGACAATGAGTCGATCTCGGAATGAGATAACTTTAATCCGAAAAGAAAGAACTACGAGATTGTAGAACTTCTTAGAGTTCAATTATGTTGGGAACGTTTTAATTTACAACAAGTTTTAGAAAACCTCTCGCACCCTTATCAGACCAAGAGCTGGGTCGGTATTCTACATAATGCTAAATCGGCCCGGTTTTGATGTCTTTTAATGTGCACTAGCACTTATCTTTATTACGTGTAAAAAACTTTGCATATTGTTTATGAACTTTAAGGGTGTTGAGGCTATGAAAGAGCCGAGTCCATTTAAAGGAACGGATTTCCGACACTTAGCTAGGATATAGCATAAGTTAATTAATGGATTGAACAAGGCAAACCTTTAGCCTTATTATAAATTTTGAATGTCTGCATAGCATAGATATTAGTAAAAGACTTTAGTCTTCTCTTCCATTTCATGTGGCATTGCTTAAGACTTTAGACGAAACCTTTTTATTTAGACATTGCTTTAAGACTTCAGCCAACATTTATTTTCCGTATAACATTGCTTTAGACTTTAGACGAAACCTTTCTATTTCGACATTGCTTAAGACTTCAGTCAACGAAGTAAGAGTAGAGTCCTGACCTACATATAATATGATGTTATAAAAAGTGGTTCAATACTTGTGTCCAACACTTTTCCCTATACTTTTCCAAGCGATGTCTCTAAACAAGACATTTTAAACAAACAAGGCCGCAATCATCGGTCCTAAGTTCATTTCTAGCGTTCGAATAATAATGACAATAATGAAATGTCGTTATTTATAGCAATCGATATATCCTATGTTTATTTATTTAAGCAAACAAGTTTGTTCCCAACATAGAGAAGTTTAACGGAATCGAGATATCGAAAAGGTTACAAGGAGAATATCCACTTGCCTTGAATCGTGTTCGGACTTTTCACAAGGCTCGGAAAGATTAGACGGACGTAGTGAACTCGAAAGCTTGTACCTAGCATTTCGAGAAGATAACGAGCGAATTTATATTAAAATTCTTATCTCATTTATTATTCAAAGCTTTTCTCTTATTTTTTTTCACTAAGAGAGTATTATATTCTAAATTATTTTATTTAATAATTTAGGTGGGAGTTTTAAATAATAATAATCCTTGATTATTATTTCCAATAAGATGTTTTAAAATAGCTTTTATAAAAAGTACTATACTAATTTAAAGGGTCATGCAATGGTGGAATAAATCCAAGGAATTCCTTTTTAAAACCACTAGCATTATTTATTTAATTTGATTAAATAAGTATTATTTTCATGATCCTTATTAAGTCTAAGGTCATTCATAATTTTATTTCAAAAATTATACTAAGGTTTAAGTAACATGCAAAGGTGAATTAGTTCATATAAAAATTCTTTTTAAAAAACCCCATGCACTTTTATTCCTTTCATTTAAATAAATACTATTCTCATGGATGATATTATTTCTAGAGATTAATTAAATTTATTCCAAAATTATAATAAGGTTAAATTGACATGCAAAAGTGGATTGATTCAAATAAAGCCTTTTAAATCCACATGCAACACTTATTTAATTTACTTAAGTGCATTTTTATTCTATATGAGTCTACTTAATAAAAAGGATCTTATATAATATATAAAATTATAGTAAGGTCTAAATTTGACATGCATGTATGAATTTGAAACACCCCTATTTTGCAACGATGGGTATTACCGTCAATGACCTCAGATTTTACCGTCTAAAGTCACTCAAGGCTTTAAATAATTTAATGAGACATAATTAAAGGAGAAATGACTAAAGGCGGAATTTTATTCATTGATAAGAACATTCGTTCATTACATTGATAGTTGTTTTACAAATAATGTAGCAGCAGAGAATAAAGCCCACATTTAAAAGGGTTGAAAAGACGTATTGAAAATACAAGTATATTTCTCCAAGACAACTCATATGGTGATGGTTTGCTTGGCTTAAAATAGAAGAGATGGTGCATTATCTTCTGAATGCTTTGCTCTTTGAAAATTTCTTCTTTTCTTCAACGTCGTCTTGCCTTGACCTTCTATCCTTGCATAACTCTTCTCGAGCCTTCTAGACTTTGTCTTCAAAACTTCGGTGTGAGCTTCCTAGAGTCTGGCTATTGTCGTAAAGGGCGAGAAATACCAGGCAAAATTGTGGAAATAGTGGAATTAGTCTAAGGAGACTAAGCAAGTGAGAATGGAAATTCTCGAGGGTAGTTTGGTAACTTTATTATTTCATCAAGGAGATAAAAAGAAGAGATGTACTTGAAAGTTATAAACTTTATGTGGAGCTTTAAGGATGGAAATGAATCGATCTCGAGAGGAGATAACTCTTAAACCGAAAGAAAGAACTACGAAATTGTAGAACTTCTCAGAATAGAAATATGTTGGGAACGTTATTGTTAGACAGACGTTTTTGAAAACCTCTTGGGCCCTTGTCGGACCTCAACTAACCTCATGTTATTTGGTGCTCTAGATCGTGGAGGTGGCCCGAAGGCACTCAAGTACCAAGCCCTCCTTGACAAGCCCGAATAAGCATTCAGATTGGAAAGACGATCGTTCAAGAACTGAGAGCCAGGTCGGTCTTCCAAGTTGTACTATTCCGGCCCGGTTTTAGTTTCTTTTAATGTGCATTGACACTTATCTTTATGTCGTGATAAAACTTCACATACGTTAATGATTTTTAAGAGTGTGGGGGCCATGAATGGGTTGAGTCCACTTAAAGGAAAAAGTTCCGACACCTAGCTAGGGTGCATACGTCCCTCCTCCGAGTAGGAGCGGACATAGATCATGATCCTTAAAGTCGCGGGAAGAGAGGGCATGGTGCCACACCACTCGACATGTTATGTAGAGGTGTTCCGGCCGAGCCCGCACCCCTTATTATTGAATCCATACTAATCTCGAAAAGAGATTTTAAAAAAGCAAAGGCCACACAATCAAGCCTAGCAAAATAATCCTATGAACATTAATAATCGTAATAACGATAACAACGGGGTCATTATAACTAGCAATCGATATTCCTAGATTCGTTATTTATCAAACAAGTTGTTCCCAACATCGAGGAATTTCACGAAAATGAATTATCGAAAGGCTTCAAGGAGAATTAGAGAGACGCTCAGGAGGAACGCGACTACTGCTGGCAGCGTGGGAGGCGGTAGTGGCGGCTCGGTGGTGGACGGCGGCACACAAGGTGGTCGTCCGACGGTTCAGTAGCGGAGCAAGGTTGTCCGACGGTCAAGGATGGCCAAAATTAGGGTTTTTGTGGATTTTTCAAAAAAAAAATTAGATTTGGCCAAAAAATCAATTTGGGACTTTTAGGCTTGATTTAGAACGAAAATGGATTAAAGATGAGAAGGAGATGATTGTGTGAATTTATCCTTGCTCTCACCCCCTTTTATAGTGGTAATGTAAGCTTTTAGAAGCTTCTCCAATGGTGATATATAAGCCCCTTGGGGAGGGCTTCTCTAAGTAGAGAAATTTTAATTGGAGGAAGAGGGTGGTGGTGCATGGAGATTGATTGGGTAAAAGAGAAGGTAAAATTCGGGAAAAAGAACCCATCATATGGTTTAGCAAGAAACCGAAAGAAAAGTAATTCAAATTTTTTCTTAATCGCCAGAGACGGCGACGTCTTAGAACGGAGGAAGATTGGAGTAGAAAGGAGGTGGAATGAAGATGATTGAATACACGTCAAATCAAAAGTCCACCATTGTTAGCCTTCTTGCAAGAAGGGGGAAAGAAAAGAATAAATGGTTTTTAAATCCTCAATTAATAGAAAAGTCACTATAGCATAGCGAAAATGGGGAGTGTTGGTTGTTTGGAAAGTGCAAGAGGTCATGGGTTTGAGTCCCACCTCTCGCATTTTTCCTTTTTGCCCATTCTACTTGTTTTTATTTAGATTTTAATCTAAATGTGAAATTAAATCAAAATATTCTTTATCCTTAATTATTTATAAAAAAAATTGACATTATGCTATGCTTTTACAAATTTTAATATTATATTATGATTAAAAATCATAATAATAAATAAACTCTCTATTTTAGAAAAATAATTAAGTTAATAAAATAATCGTTTCTTTTATATAGAAATAGCGGCTATTACAGAATTAATTTATAAAAACCCTTTTAAGTCCACATGCACTACTTATTTATTTATTTAAGTATAACTTGCATCTTGTAAGTATCCTTTTTATCAAGAAGATCATGACAAATTTTATTTCAAATTTATATTAGCTCTAACATGCAAGGGTAGATTATAACATAAAACCTTATAAAATCCACATGCTGCAGCGGTGGTGGTGGGTGGAGGCGGAGCACCAGGGCGGGCGGCAGAGGGCGCGCGCCCCAAGGCGGTGGTCTGACAAGGAGGTGGTGTGGAGGTGCAAAATTTAGGGTTTTGGTGATATTTGTGGGAAAAATTCAACACTTCAAATCAATTAAGTTGGGCTGAAAAATCACTTGAATGGGAGTGAAATTGATAGAGGAAAATGAGTGGATTAATTGTGAGTTTCTCCTCTAGACAACACCCCTTTTTATAGTGGTGGAAGACACCATCTTTGATCCACACCTCCATGGATGGACCTCTCATGGAAGAGGTGATCCATGGTGGTTGGTCAATTATGTGCTTCTTTGAATTGATGTGGGAGAAGAGGATTGGTGGAGAGGAGAGGTGAAGAAATGGGTTAGAGTGTAAGAGGTCATGGGTTAGAGTCCCACCTCTTCATTTTGTTCTTTTGCCCAAATTCCCTTGCCTTTTGATTTAGAACTTAATTTAACGGAATTAAATCAAAATATTCTTTATAATTAATTATTTAAATTTTTATTTGCTACCAAGTTAAATTTTTAACCAAGTTTATTATTATTATTATTATTATTATTATTATTATTATTATTATTATTATTATTATTATTATGAAAATCATAATAAAAATATCTTGTTATTTTAAAGGGATAATTAAATTAATAAAAATACCCATTCTTTTAATTAGAAATTGTGGTTATTACATGGACTTCATCCACCGTGGCTTGGCGCCATTCGGAGTATTTAGATGCTCAGTGTAGGAAGTGGGTTCATCGGGGGTTAAGGTGGCAATGGAGCAAGAGGGTGGTGTTCGGGAAGGCAATGTATTGTGCCATTGGTACGATGGAGGGGGCGAGAAATATGAGATTTGGATCTTGTAGTAATTGGGTGGGAAGGTGTGGGAGTGTGGATTGAGTATTTGGGGAATGAGTGGGAGAGGAACGTCCAAGGGAGGTATGCCTAATTGGAGGCCCATGTAAAGGGAGGATCCCATCACCGAAAGTTTGATTAGGGGCAGGAGAATGATCATTCGAGGTAGTGGGAGAGGCCAACGATTGTGGAGAATTGGGTCGAGATATAGAATTGGGTTGTTGGGGTGAATTGGGCCCATTTAGCTTATGTGGGTTAGTAGGAAGATTCAGATGAAGGAGTTGGACATAAGATTCGATGGAGGGATTTGTATTTGGAGGTGGGTTGGAAGAGTGGAAGGGAAAAACGTCTACATGAAATATGATGTCGCGGAATATATAGGATCGTTTATTTTCCCAATCATAGAAAAGATAGCCCTTGTGGTTACTTGCATAGCCAAGAAAGATGGTAGGAGAAGACCGGAAAGATAATTTGTGGGGTTGATAAGGTCGGAGATTGGGAAGCAAAGGAACCCAAATACTCGAAGAAATTTGTAGTCGGGTTTGGTTTGGAAAAAAATCGAAGGGAGATTTGTGGTTAAGGATGGAGGTGGGAAGACGATTGATTAAGTAGGTTGTGGTCACAAAGGTTGAAAGGCATGATCCCAAAATGGAGAGGAAGGGATGTGTTTTAAAAGGGTGAGTCCGATATCAATAATTCGCCCAATGGCGTAGCCAGGAATTCGGGTCAGTGGGGGCTAAATTCCGTTGATAATTTTTTTGGCTACAGAAGTATTCCTAGCGAAGCCAGGAAACTTTTTTTTGTATTTTTTAATAAAATATAGAAAAAAGTTGTATTTTTTGTATATAAAAAAATTATATATAAAATTTTGTATTTCTATGTATAAAAAACCATTTCAATACATTTTATATATAATTAATTTTCTATTTTCTGACCAAATAGATTAATTTTTATCATATAACCTAATTTTTTTACTATATTTAAAAAAACATTTTTTTTTAAATCCCAGTGGGGGCTACAGCCCCCACTAGGCATAAGCTAAATCCGCCACTGAATTCGCCTATGGTGAGTTTCAACGCTCCCGTTTTGTTGATGGGAGTAGGGACAAGTGAGACGATGGACAATGCCCAAGCTTTGAAAGAGAGGGACAAGTGGTTTGAACTCCGCTCCCCCGTCGGTTTGTATGGAAGAAATTTTGATGGAGAAGAATTTTGTAAGAAAAGTAATAAATGTAGAGACAATATGAGAAACTAAGGATTTGGTTGTAAAAGGAAAATTCGAAATGAATTAGAACAATTATCAACTAAAGAAAGATAATACATATTGCCTTTTAATATTTGGTATGGGTCGGACCCTAGACGTCCGTAAAAAGTAAATAGAAAAGAGGTGTTGAGCGACTTGGGCTGGGTTGGTGAGGGAGGGGTGACCCGGATTTCTTTTGGGATTGGAAATGACTTAACGAATAACAAAATCGGTAATATGGGAAGAGGGGGTGACCCGGATTCTACACAAAGGAAAGTTATCCGGAGATAAATTTTTTGTGATGAAGTGGGAAAAAGTAGGAAGGTTAGGTTGAGAAACCATTAAAGGGGCTTTGCTGGAGGCGGCGGAAAAGAGAAGAGAGAGCCCTTTTTTGGGGAATAGGTTTTTTTTTTTTGGAAAGAGGCTATTTGGACATTATTCCTTTTCTTAACTCTGATACCATGCTGAGATGAATAAAAGAAGGGAATGATTTTTACTGCTTGGTTTCATTGATTGTATTGGGTACATTATATAGTGTGCACAAATGCACTATGACGAGACATGTGTCCTCTACTAGGATGATTCTAGAATTAGGACATATGTCCTACAAGAGATATTTCTCTACACAAGATATTTATCCTATTTTCTAGGTAGTGCAGTACTAATTGCCCAAGGAGAGAGGAAACAATGATATATAATCGAATTGCAAATGAGTCATGTTTAGGCACGTAAGGGAAACCGAAAACGTTACTATTGCATTGTATTTGGGCGACAATCCGCATGTCATCAACCTCAAGTCAATTCCCTCAATTTGGTTTTTTTCTCAGCCACCTAAATAGATTGGAGTTCGTGGGCCATATCTTAAAAATTGGGCTTGATGGGCCATATCTTAAAAATTGGGCCCTTTGTCTAATTTTTTAGACAAAGGGCCCAATTCGTCATGAGATCCATTCGTCATCACCTTAAGTACTCTCGAAGTAATTCTAAAACCCGATATAACATGTATCCATTCCACTAGGATTAGCTAAAGTGACTCCAAATTTTTTAGATCAAGGTTAATAATTAAATCAAGTTTATTATTATCGTGAATTCACATTTTAAAATATCTAATACACTTTACCCTATGTCAATAATCACTAAAATCATATCCACGAATAACTATCCTTAGACTAAAGCTAAACAAACAAACAAAAACAAATCACATTAATCTTCATAATAACTAGAGACTCGAACGATGACTTGTAACAAGCGCTTTATTCGAGATATTCAACTTAATCCAATGCTTACACTTATCTTATATGATTAACAAAATGGGGGTAACTTTTACCTAATCTCGAATTTCCGAGTTCATCTTGAACACGGATAAGCCACTTGACTTGAACCTCATTGTACTAGCTAGGTACTAAACAACCCTTCTCTTGCGGTGGAGAATGAGTCATGGGCCATGACCTTGATCATTGATTATGTAGTAACCATTAATGTTGTTATAGAGAAGTATTTATGACAATGTTGCCTATAAATACTCATGTCACTACCACTACTACTAGATTAGTGTTATAATAACCGTTAATGTTGTTTATAAAGAACTATTTATGATGATGTTGCTCGTAAGTATTCTTATCCTACACTTCTTATGTATTTTCTTATTCTATAATTACACATGTATATAGGCCACAAACAATTCACATAAGTTCACACATAAGGCCTAAGGTATTATGTCTATTGCAACTTAGAGTCAAGGCTATTTTATGTTGTCATTTCTAGGGCATAAATAAACATAGTGTATTTATTAAGCACAACTTCATTTTGAAAAAAACCCATCGATTAATTGGGTCCTAGCCAACCTGATCATAGTCGGAGATGCTAACGGGAAAGTGGCCGTTAGGGCGCTTAAGTACCAAGCACATCACGCCTTATTATAGGTGTTTTAATACAATCCTAGCATCCATTCAAATTGAAAAGAAGACTTACTTAGTTGATAGAGAGACTAGTTTTCCAAGTGATACTAACCATCATGCCTCATTAATTATGCGTATTAATGCACTTATCTTATTTAATGACAATACATTTACATGATAGTTACATGCTTTCATGATTCCATATGATCTAATAATGCATGAGTTACAAAGATTGTATTGTACAAAGATTGTTGGGTTCGACGTTTTACCATCATTTTCGTCTTCCTCATTTGTGGGTCAACATCAAATGCATCGACCTCATCAAAAAGCTTGTCTGATTTTAAACATTTTAAACCTACAACCAGGCTCAAACCTATGTTAACAAGTGGCTAATGGCACTCTTTAATGTCATATTCAAGACGGCTAAGATGCTAGAGGAGTGGAGACTTAGTAAGTTGATCTTGTTATATAAGAACAAGGGGGACGTGTAGCAGTGCAACAACTGTAGAGGTATTTAACTCCTAAGCCATACAATGAAGGTGTGGGAGAAGCTTATCAAATTGAGGTTTAGGAGGATCGTTGAGGTGACAAAGAATCAGTTCAGATTTATGCCAATCAGGTCATGTATGGAATCTATTCATCAATTGAGAAGATTGACAGAGGCATATAGAGAGAGAAAGAAGAATTTGCACATGATTTTCGTCGATCTAGAGAAAGCTTACGATAGGGTGCTGATGGAATTGATTTGGGAGATCTTGGCGAACAAAGACATGTCAAGCACATTTATCAAAATCATCTAGGACATGTACAAGGGTTTGAGGATCAATGTTTGCTCGCCGAGAGGGGATACAAAGTACTTTAATGTGGGAGTAGGTCTATATTAGGCTCGACTTTGAGCCCCTTTCTGTTCACAGTGGTGTTGGATGTTTTGACGCGTGAGATCCAAGGAGAGATTCCATGGTGTATGTGACGAGGTATTTTTTAGTCGTTTACCTATCAAAGAATCCTAACTTAACCAAACTTAGTAGAGCGGTAAGTAAGGGTCGATTCAATAGAGACTTGTGTATTTGTGTTTTCACTTGCGTGCCAAGTAACCAAGTTATGGAGGTTTTTATGATTGAATATTCTAATTCTAAGATGCAAATTAAAACTAACTATCAATGCAAGGATGTTTATAACAATATGAGACAAGTGTGATCAACTAGTTAAATCCATCATGACATTGTTTTGTTGATCATCGATTCTCTTGATTCTCAATTCACTTGAATAATATATTGTGGATTATGATTCTACTAAGGATTATGAACCGAACTTCAGATTTAGGCTCCTTTCGGCAACACTTATTTGGTTGCTTATAAGTACTCAATTGTTTATTTGAAAAAAATAAGTATCGTTGTACATGTTCGACAACACTTGCTTATTTGAAATAAGGTATTTATTTTTGATACTTATCTGATGAAAAAATAATCAGCACCCCCCGCCTTATTTCAAATAAGTTAACTTATCTACCAAAATATAAGTAAGTGGGGTCCACATAAAATTAGTTTTCACTCTTTTTACACCTCTTGCTTATAATATCAGCAATTCAGTTTACCGAACAGATCCCGGATTATTTGAAAAATAAACAACTGATATCAGCATCTCATATCAGCATGCAAGATCAGCATCAACAACCATAAGTATCAGCATCAACATCAACATCAACATCAACACCGATAAGTACCGAGTTGCCGAACGGAGACTTAGTTGATAGAACTACCAGTCTAACAACACTAATCATCTAACAACCTAGAAGACCTTTTCGATTCAATTAGAAAACAACATAACGGTTCAAGTTATCAATAGAAACAAGCACTTAGAGCAACCAAACATCTAAGTAACTTGTGAAGTTATTCCCTTCTACAATTGAATAGCCCGATCGGGTCTAAACAACTATAGATTCTACTTTATCTAACGAATCTCGATCGGGAATCAATCAAATTAGTTGTAAATTAACCTAGAAATATTATTAGGTAGCTAATCTAACAAAACCCTAGAATAACTTTGATTCAATTATGCCAAACACAAGTTATTTAGCAATGGATAATTAGATTAAAAAGCAAACTTACAAATTAGGTTCAAAGAACTATTGAGAAACCTCTCTAGAAACCTTAGCCTCCAAGTTGTCTCGTAAGTTATGAAAAAGATAGAAACTAAATGAGTTTTAAATTATCTCTTAAAACTACTAAAGATATCCAAGGAAAGAAATCCTCCCAAGCCATACAAGAGGAAACACTCGGAATTACAAAGATCTCGGCCCAAAATTTCAGCCCAACGTCGGCCCAAGACATCTCCCCGTAAATCCCAATTTCGCGGCTTGGCCTCCAAAAGCGCGGTCGCGCTTTATCCTTTTACCCCGCGCTTTTACCCTCGGTTCAACATTCAAGTTACACTTCGAGGCTGTTTTGACCCCCTTCGAGTTGGAATTTGGACTCGGACTAAAAAAATGAATTGTAGTTCTTTGAATTAACTTTCCAATGATAACAAATTCAGCTCCATCAGACCACTATTGCACCCAAACCAAGTATTGCAAGATAGAGGTGTCGAAATAACAACTCCAATCCATGACCCAGATTTAAGCATTCTTTTCCCACAACCTCTTGGGCCTTAGCTCTTCCAATCTTCACTTGCACCCCTCTAAGCTTCATCAAACTCCACCATAGTCCTCTAATACCCGTCCCGTTCATTCTTGTTTACCTAAAGATCTGCAAAAGCGAACAAAATAAGCGCAAAACCCGAATTTCCTAGAAAACCTAAAAACCTAGGAACTAGACTAGATTTAGCTAAAACTATGTAATATAAACATAAATATGCATCCTAAACACTACCTAAATGCAATCTATCAGTATGATGTTCGCAAACGACACTATTTTGGTGGGGGGTCCAAGGCAGGCATTAGCAGTGAGCTCAAAACTTGGAGGGAGAGGTTGGAATCAAAGGGTTTTAGGTTGAGTAGGACCAAGACAAAATATGCGGAGTTCAATTTCGGGCAAGATACGAATTCGAGTGATGAAGTGCGGTTGGGAGGAGAAGTCGTTATGAAGAAGGATAGCTTTAGGTATCTAGGGTCAGTTATGTAGAGCGACATAAGTATTGATGAGGATATCAGGTCTTGAATTCAAAGCAGTTCGCAAAAGTAGAGGGCAACATCGAGGGTTTTGTGCGGTAAAAAAGTCCCACTCAAGTTCAAGGGTAAGTTCTACGGAGCAGTTATTAGGGCCGACAATCAATAATACACATTCAACTTTCAAAACAATAATATATGTGCATCATCATCATTATCATTCACCTAGTGAATCTACGCTACAACGAAATCTAGGGAGTCGAGATGGGGGACCCCTGCCCAAGGGAAAGGGGTACGCCCGATAGACCCAAGAAAAACCGAAATTTAGCTATGTGACAATAATAACTGAATTTAGTTACAATGCACCAAAATTGATATATGGCCTAAATCCATCTCAAAAGCAGTGTATAAAAGCCAATGAGCATGAGAATGCGCCCTAAAATAACATCTAGAGTGCATTCATTGTAAATTCAAGCTTATTTATCTATTATGCACACATTCAAAGACCTAATAATAAGTATTCATAACAGTTTAAAACATCATACGATCCGCGTATAATTCTTATCAACTCACCTTTTACCAACTTTCTCTTACTAGTACAAAATTTGTTATATAAGACGGAATATTATGGCGCTACCTAAAAGCGTAGTTAAATATCGATTACGGATGGCGCTTTTATGTTAAAGCGCTATAAAAAAATTAAATCTTTTTTTCAAAATAAATAATATGTTTGTTAAAGCGCTTTTTTTATAAAGCGCCATAAAATAAAAAAATGTGGATGGCGCTTTCCATTAAAAGCGTCATAAAACTCTTCCAAAATAGAATAAATTCCAATTGATCAGCTCCTGCACCGAGTCCCGCATTTAGGGTTACTGCCTTTGCTTTCTTCCTCCTCAACTTTCAGTAGTCCTATTATCAAAATGTAGGTACCTTCATTCATTCTCCAACTCAATCAACTACAACAAAACAAGCTAGTGCTCAGTCGATCGTTCTCGTCACGGAATTTTTGAGTCGATGGATCGAAATCTCACTGAAACCCTAGGTTTTTCGATCGATCGCCATGGCTCGTGGAAAGGATCAACTGAAGCGCATCGAGAATCCTGTTCACATATAGGTTATCTTTTGCAAGTGCCGTGCTGGATTGCTCAAGAAGGCGAAGGAGCTCTCCATCCTCTACGTCGCCGACATTGGCGTCGTTATCTTCTCTCCCCAGGGCAAGCTCTACGATCTATGAACTCGCTACCAAGGGGTACGTTTCGGTCTATTTGCTTATAGATTTCATCGATTACTCGTTAATTGCACTAAAATAGTACCAATTTGAAGAAATCGCTGCTGAAACTCTTCGAATGTCAGTGACATGCTCTATCTCAAATCCTAGATCTAGCCAAAGTAAAGCATTTGGATCAGCGGACACTATAGTCATTAGAAATTCTAAATTAGAAGCTAGAATTAGCCTAATTTCTAGAGTTTAGTTGATTTGATGATATCCAAATTAGATTGACACGCTTTATTTTAATGGGATTCACTATAGAACCATGCAAGAGCTTATGGAGAGGTACATGCGAATGAGTTACTAAATAATGGGATTCACCGTAGAATCAATGTTGTTTAGTTGGGATATAAGTTATTTAAATTCTTAACTAGGATGTGGTTTTTAACTATATATACTGACTGACGGTTATGCTTCATGATGTTTTGTTATAGTGGGGCAAAGATTTTCTATACGTTTATTGGTTTTCTTAAAAGCAAAGACCCCAATGATGGAACGGAGGAAGCATTGCTTAATGAGTTGAGTTCTTTTAATGATAATATCAAAGAAAATGTAAGAGTCTCCTGCTGAACTATTTCCCTTATTTCTTGTGTCAGCTATTTCTTGATATGTAGATGCAACAACATAGTGACATCTTTATTGTGATGAAATGATTTGTTGTATGGACTTTTTTCTATCTGCAGGTATTCATTTTTCTTTTTGGGGCTAAATGTATACACCTTAACACATGTTTAGTTTGTTGCTCGGTTTACTAAAGTTAAAAATTAAATTTGATCATGTCTTGTGATATTTTGGTGCTTGTACCAGTGTACGTGTATGGAGGACTCATTCTTGTGATAGTTCTTCTATTTGCAGATATTCACTTATCTTTGATGATAAATTGTATATATATCTTGAGTATGTCTCTCATGGGTCCATCCATAAACTTCTTCAAGAATATGGACAGCTTGTTGAACCCATTATCCGAAGATATACTCAGCAAATTTTTAACTTTTTGAACAATTTATGAATATGTTTGTTTCATTATTCTATTATATTTCTTACAAAGACGGGAAATGAGGATGATGGGCTACTTGATTTGAGTGGATGATGATTTCCTTGCTACTGGTTCCTCAAGTGATGAAGGAGATGCGGATGACGAGTTGACTGGCAAGAGTGCATTTTCTGGTGGTTCTTCAGGTATCAGATACTTTATCTTATTTTATCAAAGTGAAATTTGCCTTTCTTGCAATCGACTCCTGATTTATGCTAGTTATATTTTATCTGAATCGTGATTTGGTTTGTTGTAGTACTTTGGGGGGAAATCCATTGGCAAGCATGGTTTCTATCACCTCATTAGATGCTTTATTAGACTAGAAAGTTGTTGAAATGTATGTATAGTAGTAGGATAGACTGGCTAGTTATTTGATGGATAATCATGATAAGTAGTTGATTTTGGTGATTATGTAATGGTCTTGTTGTATTGCAATGTTTTGTATTTGAATTGAAAATACACAATTACCAATTTTTTGTATATGGAAAAGAGTACTTTAGTGGAATATATGGCTCATTTTGATGAAATTGGATATTTGGCTCATAATGATGGAATTACTGTAGCAATTAGGCTTATTTTGAAGCCAGACATGTTGTTGAATCAGGTCCATTCTGCTGTGGCAATTTAAATTTGGTTTATTTGGTCGATTTTTTTTTAAAAAAAATAATGACACACATGGCGCTTTTGTTACAAAAGCGCCATGTATAAATTGAGATGCATGGCGCTTTTTTTTTAAAAAAAAAGCGCCATGCGTGTCATGTATATTTTTTAAAAAATAATAATCATATGGCGCTTTTTTGTCTGTATGTTTTTTATGGCGCTTTTTAAAAAGTGTCATCCGTAATTTTTAAGGCAGTCGTAGTTAACGCGCCAAAAAAGCGCCATGTGATGTTTAAAAAAAGCGACATGTGATGCTGTTTTTGTACTAGTGTTTACTCTTAGGAGGCATTGTTTATTGCAAACCTATACGATTGAAGATACAATCAGAAACCAACTACTAAGCATTCGAATTGCATGAAATTCTTTACTATAGGAGATGGATTTAAAAACCATAGCAATTTGACAACAAAAAACTCCTAAATCAATTAAACCCTCTAGTCTACTAATGTCAACTTCAAACAACTAGTCAATTACAAACCCTAAATTGATTGACAAACTGTAAATCGATGGAAAAAGTGCTAAATCAACCAAAAACTCTAATCGACTAAAATCGAATGCAAAGACTTAAAGATTTCAAGTGAAAAAAGAAATTCTAGAGGTTCTTCAACGATTTTAGACAACGTTTAAACATTAAACAGATTATCCTACTAGATTCGAAGCAAAACATGATAAATTGATGGTGCGAAAACGATTAACTACATAAACAAGAAGAAATACAAGCAATTGCATGCTGAATACTGAAAACGAAATACAATTTTGCCTTAATACATAATGAAGATTGATGAATAATGGACGACGACGTCTTTAAAAGCGATCGGGGAAGGCGAAATTTTTTCTCCACTTTTATGAAAGAGAAATCTAAATATTCTTTTGGTTTGAAAATTTTAGAAAATTGGATTCTAGCTTTGTAGACCCGATATGGATATGGATATGGATATGGAGAGAGAAATCGAGTAGTAATCTAGTGTGTTGCATCCTAGTTCAAAGATTTGAACCAATTTTTGTTTATTCTCAACCCTTCAAAAATCAGATCTAAGTATCTATCACATGTTATTAATAAACTATGTGACTGATTTCCTTGCTTCTTTTGTTTTTTCTTTTAGTTTAGGTTTTCATGTATTGCTTGACTCGCCTGAGGGTGTTATTTCTCTACTTAATGTTGATGTTAAGGGTAGGGCTATCCTCTGTATGCTGACTACTTAGCCCATTTTTATTATTAATAAAATTTCATCTTGAGAGGATAGAGAGTACTGCCTCTCCTTCAACCAAAAAAAAATTAATACACTGGTAGTACCATATATACTATATAGTGGTTCTACTAGATCCAAAATCTATATATATGTCTACCTTTGATCTCCTCACTTTTGCAAGGGTTTCTATTTGGCAATACGCCCAGTTTAACAAATTTAACGATGGGTTAATAGAAGTAACCGAGGGTGGCTAATTGAAAACGAAAATCAAATAAGAGGTGTTTTTTGCTTAATCTCACCCTTTCAAAAACCGATTTTTCTAACCTATGTCCCAAGAGCCTATTAAGATCTTTGAAATGGAAAGATTTTGTTAGTTTTTATTATTTTGGGCAACTTTTTTAATAGGAATCATTTACTTTCTTGTAGGATTTTAATTAGTTTCTAAAACAAAAAAAGCTTAATCTATACCCTAAGGATATAGGTTAGGTAAACCAATTTAAAATAGGAAAATTCCTTTTGGTGCCCCTAAGTTCTTGCCTTTTCCTTTTGGTGCCCCTAAGTTTTTGCCTTTTCCTTTTGGTGTCCAAGAAAAAAACTTATTCCTTTTGGTACCCCTAAGGTTTTGGCTTTTATCGTTGATGCTCCTCCCCGGTTTAAATTAGTTAAATTCAAGTTTAACATCGTCTTCCTCACCCTTAAATTAGTAGGATTTGACTATTAAAACAACAAAATTCATAACCTAACCATCCTAATTTGAATTTATAAACAATTTTTTAAACAACCCATTAAAATAGAGAATTGTTTTAAAATTCAAATTGATGTAGTTTGGTTATAATTTTAAGTGTTTTAAGAGTTGAATCCTACTAATTTAAGGGTGATGGGCACAATGATAAGCTTGAATTTAACTAATTTGAACCGAAGAGGGGTGTCGACGGGAAAAACCAAAACCTAGGGGTACCAAAAGCAATACATTTTTTTTCTTGGACACCAAAAGAAAAAGTCAAAAACTTAGGAGCACTAAAAAGAATTTTCCTTAAAAATAATGGGTGGTTAAATGCAAAGAACCTAAGTAAAGGGTGGTAAGTGCGAAAACCTCCAAAAGTTAATAAAGAGAGCCATAAACCCCATTGTGCCGGGTTCAGTTTTTTTGAAGTTAAAGCCCTATCACTGGCACAGCATACCGCCGCTTCGTCACCGTCGCGCCATCCACCAGGCCCCGACCGTATTTAGACTGCGCTCTTTGAATGGAACCTCTTTTAGGGTTAGGGTTCCGGGAGACAACCGGCGAAGTCGAAGACAAATCTCACGCCCAAAAGCTGGTGCCCTGGCTCAGCTGGGATGAATGGGAACTCGTCAGGACATCCCTCTTCTCAAATTCGCCCGACTCTATTGCTTTTGCTCTTGATAGAGTAAGAACCCTAAACTTACCTTTTTCGTTTCTTACTTTTGGTGCAATTCGATCTTTATGTATTTTGCAAATCGCATGGTCGTTCATTCTACAAATTGTTGCTTGATGTCATTGGAATAGATAGCTGCCTGGAGAAGCCGTGGATGTTTGCCAGTGACCGTCGAAGTTACGGCTTCAATTATCAAAATTCAGCTGAAAGATCCTATATTGAGGTCGTTCGCAATATTCTAGAATTTGCCTTCTTTAAAATAATTTAAGCTTTGATGTTATGTTCCTTTTTATGGCCGCCATGTTTCAATCCTATTCTTTGTTTTATTATTGTCGTTATGTTTTTTTTTGTAGGCCTGACTTAAGCAATGGTGTTTCTGAAGACGAAGAAATACTTGCTATGCTATATAGTATGGCGGTTATGAGGTATACACATGTTCTTATATGATCATGGTATGAACCAGTATTTTCCTATGTTTAGTTATAGCAATAATTTTAATGTGCTATAGAAAGATTAAAAGTTGCTGTTGATATGATAAAATTTCTGGTTGGGACTGCGAGGTGAAGGGTGCACATAAACAGATTTAAAGTGGATTTAGAAAGAAACATCTTGATTATGTGGTGATTGTTGTCATCAGTCTTTTTCAAGCTTGCTGTTAATGATGACATTCCATAGTGTCTCTCATTGGCTATTTCCATGCCATACCTATTAATGTCAAGATTTAATTATGAGTTTCAGATTTCTCTGCTGATATTTTCAGCATGCTAGAATATTGACTTAGAGTTTAATTTGTTTGAATAAAGGCTTGTGAATGGGCTTATAGAAAAGACGCGACGCAGAACAGAAGTTTCAATTGCTGAGGCAGCAGAACATATTAATATGCCGCGCATGCTGATTGACATCCGTCATGGTAAGAAACACTAACCCATCTCATGTGGGTTCAATGTCTGAATGTATATTTTTTAAGCAAATCATTTTTTATCTTCTCATTGAAATATTCCTGAATGTTCATCTAGTTTGATATTCCATGAAAACAATAAATATAGTGTTGGGCATGTTTTGTTCTTTTTATTTTAAGTTGCTAGTCCTGACTATATGCATTATGCAGAGGCTTCTCATCGTGAACTTCCTTCACTTCGCCTGCTTCGTCAAGCCTCTATTGAGGTATAGTTTTTCCTTTTGATATTACATTTTAAAACCTCTTGACTCTTGATTCAAGATTTTCCAAAATTCTATATTCAAATATCTCAATGCTTCTCCCTTGTTGAGCCAAAGATTAGAAAAGATGTATTAATTTCCACTTTGGAAAAAATGCTACTCAAACATAGCAGGGACTGATATTTGCGTATTCACTTCTTTTAGTTCCCCGGCAGCTTTATGAATGGTATATTGTCATCTTAACTAGAGGTTTTGTCTCAGGCTCTTAATTGGTTGAAATTCTACTATTGGGATCCTCAAAAGATGGCAATTCCATTTCAAGGGGGTGAGAATGGCAGTGTCAGGGAGGAAATTAGCTCTAAACTGCATCAGCTGGCTCTTGGTTTGAAAAAGAAGCAAAGCCTAAAGCTGGGCCTCTCTGATATCAAGGAAAAACGTAAGTGAAAATCTCTTTTTCAAGGCTTTCAAAATATAATCACAATAAACTTTATCATATTTTAGAATAATATGCTTGTCATAATGGACTAAAAGTTTTAGGTGCATATCTTGACAGTTTTATCTTTCACATTTTTCACCCAAAATTTCCATGGGATCATGCACTCATCAAAGCTTTTGGTGGTATATAAAATCACTAATCTGGTGGATTAGTCCAAATTGAATGTGATTTTATCATTTTATCTGTTCTCGATGACTTGCATTTGCATCTGCAAATTTTCCATACTAGTACTAGGCGGGATTCGTATCTACAAGACTACAACTATAGATGCAGGCACTGCAGCAGTGTGGTGATATGATTTCTTAATGGTGGTCATTGTTAATTTTTAAGCCATTTGGAAATTGTGATCCATTGTTCTGAAATTATTTATGTGATACCTAATCTGTGTGATGTTTAATTAGCTGTTTACTTGACTGTCCATAACTCTATAAATGGTGTTTGTGTCTCTACATGTTATTCTCTGTCATCATCTGACATAGGTGTCTATTAGTTGTATCAGCTTTGTGGGGGCGATAAGTTATTCTGTCAATTGTCTAGCAAAATCCAGCCTTGACATGTGTTCGTAAGTCCGAAGGACATTGTTTAAGTTGTACAGTATTTCTTAATATCATGATAAACATATGGTACTGAAATTTATATTTCTGCTTAGCTGTGGAATTGATTCTCTAGGCTTTCTTATATTAAAGGTCTCCAGTCTAGAATCATATGTTCAATACTTATCCCAATGAAGTGTAAAACATACGTGCAATAGTAAATCTGCATCAGTCAACTAAAAACATAGCATAATATAGAATCACTAAGCAGAGGAATTTAGCACAAGGAGAAGCTTTTAACTGTATAGTAAGTAGTTAAATGCCACCTTTCTATATGCTACATGATAGAAGAGCATGTATTTTGTTACATGTATCATTTTGATACGGTCCAATTAGATCCTGGATGAAGTGTTTTACGTGGGTTTGCAAGACCATTTAGGATTATCTCTTTATTATTAATTATGATATAGTTTAATTTAGATATAATTTATATCTTTCCTTATAGATTAGATTATTATCTTTCCTTTTAGTCTAGATATCTTTTTATAAGATTAGGGTTTATTATTTCAGCATCTTTGTATTCCGTAGCCTATATATATGGCTCTATATTATCAATATTAATTAAGCAGAATATTATCAAGAAGGTTTTACGTAAAACCTAAGAGGGGTTCTGTCAAGGACGAACCAGCCTCCTATTCTATCTTTTCTCTTGTTCACCATAGATTCTAATACTAGTTCTCGCGTCTTTAGACCCGTGACTAGATCCTACGCTAAGGCACATAACATCTTGCACAATCCTTTAATTCTTCTTTCCGCCATTTCTGATCTTGTGAGTCGTTTGATAAACGGGGTAGAATAATCCATGTTACTGGTGCTTCTATCAGCTGGCCTTGCGAGTTGCCCTTCAGTCCTCTCACTTGCAATCTTATGAATTGAGATCTCAGAATCCTTTTTGCTGGAATTGAGAATCGGTGTGCTCACCTTGGGAGTTAAGGTCACAAACCCTTGTGAAACACCTTCTTTACGCTCTAATGCTCGAGCCATATTCATGGCTATCCCCAGATTACCTGGCTGCTGCATCTCAATGTCAATTCTGAGGTCTTCCCTTAACCTAGCTGTAAACAAATTCACCTGTTGTTGTGGGGTTAAATCAGAAGAACTAGCCAAGAGTGATTGAAACTGACGTTGATATTCTTCAACGGAGCCTAATTGCTTGAGGTTTGCTAGTTCTCCAAGAGGATTGTTGCTCATGGGTGGACCAAATCTCACATGGCAGCATTCTCTAAAGCGCTCCCAATTTAAGTTGGTCTCCTCCTGTTCTACTTGATCAAACCACAATTGTGCCTCATCCAATAGATGGAAGGCTGCCAAGGTTACCTTATCTCCCTCGACAGTCCGTTGACTGGTGAAGAACTTCTCACATCGTTTCCGCCATCCCAAAGGATCCTCAGTACCATCATAAGTTGGAAATTCCAATTTGGAATAACGGGGTACGAGAGGTGCTCCTAACTGAGGGGCGGGTTTGTAGTTTGAACCCGAACCACCGCTGCAGCTTTGGATGTTGTTTTGGCCTTCCATGTTGTCATTGTAGGGACCCTTCCCTTTACCCAAAACTGACTTGGACAGTTCTGCCATCTGCTCCTCTAGCGCCCTTTGCCTTGTGGTCATCTGCTCCATGAAAGCTTCCAACTTGGCTTCCAAACCTGCGTCACCCATGACTTGTGGCTCTGATACCAAGATGTTATGTGCCTTAGCGTAGGATCTAGTCACGGGTCTAGAGACGCGAGAACTAGTATTAGAATCTATCTCTTAGGTTTTACGTAAAACCTTCTTTGATAAATATTCTGCTTAATTAATATTGATAATATAGAGCCATATATATAGGCTACGGAATACAAGGATGCTGAAATAATAAACCCTAATCTTATAAAAAGATATCTAGACTAAAAGGAAAGATAATAATCTAATCTATAAGGAAAGATATAAATTATATCTAAATTAAACTATATCATAATTAATAATAAAGAGATAATCCTAAATGGTCTTGCAAACCCACGTAAAACACTTCATCCAGGATCTAATTGGACCGTATCACATTTCTTTTTCTCAACTGGAGCACCTTTCTTGAATTTGTGCGGTTTCTTCTGCTATGGGGCATTTCTGAGATATGGCTTCACTTTGCTCATTGTACAATGTGCAGGTTATAGAAAGCAGATTACCAGAACACTGAAAAGCCTTGTTAACCTGTATGCTTTCTTCTCTTCTGAGGTGATCTCCATATTGTTGGAGTTTCTATTGGAGGTACCAAACCCATTGAACATGGTGGAGTTCCCAGATAAGTTTCAAGATACCCTGAGCTTGGATGTTGCTCAGACTGCGTTTGATAAATGGAAGCCTTTGATAACTAAATTCTCCAAGAAAGAGCCTGAACTATTACTGCACCTCTTACATGGAGTGGTAGATATGATTGAGGCTCGACAAGCCATGAAATATGATATTGGTAATTCCATAACACTGAGTTTATAAGTACACTACTATTGACTGTTTCCCTTTGTGTTTAAAATTGTAGTAAAAAAAGGGTCTTCTGTCACAATATGTACTGATTTTGTCAAGCCCATTTGTCATGTGAACTATATAGGCAAGAAGCACTTCAGTGTGTCCATGTATGATGCAGAGACTTGTCAAATTGGAGTCCTTTCTTCTTTGTTTTCATGGCTGGTTGAAATTCTGAAAACACTGAGGTCTCTCTATTGTGACAATATTGAGACCATCGCCGGAAAGAAATCTTCAGCACTTCCCAAATCAGTCTTGTCAGAACTCCTTCATAGATGTCTTCGCATCTCAGAGCCTGAAAACAATGCAGTCCTTGCCTCAGCCATGCTTCTTGCTGAAGTAATTGGAAATAGCCATTTGAACCGGAAACTCAACAAACTTTCACTTGTTGTCTCATCTCCTTGTTTTGATAATAGCTCCACTGTTGAAAACATTGTTGTCCAAGAAAAAGATGTCCAACGAGCATCTGAGAAGGTGGAATTGCTCAAGCGTAGGAGACTTAATTCTAGCTCTACACAAGCCGCAAGCTCCACAATGGGGAGCACGAGCAAGTGGACTGTTGTGGAGTCCTGGAAACCGTGCCCCATAGGAATGTTGCCTCGTAGTCTAGGCTCGTCCGGCTGCCTGCCGGTTCTTGACTGCAAAAATGAACGAAAGGAAGCCATTGTTTCTAACCCCAGAAAGGAAGAAAAGGAAACTTTGAGTTCTATAGACAATGAGAAACTGAGAGAAGTCTCGAATATAGGTAATCAAGAGATTCAGGACTCAGGAAATGGTAGAGGCAAGAGAAGAGCCAGTTCTCAAAATTATGACAAAAATGATGTTAATCTTGAGGACAATGAGGAGACCTTGACAGACTGGTTCAGAGGCCGCCTGCTGGTAAATGGAGTTTTCAGAAGGGTTGAAGAAGAAGAGGTGAAAAGGATTCAATCTCGCATTCGAATCTTAGTACACATTCCTGGCGAAAAGATGCTCATGCAGAGTTCCTAGTAAGTTCCATCCTTTCTTTCATGGAAGAATGCATAAATCATTGGTTTTGAAAAATTCAGTTTATTGTCCTTGTTAGAGAATATTGTTTGGCGTCATTGTGAGTTTTTAGTTTTTATTGAAATACTATAAATTTTCTATACATTTAGAAATAAATACTTCAAACTCCTGCATTAGTCACTGACACCTCTGTTTTCAAAATTATAAACTCTGAGAAACAAAATTAAAAGCGGATTTTTTTCCTTAGAAAATTAAGCTTATTATATTAAATTGTAGTAATTTTAAAATAAACTTCTATGATTATTAAATAGTAAGAACACTTCAAACCTAAAATAGAACATTATACAAAAAAAACCCTCTTAAAACAGAAATCCAACAACAAAACCAAAGAAGCCCATTATTTCTTTCTTATTTCAATATCACTTTGTTGAAAAAATTTGGGAAATTCCTTTTGGTACCCCTGAGGTTTTGGCTTTTCCCGTTAACGCCCCTCTCCGGTTCAAATTAGCTAATTTCAAGCTTACCATTATGTTCATTGCCCTTAAATTAGTAGGATTTGACTATTAAAACATCAAAATTCATAACCAAACTACATCAATTTGAATTTTTAAACAATTTTGTAAACAACCCCTTAAAATAGACAGGAGTTGCTTCCTTCCATCACTAAGATTCTTTATCACATGCAGGTGGTCTTATGAGCAGGATCTATCTGTATTAAATGAGATCTCTTCATTTAACCTCTTAAAATGGAGAAATCAAACTGTTTATGCAACAGGAGGCATCAAATCACTTGCGAGCATACGAGAAGCAGAGCACTGGAAAAAAAAAAAAAAACCAGGCTTAAACTCAATCCTGGTTGAGAATTTTGGCTATTCGGATTTGATTTCTTAACCACATGTGATCTTGAATTGAACGGCACGAAGTTCCTTGCCTAAATGTTGCCTATCTAAAAGTGCTGGATTTGGTGAACGATCGACGTTAGGTGACAATTATGGTTTTATTATAATGGATTTGGTGAGTGAGTTCTGTGACATTGTTGGAGCTCTTACCATTATGGTTTTCATTTCAGAAATTGATTATTGTAAGCAGCAATTTGTAGTTGTGGTCCGATTGCACATTATATTCATTGCGACGGTCAGGCATTATCATCTTATCATGGAAGCACTATCAATTTTGTCATGGCTTTGGCTTGACTTTGAAAGGCTAATATCGGTATGGCTAATTTTCATCTAGAAATTTACAAGTGGCAAGGGAGCCTGTGCATCTATAACTATATATTAAAGTTGTACCTTTTTTAGTCACCATAACGATTCTGGCCTCACCTCATATTTATAAATTTACTGAGAGATTTGGTTGGTAACGTACCTATAAGTTAAAGTTGAAAAATATCTATACTATCTAGAAAATGTATCCATTATGAAATATGATATGAAAGAATTTATGATTTAAGGTGAAAATCTTATCTTTGGACACATGCATCATATTTTTGGTCTGATAAATAGTAAATGATAATGATGATTTTGCTTTTGATCAAATACGAAGATGTAGAAAAAACAAAGTTCATTGCTATCGTAAAATTCGTAAGAAAATAGTTTATTAATTAAGTTGTAAGAATACACCCCCATTAGAGCCGTCAAAAGCTGACCGAACCTGCTAACCTGATCCGACCCGTCCGATAATTTTAGGGTCAAGACCCGAAAATTTGAAACTGAAATCAACCGAATCCGATAGAACCCAAAATCCGTTGGGTTGAAACACGAAACCCGTTGGGTTGACCGATTTAGTATATTTATAAAATGTATGAAATTTATTTTAAAAAATATAACATATTTTATTATTAAAATGCATAAAAATAATATATTGTAATTAAATATTATTATTTAATTAAAAATCTATTTTAATAATCATAAAAAATTCTATGTTTTTGACCCGCCCTAAAACCCGCATCGACCCGACCCGGTTTAACCCATGACCCGTAACGACCCGAACCCGACTCAACCCGAACCCGCACGACCCGACCCGATTGGCAGGTCTAACCCCCATACACAAGAAACTTATCATAGGCTATCTGAACCAAACAAGAACATACCATATTCGACCAAAAAAACGATACCATATTTCGACAAAAAAAAATCCATACACTATTTAACACTACTAACTACTAAGTCATCTAAAAACATGGAAATATCCTCGGACTTCGATACTAAGTCATTGCATTCTACATAAATTTTTTTATAAGGAGAGAAATTAGGGAGGTCCACTCTAAGGAGAGAGGGATTGTCCTAGAGTATCCTTGCGGATGAGGTCCCTAAGGACCGGATGGAAAGCCAATTGGGAGGGAGGACTGGAGGAGACACGGCGAAACGATTCAGCGATGTAGCCCACGATGGTGTTGGCTTCTTGAAAGATGTGAGAAAAGACTAAAACTATGAAAGTGGCCTAACTGACTCTGAATATCCATTCGAAGAAACTCAATTTCCCAGGGACAGTTCTAGTTGTCCCGCACGAGTTTAACAAGCTGTAGGTTGTCGCCTTCAATCTCGATGTGGAGAACGCCAAGTCGGATGACCTTGAGAATCCCCTGTCGAAGCGCCATGACTTTAGTCACCAGAACGGACTGACGACCAAGAAATCCACCGTCCATGCAAATATCATAATTCATTGCACCATCAAAGTTGAGTGTGATTTGATTTGTGGGGGCTTTACCCATTTAGCTTTCGCTCTTTTCTTTTTTCCAGGGTTCTTGACCCCAATGGCGGGACATTCGGATTTGTTATGTTCGCCTTTTTCCAATCATCCATTTTTTTATTGAATGAAGGTGCAAATGCTCTTCCCCAACCAATATATTGAGTTCGAAGCTCTTAACTTCCCCTTATTTAGCCAAAGTATGTATGGTAGTTAATGAAATAACAAATAAATGGCTTTCTGATTTAGATGAATGAGTTTTATATGGTAGATGAATGAGTTTCATATGTAGAATTGGACTAAATATTAAATGGTTTGAGTAGTTTAGTCAAAGGTATCCAAAAGGGATGCCTATATTAAACATTTGAAAATAGAATTATGCATTATAGGAATTTAAAGCACTTACTTTGCTATGGTTTATAGGTATATCCATGGTTGATAATTAAGCAAGCATTATTAGACATTGAACATCGTGTCAAGGCAAAGTATATGTTGAGTTGTCTTGTTTTCCAACTGTTGGAACAATGATTGTTCCATAGTTTCTTTTAGTTTTAATGATAACAAACTTAGTTAATATAACTTGCTTCTACATGTAAGTGTTTCAGGAAAACAAGAACATGGTCACGAGTGACGAAACATTTTGAGGAACGATGGAGGGAACGAGTGACAGATTTAGGAAGCGCGTCTCGAAAGGAACACGACTTTCTATAAATGGCAAGTTATCATATCTTTTGCGAGCAATCTTCTACGAGGATTTATAGTTGTAGGCAGTTGTTTAAGGAGATAAAAGAGAAGATAAGATCAATCTTCACACGATCTTATCTAGGAAAATCCGAGATCATTCGGTTTTGGCAAAGATCGACATGGTTGAGGATCCGAAATCACAAAACAATACTTTTCCTTATTGTGTGGGATTTGTTAAGTGGAATATCAGCGTAATTAGGCAAGAATTACGTGTGAGATCAGACTTAACTTATCTTATAAATAGCTAGGTTTAGCTAGGGTTGAGTAGTGGTTGTAGACGATGAACTTGGAGAGAGAGCTTTTCAAGTGTACGAGTGTGTGGCTTTTTCCGGTGAAGAATCCACAAGTAAGTCAGTAATTTACTTTGTCTTAGGTTTACGCTTAGGGTTGTAGAAGTCTAGTTGGTTGAACTTTAGTTGGTGCCTTAGTTACCAGGGAACTTGACTTGCCTTGTAATCGTTGAAACTTAATAAAAGTATTCTATTGAAAATCCTCTAAGAAGGAGTCTCAGAGGTAGAGGTTTTTTCTTTCTACGACTTGTTGGTCGGACAGAAAGTTTTCCTCTCTAAATTTTGTGTTCTTACTGTTTATTTCCGCTGCCAAGGGAACAATACTAGTTCCCTGACTTGTTACTAACGCGTCACGATCCAACAATTGGTATCAGAGCAGGTTTGCTCTAGATTGTGTGTTAGTGCAGGAATACAGAATGACTTCAAACAACACTCACAACGTCGGAATTGGAAACAACAATCCTCCACTGCTTGTTGCTGGGGAGTACGATCACTGGAAGAAGCTCTTCACCACATGGCTCAGAAGCAATGACTACCAAGCCTGGTCAGTTATTGAGGATGGAGACTATGTCATTCCCGAAGCCAAGAAGAACAAAAAATCCGAATGGGGACCAACAAAATGGACGGGAATGAAGAAGAACTACAAGGTACAAATGCTACTAAACAATGCCTTGGGTGCTGAAGATCTTCTAAGAGTTGTCAACTGCGAGACTGCTAAAGATGCATGAGAAGCCATTAAGCAAATGCATATTGGCAGTGTAGATCTGAAAGAAAGCCATCAAAAAGACGCCAAAAAGGAATTCTACAATTTTAAGATGAAAGATGGAGAAACCATTGCCACATACCAATCTCGGTTTGAAGGCTTGGTCAATCGCATTAACCATCTCGGAATTGGGGATTCTATCAAACATGCTGAGAAAGTCTCTACAATTGTTGATGGCCTAGGTCCCAAGTATGTGGTCACTAGAGGACTCCTCAAGGAAAATCCAATAACAAAGACTTGCAAACTTCATGAGCTCTTTGGAAAGCTGACTGACTATGAGCGATATGAGAAAGATAACAATGGTTCTTCAAGCTCTAGAAAGGGTATTGCTCTTAAGGTGGAGAAGGCCATTGAAAATATCACTGCTGGAAATGATAATGAGCTAGAAAAGGATTCTGATGTGGCTCTCATAACCAAAGCAATGAGATCTTTCTACAGGAGAGGCAAGAAGCAAGGTGCCATGAAGGAAAGGGTCAACTTCGAGAAGAAGGAAATCAAGGACATTACCTGCTACAACTGTCAAGAAAAGGGTCATTATGCCAAAAGTTGTCCCAAAGGTAATAAGTCTGGGAACGAGAAGAAAAAGGCCTACATTGCTGCATGGGATCTTGACTTAGACGATGAATCTAAACCAAAGGTCTGTGCCATGACTCTGAAGACTGAAGATGTCGACCAAGAGGTAACTCCTAAACATTTTCTTGCTAGTATAGAGAATGCTAAACAATCTGATCTTGTCATCCTTGTCAAAAAGCTTTTTGAAGATAACTTAAAGATGCAAGATGAAATAGAAGCTCCTGATGAGAAATGTCTTAATCTTGAAGAAAAATTATCAGAGTCAACTATTACTAGTGTTGTTCCTTGTTCAGAGTGTGAAGATCTAAAGAAAGATATTAAGACTCTCACTGAAACCAATAATGAGCTTAGGACGGATTTGCTTATCTATAAACTCAAAGGAGAAGAACTAGAAAATGAGCTTTATAAACGGACTCAGATTGTGTTTAATCCGGCTAGGTGTGGTATTGGTTATGGTAAAGATAAATCCAAATATCCTCCTGATGACCTTAGCTTTGAAGAAAAGATGGAAAGAAAAGCTAGGGAACTTCAATCCGCTAGGGATAAAGTTACTCATCTAGAGAATAGGGTTAAGATTCTTGAGAGTAATTTAAGTAATAACTCTGAGTGGTATTCTGGAAAAACAGCTCATAAAATATATCTTAAACAGTCGCAAGGAAACCAGCACAGAGTTCCTTCCAAGGAACGTGCTAAGGAACGTACCCTCCAGAAACCACATCCTAAACGCTATCTCGGCGAATATTATAGGGTGTCCTATCACTGTGGTGGAGGAGATCATATTCAAAAAGACTGTAAGATTAGATTAGAAGAGTCTAACAAAAGAATTCAAAACCAGAATACAGGGAATAACAAGAAACAATTGTCTAGTAAGAAAAATCAAGGGTATGATAAATCTCATTAGAACAAAAAGAAACCGACTCCACAACCACAAAAGAAGCAAGATTCTAAAACTGACAAAGGGAAAAACAATGTTGATCCCTCAAAATATTGCTTCTAGTTCCAAGAGTCCACAGATAGCTACTTTGGTTCAATCTCAAATTTATCATTATGTCAGCTATGCTAACCGACCCGGGAAGGCTAAGCAGGCCTGGGTCGTTAAAACGTGATTTCTTTCTTGCAGGTTGAAGTGAGGGGGAACATTTGTTGGATCCTTGATAGCGGGTGTTCATGTCACATGATAGGGAACGAGAGTATTCTGTCCTCACTTCAAATCAATGCTGGACGGGAATGGTGAAGTCAAGCTAAATGATAAAACCAGCGTGAAAGACGTAAGCTTGGTGAAAGGTCTTGGTTACAATTTGTTGAGTATTGCTCAACTTTGTGATCAAGGGAACAACGAGGTATCCTTTACCTCAGATGGCTGCTCGATCAAGAACATGAAATCAAATCGTGTGGTCCCGAAGGGAAAGAGATGCAACAATGTGTATTTTGTCGACTCAAGTTTCCAACCACAAGAAGAACTTTGCTTTGTTACAGTAGCTGACAAGACTGATCTCTGGCATAGGAGATTTGGACATGCAAATCATCGAGGAATTCACAAACTCTACTCACAAAGTCTGGTAATAGGACTTCCCAAAGTTCTTACAGAAAAGGAAAGCTTGTGTGAAGAATGTGTGAAGGGAAAACAAAGCAAATCATCTTTTCAGCCGAAGTTGTCAGTTAGCACCTCTCATCCTCTTGAGATGATACACATGGATTTGTGTGGTCCCATGTGGGTGAGAAGTCACGGTGGTAGCAGGTACATTTTTGTTATTGTTGATGATTTTACTAGATATACATGGACTCTCTTTCTAGGTTCAAAAGATGAGACATTCATGGCTTTCAAAAGCTGGATCAAGAAGTTAGAAGCATCAACAGGACAAAAATTAAAGGCTATCAAATCTTAAAACGGAACAGAGTTCAAGAATTCCATGTTCCATAGCTATTGTGATGAACATGGAGTGTCTCAGAACTTCTCTGCGCCGAGGACTCCTCAACAAAACAACGTATCAGAGAGAAAGAATGGAACATTACAAAACATGGCTCGAACTATGATGTTGGCAAGTAACTTGACTCGGTCCTTTTGGGCAGAGGTAGTCGGTACCGCTTGCTACATCATTAACCGAGACACCATACGTTCCAACTTTTCTAAAACTCCATATGAACTTATCAAGGGAAGAAAGCCGAATATTTCCCACTTGAAAGTCTTTGGATGCAGGTGCTTTATTCACAACAACGGAAAAGACGAGCTAGGCAAGTTTGATCCAAGAAGTGACGAAGGCATCTTTCTGGGGTATGCATCCAACAACAAGGCTTACAAGGTGTTCAATAAAAGGACTAAGAAGTTTGAAGAAAGCATTCATGTTGTCTTTGACAAGTCCAAAAAAGGAGGGAACCTGTCTAGTAACGAGGATGTACTGAAGGTTCTAAATTCAGATTCAGATGATGAAGTCGATCCAGATTCAAGTGCACAAGCTCCAAATTCAAGTGCACAAGCTCCAGATGACGATGTTATGCCTCCGAGTCCTGACTTGGATGGAGATGACACAGAAAATGCTCTGGTTCCTGAAGATGATACTTCACAAAATGAAGAAATTGGGGAAGATCATGGGGAAGGAACATCACATGGAACGACAAGCGAACAGGAACAAGAGGATTTAAGAATAGATCCCACCCAGATTGAAGTCAAAAACTATCATTAAAAGAGGGATCATCCTGTTGACAACATCATCACTCCATACGATAAAGGTGTGCTTACTCGTTCCTCCATTAAGAATTTTTGTGCTTTCAATGTGTTTATCTCTCTTGCAGAGCCCAAGAATGTGAAGGAAGCATTAAAAGATCCTGACTGGATAGTTGCTATGCAAGAGGAACTACGATCCGATTATAAAACATCTCTCTCATATATAGATGCGTTGTGAATAAAATATGGTTAACTTAAAAATTTTATTACCATATATTGGTGTAAATTTTCATGAAACAATCATACTTCTTTTCTTTTTTTCACCTACTATCAATTTTTTTAAAATATTCATATTTATTCATAATGTAAAATCTTACGATTCTACGATCCGATTTTACGATCCGATCCATAGGGTCTATCACGATCCGATCCTAGAATCCCGATTTTAATAACAATGGTCCTTGCTTGGTGTCTTGGGGATCGAAGAAGCAAAATTCGGTTGCTCATTCAACGGCTGAAGCGGAGTATGTCGCAGCAGCTGCCTGTTGTTCCCAGGTTTTGTGGTTAAAACAACAACTGGTGGATTTTGGTATGTATCTTGGAACTGTCCCTATCTTATGTGATAATACAAGTTCTATCAATATCTCCAAGAATCCAGTGCATCATTCTAGAACCAAACATATAAATATTCGACATCATTTCTTACGAGATAATGTTGAAAAAGGTTTTATCAAGATGGATCATTGTAGGACTGAAAATCAAGTGGCAGATATTTTCACCAAAGCTTTGGACAAAAAACCCTATGAGCATCTGAGGATGTTGCTAGGAATGATTTCCTTGGAGTAAGCAAGTCCCGGTCCTATATTCCCTCAGTGCCTGGCTAAAGAGGTAACTTCTTAGGGAACTACGTATTATTTGACATGTTTTCTAATGGCTTATATCTTTCCTCTATGCATTGATGTTATATAAATTAGAAATTGTTGAGTGTTGCATGCTAAAAGGACCTAAAACTGAAATGTTTACATCCAAGATTCTCTTTTAAGCCTAAAATAACCAACTTGATCTATTCTATCCCTCACTTCAAGCTGAAATGATGGTTGGTTATAAGATGTCCCTTAGCCTAGTCCAAACAAACGTTCCCTATGAACCCCCTTTGATTACCTTTAAACGGGGAATAATTGTTTGGATGTCAAAAAATATCCCAAGGCCACAAAAAGTTTGAATGGAACATCCCTTGTCCCTTGTCCGTTCAAACAAGCCTTTTTATCCACTCATGGTAACGAGGTATGGAACTAGTTGTTTGGATATTGCAATGTTAAAGGGAACGTCTTTGATTAAAATTGAAGATTTTTCTGGAAAGGAACAATCGTCTATACAGTTGAGATGGGACACACGTTGCTAGCCGTTGTGACTGCGAATTTGAAAATCCAGTCGTTGCACAGTGCTTTTGCAAGGAACGATAGGACGTCTTGCGCAGTCTTGAATTAATGGCGGTGCAAAAATCATCATTATGGAAATTTTTAGCCGTTAAGATATGGATAGAAGATATTGAGAAGATTGTGATCTTTATCAACAGAAGGAGGTGTGCTTTATAATACCTTCTCTCGGTTATTTTTTTTCCACCGCACCTCTGTTTTACCTTCCTAAACCTTAATCTTTTTCAAGCTTCAAACTTTCTTCTCTTTCACTTAATGGCTTCCTCTTCAAACACCCTTGCCCTAAACTTTGATGGACTTGATGCCTCTAAGATCGAAGCTCTTCAAGCTCCACTCGAATCTCTCAAAAAGGCCAAACTTTCTTCTCCTTCTCCCATCACAAAGCTTCAATCCCAGTTTGATGATGTTGCCGACATCGGAGCAGAGGCCACTGCTAAGGCCTTAAGTGAGAAGGACGCTTTGCCCGAGGAATCGGAGAAGGATCCCTACATGATCACCTCGGAAAATCCCTTTGAAAAGCCTGCTGAAACAGAGGAGGGTAAAGAAGAGCTCGGTGACGATGAAAAGGAAGAAGTGAACTCGCCCCCTAAGGAAGCCACCACAGAACCAGAAAAGGTGGAGACTTTACCGATGCACTTGCGTCCTGGGTGGGTAAAACCAACCAGCCGAGGCAAGACCAAGTCCAGGAAGCAAGTTCCTCCCCATCCAACTCGGATTCTTCATGTCTCTAACTTAGAAAGGACCCCTTCTTCTGCCGCCAAAAAGGCGAAGACGGCTCCCTCCGGCAAGAAGTACAGCCTTCAATCTACCGCCACCACTTCAAAGAAAACGGCGGTCGAGGAGTCTGCTGAGGAAGAAGATCCCGAGGAAGCAGAGGAGGAGGATGACTCTGAACCTGAGGAGGTGGAGTCAGAGGACAAGGTGGAGTCTGATGGCGAGGATGAAGATGACGAGGAGGAGGAACTTGAAGAGGAAGTTGAGAAGGACCTCAAGTCTGCAAAGGCAAAGGGAAAGTTGCCAATGGAACCAGAAGGCACTTCAAAGAAAAGTGCAAAGAAGGTCGTCGCTCCTCTGGTGATCGACGAGGAATTTCTGAAGGAACATGACTTGGAAGAATTCTAGGAACTTCTCAAGTTCCAAGGCTGGGAAAAGATTTATGCTTCCAAGGTCATGGTAGATGTGTCTGTCCTTGCTGGTTTCTTTTCAAACTATCAACTGGCTGATCTAGTTACTGGTCCCTTGGGATTCTCTACTGTTGGGAGATCCGAAATCTCTTTTTCTCTGGGTTCTATGGCAAAGGTTTTGAAGGTACCTAGTGATGGATATGGGGAGTTGCATACTTCAAGCCTTCAAATGAGGAGTTCTTTGGCTTATGATGTTCGTGTTTTTGGTGTAGTTTTTAGTAGGTTTTCTTAGTTTGTTAGGACTAGTTTTGATAAGTTTAGGGTTAGTTTTGTGTGTTTTTGGATAAGTTTGCATATTTTGTGAAAATATGGAAGCTACTCCGTTTTGTGTCTTTTTGTAGGTTTTAGCAAGGAAACGGTGCTTTTTGGAGCTGAAGTTGGAATGCTATGGTGAAGGACGGAAGAATACGAGATAAGAGAGTCGAAGTCAAACTTTTAGAGTTGAAGTGATGAAGAAGTCAATATCCAGGCTCGTTAACGAGGTTGTGAGGGCTTGTTAATAAGGCTATGAGATAGGTTCTTCGAGAAATCTTAGTGATGACCTACCGATCCTGTGCGGGAATTTATTTCCGTGTCGGTAGAGTGTTTTTGATGAGTTTTAGGGTTATTATATTATATTTTAAGTCTTGTTATCCTTCTAGGTTTTATTTCTATCTTTTTAGAATAGGTTTTTATCTTTTAGGAAAGATTTTATCTTGTAGCCTTTTTCTAGCTTTATTAGTATAAATACCCTTCTATATAACCTAGAAGAGGTGTGGCAAGTAGAGAAAAAGAAAAGGAAGAGCCGAGAGAGAGAAAAGGGTCGGAGATTGAGATCGGGTTCGGTGGAACGAGAGTTTGTCGGGGTCGTTAATCACGGTTTTTGATTCGGTTTTGTGTTTTTTCGGTTTCTTCCGAATTTCTATAAGACGATTATTTTTCTTATTAATTTGAAGTAGTGGTTTGTTTTCAATGATTTCTCTTGTTGAATTTATTTGTTTCTTAGTTATGAGTAGTGAGTAGTTTTCCTATCTAGGGTCGGAGTTTAAACCCGGCATAGTTATGCATGATTTGATGAGTAAGATGATGTGTTGAATGCCTTATATCTATTTTTGAGATTGCTTGTTGTGTTTATACCTAGATGAAAGTCAAGGTAGTTTGAGTTTTTAACTTGATTGAAAGAGAAAGTTATAGACTTGAAGGTTTATATTGTTTGAATACGAAAGTTTCAAGCTTTAGATCCAAAACAAGTGATTGAGTGAATTAATTTACGAAAGTAGATTAACTTACTTGCTAGTCAATGAAAGTTGATGAATTTATCTATTTAAAGGCATGATCTTATCTTATTACGAGTTTATATGCATGACTATGTTGTGGTGACCCTTGTCCTAGATCTTTGTTTTTATTTGAATTCTCTTAGATCATATTCGTTACTAGGTTCGTAGCCTCGGTACCGAACCTGTTTAGGTCGTTATTGTTAGTTAGTTGTTTGCGTTGGTTCGTTAACGACCCTGACAAAGTCGTTAACGAGGCTGATCGTGAGTATTTGCTTTTGTTTTTGTTTGATTTTTATTATTTATAGTTGGTAGACAAACAACCTTGCTTCCCGTGGAACGATCCTGACTCCCCTATACTCAGCGGGGTCTTGACTTATAAATTTATTTGTTGTCTAGAGTAAAGGCCCATCAACAAATTGGCGCCGTTGTCGGGGAAGCAACGAGTTTGTTTGTTTATCTATGGGTATGGGAAAAGCCCGACCCCGTTTTTGTTTTTAATTTTTGTTTTCTTTGTTTGTTTTCTCAGCGTATGCCGGTAGGACGTCGAAGGCTCGAATTTGACAAAGCTGGTTATTATTTAGAACCTGAACGTTCCTTGCACCGTAGATGTCGAGAGAACCGAGCCATGGCCACACCTGAAGAGATGGCTCGTCAGTTGGAAGTCCTTCAGAACCAGATGGAGGCATTGAAAATCGAGAAAGAAGACGCTGATGCCGAGGCTGAGCGTCAACGAGTTAACAATGCTCTTCTACAGGAAGAGCTGAATGCCTATCCGAGGAATGCCAAACAATACATGCATCCGGAACTGAGGGTGCCAGAATCACCGATTGTGCTTCCGGAGATAGAGAAACCATTTGAAATTAAGTCTCAATTTATATCCTTGATTAAGCGGGCTCAGTTTGAAGGGAAACCTACTGAGTGCCCTATGGAGCATATTAGAAATTTTCTTGATTTATGTGACACCATAGCTGCTGAAGGTGTCTCACTTGAATATGTTCAGTTAAAAGCTTTCAGGTGGTCTCTTGCTGGAAAGGCCCTGAGCTGGTTGGAGAGCTTACCTCCTAAGTCTATCAGGACTTGGAAAAATTTGTATGATCAATTTCTTACAAAAATTTTCCCTCCTACCAAGACAACGGAGCTGAGGAAGCGTATCACCTCCTATCACCAGCTGCCTAATGAGACTTTTGGTGAAACATGGGAAAGATTTAAAGAGATGCTTAGACAGTGCCCCACTCATGGGCAACCTTTATATGTTCTTCAAGAAATCTTTTTCCAGGGTATCAACGCCCAGACCAAGAACCGCATCAACACGCATACAGCGTGCGGTTTTATAGAGATGGACCCTACGGCTGCATGGGAATTGCTGGATAAGCTGTCCAATTATGATGCCATGTATGGAACCCAGCAAAATCCCCAGCCCTAGAAACGTCTCTACGTGCCTAACCGAGAAGAGGTTGACCCAGATGTTAAAAGTCAATTTCTACAAGACGAGGTCAACCGCCTAAAGAAGCAGGTAAGTTTTATGAAGTCCTCTCAATCCTGTCAAGAGTGTGGCTCTTCTACCCATAGTACTTCTGCTTGCACTAGCATAGAGCAGGTAAGAGCCGCTGAGACAATTGCTGAAATGAATTACATGAGAGGCCCATACAGGAACCAGCCTAGTAATTTTAACAGGTCGAATAACTATCAGACGTGGGGCAATCGAAATCCAAATCCAAGCTATGCAGCGCCTCCATCGGATAGACGACCTGCGCCATATCGACCTCCAGGCCATCAGGAGCCACCATCATGGGTACAAGGGTTACAGGAAAGCATTAATGGAGTCCACAACAAAGTTAATGAAGTTCAAGCCAACCTTAACCACCAAAATAAAAAGATGGGGAGAGTTCGATGTATGGAAGAAGAATGTTGATTCCCAACTAGGGAACCTCGCTGCACAGATTTCGAGGCCCCAAGGGCAACTTCCGGGCCGTCTCGAAGAGAACCCTAAAGGACAGATAGCAGCGGTACACCTTAGGAGTGGAAAGAAACTACCGGAGCGGGTCCAAGCTAAGGACAAGACTGAAGAGGACGCCACGGTTCAGCTCGGTAACGAGACAGCGAGGGTGAGTACCGAACCAGCACACCATGGTGACGAGGCTCCGAGGGTACCTAACGACCCTAGTCTAGGTAAGTTTTCTAATCCGAGCCCTCCTCTCAATTCCAGGGTAGTTAACGACCCCATCAGGGTCGGTAACGACTCGCCGAGAATACCTAACGACCCTAGTGTCGACCCGGTAACTTTACCTCTCGAGCCTAACTTGGTTCCGAGAATGGTGAAATCTCTTCCATTTCTCACTAAGAAATCTGTGGACTCTACTGAGAGTAAGTTCAAGCGTTTCATAAAGATTCTTCAGGGCATTAATATTTCCATCCCATTCGCTGAGGCCCTAAGCGAAATGCCAGCTTACACAAAATTTTTGAAGGATATTCTTAGTAGGAAAAGATCCATCACAGAGTTGCAGGATGAAGTCCGATCTATAGCTCGGCCAGAAAAGTTAGGAGATCCAGGAAGATTTGCCATAACAATTGGCATAGGCGACCACAAATTCAAAGCTTTATGTGATCTGGGAGCCAGTGCTAGTTTACTCTCTCTCTCAATCTGGTCAAAAGCCAACATGGGACCACTAGAGCCTGTAGATATGAACCTCTACATGGCAGACGGATCATGTGTCAAATCCACAGGAATCGTGGACGACTATCCTATTAAAGTCGGGAAATTCTTTATACCGAATGATTTCATCGTCCTCGACATGCCTGAAGACCCTCACGTCCCCATTATTTTAGGCAAACCATTTTTAGCTACAGCAGGTGCTAGGGTCGATGTGCGGAAAGGACTCCTCACTTTTGATATTGGAGAGGAACGTGTGGAATTCATCCTGGACTAAAACGCTAATGACCCAACTGCGGCAGCACAGATCGAGTTGACCCAGCCAGAACTCGACATAGCTGGTCCTACCGAGCCTCCTCCAACTACCAAAACGGACGAGAATTTCACACAGGTCCCTACCGAATCTCATGAGCCTATCACCGAAGCCCACATGCAAGGGTATAATCAAGGTGAGTACTCTGACGATGAATTCGCTAATGCTGGTTGGGATTCTTCTTTGTACTTTATTCCTACACCATGCCCCACTGTATATGCTACAGAGGAGTCCAGACCACCTTGGTTTTCGGATTTCACTAACCATTATGTAGGAATACCGGGCATATTGATAAAGGACAAAGGACCAAGTTTAGTGACTCAAGCGAATAATGCCTACAAAGCTTTCTTTTGAGTTTAGTGTGGGGTATCTCAAGACCCAAACATAGCTGCAAAAGAGCCACCTTGAACAAGGTAAGTACGTCGGGCTGACGACGTTAAAAATAGCGCTTACGGGAGGCAACCCGCTTTTAGTATAGACTAGATTTTTCCTTTCTTTTTAGATCTTTTTCCTAGCTTTCTTTTGAGTTTTTAGTAGTTTTTAGGATAGAAATTAGGATAGTCTCCTTTTAGCTAACAAGATGCAGGAGAAGGGCTCGAAAATCGTTCAAGGAGGCTACGGTGGCTCGTTAACGACCCACCCAGGGTCGTTAACGACCCGGTTTCGCGAACAAACTCGGACAGGTAAGTTTTATTTAACCCTAACCTATCTTCTATCTTCTACCCTATCTTCTATCTACCCTAGCCGCCTCTACCTACCCCCTCCTCCTATTTCTACCCTCTCCTATTTAACCTTTCTAAAACTCCCAAAATCCTACTCTAGAATCCTCAAATCCCAAGCTTCAATTCCCTCAAAATTCTACCGAAGACCCTTCAACACCGATCGGAACCCCGCCTTCACCGAACTTCGGAAAACGCCTCGTTACCGAAGCCCGCCGCCCCAGTTTTTCCACCGACGAGATCCAAGCTCGTTAACCATCCAAACTCGATCTTTGTTCTTCAATTTCTCAATCTTCCGGTATGATTTCCAAACCCTAACTCTTTATTGCATAATTCATGGTTTTTAGGGTAGAAATTTCATATCTTGATTGTGTTTATAGAGGAGGTCTTTAGGGTCGAATTGCATGTTTATTCTTGCCTATGGGTTTTATTAAGTACATTGGTAGTGATTCTCGATCTAGGGAAAGTTATTCATGCTAGATTCTCCATTGCAATAATTTGATTAGAAAAGCATGAATTCTCTTGTTCTAGGAATCGAGATTTATCTTCACCATGTTAATTTTTGGGCAAATTCTTGCATGTTCGGGATGAGTAATAGAGCAAGTATGGGGTGCGTATACCCGATTGTGTGTCAAGTGTAGGATTTTAGAGGATGCATGCTTGATTCATGGCTTAAATTTAAAGTTGATAACACTCGGATTCTGCGAACTGGTTCTCGGCAGGTCGTTAACGACCCGCCCAGGCTCGTTAACGACCCTGCGTATCTTTAAGGCTTAAAAACCAGTCCAGAACCGTTAACGACCCAATTGGGTAGATAAAGAATAATCCCGAGGGCTATTTCGAGACCAAGTATGGGGTCTCTTGTCTAATTCACTTGAGTGGATCTTATCTTGGAAAAGTCGTAATTGTTTTGTAGATCACATGGCAAGTTCAAGCCGAGCTGCTACCCGAGCCCAAAAGAAGAAGAGGAATCAGAGGTCCCCATCTCCACCTCGCATGGATAATGTGATCTTGCGCACTCAAGGGCAAGCGGACCGATACAACGCCATCCTAGACAAGGACCACAACACTCGGTGGTTCTCGAGGTCAAGTGCTAAAGCCATGGGGATCTATGAGGATGTTAAGGAGGCCTTTGCTATTCTTGGTGCTACTCATTTGCTGAAGAAGGAGAATTCACCACACTTTTCGGCTCTCACATCCGAGTTTCTGGCCACTCTTAAAATGAGCTTTCCGACAAAGAATTCGGCGGGACGCATCCGATTTAGGCTCAGCAATGTGAACCGAGAGTATACTATGGCGGAGTTCAATGCTATTCTGGAGCTCCCAAATCCATCTCGAGATTACAGTCTCAAAGATTATAAGGTGACGGGGACTTGGAGCTACATCACCGGGGAGGTTGAGCCCTCCTCTGCGGCATTGTCCGGGGCAAGCATCATCAACCCCATATTCAGGATCATCCTCCGAGTCCTAGCCGCCACATTCTGGCCAAAGAGTGAGTTGAACATGCCAACAAGGACGGAGGTTGCATGTCTCCCCACTGTTCTTTTGAGGAGCCCGCCCCATTGAATTTGGGGTACGAATGGCTTTATTATGTAGAGAAGTCAACCAAGTCAAAGGAAGTTTGGTGCGAGAACCTGGTTAGTCTCCTGGCGACCAATCTAGGAGTCGATCTCACCCGCTACACGCCGGCCCACGCTCAGCTGCTCAACCGGAACTATTGGTTTAGCTCCGGTATTTTCACTCAAGTTCGGGATGGGTATATTACTACAGTGCAAGGCCGAAATGTCGAGCCCACCCGAGACAAGTTTGAGCTACTTTACGTACCAAATTGGTACGAGGCATGAACGGGGCATGCATTCCCGTTAGAGCCCAAGCTGAAGGATGAGCTATCACTTAGGCCATGTGAGACAAGATTTGAGCGAGAAGGAGAAGCAATGGATGAAGAAGAAGATGAGACTGAAGAGGCAGCTACTGAGGGAGGTATAGAGGAGCTCGACATCGAGGAGGATGACCTCGATACAGAAGTTCTGGGCACCAATGTCTTCGTTAACGAGCCCACCAGGGTCGTTAACGACCACTTCGACGCTTCTAACAACGCTCCTACTGAGGCACACAACTTCGGTAACGACTCGATGAGAGCATCTACCGACCCCTCGCAGCCTCCTATCGAGCCTCACTCTTATGGTCTCGTTCCATACAACTCGGTGCTTTACCACGACCACTTCCAGCCTCACTATCAACAACCTCCTCAGCCCGAGTACACTGGATCGAGTATCCCGCCTCCATGGGCCGAAGATCTTTCTGTTCAGATGCAACAGCTTCACCTCCAGCAGAACCATATTCATAGGAGGATGGATAGATGGGAGACTGTTTATTCCGCTCGCATGACACTTGAGGATGAGAGGCATCGCCAGAGAGAGACGGATGATGCAGAGTGCTGAAGGACGATGTACGACTTCATGGGAAACTTCGAGCATTACTTTCCTCCACCAAACCGTTGATTCAGCTTGAAGAAGTTTTTTTTCTTGTTTTCTACTTCATGACTTTGTAAGTTTTTTGTTTTCTCTTTTCTTGTTTTCTTTTGTTTTTCTTTTCTATTTCTTTCCTTCTTCTTATTTTTCTTATAGTGGGGACACTGTAATTTTAAGTATGGGGGTGGGAGAAAGTAGAAAAACTTGTTGTCTTGTGTCTTGTTTAACTTATGTGTTTTATTTGTTTTAAGTAGTTCTTTGTTCCATAAAAAATCAAAAAAAATTGAAAATTTTGAAAATCCATAAAGAGTTTTAGAATTGATAGATATCCCTTTCTTAGGTTCTATGATAGTTAGTTGCTAACATGATCATATAATTCCTTACAAGCATGTCTTTGATAATATAGTCGGATTCTTAATTTAAGGTTGTTTTTTAGGAAGGAATAGCATTTGATGAAATTGAGCATGTATACTTTTTAGCATAAGTAATGCAGTCCAACAAAAAATTGCTACCCAGTGAGTTATTTTTTGGCCTTATAGGGAAAACATTAAAAATCCCTCTTCTTTTCTTGTGTGATTTACTCTCTATATGCATATTATCTATTGGAATTGTGATCGTTATCTATTTCTTGAGACCTTTATAAGATTTATAGTTCATTACTTGTGAAAATCAGATGACAGAGAACTTAGTTTTATAAGCCCTATTAATCCCTATCCATCCTTACATGATCCTTCTGTTTGACAACCAACTTGAGCCTGAAGCCTTTTATTTGTAGCTCCACAAAAATTTGTTCCCTAGCTGAGATAAGCTTGACCCTATCCGGGGATTATGACTTAGTTTGGAGAGGTATGTTTTGTTGAGTGCAATGTTATGTTTGATTTGAAATTGAGGGATTGATGGGAAGGGTAGAGTGGAAGTCTCTTGCTTAAATTGTTAATAAAAAAAGAAAGATCTTTTAATAGCAAAATATACACAAAAGAAAGTTGTTAAGAAAAAAGGAGGAGTACACGGTGAAGCTCGGTAACGACCATGTTGGCTCGTTAACGAGGCAGCGAAGAAAAAAGGGAAAGAAAGAAAGAAAAAAAAAGAAAGAAGAAGTAAGTAGTGCATGTGTGTTTGATAGATAAATCAGAGATTCTTTTGAGTTATGAGACTTTCTAGGATATACAGGGTGATTGAAGATAAAGTGCATATTGAAGAGTGAGTTTGGTATTGTTTTTATGAGAGTTTTGTGTATGTGTGAGTTTTTAGGAGTCTTTGATTCCTGGATATTATTAGCACCACATAGCCAAATATTTTCCATGCCTTTTTATTATTACCAAGCCCCATTACAACCCGGCCGAATGGAAGCTTCTATGAAGTTTTTCATTGAGCCCCCTAAGTTCTCTTGATGAATTTTTGTTTGTTTTGACTAATCTTGGGTGGAGAGTTTGGTGATATAAGTTCCAATTTCTATGAGTTTTTGTATATAAGATGAGTTGAGAGTTGAATTTATAAGCCTAAACACTCGAGAGTTGAGAGAAACACATATATCCCTTGTGAGGTTGGATTGTATCTGCTTATGTCTATTCGGTGCATATATGTGTGATGACATTAATAGTCATTTGCTATTTTCTTCTATATGTTTTGATGTTGCTTTTTAGATTATGCCTATAGTTTGATGAGTATTGTTGTTTGGTTTTTATTATTGTTTAGTGATTGCTTGAGGACAAGCAAGCCTAAGTATGGGGTATTTTGATGTTCGTGTTTTTGGTGTAGTTTTTAGTAGGTTTTCTTAGTTTGTTAGGACTAGTTTTGATAAGTTTAGGGTAAGTTTTGTGTGTTTTTGGATAAGTTTGCATCTTTTGTAAAAAGTATGGAAGCTACTCTGTTTTGTGTCTTTTTGTAGGTTTTAGCAAGGAAACGGTGCTTTTTGGAGCTGAAGTTGGAATGCTATGGTGAAGGACGGAAGAATACGAGATAAGAGAGTCGAAGTCAAACTTTTAGATTTGAAGTGATGAAGAAGTCAATATCCAGGCTCGTTAACGAGGCTACGAGATAGGTTTTTCGAGAAATCTTAGTGATGACCTACCGATCCGGTGCATGAATTTATTTCCGTGTCGGTAGAGTGTTTTTTATGAGTTTTAGGGTTATTATATTATATTTTAAGTCTTGTTATCCTTCTAGGTTTTATTTCTATCTTTTTAGAATAGGTTTCTATCTTTTAGGAAAGATTTTATCTTGTAGCCTTTTTCTAGCTTTATTAGTATAAATACCCTTCTATATAACCTAGAAGAGGTGTGGCAAGTAGAGAAAAAGAAAAGGAAGAGCCGAGAGAGAGAAAAGGGTCGGAGATTGAGATCGGGTTCGGTGGAACGAGAGTTTGCCGGGGTCGTTAATCACGGTTTTTGATTCGGTTTTGTGTTTTTTCGGTTTCTTCCGAATTTCTATAAGACGATTATTTTTCTTATTAATTTGAAGTAGTGGTTTGTTTTCAATGATTTCTCTTGTTGAATTTATTTGTTTCTTAGTTATGAGTAGTGAGTAGTTTTCCTATCTAGGGTCGGAGTTTAAACCCGGCATAGTTATGCATGATTTGATGAGTAAGATGATGTGTTGAATGCCTTATATCTATTTTTGAGATTGCTTGTTGTGTTTATACCTAGATGAAAGTCAAGGTAGTTTGAGTTTTTAACTTGATTGAAAGAGAAAGTTATAGACTTGAAGGTTTATATTGTTTGAATACGAAAGTTTCAAGCTTTAGATCCAAAACAAGTGATTGAGTGAATTAATTTACGAAAGTAGATTAACTTACTTGCTAGTCAATGAAAGTTGATGAATTTATCTATTTAAAGGCATGATCTTATCTTATTACGAGTTTATATGCATGACTATGTTGTGGTGACCCTTGTCCTAGATCTTTGTTTTTATTTGAATTCTCTTAGATCATATTCGTTACTAGGTTCGTAGCCTCGGTACCGAACCTGTTTAGGTCGTTATTGTTAGTTAGTTGTTTGCGTTGGTTCGTTAACGACCCTGACAAAGTCGTTAACGAGGCTGATCGTGAGTATTTGCTTTTGTTTTTGTTTGATTTTTATTATTTATAGTTGGTAGACAAACAGCCTTGCTTCCCGTGGAACGATCCTGACTCCCCTATACTCAGCGGGGTCTTGACTTATAAATTTATTTGTTGTCCAGAGTAAAGGCCCATCAACAAATTGGCGCCGTTGTCGGGGAAGCAACGAGTTTGTTTGTTTGTTTATCTATGGGTCTGGGAAAAGCCCGACCCCGTTTTTGTTTTTAATTTTTGTTTTCTTTGTTTGTTTTCTCAGCGTATGCCGGTAGGACGTCGAAGGCTCGAATTTGACAAAGCTGGTTATTATTCAGAACCTGAACGTTCCTTGCACCGTAGATGTCGAGAGAACCGACCCATGGCCACACCTGAAGAGATGGCTCGTCAGTTGGAAGTCCTTCAGAACCAGATGGAGGCATCGAAAACCGAGAAAGAAGACGCTGTTTCAATTACATTTGTTCATTTGCACTACTTTTTGCTTGATGATTGTTGACCTTTTGATGATGTCAAAAGGGGGAAGTTAGGAAAAATACAAAGATGCGTTCTATCCAAGAAATACAGAGGGAACTTTGGCTAAGGGGGAATTTGTTGTTACCTCTGATGAGTAGGAACAACTGTGCATCTATTAAGGGGGGACCACATGAATTTTTTTTCAAATCTATATTTTTTTACTGGTTTTTATATGTGCATTTTTGTATAGGTTTGTCATCATCAAAAGAGGGAAAATTGTTGGAACAATCGTTGTTCCATGATTTCTCTTAGTTTTGATGATAACAAACTTAGTTGGTATAACTTGCTTCTACATGTAAGTGTTTCAGGAAAATAGGTACATAGTCACGAGTGACGGAACATTGTGAGGAACGATGGAGGGAACGAGTGATAGATTTAGGAAGGGCGTCTCGGAAGGAAATCGGCTTTCTATTAATGGCAAGTTACCAGATCTTCTGCGAGCAATCTTCTGCAAAGATACGACAGCTGTAGGCGGTTGCTTGAGGAGATCAAAGGAAGGATAATTTGAGATCATTCGGTTTTGGGAAGATTCGGCATGGTCGAGGATCCAAAATCACAAACAATACTTTCTCCTTTTGTATGGGATTTGTTAAGTGGAAAATCTGCGTAATTGGGCAACAATTACGTATGAGATCAGACTTGACATTTCTTATAAATAGCTAGGTTATAGCTAGGGTTTAAGTGTGGTTGTTGACGACGAACTTGGAGAGAGAGCTTTTCAAGTTTACGAGTGTGTGGCTTTTTCCGATGAAGAATCCACAAGTAAGTCAGTAGTTTACTTTCTCTTAGGTTTACATTTAGGGTTGTAGAAGTCTAGTTGGTTGAACATTGGTTGGTGCCTTAGTTACCAGAGAACTTGACTTGCCTTGTAACCGTTGAAACTTAATAAAAGTATTCTATTGAAAATCCTCTGAGAAGGAATCTTAGGGGTAGAGGTTTTTTCTTTCTACGACTTATTGGTTGCTTTCTACGACATGTTGGTCGGACAGAAAGTTTTCCTCTATAAATTATGTGTTCTAAGTATTTATTTCCGCTGCCCAGGGAACATTGCTAGTTCCCTGACTGGTTACTTACATACATCCCACCTTTTGAAAAGGTACTTGTTGATTTGTGCAATCTTTAATTAATATTCTCATTTGTGTTTGTATGGGAATAATAATTATCTTAATCATGTTTAATGTGGTTTTTTTTGTTATTTTCTATTAAAATAGAGTAATCTTGGTATATTCTCCCAAGTTATGCTTGATAAGTTATAAATTTAAGTGAATGGTTTAATATGTAGATTGTTGAGAGAGGGTCTCTTCAGGCATCTAGTCAAGTAGTAAAGACTTCATGGTAGTACCATAAGGTTTCCATTTCGACTTATACGGGCAGTGCATGAGACCATAAAAAAGATTGTTGATAGAGGCAGGCCACACAACACCTAAAAACCCTTGTACATTCTATAAAGATTTTCTGTTTTTATTTTTAAATTGAAAATAATTTAATAAAGAGTACACATGTTTTTCTAAGTGGTGGTAAATCCCAATTAGACATACATTTATGTTTTTTTGTCAAGATTATATATTTTTAATTTGTTTTTTTTTTTTGTCTTTTGATAAGGTAAAAATTAGGAGAACCCCTAAAGGAGCTGCCCTAGAGAATCCTTACGGATGAGAACTTGGAGTTCTACATTATCTATTGGGGTGTTGGCAGGAAAGTTGTGGCCCAGCTTGGCAATTTTGTCGGACACAACATTATATTCCCTACCAATATGACGAACTGAGAAGGTTTGAAAGTCTTGAAGAGATACCATGATATCCGTGATTAACATCTCTATTTCCCACGGACATTCCTTTTCCATTAATTGTATTGATTATTGTGATATTATCCCCCCCCCCCCTCAATTTCCAGATTCGTGATTCCTAATCTTTTCGCTTCTCATATACCCTCTCGTAGTGCAATCGCTTCTATTTGTTTGACTATGACTAGTCCCTGTTTTCTAGTGCCTATGCTAACAGGTGTTCCTTTGTGATATCTAATGATAAATCCCGACGAGGCCATCAAGCCATTATACTTTGATCCATTGAAATTCAATTTGTAGTTATTTATATGGGGCTTTTTCCATTTGGGTGTGCCTCTTGTTCTTTTCCGATTTGGTTTTTAGCTTGTTTTAGAGCTTCCTCATCTTCACTCCATTTCTTTGTTTTTTCTTAATATGTCGTTCTAGGTCCTGAATGAAGTCATCTGGTGTTTGTTGAAAAACTAGTTTGTTTCTTTGATTCCAAATACACCACCACGAGATAGCAAGATCCCAAATTAAAGAAGAAATGACTAAAAGTGGAAATTTATTCATTGATAAGAACATTCGTTCATTACATTGAGAGTCATTTTACAAATGATGTAGCAGCGAAAACATAAGCCCATATTAAAAAGGGTTGAAAAGACGTATTTAAAAATACAAGTATGTTTCTCCAAGACAACTCATATGATGATGATGATTTGCTTGGTTAAAATAGAAGAGTTGGTGCACTATCTTCTAAATGCTTTGCTCTTTGAAAATTCATTCCTTCCTTCAACGTCGTCTTGCCTTGACCTTCTATCCTTGCATAACTCTTCTCGAGCCTTCTAGACTTTGTCTTCAAAACTTCGATGTGAATTTCCTGGAGTCGGGCATTTGTCGCAAAGGGCGAGAAATACCAGATAAAAATGCGGAAATAGTGGAATTAGTCTAAGGAGACTAAGCAAGGGAGAATGGAAATTCTCAAGGGTAGTATGGTAATTCAAGTTATTCGAGAGAGATTATCGGGATGTGTTTGAGATGTAGAAACTCTATGTGGAGCTTTAAGGACAAAAATGAGTAAATCTCGAGATGAGATAACTCTTAAACCGAAAGGAAGAACTACGAGATTGTAGAACTTCATAGAGTAGGAAGTATGTTGGGAACGTTATTAATTCATACAAGTTTTGAAAACCTCTCACGCCCTTGTCGGACCTCAACCAACCTTATCTTATTCGGTGCTCCAGATCGGGGAGGTGGCATGAAGGCGCTTAATACCAAACCCACCTGACAAGCCCGAATAAGCATTCAGATTGGAAAGACGATCGTTTCAAGAACCGAGAGTCGGGTGGTCTTCCAAGTTGTACTATTCCGACCCGGTTTTATTTTCTTTTAAATGTGCTTTGGCACTTATCTTATGTCGTGATAAAACTTTCACTTACGTTAATGATTTTTAAGAGTGTGGGGGGGCATGAAAGGGCCCGGGTCCACTTAATGGAACGAAATTCTGGCACTTTGCTAGGGTGCACTCGTCCCTCCTCTGAGCAGGAGCAGACATAGATCATGATCCTTAAGGTCGCGGAAATTAGGCATGGTGCCTTGCGACTTAGTAGGTTATATAGAGGTGTCGGGTTAATCTCGCACCCCTTACTATTTAATCCATATCGACCTCGAAAAGATCTTAAACAAGCAAGGTCACACAAACAAGACTAACATAATACTCCTATCGAACATTAATAATCGTTATAACGATAACAAGCGGGTCGTTATTTCTAACAATCGATATTCCTAGATTCATTTATTATTAGCAAACAAGTTGTTTCCAACATCGAGAAATTTCATGGAAACGAAATATCGAGGCTACAAGGAGAAATTCCACTTGCCTTGATTTGCGATGGTTACTTTCGAACGATTCGGAAATCGATGACTTAGACGGGATTGAGAATTTGACCTAGCGACACGAGAGATAACGAGCGAATTTCTATTAAAATTCTTATCTCACTTAGAAACTATTATTTTCTCTTATTTTTCCTTTTTACAAGAGAAAACATAAAAGCTAAATTATTTTAATTAATAATTTAGGTGAAAGTTTTATGTAATAATAATCCTTGATTATTGTTGGGCCCTCTCAAATATAAGCCCAACAGGAATAACGAAGGCCCAAAATGCTTGCTTTCAAACGGTGGGAGACAAGGCCGAAGAACCAGTCCATGAAGAGCGAGAATCTCGGATTCGGTATTGATTGCCCTCAACGATTACTTCGTGGAGGACGAAGGCGAAATCCTCAGAGACGGGGAGCGTCCCTTTCAACGGTTAACAGAGGAGAGGCATTATAAAGGAAGGTTGAAGAAAAAGGCAGGACACACAGAGAACGGGAGAAAAAACCCACAAACGGAAACTCATTCTTGTTCATTTGTTTAAGTCTCATTCGAGGATTCACTTGTATTGGAAGAGGATTCTTCTAAAAACCATAATCACAATTCACGCCTCACGATCGATTTATTTCTGTAATTTCTATTTCCTGTATTGTCTTGCATCTTGTTTTTGATTCATAACGCGTTTCATTCGTTCTTTGGTTAAGAATCTCCACCTTATAGCAGGTAACACGTTAGTGTGATTATCCTGCCAAAATAATTGGCGCCCACCGTGGGGCCTAGCCAAAAAAGGAGTCATGCTAAAATAATCGCAAGATCCGTCACATGGAGGGAATCCAAACTACATACAGTCACGTAGGGGATCTCGACAATAACGAGGTCAATGAAGTGACGAACAATCAAGGCGGTGAAAACATGAACGGAACTGGAAACATAGTCGGTATGGGAAACATAGATGGAACAGGGAATGGTGATGGAATCGAGCAAGGTTCTGGAGACACCAATGGCAATCCTGGTACTTCCGAGAAACGGGGAGCTGGAGGAGGCGAATCCGACGTCATTATGGAGCTCCGATCAACAATGATTGCTCTTCAGAAGGACTTGGAAAGCCAAAAGGAGGCCAATGCCAGATTCACCGAGGTATATGAAAAATAGATTGAAACTTTAACTAATGAACGCAACTTGCTTCGATCGCAGGTACAATCGGCTCCAACTCGTCCCCGTGGGACCGATGTGGTGGAAGGAGTCGCCAGACGGTTAGACATGGATGATCCGAATCTCGTGACACCTGATGTCGTCAGGCCAGTAACCGGGTATCAGGTAAACGGTAATTCATTAAGGGCGATACGGGAAGATACCGAGGTTTTCCAATTATGGGAACGCCTTCGAGCGTTGGAGGACCGAATTACTCAGGTCCCGAGGGCACCTCAACCGATAGCGATGGAGAGGAGAGACGGTTACACCGACTCCCCCTTCGTACCTGCTATTGCAAGGGTTGACATTTCCCGAAAGTATCACGTCCCCGACGTACCTAAATACGAAGGAGTGACAGATCCCGATCAACACATAACCGCATTCAAACAAGCTATGAACATTAGTAAAGTCCCTTTTGATATGAAAGAAATTGTTATGTGCCGTTGGTTCGGGAACATGTTGTCTGGGCCCGCTCTCAATTGGCATTCGCACTTACCTCTTGGAAGTATCTCATCTTTTGCCGAGTTAATTGACAAGTTCGGGATTAGGTTCGCAAGCAGTCGACACGCTAAGAAGCGATCGAGTGATCTATACCGTTTGGTCCAAAAACCGGGAGAATCTCTGAAAGCTTTCCTCAACCGTTACAATAAGGAACTAGGACCATTGAAGGATGTGACGCCGCTACAGCTATGGAGGCATTTCGAAGGGGCATATCAATACGTAATCCTGAGTTGTATCGTGAACTAACTAAATATCCTTGTTCCAACTTCGATGAGGTACAGGTAAAAGCTTTAGCCCATGTTCGGCTAGAAGAAGACGACCTCTTCACCGAGAAAGCAACAAGTCCGCATCGACCTGATCGGAGACAGGGAAGACGGGACACAAGATACATTCCGTACCCCACTGCACCTCATGCTAAGACTACCGTCAATGCAATGATGTTTAGACAAGGTGACAGATACGAGAATCCTAGGCTACCTCCGAAACTCTCCTACTACAATTTTCGCGTGGATGCAACCGAAGTGGTCCGAACCCTCAACGCCATGGGAGACACTGTTAAATGGCCTCGAAAGAGTAACATGCCAGCACATTAGAAAGACAAATCCAAATGGTGTGATTTCCACTTTGATCATGGGCACCAAACCGATGAGTGTATCGCGTTGCGGAAAGAAGTAAGCGAATTGTTACGAAGGGGGCATCTCAGAGAATTAATATCGGAGAAAGCAAAAGAGCAGTTAGAGCGCAACAAGGAAAGAGCAAGTCCACCACCTCCACCAAAGCACACTGGAGTAATCAATGTCATCACAGGGGGATCGGAGATTTGTGGTATAACCTACTCCGCAGCCAAAAGGATCGCAAGGGATACAAGAAGAGAGTGCCCAAAAGCACCATCCCGAACAAGCCTTGCCATGATGCCAATCACCTTCGACGATGTCGAAGAAGAGGAAGTTCACCATGATTGCTTAATAATCTCTTTAACAATAGCAAATTTTCTTGTCAAAAGAATTTTAGCTGATAATGGGAGCTCTACTAATTTGCTCATGTTGGACGCTTTATACAGCTTAGGTTTCGGGATGGACGATATCACAAAAAAGTCGACAACTTTGGTAGGCTTCAGTGGAGAATCACGCAACACGCTTGGAGAAATATCATTACCTACCGTCGCAGGAGGAGTTAACTACCAGGTAAAATTCCAAGTACTTGATTGCCCTTCACCTTTTAATGTCATCTTGGGCAGGCCATGGATACACGGGATGAGGGCTATCCCTTCCACTTATCACCAATGTGTAAAGTTCCCGACACCATGGGGGATTCAAGAGATTAAGGGAGAACAGAAACTGTCAAGGGAGTGTTACTCCATAACAATGAAGGCAACGAACTCCAAAAACTTACAACTTGGTGTGGAGAAGAAGGCGTCGAATTAGCAATTAAAGGACTGTAGAACGACCACATGTTATGCAAAGCCGGAGATGCCCGAACTCCAAGAAGTAGCCCTTGATCCCTTGGAGCCATCCAAGAAAATCCAAATAGGAGCAGATCTGGAGTCGACTTTACGCGAGCAAATAGTGGAATTTCTACGGTCCTACAAAGATTGTTTCGCCTGGTCAAACGAGGATATGGCAGGCATTGATCCCGACGTAATTACCCACGCCCTAAATGTCAATAAAAAGGTGCCACCAGTAAAACAGAAAAGGCGTAAGTTCGCTCCCGAACGGAATCAGGTAATCAACGATGAGGTAAAATCCTTACTAAAATCTGGAAAAATTAGAGAAGTACAATATCCTGATTGGCTTGCGAATGTGGTTGTTGTTAAAAAGAAAAATGGTAAATGGCGCGTTTGCGTAGATTTTACCGATTTGAACAAAGCATGTCCCAAAGATTCGTTCCCTTTGCCTCATATAGACGCAATGGTGGATGCAACAGCGGGGCATGAATTATTGACCTTCATGGACGCATTTAGTGGATATCACCAAATAATGATGCATCCTGACAATCAAGAAAAAACCGCATTCGTTACCAACCAAGGAACTTATTGTTATAAACTTATGCCCTTTGGGTTAAAAAACGCAGGTGCTACTTATCAGAGATTGGTTAATAAGATGTTTCAGGAAAAACTGGGGGATACGATGGAAGTATACATAGACGATATGTTGGTCAAATCACTAAAGGCGAAGGACCACGTTAATCACTTAAGAGACGCGTTCGAGATCCTGCGAAGTTACAAGATGAAGTTGAATCCCACCGAATGCTCTTTTGGAATAACATCAGGAAAATTCCTCGGCTACATAGTGACGCAGAGAGGAATCGAGGCGAGTCCAGAACAGGTTAAGGCCATAATGGAATTGCAGTCACCCAAGTACGTCAAGGATGTCCAGAGACTAACAGGACGAGTAGTTGCATTAAACCGGTTCATATCAAGATCATCAGATAGGAACAAACTGTTTTACGACATCTTGAAGAAAAACAAGTCGTTCGAATGGAGAGATGAACATGAAAAAGCCTTTGAAGAGTTGAAAAATTATTTGTCTAACCCACAGGTGCTATCCAAACCCAAACCAGGCGAGAACTTGTACGTGTACTTGGCCGTGACAGAAGTGGCAGTAAGTGCGGTCCTGATCCGAGAAGAAAATGGAGACCAGTTGCCCGTCTATTACGTAAGTAAAACCTTGCTTGAAGCAGAAACGAGGTATTCCCCATCGAAAAATTAGTGTTGTCCTTGGTAATGGCTTCAATAAAATTGCGCCATTATTTTGAAAGTCATTCTATAATCGTGAGAACTAATTTCCCAATGAAAAGCATCATGTCAAAGCCAGAATTGTCAGGTCGATTAACAAGATGGTTGATCCACCTAAACGGTTACGACATTACCTACGAGCCCCGAACAGCGATGAAGTCTCAGGCGTTGGCAGATTTTGTGGTGGACTTCACTCCTACCACTTCAAAGAATGGAGATCAAGATGTAATGCACGTAACAGGAAACGGCAGATGGTTGATGCATACAGACGGAGCGTCGAACCAGATTGGTGTAGGATTGGGGGTAGTCCTAAAGTCACCACAGGGGGATAGGATAGCCCAGGTTGTTCGATGTACATTCAAGGCTACTAACAACGAAGCAGAGTACGAGGCGCTTATTGCAGGGTTACTTGTTGCTAAGGAGCTGAATGTACAGGAAATTGAGGTAATTTGTGACTCGTTACTTATTGTGAATCAAGTTACGAATTCATATGTTGCCAGGGATTCAAAGATGAAGGCATACTTGGAGAAGGTACAAGAGATCGTGAAGCACTTCAAACATTTTGAGATAAGACAGGTTCCTCGAGATGCTAACACGCAAGCAGACGCCTTAGCCAACCTCGGATCCGCAATTGACCCAAGGGAGTACGACAAGTTACCTTTCGTATATCTTGATGCACCATCTATAACCAAAGAGGCAAACATGTTAGAGATTCGAAGTCCTGATGAAGACAAGTCATGGGTAACCCCTTATCTGAAGTGGTTACGAGATGGAATTTTTCCAGAAGACAGGGAAGAAGCTCAACGACTTAAAGTAAAAGCTTCTACTTTCACTGTTAAAAATAACATCTTGTTTAAGTGGATGTCGTCAGGGATACACGCGCGATGCGTAAAGGAAGAGGAAGTACAGAAAGTGTTACGGGACATACATGATGGAGAATGCGGAAACCATACAAGGGGTCGCAACTTGGCAAAGAAGGCGAGCAAGATGAGTTACTATTGGCCTACCATGAACAAAGACGCAGTGGAGTTTGCTTGCAAGTGTGACGCGTGCCAGCGTCATGGACCTATACCACACCAACCTTCTGAGTTGTTGAATCCTATAACATCCCTTTGGCCATTCATGAAATGGGGGAAGGACATTGTAGGAAAACTTCCTCCAGCTTCGGGGCAACGTGTTTACATTCTGGCAATGACTGACTACTTCTCCAAATGGATTGAAGCCGAAGCCTTCAAAGAAGTTAAAGATACACAAGTCATCTCCTTCATAAGGAGGAACATTCTGAGCAGATTCGGAATACCATCCACCATAGTATGCGACAACGAGTCCCAGTTCATCAGTGACAAGACGAGATCATTCTGCCAGCAGTACAACATACAGTTGGTGATGTCAACACCTCGTTACCCTCAGGCAAATGGGCAAGCAGAAGCAAGTAACAAGGTGATTATCAACAACTTGAAGAAGCGGCACAAAGAAGCAAAAGGGAAATGGGCAGATGAGTTACCCCTTATCTTGTGGTTAGATCGAACAACCCCTAAGACATCAACGGGTCATACACCTTTTTCTTTGGTCTATGGATGTGAAGCCGTATTACCAGTAGAAGTAACTTTGTCTACAGTCCGATACGGACTCACTACTGAAAAGTCAAACCTGTCCAACCTGTTACACCATTTGGATACGGTGGACGAGTTACGAGATGAAGTTTCAATCCGGATGGCAGCATATAGGCAGGAGGTAGCTCGGAGTTACAACAAACGTGTTAACGCCAAAGTATTCCAAGTAGGGGATTGGGTATTAAGAAGAGTTTTTCAGAATACGCAAGAATTGAATGCTGGTAAGTTGGGAGCGAATTGGAAAGGACCATATCAGATCACGAAGATCGTAGGACAAGGAGCCTACAAGTTGATATCACGAGAGGGGAAGGCGGTCCCCAGAAGCTGGAATGCGCTGAACTTGAAGTTGTATCACTTTTGAAACGTACGAATTCTAATAAGGTAATTTACATAAATTTTCTCCTTTTACATTATATCACTAAAAGTCTTCGTACATACACAAGTACAACGGAATCAAGAAAACTAACAAGGGACGCCTTGTGACATTACAGGCCAAAACATGGGCCCTCGCCTTGTGATCAGGCAACGCTGTGCACACAACCACTAGTCAAAAAAGATGCAAGAGACGAGAACGTGTATCATGAACGAGTGAAATATTCATTAAAAATTTGTAACGTGTTCTCAACAAGTTTATTACAAACATCTACAATGACGTTACTTTCTCTCTCCCTTTGCATCTTACATAAGAAGCGCTATACATTGAAAAGTGTACTACTAATCTACACCTCTCCTCAAACGAGAGAGTCTGTCACGAACAGGTTGATCTTCATTTACTCCGCGGCAGACCTGTCCCACCTGCACAAAAAATAACAAGAGAACCAAAGCAAGGCAAAATAGTAGATGCAATAAGCAAACATAAAACCCCTGAAAACAAACAAAGGATAAAACTTGTCCACACTAGGGCCCTAGAACAAGCGGCCATACAAAATAAAGAGTTCAAAAGCCCCAACACGTTGGGGGTAGGAAATTGTTCAGAATTCGACAAACACGAAAGAACAAGAAGGGATCATTCTTTGGACTGATTATCCATTTCCACTTGAGCAACCACCTTGGCGACGGAGGCGATGTCATCAACGAAGGAGGACTTCTTAGCCGCGATCACCTCGTCAGAAAATAAGCTCTCAAACGACTCCCTTTCCTTCACAGCATCCCACGAAGTGTGCCTTCCCGCTGCGAATTCCTCCATCATTTCCACTCGAGCTCGGCAAGACCAGTAGTCCGCGGTATCTTCTATCTCTTTAGCCAGAGCAGCTTCTTTACCAGAAGAGACTACGAACTTCTCTTCCCACTCCTTAGACTCCTTAGAAACCCTCTCAAGAGTACTCGTCAGATCGCGAACTTTCTTATCCAGAGCGGCCTTCTCATGCCCTAAGATAGTGCTCCTGTCTCTCTCAAGCTGAAGGTTGATCTTGCTTTGAGCCAATTGATCAGGAAGATCCTTGAGAGCCTCGAAGGCAGAAAGGGAAAGTTGCAAGCCCTGCATAAGAAAAGGGGAAGTCAGGTAAAAGTGGAACATGGAGTAAGAACATATGGAGAAGACGTACCTGCCATTGTGCCGCCAGAATTTCACCAAAGAATTTCGGAAAAGAAGGTTGTTCTTCCTTGCCACGAGAGCAACCTACGTGAAGAGGTGCCAGGGAGCTCAAACACTTTTCAGCAGCCATGTCCAGGGACATCATCGTCTTTGGAAGATCAGAAAGGGTTGAACATGCTTTCTTCCTGGGAGGGGAAATCCGAACCTCGGAGGATTTCTTAGGATCTGAGATTGTCAATGCAGTATCCGCAGTTGAAGCTGATTCAGCCTTCCTCTTCTTCCGAGCTTCAACTCGTTCCATAGTAGTCAGCGTCGTGGTAGAACGGGTGGTCCTGGAACATGTCATCAAAGAAATAAAGAAGTCACAGGGAAAGTAGTAGCAATATAAGAAGGAAGAATAAAACGCAACGTACTCGACATTTCGATATCTTCTGAATCAGTGAAGCACGCTCGCACCAGTTTTGGGTAGGATCTCTCTTCCAAGGAGATAGCTTCGATATGGGATATCACTTGCGCCGATACTGAACGTGGTTGGGGGGAAGAAAAGTTATCTGCATACAGTATGGAAATGATCAATGGTTAGAAAAAATCGAAGTGGGGTAAGAGGAAAAGAAGGAAGTGCTACCTGTTGATATCCACCGAGTTTTTAAGAAAGATGTGTCAATCCCCAAAGAAGAGAGCTTAACAAAGAAAAATCCGTCAGCCCAACCCCGATCGGACTTGGAAATGTTGAAGATTAGGTCAGATTTATCTTGGAAGGTTTTTAGGGTTAATCGACTCGGGCCACCTTTGGAAAGGCGATAGTTGTGGAAAAAGTCGACAGCTTTAAAGGGGAGACCATGTGAGGAGCACAACAGATCAACCGATAATAGTAATCTCCAGACTTGTGGTAGTATTTGACCAGGGGAAACGTTGAGGATGGAAAGGAAGTCGACGACCAATGGAGAGAAGGGAAAACGATGCCCAATGCGGAAAGGATACTCGTATAAGCAAACCTAGTCATCGTTGTAGAAGTCTGCCCAAATTCCAGGAGAAGGGAGAAAGATTTCTGCAGAAGAAGGGAACCCCACGGAAAACGCAAGTGCATGGGGATCTTCTGAAATACTGTTTCTACGATGGGTGGGAGTAAGGATTTTGGAAGAGGTTAAAGAAGGAAGTATTTGCGGATCAAGGCAGTGGGAGAGAGGAGAAGAACCAGAAGTCGCCATAGTAAGGGAAGAAGGAAAGTCGAGGATGAAGAAGCAAAAGTAAGGGGAAACGTACCTGGATACCGAGAAGCACCGTTGAATCAATGGGGGTCATCATAACCGCTATAAATAAGAGGTTGATTAGACGTGACACAACCCGCTACAACTTCCAAAGCATGAAAATCGAAAACCCTAGAAAAGTAGGGGCGGGAGTTTTCCCGGGTTTTTGATGAGGGTATTGTTGGGCCCTCTCAAATCTAAGCCCAACAGGAATGACGAAGGCCCAAAATGCTTGCTTTCAAACGGTGGGAGACAAGGCCGAAGAACCAGTCCATGAAGAGCGAGAATCTCGGATTCGGTATTGATTGCCCTCAACGGTTACTTCGTGGAGGACGAAGGCGAAATCCTCGGAGACGGGGAGCGTCCCTTTCAACGGTCAACAGAGGAGAGGCATTATAAAGGAAGGTTGAAGAAAAAGGGAGGACACACAGAGAACGGGAGAAAAAACCCACAAACGGAAACTCATTCTTGTTCATTTGTTTAAGTCTCATTTGAGGATTCACTTGTATTGGAAGAGGATTCTTCTAAAAACCATAATCACAATTCACGCCTCACGATCGATTTATTTCTGTAATTTCTATTTCCTGTATTGTCTTGCATCTTGTTTTTGATTCATAACGCGTTTCATTCGTTCTTTGGTTAGGAATCTCCACCTTATAGCAGGTAACACGTTAGTGTGATTATCCTGCCAAAACAATTATTATTCTCAAATACAAGCTTTAAAAAAATAACTTTATAAAAATAATTATATTTGTATAAAGTTTTATGTAAGAGTTGAAAATTCAAGACTTCTCTTTTTAAACTTATTATTAATATTTATATAATTTGGTTAAATGCATATTATTTCTCATACTTCTTATTAAGTCCAAAGTTGTTACAAATATTATTTTCAAAAGTATTAATAAAGTCTTAAATATTGACATGCAAGGTGAAAAGATTAACTAATGTCCACCAACAACTATTTATCTAGATTATTTAAGTCCATTTTTATTAAAATACTTTACTCACAAGTTCATGTAGGGTCCTTTTTATATAACATGCAATTACTTTAATAAATCTATTTAATCCTCAATCTTACCTTATAACAAATTACCTTATCAATATTATTTCCAAGCTTATAAAAGGATTTTGAAAGTCATGCAATTATGTTTCTTTTTAATAGTCTTAACTTAATAACTCTTTTTATCTTACTCTATTTCTTTAATCATTAAAAATAATATACAACCAAATTAATATATTTTTAAAATCAGAATTTTCATGCTTAAAAGTCATTTATATTATTCTTATAATCTATTGGAATTTATTTAATGTCTTTCCAAATTTATTTCCTTTTATAACTTCGCATGCATGTTAGTTTTATTCAATTTAATTAAATAAATATCATATAAATGTGAAGAAAAATATGTTATAATTAGTTATAATTAAAATATAAGTCGGAAAATTATACCGAACGATAACGGGACGGAAATGGGCATGCAAAACAAGATAGGCGGATTTTTGGGCTTATTCTTTCTCCTTTCCCCTTAATAAAATTCTGATGGGCTAATTCTTGACTTTTGGACCTAAAATCAGCCCAAAAATAGCCTAGAATTACTCAAAAGAATAGGCCCACTTCTCATTCTTCTTGCTTTGTTCTTCTCCTGCGTGAAAGAGGGAACCAGGACAATCGGCGATGGATGGCGGGAGCACCAGTGGACGGCGGCGGCGCTCTTCCAGGGTGGCGGTGGTGCACGCAGTGGTGGTCGGCGGTCCGGCGAAGGAGCATGGGTGGTTCGGCGGTGGAGATGGCCAAAAATAGGGTTTTGTGGATTTTTTTAAAAATCAGATTTGGGTATAAATTCAATTTGGGACTTTTTGGCTTGACTTAGAACGAAAATGGATTAAAGATGAGAAGGAGAGGATTGTGTGAATGAAACAATGGAAATCAACCCCTTTAAAAAGAGGATTTTGAGGCTTCCATGGATCCAGCACTACTTGGATGGACCATTGGTGGAGGAGAAGCTCCAAGGAGATTGGTTGGATGTGTGCTAGTTGAAGATGAAATAAGGTGATGGTGTCTTTGGTGAGCAAGGGAAACCACCATAGCCATTGGAGGAGAGAAAGAGCATGCAATGGTTGTACGTCAATTCAATCAGAAGTCTGATTTGTTCACTTTGGGGAAGAAGGAGAAGAAAGATAATAAAAGGATTAAAACTCCTTAAAGAGTAGATGAGTTACAATGGCATAGCGGAAAAGGAGTGTGTGTGTTTGTGAGGAAATGCAAGAGGTTGTGGGTTCAAGTCTCACCTCTCGAATTTTTACTTTTGGTCCTTTTCCCTTTATTTTTATTTGTATTATAAATTTAATTGAATTAAATTTTGAAATTTTATTTTAATCTTAAATAATTAAATTTTATTTGTCATTATACTATGCCTTTATAAATTTTTAATATTAAATTATGAAAATCATAAGAGTAATTAAACTCTCTATTTTAGAGAAACACTTAAATAAATAAAAAAAAATTACCGTTACTTTTTATATAAAAATAGCGGCTATACAGTTCTACTAACCCTGAACTTGTAGAAGGCTTCAAGAATCTGATGAGCAGTGAGTTTGAGATGAGCATGATCGTTGAACTCACTTTCTTTCTTGGTCTACAAGTGGTACAAAGTGATGAGGGAACAAAGGTACATCAACAAAAGTACATCAAGGAGCTATTGAAGAAGTATGGTATGGACTCTACGAAACCATTTGATACTCCTATTTCTCATAATACTCGTCTTGATGCTGATCTTAATGGTGTTGATGTTGATCAAACGATGTACCGAGGAATGATAGGTTCCCTATTTTACCTAACGGCCAGTCGGCCAGATATTATGTTCAGTGTGTGTCTTTGTGCTAGATTCCAGGCTAATCCTAAAGAAACACATATGAAAGAAGTGAAGAGAATTCTGCGCTACTTGAAAGGGAATGATGGGTTGTGTCTATTGTATCCAAGACATAACTCGTTCAATCTTGTCGGATTCTCGGATGCAGATTTTGCAGGTCACTTGTTAGATAGGAAGAGCACATCAGGTATGGCCCAATTTCTTGGCCCTTGCTTGGTGTCTTGGGGATCGAAGAAGCAAAATTCGGTTGCTCTTTCCACGGCTGAAGCGGAGTATGTCGCAGCAGCCGCCTGCTGTTCCCAGGTTTTGTGGTTAAAACAACAACTGGTGGATTTTGGTATGTCTCTTGAAACTATACCTATCTTGTGTGATAATACAAGTTCCATCAATATCTCCAAAAATTCTTGTGCATCATTCTAGAAGCAAACATATAGATATTCGACATCATTTCTTACGAGATAATGTTGAAAAAGGTTTTATCAAGATGGATCATTGTAGGATTGAAAATCAAGTGGCAGATATTTTCACCAAGGTTTTGGACAGAAAACCCTATGAGCATCTGAGGATGTTGCTAGAATGATTTCCTTGGAGTAAACAAGTCTCGGTCCTCTATTCCCTCAGTGCCTAGTTAAAGAGATAACTTCTCAGGGAACTACGTATCATTTGACATGTTTTCTAATGGCTTATATCTTTCCTCTATGCATAGATGTTAAATATATTAGAAATTGTTAAGTGTTGCATGCTAAAAGGAACGTAAACTAAAATGATTAAGATCCAAGATTCTCTTTTAGCCCAAAATAACCAACTTGATCTATTATATCCCTCACTTCAAGCCGAAATGATGGTTGGTTATAAGTTGTCCTCTAGCCTGGTCCAAACAAACGTTCCCTATGAACCCCCTTTGATTACCTTTAAACGGGGAATAATTGTTTGGATGTCAAAAATATTCCAAGCCCACAAAAAGTTTGAATGGAACATCCCTTGTCCCTTGTCCGTTCAAACAGGCCTTTTTATCCACTCATGGTAACGAGGAAGGGAACTAGTGGTTTGGAGATTGTGATTGTTGAAGGAACGTCTTTGATTAAAATTGAAGATTTTTCTAACAAGGAACAGACGTCTACTCAGCTTAGAAAGGAAACAGGGTAATAGCCGTTGTGACAACGAATTTGAAAAATCCAGTCGTTGCACAGTGCTTTTGCAGGGAACGATAGGACGTTTTTGTAGTCTCATCGCGGTGCAAAAAATCATCATTATGGGAAGTATTAGCCATTAAAGATATGGATAGAAGATTTTGAGAAGATTGCAATCTTCATCTACAAGGAAAGAGGTGTGCTTTATAATCCCTTCTCTCTCGGTCATTATTTTTTCACCGCACCTCTGTTTTACCTTTGAAAACCCTAAATCTTCTTCAAACTTCAATCTTTCTTCTTCCTTGCTTCAATGGCATCCTCTTCACACACCCATGCCCTAAACCTTGAAGGAAAAGAATGTGTATGTTCCTTCGCGAGAGGAGTTCTTTGGACTACCCCTGGATATGTGCAATATCTCGAGGATAAATTACCAGGGTGATTCAAAGGGAACAGCTGCAAAGAAGACTGCTCAGATGGACGTTGGGAGTTCTTCGCTGAGTGGAAGTTTTAATGCCAAAATGTTGCTCGAGCTTCAAAAGATATCCTCTCAGTTAAGTACCATCATTGGTTACTTGGCTAAGAGAGACACTGCCACTGTTGTTGCTGATTCCACCTCTTCCGAACCATGATGTGGACCCTTCTATTGTTCCCTAGCCTATCTACCCCTCACTCAAAAATTTTAAGTTGTTATCTTGGATGTTAAGACTTTTATGTTTTTTTGTTTTTTCTATCTGTGATTTGCGTGACAATTATCTATGAATTAACTATCTTTTGCTTATGAATGGTTTGGGTTTCAATTAAATTTGTTCATTTGCTCTACGTTTTTCTTGATGATTGTTGACGGTTTGATGATGTCAAAAGGGGGAAGTTAGGGAAAATGCAGAGATGCGTTCTATCCGGGAAATATAGAGGGGACTTTGGCTAAGTTGGAATATGTTGTTACCTATGATGAGTAGGAACAACTGTGCATTCGTTAAGGGGGAATCACGGAAATTTTTTCAAATCTATATTTTTACCGGTTTCTAGATGTGCATTTTTTTTGTATAGGTTTGTCATCATCAAAAAGGGGGGAATTGTTGGAACAATCGTTATTCCATGGTTTCTCTTAGTTTTGATGATAACAAACTTAGTTGGTATAACTTGCTTCTACATGTAAGTGTTTCAGGAAAACAGGTACATAGTCATGAGTGATGGAACATTGTGAGGAACGATGGATGGAACGAGTGACAGATTTAGGAAGCGCTTATCGAAAGGAACACGACTTTCTATTAATGGCAAGTTACCAGATCTTCTGCGAGCGATCTTCTGCGAAGATACGACAGCTGTAGGCGATTGCTTGAGAAGATCAAAGAAAGGATAAGACCAAATCTCACACGATCTTATCTAGGAAATCTGAGATCATTCGGTTTTGGCAAGAATCGGCATGGTTGAGGATCCAAATCACAAACAATACTTTCTCCTATTAGTGTGGGATTTGTTAAGTGGAAAATCTGCGTAATTAGGCAAGAATTACGTATGAGATCAGACTTGAAATTTCTTATAAATAGCTAGTTATAGCTAGGGTTTAAGTGTGGTTGTTTACGACAAACTTGGAGAGAGAGCTTTTCAAGTGTACGAGTGTGTGGCTTTTTTCGGTGAAGAATCCACAAGTAAGTGAGTCAGTAGTTTACTTTCTCTTAGGTTTACATTTAGGGTTGTATAAGTCTAGTTGGTTGGTACCTTAGTTACCAAGGAACTTGACTTGCCTTGTAACCGTTGAAACTTAATAAAAGCATTCTATTGAAAATCATCTAAGAAGGAGTCTCAGGGGTAGAGGTTTTTCTTTTGACAACTTGTTGGTCGGACAAAAAGTTTTCCTCTCTAAATTCTATGTTCTTATTGTTTATTTCCGCTGCCCAGGGAACATTGCTAGTTCCCTGACTTGTTACTAACGCTTCACGATCCAACAACTCTCCACTTAGCTGCGTTTTGGTTTTTTCTATTGCTTCCTTGAAAGTGTCCTGTTGACTTTTCCATGGATTATCAGGCATCCTAGATATTTTTCCAGGTTTGTCATTATTGTGATTCCTAGTGTTTGTTGTATTCTTGTTTTTTGTTGATTATCTACATTTTTGGAAACTTGGAAGGCAGATTTATGGTAGTTGACTTTTTGTACTAATATGGCACAATATTGCTCAATGATTTCTTTTGTTTTTGCACATGCATTATGATTTGATTTGGTAAATATTATGATGTCATCTACAAAGGCAAGGAATGGGATTTTTGTTCAATATTTGTTTCTTGTAATTTTTAGCTAGTATTTCAGTGCCAAGGATAAATAGGAATGGGGATAGAGTAAGGATGGCAATGGGGCAGAGATTCCCCATTGCGGGTATGGAGATGGAGATTTTTAATTAATGGGGATGGGGGCGAGTATGGAGGAGAAATTTATTCCTCGTTAGGGTATGGGGACGGGGATGGGGATAGGTGTCCCCCGCCCTAACCTCCAACCCAAATCCGACCCCATTGGGGAATCTCCACTGGGAACCCCATTGGGATTTACAATTGGAATAATTGTCTTGTTTGTTTTTATAAACTCTTGTTAAAGGCTTGTTAATTATATAAGTTTGATAGATAGATTTTGTAAATGGTGTATTAATAAAAATTTTGAAGAAATTATACAAGAAAGTAAATGGAAAATAAAACGAGTAACCCGTGGTGATTATAAATGGGAAAAATCAAACAGGAATAGGGGATTATAAATGAGGAAACTTAAACGTGGATGGGGAATTCCGACGGAGACAGGGACCCAAATAGAGACGGGAACAAATTTTATTCTCCGATAAAAAATAGAGAAGATATGAAAAATATATATCTAAACAGGGTTGGGAGAATGGAGGATACCTCCCGCCTCAACCGGTTCCATTTCCATCCTTTGGGCTTTGGATAGAGAGGGTCAAGATTATACATTTATGTTACCGTGTCATGGAGTGTATAAAAAGTCGCCGGGTCCCCGTGTGGAATTTCTGTATTTTCCAACAAAGAAATTCTCATACTCCGTACTTGTTTGTTTTATGTCGAAAGAAATCGACTATTTCTTCTTGCTTCTTCTTACTCTCTTTTCAGCAAACTCAGAGAGACTGGATTTTCGAAAAAATAACAATCTTGAGAGAGAGGGAGAAGAAGGGTAATGATGGAGCAGTTTCGTGTGGACGCCATCATCAATACGCTGTGGGGAGCGCATCACATGTACGGACGCAAAACAGTAATCAGGACGTTCGAGTGGATGATCGGAGAACTCTGCCCCGTTTCCCGTGACATCTTCCTCAATGAGCCTAATCTCCTCCACCTTAACCCACCTATTACAATTGCCGGTACTCTTTCCACATCCATATATACTATTGCTTCTGATTGCTTGTGCTTTTCATCGATCTTGTTCGGTTTCAAACTGCAATTTTCCTTGCTATAATCGAATTTGGGTACGAACTTCCTAAATTCTTTTTTAGTGGGATTTTGCATGAAAGTTTGACTACACTTGTGCTGACCAATAAGTGTTGTTCAAATGTCTTCGGTGGGGTTGCCGAATTTCAGAATCAATCCTACAACATGGATATTACACATCCTTCTTATGTAAACTGGGTTTTTTCAATGGTTTTTGTTGCCCTGTTAAGTACATATAATTGATTACAGCTGCCTGTTGGGGCTCTTGAAGTATCATACCGAGTATTTCGTTTCCCTTGTAAATGCCTGATATTAGGCGAAGTAACTGTGGTCATGCAGGTGACCTCTGTGGTCATTATACTTATCTCCAGTCAGTTATTAAGTATGGTGGTGGACCTCCTCCACGGTCAAATTATTTGTTCTTGGGCAATTATGTTGATCGTCGAGGAGATTTCTTGCATGCAATCCTGCTTCTTCTTGCACTCAAGATCAGGTATCCTGAAAACGTATTCCTCTTGAAGGGAGGCCTTGATGAGGCAGGGGTTGAACCTTCACATGTTGATGAAATAGAAGAAAAAGATGCCATCAATTCTAGTTCAATGCAAATCCTCCACGATTGTTTGACTTCTCTACCTGTTGCTGCTCTAATAAGTGATAAGATCATCTGTACACATAGTGGTCTTTCACCTCGCCTGCATGATTTGGATCAGATTATGCATATTGAGAGATACACAAATTTGCCATATTCGAGTTTGCTTTCTGATCTGCTTGGGACACATCCGCGTCGTTATGGTGACATTCTTGTTGCTGAGGAGGCGGAGTTTCTTGAGAAGCATGATCTACGTCTGGTTTGTTGTGGACGTGAACATCATCAGGTCATCTTCACCAAACTTATTAATTTTTCTGTTAATTATATAGGAAGATTAATTAATATGGTTTTGTGACTTTCTGAAATGCAATACTTGATATTGTGAACAGTGTTGCTGCTCTTCTTCAAGTTGTTGATAGGAAAAGAACTGTGTTGTCTGCTTTTTGATATGTTTTTATGATCAATTAAGTAGAAGAATAAGATGACTTAAGGAGCACATGAAACATGCAAAACTATCTTCTTCTTTTTTTGAATTATTAGCTTGTTGGTATTGAAGTATGTAGATTCCTTCTTCTTCTTTTTTCAGGCTGTGTCAAAGTACAAGGATTTTGCCGAGCATCGTGTTGCTGTTCTAAGCTCAGCATGTGGTCGGCCAGAGTTTCCTAATACATCCATGGTTTATGCTAATACCTTGATGCGTGTGGATGTGAATTTAATGTGCTCTTTCCATAAACTAAAACTAGGGCGCAAAAGAGTGTTGTGGTCATATCATATACTCATGGCTGATACAATTCAGCATGAGTGCTCATCAGGAGTCAATCTTGCCTTCAGAACAACAACAAACACATATGGAGAGGATTCCCCTTTCAGAAAGGTAAACTCTTCTCTGTTTTCTAGAAAGAAGATACTATTCAAGTAACTGGCCAGTTAGTTTGAATGATACACAGCCTACATTCCTTTTTTCCTATTCCATTGCTTGCCAAACACCTTAAATCATGGAACGATTATCATGCGTTATCTTAGGATGATTGTCAAGTCTTATAAGTCAGCGGAAGCCTTAATTATAAACTATAACTGTTATCATGTTCGTTCATTTGTAGGTCTGTCATTGTGACCGATCACTATATCTTTAGACTTCTTTTTTTATATATAAAGATGCACTGTGTTTTTATTTTGTTAACACTATTGCTTTTGCAGGAGAGTGGAAGCGGCACTGGTGGAACCGAGCGTGACAGCAAATCAGTAACCAAGTCCTCCGTGGTTGATTTTGATCCAGCAAGCTTGTATAGGAGCAAGTCCCCCGGGGTCAAGGTAACTCTTCTATATATAGCTATAATTAAGAAGCTATTTGTGAAATGTGATCAAAATTAAAGCATTGTATGTGTTTAATGTTTTAACTTGGGGTCTTTGACAAGATGTGCCTGAATTGCCTTTTTGGTTTCCATCCTATTTCATATTGCGATTGCTGTTTAGATACCGTAACGTTATCTTCGATGTGATTTTGAGATTCATAATTGATTCGCGCACTATTGTCTATTATGTTGGTAAAGATACGTGCTTTATCAATCTTGATGCACTTGTCATTCTATGCAGTGGTTTCTTGGTGCTAAGGTATGACCAGCTTGAACCTGAAGGTGTTTGATGAGCAGTCGAGCGGAGAGGGGAAAGGTTGTCTGATGATGATGATGATCAATGTATTATGAATCAAAGAGTTGTTGCTGGAAACTCACGATGAAATGGGTCAATTCATTGCGAGATTTTTCTTTTTCTTTAGTATTGAGTGATGAACTTTGTACGTATGTGTACAAAATAAGAAATACATGAGGCAATTTGTCACCCTGATCACTATGACTAGTGAGTCCAAAGTTTCAATCTTCTGAATCCACGTATATCTTTCCTATTCAATAAATTTAAGTAGCTTTAATCATGCATGTAGCTTAAAGTTTAAATTACATGCTGTTTGTTGTCCAATTTAGTAGAGTATTTAACTGTACGTTTCCAGGCGAATTTTGGCAGAGCAAGTCAGGGCTTGGAACTCCCGCTCCAGCATTGCAGTAACTTCATCATTCCCTGCAAAAGAGGAACGGTTGATTCGTAGGCAAAACAATCAGCCAACTTCATATATACAATACTGAATTAAGTGCAAAGTTGAGAGTGTGTACCTTGTTAGGAGGCTCGTCCTTGTTTGAAGAGTGTGGCGCATGGGAATGGGAATGGCGACGACGATGATTGGGATTTGGAACACGAGGATGAAGATGGTTATGGGGATCAGAATGAGAATGAGGATGATGAGACCGAGGACCGTGAGAGTTTTGGGCCTGGGCCTCATCATGGGCATTTGGCGGCCCAAACACAAACTCCTTTTGGGCTGAGGATTCGGTGGCCTGGACTTCAGCCTTTGTCTGCTTCCTCTTTTCACGCGCCTTCGTGAACACCACCGAGTAGCCGCCGCCGAAGTCTCCTCCTCCTGCCTTTTGATCCCATGCTCCAAATTGAGGTACGGCAGCCCTTTCTTTTTTCTGCATATAGTAATAATAATAATAATAATACGGCACATGTTGACACAAAATATATGTATCCAAGTTCAATTAGTTTTACATTCCCATGTCCTGAAAAGAAGAGGCGTTTCTTTTCTTGAATCAATTGAGAACGTTTGATAATTATAAATAATGATTACCTCCTCACGGTTTGGCATGTTGAAAGTGAGGAGAAGGAAGGCGGGATTGCTGAAAACTCAAAAAATGATTGCTTTCCTCATCATTAAGTCCTTGGAAGAATTTCAGGTGGTTTGACTTTGAGGATTCATAGCCTTTTTGCCTATATTTTGACTTGTTCATTCCTGCTTTTGAAACAATGGTTGATCACAAATACAGCATTATTTTCCTCGTTCTATCTTTAGTTGGTGTATGGATCCAATTTTGTGTGTGGATTTCAGAGATTTAGGGCTCTACATCCGTGCCTATTTTAAGAAACGCAATTCTTGTGGCTGTGAGCTTTGGTTTCTTCTAGCTTTTGACAATCTATTGATATCGAGTACAACTGATGAAGCTAGCTTTGAATCAAACAAACATGGAAGCAGATGAGTAACTCTACTTCTTCCCTTGTTTTCACTTTTTTATCGCTCGGTTTCTCCACTTCATTACATAAGGAAACGGCAAAGAATGTGATTCTCTTTCAACTTTGCTCAAATTGTGGAGTTGAAAGCAGAAGCGGGCGATTACACTGTGTAAGAGTACATTGGATGGGAGAAACGCTAATTATTTTTTTTGGCTTATGTGAAGCAAGCAAAAGCTCTTTATGAGCCAATATTACACTTGCTCGCTTCCCTTCTCTATACTTTTTTAGCAACAACACCGGAATTTCTTACATCTCTTCATGAAGCAGGCAATTCTGTGGGCTTTACAGTTGGTCTCCATGCATATATAAGCATGCCCATGACAAGGACAACAACACCAGCCACAAAGCCAGGAGCAAGAGGAGTGCCAGCGCCGAGATAGGGAAGAGGCAATGTGAATATAAATACAGATAATGGTACTGCAATGGCACAATACTAAACGTGAGTGCTTCGACCTTACGAAAATTTGATAGATGAGAATTGATGTTATCTTACCTGAAAACGTAGATGCCAGACAAGAAACTACTGCGGAAGAGACTTTGAGGAGATGAAGCAATGAAATGTTGAAACCCATGTTGACTATAACAAACAGAAGAGGCAAGAGAGGTGCGCCATCACATCCTGAGTTGGCCCAACACAGACACTATATTAGTTCATGGAAAATTAAGCTACAGGGCAGCACTACGAAAACAAGGGCTTTCCTAATTTGAATGCAACGGAATGTAGAGCAGAGAAAATGACACTGGCTATGTATTTTCATTACTCGTGGTATGTTTCATGAGCTAAGATGCTGTAAGCTTTCAACTGTGACTAAATCATAAAAATAGAAGGAAGAAGCAACTGGAGTCAACTTACCGGTTGATAAAGAGTTAATGTTAAGAAAGCATGCAGCACCATCCTTCAGGTAGGATGGCAATTGGCTAAACGGAACTCCCCACATCCTTGACAAGAAAGGAAGAAGAAGGCAGATGAAGAGAGCCTGCACAATGCATAAACAGAAGCCAGATAAGCTTTAGTCTAGAAGAGAATCCATACAGAGTTCATTGAAACTATGCACTTGAAAACACTAAAATTACTCATACTGCCAATGGTTGCAGCTGAACATTTGAAAGATAGAACTCACATCTTAAAAATTAACTAATGATGGGGTTTAGAGTCAAACACGAACACAGCAAAACGAGAAGGTAAGAAGATCCTTCTAGGATTCCTTTAGCTTTACCAGCAGAGGCAAAAACAAGTAAAGCAATGACATAAGTTCTGCTGACTAGTACCCCTCCTATTATAAAATACTAAGAGGCTACCTTTTATCACCTGCAAATGATTCTACCCTTTCCTAAACCTAAACCTCTCTTCCTGTGAGTTGGTCCAGCCTAAACCTCTCTTCCTGGTACACGTGATTAGTAGCTTAACAAAGCGTGACCATAAAACGTATGCAAATTGCAATAGCATACTCCATTAGATTATGGAACCATCTAAACTTCTTATAATTGCCTGATACTTACTTGAAAGGCTGATCCGAAGGAATTAACAACAAAAAGATCCACTGAACCTCCCTGCAATTTAAATCAAGATGTTAGAGGACACTGGTCATGAGCATAAAGAAGAAAGAAGGAAAAATATTAGACAATGCAATCTACGAGACTATGATGATCCAATTAAACCTGCTAAATTAAATACAAAGACCCACTTAACAGAACTACAGTTATTGCCGCATACTGTTTAATTATGGTAGTACAAAGACCCTTCTGTTTGAATCTACTCTTTGTTACACCATTGTGATACCAGTTATCAGATTTCAGTTTGGAAATTCTAGATTATAAGTTAACTCTTAAGTCTTAAAGGGCCAGAAGACAGATTCCAGAATATACCTTAAATCGTCGAGCAGCATCCAAGAAAATTACTTCCTGCAAATGTGATTGTGCATTTAGAGCAGAAATGCACTATGTTCAGTATTTGAAAGAAATTCAGCTACCTTTAATTACAAGTACCTTTAAGACAGTATCTGCAGCTTGTAGTAAAAATGACACTATCATCAGTAGACTCCAGAAAATACCAGCTTCCTTCAGTGACAGACCAGCACTAGAGCCACTGCAAATAACAAAGAACATGAGGAATGTGCACTGTTTTTGTCCCATGAAATGGGAAACCTTGAGATAATTGAAACTAATTCTAATTTCTAACAGCAATTATATCTCTGAAGTTGTTAGCTATTTACTCCCTTTTATTTTTCTTAAAATAACATAAAATGATTGTAAATGATAAAAAAGAAGAATCTGGCATCAAATATCTAGACCGAAATGCTCACCTTGCCACTGTAACAATCACACCAACAGCCACCAGGAAACAACCAAACAACTGATTGACACTGTACCTCCTTCCAAGAAAAATAGCTGATAGAATAAGCTGCCAAATGAGAAATGTCTGCAACAAAAATCAAGGATAATGTTAGTCTCAACTTGGTAATTTATTTATTCCTTACAGCAGCAGCACAGTCTGATTGCAGAATGAACTGGTTTGATGCAAAAGTAAGATGACACATAGCAGCAAAAAATTGGATGGAGTAGTATGCATCTCAAATCCGTACCTGAGACAAAATTGGGATTGACGCCCCAGAAAGCATTGCTACACAACAAAAGAAAAAGTGCACAAAACTCATTAGCTTCAAAAGACCTCTAGGTCAGGAATTCAGTATGAGATGCATGAGTTCTGTAATTAACTCTGGGCTGACGAGTGACGATAAACAATAATTTGCAACAAAAGAAGATAGAACTTGAAAGAGGAAGAAGGATTGTACTTGATTCCTTTTCTAATCCTAAAATAACTAGAATGAAAGCAGTCAAACAGCATATATCCTGAGAACCAAAACATTATCAACAAGAATAATCTAAACCAGAAAGTATAAAACACGTAGTTTACAGTTTATATATCAACAGACGAAGAAATAACAAGGATGTGATAAGAAACCCCATTATTAAGATCTTTTCAATGCTAAGAAAAGAGAAGTTCAATAAACATTACTGGTATTAAGAAGGAAAAAAAAGTAAGAGTTCAAAATAAAAGAAAAAAAGCTGAAAGAAACAGAAAAAGCAGAATCTTACTTCCAGCTGCCATTCCAGAAGCTGCACCAAGAGCCTCTAAGAGACCAACTGCAAGAAATGGAGCTTTGGGCAAGGAAAGCATTTCATCTGTTACAATCCCTGCCTGGCGTCGAAGGTACAAGATGGAGAAGTATACAAGCACATATCTGATAAAATTAAAACAATCATCAGCTATCAAATCAAGGGAAACATAAATCAGGGTTACACAAAATTCTGCATCCTTTATTATTCACAAACATTTCAAATCTGCATCCTTTCCAATGGTAAGTAGAAAAGAACAATATCAAATAACCACCAAATGTTGCATTATGTGTGAAACTAAGCACTAATTTAACTACAACCTTCATACAGTAGCTTACTTTTTTAAAAACAGGCTATTCACTATACTTAAGAGTCCTCTATATCAAAGACAACGAATGTTTTACAGTGCTCATCATAAACATCAATTCATTTCTTAAGATCACTGACATTTTTCATCTATATATACATTTTGTTATACCTTCAGTACAGCAACACTTCATGACCAATATGATATTGCTGACATGCTTATTAAACATGATTGGTTGTCCAAGAAATTGAATATTTTTTTGAGTTTAGAAGCACATAGTCCCAAGTGAAGTACAAAATGGTAAGCATAGTCAGAATGGCCACAGAATTCATCCCGAAAAGGGGATAGAAAAGAAGTAAATGCCAAAATAAATTCATATAATGACATCGAATCATACAGAAGAGCAAGAGGGTAAGATAGGTTGATAAAGCAAGCATAGTAGTAGTCATCATCAGCTTAAAAGTAGCACTTCGTGGTAATAATTCGACAATTTGTATGATGCAGCAGCTACAACTTTCCGAACACGAAAAGTAGGGAATCTCAGCGACACTAGTCTTGCATTCTTTGTGGTGGGGAAAGCAAGCCAAAAGAAAATATTTTATTTGACAAAAAAAAAAGAATCAAAAGGAACTAGTGGCAAATTTCAACACCACTCTTATTAAAGCAGAAAAGAATATTATGTAGACAGAGAAATTTTACAAGGTAAAAACTACTAGCTCATAAAATAGGCATCTATAGACAAAACAAATGGATAGTCTATCGCTTTTGCTAAATCCAAGCACTCTAACTTCACCGTGAAGCTCATTTACTGCATAACAAAAGAATTTGGCAAGATCAATCGATTTCCCTATTCCCTTGTTTCTTGGACCAGAAACAACAATGACAAGTCAGCACAAAACAAATAGGTAGTCCATCCCTTTAGTTATACTCAAGCACTCTCTAACTTTACAGTGAAGCTCAATTACCACATCACCAAACAATTTGGTAAGATCAATAGATGAACTAGACAACGATTTCCCTATTCCCTTGTTTCTGAGACCAGAAACAAGAATAACACAAAACAAATGGCTAGTCAATCCCCTTTTGCTAGATTCAAGCACTCTCTAACTTCACTGACTTCACTGTGAAGCTCAATTACCACATAAACAAAGCAATTTGGCAAGATCAATAGATGAAGTAGACAGCGTTTTTGTATTCCCTTGTTTCTTGGACCAGAATAAAAAGACACCATTTTAACACTCGTGGTATTGACATAGATATGCTGCTACAGACAAGATTTGATAAATTGATCGCCCGGTCATAACTCCCATTAAAATGCTAAAGGAGTGATCAAGGCATTGGAACTGACACGTGTCAAAATCTATAGTAAGCAAATAAGGTAATTGGCGAAATTAATGAGATAATGGCATGATTCAACACAGAGGAGCGAGAGTTTTTTTTTTTTTTTGAGAAGAGGAGCCAGGGAGTTGACCTACCCGAATGTAGCGAATTGCGCCAGAAAGAAAGGGTATTGTTTCAGCGGAACCAAGGCCAGCTTGTAGAGAACCCGATTTCCCACCCCTAGCACTACCGTCGCTGCCGCCGCCACTAACACCTCCATCCTCTTATCTCCGCCTCCTCCCCCACCGCTAACCACCGTTTTCTCCTCCGTCAATTGTACCCTCGTCCTGCTATCCTCCACCGCGCAAGGACTCCTGGCAGCGGCACCAGCGATATTATCGTTATCATCGTTGCCGGCGATATTGTCGCAATCGCCGCCATCTTCACCGCTCGAGTTGAAAGAGACCTCGCTTTGACGAGCAAGCGAATCGACCGACCAGATTTTCAATCTGGCAGGAGATTGGAGAACGATCGTTCTTCGTTTATTACCGGTTAGTAAGGCCGGAGGTCGTCGCCGTAAATCGACGGTCCGCGCCGCGTGCTGGTGGATTGAGAGGTGGGGGAGAGGCCGCCATGCGGGGGCGCCGGAGGTGATTCGGCGTGTGCACGCCGACATAGCTAGCTCTTGTTGAAAGAAGGCAATCTGAGTTGGTATTGCAAATAAAGAGAAATTCAGGAGAAGAATGTGCGAATTAGATGGCAGACTAGCAAAAGAGGAAATCCGGGAAAGAAGCTTGAAAACTAGTACTATATATATGTGAGCTTTGAAGGCGTGAAGGTGAAAATGGCGGCCTGGCATCCACCCGCCTCCGTCCGTGTATGTTGGCGAGGTAGATGTTATTAACAGCCTATACCTGCGTAGAGGTCTATTTCGTAATTTTCTTAAATTAGATCCTCCTTCCGATTCGATTTACTATTGGGTCTGGTTAACGTGGGTTAATAACACACAATAAAAATATTAATTTTAAAAATTATTTTTTAAAATAAAATCGATAAATCCTTTTAAAAAAATTGAAATTAACAAACAATTATTGAATTTAATATTTTGATTGTATGTCCACATTAGAAAATTCGTTACTTATTTTACATCGTGTGTTTAAATGTTGTAATCAAGTTGCGAAACTATTTTATCATATTTAAAAGTCAGGTTTTCACCATTTTTCACATAGCTAAATGCCCTTTTTTAGGAAACTTTTTTTTGAAAAGAATACTGTATAATGTGTATGATGGTTATTAGGGTGTGCAAACCCGGTTAACTTAGATTTTGGTTAACCAAAGTTCGGTTAAACATGATTTGGGTTAGTTAAAAGCATGAACCAAAACCAAACCGTGAATCCCGGTTAATCGTAGTTCGATTAACCAATTACTCGGTTCGATTTTCTTGGTTAACTGATAACCATTTATGTAATTTAACGTTAAATAATTAAAACTAAATAATAAAATTTGAATAAAAAAGTGATTAAGCAAGACTTTTATTGTAAATATGTACTTATATCATATTTTTGGTTGTTGTAAACAAATATCGAATATACTATATTGTGTGAAATCAACATTGTGTGTATTAATTTTTATCCCATCAAATTTAATAAGACACCCTTATATTAATGAGAAGTGAAAAAATAGTGTGTAAATTGTTAAAATTGGAGAAGGAAAGACTATTAACACATTCAAGATTTTAACCACTAAATAAATAAAAAATAACTAATATTTGAAAAAAAAAAAAAAAGGAAAGACTATTAACACATTCAAGATTTTAACCCCTAAATAAAGAAAAAATAACTAATATTTGAAAAAAAAAATTAACATATTTTCGGTTTTTCAGTTAACCGTTATATGTAAAGTCGTGAAACGAAACCGAACCGATAAACCGAATATATTTTTAGTTCGATTAATCAAACCGAACTTTCAAAAAAAGTCAGTTTGATTAACCTAAAAAATAACCAGTTTTTCGGTTTTTCGGTTCAGTCTTTGGAGACACCCCTAATGGTTAGTTGGTTACTGCCTTACTAGTTACTGGTAAGTGCCAAGAATTATTGCTGCCCATATCAGCTGCTAAAAGAGACTAAAGGATTCTGTGTACTTGCACTTTTTTTTTTTCTGAGATGCAGATGCACTTGAAATGTTTATTGATTTCATTAAAGAAGAATTTGTTTATTGTAGCTTTTAGCATAATTTTCTGAAATGCAACATGATTTCATGACCCCCCGTGCCGTGTTAGCATTTTATAATATAATTAAGGAAACACAACCAAGTTTATGAAAGTCGCTTTTTATAATTTATAGAGTATGGTTTGGACTTATATACTTACCAATAACCACTAACGGAGTGGCCACATGCATTCAAGTGCTACTGCTCAGATTAAAGAATACTTTCCACGTTTAGTAAGTGAAATTCGATTTTTCTACCCATTGAGAAGGTGAAATTCGATTTCTCATAATGTTTACGTAAGACCCACAAAATCAACCATTACTTTAGAATTTGACCCAAAAATCCATATTTTTGGAGAGAGTTTCGTAATTGTTTCAATAAGTAGTACAATTACAAGAAGGGATTTGATCGCGGCTTACTTCATTAGATTATTTATAAATAATCTATTTTATTTTGACAAGTGATCCCAATTATTACAAAACCATGTTCTACCCCTATTGTTTCAAGGGCCCGTTTGACATCATTTCATGAATCCAATTGGGATGTGAAACGGATCGGATCCTCATCAAGTTGTGTCATTCCTAAAATTGGTGTTTGGCGTTCTTTTGGAATAAATCAATCATTCCTGATTCCACAACCACACAACAACTTCGAACCATCACAACCCTAATTCGTAAAAATTGTTAGCAAGCAAAGACCGGACAACGAGGAACAACATGAAAACCACAAAATCCAATGAAGAAATTGAAACACATTTGAACTGGAACATGAAGAAGCAATGACATTCAAAGGAAGAAGCTCAAATTTGAAGCAAATCTAAACGAGTGAAGAGAGCGCCTGGGTTACCAAGCACTATCATGGAAATAGAAGCTTTGGAGATGCTCCTTTCCAAATCTAGGATTTTCTATGCTTCATCCTTCTAAAAAATTCATAATGAGGCGAAAGGGGGATATGAAGTTAGAGAAGGAATGAAATCCACCTCAACCATTAGATATGAGGGAATGACAAAATTAGATATGGGAATCAATTTCATACCAAATCCCATCTAAACCAAACACTGAAATCAATTTGGTTAGCTTCATACTCATTCCCTATCCTGGTGGGATGGTACCAAACGGGCCCTTAGTTCCTTCATTTGTTTGCCTAAGAAAAATAAAATGAACATAAAGCAAGTTGGCAACAGGAAATTCCCCTCGAAAAAATACAGTATCATCATAAAGTTTTCATAACAAATTATCTATCAAAACATAACCGCTAGGCGCTAGCATCTATTTTCGTACTTAAAAAATCCAGACCTTTTTAACGAATAAAAGTAAAAATAGCAGTCGGGCTTTCCAAATCAAATCTTCCATGGAGTTGAACATTTACTATACGATTTGTTTTAATTGTGAACAATTAACAGTTAAAACTTATTCATTCCCCAATTGACCCGTATCCTCCCTCGTTTCTTCTCCCATATTGTCATTTGGACATCACCTTGTGACCTTATCCATGCGTGGAGTCAGCCAAATCAATTCGATAAACTATGATTTTTAGAATGAAAACCGAGCGAGAAGAGCTATGAATCCATGAACGTGGATTGGAAGAAGCAGGAATAGTTTATTTATTATTCAAATCTTTTATTGCACCATGGAACTTTTTTATTTTAACGTTACTACTAACACAAAATGCACCATCACATTTGAGCATTACTGTAGATACTCAACTTTTCATTTAAATCTAGTTGAAAATTATTTGAGCTAGGGATTAGAGAGTGTTTACAGTGCTTTTTTTTCATCTGGGAAAGAAATGAACTCCTAGAGAAAAGAAAACCCACAAACACAGCCTATTCAAAATGATGATTAGTAAGGTTGACACCCAAAAAGAATAGTTTCGTATTTGTTTTAGCAAATAGTTTAATAAATAGATACAAGCATATGAAGTGCTTCAAAATGTCACTTCCCAGAGAAGGGTGTTAAACATTTTGATAGGGACAGGATAAGCTTATGAGAAAGATAGATCTGGTGATACCTTATTTTGTTGTACATCACCTCTATTGCCTCTCTGGGTAATCCACTGTCTAAAGAAGCCCTTATTTTGTTCTACATCTCTATCTGCTGATCAAGCAGAACTTCTCTATGCAAGTCTCCCAATAGTATACCGCCCTTGCTTCTTCCACTTCGTGGGTCCTAGAGCAAGCACCATGAGCATCCATGAAAAACATTATCAGGATAATCTGACGTTTCCTTGTGCATTACATCATAAAGTAGAGAATTGTGAAGTAAAGTTTCAGCTGAATGCATAATTTGTCATAGATCTACATCAAAATCTGAAAGAATAAGAGAGAACCTGTCATATAAAGAGAAATCTGGTCTTGTAAGATCTCTACATGTTTATATAATTCTTGGTCACTGTTACATCCTCTTTGGCCATTTCTTTCTTCTCGATGATATTGACAGCCTTAGGCCCACAGCTGCAGTACCACTAGTAAGTAGCAAGCTAAGATGCCCTTTTGAATTGTATATATCAGCATATTTTAGCTCTTTCAACCCACATCAGTATTTTCCATTATTTGCCCAGCACGTAGAAGTAAAAAGACACTACTCAGCCTGATGCATCTAGTCCTGCAAGCACATAAATAAATAAAACTAAATATCAATTTCATATTTGAGAAACAAGCAATGTTAAGCTTACCTAATAATATTAATAATGATTTATCAACTTGCAACAGGGTGGATCACTTTCTCCCATTCATTTAAAAAGAAGCATCAAGGAGAAATAGATCCAAAAGCCAGTATTTGAGTTTGTGTAGCTCGACAGGGTGGATGAATTTAGACGGGTAACAACAGTACACATTCATTTGGCAAAAGGTAAATAATGAAAGGAACAAGAACAAATGTACATATATGGTTGGTTTATATACTTCCTCAAGACTTGCAATAAATATATTCACCAGGTCCATATTTTAATTTCTATAGTGAAATATGCTAATGAGTAATAAAGAAACTCCTAAGTCACACATTTGTGTTTAATAAAGCAACATATTCAATTGTGATTCTCATCCAATCTATAACTAGTTACATATCTAACAATCTATGAGAAAAATAAAGGATATGATAATAGGCACATGTAAGTAGGAATACAAATATGGCACTTACTAAGTATTTACAATCTCTGTTGATATTGAAGAACCATGGTGCATGGTAGATAACTTGGAGGAAAACTTATTTAGTTTCATCAGAAATTCATTGTTCATCTGCACTTCATTTTCACGAGAAAAGGTTGGCAGACGCTCAATAAAATCCTTATCTGCTGCATTTTCAGATAGGTATGCGACTACATTGTATAGAGTTGCAGAGTCAAGCATGACTTTCCTTGCAGCCATCTCATGAAGTAAGCTCATAACTTCTTCTCTATCATCCTTCTCACAAAATCCTTTCAGTAATTCATGATAAACAAAACCATCTGGTGCAAAACCTAAAGCAAGCATTTTGTGGTAGATATCCTTGGCTTCAATCATTAGTCCCCCCCTAGAGTAACCACCTATAAGTGTTGAGAAGGTATATCCATTTGGGGTCACACCATACTGGGACATTTCAGAGCGTAATGATTCAACAAATTGGAAATCACGAGCTTTACATCTTCCATCAATCATCAAATTGAACGAGTAGGTGTCTGGTTTACAGTTTGCACTCTTCATGTTCAGAAATAGCCCCTTCACTTGCTCAACACTACCTTCTTTGCACAATATTCTCATCAGTGCATTATAATCCATCACACTAGGGGTCAGACCATAGGATTTCAATTTTAGAAAAAGACCTTTCGCAATATTAACCATATGCGATCTACAGAACTTGTCAATCATGATTGTAAAAGTATGTGAAGGTGGAGTTGGTTCTATATCAAGAATCCTTTTCCAGTGGTTCATCGCATTAGAAAAATCACCTGTTGACAAATAGGCCCCAGTCAGCATTGAATGAGTAGACACATCACCACAAATTCCACAAGATATCATCTTGTCATAGATCTCAAAAAGCTGCTCGAAACAACATTCAGTGTAAAGTCCACGTATTACGGTATTATACAACACAAGATCTGGCCGAGGATATTGATGGTCCTCAGACAATCTATCAAAGATCTGAAGTGCCTCATCAACCTTGCCATACTTAAAAAGTCCCTTCAGTACTACATTAAATGTATACAGATTAGGCTGCTTCCCTTTCTCCATCATAAGTTCAAACATCTTAAGACCATCGCTTTCTAAGCCTTTGCTATACAAAGTGCTGATGAGAAGATTGTATTCTAAAATGCCCATATCTTTGCCATTCTGTAACATTATATTGAAGACTTCCATAGCTTTAGTCACTCTTCCATTCTTACAAAGGGCATCAATCAGTCCAATGTAGATGATATCATCATGATGAACCCCCTGGTCTGACATAGTATTCAACATAGTAGCAACTTCATCCCAATGTCCTGCATTGCAAAGACCCCGTGCTAAACAAGTGTATGTAACAACATTGGGAGAAACTCCCTCTTCCTTCATAATACAAAGCAATTTTTTCACTCTACTAATATCTCCCTTATCACACAAACCACTAATAAGAGCAGTATAAGTCACTACATCAAGATCTAATCCACTCCTCTTCGTCTCTTCAATCAAAAGCACTGCTTCCTCTATACTACCTTGCTTGGCTAACCCATTCACGAGAGTGCTGATGGTAACCAAGTTAATAGGGCAATTCGCGGTTGCCATTTCATCCTTCAATTGTAATGCCTGTTCCACCTCCTCTGCCTTGCAAAGTGCACTCATCAAGGTATTATAGGTCACAGTATCAGGCAACACCAAATTGTCTCGCATTTCATGAAAGACAACTAAGGCTTTACTAACCTCGCTGTTTTCACAAAAAGCCTTGAGAATAATATTCATGAGGAACACATTCACTGAATAACCACTCTTCAATATTGACGAAATGATACCTAACGCACATTCCGGCCTACCTAGATGCACGTAGTACTCTGCCAAAGAAGCCAGCAACAAAAACCGCCGAGAAAACCCTAAATCGATGATTCTCTCATACACATGTAAGGCTAATTCATTGGCTCCCGACTTAAATAACTTATTAGCAAGAAAGTTACACGTATCCACGGAAGGACTTGCGCCCAACTCAACACTCCGGTCGAAAAGCTGAACGACTTCAGCGAAATTACAGCTAGGGTTTCCACATAGGAGCATTATTTCATCGTCTATGCCATTTTTTGGCCTCTTTTTGAGCTCAAAATCAGAAGACGGAGAAGAAAAGGTATTTTCCGACCCCCTTTTGTGCTCGGAATCAGAAAACAGAGATGAAAGCGATGAAAGTGGACAACAAAATTTGGCGACAGATAGACGGGGATTGAGAGATGAACGGGAGCGGATATTGTGATTACAAAGTCGATGTATCACCATTGAAGAAAGCAAATAGAGCATACAAATGGATCAATAAAAGAAAAAAACAAACAAACAGAGCAATAGTTGTTAACCTTTGCCCTCTCTATGTCGCGACTGCAATAGTACAATGAAAAGCGAACAGGGAGGAGTGCAGTGCAGAACGATGGTAAACAAGGAGAGGGGGTTGGTTATTCGGTGACGTTATTAACCGGATCCGGTTCGGAGGTGGGTCGGGTTACAATTGGACGATTCGAGTTTGTGAATGGGTGGGCTTACTGGGCTATGGGGGCTGCCATGTGTTGGGGACGAGGGACAACTGCTAAAGAAAAAGGCTGACACTTTTGACATATAGGAGTTGGAAAGTCCACCGGTTACCGGCTCATTGGGTGGGTATGAACCGGTTAAGCCTCACGGGGCATCCACTGTTCACGCGCCTGCGGATTGGCAATGGCCAGGCCACTTTGGTTTGGGATTTTTAGTACATGACAAGGCCACTTTGGTTTGGGATTTTTAGTACATGACAGATGATTATAGAACTGGAATTTCAGCATTTAGCTCCTACATTTAATGTATTAAATGTTTACTTCTTATGTCCTATTTTTTCCTTCCCACTTTATTTTATACACAAGAATTAAGGGAGTATATTGGGAAGTATGGAGAAAGGAAAAAAGTATTGGAAATTGGGATGAAAGTGTTGGAAAATGGTAAAAAAAAATAGAGAAATTTCTTTTAGTGACCCTCAAATCTTAACATTTCATTTTGGTGTCCTAATTTTTTTTTATTCCTCTTGGTGCCCCTCACCTCTTTCAAACATTCCTCCCGTAACCTAACATCCAATAAAATGCCATTTACCTTCATTATTCCGTTAAAAAAGAAAAAAGAAAAAGAAAATTAAGAAGATGAGCAATTACTATTTTAATAGGCGAAATCGCCGAAAACCACCCTTATAATAGCCTATATTACTATAAACCACCCACTAAAGTTAAAATTGTCCCGAACCACCCTTATATTTAGTCCCGTTAAAAATCAACCACCCTCCTCACTAAATTCGTTTACAATCGTTAAATGGAAGATTTTTTTCCTTTTTTCATTCCACATATTTCAGAGGATAATAAATAAAAGAAACAAACTTAAAAAAATAAAACAAATCAATTTAGAAGATTTTATCGCTAACTAAAATTAGAACCATGCTCCTCCTAGTGATTCAATTCAACGCTCAAACTAGGTTGTTAGAAGAATCCTGCTTCTCCTGTTGAAGAAAGGCTTTTGAAAGAATTCAAAAACTCTATAGTAAAGTGGGTTCATTTGAAGAGGTAAGCATTATGTTTCAATTTTAACCAAGTTAGCTTGCCGATTAAATCAAGCATTTTAATAGCCTGAGCACCATGGAGGAAATCTAACAAGATTATCCAAACCCTAGATACACACTAACTTATCAAATGTTATTCGTTATTGGATACCTAATTGATCTCTACATGAAACTGGGTATATATCATATGGAAATTTCACCAATTGATATTAATTAGGCATTGATTTGATAACCGTAAAACCCTAAAAATCCATTTGAAACTCCAAAGAAGAGACCTTTTACTTCTCATTAATCAAGCATTTTCAAAAGCAATAAGCTACGCGGAACTACGATGTTGGAAGCGGCGTTAGCAACCGGCGTCGATGTGTAATAGTGGCGACCGCCGGAGGTTCGCCCTAATAGAGAAGTCGACGGAAGAGGAGATCGGCAGCGTAAAGGGCTCTTCACGAACACATATGAGATGAATAGCGGAAAAACGATCTTGAGGGAAATTTTAAGCGGAGAAGACGATATGAGAGGAGAAAAACGATCTGGATGAGGCTAAACAGAGATATGAGCGGAGAAGACGATACTCTTCTAAATGTATTTGTTTTATTTTTAATACGTTTGTTTCTTTTATTTATTATCAACTTAAATATTGAAGAAAAAAATAAAAAAAATCATTGATTTAACGATTGCAAACGGGATTAGTGTGCAGGGTGGTTGATTTTTAACGATACTTTACATAAGGGTGGTTCTGGATAATTTTAAGTAGAGTGGGTGGTTTTTAGTAATATAGGTTATTATAAGGGTGGTTTTCGGCGATTTCGCCTTTGTTTTAATTTAATAAGAAAGAGAGAAAGATAGACGAAATTAACGTTTGGATGATTTAAGGTTACGAGAGAAACATTTGAAAAAGGTGAGAGGCACCAAAAGGAATAAAAAGAAATTTAAGATACCAAAAGGAAATGTCAAAAATTAAAGGACATCAAAAGAAATTTCTCAAAAAAATATTAAAAAATGATAAAGAGGTAAAAGGGGTAAATTTTGAATAATTTGGGTAAAAAGTAAGAGCATATGGGTAATTTTCATATATTCAATAATGGAAAGATTTAGAAGTGGGAATATTATTTTGGGACACTTTTAAAAAATGGGTTTTTCATGGGCACACACTAACAATGATTGGGGTTTCTCTAATTAGAAGTTTAAAGGTAAATATTACATAATAAATTTAAAATTAGCAATAAAGATAAATAATACTCTTCCAAAATTAAGCTAATGATTTTCTTATTTGCATTTACCTCTTTTTCAATTTATATTCACCTCCTTTTCAATTTACATTTTCCTCGTAATTAAGGAAATTCAATCATTGTTAGTGTGTGCTCATGGGCACATACTAGAAAACCCCTTAAAAAAAAGAGGGAAGAAAAAATTGGGAAGGATGGAGTATTAAATTTTAGATTTAGTGTAATTTAATATAATTTATTGTATTGAATGTGTGATCTAAAACCACCTTTATTCTTTTTTTCTGCGTTTGGATGTGTTATTATTTTGTATTAACTTTAGATATAATTTACATTCAAGAAAAAAACGATGTTAATAATTATTGAAAATTCGAAATTATTGAACCCGAACCATTTTCATACTTGGAACAAACTTGTTCATGAGCGGGATCTTTGAGTTGATCGTATGAGCTTATTTCTTAACGGATTTTGAATCCGTAAAAAGGATAAGATCAATCAGCTTAATCTCTATCTAAACCCTCTATCAATTGAAAGGATTGGTTCCGAATTTTATCCCAAATCTCGCATTTTTCGTCAGCCCAAAATATTAGGTTCTATATCTTAATCCTTGCAAATTCGATTGGATAAAAACGACGGGTTATTATTCAGTATCAAAGATCGCCACATATCGTCTAACTAACTTATATTTAGTAGTTAGAAGGTATCTAACTCGGTTTTTAGTTTGGATTCATTCAACTAAAATCAAATCGGGTTGTTAAGATGAGATTTGAGTTTCAGATTGTTTTGATTCGTTTTAATCGAATTCTAGATCGATTTGCTTGAAATCTTCCACTATAAATAGACCCTTTAGCCTACCTTCCATCCCATCCCCGAATTTTGATTAAACCTCTCGGATTCAACCCAAAAAATTCCCCCGAAATAGCCTTGCTCGCCCACCTCTGTTTTTTTCGGAGGTACTGTTCGTCGGCGTTTTCTCTCCCCACCGTCTTCCTCGCCATGAGTAGCTGCCAACAGTAGGAAGCCTACCTCGTCCAGGTTCCAACGCCACCAGTCCCGTCCCAATCCGTCTCCAAACAAGTCCGAACGAGCCAGCTGAAATTCGAGCGACGCGCCCCTGTTTTTGTTCGTGTTCTGCTGGTTAGTACGTACGAAACCTGTACAACTTCCTTAATTCACTTATATCAATAGGTTGGAATTATGAAAACAGAATTTTAAGGTACATAATTATTATAAATTAATTATAAAAGAGACGTATGGTTAAGGTTATATTAAGGCGTAATAGGTATCATTATATTAAAAAAATGGGTTAGTGTGACTACTTACTACTATACGAATTTTTGGGTTCATGTACAACTTCTCTCATAGATAGCTTATGTTAATAATTAACTCCTTTGAATATAACTTACAATTACATAATTATACTAAGGCGCTGTTCGGATCGGATCAAGTACATGATGTAAAATAATATATTATAATATATTATTTTACAAAAGCTGTATTCGGTCATATGACTCATATCTTTCTCTATACCTATATTTTTGTACCATTCTCAAAATCTCTTTTTCAAAATAAGCTGAAAATAATATATTATATTAAATAATATGTCCGTATACGAACAGACCTTAAGTCTAATTAATTATTAAAGAAATTATGGTGAATTATATACTAAAGAAAGTAATGGGCTAATATATGCACATAAGCATGTTCAAACACACGTATACACATATGTTATAATATCAGTAAGTAAAATAACTTGGATAGTTTTAACATGATAATTAATTAATGATAACGGAGTAATTGACTATAAAAATTCTAGCTTAAGGAATAGCTAAGTATTTTTATTATTTTAAATTACAAGGGATTTTTTAAAATAGATAAAGTTGGACTAGAACAAAATAAATTATGTATATTTTATTTTGTATTTCTTTGTGCAAATCAGGAAAGAAAACTCGATTGTAGGGTTTCAATATCGTTTGAAAGACAACTTTCGCTTTCGACTGCAATCAAGGCAAGTGGTGGTTCGTTTTTCATATTTAGTCATGGATATCGTTATTCATGTTGAATGTTTGTTGGGAACTCTTGTTTGAATAAAAATTAACTGGGTTGTTTAGAAATAATGACCTATGTTATAAAGTAAAATGGATCTAGGGTTTTATTATTGCTTAGAAATAATGACCCATGTGTAAGGTAGCTTATTATTATATTAGTTTGCGCTAGAATTTATACTTGCTTGTTGTACTTTGTGTATTTCACGATCTCCTATGAGAGTCGTTGTTGTGCTTCTAGCGTAGAAATAGGGGTGGGAGTTCTAAATTCCTGAACACCTCTTTATAACAAATGCATTAGGATGGACCTAGACCCTATTGCTGGTCATGACCATACCCGCTCAATCGTTCTGAGGGGTGTCGCACCTAGCTAGTGCTTCGTATCGGAACTTAGGAATCCGTTACTCTTTCTCTTGGGGACCTCAAACCCAATGTCTTTGGCATACCGCGTTGTCATCTTAAAAGCTACCAACTCAAATGCAACATTTTGTCATTAATGTAAGATAAGTGTCAATGCACATAATAAATGAACACATGTGGTGACTACAACTTGGAAAACCACTCTTGCTCCCGGCTTTGAAAGGTCTATTTTCCAATCTGAATTCGGACAACACGTATTCGGTGAGGTTGGTTATAGGGCCGATTAGTTGACGGGGGGTTTTCGAAAACTTGTATCATTATTAAAGTTCCCAACAAACCTTTCTTCCTTATAGGAACCATATTCTTGTGGTGTCCTTATCTTTTCGGCATATTTCCTTTTCGTGAAACTATTTTGGTTAGATATCATTGACCAGCTTTCATTCGGAATTCGATGGTCTAATTAAAACAAGTCACAAGAACCCTCACATAAATTCCACTTGCTTAGTCTGTCACAAGACTAGCCCGACCACTTCTTTCTTTTGCATGGCCGGCTGGTGTGCAGCGTCCCTATACGACACATCAGGAAGTAGAGGAGCAGAGTTACAAGACTGAAGAAGTTGAAGATTTTTATTTGAGTTTTTGTTTAAAATAATAGGTCGAGATCCTTGGTTTGTGAGGACCGTCTTGAGTACTTTCGCACGCATTAGTATATGTATTTCGTATTTCGTAAGTTGAAGAATTTATTGTTTAACAATCACATTCATTTAGCAAATGGTTTATGACTTATTCTTTGCATTTGAGTTTGTATACTGTGAAAGCCTAGGGTAGCTTCGAAAAGTAAATTCCGAGGTCACTGACGGTAATATCTCCGAGGGAAAAACGGGAGTGTTACAATTATGGAGTTTTATACTTATTTTTTCTAGTACAAATAAAATTTTGTGTAAGTAGTCACCTGCATGTGGTAGTCAGGTGATAGGAGATATGGGTCTAATCTCTTCTTTTTACCCTTTTACTTGAGTGAAAATCAAATCACATTATTCTTTTTTCTATTGGGTCCAGTCGATCAATGCAAGCTAGTTTACCTAATTTGTAATCCTTGTTGGCTAAGTCACGAGTCCGGAATTTGTCACCAAAGATAGGTTCCACCATCAAATTATATTTGTAGTTTGAACCCAAAAAATGGCAGTAGTGTGTAGTTTTTTTTAAAATAAACTAGGTGTGGCCGCGGGTGCCACACACGTGAGAATCTCATCTATTTTACTTAGAAGTATTCAGTTTGTCTTTTCTTTCTAACTCCATCAAAATTCCAATTTTTTGAGTATTTGAGAAGATATTGAAATGCAAATTGTATTAAATTAATTATGTTCTCTCCTGCATTTTCCATTCAATAGCTAGTCATTTTTTTGCTTATCAATAACCGAGGATTTCTTATGATTTGCATACAAAAAATTCTTTTAATAGCATGGAACATGGAGATGATGAACATTATATCTTTACACATTTGCTTTTTTTTCAGTGCCATGCTTATAAGGCACTTTTGTCTTTTAAGTCACTTATAATGTCATTAATAAGAACATGTTGATAAGTCACTTACAAGGACTTTCATGGGCAACTCAAGCAGGCCCTAGCTGGTAAACTTATGTGTAGAATATAAACATAGACAATTGGTGACAATGATCCACTCCCCATAAGAGTAGTATTGATATATTCAGAAAGACGTGCGCATGATGTTGTAGGCGAGTACCGTCAAAGGAAGCTTGGAGCCTCCTTTGAAGCTTTTTTTAGCCTCTCCTCCTGTATATCAAAGCCCTTTTAAGTCGATCAAGGTATCCATGAAAAGAACAAAGAGAGAAACAACCATAATTTGGTTTTAGGTTTTAGATCTATTCAATTATAAAGAAAATAAATGAAGAAGTTCTAAATTCAGATGTATAAAATTTAAAATAGGTGTAGCCAACATAAATGTAATAGTTAAAAGAAAAGGTGAAAACAGCAACATCTCTTTTACTTATCAAAATTATCTTTAACAACTGACAATTTAGAACATTGTATTGGGAATGCCAAAGACAACAACTAAGAAAGTTCAATTGGGAGCAGGGGCAGATTTAGGGCGCCCCGCCCCCACATCGGTCCGGAGGAGCGATGATTTTTACATAGGGAGCCCAGATTCGAATTTTTTTTGTAATTCCGCCCCCACATTGATGCCCGACGTGATTCCAATGACGAAGGAAGAGTTGGAAGGTTGAATCATTGATGAGATGGAAGCTTGATTTAAAAAAAATTCGTTCATGGAGATTTGTAAGAAATTGGGTTGATGTGTTTCATCAAGGAAGAAGAAGACATAAAACGTCGTCGTTCTTAAAAAAAGGCTACTGATTTTTTTTAAGTTACAGTTGTGGGGCTGTTGATTTAAAAAAAGGTGACTTGGCTTCTATTTAAAAAAAAGTTGTAACTTAAAATCAAAAAACAAAACACGTCACTTTGTGTCTTTGTCTCATATGCATTTTACCCTAATTGAGAGTCACAACTGCACAAGAGCTGAGAGCAGCAAACGAGTAGCAAACTAAAGTATGTTTCAATCGAGTCGCGCAACGGGCAGCGGGCGTCGGGGAAGTCGCCGATCATGAGAGTTGGTGGGCGTCTTGGTTTGACGGCTGCTGCAGTGGCCAGTGGCGCCTCGTGTTTCCTGCTCTGAGGTAAATTGCCAATTGGAATTTGGGCATTATGGATTTAGGGATACAAATCTACAATTGAACTAGTTAGTAATTCAATTCGAATTTCTCCAATGTTATTTCTAATCTGAGTGCAAAATTGTGTGTGAAATTGATAAGTGTGTGAGACCTCCATTTCGAATTTTTGTGTGGAATTTTAGATTTGTTATTTTGCAACTTTTAATTTAATTAATTTGATAATTTGCATCCGAATTTCTCCTCTTTTATTTGCAATTTAAGTGTGAAATTGATAAATTTAACCTCTATTTCGAATTTGTGTGTGATATTGTGATTGGGAAATTGATAAGAAGTTTGATATATTATTAATTATTTTGATAGTTTAATGTGTGTTGTTGGTGTTGAATGAAAATGGAGAGATATTTTCCTAAAAGGCCAAGAATTTCAATTGATTCACGTAGTACGTGTCTGACCCCTCTTCCGAACAATCCTGGATTCGCCCCTGATTGGGAGCCTTCCTTTTTTTATCAAAGACGTGTTTTTAGCAATATATATGAAGAGAAAGACAGAAGAAGTTAAACAAATAACTAACGCCGGATTACTTGATCCGTGCAATGCTTCCATAGGTAAGGATCATCCCAAACATAAAATTAAGATTCATGACGCACCTTGTCCTTTTAGGCCCTGGTGAAATTAGGTGGGAACTCCCCCGAGACAAGGAAGTTGACGAGATTTGCATACTATGGTCTGAAAGAATGAACTCCAAAAGCGTATTCCTCGAGTGGCAAATCAGTTTCACTGTCAGAATCGTGTCCGCGATCACGGATTGGAAATTACGGTCGCAGTTCGCCCGTCACGGTCTTAGTTGATGTTTTTGCGATCGCGAATCGATAATAGTTTTGATTGAGCTCTTTTTTTAAGGAACCGCGGGCGCGGTTTATGGGCCCCGGTCGTGGATCTTGCCCGGAAACAACTCGAAAAAGTGTGTCATTTGGGAATCGTCCTTGGACCTGATCTTGGCTTCTCGACTTGTCTTCTTCATTCACAAGCCTACTCAAGTGGTGAGCCACAAGGTTGTAGTTCTAGGGAAACAATCCTACCCAAGTATCCACTTAATTCTAGGGAAAGTAAAAGCAACTCAAAACAGTATCCACTTATTATTCTTATCAACTCTAAACAGTAACAATGGGGGGTTTGATGGATTTGTATTCTAATTCTAGGGAAAGCAAAAGCAAGCAAACAATCAAACAAAGCAAAGACTTGGTTTTTAATCAGTTTAGGGAAACAATCTTATCCAAGTATCCACTTAATTCATCAAGTTTTTTTTATCATTGATTCAAACAAGTTATTCACTTTAGTTATTCATATCCTGATTAGACATAATAAACATGGCAACAAGACATGCAAATATTTAGTATCAAAATAAAATGAAACAATCATGAATTATAGATATACTAGTACTAAGAACAAGGATATGCAGGATACATGCAATTGAGTTCCAATGAGTCAAACAATTAGCATGAAATCAAATCTCATCTCAATTGTTTTAGTCCAACGAGTCCTAAAATAATGAATTGCTACAAAGATTAGGTTTTGCTACGAGAAAACCTAGATCCTAGCAATAGAGTGTATTAACTTCAACTAGTTTGCCAAACAAGGAGAAATCAATAACAATCAATACTAATTAAGCTTAAGAGAATTTGAAATAACTATAAAGAAATAAAACTGAGTAGAAAATCTCACAATTCACTTGAATCCAAAAGCTTCAACTTGAATAGAATAAAAGAGTTTAGTTCTCCATACAATTCTCTCTTCTAGCAAGAGAAAAGAGAGAATCACAAAACATAAGTTAGAATTACACTAACTCTGAAAATTAATGTTTTAAAAGAGAGAATCACAAAACTAAAAGACTTGAAAATACGAATAATCTAGGATAGGAAATTATTAGCTAAAAGATAGAATCAACCGACTTCGGATTTTGCTATCGCTGGAAACCGCAATCGCGGATCTCAAATCGCGGTCGCGGTTTGACTTTCTTGATCATCCGAATCTGAAACTGCTCCAATCGGAACCCATTTTTCTGTGATCGTTGGTCTTCAAATGGCTTCTCCTCGGTAAGGCATCCGCGGTCGTTGGTGCTCTCCCGCGGTCGCGGATCTCAATAAACCGTTCTTTTCTTCTTCGAGTCCACTTCAAATTGTAGATCGAACTCTTTGGTCTTCATCTTAATCTTCAATAAATCCCTAAAAAGACCTAAAATTCTATACAAAAGTGTACTAAATAGTCCTAGTTATGTTGTAGAAACTCCATCATATCAAGCACTCTGAAACAACGTTCGATGAATTTCCTCAAGGGTGAATGGACTTTATTGAAGGCCTCTTGTTAGAAGATTTAGAGTCTTGATGGTTTCAGGAAAGTCAGTGACTCCGAGTTTGTAAGTTGAGTCGGCGACTTGGCAAAGTCACTAACATGACCAGCTGGCGAGTAACCTATTTAAGGAAGGTAAGCACAGATTGTGTGCATGCATTTGGCAACAACTGGGCCGTTCTATTTTAGGAGAAGATCATCATAAAAGAGTGCTAAAATCAGAGAAAGAAGATTTGATTATCCTAGAATATTTTATTGTATGTGTACATGTATATTTGGAAAGATATGTAAAGACTGAGTGTGTGTCACTTCCCTAATTGAATGGGAGTTGATACACACGAGATCTCTCTTGCCCTAGCTTAAATACCTCAGTGTTTAGGATAGAAGGTAAGACTTTGAGCGTCATTTTGCAATTCTTGTAAGAAAGAAAGAAAGAGTGAACTTGTGTGTGAGATTCGTACGAGTGGTGTGTCGAGTGTTCTTAGGCATAGCGTGAGATTGAGAGTGTGAGTGCAAAGGTAGAGCGTGGCTCAAGGGGGTGGGATTCATTCTTGTACACGGGAGAGCTTTGTAAACACTCAAGAGATCAATAGAGTGAGTCTAAGGACTCTTGAAATCCGACCAAGTGAGAAGCTTGGAAGGGAGTGGTTTTTCTCTAAGTAGACTAGTTGGTTTACAAGGAGTTTTTCACTATACATCGCTTGTCATTAATTGTTGGTAACATTTGTTTTTCCTGTTTGGTTATTCCGTTGCTTTATTACTCAAAGTCGACGACTTCGCAGGAGTCGCCGACTCGTTTAAGTACTAACGATCCTACACCTCTGGAACGTCGTTTGGTATTGCACTTTGAAATTATGATTGGTGCAACTTTATCTTGGAGTAAGGCACCATGTACCCATTCTTTTCTACATACCCCTATCCACAAGATGGTGTGTTACATGACATCGTGACTAAAGTTTAGTTGGATGTTGGACATCAAATTGGAGAGGTCTACAACTTAAAGACAAAAGATCATAGTATCAATAAGATTTGTAATAAGACTAGTCTAGTGAACAGTGTTTGGTATCCTAGTAATTTTGTTATTGATTTGCAACTGTTGTATTTCAAATGAGGACACATCTCATTGTCAATCATACATCATGTTCCTTGTGATAAGGAGAAGTCCAGTGAATTTGTGTGTGGTGTATGTGCACTTGCTAAAATGCACAAACTACCTTTTCCCAATAGTAAGAGTTATAAAAAAAATTGTTTTGATCTGATGCATCTTGACTTATGGGGTGATGCGACTCTGCCCTAGTTCGGACCCAACTCCGACGGACCCGAGACGGCCTAGACCTTGGAGACCTCCTTGGATTAGGACTTAGTCTCATTTATGTTATTATTTATATTTCCGTCATTTATATTTCCGTCATTTTCCTTTTAGGCGTGTGTCCATTCTTATAGTATGGGCTAGCCTTGTTATTTTCCTTTCTAGATAGTTTCTATTTTTAGTATGTTGTCTTATTGAGCCAGGAGTTGTTGGGCCTTGTTTACATACAAGCCCTAGGCGCCTCTCCCTTGCTAGACTAGGGTTTCGTGGTTCTCCTCTATATAAAGGAGCCACACCCTATTATAATCCTCACGTCCAAAATGAATTAAGCCAGAGCTTTGAGTCGAGTTTCTCCTCCCCTTTGGCCCGGGCGTCACCTTATTCTTTTCCCGACCCTATATTCTCCTAGCCTACGTCAAACTAGGCCCCCTTCTCAATCATTTCACTTCTCACTCAAATCCAGTCTAGGATTCGGCCTCAAATCTATCCGGTTACTATTTGTCGGAGAAGATCCGAACGTTTCGAGCCTAGATCCGCCCCTTGTGACCCTAGGGTTACATCAATTGGTATCAGAGCGTCAGGCGGTTCGAACGGTCCCTTCTCCGTCTCCACAAAAAAACGTCTTAGACCTACCCGACTCTTTCAATTGATTTTGGTAAAATTGCATCTTTGTCTTGCTAGTTGCATGCTCTTAGTTGCTTTGTTTGCCGATTTCTGCCCTGATTGTCGAGCTTCGTCTCCAAAAAAAACCCAACCTTATTCGACTTTTTCAATTGATTTTGGTGAAATTGCATCTTTGCTTGCTAGTTGCATGTTCATAGTTGCCTTGTTCGCCGATTTCTTGCCCTTGAATCAGTCGAGCATATCCTTTTGTCGACTTCTACCCAGATTTCGACCAAAAAAATTATTTTTTCTGCAATTTTCTTCCATAATATTGTAGATCTTTTCGATACGAGTCCGGGCATATAAAATTCGCCCAAATCGGACTTCGTTTGCCCCTCCAAAGGGCCAAAACATCACGGTCGCGCGCCAGGATCGAGTTCCAGCGTGCCAGGATCCGAGTCCTAGCACAGCAGAACAACGCCACCAACGTGCCAAGGTTGCAGCCCTCGTGTGCCAGCCCGCGCCGAAGACGGAAACACAAGGTCTTGGGATTATTTTTTCGAGATTGTGTGGTTTATTTTCGGTTAGAGCATATCTTTTATTTCCGATTTTTATGATTTTATTTTGTAAGGAATCTTGCTTATAAAAGATCCTATATCTTTTTATTTTGTTTGTTTTTATTTTTTTCCCTTATGTACGAGATCTTATCTTATAAAAGATCTCATTTCATTTTATTTATAGTTTAGTTTTATTACTTTCTTATTGTAAGAGAATCTTTCAGATTGTGGAAGATCTCGTAATATTTAAAAAAACAAAAAAAATGAAGGGCCGAGCCATGCCTTGTCCGAACCACGTCGAAGCGAGGACGCTTCGAAGCTAAGCGGGGGAGAATGATGCGACTCTGCCCTAGCTCGGACCCAGCTCCGACGGACCCGAGACGGCCTAGACCTTGGAGACCTCCTTAGATTAGGACTTAGTCTCATTTATGTTATTATTTATATTTCCGTCATTTATATTTCCGTCATTTTCCTTTTAGGCGTGTGTCCATTCTTATAGTATGGGCTAGCCTTGTTATTTTCCTTTCTAGATAGTTTCTATTTTTAGTATGTTGTCTTATTGAGCCAGGAGTTGTTGGGCCTTGTTTACATACAAGCCCTATGCGCCTCTCCCTTGCTAGACTAGGGTTTCGTGGTTCTCCTCTATATAAAGGAGCCACACCCTATTATAATCCTCACGTCCAAAATGAATTAAGCCAGAGCTTTGAGTCGAGTTTCTCCTCCCCTTTGGCCCGGGCGTCACCCTATTCTTTTCCCGACCCCATATTCTCCTGGCCTACGTCAAACTAGGCCCCCTTCTCAATCATTTCACTTCTCACTCAAATCCAGTCTAGGCTTCGGCCTCAAATCTATCCGGTTACTATTTGTCGGAGAAGATCCGAACGTTTCGAGCCTAGATCCGCCCCTTGTGACCCTAGGGTTACACCATGGGGACCATACAAGGTATTGGCTTTAAATGGAGCCAGTTATTTTTTAATCATAGTTGAGGACAAGAGTAGAGCAACATGGTTATTTTTTCTATACAATAAGTCACAGGTTTATGATGCTTTGAGAAATTTTGTCACGATGATTGAGACACAGTATAGTGTTATGCCTAAGGATTTTAGGTAAGACAATGGAGGAGAATTCATTAGCAATTATTGTCAGAGAATGTTTGCTGAATTTGGAATAGTACATCACAAGACAATGGTTTACTCCCCACAACAAAATGGAGTTGTGGAGAGGAAACACCGACACCTATTAGACATTGCATGTCCTTAATGATTCAAGCATGATTTTCAAAAAGATTATGGGGAGACTATGTCATGACGACAGGGTTTCTGATCAATAAAATGCCTATGGCTTAGCTAGATGGAAATCTCCATATGAAATTCTGTACATGAAGGTGCATGTATATGATTACTTGAAAAGTGACAAGAAAAAAGAATGATAAGCTAGTTGTTATGAGAAAAAGGTGTGTTTAGATTAGATATCCCATGAATCAAAAAGGACATAGGTTGCTTGATTTACATAATGGTAAGGTTTTTAGTAGCAGAGATGTTAAAATTTATGAATAGATTTTTCCTTATAAGGATCAATCTCATAAAGTTCCTAATCCAAGTATGATATTGCCACTGGTGAATTTGGGAAATGATGAAAGTGAGAATGATGTCTTGTTATAAGAAAGGGGTGATCATGTACTAAATGATGTTGTTCCAAAACAAGATGATTTTCATGAAGGGATACTTGAAGTTGATGTTGTAATTCCTCAAGTAAGAAGACCAGAAAGACTAAAGACAACACCTGGGTGGTTGATAGATTATGTTGTTAATGGTGTTCAGACAAATATTGTTGTAACATAACACATGGCTTTTATGACGCATATATTGTTTGTAGTGGAACCTAGGAGTTATATGCAAGCTAAGAAGAATGAAAATTGGGTCCAAGCTATAAGGCAAGAGCTAGAGACACTTGGGAAAAATGGCACATGGATCTTGACTGATTTACCAAAGGGACAAAAGGCAATAACTTCTAAGTGGGTTTATAAGGTCAAGTTCAAGGTTGATGGAAGCTTGGACATGTATAAAGCTAGGTTGGTGGTTAGAGGATTTAATTAGAAATCAGGGAAGGACTATAAACACACTTACACACATTTAGTCTTGTGGAAAAATTAGCAACTGTGAGAGTTATTGCACTTGCTACAACAAAGAGGTGGGCATTACATCAAATAGATGTAAATAAAACCTTTTTACATGGATTTTTGGATGATGACATATATATATGATTCCTCCAAAGGGGTATATAAAAGCAAAGAATGGTCACGTATGTAAATTGCAAATATCCTTGTATAGGTTAATACTGTAACACCCCTATTTTGCAACGATGGGTATTACCGTTAGTGACCTCGGATTTTACCGTCCAAATTCACTCAAGGCTTTATAATGTATTAACTTAAAGGAAATGTGAAATTTCAATGATAATACATGATATTAAAAGGGGCTCAAATTGAGACTTTAAATATTGTCATTACATCTTAAGCTGTTTCAAAACATGATAGAGTTAAGTAGCGGAATTAATAAAACATTGTTCTTGCAAAATGTAGTGATTCCAAAATACGAGAGAAATATCTTCAAGAATACTTGACCTTCCTTCCTTCAACTTTCTTGATTCTTCATCTTTGAACCTTCGAGGGAAGTTTCCTAAAGTCTGGCATTTGTCGCGAAGGGTAAGAAATACCAGGCAAAAATGCGGAAAAACTACGGAATTAGTCTAAGGAGACTAAGCAAGTGAGAATGAAAAATCTCAAGGGTTGCTTAAAAAAAATCTCAAGGGGTAATTTGGTAATTTAATCATTTCATTATAGAGATAACGGAGTGATATGTTTGAGATCTATGAACTTTATGTGGAGCTTAAGGACGGAATGAGTCGATCTCGAAATGAGATAAGTTTAATTTGAAAAGAAAGAAATACGAGATTATAGAGCTTCTTGGAGGACAATAATGTTGGGAACATTTTAATTTATAACAAGTTTTAGAAAACCTCTCGCGCCCTTATCGGACCGAGAGCCGGATCGGCCTTCACGTTATGCTAACCCGACCCGGTTTTGATTTATTTTAATGTTCTCTAGCACTTACCTTTATTACGTGTCAAAACTTTGCATAGCATAAGTTCCGACACCTAGCTAAGACATAGCATAAGTTAATTAATGGATTGAACAAGACAAACCTTTGGCCTTATTATAAATTTTGAATGTCGGCATAGCATAGACACTAGCCTAATTCATGAATATGAACAACGACATAGTAAAAGACTTTAGTCGTCTTTACCATTTCATGTGGCATTGCTTAAGACTTTAGACGAAACCTTTTTATTTCGACATTGCTTTAAGACTTCAGCCAACATTTATTTTCCGTGTGACATTGCTTTAGACTTTAGATGAAACCTTTCTATTTCGACATTGCTTAAGACTTTAATCAACGAAATAAGAATGGTTCAAGACTTATGTCCAACACTTTTAAACGAGTCATTTTAAACAAACAAGGCAACAATCATCGGTCCTAAGTTCATTTCTAGCGTTCGAATAATAATAACGATAATGAGATGTCGTTATTTATAGCAATCAATATATCCTATGTTTATTTATTTAAACAAACAAGTTTGTTCCCAACCTAGAGAAGTTTAACGAAATCGAGATATCGAAAAGGTTACAAGGAGAATTTCCATTTGCCTTGAATCGTGTTCGGACTTTTCACAAGGCTCGGAAAGATTAGTCGAACCTAGTGAGCTCGAAAGCTTGGACCTAGCATTTCGAGAAGATAACGAGCGAATTTATATTAATATTCTTATCTCATTCATTATAAAAATCTTTTCTCTTTTTTTTCCTTTCACTAAGAGAAAGTATTATATTTGAAATTATTTTATTTAGTAATTTAGGTGGGAGTTTTAAACAATAATAATCCTTGATTATTATTTGCAATAAGATGTTTTAAAATAGCTTTTATAAAATACTACACTCATTTAAAGGGTCATGCAATGGTGGAATAATCCAAGGAATTCCTTTTTAAAAACACTAGCATTATTTATTTAATTTGATTAAATAAGTATTATTTTCATGATCCTTATTAAGTCTAAGGTCATTTATAATTTTATCTCAAAAATTATACCAAGGTTAAAGTGACATGCAAAGGCGAATTAATTCATATAAAAATCCTATTAATCCAAGCACTTTTATTCCTTTCATTTAAATAAATAATATTCTCAAGAATGATATTATTTCTAGAGATTAATTAAATTTATTCCAAAATTATAATAAGGTTAAATTGACATGCAAGAGTGGATTGATTCAAATAAATCCTTTTAAATCCACATTCAACACTTATTTAATTTACTTAAGTGCATTTTTATTCTCATGAGTCTACTTAATGTAATGGATCATATATATACTTTATTATAAAATTATAGTAAGGTCTAAAATTGGCCTGCATGCATGAATTAATTTATAAAAACCTATTTAAGTCCACATGCTCTACTTATTTATTTATTTAAGTATAACGTAACTTGCATCTTGTAAGTATCCTTTTATCAAGAAGATCATGACAAATTTTTATTTCGAATTTCTACTAGCTCTAAGTTAACATGCAAGGGTAGATTATAACATAAAACCTTATAAAATCCACATGCAACCATTTATTCAAATTATAAGTCTACTTTTAATTAGAAAGGTCATAAATAAATTATCTAAAATTTGTTTTAAGTCTAAGTTGACATGCAATATATTTTCTTTCATAAAAACTTTATTCTATTTAAATCTCAAGCCAATTCTTTTATAATAAAGGAAAAGAGGCCTAAGTTTATATTATTCTTAAACTAGAAATTTCCATGCTTAAACTCATTTTTAAAACTCCTTAGATTTATTAAAATTTATTCTATGATTTATAAAAGTATTTTTCCTTTAAACTTATGCATGTATGTTGTTGTTTTTAATAAACCTTTGTAAAAGCATTTTTATTTTATAAAAATCTGATTTAAAATTTTTAGAATATGAGTATGGGCCTAATTTTAAGTCCAAAAGGAAAAATTATTCAAAAGGGAATAAGCCCAAATCTTACTTCTTCTTTTACGTTATAGAACTAGTGCAGGAGACCAACAAGATGGAACGATGGCACTGACGAGCAGCAGGGACGGCGACCAGTGGTGACGTGTGGCTCCGACATGGCTGCGAGATGGCCGGCGAGGGCGGTGCGGCCACGGGTGGTGGTCGGATGGCCGATTGGAGATCGGAGGGGTGGAGAAAACCTAAAAAAATACAACAACAACAACAACAACAACAATTACCCAGTGGAGCTTCCCTTACGGGCAATCTGGGGGGTCAAGATGGGGGCGTCTCGGGCTTAACGCGACAGGGGAGTGAAAAATAAAATTAAAAAAATTCAGCAAGGATTTGATTGGAATTTTGGGTGATCAATTGAGTGTTTGAGTAATTTGTGGGTGATTTCTAGAGTCTAAGAGGCCTTTAAATAGGCAAGGAATATGTGAAGTGGAGAATCAAGCTTTTATGAACTCAAAATCACCTCTCATGGTGATTGGGGGTTTGATATTCTCCAAATAATTTCATGGATTTAGTGTGCAGTAAATCCCTGCACAAATCCACCCAAACATCCCTAATTTTTTTTTTTGATAAGGAAAGAGTTTAGGATGACTACTAACAAGATAGTAGTCGCCCTAGAGCATCCTGACGGATGAGGGTAAGTAAACCCGGGTCAGCTACAAGCGGGACGGAAGAGACGCGTCGGAACGACCCATCGATGAAGTCCGCCACAGAATTGCACTCCCGAAGGACATGAGAGATACTCCAATCCTGAAACCGGGCAAGCAAGCAATGGATGTCCGAACGAAGAAGCTCAATTTCCCACGGGCAGCGCCAGTCACCAAGCACGGCCTTGACCAGCTGCAGATTATCGCCTTCGATCTGGATCTTGGGAATGCCACGTCTGATGGCCTCGAGAAGTCCCTGGCGCAAGGCGATGGTCTCGGAGATCAAAACAGACTGTCGACCAATCAGTCCTCCGTCGAAGTAGATGGGGGAGCCCGTAGAGTCCCTAAGGATGAATCCGAACGAGGCTATGCCATCTGCACACACTGCACCATCAAAATTCAATTTAATGTAATCCATCTTGGGTTTAGCCCATTAGTTGAGTCTCCTATCTCCCCCAACTCTCACACATTGAGTGCGGGAACTGAGAGGAGCAGAGGCTATAGCCAATTTCCATTCTTTAACTTGATTTCGAGTAAACTCGCTAATGTTATTGGCATTATTCAAGCTTGTTCCGTTGTTGCTATCGAACACTCTCTTGTTTCTGGAATACCATAGGCTCCACCAAGTGTTAGTGAGGAGTTCCATTTCCTCTTTTGTCGTCAAAGTCCTGATATCATCTAGGACCAGGTTCGGTTTTTTGTCGTCCGGGATAACTTGGTCAGTGATCCGGCGAAGTTTTGTGCTAATGGCGTTAAGGGTTTCCTTGGTGAGGGGACATGAGAGTAAAATATGGCTGGTGTCTTCAACTTGGTTGTGGCATGTTGTGCAGCCCTGTGGTACTGGTATGTGGTTGGCAGCCAGTCTCGATTTGGTTGGTAGGCCGTTACGTGCCACTTTCCAAAGGAAGTTCTTCATTTTGGGCGGTATGTTGAGTTTGTTAATCCATTCTAAGTTAATTTTGGGTTCTTCTTTGGATTGGTGGATCCATTGGATGGCTGAGTGAGTAGAATACCAACCATTTTTGCTGGGTTGCCAGTACAGCCTGTCCGGGATTTTGTTTATGGGGTTAATGATTTCAGAGATCTTACATAGGTCATCATTATTAACAACTTTGCCTAGTTTCTCTAGGTTCCAGGAATTGTCTTCGCGGAGGTAATTGTCAACATGTTCATCCCAGTTAATAAAGGTTTCGACCTCATTCTTTGGTTGAAAGGGACCATTGCTGGTCCAATTGTCTTTCCAGAAACGAATGGTTTTTCCGTCTCCCACTTGCCAGATGAGACCCTTGACAAACAGGTCTCTAAGGCCTATGAGTTTGGACCATTGCCAGGATGTGTTATGTTTTTTCTTATAGGTCAGAACACTTTCCTTTTTGAGGTATTTTTCTGAGACTATTTTAACCCAAAGGTTGTTTGGTTCCGCTAGTATTTTCCAAAGCAACTTCATTTGGAGTGCTTTGTTCATTTCTTCCGCTTTGGTGATTCCCGCCCCACCGTGGGCGGGTGGGCGACAAATCGAATTCCAGCTTATAAGTGGTTTATAGTTGTTTTCTTTGTTCCAGAAAAAATTCTTATTGATTTGGTCTAATTCTTTTAACGTTGCCTGCGGCAACATAAACGATTGCATAAGATAGTTCGGTTGTGCTGAGAGGTTTGCTTTGATTAGCGTTTTGCGACCTTCCTGGGACAATGCATTTGCCTTCCATTTTGATAATTGCGCTCTAGTTCGCAGAGTTAGGGGTTTGAATGTGTTTTGTGTTACTCTCCCGTTGATAATTGGACATCCTAGATATTTGTCTAATGCAACAGTATTTGCAATTTGGAGAATCTGCTTTATTTGTTCCTTGGTGTTGATGCTTGTGTTTTTGGTGACTTGGAATGCCGACTTGTGAAAGTTGACTTTCTGGCCAGAAATCTGGCAGTAGTCGTCAATAATGTCTTTAATTTTTTTGCAGGCGTGGTTATTGGCTTTGGCAAAAATGATGATGTCATCTACGAATGCCAAGAAAGGGATCTTTGTGCCGTTTCTCGAGATTTGGATCCCGATGCCATTTTTTGAGTTGGTGCTCTCTGAGTGGAGCTGTCTTGCTAGAATTTTAGCAACGAGAATGAATAGGTATGATGAAAGGGGGTCCCCCTGTCTAAGTCCCCGTCTTAGACAGGGAGACCCCCTTTCATCATACCCAAACATCCCTAATTAATGTCCCCAATTGAGTTTTAATCGAATTATAATGGCGTTTTTTAAAATACCATTGGGAAGGAAGGATTTAAATACAAATGGGGGTTTTATAAAAGGAAGGATTTAAAAAGGGCAGAAATAAAAAGGAGACAAGGTGGGCCTTGTCTCCTTTTTATTTCAGCCCTTTTTAATTGTTTTATGGGCTTGCTATTTGGGTTGTGGCTAGGACCCGATTCTTTTTTTTAAATAAGAATAGAGTGAATGAGCTTGAAATATTATTTCCGTTAGGTTACAAATTTATTAATTACGGCTTTATTAAATTTCTTAACCTAAATAATTATTTTATAACAATTTTATCAAATTTTTATTTCAAGGGTGGAATTTGAGTGAATTGGGAATAAATGGTATTATTTTGTTTAATAAAATAATTAAGAAATAAAGAATAAAAAAAATTTATTCACAAAAATTGTGGCTATTAAAAATACAAGCGGCAAGGCAGTGCAATCATGAATTGACTAGGTTTTTAATTGATATAGGATATGAGTAATCACACTATGATTACTCCTTGTTTGTTAGGGTTGTTGATGGGACTTTTACTGCATTTTTTGTCTATGTTGATGATGTTTTAGTGACTAGATCAGATTTGACTGAGATAACAAGGGTGAAACAGGAATTGAATGATCAGTTCACCATAAAAGACATGGGCGATGCCAGATATTTTTTGGGCATGGATATTTTAAGGATAGAAACATGCACTTACTTATGCCAAGAGATATACATTTTGGATATTGTAGGATGCATGATGCAAATGTTGTGAATGTTCCTTGTCCAGCAGGACTGAAATTAAGTGTAGAGGAAGGAGAAGTTCTTCCAAACAGTGAGCAATACATGAGGTTAGTTGATCGTCTCTTGTATTTAAGTCCCTTTGTATCAAGCCCTCATGTCATACACATGGAAACAACTTTACATGTTTTGAAATACCTAAAAAGGGACAATATCTTTGGGATTGTTTTTATCCCGTTAAAGATAGGATTTACTGATATTGACTGGGGTGCATACTTGACAACAAGGTGATTGTTAACAAGGTATTGTGTGTTTTTTGGGCATTCCTTGATTGCTTGGAAGACGAAGAAGCAAGCTACGGTTTCAGGGTCTTCAATTGGAGCTGAATATAGGAGTATGTCGGCTACTATATTCGAGTTGATGTGGTTTAATTTTCTGCTCAATGATCTTCATATTCAGGTTCCAAAACCATTACACTATTTTGTGACAATAAAGCAGCACAACAAACAACGACAAATCCTTGTTTTCATGAAAGGACTAAACATCTCGAGGTAGACTGTCACTATACTAGAGATGAAGTCCTTGAAGGTTTTTTTCTTCACATCATATATACCATTTGTATTCGGTTGGTTAACTTGATGACAAAAGGGTTTGGTCAAGCTAGACACAAATTCTTATGTGCCAAGTTGGACTTGCAAGAAGCTCGAACTTGAAGGGGGAACTATTGAGTATATGTGTATCTTGAATGGCAAAAAGGTCATAATGTGTAAATGATATAAGTGTTCTGTAAGTGAGTCGGTTAGGTGTAGATTTTATTGTCTACTTACATGTGCATGGTGTGTGTGCACCTTCTGTCATATAAAGGCTCACTTGTAAGAAAATTTCCTCTTGATGAGAAAATATAGAATCAAAAGAGTTTCCCATTCCGCGACCACAGAACCCTTGTTTTTAAGAAAAATCCAAAAGAGGACGCGATCGCGGTTTCTCATTCCGCGACCACAGACTGAAATCCGTGGTCGCGGATTTGATTTTGGCCCAACCCGAGCTTGGAAATTGGACTAATGCGAATAGGCGATTAAGGCTTGTTCTTCAAAACAAAAAAAAGTTGGATAATTAAAGGGCTTGGACTTAAAATTAAGTTGCCTACGTATCCTCTCGGGGTTATAGAGGAATCAAAGCCCACGTATTTCTCTTACCTTTCGATATGAAACCCCGCTTTGCTTACCATCTACGTCGATCCATCTGAAGCGCTTTGGGATTGGGGCTCATCATCTTGGCCGTCCGAGTCAGAAATTTCGGATACCTCCGCCTTTTGTTGACGAATTTCCGCCCTCTTCCAATCACATACGCACACTTGGGCTTCCAAGACATCGGGCTTTAAACTAGATCGTTTTGCGTCTAGGACGTGTCCTCCTTCGCTAAATGTTTGCTCTACCGATACGGTCGAGGCAGGAACAACAAGCACTTGAGCCGCGATCTTGACCAAGGTTGGAAAGTCTTCTTGTGGGTCTTCCACCAAGCTAAAATATCAAATTCTCCTTCACCAAACTCAAAGTGGGTTGTTAGATAAGTTTCAAACTCCGCATTCGAGCTCGAATGTCTCAGTTTCATGGTAAGGGTATGCAAAAGATTAGCCCCCCACCTTTTAGTAGCATCGAGGACACTAGATCTCGAAGAGGAGGATGGATGTGGAGGTAATGGAGAAGAACTTACACTAGATGAATATTCGGTAATCAATTCCTCAATTGATCTTCTAACTTTACTAAGTATATCCCCAACACTAGCAATATCATCATTAACATCCAACTCTAATGCATCATAATAACCATTCAAAAACATTTCTAAACCACTCATCTTAAACCTAGGATCAAACACACAAGCAACAAGATAAATATCGGGGATAACTTTATAATAGTTCAACCATTTCACTTTCATAGCATCAATAGCACCACAAAATTCGGGGAATTTACGCCCCTCACAAAAACCGCCTGCCACATTCAATGCTTCAAAACAAAACAAATGAGCACAAGGTTTATAAACATGACTAAAAGTTAATGTTGCATCATGAAATGTTCTCAAAACTTCTAAGATTTTATAACAATAATCCCAACATTGAGAAATAATGGCATTGTCGGGAAAATATATGGACACAAAAGAAGTCAAAAGTTCTTTGTAAGGCATGCATGCATGAAGTAGTTTAAAAGTGGAGTTCCAACGGTGGCAAACATCTTTTGGAAATGTTCGGGGTGGAACACCTTTTTGAGTACAAAACGCCGTCCAATCTTGGGCGGTTCGGGGGCTAGCCCACATACGACTAACTACATATCTAATAGGAGCGATTAAAGTCGACATAACATTTAAACCATCTTTGACACAAAGGTTTAAAATATGGCAAACACATCTTACATGAAAATACTTCGCTCCAAGAATTGGTTGACAATGCGGAATCAATTCTCGGATTGAAGCGGTGTTGTTAGATGCATTGTCAAACGAGATAGAAAAAACTCGATGAAGTAGTCTATACTCTTCCAAAATAGTACGAATAATGTTACTAATCATTAAAGCGGTATGAGAATAATAAAAAACTCTATAAACCAAAACACGTTTTTGCACAACAAAATGATCATCAATAAAATGACATGTTAAGCCCATGTATGAATGATTTTGCCAATGATCACCCCAAATATCACTACAAATTGAAACTTTGATATCATTTTGAGCAAAAAAACTCATCAATGCCATTTTCCGGGTTTTATATGCTTTCATCACATTCTTTTGTACCGACTTCCTAGTAGTCGGTTTATAAGCGGGTTGTACATGATTAGTCATCCAATTGTTAAATCCTAACTTTTCGGCAAAAGTAAATGATAAGTGATCAATACAAATAGACTCGGATAAGGCATACATGCTATCATTATGGTTATAAGTAAATAAATGCGAGTTATGATGAGGATTAAGGGAAGAAGAAGTTGCAAACCTGGAGAGTTGGGATTGTCCTCGCATCATGCCTAACTTGTCGGGGTGTGCCTCTTCACGTGCTTTGACAATGTTCCATAGCCCGATCCCGACACCCATGTGTAATGCTTAGGACAATAGTTACAATGAACTTTAAATTTCTTGGTAGATGCCTCATAAGCTCCCTTACGAAAATGTTTTGTAAAAATGTCGGATTTAAGGATTGGAGCCTCACCCTCGGTCGCCTCGGATCCATGATCCACATCCACTCCCTCATTTTCGTTGGGAGTGGACGATGATCCCGGTTGTACCACATTGGGATTGGGATTCGAAAATTCCGACAAGTTAATAGGGGGTACAAATTCTACATTTGAACCACTCTCTTGTGAGTCAAAAATTTGATCAATGTTAAGAAATCCTTCCATTTTTTAAAATTGTAACTAAAACAAAAACCAATGTGTGGTAAAGAAATATGTAATTAAGAAGATAATGAACCTTGAAAGAACAATTATGAAAACAATTGTAAAAACTAGTAAAGATTGAACGATTGAGAATTGAGAGAGCTTTGTAAACTTGAGAGATTGAGAGAGATAGAGAGATTGGTAGTGTGGGTGAGAATGAGATCATGTAGTGGGCATTTATAGAAGAAATTTATCAACTAGCCGTTGGAATTATGAAATAGCCGTTGAAAACTAGCCGTTGGCTTTTAAAGCAAAACCGCAATCGCAGTTTTGATTTTGGCCAAAACCGAACCATTCTGTTGAAAAATCCGCGACCGCGGGTCTCAGGACGCGGTCGCGGAACGGGTAACCGCGATCGCGGCCCTAAGGTCGCGGTCGCGGTTTTGTACAACGATCAAAAAATATAGCCGTTAGAGGGGGAACCGGCAGTTCCGGACCGCCTGTTCTAAACCTCCGGTTCCCCGGTTCAAGAACAGCCGGTTCACCAATTCCGGGGTGGAGGAACCGGAACCGAAACCTTACCGGGAACCGAACCCGTCGGTTCCGGAACCGGGTCCAGGTCTAGCTATGCCATTGGATGCCAAATTGCCAACTTCTCCTGTTTTATTAACTTGTAATTTTTCCTTTTTTTTGGCTGAAATTTGAAATTTTGTCGGATAATCTTAATTGGAGTAAAGTTGCCTTAAAAAATCTTATTTTGAGTTAATCGATTAGAGTTTTCATAAATAACAAATGTTAGTAAAAATATGCTACTCCATATAAAACTTGGTAAATAATTAAAAAAACGAATGAAAACAAGATTAGTATTATGTTTTAGTCTTTTTAGTTACAATAAATACTCTCATTTCTTAAAAGCTCATTGGTGCTTTAAGTAAGTTTTATACGAAAGCTTAATGTAAAAGAATCTTTGAAGACCAAATCCTAAGAAATAAAAAATTAAAAAAACCAAACCAAACACATATGACATAACCAAACCAAACCAAACCAAACCAAATCCATATGATTATACCAAAAAATTACCAAATTTAACCTTATTTTATAACACGTATGGGTATGTTGAGAATAAGTTGAGTGGTTGCAGTCAACAGACCAGACTTGACAAAGACTTGCATGGTCAGCCCCCCAAAACTAATAAATCCTCTCTCTTTCAATCCCGCCTATTTTACAAAAACTACCAAAGAAAAAGGAAATTAGTTAAATACTCCAATATAGGAAAACAACAAAAACGCCAGAGACTCGGAGAGAGAAAGAGGCATTTTGCACTTTACTACATCAACCACTACTGCAATTCACCTAATCCCTCCCAAACATTTCTTAGAGAGAGAGGCAAAAGAGTAAAGAAGAGAGAGAGATTGTGTGCTCTCTCTCCTGTGCTGCTGGTGGTGGGTGTCGTCTTCATCAAACTTCGTTTCTCTTTTCACAGAAACCCTAATTCGGCTTCTTCTACCTCCTCCGATCTGATCGGATCCGGAATTGGAACCGGATCGGGAATCAGGCAGTCCATTTCCGGTGGACTCCGCGGCTCCTAGTTGGACGACTCCCGCCTGGAACTGGATGTGCTAGTATTCGCTTTTTGTAGGCTCTAGTTTCTCGGAAGGGGCTTCGACATTATCGATGCGACACAATGTCCGCTTCCTTGGCGGCGTTCGAGCGTCCGAGGTCGGGACCTACTAATACGGTAAGATTCTATTAAATAGTTATATTATTTTTTTTCCATTACTAATCCGCCACTGTTGCTTGGACTTGGTCAATGATTGGAAGTGAAATTGACTGTGAAGTGAGCATGGTTGCCTTGTTTCACTGCTGCTATTTGTCAATTGAAGAATGTGTGTATAATCTGATTCATCATCATTGTGTTTTCTTTGTTAATGGCGCAAGAGATTATTGCTATATATATGAGGCTCACTTCTAATTTATCGGGGTTTCAGGATGTTAGACTTATTTAACAGTGTTACTTGATCAGTCACGTGCCAACTCTAATTCTTAAATTAGGGTATTTCGTGGATCTATTCTCATACTTTGATGCTGGAGATCTTTGTTAAATTTTCAGGAAAATGTGTTTGTATATCTTAGCTGTCTGAAATGCAATCAAACGTTATTATGTTTTACTTAATTGATGCAATAATTCGGAAATACTTTATTGCTCCTATTGGTAGTTGGATGATGTGGCATTTGAGAGTTTTACTAGAATCTGCTTAGTTATTTTTTTTTTTTTTTTGCTCATCATTATCCATATTGTTAATTGTCGATGTTATACTCAACTACTCGGCATAACTCTGCCTAGTACTCCACCCAGATAGTACTAGAAGAATATATTGAACAACAATTACTACCCTTGTGACCTTTAATAGATAGCTTCACTCACAATAGTAGGGTATAAGGATAGCCTTGGCTAAAAAATGCTTTAAAATTACTAATGGGCAACTCTATCTTTGTATAGTTACGCCTCATATGAAGTTGTCGTCTCCATGAAGGGTTTGATCTTTTTAGTATATATATTTTTTAGATGTACATCAATTAGAAATGGATTTGGGGAAAGATACAAATGTCCTTCAGTTGGGGTTGGTTATTTGCAAGTAGCAAGTGTTGAGAATCGAAGAATATAATGATCAATAACTTACTGCTACATAATTCATGTGTTTTGATTGTGTGATACGATTTAACTTTTGTAGTCTTACTAATATCTTCCTTCATTATGCAATCATAGCTGATTGTTTTTTGTGTCATAGGAAGTGCTACTATTAATATTTTCTGATATATGATTATATGTCTCCTTTCTCTCCCCCTTTCTATGGTAGATTTAGACTCTTTTAGTACCAGCGTTCTATGTTGTTTAGAAAGCACAAGATATTTGTTTGCTTCTCAAAGCTCTGCCACAGCTGTCCAGTTGCAAAACTGGGAAACTTCTTTCTTCAAGCCTTATACAACTTCTATTATCTCAGATCCTAATGTATGTACTGTATGGCAGGTGTTCAAAAGCGGGCCACTTTTTATTTCTTCCAAAGGTTTGTCAAAATTCTTTTTAGCCCAATACATAGTCTTTAGTTCTTGTTATTCCATGCTGATTTACTATCAAGTTTGTGAAGTAAAATTGTTGTTAAATGCACTAGGACCTACCATAAATAGTTAATCTGCATTCCTATATAACTAAAACTGGCTGAGATTTATGCTTCTTTAGTTTTTATTGCTCAAATAAATTGCGGACAACTTCCTTCTTTTCTTTTCCTTTTTTTTTAAAAAGTTTGATCTGCATAAAAGATAAAGGAAAACATCTTGAGCTGTCATCATTATTCTTTGTCAGATTAAGTGGCACTCTATTTGTTTTAATAAACTCTGCATTTTTTGTGCATTAATAATACATCATAACCTCATTGTATGATTATGGGATCTCATGTAGCAACTTCTGTTGCAGGCCTAGGTTGGAAGTCTTGGAAAAAGCGCTGGTTTATTTTGACAAGAACATCTTTGGTGTTCTTCAAGAATGATCCTGTAAGTCCCTCTTACAAATCTGTTTTTAGACTATAAATTGATTTATTACACAAACATAAATTGGCATATTAAATGAAAAGAAAAATTCTTTAAAAGTTGGATCAAATAATGTAAGTTTGGATGCATCTCTTTGAAGTTATCCTCTTTTCTTCTATGCTGAATAAACATATGCTTAGTTATGTTTTAGGAACTACATTGCCTGACCCGCCTGAGGCCCCGAGGCTGGTTTGATTTTGCTTTTGGATGATGTTAGGGGTTGGGCTATCCCCCGATTGATCTCTACTTAGCCCTTCCCCTCATTAATAAAACCCTGGAGAATGCCACCTCTCCTTGGACCAAAAAATAAAGTGTTATGTTTAGATATTTGTAGATATATTGAACAATTGATTTTATTGCATATTGCAGAGTGCTCTTCCTCAAAGAGGCGGTGAAGTAAATTTGACGTTAGGTGGTATTGACTTGAACAATTCTGGAAGGTAATATTTTCATGCAATAAATACATATGTGGTGCCGTGCTTAGCTTGCCTAATTTGGTGTTTATTAATTATAGTGTTGTTGTAAGAGAAGACAAAAAATTGTTAACAGTGCTTTTTCCTGATGGACGTGATGGCCGTGCCTTTACGCTTAAGGTGATATCTGATCTGTTTATATTTAATCACATGGCTGTGGACCCTGTGGCCATATATAAAGCAATTAAATGAAAAAAAAATACTTATCGTATTTGTTTTTATCACTTTTTGCTTGCGGCACTTTTTAGGCCGAGACATCAGAGGATTTATATGAATGGAAGACAGCCTTGGAGCAAGCCCTTGCTCAAGCACCTAGTCCTGCCCTTGTCATGGGACATAATGGCATATTCCGTAGCGATGTGAATGACGCCGTAGAAGGGTCTTTTCCTCAATGTTGGTTAATGTTTTCTTTCTCATCTTCCATAATGATTTGACTTTTTCTTTGAATAAAATTATCTGAACCCTGATTTTTCCAGGGAGAGATAAGCGCCCAGTTAAGTCTTTAGTTGTTGGACGACCAATTTTGCTTGCATTAGAGGATATTGATGGCGGCCCATCTTTCTTGGAAAAAGCTCTTCGATTCCTCGAGAACTTTGGTGTGCTCTCTCTCTCTCTCTCATTCTGACTAACATATAGGCAGTATTACAAAGTGACAATCCTGTCATTGTGCTTGAAACTGTTTGAATTTGTAATTTGTAGTTAGAGTTTTGTTGGCAATGTCATGTAGACAACTATAATAATTTTTTCCGCTGCTCATTTGCTTTAGCTAATTTTATTTAAGTTTTTTAATGACAGGAAAAAATGTGGAAGGGGTTTTACGGTTATGTGCAAATGTCGATGAGGTGGAGCGCAGAATCCAGGAGTATGAGCAAGGTTCTAGCTTGATTCTTATATAGGCACTCGTTTGCTCTTACTTGCTTTACACTTTACATGTATCTTAACCAATTTAAGTGTGCATTTAACTTTAGGGAAAAATGAATTTGGTCCTGATGAGGATGCTCATGTTGTTGGTGATTGTGTCAAGGTAAATTTTTTTTAGCTGCTGTTTGTCTGTATAAGCTTCCAAAAAATTGAATTTTCCATTTACCTGGGTTTCTGATATGCAGCATGTTCTTCGGGAGTTGCCTTCATCCCCAGTTCCGGCATCATGCTGTGCTGCATTGCTCGATGCATATAGTATGTCTATTTTACATTCAGATTAAGTTGGAGATGGTCCAGATAAAATATGTGCTACATTATTCACGTTCTTGTTTCTAAATGTTTGTTGTTATTAAAATGAACTTCTTTTCTTTGTTGGCTTATTTTGCTTAAGGGCTTTTCTGGCTTATTATCCTCTAACTGTAAAGACCACTAATTTTGTGTTTTGGAACTAGTTTTGACTGAACTTGTTGAAATTGAATATAATACATCCTTTGAACAATATGTAACAATCTTCGCTTATGAACAAATTGGAAGGGGGATTTTGTCTTGCATTAATTGCTATATATGATGTATCTCAATGATGTATGTGAAAAATATATGCCTATTCCTGTTACGCTTATCTTTACTATCCCTGCTTCATTTGGTAAGAAATTGAGAGGAAGGAAGCTCGGATGAATGCAATGAGATCAGCAATACTGGAAACTTTTCCTGAGCCAAACCGAAGGTTGCTGCAAAGGTACTCCCTCAATCCCTTATGGAACTAATGTATTTATGCAATTTTTGTTTAAAATGAAAATCTCATCTTTAGAGGAATTTGTGCGTTTGTCTGTGTTTAAAAATAATTGCGTAATGCTGTCCAAAATTAGTCCCTTACTGAGACTATAATTTACTGGGAAAGAATATCAGTGACATTTACAAATAATTATATCTTAATTGAAACTGGTTCCATTTTCTAGCTTTAAAACTTATGCAACAGTCAGAAGGTTGTGCATACATATTATGGCCTCTACTAAAGTGGAGCATTTTTACCTGGGCTTATCTTTCATATGCTTTTTAAGTTTCTGATTATACATTTTTGTATTTGTCCTATTTGTAGAATCCTGAAAATGATGCACAAGATTGCCTCACATTCTGCTGAGAACCGAATGACATCTTCTGCTGTTGCTACTTGTATGGCACCTTTGCTTTTGCGGCCACTTTTAGCAGGTGAGTGTGAACTGGATGATGACTATGATACAAATGGTGACAATTCTGCCCAGCTTCTGGCCGCTGCAAATGCCGCTAATAGTGCTGCTGCTATTGTCACAACTCTTTTGGAAGAATATGAGAACATCTTTGATGTAAGATTCATTTTCTTATCTAAACTAAAAGCCTTCACTGCATTACATATTAAATGCATGCATTAATCTTATGAACAATCTTTTTTTAATTTAATTATGCAATCTTGTTGCCAGTCTTGTGAATGCTTTATGTGCTATAGTTAAGTATGAAATTGTCTTTGACATTTCAGGATGATACTCTACAGAGGTGTTCCATATCAGCTGACTCACGAATTGAGAATAGCGGGAGTGATGATTCAACTGATGAAGAATCAGTTGTCGAAGGCAACGGTTTTCATGATGCTGAAAAGGAAGGTGATCAGGACTCAGATGATGATAATGACCGTGTTTTGAGTGGTAAACTGAGTGAGAGTAGTGGCTATGCTGGTAGTGATCTTTATGACTACAAGGTAGGTTATTTTTCATTTAACTTTCTTTTAGTGCTGACATGCATGTTACTGTAAAATATCCTTTTGTTTTAGTTTGCATTTAGGTATTTCATCCAGATGATTATTGTGTAAATTTATAGTCAACCCTATTTCAGTCCTAGAAATGTATTTTATTATTTCTGTATATTTTGCATGAGTTCACATTTCCTGCAATATAGTTTTTGTTGGTTCTCTAGATTATGATTTTTCTGTTGGTTCAAACATGGCAGGGATGGTTCATTATTACACTTCATGTTGATTTTTCTAGCTTTATGGTGAATTGTTTTTGGATTTTAATTCTGTGCAACTTACTTTATTATCACATCCAGGTTTCAGTATTGGGAGTTGATGATACTGAAGAATTGACTGGTGTTAATGGTTCCTCATCTGCAAATTCCAAGCCTCTCTTAGACTCTCCAAAATTCAGAGAATCAGTTTCCGAATTGAATGGACAAGCTAAGCAGACGACTGGCATGAGTGAAACCCCAACTAATGTAGTTGATACTCCCAGTACTCCTACGGGGGAATATAAATCCATGGGAGAGATATTGTCATCTATGGATCCTGGGCCACCTCTTCTACCATCTGCTGCCCAATCAAGTGCTGACAAGCCAAGTAATAAACTTTCTAGTTCTAGTCTTGGAGTCAAGCGCTCAACCTTTTGGGGTAGAAGTTCTGTAAGCTCACTTCCTCTCTCTTATTTACATTCGCATATCATGCTGATTTTACTTGTTGCAGACCTGTTACTTGGTAATGGTAGGTTTCAGGCCAATGCTAGTTTATACAGATTATTGTTCCAACCTGCAAAATATTCTCTATTTTTACATATTAGTGGGAATGAAATGTATTTGCCCTGTAGAAGCCTTCTACCATGTGAATTGTAATTTTATTGCGGATATGTGTTGCTGCTCTTCTTCATATTTTTTTTTTTTTCCCCTTTTATGCATACTGCTATATCTGTTATGTCTCTTAATGGAAAGAGAGGTTGCAGTTTACCCTATTTCTTAATTATAATAATGAACTGAGCAAATGTGTTGAATACCAAGCATGCCGGAGAGGTTTTTTTTTGGTTGCATATATCATATTGGAAACTAATATACCTAGGGGCCTATTTGCAGGCAAGAAAGACACTGTCCATGGAATCAGTTGATTCTTCAGGAGAGGAAGAGTAAGTGTTTTTCTTTGTTGCACAGAATCTTGTAAAATAAATAGAAAGGTTTAACAATTTTGATACTTTTATAATTTGCTTTATGGAAGTGGAAGAATTGATTGAGCCTGCATGGTTAATTCTGAGTCCTTTTTATTATTTAACTTTCTCTTGAGAAGTTCTTTTTGCAAACACCATCAGCTATCTCATTTGAGGACCTGATGTCATCTCCCTAGATCTGAATTTCTGAAACAAAGTCATAGTTATTCTTCTTTGGCTTGATAATCCATTTTTTTATTGCTTTGAAAGCATACTACCATTTCAGTGCTGTTCTCTTGATGGGAAAAGTATCTTTTTCTTGCAGGCTTGCTATCCAGAGGCTAGAGATTACTAAAAATGATTTGCGCCAAAGAATCGCAAAAGAGGTAGTTTGCTGCCATTTATAAAAGCAGCGTTGCTACTTATTATGTTTCTGCTGGTATTCATGCCATATTTCATTCGCTTGTAGGCCCGAGGAAATGCAATTTTACAAGCCAGCTTGGAAAGACGAAAACAAGCTTTGCATGAAAGGCGCTTGGCACTTGAACAAGATGTATTTGTTTCCTATATTATCTTTTTACACTTTCTATTGGATTAATATCTTTGACTGATACTCCCCATGGTGTGGCCATCTCAATTTGAAACATGACATGTAAACATAAATACATGATCAAACCTGCAACTTTCTTCTGGCAAATTTGCAAATTATGAAGATGAATAAGCTCACTGCATACTAACAATACTGCTAGATGCATATTATAATTTATTATAAATGTTGCCAACTCTGCTGAACATTTTTTGGTTCTTTGTTTGATTTCTTTTTGACACATTTCCAGGTTCAAAGATTGCAAGAGCAGTTGCAAGCTGAAAGAGATCTTAGGGCTGCTTTGGAGGTTGGTTTGAGTATGTCTTCTGGGCAATTGTCTAGTTCACGTGGTATGGATTCTAAGGTTTGTGCCCTGTTGAGAATCTATTGCTGGCATTTCCTTCTGGTCATTGTACCTTTGTACGTGTGAAACATGATGTGACAAGCCCTAACATTGTTGTGGCTTAATGTGATTGTAGACAAGGGCTGAGCTTGAGGAGATCGCTCTTGCTGAAGCTGATGTGGCCAGGTTGAAGCAGAAAGTTGCTGAATTACATCATCAACTAAATCAGCAAAGGCAACATCAATTTGGCTCTCGTTCTGATGTGTATGATCTGTATCTTCACTTTCATAATGAACATTGATTTAAAATGTGATCTATTTTCTGCTAAATGATGGATAACTTTATGAGATATAAAGGGTATGGGCCCTTGCATTTTTGTTCTTGAAATGACATGTAGCAAACATTATGAGGTTCTAAAATGGTTACAAAGGGAGTGTCTAAGCAAAACCATCGTCACAAACTGCTATAAGCTGCATAAGAATATGTTGGAGGAAGTAGGCACTGATTTTATGCAGATAAAATTTAGAAAATTGCGAATAATCTGCGGCCATCCCTAATGCGAACATTGTTTCTGAATATATATTTCCTTGGTACCTTTATATGGATACATGTACCACTGAATATCAAATACAGTTGGCTGCCTGCTATAATTATTTTTCAGTAGCAGAAAATGTGAATGTGACAGGATGTTCTAAGTGATGGAAGACGAAGTGAACCCAACCATGTCTATTTGTGTGTGCAGGAGATTTCTTCAACAAGATTTTGATAGTACTCTTGCCTTCTGTAATCATGAAAGAAAGCAAAGAAATGAGGTATTTACCTTGCCCCTTGACATTTTTGATATTCAAAAATTATTATGTGCTGCTCTTTTCTCGTCCCACCATTACAGTTTATCTCTGGAACAATATTTAGGTTGTTTATCCCTTTTTCCTTACCCACCTACTTGAAGTTGCTGTTTGTTGAAAGAAGCCCTTCCTTCTGAATGCTATTACTATATAATAGTCATAATGTCCCATTGTTTCACACTTATGGCATCATGGAGCTTCATTGTTTGGGCAAAAGGGATGCAATTAGGTGTTTGAAGAAGGTTTTGGTTGCAATTCTGTTTCTCTCACTGGAAAGTGTCACTAGTATTCCATACTTACGTATTGGTCTGAAAGTTAGTTATTGTAAAACTTGAATTGATATGGTGGCCGATGGAATTGGTGTTCGATTGCATTCAAATGATTTCATTTTCTAGATTTGATATTCTGTGATCCATGGTGTTGCAATGCAGGAGGGTTTTATAGCACCAGATTGGCGAAACATAAAGAGCCAAGCTTTAGCTGCTGGCACCAGTAGCAGACAAACTTCTCGCAAGCAATTCATAGATCCAACCACCTCAACTGACTCAAAGAGTCCAGAAGCTTCCGGTACTATTTCTATGGATGATTTTTGTGGTGTTGATCCTGCCTCTGTTCCTTCCAAATCCAGGGCATCAGAGGTAAGACCTACAAACAATATCGAAAAATCACTGATCAAAGTTAAATAAAAAACATGGTAAAATTACACTCAAATCTCTCCCTGGTTTCAGGTTATGGATTTTCCTAGGCATCCAACAGCTGCTTCATCCACTTTGGTTGAACTAACAACCCGGCTCGACTTCTTCAAGGAAAGAAGATCCCAATTGATGGAACAACTCCATAACCTTGATCTCAACTATGGAGGTGCATCTTCTCAGGACTTTGTGTACAGACCATCATCACCTCCATGGAGCTGATTCCCAGCATTGTTACTTTTGTACATCCTCTCGTACTCTGTTGCATATAGTAACGGTCCTGTAATCTTCCCTGTTCTATTTAAGCATAACGATTTTTTCTTGCTGTTTTCTATTTTTTTTTGGTTGAATTCTGAAACAGTTTTGCTTTCTTATCTACCTAGTATCTTAGGATTGGATTGTGATTCCTGGTGAGGTGTTTACCATTTGATGTGCCTTGTAGTTTCCTGCTTTAAATTCCTAGTCTATTCGAGTCTTCTGTATAAAATGGTTCTTTAAAGAACTCTACATCTACTGTGTAGTTGTATAATTCTCTTGTAGCATCGTCAAATACATTATCCTGTCTATTTTGATTTGGTTTACGATAAATAATCAGAGACACAGATGGTGTGCCTTGTGTACTACTGGTAATGCGCATTCAAAGATTTCATTAGAGAAGAAAATATAGTAACATCAATAAATTTAAGCATTCAAATCTCAAAACATGAGACCTATTTTATAATTAATGTTCTTGATGTTATTTTTCTATTTTAGAAAAGCTATACAGTATTAAGGTTTTTTTTTTGGGTCTTGCTTTAGTTCGCCTAGTTCGATCGGTCAGCTTTATGTTTGGACCGGGTACTTCAATAGTAAACTAAACAATGATTTATTCCACACTTTTATAAAGATCAAAATAGAATTTATTCTTACTGTTAAAATATGTAAAAATAGAATTTATTTTACAACATATAAGAATGAAAAATATTAATCAAAATGATGACCCATGTTATATGAGAATTTTTAATAGCATTTTCATATGCTAGAAAATTTAGAAACAGATTAGGCCTAGTTTGCTCCCAAAATGTCATTTTACTCCAAAATTATATTTAAACATTCTTAAAATACGTATAGCCTCTCTACTTTTTACCCTTTAAGACAACCAAAATAACATTTTAATCAAAAATGTCATTTTGTCTTTAAAGTGAAATACACCCTTAATAGATATTGCTATAATGACAAACTGACAATGAACCTCGGTATTATTGACATTTCCGTATAGTGAAAAGTTACCTATAGTTAAAAAAAATAAATACAAATCACCATTGTCTTTCTCGTTCTTTCTTTCTTTCTTTCTATCTCTCCATGTGACCTGATTACAATGGCACTTTATTTGTGCTTATCTCAAATTTGCCCCCAGTTTTAATTTCTTTTCCAATTCTACTACCAACTTTGATTTCTTGTCCAATTCCTTTAATCCCAATTCAAATCTGGCCATAATTTTACCCTAAACCTTAAACCTAATTTTCTGAATTTCATATGCAATTCAAGCCAAGCACCACCGCCCACCGGACAAATCTACTCAACCCCGTCACCTTCTCGTTGTTGCCATTTTCATTTCAGAGTGTTCACTTTCGTTTCCCAACTCCTTCACCCACCTTCTTTCCAAATCTACTCACCACCAGACACACTCCATGGTGGAGGTCGACGACAATGCTGCCGGTTTGTCAATGACACCAGACACACTCCACCACCGTCACTGACACACTTTTATGAAAAATTTCAAATCCCACCCCAAGAAGCTAGAAAAGCTGGGGGAGGGAGGTAGAAAAATACTGCTAGTTTCAGCTTTTAAAAGCTCTTCCTGCTAGTCATCAAGCTGTCTCACCGAACAGGACACCAAAACTAGAAAAATCAAATTAAGTTCCCACAAGATACAAAAAGCCGTGTCCGAACGGAGCCTTAATAAAATTTAGCTAACTATTAAACCTTCATATATACAACTTCAACTCATAGAAGCAAATAGAATTACCATTACAAAAATCACAACTAATAATTTTACAATTTAAAAAATATTATGTAATATATTCTAAGAAATAAATTAAATTTGTTTCTGATAGGTGCCCAAAACATATACAGTACGTATGTAGGAACAAAAGACCAAGTGTATATGTTGCATGTTGAATTCTTTCTAAATAATAAATCAGAAACATGCTAGCTAGCCTACACAAGATTTGGCGTGATACTTGCTTTTAAATTGGATATTTTTTTTATGATAGATAATATACTTATTTTTAAAAATCGATAAGGATTCGTAATATGCGATAAGTTTGATAAATTAAGAGACTAAGATGGAATTCGGTAGTAGAATAAACCAGCTATAAGTTGAACTCAACGAGTAACAACACAACAAGCCAAACCAAACCAAACAAAGAGATATAAACAACAACCCAAAAGCTAGAGGCTTCAGACAAGGTCGGCGATAGGCACTACTACGTGTTAGAAAGACCTAATAGGGCATACATAGAGTAATTCAGTCGAATACCGGGTTGGAAAAGTGTGACATATTGCATGTCACAAAAAACACACTACTCTGAAAACTACCGGAACTAAATCTCAACCGTAAACCAAAACCTAACTTCACGTTGGTGGTTGTACCTGGCATGTAAAACAAAAAATAGAGGCGCAAAGGAGACCAAAACCAAACAAAGCCAGAAAGGCCAAAGGAGACCCGAAAGGACACAACCTAGCAGCACAAGGAGTAACAAAGAGAGAAGAAATAGAAACCCAAAAAGAAAACTGAGCCAAAGCCCATCACCATATATTTTTTGTTGATTTGAATCATTTGATGAAGGTGGATGTGGCCGAACGTGCACCTAAATTCTTTCCAAGAGACGAGGAGGGGTAAGAAGGGCCCAAAAGCCACAACCCTAAAGCAAACAACATACATGACAAACAATAGCCAACAATCGAGCACTTTACCTGTGGCCGCGAGATGGGATCACCAGAGCCAAAGTCCAATGAAAGTCAGAAAAGGCAAGAAAAGATCCCTCCAAAGAGTTCAAAGAAACTCGACGGTTAGAAAAAACACTAATAAAGGGCAATGAGAAACCCAACGAATGACCATTTCCATAGAGTGATCAGGGACAAAAAGACAGAGTTCGTCTGGGGGTACATGCACACCCAAAAGATAAAATTGCAGCGGCATAAACTATACGAGACAAAGGGCGAAAGTCAATGGCATAGACAAAAAAATTATTGTAGGCATGAAAAATTATTGTAGGAATCGTTCAAGATACAATAGTAATACATGAAACAAGTTCCCCATCTATAATAAAACAATAAGGTCGAATCAAAAAATCATTGTTGGGAATTATTCACGAAGTCAAAAGATCCAATGATACGACTTTGACCTTTCCCTCTCAGCGGCGGGTTGAAGTTCAAGACTTCTGAAATTCAATCATTGTAGGAATCGTTCATGAAAGTCAAAAGATCCAAGCATAAGACTTCGACCCTTCTTTCTCAGTGGTGGGTTGAAGTTCAAGACATCTCAAATTTAATCTCGGCCTTTTCGACCATGAGAGATTGAATAAAAGTGACGGAGATCTGTTTCATAGTCTGATTTCTACTGTTCTCTCTAAATTAGGATTTTTTCTCTCTCAAAGAGAGATTTTCTCTCACTTCTACTTTAAATACAATGTTTTTTTCATTCTTTTGATGACCTAATCTCATATTTAGGGGAACAAATTATGTAGGAAAATTTATTAGTTAAATATTGGAGAAAGTATATCTAATTAGTAACAATCTATGGGTCCGTTTGGCGGGTTTTATTTTGACTTTATCCAACCTTATTCAATGTTAAGTTAAAAAAATAAAGTCAATCTCATCTGTTCGACAATGAGAGTTGATGAGATTTATTGAATCTTATCGAACTTAATTAGAGTTTTAATTTCACCCAAAATTTAAGCTAACCTTCTCTGCCTTATTCAATTTTATGGATGTTTATTCAATTTTTTTTCCACAAAATGTCCTCGAAATTTAGTTTTAGAAATATTGTCTCTTCACATGAAAATTAGACTTTTATATAGGTATTAATTTACTAATATATCCTTTTTGGTAATTTTACATTCATTAATTATAAAATCAATCTCGACCAGCTTTGTCTACTGAACACCTACATATTTTTTTCACAAAAATAAGTTAATAATTTCAACTCCTAAAATCAACTACAACTATTGACTCAGTATCAACAACAACATCAAGCACCGAACAAACCCTATATCTATCAATACAATATGTAAAGTTATCCTTAAGGTTACATAAATATTATATCATTTATTATAAATTTAGGTTAAAAAAGAGTCATTCATAGCATAGTGGTAATAGTGCTTCTTAATAACACATAGGTCTTAAGTTCAAATATCTATAAGAGCATATTGTTTTGCAAATTTTTTTTTCCCCTTCTAGAATATTTATCATATTATATATTACCTCATTTTTAAAAGCAATTATCATTTTAGCCTTCTAACAAAAGGTGGTGTTTATTTATAATCTTCTTTATAACATGTAAATATATCCTTATTGTCAAAATAAATGCCCTAATGTTACGCATACATGATCATCATCATAATTATTCTTATTCTTAATCTATTGCAAAGTTAGAATGATTTGCCGAATAATTAGGGATACTCAACGGGTCGGGTCGACCTGTGACTCGTAAAAAAATTGACACGCGACCCGACCCGCGGGTAGCGGGTCGAACGGGCCGGGTCGACCTGTAAGACTAAGTCAATCATGTAAAAAGGGATTTTTTTTTTACCAAAAAACGTTTATTTTAAAAACCCATCGGGTTTGTGGGTCGATCCGCCAACCCAACGGTTTTTTATAAAAATATATTTTATATATTAATAAAATTATAAAAAAATATATTTTTAAAATATTACAGGTCGTGGTTTGACCTGCGCGGGTGTAACCCAAACCGACTCGCATCCCACAAAATAAAAAAATTCGACCTGCGACCCGACCCACAACTCGCAAATTGCGGGTCGGGTCAGTGCAGGTCATGGGCGACCCAATCCGTTGAACATCCCTACCAATAATGGCCCATCTTAATTTACAGCTTTTTGGTATTACACACAAAATATGACACCAACCTTAGATACAAAAATAACATAAAACTTTTGGTATTACATAAGTAATTTAAAACCAATAAATTACATCAAACTTCCAATGGCTATTTTTTTCCAAATAAGGCCGGAACCGAATCAAGAACTGATGGGAACCGGAACCGGGGCCAGAACAGAAACTCCAAGATTACTCGGTTCTGATCCTGATTCCATGGTCCGGTGGAAAAATAAGGCTTTCCACAAAGTCATGCGCATGATAGGATTTGAGAGTGTAGATAAAGTTTGATCTTAGGAAGGCGAAATCAGAGAGGTAGCCATCTCTAGGTTTAGGATGATATGCCTTGAGATCCTCTATTTCAGCAGATACAAGAACCCTGCCATCAGGACTTTCCAGCATACAGTTAAAATAAAGGGTTGGAGCAAGATCAAAATGAATTCGAAAAATCTTACTCCATATTACCCCACTTCGCATCACCCACAAATCAACGTAGTATGTAGGATATGTATTACAGGCGAACTGGAACTCTGCAACTGAAAGGGAGTCTCGCCACTTGATAAGAATTCGGTCCGCATATCTCCTGAGGCAACTCCAGAGCTGCGAATTTTTCCTGCAAAAAATCAAAGAAAAGTATAGCGGAATAATCAAAGTGTCTCTGAGCCCAACAATACGCTAAGAAATACGCAACACTGGAGATCGACCGCTTAGTGAGAGGTCTCCAATTTCGGCCCCCATTGGCCCCATAGCAACTTTTCGACAGCAAAAGTTTGGGGATCGAAGATATCGTAATCAAATTTCTTGTGCTTCACGAGAAGACGGGGCTTTTGGAGAGCAAGGTGGTGTAGAATGAAGCATTTGGAGGCGCACCGGATTAGGGCTTTCACGGATAACCGCTTTAGGATCACACCCAATACGTCTTCACTGATGTAGTCCGACATTATTCATTCAGAAGAAAACTCGAATTCCTACTCTTCCTTCTGCCATGGAACATGGATTGGAAAGAGGGAAGGTGGTATGAGCTGCACGAAGCATAGAGGAAATGTTCTTGGCTTTGTCAAATAAATCGGTGACAGAGTCGGATCCCTTTTTGAGACAAGTGAGTTGGAGGCAGGTGTGGACTATCTGGGCGTTGGATCTCGTTGAAAAATTTCATGGAGGGTGGTCCAAATTTGGAGAGCATATGTGCAATCAAGGACTTGGGAGACGACGTTTTCAATGAGGGAAGAAGTAAGGATGACCTTGACAAGATCATTTTTAGCTTGTGATTCATCAAAGGCGGGGTTTGGTTCATTAGTTTCAGTAGGTGGTGGACATGGATAGGTGGACATGCATTGGTCATGTTTGCTTTGATACCATGGTGAGAGACAAAGATTAGAAATTCATAATGATTTTCATTATAACTTTCCATTACATAGCTAGGATCGTCATATAGGCACTTTGATGTACTATTTGTGGAAATGTGTCCATTAATTATATGGATGAGTCTAGAATCAATCACAAGAGTGTTTTACTGTTTTAGGAGGGGAGAGGAGTCTCGTTTCCTACTTGTACGTACGTATCTATATATTTCTAATAAGGGTCATTTGATTATGTGAAATGTAAGAGTGACTTCTTTGTGCTTTTTGGGTTAAGAAGGAAATGTTTTAATGGAAAATACTAACTTTTTTAAATATATTTCTAGTCTAATGCATTTAAAATGAAGAAACTTTTTTTTATATTGTAAATTGTGCTTGTACATGCATCTTGATGGCGAATCTGTGGAATTACAATTCATGATTTTAGAATCGGAGAAAATTAAATTTGTAAGATACTTATCAAGTTGTGTTTGATTATTACCACATATGTCGTGATTGGTGGGTTTCATTAGGAGATAAGGACGTACTAAAACACTAGCGTGCATATCCTTTTTTTCCACTTTACTCTGTCATTTACAGTTCACTTGTTTTGACCGGAGAAAGTGTATATTTTGGAGTTAATACTTCTTAAACTATAACTCTATAATATTTTTTTTCGATGAATAAAAAAAAGAGTAAAATACCAACGAAACCCAGAAAATGGACATTATTATCCACCCGCAACATCCCTCCATCTAGCTTTAATTGGGATCAGGTGAACATTTAACTAAAAGTTTATACCTAAAAAAGCAAACTAAAAGTTTATAGGAGAAACCAAGTTAAAATCAAATTCCTAGAGCCAACCTGATAAATGGCCAAATGTTGTGTGTATAATAGTATAATGTGCAACAACAGAGTTGTCAAAATAATTTCTGTTTTCACTGTTTGTTTGGCTTCAAATCCAAGGTGCTTCTGGTGCAAGAGAATCCCAGCCAGGAATGTTGGAAGTGGCTTCGTTCACCATCTTCACCAATCTTACCTGCCAATTACACAAAAGCACGAGTTTTTAATTGACCAAACAGTGAAAACAAACAATGCAGTAAATTGATGACAGTAACAAGCTTTAATTACCACGTTTTGAGGGACCCTTGGAGGTGGTAATGTCAAGTTCCTTGGCATTGGTTTGTCAAGATACAATCTCTTGTCAAAGGTCCAATCTCCTCTATCCCCATATTTCAGTAACACTCCCTAAATCCACACCAATCATATTCAAATTTGTAATGGATGGTGTAGGATTTACCTCCTAATGGCAAGGAAATGTGTTTACCTCCTTGTCGAAATCACACGAGTAGGTGTAATGGATGATGTAGTATTCACCGCCTTCCAACTCATATGGCGGCTTTTATGCAAACACAACAGATTTACATGAATTGATTCAGTATGGCTTTTGATGAATTTTTTTTCTTAAAAGCCAAACAAAAATGCTAAAGTCAAATTTACCTGGGTCATGAAATTATTGATGAGAGTGTGCTTTACACCATGCAAGGCAGATGCCACAGCATAACCATACCTAGGTACAAAATCACAGTTTATAAAAACAACAGCCTTCTAGGTTGATAAAAAAGATTAAAATTTCAACCCACATTTCTCGGACCCAACCGAAAGCTTTAACAGCTTCTGGGTCATTGTTGATTTGCAAAGAGATGTTCACCCAAGTTGGAGCAATTTCCTCCATCAAAGACTGATCCAGCAAAAAAAAAATCTCATCAGTCAAAATTACAGTTGCTATCATCTAAGTATATATGATAAGCTAGAATTCATCTTACTACTCTTACCTTTTTTATTATGACAGGGGAGTTTCCAATGGGATCGACGTTTGTTATAGGGCCCATCTTCTCGGGATAGAATTTTCTGAGGAGGTGCTCGTGTTTGGCGGGTTTGATATAGAAGAAAGGGTAAGCAGCCGGGTTACTTCCATGTGCTAGATTAGGCAAAGGCTTCACAAATATGTGATCCGGCTCTGCCATTAAGATGTACCTGCATTTGTCAACCCGAAATGGTAATGGCAAGAACCGGAGAGTATGAAGAACATAAAAAGCTAGCTAAAGAAACCAATGCAAGCACTCACTCCTCTTCAATATTTGCCTTGGCTAGCCATTGCACAAAAACCCATGGTCTATTCAAGACGACGTATCCCTAGAGAAGAGAATCGTCAAAATGTATCATATTAATTAGGTATGTATATATACAAATGCAATGGAGTTAAACTTGTTTGTCAGCGAGAGAAGATGATGAAAATGTAGACCAACAAATGCGAGAGAAGATGATGAAAATGTAGAACCAAACAAAATTGAATGGACCGGAATCGACCATTCACGAATGCAGATGGGCCTAATACATAAGTCTATGGGGTTCCATCCTAAAACCAATTGACAATAGCAAAAGTAACCCAAAAATATATATGCTAGGCGATTTCCCTTTATATTTCAGATGTGGGATAGATATTATATTCTCAACACGTTCTCTCAAGTGCAACTGAGTCAGCCAGTTGACACTTGGACAAAAGTAAGAAAGATGAATCGATAATGGGCCGAGACCAGGGGTGACAAAGAAACTCTCTATTCAAACATTGATTTACAGGAATAAGTTTGTTATAATAATAATAATCATATATACCATGTCAAGGTGAAAGGGGAGACGGTCAGCCACAAAGGTTGGAATCTCATGAACCAAATTATCCGGGTAACCGGTGTGTAAGATCCTGGTAAAACCCCCCATGTCTGATCCGGGCGCATCCTTAAACTTGTTGTAATAGTAGTACATGATCCTGCACTGCCATTTGTTGTATACTCTGTCTGAAGCCGTCACAGCGATGTGGAACTTGGGCCTCGAACTCGAACGAGTCATCTCATTTTCAGCAACCGGATCAGTAGTCACCATATCCGGTTCGTCCGACCAAGAACTCTCAATGTAAGTTTGAAGCCTTATTTGATTGATCATAGACATGATACTGTAAGTGACAAGCGAAACTACTACGACTATCATAATCCACTGTAGCAACGCCATCTTCCACGGGCTTCTCTTGTTCGGATTCATCTTGCTATCAGGTTAGATGAAATCCAGAAGGAACTGGGCTGAATCCTGCACTGAAACAAGAAATTATCAAGTTATTCATGTCAAAATCTGCAATCAACAAGGAAAATACAAACAATTGAATATATACAAGAAACAAGAGACGTACGAGGACAATATCAGGACCCAGAAAACCCACAGGAAGCCCAGGAAAACAAGCACAATTTGAAGGGCAATTAGGTAGTAAACTCCAAGATGGAAAAGCACTAACAAAAAAATTCAAAGAGAATTAAATGCATTATATATTTTTTTGGTCGAAATTAAATGCATTATATAGATTTAGGAAATATATATCATATAGGATGAAATGGTGAGATTACGTAAATACATTCTTATTATAGAGTTTGAATTCATAACACCTTTAATACTACGGGTCCGGTTCACGTGCGAATGGGCGTCCAGATACGAAATAAGAAAGAATAAGAGTCATTGGATCAAAAAAAATCAAAGGCGTTGATCATTTCACTTAAAAGGGGGAAAAAACGGCACGGACGAATTTTTAGCGAATTATTCGCGTTTATGAAAAAAAACGGCCCAAATTGTTCATCTAAACTGTGGATTTGTTCATCAATATTGTGGGTTTGTTCATTAACACTGTGGATTTGTTCATTGTTATATTCATATTTGTTCATTGGTTTTGGCATATTTTGTTCATCGCTTTGTGCATATTTGTTCATTAGTAACATCAATTTGTTTATTGGTTTATGCATATTTGTTCATTGTCTTTTTCATATAATTGTTCATTGCTAGATGCATATTTGTTCACTAGTAACCTCAATTTGTTCATTGCTATATGCATATTTGTTCATTAATAACATCAATTTTTTCATAGCTAAATAAGGCACAAGCACTCCTCTTCGATTTGTTGCTATCTCGTTCTCTTAGCATACACCATATTATGGCAAGTCAGATTCTTTATCTATTATCCTTTGCATTCAAGTTTCTACATTAAACTTATCTTATTTTGGTACTATATTGAACACTTCATTCGTTTTGACAAGTTAGCCTTAAAGCACTTTATTCGTATTATCCTTTGGATTCAAGATAGCATTAAAGAACAAAATAAATGCAAAAGTACACAAATAGATAGTCCTAAATGTACAAGTTGATGATATTAATAGTCCTAAGAGACCCGTTTAATATTGATACCTAGGCATCAGATATGGATATAGACATAATTTATGTCCATATCCAGTGTTCGGTATCTTTGGGTATAGACATCAATTGATATCTTGTGATATCCCCCTTTCCCATTTTTCTATCATTTGATATCTGCAGAAAAACACCGGTATGAGCGATATTTGTTCTCTGCCTCTCCTCTTTCAACCCTCGCTAATTATATGGTGCATCAAAAACTAGATAATATTGTATGAGCGATAATTATATGGTGCATCAAAAACTAGATAATATTGTATTCATACAGATAAATAAGGTTAAAAAATAAAATTAAAAATTAAAAAAGTTCGAAATCGATTAACAATGTTATCAAAAACTCGATGTACAATTAGTTAGTATTGATGAACAATTGGTCAATATTGATGAATAAATCGCTAGTTTTGATGAACAAATTGGGCGCGTCTCATAAAAACGTATTTTTTGAAAAATACGGGAATAATTCGGGATAAATTCGTCCTACCATATTTTATTGAAAAATACGCGAATAATTGATAAGCGTGAAATGGTCGTGCAAATCACGGCTATGCAAAAGAGTCCTGACAAACCTAAAGACTATAGTCTTAGGGAAGTAAGGGTAGAATCCACATGAAGGAGATTTATCTTTTTATGTGAATTTTATGTCAATTAAATTAAAAGGAGTTTTTAGAATTAAACTAACTATTGAGCATGCAAAAACTAGCAAAACAAATAAAGTTTGGGTTTTTTATCAATTTAGGAAAACACTTAGTCAACTAGAGATCCACATTCGTGTGACAAGTTGATCATAGATTTCACCTCAATATCACATGCATATGGAATTCCAATTCCTTTTCAAAGATAATTAATAGCACAACCAGATACTATCAATCCTAACTAATTGAATAACCCTGAAACCATCAAGATTCAATTCAAAAGCAACATGAAGAATAGGAATATAATCATGATACAATTCTAGCATAAAACAACCAACTTTTATACTAGAATGCAATTTAACTCTCTTCTACAATAGACTAGCACAACCAGATACTAGTACAATGCAGTTTGCTACTATGAAATAGAGAAACTCAACCAGTAATTTCTCTAGATCTAGCAATTGAGATTCAATAACAACAACCCTAGAAATCGTTGAAATCAATCACATAAACAATTCAAACAAGAGAGAAAAATAATTCCATGCAATAGATAAATAGTAGAAATCTCACAATTGAAAGTCAAAACGAAGCTTCAAACTGTCTGACTAAGCAAAAGGGCTTAGTTCTCCATGAAAGACTAAAAACTCTGAAAGAAAATATGATAATAGTGTATGAATGAGAGATGCAACTCTCTAAAACCTAATATATCAAACTAGGTCTAAAAAGTCTATCCAAAAATACATATATCTCGGATTAAAGCTGACATAGGAAGAGCCAATAGAAATAAAACACGTGTCGACCAAAGGATCTCCGCGTTGGCAGGGGCGGCGGGTGCCGCCGGCAATAAAACGCTGATCTTCGTCTTCTCTTCAATCCAACTCTAAAACTCCAATAATATGCATCTTCGTGTCTTCTTCTTCCTAGCTGTAGATAGCATATGAAATACCTAAAAACACCAAAAACTCATACTAAAACTCCTCCTAAATACACAATATAATTGTGTATATCAAACTCCCCCACACTTGAATCTCACTCGTCCTTGAGTGACTCAGAAAACTATCACTCGTAAAAACTATAACCTCCGGATCATCAAAATGCAAGGAAGCTTACAAAGAGGAACAAAAGCAATCTCATGCAAGCACTACCCAACCTAAACAACAAGATATGGCAATTAAGCTCTAACTACCTACTCCATTCATCATGAACATAAAAGAGCAAATCATCATCAATATCAAATCAACATCATGCTCAACTCAAACCACCAAACAATCCTCAATATTGATGCGTCCCTTGTATGGGATGCGACAGATCTTTGCTGTGTTTGAGTAGTAGGATTTCGAATCAGCGTAGCGGAAGGCTTTGATTGAGTGAATTTTACACGAACAATTGCAAACAATATGAAACACGAGAGCTTTGATGATTATAGTTGGCGGCGCAAGCACAAAGGGTAGAATTAAGGAGAAAACCTCGACTTCAATTAAACCCTAAATGTGCGCTGAATGAAAATAACAACTTAAACCACCTTATATAGAGGCGGCACTAGAGAAAACTAGAAGAAACCCTAATAAGTGCGGCGCGCCTAGGGCTGATGCGCAGATCAAGGCCCTGCGGCGCGAGTCCATAAACCATCGGCACAAGGCTCATTAAATACTTACTAAAACCATAAAACTACTAATAGTAATGTTCGGAATTAGAAACCATGCGAAAAATACTATAAAAATGATAGGTCGTCCGTGACCGTGCTCGCAGTGTCGCGACAAGGCTGACGCGGCGCTGGCGAGGCATGGACACGGCACTGGCGAGGTCACGGCGCAGGGCTGGGCGCTGGCGAGGACGCTGGTGCGAGGGTCTCGAGAACCTCAAGATGCGATCCATGGCACGGTGCTAGGCTCAAGTCCAGTGGTGGCAAGGGGTTGGAGGTTGTCACCATTGGCTTGAGTTGAGGTTCCTCGACGCCGAGGACGCACAAGGCAGTGTGCGTCGGCGCGGCGAGGGGCGCGCCGTGGCCCGTGGAGAGGCGCGCCACAAGTGATTGTGTCGCGGCCTGGATTGCTCGAGTCCTGGCACGAGTGATGGGGCCATCCGAGCGAAGTGTGAATGCGTCGTCTTCCTGGATAGCATCCATGACGGGGGTCGCATCACCCTCCCCCACTTGGTTGGGAAACGTCCCCGTTTCCTCATAAGCGGGCTCAATATAGGGGGAGAGATCGGCGACATTGACCGTAGAGTGGAACGAATACTTGCCTGGGAGGTCGATTTTGTAGGCGTTGTCCCCGATGCGTTCCAAGACTTTGAAAGGGCCGTCTCCTCGTTGATGAAGCTTTGTCTTCCGAGAGTCCGGAAAATGGTCTTTGCGAAGGTGTAACCAGACGAGATCGTCGGGGTTGAAAATCAGCCGCTTCCTTCCCTTGTTATGTTGTGCCTCGTATTGACTTGCCCGACGCTCCAATTATGTCTTGGTCCTCTCGTGTAATCTGTGTATGGCGTCGGCGCGGTTGGATGCGTCGATATGCTCGCCATTCTTCAAGGGCCGAGGAACAAGATCCATCGGAGAGTGTGGGTGGAGGCCGTAGACGACCTCGAACGGCGTCTTCCTAGTAGCCGAGTGTTTGGACCTGTTATATGCAAACTCAACAAATGGTATTAGATCCTCCCACCGGCGTGGGTTATTTTTTAGCACCGTCCGAAGAAGGGTGCCCAGGGTCCGATTGGTCACCTCAGTCTGACCATCGGTTTGGGGATGGTAAGAGGTTGAAAATAGCAATTGTGTCCCTAGCTTTCCCCAAAGCGTTATCCAAAAGTGGCTATAAAATTTTGTGTCTCTATCACTAACAATAGTGCAAGGCACTCCATGCAGCTTCACGACATGCTCAAAAAACAAGTTTGCGATTTCGGTCGCATTGTTGTTTCCTTTGCATGGCACGAAGTGAGCCATTTTGGAGAAGCGGTCCACAATTACAAAGATCGAATCTTTACCGCGCCTTGTCATTGGAAGGCCCGTGATAAAATCCATGGGAGATCTTCCCACGGGGTATCCGGAATGGGCAAGGGCGTGTATAGGCCATGAGGTTGGGACCTCGATTTAGCGGTTTGGCACGGCACACAACCGCGGCAATACTTGTGGACATCGGAAGCCATGTGTGGCCAAAAGAAATGTTCACGAAGTGCTGCTAAGGTTTTGGCTATGCCAAAATGGCCTCGGCCGTCATGAGCCTCTTTGAGCAATAGATGCCTCACAAACGAGGCCGGAATGCAAGGCTTCCCGGCTCGGTAGAGGTATCCATTGTCCAAAAAATAGTCCTCATGGATTCGACTTTGCTCGAGGTTCTCCATGATCGGTTTAAAAAATTGATCATGCATATATAACTCCTTAATCAAGGAGAACCCGAGCAAATTGGCCCGAAGTTGGGTTAAGAGTACATACCTGCGTGACAGAGCATCTGCCACGACGTTCTCCTTTCCTTTCTTATGGGCGATGATGTATGGAAAAGTTTCCATAAACTCCACCCATCGAGCATGGCGTCTATTGAGAGTCGTCTGACTCTTGAGATACGCTAAGGCGGCGTGGTCCATGTGAATCACGAACTCGCTAGGCCAAAGGTAATGCTGCCATGTTTTAAGTACCCGAATAAGCGCGTACAACTCCTTGTCATACGTTGGGTAATTTAGAGTTGCCCCCGTAAGTTTTTCACTAAAGAAAGCAATGGGACGTCTCTCTTGGAGGAGTACTCCGCCTATGCCATAGTCAGAAGCGTCGCACTCGACCTCGAAGCGCTTAGTGAAGTCTGGCAATTGCAAGACCGGAGCGCTACACAAAGCAGATTTTAAGGCCTGAAAGGCGGCCTCATGATGTGGAATCCACTTGATTGTGGTTGCCTTCTTGGTGAGATTATAGAGTGGCCCGGCGACGGAACTAAAGTCCTTGACGAAATGCCGACAAAACCCTGCGAGCCCTAAGAAGGACCGAACCATCGTTGGGGTCATAGGGGTGGGCCACTCTCGGATGGCGCGGATCTTGTCGTCATCCACTTTTAGCCCATCCTTGGACACGACGAAACGAAGAAAGTTCGTCATGTCCGTGCAAAACGAACACTTATCAAAGTTTACAAACAAAGAATATTCGCAAAGGCACTCTAACACCATCCTAAGGTGCCTCGCATGAGAGTCCAAGTCTCTATAAAAAACTAATATGTCGTCAAAATACACAATAAAACGTCCTAAAATTTTTGAAAAAACAAAATTCATTAACCGCATAAAAGTACTAGGGGCGTTTGTCAAGCCAAAAGGCATGACAAGCTATTCGTACAAACCATGCTTGGTTTTGAATGCGATCTTCCACTCGTCCCCCTCTTGCATACGGATTTGGTGATATCCGCTTCGTAGATCAATCTTGGAAAATAGGGCGCCGCCATGGAGCTCGTCAAGCATGTCATCGAGCCTCGGAATCGGATGCTTGTACTTCACCGTAATCTGGTTAATGGCTCGGCAGTCGACACACATACACCACGAACCATCCTTCTTCGGCACAAGGATCACCGGCACGACGTAAGGGCTCAAAGACTCTCGGACAAAGCCGTTGTCCAAAAGTTGTTGAACTTGTCGTTGTAGCTCCTCTGTTTCCCTTGGTGAAGTCCTATAGGCTGCTCGATTTGGAAGGGAGGCGCCAGGCATGAGATCGATCTTGTGTTCGATCCCACAGATTGGAGGCAAACCCTTCGGAAGCTCATCCGTCATGACGTCTTCGTATTCCTTCAAAAGAGAAACAATACAAGACGGAAGGTTATCATCCACATATTTAGATATAGAAAGTAAAGGCTAAAGAATGAAACAAGAAAGAGTCCCCTGAAGAGATTTCTCGACGTCCCGACGCCTGGCTAGAAGAAGACGATCTTGGCATGTGCCTAGCAAAGGCGGCTCGGCGTCGGCACTCGATCGGGCAAGTTCTGGTGCGGTTTTTGGACATGTTGTAGCCTCTGGAATTTGTTGAGGAACGCCCGTAGAAACTCCGTGAAATTCGTCCCTAAGCTCTTGAAAACCCAGTTTTCGTGCCGCAACTGCGTGGTTCGCGACGCTAAGAGGATCTATCGGCGGTACCTTGCTTAAATTCACTTCTCCCGAGCATTTTTTCTTCAAACCTGATGGAAACTCTAAATTTAGAGGATTTCCACCAGAAACGCCTGTAGAACCATCAGAAAGTTGCTGGAGTCCTTGTGTGAGGAATCCGCAGCGTTCGGCGCGTTGTCGAGGCCACGAGAGGCAAACTGTCGGCCCGACTCCTCTTTCTTTCGGCGGTGTCCATCTTGAACATCTTCAAAACTGTTTTTAGGAGGGGTGGCACCAGAAACGCTGGTAGAATCTGCAGGTTTCGCCATGGACGCCGCTGGCGTCGTGTTCGGCGCACCGGTGCCATTGTCGCTAGCTTTTTGTCGTTGCCTCTCGGCTTCATCCTGTAAAGCTTCACTAGGCGACATAGGTAAGAGTGTCACGCGCTTCCCATGGTAATTGAACATGTAAGTGTTCAAATACCCGTCGTGAAGCACGCGACGATCGTATTGCCATGGGCGCCCCAACAAGAGGTGTGTGGCGTCCATTGGCGTTATGTCACAAAGAATAGAATCCGAATATTGACCAATAGAAAAGTTGAAAATCACTTGTTTTTCGACCCAATCACCGCCTTCATTTGATATCCATTGGAGTTTGAACGGTTGCGGATGAGGTGTGGTCGACAACTTGAAATGATCGACTACATTTTTGGAGAGGAAATTGGCGCAACTCCCGAAATCAATGATGACGCTCAATGACACATTGTTCACCAAGCAACGAGTGTGGAAAAGCTATTCTTGTTGATCGGTTTTAGGCGCCTTGCGCATGCTTAAGGCACGCCTCATCACCAATTGAAGCTTGGAAACGCCGAGAGCCTCTGAAGGGTCGCACTCCAGCTCGGCGCCTTCGATCAGTGTTGGCTCGATTTCCTCTTCCTCTTAGCTGTCATAAGGATCTCCTTGTGTTGTAAACAACACTTTCTTGGAATTCGGACATTTCCTTTGAATATGCCCACGGCCTCCGCATTTGTAGCACGCCATGTCGCGCGCTCGATCGGCACTTGGCTCGGTGTTGCGCGGCTGGCGCTTTGGAAGGCGTGGTTTCGGCCTTTGTTTTGGAACCTGTCTTAGTACTTGGCACAGAAGGAGCAACCCGATTAGTAGAAAAACCGGATTGACTAGGATTAGAAGCATACCTTGTATTTGACTAACTCGACTTGGTTCGCATTTCTTGTTTATGAATTTGCATAGCGGTGTGAACCAAGTTGTTGAGATCCTTGATCGGTAGAATCTCCAAACGATCTTTAATGGATTGTCGCAAGCCCGATATGAATCTCGTCTTCATCACCGAGGGCGACACACTCATGCCAGCTTTGAAGAACATGTCTTCAAGTTTGGCAAAATATTCCTCCGGCGTCATCGACCCTTGCTTGATGCGCATAATCTCTATGTGCATCTTGTCCTTGTAATCCGCCGGGATGTAACTTTTCTTCAAAATATAGACGAGTTGATGCCACTCTAGGATTAGGGGTTTGCCTTGTCGAATCCTTTCGGACTCGAATCGGTTCCACCAAGTCCGAGCAGCACCATGGAAGTGCAAAGTCACAACTTCCACTTTCTCGTCATCTTCATAGCCTAAATGACAGAGCGTGTGCTCCGTGCCCTGCAACCATTCGATAAACACATCAGGATCATAAGAACCGTAAAAGGGTTCGAACTTTACCTTTTTATCGCGGCGGTTGTGGCGTGGATCTCGAGCGTCTCTACGATCGTTGTCACGCTGAGGGATGTGGTGCCGAGGCGAGTGCGCGCGGCGATCGCGCCGGTGCCGAGGTGGGCCTCGAGGCGGATCATCGTCCCCATCGTCAGGATCATCACCGTCATCGGGTCTTCGAGGACGTCGAGCGTCGCGGTCCCTGTCGCGCCGTCCCTTCGAGCCATGTTTGCGTCTTGAGCCATAGACTCGGTCATACTCCTTGCGGTTCTTGGCTAGGTGCGGCGGCGGGATCCAATCTGAAGGCCGATGGTCCAATTCTTCGGGATCCTGCACATTGGGATGCTCAAACGAAGACTCGTTAGAGTAATCACTAAACTCATCATAATCATTTTCAAAATCTGAGTACGGACTCCGAGCACTTTGATGCACGAGGTCGTCCTCAACTCTGTATGCGTCGGCATCATAATACTTGGCCCTGTGCTTCCGCTTTGGGGTTTCGTAAACATATGCCGGCGTCTTTTTCTTGGTATTCTTTTTCTTGGGATCCCCACTCATGTGTTGGCGTCTATACTCCTCGGAGTTGTACTCCTCATCGGAATATACGTCGTATACTTGTGTGTCCCGGTAATCTCGCGCCATTTGATAGCGATCCGCGGTCCGTGGACCACCATCGTGCTTATCATAGTGGCGACTCTCTTTAATCGACTCCATCCGATGCATTGTACCGAATTGAGACGACGACTGAGCATGTTGCTTCCCTTTGGAACGAGCCTTGGCGACGTCATCCGCGGAAACCCCCGAGTTAGCGTGGATCTCCGAGGCGAGGGCATGGGCCCCTGGCACCGTGTGCTTGGACTAAGCTTGGCTCTCGGCTAAGAGCCTCTCAAGTTCTTGTATGCGCGCCAAAGCTTCGGGCGAAAAGTTTGGATTTTGGTTCAGCAACTGCGGGTTATTGTTGTTGTTGTTGTTATCACCATCATCCGAGTCCGAAACGGTACCTATTGTAACATCAGTCATCGAAGAAGTAAGAAGTTCACAAGCAAAAGACAACGAGTTTACGGTTCGCTTAAGTCAAGCCGACCCTTTAGTTCAAACCACACGAACAAGGATTGGCTAGGCCAAGGTCACTCAACTCGATCTATCAATATGGATACGAAAACCACAAAGTACGCAAGGCAAGACACAATAAGGCAAGTCAAAAACCGAAAACCACAAGCAATGGAATAGCGATTAAGGTTGCCGAAAATATTAGAACCACAAGTTGGATCGATCTTGCCTTATTTTGGCTTGTGATCGTCCAAAGATTTTTTTTTTAAAGTCGAACGACTACCTTACCTTATTTTGGCTATGGTAGTCGAACAATTTTTTTTTTGTAGCAATTCGACTCTAGGCTTTCTCCTCTAGAGCAAACAAACAATAATGATTCAACACAAGCAACACGCAAGAGCAAGATAGAAATCGGCAAAACAAAACCTAATGTGCATGCAACTAGCAAGACAATGAGTAATTTTCACCAAAATCAATAGATCCAGCGAGTTTAGGGCAAGGCTGATTTTTTTTTTAACAATTTACGAAAGCAATGAAAAAAAAATAAATTTGGGACCCTAGATGGCGGTTTGCGAAGTGGAGGATGAGATTTAGGGTTATATGCAGCGGAAAGATCGTGTGAGAATGAACGAAAGAGGGTTGAACGAGACTTACTCAAACCTTGGCTCTGATTCCAGTTGATGCATCCCTCGTATGGGATGCGACGGATCTTTGCGGTGTTTGAGTAGTAGGTCTCGAATCAGCGTAGCGGAAGGCTTTGATTGAGTGAATTTGACACGAACAATTGCAAACAATATGAAACACGAGAGCTTTGATGATTATAGTTGGCGGCGCAAGCACAAAGGATAGAATTAAGGAGAAACCCTCGACTTCAATTAAACCCTAAATGTGCGCTGAATGAAAATAACAACTTAAACCACCTTATATAGAGCGGCACTAGAGAAAACTAGAAGAAACGCTAATAAGTGCGGCACGCCTAGGGCTGATGCGCAGATCAAGGCCCAGCGGCGCGAGTCCATAAACCATCGGCACAAGGCCCATTAAATACTTACTAAAACCATAAAACTACTAATAGTAATGTTCGGAATTAGAAACCATGCGAAAAATACTATAAAAATGATAGGTCATCCGTGATCGTGCTCGCAGTGTCGCGACAAGGCTGGCGCGGCGCTGGCGAGGCATGGACATGGCGCTGGCGAGGTCACGGCGCAGGGCTGGGCACTGGCGAGGACGCTGGCGCGAACGCTGGTGCGAGGGTCTCGAGAACCTCAAGATGCGATCCATGGCACAGTGCTAGGCTCGAGTCCGATGGTGGCATGGGGTTGGAGGTTGTCACCATTGGCTTGAGTTGAGGTTCCTCGACGCCGAGGACGCACAAGGCAGTGTGCGTCGGCGCGGCGAGGGGAGCACCGTGGCATGCGGAGAGGCGCGCCACAAGTGATTGTGTCGCGGCCTGGATTGCTCGAGTCCTGGCACGAGTGATGGGGCCATCCGAGCGAAGTGTGAATGCGTCGTCCTCCTGGCTAGCATCCATGACGGGGGTCGCATCAAATATCTATCAAAACATCAAACATCAACCCACCAAAAACTAACCACTAACAAGTCCGTCAAAAACACCAACAAAGAGAGTGAAAATCTCCATAAATCTACACCTTATCCCTCCAAATGAAAACCTACCCAAAACACTCCTATACTCCACTTCTTATGTCTCCTGCGCCGGTAAAAAGATAGTCCTAAAACACTTTTTTTTTCGATTTTTTTTATATTTAAAGGAGAGTATGGTATACCTGTACGGCAGGGGTGGCGGGTGCCGGCGATTTGGCGGTGGGTGCCGCCGAGCTTACGGCGGTCGCCGCTGGCACTTCGTAGCTAAATAAAATAAATGGAGGCGGGTACCGCCGTGCTTACGGTGGTCGCCGCTAATTCCGTTGCCCTCCTTTGCTCTTTCCTGTAGGTTAGTCCACACAAAATAACGGAAAAAAACAAAACAAAAACAACTAAGCTAGAAAACAAAAATAAAAGAAAGTAGCTAGGCCGGGTTGCCTCCCGACAAGCGCCTTATTTAACGTCGTGGCTCGACGTAATGCCAATTCATCAGTCTTCACCGTCGGGCTTTGTTAGGACAACTTCCTTAATTGTGTCCTTGGTGAATCCCTCATGATACTTCCTCTTTGACCATTCACCTTGAATAATGCATGAGTTTTGGAATCATAAAGCTCAATTGCACCATGGGGAAAAACTTGAGGAATCACATAAGGCCCTGCCCAACGGGATCTTAGCTTACCTGGAAAGAGTCTAAGGCGGGACTGAAATAGAAGAACTTTGTCACCAGCTTTGAAGTCCTTTCTCAAGATATTTTTGTCATGCCAAGCCTTAGTTCGCTCCTTGTAGTGAATAGCATTATCATAAGCTTCAATCCTGGCCTCCTCCAACTCCTGTAATTGGAGCTTTCTAAGCTCCCCAGCTTCTTCAAGTTGTAAATTGCACTTCTTGATAGCCCAATAAGCCTTGTGTTCTAACTCAACTGGGAGGTGACATGCCTTACCAAAAACCAACCTAAAAGGTGACATACCAATAGGTGTTTTGTAAGCTGTCCTGTAGGCCCATAATGCATCATCAAGCCTCTGACTCCAATCTTTTCTGCTAGGGGACACCGTCTTCTCCAGAATAGATTTAATCTCCCTGTTGGATACTTCAGCTTGGCCATTTGTTTGAGGATGATAGGCAGTAGAAACTCTTTGGTTGACATGATACTTCTTTAACATGGCAGTAATTGTCCTTTACAAAAGTGAGTTCCCCTATCACTTATGAGGGCCTTGGGAATTCCAAACCTGTTGAAAATATGGGACTTCAAGAAATCTGCAACAACTCTAGAATCATCAGTCCTGGTGGCCTTCACTTCCACCATTTGGAAACGTAGTCCACCGCAAGCAAAATATAAATATTCCCACTAGAGTTTGGAAAGGGTCCCATAAAATCAATACCCCAAACATCAAATATTTCACAAAAAATTAAACTAGTTTGGGGCATTTCATCCGTACTGGACATATTTCCAACTCTTTGGCACTTGTCACAAGATTTACAATAGTTGTTTGCATCTTTAAAGATGGTAGGCCACCAAAATCCTGCATCGAGTACCTTCCTAGCAATTCTTTGAACCCCAAAGTGTCCCCCACATGCTCCAGAATGACAAAGTGTAAGGAGAGAATTTACCTCATTTTCTGGAATGCAACGACGTATTACCTGGTCAGAGCAGTACTTCCAAAGATAGGGATCATCCCAGACAAACAATCTAGCTGTACTGCGTAGTCTGTCCGTCTGAGCTTTATTGAAAGGTTGAGGGAATTCACCTGTGCTGAGGAAGTTCACCAAGTCTGCATACCATGGCTCTATGGTGCTCATCTTGAATAACGACTCATCCGGAAAGCTTGCTTGAATTTGTTTTTGAGGGGTGCTCTCTTCTTGAACAACTTTGCTGAGATGATCAACCACCAGGTTTTCAGCACCCTTCATGTCCTTGATCTCAATATCAAATTCACTGAGCAATAGGACCCACCGAATCAATCTTGGATTTGATCCTTTCTTTGTCAGTAGGTATCTCAGGGCAGCATGATCAGTATAAATGATGACCTTTGTTCCAAGGAGGTAAGGTCTGAACTTCTCAAGTGCAAATACCACTGCAAGCATCTCCTTTTCTGTAGTAGAGTAGTTCCTTTGTGCACCATTCAGGGTCATTGATGAATATTGAATCACATGAGAAGCTTTGGCTTCCTTTTGGCCTAGCACAGCCCCCACCGCATAATCACTAGCATCACACATTATTTCAAAGGGCTTAGACCAATCAGGAGCCTGAATAATAGGGGCACTTGTCAAGCAAGCCTTAAGATCATCAAAGGCTGCCTGACACTCAGTTGTGAAGTCAAACAATATGTCTTTCTTCAACAATTCGCACAGAGGTGATGAGATCTTGGAGAAGTCTTTAATAAACTTGCGGTAAAAAACCTGCATGGCCTAAAAAAGAACGAACTTCGCGCACATTAGTAGGATAGGGCAAAGATTGAATTACTTCAACCTTTGCCTTATCGACCTCAATACCCTTAGCTGAAACTATATGACCAAGTACAATACCCTGTTCTACCATGAAGTGACACTTTTCAGAATTAAGCACTAAATTAGTGTCAACACATCTAGCAAGTACCAAAGTTAAGTGATTTAGGCATGCATCAAAATTATCCCCATGTACAGTAAAATCATCCATGAATACCTCAATGAAATTCTCAATGTACTCAGAAAAGATGCTTACCATACATCTTTGGAAAGTCCCAGGAGCATTGCACAACCCAAATGGCATCCGACGGTAGGCAAAACTGCCAAACGGGCAATTGAAAGTTGTCTTTGCTTGATCTTCAGGGGAAATGGCTATCTGAAAGTAGCCGGAGTATCCATCTAAAAAGCAATAAAATGCTCTACCAGCCAATCTCTCAAGCATCTGATCAATGAAAGGAAGGGGGAAGTGATCCTTCCTAGTGGCTGCATTCAGCTTGCGGTAGTCAATGCAAACTCTGTAACCTGTCTGCAGTCTTGTAGGGACCAATTCTCCTTGCTGATTCTCCACCACTGTAATTCCCCCTTTCTTTGGTACAACCTGTGTGGGGCTAACCCATTTGCTGTCAGAGATAGGGAAAATCATACCTGCTTGCAAGAGTTTCAAAACTTCTTTCTTCACCACCTCCATCATGGGTGGATTTAAACGCCTCAGTGGTTGTCTAGATGGCTTCTCTTCTCCTTCTAACAGTATACGATGCGTGCAAGTGGTGGGGTTGATTCCCTTGATGTCAGCAATGGTCCAACCAATTGCTGTCTTGTACTCTTTTAGAACCGCCACTAGCCTGTTTTCTTGATCTTTTATAAACTTACTGGAGATGATCACTGGTAATGTCTCCTTGTCTCCAAGGAATACATACTTGAGATGGTCTGGGAGTTGCTTCAACTCGATGACTGGTGCCTGCACAACAGAGGGCAAAAGCTTTTCCCTTGGCAAGGTTAATGGTAACGGAGTTTTGCCAGGTGGCTCAAGAGGAAGCTTATAATAAGCATCCATCTCGTTTACAATCTCTTGTATATCAGTTGATAGAGTAAAATCCAAACTAGAATCAACAATAATAGATTGCACATCATCTAGTTGATTTTCATCAAAAACATCTTGCACCACAGGCTCAAGCATATCAATAGCATAAACAGAGTAATCATCAGAAGGATATCTCATGGCTTCATAAATATTATAATTAATGATTTGACCATCAAATTCCATGGTTAAAGAGCTAGTGCTCACATTGATTTTAGTATTGGCTGTTTTCAGAAAAGGTCTCCCTAATAGAATAGGAATTGCATGATCATCATGTTCCATTTTAAGCACATAGAAATCAGCAGGAAAAGTGAGATCACCAACCATAACCAAGACGTCCTCTACAAAACCTATGGGACAAACATTAGACCTATCAGCTAATTGAATAGAGATATTAGTGGCATGCATAGGTCCAAGTTTCAGAGATTCACAGAGAGTAGAAGGCATTACATTGATGGAAGCACCCAAATCTAGCATGGCTTTTTCAACTTTAGTACCTCCAATTGTAATAGGGATAGTAAACATACCTGGATCCCCACACTTCTTAGGTAAGCGTTTTTGAAACACAGCTGAAACATGCTCGCTTACCTTCACCTTCTTTTTGCTATTTTTGTCCTGAATCCGCTTTGTAGTGCACATCTGCTTCAAGAACTTTGCATAGCGTGGGACTGACTTGATCAAGTTAAGGAGAGGAATGTTGACCTCAACGTTTCTGAACATCTCGAACATGTCTTTGTCCTGCTTCAGGGGCTCTGTACGCTTTAATGCAGATGGAAACGGGACAACTGGCTTCCATTCAGGGAGAGCCGGAGATCTTTCTTCATCGAAGGCTTCAGCAGCTGGGCGGCGATCGCCATCAAAAGGGCGGCGGTCGCCGCTTGTTAGGAAAAAGTGGGCGGCGGGTCATCACCGTCGCGGCGGGTGCCGCCATTTAATTTTTGGTCGCCGCCAATTAATTCCAATTTGTCATAGCCAAGCTCCTTTTGGCGGCGGGTGCCGCTACCCTGGCGGCGGTGGCCGCCCTCGCCTTCGTCAGATTCTTCCACTATTCCGCCTTCAAGTTGTCTCCCACTCCTCAAAGTGACAACACTGACATTACGAATATTCGGGTTGACTTCTGTTTGAGAAGGAAGCTTACCCGAATCTCTTGCTTCTAGTTTGCTTACAGCTTCAGAGATTTGACTCATCTGTCGTTCCAAGTTGTGAATGCTTGCTGATGTAGTTTCCTGGAATTTCACTTGACTTTGAGTCAGTTGAGTCATACTATTTTGATTTTGAGTCATACTATTTTGAAGAGTGAGGTTACTTTGCATCAACATCTTCATCATGTCGTCCATAGAAGGAGCGACATTGTGATTCTGTCCTTGAGGCCTTGGCACATATGGCTTAACTTGTTGAAACTGATCTTGTTGCTGCTTTGACTCAGGCTCTTTCCACCTGAAGTTCTGATGATCTTTCCAGCCAAGGTTGTAGGTTTTTGAATAGGGATCATATCTTGGCTTCATTTGGTATCCTCCAACTGCATTCACTTCCTGGTGTAGTGTAGGACATGAATCAGTCGAATGAAAGGCGTCATTACAGATTCCACAAGCCTTAACCTGTTGAGCAGTACCCTTCAGCTTCAACCGCCTCACTTCTTCTTTCAACACATCAAAATTAGCTTGATCAATTTTGGAGTGAGAGTTGGCAGCTGACAAGTTTTTAGAACCTCTTCCAGTATATTGCCTAGACTCATCAACCAACTCAGAAAAAATGTCTAGAGCCTCTTCATAGGTTCTTTTTATGATGTTTCCACCACAAGAGGAATTGACCAATCGTCTGTCTTCCTCACAGAGTCCTCCATGGAGATAGAGAATAAGATCATGATTAGCATAACCATGGTAGGGACAACTCTTTACCAGGAAGTATTTTTTCAGAAACAACTTCTTCAAGTTCACCCAAGTAGTAACGCTTCTAGGAGGTAGAGCATGATACCAGTCTTTAGCGGATTCCTTCAGAGAAAAAAAAACGCTCGCAGCCTCATCTGTTCTTCAGTAATATCATAGGGACACATGCTGGTGCAGACATCAAGGAACTCATCAAGATGTTGAATGGGATCCTCAAGTGGAGTTGCGTTGAATTTTAGGAGTAGATGGACTACTCCTGTCTTGAGATCAAACTTCACCCCATCACCAAGGGCTGGGAATTGCACTGCACGTGTAGGCTTATTCAGATTAGGAGCTGTCAAGCTCTCAAGAGTAACTCGATCAACCATTGTTAGAATTCCTTGCAGTAGTGCACGCACAGCTCGACGAGTTTCGAAAAGATTCCGTTCAATTTCTGGATCAAAAACAAGTGGTGAATTATTAGTAGCACGGGTGTGAACCATAAGATAGGTTCACACCAAAATTGGCACAAAAATTACACAAAAAGACAATGATTGCCTCACCGGCAACGGCGCCAATTTGATAAGCGTGAAATGGCCGTGCAAATCACGGCTATGCAAAAGAGTCCTGACAAACCTAAAGACTGTAGTCTTAGGGAAGTAAGGGTCGAATCCACAGGGAGGAGATTTATCTTTTATTGTGAATTTTATGTCAATTAAATTAAAAGGAGTTTTTAGAATTAAACTAACTATTGAGCATACAAAAACTAGCAAAACAAATAAAGTTTGGGTTTTTATCAATTTAGGAAAACACTTAGTCAACCAGAGATCCACATTCGTATGACAAGTTGATCATAGATTTCACCTCAATATCACATGCATATGGAATTCCAATTCCTTTTCAAAGATAATTAATAGCACAACCAGATACTATCAATTCTAACTAATTGAATAACCCTGAAACCATCAAGATTCAATTCAAAAGCAGCATGAAGAATAGGAATATAACCAGGATACAATTCTAGCATAAAACAATCAGCTTTTATACTAGAATGCAATTTAACTCTCTTCTACAATAGACTAGCACAACCAGATACTAGTACAATGCAGTTTGCTACTATGAAATAGAGAAACTCAACTAGTAATTTCTCTAGATCTAGCAATTGAGATTCAATAACAACAACCCTCGAAATCGTTGAAATCAATCACATAAACAATTCAAACAAGAGAGAAAAATAATTCCATGCAATAGATAAAGAGTAGAAATCTCACAACTGAAAGTCAAAACGAAGCTTCAAACTGTCTGACTAAGAAAAAGGGCTTAGTTCTCCATGAAAGGCTAAAAACTCTGAAATAAAATATGATAATAGTGTATGAATGAGAGATGCAACTCTCTAAAACCTAATATATCAAACTAGGTCTAAAAAGTCTATCCAAAAATACATATATATCGGATTAAAGCTGACATAGGAAGAGCCAATATAAATAAAACACGTGTCGACCAAAGGATCTCCGCGTTGGCAGGGGCGGCGGGTGTCGCCGACAACAAAACGCTGATCTTCGTCTTCTCTTCAATACAGCTCTAAAACTCCAATCATATGCATCTTCGGGTCTTCTTCTTCATAGTTGTAGATAGCATATGAAATACCTAAAAACACCATAAACTCATGCTAAAACTCCTCCTAAATACACAATATAATTGTGTATATCAATAATACGGGAAAAATTCGCTCGTGCCGTATTTTATTTTTTAATGAATGTTTAATCAGGGACGTTGATTTTTTTGGAAGGAACGAGCGAGATTTATTCTTAATTCTCACTTGGGCGCCCATTTACACATGACTCTTTCTCTAATACTACTACTATAGAGTTTGAATTCATAACACCTTTTATTTATAATTTTTGATAATTTATAATCGGTTTTTCTATCCTATTTCCTAAGGACATAGATCATGATTGCTCTTTTTAGAAACTAAAAACCTATTTGAAAACTAATGAACCCGTCAAAAAATTAATAAATTTTAAATAAATACAAATCATAATTCTATTTTTTATTTTAGGGATTTTAACATATGCCTTAAGAGCATAGGTTAGAAAAATCGACTTATAATTCACCACCACCCATACTCATTTTATGCTTACTAATATTGTAAGAAAAAACATAAAACGTAAATACATTCGTATTAATGCATATTTAATATTTTTATTCTTATAATCTCCTCTGTATGATGTATACGGGGACATTCATACATCGGATTTGAATCAAATGAAAATGAGCTTTATCATGAAAAGTAGAAATGAATCTGGATCATCTAATTAAAATACTAGAAATGAATCTAAGCCATCTTATTAAAAAAAAAATTATTTATTTTTGTTTTTCTACTTTAATTTTTTAAGTTTTTTTTATGTATGCAGAATGATATGAATCGAGTATGAACATAAAACCATAAAACGTGAACATGCAATACTAATATAATAATATGTGAACGTACCTATATTATATGTGAACGTATACTAAATTTTCTTAAGTTAAATTGTGGTTATATGTGAACAACCCTTGTAAAAATGTGCATAAAATATGTGAACAGATGTAAAATGTCAAGCGTCGTGTTTTTGGCAAAAACAAATGAAAAAATAAAAAAATAAAAAATTTAATTTTTTTGTTATTTTTTCCGTCAAATTTTTTGAGTCGTTTAACGCTTCTATAATGATTTAATCAAACATGAACATATGACCATAAAACATAAAAAAACAGTACTAATATGTGAACACACTTGTAATATATATGAACGTATTATAAAATTTCTGAACTGAAAATGTGATAATATGTGATCATGTCTTATAATAGTGTGAACATATGCATAAAATATGTGAACATAACGTAAAAAACCAAATGTCGTGTTTTTAGCAAAAACAAGCGAAAATAAAAAAAATATTTTGTTATTTTTGTCAAAATTACCATTTTGCCTTTATCTCTTTTAATCTTAGCCATCCAATTCTCATATTTGTTTCTAGTTCTCTGATAAATTACTCTGTACATGCTAATAAAGACTCAAAAAATAGGGAATTTCTATTGTGTGCCCATAGACACAATAAAGATACTAAATTTGGCGAATTTGAATATTGTTTGTGAATTTTAGGCTTTTTAATTTCAATTTAGGAAATAGTTTTGAGATAATTTCCAAAATTAGTATGGTTAGGGCACACAATAGTCGGGACCCAAAAAAAATATATGGGTGGGGAAATGTAAGTAGAACGAAAAGAGGTGAGAGTCAATATGATTTTAAAGATAAAAAGTGATTTTATCAAAATGACCTTAATAAAATTAGATTTTGTGCAGTTTACCCAACATGGCATATATGAATTGGTTCACATGAAAACAACTCTTATACAAAATCCAATAATGAAAAAACTATTTTTAATATTTTTGAATTTTTTAAAGCATTTATCGTATGTAGAATGATATAAATCACTTATGAACATGTAACCATAAAATATAAATATGCAACACTAATATGTGAACGTATGATAAAATTGCTGACCTTTTAAGATGATTATATGCAAATATGGCTTGTAATAGTGTGCACATGTGCATTAAATATTTGAGCATAATGTAAAATGTCACATTTTTTGGTAAAAATGTCACTTTTTTCATTTTTTTAAGAGTTTTAACGTATGTACAATGATAAAATTGAATATGAACATATATATGACCATAAAACATGAACATGCAACATTAATATGTGAATGCACTTATATTATGACAACCACCTCAAAATGCCCTTGAACTTTCACATTTTTGTCAACCTCCTCCCCGTACTTTGAGATTTTCAAATAAACACTTAAACTATACCATTTTTTGTCTTTTAAACACTCTAAGCTGACATGGCATAACCCATGAGATTCACTCTCTCTAAGTGCGAGTGGAAAACTTGTAAAATGTTGACCGGGAAAAAAAAATAAGGTAAATTGCATTTAAAACATGTTTTATATATCTTATCTTAACAACATATAAAGTTGTCCTTCTTGTCTTCATAAATGTCCCATTAATTTATAAAATCCAATTGAGAAAATAATTTTTTTTGGCAAAATAAATGCCCCTATTAATCGAAAATAAGAGATCAAGCAAATATAAGATTGTCTTCAAGTTTATATTCACCCGATCACGAGTATATGTATGTATATTATGACAAAATTATTCTTAAAATTAAAAAATAATATTAATATTCTTATCTAAATATTAATCCTAAAATTAAATAATTAAATAATTAAAATTAAATTAAAATCTTAGTAAAGTATTCATTTTGGTCAAATAAATGCACTACCATTTTTGTATTAATTTCCACCAATATTGAAATATAATACGTATGTAAAGATTTATATGAAAAAAATTAAATTAAATATTTCATAATATAATTCAATTGACTTTAATTTAATATGTTATTTAAAAAAACTAAATATTTAAATTATATAAAAGTAGAATACAAACTTTGTCCCGTCCTTTTGGACGGAGTTTGAATTCTAGTTTGTATTTTAGTTGTTCATTCCTAAAACTATTAAATATTTCTTAATAATTCAATTTATGGTAATAGATCAAAATCTATCTATCTATACATCTATCTATACAACTATAAAAGTTGTCCCTCTCAAGTCAAATGAATGCTCCACATTTTTATATTGCTTTTCATCAATATTAAAATAGAATGATCATTTAATGATTTATTTGAAAAACATTATATACATATTTATAAAATGACTATTTATCTAAATTTGAGGTTCTTCTTTTAGAAATAAATATAAACACTATATACGATATGAAAACATATGAAGACATAATATCATTTTTCTTCAAAAAAGACACAATATCATATATTGTTGGCTATTCACAATTACATATGTACGAGAACCACATTAATTTATTTTTGAAAACAATTAGTTATAAAAAATAAACCTTCAAAATTAGTGGTAGATTGAGAAAATAACATCAAAATAATACTTGAACTTCCAACCAAATTTAGATGGAAAAGAAATTTATTATATCTTAAATTGTTATATAGTGTACATCGATTAAATAATTAAATAATTTATTTATGTATTATTTGCAACATTTTATTTTTGTTTTAGTTAAATGATTAGGTATGGTATTTCATAATGCAATTCAATAAACTCGAATTTAGTACACTTAAGCATATGTTATAATTTCCAAAAACCTAGACATTTGAAACAATAACGAACATAAAATGTAATATTTGTCCTGTCCAACGGACGGGGTTAGCACTCTAGTCTCATTAATAATTCAATTTATGGTCAATTTGTTTTTAGATTTTACAGCATTAACAATTATCATAATATTAATATAATGAACTTAGTAAATTTAAAACTAAGATAAAATTTTATCCCATGCACAGACGAATAGAGACATGAACTGACATTACTCATAAATTTACTATTAATCCATTTATATCATAATAATTTCAACAACTAATTAATAGATTAAATTCCCATTATAAAATTTCATTTATTCAAATTTTCATCACACCCAGTTTCTATATCATAAATTTTATCTGTAAATTTATACGAATAATATTGTCTTTAAATATTTGTTCATAAACTTCTTCAACTATTTAGTTAAAATTAAAGCAATAAAAACGAGTTATAAATATATAAATAGGATTGAGATCAGGTGAGGAAGGCTCTTACTGTAGATAATTAGGATGATGCTCAATAGACCTGTCAAAACATGACCCGACCCGACAACCCGACCCGACCCGCCCGATTTTTTCTGGGTTAAGACCCGAAATTTAAACCCGAAACCCAAAATAAACCGAACCCGCTAAACCCGAAAATTTTTGGGTTAGGGTTGGGTTCAACCCGCTGGGTCAAATTTTATTACGATGATGTCATAATGTGTCATATATTGTAACTATTATTATTGCATATTTCATTGCTCTAATTCCCGACAATGTACAATAGCGGGAAATGAAAACTCATTCCCGCTAAAAACACCCTAGAACTTATATTTTAATATATTTTAAATATTGATTTAGGAAAATTATTCTAAATTATATTTTAAAATATCAATTAATATAATTTTTTATTTTTATATTATTATTTAAACTTATTTTAATAATAATTGAAAAATAAAAATTATGTTATTGACCCACTGGTCAACCCGAACCCGCCCGATAACCTGCCATGACCTGACCCGACTTAACCAGTAACCCAATTGACCCGAACCCGTTTGAACCCGAACCCGAAATGATCGAACCCGAACCCGACCAACCCGACCCGATCGACAGGTCTAATGCTCAACCATTAGATGTGACTTTTTAAAGGGATGAGATTAATTGATAACTAGTTGAAGTCCGGTGAAATTCACGGGATACTTTTACTAAAAACTATACAATTCTACGATATTAATTTAAAATACTAAATATATTTATATAATATCATAATAAATTATGCAATAGACAAATTATTATTTTAGATTGTACTCCATATTTTAATTGAATATATTTTTAAATATTTTTCCATTATTTGTGGATATCTTGTCCAAATTTAGATTGAAATTATTAAAATATTGATTTTAGTTTTTATTGAATCTTTTTTAAAAAATATTTTCTTATTTTTTTAGACACTAATATGAATAATTACTTAATTTTTTTATAAAGCTAATAATAATTAGGATAGGTTATCTACAAAGCATAATATAATTTACTAAAATATTTTTTTAAAGTTAATTTATTAAAATTATATATTAGGGTTTTTATCTTTTACTCTACAATAATAAGAGATAAAATATAATATAAAGTTTAATATAGAAGAGAACATTGTCCTTGATTTAAGAGATAAAATATAGAGAAAATTATCTATGTATTATTTTGCAAAATTCAATCCATTTATAAAGTTGTTTTCCATACTAAATTTACATAACGAAGAATTAAAATATAAAGGAAATTAATGTATAAAAAAATTTACAAAATTCAATGTATTAATCAACCTATCATCCATATTAAATTACAAAAACAGATAGAGATAAAAAAATTTTAAATGTAAGGTGGGGCCAGATAAAAAAATATTCTATATTTACATAAATAAAATAAAAAAATTAAGAAAAATGCAATGTAAATCTTTATCAAAATTCAATTTAAGCAAGTATTTATTAAGATTAGTAAATTTTTCTTTTTTTTTTTTATCAAAATTTGATTTAAAAAAATCTGTAATATAAATGCATAAAAAGATAAAGAAAAACTAATTTTATTAATTAAATTAAAATTCGAATTTTTATTTATTTTTTGACATTTACATATAATCTTAGTCATCAACATAAAATTATGTCTTTTTCTCAAAGTAAAAAAAATATATCAACATAACAAAATTTATTATTTAAAATTATATCATTATATAGATATAAATTTTATACTTGGAGCTCAAGCCTTGTTAAAAGATAGAAAAAAAATATATTAAGACCCTAAATCTTGTTAAGAGATAAAAATATTAAGTTAATATGGAAAATATCATCTCATAGGAATTTATGTATATAAAAATTATATAAACATGTTATCTATTTAGTTAATATGGAAAATATCATCTCATATGAATTTATGTTATCCATTGTAGTAAACTAATACATAATCCAGAGATAGAAAATTGTATACATAAAAAATTATATAAACATGTTATCTATTTGGTATATATAGCAAGAATACTATAAGTTTTTACAAAATTTATTAAAATATAATTTCGCATTAATTTATTCAAAAATGCCACGTGGCGCAAATTTTACAATAGACTTGGGTTCTGCTTTATAATGTATTAGTATAGATTATGATTTTAAAACAAATTAGAGAAATCAAGTTATGCAATTCTATATTATTTAATGAATTTCATATTGATATATGGGTAGAAGATAATTTATCCAATCATTACTATATAATGAAGTAGATGTTAAAATAATATATAAAACGGTCCGACATTTAACCACATCATCCATTTTTTAAATCAATTTGATTGGTTAAATTTAATTAGAATATTTTTAATTAGTTACATTTATATATTAAACATAGTTTTATTTTTGGATAGGATTTTTTAGATAAGATAAATATAGTTTCTTAAAAATCCTTACCTATATCAATTTTTAATAATTCTTTTTAGAAATGATAGTTTTTTTAAATAAAATACCTATATTTTTTTAATATACTTACCTATATCAATTTAATCAAATTTAAAAAATATAATAAACAATACAATAATTTTATAAAACCCCGTACAAGGCACGAGACCTAAGACTAGTAACATATAAAGTTGTCCCTCTTTTGACTTGTCCTCATAAATCTCCCATCAATTTTCAAAATCCTTAATTGAAAATAAGGGATCAAACAAATACTATAAGATTTTTTGTCCAATAAATATCTTTATTTAACAAAGAAGATAAAAGAAGATTTTCATGAATTTTTTAATGAAAACTTACTATATTAATTTATATATTTTTCTATTAAATAAAGTATGTCGTAAAATCTATAAATTTAAATATTTTAATTTAAAAATCTATAATAATTTTATAATTAAATATCTTAATGGTATCTTTTAGTAATAAATAATTCTATTGTAGATTAAAACAAATAAATTTCGAATTTGTATTCACCCTTATATAGAGCTGTCAAAAGCTGACCGATCCCGCTAACCCGACCTGAACCGCCCGATAATTTTAGGGTCAAGACCCGAAAATTTGAACCCGAAACCTGAAATCAACCGAACCCGATAGAACCCGAAACCCGTTGGGTTGAAACCCGAAACCCGTTGGGTTACCGATTTAGTATATTTACTGAGTTTTTAAAATTTATTTTGAATATTATAATATATTTTATTATTAAAATAAATGAAAATAATATATTATAATTAAATATTATTATTTAATTAAAAATTGAGTTTAATAATCATAAAAAAATGGATATTTTAGACCCGCTGGTCAACCCGAACCGACCGAAAACCCGCTACAACCCGACTCGATTGACTCGTGACCCATAACGAAACCGAACCCGATTTAACCCAAGCCCGAAATAACCGAACCCGAACCCGAACCCGCCCGACCCGACCCGATTGACAGGTCTACCCGTATGTGTATCATAATAAAATTATTCTTTCATAATATCTATTGGTAATATCTTTTGAAATTGTACTAAAAATCACGATGAAAATAAAATTTAGTTGGAAGAATCAAGATAAAGAGATTTAAAAATAGGATTTTTATGCAATTAATCTTCAATAAAAATATCTTTTAAATTTGTTACATATATTCTTAATCTTTAGTAGAAAAATTATTAGGCGATCAATAAATTTTGAAAAGTTGTCTAAAAAGTTTTAATAATAGATTTTTATCACTATTTAAATTTAAAATCTTAACAGATCATAAATTCTTACACAAATTTTTTAGATAAGAACGAATTCAATTGTTGGAAAGAAGGATTCGTTTAAAAGATTTGATATATAGGAAAATGTATATAGTAAACAAAATTAAAAAAATTACAGTGTTAGAAATTTAAAAATTTATTAAATAAAATAGGGTGTATATATGAACAATCAAATGTATCTAGTTAAAAAATTAGAAAATATATAGAAATATTCTGATTTATATCTAAATTTCCAAAACAATCAAAAGTGGCTAAGTTAATTTCCGAAACAATCATGCAACTTGCCATTGAAACGATAAGGAAATAAAATTGTTTAGAAATAGATTTGGTTGATTTAAAAAATTGTATCTATATAACGATCTACAATTTATATAAATTAATTAAACCGAATCAATTTGAAAATATATAGAAATAGTTTAATTTGTATCTAAATTTTCAAAAAACGTCATAATTTTTTAAAAAATCCAAATCCAATATAAAGGATTACATGGAAATTAAAATATTTTTAATAGGCATAACAAAGTAAAATCGGAAAAAAAAAATCAACCAAAAAAAAGTAAAATCGGAAGAAAAAAAAAACAGAGATTATTATTCCAATTAGGTATGTTGAATGAGTTAAAAAAAACCCTCGTCATCGTCACTGTTCTTCAATGCATTCACGACTTTATTTGCTCCCCACCGCAAAGCAAAAAAAAGGGCGGCGTTGATTCTCTCCTTTTCTCCATATCTTCCTCTCCCAATGGAGAAACTAAGGGAGACCGTCATCAAACTAGCATCCGCAAAGCTAAACAAACCGCTATCTTCCTCCCAAATCGCCCTCATCGATCAGCGTCTTCATGAATCCTTTCCGCTCGGTCTTCGCGTACCTTCTCATCCCACTTACTCCAAAGTAATGTCCTTCTTCCTTCCTCCTTTTCTCTTCAATTTCACAGTTCTTGCATCTTTTTTCGGTTTTTTTTTTGTCGCTGTGTATTTTTAGGTCTTGTTCATGCTCTACTATCTCGACTGTTTCCAGTTGTTTCACGTTAAAAACTGCAATATACAACAGTTCTAGTTAGGCATTCGAAAGTTTTAATCATCAATTTTTTGGATCCAACTTTCACGCGTCTAATTTTGAAGAAAGTTTTGGTTTTATGAACCGTAAAAATCACATTTTTTTTTAATGGAGGACGCATGCGACAGTAAACTCACTAACTATGTCAGCTTTGAAAAATCTCAAGTCGTCGCATGCATATGAGTAGGTAGCTATCCAAAAGTGAGTAGTGTGTGACTAAACTCTTTGATTTATAGAGATTGCAGCTTAAAATTAGGTTGCCTTTTCATAACAAAATGCTAAAATTTTGAAGTTTAATCTGTTGTGTGTTTTCGTTTTAATGGGCTGCTTTATTTTCTTGTGATTGTGTGTAGATGGTAATGGATGCCATAACTGAACTAAGCCAAGAAGGTGGGTCGTCTGAAGACTCGATTTCTGAGCACATCAAGGCAAATCATGATGATCTGCCATGGGCTCATAAGAGTATCTTGAGCCATCAACTAATTAGGCTTTGTGATGATGGGCACATTTTGCTCATTGCTAGTGATAGGTATACCATCCCTGGATTTACTCCGAAGCGTGTTTTTAAGAGAGAAAAAGTGAAGGGAAAACTGGTTGGGGTGAAGCGAAGAGTAATCTGTCCAGAGAACTCAGTGGAGCATGGAGTAAATCCACAGGGGAGCTTGAGTGGAAAGGAAGAACTTCAATTGGGCTTTCAAGAGAATAAGGAGTTTGTAGGATTGGATAGTGGCGATGGGAACAAAGATGAACATGTGACAAATGACTGTAGAAGTCTGGTGGTATTTGAAGATAAGGAAGAGAAAAAGGGTCAAGAGGAGGATCGAGAAAGTGAAGTGTTTGAGAAGGGAGAAGAGTTAGAGAAGCACATCAGCTTGATCACCGAGCTTAGTATTCCAGAGACAGTAAAGTTCTATCGAAGAAAAAATAAAGCAAAACATGATCAACTTCTTCTGACTGGAGGGACTGAAAAGGAATCTTTGGTAGATGTGTGCCAAGGTAAGACCAGAAATGAAATTTCAGCCTTGGAAGATTATAGCAGTGGTGATGAATGGATGAATAATGGGGCTTCTGTTCTGGTGAAGAAAAAAAAGAAGGATGCAGAAAATCCGGTGGTAGATCGTGTTATTGTTTGTGCCATTGGCACAAAATTGCCCAACCCAAAAGCATCAGGACGGCGTGTTACTAGGCAGTCCAAGAAGTTGACGTTCTCACCTGTTAGTAAATTTCCAAGTTCCAAGCTTCAAAAAGATGATATTCGACAAGAGGCTTCAATTTTGTGTGGTCAAGAGATGAAGGTAACTTAAGCTTTATTATGTATTTTGAATGATGTGCATTTTTTGTTTATCTTTGCCTGATTATATGAATACTTTTTTAGAGTAATTGGCCATCTTGGGTTCCATCGCTTCTCAAGACAGATTTCTATGGTGAATGCAAAATTCATGCAAGTGCTGAGAAAAGCATATGCAATTTGTATTGCTCAGTTTGCAAGAGAGCTCTTTGTACTTCCTGCGTAACCCCTCATGAGGGCCATCATGTCATTAAGGTTGGAAGCGAAAGAAAAATGCTTGCTACCAATTTTGTGATTGGTCACTTTAAAGTTCAAACTTGTCTTAAAACCAACATTTTTATGTGGTTTTTGGCAGATTAAGCAAGCAGGTTTTGAACAACTGGTGGAAGTTTCCGACATTGATAAGCTTATAGACATAAAAGATATTCGTACAATCAAGGACAGCTCTACCGGACCCGCCATTGTTCTGAAGCAGCTTGCTACATTGAAAAATGCTGCTAAGAACAATTCCTCATGTGTATTTTGCAAGAGTCGTGTTCCTTATCCGTACAAATTATGTTCTCTCAGCTGCAAGGTACGTAACTTCTTCATTCTTTCAGTAAAAATACTATTTTGGTATTGATATTTGAATCTTTTGTTGCAACCTAACTATGTTTGTGTTTTCTTCACTTTGTAATTTGCTATGTAAGCAGTTTCAGCATGAGCATAAGGTTGGCTAAGACTGAGGAAGCCATCGTCTAAGACTGAGGAAGTCGGCGATGTGATTGGGGCTCTCGAGTCGTGGGCTGAGGAAGCCAGTAACGATATTTTGAGCAATAATGAGGATGTGTCCTCGGAGGATGTAGATGAGCAGACAGCTGAGACTGAATATGAGAAATATGTGCAAACCCTATTGATGGAGAAGGAGATTAAGACTCTTGAAGAAACCTGTCTTACACGAACAATCTGGTGCGAAAAAATTGAGGTGATGAAGAAGGAGATCAAGTTTATTGTTAGGTATGGATGTTTTGATTCTCTGTTGGCTGCCCTTATGAGACGAATACCTGGCGTTACTGTTGTTTATGGATTGTGTGTGTTGGCTATGAATGATGGTGTTATTGCCTTTACTGTTAATGTTTGCGTCAATTATTTGTTCAAGCTTGAACGATCTGATGACTGGATTGAGTATGTTATTGTCTTTGTGTTTATTACTGATGATGGTTTGCTGTCACGTTTTTGTGAGTTCTGGAGAAGGGGCATATTATTCAGATTAGGCCCTGCTGGTGCTGATGAATGGTGTTGTGTTCAGCATAGTTATTTGAGACAGAATACATCAGTATTGACTATTAGAGTAAGAATGGTTTGCTCCTTGTTTGCCGTTTGCTACTGGTGTGATGTTACTAGCCAAATTTGTGAAATTTGCCATCATATCTTGAAAAGTGTCCGTTCCAGCAAAGGAAATCTTGGGACTGTTGGTACTATGTGTACCGCTAATATGGGAGGACTACTATGTTCTAAGGCTAAGTATGTACTGGGGTTGCTGGAACATGAGTACCTGATTGTTAAATTGAACAGCAAGTTGAATAAGGAGAGGAATCGAAATAACTATAAATTACATGATAGGAATATGGCTTATCTATCTCTTTACATTAACATGGGCCTGCAAATTCATACAGTTCAATGGGCCTGTTGGAGTCGACAGATTTAGACCAGGATTGGAACGCCAAGCGATCTTATATGTTATTATATACAAACGACACATTAATTGCGAATATTCCAAATTTAACGAGTTTGAGAACTATCTATATAGTTATTCGAAATATGTGAATAAAATATTAATAAATAAATCATTTATTAATTCAGTTACTTCAAGTCTACTTGTACAGAGTAATGACGAAGACAAACCTTGTAACAAGCAGATGGAAATTATCAAACTACTACACCTTGGCCACGGTCCTCATTCAAAAATAACAAATAACACACGAGAGTTGCATCTTGGTACGTAAGAGGTATAAGATGAAAGAATTTTTTAGACCGACATTGAAACCTTTGTTAAAATATATCACATTAAAGCCATTGCAATTTTAGAAACCAAAACTGAAAATGATCCACATGAAATGTATTGGCGAAAAGCAGGTTTTGATAATATAGTACATTCAAGAGCAAAGGGTCGATCGGGTGGGATTTTTCGTTTTGTGGAAAGAACATCTTTTACAGAACAAGGAAACTTTTAGATTAATAGATAAACATGAACGATTTATCTCGTTTTTGTATTCAATTCCTTGTGAAGGATACGATATGATTATTATTTTTATTTATGCTCCATCTCGTGAAAACGAAAAGAATGAATTCTAGAAGTGTCTATCAGATTACGTATCTAATTCTTCAATACCTAGTATAATAATAGAAGACTTCAATGAGATAAAAGAACCAGGTGATAAATATGGTGGTAATGTCCCATTGCCATCAAGGTTTAATAGGATCCAAAAGTTTATTCAACATTGCGATTTGTTGAATACTAGAACTTCAGGAAATGAATTTATGTGGAGAAAAAGGAAAGTCGATGTGGATTATACTTATGAAAATTGGATAGAGTTGTAGTATCGTACAAAATCGCACAATGGTTTCCTGACCTAATAACACACAATCATACGTTTTCGTTTTCTGATCACTGTCCAATTTCAATTGACATAAATGTGCAACAAATGTATAAAGGAAGACCGTTTAAATTCGACAAAATTTGGATGTAGAGGAAGACTTTGGAAATTTAGTAAAACAAACATGGATATTCCGGAATCGAGGATCGCATATGCTTAATTTAGTTCAAAAAAACACGACTGTTGAAATTGGAACAAGTACACTTTTGGAAATATTTTTAGGCAGCTTGAAGAGGTAGAATCAAAGTTACTTGAATTGCAAAAGGATCCTAGGAAAGATACGGGTAAGAATGAAATTGTACGACTGGAAAGATTATTAGAGAAAAAAGAACAGCTTATAAACTTTCATAGAACTTACTGGGCACAATGAGCAAAGCTAAAGCACATTAGACACATAGACTCGAACACAACCTATTTTCATCGATGTGCAACCGGGAGAAGAAATCATAAACGAATCAAATCGATTAGATCGAATAATGGCACTATCATTGTGGGGGAATAAAATGTGAGACGAGAAATACGACAAGACTTTAGACGTCGGTTTCTGAAACAGTCAATTAATCATGAACAACTAGAGCAATATTTAGGACTAATCGCAACGGAGATAATGACAGAAGAAAATTCGATACTTATCCAGGCCGTTTCAAATCTAGAAATCAAGAATGCAGTTTTTAACGTAGTCAAAAATAAATCGCGAGGCCCAGATGGCATGATTGCTGAATCCTATCAAAAATACTGGCCCATTGTCGGTCCTTCAGTTATTAAAGCCATAAAAGGATTCTTTGAATCGGGCTATGTACTAAAGGAAATTAATTATACATTTATTTCATTGCTTCTGAAATGTGACAATCCGACAGAGGTAAACCATTACAGACCTATCAGTCTATGTTCAACCGTCTATAAGATTATAGCTAAGATTTTAGCTGAAAGATTAAAAAAGATTCTGCCAAAAATAATTCACCCTTTACAAGGAGCAATTGTAACGAATCGGCCAATACATGATAATGTTCTTATAGCTCATGAGATCTTTCATTCTTTCCGACAAAGACATGGTAAAACTTGATGGGCGGCTATAAAATTAGACATGGAGAAGGCATACGACAAAGTTGATTGGGAATTTCTACAAAACAGCTTAACGAGTTTTGGATTTCTTATGAAGTTCGTCACATGGGTTATGTAGTGTGTATAGACAGTTAGTTTTTCGGTGTTGGTAAATAATGAACCAACAAAGATTTTTTACCTAGAAAGAGGGTTGAGACAAGGAGACCCATTGGCCCCAATGCTATTTTTTATTGGCGCTGACAATTAGTTTTTCGGTGTTGGTAAATAATGAACCAACAAAGATTTTTTACCCAGAAAGAGGGTTGAGACAAGGAGACCCATTGTCCCCACTGCTATTTATTATTGGCGGCGAAATTCTAGCTAGACGACTACATTTAGAATGTACAATACAACAAAGACATGTAGGATTTCCGTTGGTAAGAGGTGGTACAAGAATACCATTCTTGTCTTTTACGGATGACATCATCATTTTTTGCCATGCAACGTTGACCGCGATTAGGAAAATTAAAAGAATTCTCAAAGAATACTGTGATATATCGGGAAAAAAAGTAAATTTTAATAAATTGGCTTTTCAGACTACAAAAGGAGTATCCTCAGTCATGAAACGATGTCTTCAGAATGAAATAGAGATACCTATGACGATGTCGTTAGAAAAATATCTGAGATGACCAATTATAAACAACAGAGTGACTAAACGAACTTTTGAACATGTTATTCGAAACAGAACAACATCTGTCTAGATGGAAAGCCAATGCATTATCACAAGTAGGATGAGCAACACTCATTAAATTTGTTCTGGCCACAAAATCATATTATGTCATGCAAAGTTTTATGCTTCCTGATGAATCGTTATATAACTTAGATTCAACAAGTCGGAATTTTTTTTGGAACAAACCACATAGATACACTCCTATTATTGGGTGGGACAAAATTTATAGATCAAAGAAAAAAGGGGGTTTAGGACTTAGAAAAGCAAAATAGATGAATATTGCCTTACAGAAGTGCCTACTTTGGAAAATTTTGCCAGAACCTAATAACATATGGATTCAGATTATATCTGAAAAATACCTCAAAAAGAAAAATTGTTCATATATTCACAAAGCAGAAATATGTCATGGTAGTGGACTAAATTAATGCGACTAAAGAACAAATTCCTGGAAGGTATATGGCAGATAGGGGATGGTTTTAGTATTCGTTTTTGGAAGGATCAATGGGCTAAGAATTTCCCCTTATAGAAGGTTTGCTCGAATACACATGACATAAATCTAAATGCAACTGTGTCTCAGTTTATCGATAATAACAGACAGTGGAAGACTCGAGAGCTTTCTACTTGGTTACCTGATGAAAGGGTGAGAAAAATCACGTCTATACTGATTCCAAATAATGCGATTAGAGATCTTTTGTATTGGTACCCGAGTAAGAATGAATGATTTTCTACTCACTCAGCCTCATCCTTCGTATCACATGAACATAGCAGGAGAGATTGTGACTTTATGTGGATATGGCGATTAAATGTAACGCCAAAAGTTAAATTTTTCTTATGGAAAATATTCGCAAAAGGACTTCCGACTAAAGATCAATTACTACAAAGACACGTATTGCACCAAAACTATACTGTATCAAACGACAATAATATTACTAAAAAAAACTTTCGAGAATAACCCCCTTGAAACCTCTCTCCCCAACACCCTCAAACCCCCCCCCCCCAATTTCGAAGCCCTAGAACTGAATTTCTAGCCAAATTAGATGCAATCGCCACCTTCTTTTGCTGAAGTTTGGTCTGTTATGACAAATCTGTAGGATGTTGGAAGATCCTATGGTGGTTCTTTGCCTTGCATCCCGCATTCGCCGCTCACCTTACCACGCTGGTGGTTGTATTTTTGACAATCGACGACTCTTGGGGCACTCGGAATGTCCCGCTAAAATTCGGAGATGCGATCTCTAGAGCGTGGAGTTTTAAAAAGAGATTAAGCAGGGCCGAGTCGTAATTGATTGGGCATCTAGGTTTAAGATGCCTTTACTACACTGGGAGTCTTTCTATGGGGCGAGATCTCGTCTTGCCTGGGGTCTGGTCTGGGAGCGAACTTCCCGGGTGGTTCATGGTGAAGCAATGATGAAGACTGACTCTTCCATGCCTTGGAAGAATCGATGTGAAGAAAATCGAACCAGGTTGTACTTATCCCTTCTCTATGATTTTAATTTCGGATGCTACTGTCTTCTTGGAGTTGCTTATATATGCCTATATATATATATTCTTTGTGGTTTACTTCTTGTTATACTTCTTTCTCTGGTCATTCTCTATTCTCTACTCTCTCTACTGCTCCCTATTCTATGTATGTGCATTGGTTCTTTTCTCTATTTGGAAACCGGGTTGGTCTGTTATAATGGAGAATAACATGAAAGAAAAGAGGAAGAATAATTCCTTCAAAAAGGCACTTTGCTCTGACCCTGGTTTCTCTAAAGAACAGAATTTGGAGGATTCTACTAAAGAAAATGATCACTTCCTGCCTACCGTGGTCTAAGAGACCCTTAAGGGTGGCAAAAACTCTAAGCCTTTTGAGGCTGGTCCTTCGGGATCTATAAAAATTGTTCATGCATACTGCTTGCTTATCTGCATAATAGGCCTGAATCAAATAGAGGAAAACCAGCAACAAAAAAGTTTTACAAGAAGACAAGTCAATGGAAAAACCAAAGATAAAGGTTTGGCTAAGAGGCTAGCTTTGAGGAGGAAATACTGTAAAAGTATCTAGAATCAAAAAGCAAAGGTGGCTATGGGGGTCATGCTGCCGCCTTACTATTAGGTATATTGAAAGAGGTTTACTAATTCAGACTTTATAAAATATAACATTTGCTGGCCTGCTCAACTCAGCTGTACTTTGAACTATGAAAATAAAATGAACAACATAAACCGAAGTGGATTCAGCTATAGAGGCAAAGGTCTTGAGAGTCACTACTCTTACATTCATAATATTTATATTAGTGGTGTATCTAAAGACAATTATAAACAACTAAACTAAAATATGTGCATGGCCTCAGGTAATATTATGATAATGGAACAAAGTACACAATCTGAACAGTTTAATTGGAATCAATTAACAAAGAAAATGTGGGAGTGGTTGCGAATACAAAATAAATTTGTTTATTATGAAGATTGACTTATGGAACTGTAGGGGGATGTGGAGGAAATCCTTTTGGCCGAAGATAGAATCGTTCTGCAAAATTGAGTGAATACAAATTAAGGCGATAATGGAAACAAAAACTGATAAACTGCCAAGTGATTAGGTCTGGAGGCGAGCGAGGTTTGATAATTTGATTTGGTCTCCTGCGAACGGTAGAGCTAGAGGTATTGTGGTTCTCTGGAAAGAACACCAACTTGTTAACGAACAAGTAACCGTAGTAATCCAACATCCAAGGTATGTTATTCTAAAATATTATAATGTCATTACCAAATACAACATTACGATCTATTTCGCCTATGCTCCCCCATGCGGAAGAAAAAGAGGTTTTTTGGAAACACCTTACGGAAACCTTACAAAACCTACAACTACCCATCCTAATTATTGGTGACCTAAACGACCCAAATGTGAAAAAAGGGGGATCATATCCATAACCAAGTCGATTTAAACGACTAACTAAATTTAAGAATGACTATCTTGTAGAGGATATCCCTTACACAGGTAACATATTCACATAGAGGAAAAACACAACGAAAATTGACAATAAATACGAGAGATTAGATAGAGTGCTAGTTAGCAACAATATTATCCAATGGTTCCCAAGTATTTCCACAACTAATCACGCTTTCACTAGCTCAGACCACTGCAAAATCTCGGTGGAAATAATTAATGAAGTGATGACTAAAGCTTCGCCTTTCAAATTAGAGAAAATGTGGATGTATAGAAAAGACTTAGAAATATGGTTAAACAAGCTTGGCGAGTTCAATATTCAGGATCAAATATGTTTCAACTTATGAAAAAAACACAATTACTCAAAAAACAAGCTAAAAGTTGGAAAAAACATACCCTTGGAAACGTGTTTGAACAATTAAAAGAAATTGAAGGACAACTAGTGGAAATCCAAAAAAAACATTATGGTATCACCACAACCTGGTATCATACAAAAACAAATCCGGTTAACCCAAAAGAAAGAATGCATCTTTAACTACCACAAACTTATTGGAAACAATGAGCGAAGACAAAACATATTAAATTGACGGATTCAAACTCAAGCTATTTTCATAAAATTGCTAATGGATGGCGCAACCGTAAAACCATCAAAGAAATCATAACAAGTGAGGGCACACATATTGTTGCAACAGATAATATTCGTGAAGAAATAAGAATGGACTTTAAAAGGGGCGAAATACATCTATAGGCCACTAAACTTGCACGTTTTTGTCAATCACCACCCTGTACTTTGCGAGTTTCAAATAAACACCTTAACTTTACTATTTTTTGTCTTTTAAACACCGAATCCTTGAGTGAGATTCACTCGCGATGACATGGATGCCACATAGGAGACATGGATGCCACATAGGTGCCATGTAAGTGCCATATAGATACCACATATATAACTATTTTTGTTTTTTCAATTTAATAAATAGATTAATTTTTTTTTAAAACTCCAAAATCAACTTCCCATATCTATCTTCCTACCAAAAAAATTCCAAATTTATTTCCCAGATCCACTTTTTGGGTCTTCTTCCTCCATTTTTGGGTGAACTAGAACTAGAGAGAAAGGAACGACGGACTCGGGAGTTCGTATTCTTCACCGCCGACCGAGAAATTGAAGAAGACACATATCAGGACAAGACTCGGGAGTTCGTATTCTTCACCAAAATTTATTTCCCAGATCCACTTTTTGGGTCTTCTTCCTCCATTTCTGGTTCTCTCTCTGCTTCTTGTTCCTTCCATTGGTTCCGGTTCTGGTTCTTTCTCTCTGATTCCGGTTCTTTCCTCTGCCACAGGTGAAGACTTCCTATTCCGCCGGAAGAATTCTTTCCAGTCCGTCGTATCGTCCAGATCGAGAAGATATGCCAGCGGAGAAATTGAAGAAGACACATATATGTCGTTGTTCTGTTCTGTCCAGATCTACAAAATCCAAATATAGAGAAGATATGCCTGCTGATTTCCAAGATCCAAATATGGAGATATGAGAGAAAAAAAAGAAAAAAGAAAAAAGAAAAAAGAAAAAAAAGAAAGAAAGCAAAAAAGAAATGGAAGATGAAAAACTAAAAAAAAATCAATGAATGTTTTTACATTATAGAGAATAAACAAGAAAATATGTTAACAAAAAAAGAAAAAAAAGAAATTAAAAAAAGTCTCATGTCAGTAAACTGAAATCACTTTAACTCGCTAGAGTATCGATTGTTTTTCACGCGCAACACCACGTCAGCATAAAGTGTTTGATTGAACAAAAATCGTAAAGTTTAGGTGCTTATTTGAAACTCGCAAAGTATAGGGTGGTGATTGACAAAAGTGTGTAAGTTCAGTGGCCTATAGATGTATTTCGCCCTTTAAAAGGAGATATTCAAGAGAACCAACAATGCTTAGCGGCAATGTTGTCAGGATCGGGATTCTTGGATCGGATCGTAAGGGGATAGTAGAATCGGATCGTAAGATCCTACCGCATTAATAAAATAATGAAAGAACTAATATTAATATGTTATATATCACTCAAATATGAAATTTAATCATTAAAAAACATATACATTATTCATAAAATATCCCAAAGGCAACAAATCCATATATAAGATGAAATATTTTTTTAATATTGCGATACGTTTCTTTTAAGAAGAAATAGAAAAAAATCAATTTTCATATTTTTGAATTTTTATGTAAATTTTAAGGAAGCAATGAGTAATTTATGTATAATTTAATGTATTAAGTTACTGAGTTATTAGCCAAAGTGGGCAAAAATATCGAAAATGATGATTTGTAATTTAATTTGTGTGATTTAGTAGGATATTACGATCCCACTTACAATCCTACGATTCTATATGATCCTGTACGATCCTACTACGATCATGTACGATCCTACCACGATCCTACTTGTTACGATTCATTACGCACGATCCGAGTCGTTTTGTAAAATCCGGATCGTACGATCTGGATCACGATTTTGATAACGCTGCTTAGCGGTGCTCAAGAATACCTCAACTTAGTCACGAAAGAAATAACGATTGAAGATAATGCAATGTTAACAAGTCCGGTTACCAATGAAGAAATAAAATTGATAGTGATGGGATTAGGATCAGACAAATTACCAAGGCCCGATGGGATGACGACAGATTTCTATAAGAGATATTGGGACATCGTAGGCGCATTGATAATTAAAGCGGTTAAAAGTTTCTTTCACTCGGGAAAAATGTTAAAACAAATAAACCATACATTTATAACACTAATTCCGAAAGTTGATAATCCAAACTCGACCAACCATTATAGACCAATCAGATTATGCTCAACATTATACAAAATCATATCTAAAATCATAACATAACGACTAAAAAAGGTAATAAGAAAAATAATACACCCTTTACAAGGAGATTTCGTGTCACACCGAGCTATTCAACACAATGTTCTTATAGCCCACGAAACATTCCACTCTTTCAGAAGTACCAAAATAAAGACGGATGGATTGCCATCAAACTGGATATAGAAAAGGCTTATGATCGCATTGATTGGGCATTCCTATTTGATGTACTACAAAGATTTGGATTTGATGGGTCAGGGAGTGTGTCTGCTTAGCATCCTTCTCGGTCTTGGTAAACAATGGTCCCACAGACCCATTTCTCCCGGAAAGAGGACTAAGGCAAGGCGACCCACTCTGTCGGCTTCCCGATCTCTAGAGGGGGGATCAGGATTCCCTTCCTTGCATTTGCAGATGATATTGTCATATTTGCTAAGGCTCTCAAGGATCGTGTCAAAAGGTTAAAATCATTATCAATACTTTCTGCAAGATCTCAAGACAAAAAATTAATTACAATAAATAAGCATTTCAAGCTTCTAAAAACATGACGAACACACAAAAAACTAGGTGCAACATGTTTTATGAATCACAACAATGATGGATATTGTAAAATACTTGGGATACCCAATCAAAAATGGGAAAGTCAATAAAGAAACTTTCAAAGAATATATCTGAAATGCTCACAAACAACTAACTAAATAGAAAGCTAATTCTCTATCCCAAGAAGGTCGAACAGCTTTAATCCATTCCAACCTTGCCACAAAACCCAATTATGTTATGCAAAGTTTTATGCTGCCAAGCAGTGTGCATGCTGAAATGGATAGAATTAATAGAGGATTCTTTTGGAACAAAGATAGGAACCATAAACCACTAGTGGGATGAGATAAAATATGCAAACCAAAGACATGCGGAGGATTAGGATTCCGGAAAATGGAACATATGAATAAAGCGCTACAAATGAAATTACTATAGAAAATCTTAGCTGAAGCAAATAACATATGGATACGTATAATTACACAAAAATATCTTAGAAATGATAGCCTATTCTCATACAAACAAAAGTCAAACACACCATGGCACTGTAAAAAACTCATCCACCTCAAGGATGAATTCTATAAAGGCCTTATATGACAAATAGGAGAAGGGAAAACGGTTAGCTTCTGGAAAGAAAACTGGATCCTGTGAGGGCCTTTATACCATCATGCTACAAACCCAAACTGTATCAACGAAACATCTAAGGTCGCAAATAGGATTTCGATTGATCGTAAATGGAAAACTGAGGAATTGAAACGAATCCTTCCTAATGACATAGTTGAACAAATACAAGAAACCCCTTTACCGGACAAAGATATTCATGATAGGCTATACTGGGCACCCAACAAAAATGAATGGTTCTCTGCCTCCTCAGCGATAGAATTGATTACGAAAATACAAAGACAGACCTTGTACGTAAACCAATGGATCTGGAAACTGGATACATACCCAAAAGTGAAGAATTTTCTTTGGAAATTTGATAATAATGGGCTTCCTACGAAATCAAGACTTAGAGATAAACAAGTAATAACACTTGGCGGGTGTGCATTATGCAACTGTACCATTGAGGATACAACGCACATGTTAACTCAATGTCCCTATATGCTATACATAACTAACAAAGTAAACACACAAATAGCGAGTGCACTAAGGGGTTACAATGCCAACGACAGGACACCTGGGCAGATATTAAATGAAATCTACCAAATCCTTGGTAAGAATGACTTTTCCATTGCCGCAGTAATTTGGTGGAGTAACTGGCACCAACGAAACAAATTGATCTTCCAATAAGATCAATGTGATGGTATTCCCGACTTAGAAAATTATATCCGCACACAATTATCCAATTGGGAAAAGTCAAAACAATGGACGGAAGATGAGGAAAGGATTGTGACTCTATAGAATCAGGTAAAGAAACGCAGAACACAGTCTCCTAAAAGATGGAAAAGACCCAAGGAAGGCTTTATATAAATCAATTTTGATGCATCTAGACTGTTTAATGAGCAGGCATCAGGAGCGATCGTTATTAGGGACCAAAGAGGACATGTAATTAACATGATGGTGCGGAAGTTTGGGCGAATCTCAACACTTAAAGCTGAATCCCCAACACTCAGAGAGGCGATTAGAGAGGTGAGGAAAATGAATTTGGGCAAGGTGGAAATAGAAGGAGATAATCTACAAGTCATCAACGTTGTTAATGGGAAAAATAACTGCCCTTGGGAGATAGAACTAATTATCTCAGATATCTTGGTTTTCTTGCATGGAGTCCAATATGTCACCGCTATATTCCTAGAGAGTGTAATGCTGTGGCCGACAAGATCGCTAAACTAGGCCACAATCTCCCTATTGAGTATATAAAGACTCACTCAGAACTTAAAGAAGTTCTCATCCGACAGGATGCTCTAAGACGCCCTTCCTGATAGAGTGCATCCTAATCCTCACCTAATCAAAAGAAAAATTACTATAAGACACGTGTCTGTAACTGTAGAATGTCTGTTATGTCAGAACCAACGGGAAATAACAAAACATTTGATAATAGATTGTCCCGTTACATTAACTATATTAGCTAAAGTTGACTCGAATATTGTCAACAGAATTTTGCAACTTGGCCCAAATAATGACTCCATAATGACAATTATACATAGACTAAAAGAACAATTGAATGAGTCACTATTCACGAAGCTAACTATTGCCTGGTGGAGTGTATGGTACTATAGAAATAGAACTACGTTTAATCAACCAATTGAAGGAACTACAAGAAATATAGACGAATTTATAAAATCACAGATAAATTTGTGGACTAAAGCGCAAACGATAGACAATAGACACGAAAATTTTTCTCCTGAAGTTGGAACAATAAAAAAGAAAAATGGAAAAAGGAAGAAATGGACTAAAAAAGATCAAAGTTTTGCAAAAATTAATTTTGACGGATCAAAAAAGAGTAATGGGATGTCAACAACGGGATATATTATTAGAGATCATTGCGGAAGAGTGATCACAATGAATGCTACGGCAAATGAACACTGGAACTTCATTTAGGCTGAGGCCAGAGGAATGTATGACGCTGTTTGTGAAGCTAAGGCTAGGAATATTTCGAAAATTGAAATTGAAGGAGACAGTCTTATTGTCATAAACGCTTTAAAAAGAAGTAGATCTTGCCCTTGGCAAATTGAAATGTTAATTGCCAATACGTTGGTTAATTTGCAGTCTTTTGAGGTGGTCCATTTCCTACATGCACCACTTGACTGCAATAAAGTGGCGGATTTGATCGCTGACCTAAGATAGTTGGTTAGTTTCAATCATATTCATACCCATTTAGGCCTTCATTCTCTCATCCGTAAGGATGCGCTAGGTTGAGTTGTATCGGCCTAATTCTTTCCTACTTAAAAAAACACCAATGCCTATATTCAACTTGTAAAAATGGTTTTAATGGTTTTTGTAAAGTTTTTTTTATAAGCTTAAAAATAGGAATGAGTGTTGAATTGCTAAACTAAAGGTTGATTAAATGCAATTTTAATTATGAAGGGTGGATTTGTGCAAAGTGGAATAAATTAAGGGTGGATTTGTTGAATTTATTCTAGTTAAAAGTATTTCCATGCTCTTCTTCCCCACCTCCATTGATAAGTACAATATAGTATAGACCATGGAAAAACACCCATTACCTAAGCACCAAGCCACACCGGACCACCGAGCAAAACCACCTCCAAATGGTGAGAGAGGTCGAAGCAAGTGTTGAAGGGTTTCTTGAACAAATTAATTTATATCAAGACCCGCTGTGTATAGCAGAGTCAAGTTCGTCCACGGGAATGAGAATAGTGCTACAGATTAGTTGATAAACTACAAAATGCGAGAGAACAAACAAAGCAAGGTCTGGGGTCGAACACGACCTTATGGGGTCGAGATCTAATCGATTTTAACGAGTTTTAATCAAATATAAAAAAAAGGTAATCCTAGGGCTAGGGCTACCACAACATCAACCATACATGCTTTCAACAAGAATTCACAACTATCATGCAATCTAGATCATAGAAAAGTCAATTGTCGCAAACAATTCAAGTTATTCAATCAACTGTCGCAAATTAAACGACTTTCTATCTATCCTTCAACCTAGGAATATCAACTGTCACAAATAATCCTATTAGAACTAGTCAAAGCAATCAACTTTACACTTTCGCTTTTAGGTTAATTGCAAGACATGCCTCAACTTTCGCAAAGGATTTAAGCACAAGATAGATAGATATGATCTTCAAGCATTCAACTCATGAATTCAAGTTTAGACATGCATGATTGTGTTGGGTTTTCACCCAACCCTAGAATCTAAGAAAACTATTCACACATGGAAAAGAAAGAAGAAGACATGATCATAATAAACAAACCGAAAAATTAAATTAAAACAAAGAGGTCTTACAAATTTCTCCAACTTGTCCTCCAAGTCTTCCTCTTAATCTCCAATAACGTAAAAACCAAAGCTAAAAACTAGAGAGAGCCCCCCCTCAAACTAAAGGGTTTAGCCTCCTTTTATAGAGGAAAAGGAGCCCTAATTAAACTAGAAAACAAGATAAAACTACTTCCTAAAATAAAAGATAGAATATATCACAAAAGATCTCGGAATAATGCAAGAGTCGGCGCCCCGATCGACCCAAATGGGTCGTGCACGACCCCCCAAGGGGTCGGTCCTGAGAGCATGTATCTTGGCTGGGTCTAGCACGACCTTGATAGGGTCGTGCAGGGTCGAGCTCACAATTCTGGTTGGGTCGTGCTTGAGTAAAACTTGTGTAGAAGATTCGTTACAACTCCGTTTTACTCGATTCTTTTTCCTATGTTCTAGTAACGAATTCCTCTATATCTTTCCAAGGTCAAACTTGATCTTCAATAAATTTACTTGAGCACTTAATCTCCATCTTCTCTTGCAATGCTCCAAACTCTTCTTCCAAGCTCCAAAAACTCCTACAAAATGACACAAAAGGTGCGTAACTTCCAAATCTCAAGGAAATACGAAAACTAAAGCAAAAAGACTCAAAAACATAAAACTCTAGTACTAAAACCAACTAAATCTAATCTATCTATACACTAAAAACTTACCTAAAAAGCGGATATCAACAAGCCACCCATCTCCACCCCAACCACCTCCAAATGTGTCAAATTGCTCAAATTGGGAGTCTTTAATGGTGGGAACCAGAATCAAAGGGGGTGCCAAGGACAAAGAGGGTGGCGGAACCGTCGTCTTTCCTACACCAACAAGAACAACGAAGGGGGTGACATGGAGATTTTTTTTAATGGCGGAATTTGATCGACCCGGAAAATTAAGGGGGTTTGACAAATTTGACAATGAGGAATCCAAATCTAGTCTTAATTTGGGGATTGGATAAGAGGATTGAGATAATTTTTAGATTTAGACTTGGATCTTAGGGTGGGAGAGGAAAAGAGACGGGAGGGAGTGAAAGAGGGGGATGGTGGTTTTTTTTTATAATAATAGTAAGGGTATAATTGTAACTTTGAAATAATAATTTTAAAATTAAAACAAAAATAATCCATGTGGCAATGACTTGGCATCTATGTGGCAAAACATGTTTACAAGTGAGCGCGTTTGCGTTTCACGCTAAAGAAGCTCATATATCATCTATAACTATATATTAAAGCTATACCTTTTCGAGACACAAGAACGATTTTGGCCCCACCTCATATTTTAAAAATTATTTTTTATTTCTATTATTATAACTTCTTTCAATTAAATTCTTTTTTAACCATTTAAATTTATATCTAACATTAAACAAATATCTATTTAGTATAACAATATCTTTTAAAAGCTTCTTTATACAAGTATATAAAATTAAAGATAAAATATGTAAATTATTTTAAAATAAATATAAATCTTTTAGCATATTTCTGTGGACGAATTTATTTATAGATGTATATTGATTTTCTTTTATAATAAAAAATTAATGATAAAAATTTATAATGTTTAAAATTTATAAAAATAGATAATAAAATTTTAATAGATATATTGAAATATTTGATAATCTCTAAATTTATGTACATGGAAAGTAATAAAATATGAAAAATATAATATTTAATCTTATCTAATACTTACTTTATCAAACCCAAAAATGAGTTTGGTCCCATCTTAAATTAAATTAATTAAAATTTAAATATTTTATACAATTAAATTATCTTTGTCTTTCATATTTTATTATATCTTATTTATTAAGTTAACTATTATTTTTAAAATTCTTATCTCTTCCATATTTGAATATATAATTTTTTTTCATATTTTATCTTTTTTTTAATTATATATCTATGAATTATCATCAAAAAAAGAAAAATTTAATTATTTTATCTTAATAATATATCTTTATTCTCAACATTAAATGTAATCATTTCTATTGATTAAAAAATTATACATTCTACGAGCAATAAATTACTTATATTAAAGTTTATAATATATTTTTATTTATTAATATCATATTTATAATATCTATAAAATACAGAATCGCAGTCGTACATGGTACGACGGGTACAACTAGTTTGTGTTTAAGAGACAAAAAATAGTATAATAAAAGTATTTGTTTGAAAATCTGAAAGTGCGGGGAGGTGGTTGACAAAAGTGTGAAAGTTCAAGGACATGTATATATTCTCCCCTTATGTTATATGTAAACGTATGATAAAATCTCTGAACTTTTAGGATAATTATATGTGAAAATACCTTGTAATAGTGTCAATATGTGCATAAAACATGCAAACATAATGTAAAATTTCAAACATTGTGTTTTTGGCAAAAATAAGCGATTTTTTTTAATAAAAGCTAAAATTACCATTTTATTCCTATTTCTTTTAATCCTTGTCATCTCTTCCTCAAATCTAAGGACCTTCATTTATTTATAGTTTGTAGAATAAAGACCATTTGCACCGAAACCACCCTCATGACATATATGCCAATGCTATCAAACCAATCGACCTATACAAAAGGGGGCCAGTCCCGGTACAAGCTAGGCTTTCTTGAAAATTGTCCAAATATCTCGCCTACTCCATGGGCTAAAGTTAGAATCCATAAATAACCATGCATATACATGGACGCGTGTTTCATTCCACTGGAACCAAACGGAAAAAAACTGATGGTTTCGGAACTAGTGGAAACGGAGGTCGGCGGGTCCCGGTTCCACATTCGTTGGAACCGGAGAACCGGTGGTTCCACCGGTTACCGTTTCCACATTCCTTGGAATCGGAGAATCGGTGGTTCCGCCGGTTACTGTTGGAAACCACTGATTCCAAACGGTCAGAACCAGCCAAACGGCTAAACCGCAATCGTGATTTTGCATTTTCTCTCAAATAACATGCATTCTATTCTAAAACCGCGGCCGTGGTTTTGGATTTCCAACGGCTAACCGCTGCCGCGATTTTTGGATTTCTAATGACTATTTTTTTTATAAAGGTTTGGACCGGAATCTGTCCAAGAACCGACAAGAATTGGTAACTGAAATCGAACAAGAACCGAGGAACCAATGGTTAGCCGATTATGACTAGATATACATGCATGGATTTAATATTTACTTTTAATAGAAAAAATGAAAAAAAATCATATATACACAAATAAAAACCTTACTCAATTTATATACACATATCATATACTTAATGTATACACGTATGTATATACATACATTATATTAATATTTAATTAAATATTATTAATTACCTATACTTTTTGAAATATATAATATACACAATTGAGCCAAGCCACCCGCCAAGCCATATACTTGACCCAAATAGACAGAATGAAACCCTCGCTCCCTTTCCCCTTCTGCCGACCCTTTTTACAGTACCCAAAACCAAAAATCGATCCCCAAATTTGAACCCTATCCATAAGACCCATGGCTCAATTGAGCTCTTTCTCCGCCTCCTCCTCAATCAAACTTCAAATGAAACCAACTATGGCCTCCTTTGGGTGGAAAATCGGCAAAATCGTAACCAAAAATCTAAGATCAAGAAGCAATGATTCTCGCTGCTATGACGACAAGTGCATCTGAGGGCATTGATTAAGCCTAAGTGGAAGCATGGTAGACCGACAAAAAAAAGAAGAAGGAGGCTTGTGAGACTCTTGGGCTGGTGGAGCTTTGTTCACTATACAATTTGGGGGCTAAGGTTCGGGTTAAGTGACAATTGTTCACATAAATCTCGTCTTTGGACGGGGAAGACGAACGGAGGGATTCCTAGGGAGCAAAAATCACGGAGTAATTTCCAGATCCATACCATTCTGGTAGAGAGTTGGCCTTTCCCTCTCAAGTGTCGATTTCCTGTTGTTCCTTTTTACTGTCGAAGGGGGCTAATCAATCGCCATTCGACTCAAACACACAGGTTCACTTATTCATCTTATATTCTGCATTAGTTTAATTTCCAAAACTTGTACTTTGATTACTTGATTTTTGGCTATATTGTGATATTCTTGCACACCATGTACCTCCACGCCTTCATCAACAAACATATTTCTTTGAAAATAAGATTAATAATTTCTTTAAATCCCTCATTTTGATAATATTTCTATGGGAACTAGTTGCCCACTCTAAGACTTATCCTATGGAGATAAGAAATAAAACGTTCAAAAATTGTTTTGTGTCCTAACGAGAAGTCACCATTTGATCAAGGTGAAAACTTGAGCAACAATGAGCAATTAGACTCAACCTAATACGATCGAGCAGAACATAAGTAGTACTGAAATAAGAACTCTTGTCAAGCCGTCCCTTCGGGGACCTTGAAAGATGAAGACAAAAGGAAAGCTTGCATTGCCATGGTAGATCTCTTTGAAAAACTTGCCCATGTTCGATACATTAAAGTAACCCTTTGACCAAATAGAATAATTAAAGAAATAAACATTGGAATGATATATAAGATGTGTAATCTGTGAAAGCAATGCCATGATCTGTGGCGCACTTGTGTCGGAGTGGAAGGAAAATGTAAAAGTGGTGAAAGCTCCGTGGCTAATAGCTTTTGTAGAACAGATGGTCTTGGTCAAGTTTTTTAATAAGATGACTTTTGCACATCTTAGATGCATTAAGACAAGCATTATGAAATTCATGAACCGCCCTTATTAGTTGATACTCCCTCCGTTTCACAATATATGTCTTTTTAACCTTGATTTTTTGTTTCACAATATATGTCTTTTTAGCTATTTTAGCCTTTACTTTACATTTTTACCCTTATAATTAATAATAGGTTATTAGTAGCGATTTTCAATAAAGTAGAAAAGTAAAGTAATAAATGAGGGTATATTAGTATTTTTGATAGCTTTTTTAAATAATGTGCAAATTGCTAGAAAGAGAAATATTATGAAACGGATGGAGTATTGTCTTACAATTTCTTAAGAAAGCTTGTAATTCAAATAAATATATGAGGCATGATCAATTGCTTCCTAGCATGAGAATTATGTGTTTGTCTTATGTGAATGAATGGATTTCTAGAATTTTGGAAAATTTAGACATGTTTTGTGAAATCTGTAGACTTATTGAATTACCTTGGTAGAGTAATAACTTGATCTTTTGGTATTCTAGACCTTACGGAGGCCACCTCATTGATGTAATAACTCTATCCTTGTGTGTAGCTTTATATGGATATAGTATTTCATGCCTTTGGTGTCATTATGTTAGAAGGTTTATAGATATGCTTGATGTTGAAGTTTTTGAGGTGCTGAAACTACAACTTTTTGTCTTTTCTAAGCATCACTCGTTGGTTGGTGCCAATCACCCACATTGCCCTAGTGGTAATACCTTAGTTTTGATATGTTGTGTAGAGCTATGTTCTCCTCTATCACTCATCATTTATGGAAGTACATAAAGTTTATTTGTGAAGACTTTGAGCAATTGTATCATGAGATTATCACTCAAAAAAGAACAATTGATCTACATGACTCTCCTTTATGTCTATGGTGTGCCTGCAGGCTGATGAAAACAAAAGTAGAAGATATTATTGATAAAGCCAAGGAACTAGCAAGAAAAAGGAAGATAAGAAGAACCTTACAAAGAAGAAAGAGGAAGAGGGGAAAAACAATCTTAATCATATCTAAACCAACTGAAAAACAACAAGTTGTAACAGTTTAGTATTGTCAATCCAATGTAGAAGCAGAGTTATTTATAAACTTGCGAGCAGGAAGAATAAAGGAATACATTAGGTCTTGTACACAGACTATGATTATTTAGGATTTTTGCGTATGGAAGTTAGTAATAAATAAATATCAAATATTAATAATGAGAGTTAGCACATGGAGTTGTAGAGCGTTGGGGCATAAGTCACTATGGATTGAAATCGACTCTTTTTCTAAGATTGAAAAGATTCAAATAAGGTCAATAATGGAAGAAAAAAACTGACAAAATTCCTAGCGACCAAGTATGACGAAGAGAGGGATTCGACAACATAGTTTGATCTCCGACTACTAGTAGGGTGGACGAAATTTATATATTAAGGAAGGAACATCAACTTGTGAATGAACGTTTAAAAGTTCTTATACAAGAACCAAGTTATATAGTCATCAAGTACACTAACCTTGTCACAAAGCAGAATTGAAAGACTAAGACATTTTAAAAATGATTGTGATCTAATGGATATTCCAGTTCCAGAGTGGTTCCCATACATTGCAATTTCTAGAGTGGTTCTCAGACATTACAACCAAGTTCTAGAGTGGTTCCCATACATTTCAACTAAAGTTATGCTTTTTCATCCTCGGACCATAGCAAAATAGCGATTATACTAACAAATAGAATCACTTTCAAAGCCTAACCCTTCAAATTTGAGAAAATGTGGATGCATAGAAGAGATTTCAAGAATGTGCTTAAATAAGCTTGGTGTGTTGCTGTCATAGGATCCAATATGTTCTAACTTGTGAAAAATACAAGTATTCAAAGCTCATGCTAAACAATGGAATGAAAGAACCTTTGGAAACACCTTTGATCAATTACAACGCATTGAGAAGGAACTGACAGAAATCCAACAATACATTTTGTTGGCTCCGGATAAGGAAGTAATCAAAAGACATAATCAATTAATAAATAAAAAAGAATGTATCCTAAATTTCCACAAAATATATTGGAAACAACGTGCAAACTGAAAGGAGTAATAGGAAAATTATAAAGGAAATCACAATCGTAGAAGGAATGCAAATTATTGGCGAGGAGAATATAAGAGAAGAAATTAGGTCTGATTTTAGAGATCGATATAAGAAAGAGCAAATTAATCATCCACTACTCCAACAATACCTCCGACTTGTTAATAATGAAATTACATTTGACGAACACAGAGAATTAACAAAACCTGTGACTAATGAAGAAATCCGAAGCGCGCTAATGCAAATAAACTCAGACAAATCTCCAGGATCTGATGGTATGACTTTAGGCTTCTATAAAAAATACTTAGATATTGTGGGACCAACAATTACAAAAGCTGTCAAAAGGTTTTTTCCACTCAAGGCATTTGCTGAAACAAATCAAACACACATTTATTACACCAATCCCCCCCAAAAAATACCAATATCTAAAAATCACTACCGGTCGATAAGCTTTTGTTCAACCATTTATAAACTAATAGCTAAAATGATCAGAGAACGACTAACAAGAGTGATGCACAAACTAATCCACCCCCTTCAAGGCGAATTTATAGCTTAACGCGTGATCCAAGACAATGTCCTAATAGCCGATTAAATATATGTCACTCCTTCAAAGGAAAAAAAAAAGAAGGTTGGATGGAGATCAAATTGGACTTAGAAAAAGAAGATGATAGACTTGATTAGGACTTTCTTTTCGCCGTATTGGAAAATTTTGGTTTCAATAATCAATTCATTGGATGGATTAAAGAATGTGTTCAAACGGTCTTCTTCTCAATCCCAATGAATAACAACCCCACTGACAATTTGTACTTGAACGAGGTCTGCGTCAAGGTGACCCCCTCTCTCCATTTCTATTTATACTCGGCACAAAGATATTGGCAAGGAAGCTACAATATGCTAGTGATTCTTTTAAGAATTCAGTAGGTTTTGTACTGGCTAGGTCTGGAACCAATGTTCCATTCCTTTTTTTTGCAGACGACATCATAATATTCTCGAAAGCAAACCATCAATCATGCACAATGACCAAACAGATTAGTGAAGAATATTGCGTTATATTTGGACAAATGGTTAATTCCCATAAATTTTCTTTCCAAACATCCAGAAATGTTGACCACCATCAACGCCATAGAATTCAACAATTTGTAGGCATCACTACAATGAATGACCTAGAGAAATATCTAGGATGCCCCATCCTTAATGGAAGTGCGAACAGAGAAACATTTGAAGAGACAATTGGAACAACCCAAACACAACTAACAAAATGGAAAGCAAATGCTCTTTCGATTGAAGGGCGCGCAGTTTTGATATGATCTAATCTTGCTATGAAACCAAATTATCTAATGTAGATTTTCATGCTACCTAACCACACAATGAAATGGATCAAATTAATTGAACGTTCCTTTGGAATGAGGACATTCATCATAAACCACTCATAGGATAGGACAAAGTCTATAAACCAAAAATGTTTGGAGGCCTAGGAATCCGGAAGTCAGAATATATGAACAAAGCGATGCAAATGGATCTACTATGAAAACTATTTGCCGAACCTAAATATAAAAAACAAGCTAATACTTCATGGCAATGGACAAAACTAATGCGCCTTTGGGAGGAATTTAAGGAAGGGCTAATTTGGCAAGTGGGAGATGTAAGGACGATCAAATTTTTGAAAGATAAATGGTTAGGTCAAGATGGATAGGATAAGTTTGCACTTCACCCCTAAACTACAATACACGAAACAAATCACCAGCTGTAATCATGAATGAACTAAAACAAATCCTGAGAAGTGAACACTTCATAAACTGGAAGTAATTTGGTAGGGCATTTGGCACCAGAGGAATAATCTTGTGTTCCAACAAACCCTGAATGACTATATCCTAAATCTGGATCAATACATTAGGAGTCAGATTATCGTATGGGAACAAACAAAGAGATGGAATGAAGTTGAAGAAACTCAAGAATCAACAAAAACTGACCTTAAGTAGGAACAAGAAAGAAAACGTGGAATGGAAGAGACTAACTAGAGGCTTTGTTAAGCTCAACTTTGATGGGTCGAAGTTCAACACAGGCTCTGTCGCAACGGGCTTTGTTATATGCATCATAAAGCAGGTATAATAAGCCTAGGAGCTAATAGATATGGATCCATTTCAATCTTACAAAAAGAAGCATTACCACTCCGAGATGGAACCCGAGAAGTAAAAGATTAGGAATAAAGAAAATTGAAATTAAAAGGGACAATATCACAGTTATCAACGCGATCAAAGGTAATGGGTCTTGTCCTTGGGAATTTGAAATGTTGATTTCAGATATCTTGGTTTCTCTTCTTGGATTTGAGACCGCTTCTATTTCTCACGTTGTTAGGTATTGCAATGTTGTGGCCGATAAAATCGTTAAGTTGGGCCACAACTTCCCTAATCGCTGCTTTATGGATAATGTGGAACGACAAGTTCTCATCCGAAAGGGTCCTCTAGGACGCCCTCCTTAGGGAGTCTCCTAATTCTTACCTGTTCAAAAAAATACGTGACCCAAATCTCTTCCATATTTACACCAAGCTGGGCCGACCCAAATCTCTACCAGACAGTCTCCCGGTCCAAAGGCTATATATCTCTCGCCAAAACCAAGTTACAAGAGAATCAAAATTCCCTTGAATTTTTTTATACACATATCGTAACCGAATTATTCTAAGCAAAGGACTATAAAGGGTTTATGATAAATTATACTTCCTCCGTCCTCATTTGGTACAAAGAAAAGTGCACAAATAAATGGGGATGGATGGTAGGGCTGGGCAACAACCAAAGACCGGACCGGGACCAAATTCTTGAAAAAATTGGACCAAGGACAGGACCGGATATTCTCGGTCCGATCCCGGTCCGGGTTTGGACCAAACTATTATTTTATCAATAAAAATATAATTTTTAATAAAAAATGTTTTATTTATTTATAAAAAATATTATTTTTAATAAAAACTTATATTATATCATATAAAAATTAAATTTATATTTTTAACATAAATTTTATAATATTAACTATACATATTTTTTACACAAAATAAATTTTTTTACTACTAATACAAAAAGTCGGTCCGGACCTGGACCAGACCGGATCGGGGACCGGTTTGTAATTTTTTGTGGACCGATGACCGGACCGGATACCCCCGGTCCGGTCCGGTCCAAAAATCCGGTCAAGACCAGATTTTGCCCAGCCCTAACGGATGGAGTAATCATGATATCATACCATTTTAAGCCTAGAATATCAAATTCTAGAAATTAGGGCTGGGCAAAATTCGGTTAGGATCGGATTTTTGAACCGGACCAGGAGGTATCCGGTCCGGTCTTCGGTCCATAAAAAATGAAGAGCCGGTCCCCGGTCCGGTCCGGTCCAAATTCGGTCCGCTTCAGGTCCGGACCGACTTTTTGTATTTAGTGTAAAAAAAATTATTTTATGTAAAAAATATGTATAGTAATATTATAAAGTTTATGTCAAAAATATAAATATAATTTTTATATGGTATAATATATATATTTTTATCAAAAATAATATATTTTATAAATAAATAAAACTTTTCTATTAAAAATAATATATTTTATTGATAAAATAATAGCTCGGTCCAAACCGAAACCAGACCGGGACCGAGAATATCCGGTCCGGTCCTCGGTCCAATTTTTTTAGGAAGTCGGTCCCGGTCAGGTCCGGTCCGGTCTTGAACCGTTGCCCAACCCTACTAGAAATATGCAGCCAAGCAGAGCGCTTTGTTCGTTAATAGACTGAAACGTTGCGTTCGGAACTCAAACAAAACACATGCTAATGCTACAATCTATAGACAAAAAAAACTATCATCAATCTCCGTGTTTATCAGTCATAATGAGAAACCAGAAACCAAATTCAGATCAATACGTGATCTTAGAAGCTCTTCGAGAGAGGATTATCCAGCAAACAACCCTGTAAAACACAAAAAACCCAACCATAATCCCCACATTCATCCACCTACAATCCTTCTCAAGCCCTCTCGCCATTAAAACATCTCTTCCATTCATCACACACCTCGATCCATCCCACGAGAAACACTCGTCTCTCACATTCCAGTACTCGTTCACAAGCATCGCATCCAACGGATACCTGTACATGGACACATAGTACATGAACATCCAGTATTTCGGAATACTCTGCTTCGGTATGAAGTAGCCGGAGAACAGAAAAAACGCTCCCAAAACTGTGGATATGAGCGAGTTCCCCGATATGAAATCCGGCGAAATTGCGCTCAGGAAGAGCACCAGGGAGCTCGCCATCAGCACAATCAGCCAAACGACGAACAAGAAGAAGGAGAATGAAATTAGGTTAGGGTTTAGTCCGACGATCCAGTAAACGGGGATTGAGAAGAGGAGGGAGACGAGGAGGAGGAACGGGAGGAAGACGATTGTGTTTGCGATCAAATAAGATGAGATTTTGTACGAGTTTGTAGAGATTTCTTTCATGATTACCCTCCTTTCTTGGAGGTAGATCGGGAGCGCTTCGACTGTGGATGAGAGGAGAAAGCTGAGGCTGAACGCAAAGAACCCTAGCCTCTCGGAAACTCCTTCCGGATTTTTTCGAAGCTTCACGTAGACGCTTCCCAACCCTAACCCGCCGACAATCGCCTGCATCGCTCTCGCTAGGAGCAATTGCTTTGTTCTGTAGATGATCTTGCAGAATCTCGAGCAGAGGAGGCCGATTTCTTCTGCGCAGGCATTGCGATTTGTACTAATTGGATGAAATTCGTTGTGACTGGACGTGAATTGATGAGAATTGGTGCTCTCTTTTTGATCCGATTCTTCTAGTCTTGTTATGATTTCCATGGCGAACTCGAGAGCGTTGAGTTGCATCGGAATCTGGTACCCTAATTGAGAAATCCTTTGCTCGAGCTTCTCGATGGTTCCGCTATGAGCAACCGAGCCGCGAGACATGAGCAGGAACTCAGAAACGAATCTCAGGATTCTGTAGCTGGGTTGATGGATTGATAATATGATTGTCCTCTGCTTTGATTTCGCCATCGAATGCAACAGCTCGATCACTTGTAAAGCAGAAGTGCTGTCTAGCCCTGAAGTAGGCTCATCAAGCACCAAAATCTGAGGATCATGAATGATCTCAACTCCGATCGACACCCTCTTCCTTTCCCCACCGGATATTCCTCTCTTCTCCTCGTCCCCCACGAAGCTTTCTGCCACGTGGCCGAGCCCCAGCTCCATGATCAGAGCTTCAACCCTAGCTTCTCTGGTTTCTGAACCCGTGTCCCTGAGCCTGAACCGGGAGCTGAACATTAGGGTTTCTTTTACGGTCAGCAATGGAAGAAGGTCATCCTGCTGTGCCACGTAGCCACAGATCATCCTCGCCTGGGCAGGGCTGGTGAGATAATGGCCGTTGATTGATATAGTCGTCGGGTCGAAATCTCGGTCGCTGACTCTGCCGGAGATTGCCCTGAGAAGGGTGGATTTTCCAGTTCCGCTTGGGCCCACCACGGCAAGCAATTCGGAACTCCTAGCATTGAAGGAGACTGAATTGAGGATATTGATCTGCTTAGGTTTGGAGAATAAAGTTTTGTTGTGATGGATGGTGAAGGAGAGGTTTGTGACGCTGAGGTTGATGGTTTGGTGGTAGGCCAGTGGCGGTGGTGAGTGGCGATGGGAGGAGGAGGAGCTGGTGGTCGACTCTTCATTGGAGTCGGAGGTGGCGGAGAAGAGGATGATGGAGCTTTCATCAATGCTAGGCCTAGTGGGTGTATTGAAGCACATTGTCATGGTTGAAACTTGTGTTGGGGTAAAAGATTGGATTTTAGGATTGTGTTGTTAGATGGTAATGTTTACTCATTTTAACTATGAAGTGATTGTCAGAAGTTTTGGTGAATTTACTTATAGGGAGTTGGAACAACCTTAAGTTTAGCAGTTTGATATTGTCTTTAGTGTTGGTTAAGGGTAGCTAAGGTAGCTTGGAAACTTTGGTATTAATTCGGTTGGGCTAATAAAGAACTTCTACACTTTTGGATTGATGAGTGTGTGACTGCTGGTTAGGTGAGTTTGGGTTGGAAAATTGACATGGCTTTACTTGAGCAGTTTGAAATGGAATTTAAGAAGAAGTTGCTATTTTTAGTTCATATACACAAAGCCTATTATTATATTGGATTTTCTAACCTATGCCATAAGGTCATAGGATAAGTATATTGTTTTGGAAAAATTGGTTGTTTTTAATTGTTTAGTGATTTAAATCTTTTTTCTTAAGATTTTAGACATTTTATTTTAGGGATTTAGTTTCCAAAATCAGTACGCTTATCCTATTCCATTAGAAAGACCGTTATTATATCTGTTGCAATAAGGAAGAGATTCAAACAAACTCAAACATATATCAGACTTTTGAATTGATACGAAATCATTAGTAATCTCATTTAATATCAATGTTACGTAAGTGTCATAAAAATAAGTCACACCTACCAACCAGCGTGCACAAAACTAGTGCACGGGTCCATACTTTTAAATAATATTTTATGACTTGTTTAATTTCTTGTTATATAAATATGGGTAGGGGTGAGAAAAATACTTGATCCGTTGATCGAGTCCATCGGTCCGGGCTATCCGATCCGATAAAATCCGGATCCGAATGGATTACAAAGTTTTCTATCCGTATCCGATCTGATCCGAGAAATTTTTTTCCGGATAGTTGAATCGGATACGGATTGAGGTTTGAACCAGATATCCGGTATATTCGGCATTATATATATTTTTGGAAAATGCACATTAATACTAAGTAGCATATATGTTTTAATGAGTATTTTGTAAAATTTTAACTCATCAAGGGTTCAATTCTCCTTAACCATGTAAATTTTCTCTTAAAATTTAATCGGATCGACGGATATTTGGTTCCGATATCCGTCAATTATACATACTAATTGGGCCTAAATAAAAAATAGTAGAAATATTTTTTCAGAATATTTCTACTATTTTCTCTAAAGCTCTCATTTTCATTTATTGGGCTTAATTGTAGAGTAGTTATCATCTTATATGTAATTTCCTAAGTTGCAACCGTTTTGGATCCCGAAAGTGGGTATGATTTATACTAGACCTGATCATCTTATATGTAGTTTTCTAAGTTTCAAAATATTTCTACTACCACGGTTGCAACGGTTACATCAATGTAATCGTTGCAACCGTTCTGGGTCCCGCTTTCTCCGGAGATGACGATGATCGTTCTTTGTCCAGTTCAATGACCGTGTTCTTCCTTGGGTCTTTCGATGTTAGTTGTGATTTGGGCCGAGATGTGTGCTATCCCTTATGATGTTGTTGGTTGTTTTATGATGTATGTTATGATTTATACTAGACCTGATCTTTTCTTTGCCGTTAGTGTTTTGAGTAGATACATGTCTGAACCCTGTGAGAAACATTGACATATTATGAAATTTTGTTTGAGATATATTGTTGGTACTGCTAAGTTTGGTTTGCTCTATGGTGTGCATTCTTTTCCCTCTGAATTCTATGGTTATTGACTCTAACTTCGCTAGCAATAAGGACAACAAAAAGTCCACTAACTCATATGTGCATACCTGGTGTGGGAATTGTATTTCTTGGAAGTCTCAACAACAGTCTATTGTTTCTTTGTCCTCAACTGAGACAGAGGTCATATTTGCAACTGAAGCTTCTAAAGAAGCAATATGACTCAAAGGTTTGTTGAGAGAGATTGAAGATAAGAACTATGTGTCCAAATTGCACATGGACAGTCAGAGTGCCCTCTATTTATGCCAAGACCGTATGTATCATGAAAGGACCAAACATATTGATGTGAGGTACCATTACATCAAGTAAAAGATAAATAAGTATATTATTCTGGCTGAAAAGATAGATGGTAAGAAGAATCCTGCATATTTTGGCACTTAAATTGTCACATTTGATAACTTTAACTTTTGCAGGGATTTCCTACATGAGATCAAGCCAGAACAGTGCTAAGGAGGGTGAATGGGCTAGTGATAGAAAGGTTGTAAGACCAAGATCAATGCAAACAAGGAACAAGATTTACTTTTATGTAAACTTAGGATTTAGGAGGGTAAATTGTAGAATAGTTATCATCTTATATGTAATTTCCTAAGTTTTGGGTACTTATGCGTGTAATGTAATTAATAACTTGTATTTGATTGATTTAACCGGATTGGGCTTAGTTCTTGTAGGAGCTGGTATTGGGCCAAACAACCTAATATAGACAAACCCGAGGTTGATCCTTTTCTGATGGCTCTCTTATTTACCTGAACGACATCTGTGGGATTAGGGTTAAGGCGCGCCACATAAAAGGCTTGCCTTCTCCTTCTTGTCACTTGTTGGGTCATTTGAGGTGCATCCTAGGGTTTGCCATTTGAGAGCGTTTACTCGGCTTCCTTGTCTGAGCACGACGCCCACGACTCCCTGAGCTCCATCGATAACCAAACTTGGGAAGAGAGCTTGAGAGTGCACCTTGGAAACCTTCGTGGTTGGTCGATTAGTTCGATCTGTGCATTTCTCACTTTGAATCTCTCTCTCGATTGCATATTGTGATTTCTATTCTATTTTCCCTCTGATGTTCCCCTTGTGATTTTGGCACTCCGATTGAGGCTCAATACTTAATAAAATCTTTGATTGAGTTGTTGGTGTTTCGATTCTGTTTGCTCAAGTTCTTTGTTGTTCTTCCGCGTTTCACCTATATATATATATATATTTACAACTCATTATCTAGAATTTTTAATTCAACTTATAGTTTTATGTAAAGTGTTATACGCTTATCGATTTTTCTATCCTATGTCCCAAGGGCATATGATAAGAATCCAATTTTAGAAATATATCCTGAATTTTATATTTAGGATGTTTTTGATTATTTTTTAAAAGGATTCATTTTTTCCTATCTAAGGTTTTAATTTCTAAATTAGGATTCTTATACAATGAAATAAGGGCATATGTTAGAAAAACCCTACATTTATAGGGTATTTTTTGGCAGATTAGTATAATCATTTGTTTGATTATGATGAATTAATCATGTTTAGCCTTAATTCTAAACTAGCTTTATTAATTGGGTTGGTTAGTTTAAGATAAAGTAACTTTATTTAGTTGCAAAGTTACTGTAGTAAGGCCGTTAGAACTATGGTCAGAGTCTCATACAAAAAGCGTGTAACCTTGATCAATCCTTTTGCGACTCTCAGAAAATGAATACAGAAATTACTCGTTTCCTCTCTCTCTCTCTCTCTCTCTCTCTCTCTCTCTCTCTCTCTCTCTCGTGTTCTTCAAGAAATTGAATCACGATTCTCATTCTCAATTTGGTATCAAAGCTCAGGAATAGATCAATCGAAGTGAGAAAAGAGGAAAGGCTGAGAGATCGACCAAAAACACATCAAAAACAAAGTGAGGTGAGAGATCAGCTTAGCAGCTACGATGACGGAGGAAGACACTGCCAGAATCATTGCTCGACTCGCTCAGATGGCTCAATCGCAAGGTCAGACACAAGGAAATCCACTGACTTTGGGGAATTCCGACTATTCGGGTATGTCTCTGACCATAGTTTTGTTTGATGGGAAGAATTTCATATCACGGAGTTGACAAATTACGTTGGCTTTAGGAGCAAAGCTAAAATTAGGGTTTATAGATAGGACTATTACCAAACCGGAAGGAAATACTTTAGATCTGGCTAGATGGGAGCGAGCAGATAGGATGGTTGCTTGTTGGATTTTGAACTCCATGATAGCCGGGGTTTTTGGTTCCTTTGTCTATGTAAGTACGACAAGAAATTTATGGAAGGATATACTGGAACGATTTAGCCAAAGCAACGCTCCCTTGATTTTCCAGCTTAAACAGGAGTTATCTTGAATAACTCAAGGAAAATTGTCCATTACTGCATACTATAGAAAGTTGATGATATACTGGGATGAATTGCAGGTTATGAATGGTGTGCCTGTGTGTACTTGTGGTGCTTTAGCTAAATGTGATTGTCAGGTTTTAGCTAAGGTACAAGAGCTGGAGGATAAAAAACGACTAATGCAGAATCTGATCAATCTCAATCCTGATTATGACTCAGCGAGAACCTACATTCTGTCACAGGATCCATTGCCAAAGATAAGCAGAGCTTATTCACTCTTGATGCAGGCAGAAACCAACAAATAGATCACGAGCACAATCCTAGAGCCAGTTGCCTTTGGAGCAATTAACAAAAACCAGGATGGTGGAGGTTATAAAGGAAATTATTCTGAGAAGAAGGATGCTATGAAGAATAAAGGAAGTGAAAAGAAACATTGCAACCATTGTGGGATGAGTTGACACACAATGGATGAATGCTTTGAGATAGTGGGATACCCTGACTGGTACAAGGGAAAGAAAAAAGTGAAAGGGAAGCCTATTGCAACCCAAGTGATGACTGAAGGAGGCTCACAAAGTACTCCTCTAGATGCAGATGACAAAGCACAAAGCAAGATCAACCTGGATCCAGAAATAATGCAAGCTATATATCAAGAGATGATGAGGATGTTCAAAGGAAAGATGGTAGCTCCCACATTTGCAAATTTTGTAGGTAGCTCTCTCCTTAATTCTGTTCATTAAAGTTTTACTAGACATGAATGGATTTTAGACACTGGAACAACTAACCACATGTCTCCTTATTTGGAGAATCTCATTAAGGTTAGAAAATTGGAATATCCAGTGTTTGTTAAGTTGCCAGATGGGATAACAAAAAGGGTGATGGAGGTTGGAAATGTTGAATTAAAACCAGGTTTTGTCATAAAAGATGTCTTGTACATACCTGAATTCAAATTCAACTTATTATCAGTAGGAAAGCTTATTGCTCAGGAGGATTTGTTGGCTTGTTTTGATGAATGTAAATGTCTGCTACAGGGCCGTTTGAGTAAGAAGACAGTGGCAGTTGGGGCAGAGTCAGGAGGATTATACAGGATTCAAGCTGGATAAGATATGAAGCAAGAAGAAAATAAAGCTTGTCAAGTAACAGTAGATAAGCATATTTTCCATGACAGACTACGTCATATTTCATTTTCTAGATTGAAGTATGTAACAGGTTTTGACAATGTTGATGTTTCAAACAATTTTTGTGATACTTGCAAAATGGCTAAGTTCCATAAACTGCCTTTTCCAATCAATAATACTAAATCAGATGCTTTATTTGATCTTCTACATATGGATTTATGGGGTCCTTTTCCCATTGCAAGTTTAAATGGCGAAATGTATTTTTATACCATAGTAGATGATTTTAGTAGAGCTACATGGACTTACCTAGTTCATGACAAAACACAAGTTCAGGATATTGTCAAGAACTTTGTGAATATGGTTAAGACACAAGTTGAGGTAATACCTAAGAGAATCAGGTCAAACAATGGGACTGAGCTGGTGAATACTAAGTGTTGTTAGTTCTCGCCAGAAATTGGAATTTTGCATCAAAGGAGCATGCCTTACTGTCCACAACAAAATTAGATTGTTGAAAGAAAGCACAGACATCTAGTAGAGACAGCAAGAGCATTGAGAGTGCATGCTAATCTCCCAAAGGAATTTTGGGGAGATTGCATTCTCACGGCAACTTACTTGATTAATAGAATGCCATTGGTGACTATAAATTGGAAAAAATCTTATGAGCTCTTATTTCACAAACAACCATCTTATGATAATCTCAAGATCATGGGAAGTCTGTGTTATGCAACAGCTTTAAGAAGAAGAATTGACAAGTTTGATCCAAGAGGAAGAAGGTGTGTTGATATCCGCTTTTTAGGTAGGTTTTTAGTGTCTAGATAGATTAGATTGAGTTGGTTTTTGTGCTTGAGTTTTATGTTTTTGAGTCTTTTTGCTTTAGTTTTCGTATTTTCTTGAGATTCGGAAGCTACGCATTTTTTGTGTCTTTTTGTAGGAGTTTTGGAGCTTGAAAGAAGAGTTTGGAGCATTGCAAGAGAAGATGGAGATTAAGCGCTCAAGTAAAGTTATTGAAGATCAAGTTTGAGCTTGGAAAGAGATAGAGAAATTCTTTACAAGAACATAGGAAAAAGAATCAAGGCAAACGGAGTTGTAACGAATCTTCTATGCAAGTTTTACTCAAGGCTGTTCGTAGTGCCTATCAGGGTCGTGCTCGACCCAACCAGAAATCATGCCCCCAGGACCGACCCTTATAGGGTCGTGCACGACCCATTTTGGGTTGTGCGTGGCGCCGACTTTGCTATTATTATGAGATCTTTAGGATTATTCTATCTTTTTATTTTAGGAAGGTGTATTATTTTGATTCCTAGTTTAAGTAGGATTCCTTTTTCTCTTTAAAAGGAGGCTAAACCCTTTAGTTTGGGATTCCGATTTTTAGCCCGCTTTTTATTCCGTCTTTTGGCAAATTGGAGGAAGACTTGAGGAACAAGTTGGAGACTTTTTGTAAGACTTCTTTTAGTTTAGTTTGAGTTTTGATTTGGATTGATCATGTCTTCTTCTTTCTTTGCTATGAGTGAGTAGTTTTCTTATATTCTAGGGTTGGGTGAAAACCCAACACAATCATGCATGTCTAAAACATGAATTCATAATTTGAATGCTTGATGATCATATCTATCTATCTTATGCTAAATTCCTTTGCGATAGTTGAGGCATGACTTGCGATTAACCTAAAAGTGAAAGTGTAAAGTTGATTGCTTGATTAGTTCTAATAGGATTATTTGCGAAAGTTGATATTCCTAGGTTGAAGGATAGATAGATAGTTGTTTAATTTGCGAAAGTCGATTGAATAACTTGAATTGTTTGCGAAAGTTGACTCTTCTATGATCTAAATTGCATAATAGTTGTGAATTCTTGTTGGAAGCATGTATGATTGTTGTTGTGGTAGCCCTAGCCCTAGGATTCGTCTTTTATATTGATTAAAACTCGTGTCTTTACTTCAATCTCGGCCCACAAAGTCGTGCTCGATCCTTTGCTCTTGTTTGTGTTCGTGTGTGTGTTTGTGTGAGCTCAGGACCGACCCTAATAGGGTCGTGCACGACCCTCTTCAGTTCGGTCCTGACGTGTTTTGCTCGTTATTTCCTTGCTTTTCGTAGTTTATCAACTAATCTTTCAACACTATTCTCATTCCCGTGGACGAACCTGACTCCACTATACTCAGTGGGGTCTTGAATATAAATTTATTTGTTCAAGAAACCCTTCAACATGTGTCTTGTTAGGATATCCAGTGCATTACAAGGGATACAAACTCTTTGATTTGGTTGACAAAGAGGTGTTTTACATCAGGTATGTGGTGTTTCATGAAGGGATATTTCCTTTCAAACATGCACAAAACTCCACCACTGAAAATGCTGCAATTTTTCCTACAATTGAGCCACATTGCACTGATGATGAGAATTCAGATATGCCACAGCTGATCAATCCTGAGCCCTCTGCCAGTGCACAACCAGTTCTGAGATCCTCCCGGTCACAGGTGCCTGAATTTGAAGCATTCTAGCCTAGAAGATCAACCAGAGAAAGGAGGTTGCCAGTCTGGTCACAAGATTATGTTATGACAGTTGATGCTATGCAACCATATGATGAGAATCCAATTGCATTTTTTGCTTTTATGGGAAAAGTTGATGCAATGCATGAAACATCTACTTAAACTCAAGCAAAAGGCAATCCACACTGGGAAGAAGCTATGCTGAAAGAATTGCAGGCACTAGAAACTAATGGAACTTGGGATCTAGTGCCATTGCCTCCAAGATGTCAGACTATAGGATCTAAATGGGTGTATCGAATCAAGTTCACGACAGATGGGTCAGTGGACAGATATAAGGCACGGTTGGTAGTAAAAGGGTTTAATCAAAAGCTATGCAAGGATTATAAGCATACTATTAGTCCTGTGGCCAAGTTACCTACTGTGAGAATAGTCATAGCAATGGCAACAACAAAAGGGTGGCCTTTATGTCAATTTGACATTAATAATGCCTTCCTTCATGGGTATCTAGAAGAAGATATCTACATGAGACCACCAAAAGGGTATGCAAAAGCATCTACTCAACAAGTTTGCAAATTGAAGAAGTCTTTATATGGGCTGAAACAAGCCTCACGACAATGGAATCATGAATTAACTTCCTTTTTGGTGAGTTTTGGTTTTACTCAGTCAACCATTGATTATTCATTATTTGTTAAAACTCAAGGAACTCAATTACAGTGCTACTCGTCTATGTGGATGACATCCTCTTAACTGGAAATGACAGTGATGAAATCACTTCAGTTAAGGCAGCTTTGGATGCCATGTTCACAATAAAAGACTTGGGCATAGCTAAGTATTTCCTAGGTGTTGAAATTCAGAGAACAACCAAGAGTACTTACCTTAGTCAGAGAAAGTATGTGCATGATATACTACATGACACACACATGTTAGATGAAAAAGAAGTTCCAAGTCCTATGCCTACTGGTCAGAAATTATCAGCAACAGAAGGGGAGTTCTTGGCTGATGCAGAACAATACAGAAGGCTCATTGGCAGGTCGTTGTACTTAGCAATCACAAGACCAGATGTTTCTTATGTGGTTCAACATTTGTCACAATTTGTTTCACAACCAAGGCAACCACACATGCAGGCAGCTTTGTATTTGTTGAGATACTTGAAAGGAACTATGGGAAAAGGCTTGTTTTACTCTGCACAGAATGACTTCAAAATCACAAGTTATTCGGATGCAGATTGGGGATCCTGTTAGACCACAAGAAGATCCCTGAGTGGGTTTTGTGTTTTCATGGGAACCTCACTCATCTCATGGAAGACAAAGAAGTAGGCTACAGTGTCACGCTCGTCTGCAGAGGTAGAATACAGATGCATGGCATCTACTACAACTGAGTTAGAGTGGACCAACTACATCTTCCAGGATCTGCACATTCCAGTGGCACTACCAGTCACTTTGTTCTGTGATAACAAAGTCGCTCAGCAGATTGCAGCTAACCCTTGCTTCCATGAACGCACAAAGCATCTTGAAATTGATTGTCACTTTACTAGAGAAAAGGTTCAAAATGGTTTTCTCAAGACAACATATGTGCATACCAGTCTACAGCTTGCTGATGCAATGACCAAGGCGCTTTGCAAGGCTCAACATGAGTTCTTAATGTCCAAGTTGGGTTTGACAACAATTCCAACTTGAGGGGGGAATGATGAATTAATCATGTTTAGCCTTAATTGTAAACCGGCTTTATTAATTGGGTTGGTTAGTTTAAGACAAAGTAACTTTAGTTAGTTGCAAAGTTACTGTAGTAAGGCCGTTAGAACTATGGTCAGAGTCTCATACAAAAAGCGTGTAATCACTGGGATTGCTTGTCAACAATTCCAACTTGAGGGGGGAATGATGAATTAATCATGTTTAGCCTTAATTGTAAACCGACTTTATTAATTGGGTTGGTTAGTTTAAGACAAAGTAACTTTAGTTAGTTGCAAAGTTACTGTAGTAAGGCCGTTAGAACTATGGTCAGAGTCTCATACAAAAAGCGTGTAATCATTGGGATTGCTTGTCGAAATACAGATTAATCAACATTTTGGACCTCGTGAGTGGGTCGTTCACATCCGCGGGAACGTATACGGATGATGCGAGAAACAATCGGATCGAACTACCTACTCATTATTCATAACTAAAAATAGGTGACCTAACAGCCGCCGCCCGACTATCTCTCTCGATTCAAATAGAATTGATGTATAATATAAAACTCTCTCTCGTGTTCTTCAAGAAATTGAATCACGATTCTCATTCTCAATTGATTACATATGCTCGTCCCTGCAAGCAGTACGTAAAACAAGCCTTGACGAATTTGCTATGTCTAGAATCGCTAATTTTTCAAAAGAAAGCAAAAAAGTCCAAGGTAATATAATCTCTCTTGTGTCTTAAGTCGATTAAAACATTACGTTTGATGAGTACAATTCACGAGTTATAATCCAATCAACAATCAATCATCGTTTAATTATCACTCAGTTAAAAAATACTCCGTAGTACATAAAATATGGGATATGCTCTATAACTTTTCGGTTAAGAACACCATAAGATTTTATCGGTTTACAATATGAACTAATATCTTTGATTTAGCTTCTAAATACATAAAAAACTATACAAATTTTCATTCTGAAAAGTTAATGTGAACTATCTGCATAACACTATGCATCTAGTGGACAAAAAAAAAAGCAATTCAATTGGGAAGGTCTAACCAAAGTAACCCTATCCATCCAAAGTTGAGTTGTTCGTTAAAAACATGAAGCTAAGAGTAGTAGCATATCCATATCACAAGACGCAGGTTCCTTTAATTTTCAGGTTTTTCAGTATCTCTCTTTCTCTTTGTTCTTCAAAAACAAAAGACCAGGACGAGAAGAAGGGTGGATGATGTGGAAATGCAAGGGCCAATAAAACGACGACACCTCAGCGACCCCCTCAGCCTTGTCAGATCTCGCGTGCTTCCAAAACCTCAACCGGCTTTCCCCCCGAAATTCTCTTCTTCTCTCTTTCTCTCTTTTCCTTTGCTTTGCTTTGCTTTGCTGCAACCAGAAGAAGATTAAATTCTGCTTACGAAGAGAACAGAACCCAGAACTCAGAGCTCAGAACTCAGTCATACATAAAAAGATGTGGGCATGGTTTCTTTGCAATTAATGAATCCTTGAAAATGACCTTCTCCTTCTCTGAGATTGTTCCACACTCCTTTTTTGACTTCTCTGTTGTCTTTTCTCTTTCTCTCTCCATGCCGCCATTCATCCCACTTCTTATACAAGATCGAGTCTTTTGTACATAATTTTGATTGGATTAAGTACTGTATTCCATGTTAGAGACATGCTTGCTTTTGACGACCAAAGATTAGGGTTTTGTTTTTTAAGACTATATTATTGGGTATGAGAAAAGATTAGTGGGGTTATATGGATGGAGTAGAAAATGATCATGTAGTAAAATTGCAGGCTTTGATCATCATCCCTCTGCCTGTGCCTGAAGAGAAGAAGAGACTGCAGAGAGAAACGCATTGGAAGATGCAAAAAATGGTTCCTTCCCAAGGTGAGACGACTGATACTCCCTCATATAGCAGAGAGAGAGAGAGAGATGTCTGACATGGACTTCCTGAACCCTTACTGATGTTGACATTTCATCACTTTCTCTCCTCCTTCCTTCCCCATCACTTCTTCTTTGGGTTCTTTCTACTGCAATTACACTGTTCATCCTATTTCATTTTATGGAGGGATTCATACAAGCAGTAGTATAATCTTAACCATTATAACATTCTGAACTTAATGGAACCAATTATATTAAGGAAGCAAGATAACATAAAAATCTAGAAGATAGACAAAACACATCATAACAACGTAACAACCATGCAATTAAACTCAGCCTAAAACCTTAGCAAATTCAGCAATTGTATGTCAAACAATTCTCCACTAGCAGTCTCGCACTCGCTCACCCACCAAACCAATTCAAGCAAAACTGAAGCATGAAATAGCTTCATGCTTCACTTTCTCATCAGCATCCCCATTAATCTAAACCATAGTTTTTAAAAAGTAACTAAAAAGCTAGCACAATCAACTAAAACAAACACACCCACAAACAAACACTAATAACTAGAAATGATGGTTGGGTGGCCTAGTAGCAACATTAGGAGGCGCCCAATTCAAATGCTCAGCCGGAACAGCAAACCCAATCGCGCCGACGCCGGTGGAAACAGAGCACCCCTCCAGTTTTCCGGCGAGCCTCCCCCTGCTTGATCCCTTCCTTTCATCCTCCTCTTCCTCCTCTTCATACTCCCCTGGATCCACCCTGTGAAACTCGTAGTTCCCAAAAGTGCTCACATTCAACAGCACGTTCGACGCCGCTATCACTTTCCCGATCACGGTCCCGCCGAACACCTCCCCCGCGCTCCCGCCGACGAAGATCGCCAGCCAGGGCGCCGAGAAAGGCGGCGCCGCCCTATCCTTGTCCGAGCAGACAGAAGAGCCCATGAAAGTCCCGGAGAGCGAGAGGAGGTTGAAGGCGCCGGAGAGGGTGATCGCCGGCTGCCGGAGCGTGAAGTTGCTGACGCTGCCGGAGCCGTTGACGACGTGGACCCCGACGCGGTGCTTGCGCGCGAACTTCTGGACCATCTCGACGACGTCGCATCCGGCCGGGATCTCCAGCTGCTGGGTTTTCATGGCGGGCTCTGTTTCTCGGGTAATGTAGATTGGGGGCTTGGGCTTGTTCTTGGACCCCGGCGGCCTGCCTCTTGGCTTCCGGGAGGCGGTGGACAGCGTCTGAGAGGGGGAGAGGAGGCCGACGGCGGAGCGTGAGGAGGAGCGGCGGCCGGAGCGCGTGGCGGAGGTCGGGGAGCTCGGGAGAGTTACAGGGGCCATGAGTGGGGTGGAAACAGGGGAGGTTGGCTTGCTTACTTCATAGTCCTCCTCGGCTTCGACTCCTCCGCCTTGAGCTTCCAACTCTTCCTCTTCGCCTTCTTCTTGTTCTTCTTCAGAGGTGTGAGAAGAAAGGCTTTGTTTCATGGAGAAATCGGCCATTTTTGAATTTTGATCGAGAGAGGATGAATGTCAAGTGGGTTTTTCTTCAGACGGGGGATAAGGACAAGGGGATCCTTTTTATAGTGTGAAGTGGGGTGTGGCGTGTGGGGATCCTTTTTTTTTTTTTTTTTTAAGTGAATAAATTGGGAGGGATGTACATAAAAAATGACTTCATTTTTAATTTTATGGAGGGGTTGAATTGGACAGATGATTAAGATGCAAAGTTTGTATTTGTATAAGAGACAGAGTACTCTGAGTTGGGGATGAAGAGGAGAGGAGTTGTCTGGTCATTTTAATCTGTGATTTTTAGGGCTTTTATGGTAATGGATTTAGGATTTTTTGTGACATCATCAACTCACAAAAATTTATTGGATTTTTATATTAAGCAACTCTTTTATTGCAAAATGGTTGTGATTGCATGCACCACAGCACCGCACAGATTAGAATTTTTGTAAGATAATATGGTAATGTTATGTTTCGTTTTACCACATATGTTGTGAAGAATGGTGAGTTTATTAGAAGATATATAACATACTATCACTAGGGTGCATGTCCTTATTCCTTAACCACATTTCTGTGTGTACTCTAAAAAAAACCCACCTCTCTTTGTGTCATTTGTACGTTGACTAATTTTGATTGCAAATAGTGTACATTTTTCTAGTTTTGTTAACAATACAAGATAAACATTAGGCTATCCATATATTATAAGACTAACTTAAATCATCATAGTGGATGATCTTGAAAAAATCAAATAAGATGTCGATTGAAAAATAACCGTAAGAGAGAAGAAGAAAGCTTGAGACATCGATGTTGAATGCATACTGGAAATAGCTTGCTTAATAAAGGGGGATAGTGACGTGTCTTCTTACTAAGAAATGTATTGCACTATTGCACTCTCTGTAACAATGAATAAATAATTTATATGGAATATGTTAGATTAAATTCTTTATTTCAGAAATAATAGAATCAATTTCCCACGAAACATTCCAACCTATTTTAAAGAATTAATAATAAGTAAATTATTACGTTCAATAATAAGGTTAGAAATATTCATAATAGCTGCAAACTTTACTCGAAAAAGAGAGAGCGATTCAGCCTTTAAAATAGACATAAAAAGTATATATTTTCTATCACAATCTAAAATGTTGCTTTTACAATCCCACAATATAAAGTAATTCAGACTTTCTTTTTGATGCTGTGATCACATAATTAAACATAAACTTTGAGGAAGCAGCCGAATTTGTTTGTTTAAAGCCATCAAAATTAAGTTTAAACCAATTAACCGGAGTTTTAACCCAATTACCATTCAGTTTACACTTACTTTGAGAATTATTTCATAGAGTAGGAAAAATTGCAGAAACCCTTTGAAGGTTTAAAAGCAAAGACTATCACTATTAGGATAAGAGTTTATAGTAGAAATTGAATTATCGTTGAAATTAACGGAAGTAAACAACTAAAAGAAACAATTGAGTTTAATTTATATAATTTAGAAATCAGTTTTTGAGTGAAATGACAATGAAATAATCAATGATTTAAATTTTTATTTTCAATTCACAAAGAGAGAAACAGTGAGACAAACAATTATTATACATATGTAATCTTTCAGTAGTTGACAAATAGGCAACACGAGATTTTCAACGAGAATTTTTTATTTTTGGGAGAAGCTTAGTTTTTCAAATCCAAGAAAATCCAAGGGAAGAAAACCCAATTTGAGAGAAATCAAGGAGAGAGGAAGCAGATTTAAACGAAAAAGCTCCATCAAGAAAGGAATCCAAATAAGCTTATCAACACAAAGAGTCAATGGGATATGAATGGAGCTTATAAGATTAACCAAAAAATAAGGAGACAAAAGAAGAGAAGTTGCAAATATGTCCAAAGTTTTGTGTGAGGTAATAAAGTGTGAAACTTTCAATTTAGGATTAATATTATCAAAATATACTAATAAATCAATATCATCAATCCATTTATTATATATTCTAGTTTTCGAAGTTAGTTATTTTGAATTTATTTTAATAATATATTTTCAATCAAAACCATTGTAATACAAATTGAACAACGAAAAGTATAAATCGATCACGATCTATCTCGAACACCCACCATCTAACTATACTTGAGATCAAGTATGCGTTTCACGGTCCCATATGGGGTGGCCTAGTAGTAGGAACTATGAAGGGATGATGGGAGGTCTCGGGTTCAATCCTTACTTTTGCCATTTCACTTTGATGAAAAACAATGTCTCACCATCATTTCTTCCATTAGGTCAAATTAGTTAGCACAAGTCGCTTTAACTGGTTCGTGGTAGTTGTTGCCTGAGCCACGAGTTTGGGGTTTGCCACTAGAGATCTTGGAGATAACATAAGGAAGATTGTGGCCTCTCTAATGGATGCAACTCTTCTTTGGGCATATGCACACCTTCTTCTTCACTGACTCATTTGCATTTTGCTTCTGCTTCCATGAAAGATTGTGGCTTCCCATGTGGAGTTGTAGTTTTTTCTGTCTTTGAATGCTCTTATTGCATACGTCACATATGAACCGATTTATGGCCATTAGAGATCATGAAGATAATGCCACAACTTTCGCCTCTAGATCTATTCATATATATATGAAGAATAATGACTACAAATAGATTAGAACACCAATCAATTTCGATACTATAAGGAATAAAAGGAAACAGTAGGTACCTAGGCCATTGGAGGTGGGTTGCTCTTCATCAAAAAGTATACATTTAAGGACCTTTTAGACAAAATATTATAGGATAAAGAAGTTAAAATAAAATCCCACCATTTAGGAACTATAGTTTCGGCAGCATGTAGATCAATTATGGGCCTATTTTTCTTCATTGAATAAATTACTTTTGCATGAAAAATAAAATTTTGTCGTTTACATGTAACATTTCTTATCAATGCTCTCTCTAGAGGAAATAAAATAAACCTCAATTTTGGGAATGTTTATCTGGAATCATTCCTTAGTTTAACCTTTCACTCATTATTAATGAGAATCTAAACAACAGTGAATCTGACACAAATAAGCTTAGCGTAATTTCTCCCTCTAATCTTGTTTCCATCATCTCCTTATCTAGAATTCATTCGCATTTTGTCAATATCTTTCTAAATTTGATTGTTCATCAATCATCATCACCCATATACAGCTTTAGTAATTTCCTTATTGTAAAATAGAGGTTTTACACGATCATACACACTCAAACTCTCAATCTTAGAGGTGGATTTTCTCTCATGTTCTCTCTCGTGAAAATGATCACATAAATCTCTGTTTCTTATTTTATCATTCTGTTAGAAAAGCTTACAGGCTATTTATACAAGTTGGCAAGTGCATCAAGTAATGCTAAGGACTAGCACCAATGTTATCAGAATCCCGATTCGATTCTACGATTCTAGCGATCCTACGATCCATAACACGTGAAACGATCCACGATCCCAAGTAGGATCTTATTGGAGTAGGATCTTAAATGATTTAGAATACAATCTCGCTCCGATCCTGATTTTACATACGATTCTATAAACGATTCTAACGATCCTACAAACGATTCTAAAGATCCTATAAAATGACAATTTTAACTATATATTATTAATAATTTTATGATTAACGTATCATTTCTATTAAAACAGTTGACTAGTCCATCCTAGGGCTGGGACTTTATACCCGTGGAACCGAAGAACCGAACCGAACCGCTCATTTCGGTTCGGTTCGGTTCGGTTAATGGTAATTTATTTGGGTAAATTTTTCGGTTCGGTTCTTGTAAAAAAACTTCGGGTTCGGTTCGGTTTTACACCAAAAAACCAAAAAAAAAACCGAATAACCGTTATATATTAATAATATATAAAAATATATAACTTCGGGTAACCGAAGAACCGAAAAATATATAAAAAAATCGATTTTTTAACCGAAGAACCGAAAAATATATAAAAAACCCGATTTTTTTAACAAGAACCGAATTAAACATAGGAACCGAACCATATTTCGGGTAACCGAAGAACCGAAATTTATGGGCCATTTCTGTATTTCGGTTAACCGAAATAACCGCAATTAGGAACCGATCAAAGTTCGGGTTCGGTTATTACGGTTCTTCACTAAAAAATCCAGGAACCGAACCGTAAAAAAAAAATTTTTTACCCTGCGGGTAGGCTAAAAAAAATCCAGGAACCGAAATATCCCAGCCCTAGTCCATCCTACAACATTTTTAATAATCAAATTAATAAGGTTTATCATTTTCTTACTTCATATATAACAAAATATACAATCTATTAGATTATTCTTACATACTTTTAGTTATAATGTAGGATCTTACGATTCAACGATCCGATCTTACGATCCGATCTAAAAGACCCCCCAACGATCCAACCTAGAATCCCGATCCTGATAACCTTGACTAGCACACATGATTATACCACTTTGACACTAAGATAAATCTAGACCAACTTGTTTAATACGCAACAAAACAGACTTAAAAGCCAGCTAACAGAAATCCTATCTGGCAAAACACCATATCTAGCCCCTCCTCAAGTTCGAGCTTTTACTAAGCCCAACTTGGCACACAAAAAATGATGTCGAGCTTGATAAAAACCTTTGGTCATAAGATCAACTAATTGTAGTGTTGAAGGAATATAAGTTGTAGCAAGAAATACCTCAAGCACCTTGTCTCTAGTGTAATGACAATCAATCTCAAGATGTTTTGTGCGTTCATGAAAGCAAGGGTTCGCATCAATTTGTTGAGTTGCTTTGTTATCACGGAAAAAGGTATAGGTTTAGGAATATGAACATGAAGATCATCAAGAAAATAAGACACCCACACTAACTCAAATGTTGTAGTTGCCATACTCCGGTATTCTGCCTCAGCAGATGATTTGGATATATTGGCTTGCTTCTTGGTCTTCCAAGCCACTAAAGAGTGTACAAGAAAGACACAATAACCAGTCAATGATCTTCTTGTGGTAAGGCATGCCCCCAATCTACATCAGTAAAACCAACTACCTTCAACTGATCTTGAATTGGATAGAATAAACCTAATGTTGCAGACCCTTTCAAATACCTCAAAACATGTTGAGCTGTGTTCCAATGAGGGACTCTTCGAGCTGATACAAAATGGCTCAAATGTTGAGTGCCATATGACAAATCTAGGCGTGTAAGATTCAAATATAACAACATCCCTACAAGCCTTTTGTATTTTTCTGCATCTGGATACAAATCCCCATTTGTTGCACTTAATTTGACACCAGCAGGCATAGGAAACTCTATTGTTTTAGCCTCTTCCATATTACAATCGTGTAAAATATCTGTAATATATTTTTTCTAGCATAGATATGTACCTTCACTAGTTCTTAGAATATCCATGCCCAAAAAATACCGAGCTTCACCTAAATCTTTTATAGTAAACTCTTTATGCAAAGCTTGCTTCACCTTATCAACTTCAAGCAAATATGATCCATTCATAAGGATGTCATCAAGATACACTAAAATAGCAGTAAAATGTTCTCCATCTTGCTTAACAAACAGAGAATAGTCATAATGTGACTGAGTATACCCCATTCTTACCAAAAAAACTAGTCAAATCACAATTCCACTATCTAACTGTCTGTTTGAGACCATATAATGACCTTTTAAGTTCCCAAACTTGCCCTTCTTTGGCTTTATGATAACCATCAAGTGGAACCATATAGATTTCCTCATCTAAAAATCCATGAAGAAACCCGTTGTTGACATCAAGTTGATGCAACAACCAGCCTCTTGTTGTAGCTAAAACACCCATTTAGATGTTATAGCTTTCTGCCACATAGGCAAATCAGTCAATTCCCAAGTTCCATTTTGTTCTAAAGCATCTACTTCTTATTTCATGGCAGCTAACCAATTCTCATCTTTCTTGGCCTGAAATAGCTTCCTGGTTCTGCAACAGATAATATCTTTGTCATAAAAGCTCTATGCTCTACTACACAATCTTCTAGAGTAGCTCCATTAACCACAAACTCCTTTAACCAACCTATAGTAGTTCTTTGTCTTAGTGACCTTCTTACAAGAACATAACCATCTTCTCCTATTGGAATTTTAGTGTTGTCCTTGAAAATTTCCTCATCGACATCATCATCCCCCAACTGAACCATAGGCAAAACAATTATCTTTTGAGAATAGGAGATCAGAAGATTTGGTGGAGGATCCTTATAAGGGAAAAAAATTTCATGAAAAACTACATCTCTGCTAGCAAATATTTCTCCAGATTGCAAATCAAGCAACTTGTACCCCTTCTGTTGCATAGGATACCCTATAAGAACACACTTTCTTCCTCGTGCTTCCAACTTATCTCTATTTTTCCAAGTCACATTTACACAACACAAGTAGCCTATAGTCCTCAAATGATCATATGATGGAACCCTTTTGAATAAAATCTCAAAAGGAGATTTCCAACCCAGACTTGCCATAGGCATTTTGTTAATTAGGAAAGCCGTTGTCATAATCCATTCACCCCACATTCTCTTTGAAAAACTAGCCTGCATCGTCAAAGCTCTAGTTGTCTCCAACAAATGTCGATGCTTCCTTTCTACAACATCGTTTTGTTAAGGTGAATATACCATTGTCCTTTGATGAATTATTCCTAAATATGCCAACATCCTTTGACAATAATTATTGATGAATTCAGTTCCATTGTCTGATATCAAAGTCTTAGGCAAAACCCCAAATTGAGTCCTTATCATCTTGATGAACTTGTGCAAAGTTTCACAAACTTGTGCCTTACTTTGCAACATACAAGAAAACCCATGTAGCTCTACTCTTATCTTCCACTAGAGTAAAAAAATACTCAACACTATTCAAACTAAGACTCTATAAGGCCCCCACAAGTCCATATGGACCAAATCAAAACAATTTTCAGAAATGGTCACACTATTTGGAAAAGGTTGTCTATGCATTTTAGCAAGAGCACAAATATCACACACAAAATTAGAAGAATTCCCTTTCTCATAAGGACCATGATTCATATTCTTCAAAGACATATGTCCCAATCTGAAATGCAACAATTCTAAGTCTGTACAAACATTATTTGAAAAACAGTCTTTATTATCACACCTGCTACCCTTGTTGCTAGAAAACAATCTCCTTTCTTCAGACTTTAATCTGTAGAGTCCTCCACTTTGTTGTCCAATAACTAGTTGCTTCTTAGTCATAAGGTCTTGTAATACACACTTCTGTGAGAAGAAGTATGCACCAGCCTCTCGACTCATGACTACTTTGCTAATGGAAAAAAATTATACTTAACATCAAGAACTAAAAGTACTTCAATCAACATCAAATTTTCATGCAGCATGACTTTCCCTATCTGTTTCACTACTTTCACACTGTCATCTGGCAATCTAACCATCACTAGATTCCTCAAATTCTCAATTTCAAACATCAAATCTACATAAGGATTCATATGATCGGTTGCACCTGTATCAACTATCCACTATGTTTTATCTTTATTAAAACTAACAAAGTTAGAGTAAGAAATACCTGCATAACTAGAGCTACATCCTCCAAACCTCCCAATTTCTTAATTCATAGCTGATTTCCTTTTAAAAGCTTTCAACATCTCTTGACAAAAAGCTTGCATCATCTCTAGTGAGATTCCACTTCCACTTTCTAAAGGACTATCTTGAGCCATTTGTGACCTTTGATCTTCTTGTTCAGTCCCAGCCTGTGCAGCTGTTCTATATGCCATCCTGATACGTTTTCCTTTGAACATGTCTAGATACCCTATGATCTCAAAACTCTGTTCTTTAACATGTCCTTCCACTTTCTAAGGGTCGCCACAAGTACTACTTGGGCTCGTCTAGAGCATCCAAAAGGGATGAGAACTGATTACTTACCAATTCTAAAGAGAAAGGGCAAACCACCGTCCGCGAGAATCGAAACGGTGACCTCGGGGTACTATCCCAGAGGCTTAACCACCGAACAAAATGCCTGAAGGCGTATCTAATTATTTTTTGAAGGCACAATAGCTAGGTACATTTTTAGACAATGGATATAAATTATTATGGTTATTTGGTGAATTTCAAAATATTACTATGGCATTTTATGTTAATTGAGCTTTGTGAAATTTTTGAAAAGCTTTGAAATTAAAATTACATGTAAAAAAAGGATACAAGGTTGTTCGAAATAAATATGTTGTACAATTACCAAAACAAAATTATATGGATACTTGTTTATTCAAATTCCGATATCTAAGAATTTTAATAATTAATTAAAAAAGAAAGTATATGGATATCGGTTTTTTTAAACATTGGTATACAAGGTTCTCCACAAGGATACCACTTTTAAAAAATCGGTATCCCATATCTGAAATAAAAAAATGGAAAAAATGTAGATACCAGTTATAGTAAACAACCGCGCACATTCAACTACAAAGAAAAGTGTCCAATGGGGGATCCTAAGCAAGCAAGGCCCAAAGGACAAACACGTGCACATTCAACTACAAAGAGAAGTGTCCAGTGGGAGATTCTAAACAAGCAAGGCTCAAAGGCCAAACACCGCGCACATTCAACTACGAAGAGAATTGTCCAGTGGGAGATCCTAAACAAGCAAGGCCCAAAGGCCAAACACCGCACACACTCAACTATAAAGAGAAGTATCAAGTGGGAGATCCTAAGCTAGAAAGGCCCAAAGGCCAAATACCGCGCACGTTCAATGGGAATCAACGCGACACCTCATCCCACATCGGAAATGTCCACGAAATGGTGTGACCACCTCCTTGACCAATCAAAGGTTTCCTCCTCCTCGACCAACCAGAAGCCAACCCTCCCTTGACCAATCAAATGATGACATATCGCTCGTCCCCACATCGGAATCACATGAATATAGCTCTCCCCAAACGTCTATAAATAGGGGAAGATGGCAAAGGTTACAAGGGTCGAAAAACACCTCTAATTCAAGACTTATCTTGCTTTCAGAGATCAACGTGTTGAAACAATCGTAGAGACCGCGCTATAATCAAAGAAAGGTTAATAAAAAGACCTCAAGTACCTAAAGAATAATCTACGCGCACTTCTTAAAAGAACGCGGACAATCTGAAAGTTGTAAACTCGAACCTTGATCTTTTGGATATTTGTAATATAAGTAAAGGCATGTTTGTACATTTAAATAATCTCATGCCTTGATTCCAACGCTTGTTTATTTCGAGTTTCAACATATACATTTCATTGACGGTGAAGATGCTTGGAACTCATCTAATACGTTTCTTTCTCCATGAAAACATACCTTAGTTATCTTTTCTAAAGTTGGTGTTCTAGTTGCTTGGTCGTGTGAGTTCCATATGGATCAACATCATCATCTTGCCTCCACTGATAGTCTTGTTTTTGCGTTCGTTCATTGCTATCGACCTTTGGTTGGGCGTCTCATCTGCATGACTATTACTAGACCCGATATTTGTTACTTTGTGCATATACTTTAGGACAATTTATTGGCAATCCGCTCATTGGAAATCCACTTAGTGTGTTCTTCATTACCTTAAGGGTCACCCTAGTTGAGATGTTCTCTTATCTGCTCAGAGTAGACCTATCAATCGGGTCGGGTCGGTCAGGTTCGAGTTCGGTTTAAATCGGGTTCGGTTTTGTTATGGGTCACAGGTCAATCGGGTCGGTTGTATCGGGTTTTCGGTCGGGTGGGGTTGACTAGCTAGTCTGAAATGTGTTTTTTTTAAAAATTATTAAAATCAATTTGTAATTAAATAATAATATTTAATTATAATATATTATTTTTATATATTTTAATGATAAACTATATTATAAGTTTCAAAATAAATTTTATAAATATACTAAATCGGTCAACCCAACGGATTTTGGGTTCTATCGAATTCGGTCTATTTCGAGTTTCAGGTTCAAATTTTCAAATCTTAACCCTAAAATTATCGGGCGGTTCGGGTCGGGTTTGTGGGTTAGGTCAGCTTTTGACAACTCTAGCTTAGAGTAATTTACAACTTACTTTTTTTTTGTGATTCAAACCGAGCAACTTGTCCTATTACTCATCGATTAGTCACATGAAACCTTATCCAATTGAGCCATTCACCTATTTTTTGGAAGACCAAGAAGAAATCGACAATGTCTCGTTCTTTGTTGAGGTTGAATATCGGGCTACGGTAGTCACATGTTGTGAGCTCGTTTGGCTCAACTCTTTGCTATGTTCCCTTGGTGTTTGTCATTTCTTGCTAATGCGTCTATTTTATGACAATGAAGTTGTCTTACATATTGCTTCTAATCTAGATTTTCATGAATGAACCAAGCACATTGAGATTGATTGCCATTTTGTACGAGATTTGATCCAAGTGGGAACTATTTGTTGATAGTCATATTTATAGTTTCAGTCAACTCACTGACTTATTTACGAAGTGTTGAGCAAGCAACAATTTCTCTTCTTACTTCGCAAGTTGGTCATTTGTTATGAAAACTCTAAATTAAAACAGAGTAATGATCATCCAAGAAGATGATCAATCAAGAAAGAAAGAAATCATGAGAACAAGACAACAAAATTGGGAATTTTCTGATTGTATTAAGAGAACATATTACTACAAGAAGAACTACTCTCACTATATACAAACTAATACACTCCTAACAACCCAACTTCTAAGCTAAGCTACCTAACAAACTTGCTCTGTTTATTTAAGACATGTGTCCCATAAGCGACACTAAATTACATATACTCTATATCCCCCCTCAAGCTGGACGTGAGAACTCAAGTCCTAGCTTGCCGGATAGAAAGGCATGTTGTTGTGCACCCAATGGTTTAGTAAATATATCAGCCAATTGAAGATTACACGGCACATGCATTGTAGAGAGGAACCCTTCTTGAACCATGTCACGTACAAAATGACAATCGATGCATAGGTGCTTCGTCCTCTCGTGAAACACTGGGTTAGCAGCCAAATGCTGAGCAGCCTTATTATCACAATGGAGAGAAATGGGTAGTGAAACACCAACATGAAGATCACCAAGCAAACCTTCCATCCACACTAATTCACTTGTTGTGTAGGACGTACTCTTGTATTCACTTTCTGCAGTCGACTTGGACACATTTTTCTACTTCTTAGTTTTCCATGAAACCAAAGCATCGCCTAAGAAAACACAATATCCTGAAAGTGACCGACAAGTGTATGAACAGCTTCCCCAATCGGCATCACAATAAGCACGAAGAGATAAACCTGAATTGCTTGGGTAAAACAATGAACAATTAACAATGTCTTTCAGATATCTCAAAAGATATAATGCAGCTTGCATACGAGGTTGCCGTGGAGAAGAAACAAATTGACTAAGCTGTTGTACTGTGTATGAAATATCAGGTCTAGAAAGAGTCAGATACAACAATCTCCCAACAAGTGTTCTATAACTTTCAGGATCATCCAGAGTCTCTCCAACATCTGGTTGTAGTTTCAGATTCCTCTGCATAGGAAAACTAGCAGGCTTACAATCAATGAGACCTGAATCTCTAAGCAAATCCAGTACATACTTCCTCTGATTAAGCCTGATTTCGAATGAGCTTGTAGCTATCTCAAGTCCTAAGAAATACTTGACTAATCCCAAATCTTTAATAGTGAATGCAGAATGTAGAGAGGCTTTTGTAGCATTAATTTCAGAGATAGAATCCCTTGTAACTAGCATATGATCGACATAGACTAGTGCAATAACAAAGGAAGTTGATGTATGTTTAACAAATTATGAATAGTCATGCTTAGATTGAACAAAACCAAGATGAATAAGATGCTTTGTTAACTCCACATTCCATTGTCGACTATCCTGTTTAAAACCATAGAGAGATCTCTTAAGATGATACACCTGGCTAGGTTGAGCTTTATCATAGCCTAGAGGTGGAAGCATATAAACTTCTTCATCCAGAAAACCATGCAAAAATGCATTATTAATGTCAAGCTGATGAATATCCCACTTCTTGACTGATGTTAATTCCAAAAGCACTCTCACAGTAGAAAACTTTACAACAGGAGAAAAAGTTTGCTTGTAATCTTTATCTTTTACCTGATTCACAAGTCGTGCCTTGTATCTTTCAATTTGACCATTGGCTGAAACTTGATCTTTGTTCATTGTTGCCACCCAATTAGAATCTTGTTTTGCTTGAGCCTATGTAGTAGGTTCAGCAACAAACATCACATTAAACAATGAGTGAATATAATAGGCTGAATAATCTTGAAGATCACTCAAAGTTACCACATGAAAAGCTTGAGAAAATTGATCATCATGAGGCACATTCCTTCCTGACAAGAGATCATGTTGATAATCTTTCAAATAAGCAAGTGTTATGATGATTCTGTTAGATCTTCTAGGAATAGGCATAGATGGAATTTGTCCATCATGAATAGAAGAGTCTGGTACAATAGAAGTATCTTGAATCTCAGAACTGCCTGGTTTGAGAAGAGGTTGAGAATATGAAGTAGAATCAGAAACATGTGAAGGGAACTTCTCTATGGAAGATTTTGCAGAAGAAGATGCACAAAAGTAAGAACCAACTCTGGTGGAGATTGAAGTCTAGATTGACCTTGATGAGGATTAATAGAATATGAATCAACTTCATCAAAAGTAACCAGAGGAAGAGATGGGGAATCATTGTCATTTTAAGATGATGATGTGGATTTGAAAGGAAAAGAATGCTCCTTAAACACCAGATGTTTAGCTGCATAAACCTTTTTGGTTTAAACATCAAAAACCTTGTAAGCTTTTTGTCCAGGAGGATACCCCAACAATACACACCTGTTAGAAACAGCTTCAAACTTGCCTCGTTGCACATGAGGTCGACATAACACAAAAAACCTATGACTCGAAGATTATCATAAGATGGTTGTTTACTGTATAGAAGTTCATAAGGAGTTCCCCAATTCAGCATAGAAGAAGGCAACAGATTAATCAAATAAGTTGCAGATAAAACACAATCACTCCAGAACTTGATTGGTAGTCCTGAATGCAGACGTATGGCTCCGACAGTTTCAATAAGATGACGACGCTTCCTCTCGACTCTACCATTCTGTTGAGGCCCCCTTGGTGATGATCTGTGATGAATTATTCCTTTTCTTTTCAACAAGTCTGATACAAACACTTGTACAAAGTCAGATCCATTATCTGTTTCAAAATTTTAATCTTTGTTTCAAATTGTGTCTCAACATAAGCAACAAAATTAACAATCAATCGAGGTACTTGTTGCTTGTTATTGACCAAGAAAGTCCAAGTAGCTCTCGAATGGTCATCTACAACTGTCAAGAAATATCTTAATCCACAATAAGCTGGTACTTTATAAGGACCCCAAAGATCCATGTGTACAAGCTCAAAAATCTTAGAAGCATATGATAAACTCCAATCAAAGGAATCCTAGTGTTGTTTAGCTAGAACACAAGCATCACACTCCAAGTCTTTCAACTTCCTACAATGAATATCAACTAAATGTTTCATTTTAGACAATGAGCATAACACCCTACAATATCTGTATTACATGTCTCCTTTATTACAAACAGCATTTAAAGACTTGTTTCCTATTACATAATTTTGTTGAGCATAACACCCTACAATATCTGTAGCTTCACTAGAATCTGAAATTCCATCTCCAAGAATCTTGTATAAATCTCCTTGCCTATGTCCAACAACAAATACTTCTTTACTCGAAAGGACCTGTAGCACACAACCACGAGATCCAACCAGAAAACCAAAAATTTCATCTGTTAATAGCTGGGAAACTGATATCAAATTATGCTTGAAGGAAGGCATATACAACACATTGTGCAATACCAACTTTGAAGACACTCTAATATTACCATGATATTGTACAAACTGATATGAACCATCAGGTAAACCAATACTTATTGGTTTTATCAAACTTCTCAATTCATCAAATAGACTTTAATCAAAGCAAACATGGTCTGATGCACCAAAATCCATAATCCATACTATATGACTCATATCTTTAACAAACCATCAGAATTTTGACAAATGTTACCTGCAAAATTGATGGCGTTGACTTGACCATGACTGGTTCCTTCATCCACACGAGCTTTGCCTTTCATTGCTCGCATGACTTCCTGCACAACAGCATTAATCAAAGTAGCATCTGTTTTGTTAGTATCAACCCCTTCATTGCCATCAAGAGGTGTATTATAATCGAAATCAGTATCTTGAACATTTGCCATCAACTTTCCATTGCCTTGCACCTTTGGCCCCTTCCACCAGTCAGGATATCCCACGACCTTGAAACAATTTTCCTTAACATGTCCAACCTCATGACAATAAGAACACTTCCTGATTGACTTGTCATAGTTGTTCTTCCTGTCATCCTTGCCATACTGGTATCCATCAGTTCTACCTTCTGTCTTGTACTGAGAGCTTTGTCCAGATCCATACTTCCCTTGGCCACCATAATTCTTAGACCGATTCACTGCCAGAACATCATGAGTCTGATTGTTACTTCCAGTAATTTCTTTTTGCTTTTCCACTCCAAGCATTGTGTTGAAAGCTTTGTTCACATTTGGAAGTGGATCTTGAGATAAAATGTGACCTCTAACACTCTCATAAGCATCAGATAATCCCATAAGAAATTGCATCAACTTTAGAGTGGCTCTTTTATCCACAATTCTTTTCATCAATCCACACATACATTGCTCAAACAGTCCACAATTGCAGATTGGAGTTCCCTCTATATCTTGCAGTTCATCCCATACCTTTTTGAGTTTACTATAATACATAGTCACACACAAATTTTCTTGTCGAATGTTGCTTAGTTCCCTTTGCAATTAAAACATTAAAGGTGCATTAGATTCAACAAACCTTTCACTGAGTTCTCTCCACAATTCTTATGTAGAATGCACGAATATGAAATTCTCAACTATCTCGCTCACCATGGAATTGATGATCCATGACATGACCATGAAGTTACCTTTTCCATCTCTCATAATCTTCAGAATCTCGATCCGGTGTCTCATACATTCCATTTATAAACCTTAGCTTCATCTTGGCACCTAATGCCATTTTGACACTACGAATCCAACTAGCAAAATTAGCTCCATTGAATCGTGTAGCAACTAATTGATTTCCAGGATTATCAAAATTTGAGATGAAAAACGGATCAAACACATTTGAGTTACCTCCAACTGGAAGTCCATACTCCTTCTCCCTTCGTCTTCTGGATAAAGGAGATCAAGATCGATAACTATGATCTCTATATCTCTTCATAACAGGCGAGTATGATTGATCTTCATACACCTTGTTTTTGTACTTCTTGCGAAAAGGAGATAGCTATCGCCCTCCCGTCACGGAATTCTGATCATCAGCCATTACCACCTCAAATGTCCATGAACTGTTCAATCAAGACATAAAACAAATTCTCACAGCCTTCAAAAGCACGATCAAGCTTCGATCCGTCCTGGATCACTTGATCAAAGCAAAACCTAATCTTCGAACACCAAAGAGAAATCGTAACCAGCTCAAACAAACGATCGATCAGGATCGTCACAGGAACGCTCTGATACCATATGAAAACTCTGAATCAAAACAGAGTAATGATCATCCAGGAAGATGATCAATCAAGAAAGAAAGAAATCATGAGAACAAGACAACAAAATTTGGAATTTTCTGATTGTATTAAGAGAACATATTACTACAAAAAGAACAACTCTCACTATATATATATACAAACTAACACGCTCCTAACAACCCAGCTTCTAAACTAAGCTACCTAACAAACTTGCTCTGTTTATTTAAGACACGTGTCCCATAAGCGACACTAAATTACATATACTCTATATGTGTGACCTGCATGCACTAACATAAGGGGTATTACAATATTACATATTAATAGTATTTATTTGTATTAGTTTCATAATATCATAATACTCTCCCTCAAGTTGGAGCATACGGGTCACAAATGCCCAAGTTGACACTAAACCGAAACCAAGAGAATGAACCACAAATAATAAAAGAACCAAAAGAGTCGAGGCTTAAGCATGTGACCATAAAGACATCAGAATACAAATGAAAACCAGAACTTAAATCACCAAAAAGAGCTGAGACCCAAGCATGGATCCCCTAAATTGAAAAGGCAAGATTGTAAAAAGACCACCCCATAAATCGAAACCACCGATCTAAGCAAGATTACAAAAAGATACATAATCGAGGGAAAACGAAGCCAAAGGAGGACGACACGCCAAACTAATAAGAATCATAGATGTTCTACCAAAAAATAATTACTTGCTCTTATTACCTTAATAATGAAGACACAAGTATTGATATAACTAGTGGTGATCCCCGTGCATATGCACGGGGCAAGTTTTTCGTAAAAATATATTGAGTTTTTTTTTTACATTCTTAAGTTATGTCATTTGCTTTGCTAATTTGTTCATCTTATATTCTTTTTAGTTAAAAATTGACGTACAAAATGATTACATGGTTCCAATATTAATATTATGAAGTATATTTCTTTTTTCTTAAACAACTTAATGTAATTTTTTCGTAAAAATATATTGAGTTTTTTTTTTACATTCTTAAGTTATGTCATTTTCTTTGCTTATTTGCTCATCTTATATTCTTTTTAGTTAAAAATTGACGTACAAAATGATTACATGGTTCCAATATTAATATTATGAAGTATATTTCTTTTTTCTTAAACAATATACTTAATGTAATTTTTTTTGAAACTGCTCATTTAACTAATTAAAGTATCTCACTTATAATTCTTTCCAAATACTATAATCTTTGTAATTGTAATTAACAATCATAACTATATAAAGTTTTAGACTAAATAGTATATGTTTTTTACTTTAATACTTTCAAAAGATTTTTTTTTCATTTGGATAAATAGAGTAGTACAATCCTTTAACCCATCAATTGATTAGCATGGTCTTTTTATGCTTAAAATTTCTCATGATATACATGAAAACAATTTATGAATACATCCAATTAATATATTGATGTTTTTATTTTCTTTTGTTTCAAATATCATTTTTTTAAAAACATATTAAGATTCTATAAAATTACAACTACATGATTTGAACCCATGACCTATAGGTTTATAAATGTATCGTAATCAGTATGCTAGACTCTATTCATTGATTTTCTTTATGCAATTATAATTATATAAAAATATTTTTGATCATGATTAATGGGTGTAATTAATGGAGCAAAATCCATATAAGATTGGAGTTATAAAAACGGTAGTATGTTATGTATTGATATAATTGTTATAGAAATGGTAATAGGTTTGGTTGTAGAGGATCAAAACCGTTACCATGATAGGGATTTGTTAGTGTACATCTTAATTATTTGCGTGCAACTTGATCCGAAGTTAGCAAGATTTTAAAAGCTCTTAATGTATAGAAAATGACATTCACTCTAAAGGTTTGAATGGGTCGATATGCGGTCTTGTTCCAAGCCATCCATTAATCATGCACCGGATCGAGTACTTAGTCAATAGTCCAAATTAATCCTCATTAACTTGGACGTTGAAACGCTCACACCAGAAGCGGAAAAAAACAAAGAAGGTGCGCTCGATGAGTAGAGGCGCCGGAAACGGGCACCTGGTGGCGGTGGCGTACCCGGGAAGAGGCCACATAAACCCCATGCTCAACCTGTGCCGGATGATCGCCTCCAAATCCCCCGCCCTTCTCATCACCTTCGTGGTTACGGAGGAGTGGCACGCCTTCCTCACTGACGGCTCGGAGCCAGAGCCGCCGCCCAACTTTCGTCTCAGAGTGGTGCCGCAGGTGGTGCCATCAGCGTGGGCCGGGCCGCCGAGTTTCCCAGCTTCGTGGAAGCCGTGTTCACGAAGCTGGGGGAGCCAGTGGAGAAGCTCCTGGAGCAGCTCCAGCCGCCACCCACGGCCATGGTGTATGATACCTACTTGTTCTGGGCGGTGGGGGTGGGCCGCCACCGCAATATCTCGGTGGTGGCGGGGATGTGTCCTGGATCCGCTTCCATGTTTAATTTCTTCGCGCACTTCGATCTTCTTGTCAAGAACGGCCATTTCCCCCTCCAGATCTCCGTTATGTCATCATTTATTTTCATTTTTTTCAAGGGCACTATCAGAGTCGAACCGGAGAATACTACTCTTGGAGTTTAACTGCTTGAGTAATGCATTAAGTCTTTCATTTACATTTAATTGTTTATCATAGATTTGGTTATTACTAGCATAATTATTGCGGCAATGGTGTTTGTGAAAATGACAGAAAGAAGAGATGAGGTAGTGGAGTACATCCCAGGCTTACCACCCACGTCCATATCCGATCTCCCAACCGTCTTCCACGGCGATGGCGCCAAAGTCATCGCAATTCCAAACATCCAAGTCGTCCCAACAATTCCAAACATCCAATTCCTCCTCCTCACTTTCGTCCAGGAGCTTGAAGGCCCAGCCATCGACGCCCTCAAATCCGAATTCCCCACCACCACCATCCTCCCAATTGGTCCCTTGATTCCCTATTCCAACCTCCTCCCGCCCTCTGCCGATTCCCCCCATTACCTCCGGTGGCTCGACTCCCAACCCAGGGGCTCCGTTCTATTCGTCTCCATGGGAAGCTTCCTGTCTCCGTCGGCCGCTCAGACGGACGAGATCATCTCCGGGATCGCCGGCAGCGGCGTTCGCTATCTCTGGGTAATACGCGGCGACGATTCGCGGTACGTCGAGTCGGAGAAGGGGTGCTTGGTGCGGTGGTGCGACCAGTTGAGGGTTCTGAGCCACCCCGCGGTGGGCGGGTTCTGGTCCCACTGCGGCTGGAATTCCACGTCGGAGGCCATGTTTGCAGGCGTTCCGGTGCTGATGTGTCCGGTGTTTTGGGATCAAACTCTCAATGGGAAGATGGTGGTGGAGGATTGGAGGATCGGCAAGAGGGTGAGGAGGTCGGGCGAAGATGGTTTGGTTACGAGGGGAGAGATCGCCAGGATTGTGAGGGAGTTTATGGATCCTGCCGGAGAAGGGCGGGCGGAGATGGTGGCTGCCGCGGAGAGGGTGAGTGGGATCTACCGGGGAGTGGTGGCGGGTGGTGGCTCCGCCGCCTGCAATCTCGATGCTTTTGTTCGTCAGATTTCACCGGGGCTCCACTAAAACGTTATCCAAAACTTAGCACACTCTCTATTGCTAAACTCACTTGATGAATATGATATGACCGTTTATTCCAATATATTTGTTCCAAACAAGTATACATTAATTTTTCATTACTTCTACCAAAAAAAATTTATTTTTCTTTACGTTTTGAACTATTCAATGAAAGTATTCATCATGCATAATTGTTCCCAGAGTTTGGTTCAAATCAAATAAACTATCCTAAAACAACGAACTCTAATTCCTAGTGCACTTTTCGTATTTCGGAGGACACTTTTTCGGATTTACACTTTTCGTACTTTGCAGTGTATTTTTTGTACTTTTTCAGATTACACTATTTGTATTTTGTAATGCACTTTTGTATGAAAAGTGAAATATGAACTATGAAAAGTGCATTCGTTTCACATTTTATAATAAGAGCTTGTTTCATTTGAACAAAACTTTGTATTCATATTTATATATTTCTTATTTATTATTATGAAAAGCTACTCAAAGTAATCTTATTGTATTTCCTATTAATCGAAAATTATCCTAATTTATAAATCACAAGTTTATTTGCCAGCTAGTTTATGACCTACATTCTTCGCATGGATTTTTTAAAACAAATATTGGATGTAAGGGCTTTTTTAAATAAATATTGTCCTATTAGTTAATAACATGTAGGTCATTAGATATATTGAGGGCGTTTCAAATGAAAATAATTCTTAACTTGAAACCTAAAGATCAATGTGATCCGTTAGATTAACAAAATCAATTGCACAAAATCAAAAGCAAGCGTCGTTCTGAAAAATAGGATAAAAAGTTGAGACGGTGGCATTTGTATAAATACTATGAAATAACCCAAAATCGACTTTTGTCATATTTCTATTGAAGGGGATGTGTCTTTTCTCAAACTCGCTCAAACACAAATCACTTCTCTCCCATTCTCAAGCGAATCAACGACGCTCTAGCTCAAACATCCAATCTCCATCTCTAAAACTCAAAAGAAGCTTCAATCCATTGCAATGGTAGATGAAGAGCAAGGATCTTCGACAGGTTCTAAACCTTCCCATACATGTTAAGTCTCAAATTCAGTTGAATGGAAAATCATACATGTTAAGTCTCAAATTTAGTTAGAAACTGAAGTAATAGTTAGTCGGCCTACAATTTTTCAATTCTTTAGCGTTGAGCAAATGAAGAATGGTTTTCAATTGAAGTATTTGTTTGTTCAAAATAGGGGATTCTTTATTTGTAGTGACTGCACTATTTTATCTAAGTTCATGTATTTTATCTATATGTTCATGCATGGTAAATATAAGGTTTACGTTTTATTATGTGAAGGATTTTGTAAGAGTATTGAGTTATGTTGAGTGTGTGAACAAAGAAGATTGTTTCAATAAGATCCGGAGTGATGTATTTATGTAGATTCATGTTTTTTATCTATATTTTCATGAATGGAAACAATAAGGTTCACATTTTATTATGTAAAGGATTTTACAATGGCATTGAGTTATGTTGAGCGTGTGAACAAAGAAGGTTGGTTGAATAAGATTTGGAGTGATGTATTTATGTAGATTCATGTATTTTATCTATATGTTCATGAATGGAAACTATAAGATTCATGTTTTATTATGTGAAGGATTTTGCATGGGCATTGAGGTATGTTGAGGATGTGAACAAAGAAGGTTGGTTGAATAAGATTTGGAGTGATATAATTATGTAGATTCATGACGTGCTAAAGGTTGTCATGAGAGGTTCTTTCCCTAAGCCTAAGATCTTTGCTCGTGCAATGTGGTCTATCTTAACTCTCCCCTGTTACTTTTGTATTTTTGTCACAACTTGACTACAAACATTTTTATGCTTAAAATTGAGTTGGGGAAGCAAAGTTCTCAAATATGCACTTGATGTTTATTCAAGACTAGCTTAATAATTTTGAGATATGTTTAGATTAGATTCTAGGATATGCATAAATTAGATGAGCAATGAATCCCTTATTTTGTGGTGAGTGCGGGATTAAAATAATTGTATGAAATTAGAAATGAATACATCTAAGTACCCACATTTTTCAAAGTGGGAGAAATCTCCCTCCTTTTCTGACAATTTAGAGTTGGGATAACATTGGAATGTTCATAAATAAATATTCCAATGTTCATATTTTCCCATTTGAAAACATTTCATTTATTATGTGTTATTTTGTCTCTCTTGTTGCTAATGTTTTAGATGCTTATACCTCTTGATTGCTATTGTATTTGTTTTGGTCATTATAAATCTTTATCACTATCTCGCCCAACATATTTGTTGATTTTTTGCTGATGACTTGAGCTATTTGATGTTTCTCTTTCATTATTTTACACTTTGTATTCATTTTTGCTTCAAAATCTGCTTTATGTTGGCTACATTTTCAAAGAATTTGATTCTTTTCCCAATTTGCTTCATGTGGTGTTAATTTTGATGCAAAGATAATTGTTGTTAAACTCTTTTATGTGACATTTTAACTCTTGTTTGCACCTCATCTTTGTCTAGCTATTTTATCTACCCTAATACATTATAAAGCAGAAATCAAGTCTGTGTAAAAATTTGCGCCACATGGCATAACCTGAATAAAATAATGAAAAACCTTTTTTCAACTTAAAAAACTAAAATAATAATTGTAGAAATACCCCTACACATTATACTCTAATAATAATTCTAGAAATCCCAATTTATCTTAAATTCTTAACCTCTTCATAAAATAGATAATGGATAGATATCATATTATATGCATAGATTGTTTCATATAGTAATTAATTTATATGCAATTATATTTTTAAAAAATTTAATTAAATAATAAACATTACTAAATAAAAAAATGAATTTATAAAGATTCAAGGTTTTTTAGGGTAAGATTTAAGATTCTATAAAATAGGTAATATATATAGTTTTCTATCTATGTAAATATTGATTTTATTCTTAAAAATTCATAAATATAAAAAAAGACAATTTTAGATTTTATAAAATAATTAATGTATCAAAACAAAATTTTATCTATATAATTTTCTATCTATGTTTATTGATATTGAAAAGCAATATTATATATGCTATCTTAAGATTATGCTAAAATATTTTTATCGGATTGTTGAAAAAAAATTATCAATATAAATTTCTATCTATATCTAAATTAATACATAATAAAATAGAAATAAATTATCTATAAAATTTGTGCTACATGACACTTTAAGAACCAATCATTTTTTTTATTTGATTTATTTATTTATTTATTTTTATTTATTATACTTAAAAGTGAATGTAGAAGGTTTGATTTAGAAAAATATTTTCCATATTTATTTAGTTTTATCTTAAAGATTAGATAACAAAAAAATGGTTAAATTTTATATAAATATCATTAATAATTATAATAATAGAATAATTATTAAAATATACATTATCTTTGTTTTTTCTCTTTAATTTATTATAATATATTATATAGTGTAATTTTTAAAACTACCCGTAAATTTACGGGAATTACACTAGTTTATGCTCATTTTTAATTGATTTCAAGTAGCATATTAGCTCAAATGGTAGAGCAATGTGTTGATACACATGGATGCACATGTTCCCTAAGAAGTAACAGAGGCGTCCAACACAAGAAGGCCAACATCGCCAGTTCCGTCATGCGTGGGGAACATCATTATTTGTGGACTCACCTACTCAGCCTCCAAGAGGCATGAGAGAGAAGCCGCCCTTAATCGATTGATGCCTTGCAAAAGAAGTGATAACGGTTCCATAATAGGCTTCGATGAGGCCATGGCAATGGACAGGAAGGGCCCCACCACAACAGCCTCGTCATATCCTTGTCCGTTGGGAATATACCGTTCAAAAGGGTACTGGTATTGTAAGGCTCCAAGCCTTTTAGAAGTGCTATCCCATGTCAACCTGAGGACTTCCCAGGAGGTCACCCATCATGGTACTACTCTCCCCCCTGCATGCTTAACTTCTGAGTTCTTTGTCCTCACTCGAACCTAGAAAGGGAAGAGCTCTTGTTGACACGGGGAGTACCTCAATCCCTTATAAACTATTGGGGTGTTACAATCTCCCCCAATCAAACATTTGACGTCCTCGTCAAGGCCCAAGCACCACCCTCTAGGTCGAGTGACCGCCCTCTAGGCCAAGCGAACTCGTAACCTAGAGTTGGCTCTGATACCATTTGTAAGACCCGAGGACTTTAGAAGCGCTATCCCATTCCAACCCGAGGACTTCCCAGGAGCTCACCCATCCTGGTACTACTCTCGCCCATGCACGCTTAACTTCTGAGTTCTTTGTCCTCACTCGAACCCAGAAAAGGAAGATCTCATGTTGACATGGGGATCACCTCAATCTCTTATAAATTATCGGGGTGTTACAATCTCCCCCACTTAAACACTTGACGTCCTCGTCAAGGCCCAAGCATCACCCTCTAGGTCGAGTGACTGCCCTATAGGCCAAGCCAACTCGTAACCTAGAGTTGGCTCTGATACCATTTGTAAAGCCCTTTGTAAGGCCCGAGGCCCTAGAAGCACTATCTCATGCCAACCTGAGAACTTCCCTGGAGGTCACCCATCCTGGTACTACTCTCGCCCTTCATGCTTAACTTCTGAGTTCTTTGTCCTCACTTGAACCTAGAAAAGGAAGAGCTCTTGTTGACATGAGTAGCACCTTAATCTCTTATAAATCATCGGGGTGTTACAATCTCCCCCACTTAAGCACTTGACGTCCTCGTCAAGGCCCATGGACCGCCCTCTAGGTCGAGCGCCCGCCCTACAAGCCAAGCCAACTCATAGCCTAGAGTCGGCTATGATACCATTTGTAAGACCCGAGGCCTTTAGAAGCGCTATCCCATGCCATCCCGAGACTTCCCAGGAGGTCACCCATCCTTGTACTACGCTCGCCCATGCACGCTTAACTTTTGAGTTCTTTGTCCTCACTCGATCACAGAAAAGGAAGCTATTGTTGACATGGGGAGCACCTCAATCCCTTATAAACTATTGGGGTGTTACAATCTCCCACAATTAAACACTTGACGTCCTCGTCAAGGCCGAAGCACCGCCCTCTAGGTCGAGTGACCGCCCTCTAGGCCAAGCCAACTCGTAACCTAGAGTCGGCTCTAATACCATTTGTAAGGCCACAAACCTTTTAGAAGTGCTATCCCATGTCAACCCGAGGACTTCCCAGGTGGTCACCCATCCTTATACTACTCTCGCCCCTACACGCTTAACTTCTGAGTTCTTTGTCCTCACTCGAACCCAGAAAAGGAAGAACTCTTGTTGACATGGGGAGCACCTCAATCCCTTATAAACTATTGGGGTGTTACAGATATATATTGTCATTTCCACAAACCTAATGACCCTCGGCGCACTTAGGGAGATGGGCTTGAGCGAAGATGATCTAGACAAGCAACCCAACGCCCTTGTGGGGTTTAGTGAAGCGGTGAAGCACACCATCAAGGAAATAGTCTTACCTACACATGTCAAAGGGGTTAATGTCCGAGTGAGGTTCTCAATCATGGACTACCCCTCGTGCTACAACATTATCATAGGAAGACCTTGGCTCCATGACATGAAAGTTATCCCATCTACATATCACCAGGCCATTATGTTCCCAATGCCTCGGGCGTCCAAGAAATCAAAGGAGATCAGAAGTCTTCTCGGGAGTGCTATAAATCCGCGTTAATACCTGCCGCAAGCCAAAAGACTGCATAGCAATCAATGGTTGCCACAAAATCCACCCAAGTCCTAGAAGAAGAAGAATGTTAGGTGGATGAAGTGGCCCTGGACAAATCCGACCCTCGATGGTCTGTTAGGATTGGTTTCGACCTTAAACCAGAAGCCAAAGCTGAATTGTTGACATTTTTACGCAAGATTGATGATTGCTTTGCTAGGTCACATGAAGATATGATGGGTATAGACCCCAATATCATTACACAAAAGATGAACATAGAACCTAACTACCCACCTGTAAAATACAAAAGGAGGAAGTTCGTGATAGAAAGAAATAAAATCGTGGATGAAGAGGTAAAAACGCTAATGGAGACTGCCAAGATAAATTCCTCGGGTATTTAGCCACCTAGAGAGGGATAGAAGCTAGCCCGGATCAAGTCCGAGTCATCATCTCCTTAAAATCCCCACGATGATTAAAGGATGTGTAGAAATTCACCGGGAAAATCACTGCGCTAAACAGGTTCATCTTGAAGTCCGTTGAACGATGTCGTCTGTTCTACGAGGTGCTTCGCAAAAATATGTGTTTTGAATGGACAAAAACCATGAAGAAGCATTTTAGGGGATGTAAAGGTATTTTGCAAACCCACTGCTCCTTTTGAAGCCAGGGGATGGGGGAAGTACTCCAGCTATACCTCATCGTCACAAAGAAAATAGTTAGTGGAGTCCTTGTGAGAGAATACGATGGTCAATAGTCACCAGTCTATTTCGTAAGTAGAACTCTCCTCCTAGTAGAAACCATATACTCTCCATTGGAAAAATTGGTACTTGCTTTAGTCATTTGTTCGAACAAAATCCGTCCCTACTTCAAATAACATACGATTGTTGTTCGGACCACTTACCCGTTGAGAACAATCATGCATGAACCGGAATTCACCGTGGATGGCCAAACGGGCGATTCACTTAAGTGGATTTGACATCCTGTACGAGCCAAGAACGACAATCAAATCTCAAGCACTCACTGATTTTGTGGCCGACTTCAGCCATACCCTAGAACGACAAGCCATGGGAGAAATGACGGGGAAGTCGAAGTAGGGAGCCCGATAGTGTGGACACTTCACACTAACGGTGCTTAAAATGCTAAGGGCATTGGCATTGGAGTAGTACTGAAATCGTTACAAGGGGAAAGGATATCCTAAGCTGTACGGTTTTCGTTTGAAGCTACGAACAATGAATCTGAGTATGAAGCCTTAATATTCGACTTGACCCTTGCAAAGGATTTGTCTATTCGCCGACTCAAGGTCAGTTGTGATTCCTGATTGGTCACCAAATAGGTTTTGGGGATATGTGAGGCCGAAGACGCCCGAATGGCTGCTTATTTGGAAGTTGTGAAGGGGCTAATCCCTCAATTTGAGGATGTTTCCTTCGAACAAATTCCTAGAGAGCAGAACACCCAAGCTGATGCACTTCCCTGCTTAGCATCATCAATAGACCCTAATGAGTACCCCTTAATCCCATTGATACACGTCTTGACCCCAACTGGGAGACAATCATTCAAGAGGAACCTCTTACGGTTCCCACACAAGTTACCCACATCGGGAAAGCACCCCTAGGAGACCCTCTACAAAGTAACTCCAAGGATGGCATAATCTTTCTAGAAAGCGACCAGGAGCATCCTTCAAGTGACCAAGATCGTCTTCTAGAACGTCATGATCCCCAACCCCCCACCCCCACCCCAATGATGCTTCCATACCTAAATTGTATCTTGATTAGCTAATATTAGGTAAACTCCTGGAGGACAAAGCAGAGGCTAGATTGCTGAAGATAAAAGCCACTAAGTTCACCGACAGAAATGAGATGCTCTTTCATCGGTCTGTCATAGGCACACACCAACATTGGCTAACCAAAGAAGGAGTCTCTAGGCTCCTAAAATAACTCCATGAAGGAGATTGCAGCAATCACACAAGGGAAGGATTCTTTCAAATAAAGCCCTACGCCAAGAATAGTATTGGGCAACTATGAGGAAAGACACGGTAGAATTCTGTCAAAAGTGTGACGCATGCTAACGGAATGCAACAACCGCACATACGCCCCAAGAATCTCTACATCCAACCCATACGCTCATGGCCCTTTATGAGATTGGGGATGGATATCATAGGTAAATTAACGCTATCATCAAGATAAAGGGTTTTCTTCCTCGTTGTGATGGATTACTTCTCTAAGTGGGTCAAAGAAAAGGCTTATCAGGAGGTCAAAGACAAGCAAGTAATATCATTCATAAAGAAAAATATCCTTTGTACATTTAGGGTTCCCACGGAAATCGTGTGTGAAAATGGTTCCCAGTTTATAAGTCGAAAGATTAGGGACTATTGCAAGAATTGGAACATAGAACTTGTCACTTCCACTCCCTGTTATCCATAATCTAACGGTTAGGCCAAAGCCAGTAACAAGGTGATTATGAATAACCTCAACAAGTGCCTCATCAAAGCCAAGGGGAAGTGGGCGGATCGGATGATCCCTAAACTGCCATAGGGCAGTCACCCTTCTCTTTGGTTCACGGATGTGAAGCGATCATACCCACAAAAATTCTCATCCCCACCACCCGTTATGGCCTCCAAACAGAAGAATAGAGTCATATAAAGCTAGCACTAAACCTCAATACCACAGAAGAGCTCAAGGAACATGCTCAAATCTGTTTAGCTAAGCATCAACAACAAGTAGCCAAGAGTAAGAATTGGAATATCAAGGCCCGCACCTTCCAAGTTGGGGATTAGGTGCTTTAGAAAGTTTTCCAGAATACAACTGAACCCAGGCAGGTAAGCTGGCACCGGCTTGGGAGGGACCTTACCAAATCACGAAAGTTGTCGAGCAAGGAGCTTACGAGCTCGAGTCTAAGGACGGAGACATCATGCCTCGTAGTTGGAACGTGGTGCACTTAAAGAAGTATTATTTTTAAAGCACCTCCTTTCTTAAAACCTTCGTCTTATGGCACTCATGTGAAAAGCTCGATACTAATTAGTCTTCGGGTTGCTAGTCTCCCCAAACGACCATCGTTATTCGTTTATTTCTTGCACAAGTTATGTTAGCTAATTGTTTCTTGTGTTTATTGCATGAACATTCCTTGGCGGTTGCATCTTGTTAAAATGCTACACCGAATGAAGTTATTTCTTGCTCTTGTGTGAATCAATTTCAGTGACTATTTCCTGAAAACTCATATGTTATTACCTTATTTTCTCAAACGATCTATTAGAATGGTCACAAGCCAAGGATCGGAAGAGACTAAAAACTCTATAATTACAAATGACCATCATTGTCTTTAATCGACAAGCGCCTTGGACGCACGAAAGACGCTCAAATCGTCATACGTTGTGGGCTCCATAACAGTAGGAATGCAGCAACCACCCGAAGCGATCACCTATTGCAGAGGTTCTCACCCTCCTTGAAAGCCTTCATCGAACAACCACTATTCACGTACACCTGCAAGGCAAACAAAGCACAACAAAAACAAACAAATGGATACCACCCAAAATGAAACATATGCATAGAAACCCCCGTTCCCACGAACGGGGTCCAGAAAAAAAAACATTGTCTAGCCATCCAACGTCCAAAAAACACCACATCAATTTACAAGACAAAAAGAAGCAAAATAAAAAGTTACAAACGACCCACGACCTTAATCCTTATTTTCTCCAAACGGCACACTTCGAATACCAACTCCACCCATCAACTCCTTCCTATCTTCACCGGAATCTTCCATACGACCTTCAGTTACTAGCACCTCCTTCTCATCGTCCTCTAGCTCGGCTTTGTCACTGGTCCTAGCCTCAAGATCATCCCTTTCCACCTCATCGTCACAAGAAAGATCGAAAGACACAAGAAGCTCATCTCCAAGCACTAGATCCCCGATGGGTAGCATGAGTGAAAGTTCTTAAGCTCTTCATCCAAATTCCAATCCTTAGATTATGGTCGTCCTTAGTAAAATGTCAGATCGCTTCAAACCAATAAAGGATCGACCAGTACATCCCGATCTTACTAGCCTCCTTAACAAGTTTCTTCTAGGTCGCCTCCAACTCTTCAATCCTCTTATGATCCACCGCGGTCTATTAGGCATGAGCCTTAACCATGTCTCTCAACTCCTCGACCTTCTAGGATCCTTCTCTTGTAGGGAAACAAGCGAATCTTTCTCCTTCTCCTGGGCGAGTTTCTCCTGTTCTAGAACATCATTCTCCTTCCCAATCACCTCTACAAACGAAAGGACTCCTTGAAAAGCCAAAAGCAAAGAGAAGGAGAAATAATAGGTCAAAACAAGCATATAAATAAGATGTCAAGAGGAAAATAGGGATGCTACATTCCAGGCCATGAGATCGACATCCTTGGCAAGCTCCGAAACAGAGGCATCCACACAAGCCTTCTTTCGCTTGAGAAGTTCTTGCAGCTTTGAACAGAGATCTTGTGAAATTTCAACGTCAATATTGACGAGTTCAAGAGGAACGAGTCTTGATCTATTCTCTAGGATAGTCGCAACGACCACCTTTGTCTTTATCTTCGCATCAAGTGGAGGCTTCCAATCACTAGTCCTCAGCTTATGTTGAATCATAGCGGCATGTAAGATATTGTGAACAGAGCGAGGAACAACTTTTCATATCAAGTACATCAAAATTCAGAAAGAACCAACATGGTAGTTCAGAACTAAGTACAGAGGTTGTAAAGAGACTTACCTGAGGACGCCATTTGAGAATCCTTTTGAGCCTTTGAGTCATCTGTAGAGAGGACAACCGCTTCACTTGCAATCTTCTCAAAGTCTACTAATTCAGTCTCTTCACCTAACGTCACGCTCCTAGAGGGATGATCCATCCTGCTTTTAGACTCTCCCTCGGGAAGTAAATCCACAACTTTCCTAAAAATCCATTCTTCAAGAGGAATAGCGAAAAGACGGACGCCCACGTTACTCGTCAATGTGTGAGTATCTAAACCTGGATGTATTGGATCACAAACAGAAAGAAGAAGATTATAGCTTCTTTAAAATTAGAAAATACCCAGAAAATCAGAAACAAAACCCTCACGCTTAAGAGTCCACTAGTAAAAAAGGGTATTTGATGGTGGTCGCCCAACGACGCTTTCGCCACAAAGAAAAATCGGGTTGCCCAATCTTTATCGTTGACCTTGGATTTTGGAATTTAAGGGTCCATCGCATCCCTCACATGCAGGGTGATACGACCATATCTTAAAGTGGATACTCGATAGGCAAAAAGCAAGTTTGCAACAGATAAGTCAAGGCCTTTTCCCAACACTAACTCGCTGACCCGAAATATGATCTTCCATGTGGCCGACATTAGTTGCGCCGGAGAAACGCTCAGGGTAGAAAGAGGAGAAAATGGAAAGGACGCTGCCAAAGTAAATGGATATTCTAAGAAATAAACCCACCCAGGCTTCACCCAGTCTAGGGCTTTGATTGAAGGACAATAAAACTTGATCCCTTTTGGAAAACTGATGCAACAAAAACTAACCCGTGTGGGAACGGGGTCAATCGTAGTACCTCAAGTGTCGATCCCACAAAGACCAATGTAATACCAATTGTAACTCTACTAGTAAATTAGGCCTGTTACATTAAAAAGCCCAATTCTTTTCAAAGCCCACAAGATAAACTCTATCTTTTGCCCATTACACCAAAGTGTGATTGGTAGAATCTCTACACCAGTATGCCTTGCTTTGTCAGCAATCTATTTATCGTCTTTTAGTTGAATTATCCTCCAAGAAGACTTAATTACCTGAAAAATATTAAAATACGGGTGTAGACCCCTAAAATATGACTAAATTAGGAGTTATCAAAAGATAACTCCTAATTTAGTCAGACGGAGGTCATGAGATCAAAGATATTCAACGAAAGACCATTGGAGGCCCGAAGAAAGCAGAGCATGACTTTGACAATAATCCAGAGTGACTTGAGAATGTGGGATAAGATAGGCGGTTACTCAAAGCTGACCCAAGGTTAGAGATATAAGGGGGAGGTAGTTATTGACAAAACACGTTCTCTTCAGCAAAAGGATAGAAAAATACTCTTGATTGTAAAGAAAAACTCATTGTGATTGAATTGAATACATAAAAAGTTCATCCTTTTTCTTTCGCCAAAAATAAATCTTTTGAAACCTATAAAAAGCTCAATTTACTCTTGATTGTGACCCAAATTATTAGACACTCCGGTATTTTCAATCCAAAACAATAAGTAAGTCATTCAAAATCCTCCAAAGGAGGTAGATGTTTATCCACACAACTAGTTGGTGTTGAGTCGGTGGTAGGAACTCACGTTCATTAACACTGGAAAAATGTCCTTAGTTTTGATAATGACACACTGACTGGCTTAAAGTCTTTGATGCCAAATCAAAAACAATTCCCTAGTTACTCAACTAGTATAGTTGGTAAGTCGGGGTGGAACCCAAGAGACACTTGTATTCTAAGCAATATTATTATCAACTCAAAGAAATAACAAAGGGGGTATTTTGGAATTGTAAACTAAAATTAAGAATTGAAACAAACAAAGCAAGCAATCAAACAAAGCAAAAGTTGGATTTTTATCAATTAGGGAAAACAATCGTATTCAAGTGTCCACTTTTCTTCTTCAAGTTATTGATCCTAGATTCAAACAAGTTATTCTTTTGGTTATTCCTATCCTGATCAGAAATATAACATGGCAACGAGACATGCAAACTTAATATCCAAACAATTCATGAAACGATCATAAGTAATAGGGATATTAGCAATGTGAACAAGGATAAGCAGGATACATGCAATTGAATTCCAACGAGTCAAACAATTAACATGCATTCAAATCTCTTTCTCAATTGTTTTAGTCCAACGAGTCCTAAACCAATTGAGTTGCTACAAAGATTAGGTTTTGCTATGAGAAAACCTAGATCTAGCAATAGATAATATTAATTCCAACAAGTTAGCTAGGCCTGAAGAAATCAACACAATCAATATAAATTACGCACAAGAGAAATGAAATAACCTGTAGAAATAAACCTCAATAGACGAATCTCACAACAAATTGAGTCTGAAAAACTTCAACTTGAATAGAATTTAGGGAGTTTAGTTCTCCATAAGAGAGAAAATACCAAATTCTGAATAATAGAAAACTAGGTCTAAGAGAGAATACAAACAAAGGCTGAAAAGTAAACTAAAATAGTCTCGAACCAATCGGAATTAAAAGATATAAAAAATATAATATTAAACTAAGCAGATAAATATGAACGCGCGTCAGATCCAGCAGGGCCGCGATCGCAATCCAACAGAGACGCGATCGCTACCCATCTTCACACCGCGACTCCATCGGCGATCTTCAAAACCGCGATCGCCGCCGAACCTAGCCGGGATCGCGGCCTTCTTGTCATCGCGGTCCTCTCGGTGATCTTGATCTTCCTCGACGACGTCCACCTCGATCGCCCTTACGAGTGGCGGCGACCGCGGCCTTCAGCATCCTTCGAGATCTTCAAATCTTCCTAATTCTGAACTCTCGGCCTTCAAATCTGTTCTTCAGCAATGTTGTTAAAAGGCCTAAAATACTACAAAAATATGTACTAAAAAGTCCTAGTTATGCTATACAAAACACAGCATATCAAATTCCCTCATACATAGACCTTGATCGTCCTCGAGTAAGCTCAAAATAAAATCAAACATGACAAATCAACAAAAGTCTACAGACAACAATGGGAGAAAATGATCTAAAACTAAAAAGCACTCAAAATAAGCTCACAACCCGAACCCAAGTAAAAGAATGAAAGTGCATACAATGATGTCCTAGCACAATCTATCACTCAGAATAATAATACATCAAAGATTAAAGCAAAAACCCATAACAATGAACCCCAAACCCCAGCAAGAATGATCCTAAGCACTCTGCTTTTTTTTTCACTCATCCTGCTTAGACGCCCTTTCGGGTTTTCACCTAACCGCTCATTTCATTTTTCTATAGATGTGCTCACCAACTCACTTTCACTCTCTTTAGCCTCTTATTACCCCAGCCTAATGCCGGTCCGGGCCCCTGTAATTTTGCTTGAGTTGCCCTTTCGAGTTTTCAACTCAGCACATGATTTAATGTTTTTTTTATTATTTTTTTTTAAAATCTGAAATGCATCTATACATATATAAAACAGTGAGTACTCCCTCCCCCATACTTAAACCTTTCATTGCCCTCAATGAAATAAAAGACAAATTAGATAAAAATAAAGGAAGGGAAAACAGAAGACTCACTGTGGTGGACCTGGTGGACGATACTGTGACCAATCAGGAAAACCTGGCCACATGTGACTGAAAAACTCATGGTGCTGTCCTTGCACCTGCTGTATAGACTGAACGGTGGATGCAATAGCACTCTGCTGAGCTGCCAACTCTCTTTGTTGCGCTGCCAACTCTCTCTTCTGCGCTACAATATCTCTCTGGGTGGCAACTATCTCATTCTGGGACACAGAAAGTCGTCCCATCTCCCAAAACATCCGGTTCTGCCAATCGGAATCAGAATGCACACCCCATCCAGCTCTACCTGCAGCAGCATCCCATGCAGAGGTATCTCCATAACCTCCGTATCCACCCCTGTAAGTAGCAGATCCACCATCACCATAACCAGCATATCCTCCTGTCGCCCAACTAGATGTACCAGCGGGTGCTGTACTATAACTAGCACCCCATCCAGCTGACAACGTACCAAGATTACCTCCTGGCACAAAACCAGCACCACCAAAACCAGGATCAAGACCCTCATCTCTCAAATCTCCACCACCATCCCCATCATCACCATCATCATGACCATCATGGTCCTCCATCTCAACATCAAGAGCAGGCATCTCCTGCTAAACCCCACCCCCAACAACAAAATCAAAACGGATGTATAGATAGGCTAAGCTAGGGCCAATGGGCATAGCTCTGGGAAGACGCAAATAATCCTCAGCTGGAAAACCAAAAGTCCAAATATAACCCTGCTCTGCTAATCCCTTCAAACAATGCGCCCTCTTCAGCTGGTTCTCATTAAATTTAAACTCAACACTATCAGGCCGTCCAAACCTCTCCTCACTCACAAATTCTCTGGCAAGCAAAGTAATCATCCCTCCTACAACAATCTTGCCTGTATCCTTCTTCAGGATCTTCTTAATACTCCCAATAAACAACTCAACCCAATCAGGAATTGTATCCTTCATAGGCATCAAACACCAGATCATACTCATATCAAAACGGGATGCCTTGTTAACCTCCCCTTGCCCCAGAAAACTCATAGACAACACCTTATGACATAATCTAATACAGGGATGGGTAATGCAGTAATTATATTCCCCCTTCTTAGGCAAAAACCCAAACCCTGTAATCGCCTCCCAAAAATCATTAAGGCCTGACTCTCTACTAAGTGCCTCCCAATTCACAGTAGGCACACCCGTAATCCCAAAAACTCCTTTCAAACCCTCTCTGTTTATATAATATGGTTCATCCAGAATATTAAATTTGAACAAACCCTCATCATCATGAAACGTAGACATAAACTCTAGCATTCCTATAAGTAGGGGCATTCAAATCAATAAAAACCCCTAATCCACCCTCCATCAGAAATCTCTGAGTACAGTCATACATGCCTAGCGTCCTAAGCATCTCAACATCAAAGAACTTAGTACTAGTAAATTTCATGTTAGCCAGAGAATCCCATTTTTTCTTCTGTGCAGGAGTTAACTTCTTAACAGGATATGCCATGTATAATTTAACTAATCAGCTCAACAATAGAGGCAACGAAGCAACTTACAGAAACCGGAATTCGAGCAAACTGCAGAAAGGTCGCGGTCGCTTCTAGTGTGGGGCGCGATCGCCTTCTGGGTCAAGGCCGCGATCGCTGTAGTCCGGGGGCAGCGATCGCGGTAGAGCGCGATCGGCGATTTCTTAGGCGGCGATGGACTCCGATGCCGCGGTTCTCTTCAGCTCCGAGCCGCGGTTGCGCCTCTGGTTCGACTTCAACAACCCAACAATGGACCAAGAGGATGATTGTGGTGGATTGAAAGGTATGGGAGATAATTTTTGGGGTTTTTTTAGATTTGAATTTGGGAGAAAAGTAGAAGGGTAGAAGAAATTTTGTGAACGGATTTGGATTTAGGATGAAGTGAGGATTGTAGATCCGGGTTTTTTTAGTGAGTTTGGAAGAAATTTTTGAGGAGGTTAATGGAGGTTGAAGAAGGGAGTGTTAATGGAGGTTTTTTTGATGGAGGTTGAAGAAGAAGTGAAAAGTAGAGGAAGGAAGAAAAAGATGGCGGAATGAAGAGGAGTGGGGCCGGCGGTGGGATTGGCCCACTGTCTCGTGTTATTTTTTTTTTAATATCTCAGAGTGTCGCGATCGCTGCCTTGTGGGGGCCGCGATCGCGGCCGGCGCATAGTACCGTCAATTCCTTTTCGAAAAACGCCCCGCGATCGCCCTTTTTAAGGGGCGGTCGCGGTTTGTCCTCAGTAATGTTCTTTCGAACCTAGTACGTGCGTGTTAGCCTCAAGAGATTGAAAATAAAAACTAAACAAAACAAAAACAGAAAAAAGAAAAAGAAAACTTACCTCGAGTTGCCTCCCGAGTAGCGCCTTTGTTTATTGTCGTTGGCCCGACATTTTAGCCCTTTCATTCTGCACCGGGGTTTGGATCAGAAAGATCCACCTCCTCTAATACTTCTTCGCTGACCCTCTCATGGTATTTCTTTAGTCTCTGACCATTAACCTTAAACACATTTTGAGAGTCCCCATCCAATAATTCCACAGCCCCATGTGGAAAGACTTGAGTAATTGTATACGGTCCAGCCCATCTAGAACGGAGTTTGCCTGGGAAGAGTGTGAGACGAGACTGGAAGAGAAGGACCTTGTCTCCAACTTTGAATTACTTCCTTAGGATGTTCTTATCATGCCATGCTTTTGTTTTGTTCTTGTAATTCACAACATTGTCATAAGCATCCAATCTCAGCTCTTTCAACTCTTGCAATTGCAATTTTCTGAACTCTCCATTCTCTTTGATATTGAAGTTGCATTTTTGGACCGCCCAATAAGCTTTATGCTCAATCTCAACTGGAAAGTGAAAGCCTTTGCCATAAACCAATCTGAAGGGAGACATCCCGATGGGTGTCTTATAAGCAGTACGGTAGGCCCACAAAGCATCGTTGAATCTCAAACTCCCATCTTTCCTGTTAGGCGCCACCGTCTTCTCCAAAATTGATTTTATCTCCCTGTTGGATACTTCAGCTTGTCCATTGGTCTGGGGGTGATAGGCTGTAGAGATCTTCTGAGTGACATGGTACTTTTTCAATAAAGCACTAACAGTCTTCTTGCAAAAATGAGTACCCCTGTCACTTATTAGAGCTTTTGGAATCCCAAATCTTGAGAAAATGTTGTCCTTAAGAAAACCTGCAACTTCTTTTGAATCATTAGTTATGGTGGCCTTTGCTTCCACCCACTTGGAAACATACTCCACCGCAAGTAAAATATACAGATTCCCATGAGAAGAGGGGAAGGGTCCCATAAAATCAATGCCCCAAACATCAAAAATTTCACAGAATATCATACGAGTTTGAGGCATCTCATGTCTCTTAGAAATATTACCCACCCTCTGACAACGATCACATGATTTACAGAGAGCATAAGCATCCCTAAAAATATGAGGCCAATAAAATCCAGCTTCTAAAATTTTCCTAGCAGTTTTATTAGTCCCAAAATGACCCCCACATGCATAGGAATGACAAAAAGAAAAGATAGATTGTACCTCAGAATCCGGGACACAACGTCGGATTACCTGATCTGTGCAGTGCTTCCATAAATATGGATCATCCCAAACATAGAATCGGGATTCATGACGAACCTTGTCCTTCTGGGCCTTGGTAAAATTAGGTGGGAACTCCCCCGAGACGAGGTAGTTAACAATATTTGCATACCATGGCCAGAATGAATGGATCCCAAAAATAAATTCTTCAAACCGAGGATCGATGTCACTATCGAGGTCAGCTCTGCGGTCGCAGACTGGTTCCCGCGGTCGCGGACCATTCTCAGCTATTTCTTTTGTCTCAGTTACAGTGTCGCGGGCACGGACAGACTTCACCGCGATCGCGGAGTCGCTGTTTCGAACCTCGAACAATGTTTCGTCGGGAAAACATCCTTGAATCTGATCTTGGCTTCCCGGCGTATTTTCTTCATGCACCAGTCTACTCAGATGATCAACCACCAGATTCTCAACTCCCTTTTTGTCTCTGATCTGTATATCAAACTCACTCAGCAGGAGAATCCATCTAATCAGTCTTGGTTTAGCCTCCTTTTTCTTCATTAAATAACGAAGTGCTACATGGTCTAAGTATACTATCACCTTTGTCCCCAACAGATACTATCTGAACTTCTCCAAAGCAAACACTACAGCAAGCATTTCCTTCTCTGTGGTGGAGTAGTTCCTTTGGTTATCATTCAAGGTCATAGAAGCATAATGTATAACATGGGATGCTCTAGCTTCTTTTTGACCCAAAATAGCCCCAACAGCGTAGTCACTTGCATCACACATGATCTCAAAAGGTCGAGACCAATCCGGGGCTTGAATTATTGGTGCACTTGTAAGGCGTGTTTTCAGCTCATCAAACGCCTTTTGTCATGCCTCATTGAACTCATACGGCACATCTTTCTTCAACAATTCACACAACGGGGCGGAGATCTTGGAAAAGTCTTTAATAAACCTGCGATAGAAACCTGCATGGCCTAGAAAAGAACGCACTTCACGCACATTAGTAGGATAAGGCAAGGACTGAATGATATCAATCTTTGCCTTATCGACCTCAATACCCCTGGATGACACTATATAACCTAAAACAATGCCTTGCTCAACCATAAAGTGACACTTCTCAGAGTTTAGAACCAAATTGGTTTCTACACATCTTTGAAGGACTAAGGAAAGATGGTTTAAGAAGGCATCAAATTCGTCTCCATGTACTATAAATTCATCCATAAAAACCTCTACAAAATTTTCAATATACTCAGAAAAGATGCTTACCATACACGGTTGGAACGTACCGGGTGCGTTACACAATCCGAATAGCATTCTGCGTTATGCAAAAGTGCCAAACGGACATGTAAATGTTGTTTTCTCTTGGTCCTCCGGTGCAATAGCAATCTGAAAATACCCTGAATAGCCATCTAAAAAGCAATAATAGGAACGACCGGCAAGTCGCTCAAGCATTTGATCAATGAATGGCAGGGGAAAGTGATCTTTTCTGGTTACCGTGTTCAGCTTACGGTAATCAATACAGACTCTCCAACCATTCTGGACTCATGTGGGAACTAATTCCCCATGCACATTCTCAACTACTGTAATACCACCCTTCTTGGGCACAACCTGGGTCGGACTAACCCACTGACTATCAGAGATGGGATAAATCATACCTGCTTGTAGGAGCTTTAGCACCTCCTTCTTGACTACCTCCATCATAGGTGGGTTGAGCCTTCGCTGTGGCTGTCTGGATGGCTTGGCACCATCCTCTAGGAGGATCCTATGCATACATGTAGAGGGACTAATCCCTTTAATGTCAGCAATGGTCCAACCTAGTGCGGTCTTGTGCTCTTTAAGTACCAGCACCAGTTTATCTTCTTGCTCCTTGGAAAGTTTGTTAGAAATAATGACAGGCAAAGTGTCACCATCTCCAAGAAAGGCATATTTTAAATGCTCATGGAGCTATTTGAGCTCAACTTCAGGTGCCTGCACTACAGAAGGAAGCAATTTCTCGCTAGGGAGAGTTAGTGGTATGGGCCGAATGGCCAAAGCATCAGCAGGAGATTCGCAACATGCATTCAGATCAGCAAAAATTTCATGATATCTTTCAGGAAATTCGTAATCTAAGCATGCAAGATCTATGTCATTCTCTAGAACAGATTGCAACTCATCTACACAAGTAGTATCAAATACATCTTGTACAATAGGATCAATTACATCAACTGAGCATAGAGAGTGATCATCCTGGGGGTATTTCATAGAATTATTTATGCTATATTCAAATATTTCCCCATCAAATTCCATGGTTAGAACCCCTTTACACATATCAATTTTTGTTCTAGCAGTTTTCATGAAAGGGCGACCTAACAAAATTGGAGCAACATGCACATCATGGTCCATATCAAGCACAAAGAAATCAGCAGGGAATATCAATTTATCCACTATAACAAGAACATCCTCAACAATCCCTTTCGGGTAGACTGTGGACCTATCAGCTAGTTGAACAACAATACCAGTTTCTTGCAAATGTCCTAAGCCCAGTGAAGTGTAAACAAAATAAGGGATGACATTAATAGAAGCACCTAAATGAAGCATGGATTTATCAATTTTAGTGTCTCCTATTATGCAGGGAATGCTAAACATGCCTGGATCACTGCACTTTTTAAGCATACGCCTTTGAAATACAGCAGATACATGTTCACTAACCTTAACTTTCTGTTTCCCTTTTAATTTTTGGTTCCTTTTAATAATGCACAACTATTTTAGAAACTTAGCAAATCTAGGAACACTTTTAATAAGATTAAGCAAAGGGATATTTACCTCACACTTGGAGAATGTCTCAAAGATATCTTTGTCTTGTTCTGGCTTCTTCGTATCCTTGAGTGCCTCAGGGAAGGGTGGAATCGGCTTCTGGGAATTCATGGGAGGAAACTGAGGTCGAACGTAAAAATCATCGGGTTCAGCTTCAGTACCGCGGGCGCGGAGAGGTTCCCGCGGTCGCGGATTTTTCGGGTTTTTCGGTATCCGAATTATACTCGCCTCCGCGATCGCGGCAATTGGTCACCACAGTTGTGGTGTCTTCGATTAGAATCTGGGAGCTCTCAGTTAGGGTTCCGCGATTGCGGCAGTTGTTCTCCGCGGGCGTAGAAGCGTTCTCCAGAATTTCGAATTTATCAGTTTGTGGATCTTCATTCACCCCCACGTCTCTATTCAGCTCTTTTCCACTTCTTAATGTTATAGCACTCACATTCTCTCTTGGATTGATAGGTTGTGCCGGCAATTTCCCAGAATCTCGGGCCTCTAGCTTGCTTACTACAGTAGCCAGTTGACTTATTTGAGTCTCTATATTCTTGATACTAGCTTGAGTGGACTGGAAACTAGTCTGAGTGTTCTGTCCCAACTGGTCTACTATGTTAGCTAGCCTTGCAAACATCTCCTCAGCATTGAATGAGTTGTTTTGATTTTGAACTGGAGGTCTAAGAACATAAGGTTGCCTGTTTTGTTGATTTCCTCCTTGCTGATTGTATTGAGGCTGATTCTGATTCCCATATCTCAAATTTGGATGAGCTCCCCAACATGGGTTGTATGTATTAGAGTAGGGATCAAAACGAGGTCTAGGAGGTCCATATCCTCCTACAACATTAACCTCAGCTTGAGGTTCCTGGAGTTGTGGGCAGGCATCAGTAGGGTGAAGTGTGTCAGCATAGATTTCACATGCCTTCAGTTGTTGAGGGGTTCCTTGCAGCATGAACCTCTTCGTCATATCTTTCAACTTCGCCATCTCAGATCTTATAATAGAAGAGGAGTCCATAGCATTGACTCCTTTAGTGCCAGTTCTTTTGTTGAATTGCCTTGAGTTCTCAGATAGCTCAAAAAAGAGCTCAAAGGCATTTGCTGGTGTCTTATTCATTAGGTTTCCACCACAAGATGCATTCACCATTCTACGCTCTTCATCCAGTATTCCACCAAAGAAATATAATACCAGATCTTGATCAGAATACCCATGATATGGACAACTAGCACACAGTCTCTTGAATCGCTCATGATAATCATACAGGCTCTCTCTAGCCTATTGCTCAATATTGCTCAGGCTCTTCTTCAGACTATTCTGTTTGGTGGAAGGAAAGTATTTCTCCAAGAATGCCGCTTTCATCTTAGTCCAGGTATCTATGGAGCCTGGAGAAAGATAGTAGAGCCACTCATTGGCTGAATCCTTTAGAGAGAAAGGAAACGCCCTCAGCTTGATCTGGTCCTCAGTTACATCAGTAGGCTTCATACTTGAGCAGACCTGATCAAATTCAACAAGATGCTTGTTTGGATCTTCTCCACCATGCCCATGGAATTGGGGTAAGAGATGGATCAACCCTGATTTCAATTCAATCTTGACACCGTCATTCAGCTCAGGGAAGTGAACAGCCAGGGGCTGTTGTTGAAAGTTTGGAGCAGTTAGCTGCTTCAAAGTCTGATCTCCCATTGTCTCAGATTCAGCAGAATTCAAGTTGAAAGGTAATTCACGGAGTAGTTCCCGAGCTTCACGCCTCAACCTGGAAAGGGTCCTTTCAATCTCTGAATCAAAAGGCAAAATAGAAGAATCAGTAGCACGGGTGTGGACCATAAACTAGGGTCCACACTAGAGTTGGTAACAATAAAAACTTAGAATTAAACAAAAGTGTCCCCGGCAACAACGCCAAAATTTGACTGGCTTAAAGTCGTTGATGCCAAATAAAAAATAATTCCCTAGTTACTCAACTAGTATAGTTGGTAAGTCGGGGTCGAACCCAAGAGACACTTGTATTATAAGCAATATTATTATCAACTCAAACAAATAACAAAGGGGGGATTTTGGAATTGTAAACTAAAACTAAGAATTGAAACAAACAAAGCAAGCAATCAAACAAAGCAAAAGTTGGATTTTTATCAATTAGGGAAAACAATCCTATTCAAGTATCCACTTTTCTTCCTCAAGTTATTGATCCTAGATTCAAACAAGTTATTCTTTTGGTTATTCCTATCCTGATCAGAAATATAACATGGCAACGAGACATGCAAACTTAATATCCAAACAATTCATGAAACGATCATAAGTAATAGGGATATTAGCAATGAGAACAAGGATAAGCAGGATACATGCAATTGAATTCCAACGAGTCAAACAATTAACATGCATTCAAATCTCTTTCTCAATTGTTTTAGTCCAACGAGTCCTAAACCAATTGAGTTGCTACAAAGATTAGGCTTTGCTATGAGAAAACCTAGATCTAGCAATAGATAATATTAATTCCAACAAGTTAGCTAGGCCTGAAGAAATCAACACAATCAATATAAATTACGCACAAGAGAATTGAAATAACCTGTAGAAATAAACCTGAATAGGCGAATCTCACAACAAATTGAGTCTGAAAAACTTCAACTTGAGTAGAATTTAGGGAGGTTAGTTCTCCATAAGAGAGAAAATACCAAATTCTGAATAATAGAAAACTAGGTCTAAGAGAGAATACAAACAAAGGCTGAAAAGTAACCTAAAATAGTCTCGAACCAGTCGGAATTAAAAGATATAAAAAATATAATATTAAACTAAGCAGATAAATATGACGCGATCGCTGCCCATCTTCACACCGCGACTCCATCGGCGATCTTCAAAACCGCGATCGCCGCCGAACCTAGCCGCGATCGCGGCCTTCTTGTCATCGCGGTCCTCTCGGCGATCTTGATCTTCCTCGGCGACATCCATCACGATCTCCCTTAAGAGTGGCGGCGATCGCGGCCTTCAGCATCCTTCGAGATCTTCAAATCTTCTTAATTCTAAACTCTCGGCCTTCAAATCTGTTCTTCAGCAATGTTCCTAAAAGGCCTAAAATACAACAAAAATATGTACTAAAAAGTCCTAGTTATGCTGTACAAAACACATCATATCACACACACCATGAGAACCAACGCCAATTGCCAAGTATTTCAGTATAATAGGTTGCGCGTCGCAAAGCAAAACACAGAACAAGAAGTTCCCAAAGCATGGGAACTAATGCAACGACGAAGAGAAAGCGACCAACCCTAGAAGAGAACAGAGTTCCCCACGATATGGGCACTCAATGAACCAAAGTTCCCACACAATGGAAACTGGATGAGAAGAACAGGAATCCCTCAAAGTCAAGAAGAGTTCCCAAGACAAGGGAATCGAGAAGACGAGAGTTCCCTTTGGATGGGAACTGGCGCATGCGTGCAAGCGACATCTCAACTCATTTTTAGGGATCTTGTCTGGATCGGACAAAAGGGCGTCTCAGACTTTCAGAGCTATAGTAGAACGACACGACCATCCAACGGTCCAATGAGATCCGAGAGTTGAGAATTTAAATTCAAATCAAAGTCACATGTCAACCTTAAGGATCAGACTTGGAGAGCAAGTCAAAAAGGGTATTTAGCATAAATACCTCAAATGGATAAGGGTTTCTCATCACGCCTATTTAAGCCCTTCAACAGTGTCCTTGCTGCTCACTTTTCACAATTATCAAATCCAAACACAAAAGAGAAGAGCTGAAAAAGTCACTTCGGTGAAGACCATCAAGTTGGTCAAAAGTCCCTGGCGCCAAGCTAATCCCGACGATGGTGAAGAAGGAAAGATTTCCTAGGTCTAGGAGAACTTTGGCACAGAGACAGAAGGAAAGAGAGAGAGGTTTGAGTTTCGCTTTGTCTTTGATTGGGAGCGTTCACCGAGTTAGGGTTGAGAGAGTACATTAGTGTTTCCTAGGGAGAGAGTCCTTGTAGGAACATAGAAGTTTGTATTCGGCCTTGTAACCTGAAGGGAACTAAGCAATAAAGAAAAGGAAACTCATTCCAAAATCCTCAAAGAGGAGGTAGAGGTTTACTCATGCGAGTAGTTGATCGTTGTGGGGTTCCTCTATAAGGGAACTGTCTCTACTGTTGTACTTACCTGCATATTTACTTATTCCGCTGCACGTGGGAACTATTCGATACAGTTTGAATAACTAATTACGACTAACCTACGATCCAACAATTGGTATCAGAGCAAGGCGCTCTAGATCTTGGTTAGTCTTTGCAGGTGCTAAGAAAAATGGCTCAGGAACTGACGAAGATTGGACATGGAAACAACAAACCTCCTAGACTCATCGTCAGACGCTTCGAAAAATGGCAGATCAAGATGAGAGACTAGATGAGAAGTCATGACTACCAAGCCTGGTGTGTCATAGAGCACGAGAACTTCGAAGTCAATGCAACTGTTCAGAACGACATGTCCAAATGGGGTCCCAACGAAGAACAATGCATGGAGGCCAACTACAAGGCCAAAATGTATTTCAATAATGCCATGTGCGAACAAGACAGTGATCGAGTGGCTAACTTGGAAACAACCAAAGAAATGTGGGAAGTTATTCAACAGATGCACGTTGGGAGTTCCGTTCTGAGAGAGGATCATCAAATGAACTCTAGAAGGCAGTTCTTCAACTTCAAAATGACCATGTGTGAATCGATTGACAACTATCTATCGTGTTTCGAGTCCCTCTGCTCAAAGCTAACAACCCTTGGAATCACCAAGCAAGGAATGTCCGACAAAATGAAGGTGCAACAACTGTTCAACGGGCTGACAACTGAGTGGGCAGATGAACGAACCATGTTCAAGGAGAATCCTGAGAATAGGAACTTGATGCTTCATAAAGTGTTTGGTAAGCTCATTGGTCATGAAAAGAGAAAGCAGGAAGATAAGCAACAAGAGATGGAGACAAGGGGGATAGCTCTCAAACTAGAGAAGGTCCTCAAGTCGGTACAAGAACAATATGAAGAATCCAAGGAGGACAACGATGAGGAACCAGTGCTAGTCACAAAGGCCCTTAGGAACTTCTATAAGAAAGGGAAGTTCAAAGGGGACTCTAATAAAGAAAGAAGGAACTACGAGTCCAACAGCCAGTACCAGGAAATAGACAAGGATGTCGCCGATGCAACCTGCTACAAGTGTTACAAGAAAGGGCACTTCGCCAAAGATTGTCCTCAGGGAACTAAGGAGCGGAATTCAGAACATGGCAGAAAATGGGCATACATCGCAACTTGGAGAGACTCCGATGATGATGAGGAGACAAAACCGTCGATAACATCAAAAACCTACGTGATGTCCATAAGGAGACCATTGGGGAACAACCCAGTGAGGTAAATCCTGAAACTGTTCTCAACTCCTTATCTCAATTTGAAAAACTTGAACTGTTAAACTGTTGACCAAGATGTTGGATGATAATATCAAAATGAGAAATCAACTTGATCAATTAGAATTTTTTCTTTCAAAAAAACTGGAAACTAGCGACATAGTTTTGAAATCAAGAACACTAAAAAACAGTGGAAAAGTTCCCAAGAATGGGAACTTACCTAAAAACTCCTCATTGAGTCTTAGGAACTCTACACTTGCTTTTGACCTGACAGATGTGTTGGATAGCTTAAATCTGGATTATTGCATTGATCCAGGCAAGAGAGATCTCTCTTGGGTCCCCAAATCTAAGTGCTTTCGCAGGCTGTAGTGAGGGGGAATAATAAATGAGTCATCACCAGTGATTGTTCAAACCACATGACCAAGATGAAGAAGGATAACCCCTTCTCACTACTCACAAAATTCGATGGAGACCACTTCTTCGAGGATTGCAAGAGCAAGGGAACAAGGCCTAACAACGCTTATCAGTGATTGTTGAAAAGGAAATCTGATTAAGGAGAATGTGACACACTGAAGCAAATCAAGAAACTTCTGAAAGAACTCCTTATTGAATGACCCAGGATCAACCAAGAAGGGCATAGAGGAAACAATAAAGTGACAGTTGGGAACAAGAGGCCATGACAAAGGTATGAAAACTTACTTCTTTCCTTAAAGTTTCTTTGAAATTCATGTCAATGACTCTCTTAGTAGAACCTTTATAGATTGTTGTAGGACTGAAAGGTAGATTATGAATGCCTCTTCTATGCATGGGATAGACGTATCTTCGAGCACCTTCACATGCTCTTAGGGATGATAACTTAATTAAACAAGTCCCTGTTTATTCTTTCTTAAATGATTGGCTAGTTTAGTTGTTTGCATGATAGGAACTTGAAAGGAACTCTGTATTCACTTTCTGCAATTACTAGTCTAAGACAAAGTTTACATGCATAGGAACTTCTATTCTTCTTGGCCGAAAATGATCAACTTGAGTTCCCTCTAACTCGCATTACAAGACACGATGATAATTGATCATAAGCTTACCTAGAGCCTCGGACTGGACAAACTCATCCCATGAGCCTCTTCTTGTTCACCCTCTTGGGTTGAAATTGTCCAAGTCCTTTTTGTGTTCTCATCCCTCACAATAAAGTTTGAACATGAGTTCCCTTCACCACTCTGTTCAAACAAGCCCTTTTACGCAAGATCATGGGAACCATCGCTGAAGTAAGATGAAATGACCGATTGATCATAAGCTTACCTAGAGCCTCGGACTGGACAAACGCATCCCATGAGACTCCTCTTGTTCACCCTCTAGGGTTGAAATTGTCCAAGTCCTTTTTTTGTTCCCATCCCTCACAATAAAGTTTGAACATGAGTTCCCTTCACCACACTGTTCAAACAAGCCCTTTTACGCAAGATCATGGGAACCGTCACTGGAGTAAGATGAAACAACCGATTGACGCATGAAAACTTGTCTCAGGAAGATCAATAGCTTTCTGTCAGAACAATTAATGAAGAGGAATGTATGAGAGCCAAGCATTTGCGTGTTCCATGGATTTCCGACACGTGTCAACACTTGCAGTGTAAGATTCAGAGAAAAACGAAGTGTCAAGGGTCTTTTTAAATTTCAAAAAGGGGAACGAAAAGGACGATTGTGCCCTTATGATAAAATCCCTTATATTACGGCTTTTTCCCTAACTAGACCCTTTCTTCAACCTCTTCCTCTTCGTCTTTCTTTGCCCCAAAACTCCCAAACTTCTATTTCAAGAAAAACTCCAATCTCACGAATGGCGCCCAAACGACCCTCCTCTTCCAAAGATTACAAGTTCAAGGCCACTGCGTCAGCAATCAAGCCCCACAACTCTTTACCACCACCCTTGGAACATGGCCTCCGGTGCTGGCTCAATAGAAACACAACCACGCTTTAGCAATCTCTGACTCTAGCCGAACAGAAACCTAGCTCAGAACCTGTTCTTCAGGCTAACATCAAAGCCATGATCAACAAGTTCGTTCACCCTCATATCTATAAAGGCATCAACTATTATGCGCCAATCTCTCAACTGGAAATAGACTTCCTTGCAGACAACCCTCCTCACACCCTTCCGCCCCTACCTCCAAGAACAACCTATCCTGCATACACTTCCAAACCCTCGTCTGCCACAAAATCTTCCTCCACCACCCTTTCTTTAAGAACTCAAATCTTTGACCACTTTCCTGACGATGTCCCTATTGCAAAACAAAAGTCAAAACTTTCTAGCACTCAAAACCCTAAGTCTCTTCCTCCGAAAATTCCCTCTCCGCCTTCCTCTCCTAAGCCAAACTCCTCCTCTTCCATGGAAATTGATCTCCCTTCTACCACTATATCACTTCTCAAAAATCCCTCTCCTCAAAAATCCAAAACCCCAATTACTCCCACAACATAAATTCTTCCTTCTCCCTTACCAGCTTTACCTATCGATCTTGAAGATAGTGAAGAAGAAGATGAACACATTGAGGTCATCATTCATAGGAGCCCTAACTCACCCTCGTGGAGCCTTAGAGAAATGGGGAGCCAACAAGAAACAGACTCAATGGTTGAGGTGGAGAAGGAACTCAACCAGGACACATCTCTCAAGGTTCTTGAAAACAGAATCGATACATCAATTGAGGGTAGGGACCCTCAAGATGTGGAACCTCAAGATCAAGAATCCGGTCCGACAGCGAGTGGGAACTCTAAAATTGAGCAAGAGAACCCAGATGAAAATGAGGGACCCTCAGGCCAGGACAAAGAAGATGGCTAGAGAAACGATGATTAACAGTCTGCTTAAGATGGTGCTGACAAGGGCAACTTGGATGGAAACAAAGATAGAGAGGAAGATGACAAGTCTGATGAAGAAGAAGAAGAAAAAGAGGACAAAGAAAAAGAAGAAGAGGATGAAGAGAAAGAAGAAGAAGAGAAAGAAAAGGAAGAAGAGGATGATGCAGAAAGGAACAATGCTGCAGAACTTGTTAAGGAGAACACTAAAAGGGAGAACCAAGCCTTGGCAATCTCTGGCGCTGAAAGTTCTATGTCTATTTCTATCAGGAATCTCCTTTCACGAACCATTGTTCATAGGGTTTCTTGACAACAAATAAATTTATAATCAAGACCCCGCTGAGTACAGAAGAGTCAGGTTCGTCCAGGGAGAAAGTCTATGTCAAGTTTTGTTACTTGGAGCGCAAGCAATCAACAAAGCTAGGGTTTTTATCAAGAGAAAGAGAAAATCTAAGGTTTAGGGTATCCCCACAACAACAATTATGCATGCCAACATTTAATGAAACATAAAGATCATGCCTTTATCACATAAAGTTGTCAACTTTCGTCAACTAAGCAAGTAAATCAATCAACTTTCGTCCTATCAATAAACTTACTATCTATCTCTTCTATTTCAAGTAGGATTGATCCGCTTTCGCTTCAAAACCCTAAATTGACTATTTTGATTCAAGGTTTCCGCTTTCGCTTCAACTATGAATGAGAAATTCCCTTCAACTTTCGTTTCAAGGATTAAGAACAAGAGAATAGAATCATGCAATAAAAGACAATCAATTTCATGATCACAAACAAGCATGCACACCCATTGTTGGGTTAACCCCAACCTTAGAAAGAGAAAAATACTCACAAATCATGAAGAAGAACAATTGAATTAAATAAAAGAAAACTTACAAGCAAATCCAAAGCAAACTTGTCTTCCAAGTAATCTCTAATCTCTACTCTCTATCTCCTCTCACACACCTGTCTCTTCTCCCTTCATCCTCTTCTAAACTAGGTTAATTGATTGGTGCCTGTTCTAAAACAAAGGCTAGGACAAGAGTATTTATAGAGAAACTAATCTATCTAAAAGCTATCTATAAGGAAATAAATCTTCTAATAAGATATATCCCTTAAAACTATCTAATAACATAAGAGGAAAGGGATAAAAGACCTTTTAAACGCGCTGACTCCGTCTTTGCTACCGACCTTGAGTGCCTCGGTACCGATCCTGTGTACCTCGGTATCGACCCTAATAGAGTCGATATCGAGCCTCTTCAGCACTGCAAACAACTGAGAGTAAAATTTCAGTAGCGGGTTCGTTACACCTCGGTTTGACTCGATTCTTTTTCCTATGTCTTTGTAATGAGTTTCTCTACTTCTTTCTTAGCTTGAACTTGATTCTTCACCTCTTTACTTGAGTGCTATTTTTAATTACTTTCCTCCTTTCTTCAAAAGTTGCTCCAAACAGCTCCAAAACCTATAAAAACACCACCAAAGCTTATGTAGACTCCATATCTTAAGAAAATAAGAAAACCTACACAAATGACTCAAAAAAAACAAAAATCTAAAAGAAAAAGACTCAAACACACTAAAACACGCCCTAAAAACACAACTAAAAAGGCGAATATCAGTCATCAATCCCTTTTTCATTTCCCCCCCTAAACAACCAAAGAAAAAGAGAGCTAGAGGAAAGGGATCAGGAAAGGAACTAGCTATCAAAAAGCCTCACTCCAAGCGCACAAAAAGAGGGAGATTGTTTAGTTGGTGTTAGGAACTCACGTTCATTAACACTGGAACAATGTCCTCAGTTTTGATAATGACAAACACCATAGGAACTAACGCCAATTGCCAAGTATTTTAGTATAATAGGTTGCGCATCGCAAAGCAAAACACAGAACAAGAAGTTCCCAAAGCATGGGAACTAATGCAACGACGAAGAGAAAGCGACCAACCCCAGAAGAGAACAGAGTTCCCCACGAGATGGGAACTCAGTGAACCAAAGTTCCCACATGATAGGAACTGCATGAGAAGAACAGGAATCCCTCAAAGTCAAGAAGAGTTCCCAAGACAAGGGAACCGAGAAGACGAGAGTTCCCTTTCGATGAGAACTAGGGCATGCGTGAAAGCGACATCTCATCGAATTTTTATGGATTTTATCTGGATCCGATAAAAGGGCGTCTCAGACTTTCAGAATTGCAGCAGAACGAAGACGACAATCCAACGGTCCGATGAGATCCGAGAGTTGACAATTCAAATTCAAATCAAAGTCACTTGTCAACCTTAAGGATCAGACATGGAGAGCAAGTCAAAAAGGGTATTTAGGACAAATACCTCAAATGGATAAGGGTTTCTCATCACGCCTATTTAAGCCCTTCAACAGTGTCCTTGTTGCTCACTTTTCACAATTATCAAATCCAAACACAAAAGAGAAGAGCTGAAGAAGCCACTTAGGTCAAGACCATCAAGTTGGTGAAAAGTCCCTGATGACGAGATAAACTCGACAACGGTGAAGAAGGAAAGAGTTCCTAGGTCTAGGGGAACTCTGGCACAAAGACAGAAGGAAAGAGAGAGAGGTTTGAGTTTCGCTTTGTCTTTGATTATGAGCGTTCACCGGGTTAAGGTTGAGAGAGTACATTAGTGTTGCCTAGGGAGAGAGTCCTTTTAGGAACAGAGAATTTTGTATTCGGCCTTGTAACCTGAAGGGAACTAAGCAATTAAGAAAAGGAAACTCATTCGAAAATCCTCCTAGCGGAGGTAGAGGTTGACTCACGCGATTAGTTGATCGTTGTGGGGTTCCTCTATAAGGGGATTGTCTCTACTGTTTTACTTACCTGCATATTTACTTATTCCGCTGCGCATGGGAACTTTTCGATACAGTTTGCATAACTGATTACTACTAACCTATGATCCAACAGTTGGTTTTAATGGGGCTCTTCTATATGGAACTGTCTCTCGCTTTTACTTATTTACTTACATTTTTGTTATTCCAATGCCTAGGGAACAACCCTTTAACTATTCCATACTTTGTACATAGTAACGCACAAGGATCCAACATTTACCCTACAAGTTATTATTTTTATGGATCATATGATAATTGTCGGCAATGATTCCGCCACAATTATTCGCTTTAAGGACTACTTAAGTTTGTTCTCTTTTATGAAGGATTTTGGGCCTTTGAAATATTTCATTGGCGGTGAAGATGCTTGGAACTCTTATAATATGTTTCTTTCTCAATGAAAATATACCTTAGATATCTTTTCTAAATTTGGTGTTCTGGTTGCTTGGTCGTGTGAGTTCCCTATGGAACAACATCATCAGCCTGCCTCCACTGATATTCTTGTTTTTGCGTTCTACATGCTTTGGTCGAACGTCTCATCTAATGACTATTACAAGACCCGATATTTTTTACTTTGTGCATACTTTTGGACAATTTATTGGAAATCCGCTCATTGGCAATCGGCTCAGTACGTTCTTTATTACCTTAAAGGTCACCCTAGTCGGGATGTTCTCTTATCTAATCAGAGTGATTTACAACTTTCTTCTTTTTTGTGATTCAGACTAGGCAACTTGTCCTATTACTCAACAAACTAGTCATAAGAAACTTTGTCCAATTGGGCCATTCACCTATTTTTTTGGAAGACCAAGAAGAAATCAACAGCTTTTCATTCTTTATTGAGGCTGAACATTGGGCTATGGTAGTCACTTGTTGTGAACTCGTTTGGCTCAACTCTTTGCTATGTTCCCTTGGTCTTTGTCATTCCTTGCTACTTCGTCTATTTTATGACAATCAAGTTGTCCTTCATATTGCTTCTAATCTAGTTTTTCATGATTGAACCAAGCACATTGAGATTGATTGTCATTTTGTATGAGATTTGATCCAAGCGGGGACTATTTGTTGATAGTCATATTTGTAGTTTTGATCAGCTCGTTGACTTATTTACCAAGTGTTGGGCAAGCAACAATTTCTCTTCTTACATCGCAAGTTGGTCATTTGTGAACCGCTTACTCTAACATAAGGGGGTATTACAATATTACATATTAATTGTATTTTTTTGTATTAATTTCATAATATCGTAATACTCTCCCTCAAGTTGGAGCATATGGGTCACAAATAAAAAAAAGAACTAAAAGAGTCGAGGATTAAGCGTGCAACCATAAAGAACCCAGACTAAATGAAAACCAGAACTTAAATCACCAAAAAAAGTTGAGGGCCAAACATGCATCCCCTAAATTGAAAACGCAGGATTGTAAAAAGTCCACCCCATAAATCGAAACCACCGATCTAAGCATGCAACACAAAAGATGAGATGCAAAGGAAAACTAAAATCTAAACCACTAAAATGAGCTAAGACACAAGCATGTAACCCTTGAATGGAAATCGAGCAATGAAGATTGAAATGAAGGAAAGAGAAGAAAAAAGAAAACATAATCAATGGAAAACCAAGCCAAAGGAGGACGACATGCCAAACTAATAAGAATTAGAGATGGAAGTGAAGAAAGGAGAGTAAAAAAACTACTTACTCTTATTACTTTAATAATGAAGACAAAAGTATTGATATTGTTAGTGCACAAAATTCAACTTTAAAGCACTGATCGAATTCTCCTCTTGACTCTCCTCTTCATCTACCATTCAAAGCTCCTCTTTAACCTAGAACCTACAAAACAATGGAAACATGGAGCGCGGTGCCCCTAATCCACCTACGATGCCTAAGTCAAAAGAGTAGTTTGCCGATCGAACATTGAGGTAAAGGATAATACTTGCTAGCAAGCTCAGGGAATATGAGTATGCTTACCATACATGGCAAAGACATGTATTTATAATGGAGGAGAGGGGGAGAGAAGGTCGAAAACTCTATCTCTTAGGGCTGGCCGATAATTCTTAAGGCCCAACATCCAATTTCTTGTTCCCCAATCCACGCGGAAATTCTATCTTTCGAGTAAGATTGAATCCTCCATTACAACGAATAATTACGATATTTAATTTTATAACAAAACATATATCTTATCACAATTAAAAACCTTATTAAAAGCATAATAAATAGACATCCCTTTCCTGGCTGATAATAGCGAAAATAATAAGGTAATTAACTTTACCCGCTCACAAATGCCCCACTTGGGTGTTAGTTACATTAGAATGCAACTAAGACGCAAGTACTCTAGGATCTATTCGAAGTGGCAATGCGGATTAGTCGACAAGTTCCCCTAGTGTGTGTATTCGTATATTCGTACATCCTTGAGAGAATATCATGGGATCCTCTGCTCCTCTACATACGCGCATATGTAGAAGTTCGTTAATGCAATGAATTAATGTTGCGCCGTTTTTATGCAAGATTCTCAAACTAATGCAAATAATTGACTTTTATAGAAAATAAACATGAATGACATGATCTTAAGGACATGACTAACGAAATGAAAATAAAAATCTAAGGGCCTCATCAAATCTAAGGCCCTGTTTACATGCATTTTCTTATCCCAAGATCCCTGCACGAGGGAATACGGGTAACCATGATTGCACATGCGCGGCCCGTAGTCGCGGTTCTACTCTAGTGAAGGAGGAACGTCCATATCGTTGAGGTGGCATTTGAGAGACCAACGGTCACGGTCGATGAACCCACGGTTGAGGTTTTGCCTTAGAGAAGGATCAAATCTCTCTGGACCAGACTCGCGATCGCGACAATCAAGCCCGCGTTCGTTGTATCGCTCTTAGCCCTCACTTGTCGGCTTGTCTTCGATCCTTTGGAAAAATCTTTATTTGCCAAACAGACATGGGTCGTGTACATTCCAAGTGGGAATGTTGGGTATCCTCCAAGTCCAGTGAGCTGCATCTTGACCGGAATCAAGTCTTCGTACTTCTTTCCTAGGAGCCTGAAGACATGATAATACATGATATCAACTGAGCTCCTTGGATCTACTAGTGCCCGACGCACCTTAAAGCCCTCAAGCTCGATTGGGAGGACTAAGGGGTCGTTGTGTGGGATTTGGACTAACGTAAGGTCCTTATCCCGAAAGACCAAGCCGTCAACCGTGAGCGCGGGCGGCTAAGGCGGTCACTGTTCATTTCGCTGAACTCGCACCATTTCTAGCTCGTGACACGATTTCCTGAAATTGCTTCTAGCTTCAACATCCTCATTCTTATATGTCTCCGAGATTGTTCATTTTTCTCAATGTACTCGCGCAAGTACCCTTCTTGAACTAAACCTTCAAGGAACTTTTTAAAGGATTCATAATCATCGTTCATGTGCCCCCGTACCCTATGGTACATTACATGTAATATTTCCTGGTTCAGAAGTCGTCATTGATGCACTCATCCCACGCGAGATAGCGGAAGTAGCTCTCATGCTTGATGCGTGGTAGAATCCTATAGATCGGGATATTAAAGGTTGTATAAACCGCTCTGGTTTACTATGTAACACCCCTATTTTTCAACAATGGGTATTACCGCTAGTGACCTCGAATTTTACCATCCAAAGTCACTCAAGGCTTTATAAGGTATTAACCTTTAAAGAAAATGCGGAAATTCAATGATAATACATGATATTAAAGGTGCTCAAACATGAGACTTTAAGTATTATCATTACATCTTAAAATGTATCAAAACGACACAATACGATAGATTTACGCAGCAGAATTAATAAAATATTATTTCTTGCCAAAACATAGTTGAACCAAAATACGAGAAAAATATCTTCGAGAAGACTCGACAATCCTTCCTTCAACTCTTGATTCTTCATCTTTACACCTTCAAGGCAAGTTTCCTAGAGTTTGACATTTGTCGCGAAGGGTGAGAAATACCAAGCAAAAATGTGGAAAATAGCGGAATTAGTCCAAGAAATACCAAGGAGACAAAGCAAGTGAAAATGGAAATTCTCAAGCGTAATTTGGTAATTTAATAGTTCATCCAAGAGATATAGGCGAGATGTACTTGAGAGTTATAGTCTTTATGTGGAGCTTAAGGACGGAAATGAGTCGATCTTTAAGTGAGATAACTTTGATCCGAAAAGAAAGAACTACGAGATTGTAGATCCTCGTAGAGTACAATAATGTTGGGAACATTATAATTACAAAACAAGTTTTAGAAAGCCTCTCGCGCCCTTTTCAAACCTCAACCAACCTCATCATATTCGATGCTCCATATCAGGGAGGTGACCCGAAGGCGATTAAGTGCCAAACTCACCTTGAAAAGCCCGAATAAGCATTCAGATTGGAAAGACGATCGTCCAAGAACTAAGAGTCGGGTTGGTCTTTCAAGTTGTACTAATCCAACCCGATTCGGGAAATTATGCCGAGCATTACGAGAGTGGAATGGCACAAATTTTGAGATGGAACGGGATTGGGCTTGCTTCTTCTTTTTCCTAGAACAAGAAAAAAAATCTGATTTAATATAGACATTATGGTCCCAAACTTTATAGCCCAAAAGTCCAAAATTAAATCTAAAGGAAGGCCCACTTGTATCTTCTAATTTTTTTTCTCACATCTGTAATACAGAACAAGAGAACTCCAAGGAAGAACACGCACAACAGAGGCAGCGATGTTGGCGGTGATCGGCGTTGGTGGAGCTCCAAAAGAGAGGAGCAAGCTATGAGGAGGAAGAGAAGAAGGCAATGGAAGAAACCCCAAAGAAGTCCAAGAAGGAGTGAAGAATAAACAAGAGAAGAGTTCAAGATAAGGCTCGATATTGACCTTCACTGGGTCGTTACCGAGGCTTCCAAGTGTAATTTCTAGAGTCCTACCGACCCTGACGGGGTTGATCCGAGGTCCCCGTGTCGGTAGGACGTGACCGACTTAGTGCATTAAATGCTATTATTCCGAGATCTTTTATCTTTAGTAGTTTTTATCTTTAAGGAAACTTTTTAGATAAATGTTTTAGTATAAATAACCTTGTTTAGACAAGTTTGAGAGGCTCTCTCTCCCTAGTTTTAATTTTTACGCAAGTTTTAGAAGATTGAAAGACAAGATTGTTGCTTGGAGCACAAGGAAGAGAATTGTGGGAGTTTTCTTGTGTTCTAAGTTGTGTTCTAAGACAAGTTTGAGTTTGAATTCAATTAAGCTTTTAGTTTAATTCAAGTATGTTTTCTTTCAATTGTTTTACTTGTTTTACTTCAACCATGAGTGAGTAGTCTCTTATTCTAGGGTTGGGGTTAGAAACCCAACATGGTCATGCATGAATGATGATATGATTTAATTAATTGATTGCCTCTTATCTATTTTCTACTTGTTTTGGTTTAAACTTTAACGAAAGTTGAAGTAATTCATGTTTATGACTTAATCGAAAGAGAAAGTTATAAACTTGAATAGTGATAAAGTTTGATAACGAAAGTTGGAAACTTTGGATCAAAATAAGTAGATGAAGTGAATTGATTTATGAACGTTGATTGATTTGCTTGTTTATTCAATGAAAGTTGCTAACTTTAGTTAAAGGCATGATTTTTATAATTCATATTGTTTGAAATTGCATGATTATGTTTTGGTGGGCCCTTATCCTAGATTTTACACTTACTTGTGAGTCGATTTTAATCCAGTTACCTCGTTACCGACATGCAACATTTCGGTATCGAGCTACATATCTCTTGTTCGTTTCGTTGTTTACTTAGTTTTTCGTCTTTGTTTTGACCTCGTTATCGACCCTGACAAGGTCGATATCGACCCCTTTTCAGTGTGTTTGTTTGCTTTGTTTTGCTTCTGTTTGCTGTTTCTTTTGCTTTTTAGTTTAGTAATTCGACACAACCTCGCTTCCCGTGGACGATCCTAACTCTACTATACTCAGCGGGGTCTTGACTATAAATTTATTTGTTGTCGAGAAACCCTCTCAACATCTTCCTCGTTCCAAGGGAGCTGGAAGTGAGTTTCCACTTTTTGCACTTTAGTTCCCACTTTGACTAACTCTTCTTTGAATATTACATGAATTCTTTCCTTTATCTTCTTGGTCCATTTGTTGTACACCCTGCAAGCTTTGATGTGAGGTGAGTATCCCAGGAAGATCCCTTCATCACTTCTTGCATCGAACTTTCCCAGGTTGTCTTTCCCATTGTTGCGCACAAAGCATTTGCACCCAAAGAACCATAAATGGGAAATGTTAGGTTTCCTTCCTCTGATCAATTCATAGGCAGTCTTTTTGATCAATGGACGGACCATGGCTCTGTTGAGAATGTAGGTAGTTGTGGAGATCGCTCTTGCCTAGAAGTTCTAAGGAACTCCACTCTCAATCATCATTGTTCTATCCATTACTTCCAAAGTTTGATTCTTCCTTTCAACAACTCCATTTTGTTGTGGAGTACGAGGGGCTGAGAAGTTGTGTGAGACACCATTCTTGGCCTAGTATTGTACGAACTTTGAGTTGTTGAACTTAGTTTCATGGTCAGATCTCAAAGCGATTAGGTTCAGTCTCAAGCTCACTTCTACTCTCTTCATGAATGGCTCAAACTCCCTAAAGGTATCTGCTTCGGAGACAAGGAAAATAACCCAAGTAAATTAAGAATTTTTTTTAATGAGAACGAACATGTACCTTTTTCCTCCATATCTAGCTGTTTGCATGGGACCACAGAGATCCATGTAGATCAGTTCCAAGGGACGGGTAGTGCTTACAAATCATTTTGGCTTGAAGGAACTTCTTGTTTGTTTTCCTTTGACACAAGCCTCACACATCTTCATGCCTTCTAGATTCATTCTAGGCAACCCAACAACGAGATCTTGAAGATACAACTTTACTCCAGCATATTCCAATCTCCTATGCCAAAGTTCAGCTTCATCAATGGAACTTGCAAGACATAGTTTCCTTGGAGGTTCGTACAATGTGTCCACGAAGTAGACGTTGTTGGACCTTGTTCCCTTAAGTATGATCTTGTTGGTCTTGTTGTTGATCACAAGACACTCTTTTGAGTCGAATATGACCACATTGTTTCCTAGGTCACACAGTTGTAAAACACTCAGCAAATTATACCCAAGGTCCTTAACCAAATTTACATTTTTGATCTTGATTCCTTTGTTGATGATTGCTTCGCCAATTCCAATGATTTCACCCTTGTTCTTGTTGCCGAAAGAGACATGGCCTCCATCGACTTTTGTAAGTAGTGAGGTGAGGTTATCTTTCTTTCCAGTCATGTGGTTGGAACATCCACTATTAACGACCCATATGTTGTTCCCCCTCACTACAACCTGCAAAATTAGTTAGATTTGGTGACCCAGGCATGATGTCTCTTGCCTGGTTCCATGCAAGGAAAAATAGTTCCTTCAACCAAGTAATCAACTATGTTATGGACTTGCGTGGAGTTCCTAGGACTCAAAGAGGAGTTCCTAGGAGAGTTCTCACTCATGGGAACTTTCCACTGATTTAGCCTGTTCAAAATTTTCTTCTGACGCCTTTTATTTTTGTAACTCTTGTTCCCAACAATGTGCATGTGAGCTGCGAGCTTGCCTTTTGGGACAACTTTCAATGTAGTTCCCATGAGCCCCACACTCCCATCATGTTTTGTAGTATTCTCCAAGATAGTACTTTGGGTGAGGTCTTTGGATCCTATTTCTTTCCATGGTTTCCTTATTGTGGACTCTAGACACGTTCCCCTTGGCTATCTTAAGGTACATTTTGTGGCTAGTGTTCCCAGTGTAGTACTCAGTGTTCCCATCTTCCCCGCTTTCAAGGACACGAATTCTCTCTTCTAATTGAGCATTCTTCAACTTCTGGCTTTGAAGCTCAAGATCCCTAAACTCATTTCTCTCCTTTTCTGTGAGAAGGGAGGATCCATCTTTTGACGATCCTTCCCCATACCCTATTAAATGCTTGATAGGGACAAACTTGGTTGTGGGGATGGTCCTTTTTGTGGTTTGTGGAAAGGAACTTTCTAGACACTTCTGACTTTCACTCAGTTTTTTAAGAATATCATCTTTCTCACTCTCAATGCTATTGAGCTCATCCTTTAAGAGGGTGATCTCATTGAGTGATCACTGTAGTTTTTCGACAAGCTGCACACATTGGGAACATGGATCCATTCCTAGTTGTTCAGCTAACACATGTTCTGTCTGATCGAGTTTTGTTTGAATCTTCATATTTTCTTTTAGCAATTTTGTCAACAATTTAAGCAGCTCAGGTTTTTCATATTGAGACTGAGAGTCAAGAAGGGTTTCAGGATTTACCTCACTAGGTTGTTCCCCAGTGGTCTCCCTTATGGCCATAACGCAAGTTTCTGGGGTTGTCCATCCTTCTGGCTCCTCGCCATCAGAATCACTCCAAGTTTCTATGTATGCCTTGTTCTTGCCTTTGTCAGGTCTTCGCTCCTTAGTTCCCTGAGGACAGTTCTTGGCAAAGTGTCCCTTCTTGTAGCACTTAGCATGTGGCATCAACAAGATATTTGTCTTTATCCTGATACCTGATGTTGACCTCATAGTTCCTTCTTTCTCTGCTGGAGTTCCATTTGAACTTCCCTTTCTTGTAGAAGTTCCTAAGGGACTTTGTGATGAGTACAAGTTCTTCTTCTTCATCCTGCTCTGATTCTTCAGACTGTTCCTGAACAGATTTGAGGACCTTCTCCAATTTGAGAGCTATTCCTCTCATTTCCATTTCTTGTTGCTTATCTTCCTGTTTTCTCTTCTCATGACCAATGAGTTTCCCAAACACTTGGTGAAGCATTAAGTTTCTATTCTCAAGATTTTCCTTGAACATGATTCGTTCATTTTCCCACTCAGGTGTCATCCCATTGAACAATTGTTGCACCTTAATTTTGTCGGAGATTTCTTGCTTGGAGATTCCAAGTGCTTCTAGCTTGGAGCAGAGGGACTCGAAACGTGATTGATAACTATCAATAGATTCACCCATAGTCATCTTGAAGTTGAAGAACTCCCTTCTAGCGTTCATCTGGTGATCTTCCCTTAGATCGGAACTCCTAACGTGCATCTGTTGAATGGCTTCCCACATCTCCTTGGTTGTTTCCAAGTTAGCCACTTTGTCACTTTCTTGTTCACACATGGCATTGTTGAGATACATTTTGGTCTTGTAGTTGGCCTCCATGCATTGCCATTCGTTGGGACCCCATTTGGACAGGTCTATACGAATAGTCGTATTGACTTCGAAGTTCCCATGCTCTATGACACACCAGGCTTGGTAGTCATGACTCCTCATCCAGTCTTTCAAATTGAACTGCCAGTTTTCGAAGCGTCCAGGGATGAGTCTGGGAGGTTTGTTGTTCCCATGTCCAATATTCGTGAGTTTATGAGACATTTTTCCTAGTACTTGCAAAGATTAACCAAGATCTAGAGCGCCTTTTCTGATACCAATTGATGGATCATAGGTTAGTCTTAATCAGTTATGCGAACGTTATCGAATAGTTCCCATGCGCAATGGAATAAGTAAGTATGCAGGTAAGTAAAACATGTAGAAACAGTTCCCTTATGGAGGAACCCCACAACGAACAACTAATCGTGTGAGTAAACCTCTACCGCCTCTTGGAGGATTTTCAAATGAATTCCCTTTAGGTTACAATACCGAATACAAACTTCTCTATTCCTACAAGGACTCTCTCCCCAGGCAACACTAATGTATTCTCTCAACCCTAACTCAATGAACGCTCACAATCAAAGACAAAGAAAAACTCAAACCTCTCTCTCTTCTGTCTCTTCACCAGAGTTCCCCCCAGACCTAGGAACTCGTTCTTTCATCTTCACCATCGTCGAGATTAGCTCGCTGTCGGGGACTTTTCACCAACTTGATGATCTTCACCTGAGTGGCTCTTGGCTCTGCTCTCTTTGTGTTTGAAGTTTGTGATTTGTGAAAAGTGAGCAGCAAGGTCACTGTTGAAGGGTTTAAATAGGCGTGATGAGAAACTGTTATCCATTAGAGGTATTTGTCCCAAATACCCTTTTTGCCTTGCTCCCCAAGTCCGATCCTTAAGGATGACATGTGACTTTGATTTGAATTTGAATTGTCAACTCTTGGATCACATCGGATTGTTGGATGGTTGTCATCATCCTGCTGCATCTCTGATGTTTGAGACGCCCTTTTGTCCGGCATAGACAGGATCCCTAAAAATGCACTGAGATGTCGCTTTCACGCATGCGCCAGTTCCCTTCCAAAGGGAACTCTAGTCTTCTTGGTTCCCTTGTCTTGGGAACTCTTCTTGACTCTGAGGGATTCCTGTTCTTCTCATCCAGTTTTCATCGAATGGGAACTTTGGTTAACTGAGTTCCCATCTCTTGGGAACTCTGTTCTCTTCTAAGGTTGGTCGTTTTCTCTTCGTCGTTGCATTAGTTCCCATGCTTCGGGAACTTGTTGTTCAGTGTTTTGCTTTTGCGACGCGCAACTTGTTATACTGAAATACTTGGCAATTGGCGTTAGTTCCCATGGTGTTTGTCATTATCAAAACTGAGGACGTTGTTCTAGTGTTAATGAACGTCAGTTCCTAACACCGACTCAACACGGGCACACATATCCAATTTGAAACCAAAGGGAACCATTATCCTGAATGACAAACCCAGATACCTTGCCTTCCTGCACTTCTCCACTAATCTTAATCAACATGATGTCAGCAGCTTGCTTATCTCTAATAGCATCTAATAAGTCGGAATGGGTTTCCAAGGTGTTTAAACGACCTTGTTGTCTTCTAAACCAAACTTCGATTCCTTCTTGAATAAAATCTTGTTACACCTTTGGTTGAACTATCAACATTGTAAATATGCCCTCTTTTTGTGTCATACGAGTTAAGGCATCAGCCACAACATTAGCTTTGCCCGGATGATATAGGAATTCGATGTCGTAGTCCTTGAGCAGTTCCAACCATCTGCTTTGCCTCATATTCAACTCTTTCTAAGTGAACACATACTTCAAACTCTTGTGATCGGTGAAAATCTGCACTTCACCCCATACAAGTAGTGTCGCCAAATCTTTAAGGCAAACACTACAGCTGCTAGCTCGAGGTCGTGTGTCGGGTATTTCACCTCATAGGTCTTGAGTTGCCGAGATGCATATACTATCACTTTACCGTTTTGTATTAATACACACACTATACCTTGTTTGGAGGCATCACTATACACCACGTAACCCTCATGTCCATCTGGCAGAGTCAAAACTAGAGCGTTGGTTAGACGTTTCTTGAGCTCTTGGAAACTCTCTTCACACTTCTCGTCCCACACAAACTTCTTGTGTGTCTTTCGGAGTAGCTTGGTCATTGGTAAAGCAATCTTGGAGAATCCCTCTATGAACCTTCAGTAGTACCTTGCGATTCCTAGGAAGCTGTGGATTTCTTTCACATTTTACGATTGCTTCCATTCGGAGACAGCTTCCATCTTTTGCGAGTCCTCCATCACTCCGTTCTGGTTGATGACATGGCCTAGAAAGGCCACTTCTTTTAACCATAAGTCACATTTTGAAAGCTTGGCATACAACTGGTTATGTCTTAGAATCTACAACACGATCCCGAGATGCTCCTCATGATCAGACTGATTTCCCAAGTAGATCAAAATGTCGTCGATGAAGATGATCACGAACTTATCAAGGTACTCGTGGAAACAGCTATGCATTAGGTCCATAAACATTGCAGGTGCATTTGTCAACCTAAATGGCATCACCATAAACTCGTAGTGGCCATAGCGAGTTCGGAAAGTCGTCTTTGGTATATCCTCCTCGCGAATTCTGAGCTTATGATATCCGTATCTTAAATCGATCTTGGAAAATACTTTGGCACCTCGAAGCTAATCTAGAAGGTCATCTATCCTTGGCAGAGGATACTTGTTCTCGATGGTGACTTTGTTCAACTCTCGGTAGTTGATGCATAAGCGGAAAGTCCCATCTTTCTTCTTTATAAAAAGCACAGGCGCTCCCCAAGGTGAGGCGCTTGGTCTAATGAAGCCCTTCTCTAGCAGCTCCTCAAGCTGACCCTTGAGTTCCTTCATCTCTATTAGAGCCATCATATATGGTGCCTTGGAGATTGGTGCAGTTCCTGGCTCTAGACTGACTGAAATCTCGACTTCTTGTCGAGGAGGTAATCCTGAAAGCTCTTCTTGAAAGATGTCATGAAATTCTCTGGCTATAGTAATCTTTCGGATATCCATGACTTTCGTTTCCGTTGGTTCTAGACAGCACAGGTATCCAATATAACCTTGTTGGAGCAACTTCCCGGACTTCATGGCGTTGATCACCTTTCCATTTTCTTCTTCTCGCTTCCCTTTGAAATTGCATAAGTGTTTCCCTCCAGAATTGATGATTACAGTCCGAATGTGGAAGTCAATAACAACTCCATGAAGTGACAACCAATTCCTTCCAAGGGTGATGTCATAAGGGGCCATTGGAATGTATATCAAGTTGGACTTAAATCTTCCTTTTTAAATGCCTATCGGAAATTTACTTAATTGTCTTGATCCTATGATCTTTTCTCCATTAGGGAGGTTCACAATGAAAGGTTCACAGACTTCATGGCACTCTGGTTCTAAGAGTTCTACACAAATTTCTGATATAAAGGAATGTGAAGCACAAGAGTCAAACAATAAGAAAACTGCTTTTGAGTGGACGTATAAGGTACCATGACATATGGGTTCTTCAGGCTCGTCGCTAGCGCACATCTCATAAAGGCATTGCCCTTGATTCTGAGTTTTCATCAGTCCCTTCCTTTTGTTCTGAGTTGTTGACTGAAGCGAAGTAGTTTCTACAATCTTGTTGGATGCCTAAGGGTATTAGGAAACCGATCGAGTTTGAGCGAGCTTGGCTTGACTTGCTCCCCTTCTGTCTACATTAATTATGAAGATGTCCCTCCTTTCCACAGTTGTAGCAAGTGTGGTGGTCCTTTGGGAAATTTTTGTTGATGTGCCCCTGCTCTCCACAGTTGAGATAAACTATTGGGCTTTTTGATGTGACCCCGACTTTGGATGCAACGCAGGAGGAGCTTGCTATGTCTCTACGCTTGGATGGCCCGGTCACTCAGAGGTGGACTCGGACCATATCCGAGACCACTCAATCTATAGTGACTCGGTCACTTGTTAGCCATGGCGCGTCGTCAGATGCACCCTTTCTCGTGTGCGTCGTCGTCACCAGCCCGGACTCCGCGTGCCGAGACCCACCCAACTCCGTGCCAGCATTGGACCCGTTCCTCGCCACATGCGCGCCAACCGATGCTTGACGCCGCGAGCATGCAGCATCGACACTTTCCATGGCGCTCCGACTAGGGATTGCGTAAGTCTTATTTGTACCCCCTTGCTCTTTGTGCACGGTTTTTTTTTCTTTTTCTCCACGTTTTTGGTTCAATTTTTCACCATAGATCCATTTTCCTACCATCATTCATCTAGGTTTACCAATTTTTGTTTTTATTTTCTCAAAAAATCGTCAAAAACACACAAAAAAGCAGCCTTTACCTTACTCGACTTTTTCATTTGTGTGCTGATTTATGGTAATTAATGTGAATTTTGTCCATAAACTCATCCTTCTTGTTCAAAATCCAATAGAATTGTCATTGTTGTGTGAATCTTGCTTTAGTTCATTGAAATTTTCGGCCATAAGTGGTAGAGGATTACATTCATTCCATACAAAAAACACTAGAAGAGGATAAATTCCATTCTAGTAAAAAAAAATCAGATTTGGAAGTTGAGATCTTATTTTATAAAAAAAAAAGAAAAGATCTCATAGGAGATAGATCTCCTATCACTCATATCTATTCGGTTCCCAAGGACCCCTATGAGGAGTTCAATGAGGAATCCGATGATGATGGGTATGACAACCCACCCTGGGTGGACTCTGAAGAATGGCCTAATCGGGATAAGGATTGGATCTTGCCTCCTAATTTGGCCATGAACCGCATGGAGTATGATCGGTGTCAAAACCATGACCGCGACCGGAACCGGCGCAATGGAGGCCAGCGCCATGACCAACACCGAGATGATCACCGCCGACCAAGGCGCAATGGAGGAGGTGGAGATGACACTGATGATGACGACGATGGCTATGGTCGAGGGCCGCCCCAATATCGACGCCAACCAAATCGCACCACCAACCGTGCCCTTGGTCACCAAGAAAATAAACGCGTGGCGCATGTATATCACCGTGACGTTAAGGTAAAGTTCGAACCCTTTTTTGGTCATTATGATCCTATTCTTTTTATAACTTGGTTGTAGGGTACCGAACATGTGCTAAGGCATTACAAGTATGAGGAGCATGAGAAAGTGGAAGTAGTTGCGATTCACTTCCAAGGTGCGGCCCGGTTGTGGTGGAATCACCTTGAAGACGAGTGTGCTCATCAAAGAAAGACCCCCATAATAGAGTGGCATCAAATGGTTTACATCATGAAGCAGAAGTATATTCCAGAGGATTACAGGGAAACCAAGATAATGGAGGTCCAAAATGCTCGTCAAGGTTTTATGACACCCGAGGCATTCTTTGCCCACCTTGAAGACTTGTTCTTTAAGGGCGGGTTTGAGGCCTCCCTCGACGCCTTGAAATGTCGTTTTATGGCGGGCTTACATCAAGGAATCCGTGACAAGCTGGTTGTTTTGCACATTAAGAACCTTAATACTCTTGTCCATACGGCTATGGAGCTCCACAATCAAGCAACGAGAGAAAAATCACAATGGCCCTCCCAAAGGTATGTTTCTAACCCTCGCCCTTCTGGTTTTGGTAATAATTCCTCCACTAGTGTGTCTCATTCTACGGCAGGTACCAAGACGGAATCTAAGGGGCCTTCGGCTGGTACATAACGTGAAAAAACAGCCCCTACCCCACAAATTCGCACTCGAGACATCGAGTGTTATAAATGTTGTCGTGGTCATTTCATGCGTGATTGCCCCCAATGCCAAGAAGGTTCTCTTTTTAGTCCTTAATGATGCTTATGAGAGTCTTGATTAGGATGAACCTGAGTTGGTGGAGGCCTATAATGATGAGGGAGGCGAGCTTTATTGCTCGTCGGTCGATTCTAATAGTGCTTCCAAACTTACTTTGGTGAATCAGTGCGCGTTGAGCATTAAAGAGGCTCTCAAGAACGACTAATGGGAGCAACTCTTTCACACCCATTTTTTGGTCCATGACATGTCCTTTAGTGTCATCACTGACTACGGGAGTTGTAGCAACTTCCTCTCTTCCAAGGTGGTAGATCATTTCAAGTTGTAAACATCCGAGCACCAGACGCCTTACAAACTCCAATTGATTTCTTTCTACGGCGGCGACTGGGTTACAAGGCAAGTATCTCTCACCTTTCTATTGGTCGATACGTGACACCCTTCTCTTTGATGTCACACCCATGGACGCCACACATATCTTGTTGAGGCGCCCATGGCAATACGATCATCGCGTGCTTCACGATGGATTTTTGAACACATACATGTTCAATTTCCATGGTAAGTGGGTGACCCTCTTACCAATGTCTCCTAGTGAAGATATACGAGACAAGGCTGAAAGGAAATGTTCAAAAGCTAAGGAGTCATGTGTGGCGCTGCATGCATCGAATAAGGCCAAACTACCAAATCTGGGCACCCGACACATTCCAGCGGCGTTCTTGGATCAAAAGGGTCCATTTTTGGGCCCTCTACAGTTTTGAATGAGGAACGCCAAGGGAGGTGGCCAAAACAGGCCGGGCACCGCACCATAGTGCCAAATTAGGCCGTAGTGGCGCTTAAACGATGCCAACGGGCCATGGCTCGTTCCAGGGAGGTGCCACATGCGTTCTTGATTCCTCTAGGGTGCCTTTCACAAATAATACATGTTTGAAGAGAGAACGCCCAGAAACAGAGACCCCAAGTCAAAGAACGCTCACGGACATTGATTGGGCAACGCAGAACGACGCAACTTTGGGGAATTGGGGCCACACATCAGAATCCAACACTTCCAGGGGTGTTTTTCCTTCCAATGAGTCACATTTCCAGTCCTCTACAGATGGTCAAAAAAGGGCCTCCAAAATTTCAAGGATAGAAGAGGACAACGAGCCACCATTACTTGGCACGTGCCCGGAACGACTCATGCCTTGAAACCGCCGTGCCGTGACTAAGCCACTTAAGGGGAGTAACAATTGTTTCCTTTTGTGTCCATTTTTTTCTATTAATTCTAATAAGGAACACACTCTCCCTAGTTCTATCTCCTCTCTCTTGTAGGAGTATGTTGACGTCATGTCCGATGAGCTTCCCGATGGGCTCTCGCCTATTCGGGGAATATAGCATCGGATTGATTTTGTTCCGGGTGCATCTTTACTGAATAGGGCTGCATATAGGGTGTCTCCCAAGTAGACTCAAGAACTACAATGCCAAGTCCAATCTTTGTTGGATAAGGGGTTTGTTTGAGAGTCTCTTAGCCCATGTGCGGTCCCGGTCATTCTGGTGCCAAAGAAGGACAAGTCTTGGAGGATTTGCATGGATTGTCGTGCCATCAACCAAATTACCGTGAATTACCGACATCCCATTTCCCACTTGGACGACATGTTAGATGAGCTCCATGGTTCCGTGTTGTTTTCGAAGATATACTTGGAGAGCGAATACCATCAAATAAGGATGCAAGAAGGGGACGAGTGGAAGACGGCCTTCAAGACCAAGCACGGTCTTTATGAGTGGCTTGTGATGCTCTTCGGGCTCACGAACGCTCCTTCTACCTTTATGAGACTAATGAACTTTTTACTTAGGAAGTTTTTGGGTCGTTTTGTCGTCGTGTATTTTGACAACATTTTAATTTTTTATAAGACTTTGGACTCACACACGGGGCACCTTAGGCAGGTGTTAGATTGCCTTCGTGAACATTCTTTGTATTAAAAATTGATAAGTGTATGTTTTGTTCGGATACGACGAATTTTCTTGGCTTCATCATATCCAAGGATGGCCTACGAGTGGATTCTGACAAAATTCGGGTCATCCATGCGTGGCCAACTCCCACGACCCCCGCAATGGTGCGTTCCTTTTTGGGACTTGTTGGGTTTTATAGGTGATTTGTCAAGGACTTCAGTTCTATCGCCGGGCCGCTCCACAATTTGACCAAGAAGGCAACCACAATAAAGTGGTTGCCGCATCATGAGGCCGCCTTCGAGGCCTTAAAGGATTCTTTGTGCTGAGCCCCGGTCTTACAATTGCCGAACTTTTCTAAGCGCTTCGAGATCGAGTGTGACACTTCCGATTATAGAATGGGTGGTGTAGACCTTCAAGAACAAAAGCCTATCGCTTACTTTAGCGAAAAGCTTACAAGGGCTACCTTAAACTATCCGACCTATGATAAAGAGCTTTAAGCTCTTATTTGGGTCTTTAAGACGTGGTCACACTACCTATGGCCAAGCGTGTTCGTAATCTATATGAACCACGCGGCCTTAGTGTACCTAAAGACTCAAACGAATCTAAATAGACGCCACACACGTTGGGTAGAGTTCATGGAGTCGTTCCCATACATCATAGCTCACAAAAAAGCCAAGGAGAACGTCGTCGTTGACGCCCTCTCCCGAAGATATGTGTTACCCATATTAAGTCTAAGCTACTCGGATTTTCTTTGATCAAGGAGTTGTATGCCTCAGATACATTCTTCAAATCGATGAGTGAGAAGCTCGAGCTAGCTCATATCTATGAGTCCTACTTCTTGGGCAATGGGTACCTATACCAAGATGGGAAGCTTTGCATTCTGACCTCTTCAGTTAGGCACTTGTTGCTCAAGGAGGCTCATGACGGTCAGGCCACTTTGGCATAGCCAAAACCTTGGCAGCACTTTGTGAACATTTCTTTTGGCCACACATGGCCCGATATGTGAACAAGTATTGTAAAGGTTGTGTGTCGTGCCAAACGGCTATGTTTGATCCCATCCTCATGGTCTTTACATGCCTCTACCCATTCCCGAAGCCCCGTGGAAAGATCATTCAATGGATTTTTTTACGGGACTTCCTATGTCAAGGAACGGGAAAGACTGTATTTTCGTAGTTGTGGACCGTTTCTCCAAAAAGCCCAACTTCATTGCTTGTAAGAGGAACAACAACGCGACTGACATTGCTAACTTGTTCTTTGATCATGTGGTGAAGTTACATGGCATCCCTAAACTATTGTTAGTGATAGGGATATCAAGTTTTGTGGACACTTTTGGAGAACACGTTGGGGGAAGTTAGGTACATAACTCCTGTTTTCCACTTCTTACCACCCCCAAATCAATGGTCAAACTGTGGTGACCAATCGGACCTTGGGCACCCTTCTTCGGACGGTGCTCAAATCTAACCCACATCAGTGAGAGGACTTATTTTCTACTATTGAGTTTGCATATAACAGGTCCTTTCACTCTGCGACGAAGAGGAAACCTTTTGAGGTGGTATATGGGAGTAACCCTATACGCCTATGGATTAGGTGTCGCATTCCTTGAAGACGGGCGAGCACATCGACGCAGCCAACCGCGCTGACATTGTGCGTCACCTACATGAGTGCACCCGCATTTAATTCAAGCGTCGCGCCAACCAATATGCCGCCCAACACAACAAAGGGCGTCGTAAGTTGGTCTTCCAACCCGGCGGTCTCGTTTGGTTACACCTTGGGAAGGAGCGCTTTCCCGAAGCCCGCAAGACCAAGTTACATCCCAGAGGCGGCGGGCCCTTCCAATTCCTTGAGCATATCAGAGACAATGCTAATAGGATTGATCTACCCGGTAAGTATTCAGTCCACTCGACGGTCAACGTCGCTAATCTCTCTCCCTACTACGAGCCCGCTTTCTATGATGAGGAAACGAGGACGTTTCCCACCCAAGGGGGAGGGTGATGCGACCCCGACCATGGATGCCACACAAGAGGAGCTTGTTATGTCTCTACGCTCGGATGGCCCGGTCACTCGGACCCGGGCCATATCCGAGGTCACTCAGTCTATAGGGACTCGGTCACTTTCTAGCCAGTGCGCACGCACAGATGCACCCTTGCCCGTGTGCTTCGTCGTCACCAGCCCGAACTCTGTGTGCCGAGACCCACCCGACGTCATGCTAGCGCTGGACTCGTTCCTCTCCACACATGCGTCAGCCTCGGCGCCAACCGGCGCTTGACGCCGTGACCATGTAGCGCCAGCACTTGCCACGGCGCGCCTGCAGTGTGTCCGATCCTTATCATGGCGCTCCAGCGCCTTGTCCTTGGCGTGTCTTGGCACCTATCCCCTTGTTTTTCTACTTTTAATAATTTCCTTGCTAGACTATTATTATTATTTGGTATTTCTAGTTTTAGTATAGTCTTTTGGGCCTTTTATGAATGGGCCTTCTACACTCTCTCGGGCTGTGTGATGTTCTCCTCTATATAAAGGAGATGCCTATGCTTGTTTTCATTACACATGATTAAATATAACGAAACGATGTCGGATTGACTCCAGCCTTCTCATTTTGTGCATCACCCTCCATATCTCCTTTTCCTTCTTGTTGTTGTTCTCCCTTCAACTCGAACACCTCTTATCTCTTCTCTTCTCACCCCCTTTTCTAAAAATCCAACAACACAAAGACCTTACGTCATAATTGATTATGCATTGCCATTGGAGACACAATATGCATCCATTGACAAGATCCGCTCGTGAATCCGACTTCTTTGAAGACGGGTTCGCATCACTCTTCTTGGATTCCGATCCTTGGAATGACTTTGCCCTAGTTGACTCGGGCCTATTCTTGTTCTTCTTTGACCAACCTGAACCTTGTCGAGATGCTGGCCTCTTAAACCCACTTTGATTGTGTTGATGAGGCTTTCCTCCATCGTTCTTCCCACGCTCCGGCGCATTCAAAGTGGTCTCCATTATGTATGCAGCATCCATATATTCCTCTAAAGTTCACCATCCAAGGCTTGATGGTGTCACGCATCCATTTGTGTAAACGGCGGATCTTTTGTTGCTCAATAGATATCTCCGGCCCAGCATACTGGAGTAAATGATTAAACTTCTTGGCTCTCTCAATGACACTTAGCCCATTGACCTTGGGCGAGAACAGTTCATCCAACTTTTCTTCCTTCATAGCACCAGAGAAGAAAATGTTCATCATCTTTTCCTTGAACATATTCCAGATTAGCTCGGGATGTGTGGCTAAATTCAATCTCTCCCACCATTCCTCATCTTCATCATTGAGCCTTAGAGTATCCATATGCATCTTGTCGACCTCTGATCAGTGCACATTCCTGAGCAGTCTCTCGACATGAGAGAACTAGTAGTGGATGCTAGCAGGGTATCCACTTCCATCGTGGGAGTCAGGCTTCATTATGTGGAAGGTTTTGAGGGCATTAGCGAAGCTTGTCTCAACTTCTTTGTCACGAACATGAACTGCTCCTCGACCTTCCTCTTGATTATCCATATTAACTTGATTTGGCACGACTTCTGAAATCGCCTCTCGTAATATTTGATGAATCATGGTCCGAAAAGCTTCCATAGTTCCTTCATTAAAAGTGACAGCGGGGTTAGGCACTGGGGGACGGTTAACCCAATGTAAGCCTCTAACTTCCGATTGACTTTCCTCATTTTCGTCTTCAGCTCAGTTTGGGTTGTTCTTGTGGCTAGTTCCTCTTGTAGTGACCATCTCAGTAGTTATACACAAATGTTCCTTCCATTATTTAACATTTGTATAAGACAAGTATTAAGGCACACTTTTTAGAAAAGAAGGAATGTTTTATTAGAACTTTAGGGAAATTTGATTACAACAGGCTTTATATATGAAGCTGATACACTATAACTAAAAAGAAATACTATCGACCCGACTATTCAAGGACAAAATGTATAGTCGAGTGAAGTGGTCTACCTCACTTCTTAAATTAAAGGAAACAATAACCAAAGAGTCTAGGAGAAATCGGGATAGCAATAGTTATCTAGGAACCCATCGTCGAACAAGCTTTCGTCGAGGATTCCTCCCTCGTGGTTCAGCATGATGTTGGCTTGCTCTACTTGCCTGCGGTTCCATGCCCTCCTGTTGCGAAGTTCGATGAGCCGAACCTCGTGTTGGAGAACCTCATCTTGGTCAGCCATTAGCTCATTCAACCATAACTCTATATGCTGCTCAAGGAAGTCGTAGTTCATTTGGCGAGTTTGGGTTGATGTGCCTTCCATTTGGAACGCCATAGGAGCCTGGCTCGCGGCTTGGTACATGGAGGGCTCGGTTATGGGTCCCCATGGTTGTTGACCTAGGAATCCTTGTCCCAAATAGTTAGTATTTTATGGACCAAGGTGGAGCTGCTGCATAAGCAAGTCATCCTCATGGGACCAAAAGTCTATGAGTGGTAGGGGTCCCTTAGGCTCGGGCACCCTGGGAGGTGAAGCGGCTTCAAGCTTCGGAACGAACAAAGGTGATTCCTCGGGGTTATAGACTTCCCCCTCGGAGTTTTCCTCCATCAGTTCGTCCGCCGGCTGGTATTCTGGATCCATGTCTCCTTCATCCTCTAGAAAGTAGTTCTCCGGATTGATTTTCGGCATCATCCCTTCTTCTTATTCCGAAGGGTAGTCTTCCGGATTATATTCCGACATCATCTCATCTTCTCCCGAGTCATAGTCCTCTGGTTCGTAGACCGACGATTGCACATACTCCTCCGGCTCTTCGTCGGACTCCTCTTCGGGGTCCTCTTCTTCATCTTCTCCTTCCCTCTCCTCTTCTTGCCCTAACTCCGGCTCTAGTTCGGGTTCTAGCTCAGGGTCTATCTCGGGATCATCTTCAGGGTCTCCTTCTTCTTGTTCTTCCAAAGGAAACTCCTCCTCGGGCTCAAGGAAAGGGTCGTCCTCGGCATTCTCATAAGGCCAGTGAGGATTTTCAGCAAACATTTCTTCCAGGTCTCGGAGGTTGACCCTAAGGCGAGTATCTCTACGGGTCATTACCATTTCTGAAAAAGAAAAGGGAGAAGGAGATAATATAGAATGTCCTTGTATTCTATACAACAAAGATATTTGACGGAATTAAAGAAATTTAAACAAGGATGGAATATTGTTAAAAGAGATTTTCCTTTCTTAGAACTACTTAGAAGAATTTTTTATTCTTGAGATTTATTTAATATTTGAATCTTTAGAAAAACAAATTCTATAATGAATTTAAATTAAAAAAATTTCCAATAAAAGTGATTAACTCATGAAATTTTAAAGATTTATTACTTAAGTTTTGAAAGAGAGAAAAATTTAAGAAACGTTTTCGGTTTGAAAAGAAGGACTTTCGGTTTTGAAAACAAAACGTTTAGCTCTGATACCATCATTGTAACACCCCTATTTTGCAAGGATGTGTACTACCATCAGTGACATCCGATTTTACCATCCAAAGTCCCCCAAAGCCTTATAAGGTATTAAACTTTAAATAAAATGCGAAAATTCAACGATAATACATGATATTAAATGTGCTCAAACATGAGACTTTAAGTATTGTCATTACATCTTAAAATGTATCAAAACGAGATAATACAATAAAACTTAAGCAGTGGAATTAATAAAATATTGTTTCTTGCCAAAACATAGTGGAACCAAAATACGAGAGAAACATCTTCGAGAAGACTCGACCTTCCTTCCTTCAACTCTTGATTCTTCGTCTTTAAACCTCAAGGGAAGTTTCCTAGAGTTTGGCATTGGTCGCAAAGGGCGAGAAATACCAGGCAAAATGTGGAAAATAGCGGAATTAGTCTAAGGAGACTAAGCAAGTGAGAATGAAAATTCTCAAGAGTAATTTGATAATTTAATATGTCATCAAAGAGATATAGGCGAGATGTACTTGAGAGTTATAGTCTTTATCTGGAGCTTAAGGACGGATATGAGTCGATCTCAAAGTGAGACAACTTTGATCCAAATATAAATAACTACGAGATTTTAGATCCTCTTAGATTACAATAATGTTGGGAACGTTATAATTACACAGCAAGTTTTAGAAAGCCTCTCGCTCCATTTTCGGACCTCAACCAACCTCATCATATTCGGTGCTCCAAATAGGGGAGGTGGCCTGAAGGCGCTTAAGTACCAAACCCACCTTGACATGCCCAAATAACCATTCAGATTGGACAAACGATCGTCCAAGAACCGAGAGTCAGGTTGGTCTTCCAAGTTAAACTAATCCAACCCGGTTCATTTAATTAATGTGTACTAGCACTTATCTTTATTATGTGTCAAAATGTTTCATATCATTTATGAATTTTAAGGGGGTGGAGCTTATCAAAGAGCCAAGCTCACTTAAAGTAACGGAGTAGCAACACCTAGTTAGGGTGTAACATCCCTTAAACGAATAGGAGCGAATATAGACCATGATCCATAAGTCACAGGAAGACAGGGCATAAAGCCGTACCACTCAACATATTATAGAGAGATGTTCGAGGCCAAACCCGCTTCCCTTATTATATATTAATTCCATAACAAATCTCGAAAAGAGATCGAAACAAGAAAGGCCACAACAAACAAGCCTAAATATATTTCTAATAATAATAATAATAATAATAATAATAATAATAATAATAATAATAATAATAATAATAATAATAATAATAATAATAACGATAAAAAATATGTCGTTATTTCTAACAATCAGTATATCCTATATTTATTTATTTTAACAAATAAGTTGTTCCCAACATAGAGAATTTTAACGGGATCGAGATATCAAAAAGTTTCAAGGAGAATATCCACTTGCCTTGAATTTCGTTCGAACTTAACGAGGGCCCGGAAATTACGATGACCTAGAGAACTCGAAAGCTTGACCTAGCAATTCGAGATGATATAAAGAAATGAATTTATATTAAAACTCTTATTTATTTCTTATACAACCTTATCTTATTTCCTCTCTTTAAGAGAAGGTATTTTATTCTAAATTGTTTATTTTAATAATTTAGGTAGAATAACCAAATAATAATATTCCTTTATTATTATTTTTTAAGTAAGATCCTAAATATATTTTATTAAATTATACTTAACTAGGCGGGCATGCAAAATGAATTTAATGACATAAATTCCTTTTTAAAACTCACATGCAATATTTATTCAATTTAATTAAATAAATATTATATATGTAAAAAATATTTTATAATGAGATATAAATTAAAATACGAGTCAGGAAATTATACCGTGCATAATGAGAGTGGAATGGCACGAATTTCGAGACGGAACGGGATTGGGCTTGCTTCTTCTTCTTCCTAGAATAAGAAAAAAAATCTGATTTAATATAAACGTTATGGGTCCAAACTTTTCAGCCCAAAAGTCCAAAATTAAATCAAAAGGAAGCCCACCTCTATCTTCTAATTTTTTTTTCTCACGAAGTAATACAGAACAAGAGAACTCGAAGCATGAATGACGCACAACAAAGGCAACGAGGTTGGTGTCGGCCGACGGTGGCGGAGCTCCAGCGAGGCGGCGGGAGAGCGGCGGCCGGCGAGGTGGTGGTGCTCCGGTGGCCACAAAAGGAAGAAAGGATTTTTTTGTGAAAAAAAAATCAAAATTTTAAAAAAAAAATTAGGGCTGAAAATCTACTTGAATTAGAGTGTATTTGGAGGAGGAAGATGAGTAGAATGATGTGTTTTTCTCATCAAAAATCACCTCTATTTATAGTGGAGGGATGAAAGACAATAATCCACACCATTAAGGTTTGGACCTCTCATGGAAGGATAGATCAACCATGAATGGTGGAAGGTGTGCTTGTTTGCAATGGGTGGAAGGATTGGATTGGAGGAGAAAGGAGGTGGAGAGACGGAGGAATTGGGGAAGAAGAGAGGCGGAGAGAGAACTCCATTGGAGTTACGTCAAATCAAAATTCCCACCATGTGAGCTTCTTGCAACAAGGAACGAAAGAAAGAAATAAAGGATTTTAATTTCCCTTAATGACAAGAACGTATTGATAGCATAGCGGAATGAAGGAGTGTTGGGTGTTTGGAGAGTGCAAGAGGTCATGGGTTTGAGTCACACCTCTTGCATTTTTATCTTTTTCCCAAATTCCTTCCCCTTTTATTTAAAACTTAATTTAACAGAAATTAGATTAAAATATTATTTATATTTAATTATTTAAATTTTTATTTGCTATGAAGTTAAATTTTTTTCCAAATTTATTATTATATTATGAAAAATCATAATAAAGATAATCTTGTTATTTTAGAGAATAATCTTATTATATTATGAAAAATTCGCGCTTAAGAGGTACTTTATACACCGGTTGACAATCGGTGTATAAAAGCGATGTAAAAACTTTTCGCCCGCGCTTAAGGGGGTTTTACAGTTGTGTACACCACCGATGTATAAACGATATTAAATGTGGTGTAAAAGATATTTGTGTGCGCATAAGAGAATTTTTAAATCGGTCAAGTAACCGATATATAATTTATTTTATTTTTTTTAATAAAATGGCCAATATGATTTTATTCAGCCAGTCCCTGAATACTATATGACATTGAGTAAACATTTCTACAAAGACCAGTACCTGAATACTTTCAATACTATCAATGTCATTATAAGTTAACCATTGAGCAAGCATTTCATAACAATAATTTCAAAAACAAACTAAATTTTGATTAATGAGAAAGATTATATATCTAATGAGCAAGCATATAGATGCCTCTAGAATGAAGCCAGGGATTACAACCAGTCCGACAAATAAAGCTTGTCTTCTTTCAGTTTCTCATGCCCACCTTGTGCCAAGTGTTCTATGACCACATATTCAAGTGCATTATACTCCAACTGCAAGGAACAATGTTATAGAAAGTTAATCTTTTATAGGCTTGAATGCAAGACCTTTGTTACTAAATATGACAGCAGTAGACAAGATTGAGCCAAGCATTCTATGACCACATATTCTAGTGCATCATAATGATACTTTAACATGGTATAATTATCCATTTACTTAAAATAAAAACTTCAAATGAATGAAAAGAATTATAAATACAAGAAATGAAGCTGCCATTGCTTATTGTACTGAATCAAGACGTCCTTCAATGATATACATTACTCAATCATACATATATAGTTCTAGCTCAATTAAGTAGAGATGAAATAAAAGATTTAAGTAGATGGCATGATCAAGAATATGAACATCAAAATCATATCCAATAGTTAACCTCAAAAATTATTTTTAGAGAAATAAGGGACACTTGAAAAAATATATACCTTTTGAATATCTTCTTTGAGTACATATTATAGCTTTTCCAATGTTGTCTATGAAATCAAAGGAAAAATATGCCAATTAACACAATATACATCAATGCAATAAATAAATTGGCCCTACAAACTTCTAAGTTGAAACAAATATAGAAAAGTTATTGAAGTCAACTCAACCTTAATTTGTCGATTACAAACAACAAAGTTGATTTGCATGGGCTAGATAAACAGACCATAACCAGCAAGGTATCAAACACAGCATGGTAACTTATGATCCTATAAACTAATTATCAATTTCCTAAAGTAATAAAAAAAATAAGGTCAAATATATTACCAGAAAGGTTAAAACACAATCTTTAATGTACGAAATAATAGATCGGTTGATTGGGTATGGAAGTGTCTACTTGTGGAAAGATATTATGAAATGGTTCCCTCTAAATACTACTTTAATTACGAGAAACAATAACAATTGAATGACAATACAAGGTAGCATCAGTTTTTAAGGATACCAGAAGGCAAAAACAACTTTTACAAATTACCCATGACATAAACCTGAATTTAACACAACAAAAATTGTGCTTACAAGCTAAAATTGATGAATACATGTGGTTACAAGCTAAAATTGTGCTTCCAGTTTTCAGCTTGCCCACCCCACGTTAATTATCCATTACTTCCATCAGAGGGGGTCAGAGAACTTCATTCACATTAAAAAATTACTAAGATTCTTGAATTAGCATTGCTTAAACATTGCATGTGATCGATTGAGGAGGTTGTAGATAAACTCAGAGTGAGGGTGAGATTGAACACATAGCATTGAAATCTCACACAAAATTAGGTCAAATTAGAAGGTTAGACACCATGAATTTCATACAGAAAACTCTAAACTCTGAGTAAAATAAATTAAATCAGAATAATAAGGTCTATAACTGAATTTGAATCAAAGGCCAGAGTTCATGAAGGAATTTAGTGAGAAATCATGTAACAATTACAAATAAGGTCTATAACATAAGCTACTTTAAAAATCTGTTGGTAGAGACATCAATTTAAAAATTGGTTTCCTGTAAATAGCAAACATTGTTTTATGTGGAAGCTAATGCTGATTAACCAACCTTGTTGCAGTCGGGGACCAACTCCTGCAGCAGCTTGTTTCAATATTGATTTTCTCATTCTGTGCATATGAATTCCACCGTAAATAGTAATGATTAGTTGCAAATTGAAAGTAACGACTTGATTAAGAGCTCATAGAGATATAGAAGTTATTCATTCTGCTAAGCTATGGTTGTTATTGGCTTGAACTCGACGACATCGGATATGGACGTAAGGAGGCTTTTCTCCATATTCAAGGGCCTCAGTGGCAACGATTTTGCTCTCATATTCAGGGGTAAAAAACAAAGGAATTACATCATGCCAATCTGATATGAAACGAAACCCTAGAAGTGAATAATTCAATTATCGACTTACCTTATTCTCTCTCGCTTTGTTTCGTCATTTTCTAGTTTTAGTTCAAGGAAGTTGGATCAGAAACTTGTTGTGAGGAGTTAGGGTTTGAATTGCTATCCACCAGTTCACTCTTCACGTTGAGAGTGCTTCCGCTTAAATTGGACGGAGGAGGTGAATCCTTCCCTATAATGTCGCCATGTCCATCCGAAACAACAACCCTACCATGGACGGAGTACTTGGCTCCGAACTCCCGAACTGATTTTGAGCAAACAAATAAGAAAACACAGGAATTAACAAAATTGATAAAGATGCAAAAAGGTACATGAGTAGAAGCTTCAATTGGCAGAAAGCATCATGAAATTGAAGGGCGATGGGTTTGTATTCGTTAATTCTACACTAGAGCTGAAGAACTGATTTTGACTCTTCAGCTGAAGAGCTGAAAAACTTGTTGTGAGGAGTTAGGGTTTGAATCGGGCTTCACACTTTGGAGCCACTTTAATGCACCCTTGTCAAGGATACTTGGAAACATTTTGCACATTGTAGTAGAGCTGGGATATTTCGTTTTTTGGTTTTTTTTTAGACTACCCGCAGGGTAAAAATTTTTTTTTACGGTTCGGTTCCTGGATTTTGTAGTGAAGAACCGTAATAACCGAACCCGAACTTTGATTGGTTCCTAACTGCGGTTATTTCGGTTAACCGAAATACAGAAATGGCCCATAAATTTCGGTTCTTCGGTTCTTCGGTTACCCGAAATATGGTTCAGTTTCTATGTTTAATTCGGTTCCTGTTAAAAAATCGGTGTTTTTATATATATTTCGGTTCTTCGGTTAAAAAATCGGTTTTTTATATATTTTTCGGTTTTTTGGTTACCCGAAATTAGATATTTTTATATATTATTAATATATAACGGTTATTCGGTTTTTTTTGTTTTTTTTTGTAAAACCGAACCGAACGCGAAATTTTTTACAAGAACCGAACCGAAAAATTTAACCAAACAAATTATCATTAACCGAACCGAACTGAAATAAGCGGTTCGGTTCGGTTCTTCGGTTCCACGGGTATAAAGTCCCAGCCCTACATTGTAGCATCATCGGAAACCCATAATGCTATCTTATGAGAGAAGGCGGCTATGTGGTTTACAAGGTCTGAATGCCCATCATATAGAGTGAATGATGGTGGCAATAACTTTGTCGGGGACTAGGCGCGATGGATTCTTCTATGGAATGGTGTCGATTTGACCATACACAACTTGTGCTCGGCTTGCTCTTGAGCTGATTGTAATTACCTTGCGCTCTTAAAAGATCAAGCAACTTCCTTTCGGTGTGCCTTAGGGCTCGATCTTCCCCTTCACACCTCTCATAGCTTATGCTTTAACGTCGACCATATCATCTTTTCTTCTTATTGCCCCGGCCATGAGCTGACTCGGGCCTATTGGATGGGTCATAGTGATGCATGTCATGGTTGCGGGAATTTCTGCGCTGATTGCTACTATCACGATCGCTGTTGGGGTTGTCGCGATTGCGACCAGGGTTCTCGCTATTGTTGGAATTTTCTGAGTCATCCAAGGTCGAGTCATTGGACTAAGGATGGTCGTGGGCTAGGGACCTCTGGCGCGGGGGTGACTCGTGCTGCTTATCCCTTCGTCGACCTTTAGGCGCTCCACGATCACTTTCGTAGTCCACTTGCATCTCTTCAGATTTGTTAGTGCTTATTGGCTGCGGACCATGATGGTTATAAGTGAATTCAATAACACTAGAAAGTTGTCGATTGGTCCTTTCGATCGTTGATTCGCTGACGGGGCGCTTCCCATGAACCTTATCCAAGGTATGCTTTAATCTAGCGATCTTTTCCAAGGCTTGGTCCAAGCGGGACTCTGCCTGGGTGCGCTTACTATGAATCTGCTCATTCTCTCTCACGACAAAAGCTAAGGCATGCGTGATCTCATCCTCCACGTTCTCGGCAGTGGTTGTCGCCCCATTCCCACCATTTGGCCCAGATGTCAAGGGTATGCGAGTGTCACCATGTTCTGGATTGGTCACAACGTGGCTCGATTGACGAATCTCGTAGCGGGGGCTGACATAATTAGGATACCTCTCTCGCATTAGGGCTAGCGTTGTTGATGTGAACTCGTCTTCAAAGAAGTCAGATTCATGAGCGGATCTTGTCAATGGATGCGTATTGTGTCTCCAATGGCAATGCGGAAGCGAATTCGACGTGAGGTCTTTGTGGTGTTGTTGGATTTGTTAGAAAAGGGGGTGAGAAGAGAAGAGATAAGAGGTGTTCTAGTTCAAGGGAGAACAAGAACGAGAAGGAAAAGGGGAAGGGGAGGGTGACGCATAAAACGAGAAGGCTGGAATCAATCCGACAGCGTTTTGTTATATTAAATTATATGCAATGAAAACAAACATAGGCACCTCCTTTATATAGAGGAGAGCATCACACAAACCTAGAAGTCTAGAAGGCCCATTCATGCAAGGCCCAAAAGACTATACTAAAATTAGAAATACCAAATAAATATAATAGTCTAGCAAGGAATTACAAAAAGTAGCAAACTAGGGGATAAGTGCCAAGACATGCCATGGACAAGGCATTGACGTACCAAGACAAGGAGCGGCCATGCCAAGGGCAAGGTGCTGGCGCACCAGAGTTGGTGATGGCATGCATTGAGGCTGGCGCGGAGCTAACGAGGCCGTGCACCGAGGCTGGCGCTGAGCTAACGAGGTCGTGCACCAAGGCTGGCGCGGAGCTAACGAGGTCGTGCACCTAGGCTGGCCCGGATCTAACGAGGGCGTGGTCGACCGAGGGCACGGAGTCGGGCGAGCCTTGGCACGAGGCTCCCTAGCTAGTGACGGTGACGACGCAAATGATCAAGGGTGCGTCCGTGGGTGTACCGTGGCTAGCAAGTGGCCGAGTCACTATAGACTAAGTGGCCTCGGATATGGTCTGGGTCCGACTTCGAGTGACCGGGCCATCTGAGCATAGAGACATAGCAAGCTCCTCTTGTGCGGCATCCATAGTCGGTGTCACATCACCCTCCCCCCTTGGGTGGGAAACGTCCCCGTTTCCCACCCAAGGGGAAACGGGGATGTTTGCATTCTGCAATTTTGGTGGAAGAAGCATGCTGCAATTTTGATAAATAGAAGTTGTGCATTTGTAATGATAGTCATTGTTTGCATTCTAGAGAAATTGCCTATCTTTACAACCATGCTTCCTGGACCAGCTATACCCATACTAAATCAGGTAATGAATGTCCATATGGAACAATATGATCAAATTGGGTTCTGTGCATAAAATGAAAGTTTTTTATTGGCATATACTCAGTCATGTTTCTTATAATCAATCAAACTATCAATGGAATTATTTGCTTAATCATAGTTATGGTGGGATTTTGCCTATGTGCTAGTCCTCATATCATGTGTGTTCTGTAATGCAAGTAGTTTTGAGTTGTGATTTGTGAAAATTTGTTGCATCTGTTTGTGTAGGTTAAGAAACTATGCATTTGAGGAGTTCAAAGATGAAGCTGCAGCTTTGCAAGCACAAAGACAATTTAGTGGGTATATTTATCACTCTCGCAGTTGCTCTCAAGATGCAAATAAGTGAAGAAGGATACAAGATAGTGCATTTTGAATATCTTCTAACGAGTACTTTAACCTTTTCTTTGAGAAGACAAGATTCAAGTTTATAATACAAATGAGTTTCTGATAGGATTTTGATCTGAGCATGGGTAATGTTAATGTTTTTTTATATTTAATTGTATAATATTAATGTTTTTTTCAAAAATGAGATGAATAAAGGATTTTGCATACAGATACAATGAATGCTATATTTTTTAAACAAAAAAATCCTCTAATATCCCGGACATGAATTTTTATACCCGGGATATTAGAACATTTTTTAATAAGAGGAAACAACTATAATATCCCTGGCGTGTTTGTTTATATCAGGGATATTAGGTTGGTTTTTTCATTAGAGAAAGCAGGTCTAATATCTCTGGCTTGTTTTTTATATTAGGGATATTAGGTCTATTATACCCTCAACATTTATCCCTGACTTGTTTTAACCTATATTAGGGATGTATTTAAAAAACGCCAGGGATAAAATACCACTTGTGTAGTAGTGCCTAGACCTTAGAATTTTCCTCTCTCTTGATAAAAATCCAATCTTTTGCTCTTACTTGTGCCCTAAGTTAACGAAACTTGAAACTGACTCTCTCTCATGGACGAACCTAACTTCGCTATACTCAGCGGCTTGATCTATAAATTTATTTGTTTGTCTAGATCGATCAAGAAACCCTTACAACAAAATTCTATCTTTTGACTAAGATAAAATTCTCCATTATAACGAATAATTAACATATTTAATTTTATAACAAAACATATATCTTATCACAATTAAAAACCTTATGAAAAACATAATAAATAGAAATATCTTTCTTGGCTGATAATAGCAAAAAAATAATAAGGTTATTAATTTTATCCGCTCACAGATATAATTGGAGTTTTAAAAATGGTAGTATGTTATGTATTGATATAATTGTTATAGAAATGGTAGTAGGTTTGGTTGAAGAGGATCAGAACCGTTGCCATGATGGGGATTTGTCAGTGTACATCTTCTTAATTATTTGTATGCAACCTGATCCGAAGTTAGTAAGATTTTAAAAGCTCATAATGTATAGAAAATGACATTCAAATTAAAGGTTTTTTTGAACAATGAGCTATTAGCTCATTACAAGGCAAACATTAGGTCGCCCCAATATTACAAGGCCAACCTAAATCATCATTGTGGATGATCTTGAAAAAATTAAAAACTAAAGGTTGCAGACGAAACAATAGTCTTAACCTTACTAACGAGATCTCATCAAAACACAAATCTAGGCAAGAGGAAGAGATTGCATGACGAATCTGTGGAATACTAACATGTCTTCTTGCTAAGAAGTCAGTGACTGAGTTAGCCTCCCTAAAACAATGGAAAATAACCACCTCAGAAAAACTCGACACCAAATTACAGATATCCTGAATAATTGAGTACATTTCCCAGGGAACTTTCCAAACATTTTTTAAAGAATTCATAAGAACTAAATTGTCCCCTTCTATAATTAGCTTTGAATCTGCAAAGTCGCACCTACTTTTAGACCTTCCAAGAGAGATGTTACCTCAGCTTTTAAGATCGACATTGATTAAAGAGTCATTCTATCACAACCTATAATTGTACTATTATGGTTCCTAATGATAAAACTAGTATAAGTAGTCAAGTTCTTTTGTTTAGAGGCATCAAAATTAAGTTTAACCCATAAAGGGGGAGGTTTAATCCAAGAGGTATCATTTTCCCTTTTAGGCCTATTTGTATTAAATTTTCGAAATTTAGAATTTGCAGATTCCCATTGAATAAACTGGGAAAGCGCCAAATCACAAGGTAAAAGATGATGGATTATCCTAGAAGGGTTAAAAATAATAGAATTTCTATGAATCCAAATGAGCTGCCATAAAAAACACAGAATATTTTTATTTTTATTTCAATTAAGAGTTTAAATTAGATTATCATTAAAGCTTCCTGAAGTAGCCAAATCAAATGAACAATGAAGGTTAGATTCCAATTTCTCAATCATTTTCCTTGTAAAAGGACAATGGAAGAAGAGATCATTTATATTTTCATTTTGAAGATCACAAAGAGAACAACAATGAGGGACACAGTTATAAAATCGATTTAATCTAGTAGTAGGAAGATAATCAATACAAGCTTTCCAGATAATGTTTTGAATTTTAGGAGACAATTTCATTTTCCAAATCCAGGAATAACCAACAGAATTAATATTCCTGGAATCATTTTTACGAATCGATGCCGATTGGACTAAAAACAACCATACGAAGATGGAAGCCACAAAACTCGGTCTTTAAAATCTGTGAGAGGAATCCGAACTTTTGAAATTAAATCTATCACAGAGGAAGGTAATAAATTTCTAAGAGCTTGAATATCCCAGGATTTAGATGATGTAATAAAAACAGATACTTTAAACAACAGATCAATATTATCAAAATAACAAAGGAGATTTGAATCTCCAATCCACTTGTCAGACCAAAATTTTATTTTATTACCGTTTCCTAAAATCCATTTAACACCATTTGAAAATTTATCCCTGATATTAAGTAACCGGCCAAACTGCCAAGAAGTAGTTTTCTTTTGAAATTGGAATAAATCTTGAGATCCTAACTATTTGTCCTTAATAATTTGAACCCATGCGTTGTGAGGTTCCGTTAAAATTTTCCAAAGAAGCTTCATCTAAAGGGAAATATTCATATTTTGAGCCGTCCGCAGACCAACCCCTCGATTTCCTTTTGGAGTGCATATTTTTCCCAACTACAAAGAGGATGATGATTAGGAGTGAATTTATTACAAAAAAAAGGACTCATTGACTTTATGAATGTCATCCCACACCCCTTTCGGGAGTAGAAAACTTTGCATTAAATAACTGACATGTCCGGCCTGCTTGAGAAATTGAATTAGTTTTCCACTAAGATAATTGAGAGGTTAATTTTGTAATCGATGTAGAAAACATTACATTTTGGACCCTACCTTTAAGAATAGGAATACCCCAAGTATTTTTCCAATAATAGATGTAGTAACCTGAATATTTAGAATACTTGCTAGGGATATAATAGATGTTCCGGAAATATTTGCTGAAGTTTGGAAAGAACTTTAATGGAAATTAATAGAAAGTCCAGATATACAAGAGAAAGTAATTGGGAAATCATTAATGTAATTCATATTAGAGTAAGTTGCATTTGCAAAAATAATAGTATCATCTGCAAGATTAGTTTGGAAGCATAAAATTCGTTCCAAGATTAGCTTGGAATTTAAAAATAATAGTATCATTGATAATCGTTCTAAGATTAATTTGGAAGCATAAAATTCGTTGTTTATAAGATCGGATTTTGGAGACTGATTGAAAATATTTAGTATTTTTATCCAAGTTTTGTAAATATTTGACTATCGCCCTTTGTTTCCAAAAATTAAGCTGAAATTGTAAAAGCATATTATATTTATTTAAGTGTCTTTGTAGTTTGCCTAAAATGAGGGAATTAGAAGGATCATATAAAAGCTCATCCTACAGAGATTGTGACTAACGTTCAAAAAAATTTAATTGCTCATAGTTATTATTAATATGATGTTTAGCCCAAACTTTTGAATATTTCTTAAGGATTTGAAATTTCATGAAAACCCGAAACATAGAAGAACCATCTAAGTTGTAATGCCAGACTTTTTGAACTAATTATTAATATGTTGGGTTTTAAAGCCAAGCATTTTCAAAACGAAATGGGAACTTTCTAAAAAAATTCCCTTTGGAAATACAAAAAGTGATAAGACAAAGGTCCGAAGTTGTAAACGGATGGTGATGAACAATTAAATTAGGAAATTCATGAGCTTGACCCGAACAAGGAGTCTATCAAGTTTTTCAAACGTGTTTTCTTAGGCAGTCGAGCTTTTACGCAAAGTGAAAGGAAAACTCGAACAATTGGCATCAACTAAACCAAAATGGTTTTTGAAATTTAGAAGTCTAGCAAGTCTAGAAGATGATGGTGAGATGCCACCAGATTTTCCGAAATGCTACAAATTTCATTTAAGTCTCCTACTAATATAAAAGGTAATTGAGAATCTTCTATTATTTGTTTTAAAGAATTCCAAAAACATTTTTTAAATTCTTCTCGAGAGGGAGCATAAACAAAAATAATAAAAAAAAATCAAATTGTTATGAGAGTACTTTAAAATATTAAGGTTTTTTTAATTTAAAAATAATACACACGAAATGGCAAATGCATTTTGACAAATAAGCAACCAGAGGCTGCCCTTTACACCTATACTTGAACTGAAGATGATTTTTTGGAAGCCACATTTTCTAATTAACCCATTCCAAGGCTCTATATCGATTTTAGTTTCTGCTAAACAAAGGAAATTTAACTTATTTAGTTTTCTAATAAACATAACCTCTTCCCAAAATTTGGATCTAAGCACACCTCTTACATTCCAAAAAGCGATACTCATAAAAAACCTGTTAAAAATAATGTTCATATAACCGATAAAAAAACCTTGAAGCAACCTCCTAAATAATGTTAAAAACAGATTAAACAACCTTTACTACATTCTACTTTGAAGAACAACAAATGTTGAGAATGAGCACCTAAATTGTGAATTTGACAACTAAGAAAAGAGCGTACATATACTTTTAACAAGATACAGTTGTTAATAAGAAGAATCACTAAATACAAGATTATACAACAGATTTGGTTCTAATAAACCCTATAATGCCAACACTTGAAATATAGCAAAACTTTCCCCAATATCTAAAGAGAAGCTTCCTCGAAAAATAAGCATAACCTGCACCTGTGAAACCAAATAACAGGGAAATAATCACATCTATTGTAAAATGAATAACACAAAAAGTAAGACTTAAACATTATATTATAAGGTTCATTACTACTACCATAGAAGGTAGATATTATACATCAGTTACCAAGCTTACTTAAACCCCAAATAGTAAACCTAACTCCCAAAATGACTTGGAGAAAATTACCATGTCACCTCCATGGATTTAACAAAAGGATCACACACTGACTTAGACCATAAGAAAAGCTAAGACAAGCAAAGTAGAAACAAGAATTAAATTGTATCTTACAAGGAACAAAACACTGCATGCAAAAGATACTAATCATTAAACAAGTTGGTTCTTCTTAGCTCGGGTTCTTTTAGGTTTCTTGGATGAGGTTGAAGTTCCTAAAGAGTTATCATTCACGACTTCAACCTCCTTGCACTTGGGAGAATCAGAACAGCACTCCCCAGCAGACTTAATTTCAACCTCATTCAATTGTCTCCTAAGTTGTGCATGGGATGACTCAGTCCCATTGTCTATATTAGTTGTCCCCATATAAGCAAGTTGAGGGATTAAAGGGCTAGCAACATGGCCAAAACCAAATCCAGCAGGAGCTAAGGGAGAGGCACAGACAAATGGTGGGATCATCATTGTCTCAGGGCATGGGAGATTCGTAGCAAAGATTGCATAAGCCATCTGTTTCCTGGCCTGCATGGCCAGGACATGATCAATAAATGTTGTAGGATCCATTGTTGAGAGCATATCAAAAGCCATGACAGGAGTCAAAGAGTTCATATTGGGCAAGGGACCAGGTGGCACATCAACTCCCACAAGAGCTGGAAAAGAAGGGATCCCAGCCATTGAAGAAGCTAAGTTTGCAGCATGCATTGGATTCACAACATTTGATCTTACAAAGGTTAAGCCAGAAGAAGCTTTAGAAGTGACAGCACGACCTACAAGATTGCCATGCAGTTTCAGTCTAGTTTGCTGAATGAGTTCAGCATTAGAGGAGTTATTATCCACACTCAACTTGAGCTTTCTTGGTTGTATATTATTAAGAGGACACTCATCAAAGCTATGATCAGCCTCCCCCCAACAACCACAACCAGGAGAAACAGTTTCATACCCTACTTTCAAAGTAATTTCAGAGTTATCATAGGCCATGACTTTGATGCAACCTTTGAGAGGGACAGAGACATCAGTATTAACCAAAACACGACATAATTTCATCTTATTCTCTGAATTAGAGACCTCATCAAGCCTAATGAAATCTCCAACCAAGTTATCTCTTAGAATCAAATCAAGTGCAAAGAGAGTGAAAAGGTTATCAGTCAAGGAAGGAATCCTTGCCCAAACATCAGCCCTAATCACTTCATCATTTGTGGGGTTGAACTCTAAAGAGAAGGAATATAAGGCAACTAATTTCCCCAAAACATGATAAGGTCTTTTGTTATAAACCAATTCTCTTGATTCCCTATTAGAAAATTTGAAGAGAATCCAAAATTTTGAAAACTCCTGAAACAAGACTTCCCCTTGGCTAGATCTTTTAATGCATCTTTCATTTTTCCATTGATTAGAGTAGTAGAGACTGGTTCTTCAACCATCTTAAGACGAAGGGTGATGTGCATGAGTTCATGCAAGTATTTCTACACTGAGGGGATTGCAATATGGTTTGGAAAAGGTAAGGAACCAGGTAAAGTGTTTGGTTGAAGGATATTGTTGGAAGGAACAAACACCACCTCAGAGGTTGGGGAATATGATCATCAAAAGTGTGAGAGAGGACTTCATGAGCAGAGAGAGGACCGGTAGGACGCATAGTACGTATTATTACCATTGACAATAGTAGGGAGAGTTTGGTTATCAGAGAAGAGAACACCAACAGGAATGTTCTCTACCTCCATGGAGGTACGCAATGAAGGGAGAATAGGAAAGTTAACAAGGGCATCCTAATAAGAAAAGGAGTCTGACATGGCTAGAAGGCACACAGAACATCAATAAGAAAAGGAGGTAAGAATAGAGGAGAAAAACATACCCTTTAAATAGAGAAATCACAGAGAGAATCAAGCCTAGATGTGGATACATTAAATAATTAATAGCATTGAAGGAGTAGAGAGAATAAAAGAATAATACTAAATGAATTTGCAAACAACAGACTACAGAAGCAGAGAGAAGAATAAATTTTGGACTGCAGTTTAAGATAAGGGAGTAATAAATGAACATATAAGTAAATGATGAACAGTAATTTTACATGATGAGTATATTTAATGCACTTAGCTTGGAAGGGACAAGAGACCTAGCCCCTCTCACAGCCACAATATAAAAATAAGAGGTATACCTTTGATATATAATACTGATTAAAACAGCCAAAATACAAGTCTCATTTAGTGTTAACCTAAGAAAAGTCTGCAATAATATCAATTTGTAAATAGAATTTAAATCAAAACTCCTTGAAAATTGAATTGATAACCCTAAGATATTTAGTATAAACTTAATGAGACATCATGCAAATCTGATCATAAGAAAGCTTGCTCTCAGAATGAAATTTTAACATCTTACATGCAAGATTAAAGCCACAAACATTATCTATTTTAAAATAACAAAGATACCCATAGAGAAGAGTACAATAAATATTATTGATAGTTGAGAACAGAGAACCACTAAAACATAGACTCAATAGAGAATAAGCTATCCAAAATAAAGTCAATACTTGTTGTTGAATCAGATGGAAGAGAGTGATGATTATCATACATAAAATAAAATCAAAGATCTAGGAAGGCTTGTATAATATACAATTAAGAACTAAAATCTCACTAGTGACAATGGAGGATAGAATTACCATTTGAAGAATCATGAAGAGGACCCATACTTTCAAAACAATATTACCAAATGCTTTAAACCATAATTGTTCATCATAAAGTTTTGAATGATTCCAAGCCCATAGAAAATATAATTCAATATCTCAACTCTATCTACCAACTCAAAAGGGGGCAACAAAGGAGCATTTGAAGAGTTCTATAAGGCAAGAAAATCATTGGATGAATGCTTAAAGAGTTTTTAATTTTCAAAACCATTGAATGATCACTACACCATTCTGCAGATTTAGCGACCATATTTTAGCGACCACGGAATATGGTCGCTAATTAGCGACCATATGGTCGCCAATGATCGCAAATCTGGAAGTCAAAACGGGGGAAAAAATAAAACCAAATTCGCGACCACGTGGTCGCTAAAATGGGCGACCATGTGGTCGCTAGGCCTTTATAGTCGCAACAAGTGCGCGGGCCAATTTCCCGCCAGCATGTAGCGACCATATGGTCGCTGAAGTTTGCGACCATATGGTCGCAACTAATAGAACACATCTCAGCGACCATATGGTAGCAAACTTCAGCGACCATATGGTCGCGAACGTTCTAGCGACCATATGGTCGCAATCTTTAGTGACCATATAGTCGCTGACTTGGTCAGATGTTGGCGCGGCACATCTATTTTGGCGGGTAATATCCCGCGTTTTTGGCGACCACTTGGTCGCTAAAAATAGTAATTCGTAAAATTCCCGCCATTTCAGCATATATTGCATTCTCATTCCGCTAAAAAAATGCATTCTTATTCCGCTTCAACAAAACTTCACTCTCATTCCGCTCTCTTCCAAAATATTCACAAAAGAGAGAAAAAAATCAACCACATCTATGAATTGATTCTAGGAAGAAATTCCGTCAAATTTTACCGACATCCTCACTAAAGGTATGTATTTAAATCTTATTCCCAATTTATCATTCCGTCATTATATTGTTTTAGGGTAATATTGACGGTAGAATGCTTTCGTTTATATATTTATAAGAAATTGTGTTACAGAATTTTACCGCAAATAGCAATTGGTTATGTTGTAAATGTCTGTTCTACTTTCTGAAGTTGGCGACCATATGGACGCTAATTAGCGACCATATGGTCGCTAAATGCATATCAGCGACCATATGGTCGCTAAATGCAATTGAATTAATTTAATTGTACTCTTATTTTGAAATGCAGGAAGGAAAAAATGCGTGAGTGGATGTATGCGTGTAATATAGATGGTTTTTTGAACAACGAGTTTTTAGCTGGCGTAGAGTAGTTTATGGAATTCTGCAAATCTATGTCGTCCTATAACCCATCTGAATTAAGGTGTCCGTGTCGGAGGTGCAAGAACAAGAAAATGAAATTTGTGGATGATGTGCATTTTCACCTTGTTAAGGAAGGTTTTGTTCCGAACTATTACTATTGGGTTTCACACGGGGAGACAAATGAAAGGTTCGCTGCATTGTTAGCCGAGTCTAGACAGCATGAAGGCTGTAGCAGTTCCGATTCAGGACCACCATTAAATGGTGGGAATGATAATCGAATGGAACAGATGGTGCATGATGTTTTTAATTATGGCCGAAGTGATTACACTGCTGAGGATCCCGTGCAGAATGCGGATATAAGGCATGAGCAAGGGGAGCAATATTATAATGAAGCGCCCAATCCCGATGCACAGCGTATGTACGACATGTTGTCGGCCGCTAATAGGCCTTTGTGGCCTGGATGTGATATGACGCAGTTGGAGGCTGCGATTGAGCTACTGAGCCTAAAGTCTAAGCTGAGGATGACGGAGCGTGGATATGACATGATCTCGGATTTTTGCGGACGCGTTTCTCACCCGGAGACGACATTACCAGCCACGTTTTACGACACGAAAAAACTGGTTGAGGGTCTCGGTCTTCCTTACGAGATGATTGATTGTTGTCCAAACTCTTGCATGATATATTGGGGTGCAGATGCAGAATACGCGGCATGCAAGATATGTGACTATCCTAGATGGAAGCAAGGCAAGACAAAGCTCATTCCCTATTCTCGTATGTTTTACTTGCCAATAACTTCACGATTGCAGAGGTTGTACGCATCTGTGGTGACTGCCGAACACATGAGATGGCATGCAGAGCACGCACAAGATGGGGTGATGAGACATCCTTCAGATGCAGAGGCATGGAGGAACTTCAATGTTGTGTGGCCAGATTTTGCATCAGAAACACGAAATGTAAGACTAGGCTTGTGCACGGACGGTTTCAATCCGTTCGGGGCGTCCGGGCACCAGTACTCATGTTGGCCTGTGATTCTGACACCCTACAACCTTCCGTCGTCGAAGTGTATGCGAGAAGAGGTTATGTTTTTTACGGTTATTGTACCTGGACCGAAGAGCCTGAAGCAGAAGTTGGATGTCTACTTGCAGTCGTTGGTAGCCGAGCTGAAGGATTTGTGGCTTAATGGGGTGTGCACATACGATTCTTGGAGGAAGCAGAATTTTGTGTTGCGTGCAGCTGTAATATGGACTATTAGTGACTTCCCCGCATATTCGATGTTGTCTGGTATGTTGTTAATTTTACATATGCTAATCAATTTGAAACTATTATATATAATAATAATGCATATATATGATTTGTGAAATTTAATTAATGTGTGATACAAAATATATGTTTGTGTAGGCTGGAGCACTTCTGGGAAATACGCGTGTCCTTATTGCATGGAGGACACTGATGCATTTTATCTAACACATGGACACATAATGTGCTGGTTCGATTGTCACAGGAGGTTTACAGAACCTGATCATCGCTTCCGAAACAACAAGACTGATTTCAAGAAAGGTAGACGAGAGCGTCGTGGTCCCCCAGTACTTCGTGATGGATACGAGATATTAGACCAGATAAACAATATGGGCTTGATGAAGATAACTGAAGTGGGAGCTGAGGAGCACAATGTCGCGGTCAGTAGAGGTTCGGGTTGGAAGAAGAAAAGCATTTTCTGGGACCTACCTTACTGGCCTAGTCTGCTGGTAAGACATAATTTAGATGTCACGCACATTGAGAAAAATGTCTTTGATAATATTTTCTTCACCATTCTCGATGTTCCGAGGAAATCAAAAGACAAGTGGTCGGCTAGAAAGGATATAAAGGAATTGTGCAAGCGTCCGGAGTTAGAACCTGATGAGGAGGACAATAGGTACCCAAAGGCTTGCTATGCACTAGATCGTCATGAAAAACAAGTGTTTCTAGATTGGTTGAGATCCGTAAAATTCCCGGATGGCTACGTCTCCAACTTGAGCCGCTGCATTGACTTGCACATGCTTAGGCTCTTTGGGATGAAGAGCCATGAGTGTCATGTGTTCATGCAAAGGTTGATGCCTGTTGCTTTTCGTCCATTTCTTGATGACAAAGTATGGGAGCCCATAGCTCAGCTAAGTGCGTTCTTTAGAGACTTGACGTGTTACGAGCTGAAGTCTGAGGTGGTTATGCAATTGCACAAGGAAATAGCAATAATTTTGTGCAAGCTGGAGCGCATCTTTGTGGCCCTGTCAATTATAGATGGATGTATCCAGAAGAAAGGTACGTACAGTTGTATGCAGTTGTTCAGTTTTGGATTCATATAATTAACTTGTATAATAAATAATAACTGTTTTCAATGTATATCATGTAGGCTCTTAAAAAGGTTGAAGGCTTCAGTTGGCAACAAAGCCCGAGTTGAGGGGTCAATTTGTAGTGCCTATCTCGTTAAGGAGACGTCCACATTCTGCTCGTATTATTTTAGCTCACATGTGGCGAGTACTCATATGGATAACGCCCGCAACGTCAGTTGCACACTTCTAGTTGGGGTTGATCCGGGCGATTTGTCTATTTTCACAACAACTGGTCGAACCTTGGGTAGCAGATCAACTGGTCGTTTCCTCACAGATGATGAATTCCATGTGATCCAAACTTACATTCTCATGAACTACGTCGAAGTCGAACCCTATATTGAGTATGTTTCTATAATCTCAACTAAAGTTGGTTCGATATATATATATATATATATATAAAGTATGGATTTCATTCAATTACTCTGTCGTAGGTACTATTTGACAAACTTCGTCCGGTCGTCAAATCCAACAATAACCGATGCTCAAGAGCAAAACATTTTGGAAAGACACTTTTGCCTCTGGTTTTACTCTCATGTAAGGATTTCTTATATTAATTTCTATTTAGTTTCAAAATGTACATGTTTATGTTGAATCCGAAATTGTATATACATGTTGATTTAAAATTGCAGGCCGACAGTATGGCAGTTACAGATCCTAACATTGCAACACTTGCTCGTGGACCCTCTAAAAAAGTGAGGACATATCTTGGTTACTTTGTCAATGGTTACCGATTCCACACGAGGGCACACGCATCAACCAGGGCCACTGACAGTAGTGGAGTATGTGTTCTACGACAAAGCTTCGGCACCGAAGAGGAGGACTTCTATGGTGTGCTAGAGGAAATCATTGAGTTGCATTACCTATCTCCAACCGTAAAGCGCCCTATTGTCTTTAATTGTTCGTGGTATGACACTAGAAGTCGTGGAGGAACACGCATTCACCCTCACCTAAAGCTTGTCGATGTTCATCGACATAAAATGTTGAGAACAAAAGATCGTTACATATTAGCACATCAATCCACTCAAGTTTATTTCCTCGATTACCCAAAGGTGAGGCGTGCAAATGCTGAATGGAGAGCGGTCTGTAAAGTGAAGTCACGAGTGTGGCCCGATGAAGGTACGTGCGTAGACCCTCATGAGAGTGGGTCCAGGGGCGTTGCCGTTGAGGAGGCATTTCAACATGATTCTTCCCTTCCACGAGTTATCGACGACAGTACACAAGATAATTATCCACTTGGTCCGTTAAACGACCCAAACGGAGAGGATCATGTCGTTGAGGATCAAGAAGAGACGTCTACTGAAACGTCTGAGGGTGAGTTTGAGAGTGAGACGGATACAGATGAGGAAGACATGTAATCAGAATACTACTATTGTATTGTCATTCAATTCACTTTTCTGATAACACTATTGTTTTAATTTGTCATTCACTTTTCTGATAACACTATTGTTTTGTCATTCACTTTTCTGATAACAATATTGTTTTGCCATTCACTTTTTTGATAACACTATTGTTTTGTCATTCACTTTTCTGATAATACTATTGTTTTGCCATCCTTTCCAACCATAAAAGGAGATAACCATCTCCAATGCTGAAATACCTTCCCAGTGAAAACTCCGATCCCCATCTTCACCTCAAGCTCATCCTCACCTCAAATCCGACCTAAAACTTCCTTCCTCAAATGGCTTAGAGAAAGAGAGCGTGTACCAGGCAAACGACCGCCTTAGCTCCTGCATTCATCAATTTCTCCATTGTGCGTGTGCGTGGGGATAGGGAGACAAGAACCGAATGGAGCGCCGCACCAAATTTCCAATTAAGACTAGTCATCGATGATTGGACAGTATCTCCCGGGGGAGCACCACCAGGTTTTAGCCGTTTTTTCTTGAACGGCGACGACATCACTGATCGCATTGCAGCTAGGAAAATGGTTGTGCAGCTTCGCGTGCTCCAAGGTGCTGAGATCCGGGCGTTTTATATTCCACGTACAACATGAGAGTCCATTAATTGTAGTTGTTTGTTTATGTTTCCACTTAAAAGCTTCACTTTGTGTTGTTTGATTTAGTTGTTTGTCACTTCGTTTAATGTACTTGGGTCGCAAGCTAGTGTTTGTAACTTGGTTTCGTTTGGAACCAATGAAGTTGTTTGTAACTTGGTTTCATTTGGAACTAATGAAGTTGTTTGTAACTTGGTTTCGTTTGGAATCAATGAAATTATTATCATTTACCATATATTCCGATTTACTAAGACGGATTGTAGTTGGATGTCCCATTTGAACTCGTTTGTTTTCTCCCATTTGAGTCCTCGAGCCAAATATTGTTGGTAGAAAGTGTTTGTTCAAAAGTAATGGCTTCACTGTATGTTATTAGCGACCATGTGGTCGCTAAAGAGAGACCATGTGGTCGCTATATGTCAAATTTTAGAGCGAAATTTGGTTTTTTAGCGCGTAGTTTGATTTAATTTCGTAAATAGCGACCATATGGTCGCTATTTAGCGATCATATGGTCGCCAATGACGAAATTTATGGCGCCTTACGGGGGGAAATCTGAAAATTCAATTTTTCGCAAAATATTTCGATTTGCGACCATATGGTCGCTAGGTGCTATTAGCGACCATATGGTCGCTAACGTGGCGACCATGGTCGCCAAGTGGCGGCATGGCCCACGTTATAAAAACTTACAATTAGCGACCACCTCCTCCGCCTTCTCTCTTTCAGATCTCTCTCCCGACACCTCCTCCGCCTTCTCTCCACCTTCTCTCTCTCGGCCCGCCACGCCCAGCCTCCGAGCGCGCCCTCGCCCAGCCTTCGAGCGCACCGCCTGAATCGAGCCCGCCTCACCCAGCCTCCGAGCGCCACCTCCTCCTCTCCGTCTGACCGCCACCTCCTCCCCGCCATTTGGATGTAAGTGGTTGGTTTTTGTTGTTGATTTTTGTAATTGTTGTTGATTTTGTTGTGTTGATTGGGAAATTGTTTGTTGAATTTGATTGATTGAGAAAATTGATATTGTTTAGTTGTTGTTGTTTGAGAAATTGATTGAAGAAATTTGTTAGAGAAAATTTGATAAATTGAATGAGAAATTAATTAGTTGTTGTTGTTTAGGGGTTAGGGTTTAGTTGTTGTTGTTGTTGAATTTGAGAAATTTTGAGAAATTGATTAGTTGTAGTTGTTTAGGGGTTAGGGTTTAGTTATTGTTGTTGTTGAATTTGAGAAATTTTGAGAAATTGATTAGTTGTTGTTGTTTAGGGGTTATGGTTTAGTTGTTGTTGTTGTTGAATTTGAAAAAATTTGATTGAGAAGTTATTGTTGTAGTTTGTTGTTGTTATGGTTAGTTGTTGTTGTTGTTTTAGAAATTGATTGAGCAAAATTTGATTGATTGAGATAGAGTTTGATTTGGAAAAAAAAATTGGATTAAATTGATTGTTGTTGTTGATAGAGTTTGAATGAATTAGAACAAGTTGATTGTTGAGAAAAATTGATAGAGTTTGAATGAAATTGATAGAGTTTGAATGAATTAGAACAAGTTGATTGTTGAGAAAAAATTGATAGAAATTGAATGTTGATTGTTCATTTGTCAAGTTTGAATGAAATTGAATTTTGTTGTGCAAATGCTGTGAAAAATGAATTTGTATTGAATTATTTGTTTTTTAGTTGTGTTATTATGGCCGGAGGATCACGCCGACGTGGACGAGGTCCTCGTCCGGACGAGCCAAACGATCACTCGTCCAAGGAAACCCACACGAACACACCACATTTGTCCGAGGACAACGGGGCCCGCCGTCCTAGTACAGAGGAGGCGGGCACCCAAGCGGAGGAGTCTCGGGCCACTACGTCCGCGTCCTCATCGGGGTCGAGTCGAGGAGGGGTCGATCCCAAACGCATTTGGGATCTTTCTATTGCCGGCGGGTGGTACGTACAATTTCTTCTTAGATAAAATTATTATTTAAAGTCTTTTCTTACTTTTAAATATGTTATAATATGTGTTTTGAAATCTCGCAGCTTGCAGCCGTCGGGAGTTGTGTCGCGGTGGTCGACAAGCATCATACAAAGTCAACCCGACGTTAGGGCGTCGCAGTTCGACTTTGCCTCTGCCGCGTCGAAGCAACGTTGGTTTGATGCTTGGAAGGTAAATTTTATTTTTTTTGTATTTCTTTTTACAATTTCCGCATTAATTAATTACTATTTTTAATTAATTGTTTGTTGGATTTAATTAGACGCACTTTAGATGGGATGACTCCCAGCCGGGTATGGATGTCGAGTTCGTCCGGTTGCTGTGGGAGAAGAGAGCGAAGAAGAGATACGATGACTTGATTGGGAAGCATCGATGTAACGGGAAGAGGCCGAGCTTCATCCAATCCGCCACTTGGGAGAAGTGGCAGACGACGGATTGGGTCACAGATGAGTTCAAAGCCAAGTGTGCCCTCAGAAGGCAATACGGAATGCCAATCCGGCGAACCACAGTAGTGGTTCGAGGTCCCATGCCACCTCGACACCAAGCGTCGCTTGGTAAGTATTTTATCTTAATTTGATTAAAATTAAATTAAGTTAGTTTTTTTACTAGTTCGTAACACCCTTAATGAATTTCGTAGGAGCAACGCCGCATTTCGCCTCTCGAGCTTCTCATCGAGACGCACACGCAGGGCGCCGATCGGCATTTTATAGACGAGCGGTCGTCCTTAATCGCTGTAAGTTTTGATTATTTTTCCTCATTTTCCTCAATTTGAAAGGGAGTTGTTGTTGTGTTGGTGTTGTGTTGTTGTTGTGTGTTTGTTGTTGTTGTTGTTGTTTGATTTGATTGAGAAGTTGTTGTTGTTGTTGTTGATTTTTGTTGTTGTTGTTGTTGTTCTTGTTCTTGTTGTTGTTGTTGTTGTTGTTTGGTTTAGTTGTTGTTGTTGTTTGTTGTTGTTGTGTTTGTTGTTTGTTATTGATGTTGATGTTGATGTTGTTGTTGTTTGTTGTTGTTGTTGATGTTGTTTGTTGTTGGTGTTGGTGTTGGTGTTGTGTTGTTGTTGTGTGTTTGTTGATGTTGTTGTTGTTTGTTGTTGTTGTTGATGTTGATGTTGTTGTTGATGTTGATGTTGATGTTGTTGTTGTTTGTTGTTGATGTTGATGTTGTTGTTGTTGTTGTTGTTGTTGTTGTTGTTGTTGTTGTTGTTGTTGTTGTTTGTTGTTTATTGTTTGTTGTTATTCTTGATTTGATTGAGAAGTTGTTATTGTTGTTGTTGAATTTTGTTCTTGATTTTTGATGTTGTTGTTGTTGATTTGTTGTTGTTGTTGTTGATTCGTTGTTGTTGTTGTAAATGTAAACACTTTAGTTGTTGTTTTTTGTCGCTAAATGGTGGTGTTGTTGTTGAATCTTGTTGTTGATGTTGTAATGGTTTAGTTGTTGTTTGTTGTTCTTGTTGTTGATTGTTGTTGTTTTTGATTTGTTGTTGTTGTTGTTGTTTTATTTTAATTGTTTGCGTGATTAGGCTCGGACCCAGGAGATCCTCACCCAGAGGTCGGCGGAAACGGGCACCCCGCCGTCCTTTCAGGACCAGTGTGATGTCTTTCTTACGGTCGCTGGGGGGTGGGCCCGGGAGGTGCCGTCTTCGGCCTTGGCAACGCCGCCCATGAGTTTTACGGCGAGATTGACGGCGTCGCGTCGTCCAGCTCCTCGGGTGGCGGAATTATCGCAGGAAAACGTCAGTCTTAGGCAAGATGTGGATGAGCTCAAGAGTAAGATGGCGAAGTTCGAGGAGTGGATGCGTCGGTCCCAAGGGGGTCAGGGATCGTCCCGCCCATCCGGTCCCGACGGCGACGACGACTCCGGCGAAGCCGTATAGATTAGCGTAGTTTTATTATATTATTGTAAATTATTTTAATTTATGTAAATTAATGAATTTATGTATGTAAATTATTGTAAATTAATGAATTTATGTATGTAAATTATTGTAAATTAATGAATTTATGTATGTAAATTATGCAAATTTATGCAAATTAATGAATTTTTAGTAATTAATGAATCATTAAATATTAATTATTTATATTAATTCGTAATTATTTATAATATTTCGTAATTATTATTTTTTTAATTAAAAAAAATTAGCGACCAAGTGGTCGCTAATTTACAACATGATCGTGCACCGTAGGCGCACGATCGTGCGCTTTGAACCAGATGAGGGCGTCCCCCGTGCGTTTTTTTGCCACAATTAGCGACCATATGGTCTCTATTTAGCGGCCATATGGTCGTTGTGGTCGCAAATTGGTCGCCTCATTGGTGGCGACCAACGGCGACCATATGGTCGTTGTGGTCGCAAATTGGTCGCCGCATTGTGGCGACCAACGGCGACCATGGTCGCTAAATAGCGACCATATGGTTGCTAAAATGTCTTTGATAATATTTTCTTCACCATTCTCGATGTTCCGAGGAAATCAAAAGACAAGTGGTCGGCTAGAAAGGATATAAAGGAATTGTGCAAGCGTCCGGAGTTAGAACCTGATGAGGAGGACAATAGGTACCCAAAGGCTTGCTATGCACTAGATCGTCATGAAAAACAAGTGTTTCTAGATTGGTTGAGATCCGTAAAATTCCCGGATGGCTACGTCTCCAACTTGAGCCGCTGCATTGACTTGCACATGCTTAGGCTCTTTGGGATGAAGAGCCATGAGTGTCATGTGTTCATGCAAAGGTTGATGCCTGTTGCTTTTCGTCCATTTCTTGATGACAAAGTATGGGAGCCCATAGCTCAGCTAAGTGCGTTCTTTAGAGACTTGACGTGTTACGAGCTGAAGTCTGAGGTGGTTATGCAATTGCACAAGGAAATAGCAATAATTTTGTGCAAGCTGGAGCGCATCTTTGTGGCCCTGTCAATTATAGATGGATGTATCCAGAAGAAAGGTACGTACAGTTGTATGCAGTTGTTCAGTTTTGGATTCATATAATTAACTTGTATAATAAATAATAACTGTTTTCAATGTATATCATGTAGGCTCTTAAAAAGGTTGAAGGCTTCAGTTGGCAACAAAGCCCGAGTTGAGGGGTCAATTTGTAGTGCCTATCTCGTTAAGGAGACGTCCACATTCTGCTCGTATTATTTTAGCTCACATGTGGCGAGTACTCATATGGATAACGCCCGCAACGTCAGTTGCACACTTCTAGTTGGGGTTGATCCGGGCGATTTGTCTATTTTCACAACAACTGGTCGAACCTTGGGTAGCAGATCAACTGGTCGTTTCCTCACAGATGATGAATTCCATGTGATCCAAACTTACATTCTCATGAACTACGTCGAAGTCGAACCCTATATTGAGTATGTTTCTATAATCTCAACTAAAGTTGGTTCGATATATATATATATATAAAGTATGGATTTCATTCAATTACTCTGTCGTAGGTACTATTTGACAAACTTCGTCCGGTCGTCAAATCCAACAATAACCGATGCTCAAGAGCAAAACATTTTGGAAAGACACTTTTGCCTCTGGTTTTACTCTCATGTAAGGATTTCTTATATTAATTTCTATTTAGTTTCAAAAATGTACATGTTTATGTTGAATCCGAAATTGTATATACATGTTGATTTAAAATTGCAGGCCGACAGTATGGCAGTTACAGATCCTAACATTGCAACACTTGCTCGTGGACCCTCTAAAAAAGTGAGGACATATCTTGGTTACTTTGTCAATGGTTACCGATTCCACACGAGGGCACACGCATCAACCAGGGCCACTGACAGTAGTGGAGTATGTGTTCTACGACAAAGCTTCGGCACCGAAGAGGAGGACTTCTATGGTGTGCTAGAGGAAATCATTGAGTTGCATTACCTATCTCCAACCGTAAAGCGCCCTATTGTCTTTAATTGTTCGTGGTATGACACTAGAAGTCGTGGAGGAACACGCATTCACCCTCACCTAAAGCTTGTCGATGTTCATCGACATAAAATGTTGAGAACAAAAGATCGTTACATATTAGCACATCAATCCACTCAAGTTTATTTCCTCGATTACCCAAAGGTGAGGCGTGCAAATGCTGAATGGAGAGCGGTCTGTAAAGTGAAGTCACGAGTGTGGCCCGATGAAGGTACGTGCGTAGACCCTCATGAGAGTGGGTCCAGGGGCGTTGCCGTTGAGGAGGCATTTCAACATGATTCTTCCCTTCCACGAGTTATCGACGACAGTACACAAGATAATTATCCACTTGGTCCGTTAAACGACCCAAACGGAGAGGATCATGTCGTTGAGGATCAAGAAGAGACGTCTACTGAAACGTCTGAGGGTGAGTTTGAGAGTGAGACGGATACAGATGAGGAAGACATGTAATCAGAATACTACTATTGTATTGTCATTCAATTCACTTTTCTGATAACACTATTGTTTTAATTTGTCATTCACTTTTCTGATAACACTATTGTTTTGTCATTCACTTTTCTGATAACAATATTGTTTTGCCATTCACTTTTTTGATAACACTATTGTTTTGTCATTCACTTTTCTGATAATACTATTGTTTTGCCATCCTTTCCAACCATAAAAGGAGATAACCATCTCCAATGCTGAAATACCTTCCCAGTGAAAACTCCGATCCCCATCTTCACCTCAAGCTCATCCTCACCTCAAATCCGACCTAAAACTTCCTTCCTCAAATGGCTTAGAGAAAGAGAGCGTGTACCAGGCAAACGACCGCCTTAGCTCCTGCATTCATCAATTTCTCCATTGTGCGTGTGCGTGGGGATAGGGAGACAAGAACCGAATGGAGCGCCGCACCAAATTTCCAATTAAGACTAGTCATCGATGATTGGACAGTATCTCCCGGGGGAGCACCACCAGGTTTTAGCCGTTTTTTCTTGAACGGCGACGACATCACTGATCGCATTGCAGCTAGGAAAATGGTTGTGCAGCTTCGCGTGCTCCAAGGTGCTGAGATCCGGGCGTTTTATATTCCACGTACAACATGAGAGTCCATTAATTGTAGTTGTTTGTTTATGTTTCCACTTAAAAGCTTCACTTTGTGTTGTTTGATTTAGTTGTTTGTCACTTCGTTTAATGTACTTGGGTCGCAAGCTAGTGTTTGTAACTTGGTTTCGTTTGGAACCAATGAAGTTGTTTGTAACTTGGTTTCATTTGGAACTAATGAAGTTGTTTGTAACTTGGTTTCGTTTGGAATCAATGAAATTATTATCATTTACCATATATTCCGATTTACTAAGACGGATTGTAGTTGGATGTCCCATTTGAACTCGTTTGTTTTCTCCCATTTGAGTCCTCGAGCCAAATATTGTTGGTAGAAAGTGTTTGTTCAAAAGTAATGGCTTCACTGTATGTTATTAGCGACCATGTGGTCGCTAAAGAGAGACCATGTGGTCGCTATATGTCAAATTTTAGAGCGAAATTTGGTTTTTTAGCGCGTAGTTTGATTTAATTTCGTAAATAGCGACCATATGGTCGCTATTTAGCGATCATATGGTCGCCAATGACGAAATTTATGGCGCCTTACGGGGGGAAATCTGAAAATTCAATTTTTCGCAAAATATTTCGATTTGCGACCATATGGTCGCTAGGTGCTATTAGCGACCATATGGTCGCTAACGTGGCGACCATGGTCGCCAAGTGGCGGCATGGCCCACGTTATAAAAACTTACAATTAGCGACCACCTCCTCTGCCTTCTCTCTTTCAGATCTCTCTCCCGACACCTCCTCCGCCTTCTCTCCACCTTCTCTCTCTCGGCCCGCCACGCCCAGCCTCCGAGCGCGCCCTCGCCCAGCCTTCGAGCGCACCGCCTGAATCGAGCCCGCCTCACCCAGCCTCCGAGCGCCACCTCCTCCTCTCCGTCTGACCGCCACCTCCTCCCCGCCATTTGGATGTAAGTGATTGGTTTTTGTTGTTGATTTTTGTAATTGTTGTTGATTTTGTTGTGTTGATTGGGAAATTGTTTGTTGAATTTGATTGATTGAGAAAATTGATATTGTTTAGTTGTTGTTGTTTGAGAAATTGATTGAAGAAATTTGTTAGAGAAAATTTGATAAATTGAATGAGAAATTAATTAGTTGTTGTTGTTTAGGGGTTAGGGTTTAGTTGTTGTTGTTGTTGAATTTGAGAAATTTTGAGAAATTGATTAGTTGTAGTTGTTTAGGGGTTAGGGTTTAGTTATTGTTGTTGTTGAATTTGAGAAATTTTGAGAAATTGATTAGTTGTTGTTGTTTAGGGGTTATGGTTTAGTTGTTGTTGTTGTTGAATTTGAAAAAATTTGATTGAGAAGTTATTGTTGTAGTTTGTTGTTGTTATGGTTAGTTGTTGTTGTTGTTTTAGAAATTGATTGAGCAAAATTTGATTGATTGAGATAGAGTTTGATTTGGAAAAAAAAATTGGATTAAATTGATTGTTGTTGTTGATAGAGTTTGAATGAATTAGAACAAGTTGATTGTTGAGAAAAATTGATAGAGTTTGAATGAAATTGATAGAGTTTGAATGAATTAGAACAAGTTGATTGTTGAGAAAAAATTGATAGAAATTGAATGTTGATTGTTCATTTGTCAAGTTTGAATGAAATTGAATTTTGTTGTGCAAATGCTGTGAAAAATGAATTTGTATTGAATTATTTGTTTTTTAGTTGTGTTATTATGGCCGGAGGATCACGCCGACGTGGACGAGGTCCTCGTCCGGACGAGCCAAACGATCACTCGTCCAAGGAAACCCACACGAACACACCACATTTGTCCGAGGACAACGGGGCCCGCCGTCCTAGTACAGAGGAGGCGGGCACCCAAGCGGAGGAGTCTCGGGCCACTACGTCCGCGTCCTCATCGGGGTCGAGTCGAGGAGGGGTCGATCCCAAACGCATTTGGGATCTTTCTATTGCCGGCGGGTGGTACGTACAATTTCTTCTTAGATAAAATTATTATTTAAAGTCTTTTCTTACTTTTAAATATGTTATAATATGTGTTTTGAAATCTCGCAGCTTGCAGCCGTCGGGAGTTGTGTCGCGGTGGTCGACAAGCATCATACAAAGTCAACCCGACGTTAGGGCGTCGCAGTTCGACTTTGCCTCTGCCGCGTCGAAGCAACGTTGGTTTGATGCTTGGAAGGTAAATTTTATTTTTTTTGTATTTCTTTTTACAATTTCCGCATTAATTAATTACTATTTTTAATTAATTGTTTGTTGGATTTAATTAGACGCACTTTAGATGGGATGACTCCCAGCCGGGTATGGATGTCGAGTTCGTCCGGTTGCTGTGGGAGAAGAGAGCGAAGAAGAGATACGATGACTTGATTGGGAAGCATCGATGTAACGGGAAGAGGCCGAGCTTCATCCAATCCGCCACTTGGGAGAAGTGGCAGACGACGGATTGGGTCACAGATGAGTTCAAAGCCAAGTGTGCCCTCAGAAGGCAATACGGAATGCCAATCCGGCGAACCACAGTAGTGGTTCGAGGTCCCATGCCACCTCGACACCAAGCGTCGCTTGGTAAGTATTTTATCTTAATTTGATTAAAATTAAATTAAGTTAGTTTTTTTACTAGTTCGTAACACCCTTAATGAATTTCGTAGGAGCAACGCCGCATTTCGCCTCTCGAGCTTCTCATCGAGACGCACACGCAGGGCGCCGATCGGCATTTTATAGACGAGCGGTCGTCCTTAATCGCTGTAAGTTTTGATTATTTTTCCTCATTTTCCTCAATTTGAAAGGGAGTTGTTGTTGTGTTGGTGTTGTGTTGTTGTTGTGTGTTTGTTGTTGTTGTTGTTGTTTGATTTGATTGAGAAGTTGTTGTTGTTGTTGTTGATTTTTGTTGTTGTTGTTGTTGTTCTTGTTCTTGTTCTTGTTGTTGTTGTTGTTTGGTTTAGTTGTTGTTGTTGTTTGTTGTTGTTGTGTTTGTTGTTTGTTATTGATGTTGATGTTGATGTTGTTGTTGTTTGTTGTTGTTGTTGATGTTGTTTGTTGTTGGTGTTGGTGTTGGTGTTGTGTTGTTGTTGTGTGTTTGTTGATGTTGTTGTTGTTTGTTGTTGTTGTTGATGTTGATGTTGTTGTTGATGTTGATGTTGATGTTGTTGTTGTTTGTTGTTGATGTTGATGTTGTTGTTGTTGTTGTTGTTGTTGTTGTTGTTGTTGTTGTTGTTGTTGTTGTTTGTTGTTTATTGTTTGTTGTTATTCTTGATTTGATTGAGAAGTTGTTATTGTTGTTGTTGAATTTTGTTCTTGATTTTTGATGTTGTTGTTGTTGATTTGTTGTTGTTGTTGTTGATTCGTTGTTGTTGTTGTAAATGTAAACACTTTAGTTGTTGTTTTTTGTCGCTAAATGGTGGTGTTGTTGTTGAATCTTGTTGTTGATGTTGTAATGGTTTAGTTGTTGTTTGTTGTTCTTGTTGTTGATTGTTGTTGTTTTTGATTTGTTGTTGTTGTTGTTGTTTTATTTTAATTGTTTGCGTGATTAGGCTCGGACCCAGGAGATCCTCACCCAGAGGTCGGCGGAAACGGGCACCCCGCCGTCCTTTCAGGACCAGTGTGATGTCTTTCTTACGGTCGCTGGGGGGTGGGCCCGGGAGGTGCCGTCTTCGGCCTTGGCAACGCCGCCCATGAGTTTTACGGCGAGATTGACGGCGTCGCGTCGTCCAGCTCCTCGGGTGGCGGAATTATCGCAGGAAAACGTCAGTCTTAGGCAAGATGTGGATGAGCTCAAGAGTAAGATGGCGAAGTTCGAGGAGTGGATGCGTCGGTCCCAAGGGGGTCAGGGATCGTCCCGCCCATCCGGTCCCGACGGCGACGACGACTCCGGCGAAGCCGTATAGATTAGCGTAGTTTTATTATATTATTGTAAATTATTTTAATTTATGTAAATTAATGAATTTATGTATGTAAATTATTGTAAATTAATGAATTTATGTATGTAAATTATTGTAAATTAATGAATTTATGTATGTAAATTATGCAAATTTATGCAAATTAATGAATTTTTAGTAATTAATGAATCATTAAATATTAATTATTTATATTAATTCGTAATTATTTATAATATTTCGTAATTATTATTTTTTTAATTAAAAAAAATTAGCGACCAAGTGGTCGCTAATTTACAACATGATCGTGCACCGTAGGCGCACGATCGTGCGCTTTGAACCAGATGAGGGCGTCCCCCGTGCGTTTTTTTGCCACAATTAGCGACCATATGGTCTCTATTTAGCGGCCATATGGTCGTTGTGGTCGCAAATTGGTCGCCTCATTGGTGGCGACCAACGGCGACCATATGGTCGTTGTGGTCGCAAATTGGTCGCCGCATTGTGGCGACCAACGGCGACCATGGTCGCTAAATAGCGACCATATGGTTGCTAAAATGTCTTTGATAATATTTTCTTCACCATTCTCGATGTTCCGAGGAAATCAAAAGACAAGTGGTCGGCTAGAAAGGATATAAAGGAATTGTGCAAGCGTCCGGAGTTAGAACCTGATGAGGAGGACAATAGGTACCCAAAGGCTTGCTATGCACTAGATCGTCATGAAAAACAAGTGTTTCTAGATTGGTTGAGATCCGTAAAATTCCCGGATGGCTACGTCTCCAACTTGAGCCGCTGCATTGACTTGCACATGCTTAGGCTCTTTGGGATGAAGAGCCATGAGTGTCATGTGTTCATGCAAAGGTTGATGCCTGTTGCTTTTCGTCCATTTCTTGATGACAAAGTATGGGAGCCCATAGCTCAGCTAAGTGCGTTCTTTAGAGACTTGACGTGTTACGAGCTGAAGTCTGAGGTGGTTATGCAATTGCACAAGGAAATAGCAATAATTTTGTGCAAGCTGGAGCGCATCTTTGTGGCCCTGTCAATTATAGATGGATGTATCCAGAAGAAAGGTACGTACAGTTGTATGCAGTTGTTCAGTTTTGGATTCATATAATTAACTTGTATAATAAATAATAACTGTTTTCAATGTATATCATGTAGGCTCTTAAAAAGGTTGAAGGCTTCAGTTGGCAACAAAGCCCGAGTTGAGGGGTCAATTTGTAGTGCCTATCTAGTTAAGGAGACGTCCACATTCTGCTCGTATTATTTTAGCTCACATGTGGCGAGTACTCATATGGATAACGCCCGCAACGTCAGTTGCACACTTCTAGTTGGGGTTGATCCGGGCGATTTGTCTATTTTCACAACAACTGGTCGAACCTTGGGTAGCAGATCAACTGGTCGTTTCCTCACAGATGATGAATTCCATGTGATCCAAACTTACATTCTCATGAACTACGTCGAAGTCGAACCCTATATTGAGTATGTTTCTATAATCTCAACTAAAGTTGGTTCGATATATATATATATATAAAGTATGGATTTCATTCAATTACTCTGTCGTAGGTACTATTTGACAAACTTCGTCCGGTCGTCAAATCCAACAATAACCGATGCTCAAGAGCAAAACATTTTGGAAAGACACTTTTGCCTCTGGTTTTACTCTCATGTAAGGATTTCTTATATTAATTTCTATTTAGTTTCAAAATGTACATGTTTATGTTGAATCCGAAATTGTATATACATGTTGATTTAAAATTGCAGGCCGACAGTATGGCAGTTACAGATCCTAACATTGCAACACTTGCTCGTGGACCCTCTAAAAAAGTGAGGACATATCTTGGTTACTTTGTCAATGGTTACCGATTCCACACGAGGGCACACGCATCAACCAGGGCCACTGACAGTAGTGGAGTATGTGTTCTACGACAAAGCTTCGGCACCGAAGAGGAGGACTTCTATGGTGTGCTAGAGGAAATCATTGAGTTGCATTACCTATCTCCAACCGTAAAGCGCCCTATTGTCTTTAATTGTTCGTGGTATGACACTAGAAGTCGTGGAGGAACACGCATTCACCCTCACCTAAAGCTTGTCGATGTTCATCGACATAAAATGTTGAGAACAAAAGATCGTTACATATTAGCACATCAATCCACTCAAGTTTATTTCCTCGATTACCCAAAGGTGAGGCGTGCAAATGCTGAATGGAGAGCGGTCTGTAAAGTGAAGTCACGAGTGTGGCCCGATGAAGGTACGTGCGTAGACCCTCATGAGAGTGGGTCCAGGGGCGTTGCCGTTGAGGAGGCATTTCAACATGATTCTTCCCTTCCACGAGTTATCGACGACAGTACACAAGATAATTATCCACTTGGTCCGTTAAACGACCCAAACGGAGAGGATCATGTCGTTGAGGATCAAGAAGAGACGTCTACTGAAACGTCTGAGGGTGAGTTTGAGAGTGAGACGGATACAGATGAGGAAGACATGTAATCAGAATACTACTATTGTATTGTCATTCAATTCACTTTTCTGATAACACTATTGTTTTAATTTGTCATTCACTTTTCTGATAACACTATTGTTTTGTCATTCACTTTTCTGATAACAATATTGTTTTGCCATTCACTTTTTTGATAACACTATTGTTTTGTCATTCACTTTTCTGATAATACTATTGTTTTGCCATCCTTTCCAACCATAAAAGGAGATAACCATCTCCAATGCTGAAATACCTTCCCAGTGAAAACTCCGATCCCCATCTTCACCTCAAGCTCATCCTCACCTCAAATCCGACCTAAAACTTCCTTCCTCAAATGGCTTAGAGAAAGAGAGCGTGTACCAGGCAAACGACCGCCTTAGCTCCTGCATTCATCAATTTCTCCATTGTGCGTGTGCGTGGGGATAGGGAGACAAGAACCGAATGGAGCGCCGCACCAAATTTCCAATTAAGACTAGTCATCGATGATTGGACAGTATCTCCCGGGGGAGCACCACCAGGTTTTAGCCGTTTTTTCTTGAACGGCGACGACATCACTGATCGCATTGCAGCTAGGAAAATGGTTGTGCAGCTTCGCGTGCTCCAAGGTGCTGAGATCCGGGCGTTTTATATTCCACGTACAACATGAGAGTCCATTAATTGTAGTTGTTTGTTTATGTTTCCACTTAAAAGCTTCACTTTGTGTTGTTTGATTTAGTTGTTTGTCACTTCGTTTAATGTACTTGGGTCGCAAGCTAGTGTTTGTAACTTGGTTTCGTTTGGAACCAATGAAGTTGTTTGTAACTTGGTTTCATTTGGAACTAATGAAGTTGTTTGTAACTTGGTTTCGTTTGGAATCAATGAAATTATTATCATTTACCATATATTCCGATTTACTAAGACGGATTGTAGTTGGATGTCCCATTTGAACTCGTTTGTTTTCTCCCATTTGAGTCCTCGAGCCAAATATTGTTGGTAGAAAGTGTTTGTTCAAAAGTAATGGCTTCACTGTATGTTATTAGCGACCATGTGGTCGCTAAAGAGAGACCATGTGGTCGCTATATGTCAAATTTTAGAGCGAAATTTGGTTTTTTAGCGCGTAGTTTGATTTAATTTCGTAAATAGCGACCATATGGTCGCTATTTAGCGATCATATGGTCGCCAATGACGAAATTTATGGCGCCTTACGGGGGGAAATCTGAAAATTCAATTTTTCGCAAAATATTTCGATTTGCGACCATATGGTCGCTAGGTGCTATTAGCGACCATATGGTCGCTAACGTGGCGACCATGGTCGCCAAGTGGCGGCATGGCCCACGTTATAAAAACTTACAATTAGCGACCACCTCCTCCGCCTTCTCTCTTTCAGATCTCTCTCCCGACACCTCCTCCGCCTTCTCTCCACCTTCTCTCTCTCGGCCCGCCACGCCCAGCCTCCGAGCGCGCCCTCGCCCAGCCTTCGAGCGCACCGCCTGAATCGAGCCCGCCTCACCCAGCCTCCGAGCGCCACCTCCTCCTCTCCGTCTGACCGCCACCTCCTCCCCGCCATTTGGATGTAAGTGGTTGGTTTTTGTTGTTGATTTTTGTAATTGTTGTTGATTTTGTTGTGTTGATTGGGAAATTGTTTGTTGAATTTGATTGATTGAGAAAATTGATATTGTTTAGTTGTTGTTGTTTGAGAAATTGATTGAAGAAATTTGTTAGAGAAAATTTGATAAATTGAATGAGAAATTAATTAGTTGTTGTTGTTTAGGGGTTAGGGTTTAGTTGTTGTTGTTGTTGAATTTGAGAAATTTTGAGAAATTGATTAGTTGTAGTTGTTTAGGGGTTAGGGTTTAGTTATTGTTGTTGTTGAATTTGAGAAATTTTGAGAAATTGATTAGTTGTTGTTGTTTAGGGGTTATGGTTTAGTTGTTGTTGTTGTTGAATTTGAAAAAATTTGATTGAGAAGTTATTGTTGTAGTTTGTTGTTGTTATGGTTAGTTGTTGTTGTTGTTTTAGAAATTGATTGAGCAAAATTTGATTGATTGAGATAGAGTTTGATTTGGAAAAAAAAATTGGATTAAATTGATTGTTGTTGTTGATAGAGTTTGAATGAATTAGAACAAGTTGATTGTTGAGAAAAATTGATAGAGTTTGAATGAAATTGATAGAGTTTGAATGAATTAGAACAAGTTGATTGTTGAGAAAAAATTGATAGAAATTGAATGTTGATTGTTCATTTGTCAAGTTTGAATGAAATTGAATTTTGTTGTGCAAATGCTGTGAAAAATGAATTTGTATTGAATTATTTGTTTTTTAGTTGTGTTATTATGGCCGGAGGATCACGCCGACGTGGACGAGGTCCTCGTCCGGACGAGCCAAACGATCACTCGTCCAAGGAAACCCACACGAACACACCACATTTGTCCGAGGACAACGGGGCCCGCCGTCCTAGTACAGAGGAGGCGGGCACCCAAGCGGAGGAGTCTCGGGCCACTACGTCCGCGTCCTCATCGGGGTCGAGTCGAGGAGGGGTCGATCCCAAACGCATTTGGGATCTTTCTATTGCCGGCGGGTGGTACGTACAATTTCTTCTTAGATAAAATTATTATTTAAAGTCTTTTCTTACTTTTAAATATGTTATAATATGTGTTTTGAAATCTCGCAGCTTGCAGCCGTCGGGAGTTGTGTCGCGGTGGTCGACAAGCATCATACAAAGTCAACCCGACGTTAGGGCGTCGCAGTTCGACTTTGCCTCTGCCGCGTCGAAGCAACGTTGGTTTGATGCTTGGAAGGTAAATTTTATTTTTTTTGTATTTCTTTTTACAATTTCCGCATTAATTAATTACTATTTTTAATTAATTGTTTGTTGGATTTAATTAGACGCACTTTAGATGGGATGACTCCCAGCCGGGTATGGATGTCGAGTTCGTCCGGTTGTTGTGGGAGAAGAGAGCGAAGAAGAGATACGATGACTTGATTGGGAAGCATCGATGTAACGGGAAGAGGCCGAGCTTCATCCAATCCGCCACTTGGGAGAAGTGGCAGACGACGGATTGGGTCACAGATGAGTTCAAAGCCAAGTGTGCCCTCAGAAGGCAATACGGAATGCCAATCCGGCGAACCACAGTAGTGGTTCGAGGTCCCATGCCACCTCGACACCAAGCGTCGCTTGGTAAGTATTTTATCTTAATTTGATTAAAATTAAATTAAGTTAGTTTTTTTACTAGTTCGTAACACCCTTAATGAATTTCGTAGGAGCAACGCCGCATTTCGCCTCTCGAGCTTCTCATCGAGACGCACACGCAGGGCGCCGATCGGCATTTTATAGACGAGCGGTCGTCCTTAATCGCTGTAAGTTTTGATTATTTTTCCTCATTTTCCTCAATTTGAAAGGGAGTTGTTGTTGTGTTGGTGTTGTGTTGTTGTTGTGTGTTTGTTGTTGTTGTTGTTGTTTGATTTGATTGAGAAGTTGTTGTTGTTGTTGTTGATTTTTGTTGTTGTTGTTGTTGTTCTTGTTCTTGTTGTTGTTGTTGTTGTTGTTTGGTTTAGTTGTTGTTGTTGTTTGTTGTTGTTGTGTTTGTTGTTTGTTATTGATGTTGATGTTGATGTTGTTGTTGTTTGTTGTTGTTGTTGATGTTGTTTGTTGTTGGTGTTGGTGTTGGTGTTGTGTTGTTGTTGTGTGTTTGTTGATGTTGTTGTTGTTTGTTGTTGTTGTTGATGTTGATGTTGTTGTTGATGTTGATGTTGATGTTGTTGTTGTTTGTTGTTGATGTTGATGTTGTTGTTGTTGTTGTTGTTGTTGTTGTTGTTGTTGTTGTTGTTGTTGTTTGTTGTTTATTGTTTGTTGTTATTCTTGATTTGATTGAGAAGTTGTTATTGTTGTTGTTGAATTTTGTTCTTGATTTTTGATGTTGTTGTTGTTGATTTGTTGTTGTTGTTGTTGATTCGTTGTTGTTGTTGTAAATGTAAACACTTTAGTTGTTGTTTTTTGTCGCTAAATGGTGGTGGTGTTGTTGAATCTTGTTGTTGATGTTGTAATGGTTTAGTTGTTGTTTGTTGTTCTTGTTGTTGATTGTTGTTGTTTTTGATTTGTTGTTGTTGTTGTTGTTTTATTTTAATTGTTTGCGTGATTAGGCTCGGACCCAGGAGATCCTCACCCAGAGGTCGGCGGAAACGGGCACCCCGCCGTCCTTTCAGGACCAGTGTGATGTCTTTCTTACGGTCGCTGGGGGGTGGGCCCGGGAGGTGCCGTCTTCGGCCTTGGCAACGCCGCCCATGAGTTTTACGGCGAGATTGACGGCGTCGCGTCGTCCAGCTCCTCGGGTGGCGGAATTATCGCAGGAAAACGTCAGTCTTAGGCAAGATGTGGATGAGCTCAAGAGTAAGATGGCGAAGTTCGAGGAGTGGATGCGTCGGTCCCAAGGGGGTCAGGGATCGTCCCGCCCATCCGGTCCCGACGGCGACGACGACTCCGGCGAAGCCGTATAGATTAGCGTAGTTTTATTATATTATTGTAAATTATTTTAATTTATGTAAATTAATGAATTTATGTATGTAAATTATTGTAAATTAATGAATTTATGTATGTAAATTATTGTAAATTAATGAATTTATGTATGTAAATTATGCAAATTTATGCAAATTAATGAATTTTTAGTAATTAATGAATCATTAAATATTAATTATTTATATTAATTCGTAATTATTTATAATATTTCGTAATTATTATTTTTTTAATTAAAAAAAATTAGCGACCAAGCGGTCGCTAATTTACAACATGATCGTGCACCGTAGGCGCACGATCGTGCGCTTTGAACCAGATGAGGGCGTCCCCCGTGCGTTTTTTTGCCACAATTAGCGACCATATGGTCTCTATTTAGCGGCCATATGGTCGTTGTGGTCGCAAATTGGTCGCCTCATTGGTGGCGACCAACGGCGACCATATGGTCGTTGTGGTCGCAAATTGGTCGCCGCATTGTGGCGACCAACGGCGACCATGGTCGCTAAATAGCGACCATATGGTTGCTAAATAGCGACCATATGGTTGCTAACATGAGCGACCATATGGTCGCTGTGGTCGCTAATTTTAGCGACCATATGATCGCCAAGTGGTTAGCGACCGGCCTTTTAGCGACCATTTAGCGTCCAGATTTTGCATTTAGCGACCAGAAATATGGTCGCTATTTTTTTGTAGTGGATCATCAAATTCACCAACAGGTTCATCATTTAAAGTTGCAGTTATCCCATACTTATAGGAAGACACTAGCTCAATCTTGGAGCTACCTAGAAGGTAAACCAACCAAGATAGCCAGTATGCAAACCTACAAATAAGAATGAACAAGTTGAAACTCTTTGAAGAGATATTTTCCAACTGAAAGATTAAGCAATGAGGCGCCATAAACCAAGAACAACATTGCACCAGCAAGAACAGCACAAAGAAGGTTGAAGTCGCCTTTCATCTCTTAACACATCCCATAAATTGTTGTAACATGTTTCAATCATATGTTTCAAGCTCATTCTGATCAAAAGAATGACCAAAAGCTCAACCTTATATATGGGACAGAAGTCCCATATACTTAGGAACTCTTGGCACATACTAAGATACAAGATAAGAAGTTTGGAGATAAGGTTTAGAAAAGCAATACCTGCCTGAAGAGAGAACCCTAAACAAACCAGAAAAGGAGCACCACCCACAGGCACCAACACACAAAGCCAAAACCAAATCAGAAGGATGAACATATCCAAAGAGCCAAAGATAAACACAGGAGAACCACCAAGGCATACAGGAGACATACCAAGCAAAAAGGGCAAGCAAGATACAACCAAAAATTAGCCGAACAAAGAAGATAAGGATAGGGTAGAGACAAAGGAGCTTAAGCACCAATGGACATGAAATCAAATAGGGGAAAGTTAAAGAAGAGACATTCGCTTAAAAGGCCTAGCCAAAAGCCATACATTAATCATGCACCAGATCGAATGCTTAGTCAATAGTCCAAATTAATCCTCGTTAACTTGGAAGTTGAAACACTCACGCCAGTAGGGAAAACAAAAAAACAAAGAAGTGCGATGAGTAGAGGCGCCGGAAAGGGGCACCTGGTGGCGGTGGCATACCCGGGCAGAGGCCACATAAACCCCATGCTCAACCTCTGCAGGCTGATCGCCTCCAAATCCCCCGCCCTTCTCATCACCTTCGTGGTTACGGAGGAGTGGCACGCCTTCCTCACTGACGGCTCGAAGCCAGAGCCGTCGCCCAACTTTCGGCTCGGAGTGGTGCCGCAGGTGGTGCCATCAGCGGTGGGCCGGGCCGCCGAGTTTCCCAGCTTCGTGGAAGCCGTGTTCACGAAGCTTGGGGAGCCAGTGGAGAAGCTCCTGGAGCAGCTCGAGCCGCCACCCACGGCCATGGTGTGTGATACATACTTGTCCTGGGCGGTGGGGGTGGGGCACCGCCGCAATATCCCGGTGGTGGCGGGGATGTGTCCTGGATCCGCTTCCATGTTTAATTTCTTCGCGCACTTCGATCTTCTTGTCAAGAACGGCCATTTCCCCCTCCAGATCTCCGTTATGTCATCATTTATTTTCATTTTTTTCAAGGGCACTATCAGAGTCGAACCGGAGAATACTACTCTTGGAGTTTAACTGCTTGAGTAATGCATTAAGTCTTTCATTTACATTTAATTGTTTATCATAGATTTGGTTATTACTAGGCATAATTATTGCGGCAATGGTGTTTGTGAAAATGACAGAAAGAAGAGATGAGGTAGTGGAGTACATCCCAGGCTTACCACCCACGTCCATATCCGATCTCCCAACCGTCTTCCACGGCGATGGCGCCAAAGTCATCGCAATTCCAAACATCCAAGTCGTCCCAACAATTCCAAACATCCAATTCCTCCTCCTCACTTCCGTCCAGGAGCTTGAAGGCCCAGCCATCGACGCCCTCAAATCCGAATTCCCCACCACCACCATCCTCCCAATTGGTCCCTTGATTCCCTATTCCAACCTCCTCCCGCCCTCTTCCGCCGATTCCGATTCCCCCCATTACCTCCGGTGGCTCGACTCCCAGCCCAGGGGGTCCGTCCTATTCGTCTCCATGGGAAGCTTCCTGTCTCCGTCGGCCGCTCAGACTGACGAGATCATCTCCGGGATCGCCGACAGCGGCGTTCGAAATCTCTGGGTAACACGCGGCGACGATTCGCGGTACGTCGAGTCGGAGAAGGGGTGCTTGGTGCGGTGGTGCGACCAGCTGAGGGTTCTGAGCCACCCGGCGGTGGGCGGGTTCTGGTCCCACTACGGCTGGAATTCCACGTCGGAGGCCATGTTTGCTGGCGTTCCGGTGCTGACGTGTCCGGTGTTTTGGGATCAAACTCTCAATGGGAAGATGGTGGTGGAGGATTGGAGGATCGGCAAGAGGGTGAGGAGGTCGGGCGAAGATGGTTTGGTTACGAGGGGAGAGATCGCCAGGATTGTGAGGGAGTTTATGGATCCTGCCGGAGAAGGGCGGGCGGAGATGGTGGTTGCCGCGGAGAGGGTGAGTGGAATCTACCGGGGAGTGGTGGCGAGTGGTGGCTCCGCCGCCTGCAATCTCGATGCTTTTGTTCGTCAGATTTCACCAGGGCTTCACTAAAACGTTATCCAAAATTTGTCACTACAGTCGTCTATCGATAAACTCACACTCACTTGATGAATATGATATGAACCGTTTATTCCAATAGATTTGTTCCAAACGTTTATACATTAATTTTTCATTACGTTTTGAACTATTCAATCAAAGTGTTGATCATGCATAATTGGGATGTGTAATGTGTTCACATTTATATTTCTCATTTATTATTACGAAAAGCTACTCAAAGTAATCTTAATGTATTTCCTGAGTTTGGTTAGCGCAATTCGAAAAAGTTCACTATAAAAAATACGAAAAGTGTACTGCAAAATACTAAAGAGCAAATTTGAAAAAGTGCACTCCGAAATAAAAAAAAAGTGCATTCGTTTCAAGATAACAGTTCATTTTAGGATAAGAGTTTGTTTCATTTGAACCAAACTTTGTATTTCCTATTCATCGAAAATTATTCGAAATTAAAAATCACAAGTTTATTTGCCGACTAGTTTATGACCTACGATTTTGGACATGAAAATTATCCGAGATTCTATCTTTTTTAGTCAACAAAAATACATTACAAACCTCCTTGTTAAGAGTAAAATGCAGGATGCAAAGCCAATTGTTTCTCCGGCCAAGCCTAGGTTGCATCTTTCGCATCATGGTGATCCGGTACGTGACCTTCATTTATATTGGAGTGTTGTTGGCACATTACAATATGTCACTATTACACGTCTTGAGATTTCATATGCAGTTAACAAGGTTTGTCAGTTTATGCAAGCTCCTACAAAGTCTCACTGGCAAGCTGTCAAAATGCTCTTTGCGCTATCTAAAAGGGACCATCACCTCTGGTATGCATCTTTGTCAAGCTACGAATAACTGTCTTATTGCCTTTTCAGACATAGGTTGGGCATCTAACATTGATGATTGTCGATCTTAACATGGATTTTCCATGCATCTTCTATGGTGGTAATTTGATCAGTTAGGCGTCTAAGAAACATGTAGTTGTAAATTTCAATTCAGAAGTCGAATATCGGGACATTGCAATTGCCTCGACCAAGCTCATTTGGATTCGACAATTATTACAGGAGCTTCACGTCCCATTACATGTCTCCCTTATATTGCTTTGTGACAATTTGAGTGCTACTTATATGTCTGGCTGTCTGCTAATATTGTATTTCATTAGCGTTCCAACTTCCAAGTATATTAAGATTGATTTTCACTTTGTTAGAGAACATGTTACATATGGCTCTATTATTGTTTATGTTCGTGCACTCGATCAGGTATCTGATATCTTCACTAAAACCGTGGGCAATGTCAGATTTCAGACGCTTAGATCCAAGTTGTATGTTCATTCACCTCCATGAACTTATTAGGATATTAAGAAAGTATATTTTTTTAGGACATTACAATATCTTGTATAAGGAAAAATATATCTTTTATATAAGTTGGGCTTCAAGATGTTTTCAATACACATATAAATATTCTTCTCATTAATGAAATAGAGTAAGAAATTGTGTCACAAATCTACTATATATATATATATAAAAGCAAAAAGGTTTGGAGCCTCCACATTACGCCACCTCAGCTTTTTCCACGTATCGTTTCGAGAATACGCCACCTTGGATTTTGCCACATGTCACCTTTTCCTTAAGCCATGTCATTATATTTTTTACACGTCATATACCACGTCATATTATATTCTTCCATATCATTAACATGTCATATTTAACTATAATTAATAAATAATAAATAATCAAAAAAAACTACAATGATTATATATGGCAATTTATAATAAAATCAAGAAGAATTTTAGGCAATTTATGTACAACCACCATATCAAGCCATATCAATATATATTCTTTCCAACTTTTCAATTAAAGAACTGTTGAAACCCGATATAATACGCGCTATAAACGGGAATTAAATAAATACTAACTCTCGGGGTTCGTACAACCGAACGGTTTTCAATTTAGGACTTCGTCCTTTGAGAGTCAGCAAACCTCGTTCGTATAGATAGTTAGGACCTCGTCCTTTGAGAGTTAGCGAACCTCATTCGTTTAGAAAGTTAGGACCTCGTCCTCTTGAGAGTTAGCGAACCTCGTTCGCTTAGAGAGTTAGGACCTCGTCCATAAGAGAGTCTGGACCTCGTCCATAAGAGAGTCTGGACCTCGTCCATAAGAGAGTCTGGACCTCGTCCATAGAGAGTCTGGACCTCGTCCATAAGAGAATCTGGACCTCGTCCATAAGAGAGTCTGGACCTCGTCCATAGAGAGTCTGGACCTCGTCCATAAGAGAGTCTGGACCTCGTCCATAAGAGAGTCTGGACCTCGTCCATAAGAGAGTCTGGACCTCGTCCATAAGAGAGTCTTGACCTTGTCCATAGAGAGTCTGGACCTCGTCCATAAGAGAGTTTGGACCTCGTCCATAAGAGAGTCTGAACCTCGTCCATAAGAGAGTTTGGACCTCGTCCATAGAGAGTATGGACCTCGTCCATAAGAGAGTCTGGACCTCGTCCATAAAAGAGTCTGGACCTCGTCCATAGAGAGTTTGGACCTCGTCCATAAGAGAGTCTGGACCTCGTCCATAGAGAGTTTCCAACCCAAGCGGGAAGCGGGGTGGATTCGCGCACTTTTCGAGAATCTCCAACCCTAAGCGGGAAGCGAGTGGTGGATTAGCGCACTTTTCGAGAATATTCAACCCAAGGCGGGAAGCGAGGGGTGGATTAGCGCATTTTTCGAGAATCTCCAACCCCAAGCGGGAAGCGAGGGGTGGATTCGCGCATTTTTCGAGAATCTCCAACCCCAAGCGGGAAGCGAGGGGTGGATTAGCGCACTTTTCGAGAATCTCCAACCCCAAGCGGGAAACGAGGGGTGGATTAGCGCACTTTCCGAGAATCTCCAACCCCAAGCGGGGAGCAAAAGGTGGATTTCCGCACTTATCGCTCGACGGCGACCCAAGCGGGAAGCTCGGCGGTTTCGCGTAAAACGAGGTTCGACGGCAATCCCGAGCGGGAAGCTCGGCGGTCCCACGTAAAACGAGGTTCGACGGCAACCCCGAGCGGGAAGCTCGGCGGTCCCGCGTAAAAGAAGGTTCGACGATAACCCCGAGCGGGAAGCCGGCGGTCCCGCGTAAAACGAGATTCGACGGCAACCCCAAGGCACCACACAGAGATGGCGGCCTCGACAGCGCATGCCAGGGGCAAACCCCGTGGCGCCTCACGGATATGGCGGCCTCGCCAGTGCACGCCAGGGGCGAACCCCGTGGCGCCGCACGGATATGGCGGCCTCGCCAACGCACGCCAGGGGCGAACCCCGTGGCGCCGCACAGATATGGCAGCCTCGCCAGGGCACGCCAGGGGCGAACCCCGTGGCGCCGCACGGATATGGCGGCCTCGCCACACCAGGGGCGAACCCCGTGGCGCCACACGGATATGGCGGCCTTGCCAGGGGCGAACCCCGAGGCGCCTCACCAGAGACCAGGGCTAACTAAAGAGGGAAGAGGACGCACTTACGTGATTATCCGAGAGTTGGGTCGGATAGGGAGAGCAGTTTCCCACAGACGGCGCCAGTGTTGAAACCCGATATAATACGCGCTATAAACGGGAATTAAATAAATACTAACTCTCGGGGTTCGTACAACCGAATGGTTTTCGTACGTGGATTATTCCTCCTCCCCACCCCTCAACCGGTTGTTTTTGTTCTCTTTACGAATAAAGCCTTTAGACTTTATACCGTTTATAGCGCGATCTCACTCGAAGATCAAACACATCGAGCTTTGGCAAACGAGATAGTTCTCGAGCCAAAGAGGATTTTCGACCTTTAAGATTGTAACATAGCCTTGCTATATATATAAGTGAGACCTGCTTGCTCGTGCATATTATCCTCGATGTGGGACGACACATTAATTTAGAGATTTGCCAATTGAGACGTTAGTTGCTCATGCACATAGGTCAATACTAATTGTGTTCGTATGTTTAAAGGCCTACGTGGCCATGTGAAATGTTGATTTTGTTTATGATCAAATCATAAGCACCAAAAATATACCCCTTTTATGCTCTGATCGTGTTGGTATACTTTGATACGTATATATAACGCGACACTTTATCTCTTTTCTACATTATATTTTTTAATTCCCCCTTTATTACTTAACGGTTATTTCGCGCACCATCAAGAACGAATTGGAAATTATAAAAGAGTATATTTGTTTGATTGAATTCACAATTTTTATAATAACAATTATTTGATTTTATATGTGAAATATCTTCTTACTACATTTTTTCAAATTTTACGTACGAAATAAAAGTTTTGATTCGTTTGATTCATTTGAAAATTTTATATATAAAAAAAATAAAATATTTTATACGTGATCTAAATCTTATTATGATTTTTAATTAATTTTATTTATTAGTTTTTTACCACTCTTAACAACCAATTAACTTTTTTTTATTAATTAGTTATTATCAGTTACTTGCAAATTATCAAACAAATGTTATTTGTCATCTCATTAAATAAAAAAGTATCATTTGGTTTAATTCATTCCAACTTCTTAGCAATTTACTTACAAATCAGCAAGATATTTTTGGTAATTTATTTAGTAAGCCACGATTACTTGATTGTTTCACCTACAAATGGAAAATTTTATAAAATTGTTTTATTATTTCATTTGATTGTTCTAATTGAGGAAAATTAAATTAGGAATTCTTTTACCATTTTTTTCCAATTTACATACAAATCAAATTCGTTTTTATTTAAAAATATATTAAAAACTTTCTTTTAATAAATCTTTTAATCTATAATTGTTTTCTTTTGAATTGGATTTGGATTAAAAAAATACTCATTTGATTGTTTAATATTTTGGAAAGTTGGAATTTCGACCATGTCATCCTATTATTAATCCACATATGATTTTGTCACATGTCATTTAATCATTGATCCATAAACATTATATGTTCATTATTCTTTGCACTTATATTCCACATGACAAATTTTTTCCACTTAATTAAAATTTATTTATTTCCCAAATTTAGATAATATCTTATTTTTGGTAGGAGATAATATTTTAACTAAAAAAATTTAACTAATGGTTGATTTTTTTCTTTATAAGCAAATAAAATATATATGCTTAATATTTTTAATATTTTAGTTGTTTCTTTCTCTCTCTTATATTAAAAGATAAATATACTCAATTACATATATTATTATTAAATTAATTTTTATTTTTCAAAATCTCATCTCTTCCATATTTTCAAAATATATCTTTTTTGCTTTATTTTCTTCATATTTTATCTCCTTCTTTTAAATTAAACCTATTTATGAAATATTGTCAAGGAAAATGAATAATGTAGATTATTTTATCTTAATAATCCATGTTTATTCTCAATTTTAAATTTAATAATTTAAATTTAATTTGTTTTATTTGATTTTAAAAAAAAATAAAAAACAAAATAATTTTTATACATATTACGGACAACAAATTACTTATATTATATTTTTATTTATTAATATCTTTTTTGTAGTATATCTAAAAAATATCGAGTTATTTTATCTAAACTTACAGTAAGTATGTAGATATTTGTTAGTTAGTTTTAATTCTGAATTGTACATCCATATTTCAGGACCATCAAATTGAGTCATTTATGTTCGATACTTTGCTTATCAAAAATAAAATAAAATAATGTTCGATACTTTGGGTTCATTTGGATTAGAAGACATTGTAATCTACCAGGCCCAATACAAGTAAAAGCCCAGAGCAGAGCCTACGAATCATCCCCTATTTGCCCAACTCGGTCTCCCTAGAATTGAAACCGTAAATCCCAGAAATCGCGACGGAGTAGACGCCGACGAACGAGGACGGAGCTGCAGACATCCCCCAGAAATCATTATATGTGTTAAAATATATAAGTTGTTCATGTTGGGTGTTTTAAAATTTTATGCTGAAATGTACTTTGAAAAAAGCACGTATATATATGAAAATTAGGGATCGTGACACCAAATACACTAGATTTGTTTTTTTTTTTCCGTTAAGTTGTAAACCAGCCATAGTTGCTACCTCCTCTTAACCGTCTTATTACTCCACTCGTCATTTTTGTGACAAATTTCAATTTCGTAGCTATGTGAAATAGGGCATATTATACAGAATGAAAGGGTAGCATATTTTTGTTTTAGTATCATGCATAAAAAAAGAGTTTATATGGCAAATCGGCAACCACTGCATATAAATAAATTGCAAGTCAAAAGATCACAAAGCAAGATGGGGAACCTGCAATCTTTGCTTTTACAAAATGAATTAATGCATGGTTAAGTGTCAACCGCTTGAAACATTCCTAGGACCACTCGTAAATACACAAGGGAATCTCCCTAATCATCATTTATTTTGGTTCCTCCCACCCAAGCCCAGAATAAGAATCAATCAATATTTGTGATGGAGTATTATAATAGCAATCATATCAAAAGTCGTTACTGATTATGGTATAGTAGGGACTAGGGAGCATAAAACAATTCGCAAGGGAATGATTCTGCAACAGAAACTCCCAAGGCTTTGATTAGAGCATCCGAATAACTAGCTAGGGCAACATTCCAAAACGTAGGATTTAACCGAGTTAATTGTTTGGACAGTTTAAAATGGAAGGTTTATGTCTAAGTGTTTTTTTGGGGGGGTTGGAAAGATGGCATAATATGTCTGTCAAACACAAGGGTGTGTTGAGTGTGACATGCGTGGTTTCAGTAGCACTTACAAGCTAGTTATTGCACTAGTGTTCTTGGCATGATAGCAATGGCACATTACTCAAATAGCTACATATTAAACACACCCCTATTAGCTCAATTGACTATTAAGTTATGAGTTCAAATCCCCCTCCCATCAAACAAACAAAAAGTAGCTTTCTACCAACTTCCTCTAACATTCCACAATAGTGTATGTCAAGACAACTTGTACCGGGATAGCCCTGCAGCCCCCGAATATGGGAGTGTATGCAGCCCTACCCCTAACATGTTAACATGTTGAGAGGGTGGTTTCTGATAGACCAAGAAAACAAAAGCACAAGCCTTCGAGCATCAAGTCAATTGATTAAGCCTCTAAAAATAGTACCCAAAGGTACGTCTTCTGTTCGACTCTTTTGGACAATGTCCTTCACCCAAAACACACAAAACATAAGCACAAGCACCACACATACAAATTAAAAAAAAAAACTAAGGATTCCTCCCTTTAGACATCCCTATCTAGGGTTATATTCTCCTCGGATTACAACTTGGTAAAATCTTGCCTGATTACCCTACCTTTTAACTTTTTTTCGATTCCGCACTCTTAAATCATTTGATTTTCCTCTCCCTCAGCAGAAATCTCTAAAAACAAACCCTTCACACCTAAAGGCCAATCTAAAAAAAAGTACCAACACGTTATAGAACATGCTAAACATGAAGATGGCTTGTATGAATTGAAGTTTAGAATTAGAGATGGCACAATAAAGTAGGCACAACATGAAGACTCTGCCATGTTCAACTTCTACAATACTCGAAGACATAAAAAACACCCTCATGTGGTACATCGATACTTGGAATGCCCATCATAAATAACTTATTTGAACAAATTCATAATACTTAATTGAATTGGAATGCAATGGATTAAAGTGTCAAGTTGAGGTAACCACCGGGAGAATTTTACTTGATGCGTCTAATTATGAGAAAATACTGTAGCAAATATCACAAAATATCACCCGCAGATTCAATCACCTTGGATGATGAACAAAAATTGTAAAAGGCGGCAAAATGATCAGCACATAACCACATGGTAGGCCTAGGAAATTCTGTATCACTAACAAGACATCTTTCACCAAACTCTTTTTTGGCACAATCCAAAACATATAGCAATCACACGAGAGATGTGACCTGGGGTTGGCCATATAGATATCCATTTAAAGCAAGCATGGTATACTAAAAGCTAAAGGAAAATATAAGCAATACATCAAACAAATACCCTTAAATGTAGGTAAAAAAAATGGACAACATAGCTACACAACTCGTTGACTTATGGGTCACTACATAGATATATTAGTGTAGATGAAAATAACCAAAACGAATTTGTGCAAACAAACAAGATCAACAAGGTAAGATCCTTAAAACAGGATAAACCTAGCTATAGGGCTTAGGCTTTGCTTGGCACAATGTACAAGCTTACCGTACCAAATGAGCCCATACAACTATACAAGATATGGATCCCAAAGGAAGTTGGCACATAATTAAGTGAGAACAGAAGAATGAATTAACATATACTTCTACGAGAAGCCAATTAAGTTTCTAATTAAGGCTTAATATGAATGCAAAACCCAGAAAATTAATGCAAGTACATCCTACACTGCGGAGTCAATGAAAAAGCTTTGCAATTTCATAGGTGCGTGCAAAAACGTTGGGGGACATTCATACTATGCATACCATTTTTGCTAACATAATCAATAGATGCATCAGAATAACACTTAGACCTAGAAACAAAGTGAATGGAACCATACCCAAACCAGATAATCATAGAACAAAGATGGCATATATAAGGGTTGCTGCCAGCTGGGATTAATGTTTATAAATAAGAAGACAATGAGAACTTGGCATGATGAATTAGTAGCACTCTGGACTGCAATATACATTTGGGGGTTATAGACTTATAGGGGGGCAAGGAATTGAATAGCTATTATTGTCTACTTACATAACTTTCAATGTTGGAAAACTGAGGTCTTGTCCACATAAATGCATGCAATTGCAAATTGCAAAGGAGAAGTCGTCCTCTATAGCAGCAATGTTTTACTAGGAGTAAAGTGAACTAAAAAGGACTCAACAACAATGCTTTTCTTCTTTCTTCTTCAACATAATACATCAATTAATGATGGTGACCTCGCAACCACTGCATGGATCATACCAACAAGTCTAAAATATACAGTAGCATCAGCAAAAAACATTAATGCCAAGAATGTCACATTTAATTCCCCTCGGTCTAGTTACAAACAAACTAAACACCAACAAAAGTAGAAGCCTGGAAAGATGGATGTTTGCAGTAGATTCTATAAGAGCATGAAATGAAAAATACTCATAAAATGACAGTAATCCCTTTAATTTTATTTTTGAGAAAACAAGAATTCAACTTGCATGCATGAGATCACCATTTGGTATAATGATGGCAAAGAGGTGAAATAGTGCATACCCAGTAGTATACCTCTTATGAAGATGGAATTACAGTAACTTGGTCTGCAAATTTGAGGGAAAAATACATAGATGACTAAAACACAAGGCCTGCCACAGAAGAAATCACAGGTTAGTATAGCAAGATACAGTACACATCAAGCTTTCTTGGCCTCTCTTCCATATGAAACACCAAATGAAATTAAGAGATCCATATATAGTACTAGTATATATATTGCTGAACCAAAACCCTATTGATATTATTAGGAAATACAGTTAAAAATTAAGTTAGAAAGAGTACAGGATTACAAAGACCTCGTCCCAATGTGACATATCCAATATAATTCTGTGTCACCGATCTCAAAAATACCACAACAGAAGCCTAATTTCCTTGTCCATTTTTGTCTCCTTGCCTATTTTTAGTTTATAGTGTTACCATAGCTTGAACCACCAACAAAACCTCCCCCGGATCCACCACCATAAACCTCTGATGGATCCAGAAGCGGCGAAGACGATGAATCCCCGTTTCTCCCACCTCCGCCTAAATGCAAATCAGAGAGATTGGGAAAACAATCTCCTGGTTGAGCCCCTTGATCGTACAAAAAGCCCTTGAAAACGTGGCCCCCAATCTTCACAACCGCCTGATAAGCAAACTCATCTTCTCCGTCTTCAACGGCAGTCACTCTTACACACTTGAACACCGCCGGCGCCTTTACTTGCCCCGGCAACGAATCCTTCAAACCCGCATCTTCACACACACAACAAAAACAAAAACTAAATAAATTTCTCAACATTTTGGACTTGTAACAATAAAATTAGAGGAAATTAATTAAATCAATAGACCTTGGTGGCTAGAGCTGGTGTCATAGCTTCTTGGAGGTGTATTAGAGGTGGAAGTGTGTGAAGTGGTGGCTTGAGAGCCGTTAACAAGGCGGGGCTTCTTGGCGCCGGAGTTGGACCCGGAGGAAGCTCCTCCGGCGGTTATCATCTGTCTCTCACGGCGACGAGCGGCGGAGACCCACGTGCTCTTCACGTGGGTGGAGCAGTCTAATCCGCGGCTCTTGCAGCAAGTCCTACACCTCCGGTGGGTACAGTCCTTCTTGGCCTGGTTCCCGCAGTCCTGGCAAGTGGTGGTGCCGGAGGCCAGCGCGTTGCCGGCGGAGGCGTTCTGATCGAAGTTTATGGTTCTGGGCGGTTGGGGCTGCTGCTGGCCTTGCCAGAGGTGAATTGCACCGTGCCGGAAGCGGTCGGAGGCGTCTTCCACGGAGGAGGGGAGGAGGGGGATGACGCCGACGTTGACGGGGTGGTTGGGATCGGCCAGGATGAGGGAGTTAGGGTCGGAGTGAGGAGCGTGGAACGACGCCGTTGGGGCGACCACGAACATTCCAAGCTCCGGCTGCCACATGGGGTGGTGGTGGACGGTGGGAGGGGTGGCGCCCGAAGGGGGTCCGGCATTGAAGCCGAGGGAGAGGTCGTTGATCTTGTCGGCGGAGATCCAGTCGGCCAGTGCTCCGCTGTCGGAGACCGCCGATCTCCTTGTACTAGCCACGGCTAGTAAAATATCAAAATTCTTTTTCTTTTTTTTAAAAAACAAAAATTATGTTCTTCTTCCTGAGCTTCTTTTATGAAGAAGGTTACAAGTGCGAATCAAAGAGTAGTGAATAATGAATAGTAGAGATGGAAAAAGGCAAAAAGAGAGTATTCACTGAGGGTTCAGCGGCAGAAAGATCAGGAACAGGATCCAGCAGCAGAAGCAGTAAAACGAATGTCTATTGTGCAATTGTGTAAATGGTGGGGTTGGACTTGGTTGGTTGGGTTCATATCAAATGAATGAATAAATAAATAGACAAATGGAGGGAAAAGGGAACGGCGTAAATTCTAACACACTGCAACTGCTGCTTCAATTCCGGTTGTTCATGGCTGACAGACAGGAGGAGAGGAAGGAGGAGATTGAAGAAACAGAAGAAGCTCTCTTTGTCTTTGTGGAGAAAATGGGGAAAGAAGGGGTTAAAAAAACTGGAAGTGGGTGCCTTTCTAAATAATTTTTCTGGAATTCTCTTCTCTCTCTCTCCAATAATCACACACACAGCATAGCACTTAGCACACTATACAGTGTATTATATATGGCAGAGGAAAAGGCATAAAGGTTAAATTCTTCGCTCGCTCTAAAGCTACACGTCTGTGACTCTTCCTCTGTCACCCGCTTCCGCTGCCTGGTCGGCGCGTCGCCGTTTAAGGCACGCGTCTCAGTTGTCTAGGGCATCATCACATGTGTGATGTGTCAATATTTTCAAACCGGGTCGGCCCGGCGGCTTATCTCATTCGAATTTTTTGGTGGACCCGACCCGGCTGTTCTGAACCAATTACAATCACGACCCCTACGACCAACTCGCGCTTTTGCGGGGACGTCGCGCTCCATGCGGTAAAGGTCGGCGGAAGGATTAGCATAATCGGCTGGACTTTGCTTTTTCTCATTACAAATAAATGATTGCAAGGCGAGTCAATATGTAGGTCCCATCCCCTCACCAAAAGATTAACCATTACATCCCACCTTTTCATTATCCGCCAAATTCATCACCATCAATTGCCTGGTATTCGGATGGATTCGGTGAATATTATGGATGAGAAATTTCTTCACATGTAATAAATCTCCTAAAATAAAATGGAGTTGTATGTAAGTATGTTTAAACCATAAATGGATGGATACCTATATGATTTGTTGATTTTGTTCGATTGATGCATTACAAATCCTATATTCCACTTTTGCATTCCACTTTTGTATATAAAATTAAATTAATGTTGGAAATCATATTATATAATTTTTAGAAATTAAAAGGGTAATATTTGGTATGAATATCATCCTCTTAATTTTTAAAAATTTTATAATATGATTTTTAAGATAAAAATTTGCACACATATGAAAATAGTTGTTTATAATATAAATATAAGTTTTAAATTTTTTTAATATTAATTTAATATTTATATAGCTAAGTGGAATACGAACGTGGAACAAAAGATTACCACTCCGATTGATGGGTAGGATGTAGGGGTGTAGTTATTATGAATAGTCAAAATATATGGGGCCTTGTGAAATATTTTGTAATATCCTGAATAGGCATTAATATTAGGGGTGTTCAAAAATATCCGATTCGGTCAATCCGATCCGGTGATCCGACGATCCGATCCGCGAAAATCCGAATCCGTTGGAAAATTATCCGAATCCGATCCGATCCGAGAAAATTAGCCGGATTACCGGATCGGATACGGATCAGGTCGTCAAACCCCCGGATATCCGAGGGTATAATACTATACATATATATTATGTGCAATAACAAAAAATTTAATAGTCCAAGTAGTTTTAGGTGCTTCGACTTCCTAGTACTACCCCTTTTTTGTTTGTTTTTTTAATTATTTTTAATATATTTCACCCCACAAATAAAATTAACGTTAAATAAAACCTAAATCTATATTTAACACCCCATTTTTATTTTATTTTAAATTATTGTTTTCTTTTTTTTTATGCGGATGATTATTTGGATCATGATTTTTGAGTGAAATTTACCGACTGAATAAATTATTTGGAACTTAAACACAAAAAAATATGAATATTCGGATATTCGGATATCCGCCACAAATATCCGATCCGATCCGAGCTATACGGATCGGATATCCGGGTATACCCGGATCGGATACGGATATAGTTTTAGAGAAAATTTTATTGCGGATATCCGATCCGATTAGCCGGATCGGATCGGATATCCGATTATGAACACCCCTAATTAATATGTGGCAGCAAAGGTGGATTTTGCTTATGCCATGCCATACTTGTGATAAGGTATAAATACCCAACAACAACAGAAATGAAAATGAGTTTTCTCCTTCACTTTTTCAATCTCAACAAATACGTTCCTCAAGATAGTATCAAAGTGCAGAGAGAATTGAGAGAGATTGAGAGTTCATAGAGAATTCGCGAGAGATCTTAGCAAATTCAGAGAGAGTTAAGGCAAATATGAAGGTTCTAGGGAATCAGGAGTGAGGAAAGATGACTCAAACAAGTAGCGAAGAAGATCGACATCGCACAATCACGCAACTAGCTCAGATCAGCAGAATAACATAAGGAGATCCATTGGGTTTGAGCAATTCAGATGCACTTGGCTCATCGTTGACTATGACTCTCTTCGACGACACAAATTACCTCGGATGGAGTAAGTATGTCCGTATGGCTCTAGGAGCAAAATTGAAATTAGGTTTCGTTGATGGAACTTTGCCTAGACTTAGCGATGGATTTGTAGATGTAGGACGATGGGATCATTGTGATCGTATGGTAGCTTGTTGGCTACTTAATTCTATGATTGTAGATCTATCTAGTTCGTTCATTTACACCAATTATGCTAAGGTCTATGGCTTGAGATCTCTGAGAGGTACAATCAGAGTAAAACTCTTGAATTTTTTTCAATTAAAGCAAGAGCTTATGAGAACTGCGCAGGGAATCATGTCTATGACTGGTTATTATACAAAACTCCAGAAAATGTTGGGACAAAATTTAGTGGATAAATGGGATACCTAGCTGTGCTTGTGGTATGCTGGCCAAATGCAGTTGTAAAGTTCTAACCAAATTTCTAGAGCTGGATAATCAAGACAGGGTTATGCAGTTTCTACTAAATCTGAATTTTGAATATGAAGCCATTGCAAGTCAAATTTTGTCTTGGATCTATTACCAAGTCTTAACCAGGCCTATTACTTGGTGATGCAAATTGAAAAATAGAAGCAATTTCCTCATCAAGTTGTTGCAAAATCTTCAGCTTTCTTTACATCTCAAGGAGACAAGAGATCAGGGTGAATCAACAGCAGCAATGGTAAAAACATAACAAATGGTAACAAGGATTGGAAAAGGAGAAAAGATGAGGAAAGGAAGCATTGCTCACACTACAGTAAGGATGGTCATTCAATGGATGGTTGTTTTGAAATTGTGAGGTATCCGGATTGGTGGAAGGGCAAGAAAAACAAGAAAGGACAGAAAATGGCATCACAAGCAATGAATGAAACACCGTTGGAGAATGAAGAAAGGTCCTTATTAGGAAAGCATACAAGCTTTGATCCAAAGTTCTTCCATGCATTATGTCAGGAAATGGTGAAGGCTTTCAAGGGCAAGGTTGTCATGCCAACTTCCTTTGTGAACTTCGCAGGTAATTCAAATTTCTTTAATGAATTCACTCATTCACATATTCCAAGCAAGCAAGAGTGGATCATTGATATCGGGGCCACGTATCACATGTCTCCACACTTGGATTGCATTTCCAATATTATTCAATTGAGGTTGCCAAATAGTTCTGTGGTGAATGTAAAATAGATGGGACCAGTGAGCTCAAGCCTGGTTTCATGCTTACTAAGGTGTTGCATATTCCATAGTTTAAGTTCAACTTGCTCTCTGTTAGCAAGCTCATTACACAGAAGCAATTAATGGCTTTGTTTGATAAAAGATATTGCACTTTTCAAGACCATATGAGTAAATCAGTTGTGGCGCAAATGGAAGAATTGTGATTGCAATATTAATAAAGGAGGTCTTTCTTTGTCTGTTATACATGACATGACTCTCTTACACATTAGACTTGGCCATATTTCTTATTCAAAGTTAAACCATATACCTCGATGTACTAAGATTTCTATTCTTGCCACTTTATACAATAAATGTGGTTTAGCTAAATTTCATGTTTTACCTTTCCATAAGAGTGAAAATAGAGTTATGTATGCTTTTGAATTATTACACATGGATCTCTGGGGCCATATGGTGTTTCTAGTGTAAATGGTGAACACTATTTTTATACAATAGTGGATGGTCAAACTCAGACAACCTAGACATATATGTTGCATCACAAGCACAAGATATTGAGATAGTTAGGAGCTTCATCAACATGGTGAAAAATCTGTTTAATGTTATGCCCAAGAGGATCAGATCAGATAATGGTTCAAAATTGTTGAACAAGGAGTGCCATGCAAATGTTGTCAAGCCTTGGGATTCAACATCAAAGACCAATTCCATACAAGCCTTAACAGAATGGAGTGGTTTGCTTCGCACAGCTCGGGCTCTCATAATCCATGCTAACTTACCTAAGAAGTTTTGGGGGTGTATCTTATCTACTACATATTTGATCAATAAGATGTCTCTAGTTAGCAATGGATGGAAAAGCCCTTATGAGATGTTGTTTAAGGAGAAGCCAATAATTTGAGGGTAATTGGGTGCTTATGTTATGTAACAAGCATCAAAAGATACTTAGACAAGTTTGATGCAAGAGGACAAAGGTGCATCTTACTTGGTTATCCTTCCAATAAAAAAATAATACATATTATTGATCTAAAGAAGGAAGAAGTATTTCACAACAGGGATGTTCTTTTTTGTGAAGATGTCTTTCCTTACGTGTTGACCCGTAATGTTAAAAAAATAAAAAAAATATTTATTGGTGTAGTTAGTGAAAGAGAAAAATAGAATTTTACAACTCAAATGGGTCAAAACGGATCGAAAAAGGGTCAAACAGGTTAATTTTACGGGTCAACCCACAACCCGATTTGTAAAGCCGCAACCTGTTTTACGAGTTATTGGTCAGGTCACGGGCCAATTTTTTTACGAATCATCGGATTAACCCACAACTCGGGTCAAATCAACCCGTTGATCAGCCCTAACATAACCTAAGAGCTTATATGCGCCTCTTATATATTCAAGACCGACCACAAATCGATAATAAAGTGATCTTGTCCCCTACTACTAAATACGGTCCCCATGGGGTAGACATGGACAAGGGCCAGGAAATCCGGACCCAGGACCGCCCCGATATACCACCGGGCTGAAACAGACAAGGCCGCTTTAGAAAGGCCCGCTCCATTTATAAAAAATTAACTAGAAATAATTGGGTCGGGTTGGGTTGGATCGGGCTATTATTCCCAGACCCAAGCCCGGCCCTTGGCCGGGCAAGGCCATTTCGGCCCAGATTTGCGGGCCGGGTCGGGCCCGCCCGCCCGCCCTAATGGCCATGACTACCATGGGGTATGTTTTTTTAATTTTGTTTGCAATATATATTCTAAGAATATACGTAGTTTTGGGATGGTAGTTATTAAGTACATAAAATTTTCTAACAATTAATTAATTCTATGTTTTTAGGTGTTTTACAAATTTACATTCTCATCAAATTTTAGAATTTATATTTTGAACGCATAAACCGGAATTGGTTTAGTGAGCGAATTAAACCAATATGCATAATTTTAAATAAAATTACATTTAATGTAATTAGTTAAACTAGTTATACTCATTGTGTCATACACGACTACGACTCGGATTAAGTATGAGCATAATTATTTTAATATAATGATACATAAAAAATAAATAAATTATACTCACATACGATAGTTTTTTATTTTTAGAATCAACTAAATTTTGACTTTTTACAATTTTTATAGATAAATAGAGAGACAAATTATTTGAAAAAGATAAAGTAATATAAATGAAATTTGATATTTTAAAAATAAAATTGGGCCAAAGTCAATGTGTTGGCTCAAAAAGATACAACTTTAACATATAGTTATAGACAGATTTTTTTAACCAAAATTTAATTTAAAAAGAAAATCTTTTACATCATAAATGAATAAAAAGACATATATAATGTAATTTTTAGCATCTTGTAACTTATTTATTTTTATCATAATTTGATTTAAGAAAACTTTTATAGAAATAGATATATAGATAAAGATAATGTAATCAAATGATAATCAATTATATACTCAGAATCTATTATTTTATGTTAGATAGAATCTTTTCTATATATATGTATATATAGGGCGTTTCAGGTGGAATTATATCTTAGGGTGAAAACTAAGATTCAATGTAAGCGGTTAGATTTACTAAATGTAAGGCTAGGATTAAAACAAGAGAAGCAAAAGGAAAAAGATAGGTGCGCGTGTAGAAGCCAAAAATAATGGCAATTTTGTAAATAAGAACAAAAAGGTATCCAAAATGCTAAGAAAACCAACCATGATACCCCCTACCTTTCTCCCAAAACAGAACCACGCCCGCTAAAGCAAAACCTTTGTTCACACAAAAACTCCCAATCAGCGATATGATTTTGGAGCAAATTCAACAAAATTAAGCGTGGCTAACTAAATTCAAGTTGCTCGATGGCAGATCAAGAGCAAGAGTCAACGAATTCAGGTTCGAAAGAAGGTAAAAAACACCATCTATACTTCAAATTTTTAGGTTCGATATGCAGTTAGGGTTTTTGCAAATTGAAAACTCTGAATTTGAGTTGAAATTGGTGTTCCCTATTGTATTTGTGTTAGAACACTTGATTTAGGGATATCTAGATGTTGTTTCCCTTGGAAATTAGTTCTTTTCATGATCGAAGGTATGTTGTTTGGTTTTTTGCGAAATGTCAAATTCGAATTTGAGATGCAATTCGGTGATTCTATTTTATTTGTGTTGAAACACTTGATTTCTTTTGTGAATCTCTTCGATGTTGTGTACACAAACTTGAACTGGTATTCTTTTGTTGATAATGAGTAGGCTTTGTGATGAGACTGGTTTTCAGTTGGTTCAATCTCTTGTTAGTTCACGAAATTCTTTTTGTCGTTCACATATTTCTTGTAAAATGTCATTGTAATTTGTCAAAAGTATATTCATATATTTCATATTAATGTTCATATATAAAACTAATAAATTCATGTATTTAACACACATGTTTATATTATGTAAGAATTTAAGAACTGATCTTATAACTTCTAAACATTTTCAGTTCATGTGTATGTTTTACATGTTCATATGAAGTGCTTATATGAACTAGAAAGGTGTTTGAATTGACACTTTTATGTTGCACTGGGTATGCATCATTGTTTCAAAACCATTCTCTTTCTATCAAACTGTTAAAAACTTATAAAATTTGGGATTTAGTGAAAATAAATGCAGCTTTGCTGCATTTGTAAGATAAACAATGGCAATATCAACTATAGAATAAAAAGGATTGATGGATCTCTAAAAAAAATTAGATGAAATTTTTTAGATATTCGCTTATTTTATTTAAATGTACATTAATAAGACTTGATCGTTCATGTGATTTTTTATGGTCAAATATATAGAGAAGATGCATTTAAGATCATACATATTTTCAAATTTATAGTGTTTGCATCAATAAGAATTGATAAAACTTGCATGTTGCTGGGAAAAAACAAAACTGGGAAGATAGGCTTATGGAAAAGGCAAAAAATATTGAAATTGTAGTTGGGGAGATGGAGGAGGCGTTAGTTGATTTACCAAAAGAGTTGTTTGAAGATACAAGTATAAAGAATCAACTACAAGAGTGTCTGAACCAATTGCAAGGGGTTGAAGTACCAATGGAAATGATAAAATGGAGAATTGAAAGCAACGAAGACATGAATACACTTGAGAGTATAGAAAAAAGGCAAAAAGTTTTGATCAATGAAGAGAAAGTCCATCAACACAACTGAGAATGTGGAGAAAGAAACTGATCAAGAGCTCCTACATTAAGAAACAAAAACAAATGCTAAGGTGCAGGAAGTTCAACCAAAGAAGGTCAATCTGCACATATTTAGTACTAAGCATTAACATATTTACTATAAGCATTCACATATTTACTAATGGTGTTCACAAATTCGTGTTTACATGTAATAAATATTTTAAATCCTTCTTACCTTCTAATCTTCTAAACAAAATGCAGAAAAAGGGAAAACAAGTGGAAGCATTGAGGGTGAAGTACTAAAGCATGAGGGCACTGGAGACGTACATGGGAGCGGGATTCCAAAAATGGGAGGAAGAGATTACTAAAGGTAATGCAAGCAAGTGTGTGAAAGCATTGAGGGTGAAGTGTTTGTGCAAAATCTTGAACTTAGAGGCAAATGATTGACGGAGAGCTTCACAGCAGATCTGAAGACATACAAGAAGATTCACCCGAAACTAAAGAAGCTGGTAGTTTATGGATAACTTTTGCTCAAGTAGGGCAGTTTGTTTCAACTCTAATGTAGTAGACATAACTAGAAACTTGATGGTATGGTATTTTGTCAAAAGACATGAAATTGGAGGTTTTATGATGTACATTTTGCCCTAACTGTTGATGGTAGCAGAAAACTAGAAAAAGATGGCAATCTTGTGAGTTTGCAAAATTTTGGTTGAACTAAAAGCACAATTGAATTTGTGTAGTGAACTACTTATGTCTTATGTAGGATATTTGTAAAAATTTGGGTGATTTTGCTGATGTCTCTGTTTCTGTTATATAGAAAAACAAGTATGCCTCTCATGTATGCAGAAAATAGCTTTTGGGCATAAAAAAGTGTTGTTGTGATTAATTCATTTTGTTTCCTCATTCACTGCTTGTGTTCACGTATTGACAACTTTGGTTCACGAATTTACTAATTCTGTTCACCTATAATTTTTGCTCACGTATTTGATACCTGCGCTCACATAATTAAAACTTCTGTTCATGTATTTTCTACCTGTGTTCACATAATTAAAACTTTTGTTCACGTATTTACTATTTCTGTTCACACTTTCATAACTTTAGCTCACGTATTTACCACACATGTTCACATATTTATTGCTTGTGTACAAATATAAAATGAGAGAAAAAATTGTACTAACCAAAATCAAAGACCCGAAAATACACAAAGTACTCCAAAAATAAAAACACAGTGTAATCAAAACAAAACACAGGGCAAAGCTCCTTTTTCTTCGATAAGCGATTTACAAGCATATGAGCATCAGTATTATCTTTATGCGCCAACATATCTCTACGATGGTTCTTGAAATCCACAACAGAAGCCCCAATGTTTGAATACCCACCCACAAGCTCCTTATAAAGACGATGAGCTGATGAAAGACCTATATTAGCTTGGGAGCAATTCAAAACAAACTTTTTGTGCCCAACATTAAGATTTCTCCTTGCCTTCATCAACTGGCGATTACTATCTATGACAAGCCTGTGCGTATGGCGCTCTTCAAAATAAAAAACTGTGTACCCACGCAGGCCAACAAATTGTAGCGTAAGGCTAGCCTTACAACCAACTCTATTGGAACTCCTTGTCCGTTTCCCCGTATTATTATGTTCATCCTTATAACCATTCCTATTGCAATAAAGATACTTCAACAAAACAGTTTTGCCATCTGAGTGTAAACGACCACCACCTAAGCGCACATCAAAACCGCAACAAAAGGCATTGTCCTTATAGAATTCAATTCCCGCATCCAGTGTGCTAAATAGCATCCCACTAGCAGGCTTGATATCATTGGGGCAAACTGGAACAAAATATGTTGATTCCCCTTGAGAAAAATAAACTTCATAATGCTCACTTAAATCTGAAGTTTCAATCCCCGTTCCATCAATACTATCTAGACTTGCAGCATGAGACATATCCCCACTTGTAACAACACTAGAACTAAAAGGACAACCTATACAACATGGCAAAACAAAAGATTCAAGTATAAGATTCATACATAAACATATAAGATTCAGATAAAAATATATTACGTTCACGTAAAATACAATTCAGTACAAGATCAAACTCACACTTAGGACTTTCAACAAACATATTATGTGCAATTCAAAACTCTTCCATAAAACACATCATACAAACATTTTTTGAAGATGGACAATGAAAAAACGAAATGAAATCACAATATACTTGATCTTAGGATTGATTCACACTCATATTGATGCAATTTGAGATTCACAAGGTGAAATCAAACCCGAAAATTAACTAAACCCCAAAACCAAAATCGAAAGAGAAGGAAACCACAAACCTGAAATTGATCCATAAGAAAGTTAAATATTAGGAGATTAGAAGTTGAGGAAGGATCGAAATTCAACAAAACCGTACTAGACGGAAAAGGAATGAACAATGTACGCACTTGGACGAGACAACAGTCGCCATTAAAGGAGGGTTGTAGCTTGCGTGAATTGAAATTAGAATAGGTTGAATGACGATTTTACCCTTATCACTTAAAAATTAAAACAAAGAGCGTGTCAATCCTACCCGTCCATAATATTGCGATAGAATAAATCTCAGTTTTCATAATAAGACCTACTTTCATATGATTCAATCTCTCTATATATATATTGTGAGGATGGCATGTACGAAAAATCCTAAGTGGCACATAGTAAAATCTTACATGATAGATAGCTTATATTGTGATTGAAAAAAAACTTCAATAAATTATTATAAATAATAGTCATCAATAATATTTTACCAAATATATATTTAATGCTTTTATAGTTTATTTTATTTTAAATATAATCTTTTTAAGTTAAATAAATTATCATATCAAATATTTAACAGTAATACTTAATATTTAACATTAGATAACATATTTATTTTAGATAGAATGTTTCCTAGATTAATTTATCATATTTCTATATTATCCTAAAATAATATCAACATACTCCAGTATATAAATTCTCAAAATAAAAAATCCTATGTGGCGAAATCCTAGTTGGCTTAATGTGGGAACGACACGTAGAAAAATCTTAGGTGGCACAACATGGTAGCCTTATTCCTTGCGTCTTTTATATATACTAGTTGTACCCGTCGTGTCATGCATGATTATGGTTCGGTATTTTATAAATATTAAATAAAAATTTAATATAAAATTTAATGTAAGTAATTTATTGTGTGTACAATGTACAAATTTTTTATTTTTTGGAATCAAATAAAACAAATTAAATATAAATTAGTAAGTTTAATGTTGAGAATAAAAAAGATTATTATGGTAAAATAATGTACATTTCTCCTTTTCCCTGATGATATTTCATATATATTTAATTTAAAAGAAAGATAACATATGAATAATAAAGATTTATATATTAAATATGGAAGAGATAAGTAATAATTAAATTAATAAATATGATATAATAAAATATTAAAGATAAAGATAAAAATAATTTATTTATAGAAAATAATTTATTTTGATTTAAGGTGAGACCAAACTCATTTTGTGGCTCGATAAAGTAAAGATTAGATAAAATTAAATATTATATTGTTATTACTTTCTATGTACCTTAATTTAGAGATTATCAAATATTTTAATATATCTATTAAATATTATAAATAAAAAAATATATATCTATAAATAAATTCGTGAAAAGATAAAAGATATTTATACTTATTTTAAAATATTTTAAAATTGTTATCTTTAATTTTAAATATTTGTATAAGAAAATTTTCAAAAGATATTATTATACAAAATAGATATTTGTTTGATGTTAAAGATAGATTTAAATAGTTAAAGAAGAATTTAATAAAAATGTTAAAATATTAGTTGTAAAAATTAATTTTGTAAATATGAGTTGGGGCCATAATCGTTCTGGTAGCTCAAAAAAGTACAACTTTAATATATAGTTATAGATACATAGATTATCAATAACTTTATCCTTATAATCTATTTTCATATATACTATTAAACTTAGTCCAAGAAAATATAGCTAGTAATTTTTAAAACAATATTTCTATTATAAGAAAAAATTGAAAACTAAAATTTCAACTTTACACAAAACTCATATAAAACTAACCATATGTGCATCAAAAGAACTAAAAAGTGCTTACTACCTCCGTTTCGCAATGTAAGTCGCTTTTTTAATTTTACACATGAATTAAGACGAGCTTAAAATGAAAAAAGATGATAATTTAATGCTTGTTTTTTTATCACATGCACTATTAACTCTTTAATCTTGGATTTATAAACACACTAAATACTCCCTACAAAAGTAAACTTCCAATACCACTAGAATTGCTTTAGTTAATGAATGTTATTGGAACGTTAAGTAAATTAAATAGAGTAATGACCTATTTTAGAAAGTTTTACATTAAATATAAGGGGAAAAATGACTTACATTATGAAACACCTTTTAGAGCTAGAAACAACTTATATTGCGAAACGGATGGAATATTATTTTATACGTGCATCGAAACCAAGGACATGTGCATCAAACACTAGTTCACTATGATTTTCATTCACATAACTAAATATTAAATATATTTAAAAAATAAAAGTGTTCAAAATCGATGCACAACGTGCATCAAAAAGTCAATGCATAAACAATTTGTTTTGATGAACATATAGTTATTTTTTATACACGTCCAAGGCGAAACCGATGCACAAAGATATGTCTTATTATGTATGTGCAATAAAAGTAACCATATGTGCATCAAAACCACCAAAAAGTGCATTTTTTGCATGTGAATCGAAATGAACGGTATGTACATAAAAAAACTAAATAATTATGTGATTCATAAACATAAGTAAAAGGTTAAAATTAAAAATAATTTAAAAAATAAAAAGGTTTGAAAAATGTGCATGCAAAAATCGTTACACAAAATATTAGTTTTGATGCACATAGAGTTAGTCTTGATGCACATCCAAGGCGAAAACGATGCACAAAAGCATGTCTTATTATGTATCTGCAATAAAACTAACCATATGTGCATCAAATCAACCAAAAAAATACATGTTATTTTACACGAACATCGAAATGACGGTATGTATATCAAAAACTAGTTAAATATGGATTCATAAACATAATTAAAAGGTTAAAATTAAAAAAATAAAAGTTCGTAATGTGCATCCAAAAATCGATGTACAAACTATTAGTTTTGTTGCACATAGAATTAATTTTTATGTACATTCAAGGCGAAACCGATACATTTAATTCGCGCGTCCTTCAGAAACGTATTTTAAGACAAATACACGAATAATTCGGAAAAAATATGTGCATGTCGTATTTTAACCCAATTTAAAGTCTAATCGGAGACGTCGCTTTTTTCGAAGAATGGACAATTGTTTTTTTGTCCTCTAATATTTATTTACATGTGACTCTTTTTTATTAAAACTAGTTGACCCCGTTGTGCTCTGCACGACTATGACTCGATAGTTTTTAGATATACTATAAAAAATATTAATAGATAAAAATATAATATAAATAATAATTGTGAATTGGTGATTTATATAAATTATAAAAAAAGCATAATTCTAAATTAAAGATTTTGATAGAAAAAATAAAAATAATGTGACATTTAATATGGATTAGCAAATAAAATTGACTTGAAATGTACATATATTATCAAAAAAAACATTACCAGGAAATTATAATTGAAAATTACAATTGTAATTGGCTAGATTTGTATGTATATATTAAAAAACTCAAAATTGAAAATTCAAAGATATATCATAATTGAAATTTAAAATTTGGCAACAAAAAGATTCGATCCTATCTAAATATCGTAATGGAAAAAAATAGATTAACAAAACAATTTGACTTGATTTGTACATAGATTAATTATTTTTTTTTAGAAAATATGTTAATTGTTAAATTTTCTGTTCAATTTATTCGTTATGTACATATGGTCATATGGATCAATAACAATTTATTATTAATTTTGTAATTTAAAAATATTATAGGATAAGATCTCGGTTTATATTTATGTGAGTTTTTTTAGATTATATTGGAGAGTTGTTAGGATCATGAAGATATGTTAAATCTTATCCTATAAAATACATAAAAATATTTTTATGTCAATTTCATGAAAATTAATTTTTACAAATCAATTTTTATTTTGCTAGAAAATAGGTTAACTGTTAATTTTGTCGCTCAATATATTCGTTTCGTACTTAAATAAATGATCATATCATATATATGGATGATTAACAATCTATTATTAATTTTGTAGTTTAAAAATATTATAAGATATGATCTCGGTATATATTTATATGAGTTTTTTTGGTAGATTATATTGGAGAGTTGTTAAGATCATAAAGATATGGTAAAAAATATTTTTATATGTAAATTTCTCGAAATATATAACTAAATTTCCAAAAAAAAACATTATTGTAATCCAATATAAGAAAATTAAAAAATTGATTGAGATTTGTAGATTAATTATGTGGCAATATGATGTGCATATAATATATGATTGACATGGAAATTTTTTGACATATGGACTATGACAGAGAATATTTATAAAGACGTCTAAATTATAAGAAAATAATATGTGTAAAAATCTAAGGTGACTTAGGATCGACATGTGGCGAAATCCTAAGTGACGTAATGAAAAGACTCTAAACCTTATTACTTTTATATTTATATAGTAAATTGAAAAGGTCATAGAATAGTTAGTTACTATTAAATTTGTACGTAAATTTACAAAAAAATATTACCAGTTTTCAAGATATTAGGTTGATTTAAAGTTGACTTGTACTTAACATTTTTTTAGAGGAAGATTTGTACGTAAATATTTTTAGAGGAAGATTTGTAGGTAATTTTATTTAGGAAATTTGTTACATAAAATTCTTTCATTAAGGAAAAGATTTTTGTATTCAAAAGGTTTTTATTTCAAAAGATTACACAATTTGATAATGAAAGATTTGGTAAAACATAATATGACATGTAAATGACGGGCATAATATAATATGACGTGACATATGAGATGTAAAAATTATTATGACTTGGCTTAAGGAAAACATGACATGTGGCAAAATACGATGTGACATGTTCTTAAAGTGACATGTGTCAAAAGCTGAGGTGACGCAATGTGGTGGCTTCAATCCTTATTGATTTTATATATAGTAGATTAGTCCAAGAACATATAGCTAGTATTTTTTAAACAATTTTTCTATGTACATTCAAGGCGAAATCGATACATTTAATTCGCGCGTCCTTTAGAAACGAATTTTAAGACAAATACACGAATAATTCGAAAAAAATATGTGCATGTCGTATTTTAACCCAATTTACTGAAGTCTAATCGGAGTCGTCGCTTTTTTCGAAGAATGGAAGATTTTTTTGTCCTCTAATATTTATTTACATGTGACTCTTTTTTATTAAAATTAGTCTAAGAACATATAGCTAGTATTTTTTAAACAATTTTTCTATTTAAAGCAAAAGTTGAAAATTAAAATTTCGACTTCACACTCAAAATTTAGTAAATTTATCAATAATCATAGAAATAAGGGGTGGGGTTTGGCATGTTGCTATCATGGTGGGGTAGGAGTCATGTCAACGTAAAGTCAACCTCCCAACAAAAAGAACAGTGAGAGCAAGAGATCTTGCCCGTTGATTGTAATACCATCTCTGTTTAATCGTTGACTCTTGTACAGTTCCTCTCCTTCTGAAGTCTTTGTGATTTGGTTCTGAAAAGTGAAAAACCTTCTGTGCTTAAATTGACAAATCCCAGCATCCATCTACAACGAGTCATTAAAATGGGAGTATTTGGTAATTTGTAGACTTGTCAAACATTATATATGGACCCGATAATCGAATTCAATCCACCCGAATTTTTTGTGATCACAACATATTAATGGGTTCTGAACTGTAAAATAAATAGAACTAGAAGTACAATAATTATTTTTGTAGTATTGTTTTATTTTTATGAGTAAGGTTCTAATCCAAGTAAGTATGAATTAGTTGATTGGAGTATTGGCCCATTCAAGTATGATTACAGTAAATATTGTTTTGGCTAAGTAATAGCCAATATATTAGAAAATTGCGTGAATCTAGTTTGCTGTTCGGATTTCATGTATAAATTGGATAAGATTATTGCTATACTGCATTTTTAAGATTGGGTGGAAGAATCTATAACTATATATTAAAATTGTATTTTTTTTGAGTCATCATAACGATTTTGGCACCACTTCATGTTTATAAAATTAATTTTTATTTTAATTTTTTTCTATTAAATTCTTCTTTAACTATTAGATCTATCTTTAACATCAAACAAATATCTATTTAGTATAATAATTTCTTTTGAAAACTTCCTTATAAAAATATTTAAAATTAAAGATAACAAATTTAAATTTTTTTAAAATAAGTATAAATATCTTTTATCTTTTAGCATGATATATTTTCACGAATTTATTTATAGATATATATATATTCTTTTATAATAATAAATTAATGATAAATACTTATAACGTTTAAAAATAATAAAAATAGGTAATATAATATTTAATAGATATATTAAAATATTTGATAATCTCTAAATTAAGGTACATAGAAAGTAATAAAAATATATGAAAAATGTAATATTTAATCTTATCTAATTTTTAATTTATCGAGCCACAAAATGAGTTTAGCCCCACCTTAAATGAAAACAAATTATTTTCTATAAATAATTTATTTTTATCTTTATCTTTCATATTTTTATTATATCTTATTTATTAATTTAATTATTATTTTATTTAAATCTTGTCTCTTCCATATTCTAATATATAAATATTTTTTATTCATATGTTATCTTTTTTTAAAAATTAAATATCTATGAAATATCATCAAAGAAAGGAGAAATGTAAATTATTTTACCATAATAATCTTTTTTATTCTTAACATTAAACTTAATAATTTATATTTAAAGGGATTGATCGAAAACCACCCATATAATAAGGTACATTGCCGAAAACCACCCGTTTCATTTAAAATTATTTAAAACCACTTGATGAAACCCGAAATAAACCAGCGCTAGAAGACAAGAAACGAGATTACTTTTATTCGATTGTGCAAACACTTGCTCTTTATTTATTGTTTTTTATGACGAGGTTACAAGCAAACGAGATTACACTTCAGACCTTCTAAGAGTATTCGAGATCTCGATCTAACAAGGTTCGAGATCTCCTAATTGCTACGAGATTCTATCACCCACAGACGGTTTAACGACCTCTGGCGGCGAGGTCGAGGATTTTGAGTTAGAGCGGGGTGGTTGTGGCCTGCGAGATGATGCTGCGAGGTCTCTGATGTGGACGAGGACTCTTTGTGCGACTTGAAGTCTTTTTGTGGACTTCACTTGTTTGAAGCGAGGTCTCTGACGATGTTTCAACACGTTGATCTTCAACGAGCAAGATAGTTCTTGAGTTCAAGATGTTTTTCGACCCCTTGCTACCTACGAGGTTCTCCTCTATTTATAGAGAGTTGAAGAGTTGAGTTTCGGCGTTTGCTCGATGTGGGACGCCCGAGATCAGGGCCTCTGATTGGTCCGGTTGTGAGGCAACTGATCATTGGTTGGGGGAGCGGCAACAGCTGAGTGGTTCAGATGGGCGGGGGTGTCATCTTCTGAGTGACGAGGTTTAGACCTCGTTGCCGAGGTTTCGAGGCCTCGCAAAGGTCGTGTTTTGCTTGTTTTTTGGGAGGGGTACGACAATGGGCCTCGAGTTTGACCTTGGGAACCCCGCTGGGCCCGCTAACCCTCGTACCCCGGTCCCACCTCCTATCTCGCCATTTTGAGCACCATCACCACCCTTATATCTAGTCTCGTTAGTAAATAACCACCTGCTGTCAAGATTCCGTTAAAATATGGTTAAAATGATAGAAATTATCTTATTTTCTTTTATTCTATTTATTTGAATTTCAAAAACTAATTTAAAATAAAGAATATTAACAAAACTAAATGGAAAAAAAAGATTAAAACAAATTAAAATCCTAATTCCTTTCCACTTGCTTTGTTATCTCTGCTTCCTAGATTTGCAAATCTCCAAACCTAAATCCCTCAGCTTCCATGAAGAAATGTAGCCGGAAATCCCTCTATAAGGTTAGACAATGGTGCTCAAGATGGCAATCTAAGCAAAATCCGAAGATCCGTTCATAGACGCCATAGTATATCAGTTCAACGATTTGGCATCCGTCCTGCCTTTCGGACTCACCGAGAACAATTCCGCCACCTTCCTCGCCACTGGAAACCCTTGCCTCGACTTCTTCTTCCATGTCATCCCCGACACGCCTTCCGAATCCCTCAACTCCCGCCTCCAAGAGGCCTGGTCCCACCACACCTTGACCACTCTCAAGCTCATCTGCAACCTCAGAGGTGTCCGCAACACTGGAAAGTTTGATAAGGAAGGCTTTTACATGGCGACGCTCTGGCTCCACCGCCACCATCCAAAAACCCTAGCCGCCAACGTCTCTTCGGTCGCCGAGTTCGGATACTTCAAGGACTTCCCTGAGATCTTGTACCGCCTCCTTGAAGGCCCCGATGTCCGCCAAATCACCAAGGAAGGGAGAGGGCCAATTGCTTGAAAAAATTCATTCAGCAGCCCCACAACCCAAAAAATCAACCTGAAACCCATTGCCCCCTTCCTCTCAAACCCTCGCTGTTACACAACTTAGAAAACCCAAAATCAGGAACCCTAGATCCAAAATATGGGGTATATCTAGTGCCATTCTCACACTATTCCTCTCCCAAAGCTTGTGTAATGATATTTCCCTTTCTTATGGAGCATCAATTTGGTGGATTTGGCCCCGATTTAATGCGATTGAACACCTCGATTGCACTTTCAAATCGTCCTTCCTGTCAAACTCGGGTTCCTCCGTGACCCTTCGATTTCTACTCTGCTTGATTCGTTCGACCTGTACGAATCGCGAACTCAGGGTTCATGGTGGAAGCAGCGGCAGAAGAGGTGGGGGCCAATTTCTAGGTTATTTATCTATTTAGTGAAAAGGATAAAGTAAGAAAAGAAAAAAAATTATAAAAAAATCAACACATGCGCCCTTAACGGAACACAAACGGTAGTTGTGAAATGGGTGGTTGATTGGTAACGGGAGTGTATATATGGGTGGTTTGCGGTAATTTGTTATTAGGCGGGTGGTTTTCTCTAATATGACCTATTATACGGGTGGTTTCCGACAAAAACCTCTTATTTTTTTGATTAGGTAAGAATTAGGAGGCTCTCCACTCATGAAGGGCGTCCTAGAGCATCTTGACAGATGAGAACATTAAGTTCTGGGTGATTCCTAATAACGTAGGAAGGGAGACCGTGGCTCAGTCTAGCAAGTTTATCAGCCACGATGTTACAATCCCTAGGCACATGGGAGATTCGTAGTGATTGGAAATCAAGGAGGGCATTAAGGATATCTGTCATGATGATTTCTATTTCCAATGGACGATTCTTTTCACCTTGAGCTGCTTTGATTACTTGTATATCGTCTCCTTCAATTTCTATGTTTTTATGCCTTCCTTGTTTCGCTAGCCTAATTCCGTCTCTCATTACTAGTACCCTCTGCTTTTATTCCCGATATTCTTCCATAATTTCTTGTTGTTAAGTTTACCATATTTCCATTATAAGCTCTTAATATTGATCCTCCCGAAGCTTATCCATTTCCTAGTTTGATCCATCAAAGTTATATTTAATTACATCACGTGGTGGTTTTTTCCATTTCTGGTTGTGTTTCTTTTGGTTTCTCCTTTTTTTACCGTTTATGATCATGATTTCTTCGTCTTCATTCCAATGTTTTGATCTTTCCCATTGATCTCGTTGAGCCTTAATTTATTGGGGTAGGTCTTGAATGAAATCATTTGGTGTTTGTTGAAAGACTAATTTATTTCTTTGATGCCAAATGCACCACCAAGTAATCGCAAGGTCAGAGAAGTCCTTTTTTCCTAATATGCCGAAAATGTCATCTAATATTTTTTTGGTGTTTTATTTTGCGGATCGTAGGTATGTATTGTTTGTTCTATGATCGGATTAACCTTTTTTATTGTGTTAAGTGTATGAGGGCATGTGGTAAGAAAATGGGATGTATCCTCTACCGTGTTAAAGCACATAATGCATCCTCCTAGTGTTGCAACACCAAATCTTATAATTTATATTATTTCAAATGTCGTTTCACTTAAACAGAGTGAGCACATTAGCCTCGTAACCCAACCAATTCACTACCATGAGAGACAATTTCTTATTTTCACTTATTATTAAAATGAAAGTTGGTTTCTTGAATTGTAGAGGAATAGGGAGAAAATTTTTCTGGACTGATTTACAGATTTTCTGTAAAAAAGAACATATTCAAATAATGGCATTAGCTGAAATTAAAACAGAACAAATCCCATCAGAAAATATATGGAAGACGTCAGGTGTTGATAGCATATTATGGATTCCGGCTGCGGGAAGAGCTGGAGGGTTGTGCATCTTGTGGAAAACTTATCAAATGGTTGGATGGACATGGAACTTACAAGCACAATATTCTCGTTTTTGTGCCTTTAAATTACATGATTCAAGATCTAATCGAGAAATGATAGTTATTTTCTTGTATGCTCCCCCGAAAGAAAATGAAAAAGATGTTTTCTGGCAGGAATTGAAACAATATTTGTGTGCAGACCCAACCCCGTATATAGTTGTGGGAGACTTTAATGAATTAGCACAACCGGAAGATAAAATAGGGGGAAGAAATCCAAACAATGACAGGTTCAAAAGATTGCGGGATCTAAAGGAAACTTGTGAATTATTTGATATCCCTACGACGGGAAATTTATACACTTGGAGGAAAAGAGCGATGGATATTGATAATACTTATGAAAAATTAGACCGAGTAATGGTTTCCGATTTGATTATGCAATGGTTTCCATCTATCCAAATGAGAAATCACGCGTTCACCACGTCTGATCATTGCCCAATAACTATAGATTTAAATGATAATAATGAAATAAGGGGTCGTCCATTGAAATTCGAGAAGATGTGGACACGCCGAAAAGATTTCGAGAACTTGGCAAAGCAGGCATGGAGGTATGGTCCCCCAGGTTCCCATATGTTTAAACTTATAAAGAAAACGCAACTTTTATAGGCTAAAATAAAGGTGTGGAATAAAGTCACTTTTGGAAATGTATTTAGACAAATCAAAGAGGTAGAGGAAAGATTGGTACAAATACAATCACATTCGTGTACAAACGATCATGCCAACCACACTAATCTCCAAAAACAACTGCTAAGAAAGAGAGAAAGATTAATACAATTTCATAAGACATATTGGGCCCAACAAGCAAAAAATAATCATATTAGGCATGTGGACTCGAACTCGGCTTATTTTCACCGAATTGCAACAAGAAGAAGGAATAGAAAATGGATAAAAAGTATACAATCAACAGATGGAATTCAAATCATGGGAGAGGAAAATATACGTAAGGAGATATGAAATGATTATAGATAGAGATTCATGAAAGGAAGAATAAACAACACTTTATTACAACAACAACTACAACATATAAATGCAGAGGTAACACAAGAGGATAACGAGTGCCTAATCTTCAGGACCAGATGGAATGATTGCGAAAGTCTATCAAAATTTTTGGCATATTGTCCGCCCTTCCGTAATAAAAGCGGTGAAAGGTTTTTATGCTTCAGGACACATTCTAAGGCAGATTAATCACTCTTTTATAACATTGTTGCCAAAGAGTGATATCCAACGTCAACAAGTCATTTTAGACCTATCAATTTATGTTCTACAATATATAAGATTATATCAAAAATAATAGCGGAAAGATTAAAATTAGTTCTTCCAAAGATCATTTATCCTCTTCAAGGGGCATTCGTCTCAAATCGAGCAATACAAGATAATGTTCTCATTGCACACGAGATTTTCCATTCGTTCAAGAATAGAAAAGGGAAGAATGGCTAGATGGCAATTAAATTAGAGATGGAGAAAGCATATGATAGAGTAGAATGAGAATTCCTATTTCAGGTCATGAGTTTGGTTTTTGCCAGAAATTCATAAATTGGATTCACGAATGTGTTCAAACAATCTCATTTTCTGTTTTGGTAAACAACGACCCTATAGAAATGTTCTTTTCGGCATGTGGTTTAAGACAGGGTGACCCATTATCCCCGTTGTTATTTATCCTAACTACAGAAGTCCTCGCTCGACAATTAGACAGAGAAAATCATGCACAACGAAGACAAATCGGGTTTCAACCATCTGGAGGAGGAACGAGTATTCCAATCCTTGCGTTTGCAGATGACATAATTATATTTTCCAAGGCAACTAAATATGCAGGCTAGTAGAAAGGTTAAATCAGTAATTTATACATATTGTGAGATATCAGGTCAGAAAGTTAATTACCATAAATCTGCTTTTCAGACAACAAGAGGGGTTCCGATGGCACAACGAAGACAATTATGTCATGAACTCAACATAGGACATATGGACACATTAGAAAAGTACTTAGGATGTCCGATTATAAACAATAAGGTAACAACGCGATCGTTTCATTCGATGATATCTGCAATAGAAGGGCAATTGACAAGATGGAAAGCGGATAGTTTGTCCCAAGCATGCAGAACAACTCTAATACAAACAAGTCTTGCAACAAAAACCAAGCTATGTGATGCAATCTTTTATGTTACCGGATGCAAATCATAAAGCACTTGACGATATAAGCAGAAACTTCTTCTAGAACAAAGGTCAAAACCACATTCCCTTAATAGGATGGGATAAAATATGCAAATCAAAGAGAAAACGAGGTCTAGGTTTGAGAAAATCAAAACCAATGAACCAAGCACTACAAATGAAATTTCTATGGAAAGTCCTTGCAGATCCTGAAAAAATATTGGTTCAGATCATTAAACAAAAATACCTAAACGAGAATGGCCTTTTAGCATATAGGTGGAGAAATAATGTGTCATGGCAGTGGCGCAATTTAATGAAACTTATACCAAAATTTCAAGAAAGATTAAGATGGCAAGTTGGAGATGGTAGTTCTATTAACTTTTGGACGGATAGATGGGTATCATCTTTTCCGTTAATTGAATCAAACATGCAAATGAATCCACATAATTTAGAGGAAAAAGTTCTTAGTTTCATAATCGAAGACGAAAAATGGAATGAAGACAAAGTTAAGAAGGTGCATCCCACCCTTCTGGGATAACAAAATTCTTAATATCCAAATCCCAAAGACAATGATCCCAAATAGAATGTACTGGTCCCCAAGCAAAAATGGTTGGTTTTCAACCTATTTCGCATTACAAATTATAATGAACGAAAACATTCAACCTGATTGCAGTTTTGAATGGATTTGGAGACTAGATACCTATCCAAAAGAAAAATTCTTTCTTTGGAAATTATCTCATGACGGTCTTCCAACAAAGGAGAGACTAGCAAGGAACCATATTGATGTTACACAGGAATGTAGTTTATGCAATCATAATCCGGAAAATATAGACCACCTTCTATTCAGTTGCGGTTTTACTAAACGAACTATGAATTACGTTGATCCCAAAATCTCAAGAACTATAAGTCAATTGATTAATGGATCATATAACTTTGTTAAAAATTTAAACTTAATAAAACAAAAGTTATCAATAAAAGAACTCACAGAAGTAGATACTATTTGGTGGTGCGTGTAATACCCGAGTCTTTTCGAGTCTTATTTCTGTAGACGTTGTAATGGTTTTTTTCCCGAGCGTTAGAGACTACGGTTTTATTCCGGGTATTTAAACTCTTGGGCCTAACTAGCCTTTTCCTATTTATTCTAAGTTTACTCTTTTGTTAGGCTGGAGGCATGACAAGGGCCCAAGCCCAATTTCCTTTTTCCCTTTCTTCTATCCCTAGCTTTTAGGAGGCGGACTATTCATCTCCTTCTTTGAGAAGACGCGCCGCACACTCGACTCACCTCTCCTTTCCATTTCTCAACCGAGTTGCCCTCTAGTTCTTACGCCGCCTCTAAAATCTCTACACGCTCACCTGCTCCATCGTTCACCTTCTCCATCTGGTCGGTGACAACTTCTTCGCCTTCGCCTTGGGATCTGACAATGATCCTCGTCGGTGGCACCGAGCTTTCGTCCACTTCGTCGATCTACTGCCTTACTGTCTCTTTTTTTTTCTCAACTTCGCCGTCAACCTCCGACCACCCTTAAGCTTCACCGTCGAGACTTTGATCGCGAGCATTTCTGGGGAGGCCAGACGCGCAACCATCGTTGTTGAGGACCTGCTCCGCCTTCCACCTTGAACGACGTCGCTTTCCACCTCGTCTCCGGTGACGTAGGACCCGACCTCTAGTTGTGGTGGCCATCAAGCGGAAGGGGCGAGGGGAAAGGTTGTGCTCTGTTCGGAAGTCAAGGTCATCGTTCCCGTTCGCCGCCGTCGCTCACCATCTTCGTGCACAATCACCATCTTGATCGAAGACCTGCGTTCCATTTGTTGCAATCGGTAGAGGCAGGATGTTGTTCTTCTTGTCTATTTTTCGTTTTTGTCAAATCCAATTACATGTTTTTGTTCTTGTTTTGTTTCCAAAGTTGAACAATTGATTTGTTGTGTGGGCTACCAATATCAAATGGGAGAGTTTTGTTGGATCGACAAATTATTATGTTGCCTTGGCTGGAAACACATTTGGTTGTTCTTCTTTTATTAAGTTGTTGTGATCGTATATATAGTTGGTGTACAAATGATGTGTTCGAATGGAATTGTTGTTGTGGGCAATTGATGGTTTTAATGCTGGAGTTGATCCCTCGTGTGAGCTGGCTCCATCTTCTTGCATGAACATTGAAATTGTTGTTTGCTGAGTGAGCACATACGAAATTCCAAGAGGCTGCCAAAATGGAGATATTAAATGCAATGGCATTATTGAATTAATTACTTGTTATTTTGTACTATTGTCACATAGTTGTTGTTGTTGGATTGGGAATTACAAGCAATTGTAAGTTGTTGACCAAAAATTTAGGATGTCAATGTTTATCGCTTAGATAGAGCTCTTAGTTTTAGGGGTGTTATTGTGTTTTGCTTCTCTTCGAATGTTATAGTTTCGGTTATTGATTATTAGGAATCAATAACGCTCGTGTGTGACTTGTTCGAGCTACCTTCTTCCGCTACGTGTTTGTGTCTCGCCTTCGAGGTAAGTCGCTTGCCGACTTACTTAGCTAACGACTCCTTATGTGTCGAATAAGTAGACTGAATGTGTATCCCTTATTTTGGAATGATTCCATTAGGTGCTTATATATATATTTGAAATTATGGAAATCGATTTTAAATGTTTTCGGTATGCGCGCACTGGGTTCCACCGGTATGATCATGGATCACGAGTAAAGTTGGAGATGAAGTGGCCCCCGGGCATGGTCATGCGGCTGGAAGGAACCCCCTTCTAAAAATAAAATAAATTGTTTTGGCAAACGCTCTAGTAGAGGTTTAGCCGGGGAAAGAAGGGTGAATGGGGGAAATGGGCACGTGTATAGGTACTCGCCCTGACCGTGCGCCATGGATGAGAGGCCAAAGGGTGCCATATAATTGAGAAGGACGTTTGGTCGCTATTGTGTTTGATAGAATTGGTATGAATGGTCTAAAATGCTTGCGTGTTGACCTAAGAGATTGTATGTTGTGGTTACATGTGCTTTGGTGATATACTTATAATTGTTGCTACTATACTTGTTGACGTGGTTATGAATGTTTCCATATTTGACTATATTTTGTTGGCTACTATTGTATTTCTATTTTGAACATGATTGTGTATATCTTTAAGTATATGTATGTATATGCAAGTTTATTTTACTAAAAGCGTTTTGTTACATGTTTGATTTGCTTGTTTGGCCCATACCGGGATCGTAGGCTAATGTGATCAACTTGTGACGTTTTAGGTAAGGATTCCGGCTTGGGAAATGTGCCAAGAGATTGCATTCCGGATGGTGGAGCTCAATCTTGACGTGTCGTGTCTTAGAAGATTGACTTTAGTAGTTTAGTCTTTTGGTTTCTTAGACTATGAAATAATGCTTTGACAATGAGTCGTTTCAGGAGTATGTGTTGAGGGTTTGGATTTTAGACTAGTTGACTTTCTCTTGTCATGTTTGATAGGATTATGGCTTTTGCATGCATATAGTTTTATGACATGAGTTTTGAACTTCTAAATTGGAGGGTTTAGTTGAATTTGCTCGCAGTGCTTTTGTTGCAAGGTCCAATACAGTCAATTGTTGTCAGTTTGTTCTGGTAGACCCAGTGTGAGGCCTACAACCTTGTGACCCCTAGGTATATGCCAGACAGGGTGCTACAAATTGGTATCAGAGCCAGGTTGGCAACAAGGGCACTAGGTCCTAACAAAAGAGCTCGTGAGGTCCAATTTATAGTTATGCAAATTTTAAAACCTTTTCTTAGGCATTCTGCATTTTAGGTAGGGATACACATCGGGACCGCTACATCATCTGGGAAGAATCTCTTTAAGCATTTTGTTTGTTTAGTTACAGTTATTACTTGCAAAAAATCAAAGTGACTTATTATGTTTAGGTATCACTTAGTAATGGCAAGAGGTAGAGGTAGAGGAAGACCTAGAGGTAGAGGAAGAGGAGTTACTGTTGTGCCTCGTGTTAATCCCTTGGCTGAGGGAACTGCAGAGAGTCTGGGACCAGTCAAAAATGCTAATCTGGGACTAGGTGATGATCGATCCGATGCCGCGCTGAGTAATGCTAGATTTGGAGGCCAAGAGCCTGTAGGGCCTAGGTTTGAAGCTAATGTCAATGTTCCAAAGCCGCCAGTTGCTCCAACTATAGAGGCACCTCCCACTAGTCCACCTGGGCTACAGTCTTTAGTCCAAGAACAGGTTCTGTCCTTTTTGCAAGTTCTTTTTCATTGGTGGTCAAGCACCAAACCCCGCCGTTGCCGCTTCCCATCTGTCTAGTTCAAGGGTACCAAGCCCCCAAGGCTCCGCTGTGAGAGCATCCCATTCTAGGATGTCAGTTCCGCCAGCACCCCCAGCTAGGGTGCCGGATATTCAGAGACCGTCCCGACCCGTTCAAGAAGTATCTAAAGAGTCAGTTCGGGTTGAAAGGGGTCGTCAAGACTCTGGACCTGACAAGTGGTTGCGTGAGTTCAGTTACATGAAACTTCCGTTTTTCACTAGAGCTCATGGGAAGGACGTGGAGTTGTGGTTGAGGCAAGTCACTTCAGCTCGCAACCCTATCAAGGCACCAGAGGATCGAAAGGTGTCGCTAGCTTAGAGCTTGCTTAGAGATAATGCTTTTAATTGCTGGTCTCAACAGATTTTGGATCACGAAGTGAACTTTGAAGAATTTTCTAAGATGTTGATAGATGAGTTCTGCCCTGCTGCTGTAAGGGACGCTCGAGCTCAAGAATTTGCTGATGCAAAGCCCGGAAACATTCCAGTGGTAGAAGCTGCCCAGAAGTTTCAGAGAGATTTGACTTATGTGGCTGACACTATGACCACAGAGAAGCAACGTAATCATGCTTTTTCTAAGAGGATGAGACTAGAGATTATGCAATACGTAGCTGGGTTCGAATTCTCTACCTTGAGAGAGTACCAGAACAAGGCAATGGCTTACGAGATGGCACACCCAGATTACAAGCGATCTGATGTCACTCAAGGTAGTGGCAAGAGGCAGAAGACCGCAATAGGATTCAAAGGTGATGAGAGGCCGAGTTCCATGCCCCAGGGAGGTAACAACTCAGGCATGAGGCAGAACCAAAAAGGCCAATCTCAACGGTCAAGTGGTGCAACGGGTCAGAAGCAGTGCTTCAACTGCGGAGGCTATGATCATCTGAAGTATGCTTATACTCGACCATTGCTAACTTGCTTTACTTGCGGACAGAAGGGTCACCGTAATGACTTTTGTCGTAACAAAGGAGTTGCTCCATCTCAGGGATCCTCACCTGCTTCTAGGCCAACTGGAGGAATTCGATCACAACCTACCCATCAGACTTATGTTACTCCAGGTCAAGGTCGTGGTAGAGGCCGCTGTAGCACAATTGGGGGTCCTGGAGCCAACCACCCACCTCGTGTGTTCGAGATGAGACGCGCTGAAGATCCAAATGCTTTGACAGCTACAGGTACGATTTGGATCCGATCTGAGCCTGTTAAGATTCTTTTTGATACTGGTGCTACACATTCTTTTTTTGCAACTGCATGCGTAGATAGATTGCATTTGACATGTTCTGTGGGTACTCCTTTTGTGGTGGGTTTGCCAGATGGTAGTAAGATAAGTGGGATAAAGAGATCCTTCAATGTCCAATTCGCATTGGGGATAAGGACTGGCTTACAGATTTCATTGTCATGGCCTTACTAAATGATGACGTAATTCTAGGTATGGATTGGATGACTAGGTACAAAGCTGTTCTAGATATCCATAGTCGCACAGTGACAGTAACCGCTAATGATGGAACTCATCACGTGTTTTGGGGTCATGACCCTAAGAAGTCTGGAACTATGATTAGTGCTATGAAAGCTGCCAAGTTGTTGAATGAGGGTTGTATAGGATATTGGTGTTATGCCCTTCAAGAAACCAAGGATAGTCCGAGACTCGAGGACATTCCTATTGTGCGAGAATTCAAAGATATTTTTCCTGAGGAGTTATCAGGGCTTCCGCCTCACAAAGAGGTAGATTTCAGCATTGAGTTAGAGCTGGGGACTAGACCTGTTTCACGGGATCCTTATCGTATGGCACCAGTAGAGATGCAAGAGTTGAAAAATCAACTTGAAGAGTTGGTAGAAAAAGACTTCATTCGTCCTAGTGCATCGCCTTGGGTGCTCTGGTACTTTTTGTAAGAAAGAAGGATGGATCAATGAGGTTGTGCATTGATTACAGAGAACTCAACCGAATAACTATCAAGAATAAGTATCCACTTCCTCATATCGATGATTTGCTAAACCAGTTGCAAGGAGCGGCAGTGTTTTCCAAAATTGACTTGAGGTCTGACTATCATCAATTGAGAATCCGGGATGAAGACATCACAAAGACGGCATTTCGGACACGATATGGGCACTACGAGTTTGTAGTGATCTCGTTCGGTTTGACAAATGCTCTAGCAATGTTCATGGAGTTGATGAACAAGATTTTTATTGAATACTTGGATCAATTTGTGGTAGTGTTCATTGATGATATCTTGGTTTACTCTCAGAGCCAAGATGAGCATGCTAATCATCTAAGGGTTGCGTTGGAAGTTTTAAGACAACACCGCTTGTTCGCCAAGCTTTCAAAGTGTGAATTCTGGTTGCCTGAGGTCACATTTCTAGGGCATGTCGTCTCTGTAGATGGAGCGAAAGTTGATCCAATAATGATTGAAACAGTAGCGTCTTGGCAACCTCCCAAGAATGTAAAGGAAGTATGTAGTTTCTTGGGTCTGGCAGGATATTACAGGAGGTTCGTTGAGGGCTTCTCAAAAATAGCTCAAGCTTTGACCAATTTACTCCGGAAGACTACCAAGTTTACATGGATAGAGGCTTGCCAAAGAAGCTTTGAAGAGTTGAAAAGAAGGCTAATTTCTGTGCCCATCTTATCACTTCCTCAAGGCTCAGAGGGGTATTTGGTCTACAGTGATGCGTCGAAACTTGGCTTGGGTTGTGTGTTAATGCAAAAGGATCGAGTGATTGCTTATGCTTCTAGACAACTTAAGACTCATGAGCTAAATTACCCGACACACGACCTAGAGTTAGCGGTTGTGATCCACGCCTTGAAGATTTGACGACACTATTTGTATGGGACGACTTGCCAAATTTTGACAGATCACAAGAGCCTTAAGTACATTTTCACTCAGCGAGAGCTCAATATGAGGCAACGCAGATGGCTTGAATTGATTAAGGATTATGATTTGGAGATCCTATATCACCCAGGCAAGGAAAACGTCGTCGCTGACGCACTCAGTCGAAAGTCGTCCCAAGAGATGATGTTGTCACATTTGACTGTTCAACCCGCTTTGCAAAGGGATTTGATAAGGAATGGGATTGAGGTTTGGATTCAGAGATATCAAGGCCAGCTGTGTGCCTTGGAATGTCAACCTAGCTTGATAGAAGAGATCCGTCAAAAGCAAGGGACTTGCTTGATGATTTAGGACTTGTGTCAAAAGGTGCGTCATAGTGAAGCACCCGGTTTTGAAATCCGAGAAGATGGAATTTTGAGATTGAAGGGGAGAGTATGCATACCTCGAGATCAAGAGTTGAGACAGAAAATCCTTCAAGAGGCCCATGCTACGCTCTATTCTATACATCCAGGAGCAAGTAAGATGTACAAGGACCTTAAGCAACATTATTGGTGGGATGGCCTGAAACCTGATGTGGCCAAGTTTGTAGAACGATGCCAGACTTGTCAACAAGTTAAGATAGAACACCAGAGACCGGGAGGGATGTTCCAACCCCTCTCCATTCTAGAATGGAAGTGGGAAGACATATCTATGGACTTCGTCACAGGTTTGCGTATCAATCGAGGTCATGATGCCATCTGGGTAGTAGTGGACAGATTGACGAAGACGACATATTTCCTTCCGATTAGGGAGGCGTGGCAGGTTCCTAAACTAGTGGATGTGTTTGTAAGTCAGATAATGAGACTACATGGAGTGCCAAAAACAATTGTATCCGACCGAGATGGTCGTTTTACATCGAAATTCCGGCATCAGGTGCACCAAGCGTTGGGTACAAGACTGCATTTCACGACAGCTTACCATCCGCAAGCAGATGGACAGTCAGAGAGGACGATTCAAACGCTTGAAGATATGCTAAGAGCTTGTGTCCTAGACTGGGGTGGTAGTTGGTCAGAAAATTTAGAGCTAGTGAAGTTCGCATACAATAACAGTTGGCACGCCTCGATTCAAATGGCTCCTTATGAGGCGTTGTATGGTCAAAAATGTCGAACGCCACTTTGTTGGGATGACCCCTCTGACGGAGTGGGTGAGATGCCCCAAGTGATTCAAGAGACAGTTGATAAAGTTGCTTTGATAAGAGAACGCATGTTAGCCGCTCAGAGTCGTCAGAAATCCTATGCTGACAAACGAAGGCGACCTTTAGAATTTGATGTTGGCGCACATGTATGGTTGAGAGTGTCGCCTACTCGAGGGGTACGAAGATTTGGGATTAAGGGAAAGTTGAGTCCTCGCTACGTCGGACCTTTTGAGATCTTAGAAAGGGTCGGGGAGTTGGCCTATCGCTTCGCGCTTCCTCCATCCTTGGAGGGAGTTCATCCCATGTTTCATGTATCTCAGCTAAGGCAATACATTCCCGATCCCAACTAAGAGGCTTAGTTATGAAGAGTTGAGAATCGAGCTAGATCATACTTTTGTTGAACAACCGATAGCTATCTTGGATCGTCGAATGAAGAAACTACGAAACAAGGAGATTCCTTTGGTCTTAGTACAATGGTCTAAGCGTGGAGTTGAGGAGGCCACTTGGGAAACCGAGGCAAGTATGCAAGAGAGTTATCCCGAGTTATACTCGAAGTTGACAGAGTCTATGGGGTGATGGTTAGTACTTGAGATTTTCTTGCATCATATCTAGTACCTTAAATTGCTTAATTGTGTTCGCTTGGTTGCATGTTGCTTACTTGTTGGATTGCTTGGATGATCGTTTGTTGTTCTTGATTGCTTGGTTGCTTATGGGAATTCAATGATTCTTTGACATGTTAGAGTAGACTAGTTATACCCGTCGTACCATGTACGACTACAATTCGATAATTTATAGACATTATAAATAAGATATTAATAAAAAAAATATAATATAAACTTTAATATAAGTAATTTGTTGCTCATAGAATGTATACTTTTTAATCAAATATTATATTCTTCATATTTTATTACTTTTCATGTACGTAAATTTAGAGATTATCAAACATTTAAATATATCTATTAAATATTTTATTATCTATTTTTATTAATTTTAAAAATTATAAATATTTATCGTTAAAAAATTATTATATATCTATAAATAAATTCATCAAAAGATATATGCTAAAGATTTATATTTATTTTAAAATATTTTATCTTTAATTTTAAATACTTGTATAACGAAGTTTTCAAAAGATATTGTTATACTAAATAGATATTTGTTTGATGTTAAAGATAGATTTAAATAGTTAAAGAAGAATTTAATAGAAAAAAGTTAAAAATATTAAAAATAAAAATTAATTTTGTAAATATGAGGTGGGGCCAGAATCGTTCTGGTGGCTCGAAAAGGTGTAACTTTAATATATAGTTATAGATACTATGTGACTATATGCCCTGGAAGAACTTCGTTCATTTGATGTAAACTTTACTTTCGTTGTTGTGGTCGTTAGCAAATGGTTCGAAGACGAACCTACTTTAAGGGGTGGGGATTTGTGAGACTCTAACCAATCTCCCATCCTTGTATATTAACCTATCTCTACTTGAGTTTCGAGGACGAAACTTTCTTAAGTGGGGGTAGATGTAATACCCGAGTCTTTTCGAGTATTATTTCTGTAGACGTTGTAATGGTTTTTTTTCCCAAGCGTTAGAGACTACGGTTTTATTCCGGGTATTTAAACTCTTGGGCCTAACTAGCCTTTTCCTATTTATTCTAAGTTTACTCTTTTGTTGGGCCGGAGGTATGACAAGGGCCCAAGCTCAATTTCCTTTTCCCTTTCTTCTATCCCTAGCTTTTAGGAGGCGGACTGTTCATCTCCTTCTTTGAGAAGAAGCGTCGCACACTCGACTCACCTCTCCTTTCCATTTCTCAATAGAGTTGCCCTCTAGTTCTTGCGCCGCCTCTAAAATCTCTACACGCTCACCTCCTCCATCGTTCACCTTCTACATCTGGTTGACGACAGCTTCTTAGCCTTCGCCTTGGGATCCGACAACGATCCTCGTCGGTGGCACCGAGCTTTCGTCCACTTCGTCGATCTACTGCCTTACCGTCTCTTTTTCGCTCAACTTCGTCGCCAACCTTCGACCGCCCTCAAGCTTCACCGTCGAGACTTTGATCGCTAGCATTTCTGGGGAGGCCAGACGCGCAACCATCGTTGTTGAGGACCTGTTCCGCCTCCGACCTTGAATGATGTCACTTTCCACCTGCTCTCCGACGACGTAGGACCCGACCCCTAGTTGTGGTGGCCATCAAGCGGAAAGGGCGAGGGGAAAGGTTGTGCTCTGTTCGGAAGTCAAGGTCATCGTTCCCGTTCGCCGCCGTCGCTCACCATCGTCATGCACCGTCACCATCTTGATCGAAGACCTGCATTCCATTTCTTACAATCGGTAGAGGCAGGAGGTTGTTCTTCTTGTCTATTTTTCGTTTCTGTCAAATCCAATTACATGTTGTTGTTCTTGTTTTGTTTCCAAAGTTGAACAATTGAGTTGTTGTATGGGCTGCCAATCTCAAATGGGAGAGTTTTGTTGGATCGACAAATTATTTTTTTGCCTTAGCTGGAAACACATTTGGTTGCTCTTCTTTTATTAAGTTGTTGTGATCGTATATATAGTTGGTGTACAAATGATGTGTTCGAATGGAATTGTTGTTGTGGGCAATTGATGGTTTTAATGCTGGAGTTGATCCCTCGTGTGAGCTGGCTCCATCTTCTTGCATGAACATTGAAATTGTTGTTTGCTGAGTGAGCACATACGAAATTCCAAGAGGCTGCCAAAATGGAGATATTAAATGCAATGGAATTATTGAATTAATTACTTGTTATTTTGTACTATTGTCACATAGTTGTTATTGTGGGATTGGGAATTACAAGCAATTGTAAGTTGTTGACCAAAAATTTAGGATGTCAATGTTTATCTCTTAGATAGAGCTCTTAGTTTTAGGGGTGTTATTGTGTTTCGCTTCTCTTCGAATGTTATAGTGTCGGTTATTGATTGTTAGGAATCGATAACGCTCGTGTGTGACTTGTTCGAGCTACCTTCTTCCGCTACGTGTTTGTGTCTCTCCTTCGAGGTAAGTCGCTTGCCGACTTACTTAGCTCACGACTCGTTATGTGTCGAATAAGTAGATTGAATGTGTAGCCCTTATTTTGAAATGATTCCATATTACGTGCTTATATATATATTTGAAATTATGGAAATCGCTTTTACATGTTTTCGGTATGCGTGCACTGGGTTCCACCAGTATGATCATGGATCACGGGTAAAGTTGGAGATGAAGTGGCCCCGGGGCATGGTCATGCGGATGGAAGGAACCCCCTTCTAAAAATAAAATAAATTGTTTTGGCAAACGCTATAGTAGAGGTTTATCCGGGGAAAGAAGGGTGAATGGGGGAAATTGGCGCGTGTATAGGTACTCGCCCTGACCGTGCGCCATGGATGAGAGGCCTGAGGGTGCCATATATTTGAGGAGGACATTTGGTCGCTATTGTGTTTGATGGAATTGGTATGAATGGTCTAAAATGCTTGCGTGTTGACCTAAGAGATTGTATGTTGTGGTTATGTGTGCTTTGGTGATATACTTATAATTGTTGCTACTATACTTGTTGACGTGGTTATGAATGTTTCCATATTTGACTATATTATGTTGGCTACTATTGTATTTCTATTTTGAACATGATTGTGTATGTCTTTAAGTATATGTATGTATATGCAAGTTTATTTTACTAAAAGCGTTTTGTTACATGTTTGATTTGCTTGTTTGGCCCATACCGGGATCGTAGGCTAATGTGATCAACTTGTGGCGTTTTAGGTAAGGATTCCGGCTTGGGAAATGGGCCAAGAGATTGCATTCCGGATGGTGGAGCTCGATCTTGACGTGTCGTGTCTTAGAAGATTGACTTTAGTAGTTTAGTCTTTTGGTTTCTTAGACTATGAAATAATGCTTTGACAATGAGTCGTTTCGGGAGTATGTGTTGAGGGTTTGGATTTTAGAGTAGTTGACGTCCTCTTGTCATGTTTGATAGGATTATAGCTTTTGCATGCATATGGTTTTATGACATGAGTTTTGAACTCCTAAATTGGATGGTTTAGTTGAATTTGCTCGCAGTGCTTTTGTTGCAAGGTCCAATACAGTCAATTGTTGTCAGTTTGTTCTGGTAGACCTAGTGTGAGGCCTACAACCTTGTGACCCCTAGGTATATGCCAGATAGGGTGTTACAGTGCGTGTGGCATCATAGAAATAGAACGATCTTTCAAAACGATCTATATTATGGAGGAAGAAGTTTCAATGAGTATGTTAAATCACAAGTGACTAATTGGAAAAATGCAAAAACTGAGGCAGTAGGCAGCAACCAAATGCAAAGTCATAAGATAAGCAATGGAAGGAAGAATACTAGGAGGAGTAAATGGGAAAGACCACCTGACGGAACAGTAAAAATAAATTTATATGGTTCCAAGCATATGAATGGGGTTTCAACCTATGGGTTTATAATTCGAAACTCTAATGGAAATGTAGTTGCATTAGACATAATTAAGGGACAATGTGAAGGTGCACTACAAGTAGAGGCGAGAGGAATGAATATGGGAATTAAAGCTGCTCAACAATTAAAAATGTAAACGAGTTATAGTTGAAGGAGATAATATCCAAGTAATTTCTGCATTGAAAGGAAGTCGGAGCTGCCCATGGAAAATAGATATGATGATTGCGGATTGGTTACTAATTTCATAATCTTTTGAGGCAATTGAATTTAAATATGTGCCTCGTTCGTGTAATGACACAGCTGATTGCATTGTTAAATTGCGTCATTCTATATTGTCTAATCAGCTGTTGAATCATCCAGAACTTAACGTTCTCATCCGAAAGGAGGCTAATCCTCTTCGGGTTGCCTAATTTTTTCCTCATAAAAAAATGAGTAAGGTTCTAATAAAATAACTCTATATCTTATAAGATAAGGAGCGTTTAATACTTTTGGATCTTCTGATTCAAGGGCTAATGTTCCATCCCTTTTATGGACGCGGTAGCATTTTGGTAATTTCTCGGAAATTATAAAAGTGTATCGCTATCGTGAAAAAATGCACTGCTAAATACCAAAAAGTGCATTAGTAAACTGAAAAAGTGCAAATAAAAATGAAGCCAGCAGGGCATGCGCTCCATGTTCGATTCAGTGTAAAAGTACATTGCGAAATACCAAAAAGTGCATTACTAGACCGAAAAATGCAAACAAAAATAAAGCCCATGGTTGTGTGTGCTCCATGTTTAGTGCATCATTATGGTGGAAAAGTGCATTATGAAAATGGTAAAAATGCATTACAAAAGTGCATCATCATGGGCGTTCGATTAACTCAATTCTGAATCAACTCAACAGTTTCCTTCCTAATTTTTCGGTTTAGTAATGCTCTTTTACCGATTTCATAATGCACTTTTTCACCATAACGATGCACTTTTGTAATTCACGAGAAATTATGAAGATGTCACTGCATCCCTAAAAGGGATAGAACATCAAACCTTGGATCAAGGAAATCCAAGGGTTCTAAACACTCCTTATTTTATAGGATAAGGAGCTGTTTTATTTGAATCACTCTCTTATTTTTATATGAATACATGTATACTTTTGCAATTGTTTGGAAGAATATATTTTTGTGGTTTGTGGTTTATATGCATTATTTATTTTTTAAAATATTATGAAAGAGAAATATTAATTTAAAAAAGTTTCTTTTAATGTTTCAAATGCAATATTTGAAAAGCAAATATCATTTACATTCCTAATATTGCGATATTGATATGTTCACCTATTATCCTATTTGTTATTATCCATGGTATATTGGTTACAATAATAGAGCAATTCAGTTAATATTTATGTATTTAAAGGTAATCAAATATTATAATATAAATAATGTTTTTGATATTTGGGCTGCAAAATTAATATAAATATTAAATTAACTAAGGTTTTACCATATATATATATATATATATATATATATATATATGTATGTAGGCAACATTAAAGAGCCAATATGAGTTTCATTTTTCTTTTTTTTTTCAAGAATTTATTTAGCCATTAATTAATGTATATAAAGGGCTATTAAATTGTGTAAATAAGGTTATGATATTTGATCAATATTAAATTTATTATTTTTATTTTATTGTATATGCATGTGTATGTAATAGAGTGTTACAAAAAATACAAAATATGTTGTTTGTATAATTCAAACTCTTGTCAAAAGAAACACAATAGACTTTTGTCATTTTAACCAATTTTACATATAAAAATGTGTTTGTTTTAAGTTTAATTAGAATAAGCACAAACCTTTTATATCTAAAGAATAATACCTAAGTAAATATGGAATTACTTATTTAGCTTCTTATACCCACATATAGCCATACACGAATAAGGTTTGGCTAAGAAAAGGTGATTACAAGCTTCTTATACCCACGAGCAACCATAATTACAAGGTGATTACAACCATAATTACAAGCTTATTATTTAGCTTCTTACACCCACATATAGCCAACTTTAAGTGATTACAATGTAAGGATTGACTCACAAATACTATTGGCATATCTTGTTGCAATAATACAACTCTTACTCCAACATTACATGCATCAATTTCCATTGTAAAAGGAGAGTCAAAATCAAGTAACTTCAAAACTAGTGCCTCTATCATTAGCTTTTTTTAACTTTTCAAAAGCAATATCAACTTCCTTGGACAATTTAAACTCATTTCCTTAATAATTCAGTGAGTGGTCGATCAATTCTTCCATACCCTATAAATTCAATTCTTCCATACCCTTGAATAAAACACTTGTAATACCCAATAAATCCCAAGAATCCTATCAAGCTCTTTACAAAAACTGGTCTTGGCCATGATTTCATAACGACAATCTTGGATGGATCTGTTGACACACCTTTCCCAAATATTAAATGACCTAAATACTCCACCTAATTCTGAGCAAAAGAACATTTTCAAAGTTTAGCAAGCAATTAATTTTTCCTCATTCCAAGAAGATTTTTTTCAACTATTGCTTATGATGATCTAGCGTTTTGCTATACACTAATATGTCCTCAAAGAACACTGGAACGAACCTCCTCAAATATGGGATAATCATATTATTCATTAATGACTGGAAAGTAGCTGGTGCTTTGGTTAAGCCAAAGGGAATATCCTTGAACTCATAGTGTCCATGGTGAGTTCTACAAGTTCTTTTATGCACATCTTCTTCCAATACCCTCACTTGGCGATATCTTGCTCTTAAGTCTAACTTGGAGAAATACACCTCCACGTGGAGCTCATCAAGTAAATCCTCAATATGTGAATTAGGAATTTGTTCTTGATTGTGATATCATTCAATTTTCTATAGTCAACACAAAATCTCCACGAAATATCTTTCGTTTTCACCAAAAGTGTTGGAGATGCAAAAGGACTCTGGCTTGGCTTATAATAACATACTACAACATCTCCTTTACATGCTTTTCTATATCATTTGCTAAAAATGTAGGTATCTATAAGGCCTCACATAGACAGGTAGTGCATCGGGTTTGAGAGGTATAGCATGCTCATGTCCATAGTTTGGAGGTAACCCTTTTGGCTCTTGAAGCACATCATCAAATCTTTGTTGCACTGACTCAATCTTAGCAATGTCTTGTGTGGTCTCCCCATATAATGAAAAGAGATGTGCAATCTGTGTTATTAACGTTGGCACTCCCCTCTGAAACCACTTATGCAACCTCTTTCCTTCATGCTTTTCAAAGCCCCTTTCCCAATAACACCATTTGTTTTCACCTATTTACCATCCTTCTCAAAAGCAATTTGCAATTGCTTAAAATCAAATAACAAAGGACTTAACTCACTGACCCAATCTCCTCCCAAGACCATATCACACCCTCCAAGCTTAAGTATTCTTGGACTAAAACTGAACTCACTGCCTTTCATTTTCCATGCTAAGTTCTTACAAATTTGATGACTAATCATTTTTTGACCATTAGCAACATAAACTTCCATCATATTCACTTCTTGAAGTCTAAATCCACTCTCCTTAGCTACTCGTTGTTACAAGTGAAATTGATCATAACAAAATGACATGTAATGCCCATGTATGTATAAGTTTGAATGTGATCACTCCAACTATCACTAAAAATAGAAACACAAATATCATTTTAAGCAAAAAACCAAGACAAATCGTTTTTACGAATCATGTATGCTTTAAGCACATTTTTCCTAATTGTTTTTCTAGTACTTCATTTATAAGCGAGTTGCAAATGGTTATTGACTCAATCATTAAGACCCGCATTTTCTGCAAATTGAAATGCCAAATGATCAACACATATAGCTTCGAACAAAGCATAAACACTATGTTCATAATTATAACTAATCAATGAGGATTTGGAGAGGAAGAAGATGCAAACCCGACAAGTTGGGTAATGATTGTCCTTGTATCTTACCCAACTTGTCTTTGTGATTTATCGTCAAATACTTGGTCTTGTGCATCCAACACATTGTCTTTGGTGATGTACTTTGTGAAAACGTCAAAAGTGAGCTCCTTTGTGCTTTCGATGGCTCGTCGTAGATGCCCCCTCCTCATTGCCATCAACTCCTTGGCTATGAATAGGAATGGAAAAGAAGGAAATGGTGTCGACATAGGCATAGGAGGATGGTAAGGAGTCATTGGTTGATTGGGATGAAATTGACTTTCTTGTAAACCACAAAAGAGTTGCTTGGCCAAATTATCAAAAAATTTGTGGTCCATTTTTTGAGTGAAAAATTTGAACTTTGAAGAGGATTAGGAAGAAGATTAATAAGAAATAGAATTGTGGAAAAAATGGGTAGGAGAATAGGTTAAAAAAATAGTCATTACCTTTGCCAACGTCTATAAATCAACGGTTTGGCCAATTTGATGGTTCTCAACGGTCATGGTTGTTTTTTTAAAAAAACCCGGTGGAATCGATGGTTCAGTCAATTCCACTAGGCGGTTTGGAACCGGCCAAACCATTGGTTTGGGGGTTTATCATATCCCAAAACTGGGACCGGCTATAGGGCCAAACGACCAAACGACCAAACGTTCTAGTTCTAAAGCCGACGGTTTTCCCGGTCTAGTTTCGGTTCCATAGTTCAAATGGAACCGGACCCGTGACTATGCCCTTGAGGACATGGATGATTAGTTCAATCATGCAATAAACCCTAAATTAAAAAATGGTCTAATGAGAATGAAATGAAAAGTATCAAATGGACAAAATCGCAATGAGGTTTTGTCAAATTGGACTTTGACTGTGCAAGACACCCCTCGGGTTCTTTGACATTTGGTTTTATTATTTGAGATAGTGTTCGCAGGGCCTTGTTTTGGGAAAACTACACATGTGGAGACCAATCGACTTTGATGGTGGAATCCCTTCCACTTAGGAACAATGTCAACACTACAATTTGACTGGGCTTTAAGAAGATTGAGATTGAGATTGAGATTGAGGGCAACAATCTTTGCCTCGTCAATGGTATTTGGAGTTGCTCGTGGTAGGTTGAGTTGATTCTTTTGGATATCCTGGTGTCCCTCCAACGATTCGAGATCAAGCGAATGACCAACATTTTCAGGGAAATCAACAATGCGGTGGATCATGTGGTATAGATGGACATCCTTAACCACCCCCAAATTAAACAACTTTTCTAGATCTTGAAGACCTCATCTGCGTAGATGCCCCTAGGGTAACCGACTTCTTGTTCTGGAGGTCCCCCTAATTCCTTTCCTTATCAAAAAAATACAATGCCCGAAAAAAAATTGTGAGAGAACTGCAATAATGGGAGGGGGGAGAGAGAGAGAGAGAGAGAGAGAGAGAGAGATGGAAGTCGAGACTGATGGGTGGAGAGAAAAGAAAAGGAGGGGTATTAATGATAAACTTAAGCCTGCTAAGCTTAGGGTTTTTGAGCTTGATATAAGAATGATAAGTTCGATAAACTTCCATATACTTGGTATTGTCAAACTCGTGAAAAGAAACTTATTTTTCTCAATAAACATAATAAGCTCCATAAATTCATTAAAAGAGCATTGCTGAACGGGCCCATATATTGTACATGCGGCTTCTCGAAAGTTGGTAAACAAGTGTGTAAAACCGGGACTAGCAAAGGGAGGGGTCTAGTTACACAAAATTAAGATGGCACTAGTGCTTTTTTTTCATACTGATAGATAGTTTAGGACAAATATTTTGGATCGAGGTTATCTTTTTCAATCAAGTAATAACACTTTTAAGTGAGAGCGGTTAACATGAAGGAGAATATATATTTTCAGTTTTTCTTTTGTCTAAGATTTGTTTATTTGGTATATATTTTGCCCAAAATTAGTGGGAGACGTATATGTAACCCAAATATTTAGTTTGTTTATCCCTTTGCATAAAATTTTCACCTCCTACGAGGCTAAAAATCATACAATGAGGCTACAATCATACAATGAGTATTGTTATGTTTTGACACCATTGTCGTGTTGGAAATTATAGCCATCACAATAAAATGTCCTAGAACTAATTTCCGTACTCTATGACACCCTGTAAACCAACCTTTATTTGAAGATAGGAGCATGTTTAATTACTTAAAGCAACACCCTTTATTTCGAGATGTCTTCAAGTTCGTTGGAGACTACAATCAAGCATGCAAAGTAAGAACTAGTGGTCAATCTGAGGATGATGTTGTCAAAGGTGCTTATATAATCTTCTTCACAGATGAAAAGAGGAACTTCCCTCTTGAGCACACATGGCGAGAGCTCTGAAATGATAAAAATTGGCATAGTACACTCACTCGAAGTTTTGAGAGTGGTGGAAGCTCAAAGAGAACAAAGTTGAGTGAAGGCGGATTGTATTATTCAATCTCTAATCCAGAGAGTCCTATCAATCAAGAAGTAAAAGAGCAAACTATGGTTCGTCCTCTGGGTGTAAAGAGGTCAAAGACAAAAGGAAAGAAGGTTGCTACCAACACACTAGAAGAAGAAAAGGAGGCTAGTTCCTTGTCAATACCTGAGGACATGTGGGCGATGAAGGACTAAGACAATGAGAATACGAGGAATTTTCAAGGATGGCACTGCTTAATAGCCTTCTTTCGAAACAGAGCCACTTTCAAAAAAAAGAAGAAATCTTGAAGTAATCATTAAGGTGATGTACCATGGCAATTACCTTTTCAATTTATTTGTGTGTTTGTTTTCATATGTTATGCTTAGTCCATTTCAAGTTCATTTTCAAATCTATCATGTAATGTAGGCAAATGTCACCCTTAAGGTTACATAGTTCATATATTCTACTATGTTGTTATGCAATGTAATGCCTTGGTTAAGTAATTAATATAATGTAATGATATTGGGGTGTTGTTTCAATCTTTTCAAAGTAGTTGTCAATTATTTAGAGAAAGTTACAAAAAAATGAATCTTTGCAAAAGCAAAGATCAAATCATTTGAAAAAGTTAGAAAAATCAAAACAAATTCAAAAAACGAATCTCTACAAAAGCAAAGATCAAATCCTCTAAAAAAGTTAAAAAAATCAAATCAAATTAAAAAATGAATCTATGCAAAAGCAATCATCAAATCATCTGAAAAAGTTAGAAAAAATCAAATCAAATTCAAAAAACGAATCTCTGCAAAAGCAATGGTCAAATCATCTGAAAAAGTTCGAAAAACCAAATCAAATTCAAAAAAACGAATGTGCAAAATAAATAAAACATTAAATATCTACATTGAGATAGATCCTTCATCACTACAAAATGATATCATCCCTCTATTAACTCATTTTATACATATTCAACACTTCCAAACACACCTCCTTACTTAAAAATGTCATCTCCAATCCAAATTCCATTCAAATCTTCGTTATATAACGAATTTGATAGAGCCTTTAATGCGTGGATTGCTGATTACGAACACCTCTTGGAGGCAAATACTTCAAGGAGATGAAGTCAACGTCGACGAGCATATATGATATATTGATAGAGATCGCAAGGAAGGACATGCTCGCTTGTGGAATGATTATTTCAGTGAAGAGGCGGTGTACTCAAATGATCAATTTTGACGACGATTCAGAACGAACAAGTCATAGTTCTTGTGCATTGTTAACTGGCTTTCAAATGAGGTTCAATTCTTTCAACAAAGGCATACGCTACTGAAAGATTAGGCCTCTCTACACTTCAAAAGTGCACTGCAACTATACTTATGCTAGCTTATGGTTGCTTTGGTGATTCTGTGGACGAATACATTTGGCTTGGTGAAAGCACTATGATCTTATTCTTGGAAAATTTTGTAGATGGGATCATTTCAATTTTTGGAGATGTCTATCTAAGAAGGCCAACATCATAGGACCTCCAACGATTACTCCACAAAGGAGAGATGCGTGGATTTCTAGGCATGTTGGGAAGCATTGATTGTATGCATTGGGGGTGGAAAAATTGTCCCACCGCTTGGAAATGATGTATTTGCATGGACATGGCAAACCAACAATCCTATTGGAGGTTGTGGTATCATATGACATTTGGATTTGGAATGTATTTTTTGGAACTCCATGTACTTGTAATGATAGTAATGTTCTTGATCGATCACCTCTTTTTGATGATATTTTGCAAGGTCAAGCTCCATTAGTGAATTATGCTGTCAATGAGCACCAATATAACATGGGATACTATCTCATTGATGGTATATATCCATCATGGGCTACATTTATCCAAACAATTCAAATTCCTCAAGGTGCTAAAGCGACATTATTTGCTTAAAAGAAAGAATCAGTTCGAAAGGATATTGAGCGGCAATTTGGAGTCTTACAAGCTCGAGTTGCCATAGTTCAAAGGCTTGATGTTTTTTGGAAAAAGACAGAATTGGGGAGATCATGAGATCATGTGTTATATTGCACAATATGATAGTTGAAGATGAACGAGATGAATCCACGCAGTATGATGTGACTCCATGCTAGCAAGTAAATGAAGACGGGAGCACATTCTACATTCTCTACAAATGTACGTACTAACAGATATGAGCACATTTCTAAGTAACCGGGCTTGAATTCGCAGTACGAGTGTGCACCAACAATTGAAACCCAATTTAGCTAAGAACATATGGCAAAAGTTTAGCACCCCAACTAGTGGAGATGTGTAAAGTGTTATTTTATGCTTAATCGTACTTGTTGTGTTATTTCTCGATTTCTAGTATTCGGTGTGTTTTGCTTTATGAATTATCTTGTGTAATTTTATGCTTAAGCATGTTGTGTACGTGAATAATATGTTTGTATTGTCTTGTTTTAATGTTATAATTATGCATTATTAAAATATTTAATTGTGTTATTATAATATAATATATTAATATAAGATAAGATAAAAAATATTGTTATAATATTATTTGAGAGCAATGTTGTTAAAATCGCGATCTGGATCGTAGGATCGTACGATCCTACGATCATGTTTGGCTAAAACGATCCAAATCGGAGGTACAATCGAAAAAGTGGTAGGATCGGTCTAGGATCGGATGGGATCGTATAGGATCGGTGGGATCGGGTGGGATCGGTCTAGGATCGGGTGGGATCGGTATGGGATCGAGTGAGGTAAAAGTGGTAGGATCGGTCTAGGATCATGTGGGATCGGTCTAGGATCGTGTGGGATCGGGTGGGATCATTGACTAAATGAAATAATCAATATCTTTAATTAAAGTTTTTTCTATAATATAACTGTTGATTAATTATGTTGTTGATGAATCATGTAAGTATGAAACCACACAACCCTACACTTAAAAATTGGTATAATATTCAAAATATAAAGGATATAATCAACGTCTTTAATTATTATTTTTTGTAATTTTTTTTACCGATTTACTTGTAAACACTAAACACTCAGTCACACTGTCATAGTGTTAGTGTCACTCAAGTTGTAATTAGTTGCTAATTACTTGTAATGACGTGATATTGTATGGTCTTACCAATGGGAACATGGACAAGAACTTCAATAACGGTGAGCTTTGATTGTGTTAACGATAGGAACTTTGATACGATGAAGACATTTGTATTTGGCTTGTTGATTTTCATGCTAAAAAACCTATCATTTTTCTTGTACTATTTAGACAATGTACGATATTTACGAAGAAAACTTGTTAAATCATTTTAACTTTGTAATATCGATATTTTACGCTCTAAATCATCTATATGTATCATTCTTTTTACTTATAATACATTTATTATTCATGTCGTATCAATTTGACAGCACTTAAATTTGTAGAATCTTACGATCCGATCCTACCCCCCCTCACCGTTCCAAGGTGGGATCCCGATTCTAATAACATACTTTGGTACAAACTATTAAAAATAAAAAACATGAAAGACCTAAAGAGTCTCTACTATTGGAAGACTTTAGACTCAATAAATTTCTAAAAGAAAAAATGAAAAAAATAATAATATTTTATTGGTCAGAGACCCATAATATTTTATTGATGAGAGACTCAATGGGTCTCTCACCATTGGAGATGCTCTAATAGTTTCCTTCCAGCATAATGAAAGTGAACGGAAAAAATAAGCACAACATATTTCGAGGAAGTGGGATGGCTTCCCATCCCATCAAATCACTATTACTCGCTAGTACTTTTCATCACCTTATATATTACTCCCTATGTACTATAATGTTCGTCCAAAATGACAACATCTACAAAAATTAAGAAAAAAAAGAGAAAGAGGTAACCAAGAGAAAAGGAAGAGAGATTGTGATGTTGATATCCATGTGGGTTGGCAAAATGAAAAACAGCATCCGAGACCTTGTGCGATAAGAAAATACCTCCTAAACTTATGGGAAAGGTTGACAAGGTGGTTGTTAGGCCGTCAATGTTGTACAGAGTTCAGTGTCAGCAGCCCACAAAGGCACATGAGCAGAAAATGATAGTGGCAGAGATGAGGATATGATGTTACGATGGAGATGTGCGATACGCGACTGGAGAAAGTCAGAAACGAAGTTACCCGTGGAAAGGTCGGTATAGCCAATATCAAGGTTAGGATTCGTGAGGCGAGACTCATGTGGTTTGAACAAGTGCAATAGAGACAACCAACCGCCCAATGCAGAGGAGATAGCTTGAAACTTGGAGATTTCCGTTGATGAAGAGGGCATCCTAAAAAGAGCTGGAAGGAGATCAGACAAGACATGCCTTTCTTATCCCATACAGAAAACATGATCCAAGATAGGGCCTTATAGAAGGATAATATTCACATTCAGGAAGAATAGGGTTGCATGCGGGTGGATGGGTCTTAGATGCTTCCCCAGGTTATAGGAATAGGAGGTCGTCGTAGTTTGGTGTGTTGCACATTTGTGTTTATTATCTTTTATGACTCCCTTCAGTCCATATCCATCCGATTATGTGTTTGTCCTATCCATTTGCATGTTGTATTCTTTTAGTTTTATTTTTCTACATATCTTTGGTCTTCTCTTCTTTGGGTATTTTGGAACCACCTCTAAATTTATTTGAAAACGATGTTTATATCTTCGACAATATTATTATTTTTATCTTTGAGTTTTAAATTTTGCGAAGTTGTAAATTGATCAAAAGAGTTGAGTACAAATGTTGTTTTGGGGCTCTACATGGGGTGACCTATTGGCATGGGGGGATGTTGGGACTTGGGAGGTTCCAAATTCGATCTTTGCCTTCGCCCTTAAACTTGGGTGAAAAACCAAGTCTCACCATTCCTCCACCACTAGGTCGAGCCGGTCGGTGCAAGCCGGTTCACTTGTTTCGTGCGCTTTGTCGGCTAGTTCACGGACACGGAGTTTATCACCAACGACGGGTCCCTCGTAAAAAAAATATTGTTTTGGGAAGAAAGTATAAATGAATTAAAGTTCGAGCCGGTTGGTGTAAGCCGGTTTACCTGGTTCGTGCGCTTTATCGGCTAGTTTACGGACACGGAGTTTATCACCAACGGCGGGTTTCTCGTAAAAAAAATGTTGTTTTGGGAAGAAAGTATAAATGAATTAAATTTTATATACATTCGGGGGGCTATATGGAAAACGAGACAAGCTAACAAATGATATTACCGATCGAATAATGACAAAAGTGCAACCACGTTACATTATGTACATACTATTATATTAATAGAAACTGTTCATTAAGTTATACACATTATAAGTTCCAATGTTCCATATATATTATACTATAGTATATAGTTGGTCAAAAAAAATTCCGAGTATGAAAATAAATGCATCGACGTTTGATAGGATCGAGGAGCATCGAGCCCAACGCTGGGCTGCCTCTGCCAGGATCACATCCTCCAACCTCCAGCAATTTCTGTCTCCAGCTGCTTTCCAAATCCCACTGCTCCCCAACATTGCAAAAGTACAGTGGAGGTAGGAGCGTGGCGCGCACGCAAGTGGTTTCGCGTGGGGAAAACGCTGCTGTCTGCAACTACATTTTTATCAGAAAATCGCGCACCTCTTTTTCTGCCCTTCTCTCTCTAGCTAGGGTTACATCTACACTCCACTCCATTTCCACGTGGCGTTTTCCCACTGGTACCTTTCTCACACTCTCTCGCCCTCTCTCACGGTCGCAGTTCCCCCTTTTTAGAATTTTCTACACTATCATCACTATGGTACTAGACTACTAGTATAGCAAAAATGTTTTCCTTCCGAAGGATAATTTATTTTACTAGTTTAATTTAAGTCTAATTTTTAGACTTCTGAAACTTCTGAATCTGAACGAGTGCATAATGTATTAATGTGTCAACTTATTAGAATTAACTGAGTACTACGTATTTGACAAAACAAAACACTTCAAATTCTACATTTCATCTTAAAATTATGGCCAATTGACCGAAAACCACCCATATAATAGGGTATATTTCACTTAACCACCCATTAAAATTAAAATTGCTAAGAACCACCCATATGAAAACTTCCGTTAATACAAAACCACCCATTGCTATTACCGTCTTATTTTCCGTTGAATTTTTTACAAATAAAAACAAGAAAAGGCTAAGGTTAGAGAACTCAAGCTTTGCTTACAAGGGGCATCTGAACCGGCCGATGGTCTACGATGGCGCTGTCATCGTCGTTGCAAGGGCTGAAGAAGCATTGGAGATGCTGGTCACTGGAGCTCCACCGACGCTTCATCGACGCACTTGAGAAATTGAGTGGATCTCATGGTTGGCTTTCTAAGCTTTTAGGTCGTTCAATTTAGAAAACCGTTTTTTAATTGCTTTGCTTCACTCGATACTAACTAGCAATTTGACTAGTATTTATCAAATTTGTATCATAACCTTCAAAATTGAAGTTTGCAAATCTCTTCCTGTCACTAAACTACTGTTTTTGCAAATAATCTCCTCTCCAACCAAGGGATTCTAAACTAGAAATTCAGATTTGAATAAAACCAGTTAGAGGGAGGCTGATGGCGAAATCGACAACAAAATCGACTCGGAGATATCATTTTAGATCCATGACTAATTTGCCTCTTCCAAAAACCCTAGATCTCGGCGTTGGGATTGAGGAAGATGTGGTCGTCGGAGGAGGCAGTGGAAAATGGGTAGCGGTGAAGGCGCGGTGAAAAGGGGCGGCGGCAAGCAATTTGAGTGATTGTGTCTCGCAAGTGTTAGAGGCCAATTTGGGATTGCAGATGGCACATCCAAATGAACACGACCAGATGAAAACGAGAAAGAAGAAGATGATGAAAGTGTTTAATTACAATTTGTTTTTTTTTTTATTAAATAAGATGATAATGTTATAAAAATAAAGGAAAAATTTATAATTTACAGCTCAAACGGAAAATTTAACGAAAATAGGTCGTGGGTGGTTATCTCCGGACGAAAGTTTTCATATAGGTTGTTTTTAGCAATTTTACATTTTAGGGAAAATTATTCATATATCTTTCAAATCTTTCAAAATTAGGAATATATCCTTCAAAACTTCAAAACTAGTTATTTATCCACTAAATTATAATATTTTCTTTTTTATGTATAATTTTTTTCTTCCCATTAAACATAATTTAAAAATCTCACTTAATCTATACTACCTAAGATAACCTTACCTTATTTAATAAATTGTGATTAAAAAAATAATATTTTCCTGTTATCTCATTATACCGATCGAGTGTTTTCTTCTTTCATTCTTCCCTACAAAGACTTCTGGCGATTGTTTGTAAGTTAATCAAATTAACTTAATTTTCTTCTCAATTTCTATAATTCGTTTTATATACTTTCTTTGTTAAAATTGTATTAGTTCTTACTTCCTCTACATGATTTATAGCTTCAAATCTTCAAATTCCTTTGTTTATGGTCTAAATAGGTATTTACTGATGAACTTGTATAAACATGGAATTCATAATATCTACAACTATTTCTAAACTTGCATGATTCATTTGTTGTTTGTTATAGCCTCTACATAGATTCTACTGTTATACTAGCTATGGTTTTATGGGGTCTATGTTCCTCTTCCAATTCAACATGGTATTTGCTGAAAATTAATGCTCCTTTAATTATAGAGTAGCAAGAAAGAAATAAAGAAAGATAAATATAAATTAATTAATATTCCAATCTGTAAATCAATTTAATTATATATAACAATATGACGGAAAACATGGACTGGGAGTGAGGGTACGTATATGATTGCAATAGTTAAATACAATGGACAAATTACTTTTAAAGATTTTTTTAAATAGTACTTAAGTAATTAGTCGAGGGTAGTTTAGGTTTTATAAATTTAGTGAGTTTTTTAATTATATTTAATAGGTGAAAAAGAATATGGATAAAAAATAAATAATATTATAATTTGATGGATAAATGGCTAGTTTTAAAGTTTTGAAGGATATATAACTAATTTTGAAATATTTGAAGGATATATAGATAATTTTTCCTTAATTTTAATGGGTGGTTAAGTGAAATGTACCCTATTATATGGGTGGTTTTCGGTCAATTGGCCTAAAATTATATACATGGTCTATCCAAATTAGAATCATCACATAATATTCATGTTACTTGTAGGAAGCAAGAACGTAATTTATGCCCACAAAGATGCTTTGGGCTGCTATTTTGGACGCCCGAAGCAGCAGGCCGTAGCCTTGTTCCTCCTATTTTGGAGAGAGCCTCTTGGACTCGATCCAATTAACCTACTTACAAGTGGGCCTGAGCACAGTTGGGTCCAGTCTCCCTTATGCTTATTATATAGCTATGATGAGCCTATGAATTATCTAGATTCATCTCACAAAGATGATATGCAATTTGCACTGACCGAGCTAATATACAACATATACAGTGGTGTGTTTAAGTCCATAAGAAGCATTTTGTCATTACAAGTTTACAATTAAGGAGGTACTAGCTATATCCGTCGTGCCTTGCACGACTATATGAATTTAATACTTAATTAATTAATATGATTTTAATTTAATTTAAAAAACTTATTTATTAGAAAAAAATTATATAAAATTGTACAATTGGTGTCATGCGAAACGGGGCAAAAATTATTAAGGTGAGTTCACTATAATTTTGATGGCTTAATGATAATTTATTTATGCAAAAATATAAATTAAACTTATTTGGATTAGAATTATTTAATTTTAAAAATCTCTTGCAAAAAATATAAAAAGGTAAAAATAATCTAAATTCTTGTAATGTTTTTATCATCAAATTCAATTCTTTACAAAAATTCTTTAAAAAATAAAAAATATGCTTAATAAGAAATGATGAAAAAATATAAATAAAGAATGGATTTTTTAATGATTAGAAAATAAATTATATTTACATAAATAATTCAAAAGGAAAATTAAGGAAAAGATAACGTAATTTTTTTTATATAAAAAGTCAATTTAGGCAAGTAATTGTCTAGATTGAAAGTTCTATTTTTATCAAAATTTATTTAAGATAAATATTTTACATAAATAGATTAAAAATATAGATAAAATAATTTTCTTTAATTTTAAATAAAATTCGAATTTAATTTTTTTCATATAAATAGATAGAAATTTACTTGTAAAAACTAAATTAATATGTCTATCTGAATATATAATATCTAATGTTCTATGATTTATTTAAATTTTAGATAAAATATTTTAGATCTATCATAATTCATAATATATAATAGATAACCTCTTTAGTTTAGATAGAATCTTTCCTTGATTAATTTATCTTATTTCTATATTATCCTAAATAATATCAACATATATAAATTCCAAAAATAACAAATCCTATGTGTCAAAATCCTATGTGGCTTAACGTGGGAACGATACGTAGGAAAATCCTAGGTGGCGTAACGTGGTGGCCTTATTCCTTGCGTCTTTTATATATATACATAGATTTGAACTTATGACCCATAATCACAAAATAGATATTACCTCTTACCAACTAATTTGGAAAGACTTTATTGTTTATTCCCCCTGGCTGCAATTGAACAAGGCTTATTATAGCCTATACCATTATTCATAATTAAAATCAAATTTTGGTGTTTTGGGTGCTATTAGTTGCTCATAATGAAAAAAATTATGTAATTAGCTCCTTATAAGTTATAACACTCCCGGCCAAAAATTATGTGTACAAATTATTGTATAAATTAGGATTAAAAGTTTAACTTATGTGTATAAATTATGTAATTAGGATTAAAAGATTAACTTATGTGTATCAAAAACAATAAACACCAGATTGTAAATACTCAGACAACGATTCAAATTGAAAGAAAAAAAAGCTCTGTTGATTTCAGTTGTTCGGTCTTACCATGTTTCCCCTCTCCCATTACGTTTTATTTCTCTCCTCTCTGTTGCCGACGGTTACCCCCACTCGCCCACATATCCTCTTCCCACGTTCGCCCCTTCTTTTTCTATTTTCCCTCGTGGATCTCCAATCGCAACATCTCTCGTGACGGGCGCGTGGCTCCAAATTGATCGGGATCTGGACTCTCGTCTCTTCTAGACTTCACGGTACCGATTGGGCTTATGAGATTTCAGGCCCAACAAAAGGGTAATTAATGCTCTAGCTAGATGGGCAAGCCGAAAGGAATTTCCATGGCATTTGATTAAGCTTAAATGACAGAATAAACAACACTTAAAGAGTACGTACTTTTTTGGGCTGGCCGGCCTGAAAACATGACCTCAAGTTGCAATTGATATATTACGGGGCCAGACAGTTGCACTTGAGAGAATTACGGGGCCAGACAGTTGCACTTGAGGGAGCGTGTGGAAGTAAAGAGCTTCACGTCTTTAAAAAAAAGAGTACGTACTTTTTAATGGAAGCGTCCATCCATTAATTAACTTCCTCCAAGATAGCGGGAGGAATGAGCTTAATGATATGACACGAACAACTGGATCAAGATCAAGATCAAGATCTCCCAACATAAAGGATTAATAAACAACCTATTGAAACATTATTACATATAACACATCTGATCAGGCCTCAATTCATCTTCTATTGCCTCAACATTTATATATAGGCATTTGGTTATATATGCTTTGATAAATTTAGGGATACTGATCAACATGAGAAACCTTAGCAGCCTTAAGTATAATTTCATATAAATCAAGAACCAAACACAGACACTACCCTAAAAATCATAAGCAATCGAAATGTAGTACGATCAAATTGTTCATAATATAACACATCTCAGTTTGGCATCATCAAATGAACACGCAATGCTTTTTTTTTCCTCGAGTATGAATATACGTAACTAACGGGGCCATTGATCATACATATCCTTCAATTTGTACAAATTTCCTAAGGATTCATCGATCGGCAAAGATCAATATAATCTTGCTAGCTCCAATCAAAACCTAATTAACTAGTAATTTAATTCTATGAACACACATAAATATCTAGCTAAATCTACCTCTCCTTTTGTTTCCACTCCAGCCCTATAAACCTACAAGGCGAAAACCTAATCTTATGCTCCGAAATCGTCTCAAGCTTGGGCGACCACACATGCTCCCTAGACTTGACCACCACCTGATCATACCTCTTCTGCAATTCCGGCGTGCTACATATAAGCGGAGGACTACTCCCGCCGCCGCCACCACTAACCCTAATCTGATAATCAAGATCGTCTCCGGTAACAATCCTAGTAATAAACTCGGGCGCCACCTTAATCGAAACCCTACCATCATCCCCCTTAAGATACTCAAAGGGGCTCAAATTCCCAAACTTGATGGGGCCCGGGTTCGGGCTTAGGCACGAGAGATTAGCGGCGGAGAGGACGTTGGACGGGGCGAGCCGGTCTATGGGGATCACAAAGTAAGTCTTCCCTCTGAGGAGCCGATCGTGGACGGCTAAAGCCGGTATCGGCTGCCCTATAAAGAAGCCGTCTGCATGGCAAACCATGCACTCCGGGAACTCAAACATGATTTCTCCGGCCACCCATTTCTTTCTTCCGATCAGCGATCTCGGCGAGCCTTGACTCAGAATTAGGGTTATGGGTTTTTGAGATGACACCATTGCGCAACATGGGTTGATTGTTGTAATTGTGTTGCCCATGATCCAGAAGCGGGTTAACTAATTTGGAGATCGATGATGATTATGAGAAATGAGAGGAAAGTTGTGAGAGCTGGTTTATAAATATGGAGTTCATTGACTTTAATTTGTGTTGATGAGGAAGAACAGGTCTAACATTGAAGCTGGATATGGATGTGGGAAATTACATTACTTGAGATGAATGTAATTTAAAAAGGGTCGGTGGTCAACCATGCCGGCTAAGGCTACTTACTTCTAAAACAATTAATGTATTATATGTGTGGTGCGATTATTTTAGGTATTTAGAAATATTTATTTGTGAGTTGTGCGTGTATGTAATTGCAATATTTTAATTATGGATGGTGTGGGGGCCGACTAGTCCAAGTCATTATAAATTGCAACTACTACGATTTATATTGGTTTTGGGGTTTATAGATTTTGACCAGTCGTTTTTCCGGTGAAAATAGGGAAATGATTTAATGATTTGGTGTGTAAACGGTACAGCATAATAAAGTTGGTCATGGATGTAATGTGAGACAAAGAAGAGCAAGTTGGGTGTAGAATTTAAGAATGCTAAATCATATTGCGAGCTACAGAGATACGATCTTATCGTTTAGCTTAGAAGAGTGTAATTGTACGTTCAACTCTCTGTATAATATACGTACAATGAAATTAATGCAATATATAATTCAATCTTTTTAAAATTTATTTTATAATGTCAGCAGTTCTTTTTTTTTTTTTTGGAAATTAATACCCTAAAATAAGATAAATTAACAGAATATTCTAAATAAAATGAAATTTAACATTAAATTTCCAAATCAAGGTAAGAAATCTTTGGAGTATAGGTTGTTAGATTCTGGGGGCCGAAAGAATCGGGTGATGTGTCCGGAGTTTTTACCACTTATCATATAAAATCGGCATCTACATTCTAACCAAAAAGAAAATTTAAACGATTGGGTTGGGTTTCACTCTTCCTTTATATACTAATGGTCTTTTGTCTCGTTGGTCGATGTGAGAATGACCCGTTCCTTCTCCAACATAGGTTAAAAAAATTGAATATGCATGATTTTAACTCATACAAAAATAAGGCTGCGCTATCAAAGAATGATTTGGGAAATTGTATGTCTTCATGTTTTGGTCGATGCACGGGGGAAATTAACAATACGGAGTAATATTAATTTTATATAAATTGATTAACGGAGCCTTGTCTAAACTCTAAAGTCGTCTCAATTGGACGATTCTGTATAAATTATATAGGCATCCAAGTATGTCTTCTCCATGTTTTTATTAAGTTTCATAAGCTAGATAAACATTGATTTATAACCTTCCAAAGCGAATTCTCACTTCAAAAATTACATTTACATGTAATATCACCCGTAACAAGCCGATCCATTATGAGAGAATCAAAAGTATATAATTTACAGTTTTTTTTTTCTAAATTTCTCCTCACATTCTAGAAAATATAATTTGAAACACGGGTATTCGTTTTCGTTTAATCTAGAAAAATCGTTAGTTTAAACGCATCAAGTAGACAAAAGCTAGTTAAGTAACTACATATAGAGAAAAAGAGCGCATTAGAAATTGCATCATTGTAAGGTGGAGGAACAATAGTAGGAGCTATAGGATGAATGGAGAAGTTGGGTCTATCTTGCTTGCATAAAAAAAATTTAACACTTATTTATGAATGAATCACCCTTTTTATTTGAAAAGTTAAGAGATGATATCCAGAAGTTATTGATGCGTGGGAGATATTTGATGAATTCTCTTAGATCTATATATATTGTTGAATTCTTTGAGATATATTGTATTTGATGAACTCAAACATTTTTTCTTCCTACTAAAAAATCTGGGAAAAATGATTTATGTTTTAAGAGCAATTCCAACCGGTTTTCCAAATATTTCTCCAAATTGGGAAAACAAAAGCCATTTTCTCTATAAAAAATATTTGTTCTAACTCAACAACTTCTCTATTTTAGAGAATGCAATCTTTATTACTGTATAATAATTTATTTATTTATTAATCAAACCAATCATAAATCATTTTTACCCCTTCTCTCCATTATAGAGAATTGCCACAATCCCTAAATTTAGGGAAGAGACTTGATATTTTTGCCTCATTCCCCATTATAGAGAAAATTGATGGGTCAAAAACATGCCTCTGTTTCCCCAAAAATTCAATTTCCAAGAATTTAGAGAAGCCGTTGGGATTGCTCTAACATTTGACTTAATTTTATTTGGGTCTATCATCTATAGGATGATGAGTTTAGCCTTTTGGGAATGAATTTTTCTTCTAAAATTTATACTGATATCTGATGTATCAACTATCATCTCGTGGCTCCTACCAGGCTACATGCATGTACAATCTAGTTGAGACCTACTTTTGTATTCATTGGAATTAATTAAAGATCACGATCTTCTCATTCCTCCATGTTCGATCTATTAGCTAATAAAAATTTATATATGTATAATTGTATATTATATGGTCCTTGTAGAATTCTTGTTCAGCTTCTTGATCAGTAGCTACACCTAACCTAAGAAATCGTGGTGACCTATATAATGATGGGTCGGACGGATCAGTTCAAACGGGTTCAAATTGTTACGTTGTTGATTTTATGGGTCGGTTTGAGTCGATTAATCAGATCAAGAATAGCAGTTTTGTAACTTTTTACAAGTATAATAATATAATCAATAATATTTTTAATGAAAAATTGTACTAAAATTAAAGCTGTAAGTTTAACGGAGGCCTTCGATCAGTGTTAGTCCAAAATGTAGTTTTAGGAGTTATTTAAGGTGTACATTTAGGAGTAAAAGATAAAAGTCAAATTTTAAGAGTTTTAAAGTGTAATTTTTGGAAGAAAGTTATTTTGAGTTAAAAGTGAGACAATGCCTAAGTATAGTATAAGTTAATCTCATACAATTAAAACCGTGACCTAATATTTGCAAGAATGTAAAAAGTGTTATTCCGAAGGAGGTAAATCGTCTTACTTTTTTCGACCCAAAAAAATCTTCTTACTTTTCAGATCCACAATGAGTCAATGAATGTGATGATTCATGATAATTTGGCATGTTTGGTTTCTTTGGGGCAACATCATTTCATTATGGGCCAAGAATACAAAAAGGTCCTTTGAAGAGGGGTGGAAATACATAGTCAAAAATTGAAGTAGCAGCCATTTGATTCAATTTGACCACTTGAAGAAGCGATTCTCATTAAAGAAACGATTTTTTTTATAATGTGTTTTTAAACCACATTATAAAAAGCTTGATTTTAAAAGATTTTGTGAATTTTTTATTTAAATATTTTTTATTTTTTTTCTTAGGATTTATCTATTATAATTTAGAGTTTTAGTTTCAAATCAAGTTTTTTTTTATAATACTACTATTGTGCCCGTGCGCAACGTACGCAGAAATTACATCTTACAAAAAGGGAGAAGTGTAAACAACACTACAAAAAAAAATAGCGTGCTTAAAGCCTTCGGGCATTTGGTTCGGTGGTTAAGACTTTGGGGTAGTACACCAAGGTCACTATTTCGAATCTCGCGGGCAGTAGCTTGCCCTTTCCTTTTTAGAATTGGTTAGTAACCAGTTCTCATCCCTAGTGGATGCTCTAGGAGAATCCAAGTAGTACTTGTGGCGACCCTAATCCTTACCCTATAAAAAAATAGCCTAAAAGTGAAAAAATACATAAAAATAACCTATTACAACTGATTACCTTGCAAGGCACATAAAAGAGCAAAATCTGATTCTAAAATACATATTGCTCTAAAGGTGCTAATCTTGCCAAGTCGTGGATCACATTCCCCCTTGTATTGTCATGAATAACATAAGTTAACCATTCAACAAAAGAGAATGAGGGTGTGTCAATACAATCTTCTTTGAAAAAATGTACTTTAGCAAAAAAGACATATAACCAACTGGTTATTCGAATCATTTGTAATTCTTCCATAGAGCTGTAATAAATCACAAACAATGCAGTGTTGAAGATGTTATTCTTCTATGTAAAAGTAGAGAAAACAAATCCACATGTACATGAGCAAAGTAGATCATTAAATAAAAGTAAAGTCGGAAAGTTAAATTACATTATTCTTATAATTTAACGTAAAAGTCTCAGATTTGAACATTAGATGATTTGATCAAGACACTAAGTAGTACGGAGTAATTAAGTACTATGTATTCAAACTATATATGGCATGAAATTTTACATTATTTTTGGATGGAAGACCAATTATAGTATCAATATATACATTTTGTCAGAATTGTGACCTATACGCATGATTACGAAATGCACTAAGCCCATTGGGCAGATGCCTACCAAATTATAGCTCAATTTTGACAAAACATGCCTTTTCAAGTAACATCAAACATGTGAGGTTTTGACCAAAACACAAACACCAAAATCCTAGTTGAACAAAAAACTAATGTTAGAAGTCTTGAACAATTCTACAGGGACCACGTGATATATGCAGATCGAGCACGATTATGGCTATGATAAATACCATTTTAGCAAGCAATTTCAAGTCACATGCAGCTAATATTTATGAGCCGCCTCCACCGGCCGTGACTTCGACACGGACACGGCGGTGGGTCTCAGTTTGCCCACCGAGTTAATTAAAGGTCAACAATACCTTTTTTGCTACCAGCCACATATAAATATATATGACCGATCGAAACTTGTTGGAGAGTCTCAAATCAACCGTGGCGGCAGCAGAAATGATCAGTACGTATGGTTAGTGAACAAAAATTCGTCTTTAATGCACTGATTGTATATATACTCCCTTCTTCATCTTCCGTTCCAAGCTCCTCTTCAACTTAGAATTTGTAAAACAATGGACACGAAGACTAAGTCAAAAGAGTATTTTGTCGATCGAACATCAATGTAAAGGACAATACTTGTGTGCGGGCTCAGCGAATATGAGGTTCTCATCATACATGACGAAGACATGTATTTATAATGGAGGAGAGTGAGAGAGAATGTTAAAAACTCTATCTCTAAGGGCTGACCGATAATGCTCCAGGTTCAACAGGAGATTTCTTGCTCCCAATCCAAGTGGAAATTCTATCTTTCGACTAAGATAGAATCCTCCAATAACCGCCATATTTAATTTTATAATAAAATACTTAAAGATAGAAAAACATAATAAATAAAAGTATCTTTATAGCGGATAATAGCGAAAATAATTATGATAATTAATTTTACTCGCTCACAAATACCCCACTTGAATGTTAGTTACGTTAGAATGCGACTAAGACTCAAGTTTAATTAAGAAAATACTTGTCTTGGTTACACGAGTTTTAAGTTTAAATTCCACTGTCTTGGTTACACGAGTTCTAAGGTAACAATGTCTCTATTCTAACGTATCAATCCAACAATATTGTCAAGTGGGTTGCCTTTTGAAAGGAAAATGATCCATGAAGTAGTTCAGTGAATTTGGATATTCATTTGTGAAGTGATCAAAGTCAATAGAAATTGCTGGTTTTGGTTGATTAATTCACCATGCGAAGCAAGCAAACATTGTGTTTAATTACCACTTTCGTCATACCAAGCAAAGATGTGACATGTATAAATTATGATACGAACACTATATCTAGTTATCTACCAGCAACTCTCACTAATTAAACCAGGGAAATCAGAAGATATTCAACTGCGCGCGCTGTATAATTAATTCTCAAATTTTAAATTAATTTTTACCTGCCACAAGTTGCAAAGAAAATTATCATAACAAGCACTCAAGCAGGTGAAAATGCCAGTTTCAGAACCCAATGTTGAACAACATCATCATGATGTTCAATCCATTAGCACGCTTATGAAGATCTAATAAAAACAAACTAAAACACTTACATATATAATTAAATGAAGTAATTTTAGTAAAATAATCTAACACCCAAAACGTATTTTGCAATATATGCACGTGTTGTTCAACAGATTATGGCTTGTTCAGAGCTATAAAGCAACCCAAAAGAGATGAAAAAACAAACATTGATCCTGTCCTCTCCAAAAGCGATTGACTTGTTAAATTTAAACCACTAGATTATGTCGTCGTCTATGATATATTTTAGTAATAGATAAGGAAGGAGCTAGCACATAATGTATGCTAAAAAAGATTTGGGGAAAAAAAATAATCAGCCAAGTAAATAAACTATGAATACGCACTTGAAGGTTGCGTGTGAAATCACAAAGTAGATGATAAGGGATGACGAAATGCATGAAATGTTGGCATCGTGATCTGTTAATTAATTACTAGACAAAGATTATCATCATTTTGCTGTGTTATTGATTGTTCAATTTTATGAATTAAATGGCCACGCCACGTACGTATATATACAACCACCCATTGTCAGTTGAATTTCTATTAATATATGTCTAATATACGTACATATGCATAGCCTTGACCAAAATACAAATTCAAATTTATACTAGTCCCAACAAAAATAGAAATTGCGCGCAGAAGAACGAAAATTAATAAAAAAGTGTAAGCCATTGCACTTCGCACCTCGTACAAAGAAAAACCTATACCCCTGAGACTCTTTCTCAGAAGATTTTCAATAAAATACTTTTATTAAATTTCAACGATTACAAGTGCAAGTCAAGTTCCCTGATAACTAAGACACCAACCAAAGTTCAACCAACTAAACTTCTACAACCCTAAACGTAAACCTACTTGTGGATTCTTCACCAGAAAAAGCCACACACTCGTACACTTGAAAAGTTCTCTCTCCATGTTCGCCGTCAAAAACGACACTTAAACCCTAGCTATAACCTAGCTATTTATAAGATATGTCAAGTCTGATCTCATACGTAATTCTTGCCTAATTACGCAGATTCTTGTCAAAACCGAATGATCTCGGATTTCTTCGATAAGATCGTGTAAGCATTGATCTCCTCAAGCAACCGCCTACAGCTGTCGTATCTTCGCAGAAGATTGCTCGTAGAAGATCTGGTAACTTGCCATTAATAGAAAGCCACGTCCTTCCGAGAGGCGCTTCCTAAATCTATCACTCGTTCCCTCCATCGTTCCTCACGATGTTCCGTCACTCGTGACTATGTACCTGTTTTCCTGAAACACTTACATGTAGAAGCAAGTTATACCAACTAAGTTTGTTATCATCAAAACTAAGAGAAACCATGGAACAACGATTGTTCCAACAATTTCCCCCTTTTTGATGCTGACAAACCTATACAAAAATGCACATCTAGAAACCAGTAAAAATATAGATTTGTTAAACAAATTTTGTGGTTCCTCCTTAACAGATGCACAATTGTTCCTACTCATCAGAGGTAACAACAAATTCCCCCTTAGTCAAAGTTCCCTCTGTATAGTTGTTCGCAGTTGATCGAGATAAGGGACCTGGATAGACAAAAAAGAAGTCATTTTTCGCAATAGAGTACGTACATCTCTTGATCAAGTTGACATAATTAACCATGAAAACAAATTAGGAGATGTGAAGTTGATACTAATCCAAATCTAACATGTATCCATATTAAAAAACATGACATATCCATATTAAAAACTTTTGAGCTAAAGTGTGCAGAAACTCAGAAAACTAATAATTCATATATCACTCACAATGTCAATTCTGAGTAACTTATAGAAAAAGAAGTCTTAAGGAATTAAATGTTCCAGAAAATGAGTAAGGTATAACCATCCACCATACAATATTAGTATTGGGCTTATACGTATAGCTATATTGGGCTCAGCCCACGTTGTCTTGTAAAACTTAGAGGGCATTATATAATTCTGTATTTTCAGAGAGGTTGTTATGTTCAGAAAACACTTTTCCAGAAATACACACCAGTTCATCGTTCTTCTCTCGTTTCTGGTTTCATCATTCTTCAATTTTATCTTTTCCGCATTTGTTATCATGGTATCAAAGCACGGATTCTGAATCCGAGCTACAATTTAGCTGAACGAGAGTTCAATTTTCGTTTTCGAGACTCAAGATCTGTTCAAATTGGATTTTGAATCTCTCAAAAACCCAGAAAAAAATGACAACCGATAAAGTTGCAGAAACTCCAGACCAAACAATCCTTACCTTCTTACTTCAAGCGATAATCCAAGGCTTAGCTTGGTCACTCAAATTTTTGATGGTACGGGATTCAGAGAGTGGCGTATCTCTATGCGAATTGCTCTATCCGCAAAGAATAAGATGTGCTTTGTGGATGGCTCGCTAGCTCACCCCCACCAACAGACCTAAAGCATAACCGATGTATTAGATGCAACGACATGGTCAAATCCTGGATTCTAAACGGCCTCAACTCCGAAATCCGGCGAAGCGTAGTCTACATCGACACAGCGAAGGGGATCTGGGAAGAACTTGTTGCGTGATTTAGCCAATTGAGTGGGGCTCAGCCGTACTCAGTCCGCCAGGAATTGCATTCCCTCACACAAGGTTCTAACTCAATCTCTACATATTATACTAAGCTAAGAACATTGTGGGATGAACTAGATAGCTTTCAGCGTTATCCTAAGTGTAGTTGTGGGTCTGTAAGAGAGATTATGAAACATGAGAGTGATCAGCGTCTTGTTGATTTCCTTATGGGACTGAACGAGCGATTTACAATGGTTAGGGGTTCAATTTTAATGATGAAACCTCTACCAGATATAACCCATGCCTATGCTACGCTTTTGTAGGAGGAAAAACAACGTGAAATACAGAGAACCTCTCAGATATTCAACGAGTCAACTTCTATGAATTCTATTTCTAGTGTTTCTCAAGGCAATTCAACACACCAAAAAGGGAATGGTGACAGAAAATCCCTCTATTGCACGAACTGCAAGAAAACCAATCATAACGTGGATAAATGTTAGTTCCTCATTGGTTTTCCTCCTGGTTATAAGAAGAAGAAACAAACATCTGATGAGAATTTTGCTGGCTTAGTTCAGTCTCCAACTTTTGGAGGTGGATCGAGAAAGAAGGAATTGACAGCAGATCAGTTTGCTAAGCTCCTCAGTTTGCTGGATTCAAGCAATATCAAAGGGAAAGAGATTAGTAATGATGATTTCGCTAGCTTCGCAGGTACATCATTCACTTCAAAATTGTTCCATAATGCTACTTGGATTGTTGACAGTGGAGCTAGTTGCCATATGAGTTGTGATATTTCTTTGTTTAACACTTATCATAAGTTGTCAAAACCATTTATTATATCCCTACCAAATGAAGTTACTGTTGTTGTTGAAATTGCTGGATCAGTTCAAGTTCTGGCTAACTTGTTGCTCAGAGATGTGTTGTTAGTTCCTAGTTTTAAGTGCAACTTAATTTCAGTTGGAAAATTGGTGAAAGACCTTCAATGCAATGTGATTTTTACGGCTTTAAAATGTATCTTGCAGGCACCTTCCATGGGGATGCCTGTGGAGGTTCGTGAGGTTGATCGAGATTTATACTTTCTAGTTCCTAAGCCTCAACGGGAACTAAAACAAGTGGAGGAGAATAAGGTATCTAATGATTGTTTTTTAGCCATGTTGATCTATCCCTTTGGCATACTAGAATGGGTCATCTACCATATTACAAATTACAAACTTTGCCTTTTGCTAAGTCCTTTCCTTCAAATACTAATGAGCTGCCCTGTACTGTGTGTGCTAAGTCAAGACAGACTCGTTTGCCTTTTCCCTCAAGTTATATTTCCAGCACCTATCCTTTTCAACTTATACATGTGGATTTGTGGGGCCCCTACCACACATCCACATACATTAGATATAGATACTTTATAACCATAGTTGATGACTTCACAAGGGCAACTTGGGTTCACTTACTATCGGTCAAGAGTAACGCTTTTACCTTGCTTAAGAGTTTCATTGCCATGGTTGAGAGGCAGTTTGGAAGGAAAATTCAGATAGTTAGATTATATAATTCCATGAACTTGGGTCAAGTAGGGAGACATCTGAATTTTTCAAATCAAAGGGGATCATTCACCAAACCTCTTGTGTGGCTACCCCTCAACAAAATGGGGTAGTTGAGAGAAAACATAGACACATATTGGAGGTAGCCAGGTCTTTAATGTTTCAATCTAAGCTACCTATCAAATCTTGGGGGGAGAGTGTCCTGACTGCAACCCACATCCTAAATACACTACCCTACAAGCTCCTCAAAAATAAATCCTTATTTGAGCTAGTATACCACAAAGAATCCTCTTATGACCATATTAAAAATTTTGGTTGCCTTTGTTTCACATCAACACTCAAGCAAGGAAGGGACAAATTCCAAGCTAGAGCCACTCCTTGCATCTTCTTAGGTTATCCCTACGGAAAAAAGGCTACAAGGTATTTGATTTAGAAAAACAACAAATCACCATCTCCAGGGATGTAATCTTCCACGAGAGCATATTCCCTTTTCGTGACCCAAACTTTCAAAAACAACACTCATCTTTATTCTCTCCATCTTTCAACCAGCCAGATGATGACCTCCAGATACTCCCAAAAAATCTGACAGAAACTGAATAGCACATCAACATGAATCCAAAACTAGCTCCCAGGAGATCCACAAGAGAGCACCACCCACCTGCACATCTAGCAGATTATGTGTGTAATGCAGCCTTATCCACAGATATGTTTTGTGCACACACTATGACTTCTATTGTTGCCTTTCCAGAGTATACTACACTACTATAGATCTTGATTATGAGCCAGTCATGGAACCTTATTCTTATAATGAAGCTTGCAAGCATCAAGTGTGGCAATCTGCTATGATGGATGAATTTGCTGCATTACGACTGAATAACACATGGGATGTTGTCAAATTACCTCCGGGAAAAAGGGCAATTAGTTGCAAGTGGGTATATAAAATCAAAAGGAAGGCCGATGGGCCGATTGAAAGATACAAAGCAAGGTTAGTAGTTCGAGGCTTCACACAAAAACATTAAATTTTGTTGCCTTGAAGAAAAACTAGCCAATTTTCCAATTGGACGTGAATAACACATTTTTGCACGATGATTTGAATGAGGAAGTATATATGAGAGTGCCATTGGGTTTAAAAGTTGAAGAATCTGATTCAGTACGTCGTCTCAAGAAATCTCTTTACGGCTTGAAGCAGGCCTCAAGACAGTGGTATGCAAAATTGTCTTGTCCATTGAGATCGAGAGGATACACATAATCCCTTAATGACTACTCTCTATTTCACAAGAAAAGCTTCAATTTAGTTGTGTTTGTTGCAATGTATGTAGACGATGTTTTGGTGATTGGTGATGATCTGACATAAATAACCTCGCTCAAACGACACCTTGATTCCACTTTTCGCATCAAGGATCTTGGAAATTTGAGTTACTTCTTGGGGATTGAGTTCATGAATACTCCTCAAGGACTCCTCATGAGTCAAAGAAAGTTCATCTCTGAGTTGTTGCATGCATTCCCACAAGACACTACATTCAATGCAGCAAGTCCCCTAGATCAGAGAGTAAAGTTGCTCCGCACAGATGATGAACTTCTGCCCGACCCTACCATCTACAGAAGGCTCATAGGGAAATTGAATTTTTTGGTTAACACTAGGCCTGATTTGGCTTATGCAATCCAATTTCTAAGTCAGTTCAATCAATCACCACGCCAACCTCATTTATCTGCTGCATACCATGTGTTGTCATATTTGAAGGGAACAAGATACAAAGCTTTATTGCTCAACAGAAATTCAGATTTCAGATTGCAAGCCTACTGCGACGCGGATTGGGCAACTTGTCCACATTCAAGAAAGTTAGTTAGTGGTTTATTAATATTCTTTGGAGGCACCCTATTTTCGTGGAAATCCAAGAAGCAACAAAGCGTTTCACAGTCCTCGGCAGAGGCTGAAGACCGTTCATTAAGGAGAGTTTGTGCTGAATTGTCATGGCTCAGTAGACTCATGAATGAGTTGTGTGTTGAAGGTGTCACACCCATACCTGTGAAGTGTGATAATCAAGCCGCCATCTACATCGCAAAGAACCCCGTGTTCCACGAGAGAACCAAGCACATTGAGCTTGATTGCCATTTCACAAGAGAAAAGCTTCTGGAAGGGCTCATTTCAGTACAACACTGCTCAACTCGAACTCAGTTGGCTGATTCTCTTACCAAGAATTTACCAGGCACTCACCTTCGCTCTTTACTTCCCAATATGGGTTTGGAAGATCCACCTCCATCTTGAAGGGGGTATTGGGCTTATTCGTATAGCTATATTGGGCTCAGCCCACTATGTCTTGTAAAGCTTAAAGGGCATTATATAATTCTGTATTTTTAGAGAGTTTGTTATGTTCAGAAAACATTTTTCCAGAAATACACACCAGTTCATCGTTCTTCTCTCGTTTCTGGTTTCATCATTCTTCAATTTTATCTTTTCCGCATTTGTTATAACCATCAACCATACAATGTTAGCAATACCGTAGTCAGAGTCTATTTCAAGAGGATACTCAATGAGCTATAAAAACAAAACGGTAGAGATTGCAAGCTATGACTCCCTTTGATAAGAAAGAATTTCTCCATGTCAATTCATCGAACAAAAGTGCATAATCCATCATAAACAACTGATCCACTAATGTTCATTCCCATCTCCCTTTCAAAATCCTGATAAACATACGTAAACTAATGTAGCCTTCTTCCCGTATGTGTTATAGCTATGAACCCAACAGTTTTGTCATTGCTCCTATCCAGATCCTTCAGTAACACACAAAAGGAGGAAAGTCTCAATCTTCTTCATTAGGGTATGCAACTTATAAAAAGAAAGTAACTGACTTCATTAACAACACACATATTCCTAGAATGCAGCTCTAAGATGCATACATTACATTAGCACTATTTGATAGACGATTATGTAACATCGAATGGAGGAACATGTTTAAGAATGATCGATTTGGCATCTTGCTATGCATCAGTCCGATCACATTAAGCTTCGTCTCAGTTCAAGTGACTTTTAACATATAGAATCTATGAATAATCATTATGCTTCCAAGCAGTGTGGCTTATGCATAATGAATTTTAGCACTTCCTAGCTAGTCACTATGAGAGAGGGATGAAACTTAATCATTCTCTCTATAAACTTACTCTTCACATGGATGAATGAAATGAGACAATCTTTGGGAACATCTTTTGGAAAAGAGACAGACTTTGGCAGCATATACCAAGGGTTTTGGTCTAGAATGGAAACTTCAGGTATAATGGGACATTGTTCTTAAACAAATCCATGTTTTTTGGAAGAAAAAAGCACGATCAAATGCACTAATTGACGAGGCTAAGAATACGTGATTTTTCCATACTTGTGCTTTGTTCTTAACTCCTCCTAGTCCAAAAGAGGGAATTTGGGACTAGGAGGAGTTAAATAACATGTTACTTGTTATTTCCAGAAGTTGTACACTTGTACACTGAGGAGAACAATGCAGAGGGTCCGTTTGAGTTGTTGTGGAATATGTCATCCCATAGAGCTAACAAGTCGGAGCTAAGGAAAAGCGTGGGATTTGGTAGCTTGCAAAGTGGGAAATATCCACTCCTTTAGGCGGGAAATGCAAACCAGTTTATTGTCCGGTTCAATTTTATTAGCTTTTAAATAATTCTTTTGGTTTACCGGTTTGTTGCTTATCTAGACTATATATAGTCACTTTCTTGTTTTCCAAGCCTTTCAATCGAACAGTGAGTGAGTGTCGAGAACACTCTAGTGCTCGTGTTCAGATTCATGTAATTTGGTTGATTTGAATCAATATTGAGTGAATCATGGTTGATCTATTTGCTTGATTTTCTTCTATTTTACAAAACTTCACAAGGTATCAGAGCAATTGAAGTTTTGATTACCGTTTTCTCCGCTGTTCTTCCACTTTTGGGGTTTAGGTTTTCTGTCCAGATCGACGATCGTTTCTGAGTTTTCTAGTGAGTTCTCGGTGAACAAAAATGATGAAGGAGCCACAAGAATAGTTGAAGGAGCTGCGAGAAAGGGAGGCGATGCAGGTAGCAAACGTGATCGATCCTCTCTTGCTCAACAACTTGGATTTCCCAGGTATGTCGTTGACTATGCTGGCCTTTGATGGAAGGAACTTTTCAGCTTGGAACAGGCAGGTTCAAAGGGCTTTGATGGCGAAAATGAAGCTTAGCTTCATCGATGGCACGGGAGCGAGGCCAGAGGTTGGTTCAACAGACCTCGAACGCTGGAAGAGATGCGACTCCATGGTCGCTTGCTGGATTCTGAATTCTATGACGAACGAAGTCTCCAGCAACTTTGTTTACACTAGATCTGCATGAGACTTGTGGATCGATATTTATGAGCGATAGAAGCGGAACAACGCCCCGATGATTTATCAATTGAAGCAGGAACTATCACAGATCACTCAAGGTAATTCATTCGTCACTCATTATTATTGCAAATTGAAAAGGTGCTGCGATGAGATCTATTATTTGACTGGCTTACATACTTGCTCGTGTGGAGCTGTTGAAAATTGCAAATGCAACTTAACTGCTAGAGTGTTAGAGCAGGATAATCAAAACAAGGTGATGAAATTTTTGCTAAAACTGAATGGGGATTATGAGCCTGTGAAAACCCAGAATGTATCAATGGATCCATTGCCAAACATCAGTAAAGTCTTCCAAACTGTACTAGGAGTTGAAACACAAAGGCAGGTGACAGGAAAACCAGTATTGAGACTTTAGCATTCATGGCTTCACAAGGCAATGGTGGGAGGAATGGAAATCGAGATTATGATGATGGCAAAGGTTCCTCAGAATCAGGACGTAGTAACACCTTTGGAGGTGAGAAGAGGGACTATAGGAAGACAAGAGACAAAAGAGTGTGTTTCCATTGCAAAGAGGAAGGACACATCAAGGAAAATTGCTTTGAATTGATTGGTTATCCGGATTGGTTCAAAGGGAAAAAGATGAAGAGAGGAGGAAGGCTGGCTGACAATGTTGAATCAGATGCTCAGGGCTATGTTGAAACACCATTGGATCATGGTGGTAATGGGGATCAGAGGACAGGAATGGAACAAAATCTGGTGCAGGCAGTAACTACTCTTTCTAGTGCTTGTCAAGACATGATGAAGGCTTTCAGATCAGAAAGGGCTCTTAATGCAGAAGTAAGGGGAGGAAAGGAAGTGCAGTTAGGAAAGGGAGGTTCCTGCAGCTATGGAGCCAAAGGCAAGAGCAACTTCCACTTTGCAGGTATATCTGTCTCAGTTTGAAATGTTATTCAAAACACTAGTGAAGACTGGATAGTTGACAGTGATGCCTCAGACCACATGACCTCATTTTTTGAGTTGTTGATAGAGCCAAGAGATGTAAACTATCCAGTTCACATAATTCTACCAGATGGCAGCACTAAATCTGTGCAAACTGTAGGAGATGTGAGGATTAATGAAACTTTGATCCTAAAGGATGTGTTATATGTGCCTGATTTTAGATACACCTTGTTATCAGTAAGCAAGTTAGTATCATAAGGAATTTTGGATGCACATTTTCACAAAGAGTGTTGCATTCCGCAAGACCATTTGAATAAAGATTGTGTGGCAAAAGGACAAGGCTCGGGAGGCTTATTCAAGATTAAAGTTGGAAACAAGGAGAAGAAGAATTATGCAGTTTTAGATTCAAATAATTTTTTGCTTGAGCAAAGAGATAGTCATAGTTGTTCTGTTGATAAGGCCCTTGATTGTGTTTTGATGCATCAAAGACTTGGGCATGTTTCTGTTTCTAAGATGGATCATATGTCTTGTTTTAAAGAGTTATCAACTAAATGTTTTATTTGTGACACTTGTCCTCTTGCAAAGTTTCACAAATTAAGTTCTCCTCCTAGCTTGTCTTATGCATCAAATATTTTTGATTTAGTACATGTGGACTTAAGGGGTCCATATAGAACATGTGCTCTCAATGGGGAGAGTTACTTCCTTACTGTTGTGGATGATCATAATAGAGGAACCTGAACATATCTTCTGCATAGGAAGCAACAAGTCTGTGAGATATTGGATGCTTTTGTGAGATATGTGGCAACTCAGTTTGGTGTAAAGGTGAAAACAGTCAGAACTGACAATGGTGGTGAATTTGTCAACAGAGAATGTCAGGGAATGATGTCAGATCATGGTATTGTGCATCAGAGAACAATGGTTTATAGGCCAGAACAGAACGGTGTGGTTGAAAGGAAGCACATACATTTGCTTGATACTTCCAGGGCCTTGAGAATTCAGGCAAATCTACCACATTATTTCTGGGGAGAATGTTTTCTTACTGCAACTTATATAATAAACAAGATGCCTAGTGCAAAGCTAGGATGGAAAACACCTTATGAGGTGTTGTTCTCAAAGGAGCTAGACTACGAAAATCTCAGAGTCTTTGGCTGCCTTTGCTATGGATATAAAGCACCTAAGCCAAGTGATAAATTAGAGGCTAGGGGAAGAAAGTGTGTCTTCACTGGATACCCACCAAATGCAAAGGGGTACAAGCTCTATGACTTAGAAAGCAAAGAAGTTTTTTGCAACAAAGACGTGTTGTTCCATGAACATGGGTTTCCATTTTCCAAACCAAGTGAAGAGAAAACCAAGAGTCTTCAAAGGACTTTCCCAATGCCAGTTGCAACAGAGGAGATGGATGAATGCTTGCTTTCAAAAACAGGTGATGTTATTCTGGATATGAGCAATAATCCTCATCATGCAGATGAGGAGCAGATTGATTACAACCTTGCAAGTTCATCAAGCCAGTTGCAGGTTCATGATACATGATCTCCTACTTTACCAATCCAGAACTTGAGAAGGAGTTCCACAGAGAGACAAGTGCCACTATGGCACAATGATTATGTAGTCAACACAGTTGAGACAGGATATTTTGTGTCATTGGCTAATGTAATGAAAGTGCAAGAACCTCAAAGCTATAAAGAAGTACAAATGGATCCAAGATGGCATGATGCTATGAAGGCAGAACATGAGGCTCTTGAAAGAAATGGAACATGCTGCTTGACTTCATTGCCTCAAGGAAAGCAGACAATTAAGTCCAAGTGGGTATATAAAGTGAAGTTCAGGCCAAATGGAGAGATTGAAAGGTACAAAGCCAGATTAGTGGTAAAGGGATTTAGTCAAAAATTAGGCAAAGATTATAGACATACTTTCTCTCTAGTTGCTAAAGTTCCTATAGTGAGAATACTTATTGCCATAACCACAACTAAAGGCTGGAATTTACATCAATCAGATGTAAATAATGCATTTCTGCATGGAAGATTAGAAGAAGATATCTATATGGAGATTCCTGAGGGATATGATGGAGGTATGGAGGGACAAGTATGCAAGCTGGAGAGGTCCTTATATGGACTAAAGCAGGCCTCAAGACAGTGAAACATGGAGTTGACAAGATTCCTCTTAGGTCTGGGATACATTCAGTGTCACTCTGATTATTCCTTGTTTGTGAAACAGAAGGGGGAGTCAATGACAACAATGCTGGTTTATTTTGATGATATTCTAATTACTGGGAATGATCTACACGAAATAGAGTCAGTTAAGAAAGCCTTGCACTCAAAGTACACCATCAAGGACCTGGGTTTGGCTAGGTATTTCCTAGGGATGGAATTGTACAGGGATGAGAAAGGAGGTCAACAAAAGTACATCAAAGACATCTTGAAGAGTTGTCAAATGGAGAGTTGCAAGACAACAAAGGTTCCTTTGCCAACTGGGCTCAAACTCGGACAAGATGAAGGGGAGATCTTTGTGGATGCAGAAAGATATAGAAAGGTGGTAGGCAAGCTGTTGTATCTATCACTTACTAGACCTGACATCTCCTATAGTATTCAACACCTCAGTCAATTTGTGGCTCACCCGAGGCTCCCACATTGGTATGCAATTTCTCACGTCTTGAGATATCTCAGTGCCACCAACAAATTAGGCCTATACTATCATGTGCAAAGCAGTTTAAAGCTGACTGGGTTTTCTGATGCAGATTGGGCATCATGTCTTGCAACCAGAAGGTCACTTTCAGGTTATTGTATCTTTCTAAGCCATTCCTTGGTTTCTTGGAAAACCAAGAAGCAAAACACTGTCTCTAGATCCTCTGCAGAAGTAGAATACCGCAGCATGGCATCCATTACAACATAATTGATTTGGTCAAGTTATTTACTCAATGATTTGAAGATCCCAATGTCGTTGCCTATAGTGTTGTTTTGTGATAACAAGGTTGCGCAGCAATTGGCTGCTAACCCCTGCTTTCATGAAATAACGAAGCACGTGGACTTGGACTACCACTTTATTCGAGAAAGGGTGCAATCTGGTTTCCTAGAGACAGCTTACATCAACACTGGATTACAATTGGCAGACTTAATGACCAAGGCACTAAACCATGGTCAGCATGACTTCCTTTCCAGCAAGTTGGGCATTTGCAACGCTCCAACTTGAGGGGAGGATGTGGTATATGTCATCCCATAGAGCTAACAAGTCGGAGCTAAGGAAAAGTGTGGGATTTGGTAGCTTGCAAAGTGAGAAATATCCACTCCTTTAGGCGAGAAATGCAAACCAGTTTATTGTCCGATTCAGTTTTATTAGCTTTTAAATAATTCTTTTGGTTTACCGGTTTGTTGCTTATCTAGACTATATATAGTCACTTTCTTGTTTTCCAAGCCTTTCAATCGAACAGTGAGTGTCGAGAACACTCTAGTGCTCATGTTCAGATTCATGTAATTTGCTTGATTTGAATCAATATTGAGTGAATCATGGTTGATCTATTCGCTTGATTTCCTTCTATTTTACAAAACTTCACAATTGCCACAAGGATGGTTCTTTAATACTTACAAATTTTATTTCAGAAGATTTAGTAGGCCTTTTTCCTCTTAAAGAAATTAAACATGCCTTAGATAGTGTAAGGTCTTTAAAAGCACTAATTGTACTGGATGGTTATCATGCAATTTTCTATCAAAAGAATTGGACCACAACTTTGAGAAGAAGTGGAGAATGCGGTTCTTTGTATTACGGGAGGAAAGGGTGTTCTTGCAGCTACGATATAAACTCTCTTAGTTCAGAGAATGCTAACCAACTCAGGCCATGTAGCCTTAGAGATGGAAACAAAGGCTTTGGTGACAACCATTATGTGCATCATAGTGGCCATGACTCAATCCAACTTTATTCCTAGAAGGCAAATTACGGATAATATTGTTATTACTCAAGAGGTGATGCACTCAATGCAATTAAAATTGATCTTGAGAATGCATATGACATGTTAAGGTGGTGCTTTCTTCGTGATACTCTCTAGAAAGCATGTTTCCCTAATATACCGATACATGTTATTTTGGAATGTGTCTCTTCATGTAGTATGAAGATTCTTTGGAATGGAAAACTAAAGAGTTCCTTTAGACCGAGCTGAGGTGTTAGATAAGGGGACCCCTTGTCACCGCATTTATTAGAGTTGTGCACATGGAAAGACTTGGTCATATAAAGAGGAGGTGGTGGAAAAATGGGCGTGGAAACCCATCAGTTTCTCGTGTTAGAGGCCTAGCTTATCAAATGTCTTCTTTATAGACGATCTCATCATGTTTGCGTAGGTGAGTTGTGATTAGATGAGTGTTATCGTATACTGCCTTCAAAAATATTGTGAAGCATCAAAGCCAAGATCAACTTTGGCAAGTCTAAAGCATCAAAATCTCCTATGATAAAAGGGACGTACAAGCATATCTTGGACGTCGTCTCATCAAAAATAGCGGGTTGGAAATCGAGATTGCTATAAATGGTCGGGCATGTAACCTTGGCAATATCGGGAATTGCTAGTATCCCATAACCCCAGTTTTTTAAAATAAGCATGCAATTCCATTAAACCAAAGTATATTTAATATTTTATTTAAAAAATTAAAAATATATTTCGGTTTTTTGGTTAACCGATAATATCAATATTTCGAACCGTAACCGACCCGTAAAACCGCAAAAAATATCGTTTTGTTAACCAAACCGAAATTATAAAAAATGAAGGTTCGATTAACCAAAAAACGTCGATTTTTTCGATTTTCGGGTTTCGGTTATTTTTGGACAGCCCTACTTTCAGAGTACCCACATAGTGCAATTTAGGAGCTTCCTAGGAAGTAAGGAGCACATAGTGCAAGTGCAATGCGTCTATCGTTGTTTTTGCCTTTGCAAGTTCATATCCTAAGATAAGGTGAGAACTTAATTTATTATACTTGCCCTAAGTCTTCGCAAATTAAGAGGAAAATTTCACGGATTCATTTTTTTCAATATATAAAAAATGGACTCAAAAAAAAAAAGCAAGTTAGCGAATTGGTTTATGTTTAGGTTATGGTATTAAAAGTTAACACCACCAAGAGATGTACATGTTAAACCTAATTCAAAATGTTCATTGACTTTCATCAAAAAAAAAAAATGTTCATTGACAACATTCAAAGGAGCTCTTATGGAGAGTCAAATTTAGCGTATCTAATAAAAGCTTGCAGTTACCACAACTTTATCTCAACCAAGTAACACCCAAAAGTTTTGAACATGGTAATTATGTCTGAAACGTCTAATTGCAATGACCCATTTACATCTCTACATAACTAACGGTCATTAACCTACAATCTATAAAAAGGAATACCAATCTGGCTCAGATTCATCAATATCGGATTCTAAGGGATCGGAAAATTCAAAACTGAGAAATGGCCACCATCCTTGCTCCTTCACAGGCTTCTCCCATTGATGATGCAGCTGCCATAAAAAAGGCTTGTCTGGGTAAAATCTCCCTCTCCTCCTATTTTCTTGAAAACTTCTAAACACTTTCTTTTCGTTTTCCTGATCACGTAAGAGTATAACTTCAACAGGGCTTGGGACCGATGAGAACGCGATCATCTCAGTTTTGGCTCACAGAAACGCGAGCCAAATCAAAGAAATCTGGAAAGCCTACAAAGAAATCTACCAAGAGGATCTCATCCACCAACTCAAGTCTGAACTTTCTGGAGACTTCGAGGTTTTTATATCCATCATACTCGACTTGCCTTACCTTTTGAAAGCTCTTAGGGCCATTTGATATTTAGATATATGGCATGAATCATTGAATCATATCCATAGCTGTGTTTGGTATATCCTGATATCGCTCTTCTTCTTTTCTATGGCAACGACAGAAAGCTATATGCCATTGGGTTCTAGACCCAGTTGATCGGGACGCCGTCTTACTGAACGAGGCATTGACAAAGCCAACTCCAGATTACATCTCTGTAATTGAGACTACCTGCACAAAAACCCCAGATGAAGTTCTTGCAGTTAAGCGTGCGTATCAGTTGAGATACAAGCGCGCTCTTGAGGAAGACATAGCATCATATACCAATGGCAAGATTGGGAAAGTAGGCAAAACCAAATCCAAAGAACGGTCAGCTTTGTATTTTTCTTCCCCCTCCCTGGATTCATTAATTCATTAGTATATTCTTGTTTGTGCAGTTTTTGGTGGCTGTGTCAAGTGTGTACAAGTACAACGGTGATGAGATCAACGATACAACAGCATATTATGAAGCAAAGAATCTACATGATGAGATTCAGAATGGAAATTCAACCCATGAAGAGATTATCAGAATCATCAGTACCAGGAGCAAGCAACAGCTTCTAGCTACATTCAACCATTTCAAGGATATCCATGGAACTTCAATTAGCAAGGTGAATTAACTCTTTTTTTTTTTTCAATTTAATCCATTCCATCTTTATCTTTGGATTGAAAAATCAACTCGTGTTTCATGAATGTAACAATCAGCGTTTACAAGGAGACCAAGAAAATGAATTCTTCTCACTGTTGCGAGTGGCAATCCGGGGCATCAAAAACCCACAGAGATACTATGCAAAAGTAAGACAGTTCATAGCTATTGTTTTGTCTGTTTAACTCACACTCAAGACTGGCCAGCTTGAACAAGAAAAGAACTTATTCTGTGTGTTTTCTGGGCATGAATCAAGGCTTTACGCTATGCAATCAGAGGTCAGGGAACAAATGAAGATGCACTTAGCCGTGTGATCATCACGCGTGCAGAGATTGACTTGGCGGAGATCAAGAAATTGTACCTGAAGAGAACGAGTCACTCACTTGATGATGCTGTAGCTGGGGATACATCAGGGGATTACAAGGCTTTTCTACTGGCATTACTAGGCAATTAAGAGCCTTGAACTAAAGCTTTAACTTTCAAATTGCTTAGGTTTATTCACATGTTAGAGGGTAGCCAGAAATTTTAAGTTTCTATAGTATTCATATCAGGCAGTTATCCATATAGAGTTTAACCTTTGAAAATTCTTATAATAAAGGTAGTAATAGAGGAACAGAAGAAGCATTCAGTTGCTCTTTCAGCTGAAATACAGGGATTATTTAACCTCTTTCCATTTTCTGAGACTTCACTGTAGAACATAACCAAAATTTACAAGGTGCAGCACAAACTAAAGTTACCAAATTATACTGGAACAGTCAGATTTGGAAATCAAACTAGTTACAGAAATGTCAACACAAACTAAAGTTATCATTCATTCATTTCTGGAAATATAAGCAAAACTGTCTCACAATCCTGTAGCAGTTGAGAAATTCAAAGCACAACATTCACTACTAAAATGCACAAATATGTTGTAGATCAGAAAGAAGGGTATCACTTTGTTTTTGAAATGGAATTAAAAGGCTATCACTTCTTGCGAGCCAATGCTGCAGCCAGTCCACCAACCACAAGTCCCACAGCAGTTGCAGCTATGCCAATGCCAATGACGCCATCTGGTTTTCAAGCAGCCAAGTAATGTCATATTCTTAATCAAATAGATAATATGGGACGAAAGCAAATCAAACATAATCAACAAGTGTTTGTACCTTTAGTAATTTTCTCCTCAATTGTCTTCTTGAGGGTCAGGGCCTGCCTCCAATCAGGAGCTATCTGCAAAACCGAATTATGTCCACCAAATTACAAACAAAAACGGTAAAAAGCTAGTAATGAATAGGATCCTTTCATTAAGACATCCAAGTTCAGATGCTTTTGTGTTGATTTTTCATTCTACTATTTTCAAATCCAATTCTGCATAAAGTTTTCTATTCATTTTTTATGCCAGATCTCTTTGACCTATGGGTTTTTTTCCTTCTTGAGTTGATACTGGTAAGAAAAATGGTCAAAGGTTTTTATATGTAAATAACACTTCGCCGTCCACCATTACACCAAAGCAAAGCTAGTTAAGAAGAAGAAATCTATAATCTGGATAAAGGGCTGGCATACATGTGGAATTACTGGAATCTCCATCAGGATTCTAAAGGTATCACCACAAGGGAAAGGAATATACATATTAGGTAGAGAACAACACACAAACCTCCAAACATCTATCCACAAGCTGCCTGCTCCTTGTATAATCTCCACTGCGATAATAGCCAACAGCAAGGAGATAAAGACGTTCTCGCATTTGCAGTGGGCTATTAACATTAGACAGAGAAGCTGCAACATTTAGGGGAAAAAAAATGAATTACATTTACGAGCAAAGGGGGTATCTAAAAGATCTGGCCAAGAATGCACCCACTTCACCAACCAGCCAAACACACCAACTGAGAGAACATTATCCAAGAGAAGGTTGTTTCCCATACCTTCAAGCATTGCAATGCCACGTTGAACATCCTCTGGTTGTCGGGAATGAACAAGAGCCCATGAAAGACGCATTATACATTCACTCTTGGATTCCTCAGATGAGCCCTTGTTAGCCTCAGCAACCTCTCGCTCACAACCCTATATATTAAGAAGTAAATTCATTGCAACATCTTTAATTCTATACCATTTGTTGCATGTGCTCAAAAAGAAAATGATACTAGAGAAAAACAGAATATTGGTAAGCACCAAATTTTCTCCAATAAAAGTTGTCTCTGAAAGGAAACAATCAGGCAGGAATGAAGAAACATGGAATGGTGTTTGGGTGAAAGCTGAAAGCTCCACCAATATGAACCTCACTAGATCATGATGGTTTTGTTATTCAATATTTGGCGAATCAAACAATTCTATCCCTGTTAGTTGAAACTTCACATATAAAAATATAGAATTGGTCATGCTTTACCATAGTATTGAATTCAACTTTCTATAGGCAATCAAGCTGAGCGCTCGCTTTAGTCCAGACAAACAGCTTCTATAACACCACAAGCAATATCCAGAGCCATCCATTTGGAATTTCCATGTAACCTTTTCTCGGACTACACTAGAAAGTAGAGACCTAGAAAGAGTTTGGCTGAATACCGACCCTCTAATTTGACACCTCGAGTTCTATATATTCATCATTGGTTGTAAGCTAGACCTAACCATGTAGCTTCAAATAAAAACCCTAAATCGAGAAACCCTAGTAGTACATCATTCTCAGTCCTCAAATAAACTAACCAATCATGTAATTTCAAATCCACCCAGATCATCCCGTCAGAAAGTTAAACCGAAAAATATCATTGACGACCTATTAGAGGAAAATCGATACAGAATCACCAAACGAACATTAAAATTTCCAGGATCGAATAGGTTTAAGGAATCGCCGATCAGAAGAGAACCTAGCAAATCAAATAACAACCCCGGACTTGCCCTGCTTAATTATGTAATTAAACCGGGGAGTTAGTGGAAAGAGGCTTACGGTGATGATATCGCGGTCGCACCATGGAATCTGATCGCCTCCAGAAAAGAAATTCCCAACAGAGTCGAAGAATTTGCTGATTTTCGCATCCATCGTGAAGATTGAAAGAGAGCAAGGGTGAAAATTGAAGGGAGGAGATGGTGTTGTGTTGGTTGGAAATTGTGAGCGGATTATTAATGGTAGCCCGGTAGGGCGATTGCCCCGTCCTCCTCTGCAAATCTGCTTGGCATCACTGAAGTTTTTGCTTTTTCGATTGTTGTCCTAGAAAAACAATATTCCGAAATATATCCCTGAACTTTATCACAAATTTGGTTTGTACCTTTAGTTAGGACTTTTTTTTGTTAGATTTTCTGGTTGCTTCCGTCCATTAGTGAGTGGGTTGTCTTCTCAACTTAGATCTTTGTCTTCCTAGTCTACAACGTCCCACGAAAATGTAGGAGTCATTGTATCCCGACTCAAATCAAGGTTCGTAATCAGCCTTCGAGGCGCCGACACGCATGATTTTATCAATTAATTGCAAGGTGACAACCACAATGACAGTAAGATAGTCTACGAGACCCTAATCGGGGATGATCCTCCACCATACTATGTGCTTGATTCCTCGATGGAGTCTTTCTTCGTCTCCAAAGACGCCAAATTCGGCTAGATCGACTGAAATGCCTTCATCAAGCGAAAGGACAATGGCGGCTCACTTCACTCAACACCTCACCCTTCGGTGTTGCAGAGGTACTCCTTGTGCGTGAAGTCAAAGTCGCCGATTAGTGGACCGAAACAAACCACTCACTAATGGATGTCACATCTCACTATCTGCGATTCCTTTATCACAATAAAATGTTTAATGTGATACATATTTTATAATAATGCTTTCTTTATCCTACTTGTTTGGGCATGCTTGTGATAATTTTTTGATCATAAAAAGTTGTTTATATAGGCAAACTGCAAACAAATATGTAAGAAGAAGTTGTAAATATTATTATGTAGGATAGCAAGTATTTATACATGAAGGTGCTTAGAGAGTAAGTAATAGATAAATCCTAGTACATATTCTATCCAAAATAAAAGATACTATCTTAGAATAGAAAATAGGGAAGATATTATTCTTGTGTAATCTCAATACCCCCCGCAAGATGGACGAGCAAGCAAAGAGACCAAGCTTGTGTAAGAGAGATGTAATTTGTGGTCGAAGAAGGGATTTTGTAAGTATATCAGCTAGTTGGTCTTTAGTGGAGACATGAGCAACCCGAAGAGTCCGAGCCTGAACTTGCTCACAAACGAAATGATAGACCAAAGCAATGTGCTTCATGCGTGAGTGAAACACCAGATTGGAGTTGAGGAAGGTGGCTCCAAGATTGTCATAGTACATGACTGGGCCGGTGAGAGAGTTGCAAGCCCATTTCAGCAAGCAAGAAAGTGACCCAAAGTAGCTTAAAACATGCTGGTTTTTACCGTTGTTACTGCTCTTTTCTGTCCTTTTACTTGTGTAAATAAATGACGCATGTAGGTTGTTAGCTGGCGTCATCATTTGTTTAAATAGTGTCCCTTCCTTGCTTGTAGGGCAAGAGTGTGAGAACGGAGCATCGTATTCTCTGTAATCTCCTCTGTAGCCGTTTTGGCAAACCCTTGTGACTACCATCAATCTATCAATCTTTCAGTGCAAAGCTTTACCTTTTTGGTAGAAATCTACAAGTAGTCTTCAGGTATAGCAAATAGAAGTGACTATGACCAATAAATAAAGCAAAAAAACAGTACACTCTTTTAATCAATAACAACTATTCTCGATCGCCCAGCCCGGCGCCAGCGGCAAAAAACAAGTGAAAATTTGGATCTTTCTCAATTTAGAAATATGAACCATTGTTGACATAAAGACATTAGGAAACAAAATTCAATTGAGAACGACAAGTTCAAACCGATCAATTTTGGAGATGAAATTGTAGACTTTGACGAAGCATAGAAGATATGCCGGGGGTGAAGAATTCGAATTCTTTCTCCTCGAGTCCGTCGTTCCATTCAAATTCTCTCTCTTTTCCTTCCTAGGGTTGTTTATCTGTTGAATGGAAAGGCAATGGAGTGGGGGTAACTTCTTTACTTGATTGTCTTTAGAGGATGAAGCAACTTCTCAGATTCAAAGGGCCTTTCGAATTTCGATCGAATTCCCTTCCACGAGAGAGAATGAGGAATGGAGTGGGGTAAGAGGTTGTGTGATTAATGAAAAATGGGAGGAGGGAGGAGAAAGGGCGGAGGGTTCACCGGATTTGAGCAGTGGGCGCGCAATAGGCTCTCGAGAGGTGACACCATTATCAAAGGAAATAAGAGGCATATTAGATAAGAGGGCAAAAGAGGGTTAGACACCAGATAAAAACGTATACATACACATACGCGTAATTAGTCACATAAAAAGGAATATATGGGCCAATTCCCTCTATATTTAAAGGGTTAATAGCGTGCGTCCAAGTCCAATCAAGCAAATGAATTTAATGGGAAAAAAGGTCCAAAAATAAGGAATTATAAATAAAAATAATGGGTTGATCAACGTGTATGTGTATGGCCCAACACAAATAAAATGGAGAGCGTGAAATGAGCCACGACTCTCTAGAGATATCTTCATTCCGGAAACTTTATGGGTGAAGTTCTAAAAGCCTATAGTAATTTGGTAAACCCTAGAGAAAATAATTAAAAAGAAAAAATCAGAATTAGATTTGGTAAGAGAAAAATCTAATCTCAATCATTGATATTTTATTTAACGATTCAGATCTCTCACTCCACCCATAGTTTTTTTACAACTCTGTTGGAACTAACGATTCAGATCTCTCACTCCACCTATCTCTTTATACATACATAACTGATGTACTTCACACTCTGATTTTTCTATATTTCACACTTTTCCACTTTTTTTTTTAACCAAGCCTATGATTTAATTTAGGAAAATTTAAACTTCCCACTAAAAAGAAAATATTTACAAAAGATTTTTGTTATAAGATCTTAAAGATCGCACAATATATTGTTCAATGAAACCAAATCTTCACTCTACCGAAAAAATGAAAAAAAATATTCACAAAAAATATATAATATTATTATTTGTAATTTAATACCCTTATTTACTAGAATTTCTCCTACTTCTACATCCTAAAAAATATGTTGAAACTCTGAAGAAATTTTGTACGTACAACAATGGAGTTCTTTGACACGTTAGTATGTGAATTCTACTTTTTTCTATTTTAAATTTTCATAATAATAATGATTATTTTTAATTTTCTATTATAGGATGATAATGATAGTGATATATCACATGGTCATCTACCTTTGACCCAATTTGTTGATTATACTCCACAATGTGCCACTGACGGGTGTTTCATACGGAGGATGAAGCAATTGATCAAAATTTGTCTGGTTCAAGATTTAGGGTGGAAGGCAGAAGTACCATTTTTTATGGGAAATTCCGCATGGTGACCACGAGGTTTTGCAAATTCCGTGTGGTACACAACATTTTCTGAAATTCCGTATGGTAACCTCGAGGTTTTATAAATTCCGTGTGGCAAACCTGTAGTATTATATAATGTAAAAAGTAATTTAAAATTAGCCCAAAATTTTAATTAATTACATAAAATCCTCATATATTTAGGTATTCATAAGAAATTAATTAATCTATCTTCTTTACAAAAATCATCTAATTTTATTACTTTTAGAAAAATTATAAAAATATGTCAAATTTACAAATAACTTTAGAAAACCACATAATTTTATAACCTTTTAGAAAAAATTATAAAATACTTACATAGTTACGCAATTTTCATGACACTTTATATTGCTATTTTTTTTTAAAATCTAATTTATATTATTTTTTAAAAGCAAATTTTTTTTAAGGATACACCTATTTATTCAAAAAATCTCCATTAAAATGTTACCTTTTATATACAAAAAAAGTATATTTTTTTGAAGAAATAAAATTAAGTGATTTTTCTATAGGTAATAAAATTAAGTGATTTTGCTATTTGACATATTTTTACAATTTTTCTATAAGTAATAAAATTAAGTGATTTTTCTAAAATAGATAGATTAGGTAATTTTTATGAATCTAAATATATTAGGGTTTTATGTAATTAAAAAATTGGGCTAATTTTCAATACTTTTTACATTATATAATACTAGAAGGTTACCACACAAAATTTGTAAAACCTCGAAGTTATAATGCGGAATTTTAGAAAACGTTGTGTACCAAGCGGAATTTGCGAAACCTCCCTTTTTTATTAACACTATTTTTTATTTAAAAGAAAAAAAGGAAAGAATATCATATCTTAGTGTATCTAGTTAAGCAAGATATATTATTTTTTTTTGAAAAATGAGCTACGTACTAGCTCATTGTAGACCAACATTAGGTCACCTGAATATTACAAGGCTGACCTAAATCATCACAGCGGATGATCTTTAAGAAATTCACAATTAAAGGACTAAAATTACAAAAATCAGAAACATGATTTAAAGGAGAAGAATAAAGACTAAAAATAAGAGTAAATCTTGAAACTTCCAATCTAAGATGATCAAGATTGAATTGTCTTTTTGCTAAGAAATCTGCTGCCGAATTACACTCCCTATAACAATGAAAAAACAAAGCATGAGGAATTTTCGAAATAAAAAGTTAATCTTCTATTATTTTAGCTATTTCCTAGGGAATTTTCCATATGTTTTTTTAAAGAATTAATAAGCACAAGGTTATCGCCTTCTATAATTAATTTAGAAATATTTTGTGAACTTGCATATTTGGCACCAAATAAAAGTGATAACGCTTTTGCTTTAAGAACTGACATATCTTGCAACTCTTTTTTATATCAAAATGCATAATTTTACTATTATGATCATGGATTGGATATCCAATATAAGTAGTAGAATTTGTTTGTTTAGAAGCATCAAAATTTAATTTATACCAGTCTAAAGGCGGTTTAATCCATGAGCGATGATTTTTCCTTTTTGGTAAGTTTTTAGAATGAGAAATTTTTAAGGAATAATTAGCTGAATTCCATTGCATATGTTGAGTAAAGGTAAATCATGAGCGAGTAAATTAGATATAAGTCGAGCCGGATTGAAAATTTTTGCATTTCGATGGCCCCAAATAGACCACCAAAGGAAACAAAGAATATTTCTATTATGATTAGAATTTAAAGTAGTAATCAAATTATCATTGAAACCTCCAGAAGAATCAATACTAAAACTATTATTAAGTTTTGATTCTAATTTACTTATCATAGATTGAGTAAAAGGACAAAGAAAAAAAATAAGTGGTCAAAGTTTCATCTACACTTTCACAAAGAGAACAAGTACTTAGAACACAATTAAAAAACGATTTAACCGATCAGTAGTTGGGAGACAACTAATACAAGCTTTCCAAAGGAAAATTTGTATTTTAGGAGGGAGTTTTGTCTTCCAAATCCAAGAGAAACTTGAAGAAAGATTTGGCATTTCAGAAGTAAATAAAGTATAAGAGGAAACAGAAAAATTCCCATCGGAGGCATGCAGGGAGCCAAACAATATTATGAGGAGAAGAAGAATATGGAATACGGATATTAGAAATTAGTTGTACTAGATATGCAGGAACATAATGACTTAACTCATTAATATTCCAAGTACTATGAGGTGTTATAAAATGAGAAACTTTTAAGTTAATATTAATATTATCAAAAAAGGAAGTAAGTCATAATTAAATATCCATTTATCAGTCCAGAAGTTAATGGTCTGACCATTTCCAATTGACCAATGAATACCATTAACTAATCGATCTCTAATATTCAATAATCGACCAAATTGCCAAGAACAAGATTTCTTTTGATACTGCATAATAGAAGAAGATCCAAGATATTTTTGAGTAATAATTCGAACCCACATATTGTATGGTTCAGTAATAATTTTCCAAAGTAGTTTTATTTGGAGAGCAATGTCCATATTTTTTGCTGTTCTTAGCCCCAAACCACCATTTTCCTTACGAGTACGAATTTTTTCCCAACTTAAAAGCGGATGATGATTCGGAACAAATTTATTCCAGAAAAAGCATTTATTAATTTTATCAATCTCTTCACAAAATCCTTTTGGCAATAAAAAACTTTGCATTGGATAATTTACTTGTCCTAAAAGGTTTGACTGAATCAAGACAACAAAGAAAACAAAGAATTTTGAACCCGTCCTTTAAGAATGAGAATACCAAGATATTTTTCCATAGTAGTAGTAACCTGAATATTGAGAACACTAGCTAGAGAATTTGAAGATAAATTTGAAATATTTGCAGAGGCCTGAAATGAGCTTTTATTATAATTAATCGATAGTCCATAAATTCGTGTGAATTTATGAAGGAAGTTTTTAATAAAATTCATATTTTTATGAGTTGTATTGGCAAAAATAAGAGTGTCATCAACAAAACTAAGAAAAGGCAAGCAACAACCATTCTTAACTAGAGTAATTCCAACATGTTTGGCAGGTAACGTTGATTCTAACTGAAGAGATCTAGCAAGATATTCCATTGCAATAACAAAAATAAACGGCGCAATGGGATCTCCTTGTCGAATTCCGCAATGAGGAACAAATTCATCACCAGGCTCATTATTAACAAGGACATATAGAGAAGAAGTAGAAATACAAGTCATAACAAGATTGACCCATTTAAGATGAAAACCAAATTTGATAAGAATCTGTCTAATAAAATTCCAATCTAATTTATCATAAGCCTTTTCCATATCTAATTTTAAAGCCATCCAACCTTGTTTTTCTTTTTTTCTTTTTATAAAAAGAATGAAAGATCTCATGTGCTATAAGAATATTATCTTGAATAAGATGACCTTTCACAAAAGCACCTTGAAGAGGATGAATAATGCGTGGCAGTATATCAGACAAACGATTAGCTAAAAGTTTAGTAATAACCTTATATAGAGTATTACAAAGACTAATAGGTCGGAAATGATTAATTGTTATGGGAGAATAATTTTTAGGAATAAGAGTAATAAAAGATTTGTTAATTGATTTAAGCATATAACCAGAATAAAAAAAGGCCTTAAGAGCAAGACAGATGGAAGATCGTACAATAGAGCAATATTTTTGGAAAAAAATCCGTTGGAAAACCATCAATTCCCGGTGTTTTATTAGGGGATAAATCAAAAACAACATTCTTAATTTCAGAGTTTGACGGCATTTTGGTTAAAAGTAAATTATCCGAATCTGAAACTAGTTTAGGGATAATATTTAAATCGGACTCTTCTATTGAGCATGACGTATTAAGAGTAAATCTATGTGCTAATTCCGAAGTGATATTTTTTGATATAGATATATGATCAAAAAAACGTGGCCATCATGAGTTTTAAAAGATAAAATATTTTGTTTAAAAGACCTAATTTTAGAAACAACTTGGAAATATTTTATATTTTTATCAATATTTTTAAGATGATTTCATTTTGCTCGTTGTTTCCAAAAAGAATGCTGAAAATCAAGTAAAGCATTATATTTATTTAAATGACCTTGTAATTTCCTAATGACAATAGTTTGATTTGGATTATATAACAATAAAGATTGTAAATCTTTGAGTTGTTTTTCACAAATTTTTAATTGTTCATAATTATTATTAACATGGTGTTTTGCCCATACTTTAGCATATTTTTTCCTAAGATTTAATTTTTTGGAAGAGCGAAACATAAAAGATCCAGATAAGTGATAACTCCAAACTTTTTTGACCAGCGGTAGAAATGATTCTTTAGTCATCCAAGCATTCTCAAATCTAAAAGGAATTTTTAAAAAAGATTTAGAAGTTCATAATGGAAAAGAGATTAAACAATGATCAGAGGTAGTACAAGGGTGATGATGAACAACTAAAGCAGGAAACAAAGCTGCTAGAGTCGGTGATATCAAAATTTTATCAAGTCGTTCAAAGGTATTTTGAATAGCATTAGAGCTTTTTCTCCATGTAAGCAAGATATATTGTTGAATGGTAGAAAATCTAGCAAATATCTTAATGTATTGTTTTTATTATTTTTGTCATTTTACATTAGAAGAAGGTTATTAAAGTAATTTTTTTGTGTGAAGTTTAGTAAAAGGTGTGATGTTTATCATTTCCCTATATATCGAGAGCGGTTCAGGTGCGAATGCCCGCGTGGGTGCAAATTGAGAATGAATCTCCGCCGTCCATCTAGGTCGCGCGTCCAAATAATTCAAAAAATAGAACGCGCGTGTACTTCAACCTCTACCAAAAGCTAATTGTCGCCCAAGCAAACCCCCCAAAAAGGCAGTTTTTGATCCTCTTTCCAAATCAAAACCAAAATCTTTTTTTTCTATGCACAAATTAAGCTTCTAAACTGGATTGAAACACAGAGATTTACAATTTGGTATATATGTTCAAATTTTCTACTCTAATCTTGCTATATGAGTGCACATTCATCATTTAGTGCTTCGATTTAACTGGATTTTCTCTTATCATAGAGAAAAATATACCTTTTCGAAGGAGCTTTGTTCAGATTTACGATTTCCTCAAAGTTACAACGAAGATCTGACTGATTACCTTTAATGGAACTAGGTAATCATCGATTTTTCCCTGGTAAAAGCTAATACAACTCGATGTTGAGGTTTTCATCACATTTATTGTCAAAATTTTGTTTATGTTTACGCATTAGCAATAGGAAACTCCATTTTATGGTTTTGAGGGAGATTGCTATGATTTATTTGGGAAGACAACCATTAGTATGAACAAATGTGTAATATTCCAAATTTGTTCATACGTATCGCACATTTGTTCATAGGTATCACGACATTTGTTCATAGATATTGCACATTTGTTTCTTTTCCCTTTAATGAAAGAAAAATAGAAGATAACAAGAAATTAAAGATCGTGATCTCGCCTGGTAACACACATTACTACATTCCATTTTATGATGACAACTTAAGACCTAAAGAGGGGATGGTGTTTAGAACCTGGGAACAAGGAGTAAATTTCTACAAGGCATACACAGATGCATGTGGTTTCCAAGAACGTTCTGGCACCATTACAAAGTCATCAAATAGAACTAACACTACAGTTTGGAAATACATGTTGCGTAAATGGGCAGGATTTAAAAAAACAAAACAACACAACGACGACTCAAATGGCAAACTTGCACCTACTGCATCTAGTAAAGAAGAAGATGATGATGATGATGAAGAAGATGATGAAGAGAATGATGAAGAAGAAGGACAACAAGGAAAACTGAAAAGAGAAAAAGATTAACTAAAAGGTGTGGTTGCATTGCTAAAATAGCTATGAGACTTTCTGGAAAAAATGAATATATTGTTCAGAAATTTGAAGAGCGTCACACTCATATTATGTTTGAAGATGGACAAAAACACTCATATTATGGTTGCATTGCTAGAATGCTTTTATTCCTCTTTGTTAAGCTTCCTTGCATTTTGATGATCTGGGGATTATAGTTTTTATGAGTGATAGTATTCTGAGTCACTTAGGGACGAGTGAGATTCAAGTGTGGGGGGGTCTGATATACACAATTATGTTGTGTATTTAGGAGGAGTTTTAGCATATATTTGTGGTGGTTTTAGGTGCTTTAAAGACTATTTTCAGCTAGGAGAAGGAAGACCCAAAGATGCATAGTATTGGAGTTTTATATCTGGATTGAAGAGAAGTTGAAGATCGGCGTTCTGGTGCTGGCGGCGACCGCCGCTGGCCAGGAGGCGCTTGCCGCCTATGACATCCGCGGAATCCAAGTGACGCCATGTGTTTTATTTCTATTGGCTCTTCTATGTCAGCTTTATTCCAAATTTATGTATTTTTGGATAGACTTTTTAGACCTAGTTTATATATTAGGTTATGAGAGTTGCACCTCTCATCAATCAATCTATCATATTTTCTCTTTCAGACTTTTAGAGTTTTTCACTTTCATGGAGAACTAAGCCCTTTTGCTTAGTCAAACAGTTTGAAGCCTTGGTGTGACTTTCAGTTATGAGATTTCTACTCTTTATCTATTGCATGGAATTATTTTACTCTCTTCATTGAATTCTTTATGTGATTGATTTCAACAATTTTTAGGGTTGTTGTTATTGAATCTCAATTGCTAGATCTAGAGAAATTACTGGTTGAGTTGGTTGAGTTTCTCTATTTCATAGTAGCAAACTGCATTGCACTAGTATCTGGTTGTGCTAGTCTATTGCAGAAGAGAGTTTAATTGCATTCTAGTATAAAAGCTGGTTGTTTTATGTTGGATTTGTATCCTGATTATATTCCTATTCTTCATGCTGCTTTTGAATTGAATCTTGAATGTTTCAAGGTTATTCAATTAGTTAGGATTGATAGTATCTGGTTGTGCTGTTAATTATCTTTGAAAAGGAATTGGAATTCCGTATGCATGCGATTTTGAGTGAATCTATGATCAACTTGTCATACGAATGTGGATCTCTCTTTGACTAAGTGTTTTCCCTAATTTGATAAAAACTCCAACTTGAATTGCTTTATTTGTTTTGCATGCTTGTTACTTAATTTACTTCATAAACCCCTTTTAATTTAATTGACATAAAATTCACATAAAAAGATAAATCTCCTCCATGCGGATTCAACCCTTACTTCCCAAAGACTAGAGTCTTTAGGTTTGTTAGGACTGTTTTGCATAGCCGTGATTTGCACGACCATTTCACGCCTATCAAATTGGAGACGTTGCCGGGGAGGCAATAATTGTCTTTTTGTGTGATTTTTTTGTGCCAATTTTGGTGTGAACTTATCTTATGGTTTGCACCCGTGCTACTAATAATTCACCACTTGTTTTTGATCCAAAAATTGAACGTTTTCTTTTCAGAACTCGCCAAGTTGTGCGTGCACTATTGCAAGGAATCCGAACAATGGGAGATCCACGAATTACTCTTTAGAGCTTGACAACTCCTAATTTGAATCAGCCTGCATGTGCAGTGCAATTTCCAGCCCTTGGTGATGGGGTGAAGTTTGAGCTTAAAATAGGAGTAGTTCATCTACTCCCGAAATTCAACGGAACTCCACTTGAGGACCCCATTCAAGTATTCAACATCTTGATGAGTTCCTTGATGTTTGCACCAGCATGTGTCCCTCTGATATTACTGAAGAACAAATGAGGTTGAGAGCGTTCTCCTTTTCTCTGAAGGAATCCGCTAAAGACTAGTATCATGCTCTACCTCCTGGAAGCGTTACTACTTGGGTGAACTTGAAGAAGTTGTTTCTTGACAAATACTTCCCTGCAATCAATTCTAATCAACTCAAGAAGAAGATCTGTAATATAGAGCAATTCTCCAACGAATCGCTCTATGAATATTTTGAGCGCTTCAAGAAGCTGGTGAAGAGTTGTCCCTACCATGGTTATGCTAATCATGATCTCATACTTTATCTCCATGGCGGACTTCGTGAGGATGACAAGCGATTGGTCAATTCCTCTTGTGGTGGAAACATCATGAAAAGAACCTATGAAGAGGCTCCAGACATCTTTTCTATGCTGGCTGATGATTCTAGGCAATATACGGGAAGAGGTTCTAAAAACTTGTCAGCCGCCAACTCTCATTCAAAAATTGATCAAGCTGACTTTGATGTGCTGAAGGAAGAAGTGAGGCGGTTGAAATTGAAGGGTACTACTCAATAGGCTAAGGCTTGTGGAATCTGTAATGACGCCTTTCATCCTACTGATTCATGTCCTACACTGCAAGAGGAGGTGAATGCAGTTGGAGGGTATCAAATGAAGCCAAGACATGATCCTTATTCAAACACCTACAACCCTGGATGGAAAGATCATCATAACTTCAAGCGGAAAGAGCCTGAGTCAAAGCAGCAACAAGATCAGTTTCAACAAGCTAAGCCATATGTGCCAAGGCCGCAAGGACAAAATCCCAATGCGGCTCCTTCTATGGAAGACATGATGAAGATGTTGATGCAAAATAACCTCACACTTCATGATAATATGACTCAACTAACTCAAAGTCAAGTGAAATTCCAGGAAACTACATCAGCAAGCATTCACAACTTGGAACGACAAATGAGTCAAATCTCTAAAGCTGTAAGCAAACTAGAAGCAAGAGATTCGGGTAAGCTTCCCTCTCAAACAGAAGTCAACCCGATTATTCGTAATGTCAGTGTTGTCACTTTGAGGAGTGGGAGACAACTTGAGGACAGAAAAGTGGACGAATTTGACGAAGGCGTGGGCGGCGACCGCCATCAAAACGAGCTTAGCTACGACCAAAAAATAAAAGGCGGCGACTGCTGCCTGGGTAGTGGCGCCCGTCGCCCAAATGGCAACGACCGCCATGACGGTGATCCACCCGAGGCTGAATTTTCCGAAAAAATCGGCGACCGCCGCCCAGATGACGGCGACCGCCGCCTACCTGCTGAAGCCTCCGATGAAGAAAAAACTCATGTCCTCCCAGAATGGAAGCTAGTTGCCTTGTTTCCATCTGCATTAAAGCGTACAGAACCCCTGAAGCAGGACAAAGACATGTTCGAGATGTTTAGAAATGTTGAGGTCAACATTCCTCTCCTTAACTTGATCAAGTCAGTCCCACGCTATGCAAAGTTTTTGAAGCAGATGTGCACTACAAAGTGTATTCAGGACAAAAACAGTAAAAAGAAGGTGAAGGTGAGCAAGCATGTTTCAGTTGTGTTTCAAAAACGCTTACCTAAAAAGTGCAGGGATCCAGGTATGTTTACTATCCCTATTACAATTGGAGGTACTAAATTTGACAAAGCCATGCTAGATTTGGGTGCTTCCATCAATGTAATTCCTTCTACTCTTTATGAATCTCTGAAACTTGGACCTATGCATGCTACTAATATCTCTATTCAATTAGCTGATAGGTCTAATGTTCGTCCTATAGGTTTAGTAGAGGACGTTTTGGTTATGGTTGGTGATCTCACTTTTCCTACTGATTTCTATGTGCTTAAAATGGAACATGATGATCATGCAATTCCTATTCTGTTAGGGAGACCTTTCTTGAAAACAGCCAATACAAAAATCAATGTGAGCACTGGCTCTTTAACCATGGAATTTGATGGCCAAACCATTAATTATAATATTTATGAAGCCATGAAATATCCTTCTGATGATTACTCTGTTTATGCTATTGATATGCTTGAGCCTGTGGTGCAAGATGTTTTTGATGAAAATCAACTAGATGATGTGCAATCTATTATTGTTGATTCTAGTTTGGATTTTACTCTATCAACTGATATACAGGAGATTGTAAACGAGATGGATGCTTATTATAAGCTTCCTCTTGAGCCACCGGGCAAAACTCCTTTACCACTAACCCTGCATAGGGAAAAGCTATTGCCCTCTGTTGTGCAAGCACCAGTGATTGAGTTAAAGCAACTCCCAGACCATCTCAAGTATGTATTCCTTGGAGACAAGGAGACATTACCAGTGATCATCTCCAACAAGCTCACAAAAGATCAAGAAAATAGGCTAGTGGCAGTTCTAAAAGAATACAAGACAACACTTGGTTGGACCATTGCTGACATCAAGGGAATCAGCCCCACCACTTGCATGCATCATATACTGCTGGAAGGAGAAGAGAAGCCATCTAGACAACCACAGAGGCGTTTAAATCCACCTATGATGGATGTGGTGAAGAAACAAGTCTTGAAACTCTTGCAAGCAGGTATGATTTGTCCTATCTCTGACAGCAAATGGGTTAGCCCCACACAGGTTGTACCAAAGAAAGGAGGAATTATAGTAGTGGAGAATCAGTAAGGAGAATTGGTTCCTGCAAGACTGTAGACATGTTATAGAGTTTGCATTGACTACCGCAAGCTGAATGCAACCACTAGGAAGGATCACTTCCCCTTTCCTTTCATTGATCAGATGCTTGAGAGATTAGTTGGCAGAGCGTTTTATTGCTTTCTAGATGGATACTCAGGCTACTTTCAGATATCCATTGCCTCTGAAGATCAAGCCAAGACAACGTTCACTTGCCCATTTAGCACTTTTGCCTAACGTCGGATGCCATTTGGTTTGTGCAATGCCCCTGGGACTTTCCAAAGGTGTATGGTAAGAATTTTTTCTGAGTACATTGAGAATTTCATTGAGGTTTTCATGGATGATTTTACTGTACATGGGGATAATTTTGATGCATGCCTAAATCACTTAACACTTGTACTTGCTAGATGTGTTGACACTAATTTAGTGTTTAATTCTAAAAAGTGTCACTTCATGGTAGAACAGGGTATTGTACTTGGTCATATAGTTTCAGCTAGGGGTATTGAGGTCGATAAGGCAATGGTTGAAGTAATTCAATCTTTGCCCTATCCTACTAATGTGCGCGGAGTTCGTTCTTTTTTAGGCCATGCAGGTTTCTACTGCAGGTTTATTAAAGACTTCTCCAAGATGTCAGCACCTCTGTGCGACCTATTGCAGAAATACATGCTGTTTGAGTTCACAACTGAGTGTCAGGCCCGCTTGACAAGTGCCTCTATTATTCAGGCTCCTGATTGGTCTAAGCCCTTTAAAATAATGTGTGATGCTAGTGATTATGATGTGGGGGTTGTGCTAGGCTAAAAAGAAGCTAGAGCTTCTCATGTAATTCAATATGCATCTATGACCCTGAATGGTGCACAAAGGAACTACTCTACTATAGAAAAGGAGATGCTTGCAGTGGTATTTGCACTTGAGAAGTTCATACCTTACTTTCTTGGAACAAAGGTCATCATTTATACTGATCATGCTGCCCCGAGATACCTACTGATAAGGAAAGAAGCAAAGCCAAGATTGATTCGGTGGGTCCTATTGCTCAGTGAATTTGATATTGAGATCAAGGACAAGAAGGGTGCTGAAAACCTGGTGGCTGATCATCTCAACAGAGTTGTTCAAGAAGAGAGCACCCCTCAAAAGCAGATTCAAGCAAGCTTTCCGGATGAGTCCTTGTTCAAGATGAGCACCATAGAGCCATGGTATGCAGACTTGGTGAACTTCCTCAGCACAGGTGAATTCCCTCAACCTTTCAACAAAGATCAGAGTGATAGACTACGCAATACAGCTAGATTTTTTGTCTAGGATGACCCCTATCTTTGGAAGCAATGCGCACTCTGACCAGGTAATCCGTCGTTGCATTCCAGAAAATGAGGTAAATTCTCTCCTTACACTTTGTCATTTTGAAGCATGTGGGGGACATTTTGGGGTTCAAAGAACTGCTAGAAAGGTACTTGATGTAGGATTTTGGTGGCCTACCATCTTTAAGGATGCACACAACTACTATAAATCTTGTGACAAGTGCCAAAGAGTTGGAAATATGTCCAGTAGGGATGAAATGCCCCAAACAAGTTTAATTTTTTGTGAAATATTTGATGTTTGGGGGTATTGATTTTATGGGACCTTTTCCAAACTCTAGTGGGAATATTTATATTTTGCTTGCGGTATGGGTGGAAGCGAAGGCCACCAGGACAGATGATTCTAGAGTTGTTGCAGATTTCTTGAAGTCCCATATTTTTAACAGGTTTGGAATCCCCAAGGCTCTCATAAGTGATAGGGGAACTCACTTTTGCAACAGGACAAACACTGCCTTGTTATAGAAGTATCATGTCACCCAAAGAGTTTCTATTGCCTATCATCCTCAAACAAATGGCCAAGATAAAGTATCGAACAGGGAGATTAAATCCATTCTGGAGAAGACGGTGTCTCCTAGCAGAAAAGATTGGAGTCAGAGGCTTGATGATGCATTATGGGCCTACAAAATAGCTTACAAAACACCTATTAGTATGTCACCTTTTAGGTTGGTTTTTGGTAAGGCATGCCACCTCCCATTTGAGTTGGAACACAAAGCCTATTGGGCTATCAAGAAGTGTAATTTACAACTTGAGGAAGCTGGGGAGCTTAGAAAGCTCCAATTACAAGAGTTGGAGGAGGCCAAGATTGAAGCTTATGATAATGCTATTCACTACAAAGAACGGACTAAGGCTTGGCATGATAAAAACATCTTGAGAAAGGACTTCAAAGCTGGTGACAAAGTCCTTCTATATTAGTCCCGCCTTAGACTCTTTCCAGGCAAGCTAAGATCCCGTTGGGCAGGGTCGTATGTGATTGCTAAAGTTTTTCCCCATGGTGCCATTGAGCTCTATGATTCCAAAACACATGCATTATTCAAAGTGAATAGTCAAAGAGTGAAGAAGTATTATGAGGGATTTACCAAGGACACAATTGAGGAAGTTGTCCTAACAAAGCCCGACGCTGAAAACTGATGAATTGGCATTACGTCGAGCCACAACATTTAATAAGGCGCTTGTCGGGAGGCAACCCGGCCTAGGTACTTTCGTCTTTTTCTTGTTTTCTAGTTTAGTTGTTTTTGTTTCATTTTTTCCCTTTTGTTTTTGGGTGAACTAACCTGCAGGGGAGTAAAAAGGAGTGCCACAAAAGGGCGACGCCCGCCATTAATTAATCTCAAAAGTAACTTGGCTACGAAGTGGCCAGCGGCGACCACCGCCCCTGCCGTACGGTGAGCCCTCTTTTCCCTTTAAATAAAAAAAAGAGTATGATGAGACTAGTATTAAAAGAAAGAAGAAAGGTGATATCAGAAAAAAAGTCAGGGTTTGAGAAAAATAGAGAGTTTTTGCAAAGAAAACAATAGAGAGGGGAGAGAGGTGAAGAGAGGAGTGCTTTCAAAATTCAGATCCACCTCAGATCCGACCCGTTCAAGCCCGTCGTTGCATCGCCGCACCATCGACGCCCGATCGCTGCCATTTTTGAGCGGCGCTCGCCGTTTTCCAGCAGCCCGCCGCCGAATTTATGGGTTTTTGAAGAACCTTCAAAGCGGCGGCCGCCGTTTTCATATCAGCGACCGCCTCCAAGAACAAATTCATAGCAGCGACCACAGCTTGCCCGTCGCCAAGAATTTCGAAGCCCGCTGCCTGTTTCGCTACTCGCCACCCCTATTCTCCGGGTATTTCTAGACTTTTTCTTCTCTTTTTCGGTCCTTTGAGCTTTCCAATTACCGATTATGAGTACTAGGAAGCGTAGTACTTCCACTAGATCCGCTCAATCTGAAATTTATGAGAGCCGGAAGAAGTATGTGGATGGTAAAGAGATTGTTTGTACTATTTTCTTTGATCCCGCCTTTATGAGAGAGTTGGGCCTAGAGGAGTGTACTAGGAGAATGTTTGATCATGGACAGTTGGATAATTTTTATTTCAAGCACACTCCTACATATCCTCGGTGGACTAAAGAGTTCATCATTACTCTTGATGATGATCGTGATGCAGCTAGGATAACTTTTCAATTAGGTGGTTCGATGCATGTTATGAGTTATGATGATTTGGATGAGGCGTTTGGTATTACCAAGCAGCCTTCTGCATCTGCTGATTGGTCTGCTGTGAGTGTTCAGTTTACATTTTGGGATCATTCCACTGGTTCTTCCCCATTTGATTCTAAGGGAGGGGAGAAAAATTATAAGTGGTCACATCCTTCTCTCCGGTTAGCTCACAAAGTGCTAAGGATGGCTTGGTTTGGTCATTCTGAACCAAACAAGATCAATCATCCTGATTTGGAGGCGGTTTGGAGTTTGACACCGCAGTGTCCTTTGGTGAAAGATTGGAAGGCTTTGTTTTTAGCTAGCTATAAGAAGTGTAGGAGTGACAAGAAGGGTAAGATTGTTATTTACGGTATGGTTTCTCTCATTGCTGAGTCATTGGACATCCCTTTTCCTCCTTCAGCCGAGTGGCTTTCTGCTCGATACACTTATGATAGGAAGTTTTTGAAGAAGGTTGGGGGTGATTGCTGAGGTTGGGGCTCATATTGATTATTTGTTTGGTCCTCTGGGTGCTTATAAGATTCGTCTGCCTATTACTGGTTTACCATATGGACTTGAGTATCATCGATTTGATCTCAAACGGTTGTTAGTTCTTGTTAAAGCTCCTGGCTCTTCTTCTTCTTCTCCACAGGTTGCTCCACCATCTACTTCAGAGCCTGTTACAGAGACTGTTCCCCAGGGAGACACAGTGATGCATGAGGATGTCCCTGGTTTGGATTTTCCTAGTACTTCGACAGGAGAGGATACTGGTTTGAGCTGACAAGATGATATGATGCGCCAGATGAGCAAGCTTTCAGTCCGTCATGAGGAGATGTTCACTCAGCAGTCTGTTGTATCTACTTCTATAGACAGGATCCACCAGTTCCACCGGGACCAGTCTTAGTTCTTTCAGCAGCAGACTAGCTATTTTCAGCAGCAAGCTCAGTTTTTCCAGGGCATGTGGTCCACATACCCCTCATATCCTGACTACCCATAGTATCCACCACCACCACCACCTTCTGATCAGTAGTGGTATTATTCTCTACTTCTCCTTTATTTTATTTTGTCTTTACTACATTGAGGACAATGTGTGTTCTAAGTGTGGGGGAGTTGGAATTATATTATTATTGATATGCTAAAAAATGATTAAAAAAAAGAGCCATAAAAATTGAAAAAAGGCAAATCATATCCTAGGATAGACTGAAAACCCGAAAGGGCGGTCTAGGTAATAAGTAGGTAATCTGGCATGCACTAGGCCTTGGCAAAAATAGATTCTGAGTGGTGTGAGTTGGTGAGTCCATTCTTGAAAAATTAAAAGTGAGTGTTAGGTGAAAACCTGAAAAGGCGCCTAAGCAAAATGAGTGAAAAAAAAGAGTGTTTTAGGACTATCTTTTTACCGGCGCAGGAGACATAAGAAGTGGAGTATAGGAGTGTTTTGGGTAGGTTTTCATTTGGAGGTATAAGGTGTAGATTTATGGATACTTTCACTCTTTTTGTTGATATTTTTGATGGACTTGTTAGTGATTAGTTTTTGGGTGGTTTGATGATTGATGTTTTGATGGATATTGGGGTGGCTTGATGGTTTGAGTTGAGCATGATGTTGGTTTGATGTTGATGATGATTTGCTCTTTTATGTTGATGTTGAGTAGAGTAGGTAGTTAGAGCTTATTTGCTATATCTTGTTGTTTAGGTTGGGTAGTAGTGCTTGCATGAGAATGTTTTTATTCCTCTTTGTTAAGCTTCCTTGCATTGCTAGAATGGACAAAAACACTCATATTATGGTTGCATTGCTAGAATGCTTTTATTCCTCTTTGTTAAGCTTCCTTGCATTTTGATGATCCGAGGATTATAGTTTTTATGAGTGATAGTATTCTGAGTCACTCAGGGACGAGTGAGATTCATGTGTGGGGGAGTCTGATATACAATTATGTTGTGTATTTAGGAGGAGTTTTAGCATATATTTGTGGTGGTTTTAGGTGCTTTAAAGACTATTTTCAGCTAGGAGAAGGAAGACCCAAAGATGCATAGTATTGGAGTTTTAGAGCTAGATTGAAGAGAAGTTGAAGATCGGCGTTCTGGTGCTGGCGGCGACCGCCGCCTCTGACATCCGCAGAATCCAAGTGACGCCACGTGTTTTATTTCTATTGGCTCTTCTATGTCATCTTTATTCCGAGTTTATGCATTTTTGGATTGAATTTTTAGACCTGGTTTATATATTAGGTTATGAGAGTTGCACCTCTCATCAATCAATCTATCATATTTTCTCTTTCAGACTTTTAGAGTTTTTCACTTTCATGGAGAACTAAGCCCTTTTGCTTAGTCAGACAGTTTGAAGCCTTTGTGTGACTTTCAGTTGTGAGATTTCTACTCTTTATCTATTGCATGGAATTATTTTACTCTCTTGATTGAATTGTTTATGTGATTGATTTCAACAATTTCTAGGGTTGTTGTTATTGAATCTCAATTGCTAGATTTAGAGAAATTACTGGTTGAGTTTCTCTATTTCATAGTAGCAAACTGCATTGCACTAGTATCTGGTGTTGCTAGTCTATTGCAGAAGAGAGTTTAATTGCATTCTAGTATAAAAGCTGGTTGTTTTATGCTAGATTTATATCCTGATTATATTCTTATTCTTCATGCTGCTTTTGAATTGAATCTTGATTGTTTCAAGGTTATTCAATTAGTTTGGATTGATAGTATCTGGTTGTGCTATTAATTATCTTTGAAAAGGAATTGGAATTCCATATGCATGCGATTTTGAGTGAATCTATGATCAACTTGTCATACGAATTTGGATCTCTGTTTGACTAAGTGTTTTTCCTAATTTGATAAAAACTCCAACTTTAATTGCTTTATTTGTTTTGCATGCTTGTTACTTAATTTACTTCATAAACCCCTTTTAATTTATTGACATAAAATTCACATAAAAAGATAAATCTCCTCCTTGCGGATTCGACCCTTACTTCCCTAAGATTATAGTCTTTAGGTTTGTTAGGACTGTTTTGCATAGCCGTGATTTGCACGACCATTTCACGCCTACCAAAAACAGACCGAGTGTTATTGAGGTACACCCTCCTGAACGAACAATGAAAAAGGGTAGGAAGAAAGAAGGATGTATTATGGGAGGTAAAGAGAAAACAATGAAGAAAGCGAAAAAGGAGCAAAGGGATTGTGCAAAATGCAAGAAGCTTGGACACAACAGCAGGACATGCACCAATGTTCCCAATTAGTTCTCTCATTAATCTTTGATTTCTGATACATAATTGTTGCATTAGGGTGAAATGCATAGTATTCATAATTGTTGTATTATCAATGAACAAATTTCTGGTTTCGATGAACAATTAGCAGTTAGAAATGAACAAATTTACTATCTAATGAACAAAACCCTTTCATTCTTAAATAAATGTATTTCCATGTACATATAGATATTTTTCATAAACAAATCATACATTAATGATGAACAAAACCTTTAAATAAAATGAAACAATCTTAAAACTCTTCAACAAAAACACATATTCTTATCGATGAACAAATCTAAGTTATGGATGAACAAATTAAGAACACATATTCTTAATCGATGAACAAATCGAAGGTATTGATGAACAAATCTAAGGTATCGATGAACAAATCTAAGGTGTTGATGAACAAATTACGATTAATCATGTTTTCTGAATCAAATGTCACACTAACACAAAAAACATGTTTAATAACCATCATCCACAACTCCATTGAAGTGATTATACCACACTATACAAAAAGAAAAACCAAATGTCTACAACATTCAAGCCATACACCACCATAAACTGTATTCTAAGAAACCATACACAAAAATAACCTATTCCAAACTGTTTTCCACCATAAACTGTATTCTAAAAAACGATACATCACTTCTTGTTCTTTGAATTTCTTTTTAGGAGGAGCATGAGAGACGATTGTCGGTTTATGCGGGACAAATTCCTGAATAAGCTTTTCAGCTTCTGCCTTGTGTTCATTCAATGGACTCACCAACAATTCATTGCAGTACATGATCCTCAAATAATCAAGTTGCTACTGATCATGTTTATTGAGTCCACAATTCCAACCAGACAAGCCGTTGCCAAAGTATGTTTCCATGTGCCGCATCATGAAAATCCACAATCATTCTTGTTTCTATTATCTCTCCAATCCATCTCAAGACATTCATATGACACCCTAACCTCATCATCGAACAAAGCAGCCCTTACATCTATCTTGTAAAACTTCATAAGCTCAACAAAGAGCATTCTCTAAGAAAATAACAACAAGAAACAAAACAACTCATTCAATATTAAAAAACACGTGTCAAACTATTACAAATTCCAAAAAGAAACAAAACTCACCAATTTAGCAGGTACGTGCTGATACTTTGTTTCCAAGTGCACCTTCTTCATCGAGTTATCAATTATGTAGAAACTTGGCACTCTCATATTCAACGCAATGCAATAGTAATGCGATGAGGTACAGATAGGAAACACAAACTGTAAAAATGCAGAGGGAAACAAGCATGAAAAAATATTATATTGATTATAAACAACATAGTGAAAAGTCAATCTTTTTAATGAACAAATATCTAATACCTCTGAACAAATATGTAGTAATAATGAACAAAAAAAGTATACTCAATAAGCTAAAATGGATGTGTTAATGAACAAATAACAGAATATCAATGAATAAAAATGCATACCAGACCAATCTTGTTCACCCGAATCCAATTGCATTTTTCAAGAGTGTGATCAACAACATTAATGAAAAAATCTATTGAATCTTGATCACTAAAATCCTTTTTCAGTGGAAATAACTGAAAAATATATATAAGTATAAATTAGATTGAGAATTTCAAAAGTCACGAAATAAGACAATGTGAATATAAAAAATCTTTTTCTCACTACTACACAAATAGCCTTTTATCCCTAGCGTTTTTAAAAATACATCCCTGATATAGGCTAAAACAAGCCAGGGATAAATGATGAGGGTATAATAGACCTAATATCCCTGATTTAAAAAAACAAACCAAGGATATTAGACCTACTTCCTTCAATGAAAGAACCAACCTAATATCCCTGATATTTGTGAACACGCCAGGGATATTAGAGTCGTTTCCTCTTATAAAAAAAAACCGCTCTAATATCCCGGGCGTGAATTTTTATACCCGGGATATTAGAGTTTTTTTAAAAAAAAAATATAGCATCGTTTTGTACAATTAGCAAAAAAAATACTACATTTTATTCTTTTTATGTATAAAAATACACCAAATCTCAAGATATACACAACATTTTAACGAACAATCGTTACAATCTAACAATGACTAACCAAGAGGAATACAAATGTTGCAACTTACTAACCCTAGAATACAAATGTTTGCTACAACAAATCACATATCTCATTTTTCTAGACTGAGTATTCCATATTCAAATTACATGGTCAGACTTAAAAAAAAGTCCTAGATCACAATAGACACTAGAAACTATGCCTTTCACATGCCTTTGCATAGATAGCAACCGATCAGCTCCTCTATTCCTCTAATTTTGAATAATGTAAAATTGCATTAAGTGCAAAAAAAACTATTGGAAAAGAGTATTAGATAGAAAAGAACAACATTTAAAAAGCTTACAGGCTTGTCATCTAGGAGGATAAGCCGTACCTTCAGTTTAACCAGTGATCAAGGCTATCAAGCCTAATCAGCATCCACAGGTTCAACATCCTTGTTGACCTACTATCATTTTTTTTCTCAAATACAAACAAATAACTAGTTAGATTGCATACTCCAAGAGACAAAAAGACTTGCAATACTTGCTCAAATAATTGAAATTATCATGTTTCCCTATACAGATAGAGTCAAGGTCAGATGTGTTATTTCTTTTTTGAACAAGGAGAAGCAAGCGATAAAGATTTGAAACAATTTAGAGAGCAGCTGCATGAGTCACTAGTGGGGAATCAAACATAAGAATATAAGATTGGAAGGCAATCGGGCAATTAACAACATATGTTGTCCATCAAAAGGTATCACAAGCCTAGTCTTTCACTGAAAAAGAAAAGATAAATAACCAATAAGTAATAACACAACAGGTATGGTATCCACATCCAATGCGAGCACTGAAAGTTAGTAGTACTTCTTTTTCAATGGTAGTACAAGTTATAAGCTTTATAACAACAACAACAACAACAACATTTACCCAGTGGAGCTTCCCATACGGGAAAGTTATAAGCTTTATAAGGTAAACTAAATGCAATAAACAATCTTCAAACACAGCCTTCCTACCATTAACCATGGATGAAGTACCAAAGCAAAGGGAAGAAATCAATTTCCTCAAATCAGTCTAATGACATATCAGCAACACTTAATTCAAGATCCAACCCTCAAGTCAAGAATTGTCCAAACTACGAATTGTTGCATTTTTTTTCTTAATCATTTAGGAAGAAAAACAGTAAGCATTTTCTTATTTCTGTCAAAGAAGCTTGAGTCAAAATTCTAATGTGAAGTAAAAGAGCAGACTGAATACAAGGAAATTCAGATTCCCCAGATAAGCAATTACATCAACAAAGGCATGCATACATAAATCTAGCCTACTACAGTACAAATCTAGCAATTCGCTACAAACAACATGGATCCGAGTGCAGAATTGATGAATGTGTTTACCTTGGATTGCTCCTCAAATCTTATCTGATCCTCTTATAAAGTCAATACCAACCATTTTATGCAGTATTCTTCAATTATATCAGTTATACAAGCATTAATACTGAACTTCATCATCGAATTCTACATGTTGGATGTTTGATACAGATGCAGATGCATATGCAAATTGCAAACCACACTAAAGCTCATGAAAATTACAGTATATGACTAACCTGAAGTTGAGTTCGCAGTTGATCTAGCTTGAATTCCTAAAAAAAATTAAAATTAGAGGGCATTGAAATGAATCCCATTAACATAAAGCATGTCAATCTAATGTGAATATCATCATCAAATCAACTAAACTCTAGAAATTAGGCTAATTCTAGCTTCTAATTTATAATTTCTAATGACTATAGTGTCCGCTGATCCAAATGTTTTACTTAGGCTAGATCTAGGGTTTGAGCCAGAGCATGTCACTGACATTCGAAGAGTTTCAGCAGCGATTTCTTCAAATTGATACTAATTTAGTGCAATTAACGAGTAATCGATCAAATCAATATGCAAATAAACCGAAACGTACCCGTTGGTGGCGAGTTCGTAGAGCTTGCCCTGGGTGAGAAGATAACCACGCCAATGTCGGCGTCACTGAGGACGAAGAGCTCCTTCGCCTTCTTGAGCAATCCAACACGAAACTTGGAGAAGGTAACCTGCCTGTGAATAGGATCTCGATGCGCTTCAGTTGAACCTTTCCACGAGCCATGGTGAGCGATCGAAAAACCTAAGGTTTCAGTGAACGAGAAATAAAGACTTTGACGAGGCAAGTAACAAAATTTTGGAGAACGAGAAAAAAGAATTAAGAACCACAGGTAACAAAATTGAATCGAAAACGAGAAGTTCAAACCGATCAATTTTGGAGACAATTGTGGAGACTTTGATGAGGCAGAGAAGATATGCCGGAGGTGAAGAATTCTTTCTCCCGATTTCGTCGTTTTGTCCTGATTCTCTCTCTGGTTCCTTCCTAGACTTGTTTATCAGTTGAATGAACTTCGACCGTCACACCGCTACTCCTGGGAATCACTTATGTCAGGGGAGGCCGCACACCACCGCACCCTACACTGTTTCACCGCCGCACCTTGGACCGTCACACCGCCGAACCTTCGATCCTGGAATGGAGTCTGAGAATCGAGATGAGTGTTTGGAGATTAGGGTTTAATGTCTGTATGTCAACCGCGTGCGTTTATAGAAGAGCTTTCCTTTCCTTTTTTTATTTTTCTTTTAACTTCAGCCTTAATATATCCCTGATATTATAGATCCGGGATATTTGTCGTAACCTTTTATCCCTGGCGTGTTATCATTTATCTCCATCCGGGATATTTAAATTTGCAGTTTTAATACTACCTTATTAAATATCTCCGGCGTTTTAAAAATCATCCGGGATATTTGATCTTTATCCACTTAAAAAAAGGAAAATAATTTGCTTAGTATTTTATCACTGATATAAAAACACAGTGATATTATATCCAGGGATGAAATGCTATTTGTGTAGTAGTGTCTTACCAAATCCTCAGGAGCCATAAAAAACCTCAATGGTTTTGAGTCGCTTCTCCACTGCTCTTGTATATTGAGATAACAACTCCAAAGCCCGATTATATTTGTTTCCACTTCAGATTTTACCGCCATTGAAACAAAATCCTTTTTCATGGCGGAAACATGCTTCATCTTAGAGAATTCAATACTACACAAATCAGAAACATAAAACAAAAAATGATCAATTTTAATAATAAAATCAATTTGAAGATATAAAAAGAGCAATATGTAAAGAAAAACTACTATTCTACGCATTGTTACCTTCTTTGATCATGAATGTCTTCAATCAGCCAATCGAACAATTTGTTGGCCTCATGAGATACTTTTTCTGTTAAAACAACATTCCTTTCCATGTAAGGTGACTTCACATAATCAAAAGGCTTATATATTCTTTTATTAAGTACATCGTCACCGATAAGTTTAAAACCAACAAGAGTGTCGATTGAACTAGAACTAACATCCTGCGCCTGCTTGTTGATCTACAAATGTAAAAACAGATATTATTCATGAACAAACTAGATACAAAATCAATGAACAAATGTCCTATCACTTATGAACAAATAAGCAAAATCAATGAACAAATCAGAGATATCAATGAACAAACCTCATCCTGAATCCTGTTCAACTCCTCTTCAAGTTTCTGCTTTGCTTCATTCTCCTTCTTATTATCTATCTCCTTTTGTTTCCTCTTCAACTCCATGCCAATTCTCAACAATTCTGCATCCCTTTCTTGTTTCTTTTTTTTTCTCCTCTTCCTTTCTCTGCTCTTCATCAATCTTCTTTTTCGCCTCAGCATATTCCTTCTTCCTCTTCTTCTTTCCTCTTCTTCCTTTCCTCTTGCCTCCTCTTCACCTCCTCTTGCCTTCTTTGTTGTTCCACCTCCTCAATCCTCTTCTTCTCTTTCTCCTTTGCTTCTCTCTTCTTCTCTTCCTCTTCCTTGTTCCTCTTCTTCTCTTCCTCATCTTCCATCCTCTTAACCTCTTCTAGATGCCTCTTCTCTTCCTCAGCTAGTTTTCTCCTTTTCTCTTCCTCCTCTTCCCGCTTTTTCTTTTCTTCCTCTTCTCTTTGTCTCTTCTCTTCCTCCTCAGCTGCTTTTCTCTTTTTCTCTTCCTCCTCTTCCCGCTTCTTCTTCTCTTCCTCTTCTGTTTTCCTCTTCTCTTCCTCCTCTTTCTTTCTCTTCTCCTCCTCTTATTTTAATGCATCCTCTCTCCTTATGGCTTCCAACTCTTCCTCTTCCTACTTCCTCTTTTGTTCTTCTTCTCTAATCCTCTTGTCCTCTTCATCCCTTTTCAACTTCTCTTCTTCTTCTTCAATCCTTCTCCTATCTTCCTCAACCTTTTTCCTTGAAGCTTCCTCCCCCTCAGCCTTTTTTCTAGTTTGTTCATCACTTAATCTCTTGCAAACAAATGAAATCTCTATTTCCTTCTTCCTTGTGGCATCAACCTTCCTGAACTCATCTTCTTGCATAATAACACTTTCCCTACCAATATCTGCAACCCCAGCCCAATCATCCCTCAATGGAGACACGCCCAGGTCAAAAGAAGGTGATTCAAACCGCTCCTTTGCCTTCATTGCGACCTCAATTTCATCCAAAACCTTTGTTGCTTCCTCCCAGAATGAATTTTGGCTTGGGGATTCAACATCTTCTTGGGTGACAGATTGGGATGATGATGAAACACCCTTCAACCACAATAGCTTCTCAAAAGGTTCATTGATCTTGTTGAAAAGTCCATGGCTGGCAATTTCAGTTGGAGCTTTTTGCACATGATCGAGATATCTCTACAAAGCTGATGCAAGCTCCATTGACATCTCAAGATGTTCTTTAAGAAATGACTGTACAAGAAGTAATCTATGCAAGTACAAAAATAAGAAAAAGACACAACATGCAAAATTAAAAATATTTTGCAATAAAATCAAATAAACATATTGATGGGGTATTTTCAGTGGTCGTTAATACCTATCAAAGAAACCTTATCTTTACCAACTCAGTAGAGCGTCAAGTAAGGGTCGATCCCACAAAGACTCGTGTATTTGTGTTATTAGTCTATTACTTGTATGCCAAGTAACCAAAGAGGGAGGGGGGGGGGGTTTATGATTGACAGTCTAATCTAAGATGCAAAATAAAAGTAAATATAAATGCAAAAGATGATTTAAATCAATAAGAAACAAGCGTGTTCAACTAGTTAAATCCATCATAACAATGCTTTGTTGATCATCGATTCTCTTGATTCTCTTCTCACTTGAATAATCTATTGTGGATAATGACCCTACTACGGATTAAGATTCGAACTTCAGATTTAGTTGATAGAACTACCAGTCTAAGAACCCTAATCATTTAACAACCTAGAAGACCTTCTAGATTCAATTAAACAACAACATAACGATTCAAGTTATCAATAGAAACAAACACTTAGAGCAACCAGACATCTAAGTGACTTGTGAATTTATTCCCTTCTTCAACCAACTAGTCCAACTGGTATTAAATTGATTAAAGTATACTCTTGATCAAATTAACTCCGACCGGTAATTAATCAGATTCAATTTTAACTAGAAATTCAATTAGGTAGCTAATCTAACAAAACCCTAGTTTAGATTCAATTAAGCACATGGAATAAACTCTATTCAAGTTTGTTGAGAATCAATCAAACCTCACAACTCATGCAAATCATGACTTTAGTAACTAGCCAAACACAAAGGAATTTAGCAATGCATAATTAAATTAAAAATAAACTTACAAGAGGTTCAAAGTCTGCCTCTAGAGAGAAAACCCTAGCCTCCAAAAGTATGATAAAAGTTATGAAAGAGATAAACTAACAAGAGTTTAAATATGTCTCTCAAAACAATCCTCCAAACCCTATCATTAACCACAATTTCGGACAAGATATAAACAAATATCCCAACAACAAAGCCCAATTCCTCGGCCCAATGACGTCCGCATGCAAAACCAGATTGTACAGGTTAGCCTCTAGCTGCGCAATTAGCAACCAGCGCTTTCTGCTTCAGTTGAGATTGCTCGGTTTGCTCACCGAGTTGCAACCGGCGTTTTTGGCTTTTGTCTTACTCTTTTCTTCTACTCTCCTTCAAGATCCATTGCACCACCTCCTAGCTTCCTTAAACTTGTCTACCACCGCCTTGATCAACTAAGACTCATCCCGCTCTTGCTCATAAACCTAAAAACCTGCAGAACCGAGCAAACAAGCGCAATTTACCCGACAACACAAAAACCTAAAAAATAGATAAAAACCAACCTAAAACTAGCTAAAACATATATAAAACATGCATCTAAACTACTCCTATATGCAAGCTATCAAATTCCCCCATGCTTAACCCTTGCTTGTTCTCAAGCAAGTCATAAATCCAAAACACACCACAGAAATGCAATCATACATCCATCTCAAATTAAACAAGCATTTCACATATAATCAAAAAACCCGACCAAGACTTCATAGCATGCATTATAACAAGCAAAGAGCAAAGACCATCCATTCATTCTAGACCTCACCAAGGTAAATGTGTTTGCACTCAAACTCTCAAGTGTTTAAGGGTATGTGTTTCACTCAAAATCAACCATGAAACCTAGACTACCATAAGCTTGCATCAGAGTTCTAAATCTCCACCGCTGGGGATCAAACACATAACAAAAATCAAGAGGTATTTTTAAGGGTTGTAATGGGGCCAAGGTAATGAGAAATTTGGGAGGAATCATTTTTGGCTTGTGGTGCTAAATCCGGGATAAAGAACTAATCCTAACCCAAACTTCAACACACTACATCTCATCTTTCTCAAACTCTCTTTTCCAACTCCATAAACACATTTAAACACTTTGTTTCTTTCTTCACTTTTTTTCTTTTCTTGTCTCTTCTTCAACTCTATCTCTACACTTATGAAGATTACTCACAACTGTACTCAACTTTTTTTTCCTTCCTTTGCAACATACTTTTCATCTTCATTTTTTCACTTTGCAACCAGAGTTGTATTCCTCTTTTCCACCTTTTCTTCCAACTTCCCCCATACTTATATCAAACCCACATAAACAAAACCAACCTAAGGTCCTAAATCTCGGATGGGTCAAGCTTATTAGGCTAGAAATCATTTCGTGGAGCTCATAAAATATAGGCTTAAAGCTCAAATAAGTGGGGTGTCAAGAACATGGATCTTGTAAGGGTAGGAAAGGAATTAATAGGCTATAAAGAAACATTGCCTCAATCATTTTAATGCCATGCATTCAATCATATAAAGCAGCCTTGAAAAAGAGTCATAACACAAGTTCTAGAGCTAGATAATCATGGTGATACACTTAAGAAATATAGAGAACAAATATATCATGAAAGGCCAAAAATCTCACAAGGTAAATTGTGTCTAGAACTTCAGAATGAATCTAAAACTCAAGCTATATACATGCTCAGTCCTATAGTCAAACTAATCAATCAATGATCATGCTCATATCATATAAACTTCAGCATATCATGCAAATCAAGGTTAGAACTCATACTTAGCATAGAAACACAAGAGGTATTAAACAATGGGGAAATAAGAACCTAAATGCAATATGTTTGTATTTTTTTTTCAAATTTTTCTGATTTTTTTCATTTTCAGGATTTTAATCAATGCATGCAAAAATTTTAAATATGACCTAAACTAATGCAACTATATGCAATGCAAAAGTAATTCCCTTCCCCCACGCTTAAACCATACATTGTGTTGGTGATTTGTGTCAAGTCATCAAATCCCTATAAGAGTATGTTGAGGTTAACAAGTCATATTGATAATGTCGATTAAGAAATTGACATGTATGACTTTCCATGATATGATTATAGAGAGTTGTCATGAATAGGAAAGATCCAAAGTGAGTGCACACCAACATCGAGGATTGGAACCTCGTTTGCCACGACACTTGGCAAGGGCGAGCCTTGGAGACGGCATCGCTCAGAGTCGGCACGGTGCATCGGCACCATGCAAGGGCGTGGCTCGGCGAGGAGCTCGATCTTGAGGTTAGAGGCTCGGCAGGTTGGGGCGCACCTAGTGATTGAACTTGAGGTTCAAGTCACGGATGTAAGGGCGTGCCTATGGTGGTGCAATGGCACGATCAAGGCTGTGTGAGGCTAGCGACGCACCATGGAGTGTGCGGTGAAGCTTGCGGCGCACCTAGGCATTGACCCATGGCGCCTAGTTCGACTTGTGGAGCTAAGGTAAGATTTTGAGCTTTGTATTTGAGTCTTCTAGCTTTGTGTATGTTCTAATGTAAGTTAGGAAGCTTCTCCAAGCTTGGTAGATTCTCTAAGCAAGAACCAAAGCTTGAGTTTAGCTTGGCACATAGCTATGTATGCTAGAAAGAAGTATTAAAGCTTCATACTAGCTTAGAGTTAACTCTAGGAGCTTGAACAAGCTCTAGACTCATTGTATAAGCTTTATAAGAAGCTCATGTAGCTTGGATTTAGCTCATGGAAGCTCAAACTAGCTCACACTAGCTCAAGTTAGCTCAACAAGCTAGAAAGTCAGCTCAAACGCAGCTCAAGCCAACTCAACTAGCTGGATGCTAGCTCAACTAGCTAAGGGCCAGTGACACTAGGTAAGTGACCTAGCTAGGTACCTAGCTATGCTAGCAAGGTGTGGGGCTAGGTGAGCCGGCCCATGGGGCGCGCCTATGGGCTATTGAGCCGAGAGCATATGCGCATGGCATGGGCTGCGTGCCTTGCCATTTGGGCCGAACTCTTGGGCTTTTGGATTGGTTTATTGGGCTTTCTCTTGGGCTGATTATAGACTGGATTTAACGCCTATTTGGATTCCAAGGGGGATTCATTTGGACGCCCCATATGACAAGGAAAGAGAAGGAGGAAGTTGCAACTAACTTCTCCTATATTCACTCTCGGCCTCCCATTTTCTTCAACCGAATGTAACCGCCACTTTGGGCAGTTTTTGGACAAGATTCTCACGCCTATTTAAAGGGGACATGTCGTGCATTTTAAGCATGAAACACACGAGAAAAAACAGTCCATACTTCCACACAAATTCGGTAGAGAAAGACTCACATAGTCGAGTAAGACTAGTCGTTGTTTGGAGTGGGTTTTCACAAGATCAAACACGAGTGTGAGAGGCATCATGGATCGATCTTCAAGCATGAAGAAGGAACCTCAAGAGGCGTTGGATGGGCAGTTCGTTCGTGTGAAGGATGAACCACAAACGTCTTGGGAAGAAGACTTCGTTCAAGTCAAGGATGAAGCGGAATCATGGGACTCAAATAAGGTACCTTTGTTCTTAATAGATGTGTCTTGCCAACACGTCTATTGTTTCGTATGGTACATTTTATCTCACAATGATATTGCATAAACCCTTGGCATGGAATAGGGGCAATATACGTTGAAGGAAAGATCGATCTAATCGTTCGACTCGTAGCCTTTATCCAAGTAATTTAATAAGATGTTGAATGGGTCGATGGTGATTTCCTTAGGGCTTACACCCAACGAGACTACCCTTTAATGGGTCTACTGATGAGATTACCTTTATGGTCTACTCAAACCGCCTTGTGTGTACAAGGGTCGACTTTCACTTCAACTTAACAATGCGAATATGCTTTTATGTTTGCATGCATACCCTTAAACTCAACAATCTTCAACGTATATTTTTGTTCATATTTGCATTCATATGTTTATGTTTATGTTTTCATTGTTGGTTTGTCTTGTTAAGTTTGAGGATTTGGCTAAACGAGGGGATAAAACGGTCGATGACGTTACCTCTCTATTGAGGGAAGTCAAAATCGAGCCTCCTAGTCCCATAAGGCCGATCGAAGAGGATCAAGGTGGACTCCAAGACTTTGACGAATGGCTTGATGAGTACAACAAAAACAACTTGTATTGGGATTGGGTCCTCGCAAATGTGAGGTGTGAACCCGATCTCGGAAATGCTAAAGAAGATGAGGTTCTTGCGCCTCAACCCTCCAAGGAGATGGAGGCTCGTGATCCAAGGCGTGGACATGAGGGTAGGCAAGGGTACTCGAGGTTCAAGCGTCGTACGGGGTCGAGGGCTAAGCACTTGCGTGCCAAGCCAAGGAGCGGCGTCCCTAGGGGCGCGCCTTTGGGTGATGGAGGAGCATCGGTTGGAGGCAACTATTGGCAAGTTGTCTATGGAAACCGAAGGCCAATTAGGTCGGTTTATGGCTCTTTGTGTGGCGTAAGGTGCCATGGTTGTTTGTATACCTTGTAATGTTTCCTTATGTACGTATGTATGTGTGTTTTAGCATTAAAAGTGTGCTTTAAACTTGTGTGTGTTGTATGCCTTGATTAAAGGGAAATAGTGTGTTGATTGATCAAAGAATATGATCATGTGATGTTTATGGTTTATAATAAACAATGGTTTGATTCCATGATAATCTTAACGACATGTGTGCAAGAAAAGGACTAAAAGTTTAATTCTTGAGATCGACTTTAAAAGGTTGAGGTTCATTCATTTTGGATGATCCTAACCAAATTACCCTTGAGTCGACCATTCTTTGATTGGGACGACTCATGCTCTAGACTACCTTCGGGTCTACTAGAGTAATTAGACTACCTTCAGGTCTACTAATGTAAGGGTCTACTGGATTGCCCTCCATGTGAGAGGGTATGCACATGTTGGCCATAAATGCACTAAATATCACATAAAAGAGAATGGTGAGAGTCTCTTTGATAAGATGCATGTGGAAGTTCACTAGGTGATTTCATGGAAATCATGCTTCTTATGAAAAAAAGGAAATACGAAAGTCTTGATTGGTTTAAATTGAGATTTGTGGTATATTTGTAGTGAGCAATGTTTTATGAGAGTGAAATCTCTCATGGCTTGGTCAAACATAGTTTGACAAGGCTTGAAAGGTGTCAAATGGAAAGTTTGATACTTAGACATGATGTAAGATGTTCATATCTAGACCATTATGTCATATGGTTGAATCCTAAAGGTTAATGACTTGTCTGAATTATAAGTATGGTTTGATGTTGACTTGTATAAATGTTAACATGATGGTTTGCCTTGAATAGACATGTTAATGTAAAAAAGAATTGCCTTGAAAAAGTGGACCGACACATAAATGTCTAGGATTAAAACCTAGATACGCCTTTGGCTAGGCCATAGGCACGCCGGACGGTATCGAGCCTCGCGGCGCTAGGCGCTCGTGGTTATGAAACCCACGGAGCACCAAAGGCACGCCCTTATAGGACCGCTGCCTAGAACCCCTCGGCACACGGCGCTAGGCGCTGGACGTCGCACTAGGGGAGCGTTAAGACATCGGAAGGCCATGGCCATGACACGATCTTAGGATCGCATAGGCCTAGGCACGCCGAATCATGGTGCTGGGCGCACGGTGTGGCTGGATTTGCATACGAGGCAAGGGTGCGCATGGACCCAATGCGTCGCCAACGATATGCTAGACTCTTGGCATTCGGCGACGACATGCCTTGGTTTAAACCATGGAACGGTTGGGGTGTGCTAGGCGAGCCAAGGCTGGTTGTAACCGAAGCCTTGGCCACGATGGGTGTTCGACGCTCGGCGTCGGTGTACTCACGGTTGGCACATGGGCACGCCTACTATAGGCACTCAAATTGATTTGTTTAGATCAATGAAACCATATTTGAAGTCATGTTAGGTTTTTCCTAGTTTAGGATTTGATAAAATTGTGATTTAGTTGAGAAACTTGTCTTGTCACATGTCCCATATGATTGTTTTGAAAGCCTCATGTTGTATGTCATTAGAATGGATGGAACTTGTTTGAAAAGTTTGAAAGACTGGTTTCAAGACTTTCAAATTAACAAGTTATGGTCTAGAAGAGACTATGAGGAATTGTTTCAATCCTCGGATCCAAGGACCGTGTCGATGCGCCATAAAGGCTTACATTTGACAACTTTGATTGATTAGTCTTATGGTTAAGAAAACCATTGAAAGGATTAATGGAAATTAATGGCATGGTTATCAAGGACAAATCTTAACATGTGTGTGAACACTTGTGGTAAGATGATTGTCTTATGAGCATAATTCTTCTAGTTTTAAGGAAAGGAAGAATTGAATCATCTAATGTTGTTACATGGATGATGATCCTATGGAAACTCCCAATACTTTGGTGGTTAGGATGAAAGTAGAACATAAAGTGGAACACTTTGTGTTGAATGGCCAAAAGGATAGTGATGTCATTTGGAGGTCTATAGAAAGGACTCCTTATGTTTTAACATGGAAATGACATGGTTTACTTGGTAGAAACCAAGTTAAAAGGTTAAGATGATGAGATCTTGTTCTTCATTTGATAAAGTATGAAGATGCCAATGTATAGAGGTGGAGGTGAATTAGATTTCTAAATCTTCGTCTTGGTTGTGGTACATTGGAATGGAAATAGAATTCCATGGTTATACACATGTTCTAGAACACCTATGGATCAATGAATACACGGTTAAGTGTGTCATGGTTTGAGGACGCTCAAATGAAGATTAAGGTGTTGATATCTTGACATAGGCCATTTGTCAAAGATATGATGGATGCGTAAGGCATTGGATGTGTAGAGAGACTTTCTAAGTTGGAAAGTTTGAAAGCAAGTTGGATCACTAAAATATGGAAGACCTCTAGTCGACGATTGGTCATGAATTCCTATTTAGGTGATGGGTCGACATTCTTGGAGTTTCCAAGAGGCAATTTGCTATTCTTCGACTTTGGGTCGGAAAGTGACTTTTAAGTGTGAGGGAACCTTGTTTTAAGGCATATTCCATACTTTGAGTCAACTCGTTTGAGTTTTGTTAAGCACAACGAGTTTGTTGATTTCTCACATAGAAGATTGGCATAAGTGTTTGTGTTAAATTCAATTCGATGGATGGGGTTAATATCCTTATAAACCCTATGATTTGGACATCCAATTCCCCCTCATCGAAAGGTGTGGGCTGAATTCAATGTGGAAAGCCAAAGTCATGGAGTTGGAGAGCATACAAAAATTTCCCATCAAGGTATATTTGCTCTAGACCACATGAAACTAGTTTTGAAACAAAGTTTTCATTAATGAGTTTTTGGAAATTGCTAATGTGGAGCACGTTAGAAAACTCAACTAAGCATATGTGGAAGTATAAGGCTTCTTCCAAGTTAGAGTTCAAGGATGACTCGACTAAAACATATGTGAATGGATATGGGACGAAAGAGCCTTTACAAAAGCGTCAAGTTAAGAATAAACGTATGAAACTCATGTGTAATTCTTACGACGTGCACTTAGACAAGTTGATGTGGTTTAATTCTTAGAACACCACGATTCTTTAGTGCATGATTGTAATTGTTACAAGTTATAAATTCAAGTCTACGGACATTTATTTCTATACATAGAGTTTGTATGATAAAACTTCGAGTTTTGATGACATTGCTCAAATGGGGGAGGAATGTTGGTGATTTGTGTCAAGTCATCAAATCCCTATAAGAGCATGTTGAGGTTAACAAGTCATATTGATAATGTCGATTAAGAAATTGACATGTATGACTTTCCATGATGTGATTATAGAGAGTTGTCATGAATAGGAAAGATCCAAAGTGAGTGCACACCAACGCCGAGGATTGGAACCTCGTTTACCACGACACTTGGCAAGGGCGCGCCTTGGAGATGGCGTCGCTCAAAGTCAGCACGGTGCATCGGCACCATGCAAGGGCGTGGCTCGGCGAGAAGCTCGATCTTGAGGTTCGAGGCTCGGTAGGTTGGGGCGCGCCTAGTGATTGAACTTGAGGTTCAAGTCACGGCTGTTAGGGCGCGACTATGGTGGTGCAATGGCACGATCAAGGCTGTGTGAGGCTAGCGACGCACCATGGAGTGTGCGGTGAAGCTTGCGGCGCGCCTAGGGCATTGGCCCATGGCGCCTAGTTCGAGTTGTGGAGCTAAGGTAAGATTTTGAGCTTTGTATTTGAGTCTTCTAGCTTTGTGCATGTTCTAATGTAAGTTAGGAAGCTTCTCCAAGCTTGGTAGATGCTCTAAGCAAGAACCAAAGCTTGAGTTTAGCTTGGCACATAGCTATGTATGCTAGAAAGAAGTATTAAAGCTTCATACTAGCTTAGAGTTAACTCCAGGAGCTTGAACAAGCTCTAGACTCATTGTATAAGCTTAATAAGAAGCTCATCTAGCTTGGATTTAGGTCATGGAAGCTCAAACTAGCTCACACTAGCTCAAGTTAGCTCAACAAGCTAGAAAGTCAGCTCAACGAGCTCAAACGAAGCTCAAGCCAGCTCAACTAGTTAAGGGCCAGTGACACTAGGTAAGTGACCTAGCTATGCTAGCTAGGTGTGGGGCTAGGTGGGCCGGCCCATGGGGCGCGCCTATGGGCTATTGGGCCGAGAGCATATGCGCATGGCATGGGCTGCGTGCCTTGCCATTTGGGCAGAACTCTTGGGCTTTTGGATTGGTTTTTTGGGCTTTCTCTTGAGCTGATTATAGGCTGGATTTAACACCTATTTGGATTCCAAGGGGGATTCATTTGGACACCCCAAATGACAAGGAAAGAGAAGGAGGAAGTTGCAACTAATTTCTCCTATATTCACTCTCGGCCTCCCATTTTCTCCAACCGAATGTAACCGCCAATTTGGGCAATTTTTGGACAAGATTCTCACGCCTATTTAAAGGGACATGTCGTGCATTTTAAGCATGAAACACGCGAGAAAAAACAATCCATACTTCCACACAAATTCAGTATAGAAAGACTCACATAGTCGAGTAAGACTAGTCGTTGTTTGAAGTGGGTTTTCACAAGATCAAACACGAGTGTGAGAGGCATCATGGATCGATCTTCAAGCATGAAGAAGGAACCTTAAGAGGCGTTGGATGGGCAGTTCATTCATGTGAAGGATGAACCACAAACGTCTTGGGAAGAAGACTTCGTTCAAGTCAAGGATGAAGCGGAATCATGGGACTCGAATAAGGTACGTTTGTTCTTAATAGATGTGTCTTGCCAACACGTCTATTGTTTCGTATGGTACGTTTTATCTCACAACGATATTGCATAAACCCTTGGCATGGAATAGGGGCAATATACGTTGAAGGAAAGTCGATCTAATCGTTCGACTCGTAGCCTTTATCCATGTAATTTAATAAGATGTTGAATGGGTCGATGGTGATTGCTTTAGGTCCTACACCCAACGAGACTACCCTTTAATGGGTCTACTCACGAGATTACCTTTATGGTCTACTCAAACCACCTTGTGTGTACAAGGGTCGACTTTCACTTCAATAACAATGCGAATATGCTTTTATGTTTGCATACCCTAACACTCAACACTTTGTCCCCAAAGTATAGTAAAAAGAAAAGAGAAGAGAAAACTCACAGAACTCTAACTATCTGGGTAATTCGGCGGGTAATCCTATGGTGGTGGTGGCGGTGGATACTCAGTAGGAGGTGGCATATACGCTGGAAACTGAGGATATGGCGGATCTGGAAAGGCATACTAAGGATAGGACTGATGTGGTGGATAGCCCGTAGAACTCCATCCGTCTAATCTAGCATTGAGCAGCCTGAACTGCTCATCCTGATGAGCCTGATAAGCAGAAAACTGCTGATCATGGTCATCCCCGGCAACGGTGCCAAATTTGATGGGGTATTTTCAGTGGTCGTTAATACCTATCAAAGAAACCTTATCTTTACCAACTCAGTAGAGCGGCAAGTAAGGGTCGATCCCACAAGGACTCGTGTATTTGTGCAATTACTTGTATGCCAAGTAACCAAAGAAGGGGGGTGGTTATGATTGACAGTCTAATCTAAGATGCAAAATAAAAGTAAATATAAATGCAAAAGATGATTTAAATCAATCAGAAACAAGCGTGTTCAACTAGTTAAATCCATCATGACATTGCTTTGTTGATTATCGATTCTCTTGATTCTCTTCTCACTTGAATAATCTATTGTGAATAATGACCCTACTACGGATTAAGATTCGAACTTCAGATTTAGTTGATAGAACTACCAGTCTAACAACCCTAATCATTTAACAACCTAGAAGACCTTCTAGATTCAATTAAACAACAACATAACGATTCAAGTTATCAATAGAAACAAACACTTAGAGCAACCAGACATCTAAGTGACTTGTGAATTTATTCCCTTCTTCAACCAACTAGTCCAACTGGTATTAAATTGATTAAAGTATACTCTTGATCAAATTAACTCCGACCGGTAATTAATCAGATTCAATTTTAACTAGAAATTCAATTAGGTAGCTAATCTAACAAAACCCTAGTTTAGATTCAATTAAGCACATGGAATAAACTCTATTCAAGTTTGTTGAGAATCAATCAAACCTCACAACTCATGCAAATCATGACTTCAGTAACTAGCCAAACACAAAGGAATTTAGCAATGCATAATTAAATTAAAAATAAACTTACAAGAGGTTCAAAGTCTGCCTCTAGAGAGAAAACCCTAGCCTCCAAAAGTATGATAAAAGTTATGAAAGAGATAAACTAACAAGAGTTTAAATATGTCTCTCAAAACAATCCTCCAAACCCTATCATTAACCACAATTTCGGACAAGATATAAACAAATATCCCAACAACAAAGCCCAATTCCTCGGCCCAATGACGTCCGCATGCAAAACCAGATTGTACAGGTTAGCCTCTAGCTGCGCAATTAGCAACCAGCGCTTTCTGCTTCAGTTGAGATTGCTCGGTTTGCTCACCGAGTTGCAACCGGCGTTTTTGGCTTTTGTCTTACTCTTTTCTTCTACTCTCCTTCAAGATCCATTGCACCACCTCCTAGCTTCCTTAAACTTGTCTACCACCGCCTTGATCAACTAAGACTCGTCCCGCTCTTGCTCATAAACCTAAAAACATGCAAAACCGAGCAAACAAGCGCAATCTACCCGACAACACAAAAACCTAAAAACTAGATAAAAACCAACCTAAAACTAGCTAAAACATATATAAAACATGCATCTAAACTACTACTATATGCAAGCTATCAAATTCCCCCATGCTTAACCCTTCCTTGTCCTCAAGCAAGTCATAAATCCAAAACACACCACAGAAATGCAATCATACATCCATCTCAAATCAAACAAGCATTTCACATATAATAAAAAAACCGACCAAGACTTCCTAGCATGCATTATAACAAGCAAAAAGCAAAGATCATTCATTCATTCTAGACCTCACCCAAGTAAATGTGTTTGCACTCAAAGAAACCTACCCTTTGAAATCTCAAAACTCTGTCTCTCAACAAAGTAATCATGATTGAAATGCTTGATCACTGGGAAGGATCTTGGAGTTTTAGGACGACTGTAGATGACCATACAATCGCAATACACAATCTGTCATGAACAAAAAAATTTGAACAAATACTAATTTTTCAATGAACAAATATGTATATACAAATGAACAAATTAATCTTACTAATGAACAAATATGCATAAACCAATGAACAAATTGATGGTAGTAATGAACAAATTGATGTTACTAATGAACAAATTAGAAATAATACCAGCAACAATATAATAGGTCCTTTGAAAAACCCATTATTTGTTTTCTTCCATGAATCAGCATTCTCAACCAACTTCTCAACAAGATGAGCACACCAATCGTACTCACTGATCTTGTTGAAGTCTACCAAATGATCCAAGAACTTTAAGTTTACACCACCATTCTGAATACTCTCTATACAAAGGGTGTAGAACAATATGATAAAGTTCTTTCTAAACCAAGCACCACCATTCTCAACCTCCTTGATTAATGTACTCAAATGCCCTATTTTGATATTAACAACATCCATCAATTTATTCTTCCTTGTCACCTCATCAATTTCAGCCAACACAAACTGTTCTCTAAACCTATTGTACATATCTGAATGCTTGACAGTCTTTGGGACAAAAATTGTCCTTGGACCATGAGGTAGACCAAGGTAATATTGCATAAGTTCAGGTGTTATTCTAACACTTGGTCAATCACCAATCTTCAGTGTGCATGATGCAGGGTCAAAACAACTAGCGACATGGTGGCACAACTTACTAGGTAAATCAGACACATTCCACTGTATGAGGTACTCAAACCCCATCTCTTTAATAGTAGCAAACTTACTTTCACCTTCAAAACCAACAATTACTTCACAAATAAGCTTTGGAGAGTTCCTGGTATTCAACGACAAATGCCCACACTTCAAAACTCTCAATGGCACCTTCGCTTTTGACTTCTTCCCAACTGCAACCTTTTTCCCAACACCTTGTTCTTTATCAACAACAATATCCATTTTCCTCTCAGATGGTTCATTTATCGTTATTCCCTTTCTAGGGATCATATCAACCAGCAACACATCATCGGGACATTCATCAGACGCAACCTTTTTGCCCTTATCCAATTGAGGTCTCTTCTTTGATGGAGACGACTCAACACCTGGCCTTTGCCTCAATACAGGGACTTCAGTATCCTTGAACAACTTCTTAGCTTTTGAAACCGGTAAAACACACTTTTTGGCTATTGATTTTCTTCTCACATTCTTTCCAGCCGTGGAAGAAGCATCGCTTCCGAACTTGCTTCTAGTTTCTATTACAACAGAGGGATAAAAGACAGTATAAACACATATTTTAAAAACACAAAAAAACATGTCAACAACCATACAAAATAAAAATGAAAAACCTATTCGAATAGCACAGATTTCATATTCTCCGATTGTCATTTTCCCAAACCTTAGATGTTTTAATTGTTTATTATTTGCAGAACGTTGTTTAATAGATCCTGAATACAAAGCACAAATTCAAACATGTATTCACCACAATGTTTGATTTTATTGATGAACAAATGCTAGTTTGTGATGAACAAATGCTAGTTTCTAATGAACAAATACTATGCCAGTTTTAATGAACAAATATGCACAAATGTATGAACAAAATTCAACACAAGATCACCAACACTTTCCCACACACGTATACCAAATCATTTCATGCAACTACCAAAAAGCCACAATCACCTATTGCAAACCTCAACATCAAAAAACTGGATAAAAACATCAAATACGCACATGCACACACAATTTATATTTTATTCAAGTGGTAGGACCAAAAATCGAGTAAAAGAAAGTGACGATTCGTGTATATTTTTTTATTCACAAAAGCACAAAACACTAAATCGGGACTATAAACTTCAAACAACTCAAATAAACACTAAAAATACACACAATCGATCAAACATTTAGTATATATACACTCGACAAAAACAAATAACAAACAAAAAACTTAGGGTTTCAATCAAATTAAAACGAGAGATAAAAACCTTGCTTCTCTTGAGATGCACTTTTAGATTTCTCCATCTCAAACTGGATTGAGCTTTTTAATGGCTTTAATGGCAAGAACAACAACAATATTTACCCAGTGGAACTTCCCTTACGGGAAATCTGAGGGGTCAAGATGGGGGCACCCCTGGCTTAAAGCGATGGGGGAACGACCAATAGACCCGACAAGACTATAAAACACATAAAAACCAAAAGAAACACATAAAGAACAAGGCAACCACAAGGCAAAGAAGACAAAACAAAACCGAGGTTTTAAGCCCCGAAATCACTTTGAAAAGTTTCGAACAAACGGTTTTCCGCTTGAATTGCTGAAACGCTTCGGAAACTGTAAAAGTGAGAGAGAGAAGTGGTGAGAAAGAAAGAAGACGATGGACTTTATAAAAGGCGCGTGTCTTGTACATACGGTATGGCGCATGTTCTTTTTTTACAGTTTTTTTAAAGATAAAGCAATCTCAACCGTCCGCGTAATAAGATCGAACGGCCCGAGTGCTTTCTCATTTCGCACCCACGCGGGCGTTCGCACGGCACTCTTTTTCGGATATATTTGAATTTAATATTCAAATAAAAAATTATATCGAATAGGTTTCGAGTTGGATCGGATCTTGTCATAAATACAATCGTATATTGGAGCTGGAAATTAGGCCTGCTGCGCCGCATTAGTTGGTGAAATGTAGAATGCTAAGAAAAGGATTTTTTTTTTTTGGTCGAAGCTAAGAAAAGGATCTCAGATCCTCTAAAGATGATTTGAATCCGATTTTGGTTGTGATTTAAATCACTCTAGAGATTTCAACTATCAACACATTCGAATGGTGAAATAATTAATGTTCACACTCCAAACTCTTCTAGCAGTAGTCGTTTTCTTACAATTCAATTGAACTGATTCCTGAAACAATTATTTGACGTGACCGAGAAATTGGTGGTTGATTTAGAAGCTCAAACTTGGCCTGATTTTAGCTTTGTAAAATCAAACATACTTGGTAAGTAAAAATGTAAATATGTACTGTGTTCTCTCTCTTTTTCCCTTCGTTTTTTATAAACTAAAAACACGTACATTACAAAGGATCTCCTCATCTCCAGCACTAGACTATTTACAGTTCGCATTTCATACTATAATATCAATGCCCAAACAAAACCTTACTTTATCACACTATTCACAAACAAATATAAAAAACCCTAAATTTTAGTCTTGCAGATTCGCCTAGAACGAATTCATCTCCAACTTGTACATCAATTTCCATTTGCTCTTCAGTATCTCCCTCACCGCCTCCTCAATCGCCTCTTCTTCCTCCTCATCACCGCCGAATCCGCCTTTAAACTGTAACGCACATTCCTTTTCAGTAGCTCCGTTGTCTTCTCGGCCCCCTGTCGCCGGCCGGATCGCCACCACCGTCGCCCCCTTCATCACGTATCCAGATCTCGCCAGCACCAGCTCCGGCGCATACCACAGCTTCACCACCACGTTCGGCACCGTCGTCCTCTTCCAGATCGGATTATCCGCCTCCGCCTCCGCCGGATCGATCGAATCTCTCAATTCCCCGATCTGCTTCTCGTTCATCGATAGCCTCCCTTGTTGGCGAGCGTCCATCACCACCGCACTGCGCAGGCTATGGCAGTCTGTAACCGTCTGCTTCACCACTCCGTGCCTGGCGCAAGCCGCGATCAGGCAAGACAGGATCCAGACCACGCGCGATTTCAGCTCCAAATCCGTCAGCAATTGGCCGGTCTGAATCTGAACCGGATTCGGATCCGGATCCGAATCTGTGCCCGGTTTTTTGAACGCGGTGGCTCCAATGACAGCGCATCGCTCAAACGCCTTACCGAACTCGGCGTTCCACTTCAGCATCCCGCCGATATCGGGAAATCCTACGATTCCTCCGTTATCGGGGAGATGGACTCGGAGGTGTCGAATATCGGCGAAGTTCTTGACGGAATTTGAGATCCAGCGGCTGAGCTCGGCGGGCCCGATGATATTGGGCTTGGAATCGGGTTTTTTGGCGGAGGCGGCGGGAAAGAGAAGCTTGCGGAAGAGAGATTTGAGGAAGGTTCTGGAATAGAGCCGCTTTGGTGTAGCAGAGAGCTTCGGCCTGGCCACCACGGAGACGGAATCGACCTGCGGGATGAGGGAGGCGAAGCGCTTGGAGACTAGAATGCAGCGGCAAAGGGATTTGGCATCGTGAACGCGATTGAGGATGACGCCGACGATTGGATCAGGCAAGAGATCGAAGTAGTCCTCTCCTTGGATTACTTCGTCTTCTTCTCCTCCTCCAGCTGGTTGGATTGGCGTCGGAAAGTATGGGAAGATGGGCGGTGGAATCATTGTGAATTGAAAGGTGTATTGATGGCGGTAGATTCTTGGGATTGTATTGATAATGGGCGGTGCCTCTTTCTTTCTGCCTTATATAGGCGAGATCTAGACTCTAGAGAGTGTAGTGGCAAGTGGTTTTGTTCTATACCGTTTTTTTTTTTAATTTTTTTCAAAACACAAAATAAGGAGTATATATCCGGTATATTCAACTGAACGGGGATTCTGGTTAATTTACTTGCTAATTAGTGTCATTTGGATAAGCTTAGCAGTTATCGTGTTCAAACTTGTGACCCAAAAACTTTATTTTGGCTACTAATACGACCAAAATGACGTATATTTGTAATTTGTTACACTAGATTCCAAAGCATTCTTAGTGCTGAGTTAAGCCAGAACATCTAGTTTAATTTTGGGGAAAGTGGTTTTGGTGGAAAGGGAATACCGCTTTGGAGCTTGAATAGAAAGCTTCAGTTCATGCATGTCGACGTTATCAGCCTCATGCCAAAGGACATTGAGTGTTGCTCTACTTGCTCGTAATTGTTGCAAACAAAACTCAGCTACAACTTATGGGCTTACGTTACTTATTTCATTGCTCGCTTAGTCGCTTTTTATCCTTGCGTTTTTTTAGAAAATACATATTTTTCGGCTTTCGTTACGCATATTTTCGTTGAATCTTTTTTTTAGAAATACATGTTTTTTTCCTTTCGTTACACATTTTCGTTGAATCTTTTTTAGAAATGCATGTTTTTCGGCCTTTGTTAGGTTATTTTAGATTCGATCATTGTTTTCGCCTCTTTACTTGGTAAAAATCAAGTCGAATCATTCTTCCTTCTATTGGATGAGCCGATCGTTGCAAACCAATTTTATTTATTTTTGCGCTTTGATAACTAATTCACGAACCTCAAATTAACCATAAAAAATGACTGTTGCTAGGCGCCCCGTACAGGGATTCTACGCGCCCCGATTTCTGAGGTTCGGTCAGACCGACCGAAGCAATAGAAAAAGGAAATTAAAAATTTACTTTGATATCAAATTAAGCTTCATTCATCACAACCGAAGCCTATTCACATTAAAAAAAAATAAAATTTACCGCATAAGAAATCCGGTGCTTAATTTGCTAATGCTCCAAAAAAAACCACATTCAACAATATATGAAATCTAGTGCTTTTATGAGAGTGCAAATAATAGTGTAATTTTATTTGTATATCTGACAGTGCAATTTCATCCCACGTTTCCATCTAGGATTTTCATCTACATTTTTTTACCTAAAGCATTCTTTTGTTTAGAAAAGTAAGTAATAGTACATTATATTTATTGATTAAATTTAATTTAATAAATATTTTATAAATTTTAAATTAATTAGTTTAATCATACATTTGATACAAATAAGGGCTCTAAAGCAAAAGCCACTAAAACATGACCCGACCTGACCACCTAACTCTGAATCCAACCCTCCACCCGAAAAAAAATAAAAAAGTGTATACCGAAACTGGTTTGACCCAAACCCGAAATAAATTTGAAACTGATTATATCCTAATGAAGCGAGTAACCCGATTCAACCCGATACCCGATGCTATCTGACCCGGAATAATAAAAAAATCCGAAGTTAACCTACCTAAAATAATTTAACCCGTTATAAATAATACGGTTTTTCTATCCTATGCCCTAAGGGCATAGGTTAAGAGTACTAAATTTGGGAACTAAAACCCTAATAGGAAACTAATAAACCCTATTGAAAAAATAATTAAATCTAAATAAATACAAATTCCAAATATATTATCATTTTTAGTCTCTTAACCTATGCCCCAAGGGCATAGGTTAGAAAAATCGTAAATAATAAACACTTAGCTAAATCTAAATTGGATTTAAAAAAAATAATAGACCACTGACCGAACTACTCCCTCCGTCCCATTAAGATTGTCCAAAAGGACATAAAACACACAAATTAAGAAAGTGAAAGAATAGAAAAAGTAGCCAATTGGGAGGGGAGAGAGGTTGTGATAGTGATGGGTAAAGAAGATTAGAAAGAGAAAGAGAAAGGAAATGACTAAAAAGGGTATTGAGATAAGTTTTTTATTGGATAATGTGGGTAAAAGTAAGATTGAATAGGGATAGTATTGTAAGAAAAATTTGATATAAAAAGAAAGTTAAAAAGGTGGACAAACTTTTTGGAACGTCCAAAGAAAAATACTGGACAAACTTTATGGAACGGAGAGAGTATTACCTCAGATTAATACTAAAACCTCCTACTAAAAAACTAAACTCATAAAAAAAAAAAGCTTCGTTCATGGTGGCCGAACCACTTTCTCCTAAATTCGTCAATCGAGGTAATACCGGACCGCCTAGAAAGCCTGTCCGGGGCGCTTAGATGAGCCGATAAAAAATTGATCCATAGTTAAAAAAAAGGAATCTGTTTATCCTAATATAAAGCTGATTCCCCTTGAGCTTTTGTCAGTTCTTATGACAAATTTGTTTGCGTAGAAGGAACCATTGATCTAAAAGTGTGAATCTAGCCATATGGGTAATACTGTTGCTTTAGGGGCAAACAGTGTTGCATCAATGTGTTTCATGTTGATGCAAGGCTGATATGTTGTGATTTAGATCTTTCTTCTTTGATGAATAAAATATATCTTTCTCATTATTTAAGATTAATCGATTAAAAATTCTGTTCAATTTAATAGAGAATAGGACCATTACATTAACCTTATTTGACGCTTTTTAGTTTTTGCCCGTCTCAAACTATATAGTTGATCGATTATACATTCATCTTATGCGAAAAGTTGTCTAATCTTATTGCATCTCCCTATCACGTACCGACGTACATACAATGAATGACTTATTTTATGTCAAAGCGTGAATTCATCCTCATAAGGGTATAACATTAATATTATGGTTCATGCTTCTTTTTTCCCTAGTACGAATGAGGACATTGAGATGTATCGAACCAAAATTTGAACTTTGCAACTTCTCTTACTGTTTTCATCAACAAATAATTTAATCTTTACCCATTAAAATTTTGGTCATATACAATAATGCACTAAAAAAAAGAAATCCTAACTACAGTATATATTCAATTCATAATAGTAATTAATACCAACGTAGAATCTAATTCTACCACTAAAGACCCTTTTTGTTCATTATTAAAATTCAGCATCGATTGGGGGTTTATGGCCGTATCCTTATCCATTTACATGCCTTCGGCCGTCCTCTTATTGTAAAGCACATTTGAAATGTTTGCTAGATAATCAAACTTGGGTCGGCTCTAAAAAAAAATCGTATTTTGAAGGAGAGGTCAAAACATGAGTCATAGAATTCTCCTAGCTAACATTACATAAACACGTACACATGAACACAAAAGTAAAAAGTGAAGGGTTCATTTTATACTAATAACTTCATAATTACTAATTAAGTATAGGGTTTTAGGCTACAAAATCACTAAACCCTAGGCGGCTAATACTAGTAGTAATTAAAAAGGATTTTTGTCCTTAGCAAAGGTTCAATGGATAAACCTCTATTTTTAAACAATTAATCTACACTTAGAGAGAGATGCCAAAAAAGTATAGAGCCACATTAATCCACATAATGAGATGGGGCATCTTCACGTAATCCAATTCCATCCCACTTGCAATTTCGTAGGCTACACTTTATTCCGATTAAGCTCTGCCATTCATCCTTCCACTTTTTGGATTTTTGTAATTTATTTATGTAGCAATTTGGTACTAAACTACATACTTTTAAACCCATAATATTGATTATCCATTTCTAAACAAACTGAATATGGTGTTTTTTTCGCCCACCGATTTGATTAATAATTAATAATGTCAACTAAAGGAAAGTCATATTGTATAGCTAAAAAATTGATGTAAATGGGAAGCTTACATCTTGAAAAGTTAATATTATTTTTTTAGGAAAGTGACCCACCATTTTGATGATGGAACACTTGTTAAATCATCTCGTATCGCGTAATATTTTCACAAATCCACGTCTTATAGCAATTTTTTTATTTAAAACAAAACAGCCTAGAACCACTTTTGTTAACTGTCACATCGTAAGCCTTTTTCAATTAATTGCATCAAATTCACAATATGACATTGTATAAACAACCCTTTCAATCTCACAAAACTACATCATAGGAATAATTGTACAAAAACTATACAAAGCGCTACGAAATACCTATCAGGGACGGAACCAGGAATCGAAATCTGGATGGGCTGAATTTATCTTGATGGAATTCTTTTTTTAAAAAAATTAACAATATCTATTTTATTTTTAATAATATTAATATTATATTCAAATTTGTAATTCTAAGTAATTTTCCATACTAAGTAATTATATGCATAAAAAATACTAAATATTTTAAAATAAATGCTACTCCGTAGTTAATATGTAAATATATGTACAGACAGTACAAGTATCCAACTAAAAAATATACTTAAATAAATACGTTCAACCAAAAATAAACAGTAGCGCTTTGGGGGAGGATTGAACACGGGTTCAACTGCATTTAATGTAGCCATGCGTGCCAGCTCCACTAGATTGTTAATGTGTATACTAATACTACTAAAATATACTTATACTTAATTTTTTTGGGGTGGGCTGTAGCATACCCCAGCCCACCCCTGGTTCCGTGCCTGATGCCTATGTATTTATATGAAGACGGTTTGAATTCTAGAGTTTCTAACAAACTCTAAGGTGAAGTTCTAAAATCCTATAAATAATTTAGTGAATCCTAGAAAAATAATTAAAGAAAAAAAAATAAAATTAGATTTGGTGAGAGAAAAATCTTATCTTAACAATTAATATTGTAATGAACGCTACGCATCAAAAGACGTCTCTAAACGATGAGTTCCTCAAGGGTAAGATCTTTGTGGCTTTTCGATCGTGATGGGGAGGACGGCAACCCCGCCATCTCGATTGTCGAGGATGTCATGGAGGCTTTGGCATCTGTTTGGCGGCTTTCGATGGTGGTTAAATTGCTTGGACATCATGTAACCTTCCCGATCATGGAGAGAAAGATCAGAGAGATGTTGATGCGACCTCGTTTGAAGGCGCTACGGATCTTTGTTTGGTTTAAGTATTAGGTCTCGAGAATGGTAACAGAAGACTTGAATGGACTTGATTCAACGTTGGATTGATCAAGTAGAACGAACGAACTCGGACAATTTGAGAACAAAGTTTTGATCGTAATTAAAAAGATGACGGCGCAAGCACTAGGTTAAAGTCTAGGAGAATCCCTCAACTAATAAATTAACCAAAGTGTGCGTAAGTTGCAAATGAAAAACATAGCACCTTATATAGGTGCGACACAATGAAAACCCTAGAAAAGCTAGCGCACACCTAGGGCTTGCATGCAAGCAAGGCCCATCGGCCCAAGGCCCAAGAAGGACCTTCTAATAATGTCAAAACATAAATAGAAGTGTCTAATAATAGAAAACATGCTAAAAAAGGCATAAAAGTGATATGTCGCTCGCCATCGGCATGGCAGTGTCAAGACAAGGCAATCGCACGGCGCGACGCGGCATGGCGAGGACTAGGACACTGTCGCGGGCGCTGGCCGAGGCTGGCGAGAACCTCAAGTTGCGACGCTGGTGGGCGACGCGGGTCTGGGGTCTGGTGCGAGGGACGGGTCCGAGGTGGATGGTGTCGAGGACTCGTCTCGAGGTTCTTCGAGGATAGGGACGCATACGGTGGTGTGCGCCGGCGCGGAGAAGGGCGCGCCATGCCCGCGGACAAGCGCGACACCAAGGACTGTGTTGCGGTCTCGATGGCACGAGCCCGGGCACGAGTGACCGGTCCGTCTTAGCGCATGGTGAAGGCGTCGTCCTCTTTGCTAGCGTCCAATAATGAGGTCGCATCACCCTCCCCCACTTGGTTGGGAAACGTCCCCGTTTCCTCATAAGCAGGATCAATGTAGGGGGGAGAGATTGACAACATTAACCGTGGAGTGAACGAAATACTTGCCTGGGAGGTCGATGCGGTACGCGTTGTCCTCGATGCGCTCTAAAACTCGGAAAGGACCGTCGCCACGCTGATGAAGCTTGGTTTTGCGGGTGTACGGAAAACGGTCCTTTCGGAGGTGCAACAAAACGAGATCGCCAGGGTTGAATATCATTCGGCGGCGGCCCTTGTTGTGTTGCGCCTCGTACTGGCTTGCCCGACGCTCCAATTGAACTCGTGTGCGCTCGTGCAAGCGACGAATGGCGTCGACGCGGTTGTCCGCGTTGAGGTGTTCGCCGGTCTTCAAGGGGTGTGGCACCAAGTCCATGGGCGAGTGAGGGTTGAGCCCGTAGACCACTTCAAATGGGGTCTTTTTTGTCGCCGAGTGTTTGGGCCTATTATAAGAAAACTCAACAAATGGTATTAAGTCGTCCCACCAGCGTGGGTTATTTTTTAGCACCGTCAGAAGAAGGGCGCCCAATGTCCAATTGATCACCTCAGTTTGACCATCAGTTTGGGGATGAGAAGAAGTGGAAAATAGCAATTGTGTACCTAGCTTTCCCCAAAGCGTTCTCCAAAAGTGACTACATAACTTGGTGTCCCTATCGCTAATGATAGTTCTAGGAACACCATGTAGTATCACGACGTGCTCGAAAAACAAGTCTGCGATTTCGGTCGCATTGTTGTTCCCCTTACACGGCACGAAATGAGCCATTTTGGAGAAGCAGTCCACAATGACAAAGATCGAATCTTTACCACGCCTTGTCATAGGAATACCCGTGATAAAATCCATGGAGAGATCTTCCCACGCAGTATCCAGAATTGGCAAGGGTGTGTAAAGGCTGTGAGGTTGGGACCTCGATTTTGCGGTTTGGCACGGCAGACAACCTTGACAATACTTGTGAATATCCGAAGCCATGTGAGTCCAAAAGAAGTGTTCACGAAGTGCTTCCAAGGTTTTGGCTATGCCAAAATGGCCACGACCATCATGAGCTTCCTTAAGCAATAAATGCCTTACCGAGGAGCTTGGAATGCAAAACTTTCCGGTGCGGTAAAGGTTCCCATTGTCCAAGAAATATGTCGCATGGATTCGATTGTGCTCGAGGTTCTCCATGATCGTTTTAAAAAAAATAATCATGCAAATATAGCTCCTTAATCAAGGAGAACTCGAGCAAGTTGGCCTGTAATTGTGTAAGTAAAACGTACCTACGCGAGAGAGCGTCGGCCACGACGTTCTCTTTCCCTTTTTTGTGGGCGATAACATACATAAACGTTTCCATATATTCCACCCAACGAGCATGGCGACGATTGAGAGTTGTTTGACTCTTTAAATACGCTAAGGCCGCGTGGTCTGTATGAATTACGAACTCGCTAGGCCATAGGTAGTGCTGCCAAGTTTTGAGAACCCTAATTAATGCATACAATTCCTTGTCGTACGTAGGGTAGTTCAAGGTCGCCCCTGTTAGTTTCTCGCTAAAATAAGCGATAGGGCGTTTTTCTTGGAGGAGTACGCCGTCTAAGCCGTAGTCGGAGGCGTCGCACTCGACCTCGAAGCGCTTCGAAAAATCTGGCAATTGCAAGATCGGAGTGCGGCATAAAGCATCCTTTAAGGCCTGAAAGGCGGCCTCATGGACGGGCATCCACTTGATTGTGGTTGCCTTCTTGGTTAAATTGTGGAGTGGCCCGGCGATGGAACTAAAGTCCTTAACGAATCGCCTATAGAACCCCATGAGCCCTAAGAAAGGGCGAACCATCGTTGGGGTCGTGGGGGTGGGCCACTTTCGGATGGCACGGATTTTGTCGTCATCCACACGAAGGCCATCCTTGGACACCACGAAACCAAGAAAGTTCGTCGTGTCCGTGCAAAAACAACACTTAGTCAAATTTACAAACAAACTATACTCGCGAAGGCAATCTAACACCAACCTTAGGTGCCTCGCGTGAGAGTCTAAGTCCCTAGAATAAACAAGGATGTCGTCGAAAAAACACGACGACAAAACGTCCCAAAAATATGCGAAAAACAAAATTCATAAGCCCCATAAAAGTACTAGGGGCGTTTGTCAAGCCAAAAGGCATGACAAGCCATTCGTACAAACCATGTTTGGTTTTGAATGCGGTCTTCCATTCGTCTCCTTCATGTTGTGGATTTGATGGTAGCCACTCCGTAGATCTATCTTGGAAAATAAAGCAGCACCATGGAGCTCATCGAGCATGTCATCCACGCGTGGGATCGGGTGCCGATACTTGAGCATGATTTGATTAATGGCTCGGCATTCCACACACATCCACCATGAACCATCCTTCTTTGGCATTAGGATAACAGGCACAGCGCACGGGCTAAGTGATTCTCGAACAAAGCCTTTGTCCAAAAGCTCTTGGACTTGGCGTTGTAACTCTTGAGTTTCTTTTGGAGAAGCCATGTTCGTAGCCCTGTTCGGCAAAGAGGCTCCCGACATGAAGTCGATCTTATGTTCAATCCCTCGGATCGGTGGCAACCCCTCCGACATGACATCTTCGAATTCCTTCAAAAGAGACACAATACAAGGAGGAAGCTTATGATGGAGAGATGGAGTAATAGAAAATAAAGGACATAAAAGGAAACAAGTATGACTCCCCTGAAGTGATTTAGTGATGTCGCGACATAGGGCAAAAAGCAACCGATCCTGGCACGTGCCTAAGAGTGGTGGCTCGGCGTCCTCAATGATTCTGGGGGGTTCTGGGGCGATTTTTGGAGGTATTGTAGCCCCTGGATTTTTAGGAGGAATGCCTTTTGAAACGCCTGTAAATTCGTCCCGAAGCTCTTGGAATCCGAATTTTCGTGAAGCGATGGCGTGCGGGGCGACGCTAGGAGCCTATGTCGGCGGTCCTCTTCTTAAATGGGGGCTCCCCTAGGCGTTTTTGTGTTTGATCTGTTGGAAACCCTATATTAATAGGATCCCCTCCAGAAACGCCCATAAAAGTATTAGAAATCCGTTGAAGGCCTTTTTTGGACAAGCCAACGTCGCTCAGCGAGTTCTGTCGGCCCGAATTTAGGATCTCTCAGCGCTTTACGTTCCCAACCACATTTGGAATAGAATGAGGGGAATTGGTGGTGGGAACGCCGCTGGCTTCCAAATCCTTAGCTTGTGACACCGACAGAGGCTCGTTCGGCATGGTGGTGCTCTTGTCGCTAGATTGAATCCTTACGTCGCATAAAATTGAATCTTTATAAGCACCAATGGAAAAGGAGAAAATTACTTGCCTGTCAACCCAGTCACCACCGTCATTTCAAATCCATTGAAGTTTGAACGGTTGTGGATGCGGCGTGGTTGGTAGCTTGAAGTGACCGACAACCTTCTTAGATAGAAAATTGGCACAACTTCCCGAGTCAATAATCACACTAAGAGACACGTTATCAACTAAACAACGGGTGTGGAACAATTGTTCTCGTTGATCAGTTTTAGGTGCCTCACGCATGCTAAGGGCTCGACGTGTCACCAATTGTAGCTTTGAAATGCCGAGGCCATCCGATGGATCGCATTCCAACTCGGATCCAACTTGGCAGGTGCGGCATCATCATCTTCATATTGGCTCTCGTATGGATCTCCTTGAGCAGTGAATAAAACCTTCTTTTAGTTGGGACAATTTCGCATTAAATGTCCGTGACCACCGCACTTGTAACATGTCATGTCACGAGCCCGCTCTGTGCTCGGAGCGGCATTGCGATCTCTCGGCGCAGCTGGTGCCTTTGGTGGCGTGGCCTCGTCCTTGGACTGCGAACTTGTCTTAACATTGGACACGGAAGAAGGCAAACGGTTAGAACTAAAATTCGAAGGACTAGGAGTAGATGAGTACCTCGAATTGGACCAAGATGTCTTGGCACGCATCTCTTGCTTATGCAATTGCATTGCCGTGTGCACAAGCGAATTGATATCTTTAATGGGCAAAATCTCCAACCTGTCTTGGATTGATTGCCCTAGACCCGATAAAAATCGAGTCCTCTTGACCGAAGGAGAAACACTCATGCGAGCCTTGAAAAACATGTCTTCGAGCTTGGCAAAGTATTCCTCCGGGGTCATGGCTCCCTGTTTGATGCGTATGATCTTGATATGCATATTGTCCTTGTAGTCCGACGAAATGTATATTTTCTTTAGAATGTACACCAATTGACGCCATTCTCGAATGAGGGGTTGGCCTCTTCGAATCCTTTCAAACTCAAAGCGGTTCCACCACGTTCGAGTGGCACCATGAAAATGTAAGGTAACAACTTCAACTTTTTCATCATCCTCGTATCCAAGATGGCGGAACGTATGCTCGGTTCCCTACAACCATTCAATAAAAGCATCAGGGTCATAAGTACCATAAAAAGCCTCAAATTTTACCTTGATGTCTCGTGTTGTGATGTGGGGGTCTTGGCATCACGCCTATCGTTGTCTCAGCGTGCGCTTCGATGCCGAGGCGAGTAAGCGCGCCGAGGACGTCGATCACGAGGTGGCCCACGATCGAAGCCATCGTCACCATCATCCGGATCGTCGCCATCATCGGGGCGCCGATCCTCGCGATCTCGCCTTTGGCGATGTCCAACCTTGCGAGCCGTGACATAGACACGCTCGTACTCCTTCCTATTTTTGCCGAGGTGGGGCGGTGGTATCCAATCGGATGGCCGATTATCAAGCTCCTCTGGACCTTGTACCTGCGGATGATCAAAACTAGATTCTTCGGAATAATCATCAAACTCATCGTAATGGTTCTCAAATTTGGAATAAGGACTACGAGAACTTTGATGGTCCAAGTAATCCTCCAATCTGTAGTCATCGGTGTCGTAGTATTTGGCCCCGTGCTTCCGCTTTGGTGTTTCGTACACAACCACCAACGACTTGTTTTTTTATTTCTTTTTACGGCCACCACTAGCGTGTTAACGTCGATACTCCTCGGAGTCGTACTCCTCATCGGAATAAAAGTCATACACTTGGGTGTCCCTATAATCTCACACCAATTGACAGCGATCTGTAGTCCGGGGACCACCATCGTACCGATCAAACTAACGACTTTCTTTGATCGACTCCATGCAGTGCATGGTGCCGAATTGCGAAGATGGTTGAGCATGCCGCTTGCCTTTGGCATGTGCGCGTGCGACGTCGTCCGCAGACACACCCGGGACGCCATGAACCTCCGATGCTAATCCTTGAACCAGTGGCATAATGCGTTTGGATTGCGTTTGAATCTCGGCCAAGAGACATTCATGTTCCGCAATCCGAGCCGCCATAGCCTCCGGTGTCAAGGGTTGTTGTTGGTGTTGATGCGCCAGTGGAGGGTCGTTATTCCAGTTATCGTCGTTACCCGATTCCGAACCCGTACCTATTGTCACACCAGTCATGGCGCAAGTAAGAAGTTAACAACAAAAGGCCAAGAGTTTAAATTTGCTTAAGTCGGCCGACCCTTAATGTTCAACCACACGAACAAACAAGGACGAGCTAGGCTCAAGGTCACTCGACTCAAGAAAGAATAAAGGATCAAAAACAAACAATGAATGCTAAAGCAAAACACAAAGAAGCAATGAGAAACCGAGAAGGAAAGCAACCAACAAGCAATCGACCTGAAGATCTTGCCGAAAATCAAAGACTGGAGAGAGAAAGATCTTGCCTTATTTTGGCTTGTGATCTTCCAAGATATTTTTAAATTTTTTTTTTATAAAATCGGAAATATCTTACCATATTTTGGTTTGTGATATTCCGAGATTTTTGCCTTTTTTTTTTTTAATATAACCGAACAACCTCTAGGATTTTTATCCTTTGGAGATATGATAACAAACAAGAATGAGATCAACACAAGATATGATCAAATGAAGCAAGCTAGATATCGGCAAACAAAACCCTAAGTGCATGCAACTAGCAAGACAAAGCAGTAATTTCAACAAAATTGAAAGATCAAGTCTAGTAGGTCTAGGTTGATTGTAGTGGGGTATTTTTTTTAACAAATAACGCAAGCAAGAAAAAAATTCGGTATCCTAGATGGCGGTTTTAAGATGATGAATGGATCTAGGGTTGGAAGCAATGGAATGGATCTTGTGAATTGAACAAGAAAGGTGTATAGAGAGACATACTCAAACCGTTGGCTCTGATGCCAGTTGATGTGACCCCGTTTGAAGGCGCTACGGATCTTTGCTTGGTTTAAGTATTAGGTCTCAATAATGGAAACGGAAGACTTGAATGGACATGATTCAACGTTGGATTGATCAAGTAGAACGAACGAACTCGGACAATTTGAGAACAAAGCTTTGATCGTAATTAAAAAGGTGACGGCGCAAGCACTAGGTTAAAGTCTAGGAGAATCCCTCAACTAATAAATTAACCAAAGTGTGCGTAAGTTGAAAATGACAAACATAGCACCTTATATAGGTGCGACACAATGAAAACCCCATAAAAGCTAGCGCACGCCTAGGGCTTGCATGCAAGCAAGGCCCATCGGCGCAAGGCCCAAGAAGGACCTTCTAATAATGTCAAAACATAATTAGAAGTGTCTAACAATAGTAAACATGCTAAAAAAGGCATAAAAGTGATATGTCGCTCGCCATTGGCACGATAGTGTCAAGACAAGGCAATCGCACGGAAAGGCGCGGCGTGGCGAGGATTAGGACAATATCGCGGGCGCTGGCACACGGAGCTAGCCGAGGCTGGCGAGAACCTAAAGTTGTGACGTTGGTGGGCGACGTGGGTCCGGGGTCTAGTGCGAGGGACGGGTCCGAGGTGGATGGCGCCGAGGACCCGTCTTGAGGTTCTGCGAGGATAAGGACGCATACGGTGGTGTGCGCCAGCGCGGAGAAGGGCGCGCCATGGCCTGCGGACAAGTACGACACCAAGGACTGTGTCGCGGTCTCGATGGCACGAGCCCGTGCACGATTGACCGGTCCGTTTGAGCGCATGGTGAAGGCGTCGTCCTCTTGGCTAGCGTCCAATAACGGGGTCACATTAGATGTGGAAAACTAGTTGTTGACTTCATGTGTTAGACCTCACGCACGACTGTTTTCTTGTCCGTTTTGAGAAAGAAGAAGATTATCTCATGGCTCTGACATATGGTCCTTTGACAATGTTCGAGAGGTGCGTGACAGTACGTAGTTGGGCGCCAAATCTCTGCACTTTGGACCCAATTAAAACAACCCCTACATGGATCCGTATTTTTTATTAGTTACTCTTTATGAAGAGAATGTCCTCCTTAAAGTGGTGGCATGAATAGGTAATATCATCCGTGTAGATTCATGTACCCTCTACTCAAATAGGGGTAAATTTGCACGGATTTGTGTGGAGATTAATCTTGAAAGACCCCTTAAAGGCCCAATCACCATCAATGGCGAGAGCTACCTGGTTGAATATGAGGGACTCCCGACTATTTGTTATGGCTGTGGACGATTTGGTCATCTGAAAACAAGTTGCCCTTTTCGACTGAGTCAACCTAGTACAACAGATCAGGAGACGTAAAACCCAAAAGATGTTTGTTTTTCAACTATTGGATTACCTGGGTCAAGCAAATCAAAGGGGATACCAATAGAACATATTTTGGCGACAACTCATGAGGCAGCAAGAACCGGGAAAGGGTTCTGCTACGGGGAATGGATGATACCAATTAGGAAGGTTCGTCCCCAAACAACTCAAAGTCGAGACCGAAATCAAAGGAACAATCCAGGGAACGATAAAAAAGAATCCCCCAAAGGAAGGTCTAGCAAAATCTGATAAATGAAAAGGGAGTCTTTTCCCATCCTCATCAACATTATTCCCAGAAGTGAATCGGTTCGAGGCCTTAATGGAACAACAAGATGATATAGAAGGGGGATAATCATGAAAATATAAAGTGAAGGCAAGATTTCGGTGGAGATATGGGAATGAACAATCATAGAAGGAAGAAAAAAAAGATTGTGAGCACAACTGGTGATACGGAAGGTGGCCCTAAGATTACGGCATTGGTAACATAAAAAAAGATCGAGGAGAAATTGAGGAATGATAACCATGGGGTACAAGATAAGAAATCAAATGGTGTAACTAAATCGCATCAGTAGTTATTTTTCAAGCTAAAGAGGTGGGTGGGCCTTTACCGGATAAAGCCCAATTGAATAAACGTGCAGAAAAGGGCCCAAAAGAAAAAACGCTAACCAACCTGGTAATCTTGGAAGTCCTGGTTTTTTAGATCATTTGCAAGGATCAATGATGGGAGTGAGTGCAAAATGGAGACAACCTCCAAAAGTGTTGAAACCCGAATATAATAGCGCTAAGTACGTGATTTTATTAAATACTAAATCTCGGATTTTGTACAACCAAACGGTTTTTGTACACATATCATTCCTCTTCCCCACCCAGAGTCTTTAAGCCGAAAATAGTGCGATCTCACTCGAAGATCAAATACATCGAATCTAAGTACAGGAAAAGATCCTGACCCAAAGAGGTTTTTCAATCCTTTACTCCGACTTATACTCTTTACCTTTATAGTTTTGGAGACTTGCTAGCTTGTACATTAGCCCTCGATGTGGGACAATGTTGGGAAATCCTCCATGCTAAGCAATTGTTAGCAACTTATAGACATGTGTGAGTGGAAGAGGTTTGTTGTAAATATGCTAATGGACCCTTATAAAACTACTTTAATTTATTCAATCTTATGGGAAAGAAGTATGAGCCGACCTTGTTGATGGGCTAATACATAAATTCAATCCATTACTTTGTACTTTTGCTTATTGGGCCTTATAGGCTTATTGGGCCGGATAGCCACACATTTTCTCATAGAGGGAATTGGCCCACATATCCTCATAAAGCTCATTTATTACAATTAAGTAAGCTTTTATGTTTTAATTATTCCCGTAACTCTCGAATGATCCGTTTGTATTTCTGCAGATTTCCCACTCTACTCTCAACTTCATCGATTTAACACTCAACTTCCACGATTTCGAATTATTCAACTTACAGTTTGAATTTCGACGATTTCAGTGCTCTTTTCCGTCGATTTTGCCTTTCGAATCTCTCTTCGATTGCATTACCGTTGTTCGTCGACTGTCGTTTGTTGTTGACGAGTAAGTTCATTCCAAGGAGGATATTTGCTTCGTCAATGGTAATTTGTTTGTCAATTGCTTCATTGTCGTCGATTATAGTTGTATTTTGTTGTTGTTTATTTTTCTGAGAAGTTGTTTTGATTTTGTGGTTTGCATGTGCTTGTGTTTTGTTTTTTTATTAGGGTTTTATGCTCTTTGCTGTTATAGTGGTGAGTTTTGTTGTTTTGATTTCGCTTTTAGGCTTTAATCTATTACGATTTTGTTTTGACATTTGATCGTTTTTTACTTTTTGTTGATATTTTATATTTGTGTTGACAGTTTTGTTGTTATAGTGTTGAATTTTGTTGTTTTGATTTTGATGGTTTTTTAGTTTTTGTTGACATTTTAGATTTGTGTTGACAATTGTGAAAATGTTGATTTTAGTGTTGGAATTGTCTTGATAGTTTTAATTTTATGCGTATGGTTGAGATATTGTTGATAATTTCGGTGGTCTGTTGTTCTTTGTTGACAATATTGCTTGATGTATGCTGATTTTCATGACATTTGATATAGTTGGTTTATTTTTACACATGTTTTAGTGTAATTGAGCTTTTTATTGACAGATGCAATGCTTTGATGACCAATGTAGAGATTGTTGACATTTGCTTTTTTTGATGACATATGTAATTTTAGAAGGTTTTGATTTCAGTTTTTGTTTACTTTTCAAGGCATTGTTGACAGTTATTGAGATTGTTGACATTTATAATTGTTGATTATATATGTGATTGCATTTGCTAATATTGTTGACGGTTGATCTTACATTCTGTTGACATATGTTGACAGTTATTGAGATTGTTGACAATTATAATTGTTGATGATATATGTGATTTGCATTTGCTAATATTGTTGACAGTTGATCTTATATGCTGTTGACATATGTTGATTTTGATGACCATTTTCTATGATTGATTTCAGGTTGAACTATGGAATAGAAGGAAATGAAATATGTTTTACCTCCATCCAAGCATTATCCGAGGAAAGTTAACCGCTACAACAAAGTTTATGTTTTAGAGACCATTAAGAAACATCTCTCGGTTGACAGTTGGAATAAATGGTCCAATGGTTGCCTTGGTTCTGTTGTTAAGTTTGGCGATAGGCTGCATTTACATTCCTAACTCATTCATCACGTGTTATTGCATGAGTTAGAAACCAAGTACGAGCATAAGATGTGGTTTAAAATAGGTGTGAGTGTTTGTCGATTTTCTATTGGTGATTTTGCTGTTGTGAGTGGGTTAAATTGTTCCCAAGATATGCTTCCTGAGATTGCTCCAGCTGATATGCCGAAGGAGCTTGGTTGTAGTAGGTGTTCATTTGTAGAATTGGTTAACATTTTCAAAAAATCTAAAGGTGAAGAGAAAAAGTTGAAGCTTGCTCACTGGTTGATTGTTGAGGGGATTTAGTTGCCTCGACGCAAGCACGCTGATGTTAATGCAAAATATCTTGGCCTCTTATCTGATTTTGATGCATTCAATGCATACACATGGGGGAGGCTTTGTTATGATGAATTGATTTCAAGCATGATGCAGTTGAATCAAATTAAGTGTGATTATTCAAAATTCATTGATCCAACATATAGATATGGTTATGCTCTATGTGGATATCCAATAGCCTTTATGGTATATATTTGATTTGTGTTGCTTTGTTTGTATTTAATTGTTATGAAATTTCTATAAATGATTTATGTTCAATTTTGTTTTGGTGCACAAGTTTGGATTTTGGAGACTTTCCCTGCTTTTAAAGAAGTTTGTTCGTTTGATTGTAAAAATCTAAAAGAAGTCCCTTATATGTTGCGTTGGAGTGGCAGTTGAGTTCATATTAGGCATTCGACACTTTCTGAAATAAACAAAAAGAAACTGGTATGTTTTTCATCCTATAATGAAAAGATTAATATTTGTATTAATGACTATTTAAGAATAGGTATTGTTGTTGACAATATATTGTTGACTTGAAAGTCATTTTTAGTTTTTGTTGACACTTCATAGTTGACATAATATCGTATGTGTTAACATATGATATACAACATTGGATGATATTAAGTTTGCGTTTACATTGTTGACATTGCATTTCATTGTTGACATTGCATGGTTGACAAGATAGTTTATCGTTTTTGTTGACATTACATTGGATGACATTTACGTTGTTGACACTACATTTGGTGACATTGTTGACACTGCATGGTTGACAAGATAGTTTATCAGTTTTGTTGACATTACATTGGATGACATTTACATCGTTGACAGTACATTAGGTGACATTAATTTTGGTGATACTAATATTAAAAATATATGGTTGACATTGCATTGTTGATAGTTTAACATCTTTGTTGACACTACCACTTTGTTGACCATACATATAATGACAATAATGTTCTTTTCCAATGTTTTTATTCTTGTTTTCCAGGTTGGCGTTTACCCTCCATATTCACAGTTTCTACAGTTTAAGAATTGTGAATATCCAAACGAGGTTGGTGATGTTGTTTTTGGATGATTTGATTGAAAGAATCATGGCGAAGCAAGAAGAGATTTCTGAAGCATTGGCGAGGAACATTAATGATGCAGAGCCTCTGACTCTTCTACATAAGATGAGTTGGTTGATTTTGTCTTAGCTCCAAAGACTTTAGAGTTCAAAAAAGAGGATAAGCAATTGTCGGTTGATGTGAAACAACAACAACAAAATAAAAAAGAAAAAGTCAGGCTCAAGAGGAAGAGTTCTTGGATTTCTGGTAATGTGGATGAAGGTAAGGTTATAGCATTGAGGGGTTTTGATGGTGGCAAAGGTAGAAAGAAGGTTGTTGTTGACAAACAGAAGGGCAAAAAGCTTAAGGTTGAAGCTAAGAGTCGGGTTAGGGTTGAACATCATCAAGATGTTAAAGTTCAGCCAGATATTCAAGCTAAAAGAGTTAAGTTGAGCCAACCTGTTTGTACTATGCCAACCCTATTGAATAAGTTTAAGAGGCCAACATCCGAGGAAGAACTTGCTCTAGTGGTGAGGAATGATGATGTTGATGAAGAATTGATAGGTAACTCGAAGAGTGATGCTGTTGATGAAGATTTGGTAGAAAATCTGAACAAGGATGATGTTGATGAAGAATTGATGGATAATGTGAACTATGATGTTGTTGATGATGATTCTGTGGGTGTTGAAGACATTGAAGTTGCAAAGATTCTGTCCTCTGCCAAGGAACAAGGGAATTTTGTTGACATTGATGTTGATGGAGTTCCATTGTCTTCCCAAGAAAAGGCAAAGGCCGAAAAATTTAAAGAAATTCATGAGACTCAATGGGTAAAAGATTTGAAAGAATCTATGCCGTTTATGCATAGGTTGATTAAAGATGTCAAGTTCAAGTTAAATACTAAAGTTAAATACTTTGGAGATGAAAAATGTTTCAGATTCAAAATCTGATCCGTAAGATGTTGTTGAAGTTCAAACTTCCATTGGAAAGAAAGATACAGATCAATCGATTCCAAGTCCAGGTAATCTTGTATATTCTTTCTTCATTTCGAAATTTGATGACATTCTAATACAAACCTTAATATATATTGTTGACAATAGTTCATTATTTTATTCATGTTGACATATGCTCAAATTTGTTGTAATTGAATATTTTTTTATGAATTTTATGCTGAAGTTTTGCTTTCATTTGTGATCTATTGCACTTAATATGCTTGTTGACGTTTATTATTCCTTAATACATTTGAAAAAACAGAGGACATAGGTAAAGAAGCCAAGGATGGTTCAATGCAAGATGTTGTTGAAAAGGAAGATGTTGTTGAAAAGGAAGATGTTGTTTCAAAGGAAGTTGTTGACGATCTTCTTATTGTTGATAATGAGGTTGTGTTCAAGAATGGAGAAAATATTGTTGTTGATGAGCTTCCTATTCTCAATAAGGATTCCGGTGAGGGTGCAAATGATGATGTTGCTAATCTTGAGACAAATAGTATATCTTGTGTAGTGGAAAAGGAGGATCTTGAGGGCGAAATAGTAGGTGAGAAAAAGAGTATGTCTGGTGATGTTGACAAGGGTGAACCTGAGGGTGATGTAGTAGGTGAAAAAAAGAGTATATCGGGTGAAGTTGACAAGGATGAACTTGAGGGTGATGTAGTAGGTGGAAAAGAGTGTACGTTTGGTGAAGTTGACAAGGAGGAACATGAGGGTGATGTACTAGGTGTTACAAAGGATGATTTGAGTAAAGAACGAAAGGAGAATTCTAGTGATATGAACTCTGAAATGTTAGCTCAAATGCGTGTTGAGTTAGATTCTGAGCTACGGCCTATTTTCCAAGACATCAAGGATAATTGCTCTCAGTCTGTTGAGCATGCTCATCTATTTTCCTCTTTGATTGGAGAAGATCAAGAGGACAGTGTAAAAGATAGTGAAGATGTTGATGCTCCACTAGACACAAAGAAATCTTCAATGAATAAGAAACCTAGTGCTGCTGTGTTAACTCCTTTCACTAAGGAAAAGAAAAAGAAGAATGAGGAAAAGAAAAAGAAAGAGAAGAATGAAGATAAGAAAAAGAAGAAGAAGAAGCAGAATCCACATTTACCTAGGAAGCCCAAACACTCTTTTTATGATGATACAGATCGGAAATTACTTCATGATTGGTTATATGATAGGTAAGTAATTGTTAATATTTGATTATTATCTAATTTAGTTATATTCAGAGTCTTTATATGATTAATTAGATGATAGTGTTAAGTGTCATCAAGTCAAACAACTGTCAACAATTAGCAATGACAATTGTTGACAATTTTGCTTTGTTGACATTTAAAAGATGTCATCAAGAAGAATTGGTTGACACTTGATATAAGCTAATAAAATTTATTGACATTTATTAATTTTCACACATGTAAGTTTTATATTGTCATCAAGTTGAAATTTGTTGGCAATAGAGAACTGAATTTTGTTGACAAATAGAAAACTGAATGCTGTTGACGATTGACATTTAACAACTGACAGTTGTTGACAATTGTTATTTGTTGGCAATTAACAACTTTCATCAAGAAGAAGTTAATGACACTTGATGTCAGCTAAATACCCTTGTTTACATATATGTTGACACAATTTATTGTATTTACTTTTTAGTCCTGACAACGTTACCATTCCTGGTTCCGATCAAATGCTTACAAAATAGTTTTTCACCATTCTTAGGAACAAGAATGTTTATCTAGGGACTAAGGTAAGTTGTGTTTTTTGTTTCATAGTGTTGTTTCAATTTATATGTTGCGTTTATTAGTTCTATGTTGACATTTTGTTCCTTTTATCTTTTTAGCACATGTGTGAGGCTTTCTATCACACGAGGAAACTTATTTATGATTACCCAGACATCTATAAGAGTGTTGTAGTTGTTGATTGGATATGGTCTATGATATTTGATCCCAAGGAGGTACCGCTTTATATTTCTGGAGAGAAGGACATTCCAAATAGTTTTTATGATTATCTCAATGGTTGTAAACCACTCTTGTTGGGGAAAGCATGGCATAATCTTGATGTTACAAGGATTTACTCACCTCTTAACATTGAGAAAACACATTGGATTGCCTTAGAGATTGATTTGCTAGGAAAGCACATTAAGGTTCTTGACTCTACAAGGTACCTCTATTCTATGCAAGATCTCACCCCTCATTTGAAACGTTTCGCCACATGCATACCCTTTCTGTTGAAGAAAAGTGGGAAATTCAACCATCTTGGTGACTTGGATATGGAGTTTAGCATCTCTAGAGATGACAAGTTAATACAAGATACTGATGGGTATACATTACTTTTTCCAATTTCCCATTATTTTCAGTTTTTCCTTACAAATGTTTGATTTTAATATTTGGACTTTTTTGTTATAGTGGAAATTGTGGAGTCTTCTCCATCAAATTCATTGAAGCGTTTGCATTTGAGGATTTGGATTCTTTGGATGATTTGGGTGAAGAATACATCTGAGCACATAGGGGAAAAATGGAAAGAGATCTGTTTAAAGGAACTTGGGTCTGGTAGCCACTGCGGAAAAGAAGCCAGTGATAGTTGTTGACATAACTTGTGTTGACAATTGTTTCTGATTTTGTTGTTGTTGACGATTTATGTTATCTTTAGTGTTGATAGTTGATGGATGTAGATTGCAACAAGTATTATGTATGTTTGTTGACAGTCGTTGATTGCTATTTTGGAAAAAAATTTGACGATCAAACTCTTGTCCTAGATTGGGTCACGACCGAATCGAGAATCAGAGAATCACTGAAGAAATAATCGGATTGAAGAAATCGGGATTACAAGTGTTCTCTCTTGGAGAGTTTTGTTGTTGTCTATCTATGCGTACAATGGAATGTCCTTATTTTTCTATCTTTATAGCCTATATCTTCATCAATTTAACCGTCATATCCCACGTTCTACATGCTCCTAGGGTGTGCCCCTAATCGTCTCCCACTTTGCATACATATCGGAGCAAGTAACTAGCTCTAGTGGTTGCCCGCGCGTGCATATCTCTTTCTATTAACCACAGCTTTCTTGCTTCCCTTGTGACAGATGACTTCTCCTTTCTCCTTGATCTTCCTTTCATCCCATTTCTCTCATGATCCTTCGCTCGCTCTTTGGGTCATCTATGCCAAATGGGCCTGGTGGTTTTTGGGCCTAATAATACCCCCAAATCGTGGTCTGAATCTTTGGTGGGATTTGGATCAAGATTTGCTGCGTGATCTACAATGGGCTTGTTCCACGTGGCTTCACCCTATCTGTTCGATCATCCCCGGGGAAGGGAAGAGTCACATCACTTCAGGCTATAATTACTCCAGTCGCAGGCTCTTTGAAGGTACACGTTCATTCATCATTTTTCCCTCTTTTGCTTCGCCTTCTCTTCGTTTTCCCTCTCTCTAAGTTTCATACCGTCCTCACCATGGTTAAGGCAAGAATAGCCAATCTAGGCTTCGAATCGTCCCACTCCCTTGAGCCCCATGATTATCGCTGATGCTCCATGTCCCCGGAGGAAGTAGAGAAAATCATTAAGAACCATGGCTTTCCGGCGAGTACCAATTTTCATTGCCATACGCATGAAGCTGTAGATTGGGTCAAGGAAGGATGGGTTTGCTTCCTTGAGTACCCTTTCACACTAGGGGCTTTTTTCCCTTTTTCTACCTTGATCATGAACTTCCTAGTGGCTCTTAGGGCTTCTCCAGCGCAATTAATGCCATCGACGTGGAAGATCTTGCACCAGATAAGCGAGGTGTGTTTGGAGGAGAAGATCGAGTTCTCAGTGTCGGACCTCCTGTGCGCTTATCGAGTGTGTCCACTCAAGGCCGGTCGCTTCACCCTTCATGTGAGGGACGCGAAGAATCCCTTAATCCCTGAATCGAAGGTGAATGACAAGGATTGGGCAACCCGCTTCTTCTTTGTGGAGAGATCTACGCTGGGTCCGATGTACCAGGCGGCCTTTTCTGATTCATGGAATTCTAAGAGTGAGCATTCTCAACTCTATTTTTCGTTTTGCTTTGTTAGTGCTTGCCTCTTTTTTGCTAATTTCCCTATTTGGGGGCTTTTATGTGCAGTTCCACCGGGTTTGGACACCCACGTCTTGGAATCGGAAGCATGTAGGAAACTCTTTTCCCTTCCTGAGGTGAGAAGGACTTACCGGAAATCCACGAAACTCGCGCCTGAGGGTGAATCCAGTACTAAAATGGCAACCATGTCGGAACACCAGTCCGATGGTGAAGATTATTCAAGGTCGGGTGAGTCTGAGAAGACGGTTGATGATAGAGTTCCCGCATTCGTGGCGGCCGTTAAAACGATCGACAGGCCTCCAGCGAAAGCCATTGGGTATGTGCCTATCTATCGTTTTCCCTCTATTTATTTTTATCTCTCCCCCTTTTGACTGACGATTTCTTTGTTCTTGACTCTAGAAGCTTCGACCTCTCTAGGACGGAACTTCTCCGCCGCGGCCTTGATTTAGCGTAAGCTGCGCTCAAGTGATAGGAAAACTCTGTTGGATCCCAAAGTGAAGGTGGAAGCTAGCGCTAAGGTGACCCCTACCAAGCGACCGTTATTGGATGCCACCGAAGTCATTGATCAGAAGGACAACGCTCCCTCAGACTTGTGGCGGAAGCTTCGTGATGCTCATGGCTCCAAGAAGCCCCGTGTGGATATCCCTACCCCCGATCTAGTCAGAGACGCCGGTCTAATGATTTGGAATGTAGTTGTTCACTTTCGCTTGACGTATTCTCCCTCTCTTATGTTTTTTTTGTAATTAACACTCTTCCCGTAGGCCCTACAAGGTGTGTTATGGATAGCGGACGCCGCTGATAGGGAAGAAAAGGGTCTGAAGGAGCACTAGTTGAAGTGGGATGCTGTGAGGGTTGGCTTGGAGAAAGAAGTAGCTATTGTCGCCGAGCGACATAAGGTGGATGCTGGAAAAATTGCCAAGCTTAAGGAAGCGGTAAGCATCATTCTGCTGAGGCTGCACTAGACTGCTCTAGAATCATGGAGCTTGAAGCTGAGAACAAGAGGATCCTTAAGGAGGCCAGTGAGATCATTGCTTACTTCTCCATGATGTCGCGGGAGGAAACAATTAGGCAATTTACAGCCGGTAACCATGTGGATTGGGATCTGGATGCTGAGGGGAGGACTTTTCATGAGTGCTATCCACTTGACAAGCCTGCCCTTGGAGACAAAATCTTTGCTTCTCTAGGCTTGATGGAGGAGGATGCGGCTGACGAAGGTTCTGGCGAGGAAGAGCATGACGACGACCATGGGACGGATGTTGATGCTGCAATCGAGGCTAGGGAGGATCGGGATGACCCCTCTATAAGCAAGACGGACCGACTGAAAGATCCTACTGACAAGAATGAGGATTAGGGTTGTGTGCCCTTGTAATTTACTTTTTCCACTTCTGCCGTGTTTGAACAAGTTTCTGCTCAACTCCTTTTCGCTTTTTGTTTTTTGTGAATGAAGTGGCCAGGTTTTGGGCCGTAGACAATTTTACCCCACCCCGTGAGCATCGTCTCGTTTGGTCGGGTTTGAAATTGGTTTGTTTGCATGCATGTGTGGTGTTCCTTGCGTATTTTGCTTGGTTGTGTCCTTTCCTTGTGTGCAGGTGTTCTGGGACAATGAAGTGCTTTTGATCAAAGGCTTTTAGACGAAGACCCCTGCAGGAGTCATTCGTTACTGGTGGCAGCTGCGCTTACCAAAGGGTGTTTCAAGGCGAGTGACGACTATCACGTCGAGGCGTGCGCTCGGGATACTTTGTCGATCGAAGACGTCTATAGTCTAGGATTTATTACCTCTTCCGTATAGGCCTTATGATAGTTCAGTTGTTCACTTGAATGATGTACTCTATATGATAACGATGTGAATAAAATACGCTTGATTGGCTACTCTTACTTATGCAAGAAAAGAAATAAAAACGAGCAAGTAACAACATAAGTAGATGTCATTCATTAGATAAAACACCGAAATATGAAAATCACTCAACAAGTAGTTTTCACATAGTCAAGTTGATCACAAGCAAACTACGAAAGGGATGAACTAGAATGAAAGTACACTAACAACTAAGGATAGATGACCTCAAACGTCTTGCGTATCACGTGCGGATGCTTTCTGCTAGGAGTGCCTTAGAAGTTTGCGTTCCGAGGAAGGAAGACTTCTTTTAGAAGTGATACTTCTTTAGGTGTATCGCGTTCCAACTCCGTGGGATAGTATCACCGTCTTTGGACTCGAGCTGGTATGCGCCTTGACCGATGACCCTAGTTATCTTGTACGACCCTTCACATGCTGGGGCTAGCTTGCCCGACTTGGTCTCATGGGTGTTTTGAAAGACTTTTCGAAGCACCCAATCGCCAACTCGGAAAGTCCGAATCCTGACATATTGGTTATAGTTTCGGATGACCTGTTGCTGGTGTCTAGCTAGACGTAATTAGGCTTGTTCACGAAGCTCATCAGAAGTGTCCAGATCGGCCACCATCTCTAGACGATTCTGTTCTTCAGTCAAGAAGCTGGCGCGGGCTGTGGGGATGAGAATCTCGGCGGGAATGACTGCTTCACACCCGTGCATCAAGGAGAAGGGAGATTGCCCAGTTGCTACCTTAGGCGTTGTTCGATCGGCCCATAGGACGTATGGTAGCTCATCAGGCCAGTTTCCTTTAGCTTTCGCGAGTCGCTTCTTCAGGTTGTTCGCAATCACCTTATTACTAGCTTCATCTTGCCCATTATACTGAGGGTATCGAGGTGTCGAAGTGACTGAGTTGATGTATCGAGGTGTCGAAGTGACTGAGGGTATCGAGGTCACGAAGCTCATCAGAAGTGCAGAAGTCTTTGGTCCTCTGACTTATGAACTGAGACCCATTGTCACACACGATCTCCGAAGGCACCCCAAAGCGACAGATGATATTTATAATGATAAAGGAAATCACCTGTTTATCCTTGATTTATCGGTAAGCTTCGGCTTCAATCCACTTGGAGAAGTAATCAGTCATGGCGAGGAAGAATACCCTCTGCCCGAACGAGGGGTGTAGCTTCCCTACTATGTCCATTCCCCAGCGTATGAACGGCCATGGTGTAAGTGTGGGGTAGAGTGGTTCGGGAGGTTTGTGAGCCGTTGGGGCGTGTCTCTGGCAGGTGTCGCACTTACTGCAGAAGTCTACATCATCCTTTCTCATAGTAGGCCAATACCACCCCTGGCGTAGGGCCTTGTTGAATAGACTCCTTCCTCCTGTATGGTTCCCACAGTCTCCTTCATGAAGCTCCTCGAGCAGTTTTTGGACGTCGCCCTTGGTCAAGCAACGCTGGAGTGTACCCACTGCTGATAGGTGGAAAAGCATCCCATTCTCGACCGTAAACCGCGCAGCTCTCATCTTCAGCATCCTAGCTTCAGTTTTATCTCCGGGGAGCCTCCCTTTGACCAACCAATTGAGGTATGGCTGGGTCCAGGGTTCTTCATTAACTTCGAATGGGACGAGAGAGCTCTCTTCATGACTCGGACCGTCTAGAGATTGATCTGGGTCAGGGTCATTTTGGAAGCTCCAGGCGTCAATATCATCACTGCTCATGAAGACGTCTTCACGCAGCATGGACTCGCGAGGGAGTATGTCTTCGGTCACGCCAAGAGATTTGATGCCATCCTCGACATGGGTTCTGTCAATGGTAGGAACCATGATATGAATCATTGGGATGGCATGATATTCATCAGGGTCAATGGTCGAAGCTAAACGAGCGAGAGAGTCTACTTGAGCGTTCTGCTCTCTTGGAACCTGTGTGAAGGATATCTTCTCGAACCGAGGGATCATACCCATCACCACTTCCATGTAAGCCACCATTCTTTCATCCCTGGCTTCATATAACCCCAGGATCTAATTGATTATCAATATTGAGTCACAATTGACCTCGATCTGTTGTATGGCCAGGTCCTTGGCAAGGGTGAAGCCAAAAATTAAAGCCTTGTACTCGACTTCATTGTTTGTGGCTTCAAAAGTACACTTCACGGATTGTGCCACCCTATCCCCTTGTGTTGGTTTTAGGACTACTCCTATCCCTGTTCCCCCAGCGTTTGAGGCGCCATTTGTATGAAGCGTCCATCTGACTGGAGACATGGCTTCTAGCGTCATCAATTCGGCCGACTCCATTCTCTCCTTTGTGGTAGGGCTAAAATCAACCACAAAGTCTGCCAATGTTTGAGATTTCAGCGCGGTTTTGGGCTCGTACTGAATGTCGAATCCGCTTAGGTGGATTGCCCACTTGACCATTCTTCCCGTAAACTCGGGCTTGTGCGTGACCATTTTTAAGGGATGCGTGGTTCTCACCACGATCGTGTGTGACTCAAAGTAGGGACGAAGTTTATTTGAGCACATGACCAAGGCTAACACCAATTTCTCTAGGGAGGAGTAAGGAGTTTCAGCGGGTAGGAGAGTTCTACTTACGTAATACACAAGTTGTTGCTGTCTATCCTGCTCGCGGACCAGCACCCCACTAATGGCTTGCTTGGTGACCGCCAGGTACAAGGGTAAAGTCTCCCCTTCTTCCAGCTTCGCTAATATCAAGGGATCGGAGAAGTACTTCCTCATGTCGGGTGGTCCACTAGAAGCACTTGTTCTTTCTCAGCACCTCTTAGAATAGATGGCAGTGATCTACTGAGTTGGAGATGAACCTATTCAACGCAACGATTTTCCAGGTGAGCTTTTGGACGTCTTTCACGCATCTCGGAGATTTCAGCGAGACTATCGCGCGAGCCTGTTCTGGGGTTGCTTCTATCCCTCTCTAGGTGACCAGGTACCCTAGGAATTTCCCAGACTTCACTCCAAATGTACACTTCTGTGGGTTCAACTTCATGTTGTATCGCTTCAAGATTTCGAAAGTCTCTTCTAATTGACGGCGATGGTCTGCAACTTTCTTTGACTTGACGAGCATATCGTTAATATACACCTCCATAGTCTCCCCAATTTGGCTTTGGAACATTTTATTCACTAGCCTTTGGTACGTGGCTCCAGCGTTCCGTAGTCCGAAGGGCATCACTTTGTAACAGTAGGTTCCTTTGCTAGTTATGAAAGATGTCTTCTCCTGGTCGCTTTCTTCCATCCGGATCTGGTTGTAACCACTGAAGGCGTCCACAAAGGTCAACAATTCATGGCTCGACGTGGCGTCTACCAAGGAATCTATGTAAGACAACGAAAATGAATCCTTGGGACAAGCCTTGTTCAAATCCGTGAAGTCTACACACATCCTTCATTTTCCATTTTTCTTGGGTACAACGACTACATTAGCTAACCATTCTGGGCACTGGACTTCTTTAATCTTTCCAGTCTCCATCAGCTTTCCTACTTCTTTGTCTACTATCTTGTTTCTCTCAGCGATGAATTTCCTTCGCTTCTGTTTCACCGGTGGGTGACTTGGATCTACCTTCAGCTTGTGGGTGATGATCTCCGGATCGATTCCCACCATGTCCTCGTGGGACCAAGCAAAGCATTCTGCATTTTTACTTAAGAAGTCTACCAACTCATTTCTCATGGGTAATTCCAAATCTCTTCCAATCTTTACGGACCGATTAAGGTCAGATTGGTCTAGGACCACTTCTTCTACCTGTTCATCTTTCTTTTCTTTTTCTTTTGGAACGGTAGAATCAGTGGCTCCTTTTAGTTGCTACGCCGATTTTTGACTGGCGGTCGGTTTTCAAGCCGACTTGTAATATTCCTTTGACGTCCTTTGGTCTCCTCGGATCTCCTGAACCCCCATGGCATTGGGAACTTTATCGTCTAGTGATAAGTGGAAGGAACAACCCTCATATCATGGAGCCACGGTCTCCCCATTATCACGTTATAGCAAGAAGGACAATCCATGACGGAGTATCTAACCTAGATGTTCACGCCCTTTGCGTACGTGGGGAGGATGATGTCTCCTACTGTGTGCTTCACTTCTCCGCTGAATCCCACAAGTGTGGTCGGGTTCTTCTCCACTTCCTTTTCGCTCAACCTCATTTCTTTTAGTGCTCCAAGCGTCATGAGCTTTGTCGAACTTCCGGTGTCAATGAGAACCCGTTTGACCAGGATGTTCCCTATCGAAAGAGAGATAATCAGTCCGTCATGATGAGGACCTTCAAGACCATTGACGTTATCCTCATCAAAGTGTATCGCGAGATTGTGGACGTCTCTTTTCATCTGGATGGGGCGATGGAAAGCATTTTCTCGTGCGTTCCTCTTGGTTGTCGAGTACGTGAGGCCGCATATGCTCGATCCTCTGATGATCACGTTTACAACTGATAGCTTGCATATAAGTAGTGTTTAGGATGCATATTTATATTTATATTGCATGGTTTTATCTTAGTTTATTCTAGTTCTTAGGTTTTTAGGTTTTCTAGAAAATTCGGGTTTTGCACTGATTTTGTTTGGTTTTGCAGATCTTTAGGTAAACAAGCATGGACGGGACGAATATTAGAGGACTATGGTGGAGTTTTATGAAGCTTAGAGTGGTACAAGTGATAATTAGAAGAGCTAAGGCCCAAGAGATTGTGGGATAAAAATGCTTAAACCCGTGCCATGCATTGGAGTTCTTATTTTGACGCCTCTATCTTGCAATGCTTGGTTTGGGAGCTATCTTGTTCGGATGAAGCGGAATTTGGTATCACTGGAAAGCTAACTTGAAGAGCTATATTTCATATGTTTACTCCGAGTCCAAATTCCAATGATAAGGGGGTCAAAACAGCCTTTGAAGTGTCACTTGAATGCTGAACCGTAGATATGACGCGGGCTGAGAGAGGGTTGCGCGCCCGCGCCCACTATTATAAAGATCGCGCCATTTGTCCGACGTATTTAATGTATTTTGGGATAATTTGATCTTTGGAGACCTTTGGGTATTTAAACCTTATTTTTATCTTTTCTTTCATAACTTTGGATCATAATTTGGAGGCTAGGGTTTCTTCTCCCAAGAGGCAACCTTTGAACCTTTTGTAAGTTCTTCTTAATTCAAGTATGCATTGCTAAATTCCATTGTGTTTAGCTAGTTAATTGAAGTCATGATTTGCATGAGTTGTGCGATTTGATTAATTCTCAACAAACTTGAATAAAGTTTATTCTCTATGCTTAATTGAATCTAAACTAGGGCTTTGTTAGATTGATCACCTAATTGAATTTCTAGTTATAACTGAATCTGATTAATTACTGGTCGGAGGTAATTTGATCAAGAGTAGAACTTTAATCAATTAGTATCGGTTGGACTAGTTGGTTAAAGAAGGGAATAAATTCACAAGTCACTTAGATGTCTGGTTGCTCTAAGTGCTTGTTTCTATTGATAACTTGAATCGTTATGTTGTTGTCTAATTGAATATAAAAGGTCTTTTAGGTTGTTAGATGATTAGGGTTGTTAGATTGGTAGTTCTATCAACTAAATTTGATGTTCGGGTCATAATCCTTAGTAGGGTCTTAATCCACAATAGATTATTCAAGTGGAAAGAGAATCAAGAGAATCGATAATCAACAAAGCAATGTCATGATGGATTTAACTAGTTGAACACACTTGTCTCTCATATATTACAATCAATTTTGCATTCATATTTACTTTTTAGTTTGCATCTTAGACTAAATAATCATTCATTAAAACCCCCCCTCTTGGTTACTTGGCACTCAAGTAATAACATAAATACACGAGTCTCTGTCGGATTGACCCTTACTAACCATTCTACTAAGTTTGGTTAAGTTAGAATTCTTTGATAAGCATAACGACCACTGAAAATACCTCATCAAATTTGGCGCCGTTGCCGGGGACTCGTCACTATTTGTGTTTTTACTTTTGTGCTATTCTTGGTGTTGTGAACCTGTCTTACGGTTCATAACACCCGTGCTACTATGACATGGCTTTGTTTGAGTGTAGACAGCTGCAGGATGAACACTTCCACGACTATTTTGTTAGATTTTAAGACCATTTGTTTGAACTTGGTACTTGGGGATTACAATACAATGATAGAGAGGTGAACATGGGAGTTATCCATGGTATGAATCTTGAGACAAGGGGATTGGCATATTACATGAGTAATGGGAGGCTTTTGTTTATGGGACTTGAGGAATGCTGAGATTTCTTATGTTTCATGAGCCATCAGACTTTTGTGGTCGAGTCATCTTCCCAATCACCCCAGCCGGTTGATAAGTCTCTTGAGGATATAATCAGGGATCTCTCCTAAGGGGCGAAAGCTATAATCAAGGAGCACTGTGAGTGTTGTTCTTCATATTTTCATTCCACAATCTCATGCCCTTTTGAGTTGTGTGAAAGGAGTGGTGGAATCACATTGGAGTCAAACGATCATGAGTCAGACACCTAGATACAAGTTGATGATCAATCTAAGACACTTGATGTGGTTTATGAGGATGAATTTGATGCCCAACACGAATTCACACCTATAAGTCATGCTGAGGAGATTATCACAAAGCCCAATGAAGTCTGTGCCGGCATTGAGATACTTACAAAGCCTATGGAACCTGAGTCATCTTCACCCATGTGGAGTAAATTGTTAGAGGGTTTTGTGGTTTTGGAAGAAGACTCTTTCGTTGACTATGATGACTTCTTTGCTGATGAAGTAGACAACCATGAGGGGGAAAACCACATGATACATCTATTAAAGCCCCCGTTGTCATGGAGCACCCTATGATAGGCCTTGAAATCCCATGCTTTAGTTGCCCCACCTTCTCACATCCAGAGCTTATGGAGTTGCAAGATGAGGAACCAAGTCTACAACACAAGGTGGATGATGAGAAATATATGGAGTTCATCTTTGAAGAAAGTGGTTTTGCTACCAAGTGCTTTGATTCATATTGTAAGTATTTTCATAAGTCACCACTTGTGCTGAATTTATTTGAGCATATGCCATTTCATCAAACTGGGCACACATGTTTGATAAATTAAAAACGGTCTTTAAAAGTTATATTATGCTTAATTGATTTATCATTGTGTTACTTACCCTTTTGTGAGATGTGTGCACAGGGGTTTGACAGGTTATTAAGAGCACTGACGATGTATAATCTTATCAATTTATGCTTAGGGTCAAGCTAATGATGTTAAACAAGCACTTATTGGGAGGCAACCCAATGCTTAGATAGATTTCTTTTTCAGTTAATCTTTTGCTCTTTAGGTAGTTTTTGTGTGTGTGTTTAGATATCCCAGGTCCGAAGATTGATAACCCGAAGAGGCCTTCACCACTGTTGAAAGGGTTTTACCTTGATCCTAACAAGCAAATATATTTATAGATCAAGACCCCGCAGAATATAGCTAAGTCAGGTTCATCCACGTGAATTAGAAGAATTAAAGTCTAGCAATCAATCCTAACAAGAATGAAGCAAAAAAAACAAAACAAAACGCACTCAAGAGAGGCTCGGTACCGATCTTAGTCAAGGTCGGTAACGACCTGCAACACAACACAAAAACGCAGGAGAAAGCTGGGAAAACAGAACGCACGGTACCGACCTTAAGGGGGTCGATAACGACCTAACTGGGTAACAACAAAAACTCCGAGAAAATTTATATAAAAGAGATCTAGGACAAAGGATCCACCACAACAAAGCTATGCATGCAAACACGAATCAAAGATCAACCAACCAATAATCTCATGAATGACTTTCTCCATAAATAAACAAGCACATATCTCAACTTTCATAAAGATAGAAACTTGCAATCCTACTTGTTATCTAAAGATTTTTAACTTCGCTTCAAATCCAATAATCATCCAAATTCACAATTAAATCTTTCAACTCAATCATGAATATGAACATGCCTCAACTTTCATCAAGGAATTAATAACAAACAAGAAGGATAAAGGATAGAGATTAAAGGAAAGATTTTAATCAAAGATTCAATCTTTTATCATACATAACCATGTTGGGTTTCACCCCAACCCTAGAAAAGTAGACTACTCACAAGTCATCATGAAATCAATAATCAAAGAGAAGAGAAAAGACATGATTCAAAAATACAAAGCAAACTTCAATTGAAGGAACAAACTTACTAATCTCCAAACAATCTTCCAAAGCTCTCTCAAAATCGTCCAAGAGCTCGGAATAAAAGTTAACCCTAGAATAACGATTTGGTCTTCGTCTCTCCCCCAGAAAAGTCACCTAAAGGCCCTTTATATAGTAGTAGGAATGTTCTCAAAAGGAAACAAAATTCTATCTTAAAAGACCCATAAATAAAACATCTATTAAAACCTAACTTAAGACACAAATTTCTTCCCGCAAGCCTCAGAGGATGCTCGGTACCGACCCAAAGTGGGTCGGTAACGGCCCTAGCCAGCACTTGATCTCTTCACTTCTTTGCTCGAAACTTGTCCCAAAGCTTGGCTCTTCTTCAATGTTTCTTCTTTAAACGTTCTTGGTCTTCTTAGACTTCCTTAAGCTCTTTCTAAGACATCTTCATCTTGCAATCTTCCTTCTTGAAACACATCAAAGCTCCAAAAACTTCTACTCTCGCCTCTCTAGTCAACACCGCTACAAGACAACTCCAATGCCACCTCCTAGAAAGCTGAAAAACCCGGGATATCTCCTCCTCAACGCTTCAAATACCTACAAAGACAACAAACAAGCACAAATGACTCCAACTCTCGAAAGAGGGTCGAAATCATATGCAAAACAACACAAAAGATCTAGAAAAGACTCAGCCTAACTAGAAAACGACCCACAAAAACTAACTAAAAAGCGTGACATCAAAACACCCCATACTTAGACTTGCTTGTCCTCAAGCAATCACTTAACATGCATCAAGACCAAATAACAAGCCCAAGAATTGCCTTTAAGGAAAAAGAAGCACAAGTAGAATAGTGAGCAAACAACTTCCATATCATAGCACACATGAACATCCTAAGCAATCACAATCCAACCTCACCAAGGAAAGTGTCTCACTCATCTCTGAAAGTGTTTAGGGTATATCAATAATCACTCAACTCAAATTCCAGACACTAAACCTCATAGTCAATGGAACTTATATAAAAAACTCTCCACCGAAGAAATAAAAACAAGTCAAATCATCAAATGAACTTAGGGGGGCTCAATGAAAACTTCAAAGAAGTCTCATTCGGCCGGGTTGTAATGGGTCTTGGTAATTCAAAGGGTGTGGAATAATTTGGCCTTGTGGTGCTAACCAATCCAGGAACTAAGACTCCTAGACTGCACAACACTCAACCAACACTCTTTCTTCTAACAATCACCAAACATTAAACTTTTTAATGCACTTCTCTCTTCACCTATCATCATTGTCTTTCTTTCTTTCTTACTTAGAAGGCTTTGGACTCTTGCACTTATTACACAACTCTCTGTTTTTTTTCACTGATGGGCCGGTACCGACCCTATGTGGGTCGGTAACGAGTTGCATTATTCACTATATGTGAAATTTCGAGCCCAAAACACTTCATACTTTAATTTTCCCAAGACAACACTCCTTCTCCACCTTTCACAATCACTTTATTTTTACCCAATCAATCCACAACAACCTCCACCAGTCTACTCTAAGTCCTAATTCCTGGATCAAAGGGTCAAGCTTATCATGGCTACGGAACAATTTTATGGGGCTAGAAATAGGCTTAAAGCTTAAACAAGGGGCTACAAACAGAGGGATCATGTATAGGTAAGGAAGAGGAATATAATAAGCTAATGAAAATAAGTTCAAATTCATTTGTTTCAACAAGTAATGAACAAGTCTCCATTGGTTTCAAGTTTAAAATAACCATGCCATTGACAAATGGTAAATGCATTTGGAAGAGCAAATCACACAAGAAAGAAAAAGGAATAAGACATATATTCCTTATAGGCCAAAAATATCTCACTTAGGTTCGATTTGTTGGATTTCTTTCACTTAGAAATATGCATGCTGAATATCCATCATAAGCTCAAAATTCAAAAAAAAAAACAAGATCATGATTTAGGCAATTCTTATAAAGCATGCTATAGGATTTACATGATGATGCAATCAATTTCTATCCTAGGACATCTAAAAAGGGCATTCATCCATCAAAAAAATCAAAAAGAAAAAGACTCAAGCAAAGCTAGATTAAACACAAGCAAACACATGATTCAAACAAGTAATTTCCCAAACCACCCCATACTTAAAACATTAGTGTCCCCATTGATTAGAAAAGGAAAGAGAAAGGAAAGAGAAACTAACTTGGACACCTTAAAACGTTGGAAGAGGAGGAGAATCACTCTTGAGGAGGAGTAGGAGGTGATGAAGTGTGGAAGAGTTGTTGCGCCAACCAATTGATGTATTCCACTTGAGCGTTCCACCTCTCTACATATTGCTTGTGGTCCTCATAGTACTCAATACGGAAATCTTGAAGCTCTTTTTTATGGGCGACGAACTGGTTGTGGTGGTGGTTAAGTGCCCCATAGAGGTGGTGTTGGTGAAGCATGTGCCCTCATCGAGCTTTAACTTAGAGACGAAGCCGGTGGCGGTTTGGTAGACAACTTTAGCATTGGTATATTACTTCACATCCATGGGAATGAATATCTTGGAGGAGTAGAAGGAAAGGTTGATCTTCAAAGACTTAGTGAGGATAACCACGAGCCAACCGAAGTAGGTGTTGTTGTGGTGGTCGCGGTGGTTAAGGACTGCTGTGGCGTACTCGAACCCCAGATTCATCTGCTTGGGCGTTTCAAAGAGGATGTTGGCTAAGCATGCAAGTTCTTTCTTGGTGGGGCACGAGAGCTCATACTTGGGCCAAATTGTGGAGCCGAGGATGCGCAGAATGACCCTGAAAACGGGGCTAGCAATATATCGACCTTGAAGGGCGTTGGTGGGGAATTCCGCCCGACCGGTGATGTAGTGCCACAACCTCTTGATGGGGAAATCCTTCGGTGTGTACACCCCAAACGGTGCACGGAAGCCAAGATGCTTGTTGAACTTCTTGATGTCTATCTCATGGCGCAGGTTGCCAAGCTGAAAACCGACAATGGACTTGTTGAAGTCGGTTTCGTCCACTCGCATGCTAAAGTCGGACATGAACTCACACGTGAGGACCACGTGGTGCTCCTCAATGGGATGTAAGATGAGGTGTTGTGCTCCAATCCAAGAGAAGGCCTCAAGCACCTCCGCATGGAAACCAATCTTGGCGGCGCCGTCTCTTTGATATGATCGCACAACGACGTCTCTTTTCCACATCTCAATGAACCGGTCTCATTGCTCATCAAGACCAAACTCCACATAGTCCTCCTTTTGCTTGTTCTTCTTATGCTTCTTGGCGGGTCTCCTTGATGAAGAGCCCATTGTTCTACAAAAGATTTTAGCTCCCAAAATAATTTTCAAATTTATAAAGGACAAAAGCCACACAAAGATCACACATAGAACCACCAAAGAAGCACCTCATACTTACAATAAGAAACATGCTTCAATATTATAAGAAAAATCTCAACCAAGCATGCTTAATCATGAAAAATAGGTAAGTAGTGGGAAATCTCATGCTTAAATCACACAAATCATGGATAAATCCGTTCAATAATCATGAAATCATCAAGATTTTCGAGGCAACCGGGGTCAGAATCGATCCTTGGAGGCTCGTAGTCGCACAAATACGCGCCAAAGCACAAGAACAATAACACTAATGGGTCGGTATCGACCGGGTTTGGGTCTTTACCGACCTTGCTGGGCAGAAATATGCTCGAGAAAATCGGCACAAATACCTTGTAATGGCTACCCAAAAATCTTAGAAAAAATCATATGTGCCCAAAATCAACCAAACGACCAAGTATCAATCAAGAAATCATCTCACAAACCGCAAATCATCATCATATCATGTTGATCTAACAACCAAAGCACACAAACAACCCAAAATTCCACATTCAAACTCAAGAACACCCAAAACCTAGATTTTCAACTATCCCTTCGAAATTTAATCAAGTAAACTTGAATTTAAGAGCAAGGGAGTAGAGGAACATACCAATAACGGGTATAACTAGAAGAATGAAAGAAGAAAGAAGGTCGTAATCGAGCACTTGGAGTAGGTCGAAAATTGGGGGTTATGATTAAGGGTTCAAATTTTGTTTTTTGGTGAAGAAGTTGGATGGATTGTGTAGCACAAAGATGGATTTGGGTAGATTTAAGAGGAGTAGTGATGGATCTTTTAGGGTTTGAGGGAAATAGAGGCAAAGGGATTTTGAGAGCAAAGGGGGTCGAAGTAAGGAAGAAAGAGGGGGAGAGATAGGGTTAAAGGGATTAAAAGTGCAGGGACATACTTGCAATTTCCGGAAATTTCGAGATTGGTTTCAAGTTTAAAATAACCATGCCATTGACAAGTGGTAAATGCATTTGGAAGTTCAAATCACACATGAAAGAAAAAGGAATAAGACATATATTCCTTATAGGCCAAAAATAACTCACTTAGGTTCGATTTGTTGGATTGCTTTCACTTAGAAATATGCATGTTCAATATCCATCATAAGCTCAAAATTAAAAAAAAAACAAGATCATGATTTAGGCAACTCCTTACCATCCCCAAGTATGGGGTATCTCACAAAGTGGCAACTCCTTACCATCCCCAAAGTAGCGGTCAAGTGGAGGTTTCCAACCGGCAAATCAAGAATATATTAGAGAAGACGGTTTCCCGCTCAAGGAAGGATTGGTCCTCCAAGCTTGATGATGCACTATGGGCGTACCGCACCGCCTACAAGACGCCACTACGCACCACTCCCTACAATCTAGTGTATGGCAAGTCATGTCACTTGCCCGTCGAGCTTGAACACAAAGCTTTATGGGCTCTCAAGGAGCTCAACATGGACCTCGACGCGGCCGGAGCAAAGTGACTCATGGACTTGCAAGAACTAGAGGAGTTGAGGCTAAAAGCGTATGAGAATGCCAAGATCTACAAAGAAAGAACCAAGAAGTGGCATGACAAGAAGCTTGTCCCGAAGACCTTCAAAGCCGGTGATCAAGTACTCCTTTTTAACTCTAGACTTCGACTCTTCCCCGGAAATCTACGAACCCGATAGAGTGGACCATTCGTGGTTCATCACATCTACCTACATGGGGTGGTCGACCTAACAGACGAGAATGGAGGAATTTTCAAGGTCAACGGGCATCGATTGAAGAAGTATTATGCAAGAGCCGAATCTGATGAGGAAATCCGAGCCACATGGGCTCTCACATCCTCCGACTAAGCTGAGATATCACTCGTCTAGCTAAAGACCTTAAATAAAGCGCTTACGGGAGGCAACCCGCTTTTTCCATTTTCTTTTCATTTTGGACTTTTTAGGTTAGATTAATTTGTTTTTATTAGTTTAGAGTAGTTAGGACTCTTGTCTTTTATCTCCACTAAAGATTTGTAGGGATCAGAGTCGTCGAAAGGGAACAAGAGGGCTGGAACACACCACAACGCAAGGGAACGAAACGTACAGGGGTGGTCGTTACGATGCGAATCCGGTCGGTACCGACCTACCCAACAAATATGTTAAAAATCTCGAAATTTCCGGAAATTGCAAGTAAGTCCCTGCACTTTTAACCCCTTTAACCCTTTCTCTCCCCCTCTTTCTTCCCCACTTCGACCCCCTTTGCTCTCAAAATCCCTTTGCCTCCATTGCCCTCAAACCCTCAAAGATCCATCACTACTCCTCTTAAATCTACCCAAATCCATCTTTGTGCTACACAATCCATCCAACTTTTTCACCAAAAACCAAAATTCGAACCCTCAATCTTAACCCCCAATTTTCGACCTACTCCAAGTGCTCGATTACGACCCTCTTTCTTCTTTCATTCTTCTAGTTATACTCGTTATTGGTATGTTCCTCTACTCCTTTGCTCTTAAATTCAAGTTTAATTGATTAAATTTCGAAGGGATAGTTGAAAATCTAGGTTTTGGGTGTTCTTGAGTTTGAATGTGGAATTTTGGGTTGTTTGTGTGCTTTGGTTGTTAGATCAACGTGATATGATGATGATTTGCGGTTTGTGAGATGATTTCTTGCTTGATACTTGGTTGTTTGGTTGATTTTGGGCACATATGATTTTTTCTAAGATTTTTGGGTAGCCATTACAAGGTATTTGTGCCGATTTTCTCGAGCATATTTCTGCCCAGCAAGGTCGGTGACGACCCGAACCCGGTCGGTACCGACCCATCAGTGTTGTTGTTCTTGTGTTTTGGCACGTATTTGTGCAATTACGAACCTCCAAGGGTCGATTCCGACCCCAGTTGCCTCGAAAATCTTGATGATTGCATGATTATTGAACGGATTTATCCATGATTTGTGTGATTTAAGCATGAGATTTCCCACTACTTACCTATTTTTCATGATTAAGCATGCTTGGTTGAGAGTTTTCGTATAATATTGAAGCATGTTTCTTATTGCAAGTATGGGGTGCTTCTTTGGTGGTTCTATGTGTGATCTTTGTGTGGCTTTTGCCCTTTATAAATTTGGAAATTATCTTGTGATGTGATTCCATCTACCGAGTCATGGCCTCATGATTTGAGTGAAGATTCCAGCCCTAAAGACAAGTCCAATGTGCATGAAAAAGGGGAGCCAATACTTGGACAAGCAACCAAAGACGATGTTCGAGGCACTAAGAAGTCGAGAAAAGGAGCCATGCCCTATCTTGGGCGCATCATGCGAGCCCTAGCTAAGTCTATACTAGACAAAATCAAGGAGGAGCTCATTGCTCATAAGTTTCCGATGGCTAATAACAATGGAGAAGGGTGGAGTGTTCTTGTGACTATTGGTTCATTTAGTGCTAAAACTTGACTTATGTTTTGTTAAGGGTTGTTAGTTGTGTTTCTTGAAATTATAGGGTTTATTTTGTAATTTCCTTGGGAGTTGTGGCTGAATGGTTGAGGCGTGGGATTAGGGTTATTTAGTCTCATTTTAGCCTCATTGCTCGGAGACTTGAACAAAAATACTCTCTTGTTGTTTCTTTACTTTGTTCAATCTAGTTTGCATTTCTTTCGTTCAATCTTGTTGTTCGATTGTTGGTGAGTAATATCCGACAATCTTGCATCTTAGTTTGCTCAATTCTTGGTGATTCATATCCAAGGTTTGAGCATCCATATCCAACAATCCATCAATCCACTTCCAAACGCTCCATCCATCGATCCATCTCCATCTTGGTAGAATTCTGCACCACGTCAGTATTTTCAACATAACTTCTAAATTACATATCATCAGACTCTCAAATTTTGAGGGGTTAAGAGATCTAAATTCTCGTTTTGGAATCACTCAATTCCGAGTTCGGACAAGGAAGATCCAGCCAGTTGAAGACGGGTCAGATTCCTTGGTGTTTGTTGTCGGAATTCCTTGGATTCTCTTGGCGATCTCTTTGCACCATCATCTACACCATCGATCCTCTCATCAAGTGGTAGAAGAGCCACGTGAAGGTATCGCCATCTAAACCTTGTTTCGACTTTGGATTTCCACTCGTTGCAAGTGATTGTCAATTCCGACTAGTCTTTGTTGTTCGTGTGTGTCTGTGTGTGTTCGTTGTTGCGCCATTTTTGTGATCAATTTGCATCCCTGAATTCTTTTTGAGTGAGGTTGGATATTTCATGAATCTTGGCTGAAATTCTCTTGCACGAACTTGAAGAAGAAAGGCCAAAGGTTCTTGATTGGAGGAGTAGTTGAAAGGTTGTCTTTATTCCATGTTTAATTCCTCCAATTAAGAGCTTGATTGAAACTTTGTTTATTGGATTTTCTTGGGTGAATCACAAAGGGGTGAGGTGTGTAAAACGTCCCCTTTTGAGTCCATTGCATGCTTGTTGAGTGGTTCAACTCTAGGATACGGGAACGACACCGAGAATTGCTAGTCTTGCTTGTTTGTGTTTACTCTTGGTGTTCGAGTTCTTCTTGTTGTCTTTTGTTGGTCATCTCCTACTTGCAACTTGTCGGATTTCCATCTCGAGCAAGTTTTGGTGATTAATTCAAGTGCACTCTATACTCTTGCTTTTCACGTGGTTTGTTAAGATGACAAGTGTAGGTGATGAAAACGAAATACAAAAGCGCCTCTTGGACAAATTGCGATCCTTGCAACAATCCATGCAATCCATGGAAAAACGCATGGAGGCACGCTTTGATGCCTTGGAGCACCGAATCTTAGGGCTGGACGAGACGACACAAGTGCCTCAAGTGGGGAAGATCAAGGAGACACGAGAAGAGGATAAAGGTTCGAGGACGACCCCTTGTAAAGGAGAGGAGACTTCCTTCCAACAAAGAGTGATGAGTGACACTGAACAACCAAAAAGAGATACTCCTTTCCATGGATTGGAACAACTCATTACCATCAAGTGTCCAATAGAATTGATGCACATATTGCAAGAAGAGGAGGAAGTTGTGGAATTGTCTCCTAAAATCAAGCATCGTCCTACCATCACTCCTAGCTCCATTAACTTGTTGGCGACACCATGGATGGATGCATTTCCTATGATTCCTTCATGTTTGCCCTTCTTGCTCCATGAGGAGGACGAGGCTGTTTTAGTCACTCCAAGCGGTGATTACATTTCCTTTCTTGTGGAGGCCAAGAAGGATGTCTTTGTCATGGAGAATGCCACACCAAGGGAGCTAGAAGCCCTACCTTCTTTGTTGAGCTCACAAGGCTTGATAGATTCGAGAACGAATCTTTTTGAAGGGGAGGAGGAGGATGTGATTCCATCTACCGAGTCATGGCCTCATGATTTGAGTGAAGATTCCAGCCCTAAAGACACGCCCAATGTGCACGAAAAAGGGGAGCCAATACTTAGACAAGCAACCAAAGACGATGTTCGAGGCGCTGAGAAGCCGAGAAAAGGAGCCATGCCCTATCTTGGGCGCATCACGCGAGCCCTAGCTAAGTCTATACTCGACAAAATCAAGGAGGAGCTCATGGCTCATAGTTTCCGATGGCTAATAACAATAGAGAAGGGTGGAGTGCTCTTGTGACTATTGGTTCAACTAGTGCTAAAACTTGACTTATGTTTTGTTAAGAGTTGTTAGTTGTGTTTCTTGAAATTATGGGGTTTATTTTGTAATTTCCTTGGGAGTTGTGGCTGAATGGTTGAGGCGTGGAATTAGGGTTATTTAGTCTCATTTTAGCCTCATTGCTTGGAGACTTGGACGAAAATACTCTCTTGTTGTTTCCTTACTTTGTTCAATCTAGTTCGCATTTCTTTCGTTAATCTCGTTGTTCGATTGTTGGTGAGTAATATCCGACAATCTTGAATCTTAGTTTGCTCAATTCTTGGTGATTCATATCCAAGGTTTGAGCATCCATATCCAACAATCCATCAATCCACTTCCAAACGCTCCATCCATCGATCCATCTCCATCTCGGTGGAATTCTGCACTACGTCAGTATTTTCACCATAACTTCCAAATTACATATCATGTGATTCTCAAATTTTGAGGGGTTAAACTTGTGGCTGAATGGTTGAGGCGTGGGATTAGGGTTATTTAGTCTCATTTTAGCCTCATTGCTTGGAGACTTGGATGAAAATACTCTCATGTTGTTTCTTTACTTTGTTCAATCTAGTTTGCATTTCTTTCGTTCAATCTCGTTGTTCGATTGTTGGTGAGTAATATCCGAAAATCTTGCATCTTAGTTTGCTCAATTCTTGGTGAGTCATATCCAAGGTTTGAGCATCCATATCCAACAATCCATCAATCCACTTCCAAACGCTCCATCCATCGATCCATCTCCATCTCGGTGGAATTCTGCACCACGTTAGTATTGTCACCATAACTTCCAAATTACATATCATCCGACTCTCAAATTGTGAGGGGTTCAACTAGACTCAGAGATCTAAATTCTCATTTTTGAATCACCCAATTCCGAGTTCGGAAAAGGAAGATCCAGCCAGTTGAAGACGGGTCAGATTCCTTGGTGTTTGTTGTCCGAATTTCTTGGATTCTCTTGGCGATCTCTTTGCACAATTGTTAGACCCAGATTTTAGGCAAAGACGTGTCAACCCATAGTCAGGAAATCTCCAACGCGTCTAGAGCTACGGAAGATCTTCAGGGTTGGTTAAGTCGGTTGGAGGAGAGAGGGTCCGAGATATGTTTGTTACAAGATAGATTCTTCTCCAGATTGTATTCATTATAGGATAGAAATAAGCAAAGATTTGTTAGTTGAAGATAAGATCATATCTTTTATTAAGATAGAATATGTTCTAGGGGGCTATATAAGTCGATGTAACCCTTAGGCGAGATGGACGATTGATTCATACAATTTCTGGTGATTTCTACATCAATACAAATACACTTTCGTTCATATTCTTCTTAGTTCATTCGATCAAGGCCCGATCTAGGTCAAAGTTTCGCCTTTGGTAAATTTTGGCTCAAACAATTTGGCGCCCACCGTGGGGCCGTGATCGATACAACCATCAGAAGAATCAGCATTATGCTTCCCTCCGAATCAAGGAACACGTTGTCTCAAAACGGAGAAGGAAGCCCAAAGACTCCGGTCACTGAGGACGACCAAAACCTCGAGAACCAAGGCATGCGGTCTCAGGAAGAGGAGATGATGGACCTCAGACAGCGCATGGAATTTCTCCAAAAGGCGTTGAGCGACCAAAAAAGCTTTTATGATGCTCATGTAGAACGCCTCACCGCCGAAAACAGCCAACTCAAGCAACAATATGAGGTCTTGGCTACGGGGCGTCGCTCCTGCCGCGTCACCCGACGCACTCACGGAATAATAAGAAGGCTAGATTTCAACGCTGGAGAAGGAACCTGTGGAAAGGGTGCAGACCCGGACCCCCGAGACAAGGCACCCGCACAACGAGACGCGACTCCAGAGCCCATGGGTCGAGTCCACCGTGAGGAAGTCTTCCACGACAATAATCCTCCAGTCAATCTCCGGTCAGCGGCTAACCAACGCCGAGCGCCATCTCAAGAAGTTTGGATCGAAGATGAAGGTACCGATGGGGAGGATCGAGAACGGCGTGAGCCAATCGATTTGGATGCAACCATCCGAAGAAAGGTGACCGAACAAATAAGCGTCATCGCTGACCAACTCCGAAGGGGAAGCCAAGGTTTCCAACCTTTGGAGCCTGAAGCACCCGACGGGTTTGACGAATCTCCGTTCTCTCGTCGAATCGCCCGAGTAGAGATTCCAAAAAAGTGGCCATATACAACGGGACTACGGACCCTAACATGCCCACGTACAACGGGACTACGGACCCTAACGAGCATGTGGACATATACAAACAGAAGATGATGACGAGTGCGGTCCCGTCCCATTCCAAAGAGGCGGTGATGTGCAAGGGGTTCGGCACAACCTTAACAGGGCCGGCGCTAACTTGGTTTATCAACCTCCCACGTGGGAGCATTAGGTCCTTTGCAGATCTCTCGGACACTTTCCGGTCTCAATTCGCCAGCAACCGCAAGTTTGAGAAGCAATACAGGGACCTCTACCGGATCCGCCAACGGTACCAAGAAACTACCAGAGGATTCTTGGATCGATTCAATCGCGAGAAGATCTCCATCCCATCTTGCGACGTGATGACCGCAGTGGAAGCATTCAGGCAAGGGGTCACCCCCGATGGCGGCCTGTACAAGGAACTAACTAAACACCCTTGTGCCACATTCGAAGAAGTGCAAGCTAGTGCTTTGGCACACGTCCGGTTGGAAGAAGATATGTCCCTAAGGAAAAGATCTTCATAGATGGAGAAAACCGAGAGGAGGGGTCCCGTTGACAGCCGGCGAGGTTCAGCAGATCAGAGGAAAGACCGCCGTGCCCATCCTTACTCGCGACCTACCTCAGGGCAGGTCAACGTGACCAGGGCACGTTGGACGAATGACAAAGAGCGAGAACCCATGCCGCCCACACTCGACTCCTTCAAACTCAACATATCCACGGAAAAGATGCTCCGGAACATGGCGAAACAAGGAGAACTCGTGAGGTGACCGAGAAAAGACAAAACTCCTCGCTCGGGGGGAGACACGTCTTAATGGTGTGATTACCACGAGTATCACGGACACTGGACCCGGGATTGCCTTATGCTCCGAAAAGAATTGGCCCGCCTAGTCGCGGAAGGAAGAATAAAGGACGTAGCTCCAGATGCTCGAGTACCCAAAGATTTGTTGGGGAATCCCCAATCCGAGCACCAAGAAAGGCGAAATCCTCCAACGCCTGACAGAGTGGTCAACATGATATCCGGAGGATCAAGCATCTGTGGACTATCGTACTCAGCAGCAAAACGTCACGCAAGAGAAAGCAGTTTTAATCGACCCCAGTCAAGACACCTCCGAACCGCATCACGATGGTCTTGTAATATCTCTACACACTGATGCAGAAAACACCTCCGAACCGCATCACGATGGTCTTGTAATATCTCTACACATTGGGAACGTGCTGATGAAAAGGGTATTGATTGATACAGGAAGCTCCACGAATCTCATGACCCTAACCGCCCTGAAAGAGATGGGTTTGTCCGAAAACGACATTCATAAACACCCGGTGCCTTTAGTGGGATTCAGCGGCGAGGTCAAGCACACTGTGGGCGACATCGCCATCCCAACCTTCGCCAAGGGCATAAATATGCAAGTCAATTTCCTCGTAATGGACTGCCCTTCATGTTACAATGTAATCTTGGGACGACCATGGTTACACGACATGAAATCAGTAGCATCCACCTACCACCAAACGGTGAAATTTCCAACACCGTGGGGAATAGACGAAATTCGCGGGGATCAGAGGTTGGCTAGGGAGTGTTATAAGGCAGCCCTCAAGCCAACCACTCTGAGACTTGAGGCATAGCAATTACAGAACGTCACTCCTCCGCCGGAACGAACTGAAGACGGAGAAAGAGCGGAGGAAGTGACCTTAGAAGAAGGGAAGATCGTCAAGATCGGAGAAAATCTCGAACCATCAGTCAGAGAAGAGTTGGTAACATTCCTAAAAAATCACAAGAGTTGCTTCGCTTGGAGTCACGAAGATATGATTGGAATAGACCCTTCCATCATCACACACAAACTCAACGTAGATCCTGAGCACCCTCCAGTCAAGCAAAAGAGACAAAAGTTTGCCCCAAAGCGAATAAAAGCGGTCGATGAAGAGGTCAAAAAAGTACTAGACACCGGAAAGATCAGAGAAGTGAAGTACCTGGATTGGCTAGCTAACGTAGTCGTGGTACCTAAGAAAAACGGGAAGTGGAGGGTTCGCATGGACTTCACCAACCTCAACAAAGCTTGCCCTAAGGATTCTTTGCCTCTTCCCCACATAGACACAATGGTGGATGCAACCGCGGGTCACGAACTCCTTACCTTCATGGATGCATTCATCGGTTATCACCAGATCCAGATGAAGCCGGAAGATCAAGAAACGCTGGGGCTACGTACCAAAGATTAGTCAATCGGATGTTTCGCGACTACATTGGCAAGACAATGGAGGTGTATATCGACGATATGGTGGTAAAGAGCACAAGCGCTTCCCTACATAGGGGGCACTTGGAGGAAGCGTTCAAGATCCTCGAAGAATACAACATGAAGCTGAATCCCCAAAAGTGCATCTTTGGGGTACAATCTGGGACTTTTTTAGGGCATGTGGTAACCAAGCGAGGGATTGAGGCCAGCCCAAATCAAGTTCGGGCAATCGCTTCCCTGAAATACCCTCGAAGCGTGAAAGACGTGCAAAAACTAACCGGCATGATAGCTGCACTCAATCGGTTCATCTCCAAATCCTCAGATAAGTGCCGACTATTTTACGAAGTACTAAAGAAGAACAAGAACTTCCAGTGGACGGAAAAACACGAGGCCGCCTTCCAGGAGCTGAAGGGCTACTTCGCCAATCCCCTACTACTAGCTAAACCAACGTCGGGGGAGGTGTTGCACCTCTACTTAGCTGTATCAGACCGCGTCCTAAGAGGAGTCCTGGTCAAAGAAGAGGACGGGCAACAGGTTCCGGTCTACTTCGTAAGCAGAACAATGGTGTCCGCCGAGACACGCTACTCTCCAACGGAAAAGTTGGTCCTGACGATCGTGATGTGCTCAAATAAACTCCGACCCTACTTCGAGTCACACACTATCATCGTCTTGACGAATTACCCACTCCGACAGATCATGCAAAAGCCAGAATTCTCAGGAAGGATGGCAAAATGGGCAATCCACCTAAGTGGATACGACATCAGGTACGAACCTCGAAGAGCAATCAAGTCACAAGTACTGGCCGACTTCGTTGCCGACTTCACCCCGACCCTTGAGGAAGGCGCTAAAGAAGAAGTCTTAGTCTCATCCTTCGATGAACCTCAGGAGGAATGGATACTAAACACTGATGGAGCATCCAACGCAAGGGGAGCAGGCCTCGGCGTCGTGCTAAAGTCGGCAAAGGGGGAAACAATAGCACAAGCAGTCAGGTGCGACTTTGAAGCTACTAACAACGAGGCGGAGTATGAAGCCCTCATCTTTGGGCTGGAGTTGGCTAAAGATTTGTCCATCAAGAAAATCAAGGTATGCGCTGACTCCTTACTCATCATCAATCAGATTCTAGGCATTTTCGATGCCAAAGATGATAGGATGGCTAGCTACCTCAATACGGTTAAAACACTATCCAAGAATTTCGAGCAAATACAATTCGAACAAATTCCTCGAGATCAAAATGCACCGGTCGATGCCCTAGGCGGTCTAGGCTCAACCCTAGACCCCAGGGAGTATGAAAATATACCGATAGTCCACTTGTTACAGTCGGCTATAACAGAAACATCGGTGACACAGGCTGCTGAACCACCATCAGAGCAACTCGCATCGGATATTCTCCAAACATCCACTAGTTCAAGGGTTAGCGCGGACGACCACTGGACCAGGCCATACCTCGATTGGTTCCTTCACGGCGAAATACCCAAGGACAAGATAGAATTCAAAGCCTTAAAGTCAAAAGAAACGTGGTTCGCCATCTTAAAAGGGACCCTCTTCCACAAATCTGCAGCAGGCTTCCTACAGCGATGCGTAGAAAAAGAAGAGGCTGAGAAAATCATGCGTGATGTGCACAGCGGAGATTGCGGTAATCATACTGGGGGTCGTAGTCTTGCTAACAAAATCTTAAGGCAGGGGTGGTATTGGCCCACCATTCGCCAAGACGCCACCAAGTATGCGCAGTCATGCGAGGCATGCCAGCGGCATGCACCAGTCCCACATCAACCTCCAGAGATTCTCCACCCATCGATCACTCCCTGGCCCTTCATGCGATGGGGGATGGACATCGTCGGCAAGCTACCCCCATCCACAGGGCCAATGGTGTTCTTCCTCGCCGTGACAGATTATTTTTCTATGTGGATCGAAGCTGAAGCCTTTCGGGAAATCAAAGACAAGCAAGTAATTTCATTCATCCAGCGGAACATCTTGAGCAGGTTTAGGGTCCTCGCAGAGATTACTTGCGACAATGGGTCACAATTTATAAGCAAGAGGATGCGTGACTTCTGCAAGCAGTGGAACATTTATTTAGTCATGTCCACTCCCAGATACCCACAAGCCAACGGACAAGCTGAAGCTAGCAACAAGGTAATTATCAATAACCTAAAGAAGCGGCTGATAAAATCCAAAGGAAAATGGGCTGAAGAATTACCCTATGTGCTTTGGGCCGATCGCACCACCCCAAAAGGGGCCACCGGACAGACTCCATTCTCATTGATACATGGCTGCGAGGTTGTTATCCCAGCCGTGATCCTAGTCCCAATCGCAAGGTATGGACTTGCTACCTCAGAGAGCAACGGACGTGAGTTGGAAGCAGATCTGGATACTATCCAGGAACTCAGAGAGGCTGCCCATGCTCGGATCACGAAGTACCAACAGCAAGTGGCTAGGAGCTACAATAAAAATGTTCGAGTGAAAAGTTTTCAGCTCGGAGACTGGGTATTGCGAAAGGTTTTCCAGAATACCGCAGAAGCAAACGCTGGCAAGTTAGCGCCCACTTGGGAAGGGCCATACAAAATCACTAAAGTCGCGGGAAACGGAGCCTACCAGCTAGAATCTAGAGACGGACAAGCGGTACCACGAAGCTGGAACGCGACCCACTTGAAAAAGTACTATTTCTAAATTAATTCATTATCATGATTTATTTCTAGACATTTCTTAGCTCTTGCTTAGAGAATCTTTAGGCAATTTTTTGCTTTTTCGAATAAACGACTCAGGGCACTTGCCGACACTGTCGAACAAAGTTTCAGAATTCCTAGTTCATCAAGTTTGTTTTCACACATCTTTGCATAATAACTTGCGAGAAAATTGTTCTCCCAATCTTGCACACTCTCTTATTGCTCAAAAACGCAAACACACGCTAATCATACGACATGAAACGCGTCAAAACACAAAAAACCACTGTTGAAACACATGGTTATACCGTCTAGAAACGACGAAGTCATCACGCATACAACGTCGATGAAGTAACCCCTAAGATGGTTACCCCTACGCTAATCAAAGACACATGGTAATTCCGTCTAGAAATGGCAAAGTCGTCGCGAATACAATGTCGACGAAGTAACCCATAAGTTGGTTACCCCTTATCTAAGTCCGATCAACTAAACATCCGATTAGTACGGGAAGGGGAAAGCTATAGCATAAAACCTAAAATGGCCATATGCGCGGGACGCCGCGATGACACTACATCCTAATTTAAGGATCCATTGCCCAAGAACACGTCAACTCTTAATGACCCTTGGCAATGGCCAAAGGTAGCCTAATCGTAACTAACTACGCACGACCCTTTGCAGAAAACTAAAACATTCAACACGCGAAATGTGATCCTACACGAGACTCACAGTAGTTCGCTAACAAGAGGAGCACCAAAAACTCCCTATTAAAATGCTAAAACCTAACGTGTACCCCACTTGCGAGCAACAAATTCACGGAGATTCTCCAGGAGTCTACCTATGCTAATGAACTATGCAAAATTTCTAAACACGGAACAGATAAGCAAGTAAGGATAATGTTGCGCCATTCAAGGGGCGTCAAAACCATTCAAAATAGACGCCATAAGAGTTTTTGGCCCCAGGACATAGAGTCACCAAAGTCTTCCAACAGATCATCCAACAAAAACAAAAACAAAGTACTTCTAAAAAGTTCATCAAACGGAGATCAAAGAGAGGCACATCTAGGGCTTACTGTCCGTCAGCTGGGGGCGAGGTTTCCTCCTTGCCCATGGCCTTCTCGCCATCCCCTTCCTTGTTAGTTGGGCACCCATCATCGTCTTGACCCTTCTCCTTGTTTGGGGAGCTAACATCCTCCTCCTGGTATTCAGCCACCAGATATTCTTTGCCGGGAGGGGGATGGCCAGCAGGGTAGTACTCTTCCAAAATCTCCAGCTGCGTCTTCAAGTCCCACTTGCCACTCTTACCATCGGCAAAATCTTGCAGCAACTCCACTTGAGACTTCATTGTGTAATACGCTGCCACATTCACCACCACCCTGGAAAAGCCTTCGATCTCCTTCTCTGCCTCCGACGCCTTCACCTCGAGTGATGCCTTTTCAGACTGAAGATCTTCCATCTGAACCCTCAGAGAATCCACCGACAACTGGAGTTGGCGAGCCTTCCTATCCGACGAAGCAACCAATTCCCTCGCCTGCTTCTCTTTTTCCTCCAACGCCCTCATTTCCTCCTGGCAACGACCATTAGTGGCCATTAGTTCCTGGAAGGCCTACAAAAGTAGAAAAGTGAGGATAAGTAAAGCAGAAGGCAAGTGAGTATCAAGAGAATGCCAAAGAAACGACAACGAATATCTAAGGGCTTGGGTAGGCGAGCCTACCACTCTTAGCGTTGCGCCCACATGGCTAAATGTGGCATCTGGGGTGAGGGTTTGAAAATCCATTTTTACATTCAGAAGCAGCGTATCCCCAAAAGTATTGAGGAGATCTTTGGGCTCTACTTTCTTGGCAACGTGCGAGGTTGGAGAATCGTCAGTTCTTTTCCGCTTCAACGAGAGAGACTTCTTAGCCTCGGAGCTAGGAGGGGGAGACGTGGGAAGCCTAGGACCACCAGATCTCAGCCGTCGGACCATTGCCGCGGCAGAGGTATCTACGCCAGCGCCTGGTGAGTTCAAAAAAAAAAAAAAGGGGGACGTGGATTTAAAAATAAGCTTAAAGAGAATTGACCGCATGAGGAGTAGAGAAAGGGGTAAACAACCAACCTGATTTCTTCTTAGAGGAGCTCATCATATCAGAGGACAAGGGAGTGACTTCTGTGTCGATTTTCTCTTCGTCGGATCCTGGAGATTCTTCGTCTTCACCACTGCCCACTGGGTCAGGACGGATCTTTCTGGGTTTTCGTTTTTCAGCCTTAATCTTTAGCAAGCGTCGACACACGCCCGTATCTGTGCTCTTGGAATTGATTCCTATCGGAACTGCACAAAAAAGGCCAAACATGAAATCAGGGAAAACAAGAATGTAAAAAAAAAGAAGATCAATAAAGAAGATCATATCGTCTTACGAGATGTGTTCCATTCATCTCGAAAGACGTCTTTCACTTCATCATCATGATCGCCTAAAGACCCTTTCTCAACGAAGAAGAAGCGGGATTGCCAGCACCGGGAAGATATTTTCAGCTTAGAAATAAGGGGATTTTTTGTGTCTCTAGCATGCAAAGTGATGCGACCTGCCCTCTGAGGAACAATTTTATACGCCAAGAGAAGTTCTCCCATAGTCATCTCTAAACCCCTCTCTGTGGCAAGTTCATCAATTCGGGCAAGAGTGCGCCAGGTGGTCGGAAGAATTTGGCAGGGAGAAACCCTTAGGGTTTGGATAAATTCTCGAATGAAATGGGAAAAAGGAAATTTCAAGCTTAGGGTGAAAGGATAGTCAAGAAAACAGATCCACCTCGGCCGAACCCAATCGATGAATTCGACAGTCGGGGCATGGAAGCGGGTCCCATCAGGAAAGCCGCCAAAAGAGATCCAATCGGCGATCTCCTCCGGCGTCATATCACAACGATGGAGGTCTTGGGGACCCAGGGCTGAAGAAGAGGTAAAAGGCGAAGTTTTGGCCATGGAAATTGAGCAGAGTAAAGCTAGAGAGGAGGAAAAAGAAACGTTACCTGAGGAGTCGAGAGCAAGATTGAGAAGGAAGGAGGGCGAAGGCGGAATAAAAGCTAGAGAGAAGGAAGGAGGGTGAAGATTGAGCAAGATTGAGTTCATGTCCGACTTTAGCATGCGAGTGGACGACACCGACTTCAACAAGTCCATTCTCGGTTTTAAGCTTGGCAACCTGCACCATGAGATGGACATCAAGAAGTTCAACAAGCATCTTGGCTTTCGTGCATTGTCTGGGGTGTACACACCGAAGGATTTCCCCATCAAGAGGTAGTGGCACTACATCACCGGCCGGACGGATTTCCCCACCAACGCCCTTCAAGGTCGATATATTGCTAGCCCCGTTTTCAGGGTCATTCTGCGCATCCTTGGCTCCACAATTTGGCCCAAGTATGAGCTCTCGCGCCCCACCAAGCAAGAACTTGCATGCTTAGCCAACATCCTCTTTGAGACGCCCAAGCAGATGAATCTAGGGTTCGAGTACGCCACATCAGTCCTTAACCACTGCGGCCACCACAATAACACCTACTTCGGTTGGCTCGTGGTTATCCTCGCTAAGTCTTCGAAGATCAACCTTTCCTTCTACTCCTCCAAGAGAGTCATTCCCCTGGATGTGAAGTACTATACCAATGCTAAAGTTGTCTACCAAACCACCACCGACTTCGTCTCTAAGTTCAAGCTCGATGAGGGCACACACGACGTGGTTCTCACCAAGGAGAACCTCGAGCTCTTCTACCGCCCAAATTGCTATGACGCATGGGCTCCTACACCCTATCCCTTGGTGCCCAATGTTCGAGTTGATGAGATGATTCGACGCATGCCCAGACGGTACCCTAGAGCCGAGCCTAACCTACCTCCAAGAGAACACGTTTTTGAATGGGAAGCACCAAGAGGCCAGCCCAGGAGGGGCGGTGCCGACCCATCAGGGGTCGGTAACGACCAGACAAGGGGCGATAACGACCATCATCAGGCAGGTATCGACCCTATGGACTTCACCATGGGACCGCATACTAACATGGTACCCTACTACACCAGCTCCTACGGCTTTGATGGGCCCTATGGCGGGTCCATCAAGCAATCACTTAACATGCATCAAAACCAAATAACAAGCCCAAGAATTGCCTTTAAGGAAAAAGAAGCACAAGTAGAATACTGAGCAAACCACTTCCATATCATAGCACACATGAACATCCTAAGCAATCACAATCCAACCTCACCAAGGAAAGTGTCTCACTCAACTCTCAAATTGTTTAGGGTATATCAATAATCTCTCAACTCAAATTCCAAACATAAAACCTCATAATCAATGGAACTTATATCAAAAACTCTCCACCGAAGAAATCAAAACAAGTCAAATCATCAAATGAAATGAGGGGGGCTCAATGAAAACTTCAAATAAGTCTCATTCGGTCGGGTTGCAATGGGGCTTGGTAATTAATAGGGTGTGGAATAATTTGGCCTTATGGTGCTAACCAATTCGGGAACTAAGACTCCTAGACTGCACAACCTCAACCAACACTCTTTCATCCAACAATCACCAAACACTTAAACTTTTTAATGCACTTCTCTCTTCACATATCATCATTGTCTTTCTTCCTTTCTTACTTAGAAGGCTTTGGACTCTTGCACTTATTACACAACTCTCTGTTTTTTTTCACACTGATGGGTTGGTACCGACCCTATGTGGGTTGGTGTTGATAGGGTTTCTTGACAACAAATAAATTTATAAGTCAAGACCCCGCTGAGTATAGCGGAGTCAGGATCGTTCCACAGGAAGCAAGGTTGTTCGTTTAATAACTACTAAAAAAGCAAATAAAAAAAAACACACACACAAGCACCCTCGTTAACGACGTTGTCAGGGTCGTTAACGAACCAACGTACACAAAAAGACTCAACTAACGACCTAAATAAATTCGGTACCGAGCCAAGTAACTCAGCAACGAAATTCACTTAAAATAATTCAAATAAAAACAAAGATCTAGGACTAGGGACACCACAACATAGCCAAGCATATAAACTCGTAAGAAGAATAGATCATGCCTTTAAATAGATAGATTCATCAACTTTCATTGACCATGAAGTAAATTAACCTACTTTCGCATCCTAATTCACTTAATTGCTTGTTTTGGATCTAAAGCTTGAAACTTTCGTATTCAAACAATATCAACCTTCAAGTTACTAACTTTCTCTTTCAATCAAGTTAAAAACTCAAATTACCTCAACTTTCATCTCGGTATAAACACAATAAACAATCTTGATAATAGATAAAAGGCATTCAACACACAATCTTACTCATCAAACATGCTCAACTATGTCGGGCTTAACCCCGATCCTAGAAAAGAAAACTACTCACTAATCATAACTACGAAACAAATAAACTCAATAAAAGAAATCATTGAAAACAAATTACTACTCAAATTAAATAACAAATATTGTCTTACAGAAAATCAGAAGAAACCGAAAATACAAATACCGAACCGAAATACTGACTAACGACCCCGGTAACTCTCGTCCACCGAGCTCTCAATCTCGACTCCGATCTTCTCTCTCTATCTCGGCTCTTCCTCTTCTCTCTACCACTTGCTTCACTACTTCGTCTCCCTCTTCTAGGCTAAATAAGAGGGCTATTTATACTAAAAAGGCTAAAAACTAATAAGGTTAGAAGATAAAAACTTTCCTAAAAGATAGAAATAAAAACCTAAAAAGATAGAAATAAAATCTAAGAAGATAACAAGTCCTAAAATATATAATATAATAACCCTAGAAATCATAAAAAGATACTCTACCGATACGGACAGAATTTCCCGCACAGGTTCGGTGAGTTACAAAGTCAACCCTCAAAATTTCTTATCACGTGGCCTCGTTAATGAGCCCTTACAGCCTCGTTAACGAGCCCTTACAGCCTCGTTAACGAGCTTGGGCTTGGTTTCTTCCACACTTCATCTCGTAAAACTTGGACTCTGACTTTTTCAAACTTGTATTCCTCTGTCTTTCATTGTAGCGCTCCAAATTCAGCTCCATATAGCACTTTTTCCTTGCTAAAACCTACAAAATACACAAAATAGAGTAGCTTCCATACTTTCTATGAAAATATGCAAAACTATCCAAAAACATACCAAACTAAACCTAAACTTATCAAAACTAAACCTAATAAACAAAGAAAACCTACTAAAAACTATACTAAAAATGCGAACATCAAAATACCCCATACTTAGACTTGCTTGTCCTCAAGCAATCACTAAACACTAACCAAAACCAAACAAACATACTTATCCAGATATAGCCATCCTCTAAAAAGCAACATCTACACATGAGAAAAATATAGCAAAGGATATTTAACGTCATCACACATATATGCACCAAATAGACATAAGAAAATACAATCCAACCTCACAAGGGATATAATGTGTTTCACTCATCTCTCAAGTGTTTAGGCTAATAAATTCAATCTCTCAACTCAATCCAATACGCAAAAACTCATAGAAATTGGAACTTATATCACCAATACTCTCCACCCAAGATTTGTCAAAACAAGCAAAAAATCATCAAGAGAAACTTAGGCTCAATGAAAAACTTCATAGAAGCTTCCATTCGGCCGGGTTGTAATGGGGCTTGGTAAAAACAATAAGGCGTGGAAAATTTTTGGCTATGTGGTGCTAATAAAATCCGGGAATCAAAAGACTCCTAAAAACTCACACATAAACAAAAACTCTCATAAAAAATCATACCAAACACACTCTCTTATTATGCACACTCATTTTACTCACCCAACATATCCTAGAAAGTCTCATAAGAAATAAAAGAATCTCTGACATTATCTATAAACACATATGCACTTCAAACTTCCTTCTTTTCTTCTCGCTGCCTCGTTAACGAGCCCACTTCAGAGTCGTTAACAAGCTTCATCGTGTATTCTTTTTCTTTCTTTTTTTCTCCAACAAATAGCTTTATTTGTGCATTTTTTCTTCTTTTTTTTTATCAAGAGATCTTCGTTATTACAAGTAAAACAAGAGACTTCCAATCTACCCTTCCCAATAATCCCTCAATCATAGCAAACAATATATGTCACTCCTTTTTTTTACACTCAACAAAAATACCTCTCCAATCTAAGTCCTAATCCCCGGATAGGGTCAAGCTTATCTCGGCTAGGGAACAATTTTGTGGAGCTAAAAATAAAGGCTTCAGGCTAGAATTGGCTATCAAAAGAAGGATCATGTAAAGGTGGATAAGGAATAATAGGGCTTTATAAAAATAAGTTCTCCATCATATGATTTTCACAAGTAATGAACTATAAATCCCATACGGGTCTCAAGAAATAGATAACCATCACAATTCCAAGAGATAATATGCATATAGAGAGTAAATCACACAAGAAAAGAAGAGGGATTCTTTATGTTCTCCCTATAAGGCCAAAAATTCCTCACTAGGTAACAATTTTTGTTGGATTGCATCACTTATGCTATAAAGTATATGTGCTCAATTTCATCAAATGCTATCTTTTTCTAAAAACAATTTCAAGTTAAAAGAATTCGGCTATACTTTTAAAGACATGCTTGCAAGGAATTATATGATTAAGCTAGCAATTACTATCATAGAACCTAAGGAAGGGATATCTATCAATTCTAAAACTCTCTTTTTTAATTTTAATTTTTTTAATTTTTTTTTTATTTTTTAGAGAATAGAGAACTACTCAAAACACAATAGACACAAATGTTCTACTTTCTCCCACCCCATACTTAAAATTATAGTGTCCCCACTGTAAGAAAAATAAGAAGAAGGAAAAGAAATAGAAAAGAAAACAAACAAAGATAAAAATAAGGAAAAGAAAAACATAAAAACTTACAAAGTCTTAAAAGTGGAAAACAAGGAAAAACTTCATCTTCAGGCTGAATCACTGGTTTGGTGGAGGAAAGTAGTGCTCAAAGGTACCCATGAAGTCATACATCATCCTCCAACGCTCAGCATCATCCGCCTCTCTCTGACGATGCCTCTCATCCTCCATCGACATGCGAACAGAATAGACGGTCTCCCATCTGTCCATCCTTTGATGAATATGGTCCTGCTGGAGGTGGAGCTACTGCATCTGAGCAGAAAGATCCTCAGCCCACGATGGTGGCATACTCGATCCTGTGTACTCGGGCTGAGGAGGTGGTGGATAGTGAGGCTGGAAATGGTCTTGATACAACACCGGGTTGTATGGCATGAGTCCATAGAACTGAGGGTCGGTAGGAGCTGGCGGTGGGTCGACAAAAGCTCTCGGCGCCTCGTTAACGAAGCTGGGTGCCTCGTGAGGAATGTAGGGAGGAGGCTGGAAATGGTCGTTAACGAGCCTGGTGGGCTCGTCAACGACGACGTTGCTGCCCAATACTTCCGTGTCGAGGTCTTCATCTTCGAGGTTTAGCTCCTCAGTACCTCCCTCGGTATCGGCTTCTTCAGTGTCATCGCCAACTACCTCGGTATCCTCATCTTCATCTTCATCTTCATCCATTGCTTCACCTTCTCGCTCAAATCTTGTCTCACACGGCCGTAGTGATAGCTCATCCTCCGGCTTAGGCTCTAATGGGTAAGCATGCCTCGTCCACGCTTCGTACCAATTTGGTACGTAGAGTAACTCCAACTTGTCGAGGGTGGGCCTAACGAAGCGGTCTTGAACTTTTACTTTGAACCCCCCTTCGGCTGGAATGAAAATACTAGAGCTATACCAATAGCTCTTGTTGAGGAGTTGAGCGTGGGCTGGTGTGTAGCGAGTGAGGTCAACTCCCAGGTTTTTAGCCAAAAGGCTAACCAAGTTGCCACACCAAACCTCCTTGGACTTGGTTGATTTCTCGACGTAGTAGAGCCATTCATACCCCAAATTCAAGGGGTCGGGCTCCTCGAAAAGGATGGTGCGGAGACAAGCAACTTCCGTCCTCGTTGGCCTGTTCAACTCTCTCTTTGGCCAAAACATAGCGGCTAGGACTCGGAGAATGATCCTGAAGATGGGGTTGATGATGCTTGCCCCGGATAATGCCGCTGTGGAGGATTATTCTTCCCCCGTGATGTAGCTCCATGTCCTAGTCACCTTGTAGTCTTTCAAACTGTAGTCTCTAGACGGATTTGGAAGCTCTAGGATTGCGTTGAACTCTACCATGGTGAACTCACGGCTCACATTACCGAGCCGAAACCGGATTCGTCCCGCCGAAGTCTTCGATGGGAAGCTAGTCTCTAGAGTGGCCAAAAACTCGAATGTGAGGGCCGGAAAATGTGGTAAATTCTCCTTCTTCAGGAGATGGGATGCACCAAGGATAAGGAAGGCCTCCTTGACGTCCGTGTAGATCCCCGTGTTGATAGCACTGGACTTCGAGAACCAATGAGTGTTGTGGTCCTTCTCTAGAATGGCACGGTATCGATGCACTTGGCCTTGAGTACTCAAAATCACGTTGTCCATGCGAGGTGGAGATGGGGACCTCTGGTTCCTTCTCTTCTTCTGAGCTCGGGTAGCGGGTCTGCTTGAACTTGCCATGAGATCTACAAAATAATCAAAACTTTTCCAAGATAAGATCTACTCAAGATAGATAGGCAAGAGGCCCCATACTTGGTCTCGAAATAGCCTCAGAATTATTCGTTAACTACCCAATTGGGTTGTTTAAGAATCTGGACTGGTTGTTGAATTTTGAGATTATGTAGGATCGTTAACGAGCTGCCGAGAACCAAATCACAGAATTCCGAGTTTACTCTACCTTAAAAGTCATGCAAAAACCAAGCATGCACTCCTCTATACTCCTCACTAGTCACATAATCGGAAATACGCACCCCATACTTGCTCGATTACCCATCTAGAACATGCTAAATTTTGCCCGAAATTTTGACATGCAAAGTTTGTAGCTTGATACTAGAACAAGAAAAATTCATGCTTTTCTCAATCAACTTCTCACAATGAAACATCTAACATGAATATCCCTCTCTAGATCTAGAATTACGAAGCAAAATCACAATCATGGGCAACATCTAATCATGAACACCGATCCTCTATATGAACTCAATCCTAGACATGAAATTTCTACCCTAAATACCATAAATCATGCAATGTCGAGTTAGGGTTTAGAAAACATATCGGAGAACCGAGAAATTTGAAGAACAAGTGGTCGGAAATTGGGTGAGTAACGAGCTCGGTGAGGGCTATCGAAAGCTTCGGATCTTCGACGATGGAGGGAAGGGGTTCCGGGCTTCGGTAACGACGGTTGCTCGGTGATGGTCGGCGCGGGATTCCGATCGGTGGGAAGGGGTCTTCAAGATTTTTGGTTGAGTTTTTGAGAAGGTTGGATTTGGGAAGATTTGAGAGTGAAAGAGTGTGGGAGGGGTAGAAGGGTTATATAGGAGAGGGTAGGGATAGGAAGAGGTAGAGGGGGTGGCGGCTAGGGTAGTGAAAAAGATAGACTAGGTTAAAAAAACTTACCTGCCCCGTTTTGCCGAATCGGGTAGTCCGAACCGGGTCCTTAACGACCCTGGGTGGGGCGTTAACGAGCCACCGTAGCCTCTTGAAGTGATTTTTCGATCCCTTCTCCTGCATCTTGTTAGCTCAAAATTTAATCCTAATTTCTATCCTAAGAACTACTTAAAAGAACTCAAAAGAAAGCTAAGAAAAAGAGTCTAAAAAGAAAAAAAAAATCTAATTCTATACTAAAAAGCGGGTTGCCTCCCGTAAGCGCTATTTTTAACGTCGTCAGCCCGACGTACTCTTTTGACTCAAGGTGGCTCCCGTGTAGCTATGTGGGGATCTTGAGGTACCCTATACTTAGATTTGCAGCTTTTGTGTGCTTGAGTTTCTAAATTAGGTCCCTTTTCTTCTATCAGTATGCCCGATATTCCTACATGATTGTTAGTGAAATCCGAAAACCAAGGTGGTTTGGACTCCTCTGTAGTGCATATGATGGGGCATGGTGTAGGAACAAAAGATAAGGAATGACCATCTTTAGCAGATTCATAGTTAGAGTACTTACCTTGGTTGTATTCGTGCATGTGGGACTCGGTGATTGGCCAATGAGACTCGGTAGGGACGGCTGAATCGAGTTTTGGTTGAGTCAACTCGATTTGTGCAACTGCAATTGGGTCGTTGGCATTCTGATCCAAGTTGAATTCTACCCGTTCCTCTCCAATATCAAAAGTGAGGAGTCCGTTGTAGCTAAAAATGGTCTGCCAAGGATTATGGGGACATGAGGGTCTTCAGGCATATCGAGGACGATGAAATCATTCGGTATAAAGAATTTCCCGACTTGAATAGGATAGTCGTCCACGACTCCTGTGGCCTTGACACATGATCCATCTGCCATGTATAGATTCATATCTACCGGCTCTAGTGGTTCCATATTAGCTTTAGACCAGATTGAGAGAGGGACTAAACTAGCACTGGCGCCCAGATCACATAAAGCCTTGAACTTGTGGTTGCCTATGCCGATTGTTATTGCAAATCTCCCTGGGTCTCCTTGCTTTTCCGGTAGAGCTATTGATCTGACTTCGTCCTGCAGCTCTGTAATGGATCTTTTCCTGCTAAGAATATCTTTCAAAAACTTTGTGTAAGCCGGCATTTCGCTTAGGGCCACAGCGAATGGGATGGAAATATTAATGCCCTGAAGAATCTTTACGAAACGCTTGAACTTACTCTCAGTAGAGTCCATAGATTTCTTAGTTGGAAATGGAAGAGTTTTCACCATTCTCGGAACCAAGTTAGGCTCGAGAGGTAGTGCTACCGGGTCATTACTGGGATCGTAAGGTGACCTCGGTGGGTCGTTACCGACCCTGATGGGGTCGTTAACTACCCTAGAGTTGAGAGGAAGGCTCGGTCTAGAAGACTTACCTGGGGTCGGGTCGTCAGGAACCCTCGGAGCCTCGTCACCTTGGTATATGGGCTCGTTATTTGCTCTCGCTGGCTCGTTAACGAGCTATTTGGTGACGTCCTCTTCCTTCTTGTCCTCAGCTTGAACTCGCTCCGGCAATGTCTTCCCGCTTCTAAGGTGCACTGCTGCTATTTGTCCCCTAGGGTTCTCCTCGGAGCGGCCCGGCAGTTGCCCTTGTGGTCTCGGAATTTGGGCAGCGAGGTTCCCTAGTTGGGAATCAACACTCTTCTTCCATATATCGAACTCTCCCCATCTTTTATTTTGTTGGTTCAGGTTGGCTTGAACTTCGTAACCTTGTTGGTCACTTCGTTAACTTTGTTGGTCACACCGTTAATGCCTTCCTGTAATCCTTGAACCCATGATGGTGGCTCCTGATGGCCTGGAGGTCGATAAGGTGCAGGTCGTCTATCTGGTGGGGGCATTGCATAGTTTTGATTGGTATTCTGATTGCCCCATGCTTGATAGTTGTTCGACGTGTCATTATAGCTAGGCTGGTTCCTGTATGGTCCTCTCATATAATTCATCTCAGCTATTGTCTCAGCGGTTCTAACCTGCTCTATGTTAGTGCAAGCAGAAGTACAATGTGCAGAAGAACCACATTCTTGACATGATTGAGAGGATTTCAGAAAACTTACCTGCTTCTTCAGACGGTTGACTTCATCTTGCAAGAATTGATTTTTAACATCCGGGTCAACTTCGTCTCGGTTAGGTATGTAGAGATGTTTCTGAGGCTGTGGAGTCTGCTGGGTTCCATACATGGCATCGTAATTGGAAAGCTTATCCAATAGTTCCCATGCCTCCGTCAGATTCATCTCTATAAAACCGCACGCAGTATGCGTGTTGATGCGGTTCTTGGTCTCTGCGTTGATACCTTGGAAAAAGATTTGTTGCAAAACATATAAAGGTTGCCCATGAGTGGGGCATTGTCTAAGCATCTCTTTAAATCTTTCCCATGTTTCAACGAATGTTTCATTAGGCAGTTGGTGATAGGAGGTGATGCGTTTCCTCAACTCCGTCGTCTTAGCAGGAGGGAAGAACTTTGTCAGAAATTGATCGTACAAAGCTTTCCAAGTCCAGATAGACTTAGAAGGTAGGCTCTCCAACCAGCTCAGGGCCTTTCCAGTAAGGGACCACCTAAAAGCTTTTAACAGAACATATTCAAGTGAGACACCTTCAGCAGCTATGGTGTCACATAGATCAAGAAAGTTTTTAATATGCTCCATAGGGCACTCAGTAGGTTTCCCTTCAAACTGAGCCCGTTTAATCAAGGATATGAATTGAGACTTGATCTCAAAGGGTTTCTCTATCGCAGGAAGCACGATTGGAGATTCTGGCACCCTCAGTTCTGGATGCATGTACTATTTGGCATTCCTTGGATAGGCATCAAGCTCCTCTTGTAGACAAGCATTAGCAACTCGTTGACGCTCAGCCTCAGCAGCAGCGCCTTCTTTCTCAGTTTTCAATGCCTCCATCTGATTTCGGAGGTCTTCCATTTGAAGATCCATCTCTTCTGGTGTAGCCATGGCTCGGTTTTCTCGGAGTCTACGGTGCAGGGAACGTTCGGGTTCTGAGTAATAACCAGTGTTGTCAAACTCGAGCCTTCATCGTCCTACCGGCATACGCTGAGAAAACAGACAAAGAAAACAACAATTAAAAACAAAAACGGGGTCGGGCTATTCCCGAACCCACAGATAAACTAACAAACACGTTGCTTCCCCGGCAACGACGCCAATTTGTTGATAGGGTTTCTTGACAACAAATAAATTTATAAGTCAAGACCCCGCTGAGTATAGCAGAGTCAGGATCGTTCCACAGGATGCAAGGTTGTTCGTTTATCAACTACTAAAAAAGCAAATAAAATCAAACAAAAACACACACAAGCAGCCTCGTTAACGACGTTGTCAGGGTCGTTAACGAACCAACGTACACAAAAAGACTCAACTAACGACATAAATAAATTCGGTACCGAGCCAAGTAACTCAGCAACGAAATTCACTTAAAATAATTCAAATAAAAACAAAGATCTAGGACTAGGGACACCACAACATAGCCAAGCATATAAACTCGTAAGAAGAATAGATCATGCCTTTAAATAGTTAGATTCATCAACTTTCGTTGACCATGAAGTAAATTAACCTACTTTCGCATCCTAATTCACTTAATTGCTTGTTTTGGATCTAAAGCTTGAAACTTTCGTATTCAAACAATATCAACCTTCAAGTTACTAACTTTCTCTTTCAATCAAGTTAAAAACTCAAATTACCTCAACTTTCATCTCGGTATAAACACAATAAACAATCTTGATAATAGATAAAAGGCATTCAACACACAATCTTACTCATCAAACATGCTCAACTATGCCAGGCTTAACCCCGATCCTAGAAAAGAAAACTACTCACTAATCATAACTACGAAACAAATAAACTCAATAAAAGAAATCATTGAAAACAAATTACTACTCAAATTAAATAACAAATATTGTCTTACAGAAAATCAGAAGAAACCGAAAATACAAATACCGAACCGAAATACTGACTAACGACCCCGGTAACTCTCGTCCACCGAGCTCTCAATCTTGACTCCGATCTTCTCTCTCTATCTCGGCTCTTCCTCTTCTCTCTACCACTTGCTTCACTACTTCGTCTCCCTCTTCTAGGCTAAATAAGAGGGCTATTTATACTAAAAAGGCTAAAAACTAATAAGGTTAGAAGATAAAAACTTTCCTAAAAGATAGAAATAAAAACCTAAAAAGATAGAAATAAAATCTAAGAAGATAACAAGTCCTAAAATATATAATATAATAACCCTAGAAATCATAAAAAGATACTCTACCGATACGGACAGAATTTCCCGCACAGGTTCGGTGAGTTACAAAGTCAACCCTCGAAATTTCTTATCACGTGGCCTCGTTAATGAGCCCTTACAGCCTCGTTAACGAGCCCTTACAGCCTCGTTAATGAGCCTGGGCTTGGTTTCTTCCACACTTCATCTCGTAAAACTTGGACTCTGACTTCTTCAAACTTGTATTCCTCTGTCTTTCATTGTAGCGCTCCGAATTCCGCTCCATATAGCACTTTTTCCTTGCTAAAACCTACAAAATACACAAAATAGAGTAGCTTCCATACTTTCTATGAAAATATGCAAAACTATCCAAAAACATACCAAACTAAACCTAAACTTATCAAAACTAAACCTAATAAACAATGAAAACCTACTAAAAACTATACTAAAAATGCGAACATCAGTCGGTAACGAGCTGCCTTATTCACTATATGTGCAATTTCGAGCCCAAAACACTTCATCCTTTAATTTTCCCAAGACAACACTCCTTCTCCACCTTTCACAATTACTTTATTTTTACCCAGTCAATCCACAACAACCTCCACCAGTCTACTCTAAGTCTTAATTCCCGGATCAAAGGGTCAAGCTTATCATGGCTAGGGAAATTTTGTGGGGCTAGAAATAGGCTTTAAAGCTTAAACAAGGGGCTACAAACAGAGGGATCATGTATAGGTAGGGAAGAGGAATATAATAAGCTAATGAAAATAAGTTCAAAATCATTTGATTCAACAAGTAATGAACAACTCTCCATTGGTTTCAAGTTTAAAATAACAATGTCATTGACAAGTGGTAAATGCATTTGGAAGAGCAAATCACACATTAAAGAAAAAGGAATAAGACATATATTCCTTATAGGCCAAAAAGATCTCACTTAGGTTCGATTTGTTGGATTGCATTCACTTAGAAATATGCATGCTCAATATCCATCATAAGCTCAAAATTCAAAAAAAAAACAAGATCATGATTTAGGCAATTTTTATAAAGGCATGCTATAGGATTTACATGATGATGCAATCAATTTCTATCCTAGGACATCTAAAAAGGGCATTCATCCATCAAAAAAATCAAAAAGAAAAAGACTCAAGCAAAGCTAGATTAAACACAAGCAAACACATGACTCAAACAAGTAATTTCCCAAACCACCCCATACTTAAAACATTAGTGTCCCCATTGATTAGAAAAGTAAAGAGAAAGGAAAGAGAAACTAACTTGGACACCTTGAAACGTTGGAAGAGGAGGAGAATCGCTCTTGAGGAGGAGTAGGAGGTGATGAAGTGTGGAAGAATTGTTGCGCCAACCAATTGTTGTATTCCACTTGAGTGTTCCACCTCTCTACATCTTGCTTGTGGTCCTCATAGTACTCAATACGGAAATCTTGAAGCTCTTTTTTGTGGGCGACGAACTGGTTGTGGTGGTGGTTAAGCGCCCCATAGAGGTGGTGTTGGTGAAGCATGAGGGCGTCCATCTTAGTGGCTAGAAGAGAGATGTCGGGGTTTCCACCGGAGTCCGAACCGGCGTGATGTGCACCTTGCTTTTGAGAGTGAGAGCCGCCGGACCCGCCATAGGGCCCATCAAAGCCGTAGGAGCTGGGGTAGTAGGGTACCATGTCAGTATGCGGTCCCATGGTGAAGTCTATAGGGTCGGTACCGACCTAATGATGGTCGTTATCGTCCCTTGTCTGGTCGTTGCCGACCCCTGATGGGTCGGCACCGCCCCTCCTGGGTTGGCTTCTTGGTGCTTCCCATTCAAAAACGTGTTCTCTTGGAGGTGGGTTAGGCTCGGCTTTCGGGTACCGATCGGGCATGCGTCGAATCATCTCATCAACTCGAACATTGGGCACCAAGGGATAGGGTGTAGGATGCCATGCGTCATACCAATTTGGGCGGTAGAAGAGCTCGAGGTTCTCCTTGGTGAGAACCACGTCGTGTGTGCCCTCATCGAGCTTGAACTTAGAGACGAAGTCGGTGGCGGTTTGGTAGACAACTTTATCATTGTTATAGTACTTCACATCCATGGGAATGACTCTCTTGGAGGAGTAGAAGTAAAGGTTGATCTTCAAAGACTTAGCGAGGATAACCACGAGCCAACCGAAGTAGGTATTGTTGTGGTGGCCGCGGTGGTTAAGGACTGTTGTGGCGTACTCGAACCCCAGATTCATCTGCTTGGGCGTCTCAAAGAGGATGTTGGCTAAGAATGCAAGTTCTTGCTTGGTCGGGCACGAGAGCTCATACTTGGGCCAAATTGTGGAGCCAAGGATGCGTAGAATGACCTTGAAAACGGGGCAAGCAATATATAGACCTTGAAGGGCATTGGTGGGGAAATCCGCCCGGCCGGTGATGTAGTGCCACAACCTCTTGATGGGGAAATCCTTCGGTGTGTACACCCTAGACGGTGCACGGAAGCCAAGATGCTTGTTGAACTTCTTGATGTCCATCTCATGGCGCAGGTTGCCAAGCTGAAAACCTACAATGGACTTGTTGAAGTCGGTTTCGTCCACACGTATGCTAAAAACGGACATGAACTCACACGTGAGGACCACGTGGTGCTCCTCAATGGGATTTAAGATGAGGTGTTGCGCTCCAATCCAAGAGAAGGCCTCAAGAACCTCCGCATGGAAACCAATCTTGGCGGCGCCGTCTCTTTGATATGCTCGCACAGCGACGTCTCCTTTCCACATCTCAATGAACCGGTCTCGTTGCTCATCAAGACCAAACTCCACATAGTCCTCCTTTTGCTTGTTCTTCTTTCGCTTCTTGGCGGGTCTCCTTGATGTAGAGGCCATTGTTCTACAAAACATTTTAGCTCCCAAGATAATTTTCAAATTTATAAAGGACAAAAGCCACACAAAGATCACACATAGAACCACCAAAGAAGCACCCCATACTTACAATAAGCAACATGCTTCAATATTATAAGAAAAATCTCAACCAAGCATGCTTAATCATGAAAAATAGGTAAGTAGTGGGAAATCTCATGCTTAAATCACACAAATCATGGATGAATCCATTCAATAATCATGCAATCATCAAGATTTTCGAGGCAACCGAGGTCGGAATCGACCCTTGGAGGCTCGTAATCGCACAAATACGCACCAAAGCACAAGAACAATAACACTGATGGGTCGGTACCGACCGGGTTCAGGTCGTCACCGACATTGCAGGGCAGAAATATGCTCGAGATTATCGGCACAAATACCTTGTAATGGCTACCCAAAAATCTTAGAAAAAATTATTTGTGCCCAAAATCAACCAAACAACCCAAGTATAAAGCAAGAAATCATCTCACAAACCGCAAATCATCATCATATCATGTTGATCTAACAACCAAAGCACACAAACAACCCAAAATTCCACATTCAAACTCAAGAACACCCAAAACCTAGATTTTCAACTATCCCTTCGAAATTTAATCAAGTAAACTTGAATTTAAGAGCAAAGGAGTAGAGGAACATACCAATAACGAGTATAACTAGAAGAATGAAAGAAGAAAGAGGGTCGTAATCGAGCACTTGGAGTAGGTTGAAAATTAGGGGTTATGATTGAGGGTTCGAATTTTGGTTTTTGGTTAAGAAGTTGGATGGATTGTGTAACACAAAGATGGATTTGGGTAGATTTAAGAGGTGTAGTGATGGATCTTTGAGGGTTTGAGGGCAATGGAGGCAAAGGGATTTTGAGAGTAAAGGGGGTCGAAGTGGGGGAAGACAGAGGGGGAGAGATAAGGTTAAAGGGGTTAAAAGTGCAGGGACTTACTTGCAATTTCCGAAAATTTCGAGATTTTTACCGTGTTTGCTGGGCAGGTCGGTACCGACCGGATTCGGATAACCGACCACCCCTGTACGTTTCGTTCCCTTGCGTTGTGGTGTGTTCCAGCCCTCTTGTTCCCTCTCGTCGGCTCTGATCCCTACAAAACTTTAGTGGAGATGCAAGACAAGATTCCTAACTACTATAAACTAATAAAAACAAATTAATCTAACCTAAAAAGTCCAAAATGAAAAGAAAAGGGAAAAAGCGGGTTGCCTCCCGTAAGCGCTTTATTTAAGGTCTTTAGCTAGACGAGTGATATCTCAGCTTAGTCGGAGGATGTGAGAGCCCATGTGGCTCGGATTTCCTCATCGGGTTCGGCTCTTGCATAATACTTCTTCAATCGATGCCCGTTGACCTTGAAAATCCCTCCATTCTCGTCTATTAGGTCGACCGCCCCATGTAGGTAGATGTGATGAATCACGAATGGTCCACTCCATCGGGTTCGTAGCTTTCTGGGGAAGAGTCCAAGTCTAGAGTTAAAAAGGAGTACTTGATCACCGGCTTTGAAGGTCTTCGGATCAAGCTTCTTGTCATGCCACTGCTTGGTTCTTTCTTTGTAGATCTTGGCATTCTCATACGCTTTTAGCCTCAACTCCTCTAGTTCTTGCAAGTCCATGAATCGCTTTGCTCCGGCCGCGTCGAGGTCCATGTTAATCTCCTTGGGAGCCCATAAAGCTTTGTGTTCAAGCTCGACGGGCAAGTGACATGACTTGGCATACACTAGATTGTAAGGAGTGGTACGGAGTGGCGTCTTGTAGGCGGTGCGGTACGCCCATAGTGCATCATCAAGCTTGGAGGACCAATCCTTCCTTGAGCGGAAAACCGTCTTCTCTAATATGCTCTTGATTTGTCGGTTGGAAACCTCCACTTGATCGCTACTTTGGGGATGGTAAGGAGTTGCCACTTTGTAAGATACCCCATACTTGGTCAAAAGTGCCTCGAAGCTCCGCTCAATGAAGTGAGATCCGCCATCACTAATAAGAGCTCGGGTAACACCAAAGCGAGGAAAGATGTTAGTCTTCATGAACTTGGCCACCACGCGTGCATCATTGGTTCTTGTGGTTATGGCCTCGACCCACTTGGAAACATAGTCGACCGCCACGAGTATGTACTTGTAGGGACCCGAAGAGGGGAAGGGTCCCATGAAGTCAATACCCCATACGTCGAAGAACTCGACCTCTAGGATTCCCGTGAGTGGGCTCTCATTCCCCCATGTAATGTTTCCCGCGCGTTGGCACTCATCACACGCCGTTACATATGCTTGAACGTCCTTGAAAAGGGTGGGCCAATAGAATCCACTTTGAAGAATCTCCGTTGTGGTTTTGAATCCCTTAGCATTGCCGCCAGTCGGGAGAGTATGACAATGTCGGATTACTCCCTCTATCTCATCATCTGGCACAAAACGCCTAAAGATATGATTACTCCCTTGCTTGAACAGGTAAGGATCATCCCAATAGTATTGTTTGACGTCATGGAGGAACTTCTTTTTAGCTTGGGAAGTCAATCCATCGGGAATAATGCCTCCTACAACATAGTTAGCAAAATCCGCAAACCAAGGGGTTGTAGCCCCTCTAATAGCATGTATAGAATGGGAAGAGAGAATAGGAGGAGAGGAAGGAAGAGTACTAGTAGGTACGCAAGAAGAGGGAGAAGAGTGACCTGGATCGACCCCAGCTAGGGTTGGAGTCGTGTGGTCTTGCTCGGAGTCGACCGTCTCTTGTACATGGGGGGGGGGGGGGGGTAGCGACCCAGGGCTGGTCGTGACCGACCCATGATGGGCGACATCGACCCATAGAACTTCGTGGCTCAGGAGGGCTTCGTCCGAGCGAGAGTCATTGATGGGTACCGCGTGTTCGGACTCCGTGATGTGCTCAATGGGTATCCTACAAAAGGTGGTCCACCACAAGATTCTCCGCTCCTTTCTTTTCTCTTATCTCAAGATCGAACTCTTGCAATAGGAGCATCCATCGGAGTAATCTTGGCTTGGCGTCCTTCTTGTCCATAAGGTAACGGATAGCTGCATGATCGGTGTAGACGATTACCTTTGAGCCCACCAACTATGACCGGAACTTCTCAAAAGCAAACACCACGGCAAGGAACTCCTTCTCCGTAGTGGTGTACTTGCTTTGGGCCTCGTCGAGCATCTTGCTCGCATAGTAGATAGCATGAAGCTTCTTTTCTTTCCTTTGCCCAAGAATCGCGCCCACGGCATAGTCACTAGCGTCGCACATGATCTCAAAGGGAAGTGTCCAATCTGGAGTTTGCATGATAGGGGCCGACACAAGTGCATCCCGAATCCTATGAAAAGCTTCAAGACACTCGGAAGAAAACTCAAACACAACATCCTTCATTAATAGGTTAGTCAATGGTTTAGTAATCTTAGAGAAATCTTGTATGAACCTCCTATAAAACCCGGCATGGCCTAGGAAACTCCTAACATCTTTCACAGAGGTAGGGGGTGGCAATTTTTCAATCAATTCAATTTTAGCCTTATCAACTTCAATTCCCCTTTTAGACACTATATGACCTAAGACAATCCCTTCTTGAACCATAAAGTGACACTTCTCCCAATTAAGCAAAAGTTTAGTCTCTTCACATCTCTTAAGGACTCTAGCAAGATTAGCAAGACAAGAGTCAAAAGTGGTACCGTAAACCGAGAAATCATCCAGAAACACCTCCACGATGTCCTCAATCATGTCGAGAAGATAGCCATCATACACCTTTGAAAAGTGGCTGGGGCGTTGCAAAGCCCGAATGAAATCTTCCTATAGGAAAACGTACCGTAAGGACACGTGAAGGTGGTCTTCTCTTGGTCATCGGGATGTATCGGAACCTGCCAAAAACCACTATAGCCATCGAGATAACAAAAATAGTCATGCAAAGTTAATCTCTCTAGCACTTGGTCAATAAAGGGCAAGGTGAAGTGATCCTTTCTAGTGGAACTATTAAGCTTCCTATAATCTATGCACATACGCCAACTAGTGGTAGTCCTAGTAGGAATCAACTCGCACTTTTCGTTTTCAACAACAGTAAGACCACTTTTCTTAGGCACAACATGAACCGGGCTTACCCACTTACTATCCGAAATCGGGAAGATGATACCCTCATCAAGCATTCTCAAGATCTCTTTCTTTACCACTTCCTTCATGTTTGGGTTAAGCCTTCGTTGATGCTCTATGGTTGGCCTATGACCTTCCTCAAGAAAAATACGATGCATGCACAAAGAAGGTGAAAGACAATTCAAGTCCTCAAGTGAGTACCCAATGGCCTTCTATGAGTCCTAAGCACATCAAGCAACTTTCCAACTTCTTCCGCATTAAAGTTAGCATTAACAATTACGGGAAAAGTGGAATTTGGGCCAAGAAACTCATACCTCAAAGACTCGGGGAGAGCCTTAAGCTCCGGAGTAGGTTGTAGTGTTGTAACAATGTCATCATCCTTCTCCATTTTGAATAGCTCTTCAAAGTAATCACCTTCGGTCAAGAGTTGCTCTTCATCATCTACTTCCAGAAGGGTCGGTTTCGACCATGAGGGGGTCATTACCGAGCCAGAAGTATAAGCAAAGTCAAAAAAACGAGCAGAATGGAATGGTGATGTTGTAGATGTGATGAATCACGAATGGTCCACTCCATCGGGTTCGTAGCTTTCTGGGGAAGAGTCCAAGTCTAGAGTTAAAAAGGAGTACTTGATCACCGGCTTTGAAGGTCTTCGGGACAAGCTTCTTGTCATGCCACTGCTTGGTTCTTTCTTTGTAGATCTTGGCATTCTCATACGCTTTTAGCCTCAACTCCTCTAGTTCTTGCAAGTCCATGAATCGCTTTGCTCCGGCCGCGTCGAGGTCCATGTTAATCTCCTTGGGAGCCCATAAAGCTTTGTGTTCAAGCTCGACGGGCAAGTGACATGACTTGCCATACACTAGATTGTAAGGAGTGGTACGGAGTGGCGTCTTGTAGGCGGTGCGGTACGCCCATAGTGCATCATCAAGCTTGGAGGACCAATCCTTCCTTGAGCGGAAAACCGTCTTCTCTAATATGCTCTTGATTTGTCGGTTGGAAACCTCCAGTTGATCGCTACTTTGGGGATGGTAAGGAGTTGCCACTTTGTAAGATACCCCATACTTGGTCAAAAGTGCCTCGAAGCTCCGCTCAATGAAGTGAGATCCGCCATCACTAATAAGAGCTCGGGGAACACCAAAGCGAGGAAAGATGTTAGTCTTCATGAACTTGGCCACCACGCGTGCATCATTGGTTCTTGTGGTTATGGCCTCGACCCACTTGGAAACATAGTCGACCGCCACGAGTATGTACTTGTAGGGACCCGAAGAGGGGAAGGGTCCCATGAAGTCAATACCCCATACATCGAAGAACTCGACCTCTAGGATTCCCGTGAGTGGGCTCTCATTCCTCCATGTAATGTTTCCCGCGCGTTGGCACTCATCACACGCCGTTACATATGCTTGAACGTCCTTGAAAAGGGTGGGCCAATAGAATCCACTTTGAAGAATCTTCGTTGTGGTTTTGAATCCCTTAGCATGGCCGCCAGTTGTGGTTAAGGACTCTAGCAAGATTAGCAAGACAAGAGTCAAAAGTGGTACCGTAAACCGAGAAATCATCCAGAAACACCTCCACGATGTCCTCAATCATGTCGAGAAGATAGCCATCATACACCTTTGAAAAGTGGCTGGGGCGTTGCAAAGCCCGAATGAAATCTTCCTATAGGCAAACGTACCGTAAGGACACGTGAAGGTGGTCTTCTCTTGGTCATCGGGATGTATCGGAACCTGCCAAAAACCACTATAGCCATCGAGATAACAAAAATAGTCATGCAAAGTTAATCTCTCTAGCACTTGGTCAATAAAGGGCAAGGTGAAGTGATCCTTTCTAGTGGAACTATTAAGCTTCCTATAATCTATGCACATACGCCAACTAGTGGTAGTCCTAGTAGGAATCAACTCGCACTTTTCGTTTTCAACAACAGTAAGACCACTTTTCTTAGGCACAACATGAACCGGGCTTACCCACTTACTATCCGAAATCGGGAAGATGATACCCGCATCAAGCATTCTCAAGATCTCTTTCTTTACCACTTCCTTCATGTTTGGGTTAAGCCTTCGTTGATGCTCTATGGTTGGCCTATGACCTTCCTCAAGAAAAATACGATGCATGCACAAAGAAGGTGAAAGACAATTCAAGTCCTCAAGTGAGTACCCAATGGCCTTCTATGAGTCCTAAGCACATCAAGCAACTTTCCAACTTCTTCCGCATTAAAGTTAGCATTAACAATTACGGGAAAAGTGGAATTTGGGCCAAGAAACTCATACCTCAAAGACTCGGGGAGAGCCTTAAGCTCCGGAGTAGGTTGTAGTGTTGTAACAATGTCATCATCCTTCTCCATTTTGAATAGCTCTTCAAAGTAATCACCTTCGGTCAAGAATTGCTCTTCATCATCTACTTCCAGAAGGGTCGGTTTCGACCATGAGGGGGTCATTACCGAGCCAGAAGTATAAGCAAAGTCAAAAAAACAAGCTCATTTCAGGGGAGGTCGTTACCGACCCATCCAAAGTCATAATCGACCCTTCACCCACTACAGAGGAGGTCGTTACCGACCCTCCCCAGGTCGTGACCGACCCTCTTCTCGGTGTTCCTACATCTGTTCCCTCTACATCAACAACGAAGGTGCTTCCTTTCCCATCCAAGAAGGTCAAGGATTCCACGGAGGGCAAATTCTAACGTTTTGTACAGGTTCTTCGAGGGCTCAACATCACCATTCCTTTCGCCGAAGCCTTGAGTGAGATGCCCGCGTACACCAAATTCCTTAAAGAGATCTTGTCAAGGAAGCGGTCGATGTCCAAGTTGACCGATGAGGTGCGAGCTCTAGAGCTCCCGGAGAAACTTGGCGATCCGGGTAAGTTTGCTATTACTATTGGTATAGCTGCTCATCGTTTCAAATCTTTATGTGACCTTGGTGTGAGTGCTAGTCTCCTTCCCCTTTCTATATGGTCCAAGACCAACATGGGTCCTTTGGTCCCGGTGAACATGAGGCTCTATATGGCGGACGGTTCTTGTGTGAGACCAACCGGTGTTGTCGACGACTTCCCTATCCAAGTCGGCAAGTTCTTTGTGCGCAATGATTTTATTGTTATGGAGATGCCTTAAGATCTCGTCGTCCCGATCATTCTTGGGCGACCATTCCTTGCAACAGCCGGAGCTATCATTGATGTGAAGAAGGGCCTCCTTACTTTTGAGATCGGCAATGAGGTGGTTGAGTTCCGGTTCAATCCAACGATGAAGGAGACCGATGAGGCTATGGAGGTCAAGATGTTGTACACCCCCTCAAATTACATTGACTGCGAAGATCCGATCAAGTGCTTGCTTGGAGCTTGTGCGAGTGAAGATGAAGACGAGGAAGACGATGCAGGGGCGTTACCGACCTAGCCTAGGTCGTTACCGACCTAGCCTAGGTCGTTACCGACCTCACCGCGCTCGACTCCTACCCCCATTTCGCTTGTTTCTGAGGACTTTGCTTATACTTCTGGCTCGGTAACGACCCCCTCATGGTCGGAACCGACCCTTCTGGAAGTAGATGATGAAGAGCAATTCTTGACCGAAGGTGATTACTTTGAAGAGCTATTCAAAATGGAGAAGGATGATGACATTGTTACAACACCACCACCTACTCCGGAGCTTAAGGCTCTCCCCGAGTCTGTGAGGAATGAGTTTCTTGGCCCAAATTCCACTTTTCCTGTAATTGTTAATGCTAACCTTAATGCGGAAGAAGTTGGAAAGTTGCTTGATGTGCTTAGGACTTATAAGAAAGCCATTGGGTACTCACTTGAGGACTTGAATGGTCTTTCACCTTCTTTGTGCATGCATCGTATTTTTCTTGAGGAAGGTCATAGGCCAACCATAGAGCATCAACGAAGGCTTAACCCAAACATGAAGGAAGTGGTAAAGAAAGAGATCTTGAGAATGCTTGATGCGGGTATCATCTTCCCGATTTCGGATAGTAAGTGGGTAAGCCCGGTTCATGTTGTGCCTAAGAAAAGTGGTCTTACTGTTGTTGAGAACGAAAAGGGCGAGTTGATTCCTACTAGGACTACCGCTAGTTTGCGTATGTGCATAGATTATAGGAAGCTTAATAGTGCCACTAGAAAGGATCACTTCCCCTTGCCCTTTATTGACCAAGTGCTAGAGAGATTAGCTTTGCATGACTATTTTTGTTATCTCGATGGCTATAGTGGTTTTTTGCAGGTTCCGATACATCTCGACGACCAAGAGAAGACCACCTTCACGTGTCCTTATGGTACGTTTGCCTATAGGAAGATGCCATTCGGGCTTTGCAACGCCCCAACAACTTTTCAAAGGTGTATGATGGCTATCTTCTCCGACATGATTGAGGACATCGTGGAGGTGTTTATGGATGATTTCTCGGTTTACGGTACCACTTTTGACTCTTGTCTTGCTAATCTTGCTAGAGTCCTTAAGAGATATGAAGAGACTAAACTTGTGCTTAATTGGGAGAAGTGTCACTTTATGGTTCAAGAAGGGATTGTCTTAGGTCATATAGTGTCTAAAAGGGGAATTTGAAGTTGACAAGGCTAAAATTGAATTGATTGAAAAATTGCCACCCCCTACCTCCGTGAAAGATGTTAGGAGTTTCCTAGGCCATGCCGGGTTTTATAGGAGGTTCATACGATTTCTCTAAGATTACTAAACCATTGAATAACCTATTAATGAAGGATGTTGTGTTTGAGTTTTCTTCCGAGTGTCTTGAAGCTTTTCATAGGATCCGGGATGCACTTGTGTCGGCCCCTATCATGCAACCTCCGGATTGGACACTTCCCTTCGAGATCATGTGCGACACTAGTGACTATGCTGTGGGCGTGGTTCTTGGGCAAAGGAAAGAAAAGAAGCTTCATGCTATCTACTATGCGAGCAAGACGCTCGACGAGGCCCAAACACCACTACGGAGAAGGAGTTCCTCGCCGTGGTGTTTGCTTTTGAGAAGTTCCGGTCATACTTGGTGGGCTCAAAGGTAATCGTCTACACCGATCATGCAGCTATCCGTTACCTTATGGACAAGAAGGACGCCAAGCCAAGATTACTCTGATGGATGCTCCTATTGCAAGAGTTCGACCTTGAGATACGAGAAAAGAAAGGAGCGGAGAATCTTATGGCGGACCACCTTTCTAGGTTACCCATTGAGCACATCACGGAGTCCGGAGACGCGGTACCCATCAATGAATATCGCCCGGACGAAGCCCTCCTGAGCAACGAAGTTCTACGGGTCGATGTCACCCATCCTGGGTCGGTCATGACCAGCAATGGGTCGGTACCGACCCCCCTCATGTACAAGAGATAGTCGACTCCGAGCAAGACAACACGACTCCGACCCTAGCTGGGGTCGATCCAGGTTACTCTTCTCCCTCTTCTTGCGTACCTACTAGTACTCTTCCTTCCTCTCCTCCCATTCTCTCTTCACATTTATACATGCTATTAGAGGGGCGACAACCCCTTGGTTTGCGGATTTTGCTAACTATGTTGTAGGAGGCATTATTCCCGATGGATTGACTTCCCAAGCTAAAAAGAAGTTCCTCCACGACGTCAAGCAATACTATTGGGATGATCCTTACTTGTTCAAGCAAGGGAGTGATCATATCTTTAGGCGTTGTGTGTCGGATGATGAGATAGAGGGAGTAATCCGACATCGTCATACTCTCCCGATGGGTGGCCATGCTAAGTGATTCAAAACCACAGCGAAGATTCTTCAAAGTGGATTCTATTGGCCCACCCTTTTCAAGGATGTTCAAGCATATGTAACGGCGTGTGATGAGTGCCAACGCGCGGGAAACATTACATGGAGGAATGAGAATCCACTCACGGGAATCCTAGAGGTCGAGCTCTTCGACGTATGGGGTATTGACTTCATGGGACCCTTCCCCTCTTCGGGTCCCTACAAGTACATCCTCGTGGCGGTCGACTATGTTTCCAAGTGGGTCGAGGCCATAGCCATAAGAACCAATGATGCACGAGTGGTAGCAAAGTTCATGAAGACCAACATCTTTCCTCGCTTTGGTGTTCCCCGAGCTCTTATTAGTGATGGCGGATCTCACTTCATTGAGCGGAGCTTCGAGGCACTTTTGACCAAGTATGGGGTATCTCACAAAGTGGCAACTCCTTACCATCCCCAAAGTAGCGGTCAAGTGGAGGTTTCCAACCGGAAATCAAGAGCATATTAGAGAAGACGGTTTCCCTCTCAAGGAAGGATTGGTCCTCCAAGCTTGATGATGCACTATGGGAGTACCGCACCGCCTACAAGGCGCCACTCCGTACCACTCCCTACAATCTAGTGTATGGCAAGTCATGTCACTTGACTGTCAAGCTTGAACACAAAGCTTTATGGGCTCTCAAGGAGCTCAACATGGACCTCGACGCGGCCGGAGCAAAGCGATTCATGGAATTGCAAGAACTAGAGGAGTTGAGGCTAAAGGCGTATGAGAATGCAAAGATCTACGAAGAAAGAACCAAGAATTGACATGACAAGAAGCTTGTCCCGAAGTCCTTCAAAGTCGGTGATCAAGTACTCCTTTTTAACTCTAGACTTCGACTCTTCCCCGGCAACAACGCCAATTTGTTGAAAGGGTTTTACCTTGATCCTAACAAGCAAATATACTTATAGATCAAGACCCCGCAGAGTATAGTGAAGTCAGGTTCATCCACGGGAATTAGAAGAATCAAATTCTAGCAATCAATCCTAACAAGAACGAAGCAAAAAAACACAACAAAACACACTCAGGAGAGGCTTGGTACCGACTATAGTCAGGGTTGGTAATGACCTGCAACACAACACAAAAACGCAGGAGAAAGCTGGGAAAACAGAACGCACGGTACCGACCTTAGGGGGTCGGTAACGACCTAACTGGGTAACAACAAAAACTCCGAGAAAATTTATATAAAAGAGATCTAGGACAAAGGATCCACCATAAAAAAGCTATGCATGCAAACACGAATCAAAGATCAACCAACCAATAATCTCATGAATGACTTTCGCCATAAATAAACAAGCACATATCTCAACTTTCATAAAGATAGAAACTTGCAATCCTACTTGTTATCTAAAGATTTTTAACTTTCGCTTCAAATCCAATAATCATCCAAATTCACAATTAAATCTTTCAACTCAATCATGAATATGAACATGCGTAAACTTTCATCAAGGAATTAAGAACAAACAAGAAGGATAAAAGATAGAGATTAAAGGAAAGATTTTAATCAAAGATTCAAGCTTTTATCATACATAACCATGTTGGGTTTCACCCCAACCCTAGAAAAGTAGACTACTCACAAGTCATCATGCAATCAATAATCAAAGAGAAGAGAAAAGACATGATTCAAAATTACAAAGCAAACTTCAATCGAAAGAACAAACTGATAAATCTCCAAACAATCTTCCAAAGCTCTCTGAAAATCGTCCAAGAGCTCGGAATAAAAGTTAACCCAAGAATAACGACTTGGTCTTCATCTCTCCCCCAGAAAAGTCACCTAAAGGCCCTTTATATAGTAGTAGGAATGTTCTTAAAAGGAAACAAAATTCTATCTTGAAAGACCCATAAATAAAACATCTATTAAAACCTAACTTAAGACGTAAGTTTCTTCCCGCAAGCCTCAGAGGACGCTCAGTACTGACCCAAAGTGGGTCGGTAACGATCCTAGCCAGCACTTGATCTCTTCACTTCTTTGCTCGAAACTTGTCCCAAAGCTTGGCTATTCTTCAATGTTTCTTCTTTAAACGTTCTTGGTCTTCTTAGACTTCCTTAAGCTCCTTCTAAGACATCTTCATCTTGCAATCTTCCTTCTTGAAACACATCAAAGCTCCAAAAACTTCTACTCTCGCCTCTCTAGTCAACACCGCTACAAGACAACTCCAACGCCACCTCCTAGAAAGCTGAAAAACCCGGGATATCTCCTCCTCAACGCTTTAAATACCTACAAAGACAACAAACAAGCACAAACGACTCCAACTCTCGAAAGAGGGTCGAAATCATATGCAAAACAACACAAAAGATCTAGAAAAGACTCAACCTAACTAGAAAACGACCCACAAAAACTAACTAAAAAGCGTGACATCAACCACCAACGTCGGATTACCAGCATTACCCTGATCACTAGAGTTTTGTGAGTATTTCTCTTCTCTTTTGTTTTTACTATACTTTGGGGACAAAGTATGTTTTAAGCATGGGGGAGTGAATTACTTTTGCATTGCATGTAGTTGCATTAGTTTAGGACATATTTAAATTTTTGCATGCATTGATTAAAATCCTGAAAAAAAATAAAAAAATCTGAAATTTTGAAAAAAAAAATATTGCATTTAGGTTCTTATTTCCTCATTGTTTGATACCTCTTGTGTTTCTATGCTAAGTATGAGTCCTAACCCATGATTTGCATGATATGCTGAAATTTCTATGATATGAGCATGATCTTTGATTGTTTACTTTGACTATAGGATTGAGCATGTATATAGCTTGAGTTTTAGATTTATTCTGAACTCCTAGACACAATTTGCCTTGTGAGATTTTTGGCCTTTCATTGATTAAATTTGTTCTCTATATTTCTTGAGTGTATCACCATGATTTTCTAGCTCTAGAACTTGCGTTTAGACTCTTTTTCAAGGCTACTTTATAAGAATGAATGCATGACATTAAAATGATTGAGGCATTGTTTCTTATTAGCCTATTATTTCTCTTCCTAGCTTACAAGATCCATGTTTTGACTCCCCATTTCTTTTGAGCCTTAAGCCTGTTTTTATGAGCTCCACAAAATAATCCCTAGCCTAATAAGCTTGACCCATCCGGGATTTAGGACTTTAGGTTGGTTTTGTTTTGTTTGGGTTTTGTATAAGTATGGGGGAGGTTGAAAAGAAAGGTGGGAAAGAGGAAATACAACTCTAGTGTGCAAAGTGGAAAAAAAATGAAGGAAGCAAAGAAAGAAAAAGTGAGCTTGGAAGGTTAGTAACATTCATAAGTGTAAGAAGAGTTGGAAAAAGAGGCAAAAAGTGAAAAGAAAGAAAAAGAAGAAATAAAGTGCTTGAATGGGTTTATGGAGTTGGTGAAAAAGTTTTGGGAGTATTAAGAAGAAAAAGTGTGAAATTTGGGTTTTAGGATTGGTTCTTTATCCCGGATTTAGCACCACATGACCAAATTTATCTCTTCCAAATTTCTCTTTACCTTGGCCCCATTATATCCCTTAAAAGACCTCATGATTTTTCTTGTGTATTTGGTCCACAACGGTGGAGAATTGGGACGCTGATGCAAGCCTATGGTAGTCTAGTTTTTCATGGTTGATTTTTGAGTGAAACATGTCCTTTAAATACTTGAGAGTGAGAGCAAACACATTATCCTTGGTGAGATCTAGAATGAATGAATGATCTTTGCATTATGCTTGATAAAATGCATTCTATGATATCTTGGTCAAGTTTTGATTATATGTTGAATTGCTCGGTTGATTATGAGATGGATGCATGATTGCATTGATGTGGTGTGGCTTGGATTTATGTCTCGCTTGAGGACAAGCAAGGGTTAAGCATGGAGGAATTTGATAGCTTGCATATAGGTAGTGTTTAGGATGCATATTTATGTTTATATTGCATGGTTTTTTATTAGTTTAGTCTAATTCTTAGATTTTTAGGTTTTCTTTAAAATTCGGGTTTTGCGCTTGTTTTGTTTGGTTTTGCAGATCTTTAGGTAAACAAGCATGTACGGGACGGATATTAGAGGAATATGGTGGAGTTTTATGAAGCTTAGAGTGGTACAAGTGAATATTAGAAGAGCTAATGCCCAAGAGGTTGTGGGATAAAAATGCTTAAACTCGGGCTATGCATTGAAGTTGTTGTTTTGACACCTCTATCTTTCAATGATTGGTTTGGGAGCTATAGTGGTCGGATGAAGATGAATTTCATATCACTGGGAAGATAACTCGAAGTGCTACATTTCATATTTTTACTCCGAGTCCAAATTCCAACTCGAAGGGGGTCAAAACAGCCTCTGAAGTGTCACTTGAATGCTGAACCAAGGGTATGACGCGGGCTCAGAGAGGGGTGCGCGACCGCGCCCACTGTTACAAAGATCACGCCATCTGTCTTCGTGCGAGAGAGTTGGGCCGCGTGTTTGGGCTTCGGGATGGGCTTAAGTTAGATCTTGACCGATGTATTTAATGCATTTTGGGATAATTTGATCTTTGGAAACCTTTGGGTATTTAAACCTTGCTTTTATCTTCTTCTTTTATAATTTTGGATCATAATTTGGAGGCTAGGGTTTCTTCTCTCAAGAGGTAACCTTTGAACCTTTTGTAAGTTCTTCTTAATTCAAGTATGCATTGCTAAATTCCATTGTGTTTGGCTAGTTAATTGAAGTCATGAGTTGCATGAGTTGTGAGGTTTGATTGATTCTCAACAAACATGAATAGAGCTTATTCCCTATTCTTAATTGAATCTAAACTAGGGTTTTGTTAGATTGATCACCTAATTGAATTTCTAGTTATAACTAAATCTCATTGATTACCGGTCGGAGTTAATTTGATCAAGAGTAGAACTTTAATCAATTTAGTACCGGTTGGACTAGTTGGTTAAAGAAGGGAATAAATTCACAAGTCACTTAGATGTCTGGTTGCTCTAAGTGCTTGTTTCTATTGATAACTTGAATCGTTATGTTGTTGTCTAATTGAATCTAAAAGGTCTTTTAGGTTGTTAGATGATTAGGGTTGTAGACTGATAGTTCTATCAACTAAATCTGAAGTTCATGTCATAATCCTTAGTATGGTCATAATCCACAATAGATTATTCAAGTGGGAAGAGAATCGATGATCAACAAAGTAATGTCATGATGGATTTAACTAGTTGAACACACTTGTCTCTCATATATTACAATTAATTTTGCATTCATATTTACTTTTTAGTTTGCATCTTAGTCTAAATAATCATTCATTAAAAACCCCTCTTGGTTACTTGGCACTCAAGTAATAACATAAATACACGAGTCTCTGTGGGATCGATCCTTACTTACCATTCTATTAAGTTTGGTTAAGTTAGGATCTTTGATAGGTATAACGACCACTGAAAATACCTCATCAACAACCTTGGCGGGTACTAGCGACGTAGGCCTTCCAGCGCGTGAGGCTTCTACCACATCTGGGGGGACCTGCGTGTTGGGTGCCACCTCCGTTATCCTTCCTCGAGATACGAGGTAGGATATCTCTCTTCTCAGTGCTACGCACTCCTTAGTTACGTGACCGTAGTCGTCATGAAAATTGCACCATTTGCTCATGTCCTTGTTCGGGTAGGGTTTCTCGTTTCTCTTTGGCCATCTGACGCCACGTATCGTTAGGGTGGCAATGGCTTGGAGGGTCTGGCCTCAGCGACGTTTACCTTCACCGCATCGGGGTGGGGGCGCCGATATGGTTGATCGCGGCGTTCCCAGCGATGATCTGGCGTTGCTTTCTTTTCTACCCTTTCCCAAACGCTTACGGGCTTCCTCATCTTCAGATCTTCCTCGAGTTTGATTTAGGCTAGAGCCTTGGTCTGAACGTCTTCAAAACTGTGGCATGGGTGCCTGTGAGTTCTTTGTAAAGATCTCCATCTTGGTTAACCCCCTAACGAAAGGCTTCCATAGAAGTCGGCACATCGCAGTACGGGATGAAAATCTTCATGGTTGAATCGGTCCAGGTATTCTCGGGTGGATTCGTCGAGCTTTTGGATAACCCGGTACAAGTCGCTAGATTGCTTCTCGAACCTCCGACTGCTAGCAAATTGGACTCTGGAGGAATCCATCAACTTGGCAAAGGAACGAATACTTCCTCGAGGAAGGTTAACGAACCACTTCAAAGCCAGTCCTGCGAGAGCTACTCCGAAACCCTTGCACATCAGTGCTTCACGAGAGTGATACGGGATGACACTGGTCATCATCTTCTGCTTGAATATAGCTACGTGCTCGTCAGGGTCTCCCGTGCCATCATAGGGATTCATGCTAGGCACCAAGAACTTCTTCGGTATCTCGACCTGGGTGATCTAAGGAGCGAATGGTGACTCGTCGTAACCGTCAACCGCCTCTTTCTCTATGGGCCGAGGGACTCCGGGTATCTTCGCCAGTTGCTCGGTGAACATCTTGAATTGGTTTCGGACGATGTTTTCTAGATCTCGAAGACGACGGTGGTCTCAATCCTCTTCATCATCCATGATGCATTTCATCCTCAAAGCGTCGAGGGCTAACCTCTCTCGTCGACAGAAGGTGAATGGGCGCTCTCCCCCCCCCCACCGGTATGATTACCTTGCGTAGGGGTGAAAGACGGTACCCCAAGGACAGTTGCTGGTGCGGTGACGAACTCCATACCGAAGGACCTCTCGTGTCGACCGGTAGGGTTTCTAAAGGAGCCTTCTCCCCCACTGGTTCGGACTCGATCCGTCATTTAGGCGCGTGGGCCAACGGAAGAAACAGATCGGAGTTGAGAGCGCAGGCCTTCGTTATCGGCGGTAAGTTGCTCGATACTAGTTTTGTGCATCTTGTTGCAAGCACTTTGGTCTGTTAGTTCCTTCTCAAGAGCTTGAAGCCTCTGGGCAAAATCAGATAGCTCGAGGCAAATCGCTGCCGATGCATCCTGGCGTGCGCCTCCGTCACCCCCGACGTCGTGCTCTCGATTACCCTCATCGGAATTGCTCATGGTGACTTTTTGAACTTCTTTCGGTATGGCAAGATGAACCCTCTTCGATTGTAGGTCCCCATGGTGGGCGCCAAATTATTTTGGACAAAAATTTGACGATCAAACTCTTGTCCTAGATTGGGCCACGATCGAATCGAGAATCACTGAAGAAATAATCGGATTGAAGAAATTAGGATTACAAGTGTTCTCTCTTGGAGAGTTTTGTTGTTGTCTATCTATGTGTACAATGGAATGTCCTTATTTTTCTATCTTTCTAGCATATATCTTCATCAATTTAACCGTCATATCCCACGTTCTCCATGTTCCTAGGGTGTGCCTCTAACTGTCTCCCACTTTGCATACATATCGGAGCAAAGTAACTACCGCTAGTGGTTGCCCGCGCGTGCATATCTCTTTCTATTGACCGCAACTTTCTTGCTTCCCTTGTGACGGATGACTTCACCTTTCTCCTTGATCTTCCTTTCATCCCGTTTCTCTCATGATCCTTCACCCGCTCTTTGGGTTGTCTATGCCAAATGGGCCTGGTGGTTTTTGGGCCTAACAACTGCTATTGTCAACATTAGGGTTTTCTTTAGACTAGGCTTTGTTGTTAACAATTATGATGTTATTTTGGCAACAATGATGAAGTGTTTTAATATCAATTGTTGACAGGTTTGTGATTTTGTTGTTGTTGACAAATTCAGTTGACAATTGATAACTACTGAAAACTAATATATATTGATTACAAATTATAACTATTTATATAGATGACATTTTCAAATTATATACTTTTGTTAACAAATGTTTATTGTCGTTGACAGTTTTCAAGTTCCTCGATGGTAGTTGACAGTTGTTTGCAGTTGACAAAGTTTAAGATATTTCAAAATAGTAATCAACAGTTTGAATTTTGTTGAAAATCACTAAAATCTCCTATGGAAATGAAACATAAGAAACAACTCAATAAAAAAAACAATTGGGATTTTTAATCCTTGTAGACATAAAACTTAATCAACAAAAGATGGCATCGTCTTTCAATCTACTTGTATAACCATGAGATTGTTGGTTCCACATGTCTTTTTGTTGTATCCAGTTATTCCACAGTTGTTGCACTTTTGCTTGGTGATTTTCTTCTTCTTTTTTGTATTCATTCTGAACTCTCCAATAGATGGGAACCTATTTTTTCTTGGCCTTCAAATCTTCCTTCGTACATTTGGTGGGAAACATTCTTTTTTTATGACGGTTTTCGGTACATCCCAATCTGACCTCATAGGCAATGGATATATTGTTTCTTGATATGCAATATTTTTCATATTTGTAGTATTCACTTACAAAATCACTCGTGTCATACTGCAGTTGTTGAATGGCGGCAATGGTATGTGAACATGGCAATTTTTCCAAATCAAATTTTCTACAACTGCATGTTTTTTGTGCTAGATCAACAACCCCCATGTAATCACCACTGAACACTTCAAATTGAGTAGTATTCAAGACTTTTTACGCCATACTTCTAAGATTTCATGCATCTTTTCTCTTGAATTTTGTTGATATTTGTGGGCAAACTGTTGTGGTTTCTCTCTGCATTTGCCCTGCGCTCATTAAAACACCTTGATATCAAAACTCTAATAAACTCAAATAAGGCAACAATTGGAAATGCCCTTGCTTCCTTCAACGCTGAGTTGACACTTTCAGAATTGTTTATACTCATGATGTTATATCTATCACCAGGAAAGCAAGCTCTAGACCATTTCTCAATGTTTGCATCTTTCAAGTATTGTTCCATCTCAGCATTTGACTTGCAAATATCATGGAAATGTTTGTTGAATTCAGTTGTTGTATAACTCTTACCTACCTTGGAGAACAACTTGTGAATTCCTTTTCTTTGAATCTCACTTTCAGATTTTGTTTCAAATACCTTGTACATATGACATGCTTTGCACCAATATAGACAATTTCGACAGTGTTGAAACACGAAATAATACACGATATAAACGGGATTTTATTAAATACTAACTCCCTGAATTTCGTAAAACCAAACGGTTTTCGTACGTAGATTTTTTCTCATCCCCACCCTTCAGCTGATTGTTTTTGTACTCTTTACAAATAAGCTTTTTGGACTTTATACCGTAAATAACGCGATCTCACTCGGAGATTAAACACGTCGAACTTTGACAAACAAGATAGTTCTTGAGTTAGAGATGTTTTTCGACCCTTTATTCCGTATCACCTCATCCCTATTTATAACGTTTTGGAGGCTAGCTTGTTCGGCTTTGGTCGATGTGGGACGCTTGTAAGCACAACTATTCTAGTTGTTTAGCCCTTAAGGAAATCTTACGTGGCATTTCATTGCAATAGACTAGGGGCTAAAATGCATAGGCCTCACGTGGGATACCACTTGCACCATAAATCAGCCACCTTTGTTGACTTATATGGAGATACATGCACACATATATATCTACACTCACATGATTGTTGGCTTTGACATTTAGCTTTTTAGGCTAATATTTGTCTATTGGGCCGAAATTTGTACAACTTGTACCATGGGCTAAGCCCATTTATGTTTGCTTCTCTCCAACGAATGCATGCATATCTTTTATCTTAACCATGCAACGTAACCAAAAGTATTATATATCGTGTTTTGACGCGTATGCACCATGCGATGCCTAAGCTCCGTGCTTTTATATTTATGACTTCGTTTAATTAGTTAGCGATTATTTCGCGCACGATCACAACCCCTTGGCTTGATGTTCTCGTTCCACGAGGGCAACGAGACAATAAACAGGTGCGCTATTCTTGGTATCAAATTCCCATGCCAATCGGTTATAGTTTATGCAACGCGATCCACATCCGGGATCAAATAGAGTGCGCACACACTGCTTAGGAAATTAGGACCTCGCCCCTTGAAATCTATATTAAGCGCCAATCCCGAGGCTCACTCGAGTTGCACGCAATTTTATGGAGTTGGGATCTCGTCCCAAAGAAACTAGACACCAACCCCGAGCCTCGCTCGGGTTGCACGTGCTTTTCGAGAGTCGTGATCTCGTCCCTAAGACAGTAGCCACCAACCCCGAGCCTCACTCGGGTTGCACGCGCTTTTGGAGAATTAGAACCTCTTTCTTAATAGAGTAGCCGCCAACCACGAGCCTCGCTCGAGTTGCGTGCGCTTTTCGAGAGTCGGGATCTCCTCCCTAAGAGAGTAGCCGCCAACCCCAAGCCTCGCTCGGGTTGCGCGTGCTTTTCGAGAGTCGGGATCTCGTCCCTAAGAGAGTAGCCGCCAACCCCGAGCCTCGCTCGGGTTGCACGTGCTTTTCGAGAGTTGGGATCTCGTCCCTAAGAGAGCAGCCGCCAATCCCAAGCCTCCCTCGGGTTGCGCGCGCTTTTTGAGAATTAGGACCTTGTCCTGAAGAGAGTAGCCGCCAACCCCGAGCCTCGCTCGGGTTGCGCGCTTTTCGAGAATTAGGACCTCGCCCTTAAGAGAGATGCCGCAAACCCCGATCCTCACTCGGGTTGTGCGCGCTTTTCGAGAATTAGGACCTCGTACTTAAGAGAGTTGCCGCCAACCCCAAGCCTCGCTCAGATCATGCATTGATTATTTAGATTATATGCAACGATCCCGAGCCTCGCTCGGATCGTGCATTGATTATTTTTTATTGTATGCAATGATCCGAGCCTCCATTGGATCGTGCATGGATTGTTTTCGATTATATGCAGCGAACTCGAGCCTCGCTCGGATCATGCATGGATTGTTTTCGATTATATGCAACGATCTCGAGCCTCGCTCGAATCGTGCATGGATTGTTTTCGATTATATGCAACGATCCCGAGCCTCGCTCGGATCATGCATGGATTGTTTTCGATTAATATGCAACGATTCCGAGCCTCGCTCAAATCGTGCATTGATTGTTTTCGATTACATGCAACGATCCTGAGCCTCGCTCGAATCGTGCATGGATTGTTTTTATTATATGCAACGATCCCGAGCCTCGCTTAGATCGTGCATGTATTGTTTTCGATTATATGCAAGGATCCCGAGCCTCGCTCGGATCGTGCATGGATTGTTTGCAACCCCAAGCGGGGAGAGAGGGTTGAAATGATTATTATAGAGAATTAGGAACTTTATTTCAGCATGGGAGTATATACCGAGTATAATTAATTAGCAAGTCAAGTTTACGAGGTTTACCTCATTCTAGGACCATGCAATGCTTGATTTTTAGAACGTAGGTTATCATCCTAAGCCATATGCGCGTTGGTTTTTGGAACAGAGGACATGGTCATGATCCATGCATACACAACGCGATATTTATTCATTACTCCTAAGGTGCGTAATTGACATGTACAATATGATATTTGCCACCTAACTTATGCATGTTTGTTTTTTGCGAGAGCAGAATTGGGAGGTTCTCATCTTCAAAACCAGGTGGTTGTGCCACATAGACTTCTTCCTTGAGGTGCCCATTTAGGAACGTTGTCTTGACGTCCATTTGATACAACTTGAAGCCTTTGTGGGCGACGCAGGCAATGAGGAGTCGAATGGCTTCAATCCTTGGAATTGGTGCAAAGGTCTCGTCATAGTCGATTCCTTCCTCTTGTCTGTATCCTTGAGCCACCAGACGGGCCTTGTTCCTAGCCACATCCCCAGTGTCGTCGAGCTTGTTTCTGAAGACCCATCGGGTTCCTATGATGTTCTTGTTCTTAGGCCTAGGAACCAGATTCCACACTTTGTTCCTTCCGAACTGGTAGAGTTCCTCTTGCTTGGCTTGAATCTAGTCTGGATCTTTTAGAGTTTCCTTGATGCTCTTGGGTTCTACCATAGAGACAAAGGTGTTGAATGCACAGAAGTTGTGGAGAGAGGAACGAGTTTACACACCTTTGTCATAGGGAGTGATGATGTTGTCGATGGGATGATCCTTCCTTTGATGGTAGTTCCTTGTTTGAATGTTTGTCACATCAAGCTGTTCCCTTGTGTCTTCTTCATCTTGAACTTGATTTTCCTCTTCATGGGACGAGTTGTTCTCGACTTCTTCGCTAAGAGTTTCTTCAAAATTTTCTTCATTGTTCCCTCGTTGTCCCCCCTGGACACTAGATTCTGGTATGGTTTCTTCTTGGGGAAAAAGGGAGTTAGATTGAGAGGCATCTTGAGGTTCTTCTGTTGTGGAGGGAACTTCGACAAAATCTTGATCAGTTTGATGTTGAGCTCCTTCGTTGTTAACCGGTTGTGGTACAGTGTTCCCACTTGGATAGTCTTCATCTCGTTTCTTTGGCTCATCATCATCCTTATCTTCTTCCTGTCTCACTAGTTTGAACAAAGTTCCCTTTCCTTGGGACTCAGTTCCCATCCTCACAGACTTCTCGTCGAAGATGACGTGAATGCTCTCCTCGATCTTTTTCGTTCTCTTGTTGTAGACCTTTTATGCCTTGCTTTGAGAGGAATATCCCAGGAAGATCCCTTCTTCGCTCCTTGGATCAAACTTCCCAAGGTTGTCTTTGCCATTGTTGTGGACGAAGCATTTGCAGCCAAAAGTCCTAAGATGAGAAATGTTGGGCTTTCTTCCCTTGATCAACTCGTATGATGTCTTCTTTATCATGGATTGGATCATGGCTCGGTTTAGGATGTATGTTGTTGTGGAGATCGCCTCGGCCCAGAAGCTTTCCAAAACTCCACTCTCGAGCAACATGGGACGAGCCATGTCCTCCAAGGTTTTGTTTTTCCTCTCGACAACGCCATTTTGTTGTGGTGTGCGTGGAGCCTAGAAGTTGTGAGAGACACCATGGGTTTCACAGTACTTGAGGAACTCTGACTTCTTGAACTCAGTTCCATGATTAGATCTTATAGACTTAAGCTTCAATCCCATGCTAACTTCCATCCTCTTGATAAAGGGCTCAAATTCCTTGAATGCATCTGATTCGGATCTCAAGAAAATGACCATTATAAATCTTGAAAAATCATCAATTAACACATACATGTACCTTTTACCACCGTAGCTGGCTGTTTGCATGGGACCACCAAAGATCCATGTGAATCAGCTCTAAGGGCCTTGTTGTGCTTACCACCTTGTTTGGCTTGAAGGAACTCCGAGTTTGTTTGCCACGGTGCTTCACATAGCTTGGCTCCCTTAATGTTGATTCGTGGAAGACCAATGACCAGGTCTTGTAGATACAGCTTAAGAATTTGATTTATGCCTGCATGACCTAGCCTTTTATGCCAGAGTTCTGTGTCATCATGGGAACTTGCGAGGCCCAACTTTATTGGTGGTTCAAAGTCTGTGTCTACCACATAGACATTGTTGGCCCTGCTCCCTCTTACAATGATTTTGTTGGTTTTCTTGTTAATGACCAAGCATTCCTTTGAGTCGAAGGTGACAACATTGTTCCCTTGATCACATATCTGAGATACACTTAAGAGATTGTATCCTAGATCCTTTACTAAGTTTACATTGCTAATCTTGATTGACTTGTTCAACAATACTTCTCATGTTCCTATGATTTCTCCTTTATTTTCGTTGCCAAAGGACACATGAACTCCTTCGGCTTGTGTATGGAGTGAGGTGAGGTTGTCTTTGTTCCCAGTCATATGATTTGAACAGCCACTATCTATGACCCACGTGTTGTCCCCCCTCACTGCCACCTCACTAGGTTGTTCCCCAATGGTCTCCCCTATAGCCATTGCACACATGTCTGGGTGTGCCCAAGATTTAGGGTCGTCATCCTCGTCGTCGCTCCAAGTTACGATGTAGGCCTTCTTCCCTGGTTTCCTTTCGTCAGTTCCATGTGGGCAGTTTTTGGCAAAGTTCCCCTTTTTGTAGCACTTGTAACAGGTGACATCAGTGAGATCCTTCTCCGTAGGCTTGTTTTGGGAACTCAGACCTCTTTGTGAGTCCCCATGTCCTTTCTTGAACTTCCCTTTGTTGTAGAAGGATCGAAGTGCTTTGGTAACAAGGACGAGTTCCTCATCTTCATCTTCTTCGGAGTCCTCGTGTTGCTCATGAACGGAATTGAGCATCTTTTCCAGTTTTAGAGCAATCCCTTTGTGTGCCTAATATCCGCCTTTTTAGTTGTGTTTTTAGGGTGTGTTTTTTGTGTCTTTGAGACTTTTTCTTTAGTGAATTTGTGTTTTGTTTAGAGTCATTTGTGTAGGTTTTCGTATTTCCTTTAGATATAGAGTCTATATAAGCTTTGGTGATGTTTTGTAGGTTTTGAAGCTGTTTTGGAGCATATTTTGAAGAAAGGAGGAAAGCACTTGAAGATAGAACTAAAGAATGAAGTAAGGCCGAAGAAAAGCACTCAAATAAAGACATTGAAGATCAAGTTCGATCTTGGAAAGAAGTAGAGAAACGCGTTACAAAGACATAGGAAAACGAATCGAGTCAAACGGAGGTGTAACGAACACGCTACGGAAGTTTTACTCTCGGCTGTTTACAGTGCGGAACAGGGTCGGTATCGAGGCATAAAGGGTCGGTACCGAGGCACTCCATGTCGTTAGCGAAGATCCGAGTCGGCGTTTTAATAATATTTTATCCCTTTCCTTTTATGTTTTTAGATAGTTTTAAGGGATATATCTTATTAGAAGATTTATTTCCTTATAGATAGCTTTTAGATAGATTAGTTTCACTATAAATACTCTTGTCTATCCTTTGTTTTTCGGAACCGACCACCAATCCTTTAACCTAGTTTAGGAGGAGAGAAGAGAGAAGAGAGGGACGTGAGCGAGAGATAGATAGTAGAGGTTGGAGATTACATGGAGAACAAGTTTCGTTGTGGATTTGGTTGTAAGCTTTTCCTTTCTCTTTAATTTTATATTAGATGTTTTTAATTATAATTAGTGAGTAGTCTCTCTCTCTCTAAGGTTGGGGTTGAACCCAACAATGGTTGTGCATGCTTATTTGTGATCATGTCTTGATTATTTTTATTGCATGAATCTATTCTCTTGTTCTTAACTCCTTGAAACGAAATTTGAAGGGAAATTCTCATTCATAGTTGAAGCGAAATCGAAAACCTTGAATCAGAATAGTCAATTTAGGGTTTTGAAGCGAAAGCGGATCAATCCTAGTTGAAGTAGAAGATATTAGATAGTTAAGTTTATTGATTGAACGAAAGTTAGTCGATCTACTTGCTTTAGTTGACGAAATTTGACACCTTATGTGATAAAAGCATGATCTATATGTTTCATAAGCGTTTGTATGCATGATTGTTGTTGTGGGGACACCTAAACCTTAGATTTTCTTTCTTACTTGATAAAAACTCTAGCCTTTGTTGATTGCTTGCGCTCCAAGTAACAGAACTTAGCACTGACTTTCTCCTGTGGTCTAACCTGACTTCGATATACACAGCAAGGTCTTGATTATAAATTTATTTGTTGTCAAGAAACCCTTTCAACAAATTGGCGTCGTTGCCGGGGAGATTTCAATAGTGCCAAGTTTTGTTCTTTTTTGCGTTTTTCGGGACTCTGCAGAGTCGGTAACGACCCCCTTAGGATCGGTACCGACCTTTTCAGCACACCCAATTTTCCTTTTTTTGCTTGTTTTAGGCTCACTATCGAGTCGGTAACGACCCTACCCAGGTCGTTACCAACCCTGTCGACAGAAGTTAGTTTTTCCTTTCAGTTTTTACTTTACTGGATCACTGTAGAGTCGATATCAACCCCCTCGGCATCGGTACCGACCCTCTTTGAGAACCCGTTTTGCTGTTGATTTTGTTTCTGCATTTGTTTTTCCTTACAGTGTATGTCAGCTGAAGGACACCGAGTTGTCTCTAATCCAGTAGTTGACCCTGAACCCGAGCGATCCTTCCACATGAGATTAAGAGAACGCAAAGCAATGGCTACACCTGAAGAAATAGTTAAGCAGATGGTTGACCTTCTCTTACAAATAGAGGAGATCCATAGAGAAAGGGAAACCATAGCCACTGACAACGCCCGTCTACGAGAGCATTTGGATGCTATTTCAAGAAACGCTAAGCAATACATGCACCCAGAACTGAGGGTGCCGGAATCTGCCATAGTGCTCCCAAAGATTTAGAAACCAATCATTCTAGGCAGACCATTCTTAGCCACCGCAGGGGCACGTGTAGATGTCAGACAAGGACTTCTCACGTTCGACATTGGGGAAGAGAAGGTCGAATTTCACTTCAATCTAGATGTGAGCGAGGTTGCCAAGTACAACACTAAAGAGCCTACCGACCCACCATGGATCGGTACCGACCCTTCTCTGAGTACAGAAACGAGCAAATGCAAGAAAACGACCCATACCGAAGGTCCTACCTGCCCAACATGGGTCAGTACCGAACCCAACACCGCAAGCGAGTCCGACCTGCATGACATCGAGCCTCGTCCTGACCCAGATAGGTCGGTAACGACCCCCTTTACCTCGGTACGAGCCTTCCCCTGAGAGACAAAGGTGAGTCTTCTTATGCTGATTTGATACATTTTGGTTATGATCCTTTCTCCTATCCTTTTTCTATATTCCGTCCTACTTTTCATACTAAAAAGGAGTCGAAACCTCCTTGGTTTTCGGACTATACTAACCCTGTTGTAGGATTACCGAGCATATTGATTGATAATAGAGGACCGAATGTCCTAGAAAGAGGCTTTGATGCTATTTCGGCGATGTATGGGGTTTCTCATGATCCCTACAAAGCTGGAGAGAAGCCACCTTAGAGGCAAGGTAAGTTCGTCGGGCTAACGACGTTAAAAATAGCGTTTACGGGAGGCAACCCGCTTTTTGTTTCCGCTTTTAGTTTTTGCTTTCTTAGATCTTTTTGCTAGCTTTCTTTTGACTTGTTTTAAGGTTAGATTAGTATAGTAGGGATAGAAGTTTTTCTAAAGTGACTCAGGTACAAAGAAAGAAGAAGAAATGCTAAACATGAAGCACAACAATGAAAATCGGTGTACAAGCATGCCAGGTTCGGTTACCGACCTTCACTGGTTCGGTACCGACCTCTCAGAAAGATGAAAAATGCAGAATCCCAAGTGATCAATGGTTTTAAACAGCTTCAGTTTTATTTTGTGAGTTCCCTTTTCTTTTCCCTCTTTATTTTTATGTCTTTGTTTTAAACAGTGACTCAGTGAGGACACTGTTTGGTTTAAGTATGGGTAATGGGAAAAGGAAACTCAGTTTCAGTTTTGTGTCTTTGCTTGTGTTTTAGGATTGATAATGTTCCACTTAGATGTCCTATGATATGCTTTAACTTGTTTGATCATGTAATTCCTTTAGCATGTTGGGAGAGCTTTGACTGAATCATGTTGAAAAGTTGTTTTTATGTGGATATTTAGCATGTGATGAAATTGAGCACATATGATCTTAAGTAGAAGTGACTTAAATCGAAAAAAATTGCTACCTTGTGAGTTGTTTTTTGCCTTAAAGGGAGAGCATAAAAAATCCCTCTTCTTTTCTTGTGTGATTTACTCTCCTTATGCATATTATCTCTTGTCATTGATATGGTCATCTATTACTTGAGACCTATATGAGATATTAGTTCATTGCATGTCAAATCATATGATGGAAAACTTATTTCTCTAAACCACTTTTTATCCTCTTTTTTTATCTACCTTATCAATATTCCTTGTTTTTGAAGCCAATTTGAGCCTGAAGCCTGTTATTTTTAGCTCCACAAAATTGTTCCCTAGCCGATGTTAGCTTGACCCTATTCGGGGATTAGGACTTAGTGTTGGTTATTGTGATGGTTTTGAGGAGTGAGATGTATTGGTTCAAGTGTGGGGTAATATGGGTTGGAAAACAAAAAGATCTTGCAATTTGTCAAGTAAAAGAAGTTTGGTTCTCTGAATGCACTTACAAAAGAAGTAGAAAGTAAAGGTGAAAAACAGAAAAAATGCAGAGTCATTACCGACCCTAGTATGTCGGTACCGAGCCCCTTCAGAAAGGGAAAAAAAGAGGAAAGATCATGAAAAATCCGAAAAACAGTTGAATAGTGAAAAGTGTGCATGAGCCAAATTTCCTAAGTGTTTGTAAGCAAGATAAGATGGGATATTAAAAGGGGTTAAAAAGTTAAGTTTGTGCATAATGTTAGTGAGTTTGGTATATTGTTTTTTGAGAGTTTTGGTATATGTGAGTTTTTAGGAGTCTCTATTCCCAGATATTTATTAGCACCACATAGCCAAAAGTTTTCCACGCCTTATTGTTATTATCAATCCCCATTACAACCCGACCGAATTGAAGCTTCTATGAAGTTCTTCATTGAGCCTAAGTTCTCTTGATGATTTTTATGTGTTTTGAAATCTCTGGTGGAGAGTTTGGTGATACAAGTTTCAATGACTATGTTGATTTTTGTATATTGGATTGAGTTGAGAGTTCTTATTATAAGCCCAAACACTTGAGAGTTGAGAGAAACACATTACCCTTGTGAGGTTGGATTTCTAGTTGCTTTTGCTTGAGGTTGCTCATATATGTGTGATGACGTTAGATTCACTTGTCTATTTATTTCTACTTGAGCTTTGATGTTGCTTTTTGATAAGGGCATTAACTTGATATATGTATTGTTGGTTTTTGGTTGATGTCTTGTTGATTGCTTGAGGACAAGCAAGTCTAAGTATTGGGTATTTTGATGTCCGCCTTTTTCGTTGTGTTTTTAGGGTGTGTTTTTTTGTGTCTTTGAGTCTTTTTCTTCATTTTTGTGTTTTGTTTAGAGTCGTTTGTGTAGGTTTTCGTATTTCCTTAAGATATGGAGTCTACATAAGCTTTGGTGGTGTTTTGTAGGTTTTGAAGTTGTTTTGGAGCATATTTTGAAGAAAGGAGGAAAGCACTTGAAGATAGCACTCAAGAATGAAGTAAGGCCGAAGAAAAGCACTTAAATAAAGACATTGAAGATCAAGTTAGATCTTGGAAAGAAGTAGAGAAACTCATTACAAAGACATAGGAAAAAGAATCGAGTCAAACAAAGGTGTAACGAACCCGCTACGGAAGTTTTACTCTCGGCTGTTTTACAGTGCTGAACAGGGTCGGTATCGAGGCATAAAGGGTCGGTACCGAGGCACTCCGTGTTGTTAGCGAACATCCGAGTCGGCGTTTTAATAATCTTTTATCCCTTTCCTTTTATGTTATTAGATAGTTTTAAGGGATATATCTTATTAGAAGATTTATTTCCTTATAGATAGCTTTTAGATAGATTAGTTTCTCTATAAATACTCTTGTCTATCCTTTGTTTTTCGAAATCGACCACCAATCCTTTAACCTAGTTTAGGAGGAGAGAAGAGAGAAGAGAGGGGCGTGAGAGAGAGAGAGAGTAGAGATTGGAGATTACTTGGAGAACAAGTTTCGTTGTGGATTTGGTTGTAAGCTTTTCCTTTCTCTTTAACTTAATATTAGATGTTTTTAATTGTGATTAGTGAGTAGTCTCTCTCTCTCTCTAAGGTTGGGGTTGAACCCAACAATGGTTGTGCATGCTTATTTGTGATCATGTCTTGATTTTTTTTATTGCATGAATCTATTCTTTTGTTCTTAACTCCTTAAACGAAAGTTGAAGGGAAATTCTCATTCATAGTTGAAGTGAAAGCGGAAACCTTGAATCAGAATAGTCAATTTAGGGTTTTGAAGCGAAAGCGGATCAATCCTAGTTGAAGTAGAAGAGATTAGATAGTTAAGTTTATTAATTGAACGAAAGTTAGTTGATTTACTTGCTTTAGTTGATGAAAGTTGACACCTTATGTGATAAAAGCATGATCTATATGTTTCATAAGCATTTGTATGCATGATTGTTGTTGTGGGGACACCTAAATCTTAGATTTTCTCTCTTACTTGATAAAAACCCTAGCCTTTGTTGATTGCTTGCGCTCCAAGTAACAGAACTTAGCACTGACTTTCTCCCATGGACGAACCTGACTTCGCTATACACAGCAGGGTCTTGATTATAAATTTATTTGTTGTCAAGAAACCCTCTCAACAGTGCCCTTTCCTGCTCCTTGTCATCATGCTTTCTTTTCCCATGTCCCACAAGTTTTCCAAAGACTTGGTAGAGCATGAGGTTTCTGTTCTCGGGATTTTCTTTGAACATGGTCCTCCTGTTAGCCTATTCACCAGTTAGGTCGTTGAAGAGTTGTTGGACTTTCATCTTGTCGGTGATCTCCTCCTTGCTGATCCCAAGTCCCGTAAGCTTGGTACATAGAGCCTCAAAGCGAGATTGGTAACTGTCAACAAATTCTCTCATCTCCATTCGGAAGTTAAAGAACTCCCTTCTGGCATTCATTTGGAGATCCTCTCTAAGGTCAAAATTGTCGATGTGCATCTGTTGGATGGCTTCCCACATCTCCTTCGTCGTTTCCAGACATCTGTTGGAACAAGACATCTGTTGGAAACGCCGTTTCCAGACATCTCCTCCTTGGTGATCATGTCTTGTTCCGACATGTGCTTGAGGTACTGTTTGGCTTTGAAGTTTGCCTCCATGCACTTCCATTCGGGTCCACCTCGAAGTTCCCTACTTCGATGACACACCAAGCTTGAAAGTCATGGTTGCACATCCAGTCCTTCATGTTATGTTGCTAGTTTTCGAACCTTCCGGTGATAAGCCTTGGAGGCTTGTTGTTCCCATGTCCGACTTGAGTGAGTTCTTGAGACATCTTGTAACCTGCGATACTAACATAGAAATCTAGAGCAACCTTGCTCTGATACCAATTGTTGGATTGACGTGTGTTAGTAAGAGCTTGGGAACTGGCGGTTAGGTTGTTCCCAAGGCAGCAGAAGTAAACAATCGCAAGTAACACAGAAAGTAAAAGACACAGTTCCTTTATAGAGGAACCCCACAACAACCAACTAGTTGTGTGGGTAAACCTCTACCTCCGCTTGGAGGATTTTGAACGATCTACTTGTTTTATTGATTGTTCCCTAGTTACAATTGGCAAGACTTACACTTCTTTGTTCCTAGTAGTTCTTCCTAACTCTATCAACACTAGCAAGTCTTCTCAACCTAGTTCCTAAGCGAACAACTCAACTAAACACAAATAGATCGAACCTTACATCTTGAGCTCACTGTCACAGTTCCCTTACTCCTGGGAACTTGGATTCGCCGTCGCCAGAGACTTCTCTTCACGTTCTCAATGTCTTTCTTGCTTCTTTGTATGAGGTTTTGAGTTCTAGGAGAAGTGCTTATACCAAGCACTACTCATTGGCTTATATAGTCATTTGAACTTGGGCTGAGATCTTCATTTTCATGATGTCTGAAATGCCCTTGTCTTGCAAGCCAAGTTTGGCAATCTTCACATGTGACTTGATTTGAACGTATTCAACTTCAAATGTCAATCGGACTGTTGGATCACTCGTCCCAATCTGTTCCTCAGATTGTGACTTCGCTTTGTCCAAGACAGGATCCCGCGAATTGCGTTGCACGGTCTTGTCTTCACATGTGAGTTCCCATATGAGGGGAACTGCTCTCTTCCGAGTTCCGTTGATAGGAACTTGCTTTCACATTATCTTGAGTTCCTTTAGTGTTCCCTTTCGAGAGAGACTTCGTTTAACCTGGAGTTCCCTTGAAATACTTGAGTGCAAAGTTCCCATATGGCGTTTGTCATTATCAAAACTGGAGATAACATCGTTGTTCAGATGTTTGGAACCAGAGTGCCCAACACCGTTCCAATAGAGGCCCATGTTTATAATGTTTGGCCCAATCTCTTTTATCTACCCACTTTCCTATTCAAGTTAACGTGGACACGTTCAACCCGAGTACATGCAAGCCTTTATCTCATGCCATGCTTGCCTCGTTTAATATCTTTAGGCCATATGCATGTATATATAGACTTTCCATGCCTTTCATGCATGTATTCATGGATATATAGCTCATAATTGTTATGCATAATTTATAATTACCTCCTTAGGTAGCGCGCCAATTTCGATACAAAGGACAAGGCCATGACCCATGCTCGCTAGCCACAGAAGATCGTGCAAGATAAAATAAACCACCTTCTACCCTCGGAGTTGAGCAAACACCATGAAAATGGAGATTAAGGAGATTTCGACCATGTAAACACCGCGCGAAATGGTCTCGGGACCATCCATGAAAGTAGATATAGTCACTCGCGCGCTCTAAGTTGATGAAGCAACAACTCCGCACTAGCTAGTGATCCGAGGCAAGACACCGCACACCTCCGCCGTGGCCCGAAAACCCTCGTCTCCCGAACATCGCGCTCTCTTTCCCATGTCCAAACACCGCTTACTTTTCAAGGGTGGCGCTGACCTCCGGTGATTGGACGAGCGTGAGGCCGCGACGCCCGGTCTAGCACGAGACCGTAGTCTTTGGCCGTGAAAAGTATAGGTGAGATGTTTGGTCCACACAAAGACTGCGCACTTCTCGACAATACCTCGTGCGCTCCCCTCACGGAGAGGCGGCACCGCACCGAGGAACCACCTCCAATGGCCACGTACGAACAACACGCACCCTTGCCAACGTATTGTGCCGAGGAACAACATGAATATGATGGCGCACGAACATTGATGGTGCGTGAACATTTCTCTCCTCAACCCATGACCAAACATCTTGTTGCTTGGCCTATTTGCAAACATCTCGTTGTTTGGCGGCAACACACGCACCCTTGCCAACATATTGTTTCTTGATATGCCATATTTTTTAGATTTGAAGTATTCACTTACAAAATCACTCGTGTCATACTTCATTTGCTGAATGGCGGCAATGGCATGTGAACATGGCAATTTTTCCAAATCAAATTTTCTGCAACTGTATGTTTTTTGTGCCAGATCAACAACCCCCATGTAATCATCACTGAACACTTCAAATTGAGTAGTATTCAAGACTTTTACGCCATACTTCTTGGATTTCATGCATCTTTTCTCTTGAATTTTGTTGATATTTGTGGGCAAATTGTTGTGGTTGCTCTCTGCATTTGCCTTGCGCTCATTAAACCACCTTGATATCAAATCTCTAATAAACTCAAATAAGGCAACAATTGGAAACGCCCTTGCTTTCTTCAACGTTGAGTTGACACTTTCAGAATTGTTTGTACTCATGATGTTGTATCTATCACCAGGAAAGCAAGCTCTAGACCATTTCTCAATGTTTGCATCTTTCAAGTATTGTCCCATCTCAGCATTTGACCTGCAAATATCATGGAAATATTTGTTGAATTTAATTGTTGTATAACTCTTACCTGCCTTGGAGAACAACTTGTGAATTCCTTTTCTTTGAATCTCACATTCAGATTTTGTTTCAAATGCCTTGTACATATGACATGCTTTGCACCAATATAGACAATTTCGATAGTGTTGAAACCCGAAATAATACACGCTATAAACGGGATTTTATTAAATACTAACTCTCGGAATTTCGTACCACCAAACGGTTTTCATACGTAGATTTTTCCTCCTCTCCATCCTTCGGCTGATTTTTTGTACTCTTTACAAATAAATCTTTTTGGACTTTATACCGTAAATAACACGATCTCACTCGGAGATTAATCACTTCGACTTTGACAAACAAGATAGTTCTTGAGTCAGAGATGTTTTTCGACCCTTTATTCCGTATCACCTCCTCCCTATTTATAACGTTTTAGAGGATAGCTTTTTCGGCTTTGGTCGATGTGGGACGCTTGTAAGCACAACTATTCTAGTTGCATAGCCCTTAAGGAAATCTTACTTGGCATTTCATTGCAATAGACTAGGGGCTAAAATGCATAGGCCTCATGTGGGATACCACTTGCACCATAAATCAGCCACCTTTGTTGACTTATATGGAATTACATGCACACATATATATCTACACTCACATGATTGTTGGCTTTGACATTTAGCTTTTTAGGCTAATATTTGTCTATTGGGTCAAATTTTGTACAACTTGTACTATGGGCTAAGCCCATTTATGTTTGCTTCTCTCCAACGAATGCATGTATATCTTTTATCTTAGCCATGCAACGTAACCAAACATACTATATATCGTGTTTTGACGTGTATGCATCACGCGATGCCTAAGCTCCGCGCTTTTATATTTATGACTTCGTTTAATTAGTTTCTATTATGTATAGATTTCTCAAATTTTGAGATGGATGCAAATGTGACAAGCAAATAGTTGTTGGTGATGCAATAATATTGAACCTTTGTATAATCATTTTCCTTAAAGACTAGATCAACGTTACCTTCTAGGACAATTGTCTTTGATTTAACATCTCCAACATATGTACAATCTCCACTTCCAATCTGTAATATCTGCTCTTTTTAATAAAGAGATAGTAATTTAATTCTTTCGAGTTAATAATAAGCAAAGAATTAAACTTAATTTAAATCCGCTATAAATGGATAAAACTTGCAAAAATAAAATTTATTTCTTATGAATGAATTTTTGGCAAGTTAAATTGTATTTAGTGGAAAATTTAAATTTGTAAAAGTGTAAGAAGATGGCCAATAATAAGGAAGTTTGAAAGAGTGGCAAAAACAATGGTGTGTGTTACCGGACTCGAACCCATGACCCCTTAGAGGTGGAAATAAGACACCCAAGAGACACCTAAAGTCACTCTATTGATGTGTTCTCCTTGCAAGTTGTGGAATGGATTTGTTTTGAACTATTCATTCCCGCCATAGTCTTGTCTTTTTCCCATTTGATTGATCAACTTGCGCAACGCCCGAAGGCTGCGCCGCCTCTCGTCACGCCTCTGTAATGGTGACACCGTTCCACCACCTAGCCAAGCTAGGGGATAGCCTTACTGAATCACATCACCCCAACTCGCCACCTCTGCTTGTCTTTATGTGGTGTTGGCAAGAAAGAGTCGAGCCAAGTGGCTCTATCCCAATTCAAATTGTGGCTAGGAAATTTCACCCGCACCCGATGGGTACCCGAAAAAAAACGATCAAATCAGGGTGAAAACGGGTTTCGGGTGATCTGGTGATGGAGCAAGTACGGTTTCGGGTATTGCCTCACCCGACCCATTCACCCGACCTGATCACCCGGTTTTTTGTCCCACATCCAATTGGTAGAAGGAGAGGAGAAGAGGAGCTTATAAAAAGGGAAGGAGAGGAGAAGAGAGTTAAGTGTTTGAAGTCTAACCATAGAGATGGGCTTTTAGGCTTTCTAATTAAATCTATTTTGTAGGCTAATCGATTATGTAGGCCCTATATAAATACGTGAAAATTTAAAGTTTTATTAGATGGATTAAACGGGTTGACCCGTAAACACGGGTTACGAGTTAAGTTTATTTTGTTTACGAGTTATTGAGTTGACTCGTAGAAGAAATGAACTCAAGTTTTAACATATTTTTATAACACCTGAAAAAACCTGACCCGAAAACCGACGGGTTTTGGGTGGGTCGGTTTCAGGTGGAACCCATCGGATGAAAATACCAGGTCGGGTGGGCGGTTTACAACCGCATGTCGGGTGGTGGAAGTAGTCCACCCGCACCCGACCCGACCCATTGCCATGCCATTTGTGGCAATAAGGAGGTAGGAGAAGGCAGAGAGACTACTTGAGGAGTGTAGGTGCTCGGAAAAAAGGGTTGGACTATTCGAATTTGTATCCGAAAATCTCCCATGTTTTGAACTAAAATCACCCAAACTTCTATATTTGATTTCTCCTTTGTTTCTCAACCACATTTGTTGATTCAAAGCTTGAAATAGCGAGGAGAACGTCTTCTACAATAACCCTCAAAAGATTGGACTTGATTTGATCAAGAATCGAGCTGAAACGACGGTTTTTGGATTCCAAACTGATTTTCTAGATTTTATTCGAAGTGGTGTTGAGCTGTATTTGGGGGCTTCGTGCGCCGGTTTCAGGACACCTCTCTTTTCGAAACCACCAACAATATAGAGAGGGTTCTTCCTAGGTTTAGCTGTAGCATGCCCCGTTGCCACCCCGCCCCTGGTGTCTCCTCTGGGAGCCGGTGAACAGGCCTTCACGACCAGCTTTGTTGCTGGCTTATTTGTCCCAGAAGTTCAGCTTCGGCGAGTGATTTTCGTCGCCTTCCAACTATCGCTTGAATCACACATCAAGGATGTTGGCAACAGTCGAAAGAGGATAATCAGGACTTCCAACTGTCGCTTGAATCACCCATAACGGATGTGATACGAAGGTGTTGGACATCGGTGAAGTTGGCTTGTTGCTCACTGATTTTTCCAGACTTTATGTGGATTGAAGTGTCAAGGGAAAGAAAGAAGGAAAAAGGGGAAAGGTGAGTGGACCCGAGTTTTCCTCGGTATGTGTGTCATGGACTCCGATGGATCGTCTTGATTCACATATTGCCTCGTTTTGTGTGCCGTCTCGATTTGCGTGCAAGCAAATCCCAAGCGTATCACTAGGAAATTTCCTTCTTTCGAACTTGAATTATATTGTAGAATGATTTTTAGGATAAGATCATTAAAAGTTGGATTTTTGTATTAAATCTCGTATAGAGTGATTTATCGAATCTTGTAATTGGTTAAGTTATAAAGCCGAATTAAGTCAAGCAAGTACTTGACAAATTATTATAAGGACATAATAATTTGTAGTAGTTAATCTTGAAACGGAAATAAATTGATTATAATTTATTTCTCTATTCTTTTCCGATACAACCCGAGCTCGAGTCTTGGATGCACGTCGTTCGAGATGGAACTAATCGCTTTAAGTGGAGATATCTCGTATAAGGCAAGTGGACGGTTCTCTCTTGCATTAATATTATTAAATGAGGAATTGAATCTCATTTAATATTTGTGTTGGGAACAACTTGTGTGCTTAATAAAATATGATATGTTGTTATATTTGTTAGAAATAATGACCATGTTGTTTATTCAGTTTTGCGCTAGAACTGGATTTAGGTCCGTTGTGTGTGACCTTATGTGTTTAGTTGTCTCATGCTGAGACATTTTTGTGAAATAAAGTAGTTTAGAGAGGGGAGTGTAGTCTCCAAAAACACGTTTGTATTGTCTCATGCTAAGACATTGTTTTGAAGTAAGTTAGTTTCAAGGATAGGAGCCGAGTCTCCAATGACTTCTTTATAATACAGTCTGTATTGGGGTTGTAGTTCGCTAACGTATCCCAATACTCCAATCATGACTCATGCCTCGCCCTACGCTAGAGGGGGTGTTATGCATTCTAGCTAAGTGCAATTGGGCCCCAGGTGTTGGTCAAGGATCATGGATGAAATAGGCCCTCTCATCTTGATATCGCCAAGTGCAAATGGAATCCGGTTATTGGCCAAAGATCATGGTTGAAATAGGCCCTCTCATCTTGGAAATACCGGAATGCAAATAATTATCGGTAGTTTAGGCTGATTAAAAGTTACCAACAAGTTTGTGAACGTTTTGAAAGTAATATAAGATAAGTGCGTTAGGCACATTAATATACCAGAATGGCTAGTCCAGTCGGAAAACCATTCTCTCTCCCGGTGCCAATATGTTTAGTCACTACCATAGGAACCAGTCAATTTCTCCACTTGCTTAGTCTTTCATTAGACTAACCCGACCACTTTATTCAATTGCATGGTCGGCTGGTGTCCAATGTCTGTATACGACACATCAGGTATTTATTGGAAGTTGATTTGAGAAGTAGATGAAGAAGTTGTAGAAAAGTTTTCAAAAGTTGTGTTTGAGCGAAGTTTATGGATGGACCATTACAAAGCTATGTTGGGAGAGAAGAAGCTAAGAGTTTACATACTAAAGACTTTGTTTAGATAGAAGACTGTTCTATCATCTTGTCATAAAAGCTAATGTTGTTATAAGACCATTTATATTTATTCCACTGTAACGTTTTCTTAAACTTTGTAAAGTTTGAGTTATCAAGTAATAAAGATTAAGTTCTCTTACAACATTTTGTGGTCTTCCACTTTCATACTTTTGATTTAAATGAATCCAACTTTCATATTTTTAGTTTGTTCAGTCAATATAAAGCCTTGGGTAGCTTTGGTTTAGTCTTAATTGGGGTTATTAGCGGTAATACCTCCAGGGTAGGAAGGGGGTGTTACACAATCTCCTCCAAAGCACACTGTCAGTATTTTAAAATCCATCTGTTGAACATGAACAAACATTCAATGTCAATGGCTATTTGGTCACAATATATTTTGTTGATAAAACACTAGCTTTTTCTTGACATCAGATTTGTTGATTGTCTTCAACTATTCAATAATTGTTGATAGTGGTTGATTGAAATATAAGATAAAGAATACAACCTTGATGAAAATAATACAGTTTATTAAACCTTTGTTGTGAACCATTGTCAACCACTATCATTTGTTTGATTTAGTAGAATGTCAACATTCTTTTTTAATGTCAACAACTATCAGTATTGGATAACGTTCTTCAACCGATTATCTCGTTTGAATTCGTCAACAATATCAGTAGCTTGCATGGGGAGGGGGCAATTGCAAGTTCTTGTGTTTGAGGGCTATCGCGCGCAATTTTATATTTTTTTGTCAACTACTACGTAATATCACCCCCTATTATAGGCTAATTATCAAAATTGCCCTTTTCTCATATTCGATGTACATGAACTAAATACATGTATGTTCATGAGTTCTCATATGTATTTTAATATAAGATCTCGTAGACAATATGGGGCATTACAATGCAACATGCTTTTTGATATGGTTAGTTATATCGTGATCACTTATAACATATTTTTAGACCTTATACTTATGATCTCACTTTTTTTATATTTGCTAATTACCCCTTGATTATTTAGCGATTATTTCGCGTACCATCAGACATGTCCGAGGCTCTTGAATGTGATCTTGCTACGAGAAAACCCAACAAGGTTTGCATTGGCCAAACGCTGGAGGTTATGTAATCCATGGACCATGCAATTGAGCGTTTGAACTCCATGGAAGCGGTGGTTAACACGAACCCTTTTTTCTCCATGTAACTAGAAAACCATCAGACATCTAGGATGGAAGAATAGGGAGACATTGATATGGAAGAGCTTAACTCCGACCACCTAGGTCAAGATTGTTAATGTTTTTCTTTTTCTCATGTTGTGTTATTGTGAATATTCTAATGTGGAACTGTTTTGCAGCATTAAAACCGAGCTTCCGTCGCGCTATCTGCTATACGTGCAAACACCACAAAGTTGATATTTTGGCTCTTTTTGAAACTAGAATCTCGGGAAATAGGGCTTAAGTTGTATGTGATAGACTAACTAGGTCTTATTTTTTAGACTAAACTAGAGTGGAAGCAGTTAGTTACGCATGGGGTATTTGGATCTCGTGGAATGATGAAAGAGTTCACTTAAAGATTGTTGAGAAGAACAACCACTTCATCCATGCTTCTGATGCGACCTAGCCTAGGCTCGGACCCGATCACGGCCAGCCCGAGACTCCCTAGGCCTTGGCGATTGATGCGACCTTGCCTAGGCTCGGACCCGATCCCGGCCAGCCCGAGACTCCCTAGGCCTTGGCAACCCCTTTGGCATAGGACTTAGTCATATTTTATGCATTTCCCTATTTTATCATATTTCCATTTATGTCTTTCTGAATTTAGTTATTTCTATTTCTAGTATTACTATTTATATTTTATGGGCTTTTGGACGTTGGGCCTTGCTTGCATGCAAACCCTAATCCGTTAAGCCTTGTTGGTTGTTAGGGTTTCGAGAGCCACCTGTTTATAAGGAGCTCTCGAGCTCATTTATTATTCACACACACTTTGGTTATTGATTTAGTTGAGGGTTTTCTCCTAGACTTTAACCTAGTGTTTGCGCCGTTCTTTCATTACGATAATCAATCAAAGCTTTCGTTCTAAGTTGCTCATTGATCGTGTGTTGTTTGTGCCCTATCGAGCCGATCCAACGTCGGTATCGATCCCAATAGCCTTCCGCTGACTCTCGAGAGACCCAATACTCAAGCAACGTCAAAAATCCGTCGTGCTTTCAAACGAGGTCCCATCAACTGGTATCAAAGCGAAGGCGGCTCGATAAAAGGCGTTCTCTCCGACATCACCCAGCAACCGCCGTCCGCGGTCTCCGTCCATCATTTAGTAAGTTCGGCCAATTTTTAAAATTAAAAAAAAATTGATCGGCTCTAATTTGCAAGTTTTATATTGCGTGGCCATTATTGATCCCATCAAATCTTTTCTTGCTTTCAATCCTCACATGCAGAGATAAGATAGCCAAATCACGTTTTGTTTCCATATCCATAGCGAAATCACGTTTCCATAGTAAGCATATCTTTTTAGTTAATATTGTTAAGAGTCGACCAGTTAAAAAAAACAGCCATTTACAAAAAAAGAAGGATTCGACATTTAAAAAAACAGAAGCAACAGCTAGCCGATTGTTTTTATTTTTCCATGTATTTGTTATGATTATGTAAAGATCTTATCTTATAAAAGATCTCCTTGTTATTTCTTTCTAGGTTAGTTTAAATATTTTCCTTTCGTAAGAGAATCTTTCGGATTATGGAAGATCTCCTAGTTAAAAAAGAAAAAAAGAGAAGATAAAAAAATAAAAAAAAATTCATGAGGGGCCGAGCCATGTTTTGGACCTGCTCGGAAATATGGGACGATTCGGACTCTTGGGATCGCCACATCGACGAGTCAACACTCGTCCCTATAAGCTGCTTCCAAGAGACCGCCCGGATTGGATCCCACCATACTGCCTTCCCGAGAATCGGGCCTGCTACTACGGAGAAACTCCTAGATCCCGGCATCGTTCTTACGACGATCGGGATTGGAGTCCGTCTCCTTGGCGCTCACGCAAAACTCCCAAGTCCTGGCATCGTTAATATGACGAACGGAATTGGAGTCCGCCTCCTCGGGGCCCACCAACCCGAGTTCGCGAACCGGACCCGCGGCACCGACCTAGGCCACGGCCTGCCTCGGCACACCATGTGCCAAGACCGGCCCCTTCGGCTAAGCCCTCTCCCTCTTCCGTGGTCGAGAGTCCTAGCATCGAGGATAGGTTGGCGGCTTTAGAGCGCCAGACGGTCGAATACATGGCGCGTTTTCATCCTACACTCCTCCCGACACCCCAACCACCATTGGTGTCGATGCCGAGCGAGCTCATCATCGAGACCGTCTTGGCTCCTCAACCACAACCGACACCCATGCCAAGCGACGCGTCGAGTGATCCGACCGTCGGTACCGAGGACTCACCTGCCGGTACTGAGGCCTTAATCATCGATACCGAGGCCTCATCGATATCGAGGTTTTTTCTGTGCCAACGCCCATGCCAGCGCACTCCTTTCTTGTCGTGCCGACACCTAAGGTCGAGGACCCGCCCTAGCTTGACGAGCTTTCACCTACACCGACGCCCTCATTAGAGTGCGACGCTGACCCCGAGCCCATGCTCGAGCCTGCCCCTGTGTCGACACCGTACTTCCTAGAGACTACCATTGTCGATGGCAAGGCTTTACTGAGATCGTCGCCTGCCTCCCTTGTTCGACCCAATCTCGAAGCGAGGACGCTTCGAAGCTAAGCGGGGGAGAATGATGCGACCCTACCCTAGCTTGGACCTAGCTCCTACGAACCCGAGACGACCCGGGCCTTGGAGACCCCCTTGGATTAGGACTTAGCCTATTTTATGTATTATTTATATTATTTATATTTCCGTCATTTCCCTTTTAGGTGTATGTTTCATTCTTGTAGGATGGGCTAGCCTTGTTATTTCCCTTTTAAGCTAGTTTCTATTATTAGTATTATGGGCTTGGATGTTGGGCCTAGTATGCTTACTAGCCCCAGTCCACCCCCATCTAGAACTAGGGTTTCGTGTGGCCTCCTCTATATAAAGGATCCACGCCCCCTTGTATTAATCACTTCCAAAATGAATTAAGCCAGAGCTATTGAGTCGAGTTTCTCCTCCCCTTTGGCCTGGGCGTCACCCAAACCTTCCAAACCCCACTTTCCGTCTAGTCGGTCCTCCCTTGGGCCGATATCTCTTATTTCTACCTCGCCCCACCCTCGTTCCGACTAGCATTAGAGGCCCGTGAGTCCACTTTGTGGTCTCGTACTTATCCCGGTTACTTGTGTCGGAGAAGATCCGGACGTTTCGAGCCTAGATCCGCCCTTCGTGGACCGAAGCCAAGTAGGTTCACATCAACTAGCATCAGAACCACGGTTCGAGTAAGTCTTACGTCGTGTAAGTCATTCGAACTCATGTTCACGCAAATCCTTTGTCTTTCGATCCATATCCATACATTCTTGCGTAAAATTGTTAAAAAAAATTATCCATTGCTGAGACCTTGTTCGGATGAACACGTCTTCTTCTTCTTAATCTGGCCGAATTTTTTTTCTTACCCTTGATACGTTGTTGTGGTGTTAACGATTTATGCGCTTGTTTGTACTTGTGATTCACTACTTGCGTGCATTTAATTTCTCCAATTCAGATTTTATCCATTTGTGCGTGGGCAAATTGATCTCTTTGTCTAATTCATGCATGCATGATTGATATCCCCTTTCTTTACTGCATGGCATGGGTAAATTGATAACCTCCTTTTTTTTAGCCACAAATGACCTAAATTCGGTTCTGCTTTGCCGAAATTTATTTAATAAAGATCTCATGCCATATTTTCTTGTTATCCATTTCCATATCATACTCCCACCAGATTTGAATAGTATCTATTCCGATCTACTTGTTATTGGCTGAATTTATTTTAAAAAAAAAAAGAGGGAACTGGATATTTAAAAAAAAAAAACCATTAATACTGGGCAATACAAAAAAAAATAGTCGGCTGAATTTCCAAAAAAAAATCAGCTTTGGTTTATTGAATTTGAATCGTTCTCCTCCTTGCTTGATCTTTTGCATGCCATTTTTTTGGTTGAATAGCTTGTCTTGCAAGTTGCTTAATTCTAACGCCATATATCGTGTTTAGCCTTAAACCGCCCTCTCGGCTAGCCAAATCAACCTTGACCTTTGCGTGTTTAACTGTTTGGGCGCTTATATTGACTGTGAGTCTCTATATCATTGGTTCGCTTTTACTCTCGTCTTGTCATGTCTCATACAGGACTTCAACGAAGACGCTTTGCCGGGTATGATGACCCCGAGGCGTTTTTGGATTGGGCAAAGCACATGGCCAACTACTTCGGCCAACGAGACTACGACAAATTTGAGCAATGTGACATTGCCATTGGTTGCTTCAGTAGCTACGCTCGAGATTGGTTTGAGCGTTTGGAGGATGATCGATTGTATAGGAAGCGGCCCCCAATTGAGACATGGTGCCAACTTGTATACCACATGACTCAACACTTTGCTCCTAATGTGGACGTCATAGCCTTTCAAGAGTATCTTATAAGGCGCATGGTCAAACAACGAGAGATGTACAAGTTTGGCACGACGAAGGACATAAAACGAGCACCATTGGACATGGGGCATACTACATAGACACCATTGCCGGTCGCGCCTCCTATGGTCGTGATCAAGGAATTTGAGGCGCCATCCGAGCATTTTAGCATTCCCATGGTTGCGCCACACATGGACGTGGTCGAGGCCACCGATGAGCCAACCACGCTTTTTGTCTCGCCCATCACCGCGTCGCATAGCTCGTGGTTCAAGCTACCGAGGAGACAGCCCCGCCCATTGTCACACCCGTGACAGTGCCGATCAATGAGTCCCTACCCGAGTTCGCTTTGGCACCACCACAACCGATTCCAGCGTTAGAGTGCATCGAGGCCACCGCGCCTTCCGTTTCGAGTCCCTCCCTTAAGGTCGACGACACGCCACAATCGCTACCAGCACCGACACCTTCCTTGGACTTGTCTTCGATGTTGGATTGGCCACTTCCCATGCCCTTACCTTCGTTTTCTGGTGTCGAGTCCGAGAGCCTGTTTGAGCCTACATCGACACCATATATATTGACTTTTGAGAAGACGGAGGTCGATGAGAAGCTCCACTTCATTGCTGTTTTGGTCGCCTTTTCCTTCACCAACTCGAGGCGAGGACGCTTCGAATCTAAGCGGGGGAGAATGATGCAACCTTGCCTAGGCTTGGACCCGATCCCGGCCAGCCCGAGACTCCCTAAGCCTTGGCGACTGATGCAATCGTGCCTAGGCTCGGACCCGATCCGGCCAGCCCGAGACTCCCTAGGCCTTGGAGACCCCCTTGGCGTAGGACTTAGTCATATTTTATGCATTTCCCTATTTTAGCATATTTCCATGAATGTATTTCCGAATTTAGTTATTTCTATTTCTAGTATTACTATTTATGTTTTATGGGCTTTTGGACGTTGGGCCTTGCTTGCAAGCAAACCCTAGTCCATTAAGCCTTGTTGGTTGTAAGGGTTTCGAGAGCCACCTCTTTATAAGGAGCTCTCGAGCTCATTTATTATTCACGCACACTTTGGTTATTGATTTAGTTGAGGGTTTTCTCCTAGACTTTAACCTAGTGCTTGCGCCGTTCTTTCATTATGATAATCAATCAAAGCTTTCGTTCTAAGTTGCTCATTGATCGTGTGTTGTTTGTGCCCTATCGAGCCGATCCAATGTCGGTATCGATCCCAATAGCTTTCCGATTACTCTCGAGAGACCCAATACTCAAGCCACATCAAAGATCTGTCGCGCCTTCAAACGAGGTCGCATCAGCTTCTTTTGTTTATAATCGTCAGGATAATCACCTCTTTTTCGTTTATGGCCCGCCCACTTCCAAGCATCGAGGTTTTTTTGGAATGATTTAAAACGTACTGTTAGAAGAATCAAAGGTTCGGTGTTAATCAGGGGTGGCTTTAATTGCATTATGTCTTGTAATGAAAGGAAAGCTGGTTCAAGATGTTTACACTCAAACGATTTTCAATAGCTGGAGAAATGAACTTGACCTCATCGACATGGATTTTGTGGGTCCAAATTTACATGGAGTCGTAAATTATCGGCAATTGTGACGATACATAAGAGATTAGATCATGTTCTTGCTATTATAGAGGGATGTACTAGTTGGCCCGATGATGAGGTATTTTCGCAGTCACTATACCTATCAAAGAATCCTTAGTTAACCAAACTTAATAGAATGGTAAGTAAGGGTCGATCTCACAGAGACTCGTGTAAATGTGCTTTTACTTGCATGCCAAGTAAAGGAAATAGGGGGTTTTAGATGAGTTTCTAATCTAAACAAACAAGGAATGTAAAGCAAATTAACTAAAATTGATTTCTAAATATTTTTGGGAGAAATATGTTCAACTAATTAACTTCCGTTATGATATTGCTTTGCTGATCATTGATTCTCTCGATTTCCTTTTCATCTTAACTAATCTATTGTAGAGTTTACTCTAAACTTCAGGTTTAATTCATAGTCCGACCGAATCTAAGAACCCTAATCATCAAATAACCTAGGAGACCTAGATTCAACTTGACAATAGTTTACGATTCAAGTGTCAATAGAAACAATTATCCAAAGCAACCAGACATCTAGATAAATTGTGATTGACTTCTCTTCTTTAACCAATTAGTCCAACCGATCCTAAGATGATTAAAGATCTACTCTTGATCAAATTAACACCGTCCGGTAATTAACAAGATCCAGTTGTAATTTAACCTAGAAATTCTATTAGGTGCTCAATCTAACAAAACCCTAGATCAACTTTGATTCAATTAAGCATAGAGAAATCAAACTAGTCAATGTTATTGGGAACCAATCAAACCTCACAACTCATGCAAATCATAACTTCAATTAACTAGTTAAAAAAGAGAGACTTAGCAAGACATAATTAAATTAAGAAAACTTACAAAAAGGTTCAAAGATCTCTTGAGAAACTCTCTAGAATAAAACCCTACTCTCCAAATTGCAATTAGAATTATCAAAAGAGAGATACAACTCAAAGCTTAAATTTCCCAAGACATCCTAAGATAAAATATCCCAAAGCCATACAAAAGCTCATCGAAATTACATAAACGATCCCAACACGAAGCCCATTAATCGATCCAAGTCTCTCGCGGAAACTCCACATGGCACGGTCTGGTACACAATGACGCGGCCGCGTCTTCCTCCCTAGCCCACATCTTGGCTCAACTTGATTCATCTTGTCTTCTCTCGGATCCTCTTGGTCTTGGCCCTTCTAATCTTTACTTGCGCCATTATAAGCATCATCAAACTCCACCATAATCATCTGAGATCCGTCCCCTCCATGCTTGTTTAGCTAAAGATCTGCAAAATAAAACAAAACAAGCGTAAAATCCGAATTTCCTAGAAAACCTAAGAACCTACTAACTAAGCTAAACTAGGCTAAAACCATGCAATATAAACATAAATATGCATCCTAACACTACCTAAATGAAAGCTATCACCCGAGGCTAGGGTGAGACATTTGCCTAAATTCTCTTCGGACCATTGTCCATTTCTCCTCTCTCTCAGCCCGGTTTTATATATTAACAAGAAGAGGCGTCCGTTTAGGTTCAAAGCCGCCTAGTTTTCTCATCCCGGTTTCATCGACAAATTCAAAGAAAGTTGGCGACATGAGATGGATATGCCGACTGCCCCTCCCAACCTAAGGGGTGTGGTAACCTCGTTCTCCCTCCCTTTGTTTAATCTCTGGTTTTAGCTTTCGCTTTGGTACTATTTGCCTGGTTTTGTTCCCGCTTTGGTTTTCGCTTTAGGATTGTTTTAACTTGACCCTTTGTTATTTTGTGCGACATTTTAGTTTAGTTTTTGTTGTTGTTCTACTTTTCTTGTCATGTTCTATTGGTATAGTCTTTTGTACTCGCTATGCTTTTGTGTTTTCTATTGGTTTGTTTGGCTTGTTGTTGGTTGTTGTGTGTTGTGTGTCCGTGCAGTTGAGCCCGACTGTTCAGGAGAGATTTAGATATGAGATGGTGGGACCAATGAGCAGTGTTTTTTCCCATAGACAGTCTACGAGTTTGAGGATAGGGTCTTAGAATGTGGGTACGTTGATAGGGAAATCCTTCGAACTGATTAGGATTCTACATCACTATAGGGTAGACATTGCTTGTATTCAGGAGACCAAGGGGAAGAGAATGAAGGCTCAAGATATTAATGGATGTAAGTTGTGGTACTCAAGAGTCGTTAGTAGTAAAAATGTGGTTGGGATCTTCGCAGACGGGAACTTGAGAGACCAAGTGGTGCAAGTGCAGCATATAAGTGGTCGCCTGATGCTGATAAAGATCATCTTAGGGGAGAAAATCTTGAATGTCATTAGTGCTTATGCCCTTCATGGAGGCTTGAGTTTGAAAGAAAAGAGACGGTTCTGGGAAGACCTGGATAGCTTGGTGAGAAGTGTTCCATCAATATAAAAGTTGTTGATCGGTGGGGATTTCAATGGGCACATTAGGAAGGCCAGAGACGAGTTCGAGGAAGTACATGGAGGATGGGGGACTGGAGATAGAAACGGTGGAGGACGAGCACTTTTGGATTTCGTAGGAGCTTTTGACTGTATGGTTGTCAACTCGTGGTTCGGAAAGAGGGAAGAGCAGTTGGTTACTTTTTAGAGTGCGTTAGGAAGGACGCAGATTGATATTTTTACTAGAAGGGGGGACAGGGGAAGGTGCAAGGATTGCAAATTTATTCTGTTTGAGGGTTTGTTGACGCATCATAGGTTGTTGGTTTTGGATCTAAAATGGCCATGCAGAAGGAGGAAGGGAAACACGGTACCACAACCACTTCGTCGTTCCACCACGCTTTACAAGCAATTCTCTAAAGAGGAAATAAAGGAAGTGGTCCGTAAAATGAGCAACAAAAGAGCAGTAGGAACGGATGAAATTTCGATAGAAGTTTGGAAATGGTTGGAGGAGAGAGGACTAAAATGGTTAGAAACGCTCTTTAATGTTTGACGACCAAGATGACGGAGGAGTGGAGGCTTAGTAAGTTAATACCGCTTTATAAGAACAAGGGGGCTGTAATAGTGCAACAACTACTATGGTATCAAGCTTCTAAGTCGCACAATGAAGGTGTGGGAAAAGGCTATCGTGTTGAGCTTGAGGAGGCTAGTCAGAGTGTCAGAGAACCAGTTTGGTTTTATGCTTGGGAGATCATCTATGGAGGCTATCCACTTGTTGAGAAGGCTACAGAGGAGTACAAAGAGAGGAGGAAGAATCTGCACATGGTTTTTATCGACTTGGACAAAGCGTATGACAAGGTATCTAGAGAGTTGATTTGGGAGAGCTTGGCAGCCAAGGAAGCGTCCGACACGTTTATCAAGATCGCCAAATACATGTACAAGGCCTCGTTGACTAGTGTTTGTACCCCAGCGGGGATATAGAGTATTTCAAGGTGGAGGCATATCTACATGAAGGCTTTGCCACAGGCCTCTTCCTTTTCACGCTTGTGTTGGATGTTTTGATGAGCGATATTCAGGGGCAGATCACGTGGTGTATGCTATTTACAGACGACATTATACCGGTAGATGAGTCTAGAGTCGGGGTTAGTAGTAGACTTGAGACTTGGAGGGAGAAGTTGGAGTCTAAGGGCTTCAAACTAAGTATGACCAAGACGGAATATATGGAGTTCAAGTTCGGGCAAGGTGCAGTTGACAACGATGAGGTACATTTAGGAGAGGAAGCGGTGATGAGGAAGGACAAGTTCAGGTATTTGGGGTTAGTCTTAGCTTGTAGAGTGACAGAGGCATCGACGAGGACATCACATACAAGATCCAGAGAGGTTGGCAAAAGTGGAGGGCAGAGTTGGGGGGTTCTTTATGACAAGAAGGTATCACTCAAGCTTAAGGGAAAGTTCTACAAGACAGTCATTAGACCTTCCATCCTTTATAGAGCAAAATGTTGGCCACCAAGAAGTCACATGAACATAGGTTGATGGTAGTTGAGATGAGGATGCTAAGGTGGATGAGCGGACACACGCTTTTAGACAAGATCAGAAATGAAGTGATCAGAAGCAAGCTGGGGGTGGCTAGCATAGGTGACAAGATGCGATAATCGAGACTGCGTTGGTTTGGTCATATACAGAGGCGAGGGCTCGGGGAGCCAATTCGTAGGTGTAAGAACTTGGCCTTGGGAGACGTACGTAGAGGGAGGGGACGACCAAAAAATATTGGAAGGATAGTATAAGACAAGATATGAGCTAGTTAGGGATTTCAACAGATTTGACAACATGCAGGGAAAGGTGGAGGGAGAAGATCTGAGTGGTAGACAACAGCTAGTCGTCGGGACAGATGGTTTTAGCTTGGGGTCTTGGACGCTTGGGTTTCTTGGCTTGTTTGCTCTAGTGTTTTTGTTTTCGTTTTGCTCTTGCTTTGTTCTGCATTTGGTCTCGTTTTTGTTTTTGTTTTGTTTTCATTCCTTATTTGTTACTGTTGTTTCATGTTTTCTGTCTCGTTGGGTCACTCGGTCGCACCCCCTCAGCATTAAGCCAGGGGTGCCTCAATCTTGACCCCTCAGATTCTCCTTAAGGGAACTGCACTAGGTCAATGTTGTTGTTGTTGTTGTTGTTGTTGTTGTCGTCATCGTCGTCATCGTTGTAGTAGTAGTTGTTGATGTTGTTGATGTCATCATCGTCGTAGTCTCAAACGACACTTAAAATGAAAAAAAAAATTAATAGGGAATGACAAGGCTGCTTAGTAAAGTTAGTTGTAGGTTGAAAAAGACTTGAAAATTAATAGAAGTAGGATATTAAAAGTCTTTTTTAATAGGACCCATTAATTTTATTCTTGTTAAATATGATGCTACCATTTGTAGATGCGTGTCTTGTGTAAGATTTTTTCTTACACTTAGTGAGCCTACATATTTCCTAATTTTCAAGAGTTTTGTTGCACTTCTCAAAAAAAAGTCTTACTGACCTGCTCCCTAATGACACTATACTATAAGTTTCATTTATTTTTAGTAACCCACGTTGGTATCATACTAACCATCCTCGCTTAATATATTTGTTGTCGCTTTTGACCTGTTGCTCTTCTTTGCTTTTGTCTTCCCATTCCGATTTATTTGTCTACAAACCATCTTGGTCTCTCAATCTATCGATTTTTTACCTTATTAAAAAATCGATTTTTCTAACCTATGCCCTAATGGCATAGGTTAAGAGCCTAAATGAAAATATATTTTGAAATTGTATTTACTTAGATTTAATTATTTCTTCAATAGTATTTATTAATTTCCTTTTAGGATTTTAGTTCCCATAATTAATATTCTTAGTGTATGTATGTCGTAGGATAGAAAAACTAGAGATGTTCAACGGGTCGGGTTTTCAGCGACCCGCACTGACCCGACCCGCAATTTGCGGATTGCGGGTCGAGTCGCAAGTCGATTTTTTTTATTTTGTGGGTTGCAGGTCAAACCGCAATATTTTAAAAAAAGATATAGTTTTATAATTTTATTAATATATAAAATATTTTTTTTATAAAAACCAGTTGGGTTTGTGGGTTAACCTGAATACCCGACGGGTTTTTAAAAAAAATATTTTTTAGGTTTGTGGGTAAAATAATCATTTTTTACCAGATTGATGTAGTCAAATGGGTCGACCCGCGACCCGGCCCATTGAGGATCGTAAGAGTACTCTCAATGGTTGCCCAAAATCTTAGACATCAAAGAGAGAGACAATAAAAAAGTAATAAATGGAAGAAAGAGAGTGATGACCAAATGAAAATTGGGCATATTGACGACCAAAACTTATTTTAGACAATGCCTTGACATAATGACAAATGACATTTGGACCACAATTTATTTTGAATGTGAACTAGCATATATACCCGTACCATGTACGAAATCGTTTAAATATAATTGAATAATTTAATAATAAATTTATTTATAAATATTGTAATTCTTTATTGTTTTTACAGGAATATGAATAAAATTTATCGATTTTTTTAATTCAAGATCTAAAATCTTTAATTTAAAAAAAAACTTAGGATAGTATATAACTAATAAACAAATATAGTGAACATAATAACATACAAAAAAAATTTATGTGAAGGATATTAATTATTTATAATTCTTGTTAAAAATAAAGGATAATATATAATTAATTAAGTAAATGTATGAGTAATAAGAAGAAATTAAAGATTTGAGTAGATAAGGCCGAATGAAATTTAGGTAATTAAGAAAATATTTATTAATTAATTCAAGAAAAATGAGATAAGAACAAATAAAAGATTTAGTTATTGCATTTTAACAAATTTATATAAAAATAAATATATTTAGTAAAATTAATTTTGAATTAATTGTTTTAGAGTCTTGATGAGTTGGCGTCACATATGCGAATTGAATATAAGGTCGACACATAGGCGACATCAACCAGAGATTGACATGTGTCAGAAAGGCTGCTTCTTTAGTATATAGATAGATAGATAGATAGATAGATTTGGGTATTAAAAAAATTAAAAAAATAATATTTTAATTGATGACTTTTTTTTTGATATGGTAAGATTTAGGATAGCCCAAGTATCAGTTGGACTAGCCTAGAGCAACCTTGAACAGGTGAAAACTGATACAGTTCTAGAAAAATTAAAGATTTTTGGTTTCGTCACCGGTGGGTGTCGAACCGTAAAAAAAAAAATTATACTAATAAAAAAATTAGGTAACTTTTTTTTGAGAAGAAAAAAAAAATTACGTAACTAAGATCATTCAAAAAAAAAAAAAAGTCTTATCCACCAAGCATCTCCTTTCTTGCTGCTTCCGCTGTCTGACTGTCTCCCACTTCTGTGCAAACTTCATACCGCCGTAAATACTGAAACACAAATTGGGAAAGTGATGCATTAGTCGATTAAACATTTTAAAATTCGGATGATGGGGTTTCCTGCTACCAGATGACTTCTACCTCCTACCATGAATCATCTCCTTGTATCCCTATTTAGCCATAAAGGATTACTTCTCCTACTCCTCAATGCTCTCTTTAGGGGTTAATTTCGGTTTCCCTTTGACCCTCAAACCCCCAATTTCGAAAAGCAGTCGGATTATCACCAGCGGCGAGAGCAAGAGCAGATCTCATGTTGGAAATGGAGTCGCACCTTCCTCTTACCAAAAGTTCGTCGATTTTGCTTTAGATGAGACCAAGCACCGCACCCTTATATCTCCTTCTCCTATTCAGGTCTTCTTCTTCCCCTAAATCTCGAGGCTACTCAAAACCCTCATCGTTATTCGATTTTGCATCTTGGTTTTCCAGCTCATCGGATTTTTGTCTTTGCATCCATGATACTTTATTGACAATTTGAAGTCTGTGGTTCAATTTTAGGGAAAACTCGGTTCTTCTCTTGCATTAGATGGAAAAACAGAGTTAAATTTACTTTCCTTTACTGCTCCTAAGATTAGACACCTCCGCAGCATGTACATTAATGGGAGTGAGGAAATGCAGGTACCAAATAACTCCAATTATTATGTGATCTAATAAAATACAGCATACTATTTTGGCTTGCTTAATCTTCAATCCCGTGGTCATTTTGGATTGGCTCTTTTAGGTGTTAGACCTTGGCATCTTCCCGGAGACAGAATATGACTTGCCTATATTTTGTGCAAATTTCTTCACCAATTCTGCAGTAAATATAGCTGTTCTGTAAGTCATCTTCTGCACTTGCTTTTTTAGTCTTTTGCTAGATCACCTCCTTGGATGCTTTTATTTGCAACTTATGAAATTCGCTTGGTTAATGCTCAGGGATCTCAATCCTCTCTATGATGTTATAAGCAATACGGAGTACAAAAACAAGTACTACCAAACTCTAATGCATCTGGGCCTTAAGTATTCAGAAGTAAGCTTGAGCCCTACATTTGGTTGAAGAATATCATGTGTTCATTTCATATTGTTAAAAATTACATTGTGTTCATGCAGCTTTTGCCATGGGGTGGAAAGATTACAGGCGAGTCCATGAGATTTTTCTCTCCCATTGTCCTTTGGACTAGGTTTAGTCCAAGCCAAGACAAGCACGGTGTTTTGTTTGCTGCATTCAAGGACTATTTCAGGGTACAATAGCCTGGATAGGTCATGCCTTAATTTTGAATTGGATACCTGTGTTCTTGCCTATGATAATGTTGGTGCTTGTTAATAATCAACTTGCAGGCATGGCTTGAGTTGATGGAGCACGCACAGGAGGAGACTAATGATTCTGGTATCATGTGCAACCGTGAAGCACAACACAGATATCTTACATGGAGGGCTGAGAAGGTATTTTCTTGATCCTACCTTCTAAGATTTACAAAAACCATAGATTAATTTCTATGAATATAAAGTATTTAGGATTGTTTAATTCATTGGTAAGTATTGATTTCTGTGAATCAGGACCCAGGTCATCAACTCCTAAAGAGGTTGGTCGGCGAGGATCATGCAAAGGTGTAATAACTCTCTTGACTTTTGTACTGAGTGAATTTGGAAGATTTTATTAATCCACCTGCATAATGGTTTGTTAATATTTTCAGTAATTAATTGTTGCTATTCCTATAGGAATTGCTGAGGAGCTTCCTTTTTAAAGGAGTTGATGAGCTGGGAAGAAAGAGTTTCCTAGACTACTTCCCCGAGTATCGGTTAGAAGATGGAAAGGTAAGCAACAAGCGTAGCATGATGGGGAAATCGTTTGAGAAACGGCCATGGGATGAAAAGGGGGAGTTTATCGGTTGAGTCTCCTTTGGAGTTCAAATTTTTGAACAGAAGGTTTTGACACCGTCGGGGTAAGGGTGCGTACATCTCGACCCCCCAGATCCCGCTCATCCCAGGATCCACCTGGGTAGATGTTGTTGTTGTTGTTATAGGTTTTAACACCCTAACTAACGCTTGTTTAAACACATCAGTGCAAATAGCCTGTCTAAATAGGCCATTTTGAGCTTTTTGTTGATTTCATTAGACAGTACAATACTACATTCAGTAATAAGAGCAATACACACGATTTTTGAGTATATTCACATCATAAAGTATTTGTTAGAATATTGAATTGATCACCAAAGGAGCTCTAGTGACTGCTAGAATAATCCAATTTCATGGACACTTTTGAGCTCAAAAGGTAAAATTTTCTTCAGGAGCCTGCAAATGAGGAAATAGATATCAATAGAATGGAACAGTTTACAGTAAAGCAGAAGAAGCTGTAGATCCAAAAGCAGTAAATTAGTATGCATCCTAACCTGATCAGTGGCGCGACCACTTGCCATTTGCTTCAAAGATGAACTGCAAAACTTCAACGACATTTAACACACCTTATTTCACACAAGGGGAAATATCGAAAATGGTATATATATGATGCAAATTCTTGGTGCCATGGTTAGTAGTAGAATAAGCATTGTACCTGATCACCCTAGTTGAGTAACTGAAACTTTCTTTTGGATGACTTGATGATCAATACGAATTTCGGGAACGTGAGATATGAGATTCCAGTCATTTCCTATATCTTTCTCACATCTTTGACATATGTCAGGACACCCAACAATATCCAATACTTGTAGAGATTTAGTAGCATGCATGTCCCTTGGCAGAGCAGTCAAATTAGGGCAACTAATCAAGGTAAGCCTCCAAAGAGAAGTGCAGTGTTGCAAACTTTTTGGCATTGCCCTCAAATTGTAACATCTATCAATTCTCAAATACCTTAGAGAGCCACCAGTAATAGAGTCAAGTCCATGTGGGAAGGTCACTAGTTTTGGAAGCTCTCTAAGGTCTAAGTACTTGAGGCTTCTTAGGCCACACAAACCATCCCATCCTCTCAAATCAAGATTTGTACAATCATATATCCTTAACTCTGTAAGATTGGTGAGATATTTCATTTCATTTGGAAGAGAAGCAATCTTGGGGCAACTAATTATTGTCAAATAGCGAAGATTTTCTAGTTTTCCAATCCCTTCTGATAAGGTTCTCAAACTCTGACGGCACCACAATCTCAGGTTCTCTAAGGAGCTCAGCGTATACATGCCTTCGTCAAGCAAACACATGATTTTTGATGTAAGGCACAAATACCGCAGACTTATGAGCTTGTGAAAATCTTTTGGAAGTGTCTCCAATTCAAAACATCCAAAAAGATCCAACGATTGAAGATTCACAAGTTTGCATGTCGATTGGGGAAGCCTAGTGAGTTTAGAGTTAAAACAGAGATTGAGGTACCTCAGGTGCTTCGGACCTCCAATGATATCGGGTAGCTCCTCAAACTCAGAATGTTGAAGGTTGAGGATGCGCAAGAACTTCAAGCTAGAAAGCAATCCCCTTAGAAAAGATTTACTCACTAAACCCATTGGGTGAACAAATGAAAATATTCTTGCCTTGCTTGCGTCCATTATGTGCACAGGGAAATCTTTTCTGGACAGGTCCTCGTGATCCCACACAATGTGCCTAACATTTGGCGAAATTGATCTCCTGTAAGAACTCATGATGATAGTATCCTCTTCTGAAACATATGTTGCTAAATCATGGAGTAAATCATGCATTTCAACAAAAACTACCCTATCATCTAGTAGGAACAATTCTTCGAAAACTAAATCATTGTTCTCAATAAAGTCTTTCTTGAACATATGTGCACGGTTGAACCATGGGCTCCATTCATCAAACACCTCCCCATAATTTGTAACAACATACTTTGTCGCAAAATAACGTGGAAATTGAAAAAAGGACCTGGATAAAACTTCATTCAAATATCTATCTCCAATGTCTTCAACACTTTCACCACCTCCGCTCGATTGCAAGAGTCCTAGTGCCAACCACATATTGATCAAGTGAATCCTAAACAACGGATGGCCTTTTTTTAATGCACACAAGGCAAAGCATGATCTGAGATGGCTCGGAAGTTGATCATAACTCAATTTTAATGCTGGTAGTATATCAGTAGGTCCTTGCTCTATCTTCCAAAGGTCACTCTCTTCAATTCGTTTCCAAGCACGAACATCTCTCTCACCATGCAACACACTACCTAGAGTTTTTGCTGCCAAAGGAACTCCCCGACACTTTTGAACTATTGATTTCCCAATTTCCACCAATGCCGGAAAAGCTTCATGTTCACCTTGTTTAAATGCATATTTGGCAAATATGGACCAACAATGATCATTGGATTGACCTTTTAGCCTATATGATTCCATAGTCCCAGTGATAGAGGCCACCTTTTCATCACGCGTTGTCACTATAATTTTGCTCCTAGTTGAACCTACGACCAATAACTCTTTGAGCTCAATCCATTGCTTCGGATCTCTAATCCACACATCATCTAGAATACTGAGATAACTCCGGCCATCAAGTTTCTCACGCAACATGTTTTGCAATGATTCCATGTTCAAATGTGAGAAATTCAAGCCTGTGGTAGTTTGGAGAATATTGGCTATCAATGTTCTCAATTCAAACCTATTTGAGACATGAGCCCATAATCTCAAATCAAACATTGCCATGACAACCGGGTCGTTAAATATCAATCTTGCTAGAGTTGTTTTTCCCATACCTCCTATTCCAACTAGTGGAACAACAGATAAACTCTCAAGATCGTGATGGGAGGAATCAAGTAAAGTAAGAATCCTCTCTTTATCGTCTTCTCTTCCAATGACATCTGATCCACGCACATACGAATAGGTCTCTCTTTGCATAGTAGTGCTAACATGAAGAGGAACGGTGTGTCGCTCTTCAAAATTAAAATTCCTCCGGTTGTAATCAAGGTCATCCAACTTATGACGAATCACCTTTAACTCTCGAGTCACGTCATAATTTGTGAATAATCTAGTGATTTTTCTGAACAAGCTTCTTCCATTGACTTTGAGCTCCAAATTTTGAGTTGAGATGAGATCAAGAACATCTTCAATATCATTGGCAACAGACTTGAGATTCTGAAGCCAATGTCTCATGGACTTGCTGGTGGATTGCTGCTTTTGTGCATCAAGAAGAACAGCTTGTATTGCAATAAGGGTTTCCTCAATCCTTTGAAGTTCATCTTTCGCCCCAGAAATCCAACTGATTTCCTTAAGAATCGACGACCCAATAGTTTCAAGAATTCGAGTGACAAGCTCGGAACCTTGATCGGCCATGTTTTACCTAAGAGATCCAGGTGAACCAGTGAGCCAGGATTAGGATTATGCTTAAGAACAAAAGAGTTATCAACAGTAGCAAAGAACTTTCCGGAATAAGAACAAATATATGGGATCGTTGATATGGAACATGAAAGAATTGAAACTACTCATTAACAAGGAGTACTTAATCAGGGTGATCAGTAGCCTTACCTTAATTACCCAGATGCTACCAGTGGCTCAGCCGGAAATTCAGAGGTTGAGAAAATGGGAGGCTGCTTCAGAAATGAGAGGACGGTCTTTCAAGGGTCTACAAAGTCATGAGTCAAAGTTGGTTTGAAAAAAATTATGTAATTAATCAAAATTTCAAAGACAAGTGGCGGCAAAAGAAGACATATGGCTGGCAAAACAGATAGACGACTTTTCCTTCAATTAATGACAATGATTTACGGGCTTATTATTATGTTACACCAACGCACCTCAAGATTGGATTTTTATAAATCGTCGGAAGAATAAAAATTACAAGAGTATTGAAAATGGATAATCGTGAGGTGCTACGCTTTCCTTCGTTGAGGTCGAGTGTTCGATTTTCAGTGGAGGAGAAATAAATTTGTTGGGAGAGTAGATCCCACCCAAAAATAAAGAGGCCCTCGCGAGACTCGAACTCCAGACGTAGGCGTTTGATGGAGCAAAGCTCTCCGCTGAACTAGGGTGGCAATGACCAAATAGTGATTTATCACTTTTGTGCCCATCATTTTCCATCCTAAAAGAATGAAAACAATGTGGCTAGATAAAATGAAGGTTAGTTTTTTGAGAAAATTGCATTAAACCACCCGTTAAATAGGCGAATTTACAAATAACCACCCCTTATACACGAATTTTTTTAAAACCACCCATAACTTTCATTCCGTTAACAAATAGCCACCCACGAGCCTTTTCCGTCAAAAAATCCGTTAAATCCTACCGTTTGACACTTTTACCCTCAATTGTTCATCCCTTTTCTTCTTCTTCTTCCGTCTCGCTCGACCTGGCAACCTCTAACCACGCTCGCCGACAACACATCCAGATTGGTCGGGTGAGGGAGGCGGCGGTGTCGGAGCGGTCGTTTAGGGTTCCGGTGTGGAGGAGCGATCTGCTCCCAGATGAGGCAGAGGATGGGCTCGTTGGTGGCGATTAGGGAGAGTTCGAGGTAGACAACGTCGTCGACGGGAGCGGAGACGCGGAGGAGCCATGTCGACAGCATCCTCTCCTCTGACCCGAAGCTCTCCCGCCTCTCGGGCCACCTCTCCTCCATCAAGTCCCTCATCGACAGCCCCCGCCCCGGCGGTTGCGGCCTATGCTCCTTCCTCCGCCTCCGCGCCTCCACCCACGAGCTAGCCCTCGTTGCCGGCGGCATCGAGTCCGAGATCCAGGCCTGGATCGACCGCGAGAGCCTCCACAATCTCGTCAAAGCCCTCGCCGAGGGGGAGGCGGAAGAGGAGGCCGCATTGCTTCATCTGCTCGCCCAGTTCGAGATCCGCGTCTCCCAGGGCTTCAATCGCCAGCTCCAGAACCTGGTGCTCAAATCCAAGGTGTTCGGCGGCCTCCAGAACCTGTGTGGTTGGCGAGCGAGGTTAGAGGTCAGACAAGACGGAAGAAGAAGAAGAAGAAAGGATGAACAGTTGAGGGAAAAACTGTCAAAGGGTAGAATTTAGCGGAATTTTTGACGGAAAAGGCTCGTGGGCGGCTATTTGTTAACGGAATGAAAGTTATGGGTGTTTTAAAAAAAAAATCGTGTATAAGGGGTGGTTATTTGTAAATTCGCCTATTTAACGGGTAGTTTAGTGCAATTTTCTCAAAAAACTAACCTTCATTTTATCTAGCCACATTGTTTTCATTCTTTTAGGATGGAAAATGATGGGCACAAAAGTGATAAATCACTATTTTTTTCTTTTATACGCAGATTGTAGAACCATATTATTTAGTATTTTCTTATGGTTTTTAACTAATAACTCAATTATTTGCGGAAGATAAACATGTCATGTTTAATGATTAATTTATTTAGTTTTATCTTACAACTATAACGTTATCCTCAAAAGCCAAATAAATGTCAAATTTTGCTAATTTCAAATTCCTTTTTAAATGTATTAATAATAAGAGATTGATTTAGAAGATATAGACCTAGCCGTTGGATTTCTTAATTAAACGTATTCCTTACTTAACCATTTGTATAACTAGCCATCTTATTGTTGTATTAACAAGAATTAATTTTTACAATTAATATTTCAAATTTCTTCTTTAATGTATTAATAAATAGTCATGAGTTACGTATTGGAGCTAAGATTAATTGTTGCATTCGGATATACAATTTTGTATCAAAACTAAACTTATAAAATCTCAGTTTTTATAAGAAGGAATTGGAGGTTCATTTTCTAGCGCTAGAAAATGACTCTCTAACTCGTCGGAACCAACGTCGTTTCCAATGCTAGAAGAAAAATTGGAGGTTACTACAGGGATATCACTCGGATTTTGAAAAAAAAATAGGACACCATTTAAAAAAGTCCATAATATAAGGTTACTACTCGGAATTTCCCAAAAATGGTTGAAATTGGAACAGAATTTTTTTTTAAAATATTAACTTTTGTTCCCTAATTTAGAAAATTTAGAAAATCTGTTCTAAGAAGAGAATGCAGTAAATGGAGTATATATTATCCCCTCAAATCGATTGTACTCAGCAAAGGCGGTAGGAGCAGAGAATTCATTTGACGGCGATAGTAAGGAAGTCAATCTCAAGGGAACGTAGAACTAAAGAGATCACCTTTCATTTCAAAAATCAACTCACATGGCTTCCAAGGCTTTGACCAGACTTGCTAGTATTCATAGACACCTTGGTTTATCAATGTCACCCACTAAGGTCTCGTTTCTGTTCCCGTTTCGAATTTCATCCTCCAGAAGTTGCAGAATCTGTGTTGGGTATGGACAGTACGATAATTCTAATAATTGTCTTTTCTGGGGATTACAGGGTGGCGATTCCACCTTGGAGATGCCAATGAAAGTGAGTCAGGAGGTTTCTGAAGCCCTTTCGCGCGGAGACGCTGTTGTTGCTCTGAATCTACCATAATTTGTCATGGTATAAGATCTTAGGGCTTATGCTATTTTGTGAATTACTAGTTATTAGCTATTGATAAAATACTAGCACAAAACGCCTGCTGAAAAAATCGAGGAATTTCTATTGTATATCACAAAATGCTTCTTGTTTTAACTGTGTAACTATTTGGTGCTTACCTTAATGGTCAATCCATTGCTTGAGCGAGATTGATTCCAAGTATTTAACTACATAGTAGTATGATAAATTGAAAAATGCTTCTTGGATGTATGGTGAGTTCGCTGAGTAAATCCTTTCGGGTGCTTGTGTTAGGAATGCCCTATCCCCAGAATTTGGAAACTGCAAAGCAAGTTGAAGCAATTGTAATGAATAATGGGGCTGTTCCTGCAACAATTGCAATTTTGGATGGTATTCCGTGCATAGGTATCATCTATGACCTCTTTTCCTTTGAATTACCTCTGTGAGTACTCTGTACTTGTGAATAGCTAAAACAATAGCTGAGGTTTTGATTCTTTTCGAACCCCTTTTCCATCCAACTTGTAGTGGAAGCAAATTGTTTTAGGTGATGTTGTAACGCTGTGTCAGAGGTTAAACCGCCTTGTTCGTAGCCAAGTGATAAGAATCCGCTCACACTAGAAGCAATGACGTGTAATCATAAGTTTGCAACCTTTGATGCTTGCATCCAATGTCAACATATATATGTTCTTTTTTTTTTTAATGAATAGGTCTGAGCTATGAAGAGCTGGAGAAGCTTGCTAAACTAGGGACTCAAGTTCTAAAGGTTGCTCGTCGGGACATTGCATACGTTGTAAGTGGAAGTTGAATTAGATAAGTTGCTCATCTGGTTCAATTACTATAGTCTTCTCTTCCCAACCATCTTAACAAGGAAGGATTTTTGTAAAGAATGATTTACAATTGATAGTCAATGGCTATGAAGATAAAGGTTTGCAGTCAACCATGCAGCTGATAACATAAATTCACAATTTGAGTAAGCTGTAGAGAATGAGAAGTAGAAGCATTGTCTATTAATTAACTTTACTGAAGAATCTGACTTCTCATGAACGAAGAAAGTAAGTTTAAAATTTGCAAATTAGGGGTTTTTAGAGCAGTTGATGCAGGAGTTGAGAAAAAAAATAGAAAATTGGGGTAAAAATGGAGGTAGTCTTGACAAAACAATAGTGTAGATTTTGTTAATGTTTGTTTAAAAAAAATAAAAAAGATAAGGGTAAGTGCTGATTTTTGGAACAATTTAAGTAGCTGGAGTGATTACCATGATGAAATGAAAGTCTTGTGAGTATATCGTAAGCATATCTATTAGCGTTGGGGGGGGGGGGGGGGGGGGGGGTACTAATAGAAACCTTGTATTAGTCCTTTTGTAAAATTTAACCTGAATGTTGTAGAAAAATGCATTTACGGATATCAAATGGATTTTGCAAGGTTTCTTCATCTGATGCTTCCATAAGGGAAAAGAAATTCCACATTCTCTAGTTTTGACTTATGAGTTATTGAGTGTTTTGAGCTTTACTATTCCGAGCTTAATTATTGGACCTATGTTCTTTAAAGGTTGCTATGAGAAGAAATGGTGCCACAACTGTCTCTTCAACCATGTACTTCGCTTCAATGGTTGGTATATTTACTCCGTCATGTGTATTTCTGTGATTTTAAAAAACACTTGTAGCTGGTGTTGCTGTGCTGTGGAAGAACATTTTCCTCAGTGTGAGAGTGGGTGACAGGTTGGAATTCCAATTTTTGCTACTGGTGGTATTGGGGGAGTACACAAACATGGGGAGCAAAGTAAGATTATCTTTATCAGATAATTTTGTTGCGAATGTCATTTTTCCTCGCATCGAAAAGATGTTCCTTGTATATAACAAATTACTGAATTAAGCTACACATGCCCTTTTTTGTTTTTGAAACCGTCATGCAAGCCCTTCTGCTCATGATTGAACTGTCTCAACCAGCAAATTAATAATTTATTTCTATATTTATTCTACCTATTGCAGCAATGGATGTATCTTCTGATCTCACAGAGCTAGGAAAAACACCAGTGGCTGTGGTATCTGCGGGTGTTAAATCGATTCTAGATATTGGCAGAACACTCGAGTATTTGGTATTTGGATTAGTTGCTTAATTCTTATAATAGTTTTTTGTAAAGATTTTATGATAATATAACTTGCTTTACACTCTTGAATGCAGGAGACCCAGGGGGTTTGTGTTGCTGCTTATGGTACAGATGAGTTTCCAGCCTTTTTTACAGAAAAGAGTGGCTTTCGTGTATGTAAAATTTTTCATACAGAGCTTCCTGCTTTTCATCTTGTATTATTTTCATTTTTATCAATCTGAAGCTACAAAACTATCCTTTGACTGTGTAACTTGCCATCTGAATCTTCATAGAGTAGGCACAGAACAGCTCATAAATTTAGCTTTCCCTAATGGTTCTCAATACTTGCCAGGCTCCTTGCCATGTAGATTCTGCAGAGGACTGTGCTCGATTATTAGGTGATTGAAGAATAAATACCTTCCCTTATCCTATATCTGATTGTTGGGATTTGTATGTTTATCACCTCGTTTATCCGGTTCACAATTTATGTCGACTGCAGATGCCAACATGAAACTTCAGCTAGGAAACGGCATCCTCATTGCGGTTCCTATTCCAAAACAGCATTCTGCTTCCGGAAGTGAGGTTGAAGCTGCAATACAAAGAGCTCTTCTGGAAGCAAGGTAATACACTTCTCCAGAGGCTTTGACTGTGATTTATTATAGTGATTGGTGATTTTTATATTACCCCTCCTGATACGTGGAAAATTCAATAATGATGCCATCAGGGAGAAGAATATAAGTGGAAGTGCAGAAACTCCTTTTGTACTGAAAAGAGTAAACGAACTGACTGGAGGAGCCTCACTAGCTTCCAGTATCCTTTCTTTTAATATGAACCGATAAGTTTTCTGCTTTGCTAAAATAACAGCACGTATATTGCGTTGCAAATTTATTTATTGGTCTATATTTTATCATCCTCATGCTCATTGGATTTTATACAATGCTTTTGAGATGAATATAACCCCTATATCAATTTTGGTGCATTCTAACTAGATTCAGTTATCATTGTCACATAGCTGGATTTTAGTTTTCCTTGGGTCTTCCGGGCAATGATAATACTTGGGCCTTCTTCATACACCCTCTCGATTTTATATTGGGGAAAGGGTGTGTACATCATGGCCCCCAGATCCCGCCTGAGGCGGGTTAACAATGGGTTGATGTTGTTGTTGTTGTTGATCATCCTTGTTTCAATGTGATTTCTTTAACCTGTTATTAGACATTGCTCTTGTAAAGAATAATGCTGCTGTTGCTTCCAAGATTGCTGTCTGTCTTTCTCAAATGCGTAGGCATGGTCAATGAAGGTAAAAGCTTAAAGGTTTTGAACTTCTTGACTGTAGAAGTTGCAACATGAAACTCAATGCTGTGAAATTTTCTGTTAGTGACTTTGTTGCCTATTTCTGCAGGGTGATATTAGAGTCTTTTCTATGCAGATGTGGTTAGCCATGGCCTCCCATATTGTTAGCATGGATCTTCCAGACCTCAGAAGCTTTTATAATTATTGCAAGATCATAATAAGTTTTACATGACAAATTTCTGTTGTGTTATTGTAGGTAAATTATGTTATGTCGCATCTTACACTGAACAATTTTTATCAACACTGCACTGACAATATATTCAATGAATGAATTATATGAGGTTTCAAAAGTCGGTATGTGAGAACGTTATGGTGATTTTTATATTTTGAGAAGCACTTTTATGCAACATTGGCTGAAATCATAAAGATCCATATCTCATGAAGGTCCTATTAGTGTGCAATTATGCAGCGATGTTTTGATTGTTTTAGAATCTAGTTTATCAAGCAATTGAAGGTGGAATAGAAAGTATCATTGATTGAAGAGTCATCAATAGAAAGCAAAATCACTGGATACTACCCAGATGGATTAATTAATGCTTCATAGATAGTGTACATAGTATGAATATCTGAAATGAACTGACCGACTGTTGTCGGTTCTTGCTCCATAATATGCCCTATAACATGACACATAGCTTGAACCATACATGAGCAGGGCTAGGTTATAGTTAGAGACGAGGCAGACATTGGTCAGATTGAATGCCCATGAAATTGAACATATATATGTATATAATATTATACAGATAGGTCATCCTGAAGAGGCCTTTCTTAGTTTTTCATGGGCACTTGGGGCCTCCTCTCTTGGTCTTCCAGTTGTTGTAGCATGGGCATGTTTGCTTGTTGCCGTAGGTGCCAGCAGGAACGCAGAGGCACTTTGCACAGCACTTTTGACAGAAGAACAGGCATGGCTTCTTGAAGGCGGTAGCCGAGCACCGACTTGTACATCTCGGTCCACATTCTGCAACGTCAAGTAGAAATTCACCATTAATTAGCTACTAAAAACTTAGCATATCTGAAACCCCTTTATCTCTTGCTGATTTACAGTCTTAAGTTATTATATTATTAGCTTATTATTACCTTGAGGATGAAGGCTGCCTTGTGTCACTCCAGGCTAGACAAGGAAGAGATAGAAAGATGAAAATACACAAATTAGGTAAGTAAGTTTGGTTTATGCTAATATATAGGCATATGTAAATCACAGCTTAAGATGAGAATTTAGTTCAAGATGATCAATGTTGGAGCCAATTTGATATTCAAGTACTTACTCCCTGGCGGCTTCTTTGGTACTGTTGTTGTGCTGATGAAAACCCTTCCACAGATGCCTGCAAGAAGTTCATTGGTGATATAAAACATTGGAAATTAGATGCCCAATTGGGATAACTAACGAGGATTAGTTACATATAGGTTGATGCGTAATTGATACAACATTTATACGTATACCTGATTCTCCTGTGCTAGGAGGACTAGCACAAAGAAGAAAGAGAGGAAAGCAATGCACACTTTTGACACCATTGTTGTATTAGACGCACCGACTGTTTCAAGGCTATTGAGAAAGCAAACAGAGGAGTTGAATTTGAAGTAGGTGAGGTGAGTGTACTGAGTGATCGGCATGCAAGGAAGATGTGTGTATTTATAGTGGACACTGCCCTACGCTATTCAGCTGGTGGTCCTTGTTATTGTGGTTTTTTTTTTTCCCATAACCAACTTGTTATGCCGCTCAATTATTAAAGGTCTATCTCTTTACTGCTCCGTTAGCCTACTTACATTAAAGGAAAACCCGGGATAACGCTCTTGAATGAACTTTCAAAATGCACTTTCTACTAAGCCGTATTGCTTATTGTCAATCAGATTATAATGTACATTTGACACAAACTGAATAAACAAACATCTGCATTTTGCATGGGATTTTGAATGTTACTTTTGAGTCCAAATCAACCAATGTCTTGAACAAATTGAAGCCAACTATACTAGTGCACGCATACCATCATGTTGGGGACTTGGGGGAGGAATAGCTAGATGTGTAAGATGCCAATAAATGAGGATAAACCCTAATAATATTAATGGTATGAGCAAATGGTTGGAGGTGGGGACTCACAGTAAAGTTTGTGTGGCTCTTTTACATATCCATGGGCCAGTTGCAACATGGAGGAGGGGCCCATTTTGCCATTACCATGTGCATTCTCACATGCACGCATATACACTCTCCTAGTCTTGTACATCTTTTTTGTTATGGTTTTTGGTCCTTTTGTTTCACGATATTATCAAACAATTAGCAGGTAGTAGCGCCTTCCAAATGGTAGTTTGTCACATTGAGCTAAAAAACAAGCCAACAGTTTGGTGTATTGTCCGTCTAGGGTGTGTGTGCATGTGAGAAAGCACATCATCGAAGTCACGGAAGATTCATTTTTGCTAATAAAATCTTTTATGTTTCTTTAGAATGAATTACAAAAATTCACATTATCAACAATAGCTGAATAGCGTATTTTTTTCTTAAACTAAATTAGCAATAATGTTAGTTACTATAATGGAGAAAGGAAATACTTGTATGATTATATTTCGCTAACACTACTTAGTAATATGTCGGTGTATCCTATCTTATTTTTCTATTTAAATTATAGGTTTCCTTGTTCACATTAAGTTAACACAATTTCAAACATGGTTAAGTTCTTCAAAGGGTGTATTGCTCTCTACCCCTTGATTTTCCTTCCATTTAATAGCCGAACAACCTAATATGATTTTTTTTGAGCTTCAAACAACAACTTCATTCATTCTAAAGCATCAGTAGATAACAAGGTTTGCAAACAAAGAGGGAAATTAACAGGAAACAAAACAAACAAAGTAGAAAGAGGTCTCAAACTAGCAACATAATGAGCCACCAAATTAGCCTCTCCCTTAGTGTACTCCCATGAGCATTCAACAAAATCAGCACACAAGTTTTGTATACGTTGCACAACTCTGTTAAGCTCACCCTTTCCTGCGTAACACTATCTCATCCCGTCTCAGGACATATATACACCCTTACTCCAAACTAGTTGAGAAGATGTTTATGATAGACTAAAAGAAAAACAAACAAACATACATATATACAAGTATAGACACCACCATCAAAGCACCAAAATAAAAATCCTACCAAAAATAAAAATAAAAAACAAGAACGAAAACTCGACTCCCAAATGATTCACCAATTGGGCTCATTTATATTTGGACCTCTTAAAACCCAATTTGTCAAATTAAGCCCAAGCTCATTTGGAGCAACCACTTGGGAAATCAACCACTTGGGATATCAAAGAACGAAATCGGAAGGAGAGAGATCCCAGTGGTAATCAGATCGGAGTTCGGAGAGATCCCAGTTTCAGTTTACACGGAAATGGAATCCATGGATTCCCAAGATCCAATCCTCCACCTCCTCCGCTTCCTCCCATACTCCTTTCTCCGGCCACCGCGCCTCCGCCTGAAACTTCCAACCCTAACCCTACCCTCCGCCATGACCGTCTACGCCCTAATCCTCCTCACCTACTTCATGGTCGTCTCCGGATTTGTCTACGACGTCATCGTCGAGCCGCCGGGGATCGGATCCACCCAGGACCGTGCCACCGGCGCCGTCCGCCCCGTGGTCTTCCTCCCTGGCCGCGTCAATGGCCAGTACATCATCGAAGGCCTCTCTTCGGGGTTCATGTTCGTGCTTGGTGGGATCGGGATTGTGCTCTTGGACCTTGCCTTCGATCGCAATCGAGCGAAGAGCATTAGGCTTTCGTACGCCTCTGCTGGGGTTTCGTCGGTTGTAATTGCCTATATGATGAGTATGCTCTTTATTCGCATTAAGATCCCTGCTTATCTTCGTTGATCTGCTGAACTAGTAAACTGTTTGTAGTTTGTTCAATTGTATGGTTTATTAAACGGATTAGGCGCGTTGCACTTATGCTGCCGTTTTCTGAGTTGACAGTTGAAGTGAGTTTTTAAGTTGCACTGGTATCATCATATTTTGCTTTTCTCGTCTGGTTTCCTGTACAAGACAAACAACAAGGCGATTGCTTGTCTATGCTGAATTCCTATGGTTCATCTAACTAACAAATATTGCATTTTTCTAGTTGGTTTGTGATTTTTGATGAACTTCGATTCCATTTTATGTGTTTGTGGCAAGATAGAGGTGAGATGTGGGCTGGTGGGTGTACAACTGTTGTTTTGAGTGTAAAGATCCAGTTTAATTTCTTGCTGTTTGATATTTCTTACTTCACATAGAGTTTGACAAGGCTTTGGAGTGGTGAGTTTGTATAGGTTCTATTAAACAGATTGGTCGGGGTTTCAGTGTTTCACAGTTTGCTGGCTTTATGGTTTCATGCTGAGCTCACCTAAAAATGGATCAAGGATCGAAGTATTGGGCTAATGATTTAACTTATGAAGTATGACTCTATTTTCTGGTTCAGGTTTGTTCCATTTATCTGAGATGCATCATCCCATTGACAGTAATTTTGTTATTGTAAGAATCAAGGTAATATGGTTTAGCTTATATATATTGACAAAGTCAGTTGGATCAACAATCAATGGGTGTCTATGCGCACTAGAATTAGTTTAGAATTGACACGGGAAGGTAGGGTCGGATATTGGTGATTGAGCCATCTGAGTAATCCAACCCATATATACGGAATAAAAACGGGTGACGAGCGGATTAGGCGGTTGTAATTGCCTATATGATGAGTATGCTCTTTATTCGCATTAAGACCCCTTCTTACCTTCGTTGATCTGCTGAACTAGTAAACTGTTTGTAGTTTGTTCAATTGTATGGTTTATTAAACGGATTAGGTGCGTTGCAATTATACTGCTGTTTTCTGAGTTAACAGTTTTATGTTTGTGGCAAGGTAGAGGTGAGATGGGTTTGTGTGTGAATCAGCTATGGAGTGTGGAGTGATAGGTGTAGAACTGCTGTTTTGAGTGTTACGATTCAGTTTAATTTCTTGCTGTTTGATATATCTTACTTCACACTGCATTGCAATGGTACATCTTTAGAATGCTCTAGTGACTAAGGCATAACAATTTCAAGATGTGCACTTTTGGATTGGGGAAACTGTATAGCTTCTATTGAACAGATGGTCGGGGTTTCCGGTTTGCTGGCTTTATGGTTTCATCCTGAGCTCACCTAATAGTGGCAGTCTGGCAGATGTTATCTCCCCTCAACCCTTGTAATTCTTACTTTGGAAGCAGATAAGAAAATGAAAAGTAAACAAACAGATGGATCGAGAATGAAAGATCAAAGTATTGGGTCTAATATAATAATAAAAAACTTGAAATACTTCATGCCCTTTAAAACATGAACTCGAAAAGTGTAAACCCCAACCACCATCTCTCTCCGGAAACTCCCACTACCAAAATAATGTAACCCCCTCCATTATCATTTTTGCTCATGGTGGTGGAGAAGTTCATTCAAGTTGAAATTTGGATTCGGAGTAAAAATATGAATTGTATCTCTTTGAATTAGATTTCCAATGATAACAAATTCAGCTCCATCAGACCACTATAGCGCCTAAACCAAGTATTGCAAGATAGAGGTGTCAAAACAACAACTCCAATGCATAGCCCGAATTTAAGCGTTTTTATCCCACAAGCTCTTGGGCCTTAGCTCTTCCAATATTCACTTGAACCACTTCTAAACTTCATCAAACTCCACCATAGTCCACTAATATCCATCCCGTCCATGCTTTTTTTACCTAAACCGAACAAAACAAGCGCAAAACCCGAATTTCCTAGAAAACCTAAAAACCTAAGAACTAGACTAAACTAAGATAAAACCAAGCAATATAAACATAAATATGCATCCTAAACACTACCTAAATGCAAGCTATCAGTCGCCGAACAAGGTATAATCGAAAATGGACTTTGGAGGTGAAATTCAGCATGCATAACCATGAGCTCAGTACCAGTTTCCTTGGACATCCGTATGCTGGCCAAATGACCTTAGCGGAACAGAATATGGTCATCAATGCTTCCAAATTGTTCTTGTACCCAAAGGCTATTTCAACTATATTGATGTCTGCTAACCCTCAAAATGTGACATCTAGGAAAAAAAATATATCGAACTTTAAGCATAAAATATTATTGTCAAACAATGGTAAGTTGAGGGTGTGTGATTGGACGCTCCCACTTTATAGTGTGCATACAAACATAACTTTGTATAACCCTCCCATTTTGTATAACCCTCCCACTTTAACACCTTTAAAAAGAGTAGTCCCATTCTTAATGACTTCCCTTATTCCAAAACTAGTTACAACATGACAACCAAGATCATCAAAGACATACTCAGACATAAGGTTCCTTCTCAAATCAGGCACCCACCTAACCTTTTAATTTGAAGGACCCTAATTTTTTTAAGAAAAAGAATAACCCTAGAGAATACAACAAAGTGAGAAGTGTAGCCGTCAAAATTTAATTTTCCCATTTGAGGAAAGAGAAAAGTGTAATGATTAAAGGAGCCACATTAATTTTTTTAAGAAAGAGAAAGATATATGTCATGCAGAAAGAACTGCACAGTCAATTAAATAAGAGTAATCTACCTAATACATTATCAAGCAGAAACCATGTATGTTGAAAAAATTTGCGCCATGTGGCATTACTTGAATAAACTAATGTCAAATTTTTTAATGATTAAAATTATAATAACTTGTGTTATTTTTCTATACATTTAATTTTTTTTTATAATAACTTGATCTATTTGTTGATACATTGTATATTATTTTTTATGACTACTTTTTTATCTTGTAAAAAGATTTGGGCTCCAAGTATATATTTTTTTTATCTATATGTAGATACTTTCTAATATAATAATTTTTTTTATTGAATATATGATATATTTTAGTATACATTGATATAATTTTATATGAATCCATGATTGATATTGAGTTTGGTAATTCTGAGTAGGTTTTGGTATTCTAGAGCTTGGTTGCCATATTGATGCATGAAAAAAAACAATGACATGCACAGATGTTGAATTGGGGTTTGTTTGGTTCAAATTTGGTAATTCTGAGAGGTTTTGGCATTCTAGAACTTGGGTATGCTCGGGGTTTTAGTTGCTATATTGATACATGATAAAAAACAATGAAATGCACAGATGTTGAATAGGGGTTTGTTTGGTAATTTTGGCATTGTTGTGGTCCCCTACAAACTGCATAGTTGCAAACAATCACCATTCACCACGGTTGATTCCGAAATTTCTTTGGTCCCCCACAAACTTGTTTTGTTTGGTTTAAAAACTTGTTGCTTGTACAATTACTAATATGTAAAATTTTATGACAGAGGATGGAAAGATTTGATCCACCCCTACCCCGAAGGTTCCTTAGGCGTATTTTATATCCACACCACTTGACTGAACTGGTATTGAAAATTATTTGATCAGCAAAACAATACACTTTCATCATATGTTGTGTAGGAAAAAATTCATATGTACTCTCAAGTAAGTCATTATATTGTTGTACTGGATAGACATACAGCTATTGCCTCGACAGTTTGTGAGGGCGCATGGCGAGTCTCTACCATCGGAGTGCAAGCTCGTGGTTGATCAAAGATCCTTTACAGTGACGCTGAAGCGGGGAGAAGGATTGAAAATAACCGAGGGATGGTCAATATTTGTCCGCCACAATGGGCTCAAAATAGGCGAGTATGTAAGATTCAACTTCAACATGGAAGCCAAGTTCTACATCGAGATTTACGACGGAGCCACCAATGAAGTGGATTATGCTCGAAGGCATCGACGTTACCACAAGAAAAGGGCTAAGCAGGCATCTGCTGCCGCATCCCGACAATCACAACCGAGAACAAACAATGAGATGACCGCGGGTATAACTTCTTGACATACCTCCTTTTAATATGATTTGCAGCAACATAAAATGTACATTATATATCACCAAGTGACTTGTATGACATCATTTTGTGTAGTGACATATGCACCTGCCCCCAAAAGGCCAACTACTTTCCCTCGTATATAATTTTGTTTATCTATATGTTGATATTTTTCAATGTAATAAATTATTTATAAAATATATGATATAGTTTAGTATGAATTGATATATCTACCTAAATTTTAATAAATTAAAATTAAAAAAATATTTTAATAAGTTATATTATCCTTACTAGAAATGCTACCGTAATTATATTTAAATTACAACAATATATTGTTTTATTTTTTTTATGTTATCTTCTATACTAATCTTTATATTAATTTTCTCTATATTTAAAAATAGATTTATATTTATTATGAAGTAAAAGATAAAAAACCTTAATAGATAACCTTAATAAATATTTTATAAAACTTGATTATTTTATACATATTAATATATTAATATAAAAATAAAAAATATTTTAAATTTTCAATTAATATTTTAATAATTTAATATAAAAAATAATGATTTTTTTATAAAAAATATTTAAAATATATTCAATTAAAATATGGGGCACAATATTAATTTTTTTAAAATAAATTACATAGTTTTATTATGATATTATATACAAGTATTTTAAATTTTATATTAATATCATAATACTGTATAATTTTTAAAATCATCCCGTGAGTATCACGGGAATTCAACTAGTATAACTTACCCAAAGAGAAGAAGGTATATAATAAAACTACTTGGAACACTTTCAGACCTTGAATCATAGTAAAAAATCATGTAAAATATGTGAATTGGATTTTTTTATACATAAAAGGACGTTTGATGAAGGAAACAAGGCAATATAGAGGTAGTTCAGAAAAAGTAGAATATACCATAAGAAAGGAGCACTGTTCATGTTGTTTTACTGAACTTTTTCAAAGAGAGTTCTTTATTTATAATATTTTGGAGAACTTGATCATCCTCAAAAGTAAAGGTCACCCAAGGCAACAAAAGTAAAGGTCACACAAGCCAAACCAAGACCAACAAAAGAACTTATAAGATTTCCCAGTTTTCCACCACCCAACCAAGATAACTATGGCAAAACCACCCCATCTTGATAAGATTTTTTTCCCCATAAAGGTCTGACATTGATATGTAACTTTATGAGCACAATTTTTCATAACAAGATTTCTTAAGAATGTGATCATAACTTGTTCATCATCAAAGGAAAGGGTCATTCAAGGCAACAAGAGTATCAATTCCTCAACTTGATGTGTGCTATAGAAACAAAGCACAAAAAGGAGCATTTGAAAACTCCGTAGAACTAAAACATCATAGGGACAACTTCGTTTACAACAAAAATTTTCATTCCGAACATTGGGTCGGGGCAACAATTCCTCAACATAACACATGTATAGACCACATACAATGAATGGAGCATTTACTGCCAACCAACCAGCCCACAAATATCCAAATAATATTGCAAGTAAATATCTCTGAGAGGAAAAAGAACATCAGAGACAGAGTTTAGACAAGGCTCAAAAAGAGAGAAGACAAAGTGAAAATCAAGGAACAACCATCCACATCACAAAGAGGCTGAGAATGGAAGCCACAACCATTCTAACAACACACAAATACAAACAAGAATTAGATAGCACTAGAGCTTGAAGATCAAAATTTGTAAAAATCAAACATAGCAAAAGCACAGATCACATGAAATAGATTTTGAAAGCACATTTTTAGAAGTCAAAAAGTCAATAGAGATTTCAAATGTAAGATTAATAGAAAAATTACAAGCAATTGTCAAGCAGGATGCTAAAATTTCATAAGTCCCAGAACTCAAACAAAAGCTACCACAAAGATTGAGAACAACTTCAGACCCATTTTTATCATAGAAATTTAGGTATCCAATAAAGGAGATAAAAGTCCCTAAACAAAGAAGTCGAAGAGTAAACAAAACATTCGAGCAACCTGGAAAATCCACAAACAAACAAACAAGATAGACACTTAACAGAGAAGAATACAGGATCAACAACAAGGGCCAGGAACTAGACCAAAGACAATGACCACCAAGTAATAAGAGAAACTAAGGGGAAAATGCACAGTTTTAGAAGGCATACCTGGGTGGCTGAGAATAAATCACAGCCAGAGGGGACAACCACCAAAGACTATAAAGAGATAAGATTCCAAGGAAGAGTAGAGATTCCAAATAAAGGGATCTCCACCCCCAAGATCACAAAGGGCAGAAGGAGCCATTCTTTACAAGACTCACATCAGGCAAGATAGCCCAACAAAGAACACCAACAGACACGCCCAAAGAAGGATAAGAGCTCAAAGATCAAACAAAAGATTAGGTCACAAAGGAAGGAGAGGAATAAACGTTCCAAGCACAAGCCAGATCCAGAATCAAATACAACCACATCCCACGAAGCTCGAAACTTATGATTGAGAAAAAGGGACCAAACAAGAACCAAAAGGAGACACACCACCCCATCATCAATCGAAGCAGAGAGAGAAGGCGAACCAAAGGTGGATTTACAAAGAGGGAACCAACACACAAAAAGCGAAATAGGGAAAGACAAATCCTAGGAGAGAGAAGGAAGTGGCTCTAGGAGAGAGCGATTTAGACGACATGAGTGTTTTAGAACTGTTATGATAACAATTTAGTTCTATTATTTTTCGAATTTGTTGGACTCGTGTATGATATGAATTTAGTTATGAAATAACAACCGAAGAAGCCAAACAAGAATCGGTTAAATTGGCAAGCAAATGTGGGAAAAGCTTTTAGTACAGGACTGAATTTGAGTGGGTGCCTTGGAGGTGTACCTTGTGCAAAAGTTTCGGGCACACCAATGCCTTTTGCAAGCATGAAGGGAAAGGAAACGTTGGCCAATCGAGAGGCAAAAATAAGCAAGTGCGGAGAGTCAAAGCTAAAGAGATGGCCAGCCAAGAAAGAATTGAGCCACCTTTAGGTGCCAAAGCTAATATGACCTCTAATCTCCATGAAGAAACTGTTTTAAAGACCACCAAAATCGTGGATTATGATAAAGGCGTGGACAAGCCCCTTGAGTGCTCCAATGAAGTCATAAATCCAGAAATTGAACCAACTATAGAAGCTAAAGTTGATTTTGAAAAAGGTGGCAGCCTTAAGCCGAGCAACAACTCAGATTCACCAGCCCCTTGTGAAAGCAACAACTTGATCGTTATTAGCTCCATGAGTGCAAAAAATTCCCACTCTTTAAAAGATGACACGAGTGAGCAAGGCATGACCTTAGCTCTCAAAGACAAAAATCTTGAAGAAGAAGCTAATCGTGTCTTCAAATTCCTAAAGAAAAAGCATCAAGCCCGCTCACCAATTATTCCAGCCCCTACCACTCAAGAACCGACACCAAGCAAAGAGGGAGACAATGTACACAAGAATAGCTTTGAAGGCCTTCTTGAGGGCCTAATTGAGGGTTGTAGTAGCCTTTAAGGATGTGACTCATGACCGAGCTCAAAGTAGGATGTTGGAATGTGAGAGGGAGTAGTGTACCTCCAAAATAAACATGGTCAATGATTTTTTCCATAGAAACCGCTTAAGTGTGATGGGTATTCTTGAAACCAAGACCCTAAGAACTAGGGAAGACTTGCTTGATTTTTGCTTGTTAAGGGGTTGGAGATATTGCACCGAAAATAGCCCCAATGAAAGAAGTCGCATGAGAGTTGCTTGGAATCCTCTTGTGGTGCACTTGGAGATCTTGTTGAATACTAGCCAAGCACTTCATTGCAAGGTTAGTGACAAAAACTCTTGTTTAAGTTTTTATCTCACCTTTGTCTATGCTTTAAATCTTCCTAGGGAAAGAAAGCCCTTGTGGAACTTGTTAAGAACCCTTGTCGGGGGGATGAATGCATCTTGGCTTGTGATGGGAGACTTGAATTGCATGCTTGATTACACCAAAAGGTTCTCCTTGAGGAGTAGAAATAATGATAATGAGCCGGAAGAGCTTGCCAATGCTCTCGCCCCTTGTGGCCTCCATGACGTTGCTTTCTCCAGGGCTAAGTACACTTGGTCTAACCAACAAATGGGGATCTCTCGGGTCGCCACAAAACTTGACCTTGCCCTAGTGAACATCCTTTGGAACAACACATTTGACCGTTCTTTTTCTTTTTTTGGGGACCCCAATCTTTCCGACCACTCCCCTTGCCTTGTCCACATAAACCCCACAAACACAATCCGCAAAATCCCCTTCCAGTTCTACAACTTACCGAGGATCCCAAGTTCGATGACCTAGTTAACTGGGTTTGGAATGAAAATGTTGTGGGCACGACCCAATTCATCCTTTTCACCAAATTGACCAAGCTTAAAGGGGCGTTGAAGTCATGGCACCGTACCAAATTCAGAAACCTTGAAAGCCAAGCGGAGGCAAGTGTTGAAAAATTGAAAATCGCCCATCAAAACCTCCATGATGATTTCGGTTGTGTGGCAAAGCAAATGGTCGTCGCCAAGGCTAAGAAAGAAGTTGAGCTCCACGTGAAAAACTTGTTGAGTATTACAACACAAAGAGCAAAACTTGATTGGTCGAGCATGGGTGAAGAAACCTCCTCTTTCTTCTTCAATAGAGTAAAAGAGAGGAAAGTTGGCAACACCATACACATGCTTAAATATGACAACGACTGCAACATTGAAGACCCTAGAGAAATTGTGAACGAAGTTGTTGGCTTCTATGAGAGGCTCTTTGGCACACAAAATTCAGTCCAAGCCTTTGATTTTGGTCAACTAAAACGGCCAACACTCAACCATGAAGATGTTGCATCCATCACCATTATGCTAAGTGAGGATGAGATAAGAAAGGCTTTTGTTAGCATTGGTTCCAACAAATCACCGGGCTCCAACGGTTTTAGAAGCCACTTCTTCAAGCATTGTTGGAATGTTGTTAAATCCAATGTTGTGAATGCCATGCAAGAATTCTTCCAAGCCGGGAGGTTGCTTAGGGATTGGAATAACACCTTTGTGAGCCTCATCCCCAAATGTGAAAACCCCTTCCACATAAAAGACTTCCGACCCATTTCTTGTTGCAATACCTTTCTCAAAGCCATCTCCAAAATACTTGTGAGCCGCATTCGACCTCTCCTTGACCGAATCATCTCGGTTGGGCAAGGAGCTTTTGTCCCGGGCCGGTCCATATCCCATAATGCCGCGGTGGCCCAAGAGCTACTTGCAAATTATGAGAAAAGAGGCATCTCAAAAAGATGCCTTGTTGAAGTTGACCTCCAAAAGGCCTTTGATTGTGTTGATTGGGATTTCCTTGGGAGAAAACTCCACTACTTCGGCTTTCCACCTTGGCTAGGACAACTCATTCTACAAAATGTCACCTCCCCTTGTTACTCCATTCTCATAAATGGTGAACCCAAAGGCTTCTTCTCGGGTAAGCGGGGCCTTTGCCAAGGCGACCCCCTTTCTCCCTTTCTCTTTGTTTTGGTCATGGAAATCCTAAACCGAAAGCTTGGAAAAGATAGCACCACCCGAGGCTTTGGCTTCCATCCTAAATGCCGCCAACTCAAACTCGCAAATATTGCCTTTGCCGATGGCCTCCTCATCTTTTGTAAGCCCACACAAAAAACCCTTGAAGCCATAAAAGATGCCCTCCTTGACATCGGGAAAACCTCGGGCCTTATTGCCAACTCACATAAAAGCCGCATTTTCTTTGGAGGAGTAGCCATGGATGATCGATCCCCTCTTGCCGGGATCTTAGGGTTTTAGATCGACTCTTTCCCTGGCCGCTACCTTGGGATGCCACTTCAATCTGACAAGCTCAAGGTTGGTGACTATGGGCCTCTTCTCAATAAAATAACGGGGTGATCAACCGATGTGGGGCAAGAATGCTCTCCTACGAAGGGAGAGCACAAGTCATACGATCGATGATTGAGGGTCTCCTCTCCTTTTGGGTCAAATCAACAATTATTCCCAATGAGGTCCTCAAACGCATCGAAGTGTTGTGCCGCTCATTTTTTTGGAATGGCAAGATTGGTGGAAAGAAAGCCCTTGTGGCTTGGAAAAAAGTGACAAGGCCTTATGAAGAAGGGGGCCTCAACCTCAAAGATCTTGAAGCATGGAATAGATCGGTCCTTTTCAAGCTTGGTCATGACATCTTCATGGACAAACCATCCCTTTGGACAAAATGGGTTGCTCATAATCATACCAAGAGGGTGAATTTTTGGAATTTGAGAGTTAAAAGCTCTGACTCTTGGATTTGGAAGTCCCTCCTCAAGCTTAGGCAACCGGTAGTTGAAGCAGTCCAAGTGGGGGCAACCAATGACGACCCAACCGGCCTTACATCCATCACCCACCCGAGTGGGAAACTCAACACAAGTGCCCTCTATGATGTTCTCCGGGATAGAGGACCCACTCTTGCTTGGAGTGAGCTAATTTGGACCGGGGTTAACAGCAAAGAAATGGAGCTTCCGGTTTTGGTTGGCCTATCTCAAAAGTCTTCCAACGCTTAGCTGGCTAAAAGATCGTGGTATTCTCACCAATGACACTTGTGCTTTGTGTCAAAATGGGCTGAGACTTCGGAGCACCTTTGGGAGAATTGTAGTTTTGTCCAAGAAGTAATGGACCGGGTTTGGACTTGGCATGGCATTGAAACAAGGAAGTTGAGCTTGGAGGAATGGATTGATTGGTTCTTGGGGTCTCCTAGGCAAGATAGCCACATCTTCTAGGCAAGGCTCATCACACCCCTTGGCATTGTCTACCATGTGTGGGATGCTAGGAATGACGTACAATTCCGAGGGGCGGTGGAAAATGCCACCGAATGTGCTATGAAGATCATACAAGCATGCAAGGCAAGAATTTCCTTTACTTGCAAGACTAGTGGGAAAAGGGGAGCGAGGCTTCAACGGCTCATTCGCACGTAGGCTCTCTTATCTCTCTCTCCTCCCCTCTTCTCCTCTTATTCTCTACACCTTTGTGCAACCCTTAGCTTGCCGGCTAAGTCGTTTTGATGATGATCCTTTGTTGACACTTTGTGTCCCTTGGTGTTGCTTGACGTTGTTTACGACCTTTTGTTGACCTGGTTTTGTTTGGCCCTTTAGGGCCCTTGTTCTGCCCATTTTGTTACTCCTAGTCCTCTTCTAGGGAGTTTTGGGGCTTGTTAGACCGTTGTATAGGGCCTTTGGGCGCTTGGTTGTTTATGTTCTCGGGGGTTTGTAGGATCATGTTGATCTGATGATCTTACCTTGTATTTTGCGCCTTGACCCATTGTTTGGTTAAGGAGCTTTTGTACATGTCTTTCTTCATATACAAGTATGTATTCCCATACCTTGAACGGGTTTTTCTTAAATAAAATATTAATAATAAAATATTTTTAAATATATTTATTATTCGAGATCATGTAAATGCTTAAATATAAATTTTGAATAAATATTTAAATACAAGTATTGGGTTGTGCAAACCTAGACCGGTCCGGTCTAGGATCAACACCCCAATTCTTGTACGGGTTTTGGATATTTTGTTTGATTTGGGGAAAATTAATGAATTATCTTACTTTAATTCAACTAATGGGTTTGTTAATGTTGGTATGGGTCTTAGTTGAAGATTTTTGCGAAGTGCATACATAATTATGATTAAATCAATTTCCATGGAATTATCCACAAAATTGTCATGCAATGTAAGTCGGTGAAGATCATGGATGGGGTATTTATAATTGCATTGTGTTTTTAATGATTAATTGTTATTGTATTGGACTTATGGTAATGTTTAGTTTTCTTTTTGTGTAGATGGCAAGTTCAAGTAAGAGAAAAATCACTTCAGAAGAAGAAACGCAGCAGCAAAGCCATGAATCTCCTGAACACTTTGAAGAATTTGATGCTAATGAGGAACAACAGCAAGGCGGAGATGCAGATTCATCACAGCAACCTAAGAAAACTGGGCAAAAACTCGCTAAAAAGAGGAAAACAAATACAACCCCGAAAGAGTATTGGGCAGAGTATGAACGATATAAAGAGAATGGTAAAGACAAGGCTAGGTGTAAACATTGCGGGTCTACTTATGCTTGTGATCCAAACAGGAATGGCAACAAAAATGTCAAGTATCATGCTGAGAGATGCAAGAAGAATCCAACAAATAAGGGCAAAGGTACACAAACTCAACTTATCCTTGATATGATGGGTGATAAGGACAATGGCATGAAATTGAAAAATTGGAAGTATGATGAGAAAGTTGTAAGGGATGCTATTGTTGAGATGATTATTAAAGATGAAATGCCTTTTAGATCTGTAGAGAAGTCGGGATTAAAAGGTGCATTTTTTGTTGCTTGTCCTCTTTTTCCCATGCCTTCACGCACTACTATAAAACGAGATTGTTTGCAACTCTATCTTGATGAAAGAGAAAAGTTGAAAGAGTTTCTTAGAGATTCATGCCAAAGTGTGTGTGTGACTACTGATACTTGGACTTCTTTGCCAAGGGATAGTTATATGTGTCTCACTGCTCATTTCATTGATAATAATTGGAAGTTGCAAAAGAGAATTCTTAATTTTTGTCTCATTGCTATCCATAAAGGAGAGGCCATAGGTAGGGCAGTTGAAGATTGTTTAAATTTTTGGGGTTTGAGTAAGAAGCTTCTAACTGTGACTGTTGATAATGCATCTGCAAATGACACTGCTTGTTCTCACATGAGTGAAATGGAAAAAAACAATGGATGCCTTAGTGAGGGCAAGTATTTACATATGAGATGCATGGCTCACATTCTGAATTTGATTGTTCAAGATGGCATAGCTCATTGTGGTAAACATGTTGATAAACTTAGAGCTGTAATTAAGTATGTCCGGGGTTCTCCGGCCAGGTTACATACTTTCAAGGGGCTAGCTGAACAATGCAAGGTTGAGTGTAAATCTTCTTTAATGGCTGATGTGTGTACTAGGTGGAATTCCACTTATCTAATGCTGAGTAGCGCACTACCTTATAAAGCTGTCTTTTCTCGAATGGATATTCCAACTGTGGAAAAATCAGATTTGGGTCCTTTGAATGCTTCTGATTGGAATAAGATTGAGGTACTTGTGACTTACTTGAAGGAGTTTTATAATTTGACAAATCGTATTTTTGGCTCTAAGTATGTCACAAGTAACTACATGATTTTTCATATATCTGTTGCTGCAAAGGTCCTAAGAAGCTTGGCTGCAAATAGTGATTATACTCTTAAAAAGATGGCATATGAGATGCAACTCAAGTGTGACAAGTATTGGGGTTCTTTTGAAAAGTTGAATATGCTGATCTTTTTGCCTGCCATTGTAGATCCTTTCTATAAGATGCGTGGATTAAAAGTTGCTCTTTAGCCCATGTTTCCCGAAGATGACATAGATGATCTTATTCAAATGGTTAAGGCTATAGCTTATGGGGTGTTTGATTAGTATGTGAAGCGCTATACTCCATCTAAAAGTCGAGAAACTGAGTCACTTTCAAATTCATCGGTTATTGATAAAGATGAAAGTGAATTATGGATGGAGCAATTGAAAGAGGAAGTGACACGAGGGTCTGGTCAAGATGATATTTCGAGATCCGAGTTTGATTTGTTTTTACATGAAAGGTGTGAAACTCGTGAAATTAATATTTTAGATTGGTGGAGATTGAATTGCCATAGATACCCTATCCTTTCACGCATGGCTCGTGATGTCCTAGCTATTTCAATTACTACAGTTCCATCCGAATCTGCATTTAGCACCGGAGGACGTCACCTTACAGAATATAGAAGTTGTTTGAAACCTGAGGTTAGTATTTATTTTTATTTATGAATACCAAATTGTTATTTTATTATGTACTTAAAAATTATTTTCTCTTACAAGATGGTACAAGCTCTTGTTTGCACAAAAGATTGGTTAAGATTGACATCATCTAAGGATGCCAAGGGGACGACTTTGATGAGAATGACGAAGGTAAAGATGTTTAATATTTTTCTTTATAATTGTATACATGTCTCTCAATCCTTAACAATATTGTCTCATGTAGTATAATTAATATATATATTTTTCATGTATGGTCAGATTCAGAGGCTAATTCGATTGATTTGAATGAAGGCATATTTTTTGCTTGACAGCATTGATCTCAAGGTATAGAATTCCTAATGGTTGATGCCAAAATGAAATTTGTTGCTGATTTTTCTAATGCTTTATTTGTGTTCCTACTCAAGTAAAGAATTTCTTATGGTTTATGCTAAAATGAAATCAAGTGCTAATTTTTTACTGGATTTAGTGGTTTATATTTGAAAACATGCTGTTGCATTTTTATTCATTTAGAGGACACTTATATTTTTCTTTTTATTTGGCCTCTCTTTCTTTGAATTCAGGAAAGCTAATCGTATTTTGGACTGATGGAGTGAAGGTCTAAGTCTACTGGAGCAGTTTGAGAGAGCTGAGGAATTGAAGAATTGACAACTATTTATTTTTGTCTTATAAAGTTGTCATTGTACTTTGCAAATTTGAACTACTAGCTACTCTATTTTTGTCTTAGAAATTATAGTTGGGTAATTATTGCTAGCTTTGCTGAAGACTAGAAGTTAATATGGGATTTGCATTTGACATTTTAGAATTAATGGTTTAAATGTTTATTTTTTTATGCAACTTGGTCCAACTATTTCAATTTAGGTGCAACTAATCCGGTCAACCCGGTCCAAAACCGGGACCGGTCCGGTCCCCGATCCATATTTTTTTTATAATTATGGTCCACCGGTCTAGACCGGACCGTATTTCTTTGATCCGGTCCGGTCCGGATGCACAGCCCTAACTTTTCCATACTTTGATACCAAACGGGCTCAATTATAGTGATATAAGATTGTATGTACATTATACTATCTTTATATTAAACTTAATTATCTAAACCTAGCATATACATTCTATCTAAAAATAAAATAAATATCCTAATATTTGTATAATATATAGCATAAAAAATATCTTAATAATCTTCCTATTTATCATATCCAAAAATAAAAAAAAAAATTCTTAAAATTAAGAATGAGATTTTCTATCCATTGATTATAATGATATAAGATTGTACATACATTACACTATCTTTATATTATACTTAATTATTATTTTGTCAAAGATTAATAAAAGGGGTGATGTGGTCCAATCTATGTCAAAGATAGATAAAAGGGGTGGTGTGGTCCAATCTAAAAGTGACATGCGCCGTTTAATAATTTTTTTAACCTCCGTTTAATATATATTTATGATAATTTACCATATTTCAGGACTTTAGTTATGAAACTAGTATGTATTCCCGCACCTTGTACGTGTTTTTCTTGAATAAAATATTAATAATAAAATATTTTCAAATATATTTATTATCCGAGAAAAATAATAAATATAAATTTTTGTTAAGATCTTCGTAAAAAGATAAGATAATTATCATATAACTAATCAAGATCTTTTCATATAAGGGACAAATGATTAGATTATAATAATAACCAAATTGGCAAGGAGATTGCTAGTAATATACGGTTATAAAAATAACTATTCAATCATAACTATAACCTAAAGCGGAGGTTAATAAAAGATTGTTTAATAATGGGATTTTCTATACTATATTCTAAAAACATGGAAAAGAATTTATCATATCCAAAAATAAAAGATTATTTTTATAAAAAAAGGGTGGTGTCTTCCAATCTAAAAGTGACATGTGTCGTTTAATAATTTTTTTAACCTCCGTTTTAGGTTATAGTTATGATTAGGGCTGAGACTTTATACCCGAGGAACCGAAGAACCGAATCGAACCCCACAGTTCGGTTTGGTTCGGTTCGGTTCTTAAGAAATTGGGTAGGTATATAATTCGGTTCGGTTATTGTAAATAAACTTCGGGTTCGGTTCGATTTTTCAAAAAAAAACCCGAATAATCGTATATATTATTAATATATAAAAATATAAAATTATAAGCAATTTCATCTGATATCAAAACGACAACACTTAACGCTTCTCCCAGCGAAGAGTGGAAAACCTAACGCTTCTCCCAGCCGCTCGTCCCAGTCGCCTGCTCGTCCCAGCTTCTTCTCCGGCGCCTGCTTGTTCTCCGGCGCCTGCTCGTCCTCACTCCTCACCAGTCACCGCCGCTCATCGCGCCTCAGATTTCGCCATTCAGGTACTCCGCCGAACCCGAAGGCTGCAACTCCATTGCTGATAATCTGAACTGTAATAAATCATACTTGTTAGTTGTTAGTTGAACTGTGATACTTGTTATTAAATTAGAATCTAGTTAGCTTTGTTTTACTCTCGTTAGCTTGGTGAACAAATCTCTATACGCCTCATGTGTCAAATAAGTTGTGCCAATTAGTTCCCAATACATGAAGGAGTGAAGTTCTGTTTTGAATTTTTTGTAAATTTATGGTTGATGCTATAAACACATGTTTTTTTTTCCGGCTATTTACACAAGATATTGCAGGGGAATGGACCAAAGCCCAGGGGAATGGACCCTAAACGTAGTAATATATTTACAAACACATCAATAGAATACAGTGGAGCCTAGTGGTTCGTCGGCTAAAGCTCAAATGGTAGCTTTGCTTTGAGTGTTAGTCTTAGGATATGGAGCAAATGATTATCAAGTTAGCACTACAATCACTAAGCAACTCTGTGAAAAAAAATAATATTACCATAACTAGAGCTCCTCAAACTTTGTAGTTTGTACTCATTGAGTCATTGACACGCATCCATTTTGTGGAGGACCATTTGTTCCCTTTGATTACAGGGCACCCAGCTGCAATAACCAGGAAGCATTTTTTATTTTTCATTGTACATATATTGGGGAAATAACCAGGAAGCACTTGATTGATTTTGATACAGTATGCAGCTATAATATGGTAAAGAATATACATTATTAATGTATGAAAAAATACAACTTCATTTTGATTTGACTTTTGTGCAGACTCATCAAACAGCAAATTAGCCAATATCCACATTGAACAACCACTATTCATCAGTTGTGTTGTTTCCTTGTCACGAATGATTTAATACTCAGTTGAAAGCTCAATGTGTCTCTTGAGCTTGACATTAAAAGAATTGTGTTAATATGTATTTGTTGGCCATTAAGCTTGAGATTTGACAACTTGTTATTGGTTCTTTTCTTCATTTTTTTTTGTTAGGTAAGATTTGTGTTAGGAGCGAATGAGTTCTTCAGCACAACAAGTCGGCGATGTTGAACTGTCTGATTCCAGTTCAAGCAATTCTAGTGATAGCTCGGACGTCGATAAGACTACTAATCAGACCAACGCATCCGTTGCAGTCACGAGTGAGAAGTCCAAGGCGACTATAACAGTTCGAACATCAAAGAGAAAGAGAGAGAGAGGAAGGCAATTGAGTTGAGGTCGAAGGTTTGGTTGCATTTCGTAAAATTCGATGAACCAATTATCGAATTGGTTGATGGAGTCAACAAGCAAGTAGGGCAAACGAAGAAGGCCAGGTGTAATTATTGCAAGACAGTCCTTGCTTGTGATTTAAGAGGTAATGGCACATCATCTCTTAAAAAGCATGTTGAAGTTCATTACAAGAAATATCCTAGTAGCTTAGCTAATGTGAATTTGGAGGATGGGAAACAAAGTCATCTAGGTTTTGAATTGGTTGAAGGATTTAATCGTTTGACTACTAGAGTATGGTCACAGGAAGCTTGTATTGATGCTGCAACACAGATGATTGTGATTGATGAATTGCCATTTAGTGCTATAAAGAGGGCTGAGTTCAAGTTATTTTGTGAAGTTATTGTACCTAGGTTAATATTGCCTTGTAGGAAGACAATTGTTAAGAATTTCATGAGGATGTATGAGGAAAAGAAGCTGCAGTTGAGGTTTGAGTTGCAGTCAGTTAGTGTTTGTCTTACAACTGATACATGGACTAGCTATCAGAACATCAACTACATGGTCATAATTGCTCATTTTATAGATTTTGCTTGGACAATGCATAAAAGAATATTGAATTTCTGTGTTATTCCCAATCATGGTGAGAATACAATTGGAAAAATCCTGGAGGATGCATTGATTGAATGGGGGATTGAGAATGTTATAATAATTTCAGTGGACAATGCTTCTCCTAATAAGCATGCCATTGATTATGTTAAGAGGAGGATGATGGGTTGGAGTAAGAAACCATTATTTGAAGGAGAGTTTCTGCATGTCAGATGTCTTCCTCATGTCATCAATTTAATTGTCAAAGCTGGTTTGAAAGAGATGGAAAGGTCAGTTGCTGCAATAAGGAATGCAATTAGGTTTGTTAGGAGTTCTGCTGCTAGGACAGATGCTTTCAAGAAGTGTGTTGAGAAGGATAAGATTGAATGCAAGAAGATATGCATTCTTGATGTCCCAACAAGATGGAATTCAAGCTACATGATGTTGGACACTGCCATAGAATTGAAGAGGGCATTTCAGAGGATGGCAGATGATGATACACTGAATTACAAAAGCTATTTCAATGAGGAAGAGGAATTATATGATGATGAAGATGAAGCTGAAGCTCAAAGGGTAGGAGGAAGAAAGAGAGTTGGGCCTCCTAAGGATGTGGATTGGGATAAGGCAGAGTTCTTTGTCAAATTTCTTAAGGTTTTCTACCAAGTCACAGTCAATATGAGTGCTTCAAATGAGCCAACTGCACACTCTGCATTCCATGACATAGTGAGCATCAAAGTTGAGCTAGATGAAGTGACTACCAACCCACCAGATCACAACAGTAGTGAAGTAGATCACATTCTATATGACATGGCACAAAAGATGACAACCAAATTCGACAAATATTATAGCTCTCTAGATGAATAAATCCACTATTCCTGGTAGCTCTTGTTCTTGATCCAAGATACAAGCTCAAGTACTTAGAGAGACAAGCTGAAAGGATGATATATTTGAGCAGAACAGAGGTGAAGAAGATATCAAACAAGGTGAAAGAATTGATGGTTAAGCTTTGTGACAAGTATGGTAATGGACGTAGTAGTGGTGCCAGTTCACAAAGGTCTAGAAATTCAGAGAGTGGAGCTAAAGTGGAAAGCAACAGTCAGGGAAGAAGACATGTAAAGGATAAGATGCTATGCTCTGGAAAGAAGAAATCTATGTTCGAGGATTGGGACAAACAACTTGAAGAAGGTGAGGACTTGGTTGTAGGTCACGAAGTAGACAGGTATTTGCTTGATCCTATTGAGAAACCAAAAACAAGAGCAAAGTTCAAGATAACAGAATGGTGGAGGGCTAATGGCATCAAGTATCCGTGTTTGCAATCTGTTGCTAGAGATTTGTTGGAAATTCAAGTGTCCACAGTGGCTAGTGAATCAAGTTTTAGCACTGGTAAGAGGGTTATTGATCTTTACAGAAGCTCGATGACACCTCAGACTGTTGAAGCGTTGATTTGTTATCAGAATTGGTTGAAGAGTGATACCTTTGTTGCATTGGAATACATTCCAACCATTGAAGAAATGGAATTCTATGAGGAAGTTGAAAAGGGTAATACTACTTACTACTTAGAACTATTTCATTTTTTATTAGTTTATTCACTTTATTGCATCTGTTATAAATCACCTTAACTTTGCATTCAGATTTGCATTAACTTTTGAACTATTTCATTCTGATTTTCTGTTTTGCTCAGAATAACTGAATAAGCAACTCTTAGTTGTAGGAACTATTTCATTTTCCTACCTTAACTTTGCATTTTTTTTCATTGTTGTCTCTTTGTGAATATGTAGAGAGGCAAGAAGAAATCAGACAAGAAGCAACAAACAACAACAATTCGAGTGATCCAAATGCTACATCCATTCCTACACCTCAAGGGTCTGGAAAAGCATCTACATCTACACAGCCAGTAACCAAGAAACAGAAAACGAAGCTCACGAAGGCCAAGCCTACACGTGTCTCGCAAAGGAACAAATAGCTTGAAAAATGTAAGTCATATATTTTTGGCGAAACACACCCTTCCTATGCTCTTGAAGTTGCTCATACAGTACTTGAGCTAGACCATCATATATTTTTTTTCCCTTTTTCAAATGAGTATTCAATCTAAATGTGATATGCTTTGCAAACTTAGAAAGACTACTCTAACCCTTTTCCCCTTGTCTATGTGTTTGCCTCTGAATTAGCATCCAGGTGGACTCAAGTTTCTCTATCCCTTGCTTGGAGGAGGTTACTGTCACAGCATGAGCGCATTTAAGTATTAGCATCCTGGATCTTTTAAACTTGATTTGCTTTAAGGGCATTGTTTTGGATCATTTGGTTGTTTATGGATTTGCTTTAAGGGCATTATTTTGAATCTTTTGGTTGTTTATGGCTTTATGCATACTCTTTGTGATTTGAATCTCAAGAGTTTGGTGAAACTATGACTTTGGTGAAATATTTTCCTTCATTTTATGCTTGTGATTTAATGTTTTATGCAGTCTGGTCCACCAATTTTTTAACAGGAACCGAATTAAACATAGGAACCGAACCATAATTCGGGTCGAAGAATCGAAATTTATGGGCCATTTTTGTATTTCGGTTAACCAAAATAACCGCAGTTAGGAACCGATAAAAGTTTGGGTTCGATTATTACGGTTCTTCACTAAAAAATCCAGCAATCGAAATATCCCAGCCCTAATTATGATGATTATGAATTATGATTACTCCGGCCACCGCCACCTCCACCAAAGAAAAAAGAAAAAAAAAAAAAAAGAAATGCTACACTGATTGAAGCCCTAGAACGTAGAAGCCCTTGCCCCATTAGCAAAATCTCCCTTCTCTCTCGGTTATTGGTTAAACCCTCTCTCAACCCAAGTCCAACAATGGCGTCGAAAGTCGAAGCAAACGGCAAAGGCAGTAAGAGAAAGCAGCGGTATCTTCCTCATAATGTAAGCTCCTTCCCTTCCTGGTCTCTTATTCTGCTTTTCTTTTCCTTTTCCTACTCTCTACTTTTTACTGAAGTTGTAGTGTCCCTCTCCTGTTTACAATCGGCTTTCGTTATCAGAAGCCGGTGAAGAAGAAGGGTACCTACCCGTTGACACCAGGTATAGAAGGCTTCTTCATCACCTGTGACGGTGGCAGGGAACACCAAGCTGCTCAAGAAGCTCTTTCCGTTATTGATTCTGTATGTTTGTTCCCCTCTTATTCGCTTAATTTTACAAATTTATTTGTCCCTACTCCATTTTATTTGACTTTCCGATGTTAATGTGGTTCAACTCTGAACGAGTTGAAGGGAAAAATAGAGAGGAAATGAATCAGTAGTAGTAGAGTGTATAGAAATGCGAGTATCAATTAGCATTTACAACATACTCCACCATAAACCTGTGATATTTGTCCGCCTGTTCTTAGGAATTATTAATTATCTTCTGTCTGAAGTTATTTGATTCTAGACTTTCAATAGACTCTTTTTTTGGGGCTTTTTCTGTATAGTATTTTGAAGACCTAGTCGATGGAAAGGGTGCAAGGCCGAATGAGAATGCGGGGGCCTCCTTGAAAATACCAAATAAGAAGATTACATTTACATATTCAGATTCCTCTGATAGTGAGGCTGATGCGGATGATGGTGAGGATGATAGAAAAGATGACAATGAAAACAAAGATGCGAATGAGAAGGATGAAAAGAAACCAGGAAATGTTGCAGATGATGATGCTGGTGGAAAATCAGAACTTAAAGAGGAGGAGACTCAGCTCAAGGAGAATGTGAATGAGATTGAACAAGTTGAACAGACTAATGGGGATAAGTCAGAAAAGTTTGAGGAGGAGACTCAACTCAAGGAGAATGTGAAAAAGAATGAACAAGTTGAACAGACTAATGGGGATAAGTCAGAAAAGATTGAGGAGCCACCTGCAAAGAAGCAGTGCATTGATAGTGGAAATCTTGGGGTAAACAAGACAGAGAAGTCTGTTGATAAGCTAATTGAAGCTGAACTTCAAGAGTTAGCAGATAAAACCAAGGTAAGTCAGTCGTAAATATTGGGTGTGCTTGCATGATTTTCTGTATGTATTTTCTTTTCATATCTTGAGGAAATTGTACAACAACAACACCAACCCAGTGTTAACCCGCCTTGGCCGGGGTCTGGGGGCCAAGATGTACACACCCTTGCCCCGACATAAAATTGAGAGGGTGTGTATGTGGAAGGCCAAAGCATTATCATTATCGCCCGGAAACCCAAGGAAAACTGAAATTCAGTGATGTGACAATAATAACTGAATTTAGTTAAAATGCGCCAATATTGATATAGGGGCTATATCCATCTCAGAGGCACTATATAAAAGCCAATAAGCCATGAGGAAATTGTATGTATTTTAATTTGTCTTAAGAAACGCATATTTGCGGCTGATAATGACTTGCCTGCTCTTCTATTTGTGGAATTCTGAAAGTCATGTTCCCAGCTATATAAAAATATTGCTCCCACTATCATTATATTCATATTGCAATTGGTATTGGATTTGTTTTTCTTGATGTATTCAATATTGGTATTCAGCAGCATATACATCTGAGATTACTGATGAATCACTTCAATATGGAGTTGTGGCTATATATAAAGCAGTCTGTAGGCGTGTCGTGTATTTGAATAGCTTGTAATGCTTGCTCTTTTGCTGAAACAGAGACGTTTCTTGAAACTTGAGTCTGGCTGCAATGGTGTTGTCATCATAAAAATGAAGATTTGAATAGCTTGTAATGCTTGCTCTTTTGCTGAAACAGAGACGTTTCTTGAAACTTGAGTCTGGCTGCAATGGTGTTGTCATCATAAAAATGAAGAAACAGGATGGACAGCCTGGTCCAAAAGAAATTGTGCAGCACATGATGGAATCTGCTGCGTCTACTAGGAAACATGTGGCAAGGTTCGGGATACGTGGTTCTTTCCACCTTTTGAGTAATCGCTGATGAACGTTTTGGTGTTACATTGGCATCCATATTTGATGCTACCTCATTATGTTTTTGACTTGATATTTGTAGGTATCTGCTTAGAATTTTGCCAATTGAAGTTTCTTGTTATGCTTCTGAAAAGGAAATTTCAAGAGCTATTAAACCCATTATCACCAAGCATTTTCCCGTGGAAAGTGAAACTGCAATCAAGGTATTATTCTCTTGATTTTGAACTTGCCTATAGAGTGACATCAAGCTGGTCATGTGGGCTTATTGGAACATAATATTGGAATGTTTTACTATACATGTCTTAAATCTGCAAGATTTACATTATGGAAAGATTACAAATCTTTGTTTTTGAAGCTTTTTTACTCAACTCTTGGTTTGACTTTTTGCATGAGTAGTCCGTTTTATAACTCTGCTGTTTTTGCACGAGGATCCCATTTTATTGATATGGCAATAAGATATCTGTGTATGAATAATCTGCAAGTGGCATTGTGCATCACAATCATTTGGTAGAATGATTTAAAAAGTGATGGTAACAATCTGCTTTATATCCTTTGGTGCTGCTGTACTTCGCTGTTGGAATCCTAGTGCTTACGAACTGCCTCTTTGATTCCCAAGTCTCCTGACTGCAATTTAGCATATAGGTCTGTTTTGTTCATGTTAAGAAATGGGCAACAAGATTTCTTTTTGGCTGCAAGTGAATACTTTGCAGCTTTCCTATTAGAAGCTCAATTGGTTTGAGTGGACTTTTTTTGCTTGATTCTCCATTATTTTCTGCCATACAAAATCCATATCTTGGGGTGTTGTGGACTAAAGCTTTTGTTTACTTGCCTCTTTAAGTATGCTGTGCTATATGATGCCCGGGCAAACAGTGGTATTGATAGGATGAAAATTATAGACGCAGTTGCAAAATCTGTGCCAAAACCCCACAAAGTTGACCTGAAAGATCCAGAGAAGAGCATTGTTGTCCAAATTGTTAAGGTAAGTATGTTTTGTAGATTGCACATTCGGCCCTATTTATAAGGTTAAATTCTTCTATATTGCACATGTTTTATCGCTTAATTTTCATCTTCTTCAGACTGTATGCTTGATCGGTGTGGTAGAGAAGTACAAGGAGTTGGCCAAGTTCAACATAAGACAACTCACCTCAGACAAACCTTGAGAAATATGCAGCTGCTATTTCTGCCTACAAACTCCAACATTTCCAAGAGGCCATGAAACACCAGTTCCATAAATCAGCTCAAGAGTTACTATGAGAGATGATACTGGTTCCTTATAAGATGCTCATGAATAATTTAGTTGGCATATGTATTACTTTCCTTCATGCTAAAGACATTAGTTAGATGATGCTGAAGACATATGTAAACTTCATGCTGATGACATCATATTCAACTTTAATTGGGAGTTAATTTGGCGCATGTCACATTGAGTTTCCACATCATTATATGGGAAAAGACGTCTTATTCAAGTTTTTAGTTTTGTCATTATTCTTTTGGTTCCATGACTTCGTAACCCCTATAACCCTATTCATTCAGCACAATGTAATACATTGAGTTCCTACTCATCATTATACCTATATATGGGAAAAGATGATACTGGTTCCTATTCATCATTATAGCTTTTGCCCTTGTAAAAAAACGACATGTTGGGCGGTGTGGTTTTATTCACCTTTCATATGGATGACAAACCGTTTTAATTGCAAACAACCATGATGAAAGCTGGGAGGAGACAATATTCATTGTAATTAGCTGTTTTATTTGTACATTCTTCAGCTGCAGCTGCTTTATGTTAGAAAGTCGCAATTATTGAGGAGACAGGGATTCAACAAACAGCTAAAAGAAAATATATTATAGCACAAAAGCAAATATATTGTAGCACAAAAGCAATGTATGGTTCCCCATTCATCTTTCACTGTTATTAGCAGCCAGACAACATCCACAGAATTCTATGTTGGAAAGTCGAACAAGGAAAAAAAAACAAGTTTGAACAATGAATAACAACATATTTGCTCGATCAATCAATCAATTTCTCTCCCTCTCGTATGTTCGTCCAACAATCGAACCAGAGATGGTCAACACCCAAATCATACAGCCTCAAATCTTCATGCTGTTGATGGCTTGTACAGCTTCTCCACCATCTTCCTATACACTGCAACAAAAAATATATCCAAAAAAGCATATTATCAAACAAAATGTATAATAAATCACAAAGAAGCACGGAACAAGTATCAAGATCATCAACCCAGAAAAACCAACCTTCTTGGTTGCCCCACAGTGCTGCAGCTTGAGAGTCTAGTGGCGAGCTAATATTGGGTTCTTCAATCACAATAATAAGCAGCCAAAGTATAACTTCAGTTCCTTGTAACATGATAATGTAAAGCAAATGGACGGATAATTATGTAAATTAGTTCATATGACAATACCTCCAAGAAGGCTCTGTATAGACAGCAGAATTGATCTCACGTCATAAGCAGAAGACCATTTATCCTGTAAAAATTCAATTAGATGTTCTTTAGAGAAATTATAAAATTAGGGTTTGATTTATTTATTTTTTAAGATGGTGAAGCTACCTGAAGGATATCCAAACAAATGTTGCCATAGGCATCTACGTTGGGATGGAAGCATCTGGTCTCAAACTTGACCTTTGGAGGCTTGAAAGGATAATCAGATGGGAAAGCAAGGGAAAGCTTATATTCTGTGCCCTCAAAAACTGTGTCTTTGCTTCCTTGGATTGTCCCTTTCCAACTGAAGATATTATCTTCCTCTGGGAAAGCGGATACTCCTGGATCTCCACTCATCTGAAATAAAAACCCCAAAATTCCCCAATTCGTTTAGATGCAAATTCTCTTCCAACGAATTGAAACTTAATTGAGGGTTTTCAAGTTCTTACCATAAGAGACATGAGCTCTGATTGCAACCTGTTTTCAAAGAACACAAGAGCTGGAAAGCATTAGAAAGCGCCGATTTGAAATTAGGGTACTTGTAATTGAAAACCCTAGATTGTCGATTGTCGGTGAAATTGGAAATTGAGACGGACATAACCTAATTTTGAATAACTGATGAGCATACCTTTTGAGAACGGATTGTGCGTCGGCACTCTTAGCCGGAGGTGCCACTGGAGCATTGTCCTGGTAAGCTCCGTTCACGGTTGCCATGGAATGAAATTTGAATTGCAAACTTGTGATCAGAACAGAGAGAGAACTGAAGGAAGAAGAAGAGACTGGAGAGGAAAGATTTATGGGAATCTCTTCTCCTTCTTCGGAAATCTACACAGAAAGAGAGGGATTATGGAGACAAGTATTGGGTTAGGAGCGGTGAGAGAGCTCTATATAAAAAAGAAGCATCGCTTAGGGCGGAACCCAACGCTCAAAAATCAGTGATTTTCGAACATTAACTCCACTTTTCTAACGGCTAGTTTTTGCGACTCTCTACAGCCGCGGGCCGCCTAGCCGCTAAACCTAAGCCCGATTGCACCTTCACCATTCAAAATATACTATTGATTTTTTTTTCCTCATATGCACTGAATAATTCAATGGATTATACCAATCTCATTTTTTAAAAAAATTAAAAATTGATGTGAGCAAATAAGACTTCCAATTTCACTTTTAATCTTGTTAAATTTTGGGTTCACAATTGTTTGATTGGCGATTGAAAATGATTGATATAGTGACATGTCAATAATAAAATGGGACCTAACAATGAGTTTGGTTCAAATGAAAAAAAAAAAAACTCTTATCCTGAAAAATGAAAAAAAATGAACTTTATCTAGTTCGTCGTGCACTTTTCCTACTTCGGAGTTCACTTTTTCGCATTTACACTTTTCGTACTTTGTAGTGTACTTTTCGTATTTTTTGTTGTACATTTTTCGGATTGCACTTTTTGTATTTTGTAATGCACTTTTCGTACTTTGTAGTGCACTTTTCATTTTTCAGGATAAGAGTTTTTTTCATTTGAACTAAACTCCCCTAACAATAACGAATTGTTGATAAAACTATTTTAAATCAATGAAATGAAAAAGAACGACAAGAGAGTTTATGGGGTTAGTGAATAAACTATTAAAGCTATGATGCTCTACATCTCACGTGTAGTCAATCTAATTCAGAACCTATGTAAAAAAAGACAAAAAATGCCTCATTAAGTGTAGTCAAACTCTTAATACATGAAAAATCGACCCTAAAGTAAACAGATCAACAGAGAGAATAAAAAGAGTCAAGCCTCGAGCCTACCTAGTAAGTGATGACATCCATAATTATTATGTTGCGAGTTTGAATCTCATTCTTTCGCTGCAATGACTTAATAACTTCATAATTCCTTGAAACTAGATACTAATAAGGAAACTTTGGAAATTTTTCCAATCCAAAGGCATTGAGCACCAAACTTCATGTGTTGCTATACCACATCAAAATGGTGTAGTAGAGAGAAAGCATAGGCATATTTTAGAGATAGCTAGAGATCTAATGTTTTAGTCTAAGCTTCCCATGAAATTTTGGGGAGAAAGAAGTCTAATTGTAGTCTATATTATCAATAGATTTCCTTCTAAAATCCTACAAAATCAAACTCCTTATGAAATTCTCTACTAGAAAAAGCCTTCTTATGATCATTTAAGAACATTTGGATGTCTTTGTTTTGTTTCTATCTTGAAACATGAAAGAGACAAGTTTCAAGAAAGGGCTAATCCTTGTATATTTTTTGTATATCCTTATGACAAGACAACCTATATGGTTTACAACTAAGAAACAAAAACCATAACTTCACCTCAGATTTGTAAGGCCCAAGCTTTTAGAAGCGTCATCTCATGCCAACCCGATGACTTCCTAAGAGCTCACCCATCCTAGTACTACTCTTGCCCTTGCATGCTTAACTTCGAAATTCTTTATCCTGACTCGAACCTTGAAAAGGAAGAGCTCTTCTTGACATGGGCAACACCTCAATCCCTTATAAATCATCGAGGTATTACAATCTCTCCTACTTAAACACTTGACCTCCTTGTCATGGCCTAAAGACTGCCCTTTGGGTCGAGTGACCGCCCTTCAGGTCAAGCCAACTCATAACCCAATGTTGGATCTGATACCATTTGTAATGTCTAAGGCCTTAGAAACGTTATCCCATGCCAACCCGAGGACTTTTCAAGAGGTCTTCCATCGTAGTACTACTCTCACCCTTGCACACTTAACTTTAGAATTTTTGTCCTCACTCGAACCCTGAAAAGAAAGATCTCTTGTTCACATGGGGAGAACCACAATCCCTTACAAACTATAAAAGTGTAGTGTTATAGTTTTTCGATCATGAAACTATTTTCCCATTTTTACACACCTCATACCTTCCACAAAATTCTTCCTCTATGTTTACTTCTTTTCTCCTACCCTCAAGTGACAATCCAGAAAGTGTTGTGCAATTTTTTCCTATCCCTTTAGTTCCTGAGGTGAGAAGATCTGAGAAAGTCCATGCTCTGCCTTCTTACTTATCAGATTATGTATGTTTAGTTGCTAGCATAGAGGAATGCTTTTGTGCTCACACATTAACCTTCATAATAAATTTCCCTAACCTTCTTCCTACCTCTTTTGAAAATCAATTATAGAATCATATACTTTTGAACAAGCCTGTAAATTTGAGGTTTGGTAGAGTGCTATGAAAGAAAATTTTGCTGCTTTGGATAAGACCAGATACAAAGCTATAAGTTGTAAGTGGGTGTATGGAGTGGAGAAGAAAGTTGATGGAACTAGAGACAAATACAAAGCTAGACTTGTGGTTAAGGATTTCACATATGAAGAGGCTGTGGATTATAATGAAACTTTTTCCCCGTTTATAAAGATGACAACAATGAGAACATATGTGGCTGTCGCATTAAAGAGAAAATGGGACATTTTTTAGCTGGATGTAAATAATGCCTTTTTGTACGGTGAGTTGGAAGAAGAAGAGTACATGAGGTGCCTCCTGGTATAACAATTGATAGTGCAAGCTAAGAAATCCTTATATAGATTAATGGTATGCACTCTTGTTCTCCTCACTAAGATCAAAAGGGTATGTTCAATCTTTGAATGATTTCTCTCTTTTCTACAAGAAGAATGCTTCTTCTATGGTTTTTGTGGCCATTTATGTGGGGGGACATATTGCTTACTAGTGATGATTTAAGTGAGATGATTAATTTAAAGAGCTTTCTAGATGTTGTATTCAAGATTAAAGATCTAGGAAGTGTACATTTTTTCTTGGGCATATAGTTATTCCTACTGCATAAGGCCTTTTGATGAGTCAAAGGAAATTTATTTCAGAATTTTTGAAAGAATTTCCTTTGCAAATTTCTCATTCAGCAGTGAGTCCTCTAGATTTGAAGAGCAAAATTTTACCTGACAAGGAAGATTTGTTGCCAAATCTTGTGATTTATAGGCAGTTGATAGGAAAGCTTAATTTCCTCAGCAACACAGTTCAATTGTTAGCCAACTTAATTAGGCTCCTCGACAACCTCATCTAGCTAAAGCATATCATGTTTTATCATATATTTAGGGGACACAAAACAAAGGTCTTCTGCTTAATAATGCACTAGTTTTTGATATGAAAGTTGATTGTGACGCTGATTAGGCCACTTATCCAGTTGTCCCTATACCTGAAAATCTAAATCGGTGGTTTAGTTGTTTCTTTGGTGAAAATCTTATTTCCTGAAAATCCAAAACGCAACAAATCATCTCTTTGTCATCCACTGAGACAAAATATAGGTCAATTCGAAAAGTTACCGTGGTTAAGAAGAGTTTTTACTGAGTATGGCATTGAAGGTATTACTCCTATATATGTGAAGTGTGACATTTTGGCAACGGTTTATATAGTTTTTAATCCTGTCTTTCACAAAAGGACGAAACACAACCATTTTACCACAAAAAAAAACTACTTGAAGAGTTGATTTCTCTCGGTCATGTTCAAACTCCGATCAAATGGTTAATTTTGTCACAGTTCTGTTTTGCCCAAGATGGGTACGATGGATCAACCTCCTCCATCTTGAGGTGGAGTGATGGAATGATACATACATGGTGATGCCATATATGTTTACATGTTTTTGTAGCGCACGTGAGAGCACACAAATACTCTTGTGTAAACCGGTTTGGTGGTTAATAAAATTTACATTTTTCCTGCTACTTTTCCCACTATTCTCTCTCGAGTTTTTCCTCATCCATGGCGATCTGAGATTTCACTCAATCACACAAAAATCTTCAATACAACATTTTGCTCGTACTCATGTTCTCGCGAGAATGCCCGTTCTCACTCACTCCCTTCTCCGGTCAATTATATGAAACACATCACTTCTCAAGATCATTATATGAAACACATATTTCCAACTTCTACGAGAACAGAAGATAAATTTGAATGCTTGGGCTAATATGCCACAGAAGATCGAACACATAATTTTATACATATTATAAATTAAATATGATAAAATTGAATTTTACACTTTACAAGCCTATATAAATCCTTATACATATGCACATACATGTACATATATATTCCGTATATAGCAATCACCTTCATCATGTCTATGCACATTAACCTTCAAATTGAAGCATCTCCTCCCATGGAGGATTGGGAGGCAGCGAGAAGCGCCGCCCCGACACCTGACCCATCTTCCACCTCCTTTAGAACCACATAAGGTGACACATCATCCCCCAAAATCTCCGCCACAGCCTCCTCCAAGTACTCCCTGAACAGCCTATAATGTGTGTACAAATCCCCTTCAATGGCCACCACCGTCCTCCTGAACTTCACCCTACCACTACTCCCGTCACGACCCATCTTCTTCAAGATCCCGACAATGCCTGCAGCCGCCAACCGTGCTGCCCTACGAGTTACAACGTCACAAACATTCACAACGAGCTTTCTCACCTTTAAGGGAACAACTTCTCTCATCTGTAAGAGGCGAAAAAAAAGAGAGAGAAATAAGCTTTTGGAAAAGGGAGATGATGATGATAATTGATCAGCAGTTTAGTTCATCACCTCAAGAACTTCGTTTAGAATTCTAGATACTTCTCGCAAGTCCGGAGTCTCATCCTCATGCATGGCAGCCATTAAAGGCATTCTGAATTGAATCGATCATGAAAAGATTATGATTCCGTTGGGTGTGCAATACATAGAAAGGAAGAATGATGTACTACCTCAGGAATAATGGTGTCGATAATTTGGACGAAACAGGTCCAAATATCTCAGATTCATTTGACATCCTTAGCAAGACTCTCCTCACAATATCGCCAAGATACATCCCTGATATCATTTTCTCAAAACCCTGTAAACAGTTGTAACAAAGAGTTGGCGTCTACTTTAACTTGCATTAGGGTGTAAGACCGTAGATGTCCCTTAGACAACTCTATAAGGAGTTTTGTCCAAATGAGATTACCTGCTCGTTTGGATCAGGGCTCTGAGCATCTAACTCAATGTCATAAAGAGTCCTTGGCAAATGAGAGGACCAAAAATTTGCCCACTCTATGTTGACCACCTGATCAAATTAAAAGTAAGCAATGGAAAGTTAAGGCAATTGATTCTAGTGGTACTTAATAACATGGTGGGAAATTAACCGAAGAGGAAAATACCATTTTTCCTGATGTGGTAGGAAGGCCTTGGAACTTTATAACCGCATCTGCTCGCTCCATGTAACATGCATTTGTTCCTGTACCAATAACCACAGCTACAACAGTGTCGTCATCTGTATAATGTCCAAGCGCTAATGTTCCCACTGAATCATTTACCTGTTCAATTGAACAGTAAAAGTTTCTATCTTAGACTAGCCATTACTGACTACTGAGAGAGAAATATCAGTTAAAAAGATGATGCCAATGATTAACAGCATTACTCAATGACAAGTACAAATGAATATGCAAGTGTTGTGTTGTCTAATACTTAAGTACTCATCGTAGAATACTAAAAAGTTGCAACCCTTTTTTATACTAGTGCTTATTAGGTGTCCCCATCATCTACCATCTTGCACTAGTGCATTACCGATCCATCAATAGGGCCTTTGACAATAGGCATTGGAGGAGAATTGAAGTTCCTAATGGTGGTAGGTGAACAAGCACAAAAGAAGAACAAACAGAAGGTATAAATCACACAACATCTACTTTATCTCTAGCTTTTCCTATAAAAACGGAAAAGAATTAGTACAAAAATAAATGCTTGAACTAGCTAAGAATCAGAAGGATTTCTTACCAGAACTGCTATACGCATATCAAGCCCATTCTTAGTAATTTCTTCTTGTAGGCACTTAGAAACATCCTTTCCAACCTATAACAAGATCATTTGAGCAGAAAATAGGGTGTTTTAATTACTTATGAAAGGATTTGAGTAACAAAGTAGGCTAGATTGATTGACTAACCATGTCATCAATTGAAAACCCTTTTGTGCATCTGATAAGGGTACCGGATGAAATTGACATTTGCTTCACAGGAAAGGGAAAAGAAAACCCAAGTTCCCTTTGTGATGCACAAGGCTCAGAACCTTGTTCTTCTTCCTTGTCCATGAAATCCTTCAGAGACAAAGCTATACATTCGAACAGGTCCTTCAAAATAATAGCATTTGTTCCAGATCAATCAGCATACATGAAAATTGTATACAAACAGATAAAAGAGAACTAAGAAATAGCTCTCAAGAACCTTGCTTGTGGCCATCAACAACGGATCTGATATAGGTTGTGTTTGGATATCATATCTAAGAATTCCGGATCTTCTTCCTCCTAGCTGAACCCGAAAGACCCTGAAATTAGTAGCTCCAAGATCTACTGCATAATATGTTCCCTTCTCACTCCTAGAAGAGGGGGGGAAAAGAAGGAAAATAAATAAATAATCAATACATTCCCAATTGAAATGAAGTTACCAAGCCAAATGTGCTTCTTTCTTCTTTGACTGCTCCCTAAACTTAAGATTTAAGGGGCGGGAGATGAGAGATGGGTCAAGAACACATACATATGTAAGAACCTAATCACAAATTTGAAAGAAACATAATCAAACCAGAAACATAAAAAAAAAAAGGATTCAAAATGATTTGATTTTGATACAAGAAAAGAAAGCACAACATCAAGGACAAAATACAGCACAACGCCCTAATCTCTTAAAGCATTAGAAATCTTGAAAACTTAAAAACCCATCTATTTTGACTCTTAATTGACTACTATTGATCTCAACAGCCATTGAAGGAAGAAGGGGACTTTTCTTAATCAAGAACGAGCAGAAATTTAAGTGAACACATGTTCAAGATAAGAAGTTGACATAAAAATGTTCTTCACATGATCAATTTGAATTTAGAAAGCTGCCTAGGAGGAATAAAGGTGGAAAGAGATGCTGATGAACCCACTAGTGCAAAATATGCCTCAGAGAGCTCTTATAGGAGATTCAATGAATGAATTTCATTCTAAATGGATACAAAAGCAAGATAAGGTCAAAATCAACCCAAACTCCTCAAAACAGCCCCTAAGAAGTGGAATTTAAGACAAACAAAACGAGCATAAATTGAGAGGAAAAACGAAAGAGGCCACAAGCAAACTTCCACAATCCGGCAGAAGAGAGTCAGAAGAGCACACAAAATTCAGAAACTTTAACGCTGAAACCATACAGAGAGATACCCTTTGGGGAGTGTATCTACAAAGGTGATCAACATTTTGAGCTTGGAGCCGCCTTCAGATGCCAATCCGGCGTGCATCTCGACGGCCATGGCGTCCACCACCTGTCTCAGCCTGCTAACCGGGGTCCCACACGCCTCCTCCAACTCCCTCAAAATCCCCACCACTCTCTTCCACTTCCGACGGCTCTTCACCCTCCTTCCAACCAACACCGCCGCCACCGTACACGTCACCGCCGCTATCCCAACCGCCATACCTAACCCCACCTTCCCCATCCCTCCGGCGTGTAATTCCTTGAACCCCTTTCTCCTTCCCCTCTCTAACCGCTAGGGAAAACGCCTCCTTTCATACTGCCGGCGAAACCATCCCGATAGAAACAACGGCGATTTGACCTTGATTGCACGGAAAATCAACAGGACCGTGCTTTGTTTCCGACGCCGTGGAGTCGCCGGCGGTTAACCGGCGTTGCTTGCGACCTGTTCGACGAAAAGCGCCAGAGAGGCAGAGAGAAGAAAGGGAGAAACGAGAATGAAGTGTTGGAAACCCTACTTATACCGAAACTTAAAATGACTGATTTGCCCTCGTATAAAATCCACAAATACCGGTTGCCTTAACTTAATGCCTGTGATGACTAGTGCGATGTTCTTTTTTCGTTAGATTTGAAATTGTGTGCTTTGAATTTTAATCATGTGTATTTGACTGAACTTTGACCTCAACTCTTTGTTTCTATTTTGTTGAATTTGCCTCTTGGTTTGTCTACATGTTCATTAAGGGTGGCGAAAAGGCCATAGAATTTACAGATTCTACCATTGGCTCTTCCAAGAGATCAATGGGGAGCTATTAAGTTAGGTCAAATCTTCGTATGTAGCAAGTGTAAAGTAGGTACAGAGTATATAACACCGCTAATAACAATTGACAGAATTTAGTATCACCGAGTTAAATATTTCTTGAAAAAATAAAGAGAAAATTCAGCTATACATTTACATGCCCGCATATATGGTGGTTAAAAGTTAAAACCTAAACCAGGCAACATCAACAATTACTTATCAAGTGTATATTTTATCAATACAAAATTTAGATGGTCGATATTACATATTGTGTATATTTTATCAATACATTTACATATTAAGTGTATATTTTATCAATACAAAATTTAACAGGTCAATATTACCTCTCTATGTACGCAAACTTACGCCCTAAACCCTACTTTATCCTTTATCTGAATATCATCTCTCCATGAAGCCCTATTTTGAACCATTTTTTCTTTTAAGGGCAAAGAGATCAATGAACAAACCGGGATTCCTTGAATTAGATTTTACAATTGATGACAAAATCGACGTTTGGATAATTAAGTTATATGAGAGAATGAGGCTACGTACCCAGATAATTAGAAAGACGTATACGACTATTTGTGAATTAATTTCTATACTAATTGTGGAAGTATGTGGAATAAGACACTGATTATTACGGAGTAATTACTAATTAAGCAATTAGACATTAAAAAGAATACTTGAGATATATTGAAGAAACAACTTGTACCATATACGGAGTATTCAACAGTCAGCACAAACATATATATAGTTGATACGTTTTTTTGAATTGGGTCGATTTCCATCTTATTGTGTATGGTTGTGCTTCACTTGACCAATGGATTCCTTATACCATTAGGTGTCTAAAATTTAATACTAATGTTTCAGTGTTTGGACCCGATGGAGTTGGTTTGGGAGTTCGTACTTGTTATGTTAGATGCCCGTTCAACAAAACCTAACCTATTGGTGCCGACATACAACAAGATATTCACATTATATAACAACTCGTTTTTCTTTTTTCAGTTTAGGGTCATATCTAATTTCCACAATTTTTTTTTTGGTCTGAAAACGGAACTAGGCTCCTGCGGGTATTATTGATTAATTAAATAGAAATGTTTTCCATGACGGAGTACATCCGAGGTCAAAGCTTAAGCAAAACAATCATGGACATAGGAAAATTCAACAAAAAAAAAAATTAAACTTAAAGAAAAGTTAACCAGAGCATCTACTACTTTAATTTCCACAATTGGCAATACCATTGTCCATACCTTGCACACATTAATTAGTCCAATTCAAAGCAATGCGCCTTTGTATGTGTAGAACTTTCCATATAATATAATTTGACAACGTACGTTCTCTAAAAAAAGAATATGACGTACGTGAAAACAAAGCAATTGAAATAATCAAACTTAATAAATTGATAAAGCTTTTACCAACCCCATTGAGAAGATTTATGAGCTCTCTCAAAAGTTAACTAAACCAAGGCTAAATTAACGACTTTGCAATTCATACGAGTATTTATTATGGATTTAAAAAATTGGATTTGAACTTGTGATAAAAACTACAACAAAACCCCTATTTAATATTTATAGATTAAATATATACGGAGACATATTCTGTATTCCATAAAAAGGAGACAATATCAGGGGTAGAAAAGTAAACTAGAATGCGGTGGTTGTGGGGACTCATATCTGGAGACAGCGCGTCTGCAATTCTCCACAATCCAACGACGTCGTTAGCTGCGTATCCGTACCCTCTCCAGCTGTCTCCCGCTATTTGCCAGCTATACACTTTTTTAACTACACTATTTTTTTCAAAATTTTTGTGTTTTCCCCCAAAAGTAAAGTAAATTTTCTGTCTTACGGTCAGAACTCTCTGAAGATTTTTTTTTTCCAGCAAAGCAGTATATTATTCCTTTTCGCATTTTTAATGTGGAATATAAGTTTTTTTTTGTTGGAAAAATAGGCAATTTGATCGCAAAAAAAAAAAAAACGGATATTAGTGAGTAACATAATACTCCTCCGTTAAGTTAAATTTGTCGTTTTATAATTTGTCTTAAAAATTAAGAAAATCGCTTTATTTGATTAAAATTTCCTAATCTTATTAAAAAATTTACCTTATGTTGTAGATAGAGGTGTCAAACGGGTCGGTCAAGTCAAATTTGGGTTCGGTTATTTCGGGTTCGGGTTAAGTCGGGTTCGGGTCGTAACGGGTCGGGTCATTGCGGGTTGTCGAGCGGGTCGGGTCGACTTAACATGTCAAGAAAATTGATTTTTTACAATTATTAAAATATTTTTTATTTAAAAATGATAATAAATCTACTATTTTTATATTTTTAAATAATAAAATATATTATAATTTTCAAAATATATTATATATTTTTAAAATATAACAAATTGGGTCAACCCAACGGTTGTTTCGGGTTTGAACCCAACGGGTTTCGGGTCTATTGGGTTCGGTTTATTTTGGGTTTCGGGTTCAAATTTTCGAGTCTTGACCTTAAATTTTTCGGGCGGTTCGAGTTGGTTTTCGGGTCGGGTCAGCTTTTGACTGCTCTAGTTGTAGATTTATGTAAATATTTTTAATTAATAGGAATATTATTAGAAAGTTAAAATAAGTCAAATAACAACTTTTATTTAACAAGAAAATCACCTAAAATCTAACCAAAAAAAAAAAAAATCACGCTAAAATGACAAATTTACCTTAACGAGGGAGTAAGACTTTTGGCTAATAATACTGAAATGACTCAGCTCTTATAATCCTCTTATATAGAAGAATCAACATATTCTATTACGAATCCATGAATATTGAATAGGAGTGAAACAGGTACATAATTGATAGTCTACTAACTGCTGCCAAGTTCGTAAAAAATACTCCTTCCGTCCCATTATGTTTGTCCAATTTTCATTTTGGTTGTCCCAAAATGTTTGTCTAACTTTTTTTCTTTTCTTTTATATCAATACATTCTTACCATATTACCCTCATCTTTATTCATATTATCCAATAAAAAAATCTACATCCATACCCCTTTTAGTAATTTCCTTTCTCTTTCTCTTTCTCCCATATTTAACAATCACCATCACAACTTCTCTCATCATCCTATTGATTGCTTTTACTTCTTCCACTTTTTCTTAATTTGTGTATTAGTTGTCCTTTTAGACGAACATAATGGGACGGAGGGAGTACAAATTTGTTGCTGAGATCAAACAATACTATAATGGCTAACAAATTAAAACTCCTGGGTACAATACAATTAAGTAATTAACCAAATTAATGACGACCTCGTGACATCTGCAATAATGAAGCAAGTAAATCGGCGTCATCTTCCTCCCACTGTATGTCACAAAGAGGATTGTCGACACTCTGAGAAGAGTGCAACAGCACATCATCAATGCTTGGCGCCATTGTTCCTTCTCCGGACAGCATGTCGCCGTACGAATCGATGCCTTCATTCCATACCAAGCAATCACTCACTTGGCTTTCTCCAACAAAATTATTCGGTGCAGAATCAACCATGACGCTCTCAATATCGCCCCACGTCACATCATCAAAAGAGCTTTCCTGCACGAGCAAATCGTTGGCAGTACTCTGGTTTCCCTGATTAGACACGTGATCAACTGTAGCTGTAGTAGTAGCCACTTCCTTTTCATCAGCCATCGATGTAACCTTTGCAGCCACCAAACCCCGAAGATCTTGCAAGTACTTGGCATATAGCTCCAGCTCGTTCAATTCCAGCCTGCTAATTCGATTTTCCCACTGCAACTTACTGTCATAATCACTACACATTCTACTACCATTACAACCGAATTCAGCGCTCGTCCAATTTCTAGAATTATCACCACATGCGAATAGAGCGTCGAACTGGTTTCTTGAAGTATCTGAGTGAGTAGATCTAATGCAATTTTCCCACAACAACGCACTGTCGACGTTCTTTCTACTATCATCAAAAGCGAATTGAGCGTGGATCTGACTTCTTGAATTATCCGATTGAGTAGATATAATCCGATTTCGCCACAGTAACGCACCGCCCTTCTCATAACTCTTCATGCCGCCATCACAAGGGAATTGATTGTAGATCGGATTTCTTGGATTATCTGCAGGAGTAGATAGAGTAAATCTTGGAGGAGGCGAATTGGGGAAATCAGATGCACGGAAATATCGGTGGATGACAGAATCGGTATTAGGATGGCCGAAAGTAAAAGGTTTTCCGGACTCTGAGAAGACGACAACGGCGATCTCAGATCCGCAGAGAATCGAGAGTTCGACTGCTTTGTTGAATAGACCTGTTCGTCTTTTGCTGAAAGTCATGCTCCTGGTGATCTTGTTTCGGATCGTTTCTATCGGAATTCTTCTCCTACCACGACGCTTCATCGTTATCTCTGTCGTCATCCTGAATATCAAAATTAACTCGGTTAGGACAAGGAAGAGAATTTTTTCGATCTATGTATGCTTGGAAGAATTTATAATGTCTAAAACTAGGCTGGGATTATAGGCTGGCAGAATTTTGATTATTTTTTTAAAAGAAAAACGTAAATCGCTCGTGAAAGCAACGCTTTTATTTTGTTTTGCTTTTTTTTGCTTTTTTTTTTAAAAAAAATATGTGTAAGACACTTGTCTTGGTTATTAAAATCCCGATTCGATTCAACAATTTTAACGATTTTACGATCCGAAGTGACATAGCAATGCTCGATTCTTGGTAGAATCTTATTTGTAGTTGAATCTTAATTGGTTACATTAAAAATGTATAAAATCCCTTGTACGATCCGATTTTATATACGATTCTAACGATTTTACAAAATGACTATTTTCATTTATATTATTAATTTGTTCAAGGTTTACCTCTCAATTCTATTAAGTTATTCTAAATAACATTTTTATTTATTGCATTCATAACAATTATACTGTTTTCACTTTGTATATAAATAAATTTACAATATATAAGATAAGATTGTATTTACATACTTTTAGTTATAATATAGAATCTTACGATTCAACGATCCAATTTACGATCCGATCCAGAGACCCTCCTACGATCTGATCCTAAATCCTGATTTAATAACATTGCGACTTGTAAGGCCATAATTATCAATGAAACCCGTGAAACCCATAAAACCCAAAAAAAACATTTATTTTTACAATTTCTCTCTCTTCCACATCATCCTACACTCTCAATTTCATCCCATAAAACTAGACCTGGGTCCGGTTTGCAAACCGGCGATTCCGGTTCCCCCTAAACATGGAACTGGAACCGGGCATCAACTGGTTATCCGGTTCCAGTCCCGGTTCCGGTTTCCACCGGTTACGGCGCCGGTTTCTCCCGGTTCCGGTTTCCGCCGGTTCCGGCGCTGGTTTCTCCCAGTTCCGGGCATTTTAAAAAAATAATCCCAGCCACGCCGCGATCGCGGTATACACACACTGCGATCGCGAGTGACGGACCGCGATCGCGGTTTTGGTGCTGCGATCGCGGTCCCAAAAAACAGAACCTCTGTTTTTTGAACAAAGTCCAAACCCGCCTCGCGATTGCCCCGCGGTCGCGGTTTTGATTTTGCCCAAAACCGAGCTTGGAGATTGGACTAAGGCGAATAGGCGATTAAGGCTTATTCTTCAAAATAAAAAAAGTTGGATAATTAAAGAGCTTGGACTTAAAATTAAGTTGCCTACGTATCCTCTGGGGGTTATAGAGGAATCAAAGCCCACGTAGTTCTCTTACCTTTCGATATGAAACCCCGCTTTGCTTACCATCTACGTCGATCCATCCGAAGCGCTTTGGGATTGGGACTCATCGTCTTGGTCGTCCGAGTCGGAAGTTTCGGATACCTCCGCCTTTTGTTGACGAATTTCCGCCCTCTTCCAATCACATACGCACACTTGGGCTTCCAAGACATCGGGCTTTAAACTAGATCGTTTTGCGTCAAGGACGTGTCCTCCTTCGCTAAATGTTTGCTCTACCGATACGGTCGAGGCGGGAACAACAAGCACTTAAGCCACGATCTTGACCAAGGTTGGGAAAGTCTTCTTGTAGGTCTTCCACCAAGCTAAAATATCAAATTCTCCTTCACCAAACTCAAAGTGGGTTGTTAGATATGTTTCAAACTCCGCATTCGAGCTCGAATGTCTCGGTTTCTTGGTAAGGGTATGCAAGAGATTAGCCCCCCACCTTTTAGTAGCACCGAGGGCACTCAAGCTCGAAGAGGAGGATGAATGTTGGTGATTTGTGTAAAGTCATCAAATCCCGTTAAGAGCATGTTGAGGTTATTAAGTCACAAGGATAATGTCGATTGAGAAATTGACTTATGTGACTTGTCATGATATGATAAAGAGAGTTTGTCATGTATAAAAATGATCCAAAATAATAGCACACCAAATCCAAGGAATAAACCTCACGTGCCACGACACTAAGCGAGGGCACACCTTGGAGGCGTCTTCACTCGTTAAGTGGCACGGAGCATCGGCATGGTGCTAGAGCATGGCGCGCCAAGTGCTGGATCTTGAGGTTCGAGACTCGACAGTATGGGGCGCGCCTCATGCTCGGTTTTGAGGTTGAAGTATAGGCTGTTGGGGCGCGCCTAGGAGATACAATGGCACGACCAAGGTTGCGATGCAAGCAAAGCACCAAGGAGGCATACGATGAGCTTGCGGCACGCCTAGGGCTAAGGCATGAGGCGTCGAAGGGTTGCAATTGAGCTAAGGTATGGTTTCGAACTTGTTATATGAGTCTTATAGCCTTGTTCATTGTCTAATAAAGTTAGGAAGCTTAGCTTAAGCTTGGTGAATGCTCTAAGCAAGAACCAAAGCTTGAATTTAGCTTGGCACATAGCTATGTATGCTAGAAAGGAGTTATGAAGCTTCAAACTAGCTTAGAGTTAGCTTTAGAAGCTTGAACAAGCTCTTGACTCAAAGTATAAGCTTTGTAAGAAGCTCATGTAGCTAGGAATTAGCTCATGGGAGCTAAAACTAGCTCAAGTTAGCTCAAGTAGTTGTAAGTCACCTCAACGAGCTACTACGCATCTCAAGCCATCTCAACTAGCTAGATGCTAGCTCAACTAGCTACGGGCCAGCTACACTATGTAAGTGACCTAGCTAGGTACCTAGCTATGCTAGCTTGGTGTGGGCCTTGGTGGGCCGGCCAATGGGGCGTGCGGTTGAGCCTAATGGGCTATATGGATGGCCGCATGCATGGGCCTTGGTATTGGGCTTTTGGATTGGATTTCTTGAAGGAGTTTTGGGCCATTTTCTTGGGCTTTTATGGGCTGGATTTGGACACATATTTGGACTCCATAATGGGCTGTTTTGGACTCCCATGATGACAAGGAAAGAGAAAAGTGGATAAGGATGGAGTTAGTTATAACAAACTCTCCTAAATTCACTCTCAACCTCTCTTTTCTCCAACCGATTGTGTAACTTCTTTTGGCGGTTATTTGGACAACCATGGACCTCTACAAATAGAGGGGATTGTCGTCCATTTGAGGATGAAGGAAGATAGAAGAGAGAAGACACAAATTAGACACAAGTCTACACAAATCGGTGAGAGAAAAACACTTGTAGTCGTGTGAGACTAGAGTTTGTTTGCGTGAGGGTTTTCACGAGTGAATCAAACACAAAGTGTGGATATATCATGGATCGATCTTCACAAGTGCGAGTGGAGAAGGAACCTCAAGTGGCGTTGCAAGAGGAGTTCGTCCAAGTGAAGGAAGAACCACAAACGTCATGGGAGAGCAACTTCGTTCAAGTGAAGAATGAAGAAGAATCATGGAACTCGATTAAGGTACGTTTATTCTAATATATGTGTCTTGCGAACATGTCTATTGTTTCGTTTTGGTATGTTTTATCCCACAACGATATTGCGGAATCCATTGGCATGGAATAGGGGCATTATACGTTGAAGGAAAGCGGGATCTCATCCCGTGACTCGTAGCCTTTATCCGCTTAACTTAATAAAATGTTTTAAGTGGGTCGGTGGTGATTACCTTTATGGTCTACACCCAAACGAAACTACCCTTCAGGGTCTACTCACAAGACTACCCTTCAGGGTCTACTCAAACCGCCTTGATTATCCTTTGGATTTACAAGGGCCGACTTTCACTTCAACTTGTTTATACAACATAACTATTCTGTTTTATTCATATCCTAAAAACCAACAATGAATGTGGAGGTAATGGAGAATAACTAACACTAGATGAATATTCGGTAATCAATTCCTCAATTTATCTTCTAACTTTACTAAGTATATCCCCAACACTAGCAATATCATCATTAACATCCAACTCTAATGCATCATAATAACCATTCAAAAACATTTCTAAACCACTCATCTTAAACCTAGGATCAAACACACAAGCAACAAGATAAATATCGGGGATAACTTTATAATAGTTCAACCATTTCACTTTCATAGCATCAATAACACCACAAAGTTCGGGGAATTTACACCCCTCATAAAAACCGCCCGCCACATTCAATGCTTCAAAACAAAACAAATGAGCACAAGGTTTATAAACATGACTAAAAGTTAATGTTGCATCATAAAATATTCTCAAAACTTCTATGATTTTATAACAATAATCTCAACATTGAGAAATAATGGCATTGTCGGGAAAATATATGGACGCAAAAGAAGTCAAAAGTTCTTTGTAAGGCATGCATGCATGAAGTAGTTTAGGAAGTGGAGTTCCAACGGTGGAAAACATCTTTTGGAAATGTTCGGGGTGGAACACCTTTTTTAGTACAAAACGTCGTCCAATCTTGGGCGGTTCGGGGGCTAGCCCACATACGAATAACAACATATCTAATAGGAGCGATTAAACCCGATATAACATTTAAACCATCTTTGACACAAAGGTTTGAAATATGGCAAACACATCTTACATGAAAATACTTCGCTCCAAGAATTGGTTGACAATGCGGAACCAATTCTCGGATTGAAGCGGTGTTGTTAGATGCATTGTCAAACGAGATAGAAAAAACTCGATGAAGTAGTCTATACTCTTCCAAAATAGTACGAATAATGTTACTAATCATTAAAGCAGTATGAGAAAAATCAAATACTCTATAAGCCAAAACACGTTTTTGCACATTAAAATGATCATCAATAAAATGACATGTTAAGCCCATGTATGAATGATTTTGGACATAATACATAAACGGCCCCCTGACCTTTTACCAATTGGTCACTTTGACACCCCACTTTTGAAAATGTTCGATTGAGTACCTAAATTTGCACATTGCGACCTTTTGAACGCCTCCTCGCTGATGTGGAAAATTGTGTGTATCTCACTCTCTTTTAGCGAGTGTGAAATTTAGTGATGTTGATGTGGCATGAATTGCCCCATTTTTTTTTCTTTCTTCTTTCCCCTTTTTCTTTGTTCTTTTCCTTTTTTCCCCAATTTTCATATATATCAAAGTTCAAACCCTAAACTATTAATTGATCAAAAATTTAACCAGGGCAATGAAATTAAGTATTAATAATTAATTTATGGACATAAATAAATTAAATTCAACAATAACGTGGTGGCGACAGTACCTATAAGTAAATTAGAACCTCAATTCCTTAATTCACATTCAAGCCCTAAATGTAAATGATTTGAATCCAAAACCTAATTAAGACAATTATAGTGGAAAAGGAGGGCAGCAGTGCCAAATAATGTGGTGGCGGCTTCGGCTTGGTGTTGTACGTCAATATATTCCATCCGTTGAGGGAGGGGCGCCGATCGTTGAGGTGGCTGTAGATTGTAGTTGTCGATGGAAGAGGGAAAGAAGACGAAGAAAGAGAAAGGCGTAGATATGTTCTATCTTTTTCTTGTTTAGTTTTTCTTTCTTTTTTTAACTGTAAACAAGTAAAGGATCTCTTTTAAAATAAAAGGCAAAAATGATGACGTTTTACGGTTTTACCCCTTTTATTAGATAAAAAATTCTGAAATGAATTTGTCATCTTCAACCTCCCACTAATCCCTCGCCGGTCCTAAAATTTGAAGAGGGGCGCCGTCATCTTCAACTTCAACCTCTCCTCCTACATCGACATCTACAAACTCTATCTAATCCCTCGCTTCGCCTCTGGCGCCGCCACTACCTCCACCGCCAACCACCGCCTCAGCCTCACTCGCGCTCTCAACTCCAACACCGTCTCCAACACGTTCCTCGGCGCCATGGTCCAGATCTAAGCTAGTCGACGGTGAAGACTTCTCCCGAGTTCGTTCTCCAGGAATCCAATCTATATCCAGATCTGAGATCTAGATTAACATCCCAAATTCTCTCTCTCCCAAATATTTACTTACGTGGAAAATAAATAAAGAGGAAAATCCAAAATTTCTTATTAAAACATAAATGAAAAAATAATAAAAAAATGTTAAAAAAACCAACGCTTATGTGGCATTTTAATGGCACTGATGTGGCACTCTTTTTTTCCAAGTAAGCACGAGTGTAAAACACTCCCAACAAATCCAATCGCATAAGTGTTGAATAGGTCCCAATCTGATCACATGAGTGTTTAATAGGTCGCAATGTGCAAGTTTAGGTACTCAATCGAACATTTTCAAAGGTGAGGTGTCAAAGTGACCAATTGGTCAAAGGTCAGGGGGCCGTTTATGTATTCTGCCAATGATCACTCCAAATATCACTACAAATTGAAACTTTAATATCATTTTGAGCAAAAAAATTCACCAATGCCATCTTACAGGTTTTATATGCTTTCATCACATTTTTTTTACCGACTTCCTAGTAGTCAGTTTATAAGCGGGTTGTACATGATTAGTCATCCAATTGTTAAATCATAACTTTTCGGCAAAACTAAATGATAAGCGATCAACACAAATAGACTCGGATAAGGCATACATGCTATCATTATGGTTATAAGTAAATAAATGAGGGTTATGATGAGGATTAAGGAAAGAAGAAGTTGCAAACCCAGAGAGTTGGGATTGTCCTCGCATCATGCCTATCTTGTCGGGGTGTTTATTCTTCACGTGACCGGATAATGTTCCATAGCCCGATCCCGACAACCATGTGTAATGCTTAGGACAATAGTTACAATGAACTTTAAATTTCTTGGTAGATGCATCATAAGCTCCCTTTCGAAAATGTTTTGTAAAAATGTCGGATTTAAGGGTTGGAGCTTCGCTTGCCTCAGATCCATGATCCACATCCACTCCCTCATTTTCATCGGGAGTGGACGATCCCGGTTGTACCACATTGGGATTCGAGAAGTCCGACAAGTTAATAGGGGGTACAAATTCTACATTTGCACCACTCTCTTGTGAGCCAAAAATTTGATCAATGTTAAGAAATCCTTCCATTTTCTTAAAATGTAACTAAACAAGTAAGCAAAAAGAGTAAAGTATGGTAAAGAAATATGTAATTAAGAAAATATTAAACCTTAAAATTACAAAGTAATAAGATGTAAGAGACAATTGTGCTAATTTTTTAAAAGAACAATTAGGAAAGCAATTGTAAAAACTAGTAAAGATTGAGAATTGAGAGAGCTTTGTAAACTTGAGAGATTGAGAGAGATTGGTAGTGTGGGTGTGAATGAGATCATTTAGTGGATATTTATAGGTAAATTTACCAACTAGCCGTTGGAATTGTGAACTAGCCGTTAAAAACTGCGGTTGCGGCCTGAGACCCGCGGTTTTGATTTTGGCTCAAAACCGAGCTTTCTGTTGAAAAAACCGCGGTCGCGGTTTCGGAATTTGTTCAAAAAAATAGCCGTTAACCCGGAAACCGGCGAAAAGGGACCGACGGTTCACTGGTTCCCGAGGGGGGGGGGGCAAACCGGAACCGAAACCTTGGGGGGAACCAGACCTGCCGATTCCGGTTCCCGCCGGTTTGCCCAAACCGTGACCTAGGTCTACATAAAACCCACTTAAATATCAATGAAACCCATGAAACTCACTTTTCAACAACCATTTATTTCTCAATACACAATTACAACTATACCCTTAATTTATTAATTTTAAATATTTCTTTATAAAATAATAAATTATATAAAAAGTTAAAACCATGAGTTAAATCCATGAGTTATTTAAATATATATAAAATTAGTGAAAAATAAATTAGATAAAAAATTATAAATTTAATATAATTTTTGTAAGTTAAACCATGAGTTATTTTAAAAAGTGATTAATATGTGTTTGTTTATCCATAATCAACCCAAAAAACCAATTTAATTTTATAGTGAATCAAACATATACAAAATTGGTATCATTAGTATAGATAAAAAATTATTACTTATAGTATAATTTATTTTTTATTATTAATATAAAATTGGTTAAAATAACCAAATACTAACTTATACTAATTTATGTTTAATTAGTCAAAAGGGAGTGCCACTTGGCACACTCCAATTGGCCATCCATATAGTACACTGACAATGAAACCCATCACAAGGGGTTTTGGCAAGTCAAAACCGAAGAGGCACTTTCAGGCTTTTTTCTTTTTTTTTTTCATGAAATTCGGTGAAATCGAACACTAAACCGCCGATATTCATGCCCTAAGTTGTAAGTATATATAGAGTATACTACTTATATCCGTCGTGCCATGCACGACTATATGAATTTAATACTTAATTTATTTAATTAATATGATTTTAGTTTAATATAAAAAATTATTTATTAGAAAATAAATTATATAAAATTTTACAATTGATGTCATATAAAACAAGGCCAAAATTATTAAGGTGAGCCCACTATAATTTTGATAGCTTAATGATAATTTATTTATACAAAAATATAAACAAAAATTATTTGAATCAGAATCATTTAATTTAAAAAATATTTTACAAAAAATATAAAAAGTTAAAAATAACCTAAATTCTTGTATTTTTTTTATCAAATTCAATTCTTTAAAAATATTTGAATACAAATTAAAAATATACTTAATAAGAAACGATGAAAAAATATAAATAAAGAATGAATTTTTTAATGATAAGAAAATCATTTATATTTACATAAATAATTACAAAGAAAATTAATGAAAAGATAACGTAAATTTTTTATTATCAAAAGTCAATTTAGGCAAGTACTTATCTAGATTGAAAGTTCTATTTTTTTATCAAAAATTTATTTAAGATAAATCTTTTAAATAAATAGATAAAAAATAAAGATAAAATAATTTTCTTTAATTTTAAATAAAATTCGAATTTAATTTTTTTCACATAAATAGATAGAAATTTCATTGGAAAAAATAAATTAATATATCTATCTTAATATATAATATCTAATGTTCTATAATTAATTTTAATTTTAGATAAAATCTTTTAGGTCTATCCTAATTTCTAATATATAATAGATAACATCTTTATTTTAGATAGAATTTTTTCTTGATTAATTTATTCTATTTATATATTATCCTAAAATAATATCAACATGTATAAATTCCTAAAATAAAAAATCCTATGTGGCGAAATCCTAGGTGGCTTAACGTGGAAACGACACATAGGAAAATCCTAGGTGGCGCAACGTGGTGGCCTTATTCCTTGCGTCTTTTATATATATACATAGATTTGTGATGCAAAAATATAGAATAATTTGTATCATTGTTTATTAACCAAATAAAATTAAAGAATATTATGAAATAAATTGATTTGTTCACATTAGGAGATCTCTATTTGTTATGATCTAAATTATTTTAAGTTAAATAATAATTTTTTTAATTAGGCTCTAATCCTATGTTAGAAAAAACGATTTATATATTAATTAAATAAAATTAAAGAATAGATTAAGATAGTGAAATAGGAATTGAAATAAATATTTGTTTAGACTACGGTATCTTTGTTGCTTATGATCTCTAATGATTTTTATATTATAAAAATTATGTATTAACTAAATACCATTAAATACAGTATCAAGATTGTGAAATAGGACTAAAAGGAGTTGATGTACTCGTGCCCTTGCACGGGTCTTTAATAGTAAAATTTATTATTTACATATATATTAATTTATATGTACTATAATATTATAATAGTAAACATTTAATAATTATTTTGAAATAAATCAAATATAACTTAATGTCAATATACTTTCCTATCATTTAACCTCCAAATACTAAATAGAAATAACAATAAGAAAATATGTTTGAAATAAATCTAAATCAAAATAGAAAATGTATTTGAAATAATGATTGAGAAACAAAGTTCATATTCTAAGATTGCAATAATTTGCATGGGGTCTGCAAGCAACCTAGTCTTTCTTTTCGTGCATCGTATTTTTTTGGAATAAGAAGTGAAAAGTTGATCTTCGCTAAGTTTTTCTCCATTATCATCATCAAGAGATGAGCTTTCATTTGAAAAGCTTTGAAGGAGTTAGTGACTTATTTGACGATAAATTGGAGTGTATTTCAAGCTCAAATGGAGATGGTTCAACATTATTATGCAAAAATGAAATGTAATGACTTATGAATTAGGATATATGAACATTTAACAATTAAAGTATTGAAAATAGTTAATAAGGAAAAATATGTGCTATAAAAGAATAGTAAATGCCTTAGGTTTAGATTATTTTTTTACTTTAGAAAGGATTTTTGGATTGTTTGTCATATTAGTAACAATGAATGCACGACTCTTCAAGTTTACAAGAATCAACATCAGTTCTAAATAGACCTGTCAATCGGGTCGGATCGGGCGGGTTTGGGTTCGGGTAAATCGGTTTCCGTTTCGTTATGGGTTACGGGTCAATCGGGACGGATTGACCAACGGGTCTAAAATATTCTTTAAGATTATTAAAATCAATTTTCAATTAAATAATAATATATTATTTTCATTTATTTTAATAATAAAATATATTATAATTTTAAAAATAAATTTTAAAAATTCTATAAATATACTAAATCGGTCAACCCAACGGGTTTCAACCCAACGAGTTTCGCGTTCTATCGGGTTCGGTTGATTTCGGGTTTCGGGTTCAAATTTTCGGGTCTTAAGCCTAAAATTATCGGACGGTTCGGGTCGGGTTGGCTGGTTCGGTAAGCTTTTGACAGCTCTAGTTCTAAACAAACATATCTTTCCAATTAAAACTTTTAGTCCTTCTGAAATGTAGTTATCAACTAAATGATGTAAGTAGCCGCAATATCATTAATTAACGTATCTACAGTAATTGTAATGGAATCATACAATATCATTTATACGAGAACCTTAATATTTGCTTGTAATAATGTGGTTACCAATTGATTAACCCATTTTTAACATCTTGATCAAAGATAACAAAATCTGTTGAGCTAGATTCATTGTTGATTATAACAAATTGTAATTTATATTAAGAAGATTAATTTAATTATTTAAAAAAATTAAATTTTAATTATAAATATTTACATTTGAATGACGTATCTAACAATAGTGGCACATTTAGTGCGATAAAATTCAATCTCTTGAGGTGGAATTTTCCTTTTGCATTGTTTGTAAGAATATAATACCATCAAAAAGGAGTTTGGTTCAAATGAAACGAACATTTATCCTGAAACGAACTCTTATCCTGAAACGAATGCACTTTTCCTAGTTCATAGTGCACTTTTCCTACTTCAGAGTGCACTTTTTCGCATTTGCACTTTTTGTACTTTTCAGTGCACTTTTTTTTTTGCAGTGCACTTTTTCGTATTGCACTTTTTCGTATTGCACTTTTTGTATTTTTCAATGCACTTTTGTATGAAAAGTGCACTATGAAGTAGGAAAAGTGCATTCGTTTCACGTTTTAGAATAGGACTTTATTTCATTTGAACCAAACTCCATCAAAAAGTGCATCAACACATCCAAGTTAACCTAAGTTAATAATGTTATTAAAATCTTTGTGAAATTTAAATTTTCTTAGGTTTAGCATAAATGAGTTTAATAAATCTTAATCGTCTATTTGTTATAAAAAAATTAAAAAACATTGGTGAAATGATACATGACTAGAGATATAAAATCTATGATTTTTTTAGAAAAATAAAAAATAAATATAAATCATTTATTTGGTTAATATAAAAATAAAATATTTATATATGAGATGGATATGCAATCAAATTTTAACTAATTAAAAAATAGACCAATTATATTTTAACCAATTAGATTGATTATAAAAATATAGATGATGTGGTTCAAAGTGAGATTGACATGTGTCATTTTCAATATCTAGTTTAGTTATTGATCAACAATATCGTATTATCTATGATATCTTTGATTTGAAAAAACAATAGTCATATATGTTCATTCTAAAATGTGGCAACTGATTAATTTACACATTTACATATATGAAATATTTTTTTATTAATATCCAAATTAAAATTGAATAATAATAATATAAAATTGGTCCTATTGATAAATCTAAATCCTAAGAAAATAATGGTTTCTTGATTGATACATAAATCCCAAATCCTAGAATAACCCAAACCTATGAACGACCCCATTGTATACGAAGGAATTGAATTAACATTATCCGGAACCTAAAACAACACGAACCCGACTTTATTTGAAACTTGGCAGTTGATAATTGAATCCAAAAATTTCAAATCACACACCCTAAAATCAGCAGAAAATTCAAAGACACATAATATGAATTTAAAAATATAAAAAATAAATCTAGGAATCTACAATTATAATAAAAATTATTCCATATGTTTGCAACATAAATATACTTTATTATTTAAGTTACTTCAAAACCTTATTTTATACATATATTGAGGATCGACAATTATGATTTAATCCTTAATAAGAAATAATTTAAAAAATATGAAAAAGGTAACACATTGGACCAACAAGCTACTTACACTTTTTTTTAAAAGCAAAAAAAAAGCCTTGTTTTCACCACCGACTTAGGGCCGAATCGTAAAACCAGCCTATACTCGTAAAACTTTTTTGTCCTGGCCTATTTTTAGAATTATAAGTTTTGCTGAGCACGTACCGGAAAAAAATTCCAAGGAAGAGATGTATTTTGTGTAAAGTGGTGCGTTCTGTTGAATAATGAGCAAAATTCACGCTCATGATATATTAAGGGAAAAAATTCTCCTAAAATTACCCCTATTTAATTGTACTTTCTACTCCTAAAAGTTATTTTAGGAGAAAAATGTGGTATAATTATTAGGGGTATAAATAGAAAAATGGACAAAATTCTTATATGGACATCTATTGTGAAACAAGAAAAAAAGTCTCTATGGACATTTATTGTGAAACGAAGGGAGTATTAAATAATACTCCTAGATTCCTACTCCTAAAAGTTGTTTTGTGCTCTTGGGAGAAGTGTATAGTATTAATGTTGTATAATTATTAAGGGTATAAATGAAAAGTAATGCAAAAAATTCTTATATGGACATCTATTGTGAAACAAGAAAAAAAGTATATACGACCATCTATTGTGAAACAGATGGAGTAATACATAATTAATTCGATAATTTAGACACAAAACTTTAGTTTTCCCATCTTTTGATTAATATATAAGAGAAATCAAGTTAGTTTTCCCATGAGTGAATAATTTTTTTTATTAAACCTAGAAACACACTAATCGGATTACAACTTTTGCTTGTTTTAAGTATCACTAGAGGAAGTATATTGGTGGTACCTAATGCAGTTTGTCATGTTAATATTTCTATTAGGGAATCGCTTTTGCCACGCTTTTAGTTTTTGTCTTCTTCAAGGATCCTTCGGTTGAGGTAAGTCGTTCCACGACTTGCTCGGCTTAATTCAATTCTTGTTAGATTGAGTGCCATGTATGTAGAATTGGTTTTGGGAACTAGTCCCTTCGTTATTATTTTAACTAAAATCTTTTAATCTATATCTATGTGAATTCTTGATCTTATTGTGACCAGGTGTGTGCCTATGTTAATTGTGGTGGTGTATGCATTTATGATTGTGTTTGCATTGGTAAATATAATTGTGTTTATAATTGTTGTGGTGTTTGAAATGGGTGATTGTGTTTGAGTTTGTTTCTGCGTTTGAATTTGTGATTATGATTTTGATTGTGGTTGTGAGTTCGATTGTGATTCTGAATCTGACTGTAATTGTGATTGTGATTGTGGTTGTGCTTGTTATTGTGATTGTGACTTGTTCGGGTCTATTTTCTTTTCACTGCGTGTTTATTTCCGTTTCTCGAGGTTAATGGCTTGTCGACTTGCTCTGCTTACGACCATTATGTGTTAACTGAGTGAATTGATTGTATAAACCTCATTTTGGAATGATTCTAAATTACTTGCTTGTATATGTATTTGAAACTATGAAAAAAAAATCTTTTTTAAACACTTTTCGTTATGCGTGCACTGGGTTCCTTCGGTATGGTCATGGAGCACGGGATAAGCTGGAGAAGAAGTGGCCCCCGGGCATGGTCATGCGGCAGAAAGGGACCCCCTTCTAAAAATAAAATAAAATGTTTTGGCAAACGCTCTAGTAGAGGTTTAGCCGGGGAAAGAAGGGTGAATAGGGGAAATGGTCACGTGTCCCTGACAGTGCGCCATAAATGAGTGGCCGGAGGGTGCCATTTGGATTTGAGGAGGATGTTTGATTGCGACGTTATTGGATGGACTTTGTTTGAATGGTCTTGCATTATGAGGTTTGGTTTGACAGAATATATTTTGTGGTTATCTATGTTGGGAAGATCTTTATGAAGATTATTGTTATCTGTATTGATTACACTACTGCGATATTGTTGTATTTTTAATGTGATTATAATTGTGATGTGGTTTGTGTGTGTGTCTGTGTATCTGTGTGCCTGTGTGATTGTCTGCATGTGGGTGTGTGTAAGTATGGTTGCGTGTCTGTGTGTGTTGGTGTGTGATTATTTAACATTAAGTGTTGAATTGATATGAAGCGAAGATTATTTATTTATGTGTGAATTTTGATTGCTAGGATTCTGTGTGGTTTTTCAAACGTTCTATATGCATCTCACGCTTTCTAGCTTGAATTAGAATTGTAGCTGACCCTTCGGGGAATTTTTTTACAGTTTCAGGTACTTTTCAAGAATTGCGATGAATTCACTACAAAGTGGTGAGGCGGATGTTGGCGACATGTCCTTAGGTCGGGCTGTTGGGATCTAGTTATTGATGTACTAAAAGCTGTCTGTGAATTATTTTGTTACTAGTTGGATAGAACTGGTTTAGGATAGTTGAGATTATAGAATGGTCTGATTGATATCTTTTGTTATGATGTCGAGAACACTATCGTGTTTTATACATTCAGTGTAAAAAAAAAATAAAGGTTGAAAGTTTTATTTGTTTCTCGCCGTGCCCGAGTTGCGAGATCCTAGTGAAATTGTTGTCCGACCAATCTAAGTAGTACCTAGATAGGGTCTACCACCAAGTAGCATCCCGGCGAAAGTCGGGGTGTTACAAATTGGTATCAGAGCCAGGTTGGCAACAAGGGCACATGGAACCGACCAACAAGTGTACACGAGGTCCAACTAGAAACAAAAATTGGCCGATGTTTTCTAAAAGTTTTAAATGGGTAGTCTCATAGTGCATATAGGGGTAGAGGATACGATGCGACTCCGCTTCCATCCGCCGAAGGACCTCTCGCAGTTTAATAGTTAGAACCCTAGTTTTAGTTGTAAGACATTAGAATATTTACTAGCATACTTGTTTGTTTGTTTTATTTGATAGATTGACTAAACTGAGATTCTTTGCTTTCATTATTATGTTGATTGACTATTTTCTATAGATATGAGTTTAGTTATGTTTATTGGTTTATTAGGTTTTATGAGCTTGTTTTCGGTTATGGATGATTTAGTGGGGTTTTTTGTTGGTTTCAAGTTGTTTGTTTTGCTTTGGATTCGTAGTTATCTAGAAATGACGATTCGGGGATGAATCGTTTCCTTAGGGGGAGGTATTTGTAGAACCCCGGGTTAACAAAACCACACATGTATCTACGTTAAGTTTCGCATAGTGGTAGGAAAGGTTTACTTCGTTAGTACCTTGATTTCTTTTGCATGACCATAGAATATCTACGTGTTTAACAATTACTCGTATGTTTTTTTTTAGTTGACTGAACCAATATTCTTTAGTTGTCTTATTACTCTGTTTGACTATATTCTTTTGAAAGGAGAATTAGCCGTGCTTGTTGAATTAAGTAACCTTTTTTTGAGGATTTAATGTTGTTCGTTTGCTGCTTTTGTGGAATCATGTTTGGAGTTTGAAATTGAAAAATAACAGTTCGGGGACGAATGGACTCTTAGAAGGAAGTATATGTAAAACCACAATCTAATTGTAACATTCTTTATTGTTCTGTCTTTCCTATGTTTCGGGACGAAACTTTCTTTAAGGGGGTAGTAATGTAATAGCCGGGTTATCGAGAATCGATAACAAATTTCCGCCCCGAATTACCTTTCTAATTCCGCTTGTGGGCCAAGGCCCAATGGTTTTCTTTTCTCTCTCCCATCCTATTCTCTCTAGATGAACTCGGAATTAGGCCTAAAGGCCCATTTGGCGGGCAGGATGGGAGGCCCATCCTATGGGAATTCTTTCTTTTCCCCGAATAATTTATTTCCCTTCTCCACTTTTGCCTCTTTTAACCCTTTAAAAAAAAAATTCCCCAGTGAGATGCCTCATCAGAGAACTGAGAAAGGAGCGATTGGCTCTCTCCATGCCGCCGTGATTTACCTATTTCGCAAGCCCTCATCCACCGACGTCGTGGCTTCTACGGGTAAGCCTCGTCGACTTTCCTTCTCGCCCTTCCCCGACATCATGAGCCGATGGGAGCTCAACCCGAGTATCGCCGTTCTGACTTGGTCAAAGATCCGAGCCAGCCAAGACCGGTCTCGCTACCTCACACCGGTCGTCGATCGCATCACGTAGGAGGAGATTCGCAAGGTCCGCTACTACACCGCCTCCAATCATCGCTGCTTCGATCCCGTTGGGCACTCGAGCAAACTGGATTCGCTGTTTCCGGCCCTCGCGACGAGGGCTGTTCACCGCCGGCTCTTGTCGGCCGGAACTCAACCCGCGAGTCCGATCTGAGCCAGTGACTCGATTTGCTCGTGAGACCAGATCTCACCACGCATGAAAGCTCCGGTCGACCTCGCGGTGCATCACGAGCAAGCGAACTCAATCAGGTCTCATGGAGCCTAACTCTAAGGAAACCAGTTAGGTGCCTAGCCAATCAAAAGGTGGGATTTGGCCTTATGTAACCGAATTGTTGTCTGATTGTGTTAACTGGTATTCGTTTGGTTATGTGAAATCTTTGCTATTGAATTTTGTATTTCGATGGGAAATAGGTTGTTATTTGAAATTGTAACCTGTTGTTGGAATCTGTTTTAACTTGGCAATTTTGTGGGTTGCCCTTTGGACTGAATTGTTGGGTTTTCGATCGGCTAACACTGATTTGTCATGTGTGGTTCTTGATAATTATTTGTGGGTAAGTTGAAATCAGAATCGACTCCAAGGTTTAGAGTATATATGCTTATATATGTTGGAAGTGGGGCTTGGTCTGTTTGAGGTCTAATTGGTTCTGTAAATTAGGAGGAAAAAAATTCGAAGCTTATGCTAAATTACTAAGTTTAGTTAAATTAACTAGAGAGTGGTAATTTCATTTATTAAAATAGTCATTATGTTGCTGTGTAAAGTTTGTTTCTGTTTAAATTTATACAAGTGTTAGATTAGTTGACTTATATTAAGGATTAATTATGTAATCATGTACGTAGTTCTTCTTAATTAGTTCATATATGTATGAATATATTTATATAGGAGGAGGGTTATATATCCTTGGTTCATTACCTACTTTTTGGGGGTTAGTAAAGTTTGAACAAAGTATATAGTATACTCGTATAGTTACACTCGAAGGTCGGATCAAGTCGGGTTCGGATTACAACTTTTGCTTGTTTGAAGTATCACTAGAGGAAGTATATTGGTGGTACCTAATGCAGTTTGTCATGTTAATATTTCTATTAGGGAATCGCTTTTGCCACACTTTTAGTTTTCGTCTTCTTCAAGGATCCTTCGGTTGAGGTAAGTCGTTCCACGACTTGCTCGACTTAATTCAATTCTTGTTAGATTGAGTGCTATGTATGTAGAATTGGTTTTGAGAACTAGTCCCTTCGTTATTATTTTAACTAAAATCTTTTAATCTATATCTATGTGAATTCTTAATCTGATTGTGACCAGGTGTGTGCCTATGTTAATTGTGGTGGTGTATGCATTTATGATTGTGTTTGCATTGGTAAATATAATTGTGTTTATAATTGTTGTGGTGTTTGAAATGGGTGATTGTGTTTGAGTTTGTGTCTGCGTTTGAATTTGTGATTATGATTTTGATCGTGGTTGTGAGTTCGATTGTGATTCTGAATCTGATTGTAATTGTGATTGTGATTGTGGTTGTGCTTGTTATTGTGATTGTGACTTGTTCGGGTCTATTTTCTTTTCACTGCGTGTTTATTTCCGTTTCTCGAGGTTAATGGCTTGTTGACTTGCTCTGCTTACGACCATTATGTGTTAACCGAGTGAATTGATTGTATAAACCTCATTTTGGAATGATTCTAAATTACTTGCTTGTATATGTATTTGAAACTATGAAAAAAATCGTTTTTAAACATTTTTCGTTATGCGTGCACTGGGTTCCTCCGGTATGGTCATGGAGCATGGGATAAGCTGGAGAAGAAGTGGCCCCCGGGCATGGTCATGCGGCAGAAAGGGACCCCCTTCTAAAAATAAAATAAAATGTTTTGGCAAACGCTCTAGTAGAGGTTTAGCCGGGGAAAGAAGGGTGAATAGGGGAAATGGGCACGTGTCCCTGACAGTGCGCCATAAATGAGTGGCCGGAGGGTGCCATTTGGATTTGAGGAGGATGTTTGATTGCGACGTTATTGGATGGACTTTGTTTGAATGGTCTTGCATTATGAGGTTTGGTTTGACAGAATGTATTTTGTGGTTATCTATGTTGGGAAGATCTTTATGAAGATTATTGTTATCTGTATTGATTACACTACTGCGATATTGTTGTATTTTTAATGTGATTATAATTGTGATGTGGTTTGTGTGTGTGTCTGTGTATCTGTGTGCCTGTGTGATTGTCTGCATGTGTGTGTGTGTATGTGTGGTTGCGTGTCTGTGTGTGTTGGTGTGTGATTATGTGATTATTTAACATTAAGTGTTGAATTGATATGAAGCGAAGATTATTTATTTATGTGTGAATTTTGATTGCTAGGATTCTGTGTGGTTTTTCAAACGTTCTATATGTATCTCACGCTTTCTAGCTTAAATTCGAATTGTAGCTGACCCTTCGGGGAATATTTTTACAGTTTCAGGTACTTTTCAAGAATTGCGATGAATTCACTACAAAGTGGTGAGGCGGATGTTGGCGATGTGTCCTTAGGTCGGGCTGTTGGGATCTAGTTATTGATGTACTAAAAGCTGTCTGTGAATTATTTTGTTACTAGTTGGATAGAACTGGTTTAGGATAGTTGAGATTACAGAATGGTCTGATTGATATCTTTTGTTATGATGTCGAGAATACTATCGTGTTTTATACATTCAGTGTAAAAAAAAATAAAGGTTGAAAGTTTTATTTGTTTCTCGTCGTGCCCGAGTTGCGAGATCCTAGTGAAATTGTTGTCCGACCAATCTGAGTAGTACCTAGATAGGATCTACCACCAAGTAGCATCCCGGCAAAAGTCGGGGTGTTACAAATTGGTATCAGAGCCAGGTTGGCAACAAGGGCACATGGAACCGACCAACAAGTGTACACGAGGTCCAACTAGAAATAAAAATTGGCCGATGTTTTCTAAAAGTTTTAAATGGGTAGTCTCATAGTGCATATAAGGGTAGAGGATACGATGCGACTCTGCTTCCATCCGCCGAAGGACCTCTTGCAGTTTAATAGTTAGAACCCAAGTTTTAGTTATAAGACATTAGAATATTTACTTGCATACTTGTTTGTTTGTTTTATTTGATAGATTGACTAAACTGAGATTCTTTGCTTGCATTATTATGTTGATTGACTATTTTCTATAGATATGAGTTTAGTTATGTTTATTGGTTTATTAGGTTTTATGAGCTTGTTTTCGGTTATGGATTATTTAGTGGGTTTTTTGTTGGTTTCAAGTTGTTTGTTTTGCTTTGGATTCGTAGTTATCTAGAAATGACGATTCGGGGATGAATCGTTTCCTTAGGGGGAGGTATTTGTAGAACCCCGGGTTAACAAAACCACACATGTATCTACGTTAAGTTTCGCATAGTGGTAGCAAAGGTTTACTTCGTTAGTACCTTGATTTCTTTTGCATGACCATAGAATATCTACGTGTTTAACAATTACTCGTATGTTTTTTTTTAGTTGACTGAACCAATATTCTTTAGTTGTCTTATTACTATGTTTGACTATATTCTTTTGAAAGGAGAATTAGCCGTGCTTGTTGAATTAAATAACCTTTTTTTGAGGATTTAATGTTGTTCGTTTGCTGCTTTTGTGGAATCATGTTTGGAGTTTGAAGTTGAAAAATAACAGTTCGGGGACGAATGGACTCTTAGAAGGAAGTATATGTAAAACCACAATCTAATTGTAACATTCTTTATTGTTCTGTCTTTCCTAAGTTTCGGGATGAAACTTTCTTTAAGGGGGTAGTAATGTAATAGCCGGGTTATCGAGAATCGATAACAAATTTCCGCCCCGAATTACCTTTCTAATTCCGCTTGTGGGCCAAGGCCCAATGGTTTTCTTTTCTCTCTCCCATCCTATTCTCTCTAGATGAACTCGGAATTAGGCCTAAAGGCCCATTTGGCGGGCAGGATGGGAGGCCCATCCTATGGGAATTCTTTCTTTTCCCCGAATAATTTATTTCCCTTCTCCACTTTTGCCTCTTTTAACCCTTTAAAAAAAAAATTCCCCAGTGAGATGCCTCATCAGAGAACTGAGAAAGGAGCGATTGGCTCTCTCCATGCCGCCGTGATTTACCTATTTCGCAAGCCCTCATCCACCGGCGTCGTGGCTTCTACGGGTAAGCCTCGTCGACTTTCCTTCTCGCCCTTCCCCGACATCATGAGCCGATGGGAGCTCAACCCGAGTATCGCCGTTCTGACTTGGTCAAAGATCCGAGCCAGCCAAGACCGGTCTCGCTACCTCACACCGGTCGTCGATCGCATCACGTAGGAGGAGATTCGCAAGGTCCGCTACTACACCGCCTCCAATCATCGCTGCTTCGATCCCGTTGGGCACTCGAGCAAACTGGATTCGCTGTTTCCGGCCCTCGCGACGAGGGCTGTTCACCGCCGGCTCTTGTCGGCCGGAACTCAACCCGCGAGTCCGATCTGAGCCAGTGACTCGATTTGCTCGTGAGACCAGATCTCACCACGCACGAAAGCTCCGGTCGACCTCGCGGTGCATCACGAGCAAGCGAACTCAATCAGGTCTCATGGAGCCTAACTCTAAGGAAACCAGTTAGGTGCCTAGCCAATCAAAAGGTGGGATTTGGCCTTATGTAACCGAATTGTTGTCTGATTGTGTTAACTGGTATTCGTTTGGTTATGTGAAATCTTTGCTATTGAATTTTGTATTTCGATGGGAAATAGGTTGTTATTTGAAATTGTAACCTGTTCTTGGAATCTGTTTTAACTTGGCAATTTTGTGGGTTGCCCTTTGGACTGAATTGTTGGGTTTTCGATCGGCTAACACTGATTTGTCATGTGTGGTTCTTGATAATTATTTATGGGTAAGTCGAAATCAGAATCGACTCCAAGGTTTAGAGTATATATGCTTACATATGTTGGAAGTGGGGCTTGGTCTGTTTGAGGTCTAATTGGTTCTGTAGATTAGGAGGAAAAAAATTCGAAGCTTATGCTAAATTACTAAGTTTAGTTAAATTAACTAGAGAGTGGTAATTTCATTTATTAAAATAGTCATTATGTTGCTGTGTAAAGTTTGTTTCTGTTTAAATTTATACAAGTGTTAGATTAGTTGACTTATATTAAGGATTAATTATGTAATCATGTATGTAGTTCTTCTTAATTAGTTCATATATGTATGAATATATTTATATAGGAGGAGGGTTATATATCCTTGGTTCATTACCTACTTTTTGGGGGTTAGTAAAGTTTGAACAAAGTATATAGTATACTCGTATAGTTACACTCGAAGGTCGGATCAAGTCGGGTTCGGATTACAACTTTTGCTTGTTTTAAGTATCACTAGAGGAAGTATATTGGTGGTACCTAATGCAGTTTGTCATGTTAATATTTCTATTAGGGAATCGCTTTTGCCACGCTTTTAGTTTTCGTCTTCTTCAAGGATCCTTCGGTTGAGGTAAGTCGTTCCACGACTTGCTCGGCTTAATTCAATTCTTGTTAGATTGAGTGCCATGTATGTAGAATTGGTTTTGGGAACTAGTCCCTTCGTTATTATTTTAACTAAAATCTTTTAATCTATATCTATGTGAATTCTTAATCTTATTGTGACCAGGTGTGTGCCTATGTTAATTGTGGTGGTGTATGCATTTATGATTGTGTTTGCATTGATAAATATAATTGTGTTTATAATTGTTGTGGTGTTTGAAATGGGTGATTGTGTTTGAGTTTGTTTCTGCGTTTGAATTTGTGATTATGATTTTGATTGTGGTTGTGAGTTCGATTGTGATTCTGAATCTGACTGTAATTGTGATTGTGATTGTGGTTGTGCTTGTTATTGTGATTGTGACTTGTTCGGGTCTATTTTCTTTTCACTGCGTGTTTATTTCCGTTTCTCGAGGTTAATGGCTTGTCGACTTGCTCTGCTTACGACCATTATGTGTTAACCGAGTGAATTGATTGTATAAACCTCATTTTGGAATGATTCTAAATTACTTGCTTGTATATGTTTTTGAAACTATGAAAAAAATCGTTTTTAAACATTTTTCGTTATGCGTGCACTGGGTTCCTCCGGTATGGTCATGGAGCACGGGATAAGCTGGAGAAGAAGTGGCCCCCGGGCATGGTCATGCGGCAGAAAGGGACCCCCTTCTAAAAATAAAATAAAATGTTTTGGCAAACGCTCTAGTAGAGGTTTAGCCGGGGAAAGAAGGGTGAATAGGGGAAATGGGCACGTGTCCCTGACAGTGCGCCATAAATGAGTGGCCGGAGGGTGCCATTTGGATTTAAGGAGGATGTTTGATTGCGACGTTATTGGATGGACTTTGTTTGAATGGTCTTGCATTATGAGGTTTGGTTTGACAGAATGTATTTTGTGGTTATCTATGTTGGGAAGATCTTTATGAAGATTATTGTTATCTGTATTGATTACACTACTGCGATATTGTTGTATTTTTAATGTGATTATAATTGTGATGTGGTTTGTGTGTGTGTCTGTGTATCTGTGTGCCTGTGTGATTGTCTGCATGTGGGTGTGTGTATGTGTGGTTGCATGTCTGTGTGTGTTGGTGTGTGATTGTGTGATTATTTAACATTAAGTGTTGAATTGATATGAAGCAAAGATTATTTATTTATGTGTGAATTTTGATTGCTAGGATTCTGTGTGGTTTTTCAAACGTTCTATATGCATCTCACGCTTTCTAGCTTGAATTAGAATTGTAGCTGACCCTTCGGGGAATATTTTTACAGTTTCAGGTACTTTTCAAGAATTGCGATGAATTCACTACAAAGTGGTGAGGCGGATGTTGGCGACGTGTCCTTAGGTCGGGCTGTTGGGATCTAGTTATTGATGTACTAAAAGCTGTATGTGAATTATTTTGTTACTAGTTGGATAGAACTGGTTTAGGATAGTTGAGATTATAGAATGGTCTGATTGATATCTTTTGTTATGATGTCGAGAATACTATCGTGTTTTATACATTCAGTGTAAAAAAAAATAAAGGTTGAAAGTTTTATTTGTTTCTCGTCGTGCCCGAGTTGCGAGATCCTAGTGAAATTGTTGTCCGACCAATCTGAGTAGTACCTAGATAGGGTCTACCACCAAGTAGCATACCGGCGAAAGTCGGGGTGTTACAAATTGGTATCAGAGCCAGGTTGGCAACAAGGGCACATGGAACCGACCAACAAGTGTACACGAGGTCCAACTAGAAATAAAAATTGGTCGATGTTTTCTAAAAGTTTTAAATGGGTAGTCTCATAGTGCATATAGGGGTAGAGGATACGATGCGACTCCGCTTCCATCCGCCGAAGGACCTCTCGCAGTGTAATAGTTAGAAACCTAGTTTTAGTTGTAAGACATTAGAATATTTACTTGCATACTTGTTTGTTTGTTTTATTTGATAGATTGACTAAACTGAGATTCTTTGCTTGCATTATTATGTTGATAGACTATTTTCTATAGATATGAGTTTAGTTATGTTTATTGGTTTATTAGGTTTTATGAGCTTGTTTTCGGTTATGGATGATTTAGTGGGTTTTTTGTTGGTTTCAAGTTGTTTGTTTTGCTTTGGATTCGTAGTTATCAAGAAATGACGATTCGGGGATGAATCGTTTCCTTAGGGGGAGTATTTGTTGAACCCCAGGTTAACAAAACCACACATGTATCTACGTTAAGTTTCGCATAGTGGTAGCAAAGGTTTACTTCGTTAGTACCTTGATTTCTTTTGCATGACCATAGAATATCTACGTGTTTAGCAATTACTCGTATGGTTTTTTTTTAGTTGACTGAACCAATATTCTTTAGTTGTCTTATTACTCTGTTTGACTATATTCTTTTGAAAGGAGAATTAGCTGTGCTTGTTGAATTAAATAACCTTTTTTTGATGATTTAATGTTGTTCGTTTGCTGCTTTTGTGGAATCATGTTTGGAGTTTGAAGTTGAAAAATAACAGTTCGGGGACGAATGGACTCTTAGAAGGAAGTATATGTAAAACCACAATCTAATTGTAACATTCTTTATTGTTCTGTCTTTCCTAAGTTTCGGGACGAAACTTTCTTTAAGGGGGTAGTAATGTAATAGCCGGGTTATCGAGAATCGATAACAAATTTCCGCCCCGAATTACCTTTCTAATTCCGCTTGTGGGCCAAGGCCCAATCGTTTTCTTTTCTCTCTCCCATCCTATTCTCTCTAGATGAACTCAGAATTAGGCCTAAAGGCCCATTTGGCGGGCAGGATGGGAGGCCCATCCTATGGGAATTCTTTCTTTTCCCCGAATAATTTATTTCCCTTCTCCACATTTGCCTCTTCTAACCCTAAAAAAAAAAATTCCCCTGTGAGATGCCTTATGAGGTTTATTTATGTGTGAATTTTGATTGCTAGGATTCTGTGTGGTTTTTCAAACGTTCTATATGCATCTCACGCTTTCTAGCTTGAATTAGACTTGTAGCTGACCCTTCGGGGAATATTTTTACAGTTTCAGGTACTTTTCAAGAATTGCGATGAATTCACTACAAAACTGTGAGGCGGATGTTGGCGACGTGTCCTTAGGTCGGGCTGTTGGGATCTAGTTATTGATGTACTAAAAGCTGTCTGTGAATTATTTTGTTACTAGTTGGATAGAACTGGTTTAGGATAGTTGAGATTACAGAATGGTCTGATTGATATCTTTTGTTATGATGTCGAGAATACTATCGTGTTTTATACATTCAGTGTAAAAAAAAATAAAGGTTGAAAGTTTTATTTGTTTCTCGCCATGCCCGAGTTGCGAGATCCTAGTGAAATTATTGTCCGACCAATCTGAGTAGTACCTAGATAGGGTCTACCACCAAGTAGCATCCCAGAGAAAGTCGGGGTGTTATAGACACGAAGTCTAGAGTGGGTCTGAATTTGATTGACACTACACAAATGAAGTAGAAAAGCAATCAAATCAGCTGCCTTGTTACAGTCGCGAGGCACATATTGGATTCAAAATGCCTTAAAACACTGCAGAAGTACCAAAGTATCAACTGTTGAAACCCGAAATCAACCGCGCTATAAATGGGATTATAATAAATACTAACTCTCGGGTTTCGTACAACCAAACGGTTTCCGTACGTAGATTATTCCTCCTTCCCGCCCTTCAGCTGATTGTTTTGTAATCCTCATTACAATTAAAGCCATTTGGACTTTATACCGTAAATAGCGCGATCTCGCTCGGAGATCAAGCACATCGAATCTAGGTACAAGAAAAGATTCCTAACCCGGATAGGTTTTTCGATCCTTTAATTATTCCATTGCTTCCCTCATTTATATTGCTCGGTTGTTGGACGATTTCGCTGAAATCCGATGTGGGACGAGCCCAAAGCTATGCTATTTTGATAAAGGTCGTGCGGTGGCGCTACCCAAGTGGAACCCTTTATTTGCCTCTCAACACTTTCAAAGTCGTTACACACGTAACATGGCACAAATGAGTGCATGGTGGATGATGACACATGCAAATGGGTTACGTACACAATTATACAATGCTAGAAAAATTTGTTTGCTTATAGGCCAGACCCACACTTATTGCTTTATGGGACGATTTAGCTTATGAGCCCACTTGATGATTGACAACAAACGGGGAATGATCGAATTTGTGCTATATAATCCTTCTGTGAAGATTACTCAATCAAATGTCGCACCCTTATGGTATATATTATATATTATAGTTTTCCCCTTTGATTATTTAGCTGTTATTTCGCGCACCATCACAACCCCTTGGCTTGATGTCCTCGTTCCACGAGGGCAACGAGACAACAAACAGGTGCACCAATCGAGTTCCACGCGCGGGTGCGTATCGATTTTATGCGATGTGATCTAAACAAGAGATCAAGTAGGATGAGCACACTTTTCGAGAGTTGGGACCTCTTCCCTTTAGAGAGTTAGGCCTCGTCCTTTGAGAGAGTTAGTGAACCTTATTCGCTTAGAGAGTTAGGATCTCGTCCTTTGAGAGTTAGAGAACCTCGTTCGCTTTAGAGAGTTAGAGAACCTCGTTCGCTTTAGAGAGTTAGGACCTCATCCTTTGAGAGTTAGCGAACCTCGTTCACTTAGAGAGTTAGGACCTCGTCCTTTGAGAGTTAGCGAACCTCGTTCGCTTAGAGAGTTAGGACCTCGTCCGTTGAGAGTTAGCGAACCTCGTTCGCTTTAGAGAGTTAGGACCTCGTCCATTGAGAGTTAGCGAACCTCGTTCGCTTTGAGAGTTAGGACCTCGTCCTTTGAGAGTTAGCGAACCTCGTTCGCTTATAGAGTTAGGACCTCGTCCTTTGAGAGTTAGCGAACCTCGTTCGCTTAGAGAGTTAGGACCTCGTCCGTTGAGAGTTAGTGAACGTCGTTCGCTTTAGAGAGTTAGGACCTCGTCCTTTGAGAGTTAGCGAACCTCATTCGCTTTGAGAGTTAGGACCTCGTCCTTTGAGAGTTAGCGAACCTCGTTCGCTTATAGAGTTAGGACCTCGTCCTTTGAGAGTTAGCGAACCTCGTTCGCTTTAGAGAGTTAGGACCTCGTCCTTTGAGAGTTAGCGAACCTCGTTCGCTTAGAGAGTTAGGACCTCGTCCTTTGAGAGTTAGCGAACCTCGTTCGCTTAGAGAGTTAGGACCTCGTCCTTTGAGAGTTAGCGAACCTCGTTCGCTTTAGAGAGTTAGGATCTCGTCCTTTGAGAGTTAGTGAACCTCGTTCGCTTTAGAGAGTTAGGACCTCGTCCTTTGAGAGTTAGCGAACCTCATTCGCTTAGAGAGTTAGGACCTCGTCCTTTGAGAGTTAGCGAACCTCGTTCGCTTAGAGGGTTAGGACCTCGTCATTTGAGAGTAAGTGAACCTCGTTTTCCTAGATTGTCAGGATCTCGTCCTTTAGATTGTCAGGACCTCGTCCTTTTAGATTGTCAAGACCTCGTCCTTTAGATTGTCAGGACCTCGTCCTTTTAGATTGTCAGGACCTCGTTCCTTTAGATTATCAGGACCCCGTCCTTTAGATTGTCAGGACCCCGTCCTTTAGATTGTCAAGACCCCGTCCTTTAGATTGTCAAGACCCCGTCCTTTAGATTGTCAGGACCCCGTCCTTTAGATTGTCAGGACCCCGTCCTTTTAGATTGTCAGGACCCCGTCCTATATACTGTCAGGACCCCGTCCTTTAGATTGTCAGGACCCCGTCCTTTTAGATTGTCAGGACCCCGTGCTTTTAGATTGTCAAGACACCGTCCTTTAGATTGTCAAGACCCCGTCCTTTATATTGTCAGGACCGCGTCCTTTAGATTAGGACCCCGTCCTTTTGGATTGTCAGGACCTCGTCCTTTAGATTATCAAGACCTCGTCCTTTAGATTGTTAGGACCTCATCCTTTAGATTGTCAGGACATCGTCCTTCAGATTAGGACCCCGTCCTTTTGGATTGTCAGGACCTCGTCCTTTAGATTATCAGGACCTTGTCCTTTAGATTGTCAGGACCTCGTCCTTTAGATTGTCAGGACCTCGTCCTTTAGATTGTCACGACCTCGTCCTTTAGATTGTCACGACTCCGTCCTTTTAGATTGTCAGGACTCCGTCCTTTAGATTGTCAGGACCCCGTCCTTTAAATTGTCAGGACCTCGTCCTTTTAGATTATCAAGACCTCGTCCTTTTAGATTGTTAGGACCTCGTCCTTTTAGATTGTCAGGACCCCGTCCTTTCGATTGTCAGGACCCCGTCCTTTTGGATTGTCAGGACCCCGTCCTTTTGGATTGTCAGGAACCCGTCCTTTAGATTGTAAGGACCCGTCCTTTAGATTGTCAGGACCTCGTCCTTTAGATTGTCAAGACCCCGTCCTTTAGATTGTCAGGACCCCGTCCTTTAGATTGTCAAGACCCCCTCCTTTAGATTGTCAAGACCCCGTCCTTTAGATTGTCAGGACCCCGTCCTTTAGATTGTCAGGACCCCGTCCTTTAGATTGTCAGGACCCCGTCCTTTAGATTGTCAGGACCTCGTCCTTTAGATTATCAAGACCTTGTCCTTTTATATTGTCATCGCCAGCCCCACGCACGCTAAGGGTGAACCCCGTGGCGCCGCACAAAGACTGCGGCTAAGCCCGCATACGCCAGGGCGAACCCCGTGGCGCCGCATAGAGACTGCGGCTAAGCCCGCGCACGCCAATGCTAATCCCGTGGCGTCGCATAGAGACTGCGGCTAAGCCCGCGAACGCCAGGGCTAACCCCGTGGCGCCGCATAGAGACTGCGGCTAAGCCCGCGAACGCCAGGGCTAACCCCGTGGAGCTGCATAGAGACTGCGGCTAAGCCCGCGCACGCCAGGGCTAACCCCGTGGCACTGCATAGAGACTGTGGCTAAGCCCGCGCACGCCAAGGCTAACCCCGTGGCACCGCATAGAGACTGCGGCTAACTAAAGAGGGAAGGGCACGCAGTTACTTGATTATTACCCGAGATCAGATCGAATATGGAGAGCACTTCCCACAGACGACGCCAGTGTTGAAACCCGATATCAGCCGCGCTATAAATGGGATTATAATAAATACTAACTCTCTGGTTTCGTACAACCAAACAATTTTCGTACGTAGATTATTCCTCTTTCCCGCCCTTCGGCTGATTGTTTTGTAATCCTTATTACTATTAAAGCCATTTGAACTTTATACTGTAAATAGCGCGATCTCACTCGGAGATCAAGCACATCGAATCTAGGTACATGAAAAGATTCCTAACCCGAAGAGGTTTTTCGATCCTTTAATTATTCCATTGCTTCCCTCATTTATATTGCTCGGTTGTTGGACGATTCCGCTGAACTCCGATGTGGGACGAGCCCAAAGCTATGCTAGTTTGATAAAGGTCGTGCGGTGGCGCTACCCAAGTGGACCCCTTTCTTTGCCTCTCAACACTTTCAAAGTCGTTACACACGTAACATGGCACAAATGAGTGCATGGTGGATGATGACACATGAAAATGGGTTACGTACACAATTATACAATGCTAACAAAATTTGTTTGCTTATAGGCCAGACCCATACTTATTTCTTAATGGGCCGACCTAGCTTATGAGCCCACTTGATGATTGACAACAAACGGGGAATGATCGAATTTGTGCTATATAATCCTTCTTTGAAGATTACTCAATCGAATGTCGCGCCCTTATGGTATAGATTATATATTATAGTTTTCCCCTTTGATTATTTAACCATCATCAGCGACCGTCATCTTGATTTCCCAAGGACAAGATTTATTTCCCTTTGAAGCATTTATAACAATGACACTATCGCTTTCTAATTCAATGTTCTTCGGACTTCTCTTTTTAGTTGAAAGTCGTGCTTCTACGGATCTTATTTCAGATCTTTTCAATTAGAATTCTTCTCCTACCAGAACGTTTCGTCATCGTTATCTCTGCCATCCCGAATAATAGAATCAACTCCGTTAGGACAGGAAAGAGATGTATTTTGTGTAATGTTGTGTTTTGTTGAATAATGAGAGTGAATTTAAATAGCATAAGGTATTATTAGTTGGGTACTAAGCTACTTTCACTCTTCTTATTCTTCTACATCACTTTAAAATGGCCAAATACTGGTAAATAACACATATTTTCACTTTGTGGTGTTCAATAACACCAACTTTCAAAAAATCAAATATAATCATCAACATTAAGGGTAGTGGTGTTCAATGACACCAAATTTGAAAAAAAAATAAAAAATACTCACCAATTTAAAAAATGGTGGCGTTTAGCGGTAAAAGATATTCTTAGACTCGGGTCGAATTGGACTTGGGTCATGTCCCGATCCCATTTCGACATCAATCACCCTTGGGCGACTTTACTTGGCCCTTGGGTTTCATCTCGATATCGAACTTAGTCGCCTTGATTGGGATAAAGCTTTTGGATTTCGTTCCAACTTCGGTCTTTGTCTATGAATCTTTAATCGCTTCGATCAACCTTGTTTTCATCATGTTCTTGTTACCGTATAGAAATTGTCCCAGCAGTGTCGTTAAACAACACCACCTTTTAGTGAATATTTTTATTTTTTTAAAAATTTTGGTGTCACTGAACACTACTTCCCGTAAAGTTGGTGATTATATTTAATTTTTTGAAAGTTTGTGCTATTGAACACCACAAAGTGAAAGTTTGTGTTATTTATCACTATTTGGCCTTTTAAAATTCAATTTTGTTTTATATCCATTCACATCATTTCAAAATTCAATTTTATTTTTTATCCATACTAATCAAATTCACTACCTATCTTTAAACCCACATCTTTATTTTACAATTTTTAGTGTAGCATAAATTTGATTTTTTTTACTTAAAGGTATAAAATATAATTAGATAAACACATTAAGCTTGGAATTAATATAAAACAAAAACCAACATATTTCATTTTATTCAAATTAAAAACAAGAAATTACATTGAAAACACGAAAACTAAAATCATTTTTAAAGATTACATTGATTATAATTCTAAGTAAAAAAATATAATAAAACCATACCCATTTCATAATAATGGGTTTTTTCACTTTCCACAAATTTAGGAGAAGCTTAAAATGGAAAGTATAGAGAATAATAATACATAATTAATTTGATAATTTAGACTCAACACTTTAGTTTTCCCATGTTTTGATTAATGGATAAGAGAAAACAAATTAGTTTTCCATGACACTACACAAATGGCATAGAAAAGCAATCAAATCAGCCACCTTGTTACAGTCGCAAGACACATGTTGGATTTGGATTGCCTTAAAAGACCGCAGAAGCGCCAAAGTATCAACGATTGTCATCTTGATTTCCCAAGGACATGACTTATTTCCTTTTAAAGCATTTATAACAATGAGACTATCGCTTTCTAATTCAAAGTTCTCCATGCTTCTCTTTTTAGCTTCACATACGACATCATACATTCCTCTTGCTTCAACTTGTAGTACACTCCAAAATTCATTGGATGAAGCATGCATGCACAGAATTTGCCCATTAGGATCCCGAATAATATGCCCTGTTGTCGCACTCCCATTTCCCTCTTTGATCCATCAAAGTTAATTTTAACGAAATCTCATTCAGGTTTGGACTATTTCTTAGATTTTTGGTTTCACCGAATTTTGCGACATCATACATTCCAAAATTGTAGTACACTCCAAAATTCAACTTGTACAGAGTTTGCCCATTATGATCCCGACATAATACATTCCTCTTGCTTCAACTTGTAGTACACTCCAAAATTCATTAGATGAAGCATGCATGCATAGAGTTTGCCCATTATGATCCTGAATAATATACCCTGTTATCGCACTCCCATTTCCCTCTTTGATCCATCAAAGTTAATTTTAAAGAAATCTCGTTCAGGTTTGGACTATTTCTTAGATTTTTGGTTTCACCGAATTTTGCGATGCACCTTTTGATCAAATCTAGATTCTTCATCTAGTGCTTTTGATTTATGCCTTAATCTAATGTGCGATTTTATAAATTCTTCTATGTTCTAAGTTTGTCCCTCAGTGGGTTGATTAAATATCGTTCTATTTCGATAGTACCAAATACTCCACAAAGTTATTAAGAGGTCATGGAATTTCGATGATTCCATTTGATCTTTAAGGTTTTTTTTATGATTGCCACAATCCCATGATCATTAACCTATATTTGCGTAAGCGAACGAACAAATAGATGGTCAATCTTATACAAGATTTTTAAAGTAAATGGACAATGGATTAATAGATGTCTAGTTGTTTCGTGTTGATGTTGGCACAAAGGGCACTCGAAGTGATTACGACACGTCTTTGAAGGAGTCTATCATTAGTCAAGAGTTCGTTTATGCAACTTTCCATAAAAACATTTTTACTTTTGGGCTTGTATTTAGTTTCCAAATCCATTCAAATCCACAATGACATATATTATCATCTTGGGAAACAAAGGAAGTAGCCGAGTGAGTAGAGAACCATCCATTTTTACATGGGTACCAATATAGTCTGTCTCTTATCAGGTTTTTCGGAATGATCATGGATCTAATTCGTGATACCCAAGCGTGTGGTAAGTACCTATTAAGCTCTTGATCCTTCCATTGACTATCTGAATCAACAAAATGCGAGACAATGACATTGAGGTCCACATAATCATTAGCTGGGCATATGTCCATTAACGGTCGGTTTGTAACCCATGGGTCATTCCAAAATCGAATTGTATGGGCATCTCCTACTTGCCATATGAGGCCTTTCATAAATTCTTGTTTTAAACTCACGAGTTTCCCCATTGCCATGAGACATTTCAATGACCTGAATATTCCAACAGATGCTTGTCCTTTAAATAGTTTTCTGAGATAATACGAAACCACACATTATTTGGTTTAGCAAGGATCTTCAATAGCAAACCATGTTCATTTGCTTTGCCTTTCTAAGACCTAATTCTCCCTTCTTTTTAGGCATATGGATCTTGTCCTATCCTATTAGTGGTATATGGCCACTAGGTTTGCTCTAAAAAAATCGTCGATTAATTGACTCCAGTTTATCTAAAGTTCCATCCAGTAACATAAAGTTCTACATCATATAGTATAGTTTTGTTTCCAGTGTTGATCTGATCATAATGGTTCTGCTGATTTGTGAGAGAGAATTGGTTTCCATTTAGCTAGTTGTTGTTCAGTAGACTGAACGACTAACTCAAATGTTCTTCTTGCTTCAACTTGAATACATGATATTAAATTCCAACTGGAGATTTCTTTTTGTCGTTGCATTAGTTCCTTTAGTTGTAGTAAACACAGATTTATGGAAATTTACTTTTTGTCCTAAGAGTGCGCAATATTATTCCAAAATTATCTTGATTTCCCGAAATGCCATAATAATGGCAAGGCCAAAGATGATAATGTCATCTACAAAGGATAAAAATAGAATTCTCATTCCTCCTGTCATAATCGGAAATCTAACATTTTTACTGATGTAAACACTCCTTCTCTAATCTACGAGCTGGTAGTTCAACTCCAAAAACAAAAAGCAACGGAGATAAAGGATCTCCTTGTCACAATCCTCTCTCTGGTATGAAAACGTCAATGGGTTCTTTATTTACCAATAGTGAAAAAGTCACCGTCTACACACACTACATTATCCAATTGATGAAAGTCGTATGGAATCCAAATTTTTGAAGAACTTTACGTAAAAGTTCCCAGTCCACTCTATCATATGCTTTTTCCATGTCTAGTTTGATAGCCTCCCATCCAATTTGCCTCTTCGCTGGCGAAATGTATGAAAAATATCATGTGCTATGAGAACATTGTCCTAGATAACTCGGTTCGATATAAACGCCCCTTTTAACGGGTGGATTATTGTGGGTAGAATCTTTTCTTCTAAGTGCTTAAAGGGATTCTATCGGTTTTGTTTCGTTACTAGAGTGGGTTCTAAATTGATAGTATTACAATAACTTAGGCTTTGAGAGAAGTTAATTTATGACATTAGATAATAACCTTCATAAGAAAATATCCAAAAAAGTTTAAGTAGAATTGAGATTCAAATTTCGTGGATCAAAATTGTGGGGAATCTTAACCTTGGAACTTTTCATTCTCATATATTCTTATTCTCATCATATTACTTGTTTTCATTGCTTGCATTTTGGCTTAGAAATTGGTTCTTGGAATTGATTATAACAATCATAATCCCCGTGACTCAATCCCGATCTACTACTACAATTCGACTCGTATTCTTGCGAGTGTTGGGTAAATTCTACATCAATGGTTGGCTTTACATGCACTAACAAATCTTTCAACATTGGTTTTGCATTTATGTCAAAAAAAGACACCTCTACTTATACATGGGTGTTGTTGCATTTGAGGTGTTTGGTTGATGAATTGGGGAGAATGTCAAATGCGATTGTTATGGATCGAGAGAAGGAAATCATGAATGCAAAGGAAGTTGTTTTCTGGCTAGGAGTGAACATTTGATGTGTTGTGTGGACGTTAAGGTGAACATTCTAGCGTATGCGATCGATTTTTTAAATGACCTCGAAACAGAAAAAAGGTTTGTAAGTAGATGTCAGGGTATATTTAGGTTAGCTACAAATGCAACATATGAGGAGAGGCTCGCAAAAGTGAAAGCGCATTAGGTAGGGGTCATGAACTATTTGAAGAAGTCATGTCTTGGGTCATAAAAGGAGGCAATAATCAAAGCATGGACCAAGCATCATCTCCACTTCTAAACGAGAATACCAAATAGGTAAAATTTTGTGGTTGAAGTACTACGATTCTAACATCTTTAGTAAGGACATTATAGAGTTTGGTTCAAATGAAACAAACCGTTATCCTAAAACGTGAAACGAATGCACTTTTCCTAGTTTGTAGTGCACTTTTCATACAAAAGTGCATTACAAATTACAAAAAGTGAAAATCCGAAAAAGTACACTCAAAAATAGGAAAAGTGCACTACGAACTAGGAAAAGTGCATTCGTTTCCGGATAAGAGTTCGTTTCAGGATAAGAGTTTGTTTCATTTAAACCAAACTCAGACATTATATACCAATATGTTTATTATAAGGTTAAGGGCATGAACCATGTGCTAAAAATACTTGACGGTTCTTGAGGAGGCTTCAACATAGGGGCGATTTGGAGATGTAACATAGCACGCTTCCAATGGAGTTGAAGGGTATCCCGATGTGAGGGGGATATTTATTTGCCTATCATGTAGAGTATCAACATATTGTCTAAAGAAGTTGCTAAATATGTTTAGGCTAATGAAAAATATGGATGAGGGAAACTTGGAGGAGGAGTGTGTTGATTATTAGTGGAGTCTATGTCTTCCTTGTCCTCATAGGATTGCTCATGTCATCATCAACAAGAAGTCGATCATGCCAAGTGAGATACACTCATGTTTTGGCATCAGGTGGTATGGAAAGGCCTTGATTTGCAATGCATTCACATAGAAGACACATAGCCCCTCTCACTTGAAAAAATGAGATGGATGAGCAATTTAGGAGAGGTGTGTTGACAAAGGAGATATATGTAGACATGGTGCTTCCAAGAATCTACCTTGCTTAAGCTAGTAGAAGTCGTGTTGAAGGGATGGCTGAAGGGGTCCACTAAGATCAGTAGTACTTTGCTTGAGCATAGGATGGTTGTCTATAAGAAGGAGAAAAAAGACGACAAGGACCAAAGGGATCAACCACGACACGAACAAAAGTTACGACAAATACGGATGCACAAGGACCGAGGCAAGTTGTGATTTGGTTGGGTGTGAACTTTGGGGTTGACAATATTTGGCCATTTCACAACGTGATGTGGTTGGATGTCAACATTAACATCTACCTATATACCTTTTTTCCATTTCGGGGTCCATTAAGAAACCGGTCGCATATGCTAGAATGTTTGCCTTAACGTGCACCTAACACAACAAATGTTTCAATCTCGATCGAAAACAACTTCCTTTGCATTAATGATTTTCTTATCTCGATCTGTAACAATCACATTTGACATTGTCCCCAATCCCTCAAAAAAATCTCTCAAACGTGTTCGCCTTAGGGAGCAAATATACAACTCAAATTACTAACAACTCATGTTAATTGTTTTTCATTCGACCCATAAATGAATAGCCAAGTAGAGTAGTTGAGAGGTCATGGTTGCTAACTCCGCACACAATTATTAGTTACCACTATGCAGTTGAATGACTTCAAATCCAAAGTAACTCAAAATTGCACCCATACTTATTGTGGCATGTCCGCATGTTGGTCGAGGCAAGAATTGGGAGGACTTTTCCGTTCTTTCCAAATCTATACCAACCATACTTATGACATGATAGTTTAACCATTTTACAGTATGAGATTTTTTTGATCAACAACATCATTCTTTCCTAGGTATCTACAAAGGCATTAACGAATTACAAATTTAAATACAATATTTATAAAACAAGAATTCTATTATCTTACGAATTAATTTGAATAAACTAGCTAGTTATGAAAGAAGAATTCTATTTTTCATGAATGAGAATTCAATTATTCGTGAACGAAGAATTCAATTATTTTCATGCAATATTTTGAATCGACCCTTTACTAACGAAAAATTCAATTTTTTCATGCATAATCAACAAATTGAATAAACGAATAACACATCTTACCTCTGACTTAAACATCAATTCTTTGTGTTCTTCTTCTACTTCTCCTCCTACTGCTTCTTAAGATGAATCTGAAAAAGGTGATTCGATAGACGACATTGTAATTTGCAACTATGAGAATGAAGTTTTTGGAAGAGAATATGTTGAAATGTTGTGCAAGGTATTCGTCCAAAAATGATATTGGGTTTTCTTTTACTGTTGGAACAAAGCACTTACATTACGAAATGACTCGCGTTATAAAGTGAGCAAATTGACTATTACAAGCATTGATGCGAGCCAAAGTTGGATAGCCACAAATATCATTTTTGTTGAGTCGTTTGTAATGCGATTCATTTCCTAATGTGAGCATTTTCTTTTTCATAGGGCAAAAGCATTTGTGTGTTCATAGTATCAACAACCTTTAATTAGGCTACTTGATTTAGAAAGTAAATGCTAAAAGGAAAATAATAGACCCTATAAAAAATTCTTAAAAAATCAAATCTTTTCATTTGAAGTTTCTTATAATGTGACCTAAGGGCATATTTGTAAGGCTAGAGGCCTTTAGAAGCGCAATCCCATGTCAACCCGAAGACTTCCCAAGAGGCCACCCATCATGGTACTACTCTCTCCCTTGCACGCTTAACTTCAGAGTTCTTTGTCCTCATTCGAACTTTGAAAAGGAAGAGCTCTTGTTGACATGGGAGCATCTCAACCCCTTATAAATTATCGGGGTGTTACAATCTCCCCCACTTAAACACTTGACGTCCTCGTCAAGACTCAAGCACCGCCCTCTAGGTCGAGTGACCACCCTCCGGGCCAAGCCAACTTGTAACCCAAAGTCAGCTTTGATACCATATTTGTAACACCCCATATTTTTCTTGGAGATGTTACACGCCAATGACCTTGGACTTACCCTCCAAAGTCACCCAAGGCTTGATCTGAACAATATATGCATTGAAATAATTAAAATAATAATAGCGGAAGACCTTTATTCAAAACAAACATTCTTTTTTATTAAAGATTCTCCTTGTAAGCCGAGGACAATGTAAATACAACTCATAGCAGAAGACTTGTTTAAAATTCATAAATTACATAAATCAAGTATCACTTGCTTAGTTTATCACAAGACTAACCCGACCAATTCTTTCCCTTGCATGGTCGGCTGGTGTCAACCGTCCCTATATGGCACATCAAACGATCCTTTCTCAGGTTGTAAGGAGTAAGATGGCAAAGAGAGAAGTTGTAGTTGAAGTTTTGAGTCAAACTATTTTATATAATTAAGATTTCTTATAATTTAAGTGAACTTGATTTAGGACTTTAATTTCCTAGTTAATGTATATGCGCAAGTGATAACTCATTTATGTAATTTATGAATTTTAAACAATTCTTCTGCTATGAGTTGTATTTACTTTGTAATGTTCTTCTCCTCGACTTACAAGGAGAATCTTTAACAAAAAGAATGTTTGTTTTGAATAGAGGTCTTCTTCTATTGTTATTTTAATTATTTCAATGCTTATATTGTTCGGATCAATCCTTGAGTGGCTTTGGACGGTAAGCCCGAGGTCATTGGCGTGTACCATCTCCGAGGAAAATCGGGGGTGTTACAATATTATAGAAAATCAATATAGTTATAGGCATATATAATTACTATATTTATTTTATATATATTCATTCTTGACATATCAATATGAAATCTGTGGATTTAGTGAAATCAAATAGGAAACAATTTGCTTGAAGCAAGAATAGAATAGAGAAATACCCAGGGAAAAATTGTTGAGTTCCTCATTAACATTTACTCTCTTGACAACTATTATTGATTATAGATTATTTATACCAAGTCTAAAAGGAAAGAAAACCTAGCAACACCTATGCTACATCAACATTACTAGGGATTATAAAATGTTATTGCTTATGTGAAACCAATGCATGGTATCTGACTCAATAAATAGAAATTAATGAATAAAACAGTAAATGACCACATCACTCAAGTACTCTGTCTACATCCCCTCCTCAAGTTAGAATTTGTCAAAGACCCAACTTGGAAGATAAGAAGAAGTGTTTATGATGTGGGAGAGGCTTGGTCATCAAATCTTCAAGTTGCATATTGCTAGGAATGTAAGTTGTCCTCAAGAATCCTTCAACAATCTTGTCTCGTGTGAAATGCATATCAATCTACGAGTGCTCGATTCTCTCATGAAAACATGGAATTGTTGCGATTTGTTCTACAACTCTATTGTCACAAAAATGTGTGATGGCAACTCAACTTCCAAATGCAAGTCATGAAGAATGTAACCGACCCAAAGAAGCTCTATTGTGGTACTTGTCATACTTCTATACATAGCTTTTGTTGAGGAATGTTACATAGTTGCTTGCTTCTTTGTCTTCCATGATGAGTGCCACAAGAAAACATTATACCCTGTCAAAGATAAAGCGAGTGCCCTACTAATCTCCTATATAAATGTTCATCATGAAAGCTCTTGCGAGAGATATATACTATCAAAATTCAAATTAGTTGGCAATGGAAATTTTGCAGTCTTGCAATTCAACATGTTTATGTCTCGTAGGATGTTTGATATATATTTCCTTTTATTCAAGTACATTCACTTGTCAGAGCGAAATATTTCTATGCCTAGGAAGTATCTAGTCAATTCTAGGTCCTTGATAGCGAATTGCCTATCCAGGGTTGCCTTGACACATGATCTCATCATGCTCATCACCTTTTTATAAGGATGTCATCGACATACACTAAGAGTATTGAAAATTTGCCATGACTTTCTTTCACAAACATTGAGTAGTCATTCTTTGACTATCTGTATCCCAACCTTATCAAAAATTGAGTGAGTTCTTATTTCCATTGCCTCGATGCTTGCTTTAGCCCATAAAGTGATCTCTTGAGTCTACACACTTGTCCAAGCTTTGCTTTTCCATAACCTTCAAGTGGATTCATATAAATTTCTTTATCTAAGAATCCATGTAAGAATGCATTATTTATGTCAATTTGATATATTGGCCAATTCTTTGTTATGCTCATTGCTAACATTATTCTGATGGCTAGCTTAACTACATATGAGAGATTATGTTTATACTCCTTCCCCACCTTTTGGCTATAACCCTTCACCACATGTCGAGCCTTAAACCTCTCCACTATTCCATCTAATTTGAACTTGATTGTATACACCCACCCTGAATTGATAACTTTGTGCCCTCTTAGCAGCTCACAAACCTACCATGTTTGGATTTGTTCAAGAACTTCTATCTCCTGGTGCATGGCACTAATCCAATGGGAAACACGATTGGCTTGCTCATAATGTGAAGGATCTTTAATTGATGGTATGTGTCAACAAGGCACAAAATTGATTGTGTTAGATTGTGGTTTTCTAATCATTACATAATCTTGGAGCCATGCGGGTTCATGTCTAACCCTATTTGATCTTCTTAGAGCCACTTACAGAACCCTTATCTCATCTAGGGATGGGCATGGTCAGTTAACCAAAACTTCGGTTAGTGAATTTCAATAACCATAACCGTATCGTTCGTTATCGATCAACGGTTAACCGTGAAACTCGGTACGGTTTATCGGTTAGTTGACTTGTTTTATTTTTTTTAAAAAAAACCAGATTTTTAATACAAAAATTACCTTATTTTTTCAATAAAATAAACTTAAAATTTAAATTAAATCCAAAATACAAACAAATATCCAAAATAAAAGAAATTTATATGAATCCACTTGAAGAAAATACAAACCTAAAATAAAAGAAAGCGCGCAATTTTCAAGAAAGCAACTTTTTGTAACAACCTAAAATTAAAGAAAACAACTTTCAAATATAAATTTTTGTAACAACCTAAAATAAAAGAAAGCAACTTTCAAGATAATAAACACAACATAGCAAGAAGACAACGTGTTGTCAAACAATCATGTCCATGGTTGTCAAGATAAATATACGATAGCAACTTTCAAGATAATAACAATTGTTGCTAAAAGAAAGCAACTTTGTTTGAGTATTGAAAACACTGTTAGTTCATTGCTTTGTTTGAGTATTAAAAAAAAATTAAAACTATAAACAAAAATTATAATAGGTACTTTATTATTTATTAAAATACATTTATTTTTAACTAAAACTAATTAGATATATAATTCCCTTTTTAAAACATATAATATATAGTAAAAATATTATTGGTTTATCGGTTAATCGTTCGTGAAAATATTGATAATCGTATCCAAACCATTGAACCGTTAAAAACATCGGTTGGTTAACCATAACGGATTAAATTTTTTTTTCGATTCGGTTAATAGTAAAAAGTGATCGGTTTGTCAGTTTTCGGTTCGGTTTTTCGGTTACATTTTTTTTGCCCAACCCTAGTCTCATCTTACTCAGGTATGACAACATACGCTTCCAAAATTCCATGAGTTGGTGAAGGTATCTCAATAGGACTTTGACCAACCTCAATCATAGGCAATGGTGTCATCAAATCTTCTCTAGTGAGGACAATAATAGGTGCATATGATTCATTCATGGGTTTTGTTGCATCATTTTTGAATGGGAAAACTACGTCATAAAATCTGACATCTCTATTGCAAAAACAATATTTTTGCCCAAATCATACAACCTAAAACTAGGGATGGCAATGGGGCGGGTTCGGTGCGGGGAATTGATAGAGCATATAGGTATAGGTTTTTAGAGCATGTTTTATTTTCGTTTTATGCATGTTTAGCTAGTTTTTCGCTTTAAGTTGTAGTTTAGGTTTTATTTTGGTTTAGTTCGGAATCTACGCGTTTGTGTCCTTAATTGTAGGTCGGAAGGTGGATGATGGTTGGTATGAGGCTAAGGACCAGATTTCGGGACGCGTAGGGAGCATTGAAAAGAAGAACCGAAGCAAGAATTACAAGAAAAGAACAAAGGAGCCAAACCGCGTTTTGAGGAGCTAGCCAGCGTTGGAGAGGCGAAGACACTGCGGCGAAAACGCGGGCAATACCGGCGTTCCACGGTCGCGCTTTGGAGGGCCAGACCGCGCTTTGGTGCGTGTCTGCGACGCCAAGTTGGGCTTCCGTGTTATCTTGTGGGCCGACTTTGTTTAGTATTTTTGGATATTTCTAGATATGATATAAGTACTTTTCTTAGTTTATCTTATGTTATCTTCTACTTTGTGTTCTACGTTTGATTGAATTTGGAGATTTGTGGGAGACAAAACCCTAGATTTGCAATTGAAGAGAAATTTGACTCTTGTAAGTTTTATTCTTCTTTAATGTCAATTTCTAGCTAATTTTCTCATGTCCAACTAGTTAGCTGAAGTTGTATGCATGATCGTTTGTGAGATTTGAATTATTTCGATTTGCCTTGACTAGATTGAATCTCTCCATGCTTGATTGATTAAATTCGCTTAGGATTATAATAGCTTGGCCACCTATTCTATTTCTAGGTTGAATTACAACTAGAATAACTAAATAGACGGTGGAATTTGGTTATTCATGGATGAATGCTTTGATTAAACTTATAGACGGTGGAATAAGGTTAATCAAAGGCGGAGAATTTAATCACAAAACTTCATGAATAGACGGTGGAATTCATGAACTATGCTTCTATTGAATGCTTTGAACTTAATTGCATGATCAATTTGACATAGAAAGTTTTCTAGGTTAATTGGTTAAAAGGTTATTAGAGACGGTGTATATTGATAACCACCTTAAGCTTGAATTTCATAAATTCACAATAGATTAGTCAAGGAAAATCGAAATAAGAATAATCAAGGATCAAAACTCATGTATGCAATGGATACGAAACTAGTTGGACGCTTTTATCCATATTTGAATTTTTAATCGTTTTACTTGCTTTGTTTTAATTGCTTAGATTTTTAGCTTACAATCATAAAATCCCCCCTTTCACTTGGTAACATTATTTAAATACGAATAATCCAAGTCATTGTGGGTTCGACCCTTGCTTCCACTATACTTAGGTTAGGAAGTTAGGTATTTCTTTGACAATGCTTTTACAGCGACATAAAAGTGCTCGTCAAATTTGGCACCGTTGTTTGGGACTCGACTAATTATTTGTGTTTATCTAGTGTTACTTTTTATTTTTTTTTGGGATGTGAACCACTTGTATGGTTCATACCCGTGCTATTAATCCATCTCTTGTTGCGTTTGATTCAGAAATTGAAAGGACATTCTCTAGGTTACGCAGGCAAGCTCGTGAGATTTCTCGTGAATTACCGTTCAACCTGGCGTCTTCCTCTTCTGATTCTGAAACTGAAAGATGAGATTGCAGAGATGGCTCAATCGACACTGAGACAGTTGACTCCACCTGATTTGGCCCAACAACCATTAGTGGTGAAGCTACCTGAGCTCCCTGCCGGTGTCCAATTTGAACTTAAATCTGGGTTGATTCACCTCCTTCCTCAATTCTATGGGAAGGCGGGTGAAGATCCCAACAAACATCTAGCGGAATTTCATGCTGTCTGTACTAGCATGAAACCAAAAGGCGTCACTGAGGATCAAATCAAGTTGAGAGCTTTCTCTTTCTCTTTGAAAGATGGAGCTAGTGACTGGCTCTATTATTTGGCTCCTGGCAGTATTGAGACTTGGGAGCAATTGAAGAAGGCCTTTCTTGAGAAATATTTTCCAGCCACAAATCTCTCGAGTCTAAAGAAGAGCATTAGCAACATTGAGCAGATCCCGAATGAATCGCTTTATGAGTATTTTGAGAGGTTCAAGAAGCTAATCTCAAGCTGCCCCTATCATGGTTATTCTCAGATGGATCTTGTTATGTACCTTCATGAAGGCTTATTGGATGAAGAACGCGGACTTGTTAATGCCGCTTGTGGAGGAAACATCCTGAACAAGACTCTTGCTTAAGCTTTCGATCTTTTCCATGAACTATTTGAAGGCTCTAGTCAATTCAGCAAAAGATCTACAATGAAGGTTGCTAATTATATAGATGCTACGGCTTTACATGAAGAGGTGAATGAGTTGAAGTCAATGTTTAGGCAATTCATGATAGGACAACAACAACAAGTCAAACCTTGCGGTTTCTGCTCCGATATTACTCACAAGACAGATGCTTGTCCTACTCTTCATACTCAAGAGGAAGAAGTCAATGCACTTGGAGGCTATGGGCCAAAAATGCCAACATATGATCCTTATTCGACCACATACAATCCGGGCTGGAAGGATCATCACAATTTGAGGTATGGAAATCAAAATCAACATTATGTACCTCCAAACGGCCCTCCAGGTTTTAGACCTCACTTTCAACCTCAACCTCAAGCACCGAATCAAGCCCCGGCCCTATCAACGGATGAAATGATCCGCGCTCTTACCCAAAGTATGACTACTATGCATCAATCTGTGGGGCAATTTCAGCAAGACACCAAGTCAAGCATCACCAACTTGGAAAATCAGATCAACCAACTTGTAAAGGCAATGAGCAAACTTGAAGCTAGAGATTCCAACAGATTACCTTCTCAGATGGAACTCAATCATAAACAGAATGTTAATACAATCTCGCTCCGTAGTGGTAAAGTGTTGGAAAACAAAGCCGACAAGCAACCAACTTTGCATGAGGAAGAACACGAGGAGGACGAAATTTCGGAGTTGACACACGAGGACGACCGCGGTCAAAACAGGCACAAAGTCCCCGCACCACCAAGCTCCAAACTGCGCTCTGACGGGCCAACTATCTGCGGCCAAAGCGCAGCCAAAACCGGCCAAACCGCGGTCGTTGTTCCAGCGCCCCAAACCGCGCTTCCGGTCCTGAACGACGACTCCTCGATTCCTTCGACCTCGACTCTCAAACCTCTTCCACCTTTTCCCGATGCACTAAAGGAAACCCGTAAGATCGAGAACAACAAAGAGATCTTCGAAAAATTTAGCAAATGCGAGGTGAATATTCCACTTCTCAAGCTTATCAAGAGCATTCCTTGCTACACTAAATTTTTGAAGGAATTATGCACGGTCAAGCAGAATCAATAGCAAAAAGGGAAGCAAAAGATCAAGGTTAGTGAGCAAATTTCAGCGGTCTTCCAAAGACGACTGCCCCAAAAATGCGGAGATCCAGGTATGTTTACTATCCCTTGTATCATAGGTGAGACAAAATTTGAAAAGGCTATGCTAGACTTAGGTGCCTCTATAAATGTTTTGCCTTTTTCAATTTATGAGTCTCTTGGGCTGGGTCCATTGCATGCAACAAGTGTAGTCATTCAATTGGCTGATAGGTCTAACGTTTACCCAAAGGGGATTATAGAAGATGTGCTTGTTATAGTTGATAAGTTGATGTTCCATGCTGATTTTTATGTACTTGAAATGGAACATGACAATCATGCAGCTCCAATTCTCTTAGGTAGACCATTCCTAAAAACAGCCAAAACTAAAATTGATGTGTGTAGTGGTTCGTTAACCATGGAGTTTGATGGGGAAAAAGTTGAATACAATATCTATTATGCTATGAAATTTCCCTATGATGTTAATTCTTTATGCTCTATTGATGTGTTAGATACTCTTGTGCAAGATTTCTTTGAAATTAATGATCATGATGAAATGCAATCTACTCTTGAAAATTTTGTGGTTAATAAAGATGAAGTGTAATTTGTGCTAAATGATGATATGCAAGAAAATGTAGCCGAGTTGAACGCTCACTATGAGAGACCACTCTTGCTACCGGGCACAAAGCCCATTCCACTAACATTGTCAAGTGAGAAGCTTGTTCCTTCTATTGTGCAGGCCCAAAGGTAGAGCTTAAGCAACTACCATACCACCTCAAGTACGCTTTTCTAGGTGATGAAGATACCTTACCGGTGATAATCTCAAACAAGCTAACTCAAGATCAAGAAAACCGGGGGAACATAAATCCGTTATAGGATGGACTATTGCCGACATTAGAGGAATAAGCCCCTTTACAAGTATGCATAGAATCCTATTGGAGGATGACGCAAAGCCCTCAAGACATCCACAAAGAAGGTTGAACCCACCTATGATGGAAGTGGTGAAAAAGGAGGTCCTGAAACTTCTTCAAGCAGGTATGTTTTTCCCATACCGGATAGAAAATGGGTAAGTCCTACTCAGGTCGTTCCCAAGAAAGGTGGAATCACGGTAAAGGAGAATCAAGATGGTGAGCTCATCCCAACAAGAATTCATACCGGGTGGCGTGTATGCATCGATTACCGAAAGCTCAACACGGTAACCCGTAAAGATCATTTTCCTTTACCTTTTATTGACCAAATACTTGAGCGACTGGCGGGTCGTTCCTTCTATTGTTTCTTGGATGGATATTCAGGTTATTTTCAGATAGAAATTGCACCCGAGGATTAAGAGAAGACAACATTTACTTGCCCATTTGGCACCTTCGCTTACCGAAGAATGCCATTTGGTCTATGTAATGCGCCCGCAACCTTTCAAAGGTGTATGGTCTGTATATTCTCTGAGTACATTGAGAACTTCATTGAAGTTTTCATGGATGATTTCACCGTTCATGGCAATGACTTTGATTCTTGTTTAACTCACTTGACACTTGTGCTAAAATGTTGTGAGGATACTAACCTTTGTCTTAATTCTGAAAAATGCCATTTTATGGTAGAGCATGGCATAGTGTTAGGTCATATAGTGTCATCTAAAGGGATTGAGGTTGATAAGGCAAAGGTTGAAGTAATTCAATCCTTGCCTTATCCTACTAATGTTCGAGAAGTGCGCTCTTTTCTTGGTCATGCAGGTTCTTACCGCGGGTTCATTAAGGACTTCTCAAAGATTGCCTCACCACTTTGTGAGTTGCTCAAGAAGGATGTCACCTTTGACTTTAATGAAGCTTGTAAAAGAGCTTTTGATGAGTTGAAGGCTCGCCTCAACACTGCACCAATAATTCAACCCCCAGATTGGTCCCTACCTTTTGAGCTAATGTGTGATGCAAGTGATTATGCGGTAGGAGCAGTCTGGGGTCAAAAGATTGGTAAGGCTTCTCATGTTATCCATTATGCTTCAATGACTTTAAATGAAGCACAGAAAAATTATTACACCACCGAGAAGGAACTCTTGGCGGTGGTGTTTGCTTTGGAAAAGTTTCAGTCTTATTTGCTAGGTACAAAGGTGATTGTCTACACGGATCATGCGGCCCTTCGTTACTTGTTGACGAAGAAGGAAGCAAAGCCCAGGTTAATTAGATGGATCTTTTTGTTGAGTGAATTCAACATTGAGATCAAAGACAAAAAGGGGGCGGAAAACGTGGTAGCTGATCATCTGAGTCGCTTGGTCCATGAGGAGGAAAGATGTGCACAAGTCACACCTATTCGATAAGAATTTCCAAATGATACTTTATTTTCGGTACGTATACTTTAACCTTGGTATGCTCATTTGGTTAATTTTCTTGTTTCGAGTGTGTTTCCTCCCAACTTTAGCAAGGCCCAAAGGGATAAGCTTAAAAGTGAAGCACGGTACTATGTGTGGGACGATCCATATCTTTGGAAACATTGTTCCGACCAAGTAATCCGGCGTTGTCTTCCGGATAATGAGGTAACTTTAGTTTTTTCATTTTGTCACTCTACGCTTGTGGGGGGCACTTTAGTGCTAGAAAGACCGCTAGGAAAGTGTTGGATGCAGGATTCTTTTGGCCTACCATCTTTCGGGATGTGTATGCTTTTTGCAAATCCTGTGACCAATGCCAAAGGGTCGGTAATATATCCCGAAGAGATGAAATGCCTCAAACTTTAATTATCTTTTGTGAGGTATTTGATGTCTGGGGTATAGACTTCATGGGACCCTTTCCTAGCTCTAATGGGAATATTTATATTTTATTAGCGGTGGACTACGTTTCCAAATGGGTGGAAGCGAAGGCCACCCGGACTGATGATTCCCGAGTTGTGGCAGATTTTTTGAAGGTGCACATATTTTCAAGGTTTGGGATTCCTAGAGCTTTAATTAGTGATGGCGGGATCTCACTTTTGCAACAAAACAGTAAGTGCGCTCTTGAAGAAATACCATGTCACACACAGGATTTCTACGGCCTATCACCCACAAATGAATTGACAAGCGGAGGTATCTAACCGAGAGATCAAGGCCATTCTTGAGAAGACGGTGTCGCCAAACCAGAAGGATTGGAGTACTCACTTAGACGATGCTCTATGGGCATATAGGATGGCTTAGAAAACACCGATTGGAATGTCACCCTTTCGGTTGGTGTTTGGTAAGGCTTGTCATCTTCCAGTGGAGATCCAACACCGAGCTTATTGGGTTGTGAAAAATTGTAGTCTGAAGATGGATGAGGTCGGAGAATTGAGGAAGCTTCAATTGCAAGAGCTTGAGGAATTACGGTTAGAAGCTTATGACAATGCGGCCATATACAAGGAAAAGACCAAAGCTTGGCATGACAAGAAAATATGGAGGAAAAGTTTTAAGGTAGGTGACAAGGTTTTATTATATCAATCTAGACTTAAACTTTTTCCAAGTAAGCTAAGGTCGAGATGGATGAGGCTGTTCGTAGTAGCTAAGGCGTATCCTCATGGAGCGGTGGAAATTTATGACGGAGCCACTCATTCAATGCAAAAGGTGAATGGACAGCGTTTGAAGCCGTATTTTGAAGAGTTTAGCAATGCTATTCTTGAGGAAACGGTTTTGGACGATCCTGACACGTGAGCGGTAATGCGTCAAGCTAATGACGTTAAACAAGCGCTTCTTGGGAGGAAACCCAAGCTTTATATTTAGTTTTTATTTGTTTTTATAGAAATAGTTTTGTTTTCGGTGTGTTTTTGTTTGGTTTTTGTTTTGTTTTCGGTTTGTTTTTGTTCTTAGTTTTAGGTAAGGTCGGAAAACAGGTACACGCAGTTCGAGGAAGCTAAGACGCCCTCACACTCATGGGCCCGGAACCACGCGACATCAGGGCCGAGTTACTGTGGCACAAGCGCGGTCCAGTTCGGGTGCCGCGCCCTCGCACTATCAAGCCCAAACCGCGCCACGAAGGATCAATTTTCTGCGGGCGAAGCGCAGTCAAAACTGGCATTTTGCGACCGCGCTTTGGTCACCACCAAACCGCGCTTCGGCGCGTGATATTAAACCTAAAATAATCGGGCTTCTTCTTCATTCCACTACTTCTCTACACCGCCGAGCAGCTTTTCCTCCCCCTTCCTCCATTAAAACTCCACCTTCAAGCTCCTTTGAAGACCAAAAACCACAAATCAAGGCCGGATTTGCACTCCCAAGCATCAAACAAGTAAGATTTCATACTCTTCTCTTCAAATTCCATCCAAAATTTGAAGTTTTCAACCTAAATTTATCTAAATTAGGTTTTGCATAAAAACCTCAATTTAAGGGGTTTTTAGGTCGAATTTCTTCAATTTGAGTTTAGATTCTTCAATATTAGCATGATTATGAGTTAGTTTCATGGTTAGAATGTGCTAATTTTGTAATTTTGAAATTAATTAATTTTCATGCTAATTAATCTAGGTTAGTGGGGGAAGAGAGTGTTTTGAGTGCTATTATTATCTATTATTACTTGTTTGGTGGATTGCTCTTGTCGGGGAAATCGAATTGTGTTTGTTTGTGGTGTTTTTGGTGCCATATGTAGGTGAATTATACCATGGGTCGTACTAAAGCTCCGGCTAATGCTCCCCCGGGACCGAGTCGTCCACAAAGAACAACCCGAGCAACATCATCTAGGGCTCAATCCGTTGCGCCCACTTCATCTAGATCCCAAGCTCTGCCTAGACCTTCTTCATCAGGAAACAATATCACACCGGCGTCTTTGGGAATTTAGTTCAGTGACATGAAGCATCTAGACCAGTTTAATGACTTGAAGGAGCGTGAAATCCAAACTCCAAGATATATTGATTGGCCTTTGATGGAGGATTTGGGTTTGGATACCGCCTTAAGGAAGTTTGAGTTTGAGAACGGTTTGTTAGGATTGTTGAGTTTGAGGTTACCAGTATACCGTGGCTTAGTGTTGGAGTTCTTGAGCACATTGGATGCTCATATCTTGGAAGGACGGTTTGCTAATAAGGGAAGATGCATGTTTCAGTTAGGAGGAGTCCAAAGGTGTATGACGTTAACTGATATCAACAAACTTTTCAGATTTCCCAGGCATCATGAGAATGTTGATAGATGGGAGTCTATGGCCACTTGGATGAATGATGAACAATGGGGCCGACTTTCTGGAAGTAATGAGTATTTGGCATCTAGAACAAAGGCTTCGAGGATTTCTCATCCGGTGATTCGGATTGCTCAGCGGTTCTTTGCTCATTCTATCACAGGCAGAGGAGAGGGTGAGAAAAACTGCCCTAAGAAGGACATCTTTCTACTTCGGGGTATTCTGGAGAAGCATAAGATTGATATTGGTGCGGCCATGATGCATAATATGGCTCGCATAGCTAGAAAAAATTCAGGAAAGATCACTGTGGGTGGTGTCATCACTCGACTTGCCCAGCACTTTGGTATTCACTTGGAGCAATGTGTAGGTCGGATTGATGCCTTTCCAATGAACTTCCCGTTCTTCAACAAGATGAAAGTATTGTATGTGAAGAACAACCGGTTCTATTGGGTGCTTGGCAACAGTTCTTATGCTATGAGGTTGCCTAATCCAGATAGAGTGACATTGACGACTGGTTTGGATAATGTTAGCACTTGGCTCCTTCACCCACAAGATGGTGATTTACCGGTTCAGGAAGTTATTGGAGGGACTAAGAGGAGGAGGAAATCAAGGAGGCAGGTTGAGGAAGCTAGCGCTTCTATGGATGTAGATGATGAGGAAGAGGAGGATGACGAGTTTGTAGCTGCCCCTATGGATGTTGCAGCTGTTGATGATGATGAGGATGAAGAAGAAGAGGGTGCTCATGAAGATAGAGAAGAGGTTCCGGTTTTTCAGCATAACTTTGATCAACAAGGCCAAGGGAGTAACATGTCTACCGCCCAGTATAACCATTTGATGGAGTTGATGGGAGGCCTTTCTACTCAGGTGAGTGGCTTGTCCACTCGGATGGACGGATTAGCGGCTGATTTCAACCACTTCCGGGGTTATACGACGAGTCGCTTTGACTATGTGGATGAGCAGACCCGGTTTCTTCATCAGAGGATGGATACACACACGCCACAAGATGGCTATCAGCCTTTTGTCTATCATCCGTATCCCGGTTATCCTGATCCTGCATATCCATACCCGGGATATCCACCACCACCACCATCTGAGGAGTAGATTCTGGAGTTTATCAAGCTCTTGTGATGAGGTCAGTTTTCTTTTCTCTTATGTTTTCTTTTACTTTAGGGACAAAGTAATGTTTAAGCATGGGGGAAGGGGATTATTTATTTTGTCATGAGAGCTTGGTTATAGTTAGATCATGTAGTTGCATGTGCATGTTTATTTTTATTGTTATGCATTGTTATGTTTATTTTTATTTTGTCATGAGTGCTTGGTTATAGTTAGATCATGTATTTGCATGTGCATGTTTATTTTTATTGTTATGCATTGATTAAAAGCTTGAAAATCCAATAAAAATTTGAAAAATTCAGAAAATAAAAAAATTGTTTGCATTTTAGGATTCATTTTCCCTTGGAACCACTTGTTTATTGAGTGAGCATGATTTCATATCCCATGACTTGTTAAGTTAATGATGAAAGTTCTAAATAAGAATTGCTTAGTTATGAAGGAGCATGCATGAAAGTGGAAATTTGAGTTATTTATGAAGTTCTAACCAAAATATTGCCTTGTGAGATCTTTTTGAGCCTTATCATGCTATTTTTGCATGAAATTCTTGAGTGCATCTCTTTGATTGTTTAAACTCTAGAACTTGCGTTTAGATTCTTTTTCGAGGCCACGTTATATGATTTGAATGCATGATGTAAAAGTGATTAAGGCAAATTTTCTTTAGCTCATTTATATCCTTATCCACCCTACATTATACCTTTGTTTTGTAGCCCCATTGTTTTTGATCCTTAGCCTTGTTTATTAGCTCCACAAAAGTTTTTCCTAGCCAAATAAGCTTGACCCTTATCCGGGAATTAGAATTTGACTAGGGGAATTTTGTGGTTATTTGTTGTACTTTGGGGTTTTGTGAGGAAGTTTGAAAGGGTGTAATGGAGAAAAATGTAAACAAAGTGTTGAAAGAGTTAAGGATGTTGGGAATGTTATTGAAAATTCAATGAGGAAAGTTTGGTATGAATGGTTGGTTGAGATGAGTTCTATGTATAAATTGCAAAAGCTGTTCTTGTGAGAAAAGGATGAAAAAGAAAGAATAAATCTCAATTGGGTTTGTGGAAAGAAAAATCAAAAGATGAGTAAAAGAAAGAAGTGCTTGAAAGCAAGTAATGTAAGAAAGGAAAGTGCAAGTTGGGAAGATGTTTTGAGAGTGAGTGTTATTGTAATTTGGGTTTAGTTGATTCTAGTTCCCGGATTTAGCACCATATGGCCAAATAATGATCCCCACCTACTTGTCTATACCTTGGCCCCATTACAACCTTGAAAAAGACCTCATGATTTACGTTTTTCATTTGAACATTCGTGGTGGAGATTTAGTGCACTGATGCAAGCATATGGTAGTTGGCATTCAAAGATGATTTTTGAGAGAAAACACATACCTTTAAACACTTGAGCGTTGAGTGCAAATAAAAATACCTTGGTGAGGGTTAGAATGGATTAATAGCTTCGTTTGAAGCTTCCGTTGAATGTATGCAAAGATTTCATGGTTAAGTTTGAGCTTCTTGAAAATGAATTGAAGTCATGGCTTGCTTGTTTGTGGTTAGATTGATTTTATGTCTTGCTTGAGGACAAGCAAGGTTCAAGCATGGGGGAATTTGATAGAGCATATAGGTATAGGTTTTTAGAGCATGTTTTATTTCCGTTTTATGCATGTTTAGCTAGTTTTTCTCTTTAAGTTGTAGTTTAGATTTTATTTTGGTTTAGTTCGGAATCTACGCGTTTGTGTGCTTAATTGTAGGTCGGAAGGTGGACGATGGTTGGTATGAGGCTAAGGACCGGATCTCGGGAGGCGTAGGGAGCATTGAAAAGAAGAACCGAAGCAAGAATTACAAGACAAGAACAAAGGAGCCAAACCGCGTTTTGAGGAGCTAGCCAGCGCTGGAGAGGCGAAGACACTGCGGCGAAAACGCGGGCAATACCGGCGTTCCGCGGTCGCGCTTTGGAGGGCCAGACCGCGCTTTGGCGCGTGTCTGCGACGCCAAGTTGGGCTTCCGTGTTATCTTGTGGGTCGACTTTGTTTAGTATTTTTGGATATTTCTAGATATGATATAAGTACTTTTCTTAGTTTATCTTATGCTATCTTCTACTTTGTGTTCTACGTTTGATTGAATTTGGAGATTTGTGGGAGACAAAACCCTAGATTTGCAATTGAAGAGAAATTTGACTCTTGTAAGTTTTATTCGTCTTTAATGTCAATTTCTAGCTAATTTTCTCATGTCCAACTAGTTAGTTGAAGTTGTATGCATGATCGTTTGTGAGATTTGAATTATTTCGATTTGCCTTGACTAGATTGAATCTCTCCATGCTTGATTGATTAAATTCGCTTAGGATTATAATAGCTTGGTCACCTATTCTATTTCTAGGTTGAATTACAACTAGAATAACTAAATAGACGGTGGAATTTGGTTATTCATGGATGAATCCTTTGATTAAACTTATAGATGGTGGAATAAGGTTAATCAAAGGCGGAGAATTTAATCACAAAACTTCATGAATAGACGGTGGAATTCATGAACTATGCTTCTATTGAATGTTTTGAACTTAATTGCATGATCAATTTGACATAGAAAGTTTTCTAGGTTAATTGGTTAAAAGGTTATTAGAGACGGTGTATATTGATAACCACCTTAAGCTTGAATTTCATAAATTCACAATAGATTAGTCAAGGGAAATCGAAATAAGAATAATCAAGGATCAAAACTCATGTATACAATGGATACGAAACTAGTTGGACGCTTTTCTCCATATTTGAATTTTTAATCGTTTTACTTGCTTTGTTTTAATTGCTTAGATTTTTAGCTTACAATCATAAAATCCCCCCTTTCACTTGGTAACATTATTTAAATACGAATAATCCAAGTCATTGTGGGTTCGACCCTTGCTTCCACTATACTTAGGTTAGGAAGTTAGGTATTTCTTTGACAGTGCTTTTACAGCGACATAAAAGTGCTTGTCAGGAATACCCTCCCCATCCTCATCCCCATTTAGAATTTTACTCCCCATACTCATCGGGGAATGAAAATCTTCCTTGTCCTCATCCCCATCCCCATCGGATCCTCGTCCCCATCGGGGATTCCCCATCCCCGTTTATTTTTCCCATTTAGAATCCCTACAGATTTCTCCATTTAATTCCCCGTTAAAATCTACATATAATTTTAATGATTTTTTTATATTCATGTAAAATTTTATTCATTATTTGTGATTTTAAACTAAAAATGTCATTATAAAAAGAATGAGATTGATGAGAAAAATAATAACATTAAAAATTAAAATTTTTTTATGTTAAACTCAAATGTTATCTCTACTGGGTCTCCTCGGGATCTCCAACGGGGATTCCCCATGGATATCCCAGGTGGGTATAGAAACGTGGCAGGTAATGGGTCGAGGATATCTATCCTCGCCCCATCCCCATACCCATTTGGGGAATCATTTATCCCCGCGTTTTCATCCCCATCTCCGTTTAAAATCCCCATCTCCATCCCCATGTCGGGGAATGAATCCCCACGAGGAATGGGGATTCCCCTCCCATTGCCATCCCTACCTAAACCCCATTTGGTTGGATGGATATCTTATGAATATGCATCTCTTCCCTCTAGAATCCATTTTATCCTTCTTAGGTGATGTGTCTAGAGTATAACATAAAAACCTTAAGGCTCTTAGATTTTCATAATTAGTTGGTTTGTTGTGTAGCACCTCATAAGGTGTCTCCCTCCCCAACTTGGCCATTAACAACATGTTTATGACATAAGTTGTAGCTAAGACACAATCTCCCCAAAATTCTCTAGGTAGGTTAGCGTGAAATCTAAACGATCTAGTTGTGTCAAAGGAGATGTCGATGCTTCCTTTCAACAATTCCATTTTGTTGTGGTGTATACACCATGTTCTTGTGATAGATGATTCCCATCTCAACAAAAAAATCTCTGACATCCGTCATTGACAAACTTTCCTCCATCATCAATCCTGATCACCTTTTGGAATTTACCAAAATGTGTTTGAACATAACGCACAAAGGCTTGAACATTAGCCCCTACTTGATCTTTGTTGTGCAATAAATAGGTGAATGTGGCTCTGCTCTTGTCATCTATAACTAATTAAGAAATAGGATGCTCCATTTAGATCTAGAACTCTATAAGGGCCCTAAACATTCATGTGAATTAAGTCAAAACATGGAACCATAAGTACTTTCATTCAATAGAAAAACCAATCTGTGAGACTTAGCAATAGAACAAGTGTCACAATTTAAAGTCTTGGCATCAAACCGCTTACAAAAATACAAATGCTCCATTTTAGAGATGGAAGCATGGCCCAAACGTTTTTGCATCAGGTTTACATCATGTTTCTCAACCACAAAACATCATTCTTGTTAGTACACAAAAATTCCTCCTTTAATGCACTAATTGAATGCTCCTCTTCTGTTCTAACTGATTCTCTTAACCTGTAACCTGCAAAACAATGGACACAGGGGGCGGTGACCCCCTAATCCACCTCCGATTCCTAATTTAAAAGAGCAGTTATCGATTGAGTGTTGAGGAATAAACAAGAAAGCTAGAGAATTCAGCGAGTATGAATCTCCTTGAACAGTCGAGCTAAGCGAGTATTAGCCTGTCCAATTGCAAGAATGGGTGTTTTCAATATGTTGAGTGAGTATCAGCCTATGAATCTGTAACACCCCCAATTTATCAGCCTATGAATCAGTGACCTCAGATTTTAATGTCCGAAGCCACCCAAGGCTTTGCATCAGTTTAAATTTTGTAAAGATTTGTATCAAATCATTTAAAAGAACAATAGCGGAAGACTTTTGAAGGCAAACTCAATTTGTATTCAAACTTTCTTTTACAATTAACAAATTTATTAACAAGATGAAAAATTCAGCGGAAGTTTTACTAGAACTTTATTGTATAAACATTAAACTTCTTTAATGGAAATGAAACAAAACTACTTATAAAATCTTCTTGTATAGTATCATGGGCTCCATTCATCATCACCTTGAGTGCTCTCGGATTGACACTAGTTGCTTGATAATACCTGGTACCACAAGTGGTCAGCCCTCAACGGGGTCAGCTAGGTCGACTCCAATATTTATTAGGTAAAAGTAAATAATTAAATCAAGATTATTAAAATTGTGAATGCACATTTTAAAATATCTAATGTAATTTACCTCATGTCGAATCTTTCCTAGGAAATAGCATACAAACTCCATCTTTATGGTGCTTACTCGCACTTATCTTTTTAATGACCACACATATACACATAGAGTTGCAATTTTTAAACCATCGAGGCTCTTACGTCCTGATGAGTGGGCTCATATGTCCCGAAAGATAAGAGTGGGTTCCTAAGTTCCAAAAGCACTTAGCTAGAGTGCAACACCCCTCAATGCGATAGAGCGGGTCCGGTCATGACCAAGCACTAGGAATAATTCCATCTAATGCGAAAATGTTATAAAGAGGATTCCAGAGCAACTATGGCTCACCCCCTGGGTTCTATGTTAATCCAAAATAAGTCTCAATCGAGACGATAAACGCACAAAACCACAATCATCAAGACCTAAATAAAACAACATCCTCATTTTCACCACATCAAGCACCTATATTCATTCATTATGTCTTTCAGTTAATGATTTTGGTCTTGACCCACTATATCATACTCGGAGCTCCAGGAAAGGGGAGGATAGGCACACAATGGACAACACCAAGCCCTCCTTGCCATTTTTACAGGCGCATTTGACAAGCCCAAGTATGAGTTAAATGAGACCATGACTTACTTATTCGTATTCAATTAATAACACAATAGTAACTATTATTATTATCACTATTATTATTAATTCTATTATTATTAAAGAATATAACTAATGTTTATGCAAGTTAGTTCATGATTATATTTCTAACACACCTAATATATTTATGCATAAACTATAAGCATAATCACTTCAATCAATAGAACAAACATGGTTATTAGACTCTTCACACAAATCAAATAAGTGACTTAGCCCAGCAAGTATGCGAACTTGCCTTATTGACGACCTCAGAAACTCGGAAAGGTTATAGTCGAGATCGTATAACCTTGGATGGAAAACCTATAACAGGATATGACACAACATGAGTATAAGTTTTAAAACCGAAATCTTATAGATTTCCATTACCTTATATTCATGGTTTAAGTATTCCTAAAACAAAGCGCTTTAATACTTCATAGAATATATTTTATTAAAATCATATTGTTATGAGAAGGAAGGACTAATTAGTATTCTGAATTTTCTTTTAAAAACTATAATAATCCCTTATTATCATAATTATTATTATTTTCAAAACCATTGTATGAAAATAGATTACTCCTTTATAAAAATCATAACTTATATTATAAAATATTTATAATTTTTATGAATCTATAAAAATACTTTACAAATCCATATTTGTATGAATTTCAATTAGAAACAATTTATTTAAGCTTAAACCGAAATTAAAACAATAACAACGAAATTAAAAACAATAAAAATAGGGCAGGACGACCGACCTCGTCCTCTGTTTTCGCTGGGCAGGTCGCGACTTTCAATCGGGATTTTAAATGGCTTAGGTCACGACAAAATCAATGGGTGTATAAGGTTTTCGAAGGATTTTTCGTAAGGATTCCGAATATGGTTTGAATTTTTGGATTGGATTCACGGTTATGGAGATATTTGAGTTTGAACGAGAGAGGCGAGTTCTAGGTTTTCTGTTGAACATGTGAGAAATTTGAGCAAGTTAGGCCACTATTTATAGGGCTTCTTGTTCGTGCGGCTTAAGAAACGGAACTTAGCCACAATCGTAGCCTAAAAAGATCCGAAATTGGATTTGGATTAGGTTAAGGAAGGAAGAGAAGATAATTTTGTTTTGATTTGGATTTATCCTTTATATTTTATCATTTACAACTAAATTACACTCCACACCTATCTTTTATGAAAAATCTTTTCCAAAAATAAATAAATAAATAAATTCTCATGCAAATCCTATTTAATTACTTTACTATTTATTCTCACACATATCTTCACAAATCACATTTTATTATTAAATATATTCTCTTGAAGGATAATATCTTAGAGATATTAAAATCTTATAAATTCTAAAATAAATTTATTTATAAGATATGCTATCCTTTTAAACAAAATAATTGTTTGTTATTTGGAGTATGAAAACTCATTAAAAACATTAAGTATTTACTCTAGAATAATACCTTCAATTTCGTTAACTTCTAAAATATACTATAACGGAAAATAAAACGATTACTTTACTATTTTACTACAAGACTTAGAACCATGACCTTTTGGGTAAGGTCCAAAATTATATAATAACCATTAGAAGTTGTTATTTATATTTTCTTATCCTTTTAAGAAAATAAAACCATCCTTTATTAAAATATAATAAAGGAGAGAAAATTTACAATAATCTATTACTAATAACTAAAGCCGGAGCAATTTCTGCCACCACATTGCGCCACATCACCCCTTTATTAAAATAATAGTTTATTATAGTTAATTATACGAAAAAAGTTATCTCCAAGTAAACATAAAGATTACTAATAACTAAAGCCGGAGTAATTTCTGCCACCACATTGCGCCACATCACCCCTTTATTAAAATAATAGTTTATTATAGTTAATTATACAAAAACGTTATATCCAAGCAAACATAAAGATAAAATAATATTTGTAAAAATTTATCTCCAAATAAACATAAAAATAAAATAATATTAGTATATTTTACCAATGTAGATAAAAAAGGATATTATATTTATCATATTTGTAAAAGAGAAATTAAAAAGATATAAGAAAAAATATGTACATGTGATCACATATATATCTTTGAAATAAAAATAGCCATATAAATGATCATATCTTTGAAATATCCATCTATCTATAACTATATATTAAATCCGAACTTTTTTGAGCAACCAGAACAATTCTGGCCCCACCTTATAATTAAAAAATAACTTTTTATTCTTATTATTTGTAATTTTTTCTTTTAAATTTTTAAATATCTGTCTAATTTTTATAAAAACTAATGTTCTAATATATTTAATAAAAAAATAAAAGAAAGAAAAATAAAACAGAATATTTTTTTAATATATAATGATAGATTGTTATCATAATAAGGTAGGAAAATATTTTTAATATTAATTTTTTCTATCTGAAACTAACACTACACATTTACACTATATTTTATATTTGAAAAAAATTAATTCGAATTTTAATTAAAAATAAAAAATTTATTTTATCTTTATCCTCTTCTCTTTTTGTGTAAAAGATTAAAATTTTATATCAAATTTAGATAAAATAAATAAATTTTTTATATATGTCTATTATTACTTGCCTAATAAATTTTGATAAAGAAATTATATTATCTTTTCCGTAATTTTTTTTTGATTATTTATTTTAATATAAAATATTTTTTCTTTAAAAAAATTCTATATTCATTCATATTTTTTTTTATCTTTTCTTATTAATTATCTTTTTTAACATTCTATTGAAAGGATTTTAATAATTGAATTTGATTAATTATTTATAAGAATTACGGAATTTGCAAGTTAAAATTGATCAGTTTTAACGTTTTCGATTTGTCATACGGATATTAACTTTATCGTGAAATTTTTTCATTATATTCTAATATTTAATCATCAATTTGGTATGATTGCCAATTTGAAAATTTGGTACGATTTTTCATTATTTTTATCTTTGCACATGGTTATTATATTGTAAATGATAGTTTTTTGTAGATAAGCCAAGTATAAAGTTTTTAGAAATATCCTTACATATATAAACTTAATCAAAATTTAACAAATGCAAAGAAATAATGCAGTAATTCTATCCATATGTATGACGCATAAAAATAATATTTTAATATATTAAGTAAAATAGATAAGTTTTTTAATCCATAAATATGATAAATATAAAATCATTTTTATAGCTTTTCTACCTATAAGTATATTTATAATATTAAGTTTTTATCCATAAATATGACAAATACAAAATAGTAATTTAATATCCCAACTATCCTTTTTACTTCAAAATCCCATAAGAAATTAATTTAATATCTCTAAATGAAATAGATAACTTTTATATCTATAAGTATAAAATATGGACTATATTTTAATTTACGGGACTTCAATATTAAATTTTCATATTCTTTTATATTAAATTTTTATTAAAAATTATACTAACGTTTTTAAGTAGTATGAACCATATTTTCAATCATATAATTTTATATTAATTTCGGATATATATATTAATTTTTTGTTTAGAAGTATGTCAATGTTTTTAATGAATATTGACCATAGTTTTCATATTAGTTTCGAATTTTTTAATATTTAACTTTCTATGCTTAAGAATGATAAATTTTTAAATTTTCATCCATAAATATTTTGGGTTTTATATATTAAAGTTCTATCTATAAATATGATAGTTAAATACAATATTGTCATTAAATTTTAATTTCAGTCACCATACTTTTATTTACGAAATCGTTTATATTAATATTGCATCCATAACTATCCCCACACTTTTTTAATTAATATGGACCATGTTTTTATGCTAGAATTTATATTAACTTTTAAATTTTCTGAGATTAATTTTTCATTCTTAAATATGACAACTTTTTAAATTTTCTATCCATAATATGCATGATGATTTTTATACCATTTTTATATCAATAAGTATGACAATGTATTAGTTAATAACGGTATAGATATGTTAGTTTTACAATATATTGATTTTCTTTTCAGATATTTGTTGTTTTTTTATATTACGGATCCCATAATAAATAAATAAAAATTTATGGATCCCTTAATGTTAAACCAGTTAATCGGGTCAATTCAGTCAGGTTTAGGTTCGGTCATTTCAGGTTCGGTTGAGTACAAGTTCATGTGATTCAAATTTACAAGTTGGTTAGGTCAATTCATTGCGTTTTTTTTGCGGATTTAGGTCAACCCAATGAGTTAAGAACGCCAACTTTTGTATGCTTAATTGCTTATTACCTAAATATTATAAATAATATTTTTAAGAATAAGATAATATTTGTATTCATTTTTATTATAAAAGATACTATTATAACTAACTGAAATATTTATAATATTATTTTATTATATAATTTATAATACTTATATCATATTTAAATAATATATTATAATTTTTACTTAAAAAAGTCCCCGGACAAGGCCCGGGTCATAAACTAGTACCCCTCCTAAAAGAGAGGGGTATTATAGAATTAGTATGCTTTCTCTACACGGCGAAGACGTGTATTTATAATGGAAGAAGGAGAGCTAGGGGGCTAAAATTTATATCTTTAAGGCCGAAAATTATATCTCTTGGACTGACCAACTACCTTAAAGCCCAAGCAATTAATATTTTATCCCCATCGCCAAGTAAAATTCTATCTTTAACTAGAATGTTTAATCCGTCCATTGGACGGGGCAAATTTATGCTCTATGTTTATTATTTGAACAATGAATATATTTTTGGTAATCATAAGGTAATTATAACATGTATCGACTAAAATCTAAATATTATCATATAAAAAGATTAAATAAAAATAAATTGTGAAAATTTTAACTTGAACGAAATAATATTATTTTGTGCATGGTATGTAATTTGTTTCTACTTAACTTCCACTATTTTTCTGCAATACTCTCTCGCGCAAAATCTTGTATTGTTCGTTCTTTTCTTGCAAATTGGGTTGTCTTTTTTTGCGTAACAGTGAATGAAATACATATGTAAAAAGTGAAAGACTTATAATGAGAAAAGAGTAGAACATAAAAAATTATACATTAAATTAGAACTTATCTTTTGTTTTTAATGTTAATGGTTGTCTTATCTCAAAAGTTTTAATTTAATGCTTTTAAATTACTTATGTAATACCAAAAGTTTGATGTTATCATTGTATTTAATATCAATAGTTGCTAAATTAATGGTGTAATGCCAAAGGTTGATATTATGCTTTGTGTATAATACCAAAGGTTGATGTCATATTTTCTATGTAATACCAAAAGTTGTAAAATTAAGATTGACCACTATAAAGCAAAACCTTCTAACTTTAACCCATAAGTCTTAATTTCAAACCTTCTAACTTTATAGTAATATATAATATAATAAATTTCTAGAAGTAAAAAATAATTTGGCAAAATAAAATGATCTTTTATTAAGAAGCACCATTACCACTATGCTATAGATGATTTTTTTTGAATTTTTTATCACCTAAATTTATATTATACATAAATTTGTAATAAATACTATGACATTTATGTGGCCTTGAGGATAACCTTTAAGTTGTTATGATGAAAAATAAAATCTTCCATTAATTTGCATAACAACCATATTTAAAATAATAAGAAAATAGATAAAAGATAATAAATACGTAATAAATAAAAAATACCATTAAAGTGATAGATAGGAAAATAATTATGGTAGTTATTTTTTACCCGCTCACAATTGCCCCACCTACGTCTTTGTACACGTTTCCCACATGTACTAGGACGTAGGGTACAGAGGTGTCCTAATTAAAGTGATCATGCGGATTGGTCGATGTCAAGTCCCCTAACACGTTTGTATATTCGTATATTCATACATTCATCAGCGAATTTCATGGGCTTTCATCCATTAGCGAATTTCATGGTTTTTCATCCATGAGCGAATTTCATGGCATTCTACATTTATTTATGAGCGAATATCATAATTCATATATTTATGAGCGAATATCATAAATCGTTTATTTATGAGCGTATATCATAAAACTTATATTTATGAGAGAATATCATAATTCATATATTTATGAGCGAATATCATAAATCGTTTATTTATGAGCGAATATCATAAAACTTATATTTGTAAGCGAATATCATAAAATTTATATCTATGAGCGAATATCATAGAATTTATATCTATGAGCGAATATCATAGTTTGTAATTTTTTTTGTTGCGCTCAATTTTTTTTTATGCAAGACTCAAACTAATGCAAAAACTGACTTTTCTTAATAAATAAACATGATCTTAAAGACTAAAGAAATGAATGAAAAACAAAAAACCTAAGGGCCTTATCAAAACCACATGGGAAAAAGAGTGCCCTATTTACATGTGTTTCCTAATCTCAGGATCCCTGCGTCGGGGAAGACGGGTAATCGCGATCACGGTCACGTTATTGTGAAAGCAAGGTCTTAGAAATAGTTCCGCAGTCGCAATAGGATGCCTCGCGATCTCAGAACTCGGGGCCACGGTCGAGGCCTTGCGACCCGCGGTCGCGGCTATGCCCTAGACTCGATGTCTGGCTCTTTGAACCAGCGCCGCGGTCGCGGTTACGCTACTGGATGATAGTAGGGATTTAGGTATTACTTTTAGGGCATATTTATGTTTAAATCTTAGGTAGTTTCATGCATTTTGCTTAGTGTTTGTAGTTTTTGCATTTCGATGTCTACTCTTGTTTTTTCTTGTTTTAGGTCGTTTTGAGGAGCAAGGATTGGTTAAGTTGAAGGATTCAAGATTACAGATATTCAAGTCTCTTTTCCAAGGATATTCAAGCCACTTCTGATGATCATTAAGGCCCAAGAGGTTTTGGAAAAGAACGCTTAAATCCGGGCCAAGCATTGGAGTTGTTGTTTCGACACCACTTTCTTGTGACGCATCGTTCGGGAGCTATAGTGATCGGATGATGCTTAATTTGGTATCATTGGAAAGCTAACTCGAAAATCCTTCTACCAATAATATCTCAAAGATAGGCTCATGAGACGTTTGTCCCATCACAAGTGCCTTGTGCACTCGCCGCCGCTTAGGCCTTCGAGGCCTTGGCGTCGACGCTTCGGCGCTGCATGTGCCAAGCAACGTAACAACCGCATCCTCGGGGACGCGCCAGCGTCCTCAATACCCATAGCCTTACGCTTGGGTGATCTTGATTCCTCAAACGGGTTCGACCCTTCGAGCATCGGCGCCATGCCGGCGTTGTCATCGCTCAACGTCAAGGGTGCGCCTTGCGACGCCCCTACCGAAGTGCCTTGTGTCGTGACTTGTGGCGCGGCGGCACGAGACATGGATCGAGTGATTCTCGGTCCAAGCGCCAAAATCGGCTCCTCCTCGGTATCCATTGGATCCGATGATGGGTCGATTTCTTCCTCGTCCTTTTCCCTAGGCCTCGGACTAGATGAGAATCTAGTCTCATCAAATATGGCATCATGCGATTCTATCACGGTATTAACCGAAATTGCATGATTAGGCTCTATCACAAAGAACCTATAGGCCTTAGAGTTTTGAGCATATCCAGTGAAGATACACTCAACACCTCTATCTCCCAATGTCTTACGCTTAGGGTCCGTTAGTCTAACAATCACACGACAACCCCATATACGAAGACTATGAAGACTAGGTTTCTTCTTAAACCACAACTCGTAAGGTGATTGGCAATTTCTCTTGCTAGGCACTCTATTTAAGATATAATTTGCCGTAAGCATCGCTTCACCCCAAAACGAGTTCTTTAACCCAGAGTAGGACAACATGGCATTTACCATGTCTTTAAGCACACGGTTCTTTCGTTCCGCCACCTCATTCTGTTGTGGGGTATATGGAGCCGTTGTCTCATGGATTATACCACAAGACTCAAAGTACTCCTTGTCCAAATATTCACCACCACGATCGGTTCGTAGTCTTTTGATCTTATAACCGGTTTGCAATTCTACTTCGGTTTTATATGCCTTAAACCTATCTAGTGTCTCACTTTTAGAGTGAACTAGATAGATATAGCAATACCTTGAGTAATCATCAATAAACGTTATGTAATAACGCTTCTGACCCAACGATGGCGTTGCATGCAAATCCCCCAAGTCCGAATGGACTAGCCCTAGGACTCCTTCCTCTCTTTCAATTTTCTTGAAAGGAAGCCTTTCTATTTTGGTTAGCAAACAAGTTTTACACTTTTCACTTGTAGGTTCAAAGTTAGGAATAACTTGATCCTTTGCCATATCCAACATGCGCTTCATGTGGACATGCCCTAATCTTGCGTGCCATAGATCATAAATCGAATAATTTGACACCACCATGTAATCATGCACAATCTTATAATTATTGATTACATTAATTGGGAACATATTGTTCTTGTAGTGGACGAAGCCTACAAATATTCCAGCCCTACTTATAACAAGACGACCGACCTCGAAAACCAATCGATATCCTAACTTATTTAATGCACCACCACTTACAACATTCTTTCTAATGTTGGGTGCATACAATACATTATGTAAAATAAGTTCCTTCCCACTTGTAAAGTTGAGAAGCACGTCGCCCTTCCCTAAGACTGGAGTCGTTGACTCGTTTCCCATGTAAAGAACTAAACCGTCCTCTACATCCTTCATGTGCTTGAACCATCGTTTGTCCATGCACACGTGGGTGGTGGCTCCCGAGTCAAGCCACCAATTTAGATTCTCATCCTTCAAGATAAGACATTCATCAATTTTAGATACACTAAACAATGAATCCTTTTTAGATAAACCAAAGGCCATTGGATTACCTTGCTCGTGGCTTGCGCCCGAGCCCGACTTAGACGATGGCGCGCCCTTGTCCTTGTGAACGGTCTTGCTTTGACAATCCCGTTTCATGTGACCAACCTTGCCACAATTCCAACATGTCCCTTTAACTTTTTCCTTGGAACCACGCTTCTTGCCTTTCACACCCTTGGACCGTTTGGACATCTTGGTGCCCTTGACGCCTTTGCCCTTACGTTTAGCCGCCTCCATGGTATTAACCGAATGGGCGGACTTGTCCTCATTCTTCTTCCCTTTGTCATTGATTTTAAACTCCTCCTCAATCCGAAGATGGGAGCCAAGTTGGACAAGATTCATGTCCTCCTTGGAATGCTTGAGAAGATGTTTTGCCTCTTTCCATGAAGGAGGCAACTTATCAACTATGGAAGAGACGGCGAAGTTCTCATCCATATTAATTCCATGTTGGGTAAGTTGTCCCAATATGCGAACCAATTCATGGTATTGGTCCATCACCGGTCTAGACTCCAACATCTTATTGTTGTTGAAGTTAGATACTAGGAACTTCTTGGACGAAGCGTCTTCGGCCAAATATTTCCCTTCGAGTGCTTCCCACAAAGTACGAGCGGATTCGTAATTTTGATACACATCGAAGAGGGAGTCAGCCATCCCATTTAGGATGTGCCCACGACATATGTAGTCGTCGTTCTCCCATTTCCCGAAACGCCTATGTTCAAGCGCTATGGCTTGCCTCTCTTTTGCTTGTTCCTCGGTCTCATCCTCGACCGTTTTCAGTATGGGGGTTGGTACCTCTGGGCACGACGTTGTAAGCACGTACACCACTTTCAAAGAAGTAAGCAAGAAATGCATCTTCTTTTGCCATCGACGGAAATCATGCCCCTCAAACTTTTCAAGTTTCACAAACTTAGAGGCCATTTCCTTGATCGATGACTCACGCATTTTAGCCATTATCAATCACCTTGCAAGTCAAAACAACAAAACTAAAACAAAAAACAAACGTTGAAGATTGTTAGTTTTAGTGTATGTTGTTAGTTGAAGGTTAGATTCGGCTCTTGTAGACCCCGGAGGGTAGTTAAGACAGTTTGAGTAGATCCCGAAGGGTAATCTCGTGAGTAGACCCGAAGGCAATCTCGTTGGGTGTAGACCACAAGGGTAATCACCGTCGAATAGTTAGTTTATGTTAAAACAAAAGTAAAGACTTTAAGCATAAACAAAATGTGACTTGATAAAGGCAACGAGTCACTCGATTAGATCGAGCTTTCCTTCAAAGTTTATTGCCCCTATTAATGCCAAGGGTTCAACCATAATAACGTTGTGAGATAAAGCTTTCATATACAATGAACATGTGGCAAGCATGTATCATCATTGCATATATACGCACCCCGTTCTTCAATAAGTGTTTGTAATTTGATTTGGAAAACCTCAAAATACAATCTCGTGATTTTCTTTGAATTCACGAACTCCCGAACTCCTTTCAAGAGAGGCATCCACCCCTATTTATAGGCCAAGAGGGGTGGTGGTTATAGAAAGAGAAAAAGGTAGTTGATTAGTTGAGAAAAATAAGGAGGGAAACAAGGGATTTAGTTGTAACCAACTTTTGTAACTTCCCTTAACAAAGTTTTGAATTTCAAATCCATCCTTATCCAAAACTCAAGACAAGGCCCAAAAAGGCCCATCATGCACGCGGCCCAACACCATGGGTGGAGCTAGCTTCGAGCTAGCTTAACTAGCCATCACTCCCGAAATGTAAAATGTGTATAACGTTTCTACGAAGCTTAGTGATGCTACAGCGAAGCCAAAAGGTCAACGCCTTAGCTCAAACCGAGCAAAAACCCAAAACCAGCTCATAACTTAAGCTAGCTTAAACTAGGTGTTCCAAGCTTTGGTTAGCTCTCAAATTTTTCCACATAGTCTTAGAGCTTCATTTCTCACTATAGGAATCATAACATAACTAATCAATCAAATGAAATTGTCTAAACATGTAAGTCAATGCAAAACAACCCCCAAGCCGCGCCTATGGTTTGGCCGCATACGCGCTTGCTTGCTTCTGCGCAGCGGCGCACCAACGCCGATGCCTTAACAATCGGTGAGCGCTCACTTGAGCGTCCCGGCGCATGATGCCGACGCTTGGTGCTCGGCGCACACGAGGTTCAACACGCCCTCGTGCTACGGGCCAGCCTTATGCCGAAAACCTCATGTTCGGCTCTACCGAGCAAGGCGCGCCCACTCGCGCCCTTGCATCTAGGCCCGTGCCACCATGATTCCTCTAACTCATTCAAACCCTTAGAAATACTTTAGGGCCGATCACTAGGCCGTGCCTCTTGCACACTCCATGCCTAAACGATACCCTTAGTAATTCTCACACTTATACATTCATGACTCACACCAAATGGATTGATGACTTTCACAAATCACCAACAAAACCTAATCTTTGTAGCAACTCAATTGGTTTAGGACTCGTTGGACTAAAACAACTGAGAAAGAGATTTGAATGCATGTTGATTGTTTGACTCGTTGAAATTCAATTGCATGTATCATGCTTATACTTTGTTGGATCGTAATCGGTTAGCAGTGAGCTTGGGAACTGGCAATTAAGCTGTTCCCAAGGCAGCGGAAGTAAATAATCGCAAGTAATAAAAACAGTTAAAGGGACAGTTCCTTTATAGAGGAACCCCACTACAACCAACTAGTTGTATGGGTAAACCTCTACCTCCGCTTGGAGGATTTTGAATGACTTACTTATATTGATTGCTTTGTTCCTTAGTTACACAGCCGGATTTACACTTCTCTGTTCCTACAAGTTCTTCCTAACTCTAGCAACACTAGTAAATCCTCTCAATTGAGTTCCTAAGCTCACAACAGCAAAACACAAGTAACTCAAACCTTACGCTGACTTCTCAGTTCCCTTGCTCCAGGGAACTTCAGCTTCACCGTCGTCGAGATCACACACTCGCCGGCGGGGACTTCTCTTCCTTTTCTTTCTTTTCTCTGATGTGGGTGTTTGTAAGTTCTGGGAGAAGTACTCAGACCGAGTACTATTCATTTGGCTTTATAGTCCATTTGTCTTGGGCAGTCGCATCTTTCGTTTGTGTCCAAAATGCCCTTTTCTTGATGCCCAAGTTGTACTTTCTTCACATGTGACTTTGGATTGAACTAGGTCAACTTCTTGAATCAATCGGACCGTTGGATGAAGCGTGACAGTCTGATCCTCAGACTGTTCCCTCTGGCTGTCTGAGACAGAATCCCGCGATCTGCGCTGAACGGTCGTTGTCTTCACATGTGAGTTCCCATTTCATGGGAACTGACTTCTTCAGAGTTCCCTTGATGGAAACTCTTCATCGTTGTAAGCTTGTGTTTTCTTGTTTGTTTCTGGGAGTTCCCACTTCATGGGAACTTTCCTCTTCAGAGTTCCCTTGATGGCTAGCAGTGGCTTTGTCATTCATAGGAGTTCTTGGCTGTACCTGTGTTCCTTAGAAATACTTGAACAAACCACATCAGTTCCCTATGGTGTTTGTCATTATCAAAACTTAAAGAGAAGTGAATCGTTGATCCGTTGCTTAGAACCAGAGGTCCCAACAACGTCCCAACAATTTCCCCCTTTTTGATGATGACAAACCCATCACAAAAAAATGAGTATTTCAATGAATGATATGCTGATGAGTTCCTAAGTATGATTTTGGGAAGTCACTCTTAGTGAGACATTTAGATTTAGGGAGCCACTTCTGGTGAGACACATAGTTCCTATTAGGCTTTTTATGCAATTGTTCCCCCTTAGCTTATGCGTGGTCTGTGATAACTTAAACTTTTAACTCATCTCACATTTTTTATCTTTCCCCCTTTTGACATCATCGAAAATTAAGCAAAGTAATATTAGGAAAGAATGGAACACGCAATCAAAATAAAGACCATTTCATTACTTAAGAGAATATGTACAATGGGAACCCAAGTACAATTTGTGGTCAATTTTTGGATTAAGGGAACAAGAAGGGAGAGATCATGGGCTCTGAGGGAACAAGGCGTCACAGAGGCGCGTAAGGACTTGTGTAAGCTTTTCTTGTCCTCTGGCCAACACTGCCTGGTCCCTAGCAATCTGATCGAGGGTGTTGGCGATGCGGAGCAACACTGGAGAGTTCCCCTCTTGTGTACCAGACTCTAGGGGAGCCGCCTCCTCTACAGGCTCCGAGTGCCTCATCTTCTGGGCAACTGTAATGTCCAGTTCCCTTCCAAGCTCGATTTCTTCTTTAGAGGCATCGTAGAGACCCTCTTTTTGTAGGAGCTTCTTGATCAGCCCGGAGTAGGGAAGGGAATGGGACTTGGAGGCCATGCACTTTTCCATGTGCCCAAGGATAATTCGGGGAAGATTTATGGGCTTCTTGAGGAGGAAGTGGTAGAGGATGATGGCATCGGGGATGTTGACGACCAGGCGCTTTTCTTGGCGTGGGATCACCACGTTGATGATGAATTGGTGAGCGAGCTTGGCGACCAAGGACAGATGATGCGTCGAGTGGACCTTAGAGGGAACCCGACCCTCAAAAATTGTGTTGTACACCTCGGCGCTGTTGAAGTCGCCCCAGAGCTTGCTGGGCACCTCGCTAAGCCCTTGACCAGGGACCTGGAGTTGAAGGCGGATCGTAGATGTTGTAAAAATGAATTCGTCGCCTTCGTGGGAGAGAGTTCCCTGAGTGCCGTCGTTGGTGATAGTGAAGTTGTTGTAGAATTGACGCACTTGTGAGGGATCTACTCGCACAGTTTCTTGGCAGAGTCTCTCCCAGCCCTGGGCCTTGATCAGTTCCCACAGTTCCTCCAGACCATTTTCAGTTAGCACCTCTTTGGAAACAATGAGGTGAGGGAGAAGCTTTCGGCGCTCAGTGACATGATGCTTGGTGGTCCCCTTCCCTTTTCTTGACTTGCTTTTGGATTTGTTCCCCCTAGAGACCGTGCGAGGTCCTTTCTGCTGAGGGGGTGCAGCCGCTTCGATCATGAGCACGCGGTCCCTTGGTGGTGGGGAACTCGCGGACACCACCATTTGGTGTCCAGGTGTAGGGATACGTGCTGGCTCCTTTGTAGCTGGAGCTTCTTCTTCTTCTTCGACCTCATCATGGGAGGTCCCTTCTTCCTCGGAGGAGCTCGAACCGGAGCCCTCCGCGTCATCTCCAGGATGACTTGTTGTTGCCTCAGCACTTCCAGCTGGTGCGAGGTCCCTCGTCTCTGTGGGCTCTTGAGGGGCAACCTTTTCTGGGGACTTTGTCCCTTGGGAGACTGTGTGCTCAGAGGGACCCCTGATGAGTTCTTCCTCGATGGCCTTGAGTTGGGCTTCCTCCTCCGAAGTTCCCATGATGATTGGAGGAGGGTCCTTGGTCATTTTGCCGATGACCACAGAAAGAGGGAGATCGTCGTCGTCTGAGGAGAGGGCGACGGTACTTTTGGATGGTGAGGGAGAGGGGAGTTTGGTGGTGGTGGGAGACATGATGGAAGAGGGGAGAGGAGAAGAAGGAATAGGGGTTGTGAGTTGAGTGGAAGGAGGAGGAAGGGATCTGCGGTCCTGTGGAGGAGAGATCCCCGAAGCGGAGAGGGGAGTGGTGGAAATGTGTTTTGGTGAGGAAGGAGAAGGCGTTTTGTGAGGTGAAGGTGGAGGTGGAGATCCCGGAATGATGGGAACGAGAGGAAGTGAAGGAGGTTGGGATGTTGAAGTTCCCATCATGGCGGGAACTGGAGGAGGTGGCGGAGGAGGTCCCTCGATTTGAAGAGGAGGGATGGAGGAGAAGGGTAGGGAGGTTTGGGAGCACAAGAACTCTCCTTGGAGCAGTTCAGGTAGTCCTCAAATCGGAAGAAAGCCTTCTTTCTGGGCTCCGAGAATTCAGAGGCCTCAGAGTGTTTACGTTTTTTGGATTTGGAGGGGTCATGGGAGTGTTTGGATTTTTTGGATTTTGAGGGATCTTTTGATGAGTGGCGATGTTTGGATTTATGGGGTTTTTCATTGATGGAGGGGCGAGCATCTCCGAAGTTGTCAACGATGACAACTCCGGAGGAGGTGTTGGTGGTTGGAGGTGGAAGAGGAAGAGATTCGGATGAGGAAGAGGTCCAGGAGACGGTTTCGTCGACCGGAGGAGGAGGAGGGGGCAAGAAGGGGCTTACTTGATTGTATAGCCCTTGAATGAGGACATCCTTCATGATTGGGTCTTGTTCTTGCTCGATCTCGTTCAGTTGAGTGATGAAGAGAGTGCGAGGATTGGCAAGTACCCACTCTTTGATTTGTGCGAATGTGTGTTGAGGGGCCATTTTTGTATGAATTTGGGAGGATTTGGAGGTTTCTTGAAATGAGAGTGAAAAGGATTTGGGGAAGACGAATGACAGGGATGTAAGATGGAGTAAAGGGCCTAAAAATGGCAAAGAGGGGTTTTAAAGGAGAGAGGAGGTGAAGGGTAGAAAGGGAAGTGGAATAACCTCGATAACCGTTGCCCAATGAACGTGGGGCGCCGTTTCAACTTCTCAAGCACGCTTCTGGACACGCGTCACAATCTCTTGGGAAGTCCTTTTCAAATTTTGAATACTTGGCCTGTAACGCTTCAGAGCTTCTGACACGAAAGTCCGCTTCCCAAGTGACGGTTTTTCTTTGAAGATTAGTCAGTGTTCCCTTTGTAGATGCAGCAGTTCCCATGATCTTTTCAAGGTCAGGGAGAGTGAAGTGGTTGAGGGAACTTCACACTCATCTTTTTGTGGGGCTAGGGAACTTAAAGGGAACCAGACAATTTGCAACTCGATAAAGGAAATGTTTTGGCTCATGAGAAGTATTTGTCTGGTCCCTAGCTTAGGGTGGGTCATATGATCAACCGTCATGGTGGCTTGTAATGAGGGATAAAGGGAACTCTGGTTGATCATTTTGGGCCAAAAGAAATAGAGTTCCTTTGCACACATTTTTCTCTAGACTAGTAATCATGGCATAGTGAAAGCAATAAATCCAAGTTCCCTATCATGCAATCTTATATAAACTAGTCAGGCATTGAGAGAGAGACAAACAGGGACTTGTTTAGTTTAGAGTTATCATCCCTAGAAGCATTCGAAAACGCTGGTAGGGACGTCTGTCTAATGCTTTGGTAAGAATATCCGCAATTTGCTCTTCAGTTCTACAGTGCTCCATCGAAATGTTCCCATTCTCAACATTGTCACGTAGAAAGTGATGCCTTATATCAATATGCTTAGTTCTAGAATGATGCACAGGATTTTTGGAAATGTTTATGGCACTAGTGTTATCACAGAGTATGGGAACTGGGCCAAAAGACATACCGTAATCCTGGAGTTGTGACTTAAGCCATAGAACCTGGGAACAGCATGATGCGGCAGCCACATATTCAGCTTCAGCTGTGGAGAGTGCCACTGAGTTTTGCTTTTTAGATCCCCACGAAACTAAGCAAGACCCTAGGAACTGGGCCATTCCTGAAGTGCTCTTTCTGTCAACCAAGTGCCCTGCAAAGTCAGCATCTGTGTATGCAATGAGCTCAAGGGAACTGTTCCTTGGATACCAAAGGCACAAGTTATTGTTCCCTTTGAGATACCTGAAAATTCTCTTCACCTCTTTCAGGTGTGATTCCTTAGGGTTAGCTTGAAAACGAGCACAAAGACATACGGAGAACATGATATCAGGTCTACTAGCTGTTAAGTAGAGAAGGGACCCGATCATACCTCGATAGTTCCTTTGGTCCACACTGATACCTGTTTCATCTGCATTTAGCCTTGAATTTGGTGAGATGGGAGTGTCAATGGGCTTTGAATGTTCCATCCCATACTTCACGAGCATTTCCTTGATGTATTTCTGTTGATGGATCTTTGTTCCCTCCTTTGTTTGGGATATTTGAAGTCCCAAGAAGAACGTGAGTTCCCCAATGAGACTCATCTCAAACTCATTGCTCATGAGGTCCTTGAACTGTCATACCAAGCTCGGGGAGCTTGTTTGAGTCCGTAAAGGGCCCTTTCCAGGAAATAGACATGGTTGGGCATTTTCTCATCTTCGAATCCTGGAGGTTGGGATACATACACTTCTTCCTTGAGATGTCCATTTAGGAAGGCTGTTTTCACATCCATTTGATAAAGTTTGAATCCCTTGTGAGCAGCATAGGCGATGAGGAGTCTGATTGCCTCGATCCTGGCAACTGGTGCGAAGGTCTCATCGTAGTCAATCCCTTCCTCTTGCCTGTATCCTTGTGCTACTAACCTAGCCTTGTTCCTTGCTACAGCTCCAGTATCATCGAGCTTGTTCCTAAAAACACATCGGGTTCCTATGATGTTCTTGTTTTTGGGCCTAGGAACTAGCTTCCAAACTTTGTTTCTCTCGAATTGGTGGAGTTCCTCTTGCATGGCTTGAATCCAATCTGGGTCCTTTAATGCTTCTTTGATATTTTTGGGTTCCACCATTGAAACAAACGCGTTAAAAGCACAAAAATTATTGAGAGAGGAATGAGTTTGAACACCTTTATCAAGAGGGGAGATGATGTTCTCAAGGGGGTGGTCCTTCCTTTGTTGAAAGGTTCTTGTATGAGTGAGTTCCTTTGCATGTGTATTATCCTCAGTTGGTGTTTCTTTGTCATGGGAACTCTCATCTTCAGCTTCTTCATTTGATGTTTCTTCAGAGATTTCTGGCAGGTTCCCTCTTTGTTCCCCTTGAATACTTGATTCTGGCAGTGTATTGTCTTGGGGGACAGCAGAGTTGTTCCCTGAAGAGGGGACCTCGAGAGAGTTGGAGGTTTCTTGTAGTTCTTCTGAGGAGGGAGCCTCAAGGGAGGTTTGATCAGTGAGGGTTGGACCTTCGTCGTTGTTCCCTGGTTGTGGGATATGGCTTGCACTTGGATAGTCTTCATCCCTTTTCCTTGGCTCATCCTCGTCATCATCCTCGTCTTCATGTCTGACTAGCTTGAACAGAGTTCCCTTCCCTTGGGTCTCGGTTCCCATCTTTACAGACTTTTCATTGAAGACGACATGAATGCTTTCCTCTATCTTCTTGGTTCTTTTATTGTAGACCCTGTAAGCCTTGCTTTGTGATGAGTATCCCAGGAAGATCCCTTCGTCACTTCTGGGGTCGAATTTGCCAAGATTGTCTTTGCCGTTGTTGTGAACAAAACATGTGCAACCAAATGTTCTCAAGTGTGAGATGTTTGGTTTTCTCCCTTTGATGAGCTCATAGGAAGTCTTGTTGATCAGGGGCCTTGTCATGGCTCGATTTAGGATGTATGTAGCTGTGGAGATTGCTTCAGTCCAGAAGTACTCAGGAACTCCACTTTCGATCATCATGGTTCTAGCCATGTCCTCCAGAGTTCTGTTCTTTCTCTCGACCACTCCATTTTGCTGAGGAGTGCGAGGAGCTGAAAGGTTGTGAGAGATCCCATTTTGCTCACAGAAGTTTAGGAACTCCGAGTTTCGAAACTCAGTTCCGTGATCAGATCTGATTGCTTTCAGTTTCAGCCCCAAGCTTACTTCTGTTCTTTTGATGAAGGGCTCAAATTCTTCAAACGCTTGTGATTTTGCCTTCAAGAAAATAACCCAGGTGAATCTTGAAAAATCATCAATTAAAACATACATGTACCTTTTTCCACCGTAGCTAGTTGTTCTCATGGGACCACAGAGATCCATGTGAATTAACTCCAGGGACCTGGTTGTGCTTACCACCTTCTTCGATTTGAAGGAGGTCCTGGTCTGTTTCCCTCGAACACATGCTTCACATATTTTAACTCCTTCGAGATTGATCCGTGGAAGACCAATGACCAGATCCTGTAGGTAAAGCTTCAGGATTTGATTTACAGCAGCATGTCCCAGTCTTCGATGCCAGAGTTCCGTGTCATCTTGGGAACTCGCAAGGCACAACTTCATTGGTGGTTCAAAGTTGGTGTCCACCACATACACATTGTTGTATCTTCTTCCTCTCAGAATTACTTTGTTGGTCTTCTTGTTGATGACGAGACATTCATCTGAGTCGAAAGTGACGATGTTGTTCCCTTGATCACACATCTGGGAGACACTCAGCAGATTGTATCCCAGATCCTTTACCAGATTTACGTTGCTAACTTTAATAGATCTATTGAGCAACACTTCTCCTTTTCCTATAACTTCTCCCTTGTTCTTGTTGCCAAATGAGACGTGGCCTCCTTCGGCATGAGTGTGGAGTGAGATGAGGATATCCTTGTTCCCTGTCATATGGTTCGAGCATCCACTATCTATGAACCATGTACTGTTCCCTCTCACAGCCACCTACAAGGAAAAGTTAGTGTTTTGAGACCCAGGCAAGATGACTCTTGCCAGGTCCCTTGCAAGGGAAAACATTTTCATTTAAGATATAGTCAGAAATGTTGATGTCTTTGGAATTTTGAGAGTTGGAGTTCCTTTGGTGATGAGCATGACGTTTTTGTCTGTTTGGGAACTCATGGCTTCTAGGGATTTGGGCTCTCTTCTTGGGACATGCATCCTTGTAGTGCCCATGAGCACCACAGTGCCAACATGTCTTGTAGTATTCTCCCAGGTAGTATTTTGGGTGTGGTCTCTGGATACGGTTCCTATCCATGGTTTCTTTGTTGTACACTCGAGACCCATTTCCCTTAGCAATTTTGACATAGATTCTATGTCCAGAGTTCCCAGTATAGTAGTCTTTCTCACCATTGTTTCCACTCTCTAGGACCCTGATTTTCTCCTCGAGATGAGCATTTTTCTGTTTCTCGCACTGGAGTTCTAAGGCCCTACACTCATGGATCTCATGTTCGCTCAGGGGTGACTTTCTGTTCTTGGAGCACTCACCTTTGTATCCTATGCCATGTCTGGCTGGGACAAACTTAATTTGGAAACTAGAGGCTTCAGGATGTTCGGGAGTCTTACTCAGGTTTTGCAGGAGGGTGTTCTCATCTTTCTCTAAAGTTTTGATTTCTCTTTCTAGATCTACGATGTGAGACACATGGGACTTGAGTTTTTCTAGAAGGGATATGCAGTTGGGACAGGGCTCAAGACCAACTAATTGAGAATTTATGTGTTCCTGTTTTTCCAACTTGTTTTGCAGTTTTATGTTATCTTTAACAAGACTTGAAAGAATTTTCAACAATTCAGGTTTTTCATAATTACTCAAGGAATCAAGAACAGTTTCAGTGGTTACCTCACTGGGTTGTTCCCCAGTGGTTTCTCCTATGGCCATGCCACACATGTCTGGGAGTGCCCATGCTTCAGGATCTTCGTCTTCATCATCGCTCCAAGTAGCGATGTAGGCCTTCTTTCCTTGCTTTCTGCCTTCAGTTCCTTGTGGACATTCCTTCGCAAAATGTCCTTTCCTGTTGCATTTGTAGCAAGTCACTTCTGAGAGATCCTTCTCTGTGGGCTTTCTTTGGGAACTCTGTCCCTTTCCCCAGTTCCCACTGTTCCGTTGAGACTTTCCTTTGTAGAAATTTCGAAGAGCCTTTGTTACAAGAACTAGCTCTTCATCCTCTTCTTCTTCAGAGTCTTCATGTTGTTCTTGGGTTGATTTGAGCATCTTTTCGATCTTGAGTGCGATCCCTCGATGAGCTCGAGTTTGTTCCTTATCATCGATCTTCCTCTTCTCATGTCCCACTAGCTTTCCAAACACTTGATGAAGCATAAGTGTTCGATTTTCTGGGTTTTCCTTGAACATCGTTCTCTCGTTTGCCCATTCTCTAGTCAATCCATTGAAGAGCTGTTGGACCTTCATTTTGTGGGTGATTTCTTCTTTTGTGATCCCCAATCCTTCCATCTTAGTGCAAAGTCCTTCAAACCGGGATTGGTAGCTATCGACGGACTCTCCCATCTCCATTTGGAAGTTGTAGAACTCCCTCTTTGCGTTCATTTGAAGATCTTCTCTGAGATCTGAGTTCCCAACGTGCATTTGTTGGATGGCTTCCCACATTTCCTTGGCTGTGTCAAGGTTTGCAACCCTGTCACAATCTTGTACGCACATGGACCTCTTTAGGTACTGTTTGGCTTTGTAGTTTGCCTCCATGCACTTGTACTCGTTGGGACCCCACTTTGAGAGGTCGTTGACAATAGCTGGATCGATTTCGAAGTTCCCCCTTTCGATGACGCACCAGGCTTGGTAGTCTTGGCCACGCATCCAATCTTTCATGTCGCGTTGCCAGCTTTCAAATCTTCCTGTTATAAGCCTTGGCGGCTTGCTGGTATTGTTCCCCACCTGAGTAAGTTCCTGAGCCATTTTGGCACCTGCGATGCTAACACAAATCTAGAACCTCGCTCTGATACCAATTGTTGGATCGTAATCGGTTAGCAGTGAGCTTGGGAATTGGCAATTAAGCTGTTCCCAAGGCAGCGGAAGTAAATAATCGCAAGTAATAAAAACAGTTAAAGGGACAGTTCCTTTATAGAGGAACCCCACTACAACCAACTAGTTGTATGGGTAAACCTCTACCTCCGCTTGGAGGATTTTGAATGACTTACTTATATTGATTGCTTTGTTCCTTAGTTACACAGCCGGATTTACACTTCGCTGTTCCTACAAGTTCTTCCTAACTCTAGCAACACTAGTAAATCCTCTCAACTGAGTTCCTAAGCTCACAACAGGAAAACACAAGTAACTCAAACCTTACGCTGACTTCTCAGTTCCCTTGCTCCAGGGAACTTCAGCTTCACCGTCGTCGAGATCACACACTCGCCGGCGGGGACTTCTCTTCCTTTTCTTTCTTTTCTCTGATGTGGGTGTTTGTAAGTTCTGGGAGAAGTACTCAGACCGAGTACTATTCATTTGGCTTTATAGTCCATTTGTCTTGGGCAGTCGCATCTTTCGTTTGTGTCCAAAATGCCCTTTTCTTGATGCCCAAGTTGTACTTTCTTCACATGTGACTTTGGATTGAACTAGGTCAACTTCTTGAATCAATCGGACCGTTGGATGAAGCGTGACAGTCTGATCCTCAGACTGTTCCCTCTGGCTGTCTGAGACAGAATCCCGCGATCTGTGCTGAACGGTCGTTGTCTTCACATGTGAGTTCCCATTTCATGGGAACTGACTTCTTCAGAGTTCCCTTGATGGAAACTCTTCATCGTTGTAAGCTTGTGTTTTCTTGTTTGTTTCTGGGAGTTCCCACTTCATGGGAACTTTCCTCTTCAGAGTTCCCTTGATGGCTAGCAGTGGCTTTGTCATTCATAGGAGTTCTTGGCTGTACCTGTGTTCCTTAGAAATACTTGAACAAACCACATTAGTTCCCTATGGTGTTTGTCATTATCAAAACTTAAAGAGAAGTGAATCGTTGATCCGTTGCTTAGAACTAGAGGTCCCAACAACGTCCCAACATACTTGTTCTCATTGCTAATGTCCCTGTGATTCATGATCGTTTTTCATGTGTTATTTGGACTAGTTGTACCCGTCGTACCATGTACGACTACGATTCGCTATTTTATAGACATTATAAATAGGATGTTAATAAATAAAAATATAATATAAAAATTAATATAAGTAATTTATTGCTCGTAGAATGTATAATTTTTTAATCAATATATATATTATTAAGATAAAATAATTATATTTCTCTTTTTCCCTTGGTGATATTTCATAGATATGCAATTAAAAAAAAAAAAGACAAAGCGTGGATAAAAAATTTATATATTTAAATATGGAAGAGATAAGAATTTAAAAATAATAGTTAACTTAATAAATAAGATATAATAAAATATAAAAGATAAAGATAATTTAATTATATAAAAATTTTAAAATTTAATTAATTTAAGATGGGACCAAACTCATTTTGTGGTTCGATAAATTAAAGATTAGATAAGATCAAATATTTTATTATTCATATTTTATTACTTTCCATGTACGTAAATTTAGAGATTTTCAAATATTTTAATATATCTATTAAATATTTTATTATCTATTTTTATTAATTTTAAACATTATAAATATTTATCATTAATTTTTATTATAAAAGAAAATCAATATATATCTATAAATACATTCGATAAAAGATATATGTTAAAAGATTTATATTTATTTTAAAATATTTTAAATATTTCATCTTTAATTTTAAACTTGTATAAGGAAGCTTTCAAAAGATATTGTTATATTAAATAGATATTTAATTGATGTTAGAGATAAATTTAAATAGTTAAAAAAATTAATAGATAGAAGTTATAATAATAAAAATGAAAATTAATTTTTTAAATATGAAGTTGGGCCAAAATCGTTCTGGTGGCTCGAAAAGGTACAACTTTAATATATAGTTGTAGATATTAAGTTTGCATGTCGCGTTGTCATGTTCTATTTATGATTAGGATAGGATTAACAAAAAGGAAAAACTTGTTTGAATCAATGATCAGTAATTTGATGATGAAAGTGGATGCTTGAATAGGATTGTTTTCCCTAAATTGATAAAAATTCAACCTTTGCTTTGTTCGATAGATTGCTTTGTTTCTTTGAATTTCCCTAGTTTTAGAATTCAATCCAAAAACCCCCTTTGTTTCTTATTTGAGTTGATAATGATAATTACTTTGGATACAAGTGTCCCTTGGGTACGACCCCGACTTACCAACTATACTAGTTGAATAACTAGGGATTTATTTTTGATTTAGCACGACGACTTTCAGCCAGTCAAATTTTGGCGCTTTTGTCGGGGACACTTTTTTTAATTATGAGTTTTTATTTTTTATCAACTTTTGTGTGGACCTATCTTACGGTCCACACTTGTGCTACTAATCAATGGCTATGTTTGAATATAGACAATTACAGAATGAACATTTTCATGTGTATTTCTCTAGAGTGCAACAATATTTTCATACACTTGGTACATGGGGCTATCAACCTTGTGAGAGGGAATTATGTCAGTGCATCCTAGACGGGATGAATTCTGAGACTTTACATTTGGCTGAGTACATGAGCAATTATAGGCTATGTTGTATGGTACCAGAAGAGTGTTGGGATTTCTTTATCTTCATGAGCTATCAGAGTGAGTAGGTTGAACTATATCCACTGATACCCCATCCAGTTGAGAACCCCTCTTTTAATACTGAGGAGATGTTTGCAAGGCTTTCCAATACGGTTGACCAGTTAGGACAGATCACGTTACAAACACAGGCTAGTCTCAAGAACATGGAGACTCAGATTAGTCAACTGGTCACAATTGCGACTAGAATGGTGTTGTGATGGTTTCCCACACACTTGCAAGAATATGAGATCTATCGTAGTATTTGATCAGGATCGAATCACGAGGATTATTTCTGTTTTAGTAAATTCTAGAAACCAGTTCCTAAGCCAAATAAATGATTGTGAAGTAATTCTAACTAAAGAAAGCAAACAAAGCAAGTAAATAATGGTGTAAAATATATGAGAATGCAAAGTTCCAAGGCAAGGAATCCCCACAACTTTGATCCACGGAGTTTGAAACTCACTTCTACCTAAACTGAGTTGGATATTTTTTTTGTTATGAAGGTTATTGTCTGATGTTCATATTTTTAGTATAGTTTTTAAGTGTTTTTCTTGGTTGTTTAGCTTAGTATAGTTGAGTTTTAGTGTTTATTTTGTGTGTTTTTGGATAAGTTTGCATATTTTATGAAAAGTATGGAAGCTACTCCGTTTTCGTGTTTTTATAGGTTTTCGAAGCAAAATAGGAGCATTCCGAAGAAGTTGAGATCAAGAGGATGGTGGTGGAGCATGGATGAGTCAAGGAGAGGAGAAGACGCTTTAAAAGATCCCGGGAAATCCAAAAGAGTCTATGACAAAGTACAAAAGATCAAGAAAACGAGCTCGATACTGACCCTGTGGGTTCGGTACCGAGGTATGCAGCAGAGTCAAGTTGTGAAGAATTCAGAAAAACACCTACCGACCTTGATAGGTCGACACCGAGGTCCCCTGTGTCGGTAGGTGCACCGACTTCAAGATTTCTATCTTTTTATTTCGCAATCTTTTTAAGTTTGGAAAGTTCTATCATTTGGAAACTTTGTAGATAGACTCTCTAGTATAAATACTTTGTTTTAACCTAGTTTAGGAGGGTCGTTTAGTGGTAGGCCGAAGGAGAGACGCGTGAGACGGAAAAGGCACGATTTTTCTCTTTGTTTTTTTAGTTTCTAGTTTGCTTTTGAAGATTACTTGGGGAAGAAGATAGTATTCTAAACACAAGTTTCGACTTTTAATTCAAGTAAGCTTTGTTTTGTTTTCATACAATGTTCTCATTAAATCCTTTTGTTTGCTTCTTTTCAATTATGTGTGAGTAGTTCAACTTTTCTAGGGTCGGGGTTGAAAACCCGGCATGGTTGTGCATGATTGAATGTGTGATGAATGTTTGATTGCCTTTTATCCTTTATCTACTTGTTTTGTGTTTATTCTTAGACGAAAGTAAAGGTAATTCGAGTTTATTGCTTGATTGAAAGAGAAAGTTTTAATCTTGAATGTTGCTTGCTTAAATCAACGAAAGTTGATAGCTTTATCTTCAAGGCATGTTATTTATCCTTCACGCTATCTTAAATGCATGATTATGTCGTGGTAAACCCTTATCCTAGATCTTTTTCTCATTCAAAAACACCTTCGTAATACTCTGTTTTGCATCGGTATCGAGGTAACCAGGTCGGTATCGAACCTGCGTTTGTTTGCGTTATTTGCCCTATTTGAGTCGAAAGTCAACATCGATACCGACCCTGACAAGGTCGGTACCGACGTGATCGTAGCCTCGTTTTTTCTTTATTCTCTGCCTTATTTTATTTCCGTACTTTCCCGCTTTCTAGAATAGTAATCAAACATAAACTTGCTTCCCGTGGACGATCCTGACCTCCCTATACACAACTGGGTCTTAGCTACAAATTTATTTGTTGTCGGGAAACCCTTCCAACATTGTCTAATGTCATAAATTAACTTTTCTCAAAGTTTAACTTAATGTACTTTTATCAAATTAAGAACCCACTCTCGTGACGAAACAAAATCGATAGAAACACTTTAAGCACTTAGAAATCTAAATGGTAAACCAAACTTGCCCCACTCTCGTGATGCATCAAACTTGACTCAAACATCTAGAAGTTCTATGACAATTAACCACATGAGAAACTAATCTCATGTTCAACTCTAGTTTTTCCAAATAGATATAACAATCTCTCGATGCATTCTCTCTATTTTGTTTACTCACTTAGACCACCACATCTTGATGCGCAACCTAAACAAGACTCTAACAAGTTTAAACCTATTAGATTAAGCCCCTAGAATCAAATCATATTAGTTTTCCAACTCAATTCAAGAAAAAGGTATTGAATCTAATCCGCTTCACATCGTTGGGATCAACCAAACCCTAGAACTATAGAGTTTAACCTAGCATAATTGAATTAATGATCAAAGCAATTAAATCAAACATGGAATAGAAATAAGAACAATAATTGAAAGATAATACTTACTAGGAATTTCAGTTGAAGAAACAAAAGTAGATCTAAATTTGCAATGAAAATCTCCAAAGCGTAGAACTAATAAAACCCTAGAAATTTGTCTCTTCTCTCTATATTAGAAACTAGAATAATAATGCATAAAAGTCCCCTAAAAGAGTTTTCTAAAAAGTATTTATATTAAAAGGCTGAAAATATCCAAAAATACATAACCCTACGCGCAAGAAAAGAAGGCCCCGCGGCTGCCTACCGCCGTCTCGACCGAGATGAGCCTTGTCTTTATCGAGACGAGTTGCCGAACCACCGTCTCGACTGAGAAGGCAAATGGTCTCGACCGAGACCATCACTTGGTCAAATTTCTCCTCTTTTCTCATCACGACCCTCCTCTCTAGCTTGTAGGCTCGTCTCTAGTACCTCTTTAACCTCATATTCTTGTCCCGTGGGCATCCTCAAAGGCTTGTTCCACCTCTCTTTGACTCCTATAACACCGTTAAGCTCCTTAACCATCTTTTAGACCCGAAAACACCTCCAAGAACCTGAAAATGCAAACAAAGCTTGTGTAGGTATCCATACTAGCTACGAATAATACTAAAAATCAACACAAAATGCAAAACCAAAGATAGAAAAGAATGAAATCTAATCCTAAATGCTCATGCAAAACCAAGTAAAACTAGATGATATCAAAATACCCTATAATTAGACTTTGCTTGTCCCCAAGCAAAACTCAAAATTCAACCACAAGTACAAGAAAGAGGCAATTGCCTCAACCTGTTCAAACCCTCATGATCATGCTAATTGAAAGATCAAAGACAAGTGCCATCATTGCATATCATTGTCATCAAACTAGAAAGCCCTTCTTAGTCCCTAAACCTCACAGGGATAATTTGTTTTACTCACTCTCACTACTCCCAAGTTGAATGGCTCATGGTTGAATGGCTCATGGTTCACTATAGCCAAAAGAAAAGCTAACTCTCCAACTCTCATCTTGTTACTTTCGCTTTGACCATATATGGTGTTACCCAAAAGGCGCTGAATGATCTTGAAACAAGGATGAACAATGTCCACAGTAGTAAGATCCCTAGCCAGACATGTTGACTGATGGGTGATGTTCATGTTTTTAGTATAGTTTTAGTAGGTTTTCTTTGTTTATTAAGTTTAGTTTTGATAAGTTTAGGTTTAGTTTAGTGTGTTTTTGGATAGTTTTGCATATTTTCATAGAAAGTATGGAAGCTACTCTATTTTGTGTATTTTGTAGGTTTTAGCGAGGAAAAGTGCTATATGGAGCTGAACTTGGAGCGCTACAGTGAAAGACAGAGGAATACAAGTTTGAAGAAGTCAATGTCCAAGAATTTACGAGATGAAGTGTGGAAGAAATCAAGCCCAGGCTCGTTAACGAGGCTGTAAGGGCTCGTTAACGAGGCCACGTGATAGGAATTTCGAGGGTTGACTTTGTAACTCACCGACCCTGTGCGGGAAATTATTTCCGTGTCGGCAGAGTATCCTTTTGTGATTTTTTTTAGGGTAATTATATTATATTTTAGGTGTTGTTATCTTCTTAGATTTTGTTTCTATCTTTTTAGGATTTTATTTTATCTATTAGGAAAGTTTTTATCTTCTAGCCTTATTAGTTTTAGCCTTCTTTTTAGTATAAATAGCCCTCTTATTTAGCTTATGAAGAGGGGGGGATTGATCACAGAGAGATAGAGGAGGAGCCGAGAGAGCCAAGGAGAGGATCGGAGTTGAGTCGTCGGGTCGGTGGACGAGAGTTACCGAGTTCGTTGATCGAGTATTTCGGTTCGATATTTGTTTGTTTTCGGTTCTCTTCTAATTTTTCTGTAAGACAATATTTTTCTATTTAATTTGAGTAGTAGTTTGTTTTCAATGATTTCTTGTATAGAGTTTATTTGTTTCATAGCTATGATTAGTGAGTAGTTTTCTTTTCTAGGATCGGGGTTAAGCCCGGCATAGTTGAGCATGTTTGATTAGTAAGATTGTGTATTGAATGCCTTTTATCCATTATTGAGATTGTTTGTCGTGTTTATACCGAGATGAAAGTTGAGGTAATTTGAGTTTTTAACTTGATTGAAAGAGAAAGTTAGTAACTTGAAGGTTGATATTGTTTGAATACGAAAGTTTCAAGCTTTAGATCCAAAACAAACAATTAAGTGAGTTAAGTTGCGAAAGTAGCTTAATTTGCTTCATGATTAACGAAAGTTGATAAATCTATCTATTTAAAGGCATGATCTATTCTTCTTACGAGTTTATATGCTTGGCTAAGTTGTGGTGTCCCTAGTCCTAGATCTTTGTTTTTATTTGATTATTCTTAAGTGAATTTCGTTGCTGAGTTACTTGGCTCGGTACCGAACTGGTTTAGGTCGTTAGTTTGAGTCTTTTGTTTACGGTGGTTCGTTAACGACCCTGACAACGTCGTTAACGAGGCTGCTTGTGTGTTTTTGTTTGATCGTGTTTGCTTTTTAGTAGTCGATAAACGAACAACCTTGCTTCCTGTGGAACGATCCTGACTTCGCTATACACAGCGAGGTCTTGACTTATAAATTTATTTGTTGTCAAGAAACCCTCCTTCAACAAATTGGCGCCGTTTCCGGGGAAGCAACGTGTTTGTTAGTTTATCTGTGGGTTCGGGAATAGCCCGACCCCGTTTTTGTTTTTAATTTTTGTTTTCTTTGTCTGTTTTCTCAGCGTATGCCGGTAGGACGACGAAGGCTCGAGTTTGACAACACTGGTTATTACTCAGAACCCGAACGTTCACTGCACCGTAGACTCCGAGAAAACCGAGCCATGGCCACACCAGAAGAGATGGCTCTTCAAATGGAAGACCTCCGAAATCAGATGGAGGCGTTAAATACTGAGAAAGAAGGCGTTGTCGCCGAAGCTGAGCGTCAACGAGTTGCTAATGCTTGTCTACAAGAGGAGCTTGATGCCTATCCAAGGAACGCCAAACAGTACATGCATCCAGAACTGAGGGTGCCAGAATCTCCAATTGTGCTTCCTGCGATAGAGAAACCCTTTGAGATCAAGTCTCAATTCATATCCTTGATTAAACGGGCTCAGTTTGAAGGGAAACCTACTGAGTGCCCTATGGAGCATATTAGAAACTTTATTGATTTATGTGACACCATAGCTGCTGAAGGTGTCTCACTTGAATATGTTCTGTTAAAAGCTTTTAGATGGTCCTTTACTGGAAAGGCCCTGAGCTGGTTGGAGAGCCTACCTTCTAAGTCTATCAGGACTTGGAAAGCTTTGTACGATCAATTTCTTACAAAGTTCTTCCCTCCTGCTAAGACGACGGAGTTGAGGAAACGCATCACCTCCTATCACCAGCTGCCTAATGAAACATTCGTTGAAACATGGGAAAGATTCAAAGAGATGCTTCGACAATGCCCCACTCACGGGCAACCTTTGTATGTTTTGCAAGAAATCTTTTTCCAGGGTATCAACGCAGAGACCAAGAACCGCATCAACACGCATACTGCGTGCGGTTTTATAGAGATGAACCCGACAGAGGCATGGGAACTGTTGGATAAACTTTCCAATTACGATGCCATGTATGGAACCCAGCAGACTCCACAACCTCAGAAACGTCTCTACGTACCTAACCGAGACGAAGTTGACTCGGATGTTAAAAATCAGTTCTTGCAAGATGAGGTCAACCGTCTGAAGAAGCAGGTAAGTTTTCTGAAATCCTCTCAATCATGTCAAGAATGTGGTTCTTCTGCACATAGTACTTCTGCTTGCACTAACATAGAGAAGGTTAGAGCCGCTGAGACAATAGCTGAGATGAATTATATGAGAGGACCATACAGGAACCAGCCTAGCTACAATGACAGGTCAAACAACTATCACGGATGGAGCAATCAGAATACCAATCAAAATTATGCAATGCCTCCACCAGATAGACGACCTGCACCTTATCGACCTCCAGGCCATCAGGAGCCACCATCATGGGTTCAAGGATTACAGGAAGGCATTAACGGCGTGACCACCAAAGTGAACGAAGTAACCAACAAGGTTAACGAAGTACAAGCCAACCTGAACCAACAAAATAAAAGATGGGGAGAGTTCGATATATGGAAGAAGAGTGTTGACTCCCAACTAGGGAACCTTGTTGCCTAGATTCCGAGACCACCAGGGCAACTCCCGGGCCTCCCCGAGGAGAACCCTAGGAGACAAATAGCAGCGGTGCACCTTAGGAGCGGAAAGACATTGCCGGAACGAGTTCAAGCTGAGGACAAGGAGTAAGAGGACGTCACCAAACAGCTCGTTAACGAGCCAGCGAGAGCAAATAACGAGCCCATTTACCAAGGTGATGAGGCTTCGAGGGTTCCTGACGACCCTATCCCAGGTAAGTTTTCTAGACCGAGCCTTCCTCTCCACTCCAGGGCAGTTAACGACCCCATCAAGGTCGGTAACGACCCACCGAGGTCATTTGACGATCCCAGTAACGACCCGGTACTCTCACCTCTCGAACCCAACTTGGTTCCGAGGATGGTGAAATCTCTTCCATTTCCAACTAAGAAATCTATGGACTCTATTGAGAGTAAGTTCAAGCGTTTCGTAAAGATTCTTCAGGGCATTAATATTTCCATCCCATTCGTTGAAGCCCTAAGCGAAATGCCGGCTTACACAAAGTTTTTGAAAGATATTCTTAGCAGGAAAAGATCCATTATAGAGCTGCAGGATGAAGTCAGATCAATATCTCTACCAGAAAAGCTAGGAGACCCAGGGAGATTTGCAATAACAATCGGCATAGGCAACCACAAGTTCAAAGCTTTATGTGATCTGGGCGCCAGTGCTAGTTTAGTTCCTCTCTCGATCTGTTCCAAAGCTAATATGGGACCACTAGAGCCCGTCAACATGCGGCTTTACATGGCAGACGGATCTTGCATCAAACCAACAGGGGTAATAGAAGACTTTCCAGTTCAAGTGGGCAAATTCTTTGTTCCAAACGACTTCATCGTTATGACAATGCTCGAAGATCCGGTGGTGCCTATTATTTTGGGAAGACCGTTCCTCGCCACAGCTGGAGCCATAATCGATGTTAGGAAGGGACTCCTAACTTTCGAAATTGGGGATGAGGTGACGGAATTCCGATTCAAGCAGTCAATTAAGGAGAATGATAAAACCGGTCGCCTCTACGCACCACTCCTTATTCCGATTCAAACAGTCAGTTTAGGAAGGATTGGTCTTCCAAATTAGATGACGCTCTATGGGCATACAGGACAGCATACAAGACGCCTCTACGCACCACTCCTTATAATCTAGTGTATGGCAAGGAATGTCATTTACCGGTCGAGATGGAGCATAAAGCATTATGGGCTCTAAAAGAGCTCAACATGAACCTCGATGCGGCAGGAGCAAAAAGATTCATGGACTTGCAAGCATTAGAAGAACTGAGGTTGAAGGCATATGAAAATGTTGAAATTTACAAGGAGCGCACTAAAAGGTGGAATGATCGGAAATTAGTGCCCAAAACTTATTACGTCGGTGACAAGGTACTTCTTTTCAACTCTAGACTCCGATTATTCCCAGGGAAGCTCAGGACACGATGGAGTGGGCCATTTGTGGTTCATCACATTTATCCTCATGGAGCGGTAGAGTTGATCGACAACCGAGGCGTAATCTTCAAAGTTAATGGGCACCGGCTGAAGAAGTTCCATGAGCAGACCAACCCGGACGAAGAGATCAGACTTACCATGGCTCTCACATCATCAGACTAGTCAAAGGAGTACGTCGGGCAAACGACGTTAAAAATAGCGCTTACGGGAGGCAACCCGCTTTTTTAGTATAGAATTAGATTTTCTTTTTTTAGACTCTTTTTCTTAGCTTTCTTTTGAGTTCTTTTTAGTTTTTAGGATAGAAATTAGGATTTAATTTTGAGCTAACAAGATGCAGGAGAAGGGATCGAAAAATCACTCCAAGAGGCTACGGTAGCACGTTAACGACCCACTCAGGGTCGTTAACGACCCGGTTCGGACGACCCAACTCGGCAAAACGGGGCAGGTAAGTTTTTTAACCTAGTCTATCTTTTTTTACTACCCTAGCCGCCACCCCTCTACCCCTTCCTATCCCTTCCCTCTCCTATATAACCCTTCTACCCCTCCCAAATCTCTTTCACCCTCAAAACCTTTCAAATCAAAAACTCATAACCCTTTGAAGACCCCTTCCCACCGATCGGAATCCCGCGCCAACCATCACCGAGCAACCGTCGTTACCGAAGCCGGAAATCCTTCCCTTCACCATCGAAGATCCGAAGCTTTCGATAGTCCCCACCGAGCTCGTTACTCACCCGATTCCCGACCCCTTGTTCTTCAAATTTCTCGGTTCTCCGGTATGTTTTCTAAACCCTAACTCGGAATTGCATGATTTATGATTTTTAGGGTAGGAATTTCATGTCTAGGATTGAGTTTATATATAGGATCGGTGTTCATGATTAAATATTACCCATGGTTGTGATTTTTGCTTCGTTTTTCTAGATCTAGAGAGGGATATTCATGTTGGATGTTTTATGGTGAGAAGTTAATTGTGAAAAGCATGAATTTTTCTTGTTCTAGTATCAAGTTACAAACTTTGCATGCCAAATTTTGGGTAAAAATTAGCATGTTCGGGTTGGGTAATCAAGCAAGTATGGGGTGCGTATTTCCGATTGTGTGGCTAGTGAGGAGAATAGAGGATTGCATGCTCAAATTTTGGCTTGATTTTTAAGTAGAATAAAACTCGGAATTCTGTGATCTGGTTCTCGGCGGCTCGTTAACGACCCACCCAGGCTCGTTAACGACCCTGCATAATCTCAAACTCAACAACCAGTCCAGATTCGTAAACAACCCAATTGGGTAGTTAACGAATAATTCCGAGACTATTTCGAGACCAAGTATGGGGTCTCTTGCCTATCTATTTTGAGTGGATCTTATCTTGGAAAAGTTTTTTGATTATTTTGTAGATCTCATGGCAAGTTCAAGTAGACCCGCTACCCGAGCTCAGAAGAAGAGGAGGAACCAGAGGTCCCCATCCCCACCTCGCATGGACAACGTGATTTTGAGTACTCAAGGCCAAGTGCATCGATACCGTTCCATTCTAGAGAAGGATCACAACACCCGTTGGTTCTCAAAGTCTAGTGCTATCAACACGGGGATCTACACGGATGTCAAGGAAGCCTTCCTTATCCTTGGTGCATCCCATCTCCTGAAGAAGGAGAATCTACCACACTTTCCGGCCCTCACATCCGAGTTCTTGGCCACTCTAGAGACGAGCTTCCTGTCAAAGACTTCGGCGGGACGAATCCGGTTTCGGCTCGGTAACGTGAGCCGTGTCACCATGGCAGAGTTCAACTCAATCTTAGAGCTTCCAAATCCGTCTAGAGACTACAGTTTGAAAGACTACAGGGTAACTAGAACATGGAGCTACATCACGGGGGAAGAACAATCCTCCACGACGGCATTATCTAGGGCAAGCATTGTCAACCTCATCTTCAGCATCATTCTCCGAGTCCTAGCCGCTATGTTTTGGCCAAAGAGAGAGTTAAACAGGCCAACGAGGATGGAAGTTGCTTGTCTCCGCACCGTCATTTTCGAGGAGCCCGGCCCCTTGAATTTGGGGTACGAATGGCTCTACTATGTCGAGAAATCAACCAAGTCCAAGGAGGTTTGGTGTGGCAACTGGGTTAGCCTTTTGGCTAAAAACCTAGGAGTTGACCTCACTCGCTACACAACGGCCCATGCTCAACTCCTCAACAAGGGCTATTGGTATAGTTTCGGTATTTTCATCCAAGCCGAAGGCGGATTCAAAGTAAAAGTTCAAGACCGCTTCGTTAGGCCCACCCTCGACAAGTTGGAGTTACTCTATGTACCAAATTGGTACGAGGCGTGGACGGGGCATGCTTACCCGTTAGAGCCTAAGCCGGAGGATGAGCTATCACTACGGCCGTGTGAGTCAAGATTTGAGCGAGATGGTGAAGCAATGGAGGAAGATGAAGATGAAGATGAAGATTGAGATGAGGATACCGAGGTACTTGGCGATGACACTGAAGAAGGCGACACCGAGGGCGGTACCGAGGAGCTTAACCTCGAGGATGAAGATATCGACACGGAAGCTTTGGGCACCAACGTCCTCGTTGATGAGCCCACCAGGCTCGTTACCGACCATTTTCAGCCTCCTTCCTATACTTCTTACGAGGCACCCAGCTTCGTTAACGAGGCACCGAGAGCTTCTGTCGACCCACCACCAGCTCCTACCGACCCTCAGTCCTATGGACTCATGCCATACAACCCGGTGTTGTATCAAGACCATTTCCAGCCTCACTATCCACCACCTCCTCATCTCGAGTACACAGGATCGAGTATAACACCACCATGGGCCGAGGATCTTTCTGCTCGGATGCAGCAACTCCACCTCCAGCAGGACCACATTCATCGGAGGATGGATAGATGGGAGACTGTCTATTCTGCTCGTATGTCGATGGAGGATGAGAGGCATCGTCAGCGAGAGACGGAGGACGCTGAGCGTTGGAGGACGATGTACGATTTCATGGGCAACTTTGAGCACTACTTTCCTCCACCAAACTAGTGATTCAGCCTGAAGATGCAGTTTTTCCTTGTTTTCCACTTTTGAGACTTCGTAAGTTTTTTTTTATGTTTTTCTTTTTCTTATTTTTTTTTGTTTGTTTTTCTTTTCTATTTCTTTTCCTTCTTCTTATTTTCCTTACAGTGGGGACACTGTAATTTTAAGTATGGGGTGAGAGAAAATAGAAAACTTGTTGTCTTATGTGTTTATGTGTTTTGAGTAGTTTAGAAAAAAAAAAGAGAAGGAAAAAAAAAGAGTTTTAGAATTGATAGATATCCCTTTCTTAGGTTCTATGATAGTAGTTGCTAGCTTAATCATATAATTCCTTGCAAGCATGTCTTTAATAGTATAGCCGGAATCTTTAACTTGAAATTGTTTTTAGAAGAAGATAGCATTTGATGAAATTGAGCACATATTCTTTATAGCATAAGTGATACAATCCAACAAAATTGTTACCTAGTGAGTTATTTTTGGCCTTATAGGGAGAACATAAAAAATCCCTCTTCTTTTCTTGTATGATTTACTCTCCTTATGCATATTATCTCTTGGAATTGTGATGGTTATCTATTTCTTGAGACCCGTATGGGATTTATAGTTCATTACTTGTGAAAATCATATGATGGAGAACTTATTTTTATGAGCCCTATTATTCCTTATCTACCTTTACATGATTCTTCTTTTTGATAACCAATTCTAGCCTGAAGCCTTTATTTTTAGCTCCACAAAATTTTCCCTAGCCGAGATAAGCTTGACCCTATCCGGATTAGGACTTAGATTCGAGAGGTATTTTTGTTGAGTGTAAAGGAGAGGTAACATATATTGTTTGGTGTGATTGGGGAATTGTTGGGAAGGGTAGATTGAAAGTCTTTTGTTTTACTTGTAAGAAAGATCTCTTGAAAGAAAAAAAAATGCACAAAATGAAGTTATTTGATGGAAGAATACACGATGAGGATCGTTAACGACCCTGAAGTGGGCTCGTTAACGAGGCAACAAAAAAAGAAAAAGAAAAAGAAAAAAGAAGAAAAAAAGAAAGAAGTTTGAAGTGCATATGTGTTTAAAGTCAAAGATTCTTTTATTTCTTATGAGACTTTCTAGGATATGTTGGGTGAGTAAAGAGAGTGTGCATAATGAGTTTGGTATATGTTTTTATGAGAATTTTGTTTATGTGAGTTTTTAGGAGTCTTTGATTCCCGGATATTATTAGCACCACATAGCCAAAATATTTCCACGCCTTATTGTCTTTACCAAGCCCCATTACAACCCGGCCGAATGGAAGCTTCTATGAAGTTTTTCATTGAGCCTAAGTTTCTCTTGATGATTTTTGCTTGTTTTGACAAATCTTGGGTGGAGAGTATTGGTGATATAGGTTCCAATTTCTATGAGTTTTTGCATATTGGATTGAGTTGAGAGATTGAATTTATAAGCCCAAACACTTGAGAGTTGAGTGAAACACATTATATCCCTTGTGAGGTTGGATTATATTTTCTTATGTCTATTTGGTGCATATATGTGTAATGATGTTAAGTATCCTTTGCTATAATTTTCTCGTGTATAGATGTTGCTTTTTAGAGGATGGCTATTTCTTGATGAGTATGTTTGTTTGGTTTTGGTTAATGTTTAGTGATTGCTTGAGGACAAGCAAGTCTAAGTATGGGGTATTTTGATGTTCATGTTTTTAGTATAGTTTTAGTAGGATTTCTTTGTTTATTAAGTTTAGTTTTGATAAGTTTAGGTTTAGTTTAGTGTGTTTTTGGATAGTTTTGCATATTTTCATAGAAAGTATGGAAGCTACTCTATTTTGTGTATTTTGTAGGTTTTAGCAAGGAAAAGTGCTATATGGAGCTGAACTTGGAGCGCTACAGTGAAAGACAGAGGAATACAAGTTTGAAGAAGTCAATGTCCAAGAATTTACGAGATGAAGTGTGGAAGAAATCAAGCCCAGGCTCGTTAACGAGGCTGTAAGGGCTCGTTAACGAGGCCACGTGATAGGAATTTCGAGGGTTGACTTTGTAACTCACCGACCCTGTGCGGGAAATTATTTCCGTGTCGGCAGAGTATCTTTTTGTGATTTTTTTAGGGTTATTATATTATATTTTAGGTCTTGTTATCTTCTTAGATTTTGCTTCTATCTTTTTAGGATTTTATTTTATCTATTAGGAAAGTTTTTATCTTCTAGCCTTATTAGTTTTAGCCTTCTTTTTAGTATAAATAGCCCTCTTATTTAGCTTATGAAGAGGGGGGGATCGATCACAGAGAGATAGAGGAGGAGCCGAGAGAGCCAAGGAGAGGATCGGAGTTGAGTCGTCGGGTCGGTGGACGAGAGTTACCGAGTTCGTTGATCGAGTATTTCGGTTCGATATTTGTTTGTTTTCGGTTCTCTTCTGATTTTTCTGTAAGACAATATTTTTCTATTTAATTTGAGTAGTAGTTTGTTTTCAATGATTTCTTTTATAGAGTTTATTTGTATCATAGTTATGATTAGTGAGTAGTTTTCTTTTCTAGGATCGGGGTTAAGCCCGACATAGTTGAGCATGTTTGATTAGTAAGATTGTGTATTGAATGCCTTTTATCCATTATTGAGATTGTTTGTCGTGTTTATACCGAGATGAAAGTTGAGGTAATTTGAGTTTTTAACTTGATTGAAAGAGAAAGTTAGTAACTTGAAGGTTGATATTGTTTGAATACGAAAGTTTCAAGCTTTAGATCCAAAACAAACAATTAAGTGAGTTAAGTTGCGAAAGTAGGTTAATTTGCTTCATGATTAACGAAAGTTGATAAATCTATCTATTTAAAGGCATGATCTATTCTTCTTACGAGTTTATATGCTTGGCTATGTTGTGGTGTCCCTAGTCCTAGATCTTTGTTTTTATTTGATTATTCTTAAGTGAATTTCGTTGCTGAGTTACTTGGCTCGGTACCGAACTGGTTTAGGTCGTTAGTTTGAGCCTTTTGTTTACGGTGGTTCGTTAACGACCCTGACAACGTCGTTAACGAGGCTGCTTGTGTGTTTTTGTTTGATTGTGTTTGCTTTTTAGTAGTCGATAAACGAACAACCTTGCTTCCTGTGGAACGATCCTGACTTCGCTATACACAGCGGGGTCTTGACTTATAAATTTATTTGTTGTCAAGAAACCCTCCTTCAACAATGAGGTATTTTTAGTGGTCGTTAATACCTACCAAAGAATCCTAACTTAACCAAACTTAGTAGAATGGTAATTAAGGATCGATCCCACAGAGACTCGTGTATTTATATTCTTACTTGCGTGACAAGTAACCAAAATATGGGGGTTTTAGTGAATGTTTATCTAATCTAAGATGCAAATTGAAAACTAACTATGAATGCAAATATGATTGTGTTAAACAAGTATGAGAAAAGTGTGTTCAACTAGTTAAATCCATCATAGATACTCTTATTGATCATTGATTCTCTTGATTCTCAATTCACTTGAATAATCTACCGTGAATTATTATCCGGAACTTTATATTTAGTTGAAAGAGCTAACAGTCTGAAAAACCCTAATCATCTAACAACCTAGAACAATGCATAGATTCAATTAAACGACAACTTTAAGTTAAAAGTATCGATAGAAACAAATACTCCACGCAAACAACTAATCAAGTTATCTGTGGTTTACTCCATTCTACAACTGAATAGCCCGAACGGGTCCAAACAAGTATAGTTGCTACTTTATCTAATCAATCCCGAACGGGACTTAATCAGATTAGTTGTAAATTAACCTAGAAATTCTATTAGGCGGTCAATCTAACAAAACCCTAGAATAACTTTGATTCAACTAAGTACAGAGAATAAAACATATCCAAGTTGTTGAGAATCAATCAAACCTCACAATATTATGCAATCTATAATTTCAATAACTAGTCAAACACAATGAATTTAGCAATGCATGATTGAATTAAAGAAAAACTTACAAAATGTTCCAAGGTTGCTCTTTTGAGAAAACTCTCTCCACAACAAACCCTAGCCTCCAAATTATGTTCCAAGTTATGAAAGAAAAGTCAAAACCAAGGTTTAAATACCCCAAGACCACTTAAGATCAAAATATCCCAAAATACAACGAACACGTTGGAAATTATATCATAAAAGCCCATCTCGAAGCCCAAATACATCGGCCACTTCTCCGCATGAAATCATGAGGCGCGGTATACTTCCTAGGGTGTGGTCGCGCCATGTCCACTTTAGCCCGCGTCATCCCCTCGGTTCTGCATTCAGACGATACTTCAGAGGGTGTTTTAACCCACTTCGAGTTGGAATTTGGACTCAGAATAAAAACATGAATTGTAGCTCTTCGAGTTAGATTTCCATTGATACCAAATTACGCTCCATCGGACTACTATAGCTCCCAAATGAAGCATTGCAAGATAGAGGTCTCGAAACAACAACTCAAATGCATGACCCGAATTTAAGCGTTCTTTTCCCACAACCTCTTAGGCCTTAGCTCTTCCAATATTCACTTGCACCACTCTAAGCTTCATCAAATTCCACCACAATCATCTAAGATCGTTCCCGTTCATGCTTGTTTACCTAAAGATCTGCAAAACCGAAAAAACAAGTGCAAAACCAGAATTTCCTACAAAACCTAAGAATCTAGAAACTAGACTAAACTAAGCTAAAACCATGCAAAATAATCATAAACATGCATCCTAAACACTACATGAATGCAAGCTATCATTGACTTGCCTGATATTTGATACCAAAAAAACTGGAGATGCTTGGGAGTCTTCTTTTGAGTGTGGTCATGATTAGGAAGACCCAAGATGTCATTTAGATCACTAAGTGTCAAAACCCGATCAACATTTCCCAAGGGTAATTTGAGAATGGTTTCTTTTGCTCTAAATGCAGGTTGACCATCTTCAAACTTGAATGTGCTTAACAACTCCGAAGTGAGCGGAGGGTGAGTGGGATATGGTGTTTGAACCAAAGATGTCATACCCATTATGTTACAAAGACGAGTAACCTCCTCATGGATCCCCAGAGTCTCCATGGATTCTTGATGATAATAACGTGTCTCAACGTGCACTCTAGCAAGATATTCTTTATAACGAGTTAGTTGCTCACTTTTCAGACTAACCAATTCAGATTTACTTCTCTTTCAGGAACCATTAGCCATTGTTAGAGACAAAAACCTAACACCAAAGAACAAACAACAACATAAGCTACCCATCAAGTATGCGTAAAATCACTCAATCAAACAAACGGGTAGCAATTAGCGCATACAAGTTGTTAGTCCTCAAATCAAGTCAAAGAACCAAAAACTCAAGCTCAAAAACATACAAATAACCAACTCTTGCAAGCAAACCACAACCCCATACTTGAATCTTATGCTAGAAGAATATCAAACAAGTTCTAATAGCAAAAACTTAGTGATGTTCAAGCCAAATACCAACCTTTCAACAACTTCAATTAACAAGGCAACTCAAAAAAAAAAACTTAGCAAGAGTGAACACAAAGTTACCCAAATCAAGCATGGACATAAAGTTACGAGCATACAATTAAGTAATAAAGAACTAATAATTTCGGAATTAATAGAACAAACACAAAAAATTCCCAAACTAATTTCGAACATAAAAACCCTAAAATTGTAAATCTCTCAAATCAATTGTAAACATGCAAATTCTAGAGATTTAATAGCACAAATTCAATAGAAAAGCAAGAATAGGGTCGAAATTTGTACCACACTGAGCAAAAGAGGTTAAAATCACCGGAATTCCGACCCAAACAAGGGCAGTTCGCGAGCAGCCTGCTCGCTGGTGCCGCGCGACTGGAGAGGTGGTGCAGCAGCGGTGAAGGAGGAGTCACCGACGCAACAGTTTTCTGGTCGAGTGGTGGCGTAGGGGAGGGCGGCCTGAGCAGCGGCAGTGTCAGACTACAAACTGCTCTTTGTTCTTCAAAGAGGATCATGCGAGAGAGATAGCAACAACGGAGAGGGAGAACAGCGGGACTATTTTGATTCTGTTTAGGATTTTTTTTTTTTAAATTCCGAAATATGATGCAATATTGACTGAGACAACATTCGTATCGATCGAGACAGTCTGCCGAGAGCAAGAGCCTCTAGTCTTGGTCGAGATGAATAGCCGTCTCAACCGTGACCATGCCTAAATTCTGATTTTTTTATTATTATTAATATTTTCTTTGATTTTTTCTTTGATTTTTCTGGATTGATTTTTTTAACTAGAAAAAACTAAAGAACAATAAAAAGGGCTCGGGTTGCCTCCCGAGAAGCACTTCTTTAAGGTCATTAGATTGACCATGTTCCACCCATATCAAATCTTCGGATTGGGAGGGTCGGTGGTGCCCATCTCAATCGAATCCGACTCTTTATAAGGCTTGAGTCAGACTTTCTGAACCTGGAAATGCCTCGAGTTCTTATGCCAAAGTTCAACAGAATCATCTCTAAAAACTTGGCATAGGAAGTATGGTCCGAATAATCTTGTATTCTTGCTTCTCGGGGACATATTTGACTTATGATGAGTAAGAAGTACTTGATCCCCGAGCTTAAATTCAACTTGTGCCCATTCATTAGAAAATACAGCCTTTGTATTTATCGAAATAGAGGGCAATGGCTTCGACTCTAGCCTTGGGACTTCCAACTTGTCCAATGGATCCTTAGCTGCAACTTTGTCTGGTCTAGGATCTTCTTGTGACACCTTTAAATCTGCTAAGACACTAGATAAACTTCTACCTTGGGAGGTAGTGGTGAAACAAGATTCCATAGGATCAACATGATTGAAAGACGATAAAGGGTCTGGAGCTTTCTTATCAACAAGATCAATTCTATCACAACATTCTTCAAAAGAAGGAGATTTTAAGGAATTAGCATGATTAAATTCAATCTTCTCATCACCAATGGTGAAAGAGAGGATCCCTTCTTTTACATTAATTATTATACCTGCAGTGGCCAAGAAAGGTCTACCAACAATAATAGGGATTGGAGAATCTCCCTTAATATCAAGCACAACAAAATCAACATGCACATAAAATTTTCCAATGATGTGAATTGGTGATGTCGCACTTTTTAGTTGGGTTTTATAGGTAGTTTTCTAGCTAGGATTGAGTCTTTTCTAGGTTTTGTGTTTTGTCTTGAGTCATTTGTGTAGGTTTTCATATTATCTTAAGATATGGAGTCTACATAAGTTTGTTTGATGTTTTGTAGGTATTTGAAGCGTTGAAGAGGAGATGTTTAGGTTTTTCAAGCTTTCTAGGAGGTGATGTTCAAGCGGTCTTATGGTGATGTTGATAAGAAGAGTAAGAGTCGCTGCATTTGAAGGTTTGAAGATTCCGAGTTGAAGATTTCAAGATCAAGGTGCTTATGAAGGAGCTAAAGGAAGTCTTAGAAGGCCAAGAGCGATTAAAGAAGAAACATTGAAGAAGAACCAAGCTTTGGAGCAAGTTTGAGCGAAGAAATGAAGAAATCAAGTGTAGCCAATGGTCGGAGACGACCTACACTAGGTCGGTGACGACCCAATTCGTGTGTGGCGGATTTGTTTCTTGCGTTTTAAGCTAGGTTTAGTAAATGTTTTATTTCTGGGCCTTTTTAAGATAGAACTTAGTTTCCTTGTAGGTATATTTCCACTACTATATAAGGATTGCTAGGGGATTCTAAGGGGGACGTTTGTTTTAGAGGAGATTCAAGGGGGACGTTGGAGACGTTATTTGTGGAAGACGGAATGAGTTGCAAGTTTGATTTCTAGGTTATCTTATTCCAAGCTCTTGGACAATTTTAGAGAGACTTGGAGGTTTGCTTGAGATTGTAAGTTTTCTTTTAATTGCAGTTTGTTTGGATTCGAATCATGTCTTCTCTTTCGTATATGATGATTGATTGTGCCATGGATCGTGAGTAGTCTATTTTCTAGGGTTGGGGTGAAACCCGACGAGTTGTGCATGATTAAAGCATGAATCTTTGATTGATCAATCCTTTTGAATCTCTATCCTTGTCTACTTGTTTTCTATCAATTCCTTAATGAAAGTTGAGGCATGTTCAAGTTTATGATTGAATTGAAGGATTGAATTGTGAATTTGGATAATACTTGGTTGAAAAAGAAAGTTGAAACTTTTAGAAACAAGTAGGGTTGCAAGTTTAGATCTTTATGAAAGTTTAGATTTTTACTTGATTGTTTGTGACGAAAGTCATTTATGAGATTATTATGGGATGATTTTGATTCATGTTTGCATGCATAGCTTGTTGTGGTGAATCCTTTGCTCTAGATCTCTTTTAATTTGGTTTTTGAAGTTTTCTAGTTACCCGGATAGGTCGGTTACGACCACTTTCAGGTCGGGGCCGAGCTCCTAGTTCCCTTAGTTTTTCTCCTGCGTTTGTGTTGAGTGGTTGGTCGGTTACGACCTGTTGTGGGTCGGTGCCGAGCGTCTCTTTGAAGTGTTTTTCTTTGCTTTGTTCTCTTTTATTAGGATTAGTAGCTAGACATAGATTCTTCTAATTCCCGTGGACGAACCTGACCTCCCTGTACTCAGCGGGGTCTTGATATAAATTTATTTGTTGTCAAGAAACCCTCTCAACAATTGGTATATCCTCAAGGATACATGTAGGGTGAACAATAGACCTATCCGCCATATAAAGTTGCATTTTTGCCGGTTTAAGCTCTTTCATGCCAATTTTCTCTCATATAGACAATGGAATCAAACTGACACTAGCTCTTAGATCACATAAGGCATTGTAGTTATGAGCACCCACAATAATAGGGATTGAAAAATTACCTGGATCTTGAAGCTTTGGTGGGAGATTATTTTGGATCAAGGCACTACACTCCCGATTCATGGAAACCATGTGGAACTCATCAAGCTTCCTTTTGTTGGAGAGGATCTCCTTCAAGAACTTTGCATATGAGGGCATCTCCTTCAAAGCATCAATAAATGGAATGTTGATGTGTAATTTCATCCATGCTTCAAGGAAATTCCCATACTTCTTCTCTAGCAAAGCTTGATTCTTTCTTTGTGGGAATGGGATAGGAGGAACATAAGGTGGTGGTGGCACATATGGAACCACCTTCTCCTTGGCGGGAGTAGAAGGCGTCCCGTCTTCTTTAACCGGGCCATCTGGTTTGGTTGTCTCATTGGCCTTCATTGGTTCCACCTCTTTAGCTTGAAGTTCCTTTCAAATCCTCAAATTCACCGCTAGAATTTGAACTTTTGGATTCTCTTCGGGGTGTCCCAATAGAGTACCCAAAGGTCTAGGAGCATTGGCGGCGTTTTGAGCCACTTGAGTTTTCGTCATCTTTTGTGCTTGCTCAAGAGCTTGCACCTTATTAGAAAGTGCTTTCATTTCAACCATCATATTCTCCATAGCAATCAACTCAGGAGATTTCTTAGGAGCCACAGGTGGAGCTAGAGGGGGCCTAGCTTGATAGCCCGAAAAATTGCCTTGATAGCCAAGAGGAGGGCCATCTCTAGCCCCATATGGAGCTTGATATGCAACTGAATTTTGAAATTTAGGTTAAGATGTTGAAAAAGCATTATTGCCATACCTCAGATTTAGATGATTCCTCCACTCTGGATTGTAGGTGGGCGAATAAGGATTGTTCTTCGGGTTTGGATATGGAGCCCGATAGCCATCTTTAACAACCGGCTTCTTCAATAGGAACTTCATTAGGCTGGGCCATATAAAGTTGACAAGTAAGAGCGGTATGGTTGGGTACACCACACATTTGGCAAACAAAATTTGGAGTTGACAGTTCAGTCGGGCTTGCTTTTGACATGTTGATAGCATGCATTTAGGTGTTAGTTTAAGGGCATATTTATGTTTAAATCTTAGGAAGTTGCATGCATTTTGCTTAGTTTTTGTAGTTTTTGCATTTCGGTGTCTACTCTTGTGCTTTCGTGTTTTAGATCGTTTTGAGGAGCAATGATTGGTTAAGTTGAAGGATTCAAGATTGGAAGTATTCAAGTGTTTTTTCCAATGATATTCAAGCCACTTTTGATGATCATTAAGGCCCAAGAAGTTATGGAAAGAAATTCTTAAATCCGAGCTATCCATTGAAATTGTTATTTCGACACCACTTTCTTGTGACGCTTATTTCAGGAGCTAAGATGGCTGGATGAAGATGAATTTGGTATCATTGGAAAGATAACTCGAAGATATACAATTCATATTTTTACTCCGAGTCAAAATTCCCACTCTAAGGTGGTCAAAACAACTTCCAAAAACACCGCTGGAATTTTGGATCCTACAGATCCGTGATCGCGTCCACTACTCACCGCGATCGCTGTTTTCTACGACAGCGAAGATCGAGGTGGCGATTGATCTATTTATCTATATATTATATTAGTTTCATTTTATTTTATTATTTCATGTTTTTAAAGACTACTTAAACCTAGTTTTCAGCATTTGTTTGAGATAACTTGAGACCTATTTTCTACTTTGTTTTGTATTCTCTCTTCTATGGAGAACTTAACTTCTTTGATTCTATTCAAGTTCAAGCTTTCAGATTCAAGTTTATTGTGAGATTCTACAATTCAGGTTTATTTCTACAAGTTATTTCAATTCTCTTGTGCTTAATTAATATTGATTGTATTGATTTCTACTTGATTGATCACCTTGTTGGAATTGATATTCTTATTGCTAGATCTAGGTTTTCTCGTAGCAAAACCTTATATTTGTAGCAACTCAATGTTTTAGGACTCGTTGGACTAAAACCATTGAGAAAGAGATTTGATTGCATGCTTATTATTTGACTCGTTGGAACACAATTTGCATATATCCTGCATATCCTTGCTCCTACTGCTAGTATCATTATTATTCATGATCGTTTCATGTTTGTTTTGATATTAAGTATTTACATGACCCGTTGGCTTGTTTATTATATCTGATCAGGATAGGAATAACCAAAAGAAATAACTTGTTTGAATCTATGATCAATAACTTGATGATGAAAGCGGATGCATGAATAGGATTGTTTCTCTAAATTGATAAAAACTCAACCTTTACTTTGTTTAATTGCTTTGCTTTGCTTTATTTGAATTTCATAATTTTAGATTACAATAAAAAAATCCCCCATTTATTACTACTGAGTTGATAATAATATAACTTTGAATTACAAGTGTCTCTTGGGTACGACCCCGACTTACCAGCTATACTAGTTGTGTAACTAGGGATTTATTTTTGATTTGGCACGACGACTTTAAGCCAATCACATGTTCATCTTACCCACTTGCTTTCTCAGTTGTGTAATCTCATGAATAAGAGCACTATTTTAGGCCTCCTTGTGAACACTTGAATCAACCTCATATAATCCCATACTCTTCTTAGCAATAGAGGAAGAAGAAGAGCGGGCATTGGAAAACCGTTGAGCATGGAGAGTGGTCTTCTCAATTAGAGCCCAAGCATCATCAATTGGCATCATCAATTTGGCCATAAAAGCCTCATAGAGCTCGTCCCATGTGGTGATAGAGTTCGCCGGAAGAGACCGGTATAACGTCTTCGCCTTGCCAATTAGAGAGAAGTGAAAGTCAAGTAGGCACATAGCTTCCTTAGGCACATTTTGAATATGCACTGTGTTCATTAGCTCCAAGAAGGTTTCAATATGGTGGTGGGGATTTTCAGAAGGCAGACCCCCAAACTGATTTGCCTGAATCATGCTGATCAAGCCAGACTTCAACTCAAAGTGATGAGCTGTAACTTGTGGAAACACAACCCCAGAGATTGGGCCGCGATTGACGGGCATCATGTACTCGCTAAGAGTGGCGGGTTGTGGTGGAAGTCGAGCCCTCTCAGCTTCAGCTCACTGATCCACTTCCAATCGCTCAGCCTCACGTTGAGTGAAGCCTTGTAAACGGCAGTCATTTCAGCAATCATCTATTGTAGAGCTTACATAGCTTCATCACATTCACCCATGTTATGTCTTTGAGCTTCTCGGGTTTCCCTTAATCTAGCGTGAAGAGATCGTTCAGGCTCGGGATCGGGATCTTGTAGTGGGGTGCTAGAACTTCTCCCTCTGCGCATACACTAAAGGAATCACCAAAAACCAAAGACAAAAAGAAACAAATCAAAAAACAAAAGGGGACTTTGATGAACTAGTCCATTAGAACCAACTGAAACTATCAATAATCCCCGACAACGGCGCCGAAACTTATTGTGATGGTTTCCCACACTCGAAAGAATACGAGATCTATCGTAGTATTAGATCAGGATCGAATCACGGGGATTATTTCTGTTTTAGTAAATTCTAGAAACAAGTTCCTAAGACAAATAAATGATTGTGAAGTAATTCAAACTAAAGAAAGCAAGTAAATAATGGTGTAAAATATATGAGAATGCAAAGTTACATGGCGAGGAATCCCTACAACTTTGATCCACGAAGTTTGAATCTCACTTCTACCTAAACTGAGTTGGATATTTTTTTGTTATGAAGGTTATTGTCTAATGTCATAAATTAACTTTTCTCAAAGTTTAACTTAATGTACTTTTATCAAATTAAGAACCCACTCTCGTGACGAAAATAAACCGATAGAAATCCTTTAAGCACTTAGAAATCTAAATGGTAAACTAAACTTTCCCCACTCTCGTGATGCATCAAACTTGACTCAAACATCTAGAAGTTCTATGACAATTAACCACATGAGAAACTAATCTCAAGTTCAATTCTAGTTTTTCCAAATAGATAGAACCATCTCTCGATGTGTTCTCTCTATTTAGTCCACTCACTTAGACCACCACCTCTCGATGCGCAACCTAAACAAGACTCTAACAAGTTTAAACCTATTAGATTAAGCCCCTAAAATCAAATCATACCAGTTTTCCAACTCAAATCAAGCAAAAGATATTGAATCTAATCCACTTCACATCGTTGGGATCAACCAGTCCCTAGAACTATAAAGTTTAGCCTAGCATAATTGAATTCATGATCAAAGCAATTAAATCAAACATGGAATAGAAATAAGAAAAATAATTGAAAGATAATACTTACTAGGAATTTCAATTGAACAAACAAAAGTATATCCAAATTTGCAATGAAAATCTCCAAAATGTAGAACTAATAAAACCCTAGAAATTTGTCTCTTCTCTCTATATTAGAAACTAGAATAATAATGCATAAAAGTCCCCTAAAAGAGTTTTCTAAAAAGTATTTATATTAAAAGGCTAAAAATATGCAAAAATACATAACCCTATGCGCAAGAAAAGAAAGCCCCGCGGCTGCCTACCACCGTATCGACCGAGATGAGCCTCGTCTCTATGGAGACGAGCTGCCGAACCACCGTCTCGAGCGAGACCATCACTTAGTCAAATTTCTCCTCTTTTCTCGTCACGACCCTCCTCTCTAGGTTGTTGGCTCGTCTCTAGAACCTCTTTAACCTCATATTCTTGTCCCGTGGGCATCCTCAAAGGCTTTCCACCTCTCTTTGACTCCTATAACCCACTTAAGCTCCTTAACCATCTTTAAGAACCGAAAACACCTCCAAAAACCTGAAAATGCAAGCAAATCTTGTTTAGATATCCATACTACGAATAATACTAAAAATCAACACAAAATGCAAAACCAAAGCTAGAAAAGATTGAAATCTAATCCTAAATGCTCATGCAAAACCAAGTAAAACTAGATGACATCAAAATACCCCATAATTAGACTTTGCTTGTCCCCAAGCAAAACTCAAAATTCAACCACAAGTACAAGAAAGAGGTAATTCCCTCAACTTGCTCAAACCCTCATGATCATGCTAATTGAAAGATCAAAGACAAGTTCCATCATTGCATAGCATTGTCATCAAACTAGAAAGCCCATCTTAGTCCCTAAACCTCACAAGGATAATGTGTTTTACTCACTCTCAATGTGTTTAGGGGTAATCAATAACACTCAAATCTTAACTTTGAAAATAATCTTCCATATCCTTGCATCAAAGTCCTAATTCTCCACCACTTGGGACAATGCACATGCCATAAATCAAGAGTACTTTTATTAGGTTATAATGCGGGCAAGGTAAGAGAAAAAAAGGTAGGGAATTGTTTGGTCTTGTGGTGCTAAATCCGGGAAAGAAATCTAACCAAATTGAACAACACACCAAGCTTAACTTTTATTTCATTCTTCTTGCTCTTCTTTTTTCACTACCTTTTCATTACTAAACTCCAACTCCATTAACAACTTTATTCATTCAAACTCTTTTTTTTCTTTTTTATTGTTTTTCTCTCTTTTTTCTTGTAACCACTTGCTTCATTTCCAACAATCACCTCCAAAACCAAAAACATACAACTTTTTCAAGCTCAACTCACACTTAGCACACTTCAAGAGAAATCCTAATTCCCGGATGGGTAAAAGGCTAAAATTAGGCTCTGAATGCTTTGTGGAGCTTCAAAAATAAGTCATAAAAAGGCTAGAACATGGCTTGAAACACAGGAAATTATATGTAAAGGTAGTCAAGGGATTATGGCTAACAAAACAAATGCCTCTATCATTTCTATGTCATGAACAAAAGTCATATATGTGGCCTTGAAAAAGGTTATAACGCAAGTTCTAGAGATTAAGTAATCAAAGCATGAATAACACACAAAGAAAATAATTGGACACATTTGTAGTCCATTAGGCTCAAAAATCTCACAAGGCTTTTTGTCTAGGGACCTATTCAAGCTATAATCTCATCAATAACTCCATGCTAGACAATTCATCAAAGAAAAATGAATGCATTTTTAGAGAAATTGAAAGCTTAGTATCAATGCATCATAGGCAATCATCTAATCTTTGGGGCATCATTTTTAAGCAAGGATATTCATCAAATCATCATAAGACTCTTTTATTTTTTGTTTTTTAATGATTCAAACTAAACAAAACATGCAAGAAAAATAAACATGCTATGCAAGACTAACTAAAGTTAATACACCCTACCCCATACTTAAAACCTATATTTTCCCCAATATAGAAATTAAAGAAAAGGGAGAATGAAACTCACAAGATCCTATTGAGGTGTGTAGTCAGGTGGTCGTGGGTAAGGAGCTGCGGGATCATAGTAATAGCCAAAAGTGTGGTGGTACATATGTGCACTCATCTGCATAAGCTGGTTTTGCTGGACCTTCATCTCAACCATACTCCTCTCGAGAGCATCAAGACGACCCATGTAATCAGGCTCAGAATGGCTAGCAGAAGGAACCTTTGGAACCTCAATCATCAGCACATCACTGCCACCATGCTCTACATCAACGTTGTCTTCACCTCCATCCTCAACTGTATCAACATCATCCTCGGACTATAATTTTGGATGTGGAGGAAGGCGCTTTCCCATCCAAGCCTCATACCATGACTTTGGGTCACTACTACTCACGGGATGACCAGAAAATGCTATGTGAGAATACTTCTCCGAGAGCTGGACAATATTGGAGTAAGAGGGAGAAAATATAAGGTTTTGGTATCACCACAACAACAATTATGCACACAAACGCTAATGAAACACATAGATCATGCTTTTATCACACAAAGTCGTCAACTTTCGTCAACTTAAGCAAGTAAATCAATCAGCTTTCGTCCAATCAATAAACTTTACTATCTATCTCTTCTCTTCATTTAGGATTGATCAACTTTCGCTTCAAGTTTCTGCTTTCGCTTCAAATATGAACGAGAAATTCCTTATCCACTTCTGTTTCAAGGATTTAAGAACAAGAAATTAGATTCATGTAATCAAAATAATCAAAACATGATCAAGAGCAAACATACATAATCATTGATGGGTTAACCCCAACCTTAGAGAGAGGACTACTCACAAACCATGATTAAAAACAACTAAATTAAATAAAAGAAAGCTTACAAACCGAATCCAAGACAAACTTCTTCTCCGAGTCTTCCCCACAAACTCGTCACTCTCTTCCTTCTTCTCTTCTCTCTATTCTAAACTAGGTTAATTGTGTGATCAGAAAACTAAAGCTAGACAAGGGTTTATATAGAGAAACTAAAGCTATATATAAGGAAATAAATCTTCTAAAAGATATATCCCCTAAGGAAACTATCTAAAGGGATAAAATAACATTAAAACCGCCGACTCGGACTGTCCCTATCAACACAGAGACCTCGGTACCGACCCTAAGACCCTCGTTATTGACCCTTCCAGCCTCGTTATCGACCCCCACAAGGTCGTTATTGACCCCCTTCAGCCTTGTAACTGAGATATCTCCTTCGTTAGGGGGTCGTTAGCCTTCGTTTTTGTTTTGATTCTTCCTAAGGCTCGGTAACGGTATTCTAAACTTCTTTCATGGCTTCATCTTGATCTTCATGTCTCTCTTGGCTTCATTCTTAAGTTATTTTCTTGGCTTTTCTCCTTACTTCTAAAACCTCTCCAAATCAACTTCAAAAACCTACAAAAACACCACCAAAGCTTATGTAGACTCCATATCTTAAGGAAATACGAAGACCTACACAAACGACTCAAAACAAAACACAAAACTAAAGAAAAAGACTCAAACGCATAAAAACACACCCTAAAAACACAATTAAAAAGGCGGATATCACTAAGTGTCAAAACCCTATCAACATTTCCCAAGCGGAATTTGAGAATGGTTTCTTTTGCTCTAAATGCAGGTCGACCATATTCAAACTTGAATGTGCTTAACAACTCCGACGTGAGCTGAGGGTGGGTGGGATATGGTGTTTGAACCAAAGATGTCATACCCATTATGTTGCAAAGACGAGTAACCTCCTCATGGATCCCCAAAGTCTCCATGGATTCTTGATGATAATAACATGTCCGAACGAGCACTCTAGCAATATATTCTTTATAACGAGTCAGTTGTTCACCTTTCAGACTAACCAATTCAGATTTACTTCTCTTTTAGGAACCACTAGCAATTGTTAGAGACAAAAACCTAAACACCAAAGATCAAACAACAACACATGCTACCCACCAAGTAAGCATAAAATCACTCAATCAAACAAACGGGTAACAATTAGCGCATACAAGTTGTTAGTCCTCAAATCAAGTCAAAGAACCAAAAAACTCAAGCTCAAAAACATACAAATAACCAACTCTTGCAAGCAAACCACAACCCCATACTTGAATCTTATGCTAGAAGAATATCAAACAAGTTCTAATAGCAAAAACTTAGTGATGTTCAAGCCAAATACCAACCTTTCAACAACTTCAATTAACAAGGCAACTCAAAAAAAAAACTTAGCAAGAGTGAACACAAAGTTACCCAAATCAAGCATGGACATAAAGTTACGAGCATATAATTAAGTAATAAAGAACTAATAATTTCGGAATTAATAGAACAAACACAAAAATTCCCAAACTAATTTCGAACTTAAAAACCCTAAAATTGTAAATCTCTCAAATCAATTGTAAACATACTCGAATATGTCATTTGAATACTCATCTTCTATATCTGAATATATTAGTTTAAATATTGAACACATCAATAAGAGTATCAAATATTGAGAACACATTCTCGAATATATAGCAATAGCAGTCATATATATAATTGTAATTACATTTGAATATTTGAGTTCAAATCATTAACAACCAAACTATGCGATCGAAAATGAAGTATACAATCTTGAACATGCTTATAATATATCTGAATATTAAATTTACAAACTAAAAATGTTACAAAATAATAAGAATATGTTATTTCAATAATCGAATAGAACCACTAAAGCCATCATCTTTTTTGGTGTTATTCGTTCTTCTTTGTCTTTGAACGGTTGAGAGATTTAAATATTGGCCCTGAAAACTAAAATATTATGTGAAGATTGGATGTGCCAATTCGAATATGCAAAAACGATTTAAAGTTGATAAGAATGTAAAATTGAATGTGCGATAAATCAAACACATACTAATGAATGAAGCAAAAAGAAACTTACAGCTACGTACTCGATCAATCAACGGATCTACAACCAACAAAAACTCATTTTTCTAAATGAATTTTATTTGACAGTGGAATGAGTTCCTTAAAGCTTTGCTCTCCAACAATAATATTATATATCAAGAAGACTAATGTTCGATTAATCACCTCAAACAACAACAACAACAAAAATTAAGTATTACCAGAAATTGGCAAATAGATATCGATCTGGAGGGTGAGTGTGAAACAGGCAATTTATCAAGTGAATGAATTGTAGAAGGGCAAGTCACATGCATTTCCAAGTAAATCCAACTTGGTATTCCCTTCCCCCACAAATTAAAGGCATATAATCAAATAAAGAAGAAAGATCTTCAACCAGTGAAAAGCTAATCACAGAAATTACTGGAATCCCAATTGAAGACTCGATCAAAAAAAACCTCATCGAACCAGAGAGAAATACGATGAGAGAAAGAGACGATGAAATCTCTCAAAAGAGATAAATAACAAAAAAATAGAATAAAAATGGAACATTTTGATTTTTTAAAATCAAAAAGGAAAGAGAGATATTGATAAATAGAAAGAGCGTAAGATATGGGAGAGATTTTTGGATTAGATGTAATCTTGTGAATCTACCCTATAATAGTTAATTTGTGCCCTTTTTTATTAAATCTCAGCCATTTATTAAATTCAATTTAACGACTAATATTGTTTCCCCGGTTTCTCTAGAACTAGAGGTTTCTCTAGAACCTTATTCTTCTCGAATATACCGTAGTATGATACAATGTTTATAGGTGAATATGTTCAATTAAACATCGAATATACGAATATATGTTACTGAATATACATCACTCCTGTCAACATCAACCCTAACCAATTCAACTTTAGATTCTTCACATATGAAACCCTCAATTCATACCATGTACAACAAAATTGATATTCCACCAAAAAAGTAACAAAATTGATACAGAACATATAATCTTAATCAAGCAATTGCACAAGAAAACTGGTATAAACAAAAAAGAAGAAGAATATGGGGAGGTCGGAGTGAATTGAACATGAATCTTACATTCCCTCATTCCCGATTGTCGGAACCCCAACAACCATGGCGACAATCACATAGATGACGAAGATGGGGACGATGACAACCCCAACGTAAATCACAAATGTACACCAGATCGAGAATTGCCATGGCCCAAAGCTTGGACTCGTCGAGCTCGCATGTTCGACTCCGGCGACGACGTCGAGGAGGCGGTGCTATCCGTCGAGGATGAAGGCGTCAACATGGAGGGAGAACACCGATTGAAAGATCCAGAATGCTTGCAACCGGAGGGAGGCGGACAATCCTAGGTTTGATGAAGAGGCGAGGGAATAAAATATGGAGAGAGAGAGAGAGAAATAATCAAATAGATATAGTAGCAAGATTTTAGGGATTTGGGTGTAATCTAGTGCATCACACCTATTATAAATTTTTAGACCTTTTTTTAATTAATCTTATCCATCCATTTAATTTAATCCAACATCTCTTGTTATTTCCCCCGTTTCTCTATAAGAAGAGGTTTCTCTAGAACCTAATACTATATATATATATATATAGTTAGGAGAAATATGGAGCGGTGGATGCATGGAGATGAATGGTACTGATTTACTCACTTTTTTTAAAATAAAAAAGATATAAAAAAAAAGAGGTGTGATTTTGGTAACTACTGTAATCTACAGGATATGTTTTTTATTATTCTGTGAGAAGTTGTTCACCAAACGTCAAAAGCCATTCAACACTTACATTGTATGAATAGTTGTAAATAAAGGATGAACAACTTCATAGTAACAAATGAACAATTCAATTTGAATGCATGGATTGTAATAATAACAAATTAGATCAACGTACAAAGATTATTTTTACAGAACAATTTAATAATTCTATTGAACAACTATATAATCCCTCCGTTCAAAAATACATGATGTTTTAGGATTTGTCTCTAAAGTTAAGAATGTATGTGTAACACCCCGTCTTTCGACGAGGCACTACTAGGGAATAGACCTTACAAGGTACTATTATTTAGGTTGACAACTACACTGTAGGACCTTACAACTCGGGCACGACGAGAAAACATAATAAAACATCCAACCTTTATTTAATAAAACTTAGAAAAACGTATCATGCATGAATCCTCGAAAATTATAAATAATCAAATACGTCACAACGCCTACTGAAACTGAACTATCTGAACCAAAAAGATAATATCCGAAACAAAATACCAACTCCGTCTAACAAATATTAAAATCAATATTCTAACTAATATAAATAAACTAATATAACCAATCCCACTACGACACGCGCTCTTCACCGCTCCGGCCCGCCATCGTGCCTCGGTTCCTGCACGGCTCCCTGATTCATACCTGGGACTGAAAAATGTTCCCCAAAGGGTCAGCGTCTAATCTACCAAGCTAGAAAGAATATAGAAACTGTAGAACGTTTTGAAATCAGTTATCTAAAGTCAGCATACAAATCCACAATCGCAATCATAACTCTAGAGGCCAATACCTAAATTAGTTATATCAGTCACACAAGTCACATACGCATTCACAATCATAATCACAATCACACAGCAATGCAATTCTTCCTTTGTCCACGATCCGACTTCCAAGGCGCTCATCACCGCGCCGAGTGCAGAGGCAGGCCCTCCCACTCCACTTCCCAATCTCCCTTCTAACTCCGGGCTAAGCCTCCACTGGAGCGCTTGTCAAAAACACACAAATAATAATTTTCGTTTGAAGGGGTACGATTTTCCCAGTCACACGGGTCAAAGTAGCCAACTCTTCCTCAACACCAGCTACAATGGGCCGTGTCGGAAACGGTACCAACACAGAGAAAACGTTCCAAAAATATCCTTCCGATAAAATACGTTCAAAACCATTTTACGCACACAACAATTCAAGAAGTTCAAAACCGTTTATAAAGGCATTCGGGACTAGTTCCCAAAACCCGTCCTACAATATCGATACGCAATCTAACAAGGGAGAAAAGAACCGAGCAAGTCGAAAAACGACTTACTTCAAAAAGCGGATTCTTAGAAGGTTTCGAGAAGTTCACGAGCAAGAGGAAACGGGTTCCCTGGGTTGGATTTTAAAAAGCAAATAAAAGAATCAATAAACGAATCTAATGATTTGCTTTATTCTAAGACTCCATTGGACAACAAAATTGATTAGTTAACAGCGATCATTGCTAACTATTCTCAACATTCTAATATAGTAAAAACAGTAACCCACTATTCTTACAACTAACAAATTAATTAAACTATAGTTATTGACTAGCTAGCCTAACTTACTCCTAGTCTAACATTAAACACCACTAGCAACCATTTCATCTCCCTATAATTAAACAATTATACCCGAATCACGAATTCACAATTGATAGACTATAACCCCCGTTAGCTTACTTGATCCCTCGCTTACCCAAAGGCAACTATTAGGCCATACTAATCCTCCTAATTAACTCCTAAACTAGGAAAACGCCCACTCTTCTCGGGACTTTCTAACCACTGCCAAGAAAAAAAAAACAAATTACAATTTTTTTTCTTCCTAAACAATTCTCTCACAGAACCAAACCCCAACTTAAAGAAAGCATTGAACTAAACAGATCAACACTAATTAATGTAGTCCAAACTCGATTTTAAACTACACCACTAACAAGGACACAATAGGGAGAGGGAGAACGGCTTCGTCCATACCCGAAAACGCCGGACCGGTGAAGTTGGTCGGCTGGGAACGACGGACGGGATGAACGCAACCAATGCTGCCTAAGTATTCCGAAAACAGGGGAAGAGTTGCGTCTTGGGTGCGGCGAAACGTCAACGATTCCAAGCGTTCTTAACTCTGGGACGTTGCATCGACAAAGGCATGAGAGTTCGGCACCGTACAACAAGGCAACGTCATCGGCGGTGGCGCAAACTGAAGACGAAGAAGACGAGCGATCGCGGCGTCGACGAACCCATTCGGTCAGACGAAGAAGAGAAGGATGTGATCGAGATTTCGAGCGGCAGGTTGAAAGCTTTTGGATGGAGACGGGGATTGGAGTTCGAGGAGTTTTATACTTAGGGTTAATGAGGATTTGTCTAACTAGATAAGGTTTAAAAGATTTAACTTATAATTAAGGTCATTGATATGGATATATTATATCGCATGGTTAAACTAACATTCACACATATAAATATAGGAGATTAAGGGTATTGATAAGTCTAACGGATTGTAAGAATTACGTCCTATACTCGAGGTTACTTACGGGTCAAAATTATGATTATTTGTGGGCCAAGAAATTTGTGCTCCCGAACTAAAAACAACATCGGGTATTACATACTATCCCCCTTAAGAAAGTTTCATCCCGAAACTTAGGAGTGAATGGAACTGATGTAACAACGAATACTTAGAGATTACTACGCCTATTATGAGATTCTACAATTATCCCCCTCTAAGAAAACGGTTCGTCCTCGAACCGACTTTTATCGAATAAAAGAAAAACTATAATCACTACTAAACATCCAAAACACGCAATATGACAACCAAACAATCAAACAACTAAGTCAAGAGAAATAGGCATTCACACAAACAAGCATCGATATTGTACTCCTACTAGTTATTAATTCAATTCTCCCCTCAAACACATTTACTAAACCTGGGTAGATCTCCGAGTAGCTCTATCTCATCATAGACTCGTTCTCCCAAGTGGCCTCCTCGACTCCTCATCGAGGCCACTGAATCAGCACCAACAGAATCTCCTGCCTTGTTTCGCAACTTCTTCATTCGTTGATCTAAAATCTTCAACGGTTGTTTCCGGAGAGTGTGATCTAGTTCCACCTCTATCTCCTCATACTTGAGTCTATGACTAGGATCTGGGACATACTCTCAGCTACGAAATGTGGAAGACAGAATGATCTCGGTTCATGCGATCATCTTATTTACACCAGAATCGAACACTGGTAGTTTACTCAGAAGGTTGTCTATAACCAAATAGTGGTACCATAAACTTCATAAAATTCAATGCTTTCCAAAATTGACCTTCACAACCTTTCCTGCAAGCCCTTAATTTCAATATCTCGATCAGGTTTATGCAAATCCGTTAGATCAGTCTAATCCTGGACTCCGAGTTACGGTTAAGATTTACTCCCATCGCTAGGATGATAATCGTGGTATCTCTTCATGAAGACATCCTCAAAGGCTCATGAACATTAGATATCTAAAGATCGTATCCACTACTTGAATCATGGCTGACTTGTATCAACTAACCGATATATTCCACGTTCGAACGACACGACTTACGTCGTAGTGCTAATATCTCCTTGCATCCATGATAGTATATGTAGCTCCCTCTGGATTAGTCCTTCTTTACCATCACATCCTTGTCCTATTGTCAATACCCAAAGGTTTTTTTTTTCTTACCTTTTCTTTTATCCTACAATTGTTGTATTGCAACCACTAGTCTTAAATAACTCTAACTAGAGCATCCTTCAACCATTTCCAATAACAGTTCGTTGTTTAAACATGTTTTCTTCCCATGCTTACGCATCTTCTGAGTCTCATTTCTATGGACGGTACAATTTCTTATTCAACTTCACTAGTACGATCGCCCTAATCTACTGCTCAATTCCTTATTGTAAATGGCTCCATTGATTATTGTAATCACTCCTTGTGCTTCCATCTTCAGTTGCATACACTTTGTACTCCTCGAAAATCTTCTTAAGTCGGGTGTTCAGCTCTTCTTAAAGCGAGCAACATCCTTCCTTCAATTGACATTTCTAGTTTGGGTTCGACTACTTCCAATCCGATAACTTAGATGCTTGGTTTAGATTTTCTCCATCTTGCTCCATCTTCCTTCGATGTCGACCACTTCTGCATCTTCTTGTACTAGATTCAACAACTCGATGATGGTATTACGAAGCTCTTGGAGACCATATAACCCAACACTACATTCCTACTTTTGTCGATTCCTCACACTTCCCTAATAATTCTAACACTACGAAAGAGGATTAAATCCTGCCAAACTTACACTTAGAATTAGAAGGCTAAAACACTAAAATACCAGAGGTCCTTCGGCTGATGGTGGCGGAGTCGCGACGTGTCACCTAACCCACCTATATGCAACATGCCTACCCCAGTTAAAATAGTTTGAAAACACCGGCCGGTTTTAGTTTTAAGTTGGACCTCGAGTACACTCGTTGGTCAGTTCCATGTGCCCTGTTGTCAACCTGGCTCTGATACCAATTTGTAACACCCCGTCTTTCGACGAGGCGCTACTAGGGAATAGACCTTACAAGGTACTATTATTTAGGTTGACAACTACACTGTAGGACCTTACAACTCGGGCACGACGAGAAAACATAATAAAACATCCAACCTTTATTTAATAAAACTTAGAAAAACGTATCATGCATGAATCCCCGAAAATTATAAATAATCAAATACGTCACAACGCCTACTGAAACTGAACTATCTGAACCAAAAAGATAATATCCGAAACAAAATACCAACTCCGTCTAACAAATATTAAAATCAATATTCTAACTAATATAAATAAAATAATATAACCAATCCCACTACGACACGCGCTCTTCACCGCTCCGGCCCGCCATCGTGCCTCGGTTCCTGCACGGCTCCCTGATTCATACCTGGGACTGAAAAATGTTCCCCGAAGGGTCAGCGTCTAATCTACCAAGTTAGAAAGAATATGGAAACTGTAGAACGTTTTGAAATCAGTTATCTAAAGTCAGCATACAAATCCACAATCGCAATCATAACTCTAGAGGCCAATACCTAAATTAGTTATATCAGTCACACAAGTCACATACGCATTCACAATCACAATCACAATCACACAGCAATGCAATTCTTCCTTTGTCCACGATCCGACTTCCAAGGCGCTCATCACCGCGCCGAGTGCAGAGGCAGGCCCTCCCACTCCACTTCCCAATCTCCCTTCTAACTCCGGGCTAAGCCTCCACTAGAGCGCTTGCCAAAAACACACAATAATAATTTTCGTTTGAAGGGGTACGATTTTCCCAGTCACACGGGTCAAAGTAGCCAACTCTTCCTCAACACCAGCTACAATGGGCCGTGTCGGAAACGGTACCAACACAGAGAAAACGTTCCAAAAATATCCTTCCGATAAAATACGTTCAAAACCATTTTACGCACACAACAATTCAAGAAGTTCAAAACCGTTTATAAAGGCATTCGGGACTAGTTCCCAAAACCCGTCCTACAATATCGATACGTAATCTAACAAGGGAGAAAAGAACCGAGCAAGTCGAAAAACGACTTACCTCAAAAAGCGGATTCTTAGAAGGTTTCGAGAAGTTCACGAGCAAGAGGAAACGGGTTCCCTGGGTTGGATTTTAAAAAGCAAACAAAAGAATCAATAAACGAATCTAATGATTTGCTTTATTCTAAGACTCCATTGGACAACAAAATTGATTAGTTAACAGCGATCATTGCTAACTATTCTCAACATTCTAATATAGTAAAAACAGTAACCCACTATTCTTACAACTAACAAATTAATTAAACTATAGTTATTGACTAGCTAGCCTAACTTACTCCTAGTCTAACATTAAACACCACTAGCAACCATTTCATCTCCCTATAATTAAACAATTATACCCGAATCACGAATTCACAATTGATAGACTATAACCCCCGTTAGCTTACTTGATCCCTCGCTTACCCAAAGGCAACTATTAGGCCATACTAATCCTCCTAATTAACTCCTAAACTAGGAAAACGCCCACTCTTCTCGGGACTTTCTAACCACTGCCAAGAAAAAAAAACAAATTACAATTTTTTTTCTTCCTAAACAATTCTCTCACAGAACCAAACCCCAACTTAAAGAAAGCATTGAACTAAACAGATCAACACTAATTAATGTAGTCCAAACTCGATTTTAAACTACACCACTAACAAGGACACAATAGGGAGAGGGAGAACGGCTTCGTCCATACCCGAAAACGCCGGACCGGTGAAGTTGGTCGGCTGGGAACGACGGACGGGATGAACGCAACCAATGCGGCCTAAGTATTCCGAAAACATGGGAAGAGTTGCGTCTTGGGTGCGGCGAAACGTCAACGATTCCAAGCGTTCTTAACTCTGGGACGTTGCATCGACAAAGGCATGAGAGTTCGGCACCGTACAACAAGGCAACGTCATCGGCGGTGGCGCAAACTGAAGACGAAGAAGACGAGCGATCGCGGCGTCGACGAACCCATTCGGTCAGACGAAGAAGAGAAGGATGTGATCGAGATTTCGAGCGGCAGGTTGAAAGCTTTTGGATGGAGACGGGGATTGGAGTTCGAGGAGTTTTATACTTAGGGTTAATGAGGATTTGTCTAACTAGATAAGGTTTAAAAGATTTAACTTATAATTAAGGTCATTGATATGGATATATTATATCGCATGGTTAAACTAACATTCACACATATAAATATAGGAGATTAAGGGTATTGATAAGTCTAACGGATTGTAAGAATTACGTCCTATACTCGAGGTTACTTACGGGTCAAAATTATGATTATTTGTGGGCCAAGAAATTTGTGCTCCCGAACTAAAAACAACATCGGGTATTACAGTATGTGATTTGACTTAAATACCCATAAATCTTTTAAAGATCTTTCCTTTTCTATTTTCTACTTTTATTATTCTTATAATTAATGAGGGTAATATTGGAAAAAATATAGTAAATTATGTAAAATATCAAGTATTATCAAACAAGAAAATCAACCTAAAACATCATGTATTTTTGAATGGAGGGAGTATTAATTGATGAACAATAACTCAAACTATTAACAATGAACTAAAAATTTGTAGGTTAGGGTTTTCAATGAACAATTTATTTATTCTATTGAACAACTCTATATTGATTGATGAACAATAACCCTAATATAGGCAACAATGAACAAATTATATCTATTTACGAAGTTTGTTTTCAATGAACAATTTATTTATTCTATTGAACAATTCTATATTAATTGATGAACAATAACCCTAACGTAGTGAACAAGAAAAAAAAGATCTTTTAACGAAGTATGATTTAATGAACAATTTATTTATTCTATTGAACAGTTCTATATTAATCGATGAACAATAACTCAACCATAATATATTGAACACGGAACAAATCAGATATATTTACGAAGTTTTTTAAAATGAACAATTCATTTATTCTATTGAACAATTCCATATTAATTGATGAACAATAACTCAATTGCTAACAAATTAGATCTAAGTCTTACAAAGTTTTTTTAATGAACAATTTATTTATTATTTTGAACAACGCTATATTAATTGTTGAACTATAACTCAACACTAAGGTATTGAACCATGAAGAAATTAGTTCTAAGTACGAAGGTTAATTTAAATGAACAATTCTTTATTATAATGAACAACTATATATTAATTGATGAACAACTTATAATAACATGTGAATGTATGCTACATTAAATTTTACGTCAGTTGTGTATTTGGGGTAGAAAATCCTAGTTCTTACCTACTGCCTAAAAATCTATCAATACTAGATGCTAAGAACAATCAATAAAACGAAATCATTAAAGACATCAAATACAAAAAAACAAACAACAACAATTGTGAATCTGCGGGAGAAAACGAAATCACGGATCGTCGCAAAAAAAGTTGATCAAATTATGTGAGAAAACAATAAACAAACCGATAGTAGATGATTTTGCACACTCGTCTGTTGTATCTCCTTCAGCCCTAATGGTGGATCCATTCATTCTTACAATTTCTTCTTCATTTGATTCAATCATCTCGTTCCTCAATTGCTTTTCGCAAGTTCAGAAACAGACTACTTCACCATGTCTAAAATGAACAATATATTTATCTCTTCCTAATATAGAATAACCCATATCTCGTCAATTACGTAATTGCAATTTTCTTTTTCTTTTAATTCATTATTCTTATCAAATTAGTATCGTTCATCTCCTTGCATCCAAGGCTCCTTATTTCTCCTAATTATTTACACTAAGGAGCCTCCTTACTTGAACTCAACCCTATATATATAAATATATATATGTGTGTATGTATCCTTGAGATCTAAGTTGCACGGAAGTTCTAGGAAAAATTTACCTTGTGAGATTACTTTTGGTCTGTCTAGGACTATACATTTATTAGTCCTCTCTTTCATTGTGTGTGCTCACTTTTATTGCTTCCTCTAGAACTTGCGCTTAGATATCTTTTTCAAGGCTGAATTCATGACTTTTGCATATGACATTAAAATGATTGAGGCATTGTTTTATTAGCCTATTATTCCCTTATCCACCCTTACATATGTTCCTTCTTTTGAAGCCCCTTTCTAAGCCTTGATAACCTTAATTTTGGAAGCTCCACAAAATAAATCCGAGCCTTATATAAACTTGCGTTTAGATATCTTTCTCTTATTGATAAAAACCCAATATTTTTCTCTTACTTTTGCCCTAAGTTTAACGAAACTTGATACTAACTCTCTCCCATGGACGAACCTGACTCTGTTATACTCAATAGGGTCTTGATCTATAAATTTATTTGTTTTGTCTGGTTGACCAAGAAACCCTCACATCAAATTGACATCGTTGTCGGGGAGATTTCGATAGTGCCAAGTTTCATTCTTTTTAGGGTTTTTTTGGGATCACTGTCGAGTCGTAACCGACCCCCCTGGATCGGTACCGACCTTGTCGGCAAAACCCTTTTTGTTTTAATTTTGTTTTCGCTTTTTTTTTCTTTCAGTTTATGCCAGTTGGAGAACGTCGATTAGTCTTTGTTTCACCTATTGATTCTGAGCTTGAGCGATCTTTTCATCGTTGATTACGAGAGAACAAAGCAATAGATGGAAACGCTGAACTTGAGAAGCAATGGGCGGATCTCCGCTTGTAGATGGAAGCTATGGAGCGTAACAATGCTGAAGCCTTAAGGGCTAGAGATGTTGAAGCCGCTGCTGCGCGGCGTGAGAGAGAGGTTGTCACCCGACTTCAAGAGAAACTGAATGTTATCCCTAGGAATGCAAAGCAATACATTCACCAGGAACTGAGGGTGCCTAAATCAGTGATAGTGCGCCCTGATATTGATCGGCCTTTGAGATCATGTCTCAATTTATATCCTTGATAAAGCGATCTCAATTTGAGGGGAAACCCACTGAATGTCCTATTGAGCATGTTAAGAATTTTAATGATTTATGTGATACAATTGTTGCTGATGGTGTGACACTAGAATATGTGCTCTTGAAGGCCTTTAAGTGCCCCTTGCAGGTAAAGCGCTGAGTTGGCTTGAGAGCTTGCCTCCAAGGTCAGTCGCTACATGGAGAACTTTGCATGACTTGTTCATGACTAAGTTCTTTCCACCAGCAAAGACAACGGAGCTTAGGAAGCGCATCACTTCTTATCACTAGTTGCCTGGTGAGATCTTTGTAGAGACATGTGAGAGATTCAAGGAGCTTCTCCGACAGTGCCCCACACATGGGCAACCACCTTATATGCTCCAAGAAATCTTCTTCCGTATCAACGCTACAACAAAGGACCGCATTAACCTACACACTGATTGTGGGTTTATTGAGATGAATCTTGATGAGGCATGGGCATTGTTAGACAAGCTGACTAAGTATGATGCCATGTTAAACAAGCAGATGGAAGCATTGTTATTGAGATGAATCTTGATGAGGCATGGGCATGGGCATTGTTAGACAAGTAGATGGAAGCATGAGCAATATTGAGATGAATCTAGGATCCCATTCTCATCCCAGCTGAGCCCACTCTAGAGATTAAGCCACTTCCAAATTCTCTAAGGTATGTATTTCTTGTTCCTTGCTAACTCTACCTTCACTGTTATCATCAATGCTAAACTGAATTATGAAGAAGTAGAGAAATTGATTGTTGTGCTTAGGACTCATAGAAAAGCTATTGGTTACTCTCTTGATGATGTAAGTGGCATTTCACTTTCTTTGTGCATGCATAGAACAGTGTTTAAAAAGGCGTTGCCTAGGCGCGCCTGGGCCATGCCAGCACCTGCATCAGGCAATAGGAGGCCGCCTACATAAGGCGGCCCCTAGGCGGCTCAGGCACACTAAGGTGGCCAGGCGATCCTAGGCGACAAGCAATGCGCCTGATCCTGATTTGCTTGAAAAATAATGTTGACGATATAAAAAAAGGATAGAATCTCAACAAATCAACTATTTATCTTATCAATATATATTAGTATCTTTTATTTTCCCAAATTGAAGTTATTGTGATATTTTTTATACGCAATTATCTATTTTCAAAGATCTCAATATCCTTTTATCTAACTATATAATCGGACGTGTATCTTTTTCTCCTTACACAACTCCTCTCCTCTATCTTTTTCCATTGTTCAATACTTCATTTATTGTCTAGTTGTTGGACGTTTGAGACTTGGAGCTCCTGCTGCTGCAATACATAGGTAAGTACATGTTTCTTAATACAAGTTTAATACATGTTTTCAGTTCTGATTTTTATGTTCAGTTATGAAAATCATAACCCGATATGTTCTACTGCAGTACTGCCTACCCATGTTTTCAGTTAAGTTGGTGTTCATGTTCAGTTCTGAATTTTATATGATTTTCATATGATTTATAGAACTGAAAACATGTTTTTATATGATTTTCGTACATGTTTTCTGTCAGAGAATTTCATACATGTTTTCTTATGATTTTCAATTCTGTATTTCATACAAGCATATGTATTAATTTATTGAATTCTGATAAAAACATGAATGAAAATCAAAACTGAAAGCATATGTTCAATTACTTCAATACTTCAGTTTCATGTTCAGTTCCATGTTCACTTTGTCATGTTCAGTTTCATGAAAAATCACCCACCGAACTTGTATTAATTTAGTGAATTCTTATTTGTTCATGTTCAGTTCTGAGTTCTGATGGTACATATGACATGATTGTTCATATTCATGTTCAGTTTAGTGAATTCTTTGTTGCATTATTACATATTTAGTAATTTAATATATATGTAAATCAGATTACAGATTTGTCATGTTTGCTGAGGGTGAGCAACAAAGTAACCGATCCGACCCGGGCTGGAAATACGGGTTCCTTTAAGAAGGCAAATCCTAGGGCTAGGGGCTACCACAACAACAACCATACATGCTTTCAACAAGAATTCACAACTATCATGCAATCTAGATCATAGAAAAGTCAACTGTCGCAAACAATTCAAGTTATTCAATCAATTGTCGCAAATTAAATAACTTTCTATCTATCCTTCAACCTAGGAATATCAATTTTCGCAAATAATCCTATTATAACTAATCAAGCAATCAACTTTACGCTTTCGCTTTTAGGTTAACCACAAGATATGCCTCAACTTTCGCAAAGGAATTTAGCACAAGATAGATAGATATGAACTTCAAGCATTCAAGTCATGAATTCAAGTTTAGACATGCATGATTGTGTTGGGTTTTCACCCAACCCTAGAATCTAAGAAAACTACTCACACATGGTAAAGAAGAACGAAGACATGATCATAATAAACAACCGAAAATTCAAATTAAAACTAAGGAGTCTTACAAATTTCTCCAAGTCTTCCTCCAATCCAAAAGCGAATAAAAACGGAACAAAATTCGAACCCTAGTCGAACCTCCCTAAACAAAGGGTTATGCCCCCTTTTTTAAATGAAAAGGAGCCCTACTTAAACTAGGAAACAAGATAAAACAACTTCCTAAAATAAAAGATAGAATATATCACAAAAGATCTCGGAATAAGGGAGAGTCGGCGCCATGCACGAGCCAAAGTGGGTCGTGCACGACCCTCCAAGGGTCGGTCCTGAGAGGTTGTAATCTCCATGGGTCTAGCACGACCCTGATAGGGTCGTTCGTGAGGGCTTGTTCGAACATCCTTGAGTAAAACTTGCGTAAAAGATTCGTTATAACTCCGTTGACTCGATTCTTTTTCCTATGTTCTTGTAACGAATTTCTCTATCTCTTTCCAAGCTCAAACTTTATCTTCAATGACTTTACTTAAACACTTAATCTTCATCTTCTCTTCATGATTTCATTCCTCTTTGGCCTTCTTCCTTAGCTCCTCACTTATGGCTCTCTCCTAGCTTGTCCACCTCCTCTTGAAATGCTCCAAATTCTTCTTTTGAGCTCCAAAACTCCTACAAAAAGACACAAAATACGCGTAGTTTCCGAATCTCAAAGAAATACGAAAACTAAAGCAGAAAGACTCAAAAACATAAAACCCAAGTACGAAAACCAACTAAATGTAATCTATCTAGACACTAAAAACCTACCTAAAAAGCGGATATCACTCATAATGTCAGTTCCCCAACTGAAACTCAAGCTTACCCTATGTAGTGGGCGAATCAACGAGAGATATGTAGATTGTAGCCATGAACTCAGTTGTCAAGGCCGGGAAGTAACGCTTAGAGGCCTTTAACAGAAACTCAACTCCAATATATGAGAATGCCTCTGCAATGTCATCATGAATGCCCAAACTCTCCTCGTGAGCCTTGGAATACCATCTTGACCTATGTGGCCTCTAAAAATGGATGTCGAACTCGGCTGACGCTTCATTGTCTTTGATTCGCACATCATCAATCTTTTGGCTAGAGGATGTCACCTTGGATCTCTTGTTCGGCCTGCTAGACATGATCATGCACAAGAAAAAGGAACCAAATACAATCCACTACAACCAAAAATCACCCCAAAAAAGCACCAAGTATCAACACATTATACCCACATCAACAAATTAACACATCATCATCCAAAAATCAGCATGTTAATCAGTAGGAAAACAACACATCAATGGTCTAAATCAACATGACATTCATCAAATCATCATACCAATCATACTATCATGTCAATCCAACAAATGAGCACACTCATCACCTCAAGAATCAACTTAGCAATCATTATGAACATGCCAATCATTAAGAACTCAACACCAACCACAAAATCAACACACTATTGCACCAAAATCTCATGCCAATCCATAAAACCCCATACTTAATTCAAAAATCAGCCCTTAAATATACCAAAATAGCCTCAATCTAGTGCATAAAAGTCATGGCAAGAACAAGATAAATTATGCCGAAAAAATTGAAACTAATCAACCTAGACATAGACAATCAAATTTTCATTCTCAAACAACACCAAATCATAAGCATAATGTCATAAGGCATTCACGAAATTTTCGACCTAAGACTAGATCTAGATAAATTCAAAATAAAAGATTAAGGTTGAGAAATCATACCATAAATCCAAGAAATAGGAAGAAAACAAGTGAAATTTGGAATGGTAACGAGGAGGCTCGTTATTGACAGCAAGAGAGAAGGGCTCGGTAGCGGGGCTGTGCAGGTGCGAACGACTCGGAAAATGTTCGACTGGTGTACGACATCAGCAGATGAGACAGGCGGATGTGCGATCGTGGTGTGTGGTGGGTGTGAGAGAGAGGGCAAATGAGAGGGAGTGGTGTGCAAGTGGCTCGGTAGAGAGGAAGGAAAGAATAGGAAGGAGGCTAGGGTTGAAAAGGAAAGAAAAGAAGGGAAAAGATAGGAAACGTACCTGCTCGCTTAAATATTCGGAATTCTTGTAGGGGTCGGTACCGACCCTAGGGGGTCGTTACCGACCCACCTGTTTGTACACCGAAATTGGTTATTTTGCATTCGGTACCAACATTCCATAGTTGTATTCTTCTCCTTTTTAGCACGTCTTTCTCAACTTTTAGTACCAGAGTCACTTAGAAAAACATTTATCCCGACTATGCTAACTAACCTAAAAAAGCAAGTCAAAAGAAAGCTAGCAAAAAGAATCTAACAAACTAAAGCGGGTTGCCTCCAGTAAGCGCTACTTTTAACATCTATAGCTTGATGAGACATACCTTGGCTTAATCAGAAGAATTCAAAGCCCAAGTGGCTCTAATTTCTTCGTCCGTTTCAGCTCTATCATAATATTTCTTCAAACGGTGGCCATTGACCTTGAGGATGGCTCCACTATTGTCCACTAGATCCACCGCTCCACGGGGATATATGTGGTGGAACACTCCATCTTGATCTCAGTTTCCCTTGAAATAAATGGAGTCTAGAGTTGAAGAGAAGTACCTTGTCACCTACATCATAGGTCTTTGGAACAAGTTTCTTGTCATGCCACTTCTTGGTGCGCTCTTTGTATATTTCGGCGTTCTCATACACCCTTAGCCTTAACTCCTCTAGCTCTTGTAGGTCCATAAATATCTTTGCTCCGGCCTTGTCGAGATCCATGTTGAGCTACTTGAGAGCCCATAATGTCTTGTGCTCCTGCTCGACTGGCAAATGGCAAGACTTACCATAGACTAGATTGTAGGGAGTGGTGCGCATGGGCGTCTTGTACGCCGTCTTATAAGCCCATAGATCGTCGTCCAACTTTGAGGACCAATCCTTCCTTGAGCAGGAGATCGTCTACTTGGCCACTAGTTTGGGGATGGTAAAGTGTTGCCACCCTATGAGATACCCCATACTTAGCCAAAAGAGCTTCAAAGCTTCTCTTAATGAAGTGTGATCCTTTATCACTGATAAGAACTCGTGGCACTCCAAACCTGGGGAAAATGTTAGTTTTGATAAACTTAGTAATAGTAACAATTTTACCATCATTGGTCCGAGTGGCTATGGCTTCCACCCACTTAGAGACATAGTCCACCGCCACCAGAATGTACTTATAGGGATCCGATGAAGAGAAGGGTCCCATAAAGTCAATTCCCCAAATGTCGAAAAGCTTGACCTCTAGGATTCCCGTTAGCGGATTCTCTTGTCTCCAAGTAATGTTTGCCGATCGCTGGCATTCATCACAAGCCACCACGAACTCCTGTACATCCCTGAAAAGAGTTGGCCAATAGAGACCACTTTGAAGAATCTTCGATGTGGTCTTGAATCCCTTTGCATGGCCACCTGTTGGAAGAGTGTGATAATGATGGATCACATTCTATATCTCATCATCCGGCACACAACGTCTAAAAATTTGATCACTCCCTTGCTTGAACAAGTAAGGATCATCCCAATAGTATTGCTTGACATCATGGAGGAACTTCTTCTTTGCTTGTCAAATCAAAACCCTCGGGAATTTCGCCTCCTACAATATAGTTAGCAAAATCCGCAAACCAAGGGGTCTTTGACCCTCTAATAACATGTATAGAGTGAAGAGAAGTAGAAGAAGGAGATAAGAAGAGATCTGTATCGGAATTTATTGAATTAGAGTGAGAGAACGTACCTGAATGGGTCGTTACCGAACCTAGGAGGGTAGTTACCGACCCAATTGAGTCAGATGGAGCCTTGGTAACGTGCTCTTTGACCTCGGTAACGAGCCTTAAACTGCATCCAGCATTGTGATCTAACCTCAGAGAAGGGTCGGTAGGCCCTTCAGTAGTGGTACTTTTGGCGAAACTGTTCTCTTCTGCTCTTAGAGAAGGGTCGGTATCAAGCCTTGATGGGTCGGTAGGCCCCTCATTACTACACTCAGTGACCTCTTTCAGCATGAGGTGCTCATTTGGGCAGGAATTATTGAACGGCACATCATTGTTGGACTCCGTGATGTGCTCGATTAGTAGTCTAGACAGGTGATCGGCTACTAGGTTTTCTGCTCCTTTCTTGTCTCTAATCTCATGATAAAATTCTTGTAATAAGAGCATCTAATGAAGTAGCCTTAGATGGGGGTCGGGCTTGTTGGATGTCTCTATGGAATGGTGTCGGCGTCACCATAGCCAATTTATGCTCTGCTAGTTCTTGAGCCGATTGCAAGGTCCCACCTTGCGCTCTTAAAAGATCAAGCAACCTACTTTGAGTGCGTTTTAGAGCCTGATCCCTTCCTCCGAGTCTCTGTCTACTCTCACTCCGACGTTGACTCCATTGTCTCTTCTTGTTTTTTCCCCAGTCATGTCTAGGCTTGAGATTTTCAGAAAGAAAATAGCGATCTTCATACTCGCGCGAAAAGTCGTGCTGGTCACCAAAGCCGCGATCGCGGTTCGACTGGTCGTGGACGCGGTCTCTGTTGTAAGGGTTTCTTGATAAACAAATAAATTTATAAATCAAGACCCCGCTGAGTATAGAAGAGTCAAGTTTGTCCACTAGAGAGAGTCAGTATCAAGTTTCGCTTTACTTAGAGCGCAAGTAAGAACAAAAAGGTTGGATTTTTATCAATTAAAGAGAAAATTCTAAGGTCTAGGTATCACCACAACTACAATTATGTATGCCAACGCCAATGAAACATAAAGATCATGCTTTTATCACATAAAGTCATAACCTTTCGTCAATTATGCAAGTATATCAACCAACTTTCATTAAATCAATAAACTTGTCAATCTATCTCTTTGCTTCAACTAGGATTGATCAACTTTCACTTCATAACCCTAATTGACTATTCCGATTCATAGTTTTCGCTTTCGCTTCAACTATGAACGAGAAATTCCTTTCCCACTCTCGTTTGAAGGATTTAAGAACAAGAGAATAGATTTATGAATAAAAGCAATCAAAACATGATCAAAGGCAAGCACAGACAACCATTGTTGGGTTAAACCCAATCTTAGAAAGAAGAGAACTACTCACAAGTCATTATGCAAGAACAATTAAATTAAATTAAAAATTAAACTCACAATCGAATCCAAAACACAATCATTCTTTAATCTCCAACTCGTGTCTTCTCTCCAAACTCTTAATGCTAAAAACGTGGAACCCTAGAATGTTAAGCGTGTGGAACCTCAAACAAAGCTAAGGGAAGGGTTTTTATACTAAAACTAACGCTACTCCTATGGAAATAAATCCAACAAGATAAATCTCCTAAGGAAATTATCTAAACGGGATAAAATATCAATTAATTGCGCTGACTCGGATCGTCCTCTACCAACATAGAGTGCCTCGGTACCGACCCCGTCAAGGTCGGTAGGGTTTCTTCTTGAATTTTCTTCGATTTGTTCTTCACTGATTGCCTCGGTACCGACCTAGGGACCCTCGATACCGACCCCGTTGCTTCAGTAATAGGCTCGTAACTGAGAGCATGCCTCGGTAGGGGGTCGTTACGCCTTGCCTTTGGATCGATTCTTCTTCCTTAGGCTCGGTAACGAGTCTCTGAAATTCCTTCTTGGCTTGATCTTGGTCTTTTTCCTCTATTCCTTCTTCATTCCGACTCCATTCTTTAAGTGCTTTTCTTCGGTTTTGCTTCTCTCCTCAAAAACGCTCCAAACAGCTTCTAAAACTTACAAAAACACCACCAAAGCTTATGTAGTCTCCATATCTTAAGCAAATACGAAAACTCACATAAACGACTCAAAAAAAAAATACAAACCAAAGAAAAAGGCTCATAACACACTAAAACACAACTAAAAAGTTGGACATCAGTCTCTTCCGCTGCGATCGCGGCTTTGTCCGCGGCGATTTCCGCGGTTTTCGCGATCGCTCGAATCGACCGAGGACGGGTCGCTGGATTGAAGGGGGGGTTCGCGACCCGAGACCTCTTGCGCGGGTCGACTCATGATGATGGTCCCTTCGCCGGTTTCTCGGCGCCCTACGATCGTTGTCATAATCAACTTGCATCTCCTCTGATTCGTCAGAGCTGATTGGTTGAGGACTACGACAGTTATCAGCGAATTCAATAACACTAGCAAGTCGTCGAGTAGTCCTTTCAATTTCTGATTCGTTGACAGGGCACTTGCCTTGAACCTTGTCCAAGGAACACTTCAGCCTAGCGATCTCTTATGAGGCTTGGTCCAAGCGGGACTCAGCCTCTGCACACCTAGTTTGGTACTTCTCATTCTCTCGTAGAGTAGTAGCCAAAGCATGGGTGATCTCATCTTCTTCTTCATCTCCAACGGTGGTAGATGCCCCATTCCCGCCGTTTGGAGCGGATGACAAAGTTGTGCGATTGTCACATGGAAAGGGATTGGACTTGGCATGGCTGGATTGGCCTTGTTCAAAGCGAGGGCTAACCAAATTATGGTTTGGCTCGCGAATCGACAGCAAAGGCTCGAAAATTTGCTACTCACGGTCGCAGTTCTCTGAACCGCGGGCGTGGTTCGACTGGCCGCGATCGCGGCCCTCCAGGCCGTTGTCGCGTTTCTGTTCAGCGCTCGTGATCGCTTGGACCGACTCGCTGCGCTCTTGAACCGTTCGATTATTCTCGGTTTCAACGACATGCATCGCTGAGTCCCAAGCTGGATCAAATCATGTAGATTCAGACCGTGAAATACCACGACTAACGATTTCGTCGATCAACTCGGGCCCTTGACGGTTTGTGCGATGAACAATCGTATCAGCGAGAGGGAACGGGTCACAGTTCAAGTCGTTTCCGGGGACAAAGGTCTGATCTTCAGAGCGAATATCGGGATTAGATTGATCAACTTGCGTTAAAGATTGATTTTTCGAGCGATTTTCAGAAATCGCACATTCATTCGCCGAACCGCGGTCGCGGGGGAGCAAGTCGCGGTCGCGGTTCACAGTGTCGCGATCGCGGCCTTCAGCACCGCGATCACGGTTTTCTTCGTTGGGCATACCTCGCTCGTTTACGCTTCGCGACGGTGCCCCAAGGTCTCCAAAAACTACTTCTTGATTTTCAAGGATCGATTCCAACACCATAATTGTGTGGATTGAGTACTTGTTTCCCACAGACGACACCGATTGTTAGTGCACAAAAATTCCGCCTTTAATGCACGAATTGAATGCTCCTCTTCCTCTTCCGTTCCAACTGATTATCTTAACTTGTAACCTGCAAAACAATGGACACAGGGAGTGGGGACCCCCTAATCCAACTTTGATGCCTAAGTCGAAAGAGCAGGTATCGATTGAGCATCAAAGAATAAACAAGAAAGCTAGAGTAATCGTTCCTATAGTAATCGTTCCTAGAAGAAAATCCCCCTAATCCACTCTAGCTTTCTTGTTTATTCCTCGACGCTCAATCGATAACTACTCTTTTGACTTAGGCATCGGAGGTGGATTAGGAGGTCCCCGCCCCCTGTGTCCATTGTTTTGCAGGTTACAGGTTAAGAGAATCAGTTGGAACGGAAGAGGAAGATAAACATTCAATTAGTGCATTGAAGACGAAATTTTTGTACACTAGCACTTACAATAAGTCCTTAAAACATTAAAAAAAAAACGTTAATTTTAACAAGAAAAAAACAAGAAGAAGAAAACCCAGTCCTCTGCTTCATTGGATGTGCGGTAAATTTCTGTCTTACTTTCAGACATCTCCAGTCTCCATGAATATTGAAACTCAAATGGATTGGGCTTTTTGGCCCATGGACTGAAAGTTGCTTTACATCGACGTAAGCGTAGCCCAAATACGCAAGCAATCGCGCTTTCCCCTTCCGCCTCCGCAAATTCATCCGAGGAAAGAGAGAGGAGGAGAGATCATTCATACCGCTGCCAAAGAAATCGAGTCGAAGGAGGGATAGAGAGAGCGATTATGTCGGCTGCGGATGTGGAAGCTTTGGACTTCGAGCCGGAGGAGGACGATCTCATGGACGAGGAAGGAGTTGCCGTCGACGCCTCTCCTAGGGCTCCTCTTCCCAAGCTCAAGTCAGCTATTACTGGTGGCTCCGACGGCGCCGCCCTCAGGAAGACCAAGGGTCGTGGATTTAGAGAAGAAGCCGAAGCTGGTCGCGCATCCCGCTTGGCCGGTCGGGATTTCGACTCTCTCGATTCCGACGGCGGCCCTGGCCCACAAAGATGTTAGTTCTCTCTCGCTCTTTCTGTTGCTATATGCTTGGCAGTTTAAGCATTCTAGGGATTTGTTCTAGTATTTCGTCGAGGACTAATTTGACATTTAATGCGCTTAACCGTTGTGGTGTCTACTCGGAGACATTTGACAGAACTGGAACTTGGTGCATTCATACTCCCCCTTGTAGCTTCGTCAGATTATTGTGAATCTATGTGAATAAATTTGAGTAAGAGAGGCAGTTGTAGGAGAAACCGTAAGATCGATATTTGCAGGATCTGTTTGAAATTTTAGGCCAATTTCTTTCTTACTGAAGTCTCCTCTTTTCTTCTTCTTTTGTTCCTTCTTTTTTTTTTTTCGTTATGAGTCTGATACTGCTGTGTATATGCTCTTCCCTTACTTGGCTCTCAGATGAGCTAATTTTAAGCTATAGCTACAATTAACAACTGGTTATGTGCTTAAATTTTATCTGCAACTAAACGTTTATAGCTTCAACCTTCTAATCAATCAAAGGTTTGTTCTTTGGTATATGGTATTGGTATTCCTGTTTTTATCATATTGCAAAAATGGGATAGTAGGTAGAGAATACTGAACTAAGTGTTGTTTTTTGTGCAGCCATTGAAGGTTGGATTATATTAGTCACAGGAGTTCATGAAGAAGCAGGGGAGGATGACCTTCAAAATGCTTTTGGTGAGTTTGGGGAAATCAAGAACTTGCATTTGAATCTGGATCGTCGCACGGGATTTGTCAAGGTAAGCTTTTAGTGGATATCTAGCCATACCTACAACTTGCCATTGTCTATCTTCTCTTTAGCCCAACGAACCATAGTATCAAAATCATACTGAAATTTTCGACCGTCTTTTCTAATTTAGATAGATCTTGCTTCAATATATGAGCTATAAAGGAAGCAATTTAGCTTCTTTTGTTAGCATTGATAGAGATCTTTTTTTTTTTTTCATTTTGAGATCTTATATTTACATGACAAGTGGCAATGCAGTTAAGATTATCATTAGTCATAACTATATCATTGTTGTAGTTGGATTTTGTTGGTGAATATATGGTTATTAGCAAGGTGATCCATTTGGAGTGCTCATTGCTTTCGGCTGTACTGCACCCAGTTCATATGTATCATGTTAAGCAATGAAACTCTTCTGAAATCGAGGCATGTTGGGATTTATCCTTTCCATGAGAAGATTATCTTTAAAATTTTACTAGTATTTAGTTACTTTAATAACTTTCCCCAAGAGTGAGAATTCAGTATTGAGATCGATAGAAAGTTGTTGTTGTTTTTTAAATCTACCTGAGAAGGGAGCCTTTGTTTGGTGTTGCATTATTGATGCGTGGTAAATGAAGTTAACGGTTCTTAGAGATACTTGTTGGCCTTTGTTTATTGTTCTTTCTATAATGATTTTTTTTCCGTCAGGGATATGCACTGATTGAGTATGAAAATTTTGAGGAAGCACAAGCTGCTATACAGTCGATGAATGGGGGCGAGCTCCTTACTCAAATAATCAGCGTAGACTGGGCTTTCAGCAATGGCTCTTATAAGAGAAGGGGTGTTGCAAGGAGGAGGTATTATCTCTTTTAATTTTAAGGCACCACTGTTTAACTTTAAAACTTTATATTATGTTACTGAACCATGTTACATGGGAGGATTGATTTTTAGGGCCCTCTATATTATGCTCATGCAATTGTATAATTGTGTCAGTTGTTTGGAAAAATAATCATGTGACTTCTTCTTTTGTTCATCCCGTGGTGATTTGTATTCAATATTGCAGATCACCAAGGCGTCGATCTAGGAGTCCCAGGAGGAGAAACTGAAGCATATCATGGCTTTGGACATGACGTGATTATATGTTGAGGTCAAGAAATGTTGAGTTGGAAGTATAATTTGGTGTGACAGCATCACGCCCTTGGTCCATTTGTTTTAACAAGTTCTCTTTACCAACCTGTCATTGGTCGTGGCAATTCCTTTTCCTCATGAACCAAGTTGTGTGCAGCTGCAATCTTGTATTGGGAATGTATAAAATTATGATTTCTCATGTCAGCTAGGTTTTCTTTTTCACTTGCATATGTTAATTTTTTTAACTCAAACTGGTTTGTTCCCCCACCGGATCTTTTATACGTTTGAGCTGTTCTCGTACCCAGAGATATTTTAAAAAAAAAAATTATTTTTATATGTATATGTTGGGTCAATTGTGAATCTACATCGGGAATTCAAAGGATCCAAGTCTAGCATATTAGTAGATGGGTTACTCCTCTTATTGCCAATTGGTAACCCCGTTGGACTTAGTGGTAGTTGGACCCATTTTGGTTTTCTCCCCCTAACAAGTGGTATCAGAGTCGACGGTTCGGTGTGGGGCCGATTCTGGTTGCATCAGGTTGAGACATAATTCCACGGTATCTTCCAACTGGTTAGCCTTTGACCCGTTGCGTGGTAGTCTTTTTTCCAAGAGTGAGCATGCGGCGATCGTGCAAGTCAAAAGTGATTCTTGGTGGGTCCGGGCTTGTGAGGAATTCACAAGTGAAGGTGGAGATTTGTTGGGTCAATTGTGAATCCTACATCGATAATTCAAAAAATTCAAGTCTAGCATATAAGTAGATGATCCAAGTCTAGCATATAAGTAAATGGATTACTCTTCCTATTGTCAATTGGTTTTAGGATGAAGTCCCGTTGCACTTATGTGTTGGGCTTGGTAGCTGTAAGTATTGCTGCTTGGTAGCTGTAAGTATTGCTTTAATTTGATTTGATTTGGTCGAGAGTAACCAGTGCTGTGTGAAACTGATTGGTGTATTGCTTTAATTTGATTTGATTTGGTCGAGAGTAACCAGAGCTGTTTGAAACTGATTGGTGGTGAATAGTATGGCATCAACCTTGCCTTGTGAGGAGGATTGGAAAGTCGGGATTGGAAAATATAACAATTCATCTATATAGCAATATTATCATACTACAAATTCATAAATACGATTATTTTTATCTTGCTGTTCATATCTTTTTATATGTTTTAACATAGTCGAACATATCTAATTCCATGTCTTCTTAGTCCTTACTATATGTTTAGCATAAGGTTAAATAGGTTATATAGCCTATAGAACAATTTATGTTCACAAAGGGTAGGGCATGGAATCCGAACTTAATGCCTTAGATTGCAACCACACGTGGACTCTTGCTGATCTTCCTGTGGGCAAAAAGGCTATCAGTTGTAAAATGGGTCTATCGCATCAAGTATCGATCCAATGGAGATATTGAACATTACAAGGCTTGTTTGGTCGTCCTAGGAAATAGGCAAATTGAAGGCGTTGACTTTTAACGAGACGTTTGCACTAGTTGCTAAGATGGGGCACTATCAGTGTTTTCCTTTATGTCGCTGCAATTCAGGGTTCGGAATTATATCAAATGGATGTTCATAATGCATTCCTTCACGGTTTTTTAGACGAAGAAATTTACATGCTTCCGCCTCCTGGTTACCTTCCTTTAACCGTTGTTAAGATTTGCAAGCTTCGGAAATCTTTGCATGGCCTTTGACAAGCTCTTAGGAATTGGTTTTCAAAGTTGGCCGTTGCACTTAAGAAATTCGACTTCATTTAGAGTCGTGCTGATTATTCCCTATTTTTGCTCTATCGTCCCAACATGACTCTTCATGTTCTCGTGTATGTTGATGACCTTGTCATTGCAGGGAATAACTCAAGGGTTGTAGCTGAGTTCAAGGAATATTTGAGCACTTGTTTCCATATGATGGATCTCGGTTTGTTGAAATATTTTTTAGGCCTTGAAATTGCTTAGAATTCGGATGGTATTTTTGTGTGCCAACGAAAATATGCTCTTGAGATTATCGTTGAGACAGGACTTTTAGGACCAAAGCCGTGAATCTTTCTGATGGATTCTCATCATCAGCTTGCCACGGCTTCTAGTCCTGATTAGACCTGAACAAAATCGGACTAACCCGCCCAACCCGTACCGCCCGCCCGGAAAAATGGGCGGACTTGGACAAGAATTCTAACCCGAAAGGGTAAATAAGCCCGCCCGCCCGAATTCATGGGCGGGACACGGACAATATTTTTGACCGAATATCCCGGATAACCCGCCCGAATACCCGAATATATTAAATATTTAAAATAAATATTTATATTTATAAATAAAGATATGTCTGCGAAAAATATCTTGAGGCCATTGATTGTAGAATTAGTACAAAAGAGAGTTAATTATTATAGTTCCTTCACCTTGTCACCTAAAAAGCTAGCATAAATACGATCTTAATTTTAAGTAATGTTAGATAGTGTAATTATAATACTAGGATTTTCTAGTTTTTTAATGGACATGAAAAAATAATTATTTATAAATTTATATACGGGTCCCGACGGGCTACCCGTGTCCGGATGTCCGGGCGGGCTTGGACATCCTTGCCGGCCTGAATCACCCGCTTGACCCGAACCCGCTCGGACAAATGGGCATAATTTTTGTTCAAAGCCCGGCCCGGATCCGGCCCGAACCCGACTTTGTACAGGTCTAGTCCTGATATACAATAGCCAGACCGTTATTATCGGTTAGTTGGTCGTCTGATCTATTTAACGATCACTCGTCCTGAGCTATGTTACTGTGTTCACACCCTATCTCAGTTCATGCAACACCCAAAGCTAGCTTGATCATTGGAATGATTCTCTTCGTGTGGTTCGATATCTTAAGCTTCATCCTGGGCAAGGTCTTCATCTATCTCGTTCCAGTACCCTTCGGCTAACTACATTATGTAACTCTGACTGGGCCACTTGTGCTCTTACTAGGCAGTCTCTTACATGTTACTTTATTCAGCTTGGCGATTCACCCGTTTGTTGGAAGACCAAGAAGCAACCTATTGTTGCCCGTTCTTCTGCCGAGGTTGAATATCGTTCTATGGTTGCTGCCTGTAGTGAGATCATCTGATTACGTTCATTTGTTATTCTCTTTAGGTGTTCTGTATCGGACTCCGGCTCATCTCTATTGTGACAATCAAGCGGCTTTATATATTGTCGCCAATCCAGTGTTTCATGAGCAAACCAAGCGCATAGAGGTTGATTGTCAGTACGTTTGTGATTTACTTCCGGTTGGCTCTCATATTGCCAGTGCTCAGCAACCGGCTGACCTCTTTACTAAGGCTTTGGGCAAGCAACCATATCATTTTCGTCTTGGCAAGTTGAGCATCGTTGATCCACATACTCCAATTTGAGGGGAGTGTTAAGGATATTATTTATATATATGATTTTTCTAACATATGCTATAAGGACATAGGTTAAGATCTTTAAAATTGAAATAATTAGTTGATTTGTATTTATTTATGATTAATTAATGAGAAAATTGTATAAGGATTTATTAGTGTTTTTTTATGGTTTTAGTTCCTTGAATTAGTATGCTTATCCTATATCCTTAGGCAAAGACTGGAAAAACCGATCTTATTATATACAGTGTACGTTTTGAGGTTAATAAAAAAATACACACAATTTTCCCAAATCATAATCTTTTCAATAAATCCACAATTGATGGACAACTTAACCTTCCTGATTTTAGTCTATTCATTCAACCTAACTGCGATCCACACGTGACAATTAGCCAAAATTTGACCTTCCTGATTTTAGTCTATTCATATATGGAAAATAAAATTGCGCCTCAAAAATAAATTCTAAAGAACTTAAGTGTTTTTAGTCACAAAAAATGCGCAAGTATGATCGATGTATAATATTATATTCTGAAAGCATACAGGGTAAGAGTTGTGGATGTCCTTCTTCTTGGTTGAAAAGTTAGACTTGTAAATATATGTTCAAAGCATACAAGTTAGACTTGTAGATGTTTAATTTCTTGGTTGAAAAGTTAAGAAATTTTTTGGGGTTGAAAAGTCAAGACTTGATAATGCAATTGCACTGCAGCATTAATGTGTGCTTTACAAACACGTACACATGCACCCCATCCATCACGTAACGAAATGAAGAAGGGAAATTAGTGTGTGCATCATTAATGTGTGCTTCCTGGAAGTTATTGTAGACTTATAATTAATACGAAGAAGTTAATTGATATTTCAATTGCACAGTAGCTTCCTATTATCTTTATAAGAACCCCAAAACCGGCACATAATTCACATAATGATCGACATTAAGAAGATTAAAAAGAAGAAGAATAGAAAGAAAGAAAGAAGAGATGAGCGGAGAAGGGAAATTAGTTTGCGTAACGGGCGCTTCGGGCTTCATTGCCTCTTGGTTGGTCAAGCTCTTGTTACTCCGCGGTTACACTGTTAATGCTACGGTCCGTGACCCTGGTAAGTACATTTAATTTGGGTATGACAATAGTTTTTTTGGTCACGTATCAGCTGCATCGTTTGTTAATTTGTACTTGAAGGTGATCGGAAGAAGGTGGAGCACTTGTTGGCATTTGAAGGTGCAAAAGAGAGGCTTCACTTGTTCAAAGCCGAATTGATAGAAGATGGTTCATTTGATGCAGCAATTAGTGGCTGTGATGGCGTTTTTCACACTGCATCTCCTTGTTTCTTATACGCCGATGATCCACAGGTTCGATCCTCATCATCCGATCCGATCATTGTATTTTAATTTCTGATTAAGCTAGCTAGAGCTTCCGATCGATAATTATTAATTAGTTATAATCGATCAATCTGCAGGCCGAGATACTGGATCCTACAATCAAAGGAGCCCTTAATGTCCTTAATTCTTGCGCCAAGTTTGCTTCTGTGAAAAGACTAGTTCTAACCTCTTCAATGGCCACCCTCGTAAACAACGACAAGCCTATAACTCCTGATGATGTAATTGACGAAACTTGGTTTTCCGATCTCGAGTATTGTCGACAAGAAAAGGTTTACACTTTTTGCCTATATATTTTTTCAATATTATGTATATATATTATGCTTCGGATACCAAGCCTTCTAATATATGTGAACATATAATTAAATTCTTTACGTAGTTGTGGTACCCGTTAGCAAAGACATTGGCCGAGGAAACTGCACACAAGTACACGAAGAACAAGGGATTCGACGTAGTTTTCATTAATCCTGGCTACGTTATTGGCCCATCGCTACAGCCTAAGCTAAGTGAAAGTTGTGTTGCTTTTGTGAACTTGATCAAAGGTACGCCCGTGAACTCTTGTGGCATGCATATACTAATTAATACTAATAAACCTAGCTACTAACATATATATTGACTGATATGACAGCAAAATCTTACTCCAATATTACATACCCGGCGGTGCACGTTAAAGATGTTGTGAATGCTCATATTCTTGCATTGGAGACGTCATCGGCTAATGGTAGGTACTCCTTGGTCGAGAGTGCTACTACAACTGTAGAAACTTTACGGATTTTACGAGAGCTCTATCCGACTCTACAGCTTCCACAAGAGTGAGATTTCAATCGCCATGTCTTGTATATATAGTTAATTGTATTGTATAGCCGACCAAAAAAAAAAAATAGTTGTATTGTATAAGTGTTTACTTCGATCTGACATATTGAAGATGTAAATCACTTTGATTTTTAGGTGTGAAGATGATAAACCTCCGAGGCAGATATTCCAAATTTCTAATGAAAAGGCCAAAAGCTTGGGCATCGACTTTATTCCTTATAGAATATGCTTGAAGGAGATGATCGACAGCTTACATGAGAAGAACTTTATTTCCTTTTGAATGAATTGCCATTGATTATATATTACTTGTTGGGGTGCGTCTTTATTGTAATTCTGTTTATTTGAGTTTCATTTGTAATCTGTTTAGTTGCACACGTGTGTTGTACTTTTGTATGTGATTTATTATTATTTATTAATGATGTTAGCTTTTTTTTATTTTAATAAAATTCTTCTGTAAGAGGACGGAGAGTTCTGCTCTCCTTGCTACGAAAAAAAAGACTTGTATGTGGTTTCATTTTAGCAGGTCACATACTCTCCAGCCTGAATAAAATTCCTTCCTTTCCTTTTCGGCTTTCTTTTTCCCTTTGTTTTTTTATTTCTAGCCCTCGTTGGATTCACAATCCATTTGTCGGGAAGTTCAACTTTCACATACAAACAGAGAAATTGCAACTCTGTAACGATTGTCATGGTTCAAAAAACATGATCCAACCCAGAGGAACTTCAATTTATTTTTATTTTGATTGGATACTGTTCTTAAGCAGACCATTGGGCCTCATGGTCAAAGTAATGGGCCCAATCACCAAACTCGTTTAATCCTTGGGAATCCTGAGTACAATTAATTGATGACACATTTCCTCCCATAACCCATTTATGCTGAGAGTTGAATGCCCCGCCCTACAAACGATGCTACAGCTTACAGTCCCCCACTTAGACATTTAAACTGCAATTATGAATTATGTGGAGTTTTTTATACTAATCTTATCTTTTTTTTTTTGGTGTTTGATTATTCTTACGTTAGCAATGTGTCACAGGCGCTAGTAGTTCAAAAATTTAATACATTAGGATAAGTGGGTCTAAAATTTAATATGGTTAGGATAAGTTGGTGTTTGATTAATCTCCATGCGCGTCCTTTAGGATGGCTCCGTTCTTAAAGTCTTCGGGTATCCAGTCAAGCAGCTAATACTTCATAGTATCACCAAGTCTTCATTTCAATTATTATGTGCAGTGTCCTAAAAAAAACGAAAAAAAAATTAAATTAATGAAAAATCAACAAGCTAAATATGATGTTATTAAATAATTTATGGATGGTTAGACACCCTTTATGTCACCGATAGTATTCTAGTAACATACGTACGATCCACTTGGCTAAGGCTTCGGAAAAATCCATAAATAGAAAGGAAAAACCTCTTTTCTTAATTAATGTGTTGGTCTCCACAGCAAATTACATTAGGTTGGCTTTACTTACCAACCAAACTTTACACTAGTTCACACAACCCCATTCAGTAGGGAAATTGTTTGTAATTACTTACATTAGTTACATACGCCTCACATGTATATTTCTCAAGTTATATACTTCATGGTTTTGAAAATTACTATCTTTTACCTATTTTCTTTTATAATAGGCATTGACCATCTACTAAGCTTCCACAAATATTAAGAGTATGTTTAGATCACCCAATTTAATATATTAAGTTGCATCAAATTATAATATATTATAAATAAATGTAACTTAACGCATTAAATCGAAACGGACATACTAAATTTGTGTATTAAGGATAAAATAATTTCTTAGGATATAATTTTTATCTTATAATATCTTCTTGTAAATTCTATCCTAAAATATGTGAGTTAGGCTCCAAGGATAAGACCCAATATCTTGTATTTAAACCCTTGTGATTATGAATGAAAACCAAGAGAGAGAATTCTCTCATCACTTATGTTCATCAACATTGTGTAAAATACAAAGTCATTTTGTATATCCAATGTCCTAAAAACACAAGGCGGAGCCTGAGAGGAGGGGGTTTGCGTATCGTTTAGATGGCAAGAACGTTTGTCTAGGCGATCGATCCTAGACTGGCGCCTAAACGAGCTAGACGGCTAGAGGTGAGTTCGGTTCCGGTTCCTCAGAACCCTGCAACCGAGAACCCCCCGGTTCCTCGGTTCGGTTCCCGGTTTCGGTTTTTTCCTGTTTCGAGGCGGTTCCGGTTCAGTTCCAAAACTTAAAAAAATAAAAATAAAAATTGAAATTGCAAAACCGCGATCACGGTTTTGGTGAGCCGCGATCGCGATTCCCCATTTTCACGGTATATTTCCTTTTTGTAAGGGATGGAAACGGCGGTTCCGATCCCGGTTCCAGTTCCGGTTCAGGAACCGCCCGGTTCTCCGGTACCAAGGAACGTGGAACCGGGACCTGAACTGGCCAACCCCCGGTTCCATCAGTTCCAGTTCGGTTCCGGTTCCGGAACCGCCGGTTTTTTCCCGGTTCGGTTCCCCGGTTCCTTGGAACCGAACCACCTCTATAGACGGCTAAGCGGTCTGAGACCTTCTAGTGCTTAGGCGGGGCGGGCCTAGACAAGATTTTTAGAACAATCTGTATATCTTGATACTTTGATAATACCAACTATATTAAGTTTCTATGGGCCAATGGACTAGGAGTCGCACGTATGTAAGCCCAATACATAAATGTAATAGAGTTTCATCCTAAAACCAATTGACAATAGAAGGAGTAGCTCACCAAATTATATACTAGGCTCTTTAATCCCAATCTTTAAACGTGGAAATTTTATATCCTCAACACACCTGCAAGTGCACAGTAAAACAGGTGATGGGTGTCTCAATTTCTTTTTTAACTGATACCATTGTGAGAGAAGACATCACAATTTCTTTATAGCTGAAACCAACCCATGGATAAAACTGGACCCAGGATCAATAGAAGCAGTTAGGCAGACAACTCGATCTGTTGATACCATAATTAATTAACTTTCTATAAACTTAGTGGATTTCAACTAAAATCAATTCACAATAAGAAGAACAGTCATCCAAATTCCAACTTATATAGTAAGATGTTTAGTCTCAATCAGTAGATGTAACTTGTGTGGTAAGCTTATATCCTCTCAACCCCAACAAACAAAAGTTCATTACATTAGCTAAGCAATGCAAGGTTACAATTTCAACTTAAGAGCTCGCCATTTTAACTTAAGAATTCACCATTTCGATATGTGCCAAACTTATACTCTATTTAAGACAATGCCATCAAATTAACCTGATGTATCATGCTTGTAATTAATAGGACATAAACCAGCAAACCAAAAAATGAATGATGAAATCCCCTCGAGGGGGCGGAGAGTGTCGTCTCTCCTACAAAAAAAATGAATGATGAAAAATTAATAATAGATCGAGAAATTAATTATACAAATTCATACCACAATGGCGCAATGCATATAAAATTTCCCTTCACCAATCCATACTTATATAAATTAAACATGATTGTAATGAAGTGAATTTGATGATTGCTCAAATATTAGCAAAAAGTTTATGAACAACTCAAACTTGTACTATTAATTTGATGGCTGGAATTGTTATCAAGTGCATCTTCTCGCAATGAATGCCCTCTACTTGCCACCGGTATTCACATTTATTAGCTTATTGTATTCGGCCATGTCCCATCCTAATCCATCCTTCGCCACCCCCGTACTCACAATTTTTTTGTAGAAAAAATCTAGCTCTACCTCCTCATTCCATTATATTATATTCTCTTCGATATCTTATCCTCCTATGTATAAGAGAAATTAAGATCTCACACGTTAAATGAAATTTCCGTGACTCTGCTAGTTTTATAGCTAGAGCTTCTCTTAACTTGTGCTGTTTGGAAGATACATACATATTTTTATAAATTATGGAGATAGAGGCGGCCGCGGCGGCGGCCACCAGTGAGTACTACACGCAGGGCGACGACACCGGTGGTGACATAGACGGCGACGGCGGTGGAGAGAGGGCGGCGTATCTGGTGTGGGAGGATCTGACGGTGGTGCTTCCGAACAAGATAGGGAAGGGGCCCACAAGGAGGCTGTTGAATGGGCTAAATGGGTACGCCCAACCAGGCAGGATCATGGCTATTATGGGTCCTTCTGGTTCTGGCAAATCCACCCTCCTTGATTCCTTGGCAGGTTTATTTTCCTACCATTAATTTCAAGTTTTACAGCTAGTGTTTAGTATTTTTACTCCAGTTATTAAATTTGAGATTTCACTTCTTAACCATATATATGAGCTAATATAAAACTTTTAATCAAAATAGCTGAAGCTTCAATATTTTGAATCTTATATATGCTTGAAAGAGTAATTACTACTATTCGAGTTACCTTGAGGATCTTATCTATACTTCAGATATATATGCCATTTGGATCTTGTTTGAATGATTTTTTTTTCTCTAGGCAAAGTCTGAATGAATTTTATTTATTGGCACCCATTGCTTTCTGATTAGATGATGGACCAAAATTGAGTCCATACATATTTATATATTTACCCACTATCATAAAAGGAAAGGGGCAGAAAACTGCAAATAATTTTCCAATATTCAATTACTATATATTGAATCCGGAAACTTTAATGCTTTCACATGATTTCTATTTTAGGTATATTTTATTTATTCTTCCAGTTTTCAACACCTTGCCATGGGTTGATTGATAATCATAAATTTATGGTTAAGGAGATTTTTTGTTTTTCCGCTCTCAATCAACTTGACAAGATCATGGAATCCTTGCATATCAATCATGAATTATATAATTAGCTAAATTGTATTGCAAATACTTCACAGGCAGACTCTCATCTAATGTGATCATGACCGGAAACATCCTTGTCAATGGCAGAAAACAACAGCTGGACTATGGTGGGGTGGTAAGTTATCAAAGGAACCTCAAATCCTTTCATATCATTCGTTCACTTATACTTCATATAAGGTATTCATCAAATAAGTTAAAATTTTCTTTGAGAATTATAGAAATTCTATAAATTTGATCAATAATGAGTAATAAATTGTTCACCGCCTTTTAACACCTATGGTTGATAGAGGGGGGAAATGAACATAAGCAAAATAGTATGAGTGAACAGAGAGTATTAGCTAAGTTGGACATATAAGTTCGTTATAACAACCTACTAATTATTAAGGATTTCACGTTTTTAGGAAATCTGGTTCGGCAAGTAATTAATTACATTGCTCATCACAAGATCATTTGTTTGTCTGTTTGCAGGCATATGTGACCCAAGAGGATACACTTCTAAGCACTCTTACTGTCAGAGAAACCATAACATACTCTGCCTACTTGAGATTTCCTCCAACCCTGACAAAAGAGGACATTGAAGACTTAGTGCAAGGCACAATACTCGACATGGGTTTGCAGGATTGCGCTGATCGCATCATAGGAAACTGGCATTTGCGCGGTGCCAGTGGTGGAGAGAAGAAAAGACTCAGCATTGCTCTCGAGATTCTCACACGTCCGCAGGTCTTGTTCTTGGATGAGCCCACAACTGGTCTTGATAGTGCAGCTTCCTTCTTTGTGGTGCAGATTCTGAGGAATATTGCTCGGGGCAATAGAACCGTTATTTCTTCAATCCATCAGCCAAGCAGCGAAACATTCGCCCTCTTTGATGATCTCTTCCTGCTGTCTGGTGGCGAGTCGGTCTATTTTGGAGAAGCAAAGAAGGCCACACAGGTATTTGACACTCCACATTATAGTCACATTATTAATTTTCTTGACATGAAAGAAATTCAACTGGTCTTAAAAAATTGCTTTATTTGTGTAGTTCTTTGCAGAAGCTGGGTTTCCCTGCCCAAGCAGAAGAAGCCCATCTGACCATTTCTTGAGATGCATCAACTCAGACTTTGACAAAGTCACAGCCACGTTAGAGGGCTCAATTGGAAGACGAGTACGTAAACTTTGCTGGTTTTATGCAGCCTGGTTTGGTTCTTCTATTCTGTGACATTTTTGCTGCCCATGTTGTTAACAGAAATTGGAAAAGACTTTAGAACCTCAACTGAGCATGGGCACAGCAGAGATCAAAGCTACACTTGTTGACAAGTATAAATGGTCAGATTATGCGCGGAGTGCCAGAGCCAGGATGCAAGAAATATCATCATCAATGGTAAAGCTATTTCAACTGAGATAGGTATTTTAGCAAGAGACAAACTTTGGTCAGCTAACCAGTATGTTTTATGTTTTGCAGCCTGAATCTGAAGTTGAGTTGAGAAAGGGAAGCCAAGCAAATTGGTGGAAGCAACTTACAACATTGACCAAGAGATCCTTTTTGAACATGACACGGGATGTAGGGTACTATTGGGCACGCATAGCAACATATATCGTTGTGTCCATATGTGTCGGGACAATCTATTATGATGTTGGCACTGCTTACTCAGCCATTTTGGCTCGGGGCGCTTGTGGAGGCTTTGTGTCTGGGTTCATGATATTCATGTCAATTGGTGGCTTCCCATCCTTCATTGAAGAAATGAAGGTGTTTTACAAAGAGAGGCATAATGGCTACTATGGAGTTGGAGTCTATGTTCTATCAAACTACATCTCTTCATTCCCATACTTGGTTCTAGTGGCACTTTCTACCGGTTCCATATCATGGTTCATGGTCAAGTTTAGGAATGAATTCTCCCACTTTGTATACTATTGCCTCACAATTTTTGGATCCCTCTCTGCCATAGAGGGTTGCATGATGGTGATTGCTTCAGTTGTACCTAACTACATGATGGGCCTTGTTGTTGGTGCAGGAGTCATTGTGAGACATAACTATCTATCTATCTATACCTTCTAGCACTTTCCAACGTCCTCTTGACTTGATGATGACGTCTGGCTTTGTTCATATTTGGTACAGGGGATATTCATGATGACGTCTGGCTTCTTTCGTTTGATCTCTGATCTTCCCAAGGTGTTCTGGCGCTACCCTGTTTCGTACATAAGTTTCGCTTCCTGGGCGTTACAGGTAAGTTTTGTAACTCATTTGTATCACCTATTCCCAAATGTGCTCACAGAGACAACAACAACAACATTGACCCAGTTCAGCATCCCTTAAGGAGTATCTGGGGGGTCAAGATGGGGCACCCCTGGCTTAGCGTTGAGGGGGTGTGACCGAGAAATGTGCTCAGATAGAATCCAATCTAACCGATTAAAGCAACCGAATTTGAGGTGGAATACGTTATAGAGAAAAAGACATATAAGGAATGGACCGAATGGTGAAACTCCTATACATGAGCTTTAAGCGTTTTTGCTAATGTAATCCCGTACGTTTGTCCCCTGATTAAATGTTGCAGGGTTCATACAAGAACGATCTCATTGGGCTTGAATTCGATCCTCTAATACCGGGAGACCCAAAACTTAAAGGCTCGGTGCTAATAAGGACTATGTTTGGGATTCCAATGGATCATTCAAAGTGGGTGGACTTGGCAGCTGTGTATCTCATAGTTTTATCATACCGGATCCTCTTCTTCCTCGTACTCAAGTTCAAGGAGAGAGCCATGCCAGTGTTTAAGTCCATGTACGCGAAGAAAGCTATTAACCAGCTCAAGAAGAGGGCATCATTCAGGAATTCAGGTTTCTCCTCCAAGAGATTTCAACCAGCACATCCACTACATGAGCTAGAAGGCCTCAACTCTCCAATTCCATAGACATGGTACGTAATTGGTCAAACAAAAGTCTATTTCAGCACACTTGTACGGATTTATCATGAATCAAGTGCTATGTGGCCGTATTCATATGCCAAGAGTGGAAGAGTATTACAATGAAGCAACTATGCAGAATTGGTAGGGTGAAACAAGGAATGAGTGACTTGGGGAACTTTCACCCACATATATTTTTCATAGGCAGACATTATATTTTGCCGGTGTGTAAAACACATATCAAAGTAAAAACAGCCATTTTGTATCAATCATCTTGGTTTTATACGTCAATGCTTGCTTATTTGCCTTGGCCAGACACACATTGTGCTATGTGTAACTGTAATCTTTTTGAGAATATGCAAATGCTTCTACATTGAATTCCAACAAGCAGTCAACGCACTTGATGTACATGAAAATGCAATGCAATACGAAAACATGTCTACTTTGGGGAATAGGATAAGCATGTGTGATGGAATGTGAATTCTCATTCACATGATAACCCGGCCTTTACAATTGATAACGTACAATAAAGATATTTGATTTCCTAGTATTACTATGTTCGGATTTGTTACCTTCTTTTATTCTTTTATTATTTTGATTAGGTAATGATTAGGAGACCCTTCCCTCAAGAAGGGTGTCCTAGAGCATTCTAACGGATGAGAACTTGAAGTTTTGGATGACTCGGAATAGCGATGACGAGAGACTGTGGCTCAGTCTAGCAATTTTATCAGCCACAACATTAGACCTCCTGGTCACATGATAGAGCCTAATTGAATGGAAATCATTGAGAGAGATAAGTATGTCAGACATAATTATTTCAATCTCCACGGGCAATTTGAGTGTCCTTGAGCCGCTTTAATTACTTCGAGGTTATCACCTTCAAACTCTAGATTTCTATAGCCTCCTTGTTTTGCTATTCTAATACAATCTCACAGAGCAAGAGCTTCTGCCTTTAAGGCTGACAGTGGCCCATATTTATTTGCCATTATTTGTACAACATTTCCATTATGGTCTCGCGGAATACTACTTCCTGATGCTTGGCCATTGTCTAGTCTTGATCCATCAAAGTTCCCTTTAATCACTCCTGTTCTTGGTTTTTTCCAAGTCTTACTTGTTGTCTTGTTTTTCCTTACTTTCCTCTTTATGCTATCAATTTTTTCCTCATCTTCATTACAATGTTTCGCTCTTTCCCATTGTTCTAATTGTGTTTTTATGTATTGAGGTAGGTCTTGTATGAGGTCACTTGCAATTTGCTGAAAAACTGTTCTATTCCTCTGATACCAGATGCTCCACCATGAAATAGCTACAATGCAAAAATCCTTTTCTCCGATTTGATTTAGAAGATTGGTTAAAGCTACTTTTGTTGTACTTCCATTGGTGTTGTAGTTCCGAAGTGTTTGTTCAATTTTGTATCTATTTTCCTTAAGGTGTTTAGCGTATGTTGGCCTTCAAAGAACAAATAATTAGTATCCTCATAGGTACAATTGCAGAAAAAATAGGCTCCCGATATTAGTACATATTTTTCTCTAAGTCTCTCTTTTGTAGGGAGTCCATTCATGCTTATCTTCCAAATAAAGTTTTTGACTTTCTGGAGTGTGTCCAATTTCCATATCCACTTAGTTAGGCTTGGTTCTTGATTCTCCACATTTGTCACAAGGTTCATTGCTGAGTGAGTTGAAAACCACCCATTCTTGCTTAGTGCCCAGTAAAGTTGTGAAGGATTTGCCACAGTTCATCTGTCTTCCATTTTTTTTTTGCGTAATGAATTCCGCCACTTTGAGTTCTATGTTTATTGCTTGGGGTTGTTTTGCATATATCATTAACGGTTGTCTTAGAGCCCAGTTGTCTTCCCAGAACTTGATTGTTTTTCCATCTTCTATTTGCCATATAAGTCCTTTTTCAAACTCTGGACATAAGCTTATGAGTTTTTTTCCATTGCCATGAGGAATTGGCTTTGAGCTTATATGAGAATAACGTGTCATTTCTAAGGTACTTTTTTTTGATCACTCTAACCCATATGTTATCAGTTTCCGCAAGCATTTTCCATAGTAGTTTTAGTGGTAATGCTTTGTTTATGTGTTCGGTTTTTCTTATGCGTAAGCCTCCAAGCTCTTTTGGCTTACATATTCTATCCCATCCAATAAGGGCTTTATGGTTTGGATCTTTATTCCAAAAGAAATTTCTATTTATTTTATCCATATCATCATGAATCTTCTTTGGTAACATAAAGCATTGCACTACATAATTTGGTTTCATTGCAAGGTTTGATCTTATTAGTGTTGCTCTTCCTTCTTGTGAGATGGCATTAGCCTTCCATTTGGTGAGCACAAAGAGAACTATTCTTTCGCCTTTTGATACCTTCTTTTATTATTTCCTAAACATTATAACTAGGGGCGGAGGAGGAGCAATGAGTTTTATATAAGGAGCTCGAGAGATAAAAAAAATTGAAATTTCGCCGCATATGTAGCCCAAGGTGGGGGCAAGGCGGGAGGTGATGATAAGTGGGTGATGGTGCGCGATTAAAAACATGTACAAACGGACAAAACAGCTGACCCCCGCCCAGGGGTAATGGCGTCAGGCATTCAACAGGTCCTAGGAGATGAGAGTCCTCGAAGATTCTCAGAAGGTGTTCTACAGGAAGTTTTTCGCCCCCACCAAAAAATAGTGTGCATGTTATACGTAGAGGTATCAAGAGTATTGTTAAGGGGAAAAAGGGCAAATCACGTTCTCATGCCAAAGAAAGAAGGATTGAGAAGGAAAGAAGGGTGAAACGCACGTTGTTGTCGAAGGAAAAAGGATAGTGAGAAAGGGCACACAATGCGACGACTTATCCCACATCGAAAAATTCAGAAATTCCCAACTACACCTCGTACCAATCAGAATGCATCGCTTTTTACACCAATCAAAAGCCACCTCTTTCTCAACCAATCAAACACAGGTAACTCGCTCATCCCACATTGGAAGATTTGTAAATATAGCTCCACCCAACCTCTATAAATAGGCTAAGAGAGCGAGTTACAGGGATCGAAAAAACATTTGATCCCTATAACTCTCGAGATTCTCACACATCCGCAAGACTTTCTTGTTACAAGAGACTCGTCGTGTTGAACATTCAAAACGACTACGCTATTTTCAAAGTGAAGTTATAAAAAAAACTTCAAGTGACCGAAAGAAAAGAATCAGTAGTAGAATAAAGAACGCACTCATTTTGAAAGAAGTTGTAGATAATCAACTGTAATACTTCAACGAAGCATGATATCTAAAGAGCGCATTGAATAAAGGATCATGATGTTCGTGTTTTTAGTATAGTTTTTGGTAGGTTTTATTTGTTTATTAGGTTTAGTTTTGATAAGTTTAGGTTTAGTTTGGTGTGTTTTTGGATGGTTTTGCATATTTTCATAGAAAGTATGGAAGCTACTCTTTTTTGTGTATTTTGTAGGTTTTAGCAAGGAAAAGTGCTATATGGAGCTGAATTTGGAGCGTTACAATGAAAGACAGAGGAATACAAGTATGGAGAAGTCAGAGTCCAGATTTACGAGATGAAGTGTGGAAGAAACCAAGCCCAGGCTCGTTAACGAGGTTGTGAGGGCTCGTTAACGAGGCCACGTGATAGAAATTTCGAGGGTTTACTTTGTAACTCACCGATCCTGTGCGGGAAATTCTTTCCGTATCGGTAGAGTATCTTTTTATAATTTTTAGGGTTATTATATTATGTATTTTAGGTATTTCTATCTTTCTAAATTTTCTTTCTATCTTTTAGGTTTTTATTTCTATCTTTTAGGAAAGTTTTTTATCTTCTAGCCTTATTAGTTTTTAGCCTTTTTAGTATAAATAGCCCTCTTTTTTAGCCTAGAAAGGGGGGGGGGGGGAGATTCTTAGGAGATCGACATAGAGAGAAGAGAAAGAGCCGAGAAGAGTCGAGGAGAGGATCGGAGTCGAGTTCGGAGGTCGGTGAACGAAAGTTACCGAGTTCGTTGATCGAGATTTTGGTTCGGTGTTTGCATATTTTCGGTTTCTTCTAATTTTCTGTAAGACAATATTTTGTTATTAATTTAAGTAGTAATTTGTTTTCAATGATTTCTTGTTTCGTAGTTATGATTAGTGAGTAGTCTTCTTTTCTAGGATCGGGGTTAAGCCCGGCATAGTTGAGCATGTTTGATAAGTGAGATTGTGTGTTGAATGCCTTTTATCTATTATTGAGATTGTTTGTTGTGTTTATACCGAGATGAAAGTTGAGGTAATTTGAGTTTTTAACTTGATTGAAAGAGAAAGTTAGTAACTTAAAGGTTGATGTTGTTTGAATACGAAAGTTTCAAGCTTTAGATCCAAAGCAAACAATTGAGTGAATTAGGATGCGAAAGTAGGTTAATTTACTTGATAGTCAACGAAAGTTGATGACTCTATCTATTTAAAGGCATGATTTATCCTTCTTACGAGTTTATATGCATGACTATGCTGTGGTGTCCCTAGTCCTAGATCTTTGTTTTTATTTGAATTATCTTTAAGTGATATTCGTTGCTGAGTTACTTGGCTCGGTACCGAACTTATTTAGGTCGTTAGTTGAGTCTTTTTGTGTACGGTGGTTTGTTAACGACCTTGACAACGTCGTTAACGAGGCTGCTTGTGAGTGTTTTTGTTTGATTTTGTTTGTTCTTTTTAGTAGTCGATAAACGAACAACCTTGCTTCCTGTGGAACGATCCTGACTCTGCTATACTCAGCGGGGTCTTGACTTATAAATTTATTTGCTGTCAAGAAACCCTCTCAACAAATTGGCGTCGCTGCCGGGGCAGCAACGTGTTTGTTAGTTTATCTGTGGGTTCGGGAATAGCCCGACCCCGCTTTTGTTTTTAATTTTTGCTTTCTTTGTCTGTTTTCTCAGCGTATGCCGGTAGGACGACGAAGGCTCGAGTTTGACAACACTGGTTATTACTCAGAACCTGAACGTTCCCTGCACCGTAGACTCCGAGAAAACCGAGCCATGGCCACACCGGAAGAGATGGCTCTTCAAATGGAAGACCTCCGAAATCAGATGGAGGCGTTGAAGACTGAGAAAGAAGGCACTGCTGCTGAGGCTGAGCGTCACCGAGCTGCTAATGCTCATCTACAGGAAGAACTGAATGCCTATCCAAAGAACGCCAAGGAATACATGCACCCGGAACTGAGGGTGCCAGAGTCCCCGATTGTGCTTCCAGAGATAGAGAAATCCTTTGAGATCAAGTCTCAATTCATATCCTTAATTAAACGGGCTCAGTTTGAAGGGAAACCTACTGAGTGCCCTATGGAGCCTATTAGGAATTTTCTTGATTTATGTGACATCATAGCTGCTGAAGGTGTCTCACTAGAATATGTTCTGTTAAAAGCCTTCAGGTGGTCTCTTGCTGGAAAGGCCCTGAGCTGGTTGGAGAGCCTACCTCCTAAGTCTATCAGGACTTGGAAGAACTTGTATGATCAATTTCTTACAAAATTCTTCCCTCCTGCCAAGACGATGGAGTTGAGGAAACGCATCACTTCCTATCACCAGATGCCTAATGAAACATTCGTTGAAACATGGGAAAGATTCAAAGAGATGCTTAGACAAAGCCCCACTCATGGGCAACCTTTATATGTTTTGCAAGAAATCTTTTTCCAGGGTATCAACGCAGAGACCAAGAACCGCATCAACACGCATACAGCGTGCGGTTTCATAGAGATGGATCCTACAGCTGCGTGGGAATTGCTGGATAAGCTGTCCAATTATGATGCCATGTATGGAACCCAGCAGACTCCACAGCCCCAGAAATGTCTCTACATGCCTAACCGAGACGAAGTTGACCCGGATGTTAAAAATCAATTCTTGCAAGATGAGGTCAACCGTTTGAAGAAGCAGGTAAGTTTTTTGAAATCCTCTCAATCATGTCAAGAATGTGGCTCTTCTGCACATAGTACTTCTGCTTGCACTAACATAGAGCAGGTTAGAGCCACTGAGACAATAGCTGAGATGAATTATATGAGAGGACCATACAGGAACCAGCCTAGCTATCATGACAGGTCAAACAACTATCAGGCATGGGGCAATCAGAATACCAATCAAAACTATGCAATGCCTCCACCAGATAGACGACCTGCACCTTATCGACCTCCAGGCCATCAGGAGCCACCATCATGGGTTCAAGGATTACAGGAAGGCATTAACGGCGTGACCAACAAAGTTAACGAAGTTCAAGCCAACCTGAACCAACAAAATAAAAGATGGGGAGAGTTCGATATATGGAAGAAGAGTGTTGATTCCCAACTAGGGAACCTCGCTGCCCAAATTCCAAGACCACAAGGGCAACTCCCGGGCCGCCCCGAGGAGAACCCTAGGGGACAAATAGCAGCAGTGCACCTTAGGAGCGGGAAGACACTGCCGGAGCGAGTTCAAGCTGAGGACAAGAAGGAAGAGGACGTCACCGAACAGCTCGTTAACGAGCCAGCGAGAGCAAATAACGAGTCCGTATACCAAGGTGACGAGGCTCCGAGGGTTCCTGACGACCCTACCCCAGGTAAGTCTTCTAAACCGAGCCTGTCTCTCAACCCCAGGGTAGTTAACGACCCCAACAGGGACGGTAACGACCCGCCGAGCATACCTGACGATCCTAGTATCGACCCGGTACTCTCACCTCTCGAGCCTAACTTGGTTCTGAGAATGGTGAAATCTCTTCCATTTCCGACTAAGAAATCTATGGACTCTACTGAGAGTAAGTTCAAGCGTTTCGTAAAGATTCTTCAGGGCATTAATATTTCCATCCCATTCGCTGAGGCCCTAAGCGAAATGCTGGCTTACACCAAGTTTTTGAAGGATATTCTTAGCAGGAAAAGATCCATTACAGAGCTGCAGGATGAAGTCAGATCAATAGCCCTACCAGAAAAGCTAGGAGACCCAGAGAGATTTGCAATAACGATCGGCATAGGCAACCACAAGTTCAAGGCTTTATGTGATCTGGGCGCCAGTGCTAGTTTAGTTCCTCTCTCAATCTGGTCTAAAGCTAATATGGGACCCCTAGAGCCGATAGATATGAATCTGTACATGGCAGATGGATCATGTGTCAAGGCCACAGGAGTCGTGGACGACTATCCTATTCAAGTCAGGAAATTCTTTATACCGAATGATTTCATCGTCCTCGATATGCCTGAAGACCCTCATGTCCCCATAATTCTTGGCAGACCATTTTTAGCCACAGCAGGTGCAAGAGTTGATGTGCGGAAAGGACTCCTCACTTTTGATATTGGAGAGGAACGGGTAGAATTCAATTTGGATCAGAATGCCAACGACCCAATTGCAGTCACACAAATCGAGTTGACTCAACCAGAACTCGATTCAGCCGTCCCTACCGAGCCTCACTGGCCAATCACCGAGTCCCACATGCACGAATACAACCAAGGTAAGTACTCTAACTATGAATCTGCTAAAGATGGTCATTCCTCATCTTTTGTTCCTACACCATGCCCCATCATATGCACTACAGAGGAATCCAAACCACCTTGGTTTGCGGATTTCACTAACCATCATGTAGGATTATCGGGCATACTGATAGAAGAAAAGGGACCTAATTTAGCAACTCAAGCACACGGAAACTGCAAAGCTAATTATAGGGTACCTCAAGACCCCAACATAGCTACACGGGAGCCACCTTGAGTCAAAGAAGTACGTCGGGCTGACGACGTTAAAAATAGCGCTTACGGGAGGCAACCCGCTTTTTAGTATAGAATTAGATTTTTTCTCTTTTTGGACTCTTTTTCTTAGATTTCTTTTGAGTTCTTCTTTTTAATAGTTTTTAGGATAGAAATTAGGATTAAAATGTGAGCTAACAAGATGCAGGAGAAGGGATCGAAAAAATCACTCCAAGAGGCTACGGTGGCTCGTTAACGACCCACCCAGGGTCGTTAACGACCCGGTCCGAACGACCCGATTCGGCAAAACGGGGCAGGTAAGTTTTTTTTTTAACCTAGTCTATCTTTTTTTTTCTACCCTAGCCGCCGCCCCCCTCTACCCCTTCCTATCCCTTCCCTCTCCTATATAACCTTCTTACCCCTTCCAAAAATCCACCCTCAAATCCTCCCAAATCCAACTTTCTCAAAAACTCAACCAAAAATCTTGAAGACCCCCTCCCACCGATCGGAATCCTGTGCCAACCATCACCGAGCAACCGTCGTAACCGAAGCCCGGAAACCCTTCCCTCCACCGTCGAAGATCCGAGCTTTCGATAACCCTCACCAATCTCGTTACTCACCCAATTTCCGACCCCTTGCTCTTCAAATTTCTCGATTCTCCGGTATGTTTTCTAAACCCTAACTCGAAATTGCATGATTTATGGTTTTTAGGGTAGAAATTTCATGTCTAGAATTGAGTTCATATAGAGGATCGATGTTCATGATTGGATTTTTGCCCATGAAAGTTTGATTTTGCTTCGTAATTCTAGATCTAGAGAAGGATATTCATGTTAGATATCTCATTGAGAAAAGTTGATTGTGAAAAGCATGAATTTTTCTTGTTTTAGTATCAAGTTTTAAACTTAGCATGTCAAAATTTCGGGTAAATGTAGCATGAGCGGGATGGGTAATCGAGCAAGTATGGGGTGTGTATTTCCGATTGTGTGCCTAAGTGAAGGAGTATAGAGGATTGCATGCTTGATTTTTGGCTTGATTTTTAAGATAGATTAAAAGTCGGAATCCTGCGATTTTGTTCTCGGAAGCTCGTTAACGACCCACTCAGGCTCGTTAACGACCCTGCATGGCCTCAAAGATCAATCCAGTCCAGATTCGTAAACGACCCAATTGGGTAGTTAACGAATAATTCTGAGGCTATTTCGAGACCAAGTATGGGGTCTCTTGCCTATCTATTTTGAGTAGATCTTATCTTGGAAAATTCTTGATTATTTTGCAGATCTCATGGCAAGTTCAAGAAGACCCGCTACCCGAGCTCAGAAGAAGAGAAGGAACCAGAGGTCCCCATCTCCACCTCGCATGGACAACGTGATTTTGAGTACTCAAGGCCAAGTGCATCGATACCGTGCCATTCTAGAGAAGGACCACAACACCCGTTGGTTCTCGAAGTCCAGTGCTATAAACACGGGGATCTACACGGATGTCAAGGAGGCCTTCCTTATCCTTGGTGCATCCCATCTCTTGAAGAAGGAGAATTTACCACACTTTTCGGCCCTCACATCCGAGTTTTTGGCCACTCTAGAGACTAGCTTCCCATCGAAGACTTCGGCGGGACGAATCCGGTTTCGGCTCGGTAATGTGAGCCGTGAGTTCACCATGGCAGAGTTCAACGCAATCCTAGAGCTTCCAAATCCGTCTAGAGACTACAGCTTGAAAGAATACAGGGTGACTAGGACATGGAGCTACATCACGGGGGAAGAACAATCCTCCACATCGGCATTATCTGGGGCAAGCATTATTAACCCCATCTTCAGGATCATTCTCCGAGTCCTAGCCGCTATGTTTTGGCCAAAGAGGGAGTTGAACAGGACAACGAGGACGGAAGTTGCTTGTCTCCGCACCATCCTTTTCGAGGAGCCCGACCCCTTGAATTTGGGGTATGAATGGCTCTACTACGTCGAGAAATCAACCAAATCCAAAGAAGTTTGGTGTGGCAACTTGGTTAGCCTTTTGGCTAAAAACCTTGGAGTCGACCTTACTCGATACACACCGGCTCACGCTCAACTCCTCAACAAGAGCTATTGGTATAGCTCCGGTATTTTCATTCAAGCCGAAGGAGGGTTCAAAGTAAAAGTTCAAGACCACCTCGTTAGACCCACCCTCGACAAGTTGGAGCTACTCTACGTGCCAAATTGGTACAAGGCGTGGACGGGGCATGCTTACCCGTTAGAGCCCAAGCCGGAGGATGAGCTATCACTACGGCCGTGTGAGACAAGATTTGAGCGAGAGGGTGAAGCAATGGATGAAGATGAAGATGAGGATACCGAGGTAGTTGGCGATGACACTGAAGAAGCCGACACCGAGGGAGGAACTGAGGAGCTAAACCTCGAGGATGAAGACCTCGACACGGAAGTTTTGGGCACCAACGTTCTCATTGACGAGCCCACCAGGCTCGTTAACGACCATTTCCAGCCTCCTTCCTATACTTCTAACGAGGCACCCAGCTTCGTTAACGAGGCCCCGAGGACCACTACCGACCCATCACCAGCTCCTAGCGATCCTCATTCCTATGGACTCATGCCATACAACCCGATGCTGTACCAAGATCATTTCCAGTCTCACTATCCACCACCTTCTCAGCCCGAGTACACAGGATCGAGTATGCCATCACCGTGGGCCGAGGATCTTTCTGCTCAGATGCAGCAGCTTCACCTCCAGCAGGACCATATTCATCGGAGGATGGACAGATGGGAGACCGTCTATTCTGCTCGCATGTCGATGGAGGATGAGAGGCATCGTCAGAGAGAGGCGGATGATGCTGAGTGTTGGAGGACGATGTACGACTTCATGGGTACCTTTGAGCACTACTTTCCTCCACCAAACCAGTGATTCAGCCTGAAGATGAAGTTTTTCCTTGTTTTCCACTTTTGAGACTTTGTAAGTTTTTATGTTTTTCTTTTTTCTTATTTTTATCTTTTTGTTTTTTTTCTATTTCTTTTCCTTCTTCTTATTTTTCTTACAGTGGGGACACTGTAATTTTAAGTATGGGGTGGGAGAAAATAGAAAACTTGTTGTCTTATGTGTTTATGTGTTTTGAGTAGTTTCGAAAAAACAAAAATGACAAAAAATTCGGAAAATTTGAAAAAAATCAAAAAAAGAGTTTTAGAATTGATAGATATCCCTTTCTTAGGTTCTATGATAGTAATTGCTAGTTTAATCATATAATTCCTTGCAAGCATGTCTTTGAAAGTATAGCCGAAATCTTTAACTTGAAATTGTTTATAGAAAAAGATAGCAATTTGATGAAATTGAGCACATATACTTTATAGCATAAGTTATGCAATCCAACACAAATTGTTACCTAGTGAGGAATTTTTGGCCTTATAGGGAGAACATCATTAAATCCCTCTTCTTTTCTTGTGTGATTTACTCTCTATATGCATATTATCTCTTGGAATTGTGATGATTATCTATTTCTTGAGACCCGTATGGGATTTATAGTTCATTACTTGTGAGAATCATATGATGGAGAACTTATTTTTATAAGCCCTATTATTCCTTATCCACCTTTACATGATCCTTCTTTTGATAGCCAATTCTACCCTGAAGCCTTTATTTTTAGCCCCACAAAATAATCCCTAGCCGAGTTAAGCTTGACCCTATCCGGGGATTAGGACTTAGATTGGAGAGGTATTTTTGTTGAGTGTTAAAAAGAGTGACATATAATGTTTGCTGTGATTGAGGGATTATTGGGAAGGGTAGATTGGAAGTCTCTTGTTTTACTTGTAATAAGAAAGATCTCTTGATAAAAAAAAGGGAATTCACAAATAAAGTTATTTGTTGGAGATGAGAAAAAAAATGATGGAGGAATACACGATGAAGCTCGTTAACGACCCTGAAGTGGGCTCGTTAACGAGGCAGCGAGAAGAGAAGAAAGAAGTTTGAAGTGCATATGTGTTTATAGATAATGTCAGAGATTCTTTTATTTCTTATGAGACTTTCTAGGATATGTTGGGTGAGTAAAGAGAGTGTGCATAATGAGAGAGTGTGTTTGGTATATGTTTTTATGAGAGTTTTTGTTTATGTGTGAGTTTTTAGGAGTCTTTGATTCCCGGATATTATTAGCACCACATAGCCAAAATATTTTCCACACCTTATTGTTTTTACCAAGCCCCATTACAACCCGGACGAATGGAAGCTTCTATGAAGTTTTTCATTGAGCCCCCTAAGTTTCTCTTGATGATTTTTGCTTGTTTTGACAAATCTTGGGTGGAGAGTATTGGTGATATAAGTTCCAATTTCTATGAGTTTTTGCATATTGGATTGAGTTGAGAGATTGAATTTATAAGCCTAAACAGTTGAGAGTTGAGTGAAACACATTATATCCCTTGTGAGGTTGGATTGTATTTTCTTATGTCTACTTGGTGCATATATGTGTGATGACGTTAAATATCCTTTGCTATATTTTTCTCATGTGTAGATGTTGCTTTTTAGAGGATGGCTATATCTTGATAAGTATGTTTGTTTGGTTTTGGTTATTGTTTAGTGATTGCTTGAGGACAAGCAAGTTTAAGTATGGGGTATTTTGATGTTCGTGTTTTTAGTATAGTTTTTGGTAGGTTTTATTTGTTTATTAGGTTTAGTTTTGATAAGTTTAGGTTTAGTTTGGTGTGTTTTTGGATGGTTTTGCATATTTTCATAGAAAGTATGGAAGCTACTCTATTTTGTGTATTTTGTAGGTTTTAGCAAGGAAAAGTGCTATATGGAGCTGAATTTGGAGCGTTATAATGAAAGACAGAGGAATACAAGTATGGAGAAGTCAGAGTCCAGATTTACGAGATGAAGTGTGGAAGAAACCAAGCCCAGGCTCGTTAACGAGGCTGTGAGGGCTCGTTAACGAGGCCACGTGATAGAAATTTCGAGGGTTTACTTTGTAACTCACCGATCCTGTGCGGGAAATTCTTTCCGTATCGGTAGAGTATCTTTTTATAATTTTTAGGGTTATTATATTATGTATTTTAGGTATTTCTATCTTTCTAAATTTTCTTTCTATCTTTTAGGTTTTTATTTCTATCTTTTTGGAAAGTTTTTTATCTTCTAGCCTTATTAGTTTTTGCCTTTTTAGTATAAATAGCCCTCTTGTTTAGCCTAGAAAGGGGGGGGGGAGATTTTTAGGAGATCGACATAGAGAGAAGAGGAAGAGCCGAGAAGAGTCGAGGAGAGGATCGGAGTCGAGTTCGGAGGTCGGTGAACGAAAGTTACCGAGTTCGTTGATTGAGATTTTGGTTCGGTGTTTGCATATTTTCGGTTTCTTCTAATTTTCTGTAAGACAATATTTTGTTATTAATTTAAGTAGTAATTTGTTTTCAATGATTTCTTGTTTCGTAGTTATGATTAGTGAGTAGTCTTCTTTTCTAGGATCGGGGTTAAGCCCGGCATAGTTGAGCATGTTTGATAAGTGAGATTGTGTGTTGAATGCCTTTTATCTATTATTGAGATTGTATGTTGTGTTTATACCGAGATGAAAGTTGAGGTAATTTGAGTTTTTAACTTGATTGAAAGAGAAAGTTAGTAACTTAAAGGTTGATGTTGTTTGAATACGAAAGTTTCAAGCTTTAGATCCAAAGCAAACAATTGAGTGAATTAGGATGCGAAAGTAGGTTAATTTACTTGATAGTCAACGAAAGTTGATGACTCTATCTATTTAAAGACATGATTTATCCTTCTTACGAGTTTATATGCATGACTATGTTGTGGTGTCCCTAGTCCTAGATCTTTGTTTTTATTTGAATTATCTTTAAGTGATATTCGTTGCTGAGTTACTTGGCTCGGTACCGAACTTATTTAGGTCGTTAGTTGAGTCTTTTTGTGTACGGTGGTTCGTTAACGACCCTGACAACGTCGTTAACGAGGCTGCTTGTGAGTGTTTTTGTTTGATTTTTTGTTTGTTCTTTTTAGTAGTCGATAAACGAACAACCTTGCTTCATGTGGAACGATCCTGACTCTGCTATACTCAGCGGGGTCTTGACTTATAAATTTATTTGTTGTCAAGAAACCCTCTCAATAGATCTTTGTTTGCCTATTTAAAATAACTTAAATATCGACATTAGCGCTCGTGTATTTCGGGTTTCATCACTGATGTCGTTTGTGGGAACCTCTTCATCCTAAGTAAGGTTCGACAAATATGGTTTCCTTCGTCAGAATCTCAAAAATGGTTTGCCCCAACAACTTCTTCCCGCTCCACCCCGACAACGCGCCTCCTGTGGGTACCTTGGATTGGGCCAATGGGGCCCCTCAACCAGGTAGGCCATATGGTGTACCCCCGGGCTAGATGTACAATGTGCCACAACAGATGTATCCCTTCCTAGGGTACGTGCAATAACGTATGCCTATTCTGAAACAGTCATATTCATTTCCAGGATACTCACAACAAGGCACATACAACACTCTACAACAACGAATCCCTTTCCGAAGTATGAGCAACCTCACCCAGAGTTTGTTCCCGCATATATTCTGAGATATGAATCGGAGCCCTTTTCTGAAGTGTCGAGGGTCGAGGGCCAAGCTGAGTCGACCAACGGTTCATCTACAAGGGGACATTCTATAGATCCCATGCAGATCTCACATTCGGTCTCGTAGCAGTCGCGATGGTCGACAAGGTCTAGCATAGATGCATCAAAAGGCCAGCCTCGGCCCCGCACTGTTGGAGGCGGTTTCTCCAACTTCATTGAGAAAATCCAAGGTGAGCCAATGCCCAAGGGTTTCCATAGACCTCGGATGGGGTTCTAAGATGGATGCCCAGACCCTGGAGAGCATGTTAAGCACTTCGTGGTCTAGATGAACGTCAACTCTTACAATGATGCGATCTTTTGTCGAGTGTTTCCTACCATGCTTGAGAAAGCCTCCATGACATGGTCCATAAGTCTCCACCCTAGGACTAGCACGTCGTTTGCTCAGCAAACTGGGGCCTTTGTCGCCAATTTAATTGGTTCAAAGAAGCGCAAGAAAAATATGTGCGATCTCGGCGGAGTCGATCAGGGTGAGGATGAGTTGCTTGGTGCGTTCTTCACAAGATTCACCACCGCGGTGGTGGAGATCGCACACGTCAATGATGTGTTGGCGTGCGACACTATGGTGGGGAATCTCTACCCTGGGGTCTTAAAAAACTATTATCTTTTTTAAATCCCCGAGAACGTACAACGACCTTTGCACTAGGGTCACCGCTCAAGTCTAAGTCGAGGATGCCGCAAACCAGAGTTCCTAAACAAAACTAGAGAAAGAGGTCTCCAATGAGGCAAAGGAAAAAATCTAAAGCCAACCTACAACCAAGAAGGGACAGGTATCTAACGCGGACTTAGACTGCTTCCAACCCATAACCCCATGCCAAGCAATACGCCACCGCAAGTAATACCGCGAAGAAGGGTTGGAATTTCTTTGGTAGTGAACAGCGTGGTTATAGGGGAAGGGTGGGCCTCTTTATAGTCTGAAAGGCGTCAGGAAGGGAAATCCCACCACCAGGGCGAACAACATGCCGCAAGGTAAAAAACCATGCACTGGATAACAACGTAGAACAACAGGCCTCGACTAAGCAAGCCTGTGCAAGCTAGGTGACAGATACCGATGGGTTCATTCATACTATCTCTAGTGGCCCGTCATTCACGGGGACGAGTAGGCAAGAGAGAAAGCACTACGCGAGGGCAAGTCACCATAAACCTTCCGTATTTAGTGTCGAGCAATCCTAAAGGACACACACCAGCCTTGCCTTAACCTCTAAGGGTGTTGAGGGGTTGCATATGCCCCACGACAACTCGCGGGTGGTCCATGCCCATCTAGGGTCCAAATGGTCAACCACATTCTTGTGGACATGGGGTCTTCTAGAGACATAATGTATTATAGCATTTGCAATCTTTTGGAGAATATGCAAATGCTTCTACATTGAATTCCAACAAGTAGTCTACGTACTTAATGTACATGAAAATGCAATGGAATACGAAAACATATCTACTTCAGGGAATAGGATAAGCATGTGTGATGGAATGTGAATTCTCATTCATATGATAACCCGACCTTTACAATTGATAGCAATAAAGATATTTGATTTTCTAGTATTACTATGTTAGGATTTGTTACCTTCTTTTATTATTTCCTAAACGTTATATCTAGGGGCGGAGGAGCAATGAGTTTTACCTAAGGAGCCCGGGAGATTAAAAAAAATTGAAATTTCGCCCCCATATGTAGCCCGAGGCGAGGGCAAGACGGAAGGTGAGGAAAAGTGGGTGATGGTGCGCGATTAAAACCATGTACAAACGGACAAAACAACTGACCCTGTCCAAGGGTAATGGCGTTAGGCATTCAACGGGTCCCACGAGATGAGAGTCCTCAAAGATTCTCGGAAGGTGTTCTACAGGAAGTTTTCAGCCCCCACTAAAAAATAGCGTGCATGTTATACGTAGAGGTATCAAGAGTATTGTTAAGGGGAAAAAAGGGAAAACTGCCCGCTCGTGCCAAAGAAGGTTTGAGAAGGAAAGAAGGGTGAACTGCGCATTGTTGCCAAAGGAAGAAGGATAGTTTGAAAGGGCACACAGCGCGACGACTCGTCCCACATCGGAAAATTCAGAAATTTCTCAACTACACCTCGCACCAATCAAAATGCATCGCTTTTTACACCAATCAGAATCCACCTCTTTCTCAACCAATCAAACACAGGAACTCACTCATCCCACATCGGAAGATTTGTAAAAATATAGCTCCACCCAACCTCTATAAATAGGCTAAGAGAGTGAGAGTTACAAGGGTCGAAAAACATCTCTAACTCAAGACTTTTGTGTTAAAAGAGGCTCAACGTGCTGAACATTCAAAACGACTGCGCTATTTTCAAAGTAAAGTTATATAAAGACTTCAAGTCACCAAAAGACTAAAATATCCTTCCTTTATTAAAACGGGATGTAAAAACACACCGTTTGATTTGTGGAGATGGAAGGTCAGAATTAGTCCGCATTTTACACGTTAATTATGTTATGTATGAGACTCTAACTCTAAGAAAGTGAGTAATAAGTTTCACAAACAATCCATAAACTATTCCAAGTCATTTTTACGAATGAGAATAAGAAAATTGTGATTTTTATGGAATAAGTGGCCTAAGGTTGCGAGTTTCATTAGCATAAGATTGATTTTCCCAAATATATAGTGAATCCTAATGTCTACAAAACGTTGAGTCTTTGAAAAGTGTGGGAAATAATTATTTAAAGCAGTTAGCCTAAAGTTGTAAGTTAATGGTTGAATCATTTCAAGGCGAATGTTTTGGCCACAAGTCCACAACGACACACCATAGACCATTGTAAGTAAATTAATGGGTCGGCAAGGCGCCCCGTGCAGAAGTTCTAGGTGCCCCGTGTAGACTTCGGTCGGTGTGAATGTAGTGTTTTTGTTTGGTCATGGTGACCGAATCTGATGATTTTTTTTCTAAATCAAGTTTCATGTTTATCTTATTTTTAGTTTTAGTTTTATAACTTTGTATGTGCACAGGTTATATTTTTTATTTTTTTATTTTTTTGAGTAGGAAAAAATTAGGTCGAGAAAACTCAACCTAGCGCATCCTTACGGATGAGGGCTTGAAGCCCTGAATGGTTCTGAATCTGATTAACACTAACCACATGTCGAAGGTCAGCGATCAAATCCGCCACTTTGTTGTAGTCATGAGGCGTATGGAGAATGCGAATAACCTCAAAGGACTGCAACATAACTAAAGTATCAGCAATTAGCCTTTTCTATTTGCCATGGACACAATCTGTTTCCTTTTAAGGCATTGATGACAATAAGGCTATCTCCTTCAATTTCAATCTTCGATAAGTGCCCGGCCTTAGCTTCGCAAACTGCCTCATACATTTCTCTAGCCTCTGCCTGAATAACACTCCAGTTCTCGTTGGCAGTAGCATTCATTGTGATTGTTCTTCCCCAATGATCCCCGATGATATATGTCGTCGTGACATTCCATTATTATTTTTTGACCTGTCAAAAATGATTTTTACAAAACCCTGCATTGGTTTAGTCCATGTTTTTCTTTTTTCGTTTTTCTTCTTTCTGGTTCCGGGTGCAGTTGGAAATATTTCTTGTCGACCATCGAGGGTTTTCGCTTTTTTCCACGTATTTATCTGTGATTGTATAAATTTCCATATGTTTCTTGTAGGCCCATCTATCGGTTGGTTGAAAGTTGATCTGTTTGGGTAATACCAAATGCTCCACCACGCGATACTTAGTTCTGTAAATAGCGGATCTTTCAATTGTGCTTTTAGTCGATGGATAAGTGTTAGTATGGAATCATTATTTGGTTCAATCTGGAGGATGCTGTTTACAATGTTAGGATCAACTTTAGCTAAAGTAATTAATGTCACAAGGCACTGTAGTAATAAATGTTTTGTCGTTTCTCGTTGGTTCTGACATAACGGACATTCCGCTGTTACAGTCACATATCTCTGTAGCAAAAGATCTTTAGTTGGAAGACCTTGTGTGCATACTTTCCATAAGAAGAATTTTACTTTTGGCATGACATCTAATCGCCAAATCCAATCAAATTCACAGTCTCTCATACTATGTTCATGACATATGAATGATGATGTGGAATGCGTAGAAAACCAGCCATTTTTACTCGGATGCCAGTATAGCCGATCTCGAATTTCATTTTTTGGAATTAATATCGAAGTAATCTTTCTTACCCCATTCATCAGGTAACCAATTAGAAAGCTCTCTCGTCTTCCATTGCTTGTTGTCATCAATAAACTGAGAGACAGTTGCATTTAGATCTATAGCTTGCATATTAGTCCATACATTCAATAAGGGTTGGTTCGTTGCCCATTTGTCCTTCCAAAATCGAATACTCCGTCCAACCCCTATCTACCATACAAGCCCATCGAGGAACTTGGTATTTAAGCGCATTAATTTGGACCACTGGTAAGACATATTCCTATTTCTTGTGTATGTAAACAGATTCTCCTCTTTAAGATACTTTTCAGATATGATCTTAACCCATATATTATTAGGTTCGGCTTTTTCCAAAGTAAACGCATCTGTAGTGCCATTTTCATCTGTTTTGATTTTCTAAACCCTAATCCTCCTTTTTTCTTTGATCTACAGATTCTATCCCACCCAATAGTGGGTGTGTACTTATATTGCTTGTTCCAGAAGAAATTCCTGCTTATTGAATCTAATTTATGTAGCGATTTGTCCGGTAGCACAAAATTTTGCATTATATAATAAGGCTTGGTTGCCAGAACCGATTTAATGAGTGTCGCTCTTCCTACTTTAGACAACGCATTTGCCTTCCATCTGGATAGTTGTTGTTCTGTAGAATAAATAACTGGTTCAAAAGTCCTTGTAGTCACTCTACTGTTTATGATCGGGCATCCTACGTATTTTTCCAATGACATTGTATGCGGTATTCCGATATTATCCTGGAGGCATCGTTTCGTGGTTGCAGAAACACCTTTTGTAGTCTAGAAGGCCGATTTGCTATAATTTACTTTTTGCCCCGATATGTCGCAATATTCATTAAGAATTCGTTTAATTTTTCTAAATGCAATCATTGTGGCAGGGTAGAAAATAATTATGTCATTTGCGAATGACAAGAACGATATTTCAGTACCACCTCTAGCCAAAGGAAATCCTATAGTTCTTTGTCGGTTCATACATTCTACTTGTAGTCGTCTTGCTAGGAAATCTGTGCCAATAATAAATAATAGGGGAGACAATGGATCTCCTTGTCTTAATCCTCTTTCTCGGTAGAAGATCTCTGTTGGTTCATTATTTACTAACACTGAAAAACTTACTGCATGTACACACTGCATAATCCATTTGATGAATTTCGAATGGAATCCAAATTTATACAAACATTTTTGTAGGAATTCCCAATCGACTCTATCATAGGCCTTCTCCATGTCTAACTTTATAGCTGCCCATCCTGTTTTACCTTGTCTTTGTCGGAAAGAATGGAAAATCTCGTGGGTTATTAGCACATTATCCTGAATTGCCCGATTTTCTACAAATGCTCCCTGTAATGGATGGATCATTTTCGGCAACATCTTTTTTTAATCTTTCAGCTAATATCTTAGCTATAATCTTGTAGATTGTTGAACATAGACTAATCGATCTGTAATGGTTTACTTCTATCGGATTTTCACATTTCGGGAGCAAAGATATAAACGTATGGTTAATTTCCTTAAGTATATATCTCGATTCAAAGAAACCTTGTATAGCCTTGATAACCGACGGTCCAACAATGGGCCAATACTTTTGATAAAATTCCGCGATCAATCCATCCGGTCTTGGAGATTTATTTTTTCCTAGGCTAAAGACTGCATTCTTAATTTCTGTGTTTGATACATCTTGGACGAGTATCGTACTTTCTTGAACTGTTTTTTTGGTGTGATTAGTTCTAAATAGTGTTCTAGATGTCCATGGTTTATAGATTGTTTCTGAAATCGGCGTCTGAAATCTTGTTCTATTTCTCGTCTCACATTTTCATCCCCCACAATAATTGTGCAATTTGACGATCTAATGGATTTAATCCGTTTGTGGTTTCTTCTCCTAGTTGCACAACGATGAAAATAGGTTGTGTTTGAGTCTGTGTGTTTAATGTGTTTTAGCTTTGCTCGTTGGGCCCAGTATGTTCTATGGAAATTGATCAGTTGTTCTTTTTTCTCTATAAGTCGTTCTTGTAGCAAAATATCATTCTTGTCCTTATCCCTCCTTGGATCCTTTTGCATTTCTAATAGCTTCGACTCCACCTCTTCTAACTGCCTAAAAATATTGCCAAATGTTTGCTTGTTCCAGATTTTGATTTTTGATTTCAGTAGTTTTGTCTTTTTAACCAAATTAAACATATTCGACCCCCAAATTTGGGTTCTCCAAGTCTATTTGACCAAATTCCCGAAATCTTTTCTCTGCATCCAATTTTTTCAAATTTAAACGGTCTCCCTTTATATATTTGGGAACCATTTAGATCAATTATAATTGGGCAGTGGTCAGAAAACGAAAATGCATGATTGTGAGTTGTTAAATCGGAAAACCATTGTGCAATTTTATATGATACTAATACTCTATCTAGCTTTTCGTAAGTATTATCCACATCCACTTTTCTTTTTCTCCACGTGAATTCATTTCCTGTCATTCTAGTATCAATCAAGTCACACTGATAGATAAAATTCTGAAGTCTATTGAACCTAGAGGACAAGAGGACATTGCCTCCATATTTTTCATCTTGGCCTTTTATTTCATTAAAGCTCCTATAATTATACTAGGTATCGATGATTTGGATACATACTCCGATAGCGTTTGCCAAAAATTCATTTTTTTCATTTTCACGAGGTGGAGCATATATAAAGATAACCATCATGTCATAGCCTCAGCAAGGTCAAATTCATCGAATCAATTGTTCTGAAACGGTCCAGATCATGCACCAATTTCTCTAGATTTTTCAGTATAGTATTTTGTTTTTAGGATCACGTAATCTGTTTCCAATTTGCATTCTGCATTTAGATTCCTAATATACTCAATCCGGCTATCGATTTGTTCGAGCTTTCGTAAAATGCTAATGAAATCGTGAGTGATAACAGTACTCATATCCTTTGTAGCAAATACATATATTTCATAGATAGCATTCAAACATAACATTTTTCTTTTAACAACATTCAACAGCGAGGTTGTATCACCATACATACTTAGCACATTGCCTTGAGCAAAATGACAATGGCAAACTAGAGAATATGCAACTCCATAGAGATCATCATATCTAACAAACCACATAGGATAGGAACTCCTTAGTTTTGAGACCAAGTGAGAGAAGTGCTTAATTCTACACATACGTAGTCTAATACCAAAAGTCATAAAATGCCATTCTAATACGATTCTTCCAAAAGCCCACTTCGGCCAAAAACTAAGGAGTGTAGACAACTTACCCATTAAGGAGCATTAGTTTTCAGTCTCTTCATTCCCGAGGAGGTAGTGTCTTCATCTCCATCGCTTGTCTTTCTTTTTCTTGAATCCGACATAGAGATGTCATCCTTCGGCACTTTCATGTTTCCCATCTTGTGTATCATTGAAGACCTTGAGTGTGTGCTCTTGAAGGAGTTTTCTGTGTCTTCCTCAACATTGATGGTATGGGATTCTTGCATCTTATTTCCATTGAAGCCTCTAAGCACATTCTGGAGAAGATATCCGGTTTCTTGCTAGATTGGTCCAATGGGGAACTTGCCATAGAATTCAAAGAGCGTGGGATCGATGACCAAGAGATCTCCGACCACTATAGGACAGGCATGGGCTTGGACTGAGATAATCTGAGCATTGTTGTTTTGTGAAATTGACGGGACCACAACATCATCATTTGCGACCTCAACATCAGGCGCAATCATCTTTCCTTTATCCTGATTGACCGGAGCTTGACTCGCTGCATTCTGGTGCTCAACATCCCATATTTTGATTCCATTTCCACCCCTTGGATGGTTACGCAGCTGCTTCTTTTTCTTATGTACTTCCACCAATGGCTTTTTTCCTTTCTTGTCTTCAACCCTTTGCCACCCTTCATCCGAACCATCTTTCTGATCAGCCGTGGGATTCTTGTTAGTCTTCCCTTCATCCTTGTTGCCATGACTCTTTTCAATAATAATCTTTTCCATTTTTGCTACATCATTCCTTAGAGGACAATCATTGACATATGAAATTTTGTTATTTTTTTATCATTTTTGAATAAATTAATTACTTCTTGTTTTTAAAGGTGTTTAGATTATCATTATATAGTTTTTATTTGTTTATTTATTTTTACATTTGTTGTTATTTTGTTATATTTTTGGATTTTAATTATACATTAATTTGCGTAATTAAGTTTGTATTGTTTGCAATGGTTTACATACAATATATATAGTATTTGTAAAAAACAATTGTGGATAGGGTCGTTAAAAATTTATAGTATTTGGAAAATAAGTTTTTATTGTTCAATTTGTTGATTAAATCGACTTGAGGTTGAGTATGGGTTAGGATCGTTCAAATTTATATATTAATTGGACCCTTGAAAAATTAATTAATAATAAATTATTGCTAGAGTTGTTAAAATTTATTATCGGCTAAAATGACAATGATGCATAAACTTATGTATTATCAAATTAACTAATGATTAATTAATTAAAGAGCTATTAAATTCGACCCGCTCGAAAAATAATCCAAATTGTCCAAAAATTTTAGAGTTAAATTCCGATCTAAATCGCTTGAAGTTACTATATCAGGCGAGTAATTGCATTAAATTTATTATACCTTGGTTATGTAAATTTTAAAATATGGTTAACTTGACCAAAAGTTATTGTAACAAAGGTTTTTTTTGAAGTAAGGTAAAATATATTAGAAAAAGAGATTATACATTAGTAGAGTTTTAACAGTACAACTGTACATTCCAAAAGAGCTAAATAAAGCCAACATCCTGAACAAAAAGATGCACAAAAATAGGCGAGGGCTCCAAACACAAAAACAAGGCTAACAAGGAACAAAATCAGAAAACTAGTGGTGGATTTTAAGCATATAGAACCAAGAGGCATCTCTGATCGCGTTGTTCTTCTTCACATTCCATCTAGCCAAAATGCAAAGCTTGGTGGATTCGATAATATCAAGAGCACAAGCGACCACATGTGGAGTCTTATTCTCGAAAACAGATTTGTTCCTATGTAGCCATGTCCCATAAATGAGGTTACTGATGGCCACACAAACTGCTTGAATCTATCCTAATACATTATAAAGTAAAAACCACGTTTGTTGAAAAAACTACGCCACGTGACATTCCTTGAATAAAATAATATAAAAATATTGTAATATTGTATATATTTTTTCTACCTATCTTATCTTCTCTACCAATCTTTATATTAAAATTTTCCATAACATTATGTTATTTATTATGGATTAAAAGATAAAAATCCTAATACATAACCTTAATAGATTAACTTTAAAAAAATTATTTTAATAAATTGTATTGTGTTTCTATATAGCCTATCCTGATTAATTTTATCTTTTTAAAATTAAGTATTTTATGCATATTAGTGTCTTAACAAAAAATTAAAAAATTATTTAAAACTATTTAATTCATTGACACTAATATTTTAATAATTTTATTTTAAATTTAGGGAAAGATCTCAACAAATAATGAAAAAATATTTAAATATATTCATTTGAAATATGGGGTACAATCTAAAAATTAATCTTTATAACTTATGCAACTTTAATGACGATATTATATACATATATTTTATATTAATATCATAAAATTATATATTTTTTGTAAAATTATCTCGTAATTTTTACGGGACTTCAACTAGTTAAGTAGCAAATTCAACATTAATTATTATTCTAACAAAGTTAGAGATATAAATGGACTGAAATTTAATTTTTTTTGTTCAGTCTCGGTCATGGTGACCGAAGTTCATTTATTTTCTTTTTTTAACTTCGGTCAAGCAGACCGAAATGAAAAAGACGAGGCGCCTAGACTCTTTGACTGGGGCACCTAACACGCGTCTAATTTTTTTGATGAGGAAAGAATTCGATGTACTAGACAAGCTTGATAGATCGAAAGCTCAAAAAAATCGACAACCGGATAACCGGATAAACCGACAGATGAAAGCAAACATACAACCAAACAAGTAACTTAGAGAGAACAACATCTAAAGTCGTTGGATGAAGTTGGAACTAGAACTCAAGAAGCACATGATGAGGAGTAGGTTGTGCGGCGCACAACAAGATAAGCAGAGAAGATGCCAATGGAAAAAAATGAACAAGACTCACAATAGTCATTGTAAGTGCATATTAAGGTGGCAAAACTTTCCGAGAAGAAGGAAATTTACCTACCAGATTCGCAGAAGTCAGATCGCCCTTTCTCCAACTCCCCCGTGTGTCCCTGGAATCAGTTGAGACTTGAGTCCAGAAAATGAGGACTCACCTAAACCATTCCCTGATATCCATTCGCAATGAAAAAGAAATAAAACTAAACTCACCCGCTGTCATTACCCTCTCTATCACCGTCCAACCATCTCGTTCGATCATCCACGTTCATCAGCCCTGCCACCCCTCTGTGAGACACGTGTCAAATTTATACCAAAAAGAGTCGTATGCGAAGTAGCTGATCTCCACCGGTCGGTGTCCTTGCTTTGACCACCCGGCGTACACGAGTCCTCCAAGCGCACGCTTCAGTGGGTCCCCCATATCCCGTATCGGAAAATTGCGATTATGTAACGAAAGTTTTACTGTTTTAGGCTTTTAGCGAGCGAGAGAACCGACCGAGCAGGCCATTTCGACTGTCCATTAAAGAGTGGCAGTTGAGAGCTCTCTCTCTTCCTCAATTCGAAGTCAGCAATGTCTCCTCGCCAGCTGAATCCAAATGTATGAACTTCTCTCTGTCTTTTTTTTTTTCTTCTCTGCTTCAGAATTTTGCTGGTAATTTGTGGATTCCTGTCGTGAGTAAACGTTTGCTGAACCTATCGCAGTTATAATGCTAGGGTTTTTCAATTTTGTAATCACTGTTCGTAATTAGTGATTTTGGAGAGGATGAAGGGTGAGATCAGTGATCAATGATTATCGATTGTTAGCCAAGGGCTAAAATTAACCAGTGCTAGTATTTTATTTTAATTTTTGCAACAATGAAGTATCGGACTCATCAATTAATCAGTGCTAGTGCCTTTTATGCTACAGTGGAATATCCACACACAAGATACTTGGGTTTTTTCATTGCAAACACTTATCTGTTCATATGTTGTTGTATTAACTGAGTGAAAAGATTTGTGTCTCGTTTCCATGGAGGAATGGAAATAAGAAACTTATATGTACAACCAACAAAATGGGAACTTTATCGGAAACAAAGTCGGACACTATCCTAGAGTTTGAGTCACATCCATAGCAAGGATGCCTTTCTGCTTTTTAATCATGAAAAGTACAAATAACATTATTATTTCTTTTGCTTAAATGTGTCTTGATTTGCGACGGTTGGCTGTGGCAATTCTCAACTTGATGTCTTGCTGCAGTTTATAACTTTTCATATGCAGAATGATTCAAACAAAAACAAAGTTGATACTTGATAGTAACACCGTTGGATACTTGGATCCACTAGGCATATGTTTAAATATCCCAGAATTTGAAAGCCTTTTTATATTTTTGTATGTTTTTTATTGGCAAGGTTAGATGCCAACCTTTTCAGCGTGGGCTTCACATGGCATTTACTGCTGGTTTTAAATTTTCTGTACCATTTTTCTACTGTTTGATGGAAGTTAGACAAACAACAATACATGCAAGCTGCGAAAGATAGATCTTTTCATTCCCTTTAACCTTCTTTCTACTTTGTTCATTTTTTTGCTGATGGTGCTTAAAAGTCTTTTCATTTTTAGCTGTGGTGTTCATTATGTCTCTTCCATGTGCTTGCAGGGAGATGCTAGTGTTTCCTTCAAATATCCTGAAAACGCAGTTTCACAGTCAGCTTCAATTATATCTTCTGAAAAGGTGGTTGAAGAACTTCTCCAGCATCCCGTTCAAGGACCTGATGAACATCTTGTGGAGTTCTCTGAAGCTATTAGAAGTAAGATCAACCCATTTGAGTCTTATGAACATCTTTTACTCTTCATCAAGTTTATTATTAAACTTTCTCTTTTCAATGCCTGCAGCTGTTGGAAAGGCAGTGAGACGAGTGACAGAAGGAAAGGCTGCTGCTCAAGCAGAAGCAGCTGAATGGAAGCGTAAATATGAACTGGAGAAGGCAAAAAACCTGCAACTGGAGCTTAGAGGTATGTTGAAAGGAAGTAACCTTTATTCGTCTTCTCGTGCTTTTCCAACTTATGTGATACATTATTCTAATTTGTTCAAATTAGAATTTTCTTTGGAAACATAACTGCATCTCTTATGTCCCCTTAATTCCTTTCTAGCATTCATACCCTTTATAATTCCAAACAGGTGAAACCTCTGCCTTAGTCATATATGGTAAAAAAAATGCTATTATTTGTCTTGTGTTTTTCAATACTAATCAGTTTTTAAGGTGCTGCCTTCTCATTCTGATTTCTGTCTCTCTGTGTATCTATATTGTGCTTTCAGCTCAATATTCTTATTATAGTCAAATCACTTGAGAATCTTGAGCTGCATACTGCTTAGACTTCCTTGGGGCTGTTGCCTTATCTTTGGGCAAGACTACAATGTGGTTAACTATTCTGCCCCAAGGGTTAGACCTCACCCGAGACTGGAGAATGGGTCAAAGGATCTGCTTGTTTTACCTCTAAAATACAATTGACATAATCTCAGAATACTGTGGAACATTAGAATCTACGTAGATAATATAGTCATAGGTGGGGAAGAAGGATATTATATCTACAATTCCAAAAAATGTTGTTGGTGAAGCGTGATGAAAGGATTTTTTTATCAACCTCACGCTTTTTGAAAATAATATACAGATGGAATGCTGATCAGTTACCAGTTACAACTTACAACTGACCATTTTTCCTCTTTGAGCATCAGAGGTGTTTGAACATCCCTTTTTTTTTCTTTAATGTTGAGAGAATCATGCTTTTATTAAGTTTTACCTATTTTGTGGCAGAATTATCTACTATTGAAACTAAAGATGAACTTCCTGATGATGGAGCAACATATATGACTGACCATCCGAAGATGTTACATGAGGTAGATGGAAATATTGGGAATTGTTGCGGCAAGAATGGAATATGCAACCATGAGGTTCTTCGAGACGGTGAAACTGACCGTAAATCTAAATTGGTCAATGGGGGTACAATGGAAAAGGTAATTTCTTCTTCTCTTGTTTCATGTCTACTTTGTTATTCTATCGGAATTATCTTTCTTCTAATGATTTTTTTGGTAGCGAGTGCAACTATTGTTGACTTAAAAATATTTTATTGGATATTCTGAACTATCCGCCCCCTCAAAACCAAGAAGCTTTCATAAAGTAACCAAATATATTGCCTATATCAAATATCTGATCAGAGAATAGCATAATTCTTAATTTGCAACATATTAACTGTTAGCTATCTAAAAGAGTAGTTATTTTCAATATATTGTTTCAAAGATTGGTTATAACCTGTTGAAAATACGTAGGTGCAAGATATGCTAATTTCTTATTAGTAATCTGTACTGTCATCCTACAGGCTTCTTTTAAACTTGCTTGGAATTGCAAGGATGATAAGAGCAATCAATACAAACATGATATTGTTTCCTTTGCACGAGGTGATATAGTAACTGCAGAGCGTAGCAGCAAACAGGTATTACTCATGCTGTTTGTGCACTCAAATTTATGAATTATAGCAACTATTAGCTTAATCAAAAACATTTGACAACCATATCCTGGATTTCATGATGCTATAATTGGTGACATTTATCTGAATATGCATCCTCTCCCGTGTCTTAAACATCAATATTGTAATGCGAAGCTGTCTTGCATAATTACTAGCCATTTATTATCTTTCACAAATTGATATTTCTCATTATAGATGCTTTCGAAGATATGCATTTTATTTAACTTTTTATGGATTAATATCCTTAAACTGAGTTTTCAATGCGGTTAAGGTAGCTAGACAGTTTGAGTAGTTTGAAAATTGAGGACCGCCTTTGTGACTGCTGGCACGACTGGTAAATTATACTCATTAAGTGTGGATTTTAATGGGTACGTAATTAATATTCATATATTTTTTTCAGATTTCTTTGAAATGGGAGACTAGTCCTCAGACCGTTCTTGTACTGACTAAACCAAATTCAGTTCCTGTTCAGATTCTTTGTTCTGAAATGATAAGGTATGCACAGATATGAAGTTTCTATAACATTCCCACCATTTAGTCTCTTTACATATTTATCTTTTATTTCACCTCCGGTAAGCCTGCTTAATCTTGCTTGTGAAAATTAGTGTTTTCCGTTGGGTAGTATTACTGTTTCCTAATTCTGCTGTTGTAGTATTACTGTTTCCTAATGCTGCTGTTCTATATTGTCAGATGGCTGAAACAAAGGAAGTTGAACATATTTGTGGAACCGCGTGTTAGATCTGAGCTCTTGCATGAGTCATCTGATTTTGATTTCATCCAGACTTGGAAAGATGGTGAGGATAATGCTATGATACATGAAGAACACACTAATTATATGAGTTTGTTTGTGTTCTATATGCATTTCTTTCAGCTTTCACTTTTTAAATTATGTTCTTATTTGTATGTGTCCTTTAAAATCATTTCCAGAGGAATCAAACTACATTGTCTTACCTAATTGTTGTAGTAATTTCCACCAATAAGGTTTATATTTGTGTGCATGAATTTACAGAAGAGGAGATCTCTCATCTGCATTTCAAAGTTGACCTTGTTGTCACTCTTGGTGGCGATGGAACTGTTCTTTGGGTAGGTCCTAATTGCTTTGTGGTTAGAAGTAAGATAACTACCTTTTTTTAAAGGCAAAAAGTCTCAACTACTGTTGTTATAATGTTTGGTTTAGACTAAAGGTTCAACTACAGTCATTATGATTTAAAAAAGTTTTTTAAAGAATAGATTTATGATCTGATAAAAGCAGGCTTCACCATAATAGTGCTCCAATCCTCCAGATATCTTGTCATTTAAAGAATATAACATGAAGATCTACATGTTGAGTGATTGGATATTTCTGGTGTAGCGTAGTTGAGGGCTGGGCTATAACAAAGAAAACGTTTTGTACTTAACCACTCTTGGAGTCCTAGTCATTCTCTAATTCAATTTGAAAGTCTTGCATGTGTACTGCTCAGCTGAAATAAATTATGGGCATGAGCTCTTGTGTGGCTTGATTAATCTATGTTCAGATGCATGTTAAAGCCAACCTAAGAGTGATTTTCAGGCATCGATTGCCTTGACTATAAAACTCAATACATGACACATACTTCCTGTACAGGCTGCTTCCATGTTCAAAGGACCAGTTCCTCCAATTGTCCCATTTTCTCTGGGATCGCTTGGATTTATGACACCATTCTGTATCCTTTATAAGCTGTCTTCTGATAGAAGAAAGCGTCTCTCAGAATTATGTTCTTGGTATTTGAATTATATTCATCTTACGAAGCTGTGGTCTTTAACACTCTTCAGATAGTGAAAACTACAAGGAGACTCTTGATTCCATCTTACAGGGCCCAGTTAGCATCATTTTACGACATCGTTTGCAATGCCATATAATAAGGGATGCTGCCAAGCATGAATATGAAATAGAGGAACCAATTCTGGTTCTCAACGAGGTCACCATTGACCGTGGCATTTCCTCCTTCCTCACCAATTTAGAATGCTACTGTGACAACAGCTTTGTAACCACCGTCCAAGGAGATGGATTAATCTTATCAACTACCTCAGGAAGCACTGCTTATTCACTGGCAGCTGGTGGGTCTATGGTCCACCCCCAGGTAAACACCGTAACATTTAGGGTGCATTCGGTATACTCAAGATAATGCACCATATTGCATTATAATGCACTATCCTATATTAAGTGCCTGTTTAGCTGTTTGGATGCATAATATAGCATATTTTATGCTTTCTAAAGCAAAAAAATTCAAATATTGTTTCGTAAGGCCAATGTATGATGGTTTATGATACATTGATATAATGTGTTTGGGGTCAATGCATAGTTATTGCCTGATGAAGAATGAGTTCCTAACAATGCATGATTTCCAAAACAAACCCTAAATCTTTAGAGATAATGCAGTATAATGCATTTTCTTAGGTTATCCAAACGCACCCTTAGTTCCTATTGCACTGTGTTTTTGGAGTTGAACTCTTCACCTACTTTGGTGTGTACAGGTTCCTGGAATCTTGTTCACACCAATATGCCCGCATTCATTATCATTCCGCCCCTTGATATTACCAGAGCACGTGACATTGAGGGTGCAAGTACCCTTCAACAGCAGAAGCCCGGCTTGGGCTTCATTTGATGGAAAGGGCAGGAAGAAGTTGGAACCTGGAGACATGCTTTTGTGTAGCATGGCACCATGGCCAGTACCGACATCCTGCCAGGTTGATTCGACTGGTGATTTCTTACGCAGTGTTCATGAGGGTCTGCACTGGAATCTGAGAAAGACACAATCATCTGATGGGCCCCATGATGCCTAGATTCATCATTAAGACAAGGTACAAATATAGAGAAGCAAGGTAAAAGTACAAGATAACTAGATAAGCTCGTGATTATGATCTTCCTCTGTATCATTCGCAATTAGTTAACTGTTTATGTAACTGATGATAGTAGCGTGCAAATTCTTGTGGTCTGTCGTGTTATACGCTGATAATGACAAGAGAGGAGCAATAGGATGTGTTGTGTGTGCCATGTGATTTTTCGTCTTTTTTACATTGAGCTGTATATTGTTTATCATGGAGGGTTGTCGCGAATGTTTCTTCTGATTGAATGCAACTTTCCCTAATATATTTCACGTTTGCAACAAGAAATTTTTAGCAGTTTGGGACCTTGGGTGTTTGGTATTGGCTCTAGGGTGTTAGGAGTCAGGGTGAGAATAATTTAACATGCATGATACCTAAAGTGGTGGCCAGTGGTCGACGAAGACAAAAAAAAAAATCAATACCATGCATTTTGGGAGCCGTATCATCGTTTAAAATCCGAGAAGCCATACATAACTGAGAAACCATACAAGCACGCAAATATATCGTTTTAACTTGGTAAGTAATGAAGTATCAATATTCAGTGGATAATATAAATGTACCAACTGATAAATAAAGACGGCTAAAGCGCAAACATCATGTCCAGGAGTTCATAAAATACTTGAAACAATCATACTGTCACAGACGGCTAGATTACCGCCGAAAATACTCCAAGAAAGTAAAAGGCTGAAAAAACCTGAACCCAGACAGAAAAAGCTTTTCAAATGAATACCTTATGATAATGATATGTAATGCAATTTCTAACTGATGCCTTGTAATACAAGCCACTGTAACAGAGGAATCTCTATCAGTTTGGATATTGATGGGAAAAAAGATAAATTGGGGATGGGAACATTTGGGGCATTTTGATCACAAATGATGTCTATCCCCGTTGGGATAATTAATTGATACCACCTAAATCCTTCGAGGAAAAAGAAACGTTTAAATAAGAGAACTTGCACACCAGCTGAGGATGGATCCACAAACCACATATCCATGTATGCTTAGATCGACATGGGACAAGCATTATATTATGCATGTTCTTCAGTGTGATTGCCCTGAATTCCAATCAAGCGTGCATAATCCACCCACCTGCACGTGTCAAGTTACAGAGAATGTGAGTCCGCTGGAATGGAACGAGTTGGCTAAAAGGTGTAACAGAGAAGGATCAAACAACTTACAATAATGAACCCAAAAAGGTATTTCCAGTTCGGACAGCAAAGCAAAGGGCACTCAGCAAGAGCTTGTTATTGTGTAACATGGGTTCCAAAAGCCGTTGTTCGATTATCCCGGCTAATATTTGGTACCTGCATAATAAACAAACAAAATGTTCATACAAGCACTTCTATAGTCAAATTTAGTTCACTAGGGAGTGTCAATGCTCATTACTGAGAGCAGAAATGTACATTCAAATTACAAGTACATTGTAATCACACTAATCAGTAAGGTGTGCTGCAATTGTATACCAACTTGTACGAAATAAACCAACATACAAGATAATGCAAACATCAGAAAAGGCACATACCTGAGGTTGCTAGAAACTGCCATATACACACCATAGGCAACACTAGTTGAGAGTATGGGCACATTTTCAACTTCTTCTGCAGAAGACTTGTCAACACTCTTCTTTGCATTAATGAAAGCATTGGTGATGGATGTTCCAACCTAGACAAAATAAATATCATCATATTAATATTTTCAATCCAGGAATTTCATTCCACAATAGAGTTGCTATCACAGACATCCACTAAGTAATCCTGATGTTTTTTCCCTTTTCTCTTTTGCTCATTTTCATAGGAAAGGCCAATGAGCAATAGGAAGTTAAAGGAACATAAGAGCATCCATGTGTAGAATGTGTGAGCCTAAATAATTGCCACATTTGAGAGCTACATCTATGTAGATCCAAGAAGACACATGCTATGTTTGACAATAAGCCTTTTTTACGAGCTTCAGCATTTTTATAAGCTTCTTTCATCTTTTTAAGGGGAAAAAATACACTGAAAATTTAAGCTTAAGCTCCTAACACGCTGAGTTTCCATTTCAAATTGTTATTCAAAAGAAGCCAAAAGGAAATTATACGACAGAAGTGACTAAAAAAATATCAAGGAGTTCCAAAACTGCGTAAATTGATGTTTTACCAGAGAAGAGGTCGTTCCAACAGCGAAAAGCTTTGCCCCATTGCGCTGCATAATAGAGAAAAGAGAGAGAGAAATCAGGCTGCATAATAGAGAAAAGAGAGAGAGAAATCAGAACTGGTGTAAAAACAGTGGAGTTGAGCTTAATTGTTGAAAGCCAGCTTGTTTCTCAAGTATAGTCAACAGACTTTATAAGAATTGTTTTACATACCACAATTGCACCTATCCTCTGCAATAGAGTATATGATGCTCCACCAAGGGCAACCTGCGGAATGATGTTTTCAATCAGAAAAGGCTGAATAAAACTAAAGCCAGTGAATAATCTCAACGAAGAGACCAGCATTCAAAGCATATGAGACCTGAAAGGCGTTATCAGGGCAGCCATGAAAGAACTTAGCGATACCCCCAGCATTGACTGCAAGAGCTGGCCGAAAAGCGACAGTTGGAGCAGGAAGATAAACAAGCATGAAATCCGCAATAACGGCCATTACCTAAATATAAGACCAGACAGAAAGATCAGAAACTATAATTGAGAACAAAAAATCCTCTTGCATTTATTACAACTGTTTCATACTTTCATGTCACCGCCTGCAAGTTTTGAGTATTTTACTGTTTTCACTCCAATTTATTTTAATTAAAAAACAACCATTAAGTAGGAAAGGTTCACAATACACCACTCAACCTCAGCCCAAGTAATGGCACTCAGAGAAGTACCTTAAATTACCAAACTACTCCACTGGGTTTTACACAACCTTCTATGGCTTTACCAACCAATATCTATAAAACCTTTTGTGGATAAATATCAATAAAACAGCGATGTTATTGCCCATCATCCATGTCCAATGGCTTTCTTACACCCTTAGACTGAGTTGATGGTGAATCATAGATTGTAAAGATATGGGTGATAAAAGGCAAATGCACAATTTGTAGTGTGCTAAAGTCCATATAATCCCCAATTAAAAAGTAGATTTGTAATATAAGCAAACAACGCTTGGAAACATAAGAGAAAAGGAAAAGAACAATATTTAACTCCATGTTGAAGAAGATCAACCAAGAGAGAAATAGACATACCACATCAGCACAAACAACTTCAATCTCCTTCCAGAAGTTCTCTCTTCGGCGTTCATATTCGGCTGCAGTCTATCAGGAAAAAAGGAACAAGGTCATATTCCATGAAAGGAGAAATGGCACACCTCATAGATTATATAACACCTCAGAGATTAATCAAGTGATAGGAAAAGGCAAATCATATAATGTTTTAGGCTAAAAACAAAAAAGGAAGACACCAAGAGATGGAGAAAAAAGGAATACAAACACACAGATGAAGATGATCAACACTAGCAATGAAGTAGCAACTTTCTCAGCCCAATGAAGTTCTGTGTTCTGTTCTCCTTAGAGCTCTAAATTGTAGAACCAAACTCCTACATGATGTGGTAGATAACAAAATAGAACATTATTTATTTATAATATATAGTGTATGGGCTACTAAGTCGGTCCAAGACTGAGGTAGACAAACAACCCCCAGACAGTTGTCAGAACTCATGTGACCTCATTTAATCAGTTTTCTTACAACATTCTGCACCACACAAGAATGACCTCCAGATCCAAGGTAAACGATTATAACCAATTGCACATCAATAAACATTCCTAGCAATTTTTCAAAAAGAAAGAAAGAAAAGAACCATTACTAATAACACGCTCATATTTCGCCATCAATTGTGCACTGGTCCAAACAACCGGAATAGACAAAAGAAAAAGAAAGAAACAAATAAGCAATCTTCAGATGACGGTAGCTAATACACTAGACAGCGAGTCATATCACTAGCAGATAATTCCCAGAAATTCACAAACAATCCAAGCTCTCAAAGTATTACCCTGCAGAACTGAGCAGTTCAGCATTTCCATTCCCTTTAACAGGGACATTAATTGAACACAAAGGTTCAAATTTGTAAACTCCTCAATCTCCTATATATATTACCGGAGAATAAGGGGGAAATCTCACTCAAATAACAGGAAACACAAAATCAAATCAATTCAGAGCAGGAAAAAGAAAATTCATACTTTGGTGAAGACTCCAACGCCACATTCCATGGCGACTTTAGCCAAGAACAGATCATCCGCCAACAACCGCTCCCTGAATCCACCGAACTGAAGCAACCACCGGTAAAAAGGCGACTTCTCCAGCTCAACATACCTCATCAGAATCTCCGCCGGAAGCCTCCCAGACTGAATCGCCGCAGAGAAATCCTTGGGAAAGCTGTCCAACGAGCGTCCGATCTGAGCTAACGCCAGCAAAGCCTCATCCTTCCCCCTACTCTCGCCTCCTTCATTGCCTCCCTCACCATCCCCTCCTCCTCCTCCACCACCACCACCGCTCCCGCCATCGAAATCGCCTCCTCCTCCGCCGGAAGCAAACGCCAAAAACAGAGGCGACGGTGACGAAGATAGACGGTTAGCCTTAGGGACGGCGGCGGTGAGGCGGGGGAATGCGGCGGTTCCGATAGATGCAGTGTCGACGAAATAGGTTAAGGCGAAAGGAGAGCAGTGGTTGTGTCGGCGAATGGAGAGGTTGGTGAGATCAAAGGATGGCGCGGAGGCTGAGATCGCCATTTTCGTTTAGCGCTGGCGCCTGGCAATAGTTGAATGCTCTCCGCTGGGGTTTTTTGGTGAGAGAGACGAGACGACCACCACCAAGCGATTCTCTTTCTCTCTCTCGATCTCTCCTCCCTGCTTGCCAAATAGAGTATGCCGTGTGCTGCCCCACTCTTCCGTCTTCTGACGTCGCCTGCACGCTCTCAATTTATAGCTTTCTTTTTTATTAATGGTTGAATTTTTATAGAAAAGAATCACAAATATTTCCATCTCATAATATTGTATAGTATCACCGTAATATCATGTCACCGTGTGTGCATGCATCATTCTAGTAGGTAATAGTATATAGTTTCGAAAATAATTTTGTTTACTTTTTTATTGGGTAGTATATTGTTTACTTGTCAATTGGGTCGGGTCGGGTCGGGTTCGGGTTCGGGTTAAATCGGATTTCGGATTGTTATGGGTCACGGGTCAATCGGGTCGGGTTGTAGCGGGTTTTCGATCGGGTCGGGTTGACCAGCGGGTCTAAAATAACCTTTTTTCTTATGATTATTAAAATTAATTTTTAATTAAATAATAATATTAAATAATAATATATTATTTTTATTTATTTTAATAATAAAATATATTATAAGTTTCAAAATAAATTTAAAAAATTCTATAAATATACTAAATCAGTCAACCCAACGGATTTCGAGTTCTATCGGGTTCGGTTTATTTCGGGTTTCGGATTTAAATTTTTTGATCTTGACCCTAAAATTATCGGGCGAATCAGATCGAGTTAGCGGGTTAGGTCAGTTTTTGACAGCTCTAGTAGTAGGTCATATACTCATATTAGTAGGTGATAAAAAAAATGGTCATATTTATTAGTTGAGGCGGATGGCAAGAATTGATAAATTTTTGGATAAATTTTACAAAACCATCCATAAATTAGTATCCTTTTCATTAAACAACCCTTAGAAAATACAATAGCACAAAACCACTCATATAAGCTAAACTTTATCAAAAGACCACCCAAATTAGGAACACATACATTTCCCCTTTCTCAGAGAAAATAAAAAGACTTATTTGTTCCTAATGAATTAAAATTTCCCTCAAAATTCAAAGTTGTTATTTTACCAAATGTAGGAGGACAAAGATATATCAAAACCCACTAGTTTTCATGAACAATCCCATTGGTATGCTTCTCTCTTCGATTTAAAAAATTTATATGTGAGAGTTGAAACCCCATTGGTAACCTTCTATCTTCAATTTAAAAATTTGTTTGTGAGAGTTGAAAGTTAGGCTTAAATAACATCAATTTATGGGCAATTTTTTTATTAGAAGATGTGATAAGAGGACAAACACCATTGTGTAAACAAAAGAAGCGTGACGACAGTGGTGAAGTTCTGAAAACCGTTGACGAGAAGCTCACCGGTGAAGAATATGGACCGTCGAGATCCAATAGTCAGTTGACTCGGTCGGGTTGACTCAGTCAAGTTACGCCCCGAGTTTGGCCGCGGTGAATCATATGGGATTTGATTACGCAGATGGGTTTTGGGTCTCAATGAAAAGGTGGACGAGAGTTGCAAAACAATCAATTTAGGGGTTGGTACTTGAGTGGGTTTGGCTACGATAATTATCTAAGCTTTATAACATCCAAAATTATCTTAACCCAAAATGCTAGTTCATCTATTTGAACCCAAAGAAAGAGATTGTGATGTGACGATGGCGAAGGGCATGCTAGTAGAAGAGCTTGAATGAGAACAGAGATGATGAAGGATTGTACGTGAAATATTTCAAGGGATAAATTGTGTTAATTAACTAAAGGGTTGTTTTTGTAATTCCATTGCTCATTTTAACGGTTGAATAATGTTAACAGCACATAGGTGGTCGATTTATGGCTACTTGTTTATATGGGTGTTTTTGTGCAATTTTGTGTTTTTATGGATGGTTTTATACAAAAGGAACAAATTTAAGGGTAATTTTGTGCAATTTACCCTAAATGTTTTGACTTCTGAATTATGTTCTGGTTAATCCTTCATCAATAATCGACCGTTCATCCGCGGAAGGCGGAACCGCTATACTTTGTTTTTTCCATTGCTTATACAGAAATATTTAATACTAATAATTTAATTAAAAAATACACATATATCTATTACTAATAACTAAAGCCGAAGCAATTTCTGCCACCACATTGTGCCACATCACCCCTTTATTAAAATAATAATTTTAAGTAGTTAATTATACAAAAAAAAGTTATCTCTAAGTAAACATAAAGATAAAATAATACGTGTAAAAATTTTGTCCCTAAATAAACATAAAGATAAAATAATATCAGTAGATTTGACCAATATAGATAAAAATGCACATTATATATATTATATTTGTAAAAGATAAATTAAATAAAAAGATAAGAAAAAATATGTACACGTGATCACATATATATCTTTGAAATAAAAATAGTCATATCTATCTATAATATATCTACAACTATATCTATTACTATCTATTACTAAACCCGAAGCAATTTCTGCCACCACATTGCATCACATCACCCCTTTATTAAAATAATAGTTTTTTATAGTTAATTATATAAAAAAGTTATCTTCAAGTAAACATAAAGATAAAATAATATTTGTAAAAATTTATCTCCAAATAAACATAAAGATAAAATAATATTAGTATATTTTACCAATATAGATAAAAAAGGACATTATATTTATCATATTTTTAAAAGATAAATTAAAAAATAAGAAAAAATATTCATACCTATCTATAATCTAACTACAACTATATCTATTACTAATAATTAAACTCGAAGCAATTTCTGCCACCGCATTGCGCCACATCACCCCTTTATTAAAATAATAGTTTTTTTATAGTTAATTATATAAAAAAGTTATCTTCAAGTAAACATAAAGATAAAATACTATTTGTAAAAATTTATCTCCAAATAAACATAAAGATAAAATGATATTAGTATATTTTACCAATATAGATAAAAAAGGACATTATATTTATCATATTTTTAAAAAATAAATTAAAAAAAATAAGAAAAAATATGTACATGTGGTCACATATATGACATATATCTTTGAAATAAAAATAGCCATATAAATAATAATATCTTTTAAATATCTATCTATCTATAACAATTCTATCCCCACCTTTTATTTAAAAATAATTTTGTATTCTTAATATTTATAATTTTTTCTTTTAAATTTTCTAAAAATCTATCTAATTTTTATAAAAACTAACGTTCTAATATATTTAATAAAAAATTAAAAGAAAGGAAAAATAAAATATAAGATTTTTTTAATATATAATTGTAGATTGTTATCATAATAAAGTAGGAAAATATTTTTACTATTAACTTTTTTTATCTAAAACTAACATTACACTATATTTTATATTTGGAAAAAATTAATTCGAATTTTAATGAAAAATAAAAAAATTATTTTTTCTTTATCCTTTTATCTATTTATGTAACATATTTATCTTAAATTAAATTTAGATAAAAAAATAAAAAACTTTAAATATGTATATAATTACTGAATTACGATCAAATGCGAGTTGCTGCTACAGTGTTTTATGCGAGCATTTATGAGCCGTTCGATCTTCAGTTTTAATGGCCAAGATTGCTACACGCGTTTAAGTGATTTTGATAAAAGCAAGACACAGAGGGGTATTCTTGTCCTTTCACCCATTAAATTAGAACACATCTTGTTGGAGTCTTCTTCAACCTCTATATCGTGGGTTTCATTCGCATATTTCGATCGATCTCCATTCTTATTGCCTCTTGCTTCTTCTAATTTGGTTCACTCTTCTTTTTTTTTTTTTGTAGATTTTGGCTCGTATTTATGTTCTCTCTTCATAGATTTTGCTATAGATATTTTTTCTATGGTTTCAAGTTCACATTTAGGGTTTTTTTCAAAATTTGAAGCTTGGTACTTCGATTACATATTTTTGTGTTTTTTGAACTGATTTTTGTTGATTATAATCAAACCTATGAATATTATGTATGTTTTGCTTTACAATTTCAAGTTTTTAATTGAAAACAAAGGCTAATATGCAATGCTCATCTAACCGTCCACCATGTGTTCGACAAAATGCCCAAATGGTCAACTTACTGTTTAGATCACTTTTTTTTTACAAATTGTTCATAAATTATAAACCTAGCATACCAAATCATTAACTCATACCATTTATTAACTAGAATGCATGACGCAAGTAACAAGTTTTGTGAATTAAATTTCATGAACCATATTTATAATTGTTATGAACCTAATCATATAAAGACAGGCATCCACAAAATACGATTTATGTACTAGTTTACATGTCCAAAATAACAAGTATTATGAATTAAATTTCATGAACCTTAATGACAATTGTTATGAACTTAACCATATAATGACTTGAACCAACATAATATCATTTATGAAAACATGACACAAATAACAAGTATTGTGAATTAAATTTCATGAACCTTATTGACAATTGTTATGAACTTGACCGTCTAAAGCCATGAACCATTAGTCCAACTTTTATGAACTAAAAATCGTAAGACGGAATATTGTAAACTTATGCTTATAAGAACATGAACTAAAATAACAAAATTCATGAACCAAAATAACTAGTATGACTTAAAAAAACATGAGCTATAAGATAAACTATTAAGAATTAAAAGTCATGAACCATAAGAATTATTATAAACCTAGCTTACAAAAACATGAACCAAAAGAACAAGTTCCATGAACCAAAAATCACGAAGGAAAATAATAACTAGCATGAACTAAAAGACATGAATCATAAGATGAACTTTGATGAACTTAAGGTTATTTAAAATATGAACCAAAAGAACAATTGTTATAAACAAAAAAGAACGGAACAAAATTTATGAACCATAAGAATAAATAGTATGAACTTTACCTTAAGAAGTCATCAACCAAAAGAACAACTGATATGAACATAAAGACATGACCGTATCAAGAATTAGCCTATGTGGGATTTGAACCCACATCTATGTGCACATGCACATTGCTCTACCATTTGAGCTAATAGGCTACCAAATGACATGAACTATAAGATAAACTATTAAGAATTAAAAGTCATGAACCATCAAAATTATTATGAACCTAACTTACAAAAACATGAACTGAAAGAATAAGTACCATAAACCAAAAATCACGAAAGAAAATAATAACTAGCATAAACTAAAAGACATGAACCATAAGATGAACTTTGATGAACCTAAGATTTTTCAAACATGAACCAAAAGAACAATTGTTATAAACAAAAAAGCACGGAACAAATTTATAAACCATAAGAAGAAATATTATGAACCTTACCTTAAAAAGACATGAACCAAAAGAACAACCGATATGAACAACAAGACATTACCGTATCAAGAATTAGCCTATGCGGGATTTGAACCCACATCTATGTGCACATGCACATTGCTCTACCATTTGAGCTAATAGGCTACCAAATATACTATTTGTCAAGTGTCTCACTGATGCAACAAGATCTAAAAAAAACTCACATTGATTTCTCACATGAAGACTTAGGAGATAGCTTCAACAAGGGCAACATATCATCAATCATGACTTCTATACCAAAAGCATGTCATTAAAGAATCAATACCACTTTCAAATTAACCATCTCAATAAAATAATCCATAAGAGTAAGATTGAGAGCCTAAAACAATAAACCCTAGAAAAGTGAAAAACAAGCATACCCTCTTTGTTTCTCTCACCATTGTTGATTTGAATTGAGTAAGATTGAGAGCTTAAAATAGAGGATGATGATATCGAGCAAAATCTGGCAAGATCAAGCGAGATCGAGAGGTGGTGATTTGGGTTTTTGAGAGAGAAAGTAACTTGCGGCGTATGAACGATAGCGGCGTACGAGAGAAAGTGAGATTGCAGGAGTTCAGGGTTTTTAGGAAAAAACTTAGCCTAAAGGGTAGTTTCGTCTTTGAACCTAAAAATGAATGTATTTACCCGCGTGCCATTGTAAATGAACCGCTTGATTTTTTTCTTTTTCTCTACCAAACCCGTTTCATCTAATCGCAGTCGTCCATTATTTTAATCCAATGTCCCAAATTTGCTCGCATTTTTTATTGTATCAATATAATCCACCGGAGCGTGACTCTATAATTACTTGCCTAAATTAAATTTTGATAAAAATTATATTATCTTTTCCTTAATTTCCTTTTTGGATTATTTATGTTAATATAAAAATTTTTTATCTTTAAAAACATTCTATATTCATTCATATTTTTTTATCTTTTCTTATTAATTATCTTTTTTAACTTTTTATTGAAAAGATGTTTAAAGAATTGAATTTGATCAAAAAAATTATAAGACTTTACATTATTTTTGGATTTTTATTATTTTTATAAAACATTTATAAAATTTAATGATTCTAATTAGAATAATTTTTATTTATATTTTTCATAAATAAATTATCATTAAGCTATCAAACATATATTGGACTCACCTTAATAACTTTGGTTGTGCTTCACATTATATTGGCTCAACTTAATGATTTTTCTAATAAATAAATTAAGTATTAAATCATATAGTCGTGCACATCACAATGGTTATAACTTATAACGAATTAAACTTGGTTATGAAATATTGTCAAGGAAAAAGAGCAATGTAGATTATTTTATCTAGATAATCTATGTTTATCTTCAATTTTAAACTTAATAATCTAAATTTAATTTGTTTTATTTGATTTCAAAAATAAAATAACTTTTATACATATTATAGGCAATAAATTACTTACATTAAATTTTATATTTTATTTTTCTTTATTAATATCTTTTTATAATATTTCAAAAAAAATCAAGTCATAGTCGTGCAGGACACGACGGGTACAACTAGTCTATATCTATATCTATATCTATCTATTACTAATAACTAAAGCCAAAGCAATTTCTACGACCACATTGCGCCACATCACCACTTTATTAAAATAATAATTTTAAATAGTTAATTATGCAAAAAAAAGTTATCTCCAAATAAACATAAAGATAAAATAACATTTGTAAGAATTAATTTCCAAATAAACATAAAGATAAAATAATATTAGTAAATTTGACCAATATAGATAAAAAAAGACATTATATTTATTATATTTGTAAAAGATAAATTAAAAAAAGATAAGAAAAAATATGTACATGTGATCACATATATATCTTTGAAATAAAAATAGTCATATCTATCTATCTATCTATAACTATATGTTAAAGTTGTAAATTTTCTAGCCACCACATTAATTTTGACCCCACTTTATATTTAAAAAAAATATTTTTATTATTTTTTCGAATTAAATTCCTTTATTTTTATATATGTGGAAAAAATTAATTCAATTTTAATTAAAAAAAATAATGAAAATTATATTATCTTTATCTTTTTATCTATTTATAAGAAAATATTTATCTTAAATCAAATTTTGATAAACAAAAGTAAAAATTTCAAATATCTATACAATTACTTGGCTAAATTAAATTTTTATAAAAACAATTATATTATATTTTTCCTAATTTCCTTTTTGGATTTTTTATGTAAATATAGAAGATTTTTTTATCTTTAAAAAATCTGTATTTTTTTTTTATCTTTTCTTATTAACTATCTTTTTAACTTTTTATTGAAAAGATTTTTAAAGAATTGAATTTGATTTTTTTAAGAAGTTACATTATTTTTGCTTTATTTATTTTTATATATTTAATTTATTAATATCAAATTTATAATATATCTAAAAATTAATGAGTCGTAGTCGTACATGACACGACGGGTACAACTAGTCTATATCTATACTATATACTAGTATAAAAGAGTGGTTAACTTTTGATCTTGGCCATTGATTTAGTAAAATTGTTAAAGTTCTTATCTTGGTCGTTAATACGTATGTCACTTCTTATTTTGTTCATTATTATCCTCACCGTTTTATTTTGTGCTTTTCAATTTAATGGGTTCCTTTTTTTCTTTTATATTGTTTATGTTTTTGCTTTGATTTTGAACTACTAGGTTGTAATTTGTAATTTCATTTAGGTTATGTTTTTTCTTAGAAGGATGATTGGCCGAAGAGACGATATGTCGAAGAGGGTGTCAGAGAAAAGCATCGTTGGGGTGGTGGCTGACAATAGGCGAGATGCATCGTTTGGTGGTGGATAAGCGGGGACGATGTGGCTATAGACCAGATTAATTTCAACTCTTCTTCTTTAATCACCAATTTAAAGGTTAGGGTTCCAATTAGTCATTTTCTGAGTTAATATAGACGATTCTGCGACTAAGGTATTTGATGCTTTGTTATTGTGTCTATTTTATTTTATTTTTTGTGTCTAATTTTCAGTTCTTTTTTTTTTAGAATCTTACTTGGCAGGATTGGAGGGGAAGGAGGGCGATTTGCCGAAGATGGTGGAGCTCAGAATTGATACGGATAGAGATGGTGAAAGAGGGATATACTTTTGAATTGTGATGAGTTGCACCTGGCCAAAAGGTAAATAGTTGGCAGGATTTTCTTCCGCCTCATCCTTTTTGCTTCACCGCTCCCCACCGTCCTACTGTTTTCCATCTCTCTTCTCTCCTCCTCCTCCTTTTTCTTTCTTTCTTTCTTTCTCTGGCTTTGTGCATTATATTTCTCTTCTCGCCTTTTACTCCTTTATTCTTATCTATGGTTTCTACAATTCTTTTTTGCTGAATTTTGTGCCGTTGCTTTCGACTTACAAATTTCTTTTATTAATTAGTTTCCATTTTATTTTTGTTTTTGAATCTATAACTTTAATCTTGAATGATTTTGGTGCTTTATTATGAATTTGTATTCTTTTTATCTTGCTTGATTTTCTATTAGTAATAGGAAGGAAGGGATATTGTGTCAAAGCAGGGAGAGTCAAAGCAGGCGATTGGAGAGACTAACGACGAGGGGGTCTTGCTAGAGGCGGAGGTTAGGTTTTTTTTGTCTTCAATTCTGATTTTGCAAGTTAGGGTTTCAATTTGGCCTTCTTGATGAGTGCAAGGTGTTTACTGAAACGCCTCTGGTTTCTTTCCGTGTTTATTGTCTTTAGAAGAGCAATCGAAGCGCATTCCCCTTAATTGCAGTCATTGGATCCTTTTGATTTGGTGAAGATTAAAAAGACAATTGTGACAGAGAAGACCAAGCAAATAGTTCGCTTCCTCTACTCTTTGCCTGTCAGGTCCCTCGAACGGGTAAGAACAGCCCCACGTCGGAAATAGGCAGCAGTCCCACATCGGAACTATCGATTGGAGTTGATTTTAGTTGATTTGAAGTGGATCAACTAAAAAATGTTTAGCTCATTGCATACTTGCTACTTTTTTTGTATAGTCAATATTGAGAAACTGCAATTGGTTGAGATGGAGAAGAAAATTTTCTAGCATACCAAAAACATGTATTATAAGTGATTGTGTTTTAAGTTAGAATTGAGTGTGCTTAATTTTGTTATTGTCTATGCTTTATCGTACAAATTTTTCGTTGAGTATGCATGGTTTTTTATATGACTATGCATGATTATATAACTAAATGTGCACATTTTTTCAATTGAGTGGTGCTCTATTTTAGACGAGTGTGCATAATGATATAACTACGTGTGCAAGATTATATAAGTGAATGTGCATAATATTATTATTGAGTATGCTTTGTACATGATTATATAAGTGAATGTGCATAATTTTTGTAAATAAATTTTCATGACCTTTTATAATTGAGTGTACATGACTTTATATCATCACCCACACTTAGTTATAGGGTAATACACACTCAATTATAGTCATACAAGCTTAGCAACGAGATTATTCAAACTCGGTTGTAAAATTATACATAGTCATTATAAAGTTATACTCACTCCTCTAAAATACAGCATGCACACTCGGTGAAAAACCATGCAAACTTAGTTACAATACAATGAACAACTAGTGCAAAAATTATACATTGTTAATTATAAATTGTATGCATAGGCAACTATAAATTTATGTACAAATGGATTTTTCTGATTTTTTTTTTAAATTTAGCTAACGTGTGATCCTAACCGTTAAATTTTCAAGATTGGACGATTGAGAGACGTTCTAAATTCTCTCGTAAAGGATTATTCTCTCATAATTTGGACCCTTAAAAAAATGGCCGATTTTTAGCACACATTTTTTTTTGCTTATAGCGCTCTACCTTTGTCTATACATTTTTAATGGACAAATTGAAGATTGCCTATAGAAATTGATTGGGCAACGTATAATGTGTACATTCATTTTGAATGGACAAAATGATATTTATCCATTAGAAAAAATAGACGAAGAGTTGATAATATTCGATATTGTGTTTATTATAAATGAATAGACAAAAAATCAATACAGTAATAATCAATACTCCGTAATATTGTACAATTATTTATAACAGTCCATTAAAAATATAGGGAAAATAGGTGCGAAAAAATACCCTAAGAAAAAGACGGCTATAAAGTGAGAGCATGCAAGAGAGTGAGATAGCACACGCCATATTTGGCAAAGGTGGGAGGAGAGACCGAGGCAGAATCGCTTTGTGGTCGGCCCTCTCACAATAAAACCCCAAAACTCTCAACTGCTTTCGAGTGCCAAAGCTCTAAACGAAAATGGCGATCTCAGCCTCCTCCGCTTCCTGCTTTGACCTCTCCAACATTTCCCTTCACCGATACAACCAACGCTCTCCTTTCGCCCTCACCTACTTCGTCGACAATACATCAAACGGAACAGCAGCATATCTCCGACTCACCGCTGCCGTCCCCAAGGTTAACCGCCTATCTTTCTCGCCACCGCTGGCATTTTCTTCTGGCGGAGGAGGCGACGATTTCGGCGGCGGGAGCGGTGGTGGTGGTGGAGGTGGAGACAGTGAGGGAGGCAATGACGGAGGCGAGAGTAGGGGGAATGAGGAGGTTTTGCTGGCGTTAGCGCAGATTGGGCGATCGTTGGACAGCTTGCCGAAGGATTTTTCTGCGGCGATTCAGTCCGGGAAGCTTTCGATGGAGATTGTGATGAGGTATGTTGAATTGGAGAAGTCGCCATTTTACCGGTGGTTGCTTCAGTTCGGTGGATTCAGGGAGCGGTTGTTGGCGGATGATTTGTTCTTGGCTAAAGTTGCCATGGAATGTGGCGTTGGAGTCTTCACAAAAGTACGGATTTTCTTTTTCATGCTGTAAATTGATTCGATTTTCCGTTTCCTGTCTATTGTTAAATGAGGGATTAAGTTGTGTAAAAAATTGGACCTTTTGTGGTTGTCGACGTTTGTGTATTGTTTTCAATTGACGTTTCTGGTAAAGGGATAGGAATGCTCAACCGTTGAATTTGGACATTAAAGCATTTAGGTTAATTTTCCAGTATTAGTGATAGTGATTGCTTCTAAGAAGATTGATGTATATGTGAGGTAGAACGTTGAAAGCTTGTTTTAATTTGCTTTAACTGTAATTGAATTCTGGGAACCTTTGCTAGTTACTCCGTATTAGTATATAATTTGTTGCTGGCACTGATGTGTGAGGTAAAAAGCTTGTTTTAAATATGCATTGAATTTCTGGGAATTGCCTCGTTGCTGCCGTCTGAAGAATACGTATGTGTTTGTTTCTTTTATTTTTCTTTTGTTCAATACTATTTTAGCCTTTTTGGACCAGTGCAGTTGATGGTGAACCTTGAGCGTGTTGCAAGTGATGTTTATTTCCCCTGGAAAGAATTTTAAGGAGTGGTTATTGAAGTGCAATTAGTGATACTTGTTTATCTAGAATATGGAGGTCATTCATACTGGTGGGTGGTGAAGAATATTTTGGCAAAATTGAGCTCACATCCGTGTTCTGACAAATATTTTAGGTTATTATTAATCCATCCAGGTCTTGAAATGACTTAGTTGGCATATACTACATATTATAAATAATTGTTGATTTACCACATAATGTAGAAGATTTGCTCAAACAAAAAAAAAAAACATAATGTAGGTGTTTGGCTCTTGAATTTAGAGCTCTAAGGTGAACTGACCCAATACTTCATTGGGTGAAGAAAGTTGTATCTTCATTGCTACCGTTTATTCTTCTTTACCTGTGCTTTGGGTTCCTATTTCCTGTATCTTTTGGTGCCTTCCTTTTTTTTTCTTTCAGCCTAATGCATTATATGGGTTTCCTTTTCCTCTTACCTGGTCACTCTTTATATGATCTATGACATTTTCGTTCTCCTTTCATGGACTATGACTTTTTTTTTCTTCTTCCTTTTTTTTTGTGATAGACTGCAGCAGAATATGAACGCAGGAGAGAGAACTTCTGGAAGGAGATTGAAATTGTTTGTGCTGATGTGGTATGTCTATTTCTCTATTGATTGATCCTATTCAACATAGAGGTTAAATGATCTTTCCACTAATTTTTCTTGTATGTTTGCAAGCATTATTTGCTTATTTTAAAAATCTATTTCCAATCGGGTCTCTTTGGAATGGATAGTAGCACACTACAACTTGTAAATATTCTTTTTTTTTTAATCACCTATAACTTTACAATCTTGATTCACCATCAACTCAGTCTAAGGGTGCAATATAGACACGGATAAGAGTAAGTAAACGACTAAACATTACTGTGTTATGGACTTATGGGTATTTTTATAGAAAAAGTTGTATAGATGTTGGTTGGTGTATGCAACATATACATATGTTTTTTTTTTTGGCAAATACCAATATTGGTATAATGCCATCAAATGAGCTGAGGATGAGTGGTGGTTGCAAACCTTTTCTAGTTATAGTTCACATGGGTAAATTGGAAATAATAGAACACTTGTAACTTAGTGGTGGTGAAGTGAAACATTTGTAATGTATGCAAAAATTCTTTTGTTATCTGTTATAGTTTCTGATCTTTCTGTCTGGTCTTATGTTTAGGCTATGGCCATTATTGCGGATTTCATGCTTGTTTATCTTCCTGCTCCAACTGTCGCTTTTCGGCCAGCTCTTGCAGTCAATGTTGGGGGTATCGCTAAGTTCTTTCATGGCTGCCCTGATAATGCCTTCCAGGTCTTATGTGCTTTGAATGCTGGTCTCTTCGTTGAGATTATTCATTGGCTTCAGTTTTGTACAGCCTTTTCTGATCGAAAACATCATTCTGCAGGTTACCCTTGGTGGAGCATCATATACTTTATTGCAGAGGATAGGTGCAATTGTGGTATGTACAACAATTCTTATAAACTCTGTTGACTATACTTGAGAAACAAGCTGGCTTTCAACAATTAAGCTCAACTCCGCTGTTCTTACTTCAGTTCTGATATTTTTTTCTATTATGCAGCGTAATGGGGCAAAGCTTTTCGCTGTTGGAACGACATCTTCTCTGGTAAAACATCAATTTATGTAGTTTTGGAACTGCTTGATATCTTTGTAGTCACTTCTGTTGTATAATATCCTTTTGGGTTCTTTTGAATAACAATTTGAAATGGGAGACTGTCTTAGGAGCTTAATCTTAAATTTTCAGTGTATTTTTTCCCTTAAAAAGATGAAAGAAGCTTATAAAAATGCTGAAGCTCGTTAAAAAAAAAGGCTTATTGTCAAACATAGCATGTGTCTTTCTTGGATCCACATAGTTGTAGCTCTCAAATGTGGCAATTATTTAGGCTCACACAGTCTACATGTGGATGCTCTAGCCTCTTATGTTCCTTTAACTTCTCATTTCCCATTGGCTTTTCCTATGAAAATGAGCAAATCAGCAAAAGAGAAAAGGGAAAAACATCAGGGTTACTTGGTGGATGTCTGTGATAGCAACACTATTATGAAATCAAATTCCTGGATTGAAAATGTTAATGTGATGGTGTACGTTTTGTCTAGGTTGGAACATCCATCACCAATGCTTTCATTAATGCAAAGAAGAGCGTTGACAAGTCTTCTGCAGAAGAAGTTGAAAATGTGCCAGTACTCTCAACTAGTGTTGCCTATGGTGTGTATATGGCAGTTTCTAGCAACCTCAGGTATGTGCTTTTGCTATTTGCATTATCTTGTATCTTGCTTCAGTTCCTACAACATACTTGTAATTTATGAACACTATATCTGTAAATTATCCATCCGATCAAATTTCTGCTCCCAGTTCAACAAATCTTGAAAAACAAATCTTTTGATTCTGTGTATACAGTAACCTTGTAATGATTAATGTAAAATTGGCTCTCTTACTATGACTATAGAAGTGCTTGTATGAAGATTTTGTTTGTGTAATTTGCAGATACCAAATATTAGCTGGGATAATCGAACAACGGCTTTTGGAACCCATGTTACACAATAACAAGCTCATGCTGAGTGCCCTGTGCTTCGCTGTCCGAACTGGAAATACCTTTTTGGGTTCATTATTGTGAGCTCTTTGTTCATTTTCTCAGATTCACTTTAAACTAATAACTCGTTCCATTCCAGCGGACTCACATTTTCTATAACTTGACACGCGCAGGTGGGTGGATTATGCACGCTTGATTGGAATTCAGGGCAATCACGGTGAAGAACATGCTTAATGTAACTCTTGTCCCATGTCAATCGAAGCTTACTTGGCTTAATGATTTGCAATCCATCCTCACTTGGTGTGGAAGCTGTGGTGAAGCTTTTCCTTTTTCATTGTAGGATTATGAGGTAAGAATCAAAATCAAATGGAAGTTGTGATATTATTAGCCATCGATTAGGACAGGTCGTGATCATAAGGTATCCCCGTGAAAAGCTTCTTCAATCCGGGTTCAGTTTGTTTTTTTAGCCTTTTTCATTGTAACAGCATGTTCTTTTTTTCGGAAGTAGTTTTATATATGTACTTGTGGACAGGATCTCCTATCCATCCAAACCATTGTACCTGGGCGTCTTAGTATTAATAGTGCGATTGTTTGATCCTCTGAATATCAGAAAGAGTTAATTTACATTTTTGCCTTGTCCCTTGGTTTGTGCGTTTTACCAAGCAAATGAACGCTAAGGTTGACCCAAAATGGCATGTCCGTAATTCGATATGAATTTCATTTATGTATTATTGTGTTTGGTTAGAATTGTAGATTCGAATTAGGTTTTTTCACTATTATCCCACCACTTCCACCATAGATGATAGAGTAGATATCTCAGTCTCTCAGATATGTATATACTAGGGGATTTGGACGGTTCCTAGCAAATGCGTAATCCATGACGACATAGGCGCGTGAGACCCCAACACCCATGTCCATGATGAAAGAAGTCAAGCTTACCAAGTTTGATCAATCATTCCCCACCACACTTTTCAATCGCTTTATAAGACTTGAGTGACACCCATGACCAAAGAGTTACTCCATGCCAGTAATTGAAGAAATATCAGAATGAGTGGAGAGGGTAAAGTCGTGTGCGTGACGGGTGCATCGGGCTACATCGCCTCTTGGTTGGTCAAGCTCCTCCTCCTCCGTGGCTACACCGTCAACGCCACCGTTCGCGATCCTAGTGAGTCAATTAAACAGAGCAAACTTACGATTTGCTGATTTTTCACTATCTTGCTAGCTTGCAAGTGAGCTTAATTTCGTGATTTACATATATATATGTATAAAATATTAAAATATGAAATGGTGAAGGTGATCGGAAGAAGGTAGATCATTTGCTTGCCCTGGAAGGCGCAAAGGAGAGGCTTCGCCTGTTCAAAGCCGAGTTAACAGACGAGGGCTCCTTCGATTCTGCCATAAATGGATGCGACGGCGTTTTCCACACCGCATCTCCCTGTTTCTTTGACTCTCAAGATCCACAGGTTTAGTTTATATTAATACGCCAGATCGAATTTACTAGTTGCTGAGAATTCCCGTTCATCATTATAAATTTATAATATCTGCAGGCAGAGCTGCTTGATCCCGCAATTAAAGGCACAACCAACGTTCTCAATTCTTGTGCTAAGTTTCGGTCTGTGAAAAGAGTAGTTTTGACCTCTTCAATGGCGGCCGTTGTATGCAAGGACAATCCTAAGACTCCAGAGGTTGTAGCTGACGAAAGCTGGGTTTTGGATCCGGAGACCACTCGTATAGAAAAGGTTTTACAATTCCTATTATAAACACGTACAGGAATCAATCATATAAACTGAAATATAAGTTTCGTGTTATGTTACTTGAAAATTGTAATTGCTATAACGCAGAGATGGTATGCATTATCCAAGACTTTGGCCGAGGAAACGGCATGGAAATATGCCAAAGAGAAGGGCATTGATTTAGTTTCCATTAATCCCGCATTCGTGATTGGTCCGTTGTTACAGCCTAAGCTTAATGAAAGTTGTGCTATATACATGAACTTGATCAAAGGTACGTTGCTTTTATATACTTTTTTTACTGTATTTGCTATCCCTTACTCTAAGAAATCATGATTTTTTTACAAGTACACTACTCACTGGATCAATTTTTGTTGTTTTCATAAAAGTAATGATGCTTGTGCATAGACTAAGAACCTTGAAATAAATATATTTTTTATATAAAATTTACTTGGGCTTAATTTAATTATTTATGAGATAATTTATTTTATCTTAGTTTTTTATATTGTAAGAACATGCACACACATTAGCAATATAAAGTTTAGCAAATATAATATTTGTTTGTTGATTTTAAAGTCTTGTTTTAGGGTTGATCCATTTTAAAGTAGGAACTAGGTTGGAAATTATTTTAGATCAAACTTTAAAAAGCCCACCCACAAGAGTTGAGTGAGATTGATAAGAGGCTCACTCACTCCCTTAACCAGAGAGTTTTCAAAATTGAGCCTTGTGAATGAAGCTATTTTAAAACTTGTGAGGTAGTACTTTACATCCTTCATGGGTCCGCGCAGCACGAAATGACACCACTACTAAATATTACCAAAAATAACTTTAAAAAGACCAATATGTTAAATATAAGAGAATCGATCTTTTTCAAAAACAGAATCTTTAAATTAGAAAAAAACGCCACTAATTTATATGCGTAAAATTGTATACCCCTTAACCTACTTTGCATACTTGTATATGACGTGTCAGCAAAAACATACTCCAACGTTGCTTATCGGATGGTGAATGTTAAAGATGTTGCAAATGCTCATATTCTAGCATTTGAGACATTATCGGCTAACGACAGATACTGTTTAGTTGAAAGTGTAACGCGCGTTTCAGAAATTTTCAAGATATTACAAGAGCTCTATCCTACTCTACCACTTCCTCACGAGTAAGTTCTAGATGTACATTCACAATAGTTGCATTGTGTTTTGTGAATATCTATATTTCATTTGTAGACATTTATGCTTTTCTTGATCTAATTGTATTGAAACCATAAAGTAACATATGCAAACTAAATTCTATCATTAAGGTGTACAAATAATAACCCCCCAGGGAAGACATGCCTAGTTTCCAAGGAAAAAGCGAGGAGTTTGGGCATCAATTTCATTCCCTTGAAGACGAGCTTGAAAGAGATGATCGACAGTTTGAAGGAAAAGAACTTTATTTCATTTTAAGGAATTCAATACGGTTTTCTGAGCTTTTTTTAATTATATATAGTGCTTGTGCCTTTTGTACATACTCGTTGATTGCAATAGGAAGGACGTTACTGTTACGTTTCAAAATCTTAAGGTTTCAAATAAGATTCTTCCTAAGAAGCATATTAACTATCATAGTATAACTAGAATTGATTTTATAAATGTTAGTGTTGGATTGAGGGTGTTAGTAATAAAGAAGAAGTCGTTTATATGGAAACAACTCCTTGCATAGTTGAATAAAACAAATAAACACAAACAAAAGGAAACAATTAATTATAGAGAAACCCTACTTCGATCAATCAACTAGTTGAATAAGTAAAATTCTATCGTAGAAGAATTTTGAATGGTTTACCTCTCTTATTGTTGATCACGAGTATTTATACTAGAAGAGCTACTAATAAGAGTTGCTAAAAATTCTACTAACAAGAGTATTTATACTACTAACTAAACAAGCTAACTAAAGCCACGTCACCACTAGAAAAAGCATCTAATACTAAGACGCCACATCAATGGCAAATAAATACACATAATTTCAATACACCCCTCTCAAGTTAGGTTGGGAAAAAGAAGACCAAGCTTGCAAGCAAGGAGAAAATGTTGTTGTGTACCAAGTGGTTTTGTCATGAGATTAGTAAGAAGATGTAAATTAGATCACACATGAATCATGGAAAGAAATCATCTTGCACCATGTCACGAACAAAGTGACAATCAATCCACAAATGTTTAATTTATTTGTGATACATAAGATTAGTAGCGAGGTGTTGAGCAACAATGTTATCACAAAAGAGAGGAATTGGTAAAAGAATTTTAATGCCAAAGTCACTGAGCAATATATCCTTCAACCGATACCAATTCACCCAAAGTTTGAGACATAGTTTAGTACTCTCTCTCTCTCTCTGTTGAGGACTTAGAACCACTTTGTTGTTTCTTTGTTTTCTAACAAATTAATGAAATTCCTAGAAAAACACAATACCCAATGAGAGATCGACAAGAATACGAACATCCACCCAAGTTAGCATCACTATAAGCATGAACATTCAACTGAGAATTGAGAACCATATAGGAAATGTAAGGTCTAGACAAAGTTAGGCAAACCAATCTTCCAACTAATCTTTTGTATGTCTTTTGGTTAGGAAGAAGCTCACCAACATCAGGTAAAACTAAAGATTCCTTTACATAGGAAAAGTTGTATCTATGCAATCCAAAATTCTTGCATCGGTGACAGTATCTAGCACATACTTTCTAAACTGGATTCTAGTTGCAGATCTTGCAATTTTCAAATCCAAGAAGAATCAAGTATAACCTAAATCCTTTATAGTAAAAGCGTGATCTAAGGAAGATTTTGTAGCAGAAATATCTTCCTTGTTATCCCCTATAAGCAACATATAATCAACATACGCCAAGTCCCTTATAACATTTCTAGAATTTTGCTTAATGAAAAGAGAATAATCATGCTTGGATTGTGCAAATCCCAACTAAATCAAATTATTGGTGAGCTCGATGTTCAGTGGATTACTTGCCTATTTTAACCGATAAAGAGAGCATTTTAACTTGAATACCTGATTGAGAACATAAGGATAACTAGATGGTTGAACCATATGGACCTCCTCATCAATGAAACCATGAAGGAGGGCATTATTAATGTATAATTGATGTAAGATCCATGCATATATGGAAGCCAATGCTAGCAAAATCCTCATTGTGACGAACTTGGCAACTAGTAAAAAAGGTATGTTCATAATCTTTGTACATTCTTGATTTGATTGTAGCCCTTAACTACTAAGCATTCTTTTTACTTCTCCACTTGGACATTAGGTTGAAATCTGACCTTACATACCCATTTAAACCTAATGGCCTTCTTTCTTGGGGTAATATTGCCATCTCCCAAATCTAATTGTGATCTAAAGCAGCTAACTCTTTATCCATGGGTTAAACCCAACTTGGATCATGCTTAGCTTGCTCATAATGTGTAGGCTCCATAACTAAAAAGACATTAAATAATGAATGCATATACTTTGTGGAATAGTCATGGAGATCATGTAAAGAAACAACATAAAAAACTAGTGAGAAAGAAGCGATACTTTGATGTCAGCAAGCACTATCTCTCGTTGTCCTAGAAGATTTCTACATACAAAGTCATTCAATTTTTTTTGACAATGTGTGTGTTCTTGTAGATCATCTTAAAGGAGGATCAACTAATCAAGGATGATCAACTACTTTAGATGCCAATAGTATATCATCAACTCTGTTTTCTAAAGAAGGTGACAAAGAAGAAATGTTGTGATCAAATTCTAAATTATGTGGAGGAATACTTTCTAAAAATGAAGATGCAAAAGGTATTTCATTATCAAATCCAAATGAGACCAAAAGCAAGTGTGGATGAACAATTTTGATCAGTAAAAACAGATTTCTCTAGATAAGGCAATTCACTTTCTCTAGAAATCACATCTCTAGAAACTAGTACTTTCTGAGCTTCCAAATCATAAACTTTGTATGCCTTTTGTCCCGAAGGGTATCCTAGAAAAACAAATATTTGAGCAGATACATCAAAATTTGATCTTACATTTTAGAATGCAAAACAAAACATAAGCACCCTATTACTCTATATTTACTATAATCTAGCTCTATGCCATATAACCAATAGTAAGATGTCTCCTAATCAATGACAGAGGAAGGCAAGATGTTTTTGAGATGGGTAGCATCCAGGATAGAATCACCCCAAAACAAGTGAGATAGACCTGAGTGCAATCTTATTGGTCCTCCCGTATCAACTAAGTGTCTATGTTTCTGTTCAACTCTCCCATTTTGCTCTAGGTTTCTTGGAGTTGTCCTTTGATGCACAATACCTCTATCCTTGAGCATATCAACCATAAGTCTTGGAACAAATTTAAAACCATTATTAGACCTCACAATCTAAACCTTAGCAACAAACTAAGTTTTAACATAACATAAAACTATTCCACTATCCCAAAAACTCGTTTTTTTTTTGTTCATTAGAAAGGTTCAGGTAGCCCTTGAAAAATCATCTACCACAATCAAGAAATATGTTTCTACATAATGTGTGTGTTTTGTAAGGACCCCACAAGTCTAGATGGATCAACTCAAAAGTCATAGAAGCTGAATCATAAATATGACAATCATAAGCTGTCATAAAAATTGAATCAAAACGAAATTTGTTTCGTTTTTAACAAATTACAAGTCCGAACAAAGGTTTTACTATTAATACAAATTTTGTTCAACAATGTTGAATCAACTAGTCTTTTGTGGGTTATATGATGTACTTTGGGGTTTGTAAGGAAGTTTGAAAAGGTGTAATTGAGAAGAATGTGCAAATTGAAAAAAAAGGAAGTTAAGGATGTTGGGAATGTTCATTGAAAATCCTTTGAGGGAAGGTTTGGTATGAATGGTTGATTGAGATGAGTTTTGTGTATAAATTGCAAAGTTGTTCTTGTGAGAGAAGAATGAAAAAGAATGAATCTCAATTGGGTTTGTGGAAAGAAAATCAAAAGATGAGCAAAAGAAAGGAAGAAGTGATGAAAGTAAGTAATGGAAGAAAGGGAAGAGCAAGTTGGGAAGATGTCTTGAGAGTGAGTGTTATTGTAATTCAGGTTTTTAGTTGATTCTAGTTCCCGGATTTAGCACCACATGACCAAATAATGATCCCCACCTACTTGTCTATACCTTTTCCCCATTACAACCTTGAAAAAGACCTCATGATTTATGTTTTGCATTTAAATATCCATGGTGGAGATTTAGTAATCTGATGAAAGCATATGGTAGTTGACATTCAAAGATGATTTTTGAGCGAAAACACTTACCCTTTTAAACACTTGAGCGTTGAGTGCAAACACATATACCTTGGTGAGGGTTAGAATGGATTAATAGCTTGGTTTGAAGCTTTCATTAACTGTATGCAACGATTTCATAGTTAAGTTTGAGTTTCTTGAAAATGAATGGAAGTCATGGCTTGCTTGTTTGTGATGTGATTGATTTTATGTCTTGCTTGAGGACAAGCAAGATTCAAGCATGGGGGAATTTGATAGAGCATATAGATATAGGTTTTAGAGCATATTTTTATTTCCGTTTTATGCATTTTTAGCTAGGGTTTTACTTTAAGTTGTAGTTTAAGTTTTATTTCGGTTTAGTTCGGAATCTACGCGTTTGTGTGCTATATTGTAGGATGGAGGATGAAACATGGTTTGTGTGAGGATAAGGACCGGACCTAGGAACGCGTGGAGAGCACTGAAGAGAAGAACCGAAGGAAAAAATCACAAGTTAAGAGAAAGTCCAAACCGCACCCGGAGTATTGTGCCAGCGCCGAAGGAAAGGAGTTACTGCGGCCGGGGCGCGGGCAATACCGGGGGGAGCTCGACCGCGCTCCTGGTGCCTTTGACAGCGCTTCGGCGCGTTGATCCGACGCTGACTTGGGCTTCCGTGTTATCTTTTGGGCCGACTTTATTCGTGTTTTTAGAAGTTTTTGGATTTCATATAAATACTCTTTTAGGGTTTCTTTGGAGAGGATGCTATTCTATTGTTTTGCTTTTACGTTAATTTGAATTGGAGAGAACTCTTGGGAGACAAAACCCTAGTTTGCAATATTGAAGAGAAATCGAACTCTTGTAAGTTTAATTCTTCTTTAATGTCATATTCTAGCTAAATTTCCCATGTCCAATTAGTTAGTTGAAATTGTATGCATGATTGATTGTGAGGTTTGAATAATTTCGGTTTGCCTTGACTAGATTGAATCTCTCCATGCTTGATTGATTAAATTCACTTAGGATTATAATAGCTTGATCACCTATTCTATTTCTAGGTTGAATTACAACTAGAGTAACTAAATAGACGGTGGAATTTGGTTATTCATGGATGAATCCTTTGATTAAACTTATAGACAGTGGAATAAGATTAATCAAAGGAGGAGAATTTCATCATAAAACTTCATGAATAGACGGTGGAATTCATGAACTATGTTTCTATTGAATGCTTTGAACTTATTTGCATGATCAATTTGACATAGAAGGTTTTCTAGGTTAATTGGTTAAAAGGTTGTTAAAGACGGTGTATATTAATAACCACCTTAAGCTTGAATTTTATAATTCACAATAGATTAGTCCAGGGGGATTGAAATAAGAATAATCAATGATCAAAACTCATGTATGCAATGGATACGAAACTAGTTGAAAGCTTCTTCTCTATTTGAATCTCTAATTGTTTTATTTGCTTTGTTTTATTTAATTAGATTGATAGCCTGAAATCATAAAACCCCCTTTTCACTTAGTAATATTATTTAAATACAAGTAATTTGAATTCCTGTGGGTTCGACCCTTGCTTCCACTATACTTAGGTTCGGAAGTTAGGATATTTTTTTGACAATGCTTTTATCGTGACATAAAAGTGCTCGTCAAATTTGGCGCCGTTTCCGAGGACTCGGCTAATTATTTTTGTTTATTTAGTGTTACTTTTTATTTTTTTTTGGGTGTGAACCACTTGCATGGTTCATACCCATGCTACTAATCCATCTCTTGTTGCATTTAATTTAGAAATTGAAAGGACATTCTCTAGGTTGCGCAAGCAAGCTCGTGATTTTTCTTGTGAATTACCGTTCAACCTGGATTCTTCCGTATCTGATTCTGACATTGAAAGCATTCCTGAAATCGTGGAGATGGCTCAACAGACACTGAGACAGTTGACTGCACCTGATTTGGCCCAACAACCATTAGCGGTGAAGCTACCTGAGCTCCTTGATGGTGTCCAATTTGAATTGAAATCCGAGTTGATTCACCTCCTCCCTCAATTCTATGGGAAGGCGGGTGAGGATCCCAACAAACATCTGGCTGAATTTCATGTTGTCTGCTCTAGCATGAAACTGAAGGGTGTCACTGATGATCAAATCAAGCTGAGAGCTTTCTCTTTTTCTTTGAAAGTGGGAGCTAGTGACTAGCTCTATTACTTGGCTCCTGGCAGTATTGAGACTTGGGAGCAATTGAAGAAGGCTTTTCTTGAGAAATACTTTCCTACCACAAAGCTTTCAAGTCTGAAGAAGAGCCTTAGCAACATTGAACAACTCCTGAACGAATCACTGTATGAGCATTATGAGAGGTTCAAGAAGTTAATCTCAAGCTGCCCCTCTCATGGTTATTCTTAGCTGGATCTTGTTATGTACCTCCATGAAGGCTTATTGGATGAAGAACGCCGACATATTAATGCTGCTTGTGGAGGAAACATCCTGAATAAGACTCCTGCTGAAGCTTTTGAGCTTTTCCATGAACTATCTGAAGGCTCTCGTCAATTCAGCAAAAGAGCTACAATGAGGGCTGCCTAGTCTATCGATGCTACAACTTTACATGAGGATGTAAATGAGTTGAAGACAATGTTCAGACAATTCATTTTAGGAGGACAACAAAAAGTCAAACCTTGCGGTTTCTGCTCCGACATTACTCACAAGACAGATGCATGTCCTACTCTTCATACTCAAGAGGAAGAAGTCAATGCACTTGGAGGCTATGGGCCAAAATGGCCAGTATATGATCCTTATTCGAGCACATATAATCAGGGCTGGAAGGATCATCATAATTTGAGGTATGGAAATCAGAATCAACAATATGCACCTCCAAACGGCCCTCCAGGTTTTAGACCTCACCTTCAACCTCAGCCTCAAGCACCGAATCAAGGCCCGTCCTTGTCCATGGATGAAATGATCCGCATTCTTTCCCAAAGCATGACTACTATGCATCAATCTATGGGGAAATTTCAGCAAGAAACCACGTGAAGCATCACCAACTTGGATAATCAAATGAGCCAACTTGCAAAGGCAATGAGCAAACTTGAAGCTAAAGATTCCAACAGATTACCTTCTCAAACGGAACTCAATCCTAAACATAACCGTGAATGCAATCTCGCTTCGTAGTGGTAAAGTGTTGGAAAACAAAGCCAAAAAGCAACCAACTTTGCATGAGGAAGAAGACGAGGAGGAAGAAATTTCAGAATTGGTACAGGTTAATGAACGCGGTCAAGACGACCAGAGCGCCCCCGCGCCCTCGAGCCCCAAGCCGCGCCCAGGCCCCAGAAACTTGGGCATGATGAGTGCGGACAACGACAGTGGGAGCGCGACCGCGCCTAACACTCTGTACGAGGACTCATCTACTCCTTCAACCTCGGCTCTCAAACCTCTTCCACCATTTCTTGATGCATTAAAGGAAACCCGTAAGATCGAAAATGACAAAGAGATCTTCGAGACGTTTAGAAAATGCGAGGTGAACATTCCACTTCTCAAGCTTATCAAGAGTATTCTTCGCTATGCTAAATTTTTTAAGGAGTTATGCACGGTCAAGCAAAATCAAAAGCTTAAAGGGAAGCAAAAGATCAAGGTTAGCGAGCAAATCTCAACGGTCTTCCAAAGACGAATGCCAAAGAAGTGCGGAGACCCAGTTATGTTCACTATCCCTTGCATTATAGGTGAGACGAAATTTGATAAGGCTATGCTAGACTTGGGTGCTTCTAAAAATGTCCTGCCTTATTCAATTTATGAATCTCTTGGGCTTGGTCCATTGCATGCAACAAGTGTAGTAATTCAATTGGCTGATAGGTCTAATGTTTACCCAAAGGGGATTATAGAAGATGTGCTTGTTATGGTTGATAAGTTAATCTTTCCTGCTGATTTTTATCTACTTGAAATGGATCATTACAAGCATGCGGCTCCAATTCTCCTAGGTAGACCATTCTCAAAAATAGCCAAAACGAAAATTGATGTGTGTAGTGGCTCGTTAACCATGGAGTTTGATGGGGAAAAAGTTGAGTATAATATTTATGATGCTATGAAATTTCCCTATGATGATAATTCTTTATGCTCTATGTGTTAGATACTCTTGTAAAAGATTTCTTTGACATTAATGATCATGATGAATTGCAATCTACTCTTGAAAACTTTGTGGTTAATAATGATGAAGTGGATTTTATGCTGAACAATGATATACAAGAAATTGTAGCCGAGTTGAACGCTCACTATGAGTGACCACTCTTGCTACCGGGCTCAAAGCCCATTCCACTAACATTGCCAAGCGAGAAGCAATCCTTCTATTGTGCAGGCCCCAAAGGTGGAGCTAAAGCAACTACCGGACCACCTTAAGTACGCTTTTCTCGGTGATGGAGAAACCTTGCCGGTGATAATCTCAAACAAGCTGACGGAAGATCAAGACACCGGTTGTTGGATGTGTTAAGGGAGCATAAATCCGCTATAGGATGGACTATTGTCGACATTAGAGGAATAAGCCCCTCCGCATGTATGCATAGAATCCATTTGGCACATTCGCATGCCGAAGTATGCTATTTGGTCTATGTAATGCGCCCGCAACCTTTCAAAGGTGAATGGTCAGTATATTCTCCGAGTACATTGAGAACTTCATTGAAGTTTTTATGGATGATTTTACCGTTCATGGAAATGATTTTGATTCTTGTTTAACTCATTTGACACTTGTGCTAAAACGATGCGAGGATACTAACCTTTGTCTAAATTCTGAAAAATGCCATTTTATGGTAGAGCTAGGCATAGTGCTAGGTCATATAGTGTCATCTAAAGGTATTGAGGTTGATAAGGCAAAGGTTGAAGTAATTCAATCCTTGCCTTATCCTACTAATGTTCGAGAAGTTCGCTCTTTTCTTGGTCATGCAGGTTTTTACTGCAGGTTCATTAAGGACTTCTCACAGATTGCTTCACCCCTTTGTGAGTTACTCAAGAAGGATGTTACCTTTGACTTTAATGAAGCTTGTAAAAGAGCTTTTGATGAGTTGAAGTCTCGCTTCACCACTGCACCAATAATTCAACCCCCGGATTGGTCTCTACCCTTTGAGCTAATGTGCGATGCAAGTGACTATGCGGTAGGAGCATTCTTGGTTCAAATAGATTGGTAAGGCTTCTCATGTAATCCATTATGCTTCTATGACTTTAAATGAAGCACAAAAAATTACTACACCACCGAGAAGGAACTCTTGGCGGTGGTGTTTTCTTTGGAAAAGTTTCGGTCTTATTTGCTAGGTACAAAGGTGATTGTCTACACGGATCATGCAACCCTTCGTTACTTGTTGACGAAGAAGGAAGCAAAGCCCAGGTTGATTGGATGGATCTTGTTGTTGAGTGAATTCAACATTGAGATCAAAGACAAGAAGGGGGCGGAAAACGTGGTGGCCGATCATCTTAGTCGCTTGGTCCATGAAGAGAAAAGATGTGCACAAGTCACACCTATTCGAGAAGAGTTTCCAGATGATACATTGTTTTCGGTACGTGTACTACAACCTTGGTATGCTCATTTGGTTAATTTTCTTGTTTCGAGTATGTTTCCTCCCAGCTTTAGCAAGGCTTAAAGGGATAAGCTAAAGAGTGAAGCACGGTACTATGTGTGGGACGATCCATATCTTTGGAAGCATTGTTCCGATCAAGTAATCCATCGTTGTCTTCCGGATAATGAGGTAACTTCAGTTTTGTCGTTTTGTCACTCTTATGCTTGTGGGGGACACTTTAGTGCTAGAAAGACCGCTAGGAAAGTGTTGGATGCAAGATTCTTTTGGCCTACCATCTTTCGGGATGCGTATGCCTTTTGCAAATCCTGTGACCGATGCCAAAGAGTTGGGAATATATCATGAAGGGATGAAATGCCTCAAACTTCAATTATCTTTTGTGAGGTATTTGATGTCTGGGGTATACACTTCATGGGACCATTTACTAACTCTTATGGGAATGTTTATATTTTATTAGCGGCGGACTACGTTTCGAAATGGGTGGAAGCGAAGGCCACCCGGACTGATGATTCCTGAGTTGTGGCAGATTTTTTAAAGGTGCACATTTTTTCAAGGTTTGGGATTCCTAGAGCTTTCATTAGTGACAAGGGATCCCATTTTTGCAACAAAACGGTGAGTGCGCTCTTGAAAAAATACCATGTCACACATATGATTTCTACGGCCTATCACCCACAAACGAATGGACAAGCGGAGGTATCTAACCAGGAGATCAAGGCCATACTTGAGAAGATGGTGTCGCCAAACCGGAAGGATTGGAGCACTCTCTTAGACGATGCTTTATTGGCATATAGGATGGCTTACAAAACACCAATTGGAATGTCACCCTTCCGGTTGGTGTTTTGTAAAGCTTGTCATCTTCCGGTGGAAATCCAACATTGAGCTTATTGGGCTGTGAAAAATTGTAGCTTGAAGATGGATGAGGCCGGAGAATTGAGGAAGCTTTAATTGCAAGAGCTTGAGGAATTACGATTAGAAGCTTATGATAATGCGGCCATATACAAGGAGAAGACTAAAGCTTGGCATGACAAGCAAATATGGAGAAAAAGTTTTAAGGTAGGTGACAAGGTTTTATTATATCAATCTAGACTTAAACTTTTTCCAAGAAAGCTAAGGTCGAGATGGACGGGGCCGAGTAGCTAAAACGTATCCTCATGGAGCGGTGGACATCTATGATGGATCCACTCATTCAATGCAAAAAGTGAATGGACAGCGCTTGAAACCGTATTTTGAAGAATTTAGTAATGCTATTCTTGAAGAGACGGTTTTGGACGAGCCTAATATATGAGCGGTAATGCGTCAAGCTAATGACGTTAAACAAGCGCTTCTTGGGAGGCAACCCAAGCTTTAAGTTTAGTTTTTCTTTGCTTTCTAGAATAAGTTTTGTTTTTGGGTTGTTTTTGTTTTGTTTTGATTCGTTTTTGTTCTTAGATTTAGGTAAAGTCGAGAGCAGGTACACGCGGTCCGAGGAAGCTAGGACACCCTCGCGCTCATAGGCCTGTGCCCGTGCATCGCCAAGAGCAAGTCGAAGGCAATGAGCGCGGGCGAATCTAGGTGGAGCGTGACCTCGCTATGGCCTATGGGTGCCCAAGACGCACTCGGAGGGGCTAAGTTTCTGTGTCGACAACGCGGTTAAAACCCGAAGAGTACGACCGCACTTCCACTAAGCCAAACCGCGCCCAGAGGCGCATTCAACAACTAAAAACCTAAAATTCTCGGCCTTCCTTTTATTCTTTCTCCTCCACCGCGCCGAGCTCCCTTTCCTTCCCTCTCCTCCATTAAAACTCAAGCTCTCAAGCTTCCATTGAAGCCCAAACCTTCAAATCAAGGCCAGATTTACACTTCTCGTCATCAAACAAGTAAGATTCAACACTTTTTCTTTCAATTTCTAGCAAGAAATTTGAGTTTTCAACCTAAATCCTTCAAGTAAGATTTTTGCATAAAAACCTCAATTTAAGGGCTTTTAGGTCGAAATTTCTCAATTTAAGTTCAATTTCTTGATTGTGAGCATGATTATGAGTTAGTTTCATGGTTAGATTGACTTAATTTCAAAATTTCGAAATTACTCTTATTTTATGCTAATTAATCTAGGTTAGTGGGGGAAGAAGAGTGTTTGAGTGATATTATTGTGCATTATTGCTTGTTTAGTGGATTGCTCTTGCCGGGGCAATCGAATTGTGCTTGTTTTTGGTGTTTGAGTATTGTTAAGCCATGGGTCGTACTAAGGCTCAATCTACCACTTCTACGGGATCGAGTCGTCCACAAAGAGTGACCCGAGCAACTTCATCTAGGGCTCAAGCCGTTGTGCCTTCTTCATCTCGTCCTCAAGCTCCGCCTCAACCTCCTTCAACGGGAAGAAATATTACTCCAGAGTCTTTGGGCATTCAGTTTAGGGAGATGAAGCATTTAGACCGTTTCAATGAGTTGAAGAAACGTGAAATCCAACCTCCTAGGTATATTGATTGGAACTTAATGGAGGATTTGGGATTAGCTATCGAGTTGAGGAAAATTGAGTTTAACAAGGGCTTGCTAGGATCACTAAGCATGAGATTGCCAGCCTATAGTAGCTTGGTTTTGGAGTTCATGAGCACTCTGGAGGCTCATATCTTGGAGGGACGGCTTATGAATGAAGGTAGATGCACTTTTCAGTTGGGAGGAGTGCAACGGTCTATGACGTTGACTGAGATCAACACGGTTTTCAGGTATCCAAGATATCATCATAATGTCCCTCGGTGGGAGTCTAGGGCCACTTGGATGAACAATGAATAGTAGGCCCGACTTTCGGGAAGTAATGTCTACTTGGCGTCAAGAACAAAAGCCTTTGGGATATCTCACCCAGTGATTAGGATACTTCAGTAGTTCTTTGCTCATTCTATCACTGGGAGGGGAGAGGGTGAGAACAATTGCCCTAAGAAGGATATCTTTTTGATTCGGGGGATCTTGAAGGAGCGTGAGATAGATATGGGTGGAGCCATGATGCACAACATGGCTCGTATGGCTAAGAAGAATACAGGAAGGATTACAGTGGGTGGTGTGGTAACTAGGCTTGCCCAATATTTCGAGATTGATTTGGATCAATGTGTGGGTAGGATAGACGCTCTCACAATGAACTTCCCGTTCTTAAAAAAGATGAAGGTTTTGTATGTGATGAACAACCAGTTTTATTGGGTGCTCGATAGTACTGCTTATGCCATGAGATTGCCTAATCCTTCAAGAGTAGCATTGGAGTTTGGTTTGGGGAATGCTAGCACTTGTCTTATTCATCCACAAGATGGGGATGTTTTGGTTAAGGAAGTGGTTGGAGGGACAAAGAAGAAGAAACACTCAAAGAGGCAAGTTGAGGAAGCTAGCACTTCCATGGACGTGGATGAGGAAGAAGAGGACGATGAGGAGTATGCATCTGAGGTGGATGTAGAGGCGGTAGATGATGATGAGGGAGATGATGAATAGGGTGCTAATGAAGACACAGAAGAGGCACCGATTCATGAGCATGGCTTTGATCAACATGAACAAGGAAGCTACATGTCGACAACCCAATACAACCACTTGTTAGAGTTGATGGGTGGCCTTTCCACTCAAGTGAGTGGCTTGTCCACTCGTATGGATGGTTTAGCGACTGATTTCAACCACTTCAGGGGTTATGTGGCGAGTCGCTTTGACTTTGTTGATGAGAAGACACGGTTTTTTCATCAGAGGATGGACATGCACACGCCACAACAAGGCTATCCACCCTTTGTTTATCACCCATATCCCGGATACCCAGACCGAGCTTATCCATACCCGGGATACCCACCACCACCACCACCACCACATGAGGAGTAGATTCTTGAGCGTGCCAACTCTTATGACGAGGTTAGTTTCTTTTTCTCTTAACTTTTCTTTTACTTTGGGGACAAAGTAAAGTTTAAGCATGGGGGAAGGGGATTCCTTATTTTGTCATAAGTGCTTAGTTGTAGTTAGTTCATGTAGTTGCATTAGCATGTTTATTTTATTGTTATGCATCGATTAAAAAGTTTGAAAAATCCTATAAAAATTCAAAAATTTAGAAAATTAAAAAAAAAGAGTTTTGATTGCATTTTAGGATTCATTTTTCTCCTTAACACCACTTGTTTATTGAGTGAGCATGATTTCATATCACATGAATTGTTAGTTATTGATGGAAGTGCTAAAAAAGAATTGCTTGATTATGAAGGAGTATGCATGAAAGTGAGAATTTGAGTTATTTATGAAGTTCTAACCAATTGTTGCCTTGTGAGATCATTTGAGCCTTTACATGCTATTTTTGCATGAAAACTCTTGAGTGCATCTTTTTGATTGCTTAAACTCTAGAACTTGCGTTTAGATTCTTTTTCGAGGTCACATTATATGATTTGAATGCATGATGTAAAAGTGATTGAGACAAATTTTCTTTAGCTCATTTGTATCCCTATCTACCCTACATTATACCTTTGTTTTTGTAGCCCCATTGTTTTGAGCCTTAGCCTTGATTTTTAGCTCCACAAAAATTGTTCCTAGCCGAATAAGCTTGACCCTTATCCGGGAATTAGGATTTGACTAGGGGAATTTTGTAGGTTATATGATGTACTTTGGGGTTTGTAAGGAAGTTTGAAAAGGTGTAATTGAGAAGAATGTGCAAATTGAAAAAAAGGAAGTTAAGGATGTTGGGAATTTTCATTGAAAATCCTTTGAGGGAAAGTTTGGTATAAATGGTTGATTGAGATGAGTTTTGTGTATAAATTGCAAAGTTGTTCTTGTGAGAGAAGAATGAATGTCAATTGGGTTTGTGGAAAGAAAATCAAAAGATGAGCAAAAGAGAGAAAAAAGTGTTGAAAGTAAGTAATGGAAGAAAGGGAAGAGCAAGTTGGGAAGATGTCTTGAGAGTGAGTGTTATTGTAATTCGAGTTTTTAGTTGATTCTAGTTCCCAGATTTAGCACCACATGACCAAATAATGATCCCCACCTACTTGTCTATACCTTGGCCCCATTACAACCTTGAAAAAGACCTCATGATTTATGTTTTGCATTTAAACATCCGTGGTGGAGATTTAGTACACTGATGCAAGCATATGGTAGTTGGCATTCAAAGATGATGTTTGAGCGAAAACACTTACCCTTTTAAATACTTGAGCGTTGAGTGCAAACACATATACCTTGGTGAGGGTTAGCATGGATTAATCTCTTGGTTTGAAGCTTTCATTAAATGTATGCAACGATTTCATAGTTAAGTTTGAGTTTCTTGAAAATGAATGGAAGTCATAACTTGCTTGTTTGTGGTGTGATTTCTTTTATGTCTTGCTTGAGCACAAGCAAGGTTCAAGCATGGGGGAATTTGATAGAGCATATATATATAGGTTTTAGAGCATGTTTTTATTTTCGTTTTATGCATTTTTTAGCTATGGTTTTACTTTAAGTTGTAGTTTATGTTTTATTTCGATTTAGTTCAGAATCTACGCATTTGTCTGCTATATTGTAGGATGGAGGGTGAAGCATGGTTGGTGTGAGGCTAAGGACCGGACCTAGGAACGCGTGGAGAGCATTGAAGAGAAGAACCGAAGGAAAAAAATCACAAGTTAAGAGAAAGTCTAAACCGCGCCCGGAGTATTGTGCCAGCGCCGAAGGGAAGGAGTTACTGTGACCGGGGCACGGGCAATACCGGGGGGCGCGACCACGCTCCTGGTGCCTTTGGCCGTGCTTCGGCGCGTTGATCCGACGCTGACTTGGGCTTCCGTGTTATCGTTTGGGCCGACTTTATTCGTGTTTTTAGAAGTTTTTGGATTTCATATAAATACTCTTTTAGGGTTTCTTTGGAGAGGATGCTATTCTATTGTTTTGCTTTTACGTTAATTTTAATTGGAGAGAACTCTTGGGAGACAAAACCCTAGTTTGCAATATTGAAGTAAAATCAAACTCTTGTAAGTTTAATTCTTCTTTAATGTCATATTCTAGCTAAATTTCCCATGTCCAACTAGTTAGTGGAAATTGTATTGATGATTGATTGTGAAGTTTGAATTATTTCAGTTTGCCTTGACTAGATTGAATCTCTCCATGCTTGATCGATTAAATTCGCTTAGGATTATAATAGCTTGATCACCTATTCTATTTCTAGGTTGAATTACAACTAGAGTAACTAAATAGACGATGAGATTTCGTTATTCATGGATGAATCCTTTGATTAAACTTATACACGGTGGAATACGATTAATCAAATGAGGAGAATTTCATCACAAAACTTCATGAATAGACGGTGAAATTCATGAACTATGTTTCTATTGAATGCTTTGAACTTATTTTCATGATCAATTTGACATAGAAGGTTTTCTAGGTTAATTGGTTAAAAGGTTGTTAAAGACAGTGTATATTAATAACCACCTTAAGCTTGAATTTTATAAATTCACAATAGATTAGTCAAGGGGAATTGAAATAAGAATAATCAATGATCAAAACTTATGTATGCAATGGATACGAAACTAGTTGGACGCTTCTTCTCTATTTGAATCTCTAATTGTTTTATTTGCTTTGTTTTATTTAATTAGATTGATAGCCTGAAATCATAAAAAACCCCTTTTCACTTAGTAATATTATTTAAATACAAGTAATCTAAGTCCCTGTGGGTTCGACCCTTGCTTCCACTATACTTAGGTTCGGAAGTTAGGATATTTCTTTGACAGTGCTTTTATCGCGACATAAAAGTGCTCGTCAAGAAGTAAGGAGAAAATGACAATTCTGGTTTTGCCCTTTTTTTAAAAGAAAAAGTGAGATTGAAATGATAATTTTATTTATTTTGATGGAAAATTTAAGACCCTGATAGAGAGGTGTGACTTCGTAAAAAAAATATTTAATAGGTGGTTTAATATAAATATATCTTTAACAGATAATTTCTCGCAAAAACGACCATTTAATAGTTAGGTATTCACAAATCCCTCTTTTCATCTTTCTTCACTATGTGTATACCTTTTCAAATATATATGAAGCAATACAAAGTTGCTCGTTTTCAATTTATAATTCATAATTCACTTTCTAATACAAAAATTTAGAGTAAAGTGTAAGGTATTTTTTTTCTTTTTTTAATGCTATCCATGTGGAAATAAATCTCAAACTCTCAACAAAGAATTATTACACAAGCCCAGGTGAGGAGCTACAAATTTACCCTAGTGGGGGCTAAATTCTTATTTATAGAGAAACAAGTTGTATTTTTTAATATATAAAAAATTTTTGCGGAATTGTTTTTCATAAAATTATGTATTTTTCTGTATAAAATTTATTTTTTTGTATATGAGAATAATTTTTTCATAAGAAAAATTAATTTAGTTTTTTTAGTCAAATAATTTAGTTTTTTTATATTTTAAAAAAAATGTTTGCCAATTGAAAGTTGGGAGCCATTTGTCTCTATTTAACAATATATATAGTGCACGTTTAATTAAAGATTTGTCTAATAATAATACTTTATACTAATAATATTTTATATTTATTTTTTTATACAATTTTCCTGGACACCATGTCCCTCCGCCACTACACAATCCATGTTGTTGGATCAACGTGCGTTAGTAAGAGCTTGTGTACTAGCGGTTAGGTTGTTCCCAAGGCAGCGGAAGTAAACAATCGTAAGTAATACAGAAAGTAAAAGACACAGTTCCTTTATAGATGAACCCCACGACAACCAACTAGTTGTGTGGGTAAACCTCTACCTCCGCTTGGAGGTTTTTGAAGGACCTACTTGTTTTTATTGATTGTTCCCTAGTTACAACAGGTGAGACAAACACTTCTCTGTTCCTAGCAGTTCTTCCAAACTCTAGCAAGTCTTCTCAACCTTGTTCTTAAGTGAACAACTCAAGTAAACACTTTGAGCTCACTGTCACAGTTCCCTTACTCTTGGGAACTTAGATTCGCCGTCGCCGATATCGAACACTCGTCGTCGAGGACTTCTCTTCACTTTTGTCAGTGTCTCTCTTGCTTCTTTGTATCAGGATATGAGTTCTGGGAGAAGTGCTTATTCCAAGAACTATTCATTTGCTTTTATACTCATTTGAACTTGGGCAGAAATCTTCATTCTTATGTTGTCCAAAATGCCCTTGTCTTGCATGCCAAGTTTCACTATCTTCACATGTGACTTGATTTGAACTTAGTCAACTTCAAATGTCAATTGGACCGTTGGATCACTCGTCCCAGCCTGTTCCTCAGACTATGCCTTCGCATTGTCCAAGACAGGATCCCGCAATTTACGCTGTACGGTCTATCGTCACATATGAGTTCCCATATGCAGGGAACTGCTCTCTTCTGAGTTCCTCTGATGGGAACTTGCTTTCCTGTGATTCTGATTTCCTTTTGTGTTCCCCTTCTTGAGAGTCTTTGTTAAACTTGGAATTCCCTTGAAATACTTGAGTGTAAACGTTAGTTCCCATATGGTGTTTGTCGTTATCAAAACTGGAGACAACATCGTTGTTCGGATGTTTGGAACTAGAGTTCCCAACACCGTTCCAACAATTTCCCCCTTTTTGATGATGAAAAAACCATTACAAAATAAGAAAGTATTTCAACGTGTGAAAAGTCATGATATGCATCTGTGTTCCTAAGCATGGGCCTTGGGAGCCACTTCTATGAAACAATAAGTCCCTACTTAGCATTTCATGCGTTAGTTCCTCCGTAGCCAAAGCCTATTCTATGATAACCCTTAAAAGACTCATCTCACACATTTTGTCCTTCCTCCTTTTGGCATCATCGAAAACAGAAAGCATAAAAAGGAAGATTGGAACATGCAATCATACTAAAAACCATATATTACTTAACCAAATATGTTCAAATTGGAACCCGTTACATCTTGCGGGAAAGATAGAGCTAAGGGAAAAGAAGGGAAAGATCATGGGGCCTTGGGGATCAAGTGATCACGTAGCTACGTCATAATGGATAAGATGTTCTCGAGAGTGGCAGCCATGTAGAGAAGCACTTGAGCATTCCCAGCGCTTGAGCCTTCACCAGAGGGCAGGGTCTCTTGATGTTGATCCTCAGATTGCTCAGAGTGACCCATCTTTTGGACCACAGAAAGGTCCAGTTCCCTTTCGATGATCACTTCCTCCTTTGTGTCGTTGTAGAGGCCTTCCTTGACCTTGAGCTTCTTGATCAGGCGAGCATATGGCAGGGAATGGGTCGGAGAGGCTAGACACTTCTCCATGTGTCCAAGTATGATCAAGGGGAGATTGATGGGCATCTTGTGGGTGAAGTGGAAGATGAGGATGGCGTCTTGGATGTTGAGGGTGTGGTGCTTCTCTTGCCGAGGGATCATAACCGTTATCAAAAACTGATGCGCCAACTTGGCGATAAGGCCGAGGTTGTGTGTCGGGGTCCCTTGGGTGGGAACTCTGCCATCGTAGACATTGTTGAGGATCTCATACCTATTGAAGTCACCCAGTTCTTGTGGGGAAGGAGTCCCAATCCCTTGACAGGGACGTTCAGCTGGCGGCGAATGGAGGAGGCGGTGAAGACATAATTGTCGCCTTGAAGGGTGAGAGTGCCCTGAATAGCTTCGTCAGTGAGGACGAAGTTGTTGTAGAAGAGGCGCACCTGCTCAGGGTCGAGTGCACAGCAGAGTCGCACACCTTGTCCCACCCTTGGGCCTTGATTAACTCCTAGAGGTCCCCGAGGCAATGAGGAGTCAGATTGGACTCGGTGAGGACTAGTGGCGTGATAAACATTCGGTCCGCTGTGATGGGAACCCTCTTCGGATCTATTCCCTTGCCCTTCATGGCTTTGGTTCGCTTGGTGGAGGCAACGATCTTCCTCTTCTTTGGGGGAGTGGGAGCGGACTGAAGCAGAAGCAAGGGCTCCTTTCCTTGGGAGCACCATCCGATACGACCATTTTTCGTTCGTCATCTTTGGCAGCCAGTGTTTGGGCGTGCTCTGTGGCCAGGGTCTCAGCATCGAGCACCTCGGTGGCGCCATCGCCACCCGAGTTCCCTTCGGTGTCCGAGGAGAGGCCCATGTCATCGTCATCTTCTTCTTGATGGCCGAAACTTGTGCCAGCATCATCAGCCTGTGCTGGGGCCCTATCCTTATGGGCGTTCTCCTCCTCCTCGAGCACTTCTTCATCTTGAGCGCCAATTTCCCTTGGGCGCTTTGATTGCCTGTGGAGTTTAGCCTCAAGCTCAACGAGGCAAGCATTTTCCACGGCCTTTCCCATGACGATGGGAGAAATGACCCGTTTCTTCCTACGGGCGACGTCGACGATTGGCAAGGAATCCTTGTCCGAGTCGAGACTAATTTGTTGCTTGGCCGGGGAGGGGGAGGAAGAAATTTCTGTGGTGGTGTGAGGAGGGGATTTTTGGTGTGAGGGAGAGGGAATGTGAGGAGGAGGAGTAGGGGATTTGGCTTTTGGAGAGGAGGGTGGAGGGTTGTTGTCGGTTAGAGAGATGGAGGAGGGGTTGATGGGATTGGTGTTCCCATCGGTGGCTGGAAGAGAGGAGGGGGAGGGATGGGATCTCTAGTACTAGAGGTCCCAGAGATGGGGTTAGAGGTGGAGAGAGGAGTTGGTGGTGGGGGATTCTGAGATTGAGAGTTCCCAGAACAAGAAGGAGGAGGACGAGAGGAGGAACGAGAACGGGGTGGTGGTGGTGGTGGAAGAGATGAGGAGAGGTTGAGAACGTTATCGATGGAGAAGAGGGATGTCTTTTTCTTCTTCCTCTTTGAGAGCTCGGAAGAGGAAGAATTTTGCTCTTTACATTTTTTGGATTTTGGTTTGGATTTTGGGGGATCGGGACCGAAACTTTCGTAGATGACAGTTTTGAAGGAAGTGGAGAGTGGTTGTGGTTTAGAGGAAGAAGATGGAGCCGGAGGAGGAGGCAATTGAGATATGGTGGTTGGAAGAGTCGGTTGGGAGGCGGTGGATGGAAGCGCAAGAGGTTGCGCCGCCGGAAGAGTGGAGGATTGCCCTAGAATCTTGAATTCGAGAAGCGAGGATCCGGTTTTTTCTTTGTGGAGGTGGGGGCGAATGTAGTCATGGAGGCCTTTGTCGAGCTTCTCTCGAGTGGCCAGATTTGGTTCCTTATCCGCCTCTCGGAGCATGAAGGCGAAGAGGGATTTAGGGTTGTTTGCGATCTATTCATGGACGTGGGGGTCAGGGTGAACAGGTGCCATGAAAGATTTAGGGAAGAGAGGAGTTTTCGAGGTTTGATTGATTTGGAAGGGAAAAGAATTTCAGAGAATACGAGTTGAAGGGAGAAAAGCTTGAAGAAGGTCCCAAAAAATAGCAAAAGTTTGGTCTTTTAAGTGGAAAGAGGATATGGGTAGAATGGTAAAGACACTTCCCATTTCAAAAGCCAACCAATGAGGACGCATCGCCGTTTCTACTTCTTCTGCACGCTTGGGACACGCGCCACACATTCTATGGGAAATCACATCATGCATTGCAAATACTTAGCCCTTAACTCTTCGGATTCTGACACATTTTCCCACTTCTCGAGTGGCGTTTCAACTTCCCGAAAACCAGTGTTCCATTGCTAGTGATCATAATGCACGCCAGTTCCCATGATTTTTGAAAGACTAGGTTTGAGTAGAGTGGACAAGGGAACTCTTACTCAAAATCATTTATGAGGCTAGGAAAGTCAAAAGGGAACCAAACAATTGCAACTCGATAATAGGACGAGTGATCGGGCTCATGAGAAGCATTTGTCGGATTCACGGCGAAAGGTTGGTTTTATAATCAACCGTCATAGTGACTTATAAAGAGGTTTAAGGGAACTCTGGTTGATCATTTTTGGCCAAAAGAAGTGAAGTTCCAAATTGTACACAATGCTTTAGACTAGCAACATGGCAAAATGAAAGCGATTATTCCTATTGTTTTCTATCATGCATTTCAAGATAAACTAGCCAAGCATTGAGGGAATAACAAATAGGGACTTGTTTAGTTTAGCATTATCATCCCTAAGAGCATCCGAAGACGAAGGTAGGGACGTCTGTCTAAAGCTTTAGTGAGAATGTCCGCAATTTGCTCTTCAGTTCCACATTGTTCCATAGAGATGTTCCCATGTTCAACATTATCACGCAAGAAATGATGCCTAATGTCTATATGCTTAGTACATGAATGATGAACATTATTTTTAGAAATGTTAATGGCACTGGTATTATCACATCTTATGGGAACTCGGCCAAAAGTCATACCGTAATCTTGAAGTTGGTACTTAAGCCATAGAACCTGGGAACAGCATGAGGCGGCTGCCACGTATTACGCTTCTGCTATAGAGAGTGCCACCGAGTTTTGCTTCTTTGATCCCCATGATACTAGACATGACCCTAGGAACTAGGCCATTCCAGAGGTTCTCTTTCGATCAACCAAGTGCCCAGCGAAATCTGCATCTGAGTATGCAACAAGTTCAAGGGAACTGTTCCTTGGATACTAAAGACACAAGTTGTCGTTCCCTTTTAGGTACCTGAAAGTTCTCTTCACCTCTTTCAGGTGTGATTCCTTAGGGTTAGCTTGAAAGCGCGCACATAGGCACATTGAAAACATGATATCAAGTCTACTAGCAGTTAAGTAGAGAAGGGACCCAATCATACCTCGAAAGTTCCTTTGGTCCACACTACTGATACCTGTTTCGTCTGCGTTTAGCCTTGAGTTTGGTGAAATGGGAGTGTCGATGGGCTTGGAATGCTCCATTACAAACTTCACTAGCATCTCTCTAATGTACTTTTGTTGATGGATCCTTGTTTCCTCCTTGGTTTGAGAGATTTGAAGTCCCAAGAAGAACGCGTGTTCCCCTTTGAGTCTCATCTCAAACTCGCTACTCATCAAATTCTTAAACTTTTCAACAAGAAGCTCATTAGTAGCACCAAACACAATATCATCAGCATACACTTGGACTATTAGGATATCTTTTGACTCTTTTGATATCCGCCTTTATAGTTGTGTTTTTAGGGAGTGTTTTTGTGTCTTTGAGTCTTTTCTTTTAGTTTTGTATTTTTTTTGAGTCGTTTGTGTAGGTTTTCGTATTATCTTAAGATATGGAGTCTACATAAGCTTTGGTGGTGTTTTTATAGGTTTTGTAGGAGTTTTGGAGCTTGAAAGAAGAGTTTGGAGCATTGCAAGAGAGGGTGGACAAGCTATGAAGAAGATTTGAGTTGATGAGCTAAGGAAGTAGGGCCAAGAAGAGTGAAATCATGAAGAGAGGTGAAGAAATCGACCTAAGATCGAGCTAGGGAGGGGTCGTGCATGAACCAAGATGAGGAAGCTAGAAGAATGCTCTCAGGACCGACCCTATGAGGGTCGTGCACGACCCATTTGGGTCATGCCTCGCGCGGACCTTTTCTCTATTCTGAGATCTTAAGGATTTATTCTATCTTTGTATTTTAGGAAGGTTATTTTATCTTGTTTCCTAGTTGAATTAGGACTCCTTTTCTTCTATAAAAGGAGGTTAAACCCTTTAGTTGAGAGATTCTCTTTTTGGGCATTGGAAAGTAATCTCTAGAGCTGAAGAAAGACTTGGTGAACAAGGTTGAGACTTTTGTAATATTTCTTCTTAGTTTAATTTGAATTTCGGTTTGGATTGATCATGTCTTCTTCTTCTTTCTTTTCGTCTCTCTATGCCATGAGTGAGTAGTTTTCTTAAATTCTAGGGTTGGGTGAAAACCCAACACAATCATGCATGTCTAAAAACGTGAATTCATAACTTGAATGCTTGATGATCATATCTATCTATCTTGTGCTAAATTCCTTTACAATAGTTGAGGCATATCTTGTGATTAACCTCAGCGAAGGTGTAAGGTTGATTGCTTGATTAGGTCTAATAGGATTATTTGCGAAAGTTGATATTCCTAGGTTGAAGGATAGATAGAAAGTTGTTTAATTTGCGAAAGTCGATTGAATAACTTGAATTGTTTGCGAAAAGTCGACTCTTCTATGATCTAAATTGCATGATAATTGTGAGTTCTTGTTGGAAGCATGTATGATTGTTGTTGTGGTAGCCCTAGCCCTAAGATTTGTCTTTTATATTGATTAAAACTCTTGTCTTTGGTTTGATCTCGACCCATAACGTTGTGCTCGAACCTTTTCTGGTGTTTGTGTGTGTTCGTGTGTGATTGTGCTCAGGACCGACCCTCTTGAGGTCGTGAACGGCCCACCTTGGTTCGGTCGTGGCGTGGTTTGCTCGTGATTTCTTTGCTTTTCGTAATTTATCGACTAATCTTTTAGCACTATTCTCATTCCCGTGGACGATCCTGACTTCGCTATACTCAACGGGGTCTTGAATATAAATTTATTTGTTCAAGAAACCCTTCAACATCTTTCTTAATAAAAAGAGTTTTGTCTATGGAACCACGAAGGTATCCATGGGACAAGAGGAATTGAGCAAACCTGTCGTACTATGCCACATAGACTTCTTCCTTGAGTTGCCCATTTAGGAACGCAGTCTTGACGTCCGTTTGATACAACTCGAATCCTTTGTGGGCGGCGTAGGCAATGAGGAGTCGAATGGCCTCAATCCTTGCAACCGGTGCAAAGGTTTCATCATAATCGATTCCTTCCTCTTGCCTATACCCCTGGGCCACTAGGCGGGCCTTGTTCCTAGCCACTGCCCCAGTGTCATCGAGCTTGTTTCTAAAGACCCATCGAGTTCCTATGATGTTCTTGTTCTTGGGCCTAGGGACTAGTTGCCACACTTTGTTCCTTTTGAACTGGTGGAGTTCCTCTTGCATGGATTGGATCCAGTCTGGATCTTTTAGAGCTTCCTTGATGCTCTTAGGTTCCACCAGTGAAACAAAGGTGTTAAAGGCACATAAGTTGTTGAGAGAGGAACGGGTTTGCACACCTTTGTCATAGGGAGTGATGATGTTGTCGATGGGATGATCCTTCCTTTGGTGATAGTTCCTTGTCTGAATGTTTGTGACACTAAGCTATTCCCTTGTCTCTTCTTGGTCTTGAACTTGAGTTTCCTCTTCATGGGAACATTTGTTCTCAACTTCTTCACTGAGTGTTTCTTCATTGTTCCTTCATTGTTCCCCCTGGACACTAGACTCTGGTATGGTTTCATCTTGGGGAACAAGAGTGTTGGATTGAGAGGCATCTTGAGGTTCTTCTGTTGTGGAGGGAACTTTGAGAGAGTCTTGATCAGTTTGGTGTTGAGCTCCTTCGTTATTGTTTGGTGGTGGGACAGTGTTCCCACTTGGATAGTCTTCATCTCTCTTCCTTGGCTCATCATCATCATCGTCCTCTTCTTGTCTGACTAGTTTGAATAGAGTTCCCTTTGCTTGGGGCTGTATTCCCATCTTCACAGATTCTTTGTTGAAAACAATATGAATGCTTTCCTCGATCTTTTTGGTCTTGAGATGAGAAATGTTGGGCTTTCTTCCCTTGATCAACTCATATGAGGTCTTCTTGATCATGGGACGGATCATGACTCGGTTTAGAATGTACGTTGTTGTGGAGATCGCTTCGGCCCAGAAGCTTTCGGGAACTCCACTCTCAAGCATCATGGTATGAGCCATGTCTTCCAGGGTTCTGTTCTTTCTTTCGACAACTCCATTTTGTTGGGGTGTGCATTGGGCCGAGAAGTTATGGGAAACACCATTGTCGTCACAGAACTTAGGAACTCTGCATTCTTGAACTCAGTTCCATGATCAGATCTGAGAGACTCGAGCTTCAATCCCATGCTAACTTCCATTCTTTTGATGAAGGCTCAAACTCCTTGAATGCATCTGATTTGTATCTCAAGAAAATAACCCATGTAAAATCTTGAAAAATCATCAATTAACACATACATGTACCTTTTACCACCGTGGTTGGCCGTTTGCATGGGACCACAAAGATCCATGTGAATTAGCTCCAGAGGCCTCGTTGTGCTTGCCACTTTCTTTGGCTTGAAGGAACTCCTAGTTTGCTTGCCACGAACGCATGCTTCACAAAGTTTGGCTCCCTCAATGTTGATTCGTGGAAGACCAATGACCAGGTCCTGTAGATATAGCTTCAGGATTTGATTTATGCCTGCATGGCCTAGCTTGTTGTGCCAGAGTTCCGTTTCATCATGGGAGCTTTCAAGGCACAATTTTCTTGGTGGTTCAAAGTCTGTGTCCACCACATAGACATTGTTGGACCTCCTCCCTCTTAGAATGATTTTGTTGGTTTTCTTGTTGATGACCAAGCATTCCTCTGAGTCGAAGGTGACAACATTGTTCCCTTGATCACATATATGAGATACACTCAAGAGATTGTATCCCAGATCCTTTACCAAGTTGACGTAGCTGATTTTGATTGACTTGTTAAGTAGTACTTCCCCTGTTCCTATAATTTCTCCTTTGTTTTTATTGCCAATGGACACATGACCTCCTTCATCTTGTGTGTGGAGTAAGGTGAGATTGTCTTTGTTCCTAGTCATATGATTTGACAGCCACTATCAATGACCCATGTGCTGTTCCCCCACACTGCTACCTACAAGGAGAGTTAGTTTTTAGTGACCCAAATAAGATGACTCTTGCCTGGTCCCTTACAAGGAAAGATAGTTTCAAACACAATATAATCAGCAATATTGATATCACGAGAGTTTCTAGAGTGATAGGTGAAGTTCCTATGTTGGTTTCAATGAGTGGGACCACTAACAGGTTTGTTTGCTTGTTGGTTTTGCTTGTTCCAATACTCGTCCCTCTGAGCTTGAGCTTTCCTTTTGGGACAACTTTCCTTGTAGTGCCAATGCGCACCACAATTCCAGCAGGTTTTGTAGTACTCACTGTTTTGGACAAAAATCTGACAATCAAATTTCTGCCGTAGATTGGGGCACGATCGAATTGAAATCAATGTAAGACTCAAGAAATACGAGAATCCAACGGGGTGCAAAAGCTCTCTATTTCTTATAAATTTTGTTCTTGTTCGATGATCAATACAATTGCCTCCATTTAGGTTTTCTACTTCCGCTTCCTATATTTTCGTACTTGCTAACTGTTATCCACTTCCTTTCCCACGATCTCCGGGCTATCATGACGTGCTTTCAACTGCCTCGCCACTACCCATGTATGTCGGAGTATATAACCACCACGAACCATCGTCCACTAGACGCGTGCCTTTTCCTTGTGACCGAAGCTTTCTTTCCTCACCCAAGCGACTGATGACTTCTCTTCGTTCCCAGATACTTCTATAATCAATCTCTCCGATGACTTCCCATTTGCTTTTGGTCTTACACCATTAAACGGGCCAATTGGATTTTGGGCCTAACAATACCCCCAAATCTTGATCCAAATCTTTTAGGCGGGATTTTGATAAGATTTGTTGCGTGAGCTGCAAGTGATGCGTGACACGTGGCTTAGTCCCGTCCGTCCGATCGTTCTCAGGGATATGAAGGGTCACGTCAACCAGACTTTAAATGATCAAACTCAGACCTCTTGAAGATACGCGTTAATCTCCTTCTTCCTCTCCTCTCTTCTCATCGTCTTCCTGTTGCACCTCTTTCCTTTTGCCCTATTCTCTCCTTACACGTTTTCCATGGCTAAAACTAGAGCCAAAGACATGGGTTTCGAATCTTCCCACTCCCTTGAACCTCATGACTGTCGTCCCTTCTCCCTTTCTCCCGAAGAGGTGGAAAAAATAGTTTAGACCCATGGTTTTCCAACCGGTACCAAATTTCTACACCCCTACGCATGAAGCCGTGGATTGGGTTAAAGAGGGTTCGATCTGCTTCCTCGAATATCCCTTTACTTTTGGGGCTTTTTCCCTTTTTCTTCTCTGATCCTGAACTTCTTGATGTCTCTCAAAGCTTCTCCAGCGCAACTGATGCCGTCGGTATGGAAGATCCAATACCAGATAAGTGAAGTTTGTTTGGAGGAGAGGATTGAGTTTTCTGTGTTGAACTTGCTATGTGCCTATCGGGTCTGTCCCCTCTGAGCCGGTCGTTTCACTCTTCATGTGAGGGACGCCATAAACCCCCTGATCCCTAAGTCGAAAGTGAATGACAAGGATTGGGCTACCCACTTCTTCTTCGTGGAGAGATCAATGCTGGGTGCGACGTACCAAGCGACTTTCTTTGATTCATGGACTTCTAAGAGTAAGTATTTCTAACCCTTTTTTTCTGTATCCTTCTATCGTTACCCGTCCTTTCTTGCTGATTTTCCTGTTTGGACGATTTTATATGCAGTACCACCGAACTTGGATACCCATGTTCTGGAATCAGAAGCATGCAGAATGCTTTTTGCTCTCCCCGAAGCAAGGAGGGCATATCGGAAGTCCGTGGAGCAACTGATTGAAGGTGAATCTAGCAACAAAACGACGACTATCTTTGAAGGTCAATCAGACGGGGAAGACGATGCAAAGTCGGGAAATTCGGAGAAGACGATTGAGGATAATGCTCCTGCGCCTGAGAAGTTTGCTGAAGTGACCACAAAGCCTTTGAAGAACCTTGCCAATATGTCTCTTCTTCTAGCACTTGAATGTTGTGGTGACTTTATGTATCTGCTTTAATTTTTATCTTTCCCAAAAGCTTCTTCTTCCTTGGGGAGGAGCTTCTCTGCTGCAGCCATGATCCAACGCAAACTGCGATTGAGCGACAAAAGGCTCCCTTTGGACCCCAAGGTGAAGATGAAATTGCAGCCAAGATAACCCCTGTCAAGCAGCCATCGCCTGGTGTCACAGAAGTTCCATCAGATCTGTGGCAAAAACGCCGCAACGCTCACGGTTCCAAGAAACCTCGCATGGAGGTTCCCACCCCCACTCTGGTTAGGGACGCCAGCCTGGCGGTTTGGAAGGTTCGCGTTTGCTTTCGCCTAGTCATTTTTCTCAAGCTCTTATATTATATATATATATATATCCTGTCACGGATGATGTCTTTTTTTGGTACATAGGCCTTGCAAGGCGTTCTTTGGGTAGCGGATGCTGCTGACAAGGACGACCAAAGTCTAAACGAGCATCAGGCCAAGTGGGGTGCTGAGAAGGCTGCCCTGGAGAGGGAAGTAGCTCTTGCGGTCGAACGTCAGAAGATGGATGCAGGCAAGATGGCGAAACTCATTGAAGTGGTCAAGCGTCATTCTTCCCAAGCCGCCTCAGATTGATCCAAAACTACTGAGCTCGAGGCTATGAACAAAAGGATTCTTAAGGAAGCTAGCGAGATCGATGCCTATTATTCAATGATGTCGAGGGTGGAGACGATCAAGCAGTTCGCGGCCGGTCAGCATTTCGATTGGGATCTTGACGCTGAAATCGCGACCTTTCATGACTGCTATCCCCCCTGATAAACCGGTTCCTGGCGATGAGCTTTTTGCCTCTTTTGGTCTCCTAGAAGAGGAGAAAGCTCTTGACGCGGAGGGGGATGGTAGTGATCGTAGCCTGAGCGCTGATGTAGCATCCGATCATGGCAAGGGGTTAGACGGGCTTCCAGCGAGCGAGGTGGAGCAGCTGAAGGATTTCTCAGACAAGGACGAAGATTAGGGCTGCGTGCCCTTGTAATTTCATTTTGTGATGTGTTTTTTAGCTGAACAAATTTCTTTTTGGAGTACGTGGGCCGTCTTAGGGCCAAAACAATGTTTGTACATTATACGGACGAATCATCCTCCGGGGAGGGAGTGTAGGTTTTATTTTGTGCATGCATGCGTTATATTTCTTGCGTATTTTGCTTGGTTGTGTCCTTCCTTTGTGCGCAGGTGTTTCAGGACGGTTGGATGCCTCAGGCCGAAGGCTTTAAGACGAGGACTCCTACAGAAGTCTCTTGTCGCGGGTTGCAGCTGCGCTTACCGAAGGAGATTTCTAGGCGAGTGACGAGTGTCGCGTCGGAACATGCGCTCGGGATGTTCAATCGATCGAAGACGTCTTAAGTCTAGGATTTGTTACCTTTATTGTTTGGACTTTTGCTCAGTTGTCTTATTTATATTATGTACTCTATATGATAATGACATGAATAAAATATGCTTATCTTACTATTCTTACTCATGCAACAAAGGAAATAAATACGATCAGGCAATAATGCACGCAAATGTCATTTGTTTAACAAAACATCACAACATGAAAATCACGCAACAAGAAACTTTCACACAATCAGGTTGATCACAAACGAAGTACGAAAAAGATGAACTTTGAGCAAAACAACAAATACGGATAGATGACCTCAAATGTCTCAGATATCTAGCGAGGAAGCTTTTTGTCAGAAGTATCTAAGAAGTTTACATTCTGAAGAAGGAAGACTTCTCTTAGAAGTAATACTTCTTTAGGTGTATCGCATTCCAACTCCGCGGGATAGCTTCGCCATCTTTGGATTCCAACTGGTATGCCCCTTGAACGACGACCCTGGTTATCCTGTACGGTCCTTCCCAATTTGGGGCTAGCTTGCCCGATTTGGTTTCATGGGTGTTCCGGAAGACTCTTCGCAATACCCAATCGCCAACTCTGAAAGTCCGAATCCTGACGTTCTGGTTGTAACTTCGGACGACCTGTTGCTGGTGCCTAGAGAGGCGTAATCGGGCTTGGTCGCGGATCTCGTCCGAAGTATCCAAATCGGACAACAATTCCAGCCGATTTTGCACTTTCGTCAAGAGACTAGCGCGAGATGTAGGGATGAGAATTTCAGCGGGAATGGCCGCTTCACACCCATGTGTTAACGAGAAGAGAGACTGACCGGTTGCTACCTTAGGCGTTGGCCCAAAGAACATATGGTAACTCATCAGCCCAGTTTCCTTTGGCCTTTGCGAGGCGCTTTTTCAGGTTATTTATGATCACCTTGTTGCTAGCTTCGACTTGCCCGTTGGATTGGAGATAACTGATGTTTGTGTTTTTGGTATAGTTTTTAGTGTGTTTTCTTAGTTTGTTAAGTTTAGTTTTAGTAGTTTTAGGGTTAGTTTTGTGTGTTTTTGGATGTTTTTGCATATTTTGTGAAAAGTATGGAAGCTACTCCGTTTTGTGTCTTTTTGTAGGTTTTAGCAAGGAAACGATGCTTTTTAGAGCTGAATAGAGTGCTATGGTGAAGGACGGAAGAATAGGAGATAAGAGAAGTCGAAGTCAAGACTTTTAGAGAAGAAGTGTTGAAGAAGCCAACTCAAGGCTCGTTAACGAGGCTGTAAAGGGTCGTTAACGAGGCTTAAAGATAGAGTTTTTCGAGAGTTCGATCTTATGATTACCGACCCTGTGCGGAAGTTTGTTCCGTGTCGGTAGGGTTTCTAATAAGTTTTTAGGGTTATTATATTTTGTATTTTAGGTATTGTTATCTTTTAGGTTTTATTTCTATCTTTTTAGAGTTAGTTTCTTCCTTTTAGGAAAGTTTTTATCTTATAGTTCTTTTATTAGATAAGCTTTATTAGTATAAATACCCTTCTTTTCTAGCTGAAGGGGGGGGGGGGGGGGGTTCGGACGTGTTCGAGAAGGAGAGAATCCGAGAGAGAATAGTCGAACCGAGGTTAACGAGAGTGGAGCTTAGGTCGTTAGGCGTGTTTTCGATTCGGTGTTCTTGTTCTTTTCGGGTTTCTTCTGAATTTTGTGAGACGATATTTTTCTTATTAATTTGAAGTAGTTGTTTTGTTTTCAATGTTTTCTCTTAAAGAAGTTGTTTGCTTTATAATTATGAGTAGTGAGTAGTTTTCTTATCTAGGATCGGGGTTTAAACCCGGCATAGTTATGCATGGTTTGATGAGTAAGTTGATGTGTTGAATGCCTTTTATCTATTTTTAGATTGCTTGTTGTGTTTATACCTAGATGAGAATTGAGGTAATTTGAGTTCTTAACTTGATTGAAAGAGAAAGTTATAGACTTGAAGGTTGATATTGTTCGACAACGAAAGTTTCGAGCTTTGGATCCAAAACAAGTGATTAGGTGAATTAGTTTATGAGAATGAATTGATTTGCTTGCTAATCAGCGAAAGTTGATGAATTTATCTATTTAAAGGCATGATCTTTATCTTCTTACGAGTTTATATGCATGGCTATATTGTGGTGACCCTTGTCCTAGGTACTTGTTTTTATTTGAGTTTTTCTTCAATTATATTCGTTACTATGCCTCGGTACTGAACCTGTTTTAGGTTGTTAGTGTGTGTTAGTAGTTTATCCAGGCTCGATAACGACCCTGACAAAGTCGTTAATCAGGTTGGTCGTGTGTGTGTGATTGTGTTGTTTTATTTGTTTTATTTTTAGTAGTTCGATAAACAAACAACCGTGCTTCCCGTGGAATGATCCTGACTCCCCTATACTCAGCGGGGTCTTGACTCCAAATTTATTTGTTGTTAAGTAAATCCCTATCAACAAATTGGCGCCGTTGCCGGGGTAGCAACAATGTTTGTTTGTTTATTTGTGGGTCTGGGAATAGCCCGACCTCGTCTTTGTTTTTAATTTTTGTTCTCTTTGTCTGTTTTCTCAGCATATGACAGTTGGACGTCGAAGGCTCGAATTTGACAGCGCCGGTTATTATTCTGAACCTGAACGTTCCCTGCACCTTAGACGCCGAGAGAACCAAGCTATGGCTACAACCGAGGAGATGACTCGTCAGATGGCCGAACTATAGAGGCAGATAAACTCGAGAAAGAAGCCGCTGCTGCCGAGGCTGAGCATCAACGAGTCAACAATGCTCGTCTACAGGAAGAGCTGAATGCCTATCCGAGGAATGCCAAAGAATATATGCATCCGGAACTGAGGGTGCCAGAGTCTCCAATTGTGCTTCTGGAGATAGAGAAACCTTTTGAGATTAAAACTCAATTTATATCCTTGATCAAACGAGCTCAGTTTGAAGGGAAACCTTCTGAGTGCCCTATGGAACATATTAGGAATTTTCTTGATTTATGTGACACCATAGCTGTTGAAGGTGTCTCACTTGAATATGTTTTGTTAAAAGCTTTCAGGTGGTCTCTTACTGGAAAGGCCCTGAGCTGGTTGGAGAGCTTGCCTTCTAAGTCTATTAGGACTTGGAAATCTTTGTATGATCAATTTCTTACAAAGTTTTTCCCTTATGCTAAGACAACGGAGTTGAGAAAACGCATCACCTCCTATCACCAGCTGCCTAATGAGACTTTCATTGAAACATGGGAAAGATTTAAAGAGATGCTTAGACAATGTCCCACTCATGGGCAACCTTTATATGTGCTCCAAGAAATCTTTTTCCAGGGTATCAATGCAGAGACGAAGAACCGCCTCAACACGCATACAACGTGCGGTTTTATAGAGATGGAGCCCACGACTGCATGATAATTGTTGGACAAGCTGTCTAACTATGATGCCATGTATGGTACCCAACAATCTCCCCAGCCCCAAAGGCGTCTATACATGCCCAACAAGGAAGATGTTGACCCCGATGTCAAAAACCAGTTTCTGCAATACGAGGTCAACCGCCTGAAGAAACAAGTAAGTTTTCTGAAATCCTCTCAAGCTTGTCAAGAGTGTGGTTCTTCTGCCCATAGTACTTCTGCTTGCACTAACATAGAGCAAGTAAGAGCCGCTGAGACATATGCTGAATTGAACTATATGAGAGGCCCATACAGAAACCAGCCTAGTAATTTTGACAGGTCAAACAACTATCCAGCATGGGGCAACCAAAATCCGAATGCCAACTACGCAGCACCCCCACCAGATAGAAGACCTGCATCGTATCGACCTCCAGGCTATCTAGAGCCACCATCATGGGTACAAGGGTTACAGGAAGGCATTAGCGGAATCCAAGCCAACCTTAACAATCAAAACAAAAGATGGGGACAGTTTGATATATGGAAGAAGAATTTCGACTCCCAACTAGGGAACCTTGCTGCACAGATTCCAAGACCACAAGGGCAACTTCCGGGCCGTCCCGAGGAGAACCCTAGAGGACAAATAGCAGCAGTACACCTTAGGAGCAGAAAGACACTATCAGCGCATGTCCAAGCTAAAGACAAGATTGAAGAGGATGCCACAGTTCAGCTCGGTAACGACCCAGCGAGAGCGAGTACCGAACCAGCAAACCATGGTGACGAGGCTCCGAGGGTCGCTAACAACCCTAGTCCAGGTAAGTTTTCTGATCCGAGCCTTCCTCTCAATCCCAGGGTAGTTAACAACCCCATCAGGGTCGATAACGACCCGCCGAGCATACCTAACGACCTTAGTGTCGACCCGGTAGCATCACCTCTCGAACCTGACTTGGTTCCGAGAATGGTAAAATCTCTTCCTTTTCCTATTAAGAAATCAAAGGACTCTACTGAAAGTAAGTTGAAGCGTTTCATAAAGATTCTTCAGGGCATTAATATTTCCATCCCATTCGCTGAGGCCCTAAGCGAAATGCCGGCTTACACGAAATTTTTGAAGGATATTCTTAGCAGGAAAAGATCCATTACAGAGCTGCAAGATGAAGTCCGATCTATCGCTCTACCTGAAAAGCTAGGAGTCCTAGGGAGGTTTGCCATAACAATTGGCATAGGCGACCACAAATTCAAAGCCTTATGTGATCTGGGAACCAGTGCTAGTTTACTTCCTCTCTTAATCTGGCCTAAAGCCAACATGGGACCACTGGAGCTTGTAGATATGAACCTCTACATGGTAGATGGATCATGCGTAAAAGCCACAGGAGTCATGGACGACTATCCCATTCAAGTCGGGAAATTCTTCATACCGAATGATTTCATCGTCCTCGATATGCCTGAAGTTCCTCACGTCCCCATTATCCTAGGCAGGCCATTCCTAGCTACAGCAGGTGCTAGGGTCGATGTGCGAAAAGGACTTCTCACTTTTGATATTGGCGAGGAACGCATGGAATTCAGCCTAGACCAAAACGCCAATGATCCAACTACGGCTGCACAGATCAAGTTAACCCAACCGGAAATCGACACGGCTGATCCTACCGAGCCTCCTCCAACTACCAAAATGGACGAGAATTTCACACAAGATCCTACCGAACCTCATTGGCCCATCATCGAGTCCCACATGCAAGGGTATAATCAAGGTGAGTACTCTAACTATGAATTCACTAATGCTGGTTGTGATTATTCTTCATACTTTGTTCCTAAACCATGCCCCACTGTATATGCTACAGAGGAATCCAGACCACCTTGGTCTTCGGATTTTACTAACCCGTATGTAGGAATCCCGGGTATACTGATAGAAGATAAAGGACCAAATTTAGTGACTCAAGCTAATAATGCCTATAAAGCTAAGTATGGGGTACCTCAAGACCCCAACATAGCTGCAAAAGAGCCACCTTGAGCCAAGGTAAGTACGTCGGGCTGACGACGTTAAACATAGCGCTTACGGGAGGCAACCCGCTTTTAGTATAGACTAGATTTTGCCTTTCTTTTTGAATCTTTTTCCTAGTTTTCTTTTGAGTTTTTAGTAGTTTTTAGGATAGGAAGATAGGATAGTTTTATTTAGCTAATAAGATGTAGGAGATGGGCTCGTAAATCGTTCAAAGAGGCTTCGGCAGCTCGTTAACGACCCACCCAGGGTCGTTAACGACCCGGTTTGGCGACCCGACTCGACAAACGGGCAGGTCCACATGGCAAGTTCAAGCCGAACCTCTACCCGAGCCCAAAAGAAGAAGAGGAATCAAAGGTCTCCATTTCCACCTCGCATGAACAACGTCATCTTGCGCACTCAAGGGCAAGCGGACCGATACAACGCCATCCTGGACAAGGACCACAACACTCGGTGGTTCTCGAGGTCAAGTGCCAAATCGATGAAGATCTATGATGATGTCAAAGAAGCCTTTGCCATCCTCGGTGTGCCTCACTTGCTGAAGAAGGAGAATTTACCACACTTTCCGGCTCTCACATCCGATTTTCTAGCCACTCTTGAGACGAGTTTCCCGACGAAGACTTCGGCGGGACGCATTCGATTTAGGCTCGGTAATGTGAACCGAGAGTATACTTTGGAGGAGTTCAATGCTATTCTGGAGCTCCCAAATCCTTCTCGAGATTACAGCCTTAAGGACTACAAGGTGACGAGGACTTGGAGCTACATCACCGGGGAGGTAAAACCCTCCTCTGCGGCATTATCCGGGGCAAGCATCATGAACCCCATATTCAGGATCATCCTCCGAGTCCTAGCCGCTACATTCTGGCCAAAAAGAGAGTTGAGCAGGCCAACAAGGATAGAAGTTGCATGCCTCCGCACTATTCTTTTTGAGGAGCCCGCCCCATTGAACTTGGGGTACGAATGGCTATATTATGTGGAGAAGTCAACCAAGTCAAATGAAGTATGGTGCGGGAATCTGGTTAGTCTCCTGGCGACCAATCTTGGAGTCGATCTCACCCGCTACACACCGGCCCACGCTTAGCTGCTCAACAAGAACTACTGGTTTAGTTCTAGTATCTTTACTCAGGTCCGAGATGGGTTCGTTACAAAAGTTCAAGGCCGAGATGTTGTACCCACACTGGATAGGCTAGAGCTTCTTTACGTACCGAATTGGTACGAGGCGTGGACGGGGCATGCATTCCCGTTAGAGCCCAAACCGCAAGATGAGCTTACGCTTAGACCATGTGAGACGCGGTTTCAGAGAGAGGGAGACGTGATGGACGAAGATGATGAAGATGAGACTGAAGAGGCAGCTACAGAGGGAGGTACAGGGGAGCTCGACATCGAGGAAGATGACCTCGATACAGAAGTTCTGGGCACCAATGTCTTCGTTAACGAGCCCACCAGGGTCGTTAACAACCACTTCGAGGCCTCTACCGACGCTCCTACCGAGGCACACAACTTCGGTAACGACCCGCCGAGAGCATCTACCGACCCCCCGTAGCCTCCTATCGACCCTCATTCTTATGGTATCATGCCATACAACCCTATGCTTTATCAAGACCATTTCCTGCCTCACTATCAACCACCTCCTCAGCCTAAGTACACTGGATCAAGTATCCCGCCACCATGGGCCGAAGATCTTTCAGCTCAGATGCAGCAGCTTCACCTTCAGCAGACACATATTCATCGGAGGATGGATAGATGGGAGAGTGTCTATTCTGCTCGCATGGCATTAGAGGATACGAGCCATCAACAGAGAGAGGCGGATAATGCAGAGCGATGGAGGACGATGTATGACTTTATAGGGAACTTCGAGCATTACTTTCCACCACCTAACCGCTGATTCAGTTTGAAGAGTTTTCTTGTTTTCTGCTTCATGACTTTGTAAGTTTTTTGTGTTTTGTTTGTTTCCTTTTCTTTTCTTGTTTTACTGTGGGGACACTGTAATTTTAAGTATGGGGTGGGAGAGAGTAGAAAACTTTATGTCTTGTGTTTTGTCTTATGTGTTTTATTTATTTAGAGTAGTTGTTTATTCGAAAAAATTTGAAAAATTCCAAAAAAGAGAATTTTAGAACTGATAGATATCCCTTTCTTATGGTTCCATGATAGTAGTTGCTAGCATGATCATATAATTCCTTGCAAGAATGTGGTCGGATTCTTGTTATGAAGTTGTTTTTTGGAAGGAATAGCATTTTGATGAAATTGAGCATGTATACCTTGTAGCATAAGTGATGCAATCCAACAAAAAAATGACCTTGTGAGTTATTTTTGGCCTTATAGGGAGAACATTAAAAATCCTCTTCTTTTCTTGTGTGATTTACTCTCTATATGCATTTTATCTCTTGGAATTGTGATGGTTATCTATTTCTTGAGACCTATATAAGATTTATAGTTCATTACTTGTGAAAATCATATGATAGAGAACTTATTTTCATACGCCCTATTAATCCATGTCCACCCTTATCATTATCTTCTTTTTGAAGCCAATTTTGAGCCTTTAAGCCTTTTATTTTTAGCTCAACAAAATTTTTCCCTAGCCGAGATAAGCTTGACCCTATCCGGGGATTAGGACTTAGATTGGAGAGGTATGTTTTGTAGAGTGAGAAGATATGATTGGTTTTGAAATTGTGGAATTGTTGGGAAGGGTAGATTAGAAGTCTCTTGTTTTATTTTGTAAAAAGAAAGATCTCTTGATACAGGATGCACAAAAGAAATTTGTTGAGAAAAAAGTGAAAGAAGTATACATGATGAAGCTCGTTAACGAGCTAGTTAGGTTCGTTAACGAGGTTGCATGAGAAAGGAGAAAAAAAAAGAGAAGTTGATATAGATGAAGAAGTTAAGAGAAGAAGATGTGCATTTGAGTTTGAAGATAAATCAGAGATTCTTTTGAGTTATTTTATGAGACTTTCTAGTATATTGGGTGAGTGAAAAAGTGCACAAAAAAAAGAGAGTTTGGTATATTGTTTTTATGAGAGTTTTGGTGATATGTGTGAGTTTTTAGGAGTCTTTTGATTCCCGGATATTATTAGCACCACATAGCCAAAATATTTCCACTCCCTATTGTTATTACCAAGCCCCATTACAACCCGGCCGAATGGAAGCTTCTATGAAGTTTTTCATTGAGCCACTTAAGTTTCTCTTGATGATTTTTATGTGCTTTGACATCTTAGGTGGAGAGTTTGGTGATATAAGTTCCAATTTCTATGAGTTTTTATATATAAGATGAATTGAGAGTTGAATTTATAAGCCTAAACACTTGAGAGTTGAAGTGAAACACATTATCCCTTGTGAGGTTGGATTGAATTTTCTTATGTCTATTTGGTGCATATATGTGTTATGACATTAATAGTCATTTGCTATTTTTTCTCTGTGTTGAAGTTTTTTTTTAGATGATAGCTATGTCTTGATAAGTATGATTGTTTGGTTTTGATTAATGTTTAGTGATTGCTTGAGGACAAGCAAGCTTAAGTAAAGGGTATTTTGATGTTTGTATTTATGTATAGTTTATAGTGTGTTTTCTTAGTTTGTTAAGTTTAGTTTTAGTAGTTTTAGGGTTAGTTTTGTGTGTTTTTGGATGTTTTTGCATATTTTGTGAAAAGTATGGAAGCTACTCCGTTTTGTGTCTTTTTGTAGGTTTTAGCAAGGAAACGGTGCTTTTTAGAGCTGAATAGAGTGCTATGGTGAAGGACGGAAGAATACGAGATAAGAGAAGTCAAAGTCAAGACTTCTAGAGAAGAAGTGTTGAAGAAGCCAACTCAAGGCTCGTTAACGAGGCTGTAAAGGGTCATAACGAGGCTTAAAGATAGAGTTTTTCGAGAGTTCGATCTTATGATTACCAACCCTGTGCGGAAGTTTGTTCCGTGTCGGTAGAGTTTTTAATAAGTTTTTAGGGTTATTATATTTGTATTTTAGGTTTGTTATCTTTTAGGTTTTATTTCTATCTTTTTAGAGTTAGTTTCTTTCTTTTAGAAAAGTTTTTATCTTATAGTTCTTTTATTAGATAAGCTTTATTAGTATAAATACCCTTCTTTTCTAGCTAGAAGGGGGGGGGGGGGGGAGGGGGTTCGGACGTGTTCGAGAAGGAGAGAATCCGAGAGAGAATAGTCGAACCGAGGCTAACGAGAGTGGAGCTTAGGTCGTTAGGCGTGTTTTCGATTCGGTGTTCTTGTTCTTTTCGGGTTTCTTCTGAATTCTGTAAGACGATATTTTTCTTATTAATTTGAAGTAGTTGTTTTGTTTTCAATGTTTTCTCTTAAAGAAGTTGTTTGCTTTATAATTATGAGTAGTGAGTAGTTTTCTTATCTAGGGTCGGGGTTAAAACCCGGCATAGTTACGCATGGTTTGATGAGTAAGTTGATGTGTTGAATGCCTTTTATCTATTTTTAGATTGCTTGTTGTGTTTATACCTAGATGAGAATTGAGGTAATTTGAGTTCTTAACTTGATTGAAAGAGAAATTTATAGACTTGAAAGTTGATATTGTTCGACAACGAAAGTTTCGAGCTTTGGATCAAAACACGTGATTCGGTGAATTAGTTTATGAGAATGAATTGATTTGCTTGCTAATCAGTGAAAGTTGATGAATTTATCTATTTAAAGGCATGATCTTTATCTTTTTACGAGTTTATATGCATGGCTATGTTGTGGTGACCCTTGTCCTAGATACTTGTTTTTATTTGAGTTTTTCTTCAATTATATTCGTTACTGAGTTCGCTGCCTCGGTACCGAACCTGTTTTAGGTCGTTAGTGTGTGTTAGTAGTTTATCCAGGCTCGATAACGACCTTGAAAAAGTCGTTAACGAGGTTGGTCATGTGTGTGATTGTGTTGTTTTATTTTTAGTAGTTCGATAAACAAACAGCCGTGCTTCCCGTGGAACGATCCTGACTCCCTTATACTCAGCGGGGTCTTGACTACAAATTTATTTGTTGTTAAGTAAATCCCTATCAACAATAACGAGGTGTTAAAGTGACTAGGTTGATTTTCCAGTGACTGCAGAAGTCTCTAGTTCTCTGACTTATAAATTGGGACCCATTGTCTCACAAAATTTCTGAAGGTACTCCGAAACGACAAATGATGTTTTTAATGATGAAAGAAATCACCTGTTTATCCTTGATCTCCCGGTAAGCCTCGGCCTCAATCCACTTAGAGAAGTAATCAGTCATGGCAAGGAAGAATACTCTTTGTCCGGACGAAGGGGGTAGCTTCCCGACTATGTCCATTCCCCAACACATGAATGGCCATGGAGTGAGTGTGGGATATAGTGGTTCAGGAGGTTGGTGAGCCGTTGGCGCGTGTCTTTGGCAAGCGTCGCATTTACGGCAGAAACCTACAACATCTTTTCTCATGGTAGGCCAGTACCACCCTTGTCGAAGGGCTTTGTTGGACAGACTTCTTCCTCCGGTATGGTTTCCACAATCTCCCTCATAAAGTTCTTCGAGAAGTTTCTAAACGCCTTTTTTTCTAGGCAACGCTGGAGTGTACCCACCGCCGACCGGTGGAACAGCATCCCGTTCTCGACTGTAAACCTCGTAGCCTTCATCTTTAGCGATTTAGCCTTGGTCTTATCTTCCGAAAGCTTTCCCTCGATCAACCAATCAAGGTATGGTTGAGTCCAAGGTGCTTCACTGATTGGGATAAAAGGGATTCTCTTCATGACTCGGGATACTAAGAGGAAGATCTGGGTTGGGATCATTCCGAAAACTCCTGACGTCAATGTCATCACTACTCATGAAGACGTCGTCGCAGGACGCGATCATGAGATGGAAGACGTCTTCAGTCATGCTGTCAAACTTCTCGATATCATCAGCACGGGTTCTTCTAATGGCGGGAATCATTATGTGGATCATTGGGATTACGTGATATGCATTAGGGTCAATGGCCGAAGTTAGGCGGGCGTGGGAATCTGCTTGAGCATTCTGCTCTCTTGGGATCTGTGCGAAGGACATCTTCCTCTCTTTTAAACTAGATAAGCCATCATCCTCTCATCCCTGGCTTTATAGAACCCCAGAATGTGGTTGATTATCAACAATGAGTCACAGTTGACCTCTATCTGCTGTATGCCTAAGTCTTTGGCGAGAGTCAGACCGAAAATCAAAGCCTCATACTCAAATTCATTATTCGTGGCTTCAAACGTACATCTCACGGATTGTGCCACCCTATCCCCATGTGTTGATTTTAGGACTACTCCTATCCTTGTTCCCCCAATGTTGGAGGCTCCGTCTGTGTGAAACGTCCATTTGACTGGAGACTTAGCTTCTAGCGTCATTAACTCCGCTGGTTATGTTCTTTCTTCCGTCGTAGGACTAAAATCAACCGTAAAGTCAGCTAGCGCCTGGGATTTCAATGTGGTTCTAGGCTCGTATTGAATGTCGAACCCACTCAAATGAATTGCCCACTTAGCCATTCTCCCTGTGAACTCGGGTTTATGCATGACTGTTTTCAAAGGGTGCGTGGTTCTTACCACGATCGTGTGTGCCTTGAAGTACGGTCGGAGTTTGTTGGAGCACATGACTAGTGCTAGAACCAATTTTTCCAAGGACGAGTAACGGGTTTCGGCCGACAAGAGAGTTCTACTTACATAATATACAGGCTGATGCTGCCCGTCTTATTCACGGACCAGCACTCCGTTGATGGCTTGCTTGGTGACAGCCATGTACACGGGTAAGGATTCTCCTTCCTCCGGTTTTGCTAAGATTAAGGGATCAGAGAAGTATCTCTTCAACTCTTGGAAGCGTCCTCATGTCTGGCGGTCTATTGGAAGCACTTGTTCTTTCTAAGTACTTCATAGAATAGACGACATCAATCCGCTGACTTGGATATGAATCTATTCAAGGTGGCGATATGTCCAGTAAGCTTTTGAACATCTTTCACGCACCTGGGAGATTTCAGTGTTACTATGGCGCGAACCTGTTCGGGGCTTGCTTCTATCCCTCTCTAGGTGACCAGATACCCTAGGAATTTCCCAGATTTCACGCCGAAAGTACACTTCTGCAGATTCAGCTTCATGTTATATTGCTTCAAGATCTCGAAAGCTTTCTCTAGATGACGTCTGTTATCTATATATACCTCCATAGTCTCTCCCATTTGGCCTTGGAACATTTTATTCACTAGCCTTTTATACGTGGCTTTGGCGTTTCACAACCCAAAGGGCATTACCTTGTAACAGTATGTTCCTTTACTAGTTATGAAGGATGTCTTCTCTTGGTCACTTTCTTCCATCCTGATCTGGTTGTAACCACTGATGGCGTCCATGAAGGTCAACAATTCATGGCCCGCCGTGGCATCTACCGAGGCATCTATGTGAGGTAACGGAAATGAATCCTTGGGACAAGCCTTGTTCAAATCCGTGAAATCTACACACATCCTCCATTTTCCGTTTTTCTTGGGCACGACGACTACGTTTGCTAGCCATTCTGGGTACTTGACCTCCTTGATCTTTCCAGTCCCCATCAACTTTCTTACTTCTTCATCCACTAACTTATTTCTCTCGGCGGCGAATTTCCTTCGTTTCTGCTTTACCAGTGGGTGATTGGGATCCACGTTCAGCTTGTGGGTGATGATCTCCGGATCGATTCCCACCATATCTTCGTGGGACCAAGCTAAACACTCTGTGTTTTTACTCAAGAAATCTACCAGCTCATTTTTCATAGATAACTCCAAATCCTTTCAAATCTTTACGGACCGATTGAGGTAATATTGGTCTAGGTCCACTTCCTCTACCTGTTTGTCTTTCTTTTCTTTTTCTTTTGAAACGATAGAGTCAGTGGTTTCCTTTAATTGCCAGGTGGACTTCTGATTGGCGGTCGGCTTCAACGCCGACTTGTAACACTCTTTGGACGTTCTTTGATCTCCTCGGATCTCTTGAACCCCCACGGCGTCGGGAATTATACCGTCTGGTGGTAAGTGGAGGGGACGGTTCTCATGTCGTGGAGCCATGGCCTCCCCATTATTATGTTATAACAAGAAGGGCAACCCATAACAGAGTATCTAACCTGGATGTTCACGCCCTTCGCGTATGTGGGAAGGGTGATGTCTCCTACTGTATGCTTCACTTTTCCGCTGAATCCTACAAGCGTTGTTGTGTTCTTCTCCACGTCTTTCTCGCTTAGCCCCATTTCTTTTAAAGCCCCCAGTGTCATGAGGTTAGTCGAGCTTCCGGTATCAATGAGAAACCGCTTCATCAAGACATTCCCTATCGGGAGGGAAATCACTAGACCATCATGGTGAGGTCCTTCAAGACCATTGACGTCATCCTCGTCAAAGTGTATTGCGAGATTGATGACGTCTTTCTTCATTTGCACAGGGCGGTGGAGAGCGCTTTCTCGCGCATTCCTCTTGGTTGTTGAATATGTGAGGCTGCATACGGTCGATCCTCCGGTGATCACGTTCACGACCTTGGCAGGTACTGGCGACGCTGGCCTTCCCGCGCGTGAGGCTTCCACGACATCTGGGGGGACTTGCGCGTTTGGCGCGACTTCTGCGATCCTTCCCCGAGATACAAGGTAGGTAATTTCCCTTCTTAGCGCTACGCATTCATTGGTTATATGTCCGTAATCGTCATGGAAATCACACCACCTGCTCATATCTTTATTTGGATAGGGTTTTTCATTCCTTTTCGGCCACCTAACACCCCGTATCATCAAAGATATGTTCTTCGCGAGGTCCTCGGGGGATATACCCAGGTTGAACTCGTCATACTTTGGTGGCAGCGGTTTGGCAGGCTTGGTCTCGGCGACGTTCACCTTCACCGCATCAGGGTGAGGGCGCGCTATGGTTGATCACGACGTTCCCAACGATGATCCGGTGCCGCCTTCTTTTCTACCCTTTCCCAGATGCTTGCGGGCTTCCTCATTTTCAAATCTTCCTCAAGTCTGATTTGAGACAGAGCCTTGGTTTGGACATCTTCGAAACTATGACAAGGATGCCTAGTGAGCTCTTTGTAGAGGTCTCCATCTTGATTTACTCCTTGACGGAAAGCTTCCATAGCCGTCGGCACGTCATAGTGCGGGATGGAGATCTTTTCTCGGTTGAACATGTCTAGGTACTCCCGAGTGGATTCTTCTGGTTTTTGGATAACCCGGTACAAATCGCTAGACTGCTTCTCGAATCTTCGGCTGCTAGCGAATTGAAACTGGAAGGAGTCCATCAACTCAGCAAAGGAATGGATACTTCCTCGTGGAAGGTTGACGAACCATTTTAAGGCCGACGCCGCGAGAGCTGCCCCGAAACCCTTGCACATCAATGCTTCACGAGAGTGATATGGAACTGCGCTGGTCATCATTTTCTGCTTGAATATGGCTACGTGCTCGTCAGGGTCTCCCGTGCCATAATAGGGGCTCATACTAGGTACCGAGAATTTCTTAGGTATCTCGACTTGAGCGAAATGAGGAGCAAGGGCGACTTGTCGTAACCGTCAACCGCTTCCTTCTCTATCGGTCCCGGAACCCCAGATATCTTCGCCAACTGCTCGGTGAACATCTTGAATTGATTTCGCACAATATTTTCGAGGTCTCGGGCACGTCGGCGGTCCCAATCTTCGTCATCGTCCATGATGTCGTATTCAAAGCATCGAGGCCTAACTTCTCGAGTCGATTGAAGGCGTATGGGTGTCGTCGCTCCTTCGCCGGTAGGGTTGCCCTGTGCAGGGGTAAATGACGGCACCCTAGGGACTATTGTTGGTGGGGTAATAAACTCCATGCCAGAGTGTCTCTCGCATCGACCAGTAGGGTTCCCGGATGAACCTTCACCCCCACCGTTCCGGGTCCAATCCGTTGTTCGAGCGCGCGAGCTGACAGATGAAACGGATCGGAGTTGAGAGCGCAAACCTTCATTATCAGCAGTTAACTGATGGATGCTAGCCTTGTGTTTTTCATTACAATCATGTTGGTTCGTTAGTTCTTTCTCTAAAGCTTGAAGCCTTTGGGCGAACTCAGATAACTCGAGGCGGAGCGCTGCCGATGTGTTTTGGCGTGCGCCTCCATCGTCCCCGACGTTTAGCTCTTGATAACCCTCGCTAGGGGTGCTCATGGACACTTCCTGAACTTCTTTTGGTATGGAAAGACGAATCCTTTTCGATCGTTGGGCCCCACGGTGGATGCCAAATTGTTTTGGACAAAAATCTGACAATCAAATTTCTGCCCTAGATTGGGGCACGATCGAATTGAAATCAAAGTAAGACTCAAGAAATACGAGAATCCAACGAGATGAAAAAGCTCTCTATTTCTTATAAATTTTGTTCTTGTTGGATGATCAATACAATTGCCTCCCTTTAGGTTTTCTACTTCCGCTTCCTATATTTTCGTACGTGCTAACCATTATCCACTTCCTTTCCCACGATCTCCGGGCTATCATGATGTGCTTTCAAGTGCCTCGCCACTACCCATGTATGTCGGAGGATGTAACCACCACGAACCATCGTCCCCTGGACGCGCACCTTTTCCTTGTGCTCGAAGCTTTCTTTCTTCACCCAAGCGACTGATGACTTCTCTTCATTCCCAGATACTTCTGTAATCAATCTCTCCGATGACTTCCCATTTGCTTTTGTGCTTACACCATTAAACGGGCCAATTGGATTTTGGGCCTAACACTCACCTAAGTAGTACTTGGGATGGGGTCTTTGTATCCTGAACCTATCCATGGTTTCTTTGTTGTAAATCCTTGACCCATTTCCCTTAACGATTTGGACATAGAGTTTCTGCCCAGTGTTCCCAGAGTAGTAGTCCCTCTTTCCACTTACCCCACTTTCCAGGACACATATTTTCTCTTCTAGATGGGCATTCTTTTGTTTTTCACACTAGAGTTTTAGGGCCCTACACTCATTTATCTCCTGTATATTTAGAGGAGATTTCCCATTCTTTGGGCACTCCGACTTGTACCCAATCCCATGTTTGGCAGGGACAAATTTGGTTTGGGAACTCGAAGCTTCAGGACTCATTTTACCCTTACTCAGTTTTTGTAGGAACTCATTTTTTATCACTCTCTAGGGTCTTAATTTCATCCTCAAGGGCCACGATGTTGGATAGGTAAGACTGAAGCTTATCAACAAGTTTCACACAATTGGAACAAGATTCAAGACCAACAAGTTCAACATTTGTGTGTTCCGATTCATCTAATTTCTTTTGCAATTTGATGTTATCTTTGACAAGGTTAGAAAGCAATTTAAATAACTCAGGCTTTTCATAGTTAGATAAGGGCTCAAGAATGGTTTCAGTGGTTACCTCACTGGGTTGTTCCCCAATGGTCTCCCCTATAGCCATTGCACACATGTCTAGGTGTGCCCAAGACTCAGGATCTTCATCCTCGTCATCGCTCCAGGTTGCGATGTAGGCCTTCTTCCCTGGTTTCCTGTCGTTAATTCCATGTGGGCAGTTTTTGGAAAAGTTCCCCTTCTTGTAGCACTTGTAACAGGTGACGTTAGTGAGGTCCTTCTCCGTGGGCCTACCTTGGGAACTCCGACCCCTTTGCGAGTTCCCATGACCTTTCTTGAATTTTCCTTTGTTGTAGAATGATCGAAGGGCCTCGGTGACAAGGACGAGTTCCTCATCTTTTTCTTCTTTAGAGTCCTCGTGTTGCTCCAGAACAGATTTGAGCATCTTTTCCAATTTTAGGGCAATCCCTTTGTGTGCCCTTTCCTGCTCCTTGTCGTCTTGCTTCCTCTTCTCATGTCCTACCAACTTTCCAAAGAATTGGTGAAGCATGAGATTTCTATTCTCGGGATTTTGTTTGAACATGGTCCTCTCGTTGGCCCATTCACCAGTTAGGCCTTTGAAGAGTTGTTGGACTTTCATCTTATCGGTGATCTCCTTCTTGGTAATCCCAAGTCCATGAAGCTTGGTACATAGAGCCTCAAAGTGAGACTGGTAGCTATCGACGGATTCTCCCATCTCCATTCAGAATTTGAAGAACTCCCTTCTAGAATTCATTTGGAGGTCCGCTCTAAGGTCAGAATTGCCGATGTGAATCTGTTGGATGGCTTCCCACATCTCCTTTGCCGTTTCCAGATTTGCCACCCTGTCACAGTCCAGTTCCGACATGGCGTTTTTGAGGTATTGTTTGGCTTTGAAGTTTGCCTCCATGCACTTCCATTCGTTTAACCCCCACTTGGAGAAGTCATTACAAATGGTTGGGTCCACTTCGAAGTTCCCTACTTCGATGACACACCAAGCTTGAAAGTCATGGCTGCGCATCCAACCCTTCATGTTGCACTGCCAGTTTTCGAACCTTCCGGTGATAAGCCTTGGAGGCTTGTTGTTCCCATGTCCGGCTTGAGTTAGTTCCTAAGACATCCTGAATCATGCGATACTAACACAGAAATCTAGAAGGACCTCGCTTTGATACCAATTGTTGGATCAACGTGCGTTAGTAAGAGCTTGTGAACTGGCGGTTAGGTTGTTCCCAAGGCAGTAGGAGTAAACAATCGCAAGTAATATGAAAAGTAAAAGACACAGTTCCTTTATAGAGAAACCCCACGATGACCAACTAGTTGTGTGGGTAAACCTCTACCTCCGCTTGGAGGATTTTGAATGACCTACTTGTTTATTGATTGTTCCCTAGTTACAACAAGCAAGACTTACACTTCTCTGTTCCTAGCAGTTCTTCCCAACTCTAGCAACATTAGCAAGTCTTCTCAACCTTGTTCCTAAGAGAATAACTCAACTAAACACAAGATAAATCGTACCTGACACATTGAGCTCACTGTCACAGTTCCCTTACTCCCGAGATCTTGGATTCGCCGTCGCCGAGATCGAACACTCATCGCTAGGGACTTCTCTTCACTTTTCTCAATGTGTCTCTTGCTTCTTTGTATCAGGATATGAGTTTTGGGAGAAGTGCTTATTCCAAGTACTATTCATTTGCTTTTATACTCATTTGAACTTGAGCTGAAATCTTCATTCTTATGTTATCCAAAATGCCCTTGTCTTACATGCCAAGTTTCACTATCTTCACATGTGACTTGATTTGAACTTAGTCAATTTCAAATGTCATCGGACCGTTGGATCACTCGTCCCAGTTTGTTCCTCAAACTGTGCCTTCGCTTTGTCCAAGACTAGATCCCGCGATTTGCACTGCATGGTCTGTCGTCACATGTGAGTTCCCATATGCAGGGAACTGCTCTCTTCTGAGTTCCTTTAATGGGAACTTGATTTCCTGTGATTCTGAGTTCCTTTTGTGTTCCCCTTCTAGAGAGTCTTTGTTAAACCTGGATTTCCCTGGAAATACTTGAGTGTACGTGAACGTTAGTTCCCATATGGTGTTTGTCGTTATTAAAACTGGAGACAACATCGTTGTTCGGATGTTTGGAACCAGAGTTCTCAACACCGTTCCAACACATATACACTTGATAGTTCATACATGAGTACAATGAATAGATCGATCAAAGAGATAGAGTACAAGGGAGGGGGTTATATATAACTCTGACCATCTCCAACAGTTTCTCTATAATTTTCTCCAAAATGAAGAGTCAAAAGTCATATTATCCAAATAAAATTTACTTTAACTCCAACAACTTCTACATTTTAGAGAATCTTACATTTATTAATTCTATTTATATATAATTTTTTTTATAAAATTTCATATGGCCAATCACAAGTTTCCATGTATACACTTTTAATTAATGTATTCTCCAAATAAATTTGGAGAATTCACTAAATATAGAGAAAACGCTTTAATCTTTTGGAAAATTCTCCATTAACAAATAACAAATAATTATCATTTATTAGTTTAAGATTCTATAATATTTTATTTCTTATGTACGATAATATATTATTAGTTATTGTAATTTATATGGTAAAAAATGAAAGTATTAAATGCAGTGTTCTCCAAAATAGAGAATCTGTTGGAGTTGGGCTGATTTTTTTTGAAGAATATGACAGTTGGTTCTCCATTTTGGAGAAAATTATGGAGAAGCTGTTGGGCTTGCTCTTATAGAGAATTAGATAGGGAAGCTGTTGGGGCAAAAAAATGAATAAAATTTTCCAAATGCACAATTTCCAATAATTTTGGGGAAGCTGTTGAAGATGGACTCAGTATATTATATTATGAGGAAAAGACACCGCTAACCTAATTTCAAACTTATATTCCATAAATATACCCCATCATCTTTTTTGTTCCAATAGTAATCCTTTGTAGACAATAAGACTATAATACCCCTGTCCCTATAAATTAGATTTACACTAATTTACGCTAATTTCCATATTACACTAATCACATGTTACATTAATTAATTAGAATCACCACTGAACGTTGACCACCACCGAACGACCTCCTTGCACAGCCTCCTGTTAACACCACTGAACGGACCTCCATGTACAGCCCTCACGCCGGCCACCACCGATCTGGTCTTTTGCACCACCCTATTGCCGTCGGCAACCACCAAGCGGACTTCATGGCGCCGGCAACCACCACCGAACGGGGCTCCTTGTACAACCCTTTCGTCGGCCGCCACCGATTTGGTGTCTTGCACCACCTATTGCTGCGGGCAACCACCAATCGGACCTCCTTGCGCCGGCCACCACCGATCCGGCCACCACTGCTGGAATTCTCACAACAACCCTAGTTCACCATTCATTAGTTATTTTTTCCTTGTTACATAAAGTATATTAGGATTTTAGTAAACTAATTTTATTGTGATTTTATGTAGATTAGTTTTGTGTAACCTAATTTATGTATGTTAAAGATTGTTACATAAAAATTGCTACATAAATTAATGTAATACATTTTCTTACATTAATTAATGTAGATTGTTACATAAAAGTTGTTACATAAATTAATGTAAGATATTTACATTAATTAATGTACTCTTGTAGATAAACATAAAAGTTATAGGCTAAATACTACTCCTATTACATATATTGAAGTTGTTACATAAATTTTATGTAGGTAATTTCTTTACATTAATTAATGTATAATAACTCTAGTAGGTTAAAATTTGTTACATAAATTGTATGTATGTAATTTTGTTAATTTTTGTAAGTTGATTTTATTACACTAAACAATCTAAGGCAATTTTGTTACATTAATTAGTACCGGAGTACAAATAAACTCTTATAGGTTAAATATTGTTACATAAAGTTGTTACACTAATTAATGTAAGTAATTTTGTGTAAATTAATCTGTGTAATTTAATTTGTTACACTAATTAATGTAATAAAATTAGTGTAATTAATGCAATATAATTTACTCAAAAGTACTTACATTAATTAATGTAAAATAACTTGTAGGTCAAGTATTGTTACATAAAAAATTTATAGGTTTAGTATTGTTACATAAATTTTATATAGTTTATTGTGTTTAAAGTAATTAATGTAAGACAATTTTGTGACATACATTACTGTAGAAGTTGTTACATAAATCATAGTTTCAATCAAAACATAATTTGCTCACAAAAAACTTAAACCTATTTTCAATAAAAGCATTGAATTTGCTCAACACAAAAAAACGTAAACCAAATGTAAAATAAGTATCAGGTGCATAACACAAGTCAGTCACATTAAATCCATGTTTATAATTAATTCAACGGTTTTTCTACCTTATGCCCTTAGGACATAGGTTAAAAATACTAATAAGGGAAACTAAAACCCTAATAGGAAACTAAGAAACTCTATTGAAAAAAATTAAATCTCAATAAATACAATTTCAAAATAAATTATCATTTTTAGTTTCTTAACCTATGCCTTAAGGACATAGGCTAGAAAAATCGTTAATTCAAACTTGATTTGTTACATTAATTTTAGAGAAAAACCAGAACAGTTATTGCACTCGATCACCACTATCCCTCGAATTTAAGCTATTTTTGTGATAACAACATAGATGGTCATACAAGATCATGGGATATATTTATAGTATCAGTCCACATCATATATATACAATTGTTTGCATAATTTTATGCCGCATCGAAGATGGAGACGCCGAACAGTTGTAGCAGTGAATCACCAGAACGCGGTGGCAAGACGGGGATGCCAAATCAGCGGTGGCCAATTCGGTGGTTTTCGTGCACTGTGCTATCCCAACAAATCAATTTCGTGCAATTGGCAAATTGATGTGCTTGCCGAACGTGTTTTGTGTTGGTGGATTGTTTTCGCCATGGAAATAATCTAATAGAAAAGGGAATTTTATCTTCTTTTTTTTTTATCTAGTAAAGGGTATTTTTGGAACCAGACTACAAAAAATATATTTTTGGAAAAGAAATTAAAAGGGTATATTATTGGAAAAAAAGATTGAAAGGGGGATTGTTATGGGATTTTTCTCTTATACTCCATCCGTTCATGAAAATATGATGTTTTAGGGATTTTTTCTTGTTCAATAAAATACGATGTCTTAGCTATTTATGTACATATTTTTTCAATTTTACCCTTCTGAAAAAAGGGAAAAAAAAAAGCATAGAAATCAAACCAAATCAATTTAGGAACATTAATTTAGAAAGTTGTACCATAAATTGAATGAGAATTGGGAAGAAGTAAATCTAAACCAAATCAGAAATATTCCATAATATAAATTTAAGTAAAAGTAAAAAATTGATAATAAGGGTAATTGAGTCGTACTTTCTTAATTTTTAGGGTTTAGGCTAAAACATCATGTTTTTATGAACGGAGGAAGTATTCTATATGGGGTGTACCGGAAATTTTGGACATTAACTGATCAAACAGTTTACTACGGAGCATTTATACTTTGATAAGCCTTCTTTGTATTTCAAGATTTCAAATAAATGCATCTGAATAAAGAAGTGTTTCCTTGAAAACCCAAGTCATGCACATGGAAACGGACTAAAGAGTTTCCAAGACTTGTATCAAACTCATACACACGTAATCCATGACCGCGCATGCTTGTACCACGTCATCAGTGACGTTTATTAGGAGACCTTTGATCTTTGATCTTTCAACTTTATCGATTCCACCACTCACCATATATTATATATATGCGCGCATGAAGAACGTGCTATATACATATAAGACCCGATCGAGTAATATATATACACACACAAGGTGAAGGCCGTACCAGATCGATCGAGTGTTTTTTTCCTCTAATCAACCAACAAGTTAGGTAGCCCACGTACACTTATTTACTCTGAGCAGGAGAGGAAAATGAGTGAGGTTGGAAAGACAGTGTGCGTGACGGGTGCATCGGGCTACATCGCCTCTTGGTTGGTCAAACACCTTCTACTCCGTGGCTACACCGTCAACGCCACCGTTCGCGATCCTAGTGAGTCAATTCAACAGAGCAAACTTACGATCTTACATACATATGTCTAATTAAATATGAAATGGTGAAGGTGATCGGAAGAAGGTAGATCATTTGCTCGCACTTGAAGGCGCAAAGGAGAGGCTTCGCTTGTTCAAAGCCGAGTTAATAGACGATGGCTCCTTTGATGCTGCCATTAATGGATGCGATGGGGTTTTCCACACCGCGTCTCCCTGTTTCTTCGACTCTCAAGATCCACAAGTACGTTTGAAGCAATGTTTAACTTGCACACTAGTCTTTCGTTTTCGTCAAATAATTATTAATTCAATTGATTTCCGAGGTGGAGTTGCTTGATCCTGCAATCAAAGGAACAATTAACGTTCTTAATTCGTGTGCCAAATTTCCGTCCCTGAGAAGAGTAGTCTTAACCTCTTCAATGACAGCCATGGTATGGAATGACAAGTCGTCCACTACAACCCCTGACGATGTGATTGACGAAAGCTGGTTTTCGGATCCCGAATACTGCCGTAGAGAAAAGGTTTCAAACTCTTTAATTTTACTACGAGTTAACTTTCTTACATATGGAATAATATTGTAGTATAACTTGTTATGCTGCAGAGATGGTATGCATTATCAAAGACTTTTGCCGAGGAAAGTGCATGGAAGTATGCAAAAGATCAGGGAATTAATTTGGTTTCAATAAATCCTGGATACTTTATTGGCCCATTGTTACAGCCTAAGCTTAATGAAAGTTGCGGCATTTTCTTCAACTTGATCAACGATATGTGCTTCATTATTGGCTAAATTTTTAATAGGAAAACTGTCATTAATTTGGTACATCTTAATTAAATAGCACCATGGTACATTGCTAACAATTTTTTTATAATGGGATAACTTGGCAGCAAAATCTTACTCCAATGTTGGTTACCGGGTTGTACATGTGAAAGATGTTGCAAATGCTCACATTCTAGCCTTTGAGACAATTTCTGCTAACGGTAGATATTGCTTAGTTGAGAGTGTTGCATATGCTTCAGACATTTTGAAAATCTTGCGAGATATCTATCCCACCACGCCACAAATTCCTCACAAGTAATTAATCTTTACAAGTTCCATGTATAGCCTTTCATTAATTGTGATTTTTTAATATATTAATAAGCATATGCTAAAATAAAAAATGTCTTTTTAGGTGTGAAAACGATAATCCCTCAAGGAAGATCTACAAAGTTTCTAAAGAAAAAGCGAAAAGTTTGGGTATCGACTTCATTCCCTTTAAGACGAGCTTAAAGGACATGATTGACAGCATGAAGGAGAACAACTTTATTTCTTTTTAACTAAATTAGTGGTGGCACGCAGTTTGTGAGATTTTTTTTCCTTAATTGTATTGTTCTATGTAAGGAGTTATGGTTTTTTTAATTGATTGTGTATCATATAAATAAAGCAATTTCTAGTTTTCCTTCCTTCTAAACTTAGTAGTTTGTATGATAGCACATAATGTATTGAATTGGAGCACCTTTCATGCTCTTTTTTTTTGTTTAATTTTTTCGATTCATCAACAGAGGTTGATTCAGGACGAGGACGAGGAGAGTTCATTTGGGCATTCATAATGTTATGTGTTAAATGTATAAGGATGTGTCGAAGCGCATGAGGTCAATGACACCTTGTTGTAAATCAACCATATATATAGAAAGCTTCAATCACTTTTAAGACTAGAGTGGTTATCAACGTCCGGTGGGTCAATAAAATGTTGGAGGCTCACACACCCGTACGAGTGAAACACGAACATTGGGCCTAGCAATTTGATAATAATTTCTAATCCACATATCCACTTGGATGATGGATTCAGTGGCCGTATCAAATTTAAAGTTCCAAGGTATAAGGAGCAGAAATTGGCGAAAAATGTGGTAAGGGTGCTCATCCCAAATCTTGTTTCTATCATTGGGGTTTGCAAATTTGATTTAAAACCATTTTATAGTGCGCGAAATAACCGCTAAATATTTAGGGGCAAAATTGATAAGCGGTGAAAACGAGGCTTTAATAAATGTGCTGGTTAAATAAAAGTATACATGCACAAAATGAGTTAAGAATGCATGAATGCCATGCAAGTTTTGTTTTCCAGTCTACATAAGCATGTGTATGTATATGGAAGATGTATTAGAAAGTTGGGGTCAATAAATATTGATGAATGGCCCATCAAAATGCATGAGTTTAACCGGCCCAAATAACCACTAATATGGGCTTCACTGTTCCACACAAGATGACGTAGGCCATTCTCTTTGCATGAAGACTCCACGAAGGAGTTGCCACCTCATTGTTGCCATGCACAAATTCATTTGCAAGGCAAATGAGGCAATCCCACATCGGTCATGGCCAAACAAGCAAGCTACTGAAATGCTATAAATAGGCAGGAGGCAAGACCAATAATCGGATAGAAAAACCTCTCCGGATCAGAATCTTTTTTGTACCTAGATTTGATATGTGTTTGATCGTTTAAAGCCCAAAAAGCTTTATTTGTAAAGATGAGTACAATAATAATTTTTAGCTCAAGGGTGGGGAGGAGGAAAAATCTATGTACAAAAACCGTTTGGTTGTACAAAATCCGAGAGTTAGTATTTAATAAAATCACGTATTTAGCGCTATTATATTCGGGTTTCAACACTGGCGCCGTTTGGGGGATGGGCTCTCCCTAATCCAACATACTCTTGGGTAAAAATCAAGTCGCGTCCTCTCCCCAAGGGCAAAACAACAAGATTGGATAGCTAGTTAGCTAAGGTTAAAAAGAAAAGAAAGGAAAAAAGAAAAGGTTAATTAGCTGGCTTGTGAGGGCAAACCAACTAGGTCATTTCGCTAGGCAAGTATGAGGAATCACTTGAAAGCCAACATGCGGGATCTTTCGGAAGGTAAAATTTCGGGCTCCTTCATTAATATGTTTTATGTTTGCTCGCGGTCATTGTAGCCTCTAAGGCAAGCATGTGGGATCCTTTCGGGGCATGGGGGGTCTTTTCGAGCTAAGTGAGGTCTTCGGGGAGGGCTAGCTAGCTCCAACTCATGGTCTTCTTCCTTCGGTCGAACACCGCAGGTTTAGTGCGAGGCCAACTTCTGCAGCCCTGTCCGAGGCAACTCTCTGCGGTCGACTCCGAGGCAAGTTCCTTGGGGTGTGCCTCAAGCACCATTCCAAGGCGGCGTCCACTCCCCGTGGGGATCTCGAGGGCGCGTGCTAGTTAGCGAGGTTTGTTCAAGTGGATCTAGTCTGCGTGGCCTGCTCTCGGCACAACAATCAAGTAGGTTGATTTCCTCTTCCCTCTCTTTGACTTGGTTTATATATAAACAAATGAGATAAGTTTGTGGGTAAAGATCGCGGCCTATCCCCGTTGACAATATTCTAGGCCAAGTTGCAAGACCAGCCATGGTATGAGGTTACCATCGCACCTCAACCCGACTTTCATGTATAACGCGATGTGATGTCCGCCTTTTTAGTTGTGTTTTTAGGGTTTATTTGAGTGTGTTTGAGTCGTTTTCTTAACTTTTGTGTTTGGTTTGGAGTCCTTTGTGTAGGTTTTCATTTTTATTTAAGATATGGAGTCTACATAAGCTTTGGTGGTGTTTTGTAGGTTTTTAAAGCTGTTTCAGAGTGTTACGAGGAGGACTCTACATGACTTGCTCATGACTAAGTTCTTTCCACCTGCAAAGACAACGGAGCTCAAGAAGCACATTACGTCTTATCACTAGTTGCTTGGTGAAACTTTTGTAGAGACATGGGAGAGATTCAAGGAGCTTCTGCGACAGTGCCCCACTCATGGGCAACCACCTTTTGTGCTCCAAGAGATCTTCCTGGGTATCAACTCTACAACGAAGGATTGCATAGACCTACATACTGATTGTGGGTTTATTGAGATGAATCCTGATGAGGCATGGGCATTGTTAGATAAGGTAACTAACTAAGACGCCATGTATGGTACCCAACAAGCCAAGCCATAACAAAGAAAGCTATATGAACTGCAATCAACTGAGGTGGACTCGGATGTCAAATTCCAATTCATGCAGGATGAGATCAATCGGCTGAAAAAGCAGGTAAGTTTCTTTAAATCCTCTCATCCTTGTCAAGAATGCGGGTCTCAAGCCCATAATGCTTCTGCCTGCACTAACTTGCAACAAGTTCGTGCTAATGAGGCATATGAAGAGGCTAAGTACATGAGAGGTCCCTATAGGAACCAAAATAATGCTTATGCAAGGAGCAACAATGGTCAGCCTACTTGGGGCAATTATGCACAAGGTCAAGGAAGCCAACCTCCTCAACAAGAGCAAAGGGTTCCTCCTTATCGACCTTCTGGCTACCAAGAGCCACCATCATGGGTACACGACATCCAAGAGGGGATTAATGGAGTCCAAGCTGATCTCAATACTCAAATGAAAGGTGTTCAAGCACAGTTGGGTGAGCTTGAAACATGGACGAAGAGTGTCAATTCCCAACCTGGCAACCTCGCTACTAAAATTCCAAGACCTCAAGCGATACGTGATCGCTTCGGATTACTCCTCGCTGACCAAGTATTTAACCATACATGATCCCGATCTTGCCAGTAGTTCGATTTCCAACCTCAATTGCCTTCAAAATTAATAACTTGATGAACAAGAAGCTCGAAATATGAATAAGGAACGAATCTGATTTAAAGAGTTAAGATAATCAAAAGGATAGTTCAATTGATTTGGCTCCAAAGATAAATTAAATTGATGAACTAGCTTATTTTTAACAATCAAACTAGAACTAACAAGTTGATCAAATTAACAATTTGAATCTGAATTTGAAAGAGAGAATATGATGATCAAATGGTGATTGCAATTGCTCGAATACAAAGTTGTTTTGGGGCCCAAAAGCAAGATTAAACCAAAGAGGTTTAATCTTACTTCAAGCTGATTTTTATTGAATGAAAAACAAAGCTATTTAAAGAAAATACAAGGTAGAGTTGTCTTGGAGAATAAATCAAGGAGGTTAGCCCTAGAAGGGTAGAAATGTCTTTTTCTTGTTTTTCCAAAATAACATATAATAACATAAAAACATCTATGTAAGTCTCCTTATCTTAATTAAATCAAATAGATAAATATTTGACTTAATAGATAAGAAAACTATCATAACAACTCCTAAAAAGACAAAAAGATATTAATAAAATAGGAAAGAATATTCCAGCCAACTAACAAAGCTCCTAGGCTGAAAATCCTTCCATAAAAACGTCCATAATTAATATAATAAAGATAGATATTTAAACTAAAGATAAACCAAAGATAAGATTCCCATAAGACTTGAACATCTCTTAGTAAATTGCATATTTTGCCCCTTTCTGTTTGATTCAGGATTTGATGTAAACTACAAAGTTGTAGATCTTTCAATTATCTTTCCAAAGCATATTTAACGAACTTGAGATCAATTTTCTAGCCCAAGTTATGACCTATTTACTGAGCACTGTTTTTAATTTGATGGGTTTCTTAACTTTTTTTACTTTCAAAACTTCACCCTCTTACTTGGTGGCCTTGAACGCCATTGATGAATATCTTCAGCAGATAAGATCAACTCCTTGAAGTTATTCTTGAACTTGAATGCCTCAGACCTTGGAAAAGGTCTTGGTCTCGGCCTCCTAGACACCTTCTTTCCAAGCGTATTCTTCATGGTAATTTAATAGCTATCATTCTCCCCCACTTGACCTCGAATCGTCCTCGATTCAACGTTGTATATAGATGCAATGGGAGATTCAACAATTAACACTTTCAAATCAGAAAAAGACGGACATGTGGAAGTATCCAAGCTAGGCATTGCAACAACTTGTATGACTGAATTTGATGCAGTTTCGATGGACAATGGATCTTCATCAAGAGTAGGATTCTCTTTGTTAGAAAAGCTGGAGGCTTTGATTTTGATGGTTCCAAACGTCTGTCACGTGAACGACCTCGAGTCATTAAAAAGAGTTGCCAACTTCAGTTAGGTCGTTGATGTGTGTTGAAGGCAGATCTCGGAAATCTTGAAGACGCGTGAGATCTTGGCAGTTTGGATAGTATATTCTTGTTTTAGGAAAGATCTCATGTCTATTGTTTTGTAAGCCGATTATTGCCTTTATCCTAAGCCGATTTTATTGTACTCCTTTTATATGCTTAGGATGATTTTGTAAAGATAATAGAAATAATATCTTGCCATAACCGAATTGGAAGATATTATTCTCTCTTATCTGACCTAGTTTGTGTGTATTTAATCTAAGGTTTTAGGTTAGATAGAGCATGAACTCATACTCCATTTTGTGCTAAGAAAGAAACAAGAGTTCGAGAGAAAGACGTAGGCTTTTGTTAGATTGAGTGCGGGTTGGAGTTATTCAGTTCACAACGAGTTCTAGAGTGCTTGGGAAGTAGGTCTAGATCCAGGGTGTTCATGTAACTAATCCAAAAGATCAATAAAGAAAGCTACGGCTTTTAATCCTTCCAAGCGAGAACTTGGAAGGGAGTGATTTTTACACTTGGTTGATTGAGTTGATCAAACAAGTGTTTCCATTATAAAAACTTCGTGTTCAAGTAAGTCTTTCTTGTAGTTCATTTCCGCTGCATTCACTTAAGAGGTTGTCGACTTAGTTGAGGTCGACAACCTAGACGTACTAACGATCCTACAATTGGTATCAGAGCTTTGGCTCTAGATTTGTTTTAGTACTCATAATTTACAAGAAATATGAGTTCAACAAACACTGCAATCAATGATTCATTCTGGAAGCCACCAGTGCTCAAGGCTGGAAGGTCATAGAGATGGGTCCTGAAACCTTTCTCACTGCTGATGGAAAGGAAGAAAAGAAGAAGGAGGACTATAATGATGCTCATTACAAGAAGTTAGAGAAGAATGCTCGTGCTAAGAAGGTTCTTCACCATGCTCTAACTCTTGGAGACTTGAAGAAGGTTGTCCAGTACAAGACGGCCAAGCAAATCTGGGATGCTCTCAAAAGGCTCCACCAAGGAAATGATGATGTGAAGAATTAGGATCGCATCATTGCTCTGGAAAGGGATTATGAAGGAGTGAGTCAAGAAAAGAATGAATCCTTGGGTGACTATCACTCAAGATTTCAAGCTGTGGTTAGCCAACTTAAGTCTCTTAGTGAAAAACTTCCTCAATGGAAGCAGGTTAACAAGCTGATCCAAGGACTCAATGCAAAATGGAATGAAGCTGCTGCTGCGATGTTAACCAATAGTGAGACTAAAACACTCACTTGGGAAGATGTCATAGGAAAGTTGACTATGTATGGAGGAATAAAGCAAAGGAGAGATGATCGCCTTGAAACTGACAAGGTTAAGAACATTGCCTTGAAAGTTGAAAGGGCCTACGATCTTGCACAAGGTGATGATGATCAAGTTGACGGTGATGAAGAAGTTGCATTCATTTCAAGAGCCATGAAAAGGCTTTGGAATCGCAATAGTAAAACTCCATCTAAAGGAATTGAACCTGTTAGAGACATGAAGAACGTGATATGCTATCATTGTTCGAGAAAAGGACACTTTGCAAGAAACTGTGTCAGGAGGAAGTCGGAAGGTGACAAGAATGCTCTATTAGCTACTTGGGACGATTCCGATACTGAAGATGAGGCAAGTTAACAAGAAGACGTGTGTCTCATGGCTATAGATGCTCCAATAGAGGTATATGATTCTGAACTTTCGTCTATGTTGTCTAATAAAACTAAAGAACAGTTGCATGCTATCATTGAGAAGTTGGGAACTTAGGTTACTCAAATTAGTGAGAAACTAGAAGAAAAAGAAGATAATATCTCTAACTTAATGGATGACCATCATGGTTGGTCTCTCAAATGTGCTAAGTTAGAGAAAAGGTCTTTGATTTCTGAGTCTATTGCTTGCAAAACTTGTGATAATCTTAAATCTGAAGTGGATGACTTAGAAAAGAAAGTCACAATAAGGAGAAAATCTCATGCTTAAACTTGGTAATGTTAAGTTAGTCAATGACCTTGAAAAAGAAAAGAAAAGTAATGAGTCCAATAAAAAAATGGATAGAGGAGTTTGTAGCTAAGAAAACTGCTGAAGAGTATGCAAAAACTTTCGTAACTTCAAGACCTGGACTTGGATATTCCTATGTGCCTAAAGACTTGAAAACCTTGTGTCCACCTGAGCCTAAAGGTGAAACACCTATGTGCGAAAATAGAGCAAGTTGTTCCACATCAGATGAGGGGAACCCAGGCAAAGGTAAACGACCTTGGTTTTCAGGCCAGAAAGCACACAAAATCTGGATGAAACAAGTCGAGAACTTGAAACCTTCAAAAATTGATTTTCATGCTCGTATTAATAACAAACCGATCTATCTTGGGTATAGCAAGTATGTCGGTCTTAAATCTCATAAAACGTGCTGGTATTGTGGAAAAGAAGGTCATCTTCAACATGAGTGCAAGAAAAAGATAAAGGATAGCAGATCTTATGGATTTTGGGAAGCTCATGAACGTGAGCCAACCATAGATCCTGAGAGAGTTTATAATGAAAGATGTTATGCAAATCATCACGTTGCCCAACCCAGAAGAGTTGTTAAACAACTCTGGGTTCGTAAAAACTGACTTTTACCTTGCAGAATGAAGTGAGAGAAAGCGGTCCCTGGTTCTTCGATAGTGCATTTTCAACTCATATGACGGGAAGCTTTGAATCATTTATCTCACTTCATCAACAAGAAGGTAGCAACATCACCTTCGGTAACAACAGTAAGGGTCAAGTATTGGGTATTGGGAAGGTAAGAATTTCTAAGAACTTCTATGTTAACAATGTAAGCTATGTCAAGGGTCTTAGATATAATCTGTTAAGTGTTTCCCAACTATGTGCTAACAATCTCTATCAAGTTGTCTTTGACTCTCTTGGATGTCAAGTTATTGATGTTTGTTCAGGTAAGCATCTTCTGAAGGGAACCTGTGAAAACAATCTTTATAAAGTTGTTCCCTAGCTCTTACCTGAGGAAAAGTTGTGTTTTCAAGTGATCGAAGACATTGCCAATCTCTGGCATAACAGATTTGGTCATGCGAGTCTACAACTTATCCATAAACTTCACAATCAGAAACTGGTATGTGGATTACCTAAGATCGATCCAATAAAACATGAAGCATGTGAAGCTTGTGTGAAAGGAAAATAGGTCAGATCCTCTTTTCAATCGAAAAGAGAGGTAAGTACTTCTAATCCCTTAGAGTTAATTCATATGGATTTTTGCGGACCAATGCATGTGAGAAGTCGAGGAGGTAATAGATACGTTTATGTCATTGTTGATGACTTTTCACGTTATACTTGGGTATTTTTCTTGTTTTCTAAAGACCAGGTATTTGAAGAATTCAGTACATGGATTAAGCTTACAGAGAAGATGCTTGATGTACCCTTGATCTCTATTCGATCCGATCATGGCACTGAATTTGAAAATGATCAGTTCTTGGGTTTCTGCAAAGAAAACGGTGTAGGACATAACTTTTAAGCCCCAAGAACCCCTCAACAGAATGGAGTTGTTGAGAGAAAGAATCGGACTTTGGAGGACATGTCAAGAACGTTGTTAATCTCGAGTGGACTACCAAGGAATTTCTTGGGAGAAGCTATCAATGCCGCATGTTATGTACTAAACAGAGCTATGGTGCGACCCCTTCTTGGGAAAACACCATATGAGCTTTTAAGAGGAAGGAAGCCCAACGTTGCCCACTTGCGTACGTTTGGTTGTAAATGTTTCGTACATAATAATGGAAAAGATAATCTTGGCAAAATGGATGGTAGGAGTGATGAAGGAACCTTCGTAGGCTATTCTCAGCATAGCAAAGCCTACAAAGTGTTTAACAAAAGAACTAAGAAAGTTGAAGAGAGTGTTCATGTTGTATTTGATGAAAATACCATGGGAGGCAGCTCTATTATTGATGAAGAGGAAGGAGATCTATGTTTTCATCTGTGTGAGGAGTCAGAAGTTAACATTGAGAAAATAGATCAAGTTTAACAGGTTGTTAACCTGGCTCAGTTGGACGACGTAGATGATCCTGACATGCCTGCTCTAGAAGATACCGCCAATGTTGAAGAATCCGACAATGATGAGTCTGATCCAAACAAAGAAGCTGTAGAAGCTGGAAATTCTAACACCAATCAAGGACATAACAACGGGGTAGTTGACCTCACTCAGCTTCAGTTAAACTATCAGCAAAAAGATGCTCACCCAGTGACCAACATCATCTCAGATTACTCCAAAGGTGTTCAGACACGTTCTTCACTTCAGAATTTCTGTGCATTCAACGCTTTTCTCTCTATCCTGGAACCCAAAAATTTGGATCAAGCTTTAAAGGATCCAGATTGGGTGTGTGCTATGCAAGAAGAACTTCATCAATTTGAGAGAAACAAGGTTTCCTAGTTCCACGACCCAAAGATAGAACTGTGATTGGAACACGTTGGGTATTTAGAAATAAGCTTGATGATTCTGGAAACGTTGTGAGAAACAAAGAAAAACTTGTGGTTAAGGAATATAACCAACAACAAGAGATAGATTATGATGAGACTTTCGCTCCTGTAGCACGTCTTGAGGCAATTCGTCTCTTGATAGCTTATTCAGCTCATCATGGTTTCAAACTTCAATAGATGGATGTTAAAACAACCTTTCTGAATGGATTTCTTAAGGAAGAAGTGTTTGTGGAGCAAACCCCAGGCTTTGAAGACGTCACTCACCCAGATCATGTTTTTAAACTTGACAAAACTCTTTATGGCTTAAAGCAAGCACCTCGATCTTGGTATGACATGATTTCTCAGTTCTTGCTCCAATATGGATATGTTCGAGGACAGGTGGATAAGACACTCTTTCTTCTCAAAGAAGGAAATCACACTCTAGTTGTACAGGTCTAGGTGGACGACATCATCTTTGGCTCTATTGATGAAAAACTTGTGAAGAGGTTCGCTAACCTCATGGCCAGTGAATTTGAAATGAGTATGGTTGGTGAACTTAAGTTTTTCTTAGGACTTTAGGTTACTCAAGATATTGAAGGAACAAGAGTGCATCAACAAAAGTATCTCAGGGAGTGTGTCAAGAAATTTGGTTTGGACAACTCAAAATCCTTTGACACACCTATCTCTCCCATCACTTCTCTCGGAAAAGATGAGAATGAGAAGAAGGTTGACCAGACTCTGTATCGTGGTATCATAGGTTCTTTACTCTACCTCACAACCAGCAGACCAGAAATCATGTTCAACACATGCTTATGTGCCAGATTTAAGTCTGATCCAAGAGAATCACATCTCAAGGTTGTGAAGAGGATTCTGAGGTATCTCAAAGGATCCGATGACTTATGCTTATGGTATCCAAACTCATGTGACTTTGGTCTAGTCGGATACACGAACGTTGATTTTGCTGGGAATAAAGTTGATCGTAAGAGTACTTCAGGAATGGCTCAATTTCTTGGACCATTTCTTGTGTCATGGGGATACACGGACGATGATTTTGCTGCGAATAAAGTTGCCGCGTGCTGCACCCAACTTCTTTGGCTTAAGCAACAACTTCATGACTTTGGCTTAAAGTATGATGGCATACCTATTCTTTGTGACAACACAAGTGCCATCAACATCTCAAAGAACCCGGTACAACATTCACGAACCAAGCACAAAGAGATTCGACATCACTTTCTTCGTGACTGTGCCGAGAAAGGGTTGGTGACCATGGATTTCTGCCGAACAGGTGAACAACGTGTTGACATATTCACTAAAGCTCTCAATTGTGAACCCTTCGTACAGTTCCGCATGGAGATAGGTATGATTTCCCTAAACTAATCTATTTCTTATCTATTTTCCCTCAATGATTGGCTAGATTAAATGATCTATTTATGATTCAAAAGTTTTATGATCTTGAGGTGTTAAATTTGAAAGTTTTCATGTCATATACTCATGAACCATGCACATCATTATGTCTTCATTCTTTAATTCTTGAGTTATGCATCAATTACATGTTGAAACCTTTCTTTGAGCCCAGAAGAGTCCAAACCTGATTTCCTAACCCTCATTACAAGCTCAAATGACGGTTGACTCTACAGCCTACCTCAGCCTATCTTGTTAGAAAGTCTCTATGAGCTTTTTTTTGTATGTTTTGATATAAACGGAGACTTATCTACTTGATTGACAAATCCACAAAAATTTATTTCCCCTAGTTCTCTTTAGCACCCCTGTGCAAAACCCCAAAGAACCAAGCATATTCTCTTTTCAATGGATGTTGGCAACTTGAGTAAGGTTAGTGACTGTGCACTATATAAGGAATGTCAGTTGTCTGGAACTTTTGCTGGTTAAGTGGTTGACATAGAACAGGTGGAGAACATCAATTTCAGAGTAAGACAAGAATCACCTTTCTCCAACGACATCTTTTCCAATATTTGAAGATCTTTTGCCAAAGGAAATTTACCTTTTCAGTTGCATTGATTAAAGATCTTGGGAATATCTAGTTTCTATCTAATCAACTACAACTCAAGAATAAATAAGGAGAGGGATTTTGGTTAAAAGGTATGCTCTCTCTCTTTCTCGTGCATTATCTCGCTCTCTTGCTCTTCTCAATTTCTCTGCAATATCCTTTCTCTCCCAAAAAGCTTCAACCTTTTCAGCATCAATGGCGTCAAACCCTAACCCTAACCCCTCATCCCCCATTCGCGTCACTGAATCTCCGCGAACCTTAGCCCTAAATCTCGGCAAATTTGTTGATCCCCAAACCATGGCTCTGCTTTTAGCAGCCATTCAAACCGCCAACAAGCCTGCTACACCATTGATGCTTGAAGGTCCCGAATCCACACAAAATCATGAACCGGGTCCATCCTCTCGAAATCAAACTGAATCCCTTCAAATTTCTCACAAAATCCCTCCTACTCAAACCCTACCAGAAACCCTCGCCCCATCTCCACAAATTTCTCTACCCAATTCTCCGAAACCCATAGAGAATGAGCAAGAGAAAACCGAGACTCTGGTTGGGGTTGAGAGTTCCAAAACTCAACACATGCAAGGGGAATTCGTTTCCGTTCAAGAGGTAGTGAAATCAATTGAGGCTATGGAGTCTCAAGAAAAAGAATCAGAACCAGTAGCTATGGAGAAGACGACCACTGTACACTCGGCGGGAAAAACTGCTCAAGTCGATGACCTTAACCAAGTTGTTGACCCAGTCGACAATCCTGACTCACCTCTCCAACCTCTAAATTTTGAAGGTCAAGATGACTCTGAACAAGGTACTCCTAGTGACCCCAAACTCTCTCTACTCAAATCTGTTGCATCCTCTTCTAAGGCAAAATCAAAAGAAGAAATGTCTAGGGCACTGTTTGAGTCTGAAAAATCCGATGAGGATGATGTGGTGATAACTAAGGAATCTAGAAAACCTAAGACTAGGGAGTCTAGTGCTAAGGTTACTAGAAAGAGAGGAAGGGAGGTGTCTCCGATGCTAGTTGGATCTGAAGGTGGAGACTCTGGGGTCTCCAAGAAAACTGTTAAGTCTAAAAAGAGCAAGAAGGTGCCCACTCGGTCAAGTGGACGACTTGCTGCAAGTGGAAAACCTAAAAGGGGCAGTAAAGAAATAAAAGGCGAAGGAAGCAACATGGCTGGACGGGATTTTATCAAGGAACTCATCATGGACGATGAGTTATCGAATCCACTGGTTTACATGGTGTTTCTGAGTTGTTGTCTGGTAAGGGGTGGACTTACCTATTCCATGAGGAGGAAAGTTCAGATTTACAGTCTGTCGCTTTTGACCACTCGGCCACTCTCCCCTTCCCGGGCCGAGGCCCCCCTTCTTGAACAGCCGAGATATTGAACAACGAACGTCTAGAGCCGCCTTAATCCGGGGTTGGTGAAAGAGTTCTACAGGTCGTTGACTGTAGAGGACAAAGAGAAGATGACCATGGGTCATTATGAGTTAAATGGTGAGAAGTTCACCTTGTCAAGCATGGAACTGATCACTCTTCTGAAAGTGCCACACAAAGGTTTTGCAGAATATTACAGAGGTACATGGCTTGATGAAGTAGACTCTGCGGCGCTACTGAAAGAGGTTACACAGGTTGACGAAGTTGAAAGTGGTCCCTTTGCCACTAATTCAATGTCTGCTGAGAGGAAAGTTCTCTTTACCTGGGTCATTAACAACTTAATTCCTAGGGAACAAAAGAGAAGTATGGCCATGATCCAAGACATTCTTGTCATGGATAAGATTCTTCAAAAGGAACGGGTTAATCTTGCTCGCTTGGTTCTTGTACACATGGAATCCGTGAAGGATAATCTCACACATGCTATCCCATACTGTTCTATTGTCAATAAAGTGCTTCTTTATCATGAGGTTTATGAGGCTGACAAAGAAGTGGAGCACGTTCGCCTTCTGAACTCTGACATTGTTCGCCAGATGGGTTATTAGCTGATTAATGATCAATGGGTGTCCAGAGTTGCAGGCAAGGATGTGGTTTCTGATGTTGAGATGGAAGATGCTGAATTGGGCATCCATGCTATGGGAAGGGAAGGTGAGCAACCTGGTGCCATTATGAAGCTGTTAGTTGAGCTCTAACATCAAAACCAGGATTTGCTTGAGAAAGTTCACTACAAAAAAAGCGAATTTAGCGACCACATTTCTGGTCGCTAAATGCAAAATATGGTCGCTAAATGCATTTAGCGACCATATTGTGGTCGCTAAAAATGGTCGCTAAAAGGTCGGTCGCTAACCACTTGGCGACCATATGGTCACTAAAATTAGCGACCACATCGGCCATATGGTCGTTGAAGTTAGCGACCATATGGTCACTATTTAGCGACCATGGTCGCCTGTGGTCTCCACATTGGTGGCGACCAACTTGGCGACCACAACGACCACGTGGTCGCTGTTGTTAGCGACCATATGGTCGCTAACTGTGGCCAAAAGCTGGCGCCTATTGGCGACCAGGTGGTCGCTAAAAGCACCAAAAAAAGCACGACCCTAGCCTTTCTCTGGTTCAAAGTGCACGATCGTGCGCCTACAGGTGCACGATCATGTTGTAAATTAGCGACCACTTGGTCGCAAATTTTTTTCTTTAAGAAAAATAATTACGAAATATTATAAATAATTACGAATTAATATAAATAATTAATATTTAATAATTCATTAATTACTAAAAATTCATTAATTTCCATAAATTTCCATAATTTACATATATAAATTCATTAATTTACATAAATTCAAATAATTTACAATAATATAATAAAACTACACTAATCTATCAGGCTTCGCCGGAGCCGTCCGCGTTGCCGGAGCCGTCCTCGTCGCTGGAGCCGTCGGGACCGGACGGGCGAGACCCACCCTCACCGGGTCAATTCCTCGGGACTAGCGCATCCACGCCTCGAGCTGGAGCATCCTACTCTTGAGGTCATGCACATCTTGCCTAAGGTTGACGTTTTCCTGCGATAATTTCGCCACCCGAGGAGCTGGACGACGCGACGCCGTCAATCGCTCGCCGTAAAACTCATGGACGGCGTTGCCAAGGCAGAAGACGGCACCTCCCGGGCCCACCCCCCAACGGCCATAAGAAAGGCATCACACTGGTCCTGAAAGGACGGCGGGGTGCCCGTTTCCGCCGACCTCTGGGTGAGGATCTCCTGGGTCCGAGCCTAATAACGCAAATAATAAAAAAAAAACAAAAAAAAAACAAAAATCAACAACAACAACAACAACAACAACAACAAACAACAACAACAACAATCAACAACAACAACAATCAACAACAACAACAACAACAACAAACAACAACAACAACAATCAACAACAACAACAACAAAAAACAACTAAACCATTTACAAAATCAACAACAAATCAATAACAACATCAAAAATCAACAACAATCAACAACAATCAACAACAACAAACAACATCAACAACAATCAACAACAACAACAACAAACAACAACAACAACAATCAACAACAACAACAACAAACAACAACTAAACCATTTACAACAACAACAACAAATCAACAACAAACAACAAAAACATCAAAAATCAACAACAAAAATCAACAACAACAATAATAACTTCTCAATCAAATCAAGAATAACAACAAACAACAACAACATCAACAACAACAAACAAGAACAAGAACAACAATAAACAACAACAAAAATCAACAACAACAACAACAACAACAACTTCTCAATCAAATCAAACAACAACAACTTCTCAATCAAATCAAACAACAACAACAACAACAACAACACCAACACCACCACCACCAACAAACACACAACAACAACACCAACTCCTTTTCAAATTGAGGAAATTGAGGAAAAATAATTAAAACATACAACGATTAAGGACGACCGCATGTCTATAAAATGCCGATCGGCGCCCTGCGTGTGCGTCTCGATGAGAAGCTCGAGAGGCGTGATGCGGCGTTGCAGGTGTTGCTCCTACGAAATTCATTAAGGGTGTTACGAACTATTAAAAAAAATTAATTTAAATTTAATCAAATTAAGATAAAATACTTACCAAGTGACGCATGGTGTCGAGGTGGGACCTCGAACCACTATTGTGGTTCGCCAGATTGGCATTCTGGATTGCCTTATGGCGGGCAGACTTGGCTTTGAACGCCTCTGCCGTCGTCTGCCACTTCTCCCAAGGGGCGGATTCGATGAATTCCGGCTTCTTCCCGTCCCGACGGTGCTTCCCGATCAAGTCATCGTATCTCTTCTTCGCTCTCTCTCCCTCAGCAACCGGACGGACTCGACGTCCATACCCGGCTGGGAGTCATCCCATTGAAAGTGCGTCTATTTAAATCCAACAAACAATTAATTAAAAATAGTAATTAATTAATGCGGAAATTGTAAAAAGAAATACAAAATAAATAAAATTTACCTTCCAAGAATCAAACCAACGTTGCTTCGACGCGACAGAGGCAAAGTCGAACTGCGACGCCTTATCGCCGGGTTGACTTTGTATGATCTGTGTCGACCACCACGACACCATGTTCGACGGCTGCAAGCTGCGAGATTTAAAAAAACATGTTATAACATATTTAAAAGTAAGAAAAGACTTTAAATAAAAATACTGTCTTAGAAGAATTGTACGTACCACCCGCCGGCAATATAAAGATCCCAAACGCGATTGGGATCGAGCCCTCGACTTGATCCCAATGAGGACGCATACGTAGTGGCCCGGGACTCCTCCGCTTGGGTGCCCGCCTCCTCTGTACTAGGATGGCGGGCCCCGTCGTCCTCGGACAAATGTGGTTTGTTCGTGTGGGTCGCCTCGGATGAGTCCTCGTTCGGTATCCGGGACGAGCTCGGCTCGTCCTGACGAGGACCTCGTGCATGTCGACGTGATCCGCCGGCCATAATAACACAACTAAAAATAAACAATTCAATACAATTTCATTTTTCCCAACATTTGCACAACAACAATCAATTTCATTCAAACTTGATAAATCAACAATCAACTTGTTCTAATTCATTCAAACTCTAGCAATTTCATTTTTCCCAACAACAATCAATTTATTCAAAGTATATTCAACAAAAACAATGACTTTCATTCAAAATTGAGAAATCAACAATCAATTTTTCTCAACATTTAAACAACAACAATCAATTTAGTCCAATTTTTTTCCAAATCAAACTCTATCAACAACAACAATCAATTTAGTCCAATTTTTTCCAAATCAAACTCTATCAACAACAACAATCAATTCTAATTCATTCAAACTCTATCAATTTCATTCAACAACAATCAATTTCATTCCGACTCTATCCAAATTCATTCAAGCTCTATCCAAATTCAATCAATTTTTTTCCAAATCAATCAAACTCTATCCAAATTCAATCAAATTTTTTCCAAATCAATCAAACTCTATCCAATCCAAATCCTAAACTACAAATTCAATCTTGAATGCGTTAACGAAAATACGAAAAAAACCTAAATAAACCGAAATTTAAAAAATACCCGGAAAAGGGCGTCGGTAGGAGTAGATGCGGGGGCTGCTGGCGTCGGAGGTGGAGGTTGTGGCTGCTGGCGTCGGACGCGGAGGAGGAGGGTGCTCGGACTAGCGGCGGAACCGGAGGAGGAGGAGGAGGGCGGCGTGAGGAGGAGGAAGGGCGGCGTGAGGAGAAGGAAGGGCTTCGAGAGGAGGAGGAGGAGGAGGAGGAGGAGGAGGGCGCTCGGACTGGCGGCGGAACCAGAGGAGGAGTAGGAGGAGGGCGACGTGAGGAGGAAGGGCGGCGTGAGGAGGAGGAAGGGCTTTGGGAGGAGGAGGAGTAGGAGGAGGAGGAGGAGGAGTAGGAGGAGGAGAGGAGGGCGGCGACGAGCAGGTGGCGAGAGGGCAGGGACGCGGCGGAGAAGGCAAAGCGGGAGCGTTTGGCCGTTCGAGGGTTTCCGAATGAATGACGGAGAAGGTGAAGTCGCCTTCTTATATACATTTAGCGACCATATGGTTGCTAAATGTATATAGCGACCATATGGTCGCAATCCAAATATTTCGTGAAATTTTGGATTTCCCACCAAAGATTTCGGAATGGCGCTGAAAATTAACATTTAGCGACCATATGGTCGCTAGCTAGATTGTTAGCGACCATATGGTCGCTCGCTAACTAGCTAGTTAGCGACCATATGGTCGCTATTAATGAAATTAAATCAAACTACGCGCTAAAAATTCTAATTTCGAGCTAAATTTTTAAATATAGCGACCATATGGTCGCTAAATGTATTAAAGGTCGGGACCATGTTGTCGCTATTGTAACACCCCCTTCCTACCCTGGAGATATTACCGCCAGTAACCTCGATTAAGACTAAACCGAAGCTACCCAAGGCTTTAAACTGACTGAACAAACTAAAACAAACATTACAGCGGAATAAATACAATTGGTCTTATACAAACCTTAACCCAAAAAGAATAAATAACTAAATAGAACAACCTTCTATTTAAACAAAATCCTCATCAATTCATCCTTGATTTCTTACTTCTGAAACTCAGCTTCGCTTTGTAGTAGTTTAACCATGATCTTCACTCAAGTATAGCCATTGGAAACCGGAAACCTTTCTTCAACTTCTGGAGCTTCAAACCTCTGAATCTGCCTCTTGAATCAACTTCCAAAAAGAACCTGATGTATCGTATACAACGGTGGACACCAGCCGACCATATAAAAGAAAAGAAAATGGACGGGTTAGTCTAATGATAGACTAGCAAGCGGAAAATCTAACTTGGTTCTTATGGTTGTAACTAAACATATTGGCATCCAAATCCGAATAGACTCGGATTTGATGCAACAGTTAGCAGTCTTGTAGAGAATAAGAAGAAGACTCGTATAATCAAGAGAGAGAACACCACCGCTTGTGGTTTCTTTAAGAAGCATAAACAATTGTTGGGAATTCATATTAATCACATAACATTTTGAAAAGTCTCCATCGACTAATCAAATTGACTTAATCAAAGTTTGATTAAGAATCATTCATAACCGGGAGTAAGAATGGTTATCGAATAGACTAACCATCCGGGTACATTAATATGCCTAACGCACTTATTTTTATTACTTTCATAACTTTTCACAAACATGTTGGTAACTTTTAAGCGGCTAAAACCGCAGAGAATCCACCTGTACATGGAGACGTCAAGATGAAAGGGAAGAAATCCATGATCATTGACGAACACCTAGTACCAATTTGCACTTAGCTAGAGTGCATAACACCCCCTCCGGCGTTGAGTGAGGTATGAGTCATGACCCGAATGTTGGGATATGATAGTAACGAGCTAAACCTCCCAACATAGACTGTATTATAAAGAGGTCATCGGAGACTTGGCTCCTACCCCTGAAAAACTAACTTACTTCACCATAATGTCTCAGCATGAGACAACATACAAGGCCACACATAACGGACCTAAATCCAGTTCTAACGCGAAACTGAATAAACAACATGGTCATTATTTCTAACAAATATAACGACCTATCATATTTTATTAATCATACAAGTTGTTCCCAACGCAAATATTAAATGGGATCCAATTCCTCATTTAATAACAATAACGCAAGAGAGAATCGTCCACTTGCCTTATAAGGCGTGCTCGACGTCCTTAGCAATTCCAACAGTAATCTGTATCATCCCTCTAACAAATATAACAAAAGGATTTCTCAACAACGAGCTCACATAAACACTTCTTAGTTGTATTCTCAACTCCTACAACTTCCTAATCGATAAACGATTTAATTTCCGAATATCGATATATAATAAATCCTTAGTTATCATGCTTCAAGGAGCCATCTTGGCGGAATTATAACTAATTATCCGCTTCACTTTTGAAACAATTTTCTAAATAAAAATTGTTCATCAACAACAGTTCCTAAAGATTACCAAATCTCGGATTTAACAGATTAACAACGAATCCTGAGTAATTATCCGAAGTCCTTTACCTGCCAATTGGTAACCAAAACTTGTCTTCGCTATAACGGAAGATCCGGACGTCCGTTTCACGAGCGGTTCGAACCTGTGGAACCGTATCAATGTCAAGATTATAAAAACCACAAATTTAACTAGCAAAGCGGAGTCGAAAGACCCTTACGGTGGCTCCGTAATCAACCCGCTAATTAATTTCGATCGTATATACCTTCACTCGAGCCCATGGCTCGTTTGGCTCGATCATGGCTCGATCCCCGAGCCCGAGGGTGGTCGAGTATTGTCCGGCGGCAGTACTTGCGGTGAGTGGTGGTCGGATGGGCTACCGCTCGCCGGCGACGACGTTTGACGGGGCAAGAAGACAAGCGCCGGCGGTGACGAGCTCACGAGTCTGTCGTTGAATCCTATCTCCCGGCCCGGTGTTCCGACCCGATTCAGCTCGTGGTTCTGCTTTCTTTGTGCAGCAGCAGCACCCAACAAACCCAAGAGGAAGAAGGAGGAAGAAGATGGTGGAGGAGAAGCTGAGAAAATTGCCGGCGGTGATGGCCGAATTCTTTCTCCCGAGCCAGTCGTCGTTCCGTCCTTTCTCTCTGTTTTGTTAGACTTTGACGAGGCAATTAAAGATATGCTTGTGACTTGAATTCCTTCATAATTAAGCAAATGAGAAAGAGGCGGTTTAAAACAAAAATCCGTCTCGTAACGGGACTCGCGTTAAAGCGGTAAAATTATGTACCTCGGGTGGAAAAACTCACTAAACGAAAAACGTCCCGTAAATTATGTAGACCAATAAAACCAATTTTCCATGATTTTATCACGCTACCTTCAATTTTTAAGGCTTCCGTTTCGTATTTTAAATCCCTTTCGGTACATAATTAAAAAGACGGCTTATCCAATAAATATTCTTTTTCCACTGAAAAATCCTAGAATTCATACCGATCCATAAAACCATTTCTTTGTGATTTTAGGATGTCACCAACAATTTTCTAGGATTTAATCTCCAACAAATTTATTGGATTAAGCGTTAAAACGGACAAAGAGGTTAAAAGGATATCCGAGAAAAATTCAAAAATATCCTCAAAAACCGCAGTTATTACATTAGTACCCCCTTAAAAATGGTTTCGTCCTCGAAACCAAGGAGAACTCAGATCACAAGGAAGGATAGCATAAACACACACACAACCACTACAAACCTATACAGAAGTTTGTAGTACCCCCTTAAAAAATATGTTGTTACTTCTGCACGAAGCACAAAACAACCACTGCTTCATTACCAAACTTCTTCTTTACAACGTTCATGAACTTTGGAAAATGACTCAGCATTTCCTGTTTAGTTTCTCAAGTCTTTTCTTCACCTCCATTTTAGGCCAAGATAGCCTAATCAAAGGTATTTTTCCTATTCACGAAGACATTACAGATAGAATGCACTGATGGTGGCAATGCCAACCCATAAACAAGATTACCAGTTCTTTCCAGTATCTCAAGAGATTCAACATAGCGAGCATTTACGTTGTCTTGCATTCCCCAACGGAATATGCCTTTCAAGGCGGATACCAGAACAAAAACGTTGTTCTCTACAATGAATTTAACATGTTCTCGCTTTAGCACAACACACAACTGTTGTCGCTTTTGAGCAGTTAACACCCTTGAACATGTTAGTGCGATATTAACTGTTATTCTCTTGGCCAAATCTGGCCTGTGAAAAACCTTGTCGGTATTGTCATTCCAACAAACTGACAATCAACACTTCCAGCCTTACAAAGCCTCAAAAAGAGTCATTTCTTTATCGTGTGATCACAATTCTTGTATGTGAAATCACTCAAACTCAAGCTACCATTCCAACTCGTGTGGAATCCAGAATACATGTCCTCGGGAGTTTAAATTTGTTTTCTTGCATTGTTCATCACTTTGATGAAAGAAGCTTGCGCTAAAATTCAATTCACTCCACAAAGCTTGATGTTACTTCTTTCAAAACTTTGACATGAACCACCTATCTCAATCAGAGATAAAAGTCTTTGAAGTTTTATGAAGATCAAAAACATCATGCATGAACACCTCAGCTAACTTCTGTACTCTTTAAGTCATCTTAAATGCATTAAAAAGAACACTCTAGATGAGTTTCTTAACAATCTTCATATTGCATTTTTCTTTCACTAAGTCTTGAACGACTAATGACAAGAATCCATTGTAACATCTTCCCACTTCCATTCTGAAACAGGAAGAGACTATAACATTTCATCTGGTCTTCTATGTTCAATCAAGACTTCACGACAAACTAAACATATCAAAACAATTCGGTGACATTTCGCTTCATGTCAAACTATCAAAAGTTTTATCTTAAATCCTTATATATTTTCTGGTTCCAGGATGAACTAATTAAGCAAACAACTATGCTTCCCTTGAATTAAGCTTTCAAAGCTCATCAACAATAGATACACATGAACATTTTTAAAACCAAGCAATCCATAAGCTTGAATAACAAATCCCGGTGTCTTACTTTCTTGATCTTCTCCATTGAGCTTAAACAATATTACTTTCCCCATACTACTTTTCCTTGATCTGATCAACAAATTTTTGAATAAAATCTTAGGGGATTCACACAACCTTGTTGTCATCCAAACTAAACCTTTAGTTCTTCTCAAATTATTTCCTTTACAAGGATTACTTAAAATCCTTACTCAATTCCCTTTTTGAGATAAAATCTCAGTATTACTTTAATCAAGAATATGAAACTTATCCATTACATGACAAGGTAATAACCTATCTTGTCAATCCTTTACATCCTTTTCCCAACCAAAACTCAGCTTGGGCACACTGACATTCAAAAGTAGTTATCTTTCTTTCAACTACTTCAAACTAAACTCTTATGCATTACTATACCAACATATTGGACAATAATACCTTTAGTCCAATAATTTCCAACAAAATTGTCTCCATTGACAATTTTCAGTCTTTTTCGTCAAAGAACTGTTTAAACTTCACTTAACATTTCGACTTGTTGAGCAACCTAACTCTTAGGATTAAAAACATATCCTCACGTGTCCACTCTCTATATCCAACAACTTATCAAGCTGAGATTGAAAATCAATACTAATTTACATATCCAAACTCCAGACCCATTGGAGTTCTGCTTAAAGTCCTCACTTGACAATCTTATGTCAAAGAGATTTAAGTTTTCAAGACAACATGAAAACAAATAACGCTAATGGAGAAATTACTAGTACATCCTTTACTCCAAAGAAAGGATTACTACAATATCATTCCTTAGAAAGGGTTCCATCCCAGGAGTTCATATCAACTTACTTTCAAGACAATTCCGCTAAAAAGGCAATGACTTTCTTAGGTCATGACGTCAGCCAAGATGAACTACTAGCAAACTGCTTAGAGAATTCCAATAATCGTTGACTGAAAACAATCCCAAACTTTTAGAGAAGTACGGAGTTACTCTATGCTCTTCAGAAACCAACACAGATTTGTAAAGAATCTTACCAAATTTCTTTACTTATAATCGAGCTGTTTTGGGAAGTTTGACCATACTCCTTAAATGGTATAGGATACCAAGCATGTACTAACTCAAAAGAGTTTTACCAGATTCTAGATATAGAAATTGCTATAATACAAAAGAAAGCTTGCATCCTTTCATATCAACCAACTATACTTGCAAAACTCATATAATTGCAAAACTTATATGATTGCCAAATCATATTAGAAACTATTCTTTAAAACCCAAGGAATTATGTGATCTTATTCCACCATGTGATCAGGATGAGGAGATAAAATAAACATAATCCTTTACTGCATTCTCATAGGAATAAGACATGTAATCTTGCCTTACCATGTGATCAAGATGGAAGACAAATCACACTCTTACTCACCACCATGAAAACCGTAGAAAATTTTATTCATGAATCCTGCATATCAATTCAACATTTCTTTGAAAAAAAAAAATATACTTGAACTCTACAAAGTCCTAAGATCTTTCTCAAAAGAGAAGATCACAATACAATTTCAAATATCCCTTAAATCATGACAGCTTGACAGGAACTCGACATAGTGTACAAGCATACAAGCTTTAACTTTGAATGTCGCTGAAATAAAGATTAGCTACTCTCTTGAGAAATTGGGCGCGTCAAGCTAATGCATCAAATAAAATTGCTGACCTTATTTTCATGATGCTACTGACACTTTGCCCTAGTTCTGTGCTGACATTTGCATTAGCTGGCCTTACCAACTTGACCAAAGTTTCAAATCAAAATTGAGCCTCAAAGGACCTAAGACAATCCAATTCACTTATGCATACTACATTTCCTCTCGAATGTAATACTTCATTCCTTCCTCAAGATAGAACCTGGTGGCATTCCTTGACTTTTCTTAATTAGACATATTGCTAGACTTTTCTATAATCAATAGTATTGAGTAATCTCTGCCTGATTTACTCAATCTTAGTCCAACTTAACTTCACGAGTTTCATAAAAGAGTTGATCACTCCAATCCACTTACTTCCAAACCTTAGGGAAAATGTGATTCCGACATCTTCATACTCATATGAAAGATTCTTCTTCGATCATTCTCAACTTGTATGCCTCCTTGGCATACTACTTTAAAGTTATGCAAATATGATCCATTGACAAAACTCAATACTTGAGTTCATCCATTCACAAGACAACGAGCCTTCTGCAAGTGAATAGTCATTTAAATTCCGATATCCAAGAGTGACTATCAAACTCTTTTGACAGTTTTAAGGACTTTCCATCCTTTTACAACTTAATCTTCTCAATATAAAAAAAAATGAACCTTCAAACTTTGCATCTAGTTCAAAACATCCAATCCTTATATCTCTCTACATATAAGGAAATTCTTTTAATTTCCAATCTCTTTAACAACAGAATGCACATGGCCAAACAAGGTATTCTTAAACCTTTCTCAATTCAACATTGGTAATCAAACCAAATGTCCTCATCATTTACTATGCAAATCATATTCCTTAATGAATTGTTCACTCCGAGAAAACTTAAAATAATCCAACAGTTTCTCTTTTACCATTACAAGCATCAAATCTGCTTGCAATAGCTATCTTCAAAATCAGACCCACCTGGAATTATTTTTCCAAGGATAAGGTCTAAGCTTTATTGACCATAGTATTGAATGATTGATATTTTTCTCCCAACCAATTAAAATATAAAAGGCAACCATGCCAAAATCATTCCTTGAATGTTCTTCTCAAAACTGAACTTTATCATTTCCATCCTTGAAGAAACATAAGTTAATACCATTGGCAAATTAGAACATCTCAATGTTGATTCCATTACTAGTCCATTATAGACCTCATGTCTTTTCTCATTATCCCGAGTTGGGTATTATACAACGAAACTCCAATAACGTTGTCACATAGGTTAGTCATCTGGATATCAACAACTCATGTAATCAATTAACACTTGTGCTAAGTAGTTAATTGAACATAAACACATCACTGATGAACTTTCACCTTTTCAATCCATTTTGACCAATCAACCTTATTCACAACAACCTTGATGATTAACCACTTATTCACAACTTAAACTGAACCAACATTCTTCCTTTCTTTCTTACTATAATCATAAGAAATTCCCATTCCATTCAGGAATCTCAATCCTCTTAACTCAAAGGATAACAACATGTATGAACATCAAAATTCGAATATTCTCAGATTCAAAATTGAACTGCATCTTCCAATAGTTTAACAATTCAGTTGATCCAACACTTGAGCACTTCAAAGCTCTTTAACTTCCATCTGAGCAAAGAAAAGTACTGAATATCCATGATTCTATACCATAGAGTCACAAACACAGTTGTTGAAGAAAGTTTCCAAAGGTAATCCCTTTCTATTCAGGATTCTCTTACATCACTTCATGATCCATATTGATTTTTTTTTTTAGAATCACTCAAGACTCATAAGATTTTCCAAATCTCAACATTGAGAAGTAGAGGTTCCAACTCCAAACTTCTATTGATAATCGAATTTCAACCAAATTCAGAAATTCCTAAGAAATATTCTCGGGAAAACTCTTACTCTTATGACTTCAAGACAACACTTGAACTTTCACATATCAAGAAAAGAAATTAACAATTTCTTTCACATAACTTTGAATCATGAACTTTCTAACAAAAATTCGTAACTTGAAATCTCCCATCATACAATCTTAAAATAGGAAACCTTCAAACTAGAAAGCCTTTATGAAGTACAATACTTAACTTCAAAATTTCACAAGAAGTTTCCTAATATGGAAGAAACGACGAGGGTACACCCAATTCAGACTCTCAAGAGAGAATAGGAATTCATTGAGAACTTGGTCTAGAACCGGATCAACTTTAGGAATCTTCACCTAATCTTACTTTGGATCCTTCTCGGAATCCTTTCCCATCTCCAGGGAATCAAATGTCCACCATAGGACCTTTTTCACCAAAACTATTACAAACTTATTACCTCATGTTCTCCAATTCCCTTTCCTCTTTCTATCTCTTCACGAGTCTGGCTTCCAATCTTAACCACTTTCCACAAATGGTTCTAAGACAACACCAATATAGAATTATCCATAACTCTATATGGAAGGATGAAAGTCTTAAGCAAGACTTAGGAACTTTTAGCTCTGATACCACTTCTGTAACACCCCCTTCCTACCCTGGAGATATTACCGCCAGTAACCTCGATTAAGACTAAACCGAAGCTACCCAAGGCTTTAAACTGACTGAACAAACTAAAACAAACATTACAGCGGAATAAATACAATTGGTCTTATACAAACCTTAACCCAAAAAGAATAAATAACTAAATAGAACAACCTTCTATTTAAATAAAATCCTCATCAATTCTTCCTTGATTTCTTACTTCTGAAACTCAGCTTCGCTTTGAAGTAGTTTAACCATGATCTTCACTCAAGTATAGCTATTGGAAACCGGAAACCTTTCTTCAACTTCTGGAGCTTCAAACCTCTGAATCTGCCTCTTGAATCAACTTCCAAGAAGAACCTGATGTATCGTATACAACGGTGGACACCAGCAGACCATATAAAAGAAAAGAAAATGGACGGGTTAGTCTAATGATAGACTAGCAAGCAGAGAATCTAACTTGGTTCTTATGGTTGTAACTAAACATATTGGCATCCAAATCCGAATAGACTCGGATTTGATCGAACAGTTAGCAGTCTTGTAGAGAATAAGAAGAAGTCTCGTATAATCAAGAGAGAGAACACCACCGCTTGTGGTTTCTTTAAGAAGCATAAACAATTGTTGGGAATTCATATTAATCACATAACATCTTGAAAAGTCTCCATCAACTAATCAGATTGACTTAATCAAAGTTTGATTAAGAATCATTCATAACCGGGAGTAAGAGTGGTTATCGAATAGACTAACCATCCGGGTACATTAATATGCCTAACGCACTTATTTTTATTACTTTCATAACTTTTCACGAACATGTTGGTAACTTTTAAGCGGCTAAAACCGCAGAGAATCCACCTGTACATGGAGACGTCAAGATGAAAGGGAAGAAATCCATGATCATTGACGAACACCTAGTACCAATTTGCACTTAGCTAGAGTGCATAACACCTCCTCCGGCGTTGAGTGAGGTATGAGTCATGACCCGAATGTTGGGATATGATAGTAATGAGCTAAACCTCCCAACATAGACTGTATTATAAAGAGGTCATCGGAGACTTGGCTCCTACCCCTGAAAAACTAACTTACTTCACCATAATGTCTCAGCATGAGACAACATACAAGGCCACACATAACGGACCTAAATCCAGTTCTAACGCGAAACTGAATAAACAACATGGTCATTATTTCTAACAAATATAACGACCTATCATATTTTATTAATCATACAAGTTGTTCCCAACGCAAATATTAAATGGGATCCAATTCCTCATTTAATAACAATAACGCAAGAGAGAATCGTCCACTTGCCTTATAAGGCGTGCTCGACGTCCTTAGCGATTCCAACAGTAATCTGTATCATCCCTCTGACAAATATAACAAAAGGATTTCTCAACAACGAGCTCACATAAACACTTCTTAGTTGTATTCTCAACTCCTACAACTTCCTAATCGATAAACGATTTAATTTCCGAATATCGATATATAATAAATCCTTAGTTATCATGCTTCAAGGAGCCATCTTGGCGGAATTATAACTAATTATCCGCTTCACTTTTGAAACAATTTTCTAAATAAAAATTGTTCATCAACAACAGTTCTTAAAGATTACCAAATCTCGGATTTAACAGATTAACAACGAATCCTGAGTAATTATCCGAAGTCCTTTACCTGCCAATCGGTAACCAAAACTTGTCTTCGCTATAACGGAAGATCCGGACGTCCATTTCACGAGCGGTTCGAACCTGTGGAACCGTATCAACGTCAAGATTATAAAAAACACAAATTTAACTAGCAAAGCGGAGTCGAAAGACCCTTACGGTGGCTCCGTAATCAACCCGCTAATTAATTTCGATCGTATATACCTTCACTCGAGCCCATGGCTCGTTTGGCTCGATCATGGCTCGATCCCCGAGCCCGAGGGTGGTCGAGTATTGTCCGGCGGCAGTACTTGCGGTGAGTGGTGGTCGGATGGGCTACCGCTCGCCGGCGACGACGTTTGACGGGGCAAGAAGACAAGCGCCGGCGGTGACGAGCTCACGAGTCTGTCGTTGAATCCTATCTCCCGGCCCGGTGTTCCGACCCGATTCAGCTCGTGGTTCTGCTTTCTTTGTGCAGCAGCAGCACCCAACAAACCCAAGAGGAAGAAGGAGGAAGAAGATGGTGGAGGAGAAGCTGAGAAAATTGCCGGCGGTGATGGCCGAATTCTTTCTCCCGAGCCAGTCGTCGTTCCGTCCTTTCTCTCTGTTTTGTTAGACTTTGACGAGGCAATTAAAGATATGCTTGTGACTTGAATTCCTTCATAATTAAGCAAATGAGAAAGAGGCGGTTTAAAACAAAAATCCGTCTCGTAATGGGACTCGCGTTAAAGAGGTAAAATTATGTACCTCGGGTGGAAAAACTCACTAAACGAAAAACGTCCCGTAAATTATGTAGACCAATAAAACCAATTTTCCATGATTTTATCACGCTACCTTCAATTTTTAAGGCTTCCGTTTCATATTTTAAATCCCTTCCGGTACATAATTAAAAAGACGGCTTATCCAATAAATATTCTTTTTCCACTGAAAAATCCTAGAATTCATACCGATCCATAAAACCATTTCTTTGTGATTTTAGGATGTCACCAACAATTTTCTAGGATTTAATCTCCAACAAATTTATTGGATTAAGCGTTAAAACGGACAAAGAGGTTAAAAGGATATCCGAGAAAAATTCAAAAATATCCTCAAAAACCGCAGTTATTACAGCTATATTGCTATAGTGGAGATATTATAATTGAACAAACACTTTCTACCAACAATATTTGGCTCGAGGACTCAAATGGGAGAAAACAAACGAGTTCAAATGGGACAACAACTACAATCCGTCTTAGTAAATCGGAATATATATGGTAAATGATAATAATGTTATCAGAAAAAATAACTTATGTGACAAAAAACTCAATTGTTTCAAAACAAACAATGCACAATGGTTTCCAAACTAAACCCAGTTACAAACCACTTCATTGATTCCAAACGAGACCAAGTTACAAACAACGTCATTAGTTCCAAACGAAACCAAGTTACAAACACTACATGCATAGTACGTTAAACGAAGTGACAAACAACTAAATCAAACAACACAAGGTGAAGCTTTTAAGTGAAAACATAAACAAACAACTACAATTAATGGACTCTCATGTTGTACGTGGAATATCAACTGCCCGGATCTCAGCACCTTCGAGCACGCGAAGCTGCACTGCCATTTCCCTAGCCGCAATGCGAGCAGTGATGTCGTCGCCGTTCAAGAAAAAACGGCTAAATCCTGGAGGTGCTCCCCCGGGAGATAGTGTCCAATCAGCAATGACTAGTCTTAATTCCTCTCTTGGTGTGGTGCTCCATTCGGTTCTTGTCTCCCTATCCCCACTCACACGCACAATGGAGAAGTTTATGACTTCTAGAGCTAAGGCGGTCGTTCGTTTGGTACAATCTCTCCTTTGAGCCATTTGAGGATGGAAGTTTAAGGATGGATTTGATGTTGGAATTTGAGGTGAAGATGGAGTTTTCACTGGGAAGGTATGTTATAATTGGAGATGGTGATCTCCTTTTATGGTTGGAAAAGGAATCAGAATAGTAAATGTGCATGCATGACTCTTGTCATGGTAATAGTGTTATCAGAAAAGTGAATGGCAAAACAATAGTGTTATCAGAAAAGTGAATGGAAAAACAATAGTGTTATCAGAAAAGTGAATGACAATACAATAGTAGTATTCTGATTACATGTCTTCCTCATTTGTATCCGTCTCACTCTCAAACTCACCCTCAGACGTTTCAGTAGACGTCTCTTCTTGATCCTCAACGACATGATCTTATCCGTTTGGGTCGTTTAACGGACCAAGTGGATAATTATCTTGTGTGTCGTCGATAACTCGTGGAAGGGAAGAATCATGTTGAAATGCCTCCTCAACGGCAATGCCCCTGGAACCACTCTCATGAGGGTCTACGCACGTACCTTCATTGGGCCACACACGTGACTTAACTTTACAGACCGCTCTCCATTCAGCATCTGCACGCCTCACCTTTGGGTAATCGAGGAAATAAACTTGAGTGGCTTGATGCGCTAATATGTAACGATCTTTTGTTCTCAAGATTTTATGTCGATGAACATCGACAAGCTTTATGTGAGGGTGAATGCGTGTTCGTCCACAACTTCTAGTGTCAAACCACGAACAATTAAAGACAATAGGACGCTTTACGGTTGGAGATAGGTAATTCAGCTCAATGATTTCCTCTAGCACACCATAGAAGTCCTCCTCGTCGGTGCCGAAGCTTTGTCCTAGAACACAAACTCCACTACTGTCAGTGGCCCTGGTTGATGCGTGTGCCCTCGTGTGGAATCGGTAACCATTGGCAAAGTAACCAGAATATGTCCTCACTTTTTTAGAGGGTCCACGAGCAAGTGTTGCAATGTTAGGATCTGTAACTATCGGACTATCGGCCTGCAATTTTAAATCAACATGTATATACAATTTGGGATTCAACATATATATGTACATTTTGAAATTAAATAGAAATTAATATAAGAAATCCTTACATGGGAGTAGAACCAGATGCGAAAGTGTCTTTCCAAAATGTTTTGCTCTTCAGCATCGGTTATTGTTGAATTTGACGACCACACGAAGTTTGTCAAATAGTACCTACGACAGAGTAATTGAATGAAATACATACTTTATATATATCGAACCTACTTTAGTTGAGATTATAGAAACGTACTCAATATAGGGTTCCACTTCGACACAGTTCATGAGAATGTAAGTTTCGATCACATGGAATTCATCATCTGTGAGGAAACGACCAGTTGATCTGCTACCCAAGGTTCGACCAGTTGTTGTGAAAATAGACAAATCGCCCGGATCAACCCCAACTGGAAGTGTGCAACTGACGTTGCGGGTGATATCCATATGAGTACTCGCCACATGTGAGCTAAAATAATACGAGCAAAATGTGGACGTTTCCTTAACGAGATAGGGACTACAAATTGACCCCTCAACATGGGCTTTGTTGCCAACTGAGGCCTTCAGCCTTTTTAAGAGCCTACATGATATACATTGAAAACCATTAATATTTATTATACAAGTTAATTATATGAATCCAAAACTGAACAACTGCATACCACTGTACGTACCTTTCTTCTGGATACATCCATCTATAATTGACAAGGCCACAAAGTGAAGCTTCCCGTGGCAGATGAATAGGCAAGTGCTCCATTGAATCAAATAACGTAGGGGGAAAGATGCGCCCCAGCTTGCACAAAATTATTGGTATTTCCTTGTGCAATTGCATAACCACCTCAGGCTTCAGCTCGTAACACGTCAGGTCTCTGAAGAACGCACTTAGATGAGCTATGGGCTCCCATACTTTGTCATCAAGAAATGGACGAAAAGCAACAGGCATCAACCTTTGCATGAACACATGACAATCATGGCTCTTCATCCCAAAGAGCCTAAGCTTGTGCAAGTCAATGCAACGACTCAAGTTGGACACGTAGCCATCCGGGAATTTTACGGATCTCAACCAATCTAGAAGCACTTGTTTTTCATGACGATCTAGTGCATAGCAAGCCTTTGGGTACCTATTGTCCTCCTCATTAGGTTCCAACTCTGAACGCTTACACAATTCCTTTATATCCTTTCTAGCCGACCACTTGTTTTTTGACTTCCCCGGAACATCGAGAATGGTGAAGAAAATATTATCGAAGACATTTTTCTCAATGTGCATGACATCTAAATTATGTCTTACCAGAAGACTAGGCCAGTAAGGTAGGTCCTAGAAAATGCTTTTCTTCTTCCAACCCGAACCTCTACTGACCGCGGCATTGTGCTCCTCAGCTCCCACTTCAGTTATCTTCATCAAGCCCATATTGTTTATCCGGTCTAATATCTCGTATCCATCACGAAGTACCGAGGGACCACGACGCTCCCGTCTACCTTTCTTGAAATCAGTCTTGTTGTTTCGGAAGCGATGATCAGGTTCTATAAACCTCCTGTGACAATCGAACCAGCACATTTTGTGTCCATGTGTTAGATAAAATGCATCGGTGTCCTCCATGCAATAAGGACACGCGTGACTCGGCTAAAATCGTTGTTGCCAAGATCAAAAATAAATAACCCTAAACTACTAACTAGTATAGCAAGTAAGCAAGGGGTCGAACCCAAGAGAATCGGATTTCTGACTAATCAGCGAAGAACAAAGACAGGAGTTTTGGGAGTTCAGGTAAACAAACAAAACAAACAAATATTATTGGGACTAAATCATTTGGAAGTAAGTAGAGTTTATTCAATCAATTCCACCTTTTTAATCATTCGATCATTGATTCGTCCACTTTTCTATTAATTCCCTAGTTAATTCCAATCCTTATAAAAGATATCCGTTTGTCCACGGTCCAAGCGAAAGGATGATATGAACAAGAACGCTTAATTCAAATCATGCAAGGTATTAAGGATAGAAGGATATTAAATCATGCAATCAAGCTACGAGTCTCATGCATAAAATAACAATCAAACACTCTTTCTCAATTCTAGTCCACGGTCCTAGAAAAGAGTTGTTTCAAGCATAAATAAGATTGCACAGACAACAATCAAACTAATCCAAACAGTAGAATATCAATCAAATTCAACAAGTTGCAAACCAAGAGAAATCAATTGATAATCATAAAATTAAGCACAAGAGTTTTGATATTAACCAAAGGATAGAAAAGTTATCAGAATCTCATGAATTACATAAAAAAGCTTCCTTGATTAAACAAACTCCAAAGGGAAATTAGTTCTCCATAATACTGAAATAAAAACCTAAAAGTAAAAGTATGCTAGAATTGTGTTCCCTAAAGTGAAAGTCGAAACAAAGCTTAAGTAGTAGAAAATAAGTCCGAAACCCTAAGATATAATAATACTAAGAGATAAAATAAAAGAAACGAAGGCGGCGCTGAAAATCCTTGATCCGCGAGCGCGGAAATAATCCGCGGGCGCGGATCCACTCGAACCCTCGGCCGCGGAATCCCTTCGATCAGCGAGCGCGGAATATTTCCGCGGGCGCGGATCCTGCATTTCAGCATTGTAGTGTCAACTTCGGAGGTGGTTTTGACCCACTTAGAGTTGGAATTTGAACTCCCAATAAAACATGAATTGTAGCCCTTCGAGTTAGCTTTCCAATGATACCAAATTCAGCTTCATCCGATCACCGTAGCTCTCGAACCAAGCATTGCAAGATTGTGGTGTCGAAACAACTCTAAATCAACACTTGTTTTCAAAACTCTTGCAATTCTTCAAATCATGTCTTCCGTCTTCATATTACAATTATGCTCAAAACTAACCTAAACACACTCAAATCATACCTAAAATACAAGAGTTAACCTATACTAAACTATAGCGTATCAAATTCCCCCATACTTAAACCTTGCTCGTCCTCGAGTAAGCTCAAAATAAATCTAACAATAAATCCTATCAAAGATCCACAGGAAGTAAAGGAAAATATGAAAAATCTAACTCTCAACTCACAACCTAGACCAATTTAGAGAAATAGTGAGCAAAAACATGAATGCTCAAATCACACACCTCACATATACAAGATATAGCACTCAAGCTCTAAAAAGTGTAGAGCAACCTAGGATCTACCCAACATCTAAAGTGTAATCCCCAGACCCCAAAGTAGAATATGAATCCTAAACACTCTGATTTTACCACTCATTCTACTTAGGCGCCCTTTCGGGTTTTCACCTAATCACTCTTTTCATTTTTCTTAGGTGTGCTCACAAATACTCACATCTCTCATAAACCTCATATTACCCCAGCCTAATGCTGGTCCGGGTTACCTGCTTATTACCTAAGCCGCCCTTTCGGGTTTTCAGCTCATCCCAGGATTTTATATGCATTTTTTCTATTTTTATGGATTTTTTATTTTATTTTTCATTTTTCAAAATTTTCTCTATACAAAACATAGAACAAAAATCCCATAAAAATAACGAAAAAAATAAACTGAAATGCAACTAACTAAGATAGGCGTAGCGTGTACTTCCTCCCCCATACTTAAATCCTTCATTGTCCTCAATAAAGTAAAGAAAAAGGAATTAAGCACAAAAGAGGAAAATCAGAAGACTCACATACGAAAGAAGATATGGAAGAACTCTTCAAAGGCTTGGATGAATAGCTCGGAAAGCTCCAAATGATCCGTCGTCAGGAAAAACCGTGGGCGCTGTGTCCAGGTCGCGGGCGTGGGTGGTGCTCCGATCGTGAAAAAATGGTTAGAGAACACGATCAACAAAACTGAACACGAACTCACAAACGAACTCTGAATCTCGCCTTAAGCATTAATGTAGTACGAGCCTTGAAAATGAAGATTCCCCCATACTTGGGAATGACCATGGAACTAGACATGGAAAGATATAGAAAAATGGATTGGTGGGTGATGGTAGAATATGGAAGAACATTCTTTTTTTTCTCTTCTTTTTTTTTCCTAACTTATCTCGGGGGTTTCACCCGAAAACCTTTTATTTCAAGGGTTTCACCTGAAAGCCTTTTATTTCAGAGGTTTCACCCGAAAACCTTTTATTTCAGGGGTTTCAGTTGAAAGCCTTTTATTTCGGGGGTTTCACCCGAAAACCTTTTATTTCAGGGGTTTCACATGAAAACCTTTTATTTTTTTAATTTATTTTTTAATTAATTTTTTAATTAATTTTTCTGAATAAAAAGAAAATTAATTCTGTCAGGCCGATCCGCGGGCGCGGAAAAAATCTGAGGGCGCGGATTTTCCGCGGGCGCGGAAAAAATCCGGGGGCACGGATGGAGCCGCGGGCTCGGACTCGCCTCGGACTGGCTTCTTTTGATGGGAAAAATTTTACCTGCAAGTTAGCCCGACAAAACTAAAACAAAAACTAAAACTAAACTAAAAAAATAAAAATAAAAGAAAAAGAAAAAACTTACCTCGGGTTGCCTCCCGAGTAGCGCCTTTGTTTAACATCGTTTGGCCGTCGTCAACCTATTACCTCAAAATTCGGACATCGTCAAAGCCCTGAGAAGTCTATCAAAATCCTGCGAACAACTTTCATGCAGGCAAATATAACACAATAATACTTTGAAACTAAATAATATAGCATTCAGACACCGTTTCGGTATATTAAACCCACTAGAGAAATCAGGATTAGTCGGTTTAGGATAGAACCAGTTGAAAGGACGAGGTAGTTTTTCAAAATATAAATCAAGAGTAATGATTTTCATGTTAGCACTACCACCCTTAAAATTTGAGAAATCACTAGGTAAACTATCATGCTCAAGACCTTTTGCAGAAATATCAGGCAAACAGATATCAAGATAAAGTAAAGGAGAAGAGGGAAGGATACATGGATCATGATCGATCACAACAAAGGGCTCCACGGCAGGAGACATAGACATCTCCTCAGGTGGAATGGAAATCTCCATATCATCATCTAGCTCCTTCTTCGAATCATCAGGCTCATCGTCATCACTCCAGGAGCTATCAAACTTAGGGAAATATTCCTCCTCCGTCATCACATGACTATGATCATCCATCTCTTCATCCAATGAAGGGTCTCTGAGTGCCTCTGGAGAGGGTAGAACCGGCTCTTCAGGGGGATCTGTTGGTTCTTCTTCGAGAATTTTCGTCTTTATTGCCAACACCTGCTCTAGTTTTCTTTGTTCAACAATTTGGTTCTCCAATTTCTGCATCTCAATCTCTTGGGCTCGGATATAACAAAAGAAATCCCATCGGTCAATGGGTTTCCAAAGGACGTATTTTGCATCGCTCTCGCGGTACATCCTTAGTTGGGACTCAAGAGTCATCCCCATAGAGATGTGATAACAAGCTTCATCAAGCCATAAGTGTAACCCCCAAACAAAGAGATCATGCAAGATTTCCTGGCACCTAGTGAAGTACTAAACGCAGACATTAGTATATACAAGTGTAGACCGTAAGATAGGTCTACACAGATTCGGGGATTCTGGACGAGCTGATCCGCGGCCGCGGAAAAATCCTGAGGGCGCGGAAAAATTCCGAGGGCGCGGTTTCCTCAGAAACGCCGATTAAACAGAAAAATAAAAACCGATTCCCCGACAACGGCGCCAAAATTAACACTTGTCTTCAAAAGTCTTGCAATTCTTCAAATCATGTCTTCGGTCTTCATATTACAATTATGCTCAAAACTAACCTAAACACACTCAAATCATACCTAAAATACAAGAGTTAACCTATACTAAACTATAGCGTATCAACGCGTATTTCCCAGAAGTGCTCCAGCCTACACAAACATATATTTTGTATCACACATTAAGATAAGGGACACAAATCATATATATGAATTATTATTATATATAATAGTTTCCAATTGATTAGCATATGTAAAATTAACAACATACCAGACAACATCGAATATGCGGGGAAGTCACTAATAGTCCATATTACAGTTGCACGCAACACAAAATTCTGCTTCCTCCAAGAATCATATGTGCACACCCCATTAAGCCACAGATCCTTCAGCTCGGCTACCAACGGCTGCAAGTAGACATCCAACTTCTGCTTCGGGCTCTTCGGTCCAGGTACAATAACTTGATGTTCGTGTTTTTAGTATAGTTTTTAGTAGGTTTTCTTTGTTTATTAGGTTTAGTTTTGATAAGTTTAGGTTTAGTTTAGTTTGTTTTTGGATAGTTTTGCATATTTTTCATAGAAAGTATGGAAGCTACTCTATTTTGTGTATTTTGTAGGTTTTAGCAAGGAAACGTGCTATATGGAGCTGAATTTGGAGCACTACAGTGAAAGACATAGGAATACAAGTTTGAAGAAGTCAGAGTCCAGGTTTTACGAGATGAAATGTGGAAGAAACCAAGCCCAGGCTCGTTAACGAGGTTGTGAGGCCTTGTTAACGAGGCTGTGAGGGCTCGTTAACGAGGCCACGTGATAAGCAATTTCGAGTGTTGATTTTGTAACTCACCGATCCTGTGCGGGAAATTCTTTCCGTGTCGGTAGAGTATCTTTTTATGATTTTTATATTATATATTTTAGGTCTTGTTATCTTCTTAGATTTTGTTTCTATCTTTTTAGGTTTTTATTTCTATCTTTTAGGCAAGTTTTTATCTTCTAGCCTTATTAGTTTTTAGCCTTTTTAGTATAAATAGCCCTCTTATTTAGCCTAGAGGGGGGGGGGGGGGCGATTTTAGAGACGAGGAAGAGAAGCAAGTGGTAGAGAGAAGAGGAAGAGCCGAGATAGAGAGAGAAGATCGGAGTCGAGATTGAGAGCTCGGTGGACGAGAGTTACCGGGGTCGTTAGTCAGTATTTCGGTTCGGTATTTGTTTATTTTCGGTTTCTTCTGATTTTCTGTAAGACGATATTTTGTTATTTAATTTGAGTAATAATTTGTTTTCAATGATTTCTTTTATTGAGTTTATTTGTTTCGTAGTTATGATTAGTGAGTAGTTTTCTTTTCTAGGATCGGGGTTAAGCCCGGCATAGTTGAGCATGTTTGATGAGTAAGATTGTGTATTGAATGCCTTTAATCTATTATTAAGGTTGTTTGTTGTGTTTATACCGATATGAAAGTTGAGGTAATTTGAGTTTTTAACTTGATTGAAAGAGAAAGTTAGTAACTTGAAGGTTGATATTGTTTGAATACGAAAGTTTCAAGCTTTAGATCCAAGACAAGCAATTAAGTGAATTAGGTTGCGAAAGTAGGTTAATTTACATCATGGTCAACGAAAGTTGATGAATCTATCTATTTAAAGGCATGATCTACTCTTCTTACAAGTTTATGTGCTTGGCTATGTTGTGGTGTCCCTAGTCCTAGATCTTTGTTTTTATTTGAATTATTTTAAGTGAATTTTGTTGCTGAGTTACTTGGCTCGGTACCGAACTTGTTTAGGTCATTAGTTGAGTCTTTTTGTGTACGGTGGTTCATTAATGACCCTGACAACGTCGTTAACGAGGCTGCTTGTGTGTGTTTTTGTTTGATTTTGTTTGCTTTTTTTAGTAGTCAATAAACGAACAACCTTGCTTCCTGTGGAACGATCCTGACTTCGCTATACTCAGCAGGGTCTTGACTTATAAATTTATTTGTTGTCAAGAAACCCTCATTCAACATAACTGTCAAAAACATAACCTCTTCTCGCATACACATCGACGAAGAAAGGTTGTAGGGTGTCAGAATCACAGGCCAACATGAGTACTGGCACCCGGACGCCCCGAACGGATTGAAACCGTCCGTGCACAAGCCTAGTCTCACATTTCGTGTTTCTGATGCAAAATCTGGCCACACAACATTGAAGTGCCTCCATTCCTCTGCATCTAAAGGATGTCTCATCACCCCATCTTGTGCGTGCTCTGCATGCCATCTCATGTGTTCGGCAATCACCATAGATGTGTACAACCTCTGCAACCGTGGAGTTATTGGCAAGTAAAACATACGAGAATAGGGAATGAGCTTTGTCTTGCCTTGCTTCCATCTAGGATAGTCACATATCTTGCATGCCGCGTAATCTGCATCTGCACCCCAATATATCATGCAAAAGTTTGGACAACAATCAATCATCTCGTAAGGAAGACCGAGACCCTCAGCCAGTTTTTTCGTGTCATAAAACGTGGCTGGTAATGTCGTCTCCGGGTGAGAAACGCGTCCGTAAAAATCCGAGATCATGTCATATCTGCGCTCCGTCATCCTTAGCTTAGACTTTAGGCTCAGTAGCTCAGTCGCAGCCTCCAATTGCGTCATATCACATCCAGGCCACAAAGGCCTATTTGCGGCCGACAACATGTCGTACATACGTTGTGCATCGGGATTGGGCGCTTCTCTATAATATTTCTCCCCTTGCTCATGCCTTATATCCGCATTCTGCACGGGATCCTCAGCAGTGTAATCACTTCGGCCATAATTAAAACCATTATACACCATCTGTTCCATTCGATTATCATTCCCACCATTTAATGGTGATACTGGATCAGAACTGCTACAGCCTTCATGCTGTCTAGACTCGGCCAACAATGCAACGAACCTTTCATTTGTCTCCCCGTGCGAAACCCAATGGTAATAGTTCAGAACAAAACCTTCCTTAACAAGGTGATAATGCACATCATCCACAAATTTCATTTTCTTATTCTTGCACCTCCGACACGGACACCTTAATTCGGATAGGTTAAAGGATGGCACAGATTTGCAGAATTCCAGAAATTGCTCTACGCCAGCTAAAAACTCGTTGTTCAAAAAACCATCTATATTACGCACATACATCCACTCACGCATTTTTTCCTTCCTGCTTTTCAAAATAAGAGTACAATTAAATTAATTCAAGTGCATATTATACTGAATGTGGCAACCATATGGACGCTAATTAGCGACCATATGGTCTCTATTTAGCGTCCATATGGTTGCCAGATTCAGTATATCAGAACATACATTTACAACATAACCAATTGCTATTTGCGGTAAAATTCTGTAACACAATCTCTTATAAATATATAAACGAAAGCTTTCTACCGACAATATTTGTGTAAAACAATATAATGACGGAATGAAATATTAGGAATAAGATTTAAATACATATCTTTAGTGAGGATGTCGGTAAAATTTGACAGAATTTCTTCCTAGAATCAATTCACAGTTGTGGTTGATTGTCTCTTTCTTTTGTGAATATTTTGGAAGAGAGCGGAATGAGAGTGAAGTTGTGTTGAGCGGAATGAGAGTGCATTTTTTAGCGGAATGAGAGTGCAATATATGCTGAAATGGCGGGAATTTTACCAATTACTGTTTTTAGCGACCAAGTGGTTGCCAAAAACGCGAGATATTACCCGCCAAAATAGATGTGGCATGCCAAAACATCTGATCCAAGTCAGCGACCAACTGGTCGCTATAGTTTGCGACCAAGTGGTCGCGAGATCCTTGGCGACCATATGGTCGCTGAATGTAGCGACGATATGGTTGCGGATATGGGTTCAAATTTTAGCGACCATATGGTTGCTGAATGTAGCGACCATATGGTCGCTACATGCTGGCGGGAAATTTCCCCGCGCACTTGTTGCGACTATAAAGGCCCAACGACCACGTGGTCGCCCATTTTAGCGACCACGTGGTCGCGAATTTGGTTTTCTTTTTTTTCCCCGTTTTGACGTCCAGATTTGCGACCATTGGCGTCCATATGGTCGCTAATTAGCGACCATATTCCGTGGTCGCTAAATTATGGTCGCTAAATCTGCAGAATGGTGTAGTGGTTGTCCAACTCCTGCGAGATCAATCTGCGCTGAAATCTGATGTTCGTGACTTATCTGTTGTGCTTGATGATCTGATCAAGTCAGTGACTTAGCTTGAGTAGCCGACATCCAGTTCCCTTTATTTTCCCTTGCACATCTACTATCTCAAAAACATCTCTTCGGTTTCATCTATGTGTTTTTGTTTTCTCTGTGTTGCATGTTTAAGACTATTTTGTTTTTGTTGCTATGGATTCAGTGTGTACGTTGGATAATTTTCTATTTACCCTTGGTTGATTATCTATTTTTGCTTGATTATTTAGATTGATCTTTTTGATGATGCCAAAAGGGGGAAAAGGCTGGGGGTAGATAAAATAATGGGACTTTTATGCTGAATTACATGCGGGTTATCCAACTTAGGGGGAACTTTTGGCTAACTTGAATATTATTGCATATCGTGTTCGAGATTTTGGTATTGCTCTGATTATACAGGATAGAAGAGTTTTCCATCATCAAAAAGGGGGAATTTGTTACAAAAGCTGGAGGCTTTGATTTTGATGGTTCCAAACGTCTGTCACGTGAACGACCTCGAGCCCTTGAAAAGAGTCGCCAACGTCAGTTAGGTTGTTGACGTGTGTTGAAGGCAGATCTTGAAAATCTTGAAGACGTGTGAGATCTTGGCAGTTTGGATAGTATACTCTTGTTTTAGGAAAGATCTCATGTCTATTGTTTTGTAAGCCGATTATTGCCTTTATCCTAAGCCGATTTTATTATAATCTTTTTATATGCTTAGGATGATTTTGTAAAGATAATAGAAATAATATCTTGCCAAACCGAATTGGAAGATATTATTCTCTCTTATCTGACCTAGTTTGTGTGTATTTAATCTAAGGTTTTAGGTTAGATAGAGCACAAACTCATACTCCATTTTGTGCTAAGAAAGAAACGAGAGTTCGAGAGAAAGACGTAGGCTTTTCTTAGATTGAGTGCGGGTTGGAGTTATTCAGTTCACAACAAGTTCTAGAGTGCTTGGGAAGTAGGTCTAGATCTAGAGTGTTCATGTAACTAATCCAAAAGATCAATAAAGCAAGATACGACTTTTAATCCTTCCAAGCGAGAACTTGGAAGGGAGTGGTTTTTACACTTGGTTGATTGAGTTGATCAAACAAGTGTTTCCACTATATAAACTTCGTGTTCAAGTAATTCTTTCTTGTAGTTCATTTGCGCTGCATTCACTTAAGAGGTCGACGAATGTTGAAGGGTTTCTTGAACAAATAAATTTATATTCAAGACCCCGCTGAGTATAGCAGAGTCAGGTTCGTCCACGGGAATGAGAATAGGGCTGAGAGATTAGTTGATAAACTACGAAAAGCAAAACAAAAACGAACAAACAAGGCCAGGACTGAGCTGATTGGGGTCGTGCACGACCCTTTGAGGGTCGGTCCTGGGCACTCAAACACACGAACACAAACGAGAGCTAGGATCGAGCACGACCTTGGTGGGGTCGAGATCGAGTCAAATTAATGAGTTTTAATCAATATAAGAAGGCAAATCCTAGGGCTAGGGCTACCACAACAACAACCGTAGATTCTTTCAACAAGAATTCGCAACTATCATGCAATTACGATCATAGAAAAGTCAACTGTCGCAAACAATTCAAGTTATTCAATCAACTGTCGCAAATTCAAGTTTAGACATGCATGATTGTGTTGGGTTTTCACCCAACCCTAGAATCTAAGAAAACTACTCACACGTGGTAAAGAAGAACGAAGACATGATCATAATAAACAAACCGAAAAATTAAATTAAAACTAAGAAGTCTTACAAATTTCTCCAACTTGTTCTCCAAGTCTTCCTCCTAATCCCAAAATACGAATGAAAACGGAACAAAAGTTGAACCCCCCCAAACTAAAGGGTTTAGCCTCCTTTTATAGAGAAAAATGAGGCCTAATTAAACTACGAAATAAGATAAAACAACTTCCTAAAACAAAAAGATAGAATATCTCATAAAAGATCTCGGAATAAGGAAGAAGTCGGCGCCACGCACGACCCAAATGGGTCGTGAACGACCCTCCTTGGGGTCGGTCCTAGGCTTTGGTAATTGGTTGGGTCGAGCAAGACCTATGTTGGCTCATGCACGACCTACATTGGTTGATCTTGGCTTGCTTTAGCTCGTGCATGACCTCATTTGGCTCGACTTCATTCCTTATTTCGCCCTTTCTTCCTTGGCTTCTCCACTTAGCTTGTCCTAGCTCGTCCACCTCTTCTTGCAATGCTCCAAATCCTTCATTTGAACTCCTAAACGCCTATATAAAGACAAAAAATACACGTAGTTTCCGAATCTCAAGGAAATACGAAAACTAAAGCAAAAAGACCCAAAAACATAAAACCCTAGCACAAAAACTAACTAAATCTAATCTATCTAGACACTAAAAACCTACCTAAAAAGCGGATATCAAAATACCTCATACTTAGACTTGCTTGTCCTCAAGCAATAATCATGCAAAATCAAGACCAATAACACAATCTTGAAGCATAGCCCTTGTCAAAACATTTTAAACACAAGTGAAAATGTAGACAAGTAATTTTAACGTCATTACATATGTATGAGTCTCAAGCGAAAGCAATCACAATCCAACCTTACAAGGGATTTTAATGTGTTTCTCTCAACTCTCATGTGTTTAGGCTATTTTTTCAACTCGCATCTCAATCTTTATGCAACATCAACTTTATCATTGAGACTTATATCACCAATCTCTCTACCTAGAGAAGTCAAAACACATCAATCATCATAAGAACTTAGGCTCAATGAAATCTTCATAGAAGACTCCATTCGGTCGGGTTGTAATGGGGCTTGGTAATGACATTAAGGCGTGGAAAATATTTGGCCATGTGGTGCTAATAATATCCGGGAATCAAGGACTCCTAAAAACTTACACATTTCCAAAACACTCAAAAGATAACCAAACTCTTTCTTTTATTTATGCACTTTTTCTTTCACTCACCCATTTATCCCAACTTAATCTTGCTTACAAATACTTAGGAAATTTGGCTCATGCACATTATTCACTATTCAACTCTTTCTTTCTTTTTTTCTTTTCCTCCCTTATGATCTTCATTTTTTTCTGTGGGAAGTCGACGTCGAACTTGCATTATTATTTTTTCCTCAACTCTTTTGTAAGTGCATTCAGGGAACCAAAATCCTTTTACATGACAAATTGCAAGATTCTCAAATACCCAACCCAAAATTACCCCACTCTTGAACCAATACCAATATCTCTCAAAAAAACCATCACAATAACCAACACTAAGTTCTAATCCCCGGATAGGGTCAAGCTTCATTGGCTAGGGAATAATTTTGTGGAGCTAAAAATAAAAAGCTTTAAGGCTCAACTTGGCTTCAAAAAGAGGATAATGTAAAGGTGGATAGGGATTAATAAGGCTAATGAAAAATAAGTTCTTAATCATAATTAACATGCATGAACAAACTCATAGCGGCTCCAAGAAATAGATAACCATATCAATAACAAGAGATAGATGCACAAAGAGAGTAAATCATACATAAAAGGAAGATGGATTTTATGAAGATCTCCCTATAAGGCCAAAATTCCTCACTAGGTAGCAATTTTGTTGGATTGCAACTACTTCTTCTCAAGACACATCTGCTCAATTTCATCACAAGTCTATTTTCACAAACAAAAGCAATTTCTCAGGACTTAAACTATACTATCCAAATATGCCAAAGAAATTATATGATAAGCATGAAAATTAGTTCTCATCATAGGACATCTAAGATGGAGCATTCTTCTATCCTAAAACAAAGAAGCAAATATTTTTGGATTTTTTGACATTTTTCATTTTTTTTAAAGTTTTTTTTAATAAACCAAACTAGCAAACAAGCAAACAAAACAAACACAAAAAGACCCAATTATGTACAACATGTGAGATTTCTTCTTCCCCTACCCCATACTTAAATCATGCAATGTTCCCATGCATGAAAATGATATGAAAAAGTAAATGGATAAGAAGAAGAAAACTTACAAAGAACTCTTTGAAGCTTGAAATGAAGGTGGAGCTCATCATTGTGGAGGTGGAGGTCTACGACGGGGACGGAATGGTGGATGCGCCGGGGGAACCCATACATCTTGATTCGGGTAGTGTCCTTGGTTCCATTGCATGTAACTCTCCGTCTAAGACCAACGGTAATCATCCAACTCTTGTTGGGCCTCATAGTACCTCTGGAAGTGCTAGAACTCTTGATAATTTTGATCCACCACAGCCCGGGTTTGCCTTTGGTTCTCCATCATGGACGCTTGCCCCCGCATCACGGCCTCTTGTTGTTGCCTATGATCAACCCCCATTGTCGCCATCTCCCGAGCCAAATAAGCCATGTCATACACCAGAGCCTCATCTTGCTGCGTTGGCTCTTCATTTCCGGGACCGGTGTAGGCATCCGAGGAAGTCCCGAACTCATAAGTCGCCCCAAAAGTAGGTAGAAAGGGTGGAATAGGGAAGTGATATGGTCTTGTAGGGTCGTGTGCGACACCATAAGGGTCGTGCACGGAGTGACGTGCGGGCTGGAATGATCCCGGCTGGTCGTGCCCGAGCCCATAAGGGTCGTGCACAGCTTGGCGTGCTGGCTGGAACGACCCCGTAGGGTCGTGCATGGGGGAAGGAGGGGCGGGCAAGGCAAGAATTTCATACCCAAGCTCGGGACTCGGATATCGTCGAGCGCGTCTTCTCGAAGACTCATCTTGCTCGGGGTGTTTCTTCAACCAATATCTGTCTTTGGACCATACCTCAAACCAATTTGGCAAATGGAGCAAGTCAACCCGCTCTTTAGTGATGACGACTTTGTTACCATGAAAAGTGGAGCAATACATGTTGGGAGCATCGGGGTGCCTCTCTATCAGCTTTGCATTAATAAGGAACGGGATGTCCACAAATATCGGCTTCTCCCCTGAATAAGCTCTCATGTTGATCCCAAGTTTATGGGCAAGCCGAGCGATCATCCCTCCAAGGTAAACCGAGTCCGACTTGGCCTTGAAATCATCCACACTTCTCATCCACTCGAAGCCAATGTTGATAGGCTCGGGGGAAGAGAATAACATCGTCGTCAGCATGTTGACCTCCCTCTTATTCGGCCTAGATAACTCCGTCCTCGGGAAGACCGTGCTCCCGAGGATGCGCAGGATGATCGGAAAGAGCGGGCTGGCGATGTCCTTGGTAGCCAAGTTGTGGAATCTACGCTCCAAAACCCCGGACAAATAGCTCCAAGTCTCTAATGGCTCATGCACAACCTCGTCATCATAAATCAGGTTGGGGAACCCGAATGCATCGTTGAGCTCCTTCAAGGTGAGCTTCTGAAATTCTATCTTGCCACCGGTGTGAGGGCTCTTGATCTTGGTAGAGAAGGTGGCCAAAAACTCACAAGTGAGGATTGGATAATGATGATTGTCCCACTTAAGCAAATTCTCGCCCCCAATGTAAGAGAATGCCTCCATCAAATCGTCATGAATGTGAAGGCGTTGCCCATCCTCCTTGCAATACCATCTTGTCTTATGCTTCAGACCAAGGTATGCATTAAATGATTTTATGAATTCGGAAGCCAACTGGCAATTGTTAAGCTCGGATTTTTCGCCTTTCTTTGACTTCTTCACGAGTCTAGAAGTTGAGGCCATGGTACAGAAAATCCGAGTTTAGAGTGGAAAAAGTGAGAAATTGGGTCGATCTCGACCTAGATCTAGGCTTGGGGTATGAAGTGTGGTCGAGCACGAGCAGATCTGGCTCGATCTTAGAACTTTAGTGCAGCAGCGGGATGGTGGTGTGGCTCGGTGGAGATTTGAGGGTCTAGGTGAGGTGGTTGTGTAGTTTGGTGAGGATGAGAATCCGAGAGTAAGAGAAGAGCAATGGAAGCTATGGTGGTCGTTCATGAAGCAAAGAGAGGCTGAAAAGGGTCGTTTTTGGGTTTTAGTGAAAATAGGGAAAGAAAAACTTACCTGTTAGGAGAAGACGGGCAAAATCAGGACTTCCGACTAGGGTCGTGCACGACCCATATAGGGTCGTGCTCGACCCCCCTAGGAGGTGGTCGAAAATTACCTCAAATTGCTCCTTATGTAAAGTCGTCTTTTCCCATTTTTTTGATCCCGTCTTTGAAGCTTATGACCCTGCAAAAATCCCGCAAAATTCTATCCCAAACAACAGTATTCTATCCTAGTCTAAGGAAGGTTAGAAAAAGAACCTAATGTAAAAATAAAACAAAAATAAAAATAAAAATAATATAACTAACTAAAGACTGGGTTGCCTCCCGTAAGCGCTTGTTTAACGTCATTAGCTTGACGACTTACCTGAGCTCAGTCCGAGGTAGTGAGAGCCCATGTGGCTCGAATTTCTTCGTCGGGTGCCACCTTTGCATAGTACATCTTCAAGCGATGCCCATTGACTTTGAAAATCGCTCCATTCTCATCTATAAGGTCGACCGCCCCATGTGGATAAATGTGATGAACCGTGAATGGTCCACTCCATCGAGTCTTTAGCTTCCCGGGGAAAAGTTGGAGCCTAGAGTTGAATAGGAGTACTTGGTCACCGGCTTTGAAGAGTTTAGGAACAAGCTTCTTATCATGCCACTTTTTGGTTCTCTCTTTGTAGATCTTGGCATTCTCATATGCCTTGAGCCTTAATTCTTTCAATTCTTGCAAGTCCATGAACCGTTTTGCTCCGGCCGCGTCGAGATCCATGTTGAGCTCCTTGAGGGCCCATAAAGCTTTGTGTTCAAGCTCGACGGGCAAGTGACATGACTTGCCATACACCAAATTGTAAGGAGTGGTGCGGAGTGGCGTCTTGTAAGCGGTGCGGTATGCCCAAAGTGCATCATCAAGCTTTGAAGATCAATCTTTTCTTGATCGGGATACCGTCTTCTCCAAGATGCTCTTTATTTGCCGGTTTGAGACCTCCACTTGCCCACTTGTTTGAGGATGATAGGGTGTTGCCACCTGGTGAGAGACCCTATACTTGGTCAAAAGAGCTTCAAAGCTCCTCTCAATTAAGTGTGAGCCACCATCACTTATAAGAACTCGGGGGACTCCAAAACGAGGGAAGATGTTTGATTTCATGAACTTAGCAACCACCCGAGCATCATTTGTTTTTGTGGCAATGGCCTCCACCCACTTGGAGACATAATCGACCGCTACAAGGATGTACTTATAAGGCCCCGATGAAGGGAAGGGTCCCATGAAGTCTATCCCCCATACATCAAAAAGCTCGACTTCTAAGATACCGGTGAGCGGATTCTCATTTCTCCAAGTGATGTTTCCGGAACGCTGGCACTCGTCACACATTGTCACAAACTCATGTACGTCTTTGAAAAGCGTTGGCCAATACAAGCCACTTTGAAGAATCTTCGCCGTGGTCTTGAAACCCTTAACATGGCCTCCCGTTGGTAGAGTGTGGCAATGGCGAATGACGCTCTCAATCTCATCATCCGGAACACAACGACAAAAGATGTGATCGCTTCCTTGTTTGAACAAGTAAGGATCATCCCAATAGTATTGCTTGACGTCATGGAAGAATTTCTTCTTGGCTTGAGGGGTTAAACCCGCCGTAATCTCGCCTCCTACAATATAGTTAGCAAAATCCGCAAACCAAGGGGTCTTCGACCAACGTAAAGCCAGAATAGAAGTAGGGAGAGAAGATAAAGATGGTAGATCTTCAGAACATGAAAGAACCAAAAAAGATGAAGAAGACTTACCTGCTCGACCTTGGAAGGGGGTCGTGCACGAACCATTTGGGTCGTGCACGAAGGTTGGCTCGAGGGTAGGGGTCGTGCTCGACCCTATGATGTTCGTAGCAGGGTCGGTCCTGAGAGGTCCAACCTCTATTGGGGTCGTGGTCGACCCTGGCAGGGTCGGTCCTGAGGCCTTGGGTTCTCTACCACTAGTCTTGTCTCCATGGGACTCATTGTTTCCTTGCAAAAGAGTCTCATCGGGGCGCGTATCATTTGATGGTGATTGATCCGCTAGACTCCTGGATATGCTCAAGGGGCAGTCTTGATAGGTGATCCGCCACTAAGTTCTCCACTCCCTTTTTGTCTCGGATTTCGTGATCGAATTCCTGCAATAAGAGCATCCACCGAAGCAACCTAGGCTTGGCGTCTTTTTTCGCCATTAGAAATCTAACCGCAGCATGGTCAGTATAAACTATCACCTTAGAACCTCCTACTAAGTAAGAGCGAAATTTCTCAAAAGAAAACACCATGGCGAGAAACTCTTTCTCGGTTGTGGTGTACTTACTCTGGGATTCATCGAGCGTCTTACTTGCATAGTAGATGGCATGAAGCTTCTTGTCCTTCCTCTGCCCAAGAACCTCTCCTATGGCATAGTCACTAGCATCACACATGATTTCGAAGGGAAGTGACCAATCTAGTGATTGCATAATGGGGGCCGTCACGAGGGCTTTCCTCAACCTGTAAAACGCTTCAAGACACTCTGGAGACATGCTAAACACTACATCTTTCATTAGTAGGTTAGTCAACGGCTTAACAATTTTAGAAAAGTCTTGAATAAAGCGTCTATAAAAACCCGCATGCCCCAAGAAACTCCTAACGTCTTTCACGGAGGATGGAGGGGGCAATTTCTCAATAAGCTCTATTTTTACCTTGTCCACCTCAATCCCGCGTTTAGACACTAGATGTCCTAAAACAATTCCTTCTCTAACCATGAAATGACACTTCTCCCAATTAAGCACAAGGCTAGTCTCCTCACATATTTTGAGGACTCTAGAGAGATTAGCAAGACATGAATCAAAAGTGGAACCATAAACTGAGAAATCATCCATAAATACCTCCACTATTTCTTCAATCATGTCGGAGAAGATGGCCATCATGCATCGTTGAAAGGTGGCCGGGGCGTTGCAAAGCCCAAATGGCATTCTCCTATAAGCAAACGTCCCATATGGACAAGTAAATGTCGTCTTTTCCTGATCATCGGGGTGAATGGGAATCTGCCAAAAACCACTATAGCCATCCAAATAGCAAAAGTAATCGTCTTGGGCTAAGCGTTCTAGGACTTGGTCAATGAAGGGGAGTGGAAAGTGATCCTTCCTAGTGGCACTATTAAGTTTCCTATAGTCTATGCACATTCTCCACTTAGTGGTGGTCCTAGTTGGAATCAACTCCCCTTTATCATTTTCAACAACCGTCATTCCCCCCTTTTTAGGAACTACATGTACGGGGCTAACCCATTTACTATCGGAGATAGGAAATATGATACCAGCATCTAACATCCTAAGAATTTCCTTCTTCGCTACCTATTTCATGTTAGGGTTTAGCCTACGTTGATGCTCAATAGTGGGTTTATGATCATCCTCCATATAAATTCTATGCATGCACAATGAGGGTGAAAATGCCACTAAGTTCCTCTAATGTATACCCTATGGCTTTCTAAGCACATCAAGCAATTTGTTCTCTTCTTCCATACTCAAGTTAGCATTAATAATGACGGGAAGAGTAGAATTAGGACCAAGAAAAGCGTACCTCAGGGAGTCAGGGAGCTCCTTAAGCTCGGGAGTAGGTTCGGGCAAGCTAACTTCCTCCTCATGCTCCGCTTTGAGTGCATCCAAGACAAGGAATTGCTCCTCATTTTCGTCCAAGAGGGTCGTGCACGACCCTTGGAGGGTCGGTCCTAAGACCCCAAAAACGTGTGGTAGAGGATCCCAAGTCAATAATTTCTCAGTTGGGTTGTTGCACTCAATGTACTCAGAGCGTGTGTATAACATCTTGACCTCCTCATGATTGGACTCTTTCATAGTTGGATTGAATCGGAACTCAACCACTTCTTCTCCAATGTTAAAGGTGAGAAGTCCGTTCTTGACATCAATGATGGCTCCCGTTGTGGCTAGGAATGGTCGTCCGAGAATAATGGGCATAACGGGATCCTCAGGCATCTCCATCACTATGAAATCGTTGGGCACAAAGAACTTCCCCACTTGAACCGGGAAATCATCTACCACTCCCGTTGGCTTGACGCATGACCCATCCGCCATGTATAGCCTCATGTTCACCGGTACTAATGGCCCCATGTTGGTTTTGGACCAAATTGAAATTGGAAGCAAGCTTGTACTAGCACCTAGATCACACAAAGCTTTGAAACGGTAAGCTCCAATACCAATTGTAATAGCAAACTTACCTGGGTCGCCTAGCTTCTCGGGAAGCTCCAACGATCTCACCTCATTGGTTAGTTCCGACATTGATTGCTTCCTAGATAAAATCTCCTTCAAGAATTTAGTATAAGCAGGCATTTCATTCAAAGCCTCAGCGAAAGGAATGGAAAGATTTAAACCTTGAAGCAACTTAACAAAGCGCTTAAACTTACCTTCCAATGAGTCCTTGGGTTTCTTAGAAGGGAAGGGAAGTACCTTCGATGGAGATGGAATGGAAAGAGAAGGGTTAGAAGACTTACCTGGCGAAGGGTGGTCAAGCTCGACCCTTGGAGGGTCGATCTCCTCTTCTTCCTCGTTAATAGCCTCCTCAGGAACGACTCTTGAGGGGGTCGTGTTCGACCCCTAGTGGGTCGTGCTCGACCTAATGTGGGTCGTGCCCGACCCTAAAGGGGTCGGTCCTGAGGCTTGTTCCTTCTCCTTATCCAAAGGTGGCTTAGGCAACGCCTTGCCACTCCTTAGATGCATGGCTCGAATTCACCATCGCTTGCTCGGCTTCTAGGATTCTCGTCGGGGCGGCCCGGGAGTTGTCCATGAGGTCTCGGGATTTGAGTAGCTAGCTGGCCAAGTTGGGAATCTACGTTCTTTCTCCATGATTCAAATTCTCCCAACCTTGCATGAACACCTTTCAACTCAGCTCGTACTCCATTGATCTTGGTTTGGACCTCAGTTCGGACTTCGTTGATCTCGGTTCGGACGCCATTGATTCCTTCTTGCAGCCCTTGCACCCATGATGGTGGCTCTTGATAACCCGGAGGACGGTAGGGAGGGGGATGTTGCTCTTGTTGGGGTTGCTTGTATTGGTCATAATTGGAATTTCCCCAAGATGTTTGAGTATTGTTCCTCCCTGCGTAATTGTTTTGCTTCCTATAGGAACCTCTCATGTAGTTCGCCTCCTCATAAGCCTCGTCGGCTCGTACTTGCTGCAAGTTAGTGGAATTGGAAGTAGTATGGGCGGAAGACCCGCATTCTTGACAAGATTGAGAAGATTTAAAGTAGCTTACTTGCTTTTTCAAACGGTTAATCTCATCTTGCATGAATTGGAACTTCACATCCCGATCAACCATATCGGAAGATGGTTCATAAAGATTCCTCTCCGTTGGCTTAGCTTGTTGGGTTCCGTACATGGCATCATAGTTGGTTAGCTTATTCAATAACGCCCATGCCTCATCTGGAGTCATCTCAATGAACCTACAATCAATGTGAAGGTTAATGCGATCCTTGGTAGCCGCATTGATGCCTTGAAAGAAGATCTCTTGGAGAACATAGGGAGGTTGCCCATGAGTAGGGCATTGGCGTAGAAGCTCTTGGAATCGTTCCCATGTCTCCACAAGCGTCTCATTGGGAAGTTGATGGTAGGAGGTGATGCGCTACCTAAGCTCCGTTGTTTTTGCCGGTGGAAAGAACTTGGTCATGAATAAATCATGCAATTCTTTCCATGATGTAATAGACCTCGGTGGCAAGCTCTCCAACCAATTTAAAGCTTTTCCTGCAAGAGACCACTTAAAAGCTTTCAAGAGAACATATTCAAGTGCAACATTATCAGCAACAACAGTGTCGCATAAATCAGTAAAGTTCTTAATAGTTTCCATGGGACATTCAGTGGGTTTCCCCTCAAATTGAGAACGCTTGATTAAGGATATGAAGTGACATTTAATCTCAAAAGTGCGGTCGATCTTTGGGAGCACTATCGCCGATTCGGGCACCCTCAGTTCTGGGTGCTTGGCATTCCTTGGGATAGCGTTTAGTTGCTCCTGGAATCGCTGCGCAGCTGCAACCTGAGTGTCTCGGTCCACTCGCATGCGTTGCATCTCAGCCCGAAGTTCCTCCATTTGACGAGCAAGATTCTCAGCGTCGGCCATTGCTCGTTGTTCTCTTAAACGTCGATGGAAGGATATTTCAGGTTCACTGTCGTAGTTAATCCCAAAGGTTCTTCGGGAAAAACGAGATGGCATACACTGCAACCAAAGACAAAGAAAACAAAATTAAAATAAAACAAAAGGGTAAGGGCTAGTCCCAAACCAAAAAATCAACTAAACTAGGCACTATTGCTCACTCCCCGGCAACGACGCCAATTTGTTGAAGGGTTTCCTGAACAAATAAATTTATATTCAAGGCCCCGTTGAGTATAGCGGAGTCAGGTTTGTCCACGGGAATGAGAATAGGGATGAGAGATTAGTTGATAAACTAGGAAAAGCAAAACAAAAATGAACAAACAAGGCCAGGACCGAGCTGATTGGGGTCATGCACGACCCTATGAGGGTCGGTCCTGGGCACTCAAACACACGAACAAGCACAAACGAGAGCTAGGATCGAGTTTTGGTGGGGTCGAGATCGAGTCAAATTAACGAGTTTTAATCAATATAAGAAGGCAAATCCTAGGGTTAGGGGTACCACAACAACAACCATACATGCTTTCAACAAGAATTCGCAACTATCATGCAATTACGATCATAGAAAAGTCAATTGTCGCAAACAATTCAAGTTATTCAATCAACTGTCGCAAATTAAACAACTTTCTATCTATCCTTTAACCTAGGAATATCAACTTTCGCAAATAATCCTATTAGATCTAATCAAGCAATCAACTTTACACTTTCGCTTTTAGGTTAATTGCAAGATATTGCCTCAACTTTCGCAAAGGAATTTAGCACAAGATAGATAGATATGATCTTCAAGCATTCAAGTCATGAATTCAAGTTTAGACATGCATGATTGTGTTGGGTTTTCACCCAACCCTAGAATCTAAGAAAACTACTCACACATGGTAAAGAAGAACGAAGACATGATCATAATAAACAAACCGAAAAATTAAATTAAAACTAAGAAGTCTTACAAATTTCTCCAACTTGTTCTCCAAGTCTTCCTCCTAATCCCAAAATACCAATAAAAACGGAACAAAAGTTGACCCCCCCCCCCCAAAAAAAAAACTAAAGGGTTTAGCCTCCTTTTATAGAGAAAAAGGAGCCCTAATTAAACTAGGAAATAAGATAAAACAACTTCCTAAAATAAAAAGATAGAATATCTCATAAAACATCTTGGAATAAGGAAGAAGTCGGCGCCACGCACGACCCAAATGGGTCGTGCACGACCCTCCTAGGGGTCGGTCCTGGGCTTTGGTAATTGGTTGGGTCGAGCAAGACCTATGTTGGCTCGTGCACGACCTACATTGGTTGATCTTGGCTTGCTTTAGCTCGTGCATGACCTCATTTGGCTCGACTTCACTCCTCATTTCGCCCTTTCTTCCTTGGCTTCTCCATTTAGCTTGTCCTAGCTCGTCCACCTCTTCTTGCAATGCTCCAAATCCTTCATTTGAACTCCAAAATGCCTATATAAAGACATAAAATACGCATAGTTTCCGAATCTCAAGGAAATACGAAAACTAACGCAAAAAGACCAAAAAACATAAAACGCTAGCACAAAAACTAACTAAATCTAATCTATCTAGACACTAAAAACCTACCTAAAAAGCGGATATCAACGACTTAGTTGAGGTCGACAACCTAGACGTACTAACGATCCTACACTCTTGATAAACTTCTTCTAAGACTATGCGTTCGCCACACCACTCTGGAGCAATCACTATGTCTTCAATAAGTTCATCTTGAATGGACAACTCTTCATGTTGCTCTTGATGCAAAGACTCCTCAGACATGTCTAAAGACTCATACTTGCGATTAGGGCAAATATTATCAAGATGGCCTCTTCCTTGACACAAGAAGAAATGAAGATCTCGTTCTTGAATAAAGGATCGGATTGGAGCTCTCTTTTGGCAAGCAAGAGCACAATCTTCTCTATATCGGCTATGCAACTCTTCATCATTTGTAACATACATCTTCTGCATTACAAACTTCATTTGATCCCATATTGTTGTTGGAATCAAGCCTTGACGTCATTAGATTGACATACCCATAACCAAAAGCAATAGGAAGGACCAATAAGGTAGTTAGTCACCCAAGGACGAATATCCCATTCATCATATCCATAGTAGTCAAAGTAATAATCAACAACTCGCTCCCATGCCAAGTAATCATCCGGTCCATGCTCTCCAGAAAAAGGCTCAATCTTGGGAGGTCTTTGTAGCCTTGGAGTTGGTGGAATATCATCATTGGGATCACACCAATACATCTTAATCTTGGCTTAACATGTGGCTCTGATACCAATAGATACATGATCGCCTCGGATTACTCCTCGATGACCAAGTATTTAACCACACAGGATCCCGATCTTGCCAGCAGTTCGATTTCCAACCTAAATTGTTGATGTGAGCACAACATTAACCGCTAGCCAAGAAGAGGAAGACTTGTCCGTGCGCTTCGATGAACCCATTACTCGAGCCAAGACCCGTGCCATAGCTCGAGCCACGACGTCCCTCGTCGCGCGCGCTTACGCGAGCCACGACGCATCCACCGGCGCACCCCTCTTCCATTGTGTCGCCTTCATCGGAGACGTGTCGCCACTCCAGGTCGATGTCACGCACTGCAACACCGAGAACCTCACCCTCGGTGCCGTGCCAGCCGTTGTTGCCCATCACCGTGACACGCCAGGCAAACCCGGCACGGGAACTTGAGGTTCGGGTGCGCACCAGCCCCGACACCGCATAGCCTTGTTGCGCTCCGACTCCGCGTCGCGACATGTCTTGGCATGTCGATGCCTAGTCACGGCCTTGTCGCGACACTCGCGACTAGGCCACAATTACCATCTATGTTTCTTACTGTTTTTAGCATTATTTCTATTCCGAAACATTTCCCTTTTTGTAATTTCTATTTCTGTCTTGAGTTTTGGGCTTGGGCTAGTGTTTGGGCCGCATGCTTGCGCCTCCCTCCACTCCCCACACCTCTAGGGTTTTGAACTAGGGTTTCGTGCCTCCACCTCTATATAAGAGGCACGCCCCCTCCTTTGTTTGCTACGCTTTGTTTAATATATTGTTATGCTGTCGAGTTTTCTCCAGAGTTATTATTAAGGCATCACCAGTATTCTTTTCCCAATCTCATACTCTCCTGGCTTCCGTCAAACAAAGCCCCCTTCTCAATCCTTTCCCTTCTATTCTCGACCCAGTCTAGACGTTTACGTCTCAAATCTATCGGTTCCGAGGTGAGAAGACCATTTACGAGTCCAAGCAAAGATCCGCTCGTGAATCCTCAACGGGGTTCACATCAACTGGCATATTCTTCTTGGTCGTCACACATATTCTTCTTGGCCGTCCATGGCAGTTTGACCGTCACGTGATTTACGATGGCCAATTGAACACCTACATGTTCAATTACCATGGTACACGCGTGACCATCTTACCTATGTCTCCGATTGAAGTGTTACAAGATGAAGCCGAAAGGCAACAAGCGAACTCTCGGGAGAATGCCACGGCCGCGCCCGCACAAAATGCAACCCCTATCGGCGCTTCTGGCCATGGCGACAATTCTTTCGGCACTTCTGGTGTCCATGCTTCAGGATCTGGAAAAGAAGGTGGTTCGACTCAGGACCGCCGAGCCAAGGTGAAGGATGAACACCAGATGTCGAGCACTAAATCCAGCGCGCGCCGCAACGCGTCCGGAGTTGGAGCTAGCGGCGTTGAGCCAAACCATTTCCCTTCCAGCGGCGCGTCTGGCCGCAATCTTCCCCATTGGCAGGGTCCTGTTGGCCAGCCACATGGCGCCCATGGTACGCCTCGGACGAGTGAAGACGCCGAGCCTCCGCTTCTCGGCACGGTGCAAGACCACCTCTTCCTTTACCGTCGGCGCGATGTGATCAAGCACATCAAGGGGATTTTTTCTTGTTTCTTATTGTGTCCATTGCTTAATATTACTTTTGATTCGAGACATGTATTACCCCCCTCTATCCGACGGGTTAACACCTATTCGGGGGATCGAGCATCGCATAGATCTCATTCCCGGTGCCTCATTGCCGAATCGGGCTGCATATAGGGCGTCACCTAAGGAAACTCAAGAGCTTCAACGCCAAATCCAATCTCTTTTGGACAAGGGTTATGTTCATGAGTCCCTTAGCCTGTGTGCGGTTCCGGTTATCTTGGTGCCGAAGAAGGATGGTTCTTGGAGGATGTGCGTGGACTGCTGTGCCATCAACCAAATCACCATCAAATACCGCCACCCGATTCCCCGTTTGGATGATATGCTCGATGAGTTGTATGGTGTCGTGTGGTTCTCCAAGATTGATTTGCGGAGCGGCTATCATCAAATTCGGATGCAAGAAGGGGACGAGTGGAAGACGACTTTTAAGACCAAAAATGGTCTTTATGAGTGGTTGGTGATGCGCTTTGGCCTCACTAACGCTCCTTCTACTTTCATGCGTCTAATGAACTTCGTTTTACGCAAGTTTTTGGGAATTTTCGTCATCGTGTATTTTGACGACATTTTAATTTATAGTCGAACTTTGGACTCTCACGTGGGGCACCTTAGGTAGGTGTTAGATTGCCTCCGCAAACATTGCTTGTATGTAAACTTGGAAAAATGTATTTTTTGCTCGGATACGACGAATTTTCTTGGTTTCGTCGTATACAAGGATGGCCTACGAGTGGATTCTGACAAAATTCGGGCCATCTGTGAGTGGCCAACTCCCACGACCCCCACCATGGTTCGATCTTTTTTGGGGCTCGCAGGGTTTTATAGGCGATTCGTCAAGGACTTTAGTTCTATCGCCGCGCCACTCCATTCTTTAACCAAGAAGGCAGCCACAATAAAGTGGATGCCACATCATGAGGCCGCCCTCGAGGCCTTAAAAGATGCTTTGCGCCGCGCCCTAGTCCTGCAATTTCCGGACTTTTCCAAGCGCTTCGAGATCGAGTGCGACGCTTCCGATTACGATATTGGCGGCGTACTCCTTCAAGAGCAACGGCCTATTGCTTACTTTAGCGAGAAGCTAGCTCGGGCAACTTTGAATTATCCAACCTATGATAAAGAGCTTTACGCTCTTATTCGGGTCCTAAAGACGTGGCAACACTATCTCTGGCCAAGCGAGTTCGTAATTCATACAGATCACGCGGCCTTGGTTTATCTCAAGAGTCAAACGACTCTGAATAGGCGCCACGCACATTGGGTTGAGTACATAGAGACGTTTCCCTACGTCATTGCGCATAAAAAAGGAAAAGAGAACGTCTTCGTCGACGCTCTCTCTTGAAGGTACATTCTGTTAACCCAACTCCATTCTAAGATGCTCGGGTTTGCTATGATCAAGGAATTATACGCCTCAGATCCGTATTTTTCCTCAATCATTAAAAACCTAGAGCACTCACGTATCCATGAGTCCTTTTTCTTGGACAATAGGTATCTTTACCGAGCTGGGAAGCTTTGCATTCCGGCATCTTCGGTGAGACACTTATTGCTCCAAGAGGCTCATGATGGTCGAGGCCACTTTGGCATAGCAAAAACGTTGGCAGCACTTCGTGAACATTTTTTCTGGCCTCACATGGCTTGGGATGTAAACAAGTACTGTCAAAGTTGTGTGCCGTGTCATACTGCCAAGTCTCGGTCACAACCGAATGGCCTTTACACGCCCCTACCTATTCCGGACGCCCCGTGGGAAGATCTTTCCATGGACTTTGTCACGGGCCTTCAAACGTCAAGGTGTGAAAAGGACTCCATTTTCGTAGTCGTGGACCGGCTCTCCAAAATGGCCCACTTCATAGCATGTAAGGGGACTAATAACGCGATGGAAATCGCGAATTTATTCTTCGAAGATGTTGTGAAATTGCATGGTATTCCTAGAACTATTGTTAGTAATAAAGATACCAAATTTTGCAGCCACTTTTGGAGAACACTTTGGGGGAAGTTAGGGACACGACTCCTATTTTCTACTGCTTATCACCCCCAAACCGATGGTCAGACTGAGGTGACCAATCGGACCTTGGGCACTCTTCTTCGGACGATGCTCAAGGCAAACCCACGTCGGTGGGAGGAATTACTTTGCCATGTTGAGTTTGCTTATAACAGGTCCTTCCACTCTGCGACGAACATGACACCTTTCGAGGTGGTCTATGGGTGTATTCCGTGCACGCCCATGGATTTGTTACCATTTCCATTCAAGACCGACGAGCACGTCGACGCGGCCAACCGCGCTGACCACATCCGCCGCCTTCATGAGCGTACCAAGGCGTATCTTCTGAAGCGCTCGAATTAATACGCCGCCCAACACAACAAGGAGCGTCGTCACTTGATTTTCGAGCCTGTCGACATGGTTTAGCTCCATCTTCGGAAGGAGCGTTTTCTCGATGCTTGGAAGACGAAGCTGCATCCCCGAGGAGACGACCCTTTCAAAGTTCTCCGGTGCATCAACAACAACTCTTACATACTCGACCTCCCGGGTAAGTACAACGTGTCCACTTCCTTCAATATCTCGGATGTCTCTCCCTATGTAGATCCTGAGTATCATGACGAGGAAACGGGGACGTTTCCCACCCAAGGTGGGAAGGGTGATGTGAGCCCCACATTAACCGCCTGCCAAGAAGAGGAAGACTTGTCGGTGCACTCCGAAGGACCCATTACTCGAGCCAGGACCCGTGCCATAGCTCGATCCACGGCGTCCCTCGTCATGCGCGCTTACGCGAGCCATGGCGCATCCACCGGCGCACCCCTCTTCCAATGCGTCACCTTCATCGGAGACGCGCCTCCACTCCAAGCCGCCGCCACGCACCGCGGCACCGAGAACCTCACCCTCGGTGTCGTGCCAGCTGTTGTTGCCGAGTACCGTGCCACGTCGGGCCAACCCGGCGCGGGAACTTAAGGTTCGGGTGCGCACCAGCCCCGGCACCGCATAGCCTTGTCGTGCCCCGATGCCGCAATACGACATGTCTTGGCATGTCGATGCCTAGTCACGGCCTTGTCGCGACACTCGCGACTAGGCCACAATTACCATCTATGTTTCTTACTGTTTTTAGCATTATTTCTATTCCGAAACATTTCCCTTTTTGTAATTTCTATTTCTGTCTTGAGTTTTGGGCTTGGGCTAGTGTTTGGGCCGCATGCTTGCGCCTCCCTCCACTCCCCACACCTCTAGGGTTTTGAACTAGGGTTTCGTGCCTCCACCTCTATATAAGAGGCACGCCCCCTCCTTTGTTTGCTACGCTTTGTTTAATATATTGTTATGCTGTCGAGTTTTCTCCAGAGTTATTATTAAGGCATCACCAGTATTCTTTTCCCAATCTCATACTCTCCTGGCTTCCGTCAAACAAAGCCCCCTTCTCAATCCTTTCCCTTCTATTCTCGACCCAGTCTAGACGTTTACGTCTCAAATCTATCAGTTCCGACGTGAGAAGACCATTTACGAGTCCAAGCAAAGATCCTCTCGTGAATCCTCAACGGGGTTCACATCAATTGCCTTCAAAGTTAATAACTTGATAAATAAGAAACTCTAAATAGAATAAGGAACGAATTTGATTTAAAGAGTTAACATAATCAAAAGGATAGTTCAACTGAATTGGCTCCAACGCTAAATTCAATTGATAAACTAGCTGATTTTTAACAATCAAACTAGAACTAAGAAGTTGATTAAATTAACAATCCAAATCTGAATTTGAAAGAGAGAATATGATGATCGAATGGTGATTGCAATTCCTCGAACGCAAATTTGTTTTGGGGCCCAAAATCAAGATTAAACCAAAGGGGTTTAATCTTACTTCAAGTTGATTTTTATTCAATGAATAACAAAGCTATTTAAAGAAAATACAAGGTAGAGTTGTCTTGGAGAATAAGTCAAGGAGATCAGCCCTAGAAAGGTAGAAAGGTCTTTTTCTTGTTTTCCAAGATAACATATAATAATATAAAAACATCTATCTAAGTCTCCTTATCTTAATTAAATCAAATAGATAAATATTTGACTTAATAGATAAGAAAACTATCCTAGCAACTCCTAAAAAGACAAAAGATATTAATAAAATAGGAAAGAATATTCCAGCCAACTAACAAAGCTACTAGGCTGAAAATCCTTCCATAAAAACATCCATAATTAATATAATAAAGATAGATATTTAAACTAAAGATAAGATTCCCGTAAGACTTGAACATCTCTAAGTAAATTGCATATTTCGCCCCTTTTTTGTTTGATTATGGATTTTATGTGAACTACAAAGTTGTAGATCATTTAATTATCTTTCCAACGCATAGTAAACGCACTTGAGATCAATTTCCTAGCCCAAGTTATGAGCTATTTACTGAGCACTATTTTTAATATGACGGGTTTCTTAACTTTTCGAACTTTCAAAACTTCATCCTCTTCCTTGGTGGCCTTGAACGCCATTGATGAATATCTTCGATAGATAAGATCAACTCCTTGAAGTTATTCTTGAACTTGAATGCCCGAGACCTTGGAAAAGGTCTTGGTCTTGACCTCCTAGACACCTTCTTTGCAAGCGTATTCTCCATGGTCAGTTACGACGTCTCTACCAACCCCCCAAGGTCGATACCGACCCTATTCCTAACTCGATAGAACCTCTTGTCAAGCCGGTTGAGCCACAATTCGGGCCCGTTTTGGCTCCGAATTTGACAAAGACTCTTCCTTTCCCTTCTAAGAAAGACAAAGATTCCACTGAAGGAAAGTTTAGGCGTTTTGTGAAGGTACTTCAAGGCTTAAACATTACTATTCCTTTCGTTGAGGCCCTAATCGAAATGCTTGCTTATACTAAATTTTTGAATGAGATCTTATCTAGGAAGAGGTCAATGTCGGAGTTTACTGATGATGTCCGTTCTTTATATCTCTCTGAGAAACGAGGGGATCCAGGTAAGTCTTTCCATTTGGTCCAATTAAAACCAATATGGGACCGTTGGTACCAGTGAACATGAAGTTGTACATGGCGGATGGATCTTGTGTGAAACCAACTGGAGTTGTTGACGATTTCCTCGTCCAAGTGGGAAAGTTCTTTGTCTTCAATGACTTCATTGTCATGGAGATGCCGGAGGACCCAGTGTTGCCTATCATCCTTGGTAGGCCATTCTTAGCCACACTGGAGCAATAATTGATGTTAGGAAGGGACTCCTAACTTTTAAGATTTGGGATGAGGTGGTGGAGTTCCGTTAGATAATGATTAAAAAAAATCAACTTTAGAATTCTAAAGATATTGAAAATATTCTTGATTATGTTTAACTATGTTACTTTGTATACTATATGAGATATAATTAAAGATGATTTTGATGAAATGTTTATAATTATACTTAATAGTAAATATTAATCTTTATCATCTGTTAAACAATAATGATACTTATATCTTTTTGGGTTTATGGTTCAGGGTTTAGGGTCTAGGGTTTAGGATTTTCATTGGCAAATAGTAATTCTCCGAAAATCAAGTATGAATATGATTCCAATTATAAAACAAATGCTTCTCAATTTCAAAGAGACCCATATCATTATGATTTGAGGAGGAAGAATAGGCTTTTCAAGAAAATGCATAGGAAAAGGGTGATTCTTCATGTGCCATCCATCAATAATATCTATCAACAAAACTTATTGTATAGAAGAACGTGAACTCTCTCAACATTGTGAAATCTTCCATTCTTCCATTTAAAACATGGACATTTGATATTTCTCTCCATCCATAAAATACACTTGATATTTTGCAAATTCAATGAATCTTTAAATACCATAAAAAATTCATTATTCCAACCACCATCATTAGAAAGCCATCTATAGTTTCTATAATTTCTCATTATAAGAACAAATTGACTTATTAGATTCAAAGCAAATGTGAGTAATGTGTAAGTCTAAAAGGGATTTTGTTTTGGAACGAAATGAAGAACTCGTGGATAATCTCGTTATTGTTTCTGCTGATTTTTTGAAACAAACTAAGTTAGAATTTGCAATTATTTATGTAGATTTATTCTTAAAACCTAATCATAACACCCAATTATATACTGAAAACATGGAAACCTAAAAACTCTTCATAACAAACTTACCAAAATTAAAATCATATGTGATTAATGTGTAATTATATCTAGAATGGAGATTTTTTTGTTAGAACGAAAAGAAGAACCTGTGGCTAGTCATGTGGCTATTTTTCCAGGTTTCTCATGAAATGAAGAACTCGTGGCTAATCTCGTGACTGTTTCTGCAGTTTTTTCCAAACAAACTAAGTTAGACACGAAAATAAAAACTCGTGGCTAGTCTCGTGTTTATTTCTAAAGATTTCTCACGAAATGAAGAACTCGTGGCTAATCTAGTGATTGTTGTTATTTCTGTACATTTCTCACGAAATGAAGAACTCGTGGCTAATCCCGTGAATGTTTTTGCAAATTTTTCCAAATAAACTAAGTTAGACATGAAAATAAAAACTCGTGGATAGTCTCGTGTTTATTTCTAAAGATTTCTCACGAAATGAAGAACTCGTGGCTAATCTCATGATTGTTTCTACAGATTTTCAGAATAGTACCTAAGTTAAATTTTAGAAAATGTTATCTTCAAGAACCTAATTTGATAATAGAAGCTCAACAAATGTTGATACTAGAAGAATTTAATGAATGAATTAGGACTGTTACACTAGGACCATTTATGAGTCAATGGTTCAAATAACACACACAAACAACCACAAAACTAGCCATAAAAGCCATGTGGGTACTTAGCTCCAACAATTGCTATGAATATACCCTTGAATATTTTTTCATGGCTAATTAGCTACTCCAGTAGAATTGAATCTAACCGTGTAAGCGTCACTTTGGCCTAAAATATAGTCGTGATTCTGTTATCTTGACAATATGGCCAGAAATGTAGAACCAAATCTAACTGTGTGTGCCGTTCGCGACATTTAGGCCTCAAAGATAGCCGCAAATTTATTTTTCATGACAATATAGCCACATAAGTAGATATTTGTGGCTAAACTCGTGGAAGTTGCCACTGTTGAAGGAGGGTTTCTTGACAACAAATAAATTTATAAGTCAAGACCCCGCTGAGTATAGGGAGGTCAGGTTCGTCCGCAGGGAGAATGTCAGTATCAAGTTTTGTTCCTTATCATGCAAGCAATCAAACAAGTAAGGGTTTTAACAAGAAAGAGAAGGATTCTAAGGTTTAGGGTTTTCCCACAACAACAATCATGCATGCCAACGCTATGAAACATAAAGATCATGCTTTTATCACATAAAGGCGCTAACTTTCGTTAACTTTAAGCAAGTAAATCAATCAACTTTCGCTAAATCAATAAACCTACTATCTATCTCTTCTACTTCTACTAGGATGATCTGCTTTCGCTTCAAAACCCTAATTTGACTATTCTGATTCAAGGTTTCTGCTTTCACTTCAACTATGAATGAGAAATTCCTTTCAACTTTCGTTTGAAGGATTAAGAACAAGAGAATAGATTCATGCAATAAAAACAATCAAGACATGATCATAAACAAGCATGCACAACCATTGTTGGGTTTAACCCCAACCTTAGATAGAGAACTACTCACAAATCATGATTGAAAACATAACGATTAAATAAAATAGAAAGCTTACAACCGAATCCACAACGATAGTTCTTCTCCACAAACACTCGTCTCTAACATGCCTCCTCTCTCTTCTCTCCTCCTCCTCCTCCTCTAACTTCAATGCCATCAAACTAAAGAGGGGACAAGTGTATTTATAGAGAAACTATTCTATCTTAAATCTATCTTTAAGGAAATAAATCTATCTTAAATCTAACTATAAGGAAATAAATCTTCTAATAAGATATACCCCTTCTATCTATCTAATAACATAAAAGGAAACAAGATAGAAGCCCATTAAAAACACGCCGACTCGTACACGCTACTTCTCCCGGTACCTCGTTAACGACCTTGACAGGGTTGTTAACGACCCTGTTCAGCACTTCGAACAGCTTTGAGTAAAACTTGCGTAGAGGATTCGTTACAACTCCGATTGACTCGATTCTTTTTCCTATGTTCTTGTAACGAATTTCTCTATATCTTTCCAAGCTCAAAATTGATCTTCAATTACTTTACTTGAGCGCTTAATCTTCATCTTCACTTCATCCTTGAGTGCTATCTTTCACCGACTTTGCTCCTTTCTTTCAAAAATGCTCCAAATAGCTTCTAAAAACCTACAAAACACCACCAAAGCTTATGTAGACTCCATATCTCAAGAAAATATGAAAACCTACACAAACGACTCAAAACAAAACACAAAACTAAAGAAAAAGACTCAAACACACTAAAAACACACCCTACAAACACGACTAAAAAGGCGGACATCAAAATACCCCATACTTAGACTTGCTTGTCCTCAAGCAATCAACAAGACATCAACCAAAACCATCAACACATATATCAAGTCAATGCCTTTATCAAAAAGCAACATCAAAGCACAAGTAGAAATACATGACAAGTGAATCTAACGTCATCACACATTTATAAACAACCTCAAGCAAAAGCAACCAAGAATCCAACCTCAAAAGGGATATGTGTTTCTCTCGTCTCTCAAGTGTTTTGGCTTATAAATTCAACTCTCAACTCAATCCAATATACAAAAATCAACATAGCCATTGTTACTTATATCACCAAACTCTCCACCTGAGATGTCAAAACACATAAAAATCATCAAGAGAAACTTAGGCTCAATGAAAAACTTCATAGAAGTTTCCATTCGGCCGGGTTGTAATGGGGCTTGGTAAAAACAATAAGGCATGGAAATATTTTGGCTATGTGGTGCTAATAATATCCGGGAATCAAAGACTCCTAAAAACTCACATAACAAAACTCTCATAAAAGAACATACCAAACTCACTCTCACATTATGCTCACTCATCTCTTTCAACTCCTTAATACCCCAACTAATCTTGCTTAAAACAACAAGGAAAATTTGGCTCATGCACATTTTTCACTATTACTCAACACTTTCTTTTCTTCTTTTCCTCCCTTATCATCTTCATTTTTTTCCTTAATTTTTGTGGGAAGTTCGGTACCGATTTCTTTTTTCTTTCTTTCTTTGCAAGTGCATTCAGGGAACCAAAATCCTTTTACAAGGTAAACTGCAAGACTTTTCTCTTTACCCAACCCATATTACCTCACACTTGAACCAACACATCTCACTCAACAAAATCATAACAACCAACACTAAGTCCTAATCCCCGGATAGGGTCAAGCTTATCTCGGCTAGGGTATAATTTTGTGGAGCTAAAAATAAAAGGCTTCAGGCTCAAATTGGCTTCAAAAAGAGGAATAATGTAAGGGTGGATATCGATTAATACAGGGCTTATGAAAAATAAGTTCTCTATCATCTGATCCTCACATGTAATGAACTAATATCTCATAAAGGTTTCAAGCAATAGATAACTATATCAATGACAAGAGATAATATGCATAAGGAGAGTAAATCACACAAGAAAAGAAGAGGGATTTTTGATGTTCTCCCTATAAGGCCAAAAACAACTCACAAGGTAGATATTGTTGTTGGATTCAAGTCACTTCTACCTAAGATCATATGTGCTCAATTTCATCACATGCTAAATATCCACATAAAAATAATTTCCAACATGATTCAGGCAAAGCTCTCCAAACATGCTATGGAATTACATGATCAAGCAAGTTAAAGCATATCATAGGACATCTAAGTGGACTATTATCAATCCTAAAAACACAAACAAAGAATGACAAAAAACTGAGTTACCTTTTCCCATACCCCATACTTAAACCAAACAGTGTCCTCACTGTTTAAAACATAGAAAGAAAGAGAATAAGGAAAAGGGAACTCACAAAATAAAACTGAAGCTGTTTGAAACCATTGATCACTGAGGAGTTTGCTGAATTTCTCTTCGGTTCGGTAGAGGTCGGTACCGACCCTGGGGAGGTCGTTACCGAGCTTGCGTGCTTGTACACCGAATCTTCTTAATTTTCGTCTTCTTAGCACTTCTTCTTCTTCTTTGTACCTGAGTCACTTTAGAAAAACTTCTATCCTACTACACTAATCTAACCTAAAAACAAGTCAAAAGAAAGCTAGCAAAAAGAACTAAGAAAGCAAAAACTAAAACAAAAACTTAAAAGCGGGTTGCCTCCTGTAAGCGCTATTTTTAACGTCTTTAGCCCGACGAACTTACCTTAGCTTACCTAGGGCGGCTGCCATCCAGTATCGAAGGGATCATAAGAAACCCCATACTTAGCCTGAAAAACATCATAACTTCTCTCCAAAATATTTGGTCCTCTATCCTCAATAAGTATGCTTGGTAATCCTACAACAGGGTTAGTAAAATCCGAAAACCAAGGAGGTTTCGGCTCCTTCACAGTACTAACAGTAGGATCTAACGTAGAAGAAGGATAGGAGAAGGGATCATGACCAGAATTGATTGGATAAGAACAAGAAAACTTACCAGGGTCATTCGGGAAGAGGCTCGTTACCGAAGCTATGTGGGTAGTTAACGACCCTGCTGGATCTGGAAGTAGCTCGATGTCGTGCCAGATTCCATCTTTAGCATTGTTTTCCTTTAAATAAGGGTCGAACCGACCCATGGGGGGTTGGTAGGCTCCTCGGTAGATGTGACATCCTTGATTTTGCTTGTTTTTGTACTCAGAGAAGGGTCGTTACCGAGCCAAGGTGGGTCGGTAGACTCTTTAATACTACAACTAGCCACTTCGCTTATCGGTGTGTTGAATTGAAACTCGACCTTCTCTTCTCCAATATCAAACGTGAGAAGTCCCTTCCTGACATCAACACGTGCTCCTGCGGTGGCTAAGAATGGTCTGCCTAGAATGATTGGCACCATAGGGTCTTCAGGCATATCTAGAACAATGAAGTCGTTTGGGATAAAGAATTTTCCAACTTGAACGGGTACATCCTCAACGACTCCTGTTGCTTTGACACATGATCCATTCGCCATATAAAGATTCATATCGACGGGCTCCAGTGGTCCCATGTTAGCCTTGGTCCAGATAGACAATGGTAATAAACTGGCACTGGCACCTAGATCACATAGAGCTTTAAAACGGTGAGTCCCAAAACCAATTGAAATTGCAAACTTACTTGGATCACCGAGTTTTTCTGGAAGCTTTATGGCTCGGACTTCATTATGCAGCTCTGAGATAGATCTTTTCCTGCTCAGAATCTCTTTCAAAAATTTAGCGTAGGCAGGCATCTCATTAAGGGCATCAGTAAATGGAATTGAAATATTTAGCCCTTGAAGAATTTTAACAAAGCGTCTAAAATTTCCTTCTGTGACATCATTAGACTTTTGAATCGGGAAAGGAAGAGTTTTTGACGGACTCGGGATAGAGAGAGACCTGGATCGAGGCTCCACCGAATCGACAAGAGGGTCGATCGGTGCAGATGGGTCGGTACCGACCCTGGTGGGGTCGGTAACAAACTCAGAGTTTGGTTCAGAAGAATTACCTGGCACGGATGGCGCGTTATCGAACTGGGGAGCCTCGTTAACGACCCTGTTGGGGTCGGTAACGAGCCTGACCGGGGAATCATCTTCGTTGTCGTGCTTAGTGTCTTTAGGCTTGGCTCGATCTGGCAACTCCTTGCCACTTCTGAGGTGCATAGCTGCAATTTGTCCTCTAGGGTTTTCCTCGGATCGGCCCGGAAATTGCCCTTGGGGTCTTAGAATCTGGGCAGCTAGGTTCCCTAGTTGGGAATCAACACTCTTCTTCCATATATCGAACTCTCCCCATATTTTATTTTGTTGGTTCAGGTTGGCTTGAACTTCGTTAACCTTGTTGGTCACTTCGTTAACTTTGTTGGTCATGCCGTTAATGCCTTCCTGTAATCCTTGAACCCATGATGGTGGCTCCTGATGGCCTGGAGGAGGTTGGCTCCATTGGCCATATGCATAATTGCCCCAGGTGGGTTGATTGTAATTCCTCCCTGCATAAAAGGTATCATCTTGGTTCCTATATGGACCCCACATGTAATTAGCTTCTTCATATGCCTCAGTAGGTATGATTTCCCTTTCTCTCTAGATCTCCTCTATCTCTAAACTGAGTTCAACAATCTGCTTAGCTAGTTCTTCATGTGTAGCCATTGCTCGAGTTCAGGGTCTACTTATTGGATTATAGACAACTCAGCGTCCTTCAGCTGGCATACATTGTAAGCAAAAACAAAAACAAAAAACGAAATCAAAAGGCAAAAATGGGTTCTCGGCGAGGGTCGGTACCGAGCCTGGATAGGGTCGGTAAGGAGCCTGGAGTGATCCCGTAAAAACCGAAACTAAAAAGAAAGAAACAACTCACTGTCGATAGGGTCGTTACCGAGCCTGGATAGGATCGTTAACGACTCGACAGTGACCTAGAAACTAAACAGAAAAAAGCACAAAAACTGGGTTGCCCAGCAGGGTCGGTAGCGACCCTAGGGGGGTCGTTACCGACTCGGCGGAGTCCCAAAAAACGTAAAAAGAACAAAACTTGGCACTATTGAAATCTCCCCGGCAACGGCGCCAATTTGTTGAAGGAGGGTTTCTTGACAACAAATAAATTTATAAGTCAAGACCCCGCTGAGTATAGGGAGGTCAGGTTCGTCCGCAGGGAGAAAGTCAGTATCAAGTTTTGTTCCTTATCACGCAAGCAATCAAACAAGTAAGGGTTTTAACAAGAAAGAGAAAGATTCTAAGGTTTAGGGTTTTCCCACAACAACAATCATGCATGCCAACGCTATGAAACATAAAGATCATGCTTTTATCACATAAAGGCGCTAACTTTCGTTAACTTTAAGCAAGTAAATCAATCAACTTTCGCTAAATCAATAAACCTACTATCTATCTCTTCTACCTCTACTAGGATGATCTGTTTTCGCTTCGAAACCCTAATTTGACTATTCTGATTCAAGGTTTCTGCTTTCACTTCAACTATGAATGAGAAATTCCTTTCAACTTTCGTTTCAAGGATTAAGAACAAGAGAATAGATTCATGCAATAAAAACAATCAAGACATGATCATAAACAAGCATGCACAACCATTGTTGGGTTTAACCCCAACCTTAGATAGAGAACTACTCACAAATCATGATTGAAAACATAACGATTAAATAAAATAGAAAGCTTACAACCAAATCCACAACGATAGTTCTTCTCCACAAACACTCGTCTCTAACGTGCCTCCTCTCTCTTCTCTCCTCCTCATCCTCTAACTTCAATGCCATCAAACTAAAGAGGGGACAAGTGTATTTATAGAGAAATAAATCTATCTTAAATCTAACTATAAGGAAATAAATCTTCTAATAAGATATACCCCTTCTATCTATCTAATAACATAAAAGGAAACAAGATAGAAGCCCATTAAAAACACGCCGACTCGGACATGCTACTTCTCGCGGTACCTCGTTAACGACCTTGACAGGGTCGTTAACGACCCTGTTCAACACTTCGAACAGCTTTGAGTAAAACTTGCGTAGAGGATTCGTTACAACTCCGATTGACTCGATTCTTTTTCCTATGTTCTTGTAACGAATTTCTCTATATCTTTACAAGCTCAAACTTGATCTTCAATTACTTTACTTGAGCGCTTAATCTTCATCTTCACTTTATCCTTGAGTGCTATCTTTCACCGACTTTGCTCCTTTCTTTCAAAAATGCTCCAAATAGCTTCTAAAAACCTACAAAACACCACCAAAGCTTATGTAGACTACATATCTCAAGAAAATACGAAAACCTACACAAACGACTCAAAACAAAACACAAAACTAAAGAAAAAGACTCAAACACACTAAAAACACACCCTAAAAACACGACTAAAAAGGCCGACATCAGCCACCCTAATTAAACCACAAAGATATTCATGGCTAAATATTTTCTTGTTACAAACGCGTTTTCTAGCAATGCCTGCCTCCACTCCTCCCCCTCGTCGTCCTCCTCCTCATCGTCGCAATGATAGGACTAAAACTCCTAGTGTAATGTTACGTGACTTCGTCTGCAATACCGTTTGATTCAAAGAACCTTTTTCTTCTAAACCTAATCCTTCGACATTGTTTGGTAAGGCCTATGTTATTTCTAAATTTGTTTATTATAGTCTGTTTTTGCTGCTCATTTTGCTTTTCTAGCTTTAGTTACAACTGTTATAGAACCAACTATGTTTTTAGAGGCTATCAAACATGCGGAATGGCGTGAGGCGATAAAAGTCAAAATTGATGCTTTCAAAAAGGGTACATGGAAACTTGTTGATCTTCCTTCTAACAAGAAACCTATTGGTTTAAATGGATTTTTGGGTCAATTGTAATTCAAATGTCCCATCTCAATTGAATGACATAAAGCTCGCTTGGTGGTTCTTAGCCGTTGTTGCTGCTAAAAATTGGGAACTTCATCAAATGGACGTTCGCAATGCTTTTCTACAATGGAGATCTAGACGAAAAGGTTTATATGGTCCTCCACCAAGTTGTATGAGGTCCACTAATAGTCAAGTCCGTCTTTTCCAGAAATCCTTATATGGGTTGAAGTAGGCTCCTCGTAATTGGTTTTCTAAGCTCTCTTCTGCTTTGACTAGTATGGGCTTCACACGGTCACGTGAAGAGTACTCTCTCTTCTCTTTAATTCGACTTGATTTTGTGCTTCATATTCTTATCTTGATTTGATCTTCGCTGACTCTAATTCTGTTGTTATTGCTCGTCTGAAGAACAAGATTTGTTCTCATTTCCATATGAAGGACTTAGGCTTGTTGAATTATTTTTTAGGCATTGAAATTGCTCGATCAAATGATGATATCTTTTTATGCCAACGGAAATATATGTTGGATATTCTTTCAAAAATCAGTTTACTTGGCACTAAGCCTTGTGATTTTTCGATATAACCAAACCATCAGTTGGCAAGCTCTACTTTTGTATTATATGCTCAGCTTGACCGTTACAGACGTTTCATTGGTCGACTCATTTATTTGACCATCACTCCTCTAGGGCTTTGTTTTTAGTTCATATGTTTTCTTAGTTTATGACATCTCCTACTGTTGATCATTGGTTTGTTGTTCTTCGAGCTCTCAGATATCCAAGGCATCTTTCTGCCTAGTTCTAGTACCTTTAAGCTTACTGCCTATTGCGATTCTGATTGGGCTAGTTGCCCTTTGACTCGTTGGTCTATCAAGCGCTATTTTTTTTCTTCTTTTGGTTCCCCTATCTCTTGGAAGACTAAGAAGCAGCCTACTGTGTCTCGCTCATCTACTGAAGCCAAATATCATGCTATGGCCGTCTCATGTTGTGAGCTCATATGGCTCAAATCCTTGCTACGTTCTTTGGGGGTGTCACACTTGGCCAAGACATGGGTTTCGGTTCAATGGAACCGGCGGTTCTAAACCGGGTGGAACCGCTAGTTCCACCAATAAAAAATAAAAATAGCGTAACCGCGGTCGCGGCGATCCATTGGACCAAGACCGTGGCTTTCATACAAAGGTGACAAAAAATAGACTTTTTTAAATATTTGCGGTTCCGGAACCAGAACCGGGGAACCGGCCCATGCCCGGTTTCGATTCCGGTTCCATGGTTCTGAGGAACCGGAACCGACGGTTCCGGCACCGAACCCAGGTCGCCCCAATGTGTTTGTTTAGTGACAGTCAAGCTACTCTTTGCATTGCGGCTAATTCGATTTTCTATGATCATACTACGCACATAGAGATTGACTATCATTTTGTTCAGACCTTCTTCAACTTGGTATTGTTTTAACTTCTCATATTCAAACGTCTATTTAGCCTATTGATGTGCTGACAAAAGCCCTCGATCGACAACATTATTATTTTCTATTTAGCAAGTTAAACAGTGGAGATCCTCATGCTTCTACTTGAGGGGAAGTATAGAAGATTGTGTATTTTAGACAAATATAAGTATTCTTGTTATTTTGTATGATCTCTTATCTTATATCTAGGGTAAGATATCTCTTGTCTTCTTAACCTAGTATATATATATACACACTCTTGTATTTATCAATGAACCCAATTCTTTATTTCCTTCAACATATATAATGCATGGTAAGAAAGTTGCAATGCAAAACACCAAAAACTCGAACCGAGAAAACGCCTTAAAAGTTTTCACGAGAAAAGCAATCAAATTCTTAGAAAGGTCAAAATCTGAAAAAGATTTAGTAAGCATGTTAAAACGAACTGTTGGTGCACAAAAAATCACCTTTAATGCAATGATTGAATGCTCCTATTCACCTTCATTTCAATCTCCTTCTACAACCTAGAACCTGCAAAACAATGGACACAAGGGGCGGGGTCCCCCTCATCCACCTTCGATTCCTAAGTCAAAAGAACAGTTTATCAATTGAACGTCGACATTAAGGTAAAACTTGCTTGCGAGCTCAGCGTATATGAGTATGCTTACCACCAATGGTGATCCCATGTATTTATAATGGAGTAAAGGGAGAGAAAATGTCGAAAATTCTATCTCTAGGGCCGGCCTTGTTGCCTTGACACCCAAGCAAGTGATATCTTGCCTCCCCAATCCACGCGGAAATTCTATCTTTTAATTAAGATAGATTTCTCCATCATAAGGATAATAAAAGTCATAATCTAATAAAGAAATTAATAGAGAAGGTTTAAGAAATACTTACATAAAATACTTTTTAATATTTACCTGCTCGCAAATGCCACACTTGAATGTTAGTTACGTTAGAACGCAACTAAGGCTCAAGTATTTTAGGACCTATTCAAAGTGACCATGCAAATTTATCGATGGGTCCCCTAGCGCATTTGTATATTCGTATATTCATGTATTCGTATATTCGTATATCCATGAGCGATGATCATGGGATGCTCTCCCTTAACCATATACAACAGCCAAGAATTAAGATACACTGATTGCAACAAGCAAAACAGAGAAAGGAGAACATAAAGTTGAAAAAAAGGTTCATGGCTAGGATTTTATTTAAGAACATAAAAAACACAAAAAGCAACGAGCTTTTTCTATTAGCCATTACTAAACCAACATCTATGCGAGGGGCTTCCAAAAGAGCTCAATGTCGATAATCTGTGGCCCGACTACGAGGCCCGCAGTCGTGGCAATAATCCGCACCCATGGTTTGCTCTACGGGAAAAAATTCTTCAAATGGGCGAAATTCCGAGTCCATGGGACAACCTTCCCATCAAGACCCTTAGGCGAGTAAGCTCCTTGACCATATACTGCAGTCACTTGATATAGACCCTTCCAATTTGGGTCGAGCTTGCCATCTACGAGATCGCGTGCGCTTCCGATGACCCGTCAAAGTACAAAGTCACTGACTCAAAAAGTACGGTATCTCACGTGTTGGGTTAGGACTCATTCGGTTGCCCGTTGGTAGGCCGCAAGTCGCACTGGTGCAATGTCTCAACGTTCCTCGGCAAAGTCGAGGTGGTCGGAAAGAGTGCGACTATTCTCTTCAAGATCAAAAAACGTTGTTCTCAAGGTTGGCAGGCCAACCTCTAGAGGGATTACTGCTCCCATGCCATATGCTAAAGCGAAGGGCGATACCACGGTCGATCTACGTGGGTTGGTGTGATAGGCCCATAGCATGGTTGGTAGCTCTTCAGTCCATCTTCCCTTAGCTCTTTCAAGGCGCTTCTTTAACCCTTCAATGATCACTTTGTTTGTAGCCTTGGCTTTCCCATTTTCTTGTAGGTAGCCAACGGAAGAGTATACATTCTTGATGCCCATCCCTTTGTAATACTCCTTAAATTTCTCACAATTGAATTGTGTGCCATTGTCGGATATGATAGCAAAAGAGATTCCAAAGTGTGTCATAATGTGTTCCCAAATGAACTTTTGGGTGTCGGAATCACAAACGTTTGGGCTTTGCCTCCACCCATTTAGTGAAATAGTCTGTGGCGGTGATGAGCTAACACACATTCCCGTGTGCTCGTGTGAAGGGACCGAAGATATCAAGGCCTCATTGCGTGAAAGGCCATGGACTAGTCAAGGCGTGGAGGTCCTCGATCAGCATGTATGTGAGCCTAGCAAACCTTTGACACTTATCGCACTTCCTCACATATAATTTCACATCTTTCTGCATTTAAGGTCACCAATATCCTTAAGAACGAGCTCGGAATGCCAAACTACGACCTTCGGCGTGCATCGCGCATATGCCTTCATGGATCTCGTATAATAGAGGCTCAACTTTTCCTGGGGGTACGCATCTCAAGTATGGCCTGAAAAAAGACCGGCGATATAAAATATTTTCGGGCGCTAACCAAAACCTATGAGCCCTTAATCGAACCTTCTTAGCCTCGACGGTAACCAAGGGAAGGACGTTCTCATCCAGGTAACGCATCAAGGGTGTTTGCCATCCGAGATCCTACGCAGTTTCACTGCCTGCGACCGCGGCCTTTGTGGAGGTAATTTCTACGACCGCGGTTGTGGGCATATCTTTGCTTGCGGTTTTGTTTGAGGCGCCAATTGCTGGACATCACGAAACTTTGACGTGAATTGAGGTCTTGAGCGAGACTTCTGAACAAGTAGCTAGCGTTTCTAAGGCATCAGCTAACTTGTTATGATTGTGCGATCGTTGTCTAAGCTCATACTACTCGAACTCCTCTAGCATAGCTCTTGCTCTCTCCATGTACTTGACATCTTTTTCATTTGGTTTCGTAATGCCCCATCACTTGGTTCACTATCAGTTGCGAGTCATATAGCACAAGTAGCCTAGCGATTTTGAGACTATTTGTTGTTTCCAACTCGAGTATGAATGCTTCATACTTGGCTCCGTTATTGGTTGTGTCGAAGACAAGGTGCACGATGAGCAAAAGGACCTCTCCGGTAGGTGAAGTAAGCACGATTATCGCATCAAGCCCTTGATTGTCACTCGTGCCATCAATTACAAGGATCCATTTCGGATTCGTTATGCTCTAGGGTGAACCGCGATTGCGGTTTCGCAAGTCGTGACTGCTGAAACATTCAACTGAGAGGTACCTCTTTTGGGGGGCCATTCGCGACCGCGACCTTTTCAACCTTTGCACCTCTTTGATGTTTCTTGGGCTTGCAATGGCGTCAATTGCTCGAATCAGATTAGGAAATGCTTCAATTCCTCGGCGAGTAACGAGGTGTCCCATAATTTGCCTGAAACAACCGTGAATGCGCATTTCGCGGCGTTGAGCATGACTCGGGATGCTCGAAGGATGTCGAAAACATCAAGCAAGTCATCGAGATGAGAAGATTCCCTCTTACTCTTGACCACCATGTTGTTGATGTAAGCCTCAATGGTCTTCTCGATCTTGGTGCAAATAACTTGGTGACGAGCCGCTGAACGGTTGCCCCGACATTTTTCAATCCGAAAGGCATCACCTTGTAACAAAAGATCCCTTGTGGTGTGATGAACGCGGTCTTCTCTTGATCATTTTTATGCATTGAGATTTGATGTTAGCCCCAGTGATAACAACCAAAAAAAGACATTGAAATTACTATATGAAATAGACCACGACCTTTTCCAATGTTTCGAGCTTTCAAGCTCAAGAAGGTTTTAAAGCATGTCAAATTATGCTTTGAATAATAATATCAAGTGAGGCGTCCAAGACTTCCAAGGAGAAAGATCAAAGTGAAGATATTTTCGGAAGTTTAAGATCTCGTCACATTATTAGAAGTGCTCAGCAGAGCAGTCATATCTTTGGATATAAAATTTGTTCTCGAGGTGATTCAATATGCTTTCGAAAGCTTATTCAATTTTCTACAACTTCACAGTTGGCGTCAAGATCAGAATCCAATGGGAAGATGGTCAGAACCGCGTTTTACTGAGAGTAGTACAAGATCTTACGGGATTCTGAGACTTTCCTTAATACCTTTAAGTTATTATTATGTCGTTTAATAATTCTGATTTTTCTATTCTTTGTTAGTAGGAATATTATCTTTACTATATTTATTATTATTATCTTATATAGATAGAGAATTAGGATAGAGTCTATCTATAGGTGCTTCTATGTCTTTAAATATTCTTTTGTAATCACTTTTATAATTATGGCGGATTTTAGTTTGGGATGAGAAACTTGAATTAAGTTTTCTTGTTCCAAGGTTTTCCTACCCAAACTCTATCTTTTATCTTTCTTATTCTCACATTCCAAACTCAAACAAATCAAATTGTTCACACAAATCCCACGTTCCAATTCATTCAACAACAATTAATCAAGTTCAAATCTTCAATCAACTTGTTCACTTGAAATCCATATCTTTGGCACATTCTTCACGTGATAATCTTCAACTCGAAGATCTTCACGTATCACCCGATATGCATCTAAAAAGATCATTCGTTCGTGACCCGTTGTAGAGTCTACTAGCAGATCGATTTTTGAAAGCGGAAACAAGTCCTTTTGACATGCTTTGTTGAGATCATTAAAGTCCACGCAGACTCTTCGATCTCCCATATTTTTCTTGACTACGATGGTATTTGCCATCCAATTTGGGTGCCATACCTCTCAAATGGTGTTAGCTTCTTGTAACTTCTTTATTTTAACGATCAGAACTTTCATATGCTGGATAGAAGAGCGTCGTGCTCGTTGTACGATCGACTTCATGTCTAAGAGAACGTTCAACCTATGGCAAGCAAGTTTCAGGTCTATTCCAGGCATGTCGTATGGGCTCCATTCAAAGACGTCACGATTACTTCACAATAGGTGGGTGATGGCTGAAAGTTCATCGCTCGAGAGATTTGCCCCAACAAAGAATTTCTTTTCGGGCTCATCCTCTCCTAGGTAAATCTCTTGAAGTTCATCCACGAAAATCTCATTCGGCTCCGAGCCTTTACTATGACACCCTTATACCCTATGACATATAGTTAGTAAAACTTATCTCTTATCAAAGCAGATAATTCACATATACCAACTATTCATGTAAGCACATAGCGACATTAACAACCATAAAAGGTTGCACACACACATCTATGTTGTTACTTCTCATACTAAAACATCTATTACTCTAACTTTTATTACAACCCGTATGTCTAAGATGCAAAATGAGGAGGAGAAGGTTGCATAGAGCTTCAGCCGGCCGACATGTATGAATGTGACCTCTAACAGAGACTCACGTCAGAAAATTCTAGCTGAACCTGAAAAATTATTTTGCGATTTACGTGAGTCGCATACTCAGTGAATATAAACCATCATCAATTATTTCACACAGAGTCAAACATTTAGTCCATGTACATATACACACATATTATACATATGTCATATAGGAATTTACTATGCAAATGTCGATGTATCCAATTTATTATTCTGTGAACTTTTCAAGCCTGAGTCTGCCCCTGGTTTACTATATATGGACTCTTATGGTCCCTTTAAGAAAGAAATCCGAAGATCTCCTCATTATGACTCTTATGGTCGCTTTAAGAAAGAAATTTGAAGATCTCCTCGTTGACCCGTAGGTCTTGTATGATCCTAAGATCCTGTATGACCCGTAGGTCGTTTTAACAAAGAAATCCGAAGATTTCCTGAATTATAATTCAGGGCAAGACAGTCACAGGTCCTTTTAATCTCATTGCAATATGCTATGCAATCAAGTGCATCATGTAACCATATATCATATGCCATTTGGTAACATACTTTCTGTGCAAACAACTCTGGAAATTTCAAAGCTATCACATCTATCCATATAACTAATATAGCACATATATCCATATATTTCATATAGCACATATATCCATATCACCCATATAGCACATATATCCGTATAACCCATATATTCATATACCTCATATACTTCATGTGGTCGTAACTGTCGTGGTGCATAAGAAATTAATTTTCCATCCAGCATTAAGACCCAATAATGACCCTAATATGAAGCATCAATGTAAACAACAAATCCTCTTGTACTAGTAACAATTGTCAGTATTGTTGTTGTAGTTTGCCAGTGCCTTAACTCATTAAAGCCCTGTTGGCACACAGAATACCAATGGAATGAAGCATTCTTCCGCAACAATATAGTGAGCGGTTTAGCTACAATAGAGAATCCCTCAACCAATCGTCTGTAGTATCCAAACATACCAAGCAAGCTACGAACTTCTGTAACTGTAGTTAGTGCTTTCCAATTTACCACTGCTTTAACCTTTTTAGGATCTACCTCTATAACTCTTCCAGTTACAATATGTCCTAGAAAAACCACATGATCCAACCAGAATTCATACTTATTCAATTTAGCAAATAATTGTTTTTCCCTTAAGACTTGTAGCACAGTAGGCATATGATCAACATGCTCATCTGTACTTCATGAATATACCAATATATCATGAATAATGATGATCACAAATCTGTCTAGAAAAGATTGTAACACCTTGTTCATTAAAGTCATAAATATCGTTGCTGCATTAGTCAAACCAAATTCCATTACCATAAACTCATAATGTCCGTATCGGGTCCTGAATGTTGTCTTGGTAATGCTATCTTCAGCTATCTTCAACTGATGGTATCCTGATCGAAGGTCTATCTTCGAAAATACGTTTACACCCTGAAGTTGATCAAACAAATCATCTATCCTTGGCAATGGATATTTGTTTTTCATTGTGACCTGATTCAACTTTCTGTAATCTATGCACAACTGTAAGGTACCATCTTTCTTTTTCACAAAAATTATTGGTGCACACCAAGGTGATATACTAGCTCTAATGAACCCATTGTCTAACAACTCTTATAACTGTTTCTCCAGTTCCTGTAACTTTAGTGGAGCTATTCGATATGAAGGAATAGAAATCGGTGCAGTACTTGACATTAATTCCATAGTAAACTCTATTTCTCTATGAGGTGGCAGTCTTGGAAGATCCTTTGGAAACACATCTAGAAAATCTTTAACAACTGGAACATCTCCAGCCTCATCACATTCAACTTTAAATTCTATAACATGGGCCAGATATTCATCACATCCTTCTCTGATCATGCAAAAAGCCGTTGTTGCAGATATTAAGCAAATAAGTACCATTTGTCTATCATAGAAAATTACTCCAGATTTCCCAAGCGAGTCTATCAGTACCTCTTTGGTATAACAATCTACTTTAGCATAGTGTCTTGGCAACCAATCCATGCCCAAAATAACATCAAACTCATACAAGAATAACAAGATCAGATCAATTGGTATTTCTACTATATCCACTCGTATTATACATTCTCGATATACTGTACTTACCTTTACAATTTCCTCTGTACTTCCTCTTCTAATGGTCCATGTGTATGTAATGTATGTTCATGTAGTGTTGTATGAGATGCTCTTATAGACTGACGTGGCACGACTGAACTTTCTCTCCTTTATGCATCAGGCTCATCCTTTCCTAGGTAAATCTCTTGAAGTTCATCCATGGAAATCTCATTCGGCTCCGAGCCTTTACTGTTACACCCTTATACCCTATGACGTATAGTTAGTAAAACTTATCTCTTATAAAAGCAGATAATTCACATATACCAACTATTCATGTAAGCACATTGTAGACATTAACAATCATAAAAGGTTGCACACACACATCTATGTTGTTACTTCTCATACTAAAACATCTATTACTCTAACTTCTATTACAACCTGTATGTCTAAGATGCAAAATGAGGAGGAGAAGGTTGCATAGAGCTTCAACCGGCCGACCTGTATGAATGTGACCTCTAACAGAGACTCACGTCAGAAAATTCTAGCTGAACATGAAAAATTATTTTGCGATTTACGTGAGTCGCATACTCAGTGAATATAAACCATCATCACTTATTTCACACAGAGTCAAACATTTAGTCCATGTACATATACATATATATTATACATATGTCATATATGAATTTACTATGCAAATGCCGATGTATCCAATTTATTATTTTGTGAACTGTTCAAGCCTGAATCTGTCCCGGGTTTACTATATATGGACTCTTATGGTCCCTTTAAGAAAGAAATCTGAAGATCTCCTCATTATGACTCTTATGGTCGCTTTAAGAAAGAAATCTGAAGACCTCCTCATTGACCCGTAGGTCCTGTACGATCTGAAGATCCTGTATGACCCGTAGGTCGCTTTAACAAAGAAATCCGAAGATTTCTTGAATTACAATTTAGGGCAAGATAGTCACAGGTCCTTTTAATTTCATTGCAATATGCTATGCAATCAAGTGCATCATGTAACCATATATCATATGTCATCTGTTAACATACTTTCTGTGCAAACCACTCTGGAAATTTCAGAGCTATCACATCTATCCATATAACTAATATAGCACATATATCCATATAGTTCATATAGCACATATATCCATATAGCCCATATAGCACATATATTCGTATAACCCATATATTCATATACCTCATATAGTTCATATATCCGTATATCAAATAGGGTTGAATCTCCGGTCTATACTCACATTTATCCATATAACACATATATTCATATAAAATATATATTCCTATAACACATATAAAACATACATCCATGTAGCACATTTAACACATAGGGTTTAATCTCCGATCTATACTCACATAGCACATATATCACATAGGGTTTAATCTCCGATCTATACTCACCTGTTCAAGACGGATACAATATCTCTTCCCTTTCTTTTTAACCACGATCTATGACTTGTGCTCCTATATATAACCCAATGCAAATTAGGCTATTTACTCTTATAAACTCTAACCCTAAATGCAACAAAATGCCAGTATGCATTATAACTTTCTATGCATAATTCCAAATTCTTTAAAACTTGACAATAATAAACTATATATATAGAAGAACATTTTTCTAGTCCAAACATTTCTGTAAAACTTGATCAAAAGTCCCCATAATATCATTACAAGGCAATAGCCTAAAATTACTCTGAAATCTTTTAACGAAAATAAATCCAATATCAAAAACATCCTCTGAGAACTATAAATCGACTGATTTTCAATTCAAAAGCAACTATAGATCGAGATTTGTAAAAATTAGTGAAATCCAAATAAACCATATTAACTAATAAAACTTACCAAACCACGATTATACGTCGGGATTAAAACCCGATAGAAGAAATCTTGTACCAGATCCAGCAAAAATAACCGAAGTCAAATCTCTACTAACTCTCCTCTCTTATTTTCCAAACTCTCTGTTTTTTTTCTCGACTCTACGCAAATATGGACATGGAGACATACATCAAATATATATTTAAACGGAGTCGACAAATCCGTAGAAGTCGGCATAAACTTTTTATGGAATTGCAGTTTCCACCCTTAAATCTATTTTACTACAAACTTTACCCTGAAATAATTATTAATTAATTTTTAGTTAAAAACTTTTTAAAATATAATAAACTTAATTAGAAAATAAATATTACTTTTAAAAACTCACTATAAATCATGCCAATATGCTATGCATGTGCTTCTAATATTATATGCATGCAAAATGACGTATGCACTTTGGTCGAGGATGTTACATTTACTGCTCAAATTCTTAGGGCCCCTCGGTTCTACGGATCTTCGGCCTTTGAAGGGCCGCGGTCGCGGTTATGCAAGTCACGACCGCAGTAGCCTTGACTGAGGTTGCGCTTTGGAGAAGCGCGATCGTGGTTTCTCGAGACGTGGTCGTCTAGTTGATTGATCCCTATTTTGGGAGAGTCATGGTCATGATTTCACGAGCTCCTCGTGGTGTAGTTCTGCTATTGCACGCGATCGATCGAGAGAGACCCAACCGTCGCCGCTTGTGCAACCTTTGGTTTCATCTCGGGAAGTCGGTGTCTTCCCTACGCTCGGGCTTTGTCGCTTTGACTGCGATTGAACGTTGATATGCGATTCATGATCAAGTTTTCACTTTTGGGATATCGGGTGCGCACCCGAACCCAAATCACCGTGGTCGACTACCAACCTTGGGCGGCACTTTGATGTGCTCACTACGATCGGCGATGGCTTCGGCCACGACCACGGTCGCGGGTCGCTGTCTGTCGTGATCGCGGTGACGTTCCACGACCGCGGGCATGCCTAAGGTTCGCATAAATCCCAAGGCGACGATCTTCGTCTACTCTACTCACCGTAGCGATTTATCGTGGATTTGAATCCTCGCTTCCAACAGACGACGTCAATTGTTAGTGCAAAAAAATTGGCTTTAATGTACTAATTGAATGCTCCTCTTGATTCTCCTCTCACCTTTCGTTCCAAGCTCTTTCTTCAACCTAGAACCTGCAAAACAATGTACATAGAGGGTGGCGTCCCCTAGTTTGTCGATTGAACGTCGAGGTACAAGTAAGCCTTAAGCTTGCTTGTGAGCTTAGTGAATATGAGTATGCCTACCACTCATGGCGATCTAGTGTATTTATAATAGAGGAAAGAAGGAGAATGCTGAAAATTCTATCTCTAGGGCCGACCAAGATGCATTGACACCCAAGGAATCGATATCTTAGCCCCAATCCATGAGGAAATTATATATTTTAATTAAGATAGAGTTTTTCATTATAAGGATAATAAAAGTGATAATTTAATCATCATCATCATCATTGACCCAGTGAGGCTCCACTACAACGGAATCTGGGGGGTCAAGATAGGGGTACCCCTGCCCAAGGGAAAGGTGGTACGCCCGGATAGACCCAAGAAAAACTGAAATTCAGCTATGTGACAATAATAACTGAAATTAGTTATTATTACTTAAAAGTGATAATTTAATATTACTTAAAAAAACTTTTTAATATTTGTCCGCTCATAGGAACTGAAATTGGTCCTGGTTTAAAGTCGGGGTATCTCATTCCAAGCAGGGGCGCGCGGATTTAGGGGGGCGGGCGGGGGCGGCCGCCCCCACATCAGCCCGGAAAAGCTACTAGAATTATTTATAGTGTCCGAAAGATTAAAAAAATAATTAATTTCGCCCCCATAGGCGATCCGGGAGGGGACGAAGTTGAAGATACTAGAGGAGAGGGGCGGAATGCACAAATTAGGGAAGACTGGAAGAACACTGGGTAGCCACCAATGGAGTATTGTCTAATTGTAGAAGACGACGTGTTTTAATTTCTGATTCAGTTTTTTTTTAAAAAAAACTAGTTAAAGTCCCGTGATATTCACGGGATAATTTTACTAAAAAACTATACAATTCTACAATATGAATTTAAAATACTAACTATATTTATATAATATCATAATAAATTATGCAATAGAAAAATTAATTTTTTTAGATTTTACTCCATATTTTAATTGAATATATTTTTAAATATTTTTTCATTATTTATGGACATCTTGTCCAAATTTAGATTGAAATTATTAAAATAATAAATTTACTTTCTATTGAGTATTTTTAAATAATATTTTCTTTTTTTTAGACACTAATATGTATAAAATACTTGGTTTTTTTATAAAGATAATAATAATTAGGATAGGTTATCCAAAAAGCATAATATAATTTATTAAAATATTTTTTTAAATTTAATTTATTAAAATTTTATATTAGGGTTCTTATCTTTTACTCTATAATAATAAGAATGTTTGTAAATATGAAAAATACAATATAAAGATTAGTATAGAAGAGAACATTGTCCTTGATTTAAAAGATAAAATATAGAGAAAATAATCTATGTATTATTTTGCAAAATTCAATCCATCTATAAAGTTGTTTTCAATACTAAATTTACATAACGAAAAAATAAAATATAAAGGAAAATAATGTATATGAAAATTTACAAAATTCAATGTATTAATTAACCTATCATCCATATTAAATTACAAAAAAACATAGAGATAACAAAATTTAAATGTAATGTGGGGATAGAAAAAAAATTCTATATTTACATAAATAAAATAAAAAGAAAATTAAGAAAAATGTAATGTAAATTTTTATTAAAATTCAATTTTAAGCAAGTATTCATCAAGATTTGTATATTTTTCTATTTTTTTTTATCAAACATTGATTTAAGAAAAAATCTTTTATATAAATTCATGAAATGATAAAGTAAATCTAATTTTATTAATTTAAATTAAAATTCGATTTTTTTTACATTTACATATAATCTTAGTCATCAAAATAAGATTATATATTTTTCTCAAAATAAAAATATATCAACATAACAAAATTTATTATTTAAAATTATATCATTATATAGATATAAATTTTATACTTGGAGCTCAAGACTTGTTAACAGATAAAAAAAATATTAAGACTCTAAATCTTGTTAAGAGATAAAATATTAAATTAATATAAAAAATATCATCTCATAAAAATTTATGTATATAAAAATTACATAAATATGTTATCTATTGTAGTAAACTAATACATAATCCATAGATAGAAAATTATATACATACAAAATTATATAAACATGTTATCTATTTAGTATATATAGCAAAAATACTATAAGTTGTTACAAAGTTTATTAAAATATAATTTCACATTAATTTATTCAAAAATGCCACGTGGCGCAAATTTTACAACAGACTTGGATTCTGCTTTATAATGTATTAGGGTAGATACGTCTATTAAGCCTCTAATTTGGAATTAGGCCCATTTGGCCTGAATTTCAGAATAGGCCCAATTGAAGAAAAAGACATTCGAAACATACAATTCCCTGTCATCAAATCACATTGCTTAATGTACTGTTGGTTTCAATTTTCAACTCATCCACTACACTATCAAGTATCAACGCTAGTACTTTATTAATTTTCAATTTCAAGCCCTACTTCAGCACTAGTAATTTATTAAAATTTATATTGAGCTCTTTTTTTACCCTTTTTTCCTTTAATTTACCTTCTAGATTCGTATTATTTGAGTCATAATTTTTATACGATTCACACGCAGAATTATATTTTATTTTAGAATTTATTTTTAAAATTAAAAAATTGTATAAATTTAACTTAAGTATCTATAATTTTGTAAAGATCTTTCATCTCTATTATAAATTAGTATAATTCTTTTTAATTAATGAAGGTATCAAGAAAAAAGTAGGTATAATATATTAAATGATAAGTATTATTGAACAAAAAACAAACTAAAATAACAAGTATTTTCGAACGGAGAGTACTAAAAAATTATATATATTATAATTTATATGTCCTATTTTATGTCAAACTATCTTCTTAATTTTTGTTTACACATTTATTTATACTATAATTAGTCTGAGATTAATTTTTATATAGACAGTCCGTCCCCCTCCACACAATCCTGGATCCGCCCCTAATTCCAAGAAGCTAGTCACATTTACATTAATAAATCTTGTGTTCGAGTAGGTATGATCAGTTGAAGGAGGCGGCCGGACTGGATAGCACTCATTTGTATCTATTATTGCGCTTTGGCTTATTGTCAAGGAGTAAAGGACATCTATACCCTTGGAGTGGTAGATGAATCGTGACCAATTAATATTAATGGTGGTAGATGAATTAATATTAATTAATTAATATTAATGGTGGTAAAGGACATCTATACCTCAGTACGTTATGTATTTTTTATTATTTTATTTACTAATCTAGCTCTTAATTTGTCAATGATACATATACTTATTATTAACCCTGAAATTAAAGTGGTTGTATTTGTATACTCTCACATATATTATATATAGACGATGTGAAGAAAAGGGAGCACTTGCTTGCACTGGATGGAGCAAAGGAAAGGTTGCACTTGTTTGAAGCTGAGCTTCTCAAGGAAGGATCATTTGATTCCGCCATTGACGGGTGTGAGGGCGTTTTCCACACCGCTTCTCCCTGTCACTATGATTGCGAAGACCCACAGGTTAATAGTTACAGTACATGCATGCTTTATAAATATGCGATCATATATGCACTTCTATGTATCTACTTGTATATATAGTAGTAGTATGAATTATATACATATGATAGGAAGTCCATCATAAATTATGTTTGGTAACCCTAAACTTTTTGCTTTTTCGACTCGTGCCCTGAAAATAAAAAAACTATTCCGAAAAAATACCCTGAACTCTTGAATTAGTTTGTCCCGTACCAAGGCACGGACCTAGGGTGGCGTTAGGGTACGCCCTAGCCCACCCTAAAAAATAAAAAATAATTAAAATAAGGTAAACTTAATATAAAAAATTAAAAAATAAAATAAATCTAGTGATAAATTAGTTAAACTAAGATAATTTAGCCTATCCATTTTTTTTAATAAAAATTAGCCCACCCTAATATAAAATCCTGCGTCTGTCCCTGCTCGTACCCCTATTTTCAATTTTGTTTCACTATATACATAACTCCGTTAAATTTGTAAATAAAATTAAAAGAAAAAGGTTCCATAAAAATTTAAAAAAATATTGAACTTAAAACTTAAAACAGAAAAAAAAAATCTCCAAATCTCATCTGTTCAAGTGAAATGCCGCCGCTAATGGAGGACCGTCCGAACATGGGTGCCGCCGACGGTGAATGATGAATGCGCGATGCTCGCCGACTCCGACAGAGGCACAAAGGCAGCTCTTCGCCGCCGGCCGAAGAACGATGACTTCATCCCTGTCTCGAGCAAAATGAGAATACTCTAGGTTTCCGCCGACGCCTCGGTCTCCATCGGCGCTAGAACGATCTCCAAGACTGGTGATGGAGTCGGATCTCCTCGAATCGAAACTGGATCTAGGCCCACTTTCTTCGTGCACCTCTTCGCTCTACCCAAGATCCGCGCCGTCAATCCGTCGTTCTAGTTTGTCTGCTGCCCTCCTCCCCTACTGTGTTTGGAAAGCGTCTACGGACGATCAATTAGATGGTTTTGGGGTTTGGATATAAGGCTTATTAAATTAAATTTGTTCATGTTTATTAGGCTCCGTTCGGTAAATCGATACTTATCGGTATTGATGCTGATGTTGATGTTGATACTGATACTTATGGTTGTTGATGCTGATCATGAAAGCTGATATGGGATGCTGATATGAGTTGTTTATTTTACAAATAATCCGGAATGTGTTCGGTAAACTGAATTGCTGATATTGTAAGCAAAAGGGGTAAAATTACTATAAAGGGTTTATTGAAGGGAAAAAAATAAAAAAATAAATTTTAATTAAAAAATCACGTGGATTACACATTAGCCAAATAAACCCTAAAAATTTGACAACTTCCCATCTTCATTCCGCATCTGCTGCTCCCGATGTACGCTCGTGCCTGATCGTCTAACTAAGAACTCCCCGGCGCACCAGGAACCAGGAACTCGTCGTGCGTGATCATTTGTGCCTGCTCGTAAGTTTTCTTCAAAATACTGCTCGTGCTCGTGCTCGTCTTGCTTGATCGTAAACATGAATCATCAAAATACATCATGTATTGTTTGAGAGATATTTTGGATTCTTATGATCAATGGATCACTTTATAGAAGTCACTTTATACGTAAACATGAATCACGTGGATTACCAAACTTGGTATTAAAGAAGAGTTTTTTTGGTGAATCTGATTTTATTATAACCTTAAAGTTCTTCCATCAGTGCTAACTCATGGCTGGGATTGTACAAAATTATATATAATATATGGTCCATTTAAAAAAATTGTAATTAGTTTACAAACGATTTCATGGCGTTAAGAACATTTGAACATAAAATTTTTGGAGATGGGGTCTAATAGCACAATCATCAAAATAGGGGACAACTGATGTGAGGTCTAATACCACAATCATCACTGCATATTGAAGGAAAAAATTATATCAATTTTATATCGACACAAAGAAAGGGGGATACTGATACTAGTTTTCTTCATTATACCACATATTGAAGCAAAAAAAATTATAGTAATTTTAGATCGATACAAAAATAGGGGTATACTGATATGAGTTTTTTTCATTATAATGCATATTGAAGCAAAAAATTATAGCAATTTTAGATCGATGGGGCTAATTGCTATTTTTGTTCTGTGTTGCAGGTTATTTGGAGTTCGTTATTCTCTTTTCCCAACTATGGCACCGATAATGCTCCTAAATGTGTACTTGCTTGATTTTTTTTAAATTTTGTTGCATAACTTGTGCTTCAATGCTTGTTATTCCAAGTCTAAATGTTTGGGTTGTGCACTTTTTTATGACTTGTTTGTCGAATCTAAGTTTAATGTTTGAGATGGAATTGCCTATATTTGATCAATCCACTTCTGCAAGTTTTTTTTTTTGTTGAATTGAAACTTATCTAAATGCTAGAAAGCGGACAAAACCATATAGAGCAAAAAGGTGTCGTTCATTTGGACCGATGAGATGGTATCTGAGATGTTGCGGATTTGTCGTGACATGCTCATAAAACATGGTAATACCGTACCATTTAGTTGGAACGATATCTCTACAAAGTTTAAGGAAAAAACGGGAATAGACATGACTCCTAAGGTTGCAAGGAACAAATTTGAGCATATCAAGAAATTTTGGAGAGCTTGGGATGACTTGAGAAACAAGGAGACTGGATGTGGTTGGGATGCTGAGCGGGGACGCATTACAGCGGAAGATAGTTGGTGGGAAAAAAAGTGCAAGGTTTGTTACCTAAAAAATCTGCATTAAATAAACTTAAGTGAATCAAAGTTTGTAAAATTTCTATTGGCGCGGTCGTGTTTTGCAGGAGAAGCCCCAGTACAAGAAATTCCGCCATGAAGGAGTTGATCCCGATACTTGTCAATTATGGGACGCGGTCTTTGGCGGCATTGTAGCAACAGGAAAGCATTGTGTCACACCGAGCATGGATCCAAATACAATACCTGTTGCTACAATGCCGCCAAAGACCGCGTCCCATAATTGACAAGTATCAGGATCAACTCCTTCATGGCGGAATTTCTTGTACTGGGGCTTCTCCTGCAAAACACGACCGCGCCAATAGAAATTTTACAAACTTTGATTCATTTAAGTTTATTTAATGCAGATTTTTTAGGTAACAAACCTTGCACTTTTTTTCCCACCAACTATCTTCCGCTGTAATGCGTCCCCGCTCAGCATCCCAACCACATCCAGTCCCCTTGTTTCTCAAGTCATTCCAAGCTCTCCAAAATTTCTTGATATGCTCAAATTTGTTCCTTGCAACCTTAGGAGTCATGTCTATTCCCGTTTTTTCCTTAAACTTTGTAGAGATATCGTTCCAACTAAATGGTACGGTATTACCATGTTTTATGAGCATGTCACGACAAATCCGCAACATCTCAGATACCATCTCATCGGTCCAAATGAACGACACCTTTTTGCTCTTTATTGTTTTGTCCGCTTTCTAGCATTTAGATAAGTTTCAATTCAACAAAAAAAAACTTGCAGAAGTGGATTGATCAAATATAGGCAATTCCATCTCAAACATTAAACTTAGATTCGACAAACAAGTCATAAAAAAGTGCACAACCCAAACATTTAGACTTGGAATAACAAGCATTGAAGCACAAGTTATGCAACAAAATTTAAAAAAAATCAAGCAAGTACACATTTAGGAGCATTACCGGTGCCATAGTTGGGAAAAGAGAATAACGAACTCCAAATAACCTGCAACACAGAACAAAAATAGCAATTAGCCCCATCGATCTAAAATTGCTATAACTTCTTGCTTCAATATGCATTATAATGAAAAAAACTCATATCAGTATACCCCTATTTTTGTATCGATCTAAAATTACTATAATTTTTTTTGCTTCAATATGTGGTATAATGAAGAAAACTAGTATCAGTATCCCCCTTTCTTTGTGTCGATATAAAATTGATATAATTTTTTCCTTCAATATGCAGTGATGATTGTGGTATTAGACCTCACATCAGTTGTCCCCTATTTTGATGATTGTGCTATTAGACCCCATCTCCAGAAATTTTATGTTCAAATGTTCTTAACGCCATGAAATCGTTTGTAAACTAATTACAATTTTTTTAAATGGACCATATATTATATATAATTTTGTACTATCCCAGCCATGAGTTAGCACTGATGGAAGAACTTTAAGGTTATAATAAAATCAGATTCACCAAAAAAACTCTTCTTTAATACCAAGTTTGGTAATCCACGTGGTTCATGTTTACGTATAAAGTGACTTCTATAAAGTGATCCATTGATCATAAGAATCCAAAATATCTCTCAAACAATACATGATGTATTTTGATGATTCATGTTTACGATCAAGCAAGACGAGCACGAGCACGAGCAGTATTTTGAAGAAAACTTACGATCAAGCACGAGCAGGCACAGACGATCACGCACGACGAGTTCCTGGTTCCTGGTGCGCCGGGGAGTTCTTAGTTCGACGATCAGGCACGAGCGTACATCGGGAGAAGCAGATGCGGAATGAAGATGGGAAGTTGTCAAATTTTTAGGGTTTATTTGGCTAATGTGTAATCCACGTGATTTTTTAATTAAAATTTATTTTTTTATTTTTTTCCCTTCAATAAACCCTTTATAGAAATTTTACCCCTTTTGCTTAAAATATCAGCAATTCAGTTTACCGAACACATTCCGGATAATTTGTAAAATAAACAACTCATATCAGCATCCCATATCAGCTTTCATGATCAGCATCAACAACCATAAATATCAGTATCAACATCAACATCAGCATCAGCACCGATAAGTATCGATTTGTCGAACGGAGCCTTAGTTGATTTGATTTGTTATTTTGTTGGATTGATTTTTGAGGGATACTGCTCTACTTGTATATACAGTACTAGTTGTCCCCGTCGTGCCCTGCACGACTATGACCCGATATTTTTTAGATATACTATAAAAATATTAAAAAATAAAAATATAATTTAAATTTTAATGTAAGTAATTTATTACCCGTATTGTGTATAAAAATTATTTTGTTTTTTAAAATCAAATAAAACAAATTAAATCTAGATTATTAAGTTTAAAATTGAGAATAAACATAGATTATTAAGATAAAATAATCTGCATTGTTCATTTTCCTTGACAATATTTCATAAATAGGTTTAATTTAAAAGAAAGAGAAAAAATATGAAGAAAATAAAGCAAAAATGATATATTTTGAAAATATGGAAGATATGAGATTTTGAAAAAAAAATTAATTTAATAATAATATATAATTTAATAAGAAAAATAAATATAATTTATTTATTGTAAATAATTAAAATATAACTAATTTAATTTATGATAGGGTCAAAATCGTTCTAGTGGCTCGGTAAAATAACGATTATATAAGATTAAACAGTCTAATTCCTTTGTAATGATGGTTAAAAACTTGGCTTAAATTTAAACAATTCAACAATAGTAATGGGATGCCTTGTATCAAAAAGCTAAGTTTTAGTTAAAAAAATTATTAATTTTTGAAATAAAATATATGTAATTGAGTATATTTATCTTTTAATATAAGAGAGAGAAAGAAACAACTACAATGATAAAAAGATTGAGCATATATATTTTATTGTATAAAAAGAAAACAGCCATCAAAAATATGTTTAAATATGTTTTTTATTTTTTTTCCTTAGATATTTTTTTATTTGTATGTATTTTTTTAGAGGAAGATTTGTATGTAAATCTATTTAGGAAATTTATTAAGTAAAATTTTTTCATTAAGGAAAAGATTTTTGTATTCAAAAGTTGTATAGTAGATTTCTTTATAATTGTAGTTAAATATGGCATGCATAGCATATGATGTGTTAAAATTAAATGACATGGCTTAAGGAAAAGACGACATGTGGCAAAATCCAATGTGGCGTATTATAGAAGCGACATGTGGACAAAGCTGACGTGGCGCAACGTGGTGACTCCAAACCTTATTGCTTTTATATATATAGTAGATTGAATTAGTTTCTAGATTTAACTAAAATTCTAAATCGTTTTTTTAGATAAAATTCTAAATCTTTATTGTCTATAGGAAGTTACGAACAACTAGTACGTATTCACGTACCTTGTACGAGTTTTTCTTAAATAAAATATTAATAATAAATATTTTCAAATATATTTATTATCCGCAAAAAATAATTATATAAATGCTTAAATATAAATTTTTGGTATGATCTGCGTAAAAAGATAAAGACAATTATCATATTACTAATCAAGATTTTTTTCCTATAAGGTAACAAAAGATAAAGACAATTTTTGGTATGATCTGATACGGTAGCCGATGAAACTTGGTTTTCTGACGCCCAATACTGCAGAGAAGCAAAGGTACGTAACTTGTGTAATAATGTTACTGTGTCTGTAATTTTTGATGAGAAAAGCCCTTTTAATTAGCTTATTTCTTTTTGTAAATTAAAGATATGTAAAAGTTTATGACTGAAACATTTGCCTAGCTTTCTGGTGCTCTATGTTATAGTAGTACATACTAAATATTTATAAAATTAATATTTATCATGCTAGACATATTAATCATGCATATGGAATTGAAACTTTTGTTACAAAGCAATGGTACCCGCTCTCAAAGACTTTGGCAGAGGAGGCTGCGTGGAAGTTGGCTAAAGAGAATGGTATCGACATGATTACTGCAAATCCTGGATTAATCGTAGGTCCTATGCTGCAGCCAACCCTAAATATCAGTTCTGCTGTAATTGCGAGTTTGATTAATAATGGTAAGCAGCTATATTTCTTTAATCAAGGATCCGTTTAATTAGATGATCCCCGAAGATATTAATGTATTGCATTATCTCGGAAACCCAAATGGGCCTTATATCGATCTGGTTCAATTCTTTTGCTATTAAATATTACCAAGTGGAGTACTTTAGCATTTTTATTAACTTAATTATATATGGATGGGTATATAAGGGGCTTATGCTGATACAAGAATGGTGTGGATCAACGTGAAAGATGTGGCTCACGCCCATATACTGTTGTTCGAGACTCCCTCGGCCAGTGGAAGATACGCCTTGGTTGAAAGTACCGCCTACTTTTCTCAAGTTGTTAACTTGATAAGCGAACTTTACCCTAGTTTAACACTTCCAAACAAGTAAGAAGTTATATATATAGTCTTATGTCTTGTCCTGTTTTTAATTAGGTGATATTATTATATATGTGTGTGGACTTTGTTCATTCTGGTCCATCTTGAGGAAACGAATTGAATTAATGCCTAATGATATATTCATTTTTTCTAGGTCCGACGATGGTGGTTTGTCAGATGTGGCACAGGTTTCTAATGAAAAAATGAAGTCGTTGGGCATGGATTCTTACATCCCTTTGAAGGTGGGTCTCAAGGAGACAATTGAAAGCTTGAGGGAGAACAACTTTATTACTATTTAGATTAACATTGATTTCGATCAGCGTTTTCTATTGCAGTTATCTTATGTGTTTTGTAATAAGAACCAAACTTCCTATCTGTCGAATAGTCCGCACTCATCATCAAACACGGGACTAATTATGTCACACTTCATGGATTGCGATAGTTGACTTGGCTGCATGAAACCGTTGTAGCAATCGACATAATCACTGTCTTCTTTGTCGGACGGCACACTTATATAATGATGGGTCTGTTTGGGTTTTGAATGATTTAAGCAATAACAAATCAATCTCTTCTTTCGTTGAAATCATTTGTGTTGGAACAGTGCTGAGAACTAATGTTCTAATACATCAGAAAAACGATCGAACTCCCCAGTTTTGATAGTGACAAACACAAATTGGAAACTAATGTGTTACGTCCAAGCATTTTAAGGGAACTTCAGGTTTAACGTATATTCCCTCAAGGAAACTCAAGATCGCAACAATGACAAACTGCATTAAAGAAATAGTTCCCATAAAGGGAACTCATGAGAGACAAGTTCCCAAGATCACGGAACTTACATGTGAAAACAGACAGCTCAGCTTGAAATGTGGAATCCTATCTTAGACAAAACAGAGGTGCGATCTGTTCCTCAGATTGAGCCGATTGATCCAATGGCCCGATGAGCTTGAAGAGTTGACAAAATTCGAATGGAATCACATGTGAAGAAAGTACACATACTTGGCTAACAAGACAATGGCATTTCGGACAAATGCACAAAATGAAGATTGAGCCCCAAGCATCAATCGCCTATATAAGCTATTGAATAGTATACTTGTAGACTACTTCTCACAAAAGCCTCAAGTCATACCTAAAGGAGCCAAGTCAAGAACGAAGAAGAAGTCTCCGACGGCGAGTGTTTGATCTCGACACGGTGAAGTGTGTGTTCACATGTGTCAGGGAACTGAGTAACAATACAAGCATAGAAGTGTAAGGTTTGGCTTCCTTATATAAAGTTGAGTTGTTGCCCTAGTATTTAGGTTGAGAAAGTTCATTAGTGCATGTTCCTAAAGTTTGGAGACTGTTCGGAACAGAAAAGTTTGAACTTTGCCTTGTAGTAGCTTGAGAAACAATCAATAAAAGAAAGAAGTCTTTCAAAATCCTACCAGTGTAGGTAGAGGTTTAGCCATACAACTAGTTGGTTGTAGTGGAGTTCCTCTATAAAGGAATTGCATCCCATCTTATTTATTTACTTGTGTTTATCTTGTTTCCGCTGCTTTGGGAACAACCCAACATTTGTTCCCAACTCTTAGCTTACACTCACAATTTAACAATGAGGAATTGACTGAAAACCACCCGTATAATATGGCATATTTCACTTAACCACCCGTATCTTCAATAATTATAAAAAACCACCCATATTACGGTCCCCGTTAAAATTTAACAACCCAAAACCCAGATCCGTTAAACGCCGTCAAAAAATGCTGACATGGCACCTCAATTTTCAATTGTTTTTTTGTTTACCTTGCCACATGGCCACATATCGACACATAAGCTTCATCAGATCACCCTACTTCCACTTATATCCCAATTGAACCCTATTGAGAGCTCGATACCTCATTGAAAGCTCGAGAGTGGAGAAATTCAAACCCGATTAAAAGCTCGAGAGTGGAGAAATTGAAACCCGATTGATAGCGATTGAAGCTTCATCGTCACCATTGATGATAGGGGTTTTCATCAACAATTCCAGAAGCTGAACACCCCAGATTCCATCGACGATTCAGGTGATTAAATAGCTAGGGTTCATATTTTTTTTTTAATTTCATACTCGTTTTGATGAAATTTAGGGTTTTAGCGAAGAAGATGAAGGGAGGGTTAGTGAATATGGGGTTTAATGTGGTGTAAGTGGTTTAGGTTTAGTTTTAGGGTTTTTTTTCAATCCCACTCGTCTCTATCCCCGCTTTGTTAGTTGGGTACATGTGCCCACGTGATATTCAATCACATACACATATGACTCTATGCATTAGGAAGAAGTATGACATATTTATTGTGGTAAAAAATGAACTATTGACATCTGCAACTTCTTCTTTACAGATATGAATATCAGTTTCAGAATATTGTACGAGGGCACGTTTTACATGTATAAGGTTGATCAGTTATGCTATTGAAGGGCAAAGGTTCATGTCTACAAAGATGTAGATCCAGATCAGAGATTTGAAATTGTCTTAGAGACCTTACTAAAAGAGGAAGTTGGGCTACTAAATGTCAAAGAGATGTGGTATTTGGAACTTGGAAAAACCATTCACTCTGGATTGAGGTATATCAAAGGGGATAGTGATGTATTGCATATGGTCAATCAGGTTGGTAGTGATAGAGTTGCCCATCTTTATGTAGTCCAAGGTAATGAACCCAACCCAGCATCATTGAGGCCCAACGACCCATCTTTTCAGCCCAGCATGTATTCCATGTCAACATTGCAACCTCTCTCAAATAGGGTTCTCTCTACTCCTACACAAACAAAAAACACCTCTCAAGCCATATTCCCAAATCTACCTGCTGCAGATGAAGATGATACTACTGATGGCTCAAGTGATGGTTCAAGTGATGAGGGTGAAGACATTTAAGGTTCAGAATCATCTGATGAGGAAGAGTTTGAGTTCAGAGAAAGTGAAGATGAGGATGATGACTTGTTTGAGGAAATGTTGATGAAGCTGCAGGGCAATTTTAGGCTGATGATGTGATTATACAACAACAATCTGAAGAAGCTTATGTGGATGAAGAGAAATCCTTAGATGAATCTGATGAATTGAGGAGTGGAAGTGGTTCTGATGAGCAATTCAGCTAAATATCATGAATTCAATCCTCTGGTAGATTTTAGGAAAAAAATTATTTTAAAGCCTGGCATGATATTTGCTTCAAATGACATAGTTAGAAAAGCTTTAAGGCAATGGTCAATAGAAAATGGTGGTGACTTTTACTACTTGCATAATGATAAGGCAAAAGTGTCAGCTTGTTGTAAATTCAAGTGTGAATGTGCTATGAAACATTCTAGGAAGAAGTGTGTGTACAAAAAAGTGTATTGTAGTTTTAAGGCATGTGCTAGGAAGATGGGTTGAGATGGTAGTTTTCAATTAAAACTGTGGGTGGGGAAGCACAAACTGTCATTAATATTGTCATTAATTGGTTGCTTATGCTATTTGGTATACTAGTCATTAATTTGTACTAACTGGTTGTATTTAGGGTCTAATTGTGGCATTACATGAAGTGGTTCCATTGGCTGATACAAGGGTATGTGTTAGAAACATGTACAATAATTTCAAGACAAGATGGCCAGGCAAGGGTTTCAAGGACCTTGTATGGGCTGCTGCCAGGGCATGCAACACCCATGAGTTTGAGATTCCAATGGAGGAGGTAAGGAAGCTAGATGAAGCTGCTTTTAAATACCTTATTGATGCAAATCCTAACACATGGTCTAGGCATGAGTTCAAGAGTCACATCAAATCTGATATGCTACTAAACAATGTGTGTGAGAGTTTTAACTCCTTAATCTTGCGTGCAAGAGAGCTTCCTATATTGTCCATGTGTGAGTAGATTAGGAGAAAATTGATGAAAAGGTTCTTAGCCAAGCGTGAGGGTATGATTAAATATGATGGTGTGCTTATACCACATACTAAGAAAAGAATAGAAATGGTGAAACAAGAGTGCTTGAGGAGTTTTGTACCTTTTTATGCTGGTGGAGACAAGTTTGAGGTGGATCACTATGGGAGGACCTATGTTGTTGACTTGATAGGAAGGAGTTGTGGCTGCAATAAGTGGGATTTGACTGGTATACCTTTCCCACATGCCATGTGTTGCATCATGAAAGATAGAAGGAGAGTGGAAGACTATGTGCATCCCTATTTCACTAAGGAGACTTATATGAGGGCTTATAACCCTATAATCTATCCAATGCTTGGAGAAGCACAATGGGAGAGGACTAATCAACAAGCTCCAAGCCCTCCCAAGTATGTTGTTCAACTTGGGAGGCCCAAGAAGGCAAGGAGAAGATAGCCTGGAGAAGAGCTACCAGCTAAGAAGAAAAGAATAAGGATAGTGAGTGAAACAAGGTGTTCAAACTATGGACAGTCTGGTTAATGTACATGTTTTTAGTATAGTTTTAGATGTTTTTCTTGAGTTGTTTAACTTAGTTTTAGTGAGTTTTAGTGCTTGTTTTGTGTGTTTTTGGATAAGTTTACATATTTTGTGAAAAGTATGGAATCTACTCCGTTTTTGTGTTTTTTTAGGTTTTTCGAAGCCGAAAGGAGCATTCTGAGGGAGTTTAAGTCGAGTGGTTGATGATGGAGTGTGTGGAGGAGAAGAGAAGAAAAGAATATGCTTTAAAGATCTCATCGAATCCAAGAGAAGCTATGAAAAGTGTACAAAAGATCCAAGACAGAGAGCTTGTTACCGATCTGTGAGGGTCGGTACCGAGCTGTGCAACAGAGTCTAATCAGAGGAATTTAGCAAGAGTCTACCGAACCTGTACAGGTCGTTACCGACGTGACCTGTGTCGGTAGGCGGCGCCGACTTTCAATATTTCTATCTTTTATCTTGTAATCTTTTTAGTTAGGAATGTTTCTATCTTTTAGCTAGACTCTTGTTAGATAGTTTCTCTTAGTATAAATACTCTTGTTTTAAGGCTAGAGAGGGGGATTTGACATTCACGATAGAGACGATAGAGTCGAGAGAGGAGAATTCGGATTTCTGGTGGGAATTGATGAACGAGTTCGGGAGAGAGAAACCGGGTTCTTGTCTTCTTTTATTCTTCGTTTTCGAGTTTGATTGTATTCAAAGACGAGATTTTTATAATTCAAGTAAGCTTTTATTTAGTTCTTATTCAATGTTCTTATTCAATTTAGTTGCTTGTTTTATTTTGATCATGAGTGAGTAGTTAGCTTTTCTAGGATCGGGGTTGAAAACCCGGCATAGTTATGCACAATTGAATGTGTGTGATGAATGCTTGAATGCCTTTTATCTTTTATCTACTTGTTTTGAGCTTATACTTAGAAGAAAGTCGAAGTAATTTGAGTTTATCGCTTGATCGAAAGAGAAAGTTGTAACCTTGAATGTTGATATTGTTCGATAACGAAAGTTTCAAGCTTTGGATTCAAAAATAAGTAGATAGTGAATTGATTTGTGAAAATTGATTGATTTGCTTGCTTAGATCAACGAAAGATGATAAATTTATCCTTAAGGCATGTTATTTATCCTTCACACTATTTCGTATGCATAATTATGTTGTGGTGAGCCCTTGTCCTAGACTTTTCTACATTTGAATTACCTTCGTTTTCACTCTGTTCAGACTCATTACCGAGGGTTACAGGTCGGTACCGAGCCTGCAGTTTGACTGTGTTTGGCTGCTTAGTTCGTGTCTAAACCCAGCATCATTACCGACCCTGACAAGGTCGGTACCAAGGGCTGTCGTAGACTTGTTTTCTTTTGTTGTTTATGTGCTTTCTGTTTTATAGTTTAGTAATCAAACAAACTTTCCTTCTCGTGGACGATCTTGACCTCCCTATACTCAGCAGGGTCTTGACTACAAATTTATTTGTTGTTAAGTAAATCCCTATCAACAAATTGGCGCCGTTTCCAGGGAAGCAATAATGCTTGTTTGATTTCTCGTTGGTTTGGGAATATCCTGACCCCGTTTTTATTTTTAAATTTGTTTTCTTTTGTCTGTTTTCTCAGCTTATGCCAGTAGGACGATGCCGACTCGAATTTAATCACACTGATTATTATTCTGAACCCGAACGCGTCCTTCATCGCAGAAGAAGAGGAAACCAAGCCATGGCAATGACTCCTGAAGAGATGGCTCAACAGATGGATGCGCTCCAAAGACAGCTCGAAGCCTCACAAATTGAAAAAACCGCTCTACAAGAACAACTCAATGCCTATCCAAGGAATGCTAATTAGTATATGCATCCAGAATTGAGGGTGCCAGAGTCTACAATTGTGCTTCCGGAGATAGAGAAGACTTTTGAGATTAAGTCTCAATTCATATCCTTAATTAAACGGGCTCAATTTGAAGGGAAACCTACTGAGTGCCCTATGGAACATATTAAAATTTTTCTTGATTTATGTGACACTATTGCTGCTGAAGGTGTCTCTTTAGAATATGTTCTGTTAAAAGCTTTCAGGTGGTCTCTTACAGGAAAGACCCTGAGCTAGTTAGAGAGCTTACCTCCTAAGTCTATCAGGACTTGGAAGACTTTGTATAATCAATTTTTGACAAAATTCTTCCCTCTTGTTAAGACAACGGAGTTGAGAAAGTGTATCACCTCCTACCATCAGCTGCCTAACGAGACCTTTGTGGAGACGTGGGAAAGATTCAAGGAGATGCTCAGACAGTGCCCTACTCATGGGCAACCACCATATGTGCTCCAAGAAATCTTCTTTCAAGGAATTAATGTTGACACAAAGAACCGCATCAACATGCAAACTGCTTGCGGTTTTATTGAGATGGATCCCACTGCTGCATGGGAGCTGCTGGACAAATTAACCAATTACGACGCTATGTATGGGGCCAAGCAGCCACCTCAGCCACAAAAACATCTCTACATGCCAAATAAAGACGAAGTTGATCCTGATGTTAAAAATCAATTCTTACAAGATGAGGTCAATTGTCTGAAGAAACGGGTAAGTTTTCTGAAAACCTCTCAAATTTGTCAAGAGTGTGGCTCTTTTGCCCATATTACTTATGCTTACACTAACATTGAGCTGGTAAGAGCCGCTGAGACATATGTTGAGATGAATTATATGAGAGGGCAATACAGAAATTCTCTTGCTAATTATGATAGGCAAAGCAATTATCCGACTTGGGGAAATCAAAATCAAAATCAGAACTATGCAGCCCCTCCTCCGAATAGACGGCCCGCACCGTATCGACCTCCAGGCTATCAAGAGCCAGCATCCTGGGTAGGAGGACTTCAAAAAGGAATCAATGGAGTTCAAGCCAACCTCAATAATCAAATCAAAAGATGGGGAGAGTTCGATAATTGGAAGAAGAGCGTTGACTCACAACTAGGGAACCTAGCTACACAAATTCCGAGGCCGCAAGGGCAACTCCCGGGCCACCCCGACGAGAACCCTAAAGGACAGATAGCAGTCATACACCTCAAGAGCGGAAAGACGCTACCAGATCAGGCTGAAGCCAAGGAAAAGGACCCCGGTACTGAAGAAGATGCCACGGCCAAGATCGATAACGTGCCGAAAAGGGTCGTTACCGAGCCTAACACACTCGGTACTGATGCTCCGAAGCTCGTTACCGACCCCAACCCAGGTAAGTTCTCTACAACGAGCCACTCCCTTAGTCCCAAGCTCGATACTAACCCCACCAGGGTCGGTACCGACCCTTCCGCGACACCAATCGACCCGATTGTCGATCCGGTAGCACCACCTCTCGAGTCCGCTTAGGTTCCGAGATTGGTGAACTCTCTCTCCTTCCCTACTAAGAAGTCTAAGGACTCAACAGAAGGCAAGTTTAAGCATTTCGTTAAGATACTTCAGGGCTTAAATATTTCTATACCATTCGATGAGGCCCTAAGCGAAATGCCGAATTACACCAAATTCTTGAAAGACATTCTTAGCAGGAAAAGGTCGATGTCAGAGCTAACAGATGAGGTCCGCTCTCTAGAGCTCCCAGAAAAGTTAGGGGACCTAGGAAAATTTGCAATCACTATTGGCATAGGCACCCATAGATTCAAAGCTTTATGTGATCTCGGTGCCAGTGCAAGTCTTCTACCATTGTCAATCTGGTCCAAGGCCAACATGGGACCGTTAGAGCCAATCAACATGCGGCTATACATGGCGGATGGATCATGCGTCAAGCCAACAGGAGTTGTAGAAGACTTTCCGGTACAAGTGGGCAAATTCTTTGTTCCCAACGATTTTATAGTCATGGAAATGCCCGAAGATCATCTTAGGGAGACCATTCCTCGCCACAGTCGGAGCCATAATTGACGTCAGGAGGGGACTCCTAACTTTTGAAATTGGGGATGAGATAGTGGAATTTCGGTTTAACCCTACAATGAAGGAGACAAACAAAGTCGAAGTTAAAATGCTCTACACCCACAACGATTTCATTGAATGTGGGGACCCTATCGGAAGGCTTTTGGCATGTGATACAATCTCAGGTCGAAGATGGGCCGAGATAGTTCCTGCAGTCTCGGTACCGAGCCTCTCTACCTCAGTATCGAGTCTCCTGGCATACGAAGACAACTCGATACTGAGCCTCTCTACATTAGTACCGAGCCTTTTGACCGAGGATGAAGAGATCCTGGCATTTGATTACATTGAAGAAGTCTTGAAGATGGAACCCGAAGAGCCCATTCTTATTCCAACAGAGCTTTCCCCAACGCTCAAGCCCCTTCCAGACTCTCTCAGGTATGAATTTCTTGGTCCTAACTTTACTTTTCCAGTCATCATCAATGCTAAACTAAAAGATGAGGAGGTAGAAAAGCTTCTTTATGTGCTTAGGACATATAGAAAAGCTATAGGCTATTCCCTGGATGATATAACCGGCATATCCCCCTCACTTTGCATGCATCGGATTTACATGGAGGATAATCATAAACCCACCATAGAGCATCAACGTAGGTTAAATCTTTATATGAAAAAAGGTGGTTAAAAAGGAAATCATTAAACTACTTGACGTTGGGATCATATTTCCTATATCGGACAACCAATGGGTTAGTCCGGTCCATGTAGTCCCTAAAAAAGGGGGAATGACCGTTATTAAAAACAAAAAGGGAGAGCTAATCCCCACTAGGACCACAACTAGTTGGAGGATGTGCATTGATTATAGGAAGCTCAATAGTGCTACTAGGAAAGATCATTTTTTGCTTCCTTTTATTGATCAAGTGTTGGAACGCTTAGCCCAGCATGATTATTTCTGTTATTTAGACGGCTATAGCGGGTTTTGGCAAATTCCCATTCATCTTGATGATCAGGAGAAGACTACCTTTACATGTCCCTATGGGACTTTTGCATATAGGAGAATGCCATTTGGGCTTTGTAATGCCCCGACCACCTTCCAAAGGTATATGATGGCTATTTTTTCTGACATGATAAAGGACATTGCAGAGGTCTTTATGGGTGATTTTTCTGTGTATGGTTCTTCCTTTGATACTTGTCTTGCTAATCTTGCTTGTGTACTTAAAAGATGTGAAGAAACCAACCTTATGCTTAATTGGGAAAAATGTCATTTCATGGTCCAAGAGGGAATTGTACTAGGACACCTCGTCTCTAAAAGAGGGATAGAAGTAGACAAAGCTAAAATTGAGCTTATTGAAAAACTACCTACTCCCTCTTCTGTCAAAGACGGTAGGAGTTTCCTAGGGCATACTGGCTTCTATAGACGTTTTATCTAAGATTTTTGTAAGATAACTAAACCTTTGACTAACCTACTAATGAAAGATGTAGTGTTTAAGCTGTCACCAGATTTAGACCTGGGTCCGGTTCCGGGGGAACTGGCGGGAAAAACCGGCCGGAACCGGAACCGGCGGTCCCGGTTCCGAAACCGCCGGGTCCGGTTTCCGGGACGGTTCCGGTTCCGGTTCGTCCACCCCTGGAACCGGGGAACCGGCGGTTCCAGAACCGCCGGTTCCGCCCCCAAAAAAATAAAAAATAACCAAACCGCGATCGCGGCCCATTGGACCGCGACCGCGGTTTTCTTCCAGAGGTCAAATTTTATTTTATTTTATTTTTATTATTTCCGGTTCCGAACCGGAACCGGAACCGGGAGGAACCGGCCTCAGAACCGCCCGGAACCGGAACCGGAACCGGGCCAAGGCCGGTTCCGGTTCCATGGTTCCGAGGAACTGGAACCGCCGGTTCCGGAACAGGACCCAGGTCTAACCAGATTGTCTTGAAGCATTTTACATGTTAAGAGAAGCCCTTGTTTCCTCCCCTATTATGCAGTCCCCAGATTGGACCTTGCCCTTTGAGATTATGTGTGACGCCAGTGATTATGCTGTTGGCGCAGTTCTAGGACAACGGAAGGACAAAAAGCTCCACGCCATCTATTATGCAAGTAAGACGCTTGATGAGGCGCAAAGTAAGTACACTACGACGGTGAAGGAATTCCTCGCCGTAGTATTTGCTTTTGAAAAATTCCATTCCTATCTTGTTGGTTCAAAAGTGATAGTTTATACTGACCATGAGGCTGTTAGATTTCTAATGGCCGAAAAGGATGCCAAGCCTAGGCTACTCCGTTGGATTCTCTTATTGCAGGAATTTGATCATGAGATCAGAGATAAAAAAGAAGCAGAAAACTTGGTGGCGGTTCATTTATCCAGGTTGCCAATTGAACACATCACCGAATCCAACAATGCAGTGCCAATCAACGATTCCAAACCGGACGAACACCTCATGTTGAACGAGGTAAAAAACGGTACAACCCAACGATACCGATCCCACCAGGGTCGGTACCGAGCCATCACCGAAGCTGGAAGGCATCAATCACATTAACAACGAATCAGGGCGCATCGATACCATAATCGAGAAGCTCGATACCGACCCACAAGAGGTCATTACTGATGGGAATATAGCAGCTTCAGGGTCGACACCGACCCAACCAGACTAGGTAACGACCTAATCAGGTACGTTTTCTTGACCTGAACCTATTACTTTTAATTCAAATCCTTCTTCATCTCTTACTTCTACTTCTTTTCACCCAATTAATGCTATTAGAGAATCAAAAGCCCCTTGGTTTGCGAATTTTTCTAACTACATTGTAAGAGGCGTACTTCCCGAGGGACTAACCCTGCAAAAGAAAAAGAAGTTTCTCCATGATGTTAAAGAGTACTATTGGGATGATCCTTACTTGTTCAAGCAAGGAAGTGATCACCTCTTTAGGCGTTGTATCCCAGAAGAAGAGATAGAGAGTGTGATTCGTCAATGTCACACACTTCCTACCGGCGGCCATGCAAAAGGATTCAAAACCACGGCGAAGATTCTTCAAAGTGGTCTCTATTGGCAAACCATTTTTAGGGACGTACAAGATTTTGTGACAGCATGTGATGAATGCCAACGATCTGGCAACATCACTTGGAGACATGAGAACCCACTGACAGGGATACTAGAGGTCGAATTATTCAACGTGTGGGGCATAGACTTCATGAGACCTTTCCCTTCATCGGGCCCCTACAAGTATATCCTTGTTGCGGTTGATTATGTCTCTAAGTGGGTGGAGGTCGTTACTACAAGGCCCAATGATGCTAAAACTGTGGCTAAGTTTATCAAGACTAACATTTTTCCCAAATTTGGCATCCCAAGAGTCCTCATTAGTGAAGGTGGATCACACTTCATAGAGCGGAGTTTTGAAGCACTTCGGGCTAAGTATGGGGTATCACATCGGGTGGCAACACCATATCATCCCCAAACTAGTGGCCAAGTAGAAATTTCAAACAGGAAAATCAAGAGCATCCTAGAAAAGACAGTTTCCCGCTCAAGGAAGGATTGGTCATCTAAACTGGATGACGCTCTATGGGCTTACAGGACGGCGTACAAGAAACCCATACGCACCACTCCCTACAATCTAGTGTATGGCAAGGCGTGCCATTTGCCGGTCGAGATGGAGCACAAGGCATTATGGGCTCTCAAAGAGCTCAATATGAACCTCGATACGGCAGGAGCAAAACAATTCATGGATTTGCAAGCACTAGAGGAGTTGAGGCTAAAGGTGTACGAAAACGTCGAGATCTATAAGGAGCGTACCAAACGATGGCATGATCAGAAATTGGTGCCCAAAATTTATGAAGTTGGTGACAAGGTACTTCTCTACAACTCTAGACTCCGCTTATTTCCAGGGAAGCTACGGACAAGATGGAGTGGGCCATTTGTGGTTCACCACATCTATCCTCACGGAGCAGTGAAGCTAGTCGATAACAATGGTGCCATCTTCAAAGTCAATGGACACAGATTGAAGAAGTTCTACGAGCAACCCGACCCGGAAGAAGAGATTAGAGTCACTTTGGCTCTCACATCGTCGGATTAGCTAAGGTAAGTTCGTCGGGCTAACGACATTAAAAAATAGCGCTTATGGGAGGCAACCCGGTTTATTTTAATTTTCTTTTCTTCTTATAGTTCTTTTTCTTAGCTTTCTTTTGATTTTTTAGTAGCATAGAAGTTTGCGGGATAGGATATTTTCTGGCTAACATGTCACAGAAGTCGAGCACGATAAGGCGCTGGAAAAGAGTCGTGCCAAGCTCGGTACCGAGCTGTGAGGGTCGGTACCGACCTGCGTCAAAATCTAGAATCGAGACGCGCGGCAGGTAAGTCTTCAAAACCTAACAACTCTTCCTTCCCTAGCCTCTCCTTTCCACTCCGCCTTTACACTAACCCTTCAAAAACACTCTCAAGCCACAAATCCCACACCAATCTCTCAAGAATCCAGCCGATCTCACCCGGATTCCACACACCACATTGCCTTCGATCCATTCACCCTAAAAAAAACTCGCACCCCTTTTCATACCGAGCAACACCTCGTTTGTTCGTTACCAAAGCTTCACGCCCTCGTTACTCTTGCAATCCAATTTTCGTTCTTCAAATTCACAAGACTACGGTATGATTTCTTGACCCTAAAACTCTTTTCTTGAAGATTCATGGTAATTTTGGGTAGTTTTCATATCTAGATCTATGTGTAGATCCGAGATTGCGTGTGCTTATTGCCATCGTGCTTCCTTGCTTCTATGTTGGCAATTAATCTTGTTTGATTTTCGGTTCCTCATGCTTGATTTGCAATAAATTTCGAATATAGAAAAGCATGAAGTAACTTGTTCTTGATTTGCATGATTATCACCATGAAATTTGGCAATTTTTGACATGATTAGATAGGGCTTTGAGAAAAGTATGGGGTTGCAAGTATTTGATTGAGTGTTTTTGTGTGGAATCTTGCTTGAAATTGTGCTAATTATCAAAAATTTGAGAGTTAGAGATTCGGAAGCCCCTGCGTAATGTTCTCGCACCAGGCTCGTTACCGACCTGTGAGGGTCGGTACCGACCTGTGCTTGCCCAAAATCAGCCCTGAACCCGGAAACCTCGATACCGACCCTCTTAGGTCAGTATTGAGGTAGGTCGAGGCCATTTCCGAATGCAAGTATGGGGTTTTTCTTGTTGGTTTGAGTGGATCTTACCTTGGTTATTAATATTATTTTCAGGTACCAAATGGCAAGCTCAAGCAGAGCCAAGTCTAGGGCAGGAAAGAAGAGGAGGACCGAAAGATCTCCATCTCCTCCGAGAATGGACGAGGTAATCTTGCCAACTAGAGAGTAACTGATGATCTTCAACTCTGTCATTGAGAAGGACCACCTCACAAGATGGTTCTCAAGATCAAGTGCAAAATCCTCCGGCATCTATGAGGACGTCAAGCACGCGTTTGCTATCCTCGGTGGGCCACATCTCCTCAAAAAGGAGGATGTCCCGCATTATTCGGCTCTCACCGCCGAGTTCATAGCCACTCTTCGCATCAGCTTCAAGTCCAAGACATCTGTAGGACGGATCAGGCTCCGGTTAGGCAACATCGAGCATGACTTCAACTTGGCTGAGTTCAACCGCGTCCTCGACTTCCCTAACCATTCCCGAGATTACAAGGCTCCTCAGGATTTCAAAGTCACAAACACTTGGAGCTACATTTCTGGGGAAGTCAATCCGACTGCACCGACACTTCCAGGGGCGCACATCATCAACCCCATTTTCAGGATCATTCTTCGAGTTTTGGGTGCAACCATTTGGCCCCAAAAGGAGCTTTCTAGGCCGACAAGGACGTAGGTTGGATGCCTTCAGACTATTCTGTTTGAGGACCCCTCCCCCATGAACTTGAGGTATGAATGGCTGAAGTATGTGGAGAAGCACGGGGCCTCTTCAAAAGAGGTTTATTGTGGCAACTTGGTGAGCCTCCTGGCAATGGCTCTCAACGTGGACCTCTCGCTCTACAATGCACACAGTCCTCTCGCTCTCAACGTTGTCTTCTGACATTTTTCAAAGATATCCAGGGGGAGTCCCCACCACGGTGCTTGGACAAACCGTGGTAATTACTCGGGATAAGATAGAGTTGTTGTATGTGCCGAACTGGTATGAAGCATGGACGTCTCAACCGTTCCCCTTGGCCAAGAAGCCTCAAGACGAGCCGACACTGCGGGAATGTGAGACGAGGTATGATCGAGAAGGGGCTGCTATGGAAGAGGACGAGCCAGCCTCTGCGGCAGGGCTCGGTACCGAGGACCCAAAGGTCGGTACCGACGCCCCAGAACAGAACGTCAACCTTAGTACCGAGCATCCTAGCCTCGGTACTGAGTACTTTGAGGCTAGCACTGAGGCATTTCACTTTGACATTGTGCCTGCTCATCAGCCTACCGAGCCACAATCATTCGGTGTAGTGCCTTACGCCCCTTTCGTCCATCACGACCACTTCAGCAGCACAACCATTACCAGCCGCCACCCCAAACCAACTACACTAGTTCTGATATGCCTCCATAGGCACAAGATTTGTCTTCTCAGATGCAACAGCTCAATTTGCAGCATACTCAGCTCTACTAAAGGATAAATCATTGGGAGGATGTCTATTCAGCTCGCATGGCACTAGAGGATGCACGACAATAAAGGGCTAACGCTCGATGGAGGACGATGGAGCAGCGTGTCACGATTGATAAGGAACGCTGGCGGACAATGTACCAGTTTATGGGCAACTTTAAGCATTACTTCCCACCACCAAACCAATGAGGATCTCGCTTTCAAGGATGTTTCTTCTGCTTATGATGAATTTTTTTTTATAGTGGAATAGCATATGATGAAATTGAGCATGTATAACTGTTAGCATGAGTAGTTGCAATCCAACAAAATTTGACCTTGTGAGTTCTTATTTTTAGCCTTGATTTTTCACGTGTGATTTACTCTCTTTATGTATATTATCTCTTGGAATTGTGATGGTTATCTATTTCTCAAGACTTGTATAAGATTTTTAGTTCATTACTTGTGAAAGTCATATGATAGAGAACTTATTTTTCATAAGCCCTATTAATCCATATCCACCCTTACATTATCCTTGTTTTTTGAAGCCAATTTGAGCCATTAAGCCTTTTTATTGTTGCTCCACAAAATTATCCCTAGCCAAGATAAGCTTGACCCTATCCGGGGATTAGGACTTAGTTGGAGAGGGATTGTTTGTAGAGTGCAAAGATATTTGGTGGTTCAAAAATAAAGGTTTGGGTGGGGTAGATTGGAAGTCTCTTGTTTTAATTGTGTAAAAAGGTCTCTTGGTTAAAAAGAATGCACAAAGGAAGAAAAGGAATATCAGTTCGATACCAGCCTATGTGGGCTCGGTACCGAAGTTTTCAAGGGAAGAAAGAAGAAAATATACAGCTCGATACCGACCCTCTCAGGTCGATACTGAGGCATGTCGAGAGGAAAATTGTAGAAAGATGAGAAAAAAAAAAGTGTTCGAAAGAAGGAAGATGTGCAGCGTTCAAAAGTTTAGAATCAAGAGATTCTTTATGTTTTTATGAGGCTTTCTAGGATTTAATGGGTGAGTGAAGAAGAAGTGCATAAAGAGAAGTGAGTTTGGTATATGTTTTGATGAAAATTTTGGTGTTGTGTGAGTTTTTAGGAGTCTTTGATTCCCGGATATTATTAGCACCACATGACCAAATATTTTCCCTGTCTTATTGTCTTTACCAAGCCCCATTACAACCCGGCCGAATGGAAGCTTCTATGAAGTTTTTCATTGAGCCTAAGTTCTCTTGATGATTTTTGCTTGTTTTGACAAATCTTTGGTGGAGAGTTTGGTGATATAATTTCCAATTTCTATGAGTTTTTGCATATTAGATTGAGTTGAGAGATGAATTTATAGCCCAAACACATGAGAGTTGAGTGAAACACGTTGTCCTTGGTGAGGTTGGATTGTGGTTGCTTATGTCTATTAGTGCTTATATATGTGTGATGACGTTAAAAGTCATTTTGCTATTTTTACTCTGCTTTGATGTTGCTTTTTAGATAAGGGCTAGTGCTTGATGAGCATGATGATTGGTTTTGGTTATTGTCTAGTGATTGCTTGAGGGCAAGCAAGCTTCAATATGGGGTATTTTGATGTTCATGTTTTTAGTATAGTTTTAGATGTTTTTCTTGAGTTATTTAGCTTAGTTTTATTGAGTTTTAGTGCTTGTTTTGTGTGTTTTTGGATAAGTTTACATATTTTGTGAAAAGTATGGAAGCTACTCCGTTTTTGTGTTTTTTATAGGTTTTTCGAAGCAGAAAGGAGCATTCCGAGGGAGTTTAAGTCGAGTGGTTGATGGTGGAGTGTGTGGAGGATAAGAGAAGAAAAGAATATGCTTTAATGATCACGTCGAATCCAAGAGAAGCTATGAAAAGTGTACAAAAGATCCAAGACAGAGAGCTCGTTACCGATCTGTGAGGGTCGGTACCGAGCTGTGCAACAGAGTCTGATCAGAGGAATTTAACAAGAGTCTACCGACCCTGTGCAGGTCATTACCGAGGTGACCTGTGTCGGTAGGCGGCGCCGACTTTCAATATTTCTATCTTTTATCTCGTAATCTTTTTAGTTAAGAAAGTTTCTATCTTTTAGCTAGACCCTTGTTAGATAGTTTCTCTTAGTATAAATACTCTTGTTTTAAGTCTAGAGAGGGGGATTGGACATTCACGATAGAGACGATAGAGTCGAGAGAGGAGAATTCGGATTTCCGATGGGAATTGACGAACGAGTTGGAGAGAGAGAAACCGAGTTATTGTCTTCTTTTATTCTTTGTTTTCGAGTTTGATTGTATTCAAAGACGAGATTTTTATAATTCAAGTAAGCTTTTATTTAGTTCTTATTCAATGTTCTTATTCAATTTAGTTGCTTGTTTTATTTTGATCATGAGTGAGTAGTTAGCTTTTCTAGGATCGGGGTTGAAAACCCGGCATAGTTATGCATGATTGAATGTGTGTGATGAATGTTTGAATGCCTTTTATCCTTTATCTACTTGTTTTGATCTTGTACTTAGACGAAAGTCGAAGTAATTTGAGTTTATCGCTTGATCGAAAGAGAAAGTTGTAACCTTGAATGTTGATATTGTTCGATAACGAAATTTTCAAGCTTTGGATTCAAAAATAAGTAGAGAGTGAATTGATTTGTGAAAATTGATTGATTTGCTTGCTTAGATCAACGAAAGTTGATAACTTTATCCTTAAGGAATGTTATTTATCCTTCACACTATTGCGTATGCTTAATTATGTTGTGGCGAGCCCTTGTCCTAGACTTTTCTACATTTGAATTACCTTCGTTTTCACTCTGTTCGGACTCATTACCGAGGGTTACAGGTCGGTACCGAGCCTGCAGTTTGACTGTGTTTGGTTGCTTAGTTCGTGTCTAAACCCAGCATCGTTACCGACCCTGACAAGGTCGGTACCAAGGGCTGTCGTAGCCTTGTTTTCTTCTATTGTTTCTGTTTTTCTTTGTTTCTGTGCTTTCTGTTTTATAGTTTAGTAATCAAACAAACTTTGCTTCCCGTGGACGATCCTGACCTCCCTATACTCAGCGTGGTCTTGACTACAAATTTATTTGTTGTTAAGTAAATGCCTATCAACACTGGTCACTACAAAAACAAATGTAGTAATCTAGCCAAAGGACCTGAGCCACCAAAGCAACCCAACTATGGAGGAAGGCCTGCAAAGCCTAAAACTGTCTATATTGGTGCTCAAAAGAGGAAGTATGCAAAAAAGGTGTAACACCCCGATTATTTATAAGAGATTGAGGTGCTACCCATGTCAACAAGAGATCTTCCTTTTCTGAGTTTGAGTGATGACAAAGAACTCAGAAGTTAAGCGTGCAAGGGCGAGAGTAGTACCAGGATGGGTGACCTCTTGGGAAGTCCTCGGGTTGGCATGGGATAGCACTTCTAGGGCTTCGGGCCTTACAAAAGGTAACTTCTGGATCTACATCTTAATATTTTATCTGAACTCGATCATAATTTAACCCTTCAATTTTTTGTAGAACAACAATCCAATTGGAAGCAATCCCTCAGTTCCCTCAATTGTCAACCCTACCCCACAACTAGATATTGGTTCTCAATATAGCTTTGACATGGTAAATCCACTTATGTTCTTTATGGTCGACTTGATGAACCCTTCTATTTATGCTATTTGAATGTTTTCAATGTTCAGATTGGAGGTGTCATGGATAGTGTCAACACTGGGACACAAACATCTGTCACTCCTATTGCTAGCAATTCTGTGCAGGTATTGTTTCTCAATGCAGTGCTTAAATGTAGCTTTTTGATTGTCTATAGTGTAGTGCTTAAATGTCATTGCTTTGTTGTAGGTTAGACCAGCTGTTCAACAATCTCAAACAATTGTTGCCTCAAAGCCAAGGAAGAAGAGTGTTGCAACCAAGGATTGTATCCCTAACATGCTAAGGAGATCACCTAGGAAGCACTCTACGCAGAAGTGATGACTATCTTGATGTGGAAGGATATGACTATCTTGATGTGGAAGTGATTACTATCTTTTGATGTAACTAACTCTATGTTGCAGTAGTGAGACATTATATGTAGGCATTAGTGTTGTTCCAAAGTTGGGTACTTTTGTGCTATATACTCAAACTTTGAGGCCATTTGCCACTTTGGTAGTAACTACTAACTAGCAAGTATCTATCATGAATGTAGTGTACTTAATGGGATTGCACATCGATGCTTTTGTTGTAATGGTGAAACTTCCCAAGTGTTATGCACTCTCTACTTTCTAAGTGTTATGAAACTTTCCAATTATGTTGTTATGCATCAGTTTTCAGATTTCTTACACATACATATGCATCAGTTTGCAATTTGTAGATTTCTTGCATATCCATATGCATCAGTTTACAATAACAAGGTGTTCTTGCATATTTCTTGCACATAAAAGCATCAACAGACTAGGTGAACACATAAAAGCATAACACTTTGTCATTCAAACATAGGTTCAATAATGCAAGCTCATTTGTTCTCAACATTAACAACAATCAAAGATAGACCAACATTAACATCATATTCCTACATTACACTTTTAATAATCACAACAGCAATTGTAAGCATAAACCCAACCATTATAGTTGAACAGCAATCATGAGCCTTCCTTTTCCTGGTCATTGCAAGCTCATTTCTTAACTTCATAATCACAGTTTCATGGACTCTAGCTAAATCCTCGAGTGTTCTCTTATCTGCTTCCAATCTTTCCTTCTCCTTTACCAACTTCTTGATCACATACATTGCTCTAGTATTATTTTCTTCATCCCTCCACATAAAGAAGTTGCATTTGTTAGGCAAGCCATATAGACGACATCCATAAAACCTTCTACCATAATTGAACTCTGTATGAGCAGTTGATTCTTTTGCTCGAAGACCACAATAACAAACTCTTTCATCTGGATTTGTTGATGTAGAGCTTGTGCTTGACATACTACCCCTGCATCATTTGTAATTCAAACCATTCAGAGCTTGTGTTCGACTTTATGAACCTTTGATTTTGCTTCCTAAACATTGCTTCATACACATTCAGAAATTGCAAAGCCTAAATCTAAACCTTCAATTTATAATCCATAGCGAATCACAAACCCTAAATCTGAAACTAGCCAACTCCCTTGAAGGAGATGAATGAAGCCCTAAATCCATTGATAAACCCTAAATTACCGATTTGAGCATGAACCCTAAATTCAAAACAATAGAGGAATGAAATAGATCGAGCAAACTTACCGATGGAGCTTCGATTAGAGGTTGAGCGAAGGGAAGTATGCAAAAAAACGTCGATTCCTTCGAATGCCTTTCAATGGAGCTTCGATTTGAGGAATACGGATGTAATATGAAGCTTCGATTTTATAGAGGGGCATCGATTTTAAAGATGGAATCTGATGTGGCAAGGTAAACAAAAAAACAATAGAAAATTGAGGTGTCATGTCAGCATTTTTGGACGGAGTTTAACGGATCTGGATTTTGGGTGGTTAAATTTTAACGGAGACCGTAATATGGGTGGTTTTTTTATAATTATTGAAAATACAGGTGGTTAAGTGAAATATGTCATATTATACGGGTGGTTTTCAGCCAATTCCTCTTTAACAATTGATATCATGTCCTTTTAGCTGAAGCATACTGCGAGGCTTGTTCCGGTTAATGATGGGCTTACACAAATGACAAATGTATGTTGATGATGTCCTTATGCTCCCAGACATTTAGCTGATCTTGATTTAATATAATTTCTTTTTTCTTTTTTTGTTTAATTTAAAAAAAAAGTCTGATCTTGATTTAATATAATTTGTTGTTTCTTTTTTCAAAAAAAAAAGTCTTTGGGCTACCCTTAGGCTTCGGCCCAAGATGATTACGGGATGCTTTTACATTAGGCCCAAATGCCAATAGAATTCATCAATGCCGAGCGGTCATGAAGAGACAAACTCAAAAGAGTCGTGATCCATTAATAAGATTGAAGCGGTGCTTCAGTTATAAGATAGGGACAACATAATTCATAATTTAAGCAGGAGCATAGCAAGCCATTAAATAACTAGCACATCGATCGAGAGAAATGGACGGCGCCGGAGAGGGGAAGCTGGTTTGCGTGACCGGAGCATCAGGCTACATCGCGTCCTGGCTGGTCAAGGAGCTGCTCAATCGCGGTTACACCGTTAGAGCCTCCGTTCGTCGTCTCCGTCAGTTTCTACCTCTCTATTCAACTCGATCTTGCTTTAAATTAATATTTATTGAGATCTTGAATCTTAGTTTTAACTTAAGAAATTGATCTTGCTTGCATCTGACTATTATTGATCGAAGATGACCCGAAGAAGACAGAGCACTTGCTCCAACTAGATGGAGCCAAAGACAGGCTTCATCTGTTTGAAGCCGATCTTCTGAAAGACGGCTCTTTCGATTCCGCCATTCAGGGTTGTGACGGCGTTTTTCACACCGCGTCTCCGTGTTTTTTGGTTTCCGAAGATCCCCAGGTCCGTCAATGTCCATATATATGTATCTTTAATGGATTTCGTATATGAATGAATGAATGAATGAATTAGTAGGGTGCAGAGAGATTTGCTGGATCCGGCTATCAAAGGAACTCTGAATGTGCTTGGGTCTTGTGCCAAATCCCCATCTGTAAAGAGAGTGGTTCTAACTTCATCAATTGCCGCCGTCACAATCAATGACAGGCCTAAAAATGATCAAGTCACGGTTGATGAAACCTGGTTTTCCGACCCTCAATGCTGTCGGACCAGACAGGTGCGTGCCTTTAGATTCAGTAATATATATGTAACCCATACTAGAATAATTAAAAACTTACAGGTTTTTAAGGTTGGTCTTTCATACTTGGATCGACCTAAAGATTCAGTAATGTGACAACTTGTTCAAGCTTACTTGTCCATATCTTTCGATACTCGTACATAATATTTTATATTTATCGGTCTCTCCATTTCTCTGTCGTAATACCATATAATAATGTCCTAAAATCATACATACTGCATAATAAGGATTCGAATTACAAAATTAAAAATCCTAAATTAGAAAAAAGAAAGAGCATAATTTATGTGATACAAACCGACAATAGATAGCTCAAGTGCTCAACTTTGTTTTTGCTAGCTTTAATGGAATATATTATTATTATTATTATTATTATTATTATTATTATTATTTTATTCCTACTCCCATTACAAGGCCCCCTCAGTTTTTTTTAATCTATTTGTATAATGGGATTCATAATTGATCCCCACTCTTAAGGTAAAAAGTAATTGATCACCTCTAAATAATTTACTGTACATAATATTACACAAGGGAATAATTAATAAACAATAAAAAAAAACACATACTTCTCATTTCGTCAACTTTCAAGTTGCTAAAAAGGGGTAAAAATCATTAATTCATTTACATATAAATTGTCCAATTATTTAGATGAAAAATTAAGTCTTACCATTCTTACTTTTATCGGATTAAGCCGACTTGCCCAAGCTGATTTACATGATCCATGGGCTTCTTTAGATAGTTTACGAACTTGAGATTTACCACCAAAGGTGGATCCCTTGTCAAAAAAAAAAAAACATACAAACTATGTATAGTTATATGTTTTAGCTGTGACCATTACTACTTGACATGCCAAACACCGCCTAATTGACTATCGTGTCTACGACCCTAAGTCTATAGCAATCAAATTTGATGGAAACCTAGCATGTAAGTGTAGTCATGGTATGGGCTTTCAAAGACACTGGCAGAGGAATCGGCTTGGCAATTCGCACGGGAAAATGGCATTCATCTGATGTCTATCAATCCGGGGATGGTCGTCGGCCCTCTCTTGCAGCCCACCTTGAATAGTAGTTCTGCTGCCATTCTAAACTTGATTCATGGTAAACTTTTACTTCCTAATATTGATTCTTGATATTGCTACCTGTTAGAATATATACCTATTTGCACATGTGAAGTTGACGGATAAAAAAGACCTCCTATGGGTTACTTCTATTGACTATTTGTTTTAGGATGAAACTTCACTAGGCTTGTGTATTTGACTTACATATCTACGATGACCCTGTTATGACTCATGGACTTCCACAAATATATGAAAGGCTTTGTTTTAAAAGATTAGTATATATGCATTACAAAATTTATCCTTTTATCTATAAAGAGATAGGGTCTCTATGGGTCCCTAAAGATAATGTATTAAATTACATTATGTAATTTAAAATAATATAATTTAAAGCAATATCTTGGGAATCCAAACAGGCCTTTAACCTATTTTTTGAGCCTTGATCAAACGTATTATACTCCTTACATGAATTAAATAACCAATGTATCACAGGTTCAAAAACTTTTCAGAATTTTAGCCAAGGGTGGGTGCACATAAAAGACGTAGTAGAAGCTCATATTCGAGCATTTGAAATGGCATCGGCTAGTGGGAGATATTGCTTGGTTGAAAGAGTTGCACATTATTCTGAAATTGTTGACATATTGAAGGAGCTCTATCCCACTATGCAACTCCCTAATGAGTAAGTTTTTCACTTCGTCATATGCTTGTTTGATTTGATATAAGAATTTCATAGGATGATGTCTCAATCTTCATTAATGTTCGTGAAATTTTACAATTTCTAACCCTACGAGCTAATTACATGTGTAAGTGTGTGACCATTGTTTTTAGGTGTGCCGATGATAAGCCCTTTATGCCAACCTACCAAGTTTCCAAGGAGAAAGTGAAATCGCTAGGAATGGATTACATTCCTTTGAAAGTAGGTCTCCTTGAGACTGTTGAGAGTTTGAAGAAAAGGAAGTTTGTTAGTTTTTGAGTTGCTTGTTAAAATAAGTCTCCTTGAAACCGTTGAGAGTTTGAAGAGAGAGAATAATATTTGAGCAATCTACCTTTTTTGGAATAAATTGTACGCAAAATGTGACAGGGTTTCATAGGATCTAATAAATGAACTTTGTTTCAGTTTTATTCTACTTTTGTCATAAAATCTAATTTAGATCTTAATTATAGAGGAATTAGCAGCGCCCTAGTCAGAATGTTGTAGAGCTCCGGTTTTTAACCGATGATGGAGCATTTTCAGATGCGGCAAGGACTTACGACGTGAAAATGAAGTCGTTGGGGATGGATCCCTTTGAAGGTGGGGGTGTCAAGCTAGGTTGCACTGAAACGTGAAACGGCGAAACACGAAACGTGAAACGCGAAACGGCAATCCCAAAATTTATAAGAAACGAAACGTCGAGGAAACGGCAATATAAATAATATGTTATTTTAAAGATATAGGTGAGAATAACATAAATAATACCAAAACAATCAAATAACAATGCAAATAAACAAGACAAATGAATATATTTGAAAAAATTCATATATTTGAACCATTAGAATAATTAACCTCTCTTAATGGGCCTATGATAATTGCTAAGGCCTATGAAAAAAAGTCCACCTAACTAGAAATCAAGTCTAATGTTTAAAAACCCTAGATCTATTTCAGTATGTCGTTCCATTTATTAATTACGCCTCTTCAAAGAGAGATTGGATGCTAGTGGCTGCCAAAGAATGAAAGTCGATCTCAGCAAAGTGAGGGCTGGACATTGGGTTTGCTCCGGTGAAGAATGAAAGTCAATTTCATGGCTTGCTCCGCCTAGTTCAACGGCCACGGAAGACTGGTGACTGCCGAGCAGATCAACAAGGATAGCCTCTTAACAGAATATGACTCGGTGAGGCTAGAAACGCTCTAAAATTATCCGAAACGGTCTTAGAAACGCGGTCAATGAAACGTTGACCGTTTCGCCTCTCCTGAAACGCGTTTCAGGAGCGTTTCAGAGCGTTTCAGAGTTTCGCAAGTTTCAGAAACGTGAGATCCTTGAAAAATAACGTTTCAGGGTAACATAGGTGTCAAGGAGACTATTGAAAGCTTGAGGGAGAAAATTTTCATTACCATATAATCAGATATTTAGATTAGCATTGGTTTGGAAACTCCATCAGTATAATCACTTGCAACTATCTTTAAGTGTTTTTAATCAATATCTATCCATCTATCTATTACTAATAACTAAGCCGATGCAATTTCTGCCACCACATTGCGCCACATCACCCTTTATTAAAATAATAGTTTTTATAGTTAATTGAAATATAAAATTATTCAAAAAAGTTATCCCCAAAGAGACATAAATAGATAAAGAAAGGGACATTATATTTATTATTATATATTATATTGACATTTAGATTGGATAGATTTTTTTTCATCCTTATAGGAGAATTCAAAAAAAAAATCACGTAGTATGGATTCTTTTTTTTCTGTTCATCTTTATTGGAAAAAATTAACTTAATAATAAAACTAAAACTTTATCCACTAAATATCTATAACTATATATTAAAGCTATACCTTTTCGAGTCACCAGAACGATTCTGACCCCACCTCATATTTAAAAAATTAATTTTTATTCTTATTATTATAACTTCTTTCTATTAAATTCTTTTTAAACTATTTAAATCTATCTTTAACATCAAACAAATATCTATTTAGTATAACAATATCTTTTGAAAGCTTCCTTATACAAGTATTTAAAATTAAAGATAAAATATTTAAAATATTTTAAAATAAATATAAATCTTTTAACATATATCTTTTGACGAATTTTTTTATAGATATATATTGATTTTTTTATAATAAAAATTTAATGATACATATATAATTTTTAAAATTAATAAAAATAGATAATAAAATATTTAACAAATATATTAAAATATTTGATAATCTCTAAATTTACATACATGGAAGGAAAGTAATAAAATATGAATAATATAATATTTAATCTTATCTAATTTTACTTTATCGAACCACAAAATGAGTTTGGTCCTATCCTAATTTAAATTAATTAAATTTTATGTATTTTTTATAATCAAATTATCTTTATCTTTCATGTTTTATCATATCTTATTTATTAAGTTAGCTATTATTTTTTAAATTCTTATCTCTTCCATATTTGAATATATAAATTTTTTTTTTATTTTATTTCATTTTTTTAATTACATATCTATGAAATATCATCAAGGAAAAAGAGAAATGTAATTATTTTATCTTAACAATATATCTTCATTCTCAACATTAAATTTAACCATTTATATTGATTACAAAAGTTATACATTCTATGAACAATAAAATTTCTTATATTAAAGTTTATATTATATTTTTATTTATTAATTTCCTATTTATAATGTCTATAAAATACTAAATCGTAGTCGTACATGGTACGACGGGTACAACTAGTATCTTCTAAACCTGAAGCACTTTTGGACAGATTCGTCATTAAGAATTTATATTACAGTCACCCTATTTTTAATAATGGTTTTTAATTAATTATATATTATGTAATTCAATCAACTTATGAATTTTCAATTTTATCCACTCATCTTATTTAATAATTTTTTTTCTCAATTTACTATGAGATTGGATAAATTTTTATCTCTCTACCCATGTAATTTAGTCACCTTATTTATAATAATAATTTTATTATATTATATTATAATACTACCCTATCTATATATTACTCTATATACACGTTAATTTTCTATCCATAAGATTTTTCTCTATCCATATATATCGTACATATAATATATATACATATTATATTATTTAGCCACGTAACAATTTTAAAATTTTTCCTTAATGTAATTTTTTTTTTAATACTATATATCATACCCTATTTTTAATTATTTTTCTCTATTTTATTTTTACGGAAATTTCACACGGTAGCCCTGAGTTATGGCTTTATTCATAAGGTGTACTAAAGTTTAGCATAATTTACATGGTAACCCTGAGTTGCATGTAATATTTGATTATCTTATTTATGGTTTTATTTATAAGGTGTACTAAAGTTTATCTTTGTTCATGTTCATGTTCATGTAATATTTGATTATCTTTTATAAATACAATATAGATAAAATATACTAATCTATTTGTAACTATATATTAAAGCTAAACTTTTTCGAACCACCACATTAAATCTGGCTCCAACAAATATTTAATAAAATTAATTTTTATTTTTCAATTAAATTCCTTTTTATCTATTTCTATGAATATAAATTTAAATTCGAATTTTTAAAAAAATGATGAAAATTATTTTATCTTTTGAAATCACCACATTTAATTTGGCACCACCTTATATTTAAAAATAATAATTTTTTATTTTTATTTTCAATTAAATTCCTTTCTATCTATTTATATTAAAAAAATTAATTCGAAATTTAAATAAACATAACGAAAATTATTTTATCATTATCCTTTTATTTATTTATGGAAAATACTTATCTTAAATCAAATTTTGATAAAAAAATTAAAAAAAATTCATGATCTACATAATTACTTGCCTAAATTGAATTTTGATAAACAAACTTACATTATCTTTTCCTTAATATTCTTTTTGTCTTATTCATGCAATTATAGAAGATTTTATTTCTTTACACAAATTAAATCTTTATTCATATTTTTTCATATTTTCTTATTAATTATATTTTTAAATTCAATATTGATTTTCTATAAATAAGAATGATAACATTTTAAATTTTCAACCGTAAATATGTTGACTTTTATATATTAGTTTTCTATCTATAAATATGAAAGTTAAATATAATATTGTCTTTAAATTTTAATGTCTTAGTCACCATATTGTTAGTTACGAAATTATTTATATTAATATTTTATCCATAATTATTACAACCTTTTTATATAATTTGAACCATAATAAATAAAAATTATTGATCACTTAATCTTAAATTGGTTAATCACTATCCAATATCCATATATATGACACATAAAAAATACTAACTTAATCTATTAGAGTAAAATAGATAATTTTGATCAATAAATGTGATAAATATAAAAAAAATTATATAATTTTTCTATTTGTAAGTATATTTTTAATTATAAATTTTTAATATTAAGTTCTTATCCATAAGTATGGCAAATATAAAATAGTAATTTAGTATCCCAAATACCTTTTTTTAATTTAATACCCCATTTAAATTAATTTAGTATCTCTAAATGAAATAGACAAATGTTATATCCATGAGTATGAAATATGGACCATATTTTAAATTGCGAATTTTCAGTATTAAATTTTCGTTTTCTTTGATATTAACTTTCAATTCAAAAGTATAATAAGTTTTTTAATTAGTATGAGACAAATTTTTCATCATGTTTTTTATATTATTTTTCAGATTTTTTTATTAATTTTATTATTTATAAGTATGATAACAACTTTAATTAATATATTGACCATGTTTTCATAATAATTTTGGATTTTTTAATATTATTTTTCTACAAATAAGAATGATAACTTTTAAAATTTCCATCTATAAATATTTTGTATTTTATATATTAATTTTTTATCTATAAATATAATAGTTAAATGCAATATTGACATCAAATTTTAATGTCTCAATCACCATATTTTTGGTTACTAATTTTTTTTATAATAATATTTCTATTGATAAATATGACAAGTTTTTTTTAATTAATATGAATCATGTTTTTAATTGTAGATTTTATATTAAATTTTAGATTTTCTTATATTAATTTTTTGTTCAAAAGTGTGATAACTTTTTAAATTTTCTATCTAGAAACATATTGATTTTTTATACTAATTTTCTCTTAATAAGTATGACAATTTTTTAATTAATTCGATATGGATATGTTGTGTCTTACAATATATTAAATTTCTATTCATAAGTATGTTAATTTTTCATATTACGGATACATACATAAATAAATAAAAAAATTTGATCCTTTATTGTTAAACCGATTAATTGGGTCTGTTCAATTGAGTTTAGTTTCAGTCATTTCGGATTCGTGTTGAGTACGAGTTCATGTCATTAAAATTTATGGATTGATTGAGTCAATTTATTGCGCTTTTTGTGCGTGTTCGAGTAAACCCTACGTGTTAAGAACATCAAATTTTTATAATTATTACATAAATATTACAAACAACATTTTAAAAAATAAGATATTATTGGTATACATTTTGCGTATCCCTTAATAAATAAGTAAAAAATTATTAGTCCCTTAATGTTAAACCAACTAATCGAGTAGATTCAGTCGAGTTCGGGTTCGAGTTTAGTTTTGCTTCATGCCATTAAAATTTATAGATAAATTTAGTCAATTAGTTGTGGTTTTTGAGCAGGTTTGAGTCGTCCTAACAAATTGAGAGCGTCTACTTTTAATGATTATCAAAATAGCATTATATCAAAATAATATCTTGATAATAAAATAATATTATTTTTATAATTTAAATTATAATACTTATATTATATGTAAATTAATATATTAGTACTTTTTATTTGAAAAAGCCCCCGGGTAAGGCCCGGGTCATCAACTAGTACTATAACTAAAGTCGAATCCTTCTATCCTACGTGTCGTCGTCTTAACTATGCCACGTAGGCGTTTTAATTTTTCCATTTACATCTTTGCCATTCGTTTATTTAAGTATTTACAATTTTTATATTATAATAATATTCCTTATATTATTAATATAAAATTATATTTAGAAATCTTAAAATTTGGCAAGTTGTGTTAGCAGCATAAATGCATAATCCATTATGGAAATTTTTTATTGAATATAATAATGTTACTAATATACAAGTATATTAAGAGATTTTAAAATTTTGCAAGAAACATACTCTTCATTATGAAATAATTTTTTTAATATAATAATTTTATTACAATCATAATTAGATATCTTAAAATTTAGCAAGTGATAGAAACATAATTTTTATTATATAGTATTTTTAAAATATTAATATAATAATATTAATATTTTGTATAAATATTAAGAACATATATATTATATTTGAATTATTTGGAAATGATGATTAATATTAATTTATAATATTAAATCATATATATAAATCTATATACAATAAATCATGTGCAAGACATGTGTATAAAACCATCTTTTTCAATTATTATTTTTGGATACATACAATTTATTTTTCTAATAAATTATTATTGGTTTTATATTTTGAAAAAAAAAACTTAAATAGAAGATTTTATTAAATTAAATTATTTAAGCTAACTTGATCTATTATTTAATTTTGGATATTAATGATAAAAAGTATTCTAGAATCTTATAAACATTTAAGTTTATCTTATTTATGCAAATTAAAAGTTAAGTTGTGTTTAAAGATCGTGATCATTTCTCGCTAGACAATTGATATATTTGAAAAAAATAAAATTTTTGAATCAAAATCCGTACAAGGTACGAGAATATATGCTAGTTTGTGTTATAAGGGCAAAGATTTACGTACGGTAAGCGGTTAAAAATTAACCATCATTATTATTTTCTCTATCTATCGCCATAAAGGTATTTTATTTATTATGTTTTTTATATGTTTAAGTATTTTTGTATAAAATTAAATATGGTAGTTAATTCGACATAATGGAAAGAGTCTATCTTAACGAAAAGATAGAACTTTCACTTGGAGTGGGGAGCAAGATATCACTTGCTTGTGGAACAAGGCATTGGGTCGACCCTAGGGGGTAGAATTTCAGCACCCTACTCTCTCTCTTCCATTATAAATACATGTCATCGTCCTCCATGAAGAGAATATACACATTCACATATTGAACAGATTAATATTCGCTTAGCTTATTTGTTCAAGAAAACTTATATTCGCTGAGTTCTCTAGCTTTTCTTGTCTTTACCTTGACGCTCGATCGACGACTGTTCTTTTGACATAGGCATCGGAGGTGGATTAGGGGGTCCCCGCCACCCCCTTGTCCATTGTTCTTCAAGTCTTAGGTTGAAGAAGCAATCGGAATGGAAGGTGAAGAAGGAGTTATCAATTAGTGCATTGAAGACAGAAATTTTGTGCACTAACAACTGGTGCCGTCTGTGGGAAACGATTACTCGATCCACGCACTTATGATGTTGGAATCGATCTCATAGAATCAAGAAGTGGTTTTTAATAACCCTGAGGCAACCGAGCAAAGCAAAATCGAGCATGGTACCGCCAGCGAACAGATCCGCGACCGCGGACCCACTTCCCGCGATCGTGGAACATGAGGCGAAAGCGCAAACTCTAAGGTCCGTTCGGAGGATCGAACCCTAGCGTGTATTGATCAATCTAATCCCCATATTCGCTCGGAAGATTAGACCTTTTTTCAATCCGAGCAAGGCGTCTTAACCGAAAACCGACTTGAACCGTTACCCGACCACTTTCGAAAACACAACTGTTCATCGCACAACCCGTTAGGGATCCGAGTCAAGCGATGAAATCGATAGTGGTGAGACTTTGCGGTCTGAATCTACTGGATTTGATTGAGTTTGGGAGTCAGTGACGCGTGTCACTGAATCTGAGAGCAACCAAGGAATTCAAGATCGCGAGCCATCGGGATGAGCAACCACGGTTGCAGAACAAAACCGCGACCACAACTTATTGAGCCGCGATCGTGGCCAGTCAAACTGCGCCCGCGGTTTGGAAAACCGCGATCGCGGATTGCATATTGTCGACCCCGCGGCGTCCAGTCGTGAGCTAAACCCTAGCTTGGTAAGCCCTTACTATGAACAAGGTCAATCAAGCCATGTCGGGTCCAATCCCGTTCATGCTGACCATCGTATACCTTTGGCATCCAAACCAAACAACGGGAATGGGGCTTCAAAAACCTCCGGGAATGAAGAATAAGATTAAATCACCATGCTTTGGCCTCTACTTTGAGAGTGAATGAGAAGATCCAAACTAGGTGTGCTCAGGCTAAGTCCCGCTTAGACCAAGTCTTGGAAGAAATTGCCAAAATAAAGCATACCTTGGACAAGGTTCAAGGCAAGCGCCTTGTCAGCGAATCAGCAATCGAAAGGACTACTCGACGGTTCACTAGTGTTATTGAATTCACCGATAACCACCGTAGTCCTCAACCAATAAGCTCCGACGAATTAGAAGAGATGCAAGTTGATTATGAAAGCGATCGTAGGGTGCCTAGAAGTCGGCGAGAAGATAAGCATCAAGAGTCGCCCCTGCGTAAGAGGTACCGAGACGCGGACCACCGTCAGTCTAGCGACCCGACCTCGGACGATTTAGATGATTCTGACGACTACAGAGATCCCCATAGGCGCGACAACCAGAATTGCGACCGCGAAGTGACGAGCACTTTTATGTCGTTCTAAAAGCACTGTCAAAGAATTATTCCTAACTTCCTAACCTGAGTAAAGTGGAAGCAAGGGTCGAACCCACAAAGACTCATATTATTTGTATTTATATAATATTACTAAGTAGAGGGGGAGTTTTATGATTGTAAGCTAAAAATCTAAGCAATTAAAACTAAGCAAGTAAAACGATTAAAGATTCAAATATGGAGAAAAGCGTCCAACTAGTTTCGTATCCAGTGCATACATGAGTTTTGATCCTTGATTATCCTTATTTCACTTTTCCTTGACTAATCTATTGTTAATTTATGAAATTCAAGCTTAATGTGGTTATTAATATACACCGTCTTTAATAACCTTTTAATCAATTAACCTAGAAAACCTTCTATGTCAAGTTGATCATGCAATTAAGTTCAAAGCATTCAATAGAAACATAGTTCATGAATTCCACCCTCTATTCATGAAGTTTTGTGATTGAATTCTCTGCCTTTGATTAACCTTATTCCACCGTCTATAAGTTTAATCAAAGGATTCATCCATGAATAATCAAATTCCACCGTCTATTTAATTATTCTAGTTGGAATTCAACCTAGAAGTAGAATAGGTGGCCAATCTATTATAATCCTAAGCGAATCTAATCAATCAAGCATGGAGATATTCAATCTAGTCAAGGCAAATAGAAATAACTCAAATCTCACAAACGATCATGCATACAACTTCAACTAACTAGTTGGACATGAGAAAATTAGCTAGAAATTGTCATTAAAGAAGAATAAAAACTTACAAGAGTCAAATTTCTCTTCAATTGCAAATATAGGGTTTTGTCTTCCCACAAATCTCCAAATTCAAAAGTAACGTAGAACACAAAGTGAAAAGATAGCATAATCTCCAAAATAAATCCTAAGGAAAGTATTTATATCATATCTAAGAATATCCAAAAACATTAATAAAGTCGGCCCACAAGATCTCACAAAAGCCCAATTCAGCGTCGCTGACACGCGCCAAAGCGCGGTTTGATGCATCCAAAGCGCGACCGCGCTATGACGGTTTTGACCGCGCTTCGCCTGCAGAAACTCGAGCCCTCCAGCGCTGTCTTGGCCTTCAATCCGAGGTTTGCCACTTTGCTCTTGTCTTGTAATTCTCGCCCCGAGTCTTCTCTTCAAAGCTCCCTACGCGTCCCGAGGTCCGGTCCTAAGCCTCTCATCCACCATCTTCCACCTTCTGACCTACAATTATGCACATAGACGCGTAAATTCCGAACTAAAACAAAATAAAACCTAAACTACAACTTAAAGCGAAAATCTAGCTAAACATGCATAAAACGAGAATAAAAACATGCTCTATCAACTACATCTATATGCTCTATCAAATTCCCCCATGCTTGAACCTTGCTTGTCCTCAAGCAAGACGTAAAATCAATCTCACCACAAACAAGCAAGCCATGACTTCCATCCATTTTCAAGAAGCTCAAACTTAACCATGAAATCTTTGCATACATTCAACGAAAGTTTCAAACCAAGCTATTAATCCATTCTAACCCTCACCAAGGTATATGTGTTTGCACTCAACACTCAAGTGTTTAAAGGTATGTGTTTTCGCTCAAAAATCATCTTTGAATGCCAACTACCATATGCTTGCATCAGTGCACTAAATATCCACCACGAATGTTCAAATGCACAACATAAATCATGAGGTCTTTTTCAAGGTTGTAATTGGGCCAAGGTATAAACAAGTAGGTAGGGATCATTATATGGCCATGTGGTGCTAAATCCGGGAACTAGAACCAACTAAAACCCAAATTACATTAACACTCACTCTCAACACTTCTTCCCAACTTGTTCTTCCTTTTCTTCCATTACTTTCTTTAACACTTCTTTCTTTCTTTCTTTTGACTTTCTTTCCACAAACCCAATTGAGATTCATTCTTGCCTTTTCATTCTTCTCTCACAAGAACACTTTGCAATTTATACACTAAAACACTATCTCAATCAACCATTCATACCAAACTTTCCTCAAAAGTTTTTCAATAACATTCCCAACATCCTTAAACTTTTCATTTTCAATGCACACATTCCCCTCTATTACACCTTTTCATTCTTCCTCACAACCCCAAAGTACAACACATAACCCACAAAATTCCCCTAGTCAAATCCTAATTCCCAGATAAGGGTCAAGCTTATTCGTCTAGGAATAATTTTTGTGGAGCTAATAAACAAGGCTAAGGCTCAAAACAATGGGGCTACAAAATAAAGGTATATTGTAGGGTGGATAAGGATATAAATGAGCTAAAGAAAATTTGCCTAAATAACTTTTACATCATGCATTCAAATCATATAATGTGGCCTCGAAAAAGAATCTAAACGCAAGTTCTAGAGTTAAACAATCAAAGAGATGCACTCAAGAATTTCATGCAAAATTAGCATGTAAAGGCTCAAAAGAAATCTTACAAGGCAAATTTTGGTTAGAACTTCATGAATAACTCAAGTTCTCACTTTCATGTATACTCCTTCACAATTAAGCAATTCTTATTTAGAACTTTCATCATCAACTCAACAAGTCATGGGATATGAAATCATGCTCACTCAATAAACAAGTGGTTCCAAGGGAAAAATGAATCCTAAAATCCAAACAATTTTTTTTTCTCTGAATTTTTCAAATTTTTATTGGATTTTTCAAAGTTTTAATTAATGCATAACAATAAAATAAACATGCACATGCAACTACATTATCTAACTAAAACCAAGCACTCATGAAAAAATAAATAATAAATAATCCCCTTCCCCCATGCTTAAACATTACTTTGTCCCCAAAGAAAAAGAAAACATAAGAGAAAAGAAAACTAACCTCATCACAAGAGCTTGATAAACTCCAGAATCTACTCCTCAGATGGCAGCGGTGGTGGATATCCCGGGTATGGATATGCAGGATCAGGATAACCGGGATACGGATGATAGACAAAAGGCTGATAGCCATCTTGTGGCGTGTGTGTATCCATCCTCTGATGAAGAAACCGGGTCTGCTCATCCACATAGTCAAAGCGACTCGTCGTATAACCCCGGAAGTGGTTGAAATCAGCCGCTAATCCGTCCATCCGAGTGGTCAAACCACTCACCTGAGTAGAAAGGCCTCCCATCAACTCTACCAAATGGTTATACTAGGCGGTAGACATGTCACTACCTTGGCCTTGTTGATCAAAGTTGTGCTGAAAAACCGGAACCTCTTCTCTGTCTTCATGATCACCCTCTTCTTCTTCATCCTCATCATCATCAACAGCTGCAACATCCACAGGGGCAGCTACAAACTCTTCATCCTCCTCTTCCTCACCATCTACATCCATAGAAGCGCTAGCTTCCTCAACCTGTCTCCTTGATTGCCTCCTTCTCTTAGTCCCACCAACAACCTCTTGAACCGGTACATCACCATCCTGTGGGTGTATAAGACAAGTGTTAGCATTGGCCAAACCCGTCTCCAATTTCACTCTTTTTGGATTAGGTAACTTCATAGCAAAAGAACTGTTGCCAATCACCCAATAGAACCGATTGTTCTTCACATATAACACTTTCATCTTGTTCAAGAAAGGCAAGTTCATCGGGAGGGCATCAATCCGACCCACACAGTGCTCCAAATCAATTCCAAAGTGCTGGGCAAGTCGAGTGATGACACCACCCAAAGTGATCCGGCCATTGTTCTTCCTAGCCATACGAGCCATATTATGCATCATGGCTGCACCAATATCAATCTTATGCCCCTCCAGAATACCCCGAAGGAGAAAGATGTCCTTCTTAGGGCAATTGTTCTCACCCTCTCCTCTGCCTGTAATAGAATAGGCAAAGAACCTCTGAACAATCCGAATCACCGGATGAGAAATCCCCGAAGCCTTAGTTCTTGATGCCAAATACTCATTACTTCCAGAAAGTCGGGCCCACTGTTCATCATTCATCCAATCGGCCCTAGACTCCCATCTATCAACATTCGTACGATGCCTGGGAAATCTGAAAAGTTTGTTGATATCAGTTAACGTCATAGACCTTTGCACTCCTCTTAACTAAAACATGCACCTTCCCTCATTAGCAAACTGTCCTTCCAATATATGAGCCTCCAATCTGCTAAAAAATTCCAACACTAAACCACGGTATACTGGTAACCTCAAACTCAACAATCCTAACAAACCGTTCTCAAACTTAAACTTCCTTAAGGCGGTATCCAAACCCAAATCCTCCATCAAAGGCCAATCAATATATCTTGGAGGTTGGATTTCACGCTCCTTCAAGTCATTAAACCGGTCTAGATGCTTCATGTCACTGAACTGAATGTCCAAAGATGTCGGTGTGATATTATTGCCCGATGAAGAAGCTCTAGGCGGAGCTTGAGATTTAGATGAAGAGGGCGAAACGGCTTGAGCCCTAGATGATGCCGCTCGGGTTGCTCTTTGTGGACGAATCGGTCTCGGGGGAGCATTAGCCGGAGCTTTAGTACGGCCCATGGTATGATTCACCTACACAAGGCACCAAAAACACCACAAACAAACATAATTCGATTGCCCCGGCAAGAGCAATCCATCAAACAAGTAATAATAGATAATAATAGCACTCAAAACACTCTCTTCCCCCACTAACCTAGATTAATTAGCATGAAAATTAATTAATTTCAAAATTATGGAATTAGCACATTGTAAACATGAAACTAACTCATAATCATGCCAATATTGAAGAATCTAAACTCAAATTGAAGAAATTCGACCTAAAAATCCTTAAATTGAGGTTTTTATGCAAAACCTAATTTTGTGGAATTTAGTTTGAAAGTTTCAAAATTTTGATGGAAATTGAAGAGAAGAGTATGAAATCTTACTTGTTTGATGCTTGGGAGTGCAAATTCGGCCTTGATTTGTGGTTTGGACTTAAATGGAAGCTTGAAGGTGGAGTTGTAATGGAGGAAGAGGAAGAGAGAGCTGTTCGTCGCAGGTAGGAAGAGGAGAGAATGAATGGGGAAAGCTGATATCTCGGGTGTTAATGCGCCGATTAAAACTCGAAGCGCGGGTTGGACCAGGCGAAGCGCGGTCGCGGAACGGCGGGTTTGCCTGCGTTTCGCCCGCAGAAATTCGATCCTTTGGAGCGCGGCTGGAGCTCTCGTTCCGCGGTTGCGCCCTAGCTAGTCTTCCCCGCGTTTTGGCTTTTGGACTTGCAACTGGTGTGGCGTGGCCTCGGGCCCATGGGTGCGAGGGCATCTTGGCTTCCTCGAACCGCGTGTACCTATTGTCCAACTTTTCCTAAAACTAAGGACACAAACAAAGCAAAAATCAAACAAAACAAAAACAAAACGTAAACTAGAAAACAAACAAAAACTAAAAATAAAGCTTGGGTTGCCTCCCAAGAAGCGCTTGTTTAACGTCATTAGCTTGACGCATTACCGCTCATGTGTTTGGCTTGTCCAAAACCGTCTCTTCAAGAATAGCATTGCTAAATTCTTCAAAATACGGCTTCAAACGCTGACCATTCACCTTTTGCATTGAATGAGTTGCTCTATCATAAATTTCCACCGCTCCATGAGGATATGTCTTAGCTACTATGAACGGCCCCGTCCATCTTGACCTTAGCTTACTTGGAAAAAGTTTAAGTCTGGATTGATATAATAAAACCTTGTCACCTACCTTAAAACTTTTTCTCCATATTTTCTTGTCATGCCAAGCTTTGATCTTTTCTTTGTATATGGCTGTATTGTCATAAGCTTCCAACTGTAATTCCTCAAGCTCTTGCAATTGAAGCTTCCTCAATTCACCGGCCTCATCCATCTTCAGACTACAATTTTTCACAACCCAATAAGCTCGGTGTTGGATCTCCACCGGAAGATGACAAGCTTTTCCAAACACCAACCGAAAAGGTGACATTCCAATCGGTGTTTTGTAAGTCGTCCTATATGCCCATAAAGCGTCATCCAAGCGAGTACTCCAATCCTTCCGGTTTGGAGACACCGTCTTCTTAAGAATGGCCTTAATCTCTCGGTTAGATGCCTCCGCTTGTCCATTCGTTTGTGGGTGATAGGCCGTAGAAATCCTGTGTGTGACATGATATTTCTTCAAGAACGCACTTGCCGTTTCGTTGCAAAAATGGGACCCTTTGTCACTAATTAAAGCTCTAGGAATCCCAAACCTTGAAAATATGTGCACCTTCAAAAAATCTGCCACAACTCGGGAATCATCAGTCCGGGTGGCCTTCGCTTCCACCCATTTGGAAACGTAGTCCTCCGCTAATAAAATATAAATATTCCCATAAGAGCTAGGAAAGGGTCCCATGAAGTCTATACCCCAGACATCAAATACCTCACAGAAGAGAATTGAAGTTTGAGGCATTTCATCCCTTCGAGATATATTTCCGACTCTTTGGCATCGGTCACAGGATTTGAAAAAAGCATACGCATCTCGAAAGATGGTAGGCTAAAAGAATCCTGCATCCTACACTTTCCTAGCAGTCTTTCTAGCACTAAAGTGCCCCCCATAAGCATAAGAGTGACAAAACGACAAAACTGAAGTTACCTCATTATCTGGAAGACAACGCCGGATTACTTGGTCGGAACAATGTTTCCAAAGATATGGATCGTCCCACACATAGTACCGTGCTTCACTTTTGAGCTTATCCCTTTGGGCCTTGCTAAAGCTGGGAGGAAACACACTCGAAACAAGAAAATTAACCAAATGAGCATACCAAGGTTGAAGTACACGTATCGAAAACAAAGTATCATCTGGAAATTCTTCTCGAATAGGTGTGACTTGTGCACATCTTTCCTCCTCATGGACCAAGCGACTCAGATGATTAGCTACCACGTTTTCCGCCCCCTTTTTGTCTTTGATCTCAATGTTAAATTCACTCAACAACAAGATCCATCTAATTAACCTGGGATTTGCTTCCTTCTTCGTCAACAAGTAACGAAGGGTCGCATGATCCGTGTAGACAATCGCCTTTGTACCTAGCAAATAAGACCGAAACTTTTCCAAGGCAAACACCACCGCCAAGAGTTCTTTCTCGGTGGTATAATAATTTTTCTGTGCTTCATTTAAAGTCATAGAAGCATAATGGATAACATTAGAAGCCTTACCAATCTTTTGACCCAAGACTGCTCCTACCGCATAATCACTTGCATCACACATCAACTCAAAAGGTAGGGACCAATCCGGGGGTCGAATTATTGGTGCAGTGGTGAGGCAAGCCTTTAACTCCTCAAACGCTCTTTTAAAAGCTTCATTAAAGTCAAAGGTAACATCCTTCTTGAGTAACTCACAAAGTGGTGAGGCAATCTTTGAGAAGTCCTTAATGAACCTGCGGTAAAAACCCGCATGACCAAGAAAAGAGCGCGCTTCTCGAACATTAGTAGGATAAGGAAAGGATTGAATTACTTCAACCTTTGCCTTATCAACCTCAATCCCTTTAGATGACACTATATGACCTAACACTATGCCCTACTCTACCATAAAATGGCATTTTTCAGAATTAAGACAAAGGTTAGTATCCTCACAACGTTTTAGCACAAGTGTCAAGTGAGTTAAACAAGAGTCAAAGTCATTTCCATGAAAGGTGAAATCATCCATGAAAACTTCAATGAAGTTCTCAATGTACTCAGACAATATACTGACCATACACCTTTGAAAGGTTGCGGGTGCATTACATGACCAAATGGCATTCTTCGGTAAGCGAAGGTGCCAAATGGGCAAGTAAATGTTGTCTTCTCTTGATCATCGGGTGCAATTGCTATCTGAAAATAACATGAATATCCATCTAAGAAACAATAGAAGGAAAGACTCGCAAGTCGCTCAAGCATTTGGTCAATAAAAGGTGAAGGAAAATGATCTTTACGGGTTATCGTGTTGAGCTTTCGGTAACCGATGCATACACGCCACCCGGTTTGAATTCTTGTTGGGATGAGCTCACCATCTTGATTCTCCTTTACCGTGATCCCACCTTTCTTGGGAACGACCTGAGTAGGACTTACCCATTTGCTATCCGATATGGGAAAAATCATTCCTGCTTGAAGAAGTTTCAAGACCTCCTTTTTCACCACTTCCATCATAGGCGGGTTCAACCTTCTTTGTGGTTGTCTTGAGGGCTTTGCATCATCCTCCAATAGGATTCTATGCATACATGTAGAGGGGATTATTCCTCTAATTTCGGCAATAGTCCATCCTATAGCGGATTTATGCTCCCTTAAAACATCCAACAACTGGTTTTCTTGATCTTGAGTCAGCTTGTTTGAGATTATCACCAATAAGGTATCTCCATCACCTAGAAAAGCGTACTTGAGGTGGTCCTGTAGTTTCTTAAGCTCTACCTTTGGGGCCTGCACAATAGAAGGAACAAGCTTCTCGCTTGGCAATGTTAGTGGAATGGGCTTTGAGCCTGGTAGCAAGAGTGGTCGCTCATAGTGAGCGTTCAACTCGGCTACAGTTTCTTGCATATCATCATTTAGCACAAATTCCACTTCATCTTTATTTACCGCAGAATTTTCAAGAGTAGATTGCAATTCATCATGATCAGTAATGTCAAGGAAATCTTGCACAAGAGTATCTAACACATCAATAGAGCATAAGGAATTAACATCATAGGGAAATTTTATAGCATCATAGATATTGTATTCAACTTTTTCCCCATCAAACTCCATGGTTAACGGACCACTACACACATCAATTTTAGTTTTGGCTGTTTTTAGGAATGGTCTACCTAAGAGAATTGGAGCTGCATGCTTGTCATGTTCCATTTCAAGTACATAAAAATCAACAGGGAACATCAACTTATCAACCATAACAAGCACATCTTCTACAATCCCCTTTGGGTAAACGTTAGACCTATCAGGCAATTGAATGACTGCACTTGTTATACAAGGGATAGTAAACATACCTGGGTTTTCACATTTTTGTGGCAGTCGTCTTTGGAAGACCGCTGAGATTTGCTCACTAACCTTGATCTTTTACTTCCCTTTTTGCTTTTGATTCCGCTTGACCGTGCATAACTCCTTCAAAAATTTAGCGTAGCGAGGAATGCTCTTGATAAGCTTGAGAAGTGGAATATTCACCTCGCACTTGCTAAATGTTTCGAAGATCTCTTTATCGTTCTCGATCTTACGGGTCTCCTTTAGCGCTTCGAGAAAGGGTGGAAGAGGTGTGAGAGCCGAGGTTGAAGGAATCGAGGGGTCGTCGTTCTTGGCCGGAAACGCAGTTTGGGGCGCCTGAAGCGTGACCGCGCTTTGGCCGGTTTTGGCCGCAGAAAATTGGCCTATCAGAGCGCGGTTTGGAGCTTGGTGGCGCGGGGGCGGTTTGACAGTTTTGCCCGCGGTCGTTTTTCTGTCCCAACTCCGATATTTCGTCCTCCTCGTGTTCTTCCTCATGCAAAGTTGGTTGTTTCTCGGCTTTGTTTTCCAACACTTTACCACTACGGAGCGAGATTGCAATCACATTCTGTTTAGGATTGAGTTCCGTCTGAGAAGGTAATCTGTTGGAATCTCTAGCTTCAAGTTTGCTCATTGCCTTTGGAAGTAGGCTCATCTGATTCTCCAAGTTAGTGATGCTTGACTTGGTGTCTTGCTGAAATTGCCCCACAGATTGATGCATAATAGTCATATATTGGGTAAGAGCACAGATCATTTCATCTGCGGATAAGGATGGGCCTTGATTCGATGCTTGAGGCTGAGGTTGAATATGAGGTCTAAAACCTGGAGGGCCGTTTGGAGGTACATAATATTGATTTTGATTTCCATACCTCAAATTGTGATGATCCTTCCAGCCCGGATTGTATGTGGTCGAATAAGGATCATATGCTGGCCTTTTTGGCCCATAGCCTCCAAGTGCATTGACTTCTTCCTCTTGAGTATGAAGAGTAGGACAAGCATCCGTCTTGTGAGTAATATCGGAGTAGAAACCGCAAGGTTTGACTTGTTGTTGTTGTCTTGTCATGAATTGCCTGAACATTGACTTCAACTCATTCACCTCTTCATGTAAAGTTGTAGCATCGATAGAATTAGCAGCCTTCATTGTAGCTCTTTTGCTGAATTGACGAGAGCCTTTAGATAGTTCATGGAAAAGATCAAAAGCTTCATCAGGAGTCTTGTTCAGGATGTTTCCTCCACAAGCGGCATTAACAAGTCGGCGTTCTTCATCCAATAAGCCTTCATGAAGGTACATAACAAGATCCATTTGAGAATAACCATGATAGGGGCAGCTTGAGATTAGCTTCTTGAACCTCTCAAAATACTCATAAAGCGATTCATTCAGGATCTGCTCAATGTTGCTAATGCTCTTCTTTAGACTTGAGAGCTTAGTAGCTGGAAAATATTTCTCAAGAAAAGCCTTCTTCAATTGCTCCCAAGTCTCAATACTGCCAGGAGCCAAATAATAAAGCCAGTCACTAACTCCATCTTTCAAAGACAAAGAGAAAGCTATCAGCTTGATTTGATCATTAGTGACACCTTTTGGTTTCATGCTAGTGTAGACAACATGAAATTCCGCCAGATGTTTGTTGGGATCTTCACCCGCCTTCCCATAGAATTGAGGAAGAAGGTGAATCAGCCCAGATTTCAATTCAAATTGGACACCATCAGGGAGCTCAGGTAGCTTCACCGCCAATAGTTGTTGGGCCAAATCAGGTGCAGTCAACTGTTTCAGTGTTTGAGCCATCTCCGTTATTTCAGGATTGCTATAAGAGTCAGAATCAGAAGAAGAAGAAGATGATGCCAGGTTGAACGGTAATTCTCGAGAAATCGCACGAGCTTGCCTGCGCAACCTAGAGATTGTCCTTTCAATTTCTGAATCAAATGCAACAAGAGATGGATTAGTAGCACGGGTCTGAATCATGCAAGTGGTTCACACCCCAAAAGAAATAAAAAGTAACACTAGATAAACACAAATAATTTTCCGAGTCCTCGGCAACGATGCCAAATTTGACGAGCACTTTTATGTCGTTCTAAAAGCACTGTCAAAGAATTATTCCTAACTTCCTAACCTGAGTAAAGTGGAAGCAAGGGTCGAACCCACATAGACTCAGATTATTTCTATTTATATAATATTACTAAGTAGATGGGGAATTTTATGATTGTAAGCTAAAAATCTAAGCAATTAAAACTAAGCAAGTAAAACGATTAAAGATTCAAATATGGAGAAAAGCGTCCAACTAGTTTCGTATCCAGTGCATACATGAGTTTTGATCCTTGATTATCCTTATTTCAGTTTCGCTTGACTAATCTATTGTTAATTTATGAAGTTCAAGCTATGTGGTTATTAATATACACCGTCTTTAATAACCTTTTAATCAATTAACCCAGAAAACCTTCTATGTCAAGTTGATCATGCAATTAAGTTCAAAGCATTGAATAGAAACATAATTCATGAATTCCACCGTCTATTCATGAAGTTTTGTGATTGAATTCTCCGCCTTTGATTAACCTTATTCCACCGTCTATAAGTTTAATCAAAGGATTCATCCATGAATAATCAAATTCCACCGTCTATTTAATTATTCTAGTTGTATTTCAACTTAGAAGTAGAATAGTTGGCCAATCTATTATAATCCTAAGCGAACATAATCAATCAAGCATGGAGATATTCAATCTAGTCAAGACAAATAGAAATAACTCAAATCTCACAAATGATCATGCATACAACTTCAACTAACTAGTTGGACATGAGAAAATTAGCTAGAGATTGTCATTAAAGAAGAATAAAAACTTACAAGAGTCAAATTTCTCTTCAATTGCAAATCTAGGGTTTTGTCTTCCCACAAATCTCCAAATTCAAAAGTAACGTAGAACATAAAGTGAAAAGATAGCATAATCTCCAAAATAAACCCTAAGGAAAGTATTTATATCATATCTAAAAATATCCAAAAACATTAATAAAGTCGGCCCACAAGATCTCGCAAAAGCCCAATTCAGCGTTGCTGACACGCACCAAAGTGCAGTTTGATGCTTCCAAAGCGCGACCGCGCTATGACGGTTTTGATCGCGCTTCGCCTGCAGAAACTCGAGCCCTCCAGCGCTGTCTTGGCCTTAAATCCGCGGTTTTCCACTTTGCTCTTGTCTTGTAATTCTCGCCCCAGGTCTTCTCTTCAAAGCTCCCTCGCGTCCTGAGGTCCAGTCCTAAGCCTCTCATCCACCATCTTCCACCTTCCGACCTACAATTATGCACATAGACGCGTAGATTCTGAACTAAAACAAAATAAAACCTAAACTACAACTTAAAGCGAAAATCTAGCTAAACATGCATAAAATGAGAATAAAAACTTGCTCTAACAACTATATCTATATGCTCTATCACGAAGACCTAATTCGCGACCGTGGAGAACTAAACCGCGACTGCGGACGGTCTGATGGCGACTGTGGGCAGGCTCATCGGCGCGAAAAGTCGTGTGAGTGTGACATGGCCGATATGACCCGGAGAATCCCGATTCAAACCATGTACGTGGCAAGAAGAAGAAATGACAACATAGCCAGCGACGAAATGAAATTAATGAAAGGCGTGAGGGAATGAATCAGGCTCTTAGGCGTACTAAAAAAAGATTGTTTGATCTCTTAAGAGCGCAAGGTGGGATCTTGCAATCCGCTCAAGAGCAAGCGGAGCATAAATTGGCAATGGTGACATCGACACCATTCCATATAGATATTCAACGAGCTAGGCCACCATCAAAGTTCTCTCCACCATCATTCACTCTTTATGATGGGAATTAGGACCCCATAAATCATATAGCCGCTTTCTCTCATAAGATGGCGCTATATGGGTGTCCGAGGAAGCCTTAATGTGCAACATGTTTCCTAGCAGCCTCACAAGGGATCGCCAAAGTGGTTCTAGAGTCTTAAACCAGGGAAAATACAATCTTGGGATCAATTTGCCACTAAATTTGTGAGGCACTACATAGCTAACAAGCGAGATGTGGTGTCTTTAGACACACTCTTTGGTCTTAAAAACGAGAAGAGCAAAAGCTTGCGCCGCTTTGCTAATCGCTTTATGGAATTCTATGCTAAAATGGATGGGTGTGATGAGAAGATTGCAATTACTGCCTCTAAGAGGGCAATTCCATTTGAGGGCAAGATAAGGGAAGAGTTGACACTTCGTCTTCGTTCCACCATTGTTGAGCTTTAGGAGAGCAAGAGGGAGGTCGCCCTCTCCACTTCAAAAACCCCATCGTCCTTCAAACGGGAGCTTTAGGCAAAATACACACTCGTTGGAGGAACAAGATAGATCGGTTTACACAACCTTCAACATCCCAATCTATAAAATTCTATCGAGCATCAAACATGGGAGCTATTCCGCTATCCCTCTCGGGATGTGTGCTTCAAAGATGAAGTCCTAAGTCAGAAATATTGCATGTACCACAGAGTACGGGAGCACATGACAGAAGATTGTTATCCCCATAAGGAGTGCCTTGAAGGTCTGGTTCAAGAAGGGTACTTGCGCGAGTACATTGAGAAAAATGAACTAGAGATAGTGAAGAGCCGAGAAAGAGGCAAATTGAAGTCGTCCAAATAATCTCGACGACATACAAAAATGAAGACTAGCCAAGTAATGATGACCAACAGCGTAACCGCGATCACTAACCCGAGGGCCGCGACCGCGGATTTGGTTCAAAGAGCATGACCCCTTCTCTGCAGTAGAACCGTGACCGCGGGTCACCATGTTGTGACCGTGGCGCCGAGTTTTGCGACCACGGAGCACCCTTCCGTGATCGCAGACCTATTTTCGAAGACTCGCTTTCTTGTGAGAAGAACCGCGACCACGGCCTACGCGAGCGTAATCGCAATTACCCGTTTTTCCCAGCGCAGGGATCTTGGGATTAGGAAATGCATGTAAATAGGGCACTCTTTTTCCCATGTGGTTTTTAGTGAGGCCCTTAGATTTTTTTTGTCATTCATTAGTTCAGTCCTTAAGATCATGTCATTCATGTTTATTTTTAATAAAAGTCAGTTTTTGCATTAGTTTGAGTCTTGCATTAAAAAATTAAGCGCAATGTTAATTCATCGCATTAACGGACTCCTACATATGCGCGTATGTAGACGAGTAAAAAATCCCATGATATTCACTCATGGATACACGAATATGCCCGCACGCTCGCACGAACCCCATGATATTCTCTCATTGATGTACGAATATGCACACACGCACGCACCAACACCGTGATATTCGCTCATGGATGTACGAATACGCACGCACACACAAGTCACATGATATTCACTCATGGATGTAAGAGTACCCACACACGCACGTTAGGGGACCAGAGCGACTAATCTGCATGGCCACTTCGTATGAGACCTATGTACCCTCCGTCCTAGTTACATGAAGCCTAACAAAGACGTAAGTGGGGCATTTGTGAGTGGGTAAAAGGCATTGGGCATAAGGCATTGCGCCGACCCTCCGTCCTTTCGCTTGGAGTGGGGAGTAAGATATCGCTTGCTTGTGGCACAAGGCATTGAGCCGGCCCTAGGGGGTAGAATTTCAACACTTTACCCTCTCTCTTCCATTATAAATACACGTCCTCACTGACTCTCCGTGTATGAAGAGAATATAGACATTCACAGATTGAACAAGCTAATATTTGTACAAGAAAACTCATATTCGTTGAGTTCTCTAGCTTTTCTTGTCTTTACCTTGACTCTCGATCGGCGACTGTTCTTTTGACTTAGGCATCAGAGGTGGATTAGGGGGTCCCCGCTCCCTTTGTCCAATTTTTTGCATGTATTAGGTTGAAGAAACAATCAGAACGGAAGGCGACGAAGGAATTATCAATTAGTGCATTGAAGGCGGAATTTTTGTGCACTAACACTTATCTTAAATTTGATCTCTCATTAATGATGTAGCTTTGATCTGAAAAACAAGAAAACAATGGTTAAATCGAGCTTGTTCCCCCCAGAAATACCCCTGACACTATTGTATCTTATTTCGTAAGTAATTAATCTAATGAGCCTAAACGACTGTCCGAATACCGCTTAAAATATACTACTATATAAAATATACTAGTTTTTTTAAGTTTATGAATTACATTTTCTATTGGTAATTGATTTTAACATGAAATCATACTGGACTTATATGCCGGGTCTATGTATGCACTAGTTCTATTGTTATGGTCCACAAACTTTCACAAGGGCTTAAATAACAGGTTTTTTAGCAAATAATTAATCAATAGGGTCTGATTTAGATGAGAATGGGCGCGTAGGTGTGAAATAAGAAAAAATAAGAGCCGTTGGAAGGAGAAAAATCAAAGGCGTCAATCATTTCACTTTAAAGGAGGAAAAACGGCACGGGCGAATTTTTGGCGAATTATTCGTGTATTTTTGAAAAAATGGAAATAAGACACGCGTCCAGACTGTTCATCAACACTGTGATTTTGTTCATCAACAATATAATTTTGTTCATCAAAACTGTGATTTTGTGAATAAATAAATTATTGAATGTGTATCGAAATTGTATGCAATATGTTCATCAACACTATGATTTTGTTCATAAAAACGGAAATAGGATGTGCACCCAGATTGTTCATCAACACTGTAATTTTGTTCATCAAAATTGTGATTTTGTGCATAAATAAACAATTGTTTGTGCATCAAAAATCTATTGTTTTTACATAAAAATGGACGAATGTGTATCAAAATTGTATGCATTAATATATGTGTGTGCATCATAATTAGTCGTATGTGAGACAAAACTAATCGTTTTGATGTAAGTCTCGGTATTGTCTTGTTTGACTCGTTTGAATTTGTCAGTGTTGCTACTCTGAAATGTGTGGCTAATTCTTGGGCTCTGAACATAGCTAAGGCACAAACACTTCTTTTCGGTTTGTAACAGGTTTGTTCTCTAAGCATACATCATATTATTGCAAAGTTAGATTCTTTATCTATTATCCTTTGCATTCAGGCTTCTACATCAAACTTATCTTATTTAGGTACTATATTGAGCACTCATTTGTTTCTTTTTGTTGTGCTCATATAGGTAGACATGACAATTGTGTTGCTCATTTTATCACACATTTGTATCTTAATCCGGACATAAACAAGTCGTTGTAACTGATATTCCGCCATTTATAATTGACTCAGCTGAATTGGATATTTAATATATTAACACTTTGCTCTCGAGAAAGGATTGATATAACAACTACATAAACTAGATAATATATGTGTGCATTGAAACTAACTATATGAGTATGTGAGTAAAAACTAATTATATGAGTAAAGAAAAAAGATATCCTTAAAGCACAAAATAAATACAAAAATGCATAAATAGATAGTCCCAAATGTACAAATTGATGGTATTGACACACAAACACAAGTTTATTTCAAGTCACAAATAAGGGTATATTAATGAACAAACAAGGTTATATCAATGAACAAATTGAGGTATATCCATGAACAAATAGGGTATATCAATGAACAAACAATGGACAAACAAGGTTATATCAATGAACAAAAAAGGTTATATTTATGAACAAATAGGGGTATATCCATGAACAAATAGGGTATATCAATGAATAAACAATGGACAAAAAAGGTTATATCAATGAATAAAAAAGGTTATATCAATGAAAAATAGGGGTATATCCATGAACAAACAATGATATACCAATAAACTAAAAGGAATATATCAATGAACAAATAATAGTATACCAATAAACAAATAGTGGTATACCAATGAATAAACAATGTTATATCAATGAAAAAATAGGAATATATCAATGGACAAATATGGGTATATCAAAAATAATTATACGTGCATCAAAAACTAGATGATATTTTATTCATTCACATAGATAAGGTTAAAAAATAAAAATAAAATTTAAAAAAGTTCGAAATCGATGAACAATGTTATCAAAAACTCAATGAACATTAGTTAGTATTGATGAACAATTGGTGAATAATGATGAACAAATCGCTAGTTTTGATGAACAAATTGAGCACGTCTCATAAAAGTGTATTTTTCGAAAAATACGTGAATAATACGGGAGAAATTTGTTCGTGTCGTATTTTTTTTAAAAAAATACGACACGAATAAATTTTAAAAATGATATATATTCACGTATTTAAAAAAATACAAGGGAGATTTATTCTTATTTCTCACTTGGGCACCCATTCGCACAATACTCTTTCTCTAATTAATATATATATATATATATATATCAATATTATATACTAAACTTTCAATTATTAATTTACATAATTACCACTGTGACCTAATTTCCTCCCATCTTTCACTAAAAATCTTTTAATACCCACCTTCTATTTCCTCCATATTATGGTCTATAATATTCCTCATTTTTTACTATAAGTCTCATCCTCACTAGAACCGTACTAAAAATGAGTTCGCTTCAAATAAAACACATTCTTATCCTATAAAATAAGTAGTTCTCAAAACCGTTGGATTAAGAAGATCAATGGGTTGATGTTCATTTAGCCTTTTCTTATTCATTTAGTTCTCAAAACAAGGGTAATTTGGTAATTTCAGCTCTTTTAATAAAATATTCATTTAGCCTTTTCTTATTTGATTTTAATTCTCTCTTTGGCTCCTGCTCGACTGATGCGTTTCGTCTCGCTACAAGGATCGACGTCTCGTTTTATGAATCCCGCCTCGTCCTAGGTTGTAAATGGCGCAGAAGCAATTGACGGAATTGATGGGTAGGGGCGAGCGGATCGAGGCAGTTGTGGGTGGTGTGGATCAATTTGTACGACGCTAGGGTTCTAGCGACGTCTCGAGATGGAGAAGATTCCGAAAAATGAAACCTATAAGAATTGTAAAGCGATTGGGAAAAGGGATTTAGAAGGAATTTGACGTCTTAAGGCCTGAGGAAGAGAATCTTGACTCACAAAGGCTAATTTCATTCAAGCGTGCTAATCCAAGAGCATTGTGACATATTAAATAGAATTAGTAAACCTAACCCTAGAAGCTAAGCGAGAATGAGCACAAACATGCAAGCCCAACCCATCTCGTTATTTTAATAAAATAGTGGAATTATAAATAATACTAAGTATGGTAATGTTTCACTTAAAATCTCGATAAACAGATAAGACAGAAACCCAAAGGCACGAGATCCAAGTCGAGGGTGGAAATCCATCGGCGCCATCGCCCAGTGGGGCACAGCCTGGCACAGGAGGTGCGCTGTCGCGCCACCAGGGGCCCGAGCTCGCGCCCAAAATGATAGATGTTCTATCGAAATTACGCGGGCTCGCGGGCTTATGGTATGGTCGCTCCTGCAGGTGCCCGGACCGTGGCGCGTTGTGACGCGGGCGCGTCATGGCTCTAGTTGTCCGCACTGGCGAGAATTCCTTCGGAAAGACATCGCTCGATCCTTGATTCCTCCAATTGGACCAAACTTTTCATCATCATAATAGTTGGTGGATCTTAGACCGAACTCTCAGACTGAATAGCCCGACGTATGGAAGAAACCATTGATACAGTCCTAGTCCGGAACGCATCATCCCCCCCCCCCCTTGAGTGGGAAGCGTCACCGCTTCCTTAAAATCAAGTTCGGGATCAACTAGGGAAGATAAGTCCGACACGAAGACCTTTTTTTGTATGTCACCAAAGGAATCCGGGAGGTGTATCTTTGGGGCGTTGGCACCCTCATGATATGGAAACCGGTAAGAACGACTGTTGTGTCAACAACATCCGGAGCTCGACCGAACCTTAAAGAGGCGCTCCATGGGTTGGCTTGGGGCTTGTTGGCTCGTCGGGCGGCCTCGAATCATGGTGGAGTGTGCCATTTCCATGCTCATCAAAGAGATTTGGTTTTAGCACCCCTTTGGCCTTTGTAGGTTGTTCCTCATCTTCAATTGCTTTCTATCGATCTTTGAACCTAATCCTGCAAAATCTCACTTGGCGACATAGGTAAGAGCTTGACGCGCTTCCCGTGGTACGTAAACACATACGTGTTCAAGTAACCATCGTGAAGGACACACCTATCAAATTGCCATGGGCGTCCCAACAATAAATGTGTGACATCCATTGCAACTACATCACAAAGTATAGAATCTGTGTAAGCACCAATGGAAAAGGAAATCATGCATTGTTTAGAGACTTATGTACCTGAGGTCGAGGAGAGCCACTGCAGACCATAAGTAGCCGGGTGGATCCAATAAGAGCTCTAGTGTGAAAGATATTCTCCCGTTGCAATGGAGGTTGTCCTCACGAAGGATTAAGGCTTTTCGTGAAGGCAAACCCAAAGGCGTCCCAATGTTGGCCGGCGGTGGGGCATACTTCAACTCTTCCTCTTGAGGAACTGAGTGCGCCTCCTCAATTGGTGCTGGTGCTGAAACTTCTTCTTCATCCATGGACTCATAACCAGCTGAAGCTTGAACAAACATGACCTTGTGATTTGGTATTTTCAGTGGTCGTTATACCTATCAAAGAACCTAACTTAACCAAACTTAGTAGAATGGTAAGTAAGGGTCGATCCCATAGAGACTCGTGTAAATGTGTTATTACTTAGATGCCAAGTAACCGAAAAGAGGGGTTTTATGAATGATTATTCTATTCTACTATGCAAAGTAAAAGCAAATATGAATGCAAAGGTGTTTAAATCAATAAGAGACAAGTGTGTTCCACTAGTTAAATCCATCATGTCATTGTTTTGTTGATCATCGATTCTCTTGATTCTCTTTTTTACTTGAATAATCTATTGTGAATTATGGCCCTACTAAGGATTATGACCCAAACTTCAGATTTAGTTGATAGAACTACCAGTCTAACAATCCCAATCATCTAACAACCTAAAAGACCTTCTAGATTCAATTAGACAACAACATAACGATTCAAGTTATCAATAAAAACAAGCACTTAGAGCAACCAGACATCTAAGTTACTTGTGAATTTATTCCCTTCTTTAACCAACTAATCCAACCGGTCCTAAGTTGATTAAAGTTCTACTCTTGATCAAATTAACTCCGATCGGTAATTAATAAGATTCAGTTATAACTAGAAATTCAATTAGGTAGCTAATCTAACAAAACTCTAGTTTAGATTCAATTAATCACATGGAATAAACTCTATTCAAGTTTGTTGAGAATCAATCCAACCTCACAAATCATGCAAATCATGGCTTCAATTAACTAGCCAAACACAATGGAATTTAGCAATGCATACTTGAATTAAGAAAAACTTACAAATTAGATTCAAAGGTTGCCTCGTGAGAGAAGAAACCCTAGCCTCCAAATTATGATCCAAGTTATGAAAGAAAAGTCAAAGACAAGGTTTAAATACCCCTAAGACTTCCTAAGATCAAAATATCCCAAAAATACATCAAATATGTCAGAAATTATATCATAAAAGCCCATCTCGAAGCCTATTCCGTTGGGCCAAATCTCCCGCATCGAAACACGAGATGCGGTCTCCCTCCAGTGTAGCGTGGCCGTGCACCTCCCTATGAGCCCGCGCCATCAACTTCGGTTCAGCATTCAGGTGACACTTCAGAGGCTGTTTTGACCCCTTTTGAGTTGGAATTTGGACTCGGAGTAAAAATATGAATTGTATCTCTTCGAATTAGCTTTCCAATGATAATAAATTAAGCTCCATCAAACCACTATAGCTACCAAGCCAAGCATTGGAAGATAGAGGTGTCAAAATAAGAACTCTAATGCATGACCCGAATTTAAGCATTCTTATCCCATAAGCTCTTGGGCCTTGGCTCTTCTAATCTTCACTTGTACCATTCTAAGCTTTATAAAACTCCACCATAGTCCTCTGATATCTGTCCCATCCATGCTTGTTTACCTAAAGATCTGCAAAACAAGCACAAAACCCGAATTTCCTAGAAAACCTAAAAACCTAAGAACTAGACTAAACTAAGATAAAATCATGCAATATAAACATAAATATGCATCCTAAACTATACCTAAATTCAAGCTATCACCTTGTGGTTGGGGCAGTCTTTTTGGTAGTGACCACTCCCACCACAAGTGTAGCATTTGAAATCTCGGGCTCATTCACGGGTCTGTTGGGCCGGATTTTGAGGAGCCGGGCGGGAAGAATTAGGAACCATTGTCTCGCCCGAATGAGTAGAAGAACCTTTTCCTGTGGTAATAGAATTGTCATTAGTAACAAAACCGTATTGGCGAAGGTTAGAAGAAACATACCTGCCCGAAGTAGGTTGGGAACCATAGCTCTTATTGCGCACATGTTGTTGATGGATTTTCATGGCCGTATGCACTAATGTGTTGATATCCTGAATAGGAAGGATCTCAAGTTGATCTTTAATAGACAAATTAAGGCCACTAATAAACTTAGTATGCAAAATCGATGGAGAACACTAATGTTCACTTTAAAAAACATGTCCTTTAATTTCTCGAAATACTCTATAGGGGACAAGGATCCTTGGAAAAAATCAGCGATGTCCAAACACATTTCGTTATGGTAATCAGTTGGGATGTATTTTTGAGTCATGACATAGACAACCTGATCACATGTAGTCACTGGTGTAAGGTCCCGACGCAAATGGTCATCTATAAAACGTTGCCACCAATCCCAAGCTGAACCACAAAAGTGTAAGGTAGCCGCTTGTACATGCTCATAAGCGGGGATATTACAATAGCGGAAAGTATGAGCCATCGCAGTGACCCATTCTAAAAAGACCGTCAGGTCATGATGCCTTTCAAATGGTTCTATCTTGATCTTGACTTCGTGTCGTTGGTACCGGGGAGTATCCGATCGCCATTAGCAACATAGAAATCATGGCAAAGATCAATGGGAGTCCAAGGGTGTGCCGACACCTGCCCATAATTATGATCTTGCTCATGATCATGTTGTCGGGGTGGAGCTTGTGCTACCGCTCGGTGACATGATCGTAGGCGCGCCGGTTTTTGCGCGTTTGAGCATTACCAAAATTATGGGTGGGGGATGGAGGGATCCAATCTCATGGGCTCTCATCCAGTCCAGGAGGATCACCCAAAGCTGGAAAATTATGAGGATTAACCATGCCCGAATCTTCAATTTGTTCATCATCGAACTCCTTAAAGTCGTCATGGATAATCGGGGTAGCAAAATTGTACTCCAAGGAACCATGTCGTCTATTGGGACTAGTTTCCTTCTCATAAGGCCTTTGGTTCTTCGCAAAAACGTTATGGTCAAGAACCGATGCGGGAGAGCGTTGGTCACGCATTCCATAAAGCCAGCGTGCTCGGGCATCGTCAACAAATTGTTGGCGAGGTGGGGGCACTACGAGAGGTAGTGGAACTACCTTGGTCTTCGACATGGGGGTCGCTATGAAGCACCCGGGTGTCTTATGCATGCCTAGACTCGGTGGCTGACTCGTGTCGTGGAACAGGCGGCTGGAGAGGCTCAACAGGGCCCTTTTGGCTTGTCCTTGCGCCGATGGTCTTGAGTATCAAGAGGAATGGGTTTGTTATCCATGGTCGATGCCACAGTTGTTGTCGGTGCGCCAATAGTGATGCATGAAGCCTTGGCTTGGACGCGCGTCAAAGGCCCGGGAGGAAGTTGTTGCGACGCTGGGAGTTCAACCAAGACATGTTCTTGAGGTGCGCTAGGGATGGCGACGCTCGGCTGGATTATGGGTGCCGAAGTAGGTGTTTGTGCTAGTGAGGCAATGTCTAAAGCTTGAGCATCAAAAAGAGATTTCATATCGGCCATTTGTTGACTCAAACGAGTGATTGCTTGCTCTACCGGACTAGACTCAACCAAAGCAATGGGGTTGAGTAGATGATCAACATCTTGCGCTTTAGGAGTACCTGAGTCATCATGGGAAGACATGGCGAATAACAAAGAACAAAACGAACAAAGCAATCAAACACACAAAGGCTTAGCTCTTGATCTGAGTAATGCACTCACACAAGGTCACTAGTGGCTTTTGTGCGAGAGGCAGCTTAGGCTCACGTGTAAAACAATGGTTTTATTGAAACAAAGCAAACTTAAGGCAAGATTTGCACCCACTCAATATAGTAAGATCAAACAAGTAGTACTTAACCAGCAAAGAATTGTGCAAGCACTAACAATGTCACAATCAACCAAACAAGTGCGGTTTATGGCTTACCTTATTTTTGCTATGCCACTCACAATGTAATCCTCTTTTTTTTTTTGGACAAATCAAATGAGAGTTCTTCGAATCTCTCGCGGTGTTCTTTGAATCACCCTAAGCTGAGAATTTTTTTTAATAACTAGAGCCGAATTTTTTTTTGGAGTTTTTGATGCTGAATTTTCGGCTAGAACAACTAAATAACAAGTTATTGTAGCAAAAAATGTAGTCCAAAGCAATCAAACACAAGCAAGACAACCTATCAAGTAATCAAACACAAGCAAGACAACCTATAGACTAAATAACGAGTTTTTGATGTTGAATTATGTAATGACTGCGGTTTTTAAGTATATTTTTCAATTTTCTCGGATATCCTTTTAACCTCTTTGTTCGTTTTAACGCTTAATCCAATATTTTTGTTGGAGATTAAATCCTAGAATTTTTTTGGTGATATCCTAAAATCATAAAGAAATGATTTTATGGATCGGTGTGAATTCTAGGATTTTTCAGTGGAAAAATAATATTTATTGGATAAGTCGTCTTTTTAATTATGTACTGTATAGGATTTAAAATACGAAATGGAAGCCTTAAAAATTGATGGTAGTATGATAAAATCATGGAAAATTGATTTTATTGGTCTACATAATTTACGGGACGTTTTTCGTTTAGTAAGTTTTTCCACCCGAGGCACATAATTTTACCGCTTTAACGCGAGTCCCGTTCCAAAACGGGAAATCCCTTATTAACCGACCTTCTCTTGCTTAATTAGGAAGGAACCAGAGAGAGTGGGATTGGGACGGAACATCCTTTCTGCCCTGTCAAAGTCTATCAATTTGTTTCAAAACAAAGGAAGGAACGAGAGAAGAAAGGGCGAAGGGACGACGAACTCGTGAGCTTCTTCACCGCCGGCAATCTTTCCGCTCCGTCTACCTCCAACTCCTCCAACTCATCATCTTCTTCCTCTCTGAGTTGTGGGCTTGTGTTGCTGCAGAAAGGAGCCAGAACCAGCAAGAATCAAGGTGGAGCGACAGCTCGGGAGGAAAGAATTCATACCGCCGGCGTATCTTTGCATCGGTGTATGCGACGCCGCCGCCGACTACCAGCTTGTCCGACCACCACCCACCGCAAGGGCCGCCGCTGGGCAATACTCGACCACCCTTGGGCTCTGGGATCGAGCCACTATCGTGCCAAACGAGCCATGGGCTCAAGTGAAGGTATATACGATCGAAATTAATTAGCGGATTGGTTGCGGAGCCACCGTAAGGGCCTTTCGGCTCCGCTTTGCTAATTAAATTTATTGTTTTTATAATCTTGACGTTGATACGGTCCCAAAGATTCAAACCGCTCGAGAAACGGACGTCAGGATCTTCAGTTATAGCGAATACAAATTTTAACACCGATTGGCAGGTAAAGGATTTCGGATAATTACTCGGGATTCGTTGTTAATCCGTTTGATCCGAGATTTGGTCACCTTTAAGAACTGTTGCTAATGAACAATTTTTATTTATAAAATTGTTTCAAAAGTGAAGCGGATAATTAGTTATAAATCCGCCAAGATGGCTCCTTAAAGCATGATAACTAAGGATTTATTATATATCGATATTCGGAAATTAAATCGTTTATCGTTTAGGAAGTTGTAGGAGTTGAGAATAACTAAGAAGTGTTTCTGTGAGCTCGTTGCTGAGAAATCCTTTTGATATATTTGTCAGAAGGATGATAAAGATTATTGTTGGAATCACTAAGGATGTTGAGCACACCTTCTAAGGCAAGTGAACGGTGCTCTCTTGCATTATGTTTATTAAATGAGGAATTGAATCCCATTTAATATTTGTGTTGGGAATAACTTGTGTACTTGATCAAATATGAAAGGTCGTTATATTAGTTAGAAATAATGACCATGTTGTTTATTCAGTTTCGCGCTAGAACTAGAGTTTGGTCCGTTATGTGTGGCCTTGTATGTTGTCTCATGCTGAGACATTGTTGTGAAGTAAGTTAATTTCAGGGGTAGGAGCCGAGTCTCCGATGACCTCTTTATAACACAGTCTATATTGGGAGGTTTAGTTCGCTATCATATCCCAATATTCGGGTCATGACTCATACCTCACTCAACGCTGGAGGAGGTGTTTATGCACTCTAGCTAAGTGCAATTGGTACTAGTTGTTCGTCAATGATCATGGATGAAATAATCCCTCTCATCTTGACGTCACATGTACATGTGGATTCTCGGCGATTTCAGTCGATTAAAAGTTACCAACATGTTTGTAAAAAGTATTGAAAGTAATATAAGATAAGTGCGTTATGCACATTAATGTACCCGGATGGTTAGTCTATTCGATAACCATTCTTACTCCCGGTTATGAATGATTCTTAATCAAACTTTGATTAAGTCAATCTGATTAGTCGATGGAGACTTTTCAAAATGTTATGTGATTAATATGAGTTCCCAACAATTGTTTATGCTTCTTAAAGGAACCACAAGTTGTGGTGTTCTCTCTCTTGTTTATGCAAGTCTCCTTCTTATTCTCCATAAGACTGCTAACAGTTGAATCATAATCCGAGTCTAATCGGATTTGGATGCCAATATGTTTAGTACCAACCATAAGAACCAAGTTAGTTTATCCGCTTGCTTAGTCTTTCATTAGACTAACCCGTCCATCTTCTTTTCTTTTATATGGTCGGCTGGTGTCCACCGTTGGTTTACGACACATGAGGTTCTTCTTGGAAGTTGATTCAAGAGGCGGATTCAGAGGTTTGAAGCTCCAAAAGTTGAAGAAAGGTTTTCAATGGCTATACTTGAGTGAAGATCATGGTTGAACTACTTCAAAGAGAAGCTGAGTTTCAGAAATAAGAACTTAAGGAAGATTGGATGAAGATTTTGTTTAAATAGAAGGTTGTTCTATTTATTTACTAATTCATTTTAAGTTAAGGCTTGTATAAGACCTTTTATTCTCTTTTCCGTTGTAAAGTTTTACTTAATTTTGTTAGGTTTTAAACGGTTTCATTTACCTTGTTCTAGTAAGTTCTGTCAGGTTAAAGCCTTGGGTAACTCTGGTTTAGTCATAATCGGGGTTACTGGCGGTAATACCTCTAGGGTAAGTAAGGGGGTGTTACAGATTAGTGGCAGAAATATGGTGGTGAAAGTGCAATGAGCGAATCATGAGACTTACAAGACGATGGATGTGATACCAGTTGATGTGTTTCGTCTCGCTACAAGGACCGACATCTCATTTTATGAATCCGGCCTCGGCCTAGGTTGTGAATGGGGCAAAAGCAATTGACTGAATTAATACGCATGGGTTTATAAGTTTGTAATGACTTTTGTGAAAAAGGTCCTATGGTTGACATTTGATTACCAGGAGATGGGAATGGATTCCGAGAAGCATCCAGAGTAAGATCAGGTGAAGATTCCTAAAGTTGAACCGGTTCTAGACCAAGTTCTCAATGAATTCCTATTCTCTCTTGAGAGTCCGAATTGGGTGTACCCTCATTGTATCTTCCATATTAGGAAACTTCTTGTGAGATTTTGAAGTTAAGTATTGTACTTCATAAAGACTTTCTAGTTTGAAGGTTTCCTATTTTAAGCTCGTATGATGGAAGATTTCAAGTTAAGAATTTTTGTTAGAAAGTTCATGATTCAAAGTTATGTGAAAGAAATTGTTAATTCCTTTTCTTGAAATTTGAAAGTTCAAATGTTGTCTTTAAAAAGAAAATTTTAAAGTGAGATTCTTTCACATCGAAGTCGTAAGAGTAAGAGCTTCATGAGAAAATTGTTATATGAATTTCTGAATTTTGAAATTCGAGTATAAAGAGAAGTTTGGAGTTGGAACATCTACTTCTAAGTATTAAGATTTGGAAAATTTTGTGAGTGTTGAGTGATTCTAAAAGATCAGTATGGATCATGAAGTGATGTAAGAGAATCCTGAATAGAAAGGGATTACCTTTGGAAACTTTCTTCAACAACTATGTTTGTGACTCTATAGTATAGAATCATGGATATTCTGTACTTTTCTTTGCCAGTTGGAAGTTAAAGAGCTTTGAAGTGCTCAAGTGTTGGATCGATTGAATTGTTAATCTATTGGAAAATGCAATTCAATTTTTAACCTGATAGTGTTTAAACTCGGATTTTCATATATGTTGTTATCCTTTGAGTTAAGAGGATTGAGAATCCTAAATGGAATGGGAATTTCTTATGATTATAGTAAGAAAGAAAGGAAGAATACTGGTTCAGTTTATGTTGTGTACAAGTGGTTAATCATCAGGGTTGTTGTGAATAAGGTTGATTGGTCAAAATGGATTGAACAAGTAAAAGTTCATCGGTAATGTGTTTATGCTCAATTGACTACTTAGCACAAGTGTTAATTGATTAGATGAGTTGTTGATATCCAGATGACTAACCTATGTGACAACGTTATTGGAGTTTCGTTGTATGATACCCAACTCGGAATAATGAGAAGAGACTTGAGGTCTATGATTGACTAGTAATGGAAACAGTAGTAAGATGTTCTAAATCGCCAATGGTATTGGCTTATGTTTCTTCAAGGATGGAAATGATAAAGTTCAGTTTTGAGAAGATCATTCAAGGAATGATTTTGGTATGTTCGTCTGTGATCTTTTAAACAGTTGGGAGAAAAATAGCAACCATCTATCGTCAATAAGGCTTAGACTCTATCGCTGAAAGGATAATTTCAGTTGTGTTTGGATTTTGAAGATTTTATATCTGTCAAATCTAATGCCTAAGATGGTACTGGTAAAACTGTTAAGTTGATTGAAAGTCTCCTAACCACAAGCTCTACCCTTGCAATGTGGTTTGAACTTAAGCTAATGAAAAGGTACATGTATGTCTTCTCCTTATAGTTAAGTAAGAAGACAAGATAATGATGGAGAAGTCTAGTTTGTTTACCAATGTTGAATTGGGATAGGTTCAAGAATATTTTGTTTGGCCATGTGCATTCATTCTTCTGTTAAAAGAAATTGGAAATTTAAAGGACTCTCAATATATAGAGAGAGGTATATGGATTGAATGTTTTGAACTAGATGCAAAGTTTGAAAGTTCACTTTTTATATTTAGAAGATTAAGTTGTAAAAGGATTGAAAGTCATTAAAATCGTCAAAAGAGTTTGATAGTTCACTCTTGGATATCGGAATTTAAATGACTTTTAACTTGCAGAAGGCTTGTTGTTTTGTGAATGGATGAACTCAAGTATTAAATTTTTGTTAATGGATTATATCTGCATAACTTTAAAAGTAGTATGTCAAGGGAGACATACAAGTTGAGAACGACCTTCGAACAATTTTCCATGGGTAAGAAGTGGTTGAAACCACATCTTTACTAAGGATTGCAAGTAAGTGGATTTGAGCAATCAACTCTTTTATTGAAACTGTGAAGTTAAGTTGGGCTAGGACCAAGTTAAATCAGGCACAAATTACTCAATACTATAGATTATAAAAATGTCTAGCAGTGTGTCTAATTAAGAAAAGTCAAGGTATGTCATCAGGTTCTACCTTGAGGAGGGATTGAAGTGTCACATTCGAAGGGAAATGTGGAGCTCAAAAGTGAATTGGAGCATCTTAGCTCCTTTGAGACTCGGTTTTGATTCAAAACTTTTGCCAAGTTGGTAAGGCCAGCTAATGTGCAAGTATCATCACAGAATTAGAACAAAGTGTTAGCAACATCATTTAGATAAGGTCATCAATTTTATTTGATGCATTAGCTTGACAAGCCCAATGTTTCAAGAGAGTAGCTAATCTTTGTTTCTACAATATTCAAAGTTAAAGCAAGTATGTTAGTAACCTAGGTCGAGTTCATGTCAAGCTGTTATGATTAAAGGGATATTTTAAATTGTTTTGTAATTTTCTCTTTTGAGAAAAATCTTATGACTTTGTAGAATTCTGGTATGAATTTTTAAGGAAATGTTGATTTGATATACGTAATTTATGAATAAAATTTTCTACGGTTTTCATAGTGGTGAGTAAGAATGTGATTTGTCTTCCATCTTGATCACATGGTAAGGCAAGATTACATGTCTTATTCCTATGAGAATGCAGTAAGGGATTATGTTTATTTTACCTCCCCATCCTGATCACATGGTGGAATAAGATCACATAATTCCTTGGGTTTTAAAGAATGGTTTCTAGTATGAGTTGGTAATCATATAAGTTTCTCTAGTGTAAAGTTATTGAAATTCAAAGATGAGGGTTTTCTTGTATAGCAATTGCTATATCAGCTACTTTGTAAAAATCCTTTGGGTTAATACATCCTTGGTATCCTATACCATTTAAGGAGTATGGTCAAACTTCCCAAAACAGTTCGATTATAAGAAAAGAAATTTGGTAAGATTCTTTACAAATCTGTGCTGGTCTCTGAAGAGCATGGAGTAACTCCGTACTTCTCTAAAAGTTTGGGATTGTTTTCAGTCAACGATTATTGGAATTCTCTAAGCAGTTTGCTAGTAGTTCATCTTGGTTGACGTCATGACCTAAGAAAGTAATTGCCTTTTTAGCGGAATTGTCCTTGAAAGTAAGTTGATATGGACTCCTGGGATGGAACCCTTTCTAAGGAATAATATTGTAGTAATCCTTTCTTTGGAATAAAGGATGTTGATCGCTCTCGGATGCGAGGGTCAAGAGATACAATTTATAACCCGACCCCGTTGTAGTACGTGGTGGGTGTCGAACGCTCGGGAAGTCTACTCGATCGATGTGCCTAGATGCTAGGGAGCTAGAAAGGAGAGCATAAAACAAAGGAAAACAAAGAAAACAGTCGGGACCGACACTGAGGTCACGTCGGGCCCGAAGTTGGCGACAAGAAGAAGTCGGGACCGACACTGGGTAAGTCGGGCCCGAGGTAGCTGGGGATGTCGAACTCAAAGATTTTAAAAGTAGATCTTGGGCTTTTGGGTTCCTTCCCTAGTAGATTAAGGCTTTTCCACCCCAATTCAAGCAATGAGTGATGATCGGACTAGGATCGAGTGCTTTCGCCCTCGTTCCAACCACATCTACACCTCGATCCATGGGGAAATCCCCTTCGAAGCAAGGTCTTGAGATTGACACATGTTCACTTTCGCTACTTTGCCAATCTCAAGCCTTGATTCCCGACTTTCGCAAGGAATTGTAGCTCTATGTAGAGTGGGTTCCTTAGATCAAACACTCAAGGCTATGGAATTGGGGTTTCTAGCCTAAACCTAGCTAGGGTTTTCCCCCATAACCCAAGATCAAGGAGATCTACTCCATGTGACAAGCAAAGAAAGCAATCAAATCAAAAGGGAAAGCAATCATCATAATCAATCTCAAAACAAAGCAAAGTTTCATTCAAATCCCAAGCAATCCACAAATTCAAATCAAGGGTTTTCAAATCCACAAGAACAAAGCAAATCAAAGCAAATCTACCAACAAAACCTATCAAGACCTCCTCCCTTGGCCGATTCTCTCTCTCTTCCTTCTCCTCTCCTTCCTCCTTTCTCTCCAAGAATCCTCTTGGCTCCCTTGGAACCCCCCTTTTGTGAGAGAGAACCCCCCTTTTTTGTGTGTGTGAGGGAACCCCCCTTTTGGAACCCCCCAAATTAGAAGACAAGAGGGCTTTTTATAGATTAGATGAGGGGCAAAAGTGGAAGTCCACAATTTCGTGCCTTGGAGCCCAAGTAGTCCGGTGACCGACTTAGACCGACACGGAGGACCTCGGGCCCGAGTTACTGTGCATGTCGGTCCGAGGTTGAAACTTCAAGTCGGGCCCGAGGTTGGTTGCAACTCGGTCCGAACCTCGTTCCACCTTCTTCTTGTTGGCTTTCCTCTTGTTCTTCTTCATGGCTTGCTCCTCTCTTTCCCTCTTTAGCTCGGGCCTTGCTCCATGTCTCGACTCTCCTTCAAAACGACCCTTGATCCATGCCAAATTACCTACAAAACACATAAAATGCGCATAGTCTCCGAATCTCATAGAAATACGGGAACTAAGCTAAAAAGGAACAAAACACACAAGAAAAGGGGAAAAAGAAACATATTTACAAAGGAAATCACATATAAAAACACCACCAAATAGAGAGACATCAGATGTGCTAGTAATTTCTCCATTAGTTGTTATTTGTTTTCATGTTGTCTTGAAAACTTAAATCTCTTTAAGATAAAATAGTCAAGTGTAGACTTTAAGCAGAACTCCAATGGGTCTTGAGTTTGGATATGTAAATTAGTATTGATATTCAATCTCAACCTGATAAGTTGTTGGATATAGAGAGTGGACACGTGAGGATATGCTTTTAATCCTAAGAGTTAGTTGCTCAACAAGTCAGAATGTTAAGTGAAGTCTAAACAGTTCTTTGATGAAAAAGACTAAAAATTGTCAATGGAGACAATTTTGTTGGAAATTATTGGACTAAAGGTATTATTGTCCAATATGTTGGTATAGTAATGCGTAAGAGTGTAGTTTGAAGTAGTTGAGAGAGATAACTACTTTTGAATGTCAGTATGCCCAAGCTGAGTTTTGGCCAAGAAAACAACAACTAATATCGCACTAACATGTTCAAGGGTGTTAACTTCTCAAAAAGCAACAACAGTCATGTGTTGTTTTAAAGCAAGAGCATGTCAAGTTCATTGTAATGAGCAACGTTTTCGTGCTAGTATTCGCCTTGAAAGGTGTATTCCGTCGAGGAATGCAAGACAACGTAAATGCTCGCTATGTTGGATCTTTTGAGATACTGGAAAGAATTGGTAAGCTTGTTTATCGGTTGGCATTGCCACCTTCAGTGCATTCTATCTATAATGTCATCCTTGTGATTCTTCTAAGATAGTATGCGTTCAATATATCTCATGTACTCAACAATAATGAGATGGATATTCAACCAAATGACACTCGTGAAGAAAGGCCAGGTTGAATCGTGAATAAGAAAAAATTACCTTTGATTAGGCTACCTTGGCCTAAAAATGAAGGTGAAGAAAAGACTTGAGAAACTAGATAGGAAATGCTGAGTCATTTTCCAAAGTTAGTGAATGTTGTAAAGAAGAAGTTTGGTAACCAAGCAATGGTTGTTTTGTGCCTGGTGCAGAAGTAACATCATGTATTTTTAAGGGGTACTACAAACTTATGTGTAGGTTTGTAGTAGTTGTGTGTGTGCTTGTGCTATCCTTCCTTGTGATCCTAGTTCTCCTTGGTTTCGAGGACGAAACCATTTTTAAGGGGGTACTAATGTAATAACTGCGGTTTTTAAGGATATTTTTTGAATTTTTCTCGGATATCCTTTAAACCTCTTTGTTCGTTTTAACGCTTAATCCAATATTTTTGTTTGAGATTAAATCCTAGAAAATTTTTGGTGATATCCTAAAATCATAAAGAAATGATTTTATGGATCGGTGTGAATTCTAAGATTTTTCAGTGGAAAAAGAACATTTATTGGATAAGCCGTCTTTTTAATTATGTACTGTAAAGGATTTAAAATACGAAACGGAAGCCTTAAAAATTGATGGTAGCATGATGAAATCATGGAAATTGATTTTATTGGTCTGCATAATTTACGAGACATTTTTCGTTTAGTAAGTTTTTCCACCCGAGGTACATAATTTTACCGCTTTAACGCGAGTCCCGTTCCGAAACGGGAAATCCCTTATTAACCGACCTTCTCTTGCTTAATTAGGAAGGAACCAGAGAGAGTGGGATTGGGACGACACATCCTTTCTGCCTTGTCAAAATCTATCAATTTGTTTCAAAACAATGGAAGGAACGAGAGGAGAAAGGGCGAACGGACGATGGACTCGTGAGCTTCTTCACCGCCGGCAATTTTCCGCTCCGTCTACCTCCAACTCCTCCACCTCATCATCTTCTTCCTCTCTAAGTTGTGGGCTTGTGTTGCTGCAGAAAGGAGCCAGAACCAGCGAGAATCAAGGTGGAGCGACAGCTCGGGAGGAAAGAATTCATATCGCCGACGTATCTTTGCATCGGTGTATGCGACGCCGCCGGCGACTAACAGCTTGTCCGACCACCACCCACCGCAAGGGCCGCCGCTGGGCAATACTCGACCACCCTTGGGCTCTAGGATCGAGCCACTATCGAGCCAAACGAGCCATGGGCTCAAGTGAAGGTATATACGATCGAAATTAATTAGCGTGTTGGTTGCGGAGCCACCGTAAGGGCCTTTCGGTTCCGATTTGCTAATTAAATTTATGGTTTTTATAATCTTGACGTTGATACGGTCCCACAGGTTCAAACCGTTCGAGAAACGGACGTCAGGATCTTCAGTTATAGGGAATACAAGTTTTGACACCGATTGGCAGGTAAAGGATTTCGGATAATTACGTGGGATTCGTTGTTAATCCGTTTGATCCGAGATTTGGTCACCTTTAAGAACTGTTGCTAATAAACAAATTTTTATTTATAAAATTGTTTCAAAAGTGAAGCGGATAATTAGTTATAAATCCGCCAAGATGGCTCCTTAAAGCATGATAACTAAGGATTTATTATATATCGATATTCGGAAATTAAATCGTTTATCGTTTAGGAAGTTGTAGGAGTTGAGAATAACTAAGAAGTGTTTCTGTGAGCTCGTTGCTGAGAAATCCTTTTGTTATATTTGTCAGAAGGATGATAAAGATTATTGTTGGAATCACTAAGGATGTTGAGCACACCTTCTAAGGCAAGTGAACGGTGCTCTCTTGCATTATGTTTATTAAATGAGGAATTGAATCCCATTTAATATTTGTGTTGGGAATAACTTGTGTACTTGATAAAATATGAAAGGTCGTTATATTAGTTAGAAATAATGACCATGTTGTTTATTCAGTTTCGCGCTAGAACTAGAGTTTGGTCCGTTATGTGTGGCCTTGTATGTTGTCTCATGCTGAGACATTGTTGTGAAGTAAGTTAATTTCAGGGGTAGGAGCCGAGTCTCCGATGACCTCTTTATAACACAGTCTATATTGGGAGGTTTAGTTCGCTATCATATCCCAATATTCGGGTCATGACTCATACCTCACTCAACGCTGGAGGAGGTGTTTATGCACTCTAGCTAAGTGCAATTGGTACTAGTTGTTCGTCAATGATCATGGATGAAATAATCCCTCTCATCTTGACGTCACATGTACATGTGGATTCTCGGCGATTTCAGTCGATTAAAAGTTACCAACATGTTTGTAAAAAGTATTGAAAGTAATATAAGATAAGTGCGTTATGCACATTAATGTACCCGGATGGTTAGTCTATTCGATAACCATTCTTACTCCCGATTATGAATGATTCTTAATCAAACTTTGATTAAGTCAATCTGATTAGTCGATGGAGACTTTTCAAAATGTTATGTGATTAATATGAGTTCCCAACAATTGTTTATGCTTCTTAAAGGAACCACAAGTTGTGGTGTTCTCTCTCTTGTTTATGCAAGTCTCCTTCTTATTCTCCATCAGACTGCTAACAGTTGAATCATAATCCGAGTCTAATCGGATTTGGATGCCAATATGTTTAGTACCAACCATAAGAACCAAGTTAGTTTATCCGCTTGCTTAGTCTTTCATTAGACTAACCCGTCCATCTTCTTTTCTTTTATATGGTCGGCTGGTGTCCACCGTTGGTTTACGACACATGAGGTTCTTCTTGGAAGTTGATTCAAGAGGCGGATTCAGAGGTTTGAAGCTCTAAAAGTTGAAGAAAGGTTTCCAATGGCTATACTTGAGTGAAGATCATGGTTGAACTACTTCAAAGAGAAGCTGAGTTTCAGAAATAAGAACTTAAGGAAGACTGGATGAAGATTTTGTTTAAATAGAAGGTTGTTCTATTTATATACTAATTCATTTTAAGTTAAGGCTTGTATAAGACCTTTTATTCTCTTTTCCGTTGTAAAGTTTTACTTAATTTTGTTAGGTTTTAAACGGTTTCATTTACCTTGTTCTAGTAAGTTCTGTCAGGTTAAAGCCTTGGGTAACTCTAGTTTAGTCATAATCGGGGTTACTGGCGGTAATACCTCTAGGGTAAGTAAGGGGGTGTTACAAATTAGTGGCAGAAATATGCTGGTGAAAGTGCAAAGACCAAATATGGAGACTTACAAGACGATGGTTGTGATACCGGTTGATGTGTTTCGTCTCCCTTCAAGGACCGACATCTCGTTTTATGAATCCCGCCTCAGCCTAGGTTGTGAATGGGGCAAAAGCAATTGACTGAATTAATACACATGGGCACGCGGATCGAGGCAGCTGTGGCTAGTGTGGATCCATTAGTACGACGCTAGGGTTCTAGCGAAGTCTAGAGATGGAGAAGATTCTGAAGATCGAAACCTAGAAGAATTGTAGAGCGATTAGGAAAAGGAATTTAGAAGGAATTTGACGCCTGAAGGCCTAAGGAAGAGAATCTCGATTCACAAAGGCAAATTTGATTTCATTTAAGCGTGCTAATCCAAGAGCATTGTGACATATTAAATTGAACTAATAAACCTAACCCAAGAAGTTAAGCGAGAATGGGCCCTAAGGCACGAGATCCAAATAATACTAAATATGGTAATGTGTCGCTTAAAATATGGATAAAAAGATAAGACAGAAACCCGAAGGCACGAGATCCAAGTCGAGGGTGGAAATCCATCGGTGCCATAACCTAGTGGGGCACGACCTGGAAAAGGAGGTGCACGGTCGCGCCACCAGGGGACCAAGCCCGCGCCCAAAACGATAGAACTCCTGTCAAAATTACGCGGGCTCGCGGGCATGTAGCGCGGTCGCGCTTGTAGGTGTTGCGGTCGAGGTGCGTTGTGACGTGGGCGCGTCATGGCGCTGGCTATCCGCGTGTTGGTGAGGGATATTTAACTTGACAACAAATAAATTTATAGTCAAGACCCCCCTGAGCATAGCGAAGTAAGGATCGTTCCACGGGAAGCACGTTTGTTTGTTTATCAACTAACAAAAATAAGAAAAACAAGCAAAACAGGAAGAAACACACACGACCAACCTCGTTAACGACCTTGTCAAGGTCGTTAACGAACCTGGATAAACTACGAACACAAAATAACGAACTATCTAAAACACAGGTTCGGTACCGAGGCAAAGGAACTCGATAACGAAACTCTTATAAAATAAAAGACCTAGGACAAGGGTCACCACAACATAGCCATGCATATAAACTCATAAGAAGATAAAGATCATGCCTTTAGAAGATAAATTCATCAACCTTCGCTGATTAACAAGCAAATCAATCAATTCTCATAAATCAATTCACTCAATCACTTGTTTCGGATCCAAAGCTCGAAACTTTCGTAATCGAACAATATCAACCTTCAAGTTAACAACTTTCTCCTTCGATCAAATTGAGAACTCAAATTACCTCGACTATCGTCTAAGCATAAACACACAAGCAATCTCAAATAGATAAAAGGCATTCAAAACATCAACTCACTCATCAAACATGCATAACTATGTCGGGTTTCAACCTCGATCCTAGATAAGAAAACTACTCACTACTGATAATAAAGCAAACAACTTCAATAAGAGAAAACATTGAAAACAAAACAACCTTACTTAAAATTAATACGAAAAATATCGTCTTACAATATCTTGAAGAAATTGAAAACACAGAACAACACCGACGAGAAATTCCGACTAACGACACTTATTCTCTCTCTCGATCGAACCTGGCTCAAATATCTTCTCCTCGTCTTCTCGTCCCTTAGAATATCGGCTCTCCAAAAATCGTCCTCTCCCTCTAGGCTTAGAATCAGGGTTTTTATACTAAGAAACTATCTATTAAAAAGCCTAAAAGATAAAAACTTACTCTACTAAAGATAACAAGAAATAAGATATAAGATATAACAACGTTAAAATCAGTTAAAACCCTACCGACACGGAGCCATCGCTAACGACCTTCGCACAGGGTCGGTAGAAAACATAAAATCCCCCCTAAAAATTCTATCTCTAAGCCTCGTTAATGACCTTCACAGGATCGTTAACGAGCCTGGGTTTCGGCTTTTCTGTTACTTCTCTTGACTTTAACTTGAACTTCGACTCGATCTTCTCATGGAATTTTCCTCCTTATCCTTATGTTGTCCGACCTCCACCACAAAACTCCAGTTCAGCTCAAAAAGCGCTCCTTTCCTGCTCAAAACCTGCAAAAAGACACAAAACGGAGTAGCTTCCATACTTTTCACAAAATATGCAAACTCATCCCAAAACACAGAAAACTAACTCTAAAAACTACTAAAACTAAACTAAACAAACTAAGAAACATACTAAAAACTAGACTAAAAACATGAACAAGTAATAAAAGGCTTAAAGGCTAAAAATAAAAGGCTTAAAGGCTAGTGAAAATTATCTCGGCTAGGGAAAATTATTTTGTGGAGCTAAAAATAAAAGGCTTAAAGGCTTAATAGGGCTTAAGAAAATAAGTTCTCCATCATATGATCTTCACAAGTAATGAACTATAAATCTTATATAGGCCTCAAGAAATAGATAACCATCACAATTCCAAGAGATAATATACATAAAGAGAGTAAATCACACTTAGAAAAGAAGAGGGATTTTTTTGAATGTTCTCCCTATAAGGCCAAAAATAACTCACAAGGTAATTATTTTGTTAGATTGCATCACTTATGCTAAAAAGTATACATATGCTCAATTTCAGTAAATGCTATTCCTCTATAAAATAACTTTATATGAAGAATCAGGCTATACTATCAAAGACATGCTTACAAGGAATTATATGATCATGCTAGCAACTATTATCATAGAACCAAAAGAAAGGGTATTTATCTATTCTAACAACTTTTTTTTGTTTTTTTTTGAATTTTTTTTTTTGTAATTTTTTTAGTTTAAAAACAAAGAACAACTAAAACACACACAAGACACAAGAAAACAAGCAAAACACAAGTTTTTATACCCTTTCCCACCCCATACTTAAAATTACAATGTCCCCACTGTAATAAAAATAAGCAGAAGAAAAGAATAGAAAAGAAAAAGAAAAAACAAAAACTTACAATATTATTGAAGCAGAACAGAAACAACTCTCAAAAACTGAATCAACGCCCTGGTGGTGGAAACCGGGTCTCAAAGTTCCCCATAAAGTCATACATATTCCTCCAACGCTCCGCCTCATCCGTCTCTCTCTGCTGGTGCCTTGCATCATCTAGAGCCATGTGAGCAGAGTAAACACTCTCCCACCTATCCATCCGCTGGTGGATATGATTCTACTGTAGATTAAGCTGTTGCATCTGAGACGAGAGATCTTCGGCCCATGGAGGTGGGATACTTGATCTAGTGTAATTGGGCTCAGGAGGTGGTTGGTAGTGGTTGTGAGGCTGGAAGTGGTCTTGAAAGATTACCGGGTTGTAGGGCATAATACCATAAGAATGTGGCTCGTCAGGTGGCGGCGGGGGGTCATTACCTAAGTTGTGTGCCTCGGTAGTAGCCTCGAAGTAGTCGTTAACGACCCTAGGTGGCTCGTTAACGAAGCAGTCAATGTTACCCAGAACCTCAGTATCAAGGTCATCGTCCCCGATATCAAGCTCTTTCGTGCCCGCCTCTGTTCCTGCCTCAGATTCTTCATCATCTTCATCCATGACATCTTCTTCCCGAGCAAACCGGGAAACACACGACCTCAATGACGGCTCATCTTGTGGCTTGTGATCCAACGGGAATGCATGACCCGTCCACGAATCATACCAATTTGGCACGTAAAGAAGCTCCATCTTGGCTTGGGTAAGAAGGATGTCTCGACCTTGAACCTTGGTAGTGTTGCCTCTCTCAATCCTCACAAAGATGTTGGAAGCGAACCAATAATTCTTGTCTAGCAATTGAGCATGGCTCGACTTGTAAAGGGAGAGGTCGACACTAAGGTTGGCTACCAAGAGACTAACCAAATTTCCACACCACACCTCCTTTGACTTGATCCCTTGATTCTCAACATATTGTATCCATTCGTATCCCAAATTCAACGGGGCGGGATCCTCAAGGAGTATACTTCGGAGGCATGCGACTTCCGTCCTTGTTGTCCTATTCAACTCTCTCTTGGGCCAAAAAAGTAGCAGCTAGTACTCGGAGAATGATCCGGAAGATGGGGTTGATGATGCTAGCCCCAAAAAGTGTTGCAGCGGAAGGTTCTACTTCTCCGGAAATATAGCTCTAAGTCCTTGTCACCTTGTAGTCCTTAATCTTGTAATCTCGAGAAGGGTTAGGGAGCTCGAGAATACCATTGAACTCAGCCATAGTGTACTCGTGACAGACATTGCCAAGCCGGAATTGGATCCGTCTTGTCGAGGTCTTGGTTGGGAATATCGTCTCCAAAGTAGCCAGGAATTCAGAAGTAAGAGCTGGGAAGTGCGGTGTCGCCTCCTTCTTTAACAATTGAGGTACTCCGAGAATAGCAAATGCTTCCTTGATATCCTCGTAAATTCCCATGGACTTTGCACTCGACCTCGAGAACAACCTAGTGTAGTGGTCCGTGTCCAAGATGGTGTTGAAGCGATCAGCCTGTGCTTGGGTGCACAAAATCACGTTGTCCATGCGGGGAGGAGACTGGGCCGTTGAGTCCTCTTCTTCTTCTGGGCTCTTGTTGTAGCTCGGCTAGAACTTGCCATATGGACCTACAAAAAATACGAATTGTCCAAGATAAGATCCACACAAATCATTGGAAAAGAAATCCCATACTTGTTCTTGGAAATGCTCTCGAAGTGCCTCGTTAACGAACCAATTGGGTCGTTAACGATCCTGGTTTGTGTTTAAAAATGGGTAATATGCAGGGTCGTTAACGAACTTGAACAGGTCGTTTAATGAGCCTGGGCGAGAGAACTCGCGACTGATTCTAAGTTCTAAACTCCACAATTGTCCAATAAATCAAGCATGGATCAAACACAATCCCACATAAGCCACACAATCATGCACATGCACCCCATACTTGCTCCATTATCCAACCCATGCATGTCAAAATTGCCCAAAAACACATGGTGAAGATCAAACCTAATTCAAAGAACAAGGTGGTTCATGCTTTTTCTAATCAATATTTCTATGGAAAAATCAAGCAAGAACAAACCATCATAAATCAAGATCAAACACCAATGTAAGAAGCAATAGCATCGTTGAGTAATATAGACATGCAATTCAACCTCTTCAAACAAGATCAAGATATGAAATTTTTACCCTTAGGATCATGAATCTTGCAAATAGAGAATTAGGGTTTAGAAATCATACCGTTGGATTGAGAGATTGAAGAAAAGGATTGAATTTTAGGATGGTTAACGAGCTTTGATGCCTCGCCGGTAACGAGTTTTGAGGATGAAGGACTCGTTAACGGGGATTTCGAGCTTAAGTGGTGGATTGGGTTCCGATCGGTGTTGAGAAAAATTCGGTGGGTTTGGGTTGAAATTTGGAGCTTTGGATTGAGAATTGAGTGTGGGATTTGGGAGTTTTTGGGAGGGTTAAATAGGAGAGCGCTAGAGGTAGGGGAAAAGGGTAAGAGGCGGCACAATAGTAAAAGATAGAAGATAAAATTAGGTCAAAAAACTTACCTGCCCGTCCGCCTTTTTGGGTCTCGAAATGGGTCGTTAACGACCCTGGGTTGGGTCGTTAACGAGCCTACGTGACCTGTTTTCGGTGAATTTCTGAGCCCAACTCCTGCATCATGTTAGCCTAAAACCATTCTATCTTGCTACTTTCTAAAACTACTAAGAAAAACTCAAAAGAAATCTAGGAAAAAGGATCTAAAAGAAAAGAACTAAACTAAACTAAAACCGGGTTGCCTCCCGTAAGCGCTATTTTTAACGTCGTCAGCCCGACAAACTTATCGTGGCTCAAGGTGGTTCTGTTGCAACTAAGTCAAGGTTTTTGCAGGACCCCATACTTATCTCTGTAAACATTATCGGTTCTTGTCACTAAATTTGGTCCTTTATCTTCTAGCAATATGCCCGGTATTCCTACATAAGGGTTAGTGAAATCCGAAAACCAAGGTGGTTTGGACTCCTGTATTGCATAAACGGTGGGGGTACGATGTAGGAACAGAATATGGAGAAGAATCATAACCAGTAATAGTGAATTCATGGTTACGTACTCACCTTGATTTATTGGAGATGATGTTGACACTGAGGTTGTTGGAGCCATTACCGAGCCTGTGCTAACGATTTCTTCATTATAGACTTGCATGAGGGACTCGATACTAGACCAAGGAGGGTTAGTAGGGATCTGTGTGAAACTCTTGTCCTCATTGCTAATTGGAGGAGGGTCTTTAGGAACAGCTATGTCAAGTTTTGGCTGAGTCAACTCGATCTGTGCGACCGCAATTGGGTCATTAGCGTTCTGGTCAAGGCTCAATTCTACGCGTTCCTCTCCAATATCAAAAGTGAGGAGTCCTTTCCACACCTCTACCCTAGCACCTAATGTAGCTAGGAATGGCCTGCCTAAGATAATGGGGACTTGAGGGACTTCAGGCATGTCGAGAACGATGAAATCATTTGGAATAAAAAATTTACCGACTTGAATGGGATAATCGTCCACGACTCCTGTAGCTTTTACGCTTGATCCGTCTACCATGTAGAGATTCATGTCTACATGTTCCAATGGTCCCATGTTGGCCTTTGACCAGATTGATAGAGGTAGTAAACTAGCACTGGCTCCTAAATCACATAGAGCCTTGAATTTGTGGTCGTCTATGCCAATTGTTATAGCAAATCTCCCTGGGTCGCCTAATTTCTCTGGTAGCGCAATGTATCATTTCCTGCTAAGAATATCTTTCAAGAATTTTGTGTAAGCCGACATTTCTCTTAGGGCCTCAACGAATGGGATAGAAATATTTATGCCTTGGAGAATCTTTACAAAACGCTTGAACTTACTCTTAGTAGGAAAAGGAAGAGATTTCACCATTCTTGGAACCAAGTCAGGCTCGAGTGGTGATGCTACTGGGTTGACATTAGGGTCGATTGGGGTGCTTGGAGGATCATTACCGACCCTGGTAGGGTCGTTAACGAGCCCGTGATTGAGAGAGGAGCTCGAAATAGGAAACTTACTTGGACTGGGGTTGGTAACGACCTTGCGAGCATCGTCACCATGGTGTGCAGATTCGGTAACGACTCTCTCTGGTTCGTTATCGAGCTGAGTCGTGGCTTCTTTATTAGTTGAGGGGCTCTTCTCTTTAGCCTGGACACGCTCTGGTAGTGTCTTCCCGCTCCTAAGGTGCACCGCTGCTATTTGTCCTTTTGGGTTCTCCTCGGGTCGGCTCGGGAGTTGCCCTTGTGGTCTTAGAATCTGTGCAGCGAGGTTCCCTAGTTGGGAGTCGACATTCTTTTTCCACACATCGAACTCTCCCCATCTTTTCAGTTAGTTATTTAGGTTGGCTTGAACTCCGTTAATGCCTTCCTGTAACCCTTGTACCCATGATGGTGGCTCTTGATAGCCTGGAGGTCGATACAGTGCAAGTTGTCTATCCGGTGGAGGCGCTGCATAGTTGGAATTCTGGTTTTGGTTGCCCCACGTTGGATAATTGTTTGACCTGTCAAAATTAATAGGCTGGTTCCTGTATGGGCCTCTCATATAGTTCACTTCAGCATATGTCTCAACGACTCTTACCTGCTCTATGTTAGTGCAAGCAGAAGTAATATGGGCAGAAGAGCCACATTCTTGACAAGATTGAGAGGATTTCAGAAAACTTAACTGCTTCTTCGGGCGGTTGACCTCGTCTTGCAAAAATTGATTTTTGACATCGGGGTCAACCTCTTCCTTGTTAGGCACGTAGAGACGCCTCTGGGGCTGGGGTGATTGATGGGTACCATACATGGCATCATAGTTAGAAAGCTTGTCCAGCAATTCCCATGTAGTTGTGGGATCCATCTCTATAAAATCGCACACTGTATGCGTGTTGATGCGGTTCTTCGTCTCTACATTAATACCCTGGAAAAAGATTTCTTGAAGAACATATAAAGGTTGCCCATGGGTAGGGCATTGTCTAAGCATTTCCTTAAATCTTTCCCAAGTCTCTACAAAGGTCTCATTAGGCAGCTGGTGATAGGAGGTGGTGCGTTTTCTCAACTCCGTTGTCTTGGCAGGACGGAAAAACTTTGTAAGAAATTGATCATACAAAGCCTTCCAAGTCCTGATAGACTTAGGAGGTAAGCTCTCTAACCAGCTCAGAGCCTTTCCAGTAAGAGACCACCTAAAAGCTTTTAACAGAACATATTCAAATGAGACACCTTCACCAACTATAGTGTCACAAAAAACAAGAAAGTTTCTAATATGTTCTATAGGGCACTCAGTAGGTTTCCCTTCAAACTGAGCCCTTTTGATCAAGGATATAAATTGGGACTTAATCTCAAAAGTCTTCTCTAATTGTCCTTCGGAAACTGAGCCATTCGGAATCACTTGGATCGATCTTTGATTCCTCCAATTGTCCCGAAATTGTGTATTGGACCAAAGATGTCATCATCACAATAGTTGGTGGATCTTAGACTGAACTCTCGGACTAAATAGCCTGACGTATGACAGAAACCGTTGATGCGATCCTAGGCTGGAACGCATCATCGACGCTCCAGCAATTTGGAGAATTCTGACTCTGATGAGAGTCCATCTACCAAGCCTTCTATCGAGCCCCCTATCGAGGCATGGCCCCTTGGTACTGAGCCAACTACCATTGACACTCTCAGTGCCGACCCCTTTATCAAAGCCTTTCCCCTCGGCACAGAGCCAGCCTCCAATGTCCCTCTCAGTGTCGACCCCTCTACCGAGGCCTTGCCCCTCGGTACCGACCCCTTGCCACTCAATACCGACCCTTTAACCAAGCCAGTTGGTGCGCCCTTGCAAGTGGGTCGTGGCGCGCCAACTAAAGCAAGTAAAGGCACTACGCCCTATCTTGGGCGAATCACTCAAGCACGAGCTAAAGCAATGCTTGATCAAATCAAAGAGGAGCTTATGGCTCACAAGTTTCCAAAGGCTTACGAAGGTGAAGGTTGGAGTCTCCTTTTGACTCTTGGTTCTACAAGTGACTCATGTGTTATTAAGGATAATTAGTTGTTTTCCTTGAAACTTAAGGGTTTATTTTGTAATTTCTTGGAAGTTGTGGCTGAGTTGTGCAAGACGTGGGTTTAGGGTTATAAGCCACGTTTTTGGCCTCCTTTGTTGTTTAGACTTCAACATGAACATTCCTTGTTTTCTTTCCTTTTCAATCTAAGCTTTTACTTGCTTTCTTGTTGAAAGACTGTTGGTGAGTCATATCCGACATTCTATCGACTTTAGTTTGCAACTCTCGGTGCGTAATATTCGAGCGTTGAATCCATATCCATCACTTCGTAGTTCCATCTCCATTCGTCCAAGTGAGGATTTCGTTCATCTCGAAAGCGATCTCTTTGCACCACCATCTCCACCAACGATCCGACCATCAAGTGGTATCAAAGCCATGCGAAGGTATTTGCCATCTAAATCTTGTCTCGGCCTTGGTTAACCACTAGTTGCAAGTTGTTCTTCGAGTCGTCTATCCATTGTTGTTGTGTGCGAGTGTGCCCTATTGTCTTGCGTTTGGTTTGTGTCAATTTTGTCCTTGATTGTTGTTGATGGAGGTCGAAATTTTCATGAGCCATGGATGAGTTTTTGCTTGCACGAACCTGAAGAAGGAACACCAAAGGTCCTTTGTTTGATTGAGTAGTTGAAAGGTTGTGTGATTACTCCTTAAAATTACTCTTTCACTTAAGTGTGTCATTGAACATTTGTTGGCTGAATTTGTGTGCTGAAAACCAAGGGGATTAACTTGTGTGGATCGTCCCCTTGAGTCTAATTACATGCTTATTGATTGGCTTCGGCTCTACGATACGAGAATGATACCAAGAAGTGTTGTCTTGCTTGCTTGCTTTCTTGTATAACGTTTGATTAAGAAAATCAGAAATTTGTGAATTAAAGAAAAAGTCGGACTCGAGGAGAATGAGAATCGGGGCTAGAAAAACTCGGATCCGGAAAAAATTAAAGAGAGGTCGTACATAGAAAAAGTCGGACCCTGATGAGGTATTTTCGGTGGTGGTTAATACCTATCAAAGGAACCTTAGTTTTACCAACTCAGTAGAGCGGCAAGTAAGGGTCGATCCCACAAGGACTTGTGTATTTGTGCTTTTACTTATATGCCAAGTAATCAAATAAGGGGGGTTTTAATAAGAAATTTATCTAATCTAATATGCAAAATTGAAAAGCAAATACGAATGCAAGTTTGATTGTAAATATATGAGAGAAATATGTTCATCTAGTTAAATCCATCATAGATATGCTTATTGATCATCGATTCTCTTGATTCTCAATTCCCTTGAATAATCTACTGTTAATTATTATCCAAAACTTTATATTTAGTTGAAAGAGCTAACAGTCTGAACAACCCTAATCATCTAACAACCTAGAACAACGTCTAGATTCAATTAAACGACAACTTTAATTTCAAAGTATCGATAGAAACAAATACTCAACGCAAACAACTAATCAAGTTATCTGTGGTTTATTCCCTCTACAACTGAATAGCCCGAACGGGTCCAAACAATTATAGTTGCTACTTTATCTAATCAATCCCGAACGGGGCTTAGACAGATTAGTCGTAAATTAACCTAGAAATTCTATTAGGTGACCAATCTAACAAAACCCTAGAATAATTCTGATTCAATTAAGCACAGGGAATAAAACCTATTCAAGTTGTTGAGAATCAAACCTCACAATATTATGCAATCTATTACTTCCATAACTAGTCAAACATAAAGGAATTTAGCAATGCATAATTGAATTAAGAAAAGCTTACAAAGGTTTCAAAGTCTGCCCCAAGAGAGAAAAACCCTAGCCTCCAAAAGTTGATCAAAAGTGATGATAAAATAAACTAACAAAGGTTTATATATGTCTTCTAAAAACAACCTCAAACTCTATCATTAAGCTACTACTCGGACAAGATATAATCCAACTTAAGAGCTCGGCCCAATAATTGTACGCGTGAAAACACCGATTGCCCGGTTTGACACAATGCTCGGCCGAGTAATGTGAAATCCCGCGCAATTGGCTTCAGATAAGATTGCTCGGTTTAGGTCAAATATTGCGCGGCCGCGCAATTAGTCATCCCACGCAATTGCCTCGGTTCAGCATTTAGGTGACACTTTAGAGGCTGTTTTGACCTACTTAGAGTTGGAATTTGGACTCGTAGTAAAAACATGAATTGTAGCTCTTTGAATTAGCTTTCCAGTGATACCGAATTCATCTTCATCCGACCACAATAGCTCCCAAAATAAGCCTTTCAAGATAGAGGTGTCGAAACAAGAACTCCAATGCATAGCCTAGATGTAAGCGTTCTTTTCCCACAACTTCTTGGTCCTTAACTCTTCTAATCTCCACTTTTATCACTATAAGCTTCATCAAACTTGACCACAATCATTTAAGATCCATCCCGTCCATGCTTGTTTACCTAAAGATCTGCAAAACCGAACAAAACAAGCGCAACTACCCGAAAACAATAGATCCTAGAAACTAACCTAAAACTAACTAAAACTAAGTAAAAATTATGCAAAACCAACATAAAACATGCATCTAAACTACACCTATATGCAAGCTATCATACCCCGTGAGAAAAAGAACCCGAGCAAAGGCCTAAATCTTTGTTTAAGTTATTGCTTGACTTTCTTGGTGTTTAGTAGCTTCCTAGTTGTTGTTGCCTTTGATAAGTGTGTGATGTGATTGAGCCTTTCTTTGTTGTCTTTGTAGGAAACCTTATACTCGCAACTTATCGGATTTCCATCTCGAACAAGTATTGGTGATTAATTCGTGTGCATCTCTATACCCTTGCTTGTTACTTGGGTTCGTTGAGATGACGAGTGTAGGTGATAACAAAGACAAATAAAAGATCAATGAAGAGTCTTCCAATTCGGTTGAGGCCATGATTAGATCCATTCAACAATCCATGCAAACCATGAGTTCCCGTTTAGACGCCATGGAAACCCGAGTACAAGGCTTGGATGAGAGGATTCAACAAAATGAAATGGCACTCTCAAGTGTGAACCGAGTGGAGACTCACACTCAAGTGGAGGTGGCTAACATTGCCTCCAAAGGCACGAGGTTTGCCCACCAAGTTGAGGAAGGTTCTACTTCGAATGTGCACTCTCATGAGATTCAATTGCCAATTGAAGAGGAGCTTGATCCAAACGGAAAAGAGGACGAAGTTATGAAACCATCTCTTTCTAAAAGTGAGCTTTGCCCCACCATCATACCAAGCTCTATTCATTCTTTGGCAACTCCGTGGATGGATGCATTTTCTTTGGTTCCTTCCAGCTTGCCCTTTATGCTCCAAGAAGAGGATGATACCCATACATTCAATCCAAGAAGAGATGCATGTTGTGCTGACCGTTCCAAGAAACTGACCTTTGACCATGACAAGGAAGTTGTTTGCAAGAAGACTAATCTCCGGGAAGTATCACTTCTCCATACTTTTTCAATTCCTTCCCCCCTTGAATGAACACGAGAATGTTAAAAAGGGTAGAAGATTACATGATTTGATATTCATTTTTGCATATAGAAATCGAACTAGGTACTCTTGCGTGCACTATAGTTCTCTTTCTCAATACATGCTTTACGGAATGCATATTGTCCATAATATTTTCATCATGTCTCGATCTATGTGTTATAAAAGTAGTTGCATCGCTAAGCATGTACATAGGACTATAAAAAAGAGTGGAGTAGTTCATGCATGCATCTTGACGTGTCATCTACTGCTTGGAAATTTTGAATTTGCACAGGATCAAGGTTCGTGGACGAACCCTTTTAAAGGGGAGGTGGATGATGAGAGTCCATCTACCAAGCCTTCTACCGAGACCCCTATCGAGGCATGGCCCCTTGGTACCGAGCCAACTACCAATGAAACTCTCAGTGTCGACCCCTCTACCGAGGCCTTGCCCCTCGGTCTCGAGCCATCTCCAATGTCCCTCTCAGTGCCGACCGCTTTACCGAGGCCTTGCCCCTTAGAAACCACCACTTTACCGAGCCACCTGGGGCGCCCTTGCAAGCGGGTCATGGCGCGCCACCTAAAGCAAGTCAAGGCACTACGCCCTATTGATGCGACCCTGCCTAGGGTTAGACATAGTTCCGACTAGTCCTAGGCGCCCGAGACCATGGCGCCCCCCTTGGATTTAAGCTTATTTTATGTATTTTCCTATTTTTAGCATATTTCTATTGATAACTTTTCCGTTTTGATTGTTGCTACGTTTGGTATTGTCTATTTATGATTTATGGGCTTTTGGACGTTGGGCCTTTGCTTGCATGCAAACCCTAGTCCACTAAGCCTTGTTGCTTGCTAGAGTTTCGGAGCTCCTCTATATAGAGGAGCATTCCTCTATTGTATTTCTTACGCTTAGTTTTGATATCGAATTGTTCCCTTTTCCCATACCCCATACTTAAACCAAACAGTGTCCTCACTGTTTAAAGCAAAGACATAAAAATAAAGAGGGAAAAAGAAAAGGGAACTCACAAAATAAAACTAAAGTTGCTTGAAACCATTGATCACTTGAGGAGTATTGCTCAATTTATCTTCAGTTATTTGTAGAGGTCGGTACCGACCCTATGAGGTTGGTAACGAGCTAATTGTATGCTTGTACCGATTCTTCTTAATTTTAGCACTTCTTAACTTCTTGTACCTGAGTCACTTTAGAAAAACTTCTATCCCTACTAAACTAATCTAACCTAAAAACAAGTCAAAAGAAAGCTAGCAAAAAGATCTAAGAAAGTAAAAACTAAAAGCGAAAATAAAAAGCGGGTTGCCTCCCGTAAGCGCTACTTTTAGCGTCGTTAGCCCGACGAACTTACTTTGGCAGATCAGGGCGGCTTCCATCCAGATATGTTGGGATCATAAGAAACCCCATACTTATCCTGAAAAACATCATAGCTTCTTTCTAAAATATTTGGCCCTCGATCATCCACAAGTATGCTCGACAATCCTACAACAGGGTTAGTAAAATCCGAAAACCAAGGAGGTTTTGACTCCTTCATATGACTAACAGTAGGATCTAATATAGAATAAGGATAGGAAAAAGGATCATGACCGGAATCAATCAAACCAGAATAAGAAGACTTGCCATGATTGAGCAGAAAAGGGCTCGGTACCGAGGTGTGGGTCGTTATCGACTTATCTAGGTCAGGAAGTGCCTCGATACTGTGCTTGAATCCACCTTCAGCTTCATAGTCCTTCAGGGATGGGTCGTTACCGACCCATGGGGGTCGGTAGGATCCTTGATAGGCGTGTCTCCATTGAATTTGCCCATTTTTGTACTCAGAGATGGGTCAATACCGAGCCATGGTGGGTTGGTAGGCTCCTCAATACTACAACTAGCCACTTCGCTTACGGGTGAATTGAAATGAAATTCGAACTTCTCTTCTCCAATATCAAACGTGAGAAGTCCTTTTCTGACATCTACACGTGCCCCTGCAGTGGCTAAGAATGGTCTTCCAAGAATGATTGGTACCACAGGGTCCTCAGGCATATCTAGAATAATGAAGTCGTTTGGGAAAAAGAATTTTCCAACTTAGATAGGAACGTCGTCCACGAATCCAGTTGCTTTTACATAAGATCTGTCCGCCATGTAGAGATTCATATCAACAGGCTCCAGTGGTCCCATGTTAGCTTTTTTCAAGATAGACAATTGTAGGAGACTTGCACTGGCACCTAGATCACATAGAGCTTTAAAACGGTGAGTCCCAATACCAATTGAAATTGCACACTTACCTGGATCACCGAGCTTTTCAGGGAGCTTTATAGATCGGACTTCACTTGACAGCTCTGAGATAGATCTTTTCCTGCTCAAAATCTCTTTCAAAAATTTAGTGTAGGCAGGCATTTCATTCAGGGCTTCAGTAAATGGAATTGAAATATTTAACCCTTGAAGAATCTTAAAAAACCGTCTAAACTTTCCTTCCGTAACATCATTAGACTTCTTAATCGGGAAAGGAAGAGTTTTTGACGGACTCGGGATAAATAGAGACCCGGATCGAGGCCCCACCGAATCGACAAGAGGGTCGATCGGTGTAGATAAGGGGTCGATACCGACCTTGGTGGGATTGGTAACGAACTCAAAGTTTGGTTCAGAAGACTTACCTGGCCTGGATGACTCGGTATCGAGCTGGGGAGCCTCGGTATCAACCTTGCAGGGGTCGGTAACGAGCCTGAACGGGGCATCATCTTCGTTGTCGTACTTAGTGTCTTTAGGCTTGGCTCGATCTGGCAACTCCTTGCCACTTCTGAGGTGTATGGCTGCAATTTTTCCTCTAGGTTTCTCTTCCGGGTGGCTCGGGAGTTGAACTTGAGGTCTTGGAATCCGTGCAGCAAGGTTGCCTAGTTGTGAGTCAACGCTCTTTTTCCCGATCTCGAACTCCCCCCCCCCCCCCCCCCGTTTCATTTGATTGTTAAGGTTTTATTGGACCCCATTAATTTCATTCTTCACTCCATTGATCCCTTCATGGAGTCCTTGCACCCAAGATGGTGGATCTTGATAGCCCGGGGGTCTGTAAGGCGGAACTCTATGTTCTTGTAGAGGAGGTTGGTTCTCTTGGCCATAGGTTCCCCACGTGGGCTGATTGTAATTCCTCCCTACATAAAAAATATTACCTTGGTTCCTATATGGACTCCTCATATAGTTAGCTTCTTCATATGCCTCAGCAACACGAACCTGTTGCAAGTTAGTGCATGCAGAAGTAGCATGGGATTGAGACCCACATTCTTTACAAGAAGGAGATGATTTAAGATAACTTACCTGCTTCTTCAGGTAGATGATCTCATCTTGCAAGAATTGGTGCTTCACTTCAGGGTCAACCTCATCTTTGTTTGGATTGTAGAGCCGTCTTTGGGGCTGTTGGGCTTGTTGTACTCCGTACATTGCATCGTAATTTGTTCGGGATCCATCTCAATGAAACCGAAAGCAGTGCATAGATTGATGCGGTTCTTCGTTTCAGCATTGATCCCTTGGAAGAAGATTTCTTAGAACACATATTGTGGTTGCCCATGAGTAGGGCATTGTCTAAGCATCTCCTTGAATCTCTCCCACGTCTCCACAAAGGTCTCGTTAGGCAGCTGGTGGTAGAAGGTGATACGCTTCCTTAACTCCGTAGTTTTGGCAGGTGGGAAGAACTTTGTCATGAATAAGTCATGCAGAGTTTCCCACTTCTTTATTGACTTGGGAGGTAGGCTCTCTAACCAACTCAGGGCCTTTCCTGTAAGAAACCATTTAAAAGATTTCAACAGAACATATTCCAAAGAGACATCGTTAGCAGCAATAGTGTCACATAAATCAAGGAAATTTCTAATCTGTTCTATCGGGCACTCATTGGGTTTTCCCTCAAACTAAGCCCTTTTGATCAAGGATATAAATTGAGCTTTGATCTCAAAGGTCTTCTCTATCTCAGGAAGCTTAATGGAGGACTATGGCACCCTCAGTTCTGGATGCATATACTGCTTAGCATTCCTTGGATAGGCATTCAACTGCTCCTGCAGACGGGCAGTGTGTGCTCGTTCACGCTCAGCATTTACTCTTTCACGTTCAGCGGCAGCAGCAACGGCGTCTCGATCAGCTTGTAACGCTTCCATCTGCCTCTGGAGAGCGGCCATTTATTGTGCCATCTCTTCCGGTGTCATGGCCATGGCTTTGCGTTCTCTTAATCGTCGGTGGAAGGATCGCTCGGGTTTAGAGTCGACTACTGGATTAGAGACAACGCGGCATCCTTCAGCTGGCATACACTGAAAGCAAAAACAAAAACAAAAATGAAATCAAAAAGCAAAACGGGGTCTCGGAGAGGGTCAGGTACCGAGGCCCAGAGGGTCGGTATCGAGCCTGCAGCGATCCCGTGAAATAAAAATTGAAAAGAAAGAAGCAACTACCTGTTGACATGGTCGGTAGCGACCTGGATAGGGTCAGTAACGACTCGACAATGGCCTAGAAAATAAACAGAAAAAGCACAAAAACCGGGTTGCCCAGCAGGGTCGGTACCGACCCTAGGGGGTCGTTACCGACTCGTCTGAGTCCCGAAAAACGTAAAAAGAACAAAACTTGGCACTATTGAAATCTACCCGGCAACGGCGCCAATTTGTTGAGAGGGTTTCTTGACAACAAATAAATTTATAATCAAGACCCCACTGTGTATAGCGAAGTCAGGTTCGTCCACAGGAAGAAAGCCAGTATCAAGTTTTGTTACTTATCACGCAAGTAAGAGAGAAAGTATGGATTTTTATCAAAGGAAAGAGATTTCTAAGGTTTAGGATATCCCCACAACAACAATTATGCATGCTAATGCTAATGAAACATAAAGATCATGCTTTTATCACATAAAGGTGTCAACTTTCGTTAACTTAAGCAAGTAAATCAGCTAACTTTCGTTCAATTAACAAACTTACTATCTAATCTCTTCTACCTCAACTAGGATAAATCCGCTTTCTCTTCAAAACCCTAAATTGACTATTCTGATTCAAGGTTTCCGCTTTTGCTTCAACTATGAATGAGAAATTCCTTCCAACTTTCGTTTCAAGGATAAGGAACAAGAGAGAAGATTCATGCAAAAAAAACAATCAAGACATGATCATAAACAAGCATGCACAACCGTTGTTGGGTTCAACCCCAACCTTAGAGAGGAAGACTACTCACAAATCATAATTAAAAACATAACAATTGAATTAAAAAAAAGCTTACAACTTGAATCCTAAAACACACTTAGTTCTTCCCCACAACTCGTCTCTCCTCCTCTCTCACACGCCTCCTCTTCTCTTCTCTCTAACTTGCCCCCCAAGGCAGTTGATTGGTGGTGAAAAACAAAGGCTAGACAAGAGTATTTATAGAGAAACTAATCTATCTTAAATCTATCTATAAGGAAATAATATTTTCTAATAAAGTGAGCTTTGCCCCACCATCACACCAAGCTCTATTCATTCTTTGGCAACTCCGTGGATGGATGCATTTTCTTTGTTTCATTCTAGCTTTCCCTTTATGCTCCAAAAAGAGGATGATAGCCATACATTCAATCCAAGAGGAGATTCATGTTATGCTGGCCGTTCCAAGAAACTGACATTTGACCATGACAAGGAAGTTGTTTGAAAGAAAACTAATCTCAGGGAAGTATCACTTCTCCATACTTTTTCAATTCCTTCCCCCTTGAATGAACATGAGAATGTTAAAAAGGGTAGAAGATTGCATGATCTGATATTCATTTTTGCATATAGGAGACGAATTAGGTAGTCTTGCATGCACTATAGTTCTCTTTCTCAATTCATGCTTTACGGAATGCATATTGTCCTTAATATTTTCATCATGTCTCGATCTATGCGTTATAAAAGTAGCTGCATTGCTAAGTATGTACATAGGACTATGAAAAAGAGTGGAGTAGTTCATGCATGCATCTTGATGTCTCATCTACTGCTTGGAAATTTTGAATTTGTGCAGGATCAAGGTTCTTGGACGAACCATTTTAAAGGGGAGAAGGATTATGAGAGTCCATCTACCAAACCTTCTACCGAGGCCTGGCCCCTCGATACCGAGCCAACTACCAATGACACTTTCAGTGTCGACCCCTCTACCAAGGCCTTTCCCCTCGGTCCCGAGCCAACCTCCAATGTCCCTCTCAGTGTTGACCCCTTTACCGAGGCCTTGCCCCTCGGTACCGACCCCTTTACCTAGCCACCTGGGGTGCCCTTGAAAGCGGGTCATATCGCGCCACCTAAAGCAAGTCAAGGTACTACGCCCTATCTTGGGCGCATCACTTGAGCCCGAGCTAAAGCAATGCTTGATCAAATCAAAGAGGAACTCATGGCTCACAAGTTTCCGAAGGCTTACTGATAGATTGCATATAGGAGTAGTGTAGATGCATGTTTTATTTATGTTTTAGTTAGTTTTAGGTTGGTTTTTATCTAGTTTTTAGGTTTTTGTGTTGTCGGGTAGATTGCGCTTGTTTGCTCGATTTTGTTGGTTTTTAGGTTTATGAGCAAGAGCGGGACGATTCTTAGTTGATCAAGGCGGTGGTAGATGAGTTAAGGGAAGCTAGGAGGTGGTACAATGGAGATTGAAGAAGTAGAAGTGATCACCAAAAACAAGACCAAAAGCGCCGGTTGCAACCCGAGTAATGTAACCCGAGCAATGTCGACTGAAAGTAGAAAACGCTGGTTGCCAATTGCGCGGCCGCGCAATCCAAGGACAAACTGTGCAATCTGGGATCTCACGCGACAATGGGCCGACGACTTGTGGGCTTGAATTTTGGGCCTAGAATTATATCTTGTCCAAGATTTTGCTTAGTGATAGGGTTTGTAGGATTGTTTTTAGAAGACATTTATAAGCCTTTGTTAGTTTATCTTTTTCATAACTTTGATCAGACTTTTGGAGGTTAGGGTTTTTCTCTCAAGAGAGCAACTTTGAAACTCTTGTAAGTTTGATTTTAATTTAATTATGCATTGCTCAATCTCTTGTGTTTGACTAGTTATTGAAATCATAGATTGCATAATATTGTGAGGTTTGATTGATTCTCATCAACTTGAATAGGTTTTATTCCATGTGCTTAATTGAATCAGAATTATTCTAGGGTTTTGTTAGATTAGCTACCTAATAGAATTTCTAGGTTAATTTACAACTAATCTGATCAAGTCCCGTTCGGGATTGATTACATAAAGTAGCAACTATAATTGTTTAGACCCGTTCGGGCTTTTCAGTTGTAGAAGGGAATAAACCACAAATAACTTGATTAGCTGTTTGCGTCGAGTATTTGTTTCTATCGATACTTTGAACTTAAAGCTGTCGTTTAATTGAATCTAGGCGTTGTTCTAGTTTGTTAGATGATTAGGGTTGTTCAGACTGTTAGCTCTTTCAACTAAATATAAAGTTTTGGATAATAATCCACGATAGATTATTCATGTGAATTGAGAATCAAGATAATCCATGATTAATAAGCATATCTATGATGGATTTAACTAGTTGAACATATTTCTCTCATATATTTTACAATCATCTTTGCATTAGTACTTTAGATTGATTTTGCATTCATAATTAGTTTAAATCTTGCATCTTAGATTAGATAATCATTCAACCCCCCCCCCCCCTTTAGTCCTATTACTTGGCACGCAAGTAACACACATATACACGAGTCTTTGTGGATCGACCCTTACTTACCATTCTACTAAGTTTGGTTAAGTTAGGATTCTTCGGTAGGTATTAACGACCACGAAAATACCTCATCACTTACGAAGGTGAAGGTTGGAGTCTGCTTTTAACTCTTGGTTCTACAAGTGACACATGTGTTGTTAAGGATAATTAGTTGTTTTCTTTGAAACTTAAAGGTTTGTTTTGTAATTTCTTGGAAGTTGTGGCTGAGTTGTGCAAGACGTGGGTTTAGGGTTATAAGCCACGTTTTGGCCTCCTTTGTTGTTTAGACATGAAGATGAACATGCCTTGTTTTCTTTCCTTTTCAATCTATGTTTTTACTTGTTTTCTTGTTGAAAGATTGTTGGTGAGTCATATCTGACATTCTATTGACTTTATTTTGCAACTCTCGGTGTGTTATATCCGAGCGTTGCATCCATATCCATCACTTCGTAGTTCCATCTTTATTCATCCAAGTGAGGATTTCGTTCATCTCAAAGACGATCTTTTTGCACCACGAACGATCCGATCATCAAACTCCATCTTCCTACACATTCCATTTAATTTTTTTCCCATAATCTCTTTAGATAATGAAAGAATTTTGTATTTGTTCTTCCTTTTTTGATTTTCATTACTTTCTATGATATTCTTGGATTTCTAATTTCAACTAAAATCATCTAAGTAAAGAGAAAGATTAAGGAAATAATCTGAATTGGTTGGATTTAGAAGTTAGGATCGAAATTAAGGAGGATTTGAAATTTAGGACTTGAAGGGTACATAAGATTAATTAAAAAACCGTCCATAATTACTCTCATCATTCTCTCTCTTTCATCTCTTCCATTTTCAAAGCTAAAATCCTCCGCCATCGTTATCATCTCGGAGTTGTAGTTTGGGAGCAGAAGAAATCCTCCATTCGTTCACAAATGCAAACAATTTCGTTGGAGATGGAGGAGATTAATTAATAACAACATGGTAATACAAATTCATTGGAGATGTTGGATTGGTTGTCCACGCTTTTCACCATAGATTCCATATTCTAGGTATATATTATTCATTTTTATATGCATGGTAAATACATTATTCAGTCTATATACGTACATTTACTAGCTATTTCTCTGTCTCTCCTGTAACAGGGTGATCGGAATTGGAGGGGCAAAGCTTCGTTACTTGTCTGATGATAGAAGTTCGTCTTTGATTTCTTGCTCGATTCTTTTCCGCATGAGTACGAAGCGTTTCTGAATTCTTCTCAAATCGAAGTTGAAGTCGTATATATTGTATACATGTTAAGTATTATGAATTTAGTATTCGGATATTTTGTAGACATGTTCGAGATTATGTACCTAATATTCAAATATATTGTATACATAATTGAGCTCTCTTTGTACACATGTTCAAAACTCTTAACTTAATTTTCAGATATATTGTGTACATGTTCTAGATTTTGTACTTGATATTCAAATATTGTATACATATATAATCCAATTCTTTTCTACACATGTTCAAAATTGTGAAATTAATATTTAGGTGTATTGTGTGCATATTCGAGTTATTTTGTACACATTTTCAAAAATGTGATGTTCAGATATATTGTGTACATGTTCGAGATTTTTTACTTAATATTCATATGTATTATATACATATTCAATTTCTTTTGTACACATATTCAAAATTGTGAAGTTAATATTCAAATATATTGTATACATATTCGAGTTATTTTGTGCACAAGTTTAAAACTATAAAGTTCAAATATATTGGGTACAGATTCGAAATTTTGTACTTAATATTCAGATATATTATATACATAGTCGAGTTATTTTATACACATGTTCAAAATTGTTAAGTTAATATTCGGATATATTTTGTACATATTCGAATTATTTTGTACACATATTCAAAAATGTGAAGTTAATATTCGAGTTATTTTGTACAAATGTTCAAAACTGCGAAGTTTAGATATATTGTGTGAATGTTCGATGTTTTGTACTTAATATTCAGATATTTCGTATACACATTCAAGTTATATGTAGTAAAAAGCAATCGTATTTTATAATCTCTTACCTTTTTTATTTCTAAATATGGCAACTATCTCCTAAATTTTAGTAACAAAATAAGCATATTTAATTTTGGAAATCAGGTTTGAATTTGAAAATCATGTCATTTACTAATTTGCAAATCAATTTTGATTTTTTTAGATTTTTTAAATTCAACCTCCTTAAATTTCGAACCTTCCTTTTTAATTTCAATCAGATAATTCTCTCCCTAATTAAAACATAATGGACCCTCAAATCACAACCATTAATTTGGCTGAATCTAACGATCCTCCTTCCGACTCTAGTTTCTCTCTCTCTATATATATAGGGGGAGTTTCCGGTAGAAAGCTAATTGTGGTAGAAAGTGAGTGTGAATTTGAATATCTATTTTTGTTATAATGAATATGATCAACATGAATAATTCATAATCTCATTATAATTTCGACAACCATATCAACTTCAATGAGTATTGCTATATAAAAAAATTATAAATACCATTTGACATAAAAATAAATATAACTTCAATCGAAAAGATACATAAATATCACCCTTTAATGATAAGAATATCACTATTCAATTACATGAATATCATCAGCTTATACAATGAATATGCTTACTCGTTTACATGAATATCACTAGATAATGTGGTGAATATGACCACCTAGTTAAATGACTATCACTAGCTATGTGATGAATATGACTACCTAGTTACATGAATATCACTAGTTAATATGGTGAATATGATCTCCCAAGTACAAATCTCACGAATAAAAAATGAAAAACGTGTAATTATAATTCATTGCCCTTATGTAGACTTCCTCTTCCTTAACTTTCTTCGATATTCCCGACCATTGATACCTTCAAATAAAAAATAGAGTAGATAAATATTTGTAACAATACATATAATCTCTCAAATATTATTTTTAATAGCAATAATGTCATAATTCAATTGCATGAATATTACTACCTACTTTTGTGAATATCATTGTAGATTACAATGAATATCACCCACAAAATACCAAATATGAAAATTAATATACCCAAAATATTAAATATTTATGATTACATGTTAGCAATATCCGATCAACAAAAAAAAACCAAACATACTTGGTAATTATAATAAAGAGTAATAAATAAGATCTTCTAATATACAAATGATTATCGCTTTAAAAAATCATGAATACAATAGAGAGGAATATTCAAGAATATCTCTTAATAACTAAATGAATATCACTTTAAAATAGGACGAATATTAAACTGCGGACTTGTATTCTGTGTAAAGGAAAGACGTAGCTCTTCCAACAACGCAATATTAAACTTTCATTGACATCTATTTTAAAATCAAACAACAAATACGAGTAGTTCAAAAATAATGAGAAATCCTAAATCAAACCCTAAATTAAAATCCCTAAACATGACCTTCTGAAATATAAAAAAAACTTACCAATTTACATAGCAAATGAAATCGAAACTTGCCAGCAACAAGAACCATTGAATTGACCCACCATGACTTCGTCTTTGATTGGGGCACCAGTAGGAGCTATACAACTATCATAAAAAATTATAAATCAAAGTAAATGGACCTGAATTATAATATAGATGCAATTAGTAAGAGACTAAAAGATAAATCACAAAGGCATATCAAAGTAAATTTAAATCTAAACTATTAGAAATTTCTACTCGCCCCCAAAATCAACGGTTTCATTGTCGACATCCCGCGCCGGTTGTTCAACTTCTCTAACCGCGGCGTCTTTCTCCACGATCTACTAGTCCCGCCAAGGTGACATAGGAAGGGGTTGTCGTCGGAATCGCCAGATCTGAGAGTTTGGAAGGAGAGCATTAAAATTTTGATTAATTATGGAGTGAGGGTTAAAAGAATCTGGAAGTAAATTAGGGAGAGGATAAATCTCGTATCCCACATGCCCATAAATCTCGATTATGGAGATAATCTAGTGCAACAAAAATTAATTGAAATTGTGCATCCGTTTTAATTAAATCTGGGACATTAAAATCTTACAATCTAATGGCCCAAAAAAACACTCACTTTCTACTCTAAAGGGCCTTTCTACCAGAACTTAATACTATATATATATATATATATATATATATATAGTTTCAAGATCCGGTAGAAAAGCTTCTTAGGGTGAAAAATGAGTTTTAATATGGACCATTAAATTGATTTTATTGAACGTTCTAAATTTGTGGTTAATAGATCCATTTTGACACCGTACATGGGTGAACAGACTAATAAATTTTAATGATTATTTTTTACACATTTACGGTTTCAATAGAATCACATCAAATCTCTCTCTTTCCTATCTAATTCGAGTTATCCCCTCCCTCTCTTTCGATATTTCGTCCTCTCCGCTTGGAAGAAAACAAGAAGACGCTCTCTCTGCTTGGACGAAAACAAGAAGACACGTACACAGGTATTTACGTGATTGATTTTTAGTTCTTAATTAATTTGTCATCTAAGTTAGTGGCTAATTGATTTGATTGGTTTAAATATTTGATTGATTTTCTGGTGAAAGTTCAGTTTCACGATTGATGCATGTGATTATTTTTATTGTTTAGGTATTACTAATGTTTGTTATGGTTATTTGATTGTTTATCTTTTAGTTAGCTATGTTGAAGGAACAAGTTAGAAAAAAAATCAAGGGTGAAATCTGAAGAAAGATCGTCTAGTATTGGTTTCAAGATCGTCACTGGTTCGTTGTTCGAGTTCTCCATCAATCTTAAATAGTTGTTAACCATTAGTGATATTCATGTAACTGGGTGATCATATTCATCGTATATGCCGATGATATTCCTATAACTTGGTGGCCATATTCATCGTATTTGCCGGTGATATTCCTATAATTGGGTTACGTAATTGGATGGTCATATTCGTCATATTTGTCAATGATATTCATTTAACTGGGTGGTCATATTCACCATAATAGCTAGTGATAGTCATGTAACTGGGTGGTCATATTCACCATATTAACTGGTGATATTTATGTAATTGGGCAACCATATTCACCGTATTAGTTGGTGATATTTATATAATTGAATGGCGATATTCTTATCATTTTAATGTAATGGGTGGTGATATTCATGTAATTAGTGATGATATTCATCTTCATTTAATGTAATTTGGTGGTAACAAACTCATAATGTTCATGTAGTTGAATGATGATATTCGTCTTCATTTTAGTATGTATTCATTCAAAAAAATAGATATATTCATTTTTATTTTAATACATAAATTCAATTATAAAATTTTAAAAAGTGGACAAGTGCTCATTTTAATAATATTCATTGTAATATAAGTACATATTCATTGTTCATCACATGAATATTCACTCGGCACTAGTAGACCTGTCAATCGGGTCGGGTCGGGCGGGTTCGAGTTCGGGTTGAATCGAGTTCGGTTTCATTATGGGTCATTGGTCAATCGGGTCGGGTTGTAGCGAATTTTCGGTCGGTTCGGGTTGACCAGCGGGTCTAAAATATCCTTTTTTATGATTATTAAAATCATTTTTTACTTAAAATATATTATTTTCATTTATTTTAATAATAAAATATATTATAATTTTCAAAATAAATTTTAAAAAATCTAAAAATATTCTAAATCGGTAACCCAACGGGTTTCGGGTTTCAACCCAACGGGTTTCGGGTTCTATCGGGTTCGGTTGATTTCAGGTTTCGGGTTCAAATTTTCGGGTCTTGCCCCTAAAATTATCGGCCAGTTTGGGCCAGGTTTGCGGGTTCAGTCATCTTTTGACAGCTACTGCGATAATGTATATTCATTAATTACCACGTTGATATTTTTTTAGAAAACAACGAAAATAGAGATGAAAAATATGCTAATATTAATTAATTTTTAAAATCAAGAGGGAGAATAAATATTAAAATTGTGACAAGGATAATTAATTAAAGAAATAAGGAAGAGAAAATAAAAAAAAAATTGTATTAATATCCATATATATCTATTTAGTCTTTTTTGTTATTTTAATAAATTAACCATGAACCTATTTATATGGAAAGTAGGTTCCATGATCTTTCTATAACCAGCCCTATATTTCTCACCTTATTTTAATTAATATGAACCATCAAATCTCACCATTAATTCTCTTTAATCCGACGCCTCAAATTCACACTCACTTTCTACTACAATTAGCTTTCTACCGAAACCTCCCCCTATATATATATATGGTCGAGTTCAAGTAAATAGCCTTCTTATTGTAAATAGTGAGGAGCTATTAGAAGCGTCGAATTTTATATATTTAATGGTGTAGATTTGAAATAATAAATAACTTTTAAAAAGTTAAAAAAAATGGAGCGTAATTCGAGGGATAATGGTTGATTTAATTTAGGAAAATAATTACTCTAATATAAGCAAAAAAACAATCTGCGTAATTGCAGGAAGTTTTGTGTAATTTCTCTCTCCTATAGTTTTCATCGCTTCTATATAAGCGTTGATGAAAAAAAATCTCTCTCCTATAGTACACATTGAACAACTAAATATCACAAATGAACAACTACTTGTTCTCGAATGAAAAACTACAATCTCACACCTATTAATAAAAAACAATGAAAAACTACTTACTTATGAATGAACATTTAGATATAATCAGAAGAACAACTAGGGTAATATATTGAACACGGAACAAATAATAAGATATATTTACGAAGTTTTTTTCAATGAACAACTTATTTATTCTATTGAACAATTCTTTATTAATTGATGAACAATAACTCAACCCTAATATCGTGAACAATGAACAAATTAGTTCTATGTATGTAAATTTTTTTAATGAACAATTTCTTTATTGTAATGAACAACTCTATATTAATTGATGAACAATAACTCAACATAATATAGTGAACAAGGAACAAATTAGTTCAATGTACGAAGATTATTTTAATGAACAATTTCTTTATTGTAATGAACAACTCTATGTTAATTGATGAACAACTTATAATACGATGCAAATGTACGCTACTTTAAACATTACGCCAATAAAAAAGATAAAAAAAGGAATAATTTTGGTAACTATCGTAATCTACGGGATATGTTTAGTGTTATTCTTTTTTCTTTTGAATCATTAATGCTATCAAATCAGTACCATTCATATCCCTGTATCTAACGCTCCTTTATTTCTCCTAACTATTTACACTAAATTACCTCATTACTTGAACTCAACACTAAATTAGGAGGAGCCTCAACCATTAGATCTGGCTTTTTAAAGGGATGAGATTAATTGCTAATTATGTTTTAAAAAAAATTAGATAATTGAAGTTACGTAATTCTAGGATCTGGCAGTTTTATTTATGGAAAAAATAAACGTGAGATCAACTTGTTCATTCTTTGTTAATCTCTTGAAAACTATTGATATCTTTCTATTTCTTCATATCTTATAAAAACAAACGAGTATTTGGCGATTGAAGGAGCAATGACCGAGTTGGTTGTATCAAATTCTAATGATCTGGATTGCTTAGTTGATGAAGAAGATTAGGGTTTTTGGTTAATTTCTTCAACAACGGATCGAATTGTGCAGCGTTATTTTTTTTCGTTATTTTTTACGCTTCACAATTATACCGATTTTTTGTTCTTAGTATTTTACTAGTTCCTTACTATCTAGTTTAGGGTTTTTTTCTAATGTTATACTATTCCTTTACTAACTAGGTTAGGGCTCTTCTACGTCGTTAGTTTTTTGCGGCGTATGTGTTTGCAATGTCAGTTCATAGTATTGTTCATTGTAAGTTATATATTTGTTCATTTGGTATCATATGATTGTTCATTTGAACAATTCCATAATATCCAATTTTATTTGTTCGTGATTTATTAAATAGATGTTTATTTATGCGTAATACTTATTCATTGCATTTACTCAATCGAAATTAGATACTTATTCATCATTCAATAAACCTTATAATTTTGAACAACAGTATATAAACAACGGAAGTAATTTTTTTTTACTATGACCTAATACTTGAACAATATTGTGATGGCATATGAACAATAATTTATTATTCAGTGAACAAGTAAGTTTGAACAACAAAATAATGTGCTAGCATATGAATAATAGTATGTAATTCAATGAACAAGTAAGCTGATTGATATGAACAACAATTCATTATTCAATGAACCTTATCATTTTGAACAACAATATATGAACAACAAAAATAATTTTCTTACTATGGCATAACACTTGAACAATATTATGTTGGCTTATGAACAACAAATTATTATTTAGTGAACAAGTCAATTTGAACAACAATGTGTTGGTAGTTGATTTGAAAAGGAAGATACAGACGAGGCGAGTTCTCTCAAATCAGGAGAGACGATTGTTTAGACCGATGAACATTAGGGTTATTAGAATATTTGGTAAACTTAATGAAAAGCAAATCCCGTAATTTACGTTGTTACCAAAATTAATTAATTTTTAGATTTTTATTATATCTCAATGAAAAACTTCTTCCATCTTATTCCCTAAAAAGTCAGATCTAACGGTTGAGGATCCTCCTAATTATCTACGGTAAGAGTCCTCCTCACCTGATCTCAACCCTATATATATATCACCCAAAGATGCATACAATATAACTACATTCAAGCACAAAATCACTTAAAATACAAGCACAATAAATAAACAAAACAGAAAAAGCAACAATCCAACATTTAAAATGTCTTCCAAACCAACAAAAATAAGCTTAACTGGAACATAATTTAAGTTGAAAACAAAATACTAGTAAGTGCTTCAGAGATCAAACAACCCATTTCTTAAACTATCATTCTTCTTCTTCTAGTATTAAATCTCTCCTAGGTACGAACTGGATTGAGGAAGAAAGCCCAAATACGAATACAGAAAAATAGGAAGAAACCGACAACGTACTGATTGGAATTTGGAAAATAAAATAAGAGATAGCCGAGGGTTGAAGGTGTGGAAAATACGGACCAGAGAGGGGGGAAAATTGGAGGAATTGAGAAAATATGTAATCTCATATTCTAAATTAAAATAATTCCATATTCTAATATATGTTTAAAGTCAAGTGGCGGCCCAGATTGTTGATCCAAATATAGCCCATGTGGTGGAAGACTGTTCAAAATCAGAGACCCCTTGCCACTCGTTGTGGAAGATTAGCAGCACAAGTTAATGGTGGTCACTGTCCTAAAAATCTCTTCTAGGTCCCGTCTAGGCGCTGGAAAGTCCTAGCTCGCTTAACCGTCTAAACCGCCTAAGAACCCGTCTAGGACCGCTTAGGCCACTGTTGCGGTTGTCTAACGCTTCTAGGTCCCGTCTAGGCGCTGGAAGGTCCTAGCTCGCTTAGCCGTCTAAACCGCCTAAGCACCAGTCTAGGACCACCTAGGCCACCGTTGCGGCCGTTTAGACGCTAGACGGTCCCGCATTTAGCGTTTTTTAGAACATTGGATTGGTGGTTGGAGGCGGCGGCATATATACATGCTAAGCATCGTCTTCTTCTAGATGCATGCATGAGATTCAATCAAAATTTTCCACAAGTTAGAATTTTATTTACCCCCGGCCTGTCTCTACTAGGATACCTTATAAAAATGGGACATACTCCGTTATAAACACACGCTTATCAAGCTCGATCGATCGAGACCGCTTAAATATATATAATTAGCTCATCAAGAGAAATGGAGAAGAGAGAAGAAATGAACGGCGCCGAAGATGGGAAGTTGGTTTGCGTGACGGGAGCGTCAGGCTACATCGCGTCCTGGCTCGTCAAGGAGTTGCTCAAACGCGGTTACACCGTTAGAGCCTCCGTTCGTAGCCTCCGTCAGTATCGATCTCTCTAGCAAGTTTAATTAAATTAATAGTACTTTGCTTTAATTTTGATTAGCAAGTAGTCCTGAATCTTTCGTTTACCTACATTGATATATCTTGTGTGTGATTTTAATTAATTTGAAGATGACCCAAAGAAGACAGAGCACTTGCTCCAACTTGAAGAAGCCAAAGACCGCCTTCATCTGTTCGAAGCCGATATTCTGAAGGAGGGCTCTTTCGATTCCGCCGTTGAGGGTTGTGCCGGTGTTTTCCACACTGCGTCTCCGTGTTTAATGGAGTCTGAAGATCCCCAGGTACGTACGTACGTACGTACGTACGGAGAGATTTGATGGCATGGAGATTCATTAATTAACTCAATTGATCATTTATGCAGAGAGATTTGTTGGATCCAGCCATTAAAGGAACTCTGAATGTGCTTGGGTCTTGCGCCAAATCCTCGTCTGTAAAGAGAGTGGTCCTAACTTCATCAACCGCCGCCGTCATATACAATGACAAGCCTCAAAATCCTCAAGTCACGGTTGATGAAACCTGGTTTTCTGACCCTCAATATTGTCGAAACAAACAGGTGCGTACGTGATGAAACCTGGCTTGATCGAATTAGTCGTCATTATTAATTCATTTCATGGAAACTTGGCATATATCTATATCATATATATGTAAGCGCGCGCAGGCATGGTATGGGCTTTCAAAGACACTGGCAGAGGAATCGGCTTGGCAATTCGCACGGCAAAATGGTATTCATTTGATTTCTATGAATCCGGGGATAGTCATCGGCCCTCTCTTACAACCCACCTTGAATCTTAGTTCCGCTCTCGTGCTAAGCTTCATTCACGGTAAACCTACTTTTACTTCCCATCATGTTATCCTTTTTTTTTTATCCTTGATCGAACATATATATTGGATTGTAGTACTCCATACATGAATTAATTATCTGATGGCATGCAGGCTCCAAAACATATGACAATTATACCCATGGGTGGGTGCACGTGAAAGACGTGGTAGAAGCTCATATTCGAGCATATGAAATAGCATCGGCTAGTGGGAGGTATTGCTTGGTTCAAAGTGTTGCGCATATTTCCACAATCGTTGAGACTTTGAAGGAGCTTTATCCCTCTCTTCAACTCCCTAATAAGTAAGATTTTTTCTCTTCTTCTACTCGTCAGATTTAACATATAATAACAATTTCCCACTGAATATGTATTATCTGTTGTTAGATCCGGATGTGTTAGTAAAGAGTTTGGGAACATACGTTAGATTGTTTCTAAGGCAACGCAAGTAACAGAAAATTGCAAGTAATAAAACACATGGATACAGTTCCTTTATATGTATGTTAGTAATACACTACCCTATAGTTGACCGATCAAATTGGTTTAGCCATAGGTAAGACAAAAAAAAATATGTTTTGATTTCCATTTTTCTTGATAAATTGCGTAATTCTCAACTTAAAGATCCAATACTAACAAATTTCATGACTTCAAAATATTTGTATGAAAATGCAATTGATCACGGAAATTGAATTTGATGTGTTATCTCAACTCAAGACTTCTATATATGTTCTTGGAAATTTGCAATTTCTAATCCTAGAATTTAAATACATGTGTACGTGATACGAGCCCGGTGTGGACCGCGTATCGAACCCTTGTTGGTCAAGGGGTTTGAGCCTAATCCGGTGTGGATTCCGACTCGGGATAAACGTGGTTAGTAGCCACGGGAAGAAGAACGATAAATTTAGAGCAAAGGGATAAATTAATTGACTGATTTCTCATTCCTTGATAGCAGCCTAACAACTTAAGGGTATTTATAATAACCCTGATATTTAGATAAACTCTAATTGCTGAAATAAAAAAGATACTCTTAATAAAAATAAAATGAAATCTCTAAATAAAAGAAAAGCATAATTATCATAATATCCTGATATATTCTGCTAGCATAATTATAGCGTATCAATTCTCCCCCGTTGAGAATCGACTTGTCCTCAAGTCGGAAATCAGGAGGAGACTCATTAAACGGAACTTCGAGCTGAATCCGCCAGGATCCCATTGCACATGTAGCATGGCTTGATGCAACACCAGAAAAGCAAATTGGTTGTGAACCCCATAACTCCTAAACCAATACATGAAGATATCGCCTGCAAAAGCTGAAAACTCGGGTTCCACCAATTCATCCATAGAGTCTTTGAAGTTGTTGTCAATCGACTTAGTGCCAAAGATTTGCGGACTTGATTGGTGAGCCTGCATCTTCAAGTGCGGAGACGCAACTTTCTGCACAAACGGTTCAGATGTGGGAGAGGAAAGCGACGCCGGCGTCGGGTGCGGTGTGGCGGGAGCCACGGGCGCGGACTCAGGGACTACGGGCACCAGGACAGACGCCGCGGGCGCGGGGGAATGGGTCGCGGGCACTGGGGCATCGGCCGCGGGTGCTGGAGCATCGGCCGCGGGTGTCAGGGCATTGGCTGCGGGCGCGGACTCGTCCTCTTGAAGCAGAGTGTCAATCTCGCTTGATATGATACTAATTCGATCATCAAAGAACAACTCAATTCGACAATATCCCGCATAGATGTATCGTCCATTGAAGCGATTGAACGCCTCAAGGGTTGATGCACGACTTTGAAAACGGCCACGGAATTCAGTTTCGTCATCCAGCGGTATAATATCTTCGATGGTTCCGACGCTTGAGAACATTTGCGCCAAGACGGCACTAGAAACCCGATAGAATTGAGCATGGATCTTTACATACAGAATAGTTTGGAGGAGTTCTCGGAGATCCCGCAGAGCAGCAACTTCCGAAACCCTTTCCTCGTTATTCATGGCACGAAGAGTTCCGGGATGAAAGCACCAGTTGATACGAGCCCGGTGTGGACCGCGTATCGAACCCTTGTTGGTCAAGGTGTTTGAGCCTAATCCGGTGTGGATTCCGACTCGGGATAAACGTGGTTGGTAGCCACGGGAAGAAGAACGATAAATTTAGAGCAAAGGGATAAATTAATTGACTGATTTCTCATTCCTTGATAGCAGCCTAACAACTTAAGGGTATTTATAATAACCCTGATATCTAGATAAACTCTAATTGCTGAAATAAAAAAGATACTCTTAATAAAAATAAAATGAAATCTCTAAATAAAAGGAAAGCATAATTATTATAATATTCTGATATATTCTGCTAGCATAATTATAGCGTATCAGTACGTGTTTAACAATTGTTTTTTAGGTGTGCTGATGATAAGCCTTTCATGCCAACTTACCAAGTTTCTAAGGAGAAGGTGAAATCTTTGGGCATTGAATACATTCCTATCAAAATAGCTATTTTTGAGACCGTTGAGAGCTTGAAGGAAAAGAAGTTTGTTAGTTTTTGATGAGCCTGTTTTTGGCTTATATACCAGTTTTCTTGAATGGAATAAATGGCGGTCGGTGATCATGTTACACAAAGTTTATCTACTTGAATTGAATAAATTGTGGTTATACAAAATAAATTGTGGTCTGTGATTACATGTTACGTACACAAAATGCAATACAATTTCATAGGATTTGAAAATTGAAGACCGTTTCTATTCTACTTTTTTCGATTTCAATTATACTGGAAGGATTGTTTTAACAATATTTATATTTATGTTGATGCTGATCGTGGGGCCTAGATTGGTTTTACTCTAAATAAGCAATGACAAATCTATGCAATTCTATCAACTAACATGAGGGAGAGGGAGGGAGATTTATATGATTCGAGATTGAAACAATGCCAAAAAAAAAACATGCACAAGTCCCAGACAACCACACTAGGGCACACTCCATCAACCCTGAATCTAGTTGCATCCATATTCACTTTAAGACTTCCTTGAGGGTTGCGACCAACTCACAAGCACTTTTCGATCATTAGGTGGAAGCAACATAAATAGCCTCAATGGTACTCCTCTCCATTTCCTTACAACCAATAGAAAGTTGTTTAGCATTCCCATTTGTCCCTAGAAGACATTTTAATTCCTTAAGGTCCAAGCAACGTAAGATATAATTAAAAAAATATTAAGATGTTACACACCATGATTATCAAACACCAACATAGAAATCTCATGGAAATTTGAATTACTAAATCCGTTAGGGATCGACAACAAATTAGAAGCTTCACACACAAGTTGAGAGAATGAACAAGAAAGAGAGTGTGCCAAGTTGTTTAAGAACTACTATAGCATCAATCACACAATTCATTGGGTGTCACTTCCTAAATCATGAGATCTGTCTTAACACTTAGGGAGCCCGAGAGGGTATGCCAAGCAAAGACGCGCAACTTTGGCGACACGTTGAGTGCCAAAACATGACCTAGAACCGAATCCCACTTTGAGCATCCTAGGACTCCAAACCAATAACCCATCTAATGTAGTTTCATTTGTCTTTCAAATCTCTCCTTGATCTTCTATCATTGTCTTGTGTTGAAAACTTATCCCACATCTGAAATCCAAAAAAAAAACCATCCTAGTATATATATCATTGGGTTACTCCTTCTATTATCAATTTGCTTTAGGATAGAACCTCATGGGTTTATATGCTAGGATTGTCGCATATGTGCGCTAGGACAATTGAAATTAGTCATCCCAATTGCACTTGAGGGGGCGTCTGAGAATAAAACCTATCCTACATCTAAAATCCAAAGAAAATCGGTTTAATATATATACACTTAGATGTCTACCTTACTCAACTTACTGATGTCTAAGTGTCAATTAGTCATCCCAATTGCACTTGAGGGGGCGTGTGAGAATAAAACCTATCCTACATCTAAAATCCAAAGAAAATCAGTTTAATATATATACACTTAGATTAATTATATTTCCAATTGGTTTTAGGATGGAACCCCATGGGCTTATGTGTTACGCTTGCCGGCGACACGACCACTACCACTGTCGGTGACTCCGCTTCCGATGGCACCACCAACGCCGTCTGGAAGCCCGAGTTTCCACTCAACTTAATCTGTTACGAACATTCGTAACCAGATCTCGCTCATCCTCGATCTCCAAAAAGTGCAGTACCACACATGGGTCGAGCTCTTTCAGATTACCGCCCGCGCTCACAACGTCGTTGACCATATCAATAATCCTCGTGCGAAAGGTATTTCCGATGCCAAATGAGCACAATTGGATGCCATCGTCCTTAATTGGAATTATGGCACTATTAGCAAGGATCTTCTTCTCACATTCATCAAAATTGGCTCCACCGCTTGCGACGCTTGGCTGTAACACGGCCCCGGTAACAACCGTAGTCGTGATCGTAGCCGGCGTGGCAAGAATACCACTGGCGGCAACAACAAGTCGGAGCAACAACCCCAGCAAATATATTGCATTCGTCAGGGAACCACCGTCCCTCCGTAGTGGTTTCCGTCTCTACCAGGGTAATACTGGCCGTCGGGTTAGACATTGTCGTCGTTCCCCTACCCCATTGGCCCAACGCATCGCTCATACACACCTCCTCGTCCGCCCATGTTTGTGTTCAGGTGTATATTACGCCTCAACAATATGTCGACCCGTCTCATGCCTTTAGCACCATGACCCAAAGCAAGAAAAACAATAACAAATCTACCAAAAAGAAAAAGGACCAAAAGCTAAGTTACTAACCTTGGGTTGCCTCCCAAGAATCTCTTTGTTTAACGTCGATGGCTCGACCCGGCATGAATTCACAATATTAGATATTGTCAATGCCCTTAACGACCTTTCAAAAGCTTGTGAACACATCTCATAAAAACATAAGTATCACAATGATAAATTGAAATTGAATAAGAACCCATTCAAAATTCAACTTATCAAACATGTGAGAACAATTTTCATGAAATGGCATATGCTCAAAAAAATTCAACACAAGTGGTGATGTCAGAAAATACTTACAGTATGGGTCGAATTACTTGACATCATTACCACTTTCTTCAAAGATGAATTGTGAGTATTCTCTACTACCGACCTTAAGCTCACTTGGTTCTATAGGCTTCCTAGTGTCCTTGAGCGCCTTTGGAAATGGAGGAATTGGATTTTGAGAGCCAAGAAGGGGAAAGCCGGAATGCACATAATCATCATCAGTTTTTGGGGAAGATCCGCGATCACGGATGTCCAACCACAATTGCGGTTCTTCCGGTTTTCTGAGAGGTTCAGGATCATTGTCACCGTGGTCGCGGCCTCAGGGTCGCGGTTGTAGTTTTCATCCAGAATTTTTTCCTCGTCCTCAATTAACGATCCGCGGTCGTGGCTTGTGTCCCACGGTCGCGGTTTTTCACCAAAATTCATATCGTCTTTGATCAGGTCCTTCCAGCTCCTCAATGTAATGGCACTCACATTCTCCATCGGATGTATGGGTTGAGAAGGCAAATTCTCTGAGTCTCTTGCTTCCAGTCTACTCACAACAGTGGCCAGTTGACTGGTCTGAGTCTCTATGTTCTTGAAACTTACTTGTGTGCTTTGTCCCAACTGGTCCACTGTATTGGCAAGTGTTATGAACATCTCCTCAGAAGAAATTTTAAAAGTCTCAAATAGATGAAGTATCGGTGGATATAATGGCACTCACATTCCATCTCCTCATTGTAATGGCACTCATATTCTCCATCGGATGTATAGGTTGAGAAGGCAAATTCTCCGAGTCTCCTGCTTCCAATCTAATCACAACAGTGGCTAGTTGACTGGTTTGAGTCTCTATGTTCTTGAGACTTGTGTGCTTTGTCCCAACTGGTCCACTGTATTGGCAAGCCTTATGACCATCTCCTCAAAAGAAACTTCAAAAGTCTCAACTAGATGAGGTATCGGTGGATATAATTCAACTTGCTCACTCTGACAACTCATGAAGCAAAAGAAATCCCACCACTCTTCTAGTACCATACACCATAGCCTATAATTGCTCATGTACCCATCCAACTATAGAGTCTCAAAATTCATCCCATCTAGGAGGCACTGACATAATTCCCTCTCACAAGGTTGATAACCCCAAGTACCAAGTATATGAAAATATTATTTCACTCTAGAGAAATACACATGAAAATGTTCATCCTATAGTTGCCTACATTCAAACATAGCCATTGATTAGTAGCACAGGTGTGGACCGTAAGATAGTTCCACACAAAGATTGATAAAAATAAGAACTTAGAAATAAACAAAGATTCCTCGGAAACGATACCAAAATTTGACAGGCTTGTCGTGCCTAATCAAAAATAAATCCCTTTTACTAAACTTAGTATAGGCCTTGTTTCACTAGTACATGGAAAGTTGTTTTGGGGTGAAAGTTATTTTTTGTGTCTCAAAAAACGTAAAAAGTAGAAAAGGGTACATGGATTTCAAGATTGTTAAAAGTAAGTTTTGAAGAGAAAGTGATTTTTGGGGGGAAAAAGAACAAGGCCATAGTTAGTAAGTTAGGGTCGTACCCAAGAGAATCTTGTATTCCCAAGTTGTTATCTTTATCAACAAGAACAGTAAACAAAGGGGATTGTATATTGGTTTCTGACTCTAGGGAAAACAAACAATAAAAGTAATCAAAAGTTGAGTTTGTTTTCAGTTTAGGGAAACAGTTCTATTTAAGTATCCACTTAATTCATCAACTCTCCTATACTTGGCTCACAACCACAAAACAAATCAAGTAAAAATCTAATTTCCGGATGGGTCAAGCTTATATAAGACTCAGATTTATTTTGTGGAGCTTCCAAATAGAAGTCTATCTACCTTAATACATTATAAAGCAGAAACCATGTATGTTGTAAAAATTGCGCCACATGGCATTTTTTGAATAAATTAATGTCAAATTATTTTTTTAATAAATATACTATTCTTGCTATATATACTTAAATAGATAACATAATTATATAATTTTATATGTATATAATGTTCAATCTATGGGTTGATATTTTGTATATTAATTTAATGTATATTTTTTTATCTTTTCAAAATACTTGAGATCCAAGTATATAATTTCTATCTATATGTTCATATGTTTTAAAATAATGAAATAATTTTGATAAAAATAATCTGAATTGGTTGGATTTAGAAGTTAGGATCGAAATTAAGGAGGATTTGAAATTTAGGACTTGAAGGGTACATAAGATTAATTAAAAAACCGTCCATAATTACTCTCATCATTCTCTCTCTTTCATCTCTTCCATTTTCAAAGCTAAAATCCTCCGCCATCGTTATCATCTCGGAGTTGTAGTTTGGGAGCAGAAGAAATCCTCCATTCGTTCACAAATGCAAACAATTTCGTTGGAGATGGAGGAGATTAATTAATAACAACATGGTAATACAAATTCATTGGAGATGTTGGATTGGTTGTCCACGCTTTTCACCATAGATTCCATATTCTAGGTATATATTATTCATTTTTATATGCATGGTAAATACATTATTCAGTCTATATACGTACATTTACTAGCTATTTCTCTGTCTCTCCTGTAACAGGGTGATCGGAATTGGAGGGGCAAAGCTTCGTTACTTGTCTGATGATAGAAGTTCGTCTTTGATTTCTTGCTCGATTCTTTTCCGCATGAGTACGAAGCGTTTCTGAATTCTTCTCAAATCGAAGTTGAAGTCGTATATATTGTATACATGTTAAGTATTATGAATTTAGTATTCGGATATTTTGTAGACATGTTCGAGATTATGTACCTAATATTCAAATATATTGTATACATAATTGAGCTCTCTTTGTACACATGTTCAAAACTCTTAACTTAATTTTCAGATATATTGTGTACATGTTCTAGATTTTGTACTTGATATTCAAATATTGTATACATATATAATCCAATTCTTTTCTACACATGTTCAAAATTGTGAAATTAATATTTAGGTGTATTGTGTGCATATTCGAGTTATTTTGTACACATTTTCAAAAATGTGATGTTCAGATATATTGTGTACATGTTCGAGATTTTTTACTTAATATTCATATGTATTATATATATATTCAATTTCTTTTGTACACATATTCAAAATTGTGAAGTTAATATTCAAATATATTGTATACATATTCGAGTTATTTTGTGCACAAGTTTAAAACTATAAAGTTCAAATATATTGGGTACAGATTCGAAATTTTGTACTTAATATTCAGATATATTATATACATAGTCGAGTTATTTTATACACATGTTCAAAATTGTTAAGTTAATATTCGGATATATTTTGTACATATTCGAATTATTTTGTACACATATTCAAAAATGTGAAGTTAATATTCGAGTTATTTTGTACAAATGTTCAAAACTGCGAAGTTTAGATATATTGTGTGAATGTTCGATGTTTTGTACTTAATATTCAGATATTTCGTATACACATTCAAGTTATATGTAGTAAAAAGCAATCGTATTTTATAATCTCTTACCTTTTTTATTTCTAAATATGGCAACTATCTCCTAAATTTTAGTAACAAAATAAGCATATTTAATTTTGGAAATCAGGTTTGAATTTGAAAATCATGTCATTTACTAATTTGCAAATCAATTTTGATTTTTTTAGATTTTTTAAATTCAACCTCCTTAAATTTCGAACCTTCCTTTTTAATTTCAATCAGATAATTCTCTCCCTAATTAAAACATAATGGACCCTCAAATCACAACCATTAATTTGGCTGAATCTAACGATCCTCCTTCCGACTCTAGTTTCTCTCTCTATATATATATAGGGGGAGTTTCCGGTAGAAAGCTAATTGTGGTAGAAAGTGAGTGTGAATTTGAATATCTATTTTTGTTATAATGAATATGATCAACATGAATAATTCATAATCTCATTATAATTTCGACAACCATATCAACTTCAATGAGTATTGCTATATAAAAAAATTATAAATACCATTTGACATAAAAATAAATATAACTTCAATCGAAAAGATACATAAATATCACCCTTTAATGATAAGAATATCACTATTCAATTACATGAATATCATCAGCTTATACAATGAATATGCTTACTCGTTTACATGAATATCACTAGATAATGTGGTGAATATGACCACCTAGTTAAATGACTATCACTAGCTATGTGATGAATATGACTACCTAGTTACATGAATATCACTAGTTAATATGGTGAATATGATCTCCCAAGTACAAATCTCACGAATAAAAAATGAAAAACGTGTAATTATAATTCATTGCCCTTATGTAGACTTCCTCTTCCTTAACTTTCTTCGATATTCCCGACCATTGATACCTTCAAATAAAAAATAGAGTAGATAAATATTTGTAACAATACATATAATCTCTCAAATATTATTTTTAATAGCAATAATGTCATAATTCAATTGCATGAATATTACTACCTACTTTTGTGAATATCATTGTAGATTACAATGAATATCACCCACAAAATACCAAATATGAAAATTAATATACCCAAAATATTAAATATTTATGATTACATGTTAGCAATATCCGATCAACAAAAAAAAACCAAACATACTTGGTAATTATAATAAAGAGTAATAAATAAGATCTTCTAATATACAAATGATTATCGCTTTAAAAAATCATGAATACAATAGAGAGGAATATTCAAGAATATCTCTTAATAACTAAATGAATATCACTTTAAAATAGGACGAATATTAAACTGCGGACTTGTATTCTGTGTAAAGGAAAGACGTAGCTCTTCCAACAACGCAATATTAAACTTTCATTGACATCTATTTTAAAATCAAACAACAAATACGAGTAGTTCAAAAATAATGAGAAATCCTAAATCAAACCCTAAATTAAAATCCCTAAACATGACCTTCTGAAATATAAAAAAAAATTACCAATTTACATAGCAAATGAAATCGAAACTTGCCAGCAACAAGAACCATTGAATTGACCCACCATGACTTCGTCTTTGATTGGGGCACCAGTAGGAGCTATACAACTATCATAAAAAATTATAAATCAAAGTAAATGGACCTGAATTATAATATAGATGCAATTAGTAAGAGACTAAAAGATAAATCACAAAGGCATATCAAAGTAAATTTAAATCTAAACTATTAGAAATTTCTACTCGCCCCCAAAATCAACGGTTTCATTGTCGACATCCCGCGCCGGTTGTTCAACTTCTCTAACCGCGGCGTCTTTCTCCACGATCTACTAGTCCCGCCAAGGTGACATAGGAAGGGGTTGTCGTCGGAATCGCCAGATCTGAGAGTTTGGAAGGAGAGCATTAAAATTTTGATTAATTATGGAGTGAGGGTTAAAAGAATCTGGAAGTAAATTAGGGAGAGGATAAATCTCGTATCCCACATGCCCATAAATCTCGATTATGGAGATAATCTAGTGCAACAAAAATTAATTGAAATTGTGCATCCGTTTTAATTAAATCTGGGACATTAAAATCTTACAATCTAATGGCCCAAAAAAACACTCACTTTCTACTCTAAAGGGCCTTTCTACCAGAACTTAATACTATATATATATATATAGTTTCAAGATCCGGTAGAAAAGCTTCTTAGGGTGAAAAATGAGTTTTAATATGGACCATTAGATTGATTTTATTGAACGTTCTAAATTTGTGGTTAATAGATCCATTTTGACACCGTACATGGGTGAACAGACTAATAAATTTTAATGATTATTTTTTACACATTTACGGTTTCAATAGAATCACATCAAATCTCTCTCTTTCCTATCTAATTCGAATTATCCCCTCCCTCTCTTTCGATATTTCGTCCTCTCCGCTTGGAAGAAAACAAGAAGACGCTCTCTCTGCTTGGACGAAAACAAGAAGACACGTACACAGGTATTTACGTGATTGATTTTTAGTTCTTAATTAATTTGTCATCTAAGTTAGTGGCTAATTGATTTGATTGGTTTAAATATTTGATTGATTTTCTGGTGAAAGTTCAGTTTCACGATTGATGCATGTGATTATTTTTATTGTTTAGGTATTACTAATGTTTGTTATGGTTATTTGATTGTTTATCTTTTAGTTAGCTATGTTGAAGGAACAAGTTAGAAAAAAAATCAAGGGTGAAATCTGAAGAAAGATCGTCTAGTATTGGTTTCAAGATCGTCACTGGTTCGTTGTTCGAGTTCTCCATCAATCTTAAATAGTTGTTAACCATTAGTGATATTCATGTAACTGGGTGATCATATTCATCGTATATGCCGATGATATTCCTATAACTTGGTGGCCATATTCATCGTATTTGCCGGTGATATTCCTATAATTGGGTTACGTAATTGGATGGTCATATTCGTCATATTTGTCAATGATATTCATTTAACTGGGTGGTCATATTCACCATAATAGCTAGTGATAGTCATGTAACTGGGTGGTCATATTCACCATATTAACTGGTGATATTTATGTAATTGGGCAACCATATTCACCGTATTAGTTGGTGATATTTATATAATTGAATGGCGATATTCTTATCATTTTAATGTAATGGGTGGTGATATTCATGTAATTAGTGATGATATTCATCTTCATTTAATGTAATTTGGTGGTAACAAACTCATAATGTTCATGTAGTTGAATGATGATATTCGTCTTCATTTTAGTATGTATTCATTCAAAAAAATAGATATATTCATTTTTATTTTAATACATAAATTCAATTATAAAATTTTAAAAAGTGGACAAGTGCTCATTTTAATAATATTCATTGTAATATAAGTACATATTCATTGTTCATCACATGAATATTCACTCGGCACTAGTAGACCTGTCAATCGGGTCGGGTCGGGCGGGTTCGAGTTCGGGTTGAATCGAGTTCGGTTTCATTATGGGTCATTGGTCAATCGGGTCGGGTTGTAGCGAATTTTCGGTCGGTTCGGGTTGACCAGCGGGTCTAAAATATCCTTTTTTATGATTATTAAAATCATTTTTTACTTAAAATATATTATTTTCATTTATTTTAATAATAAAATATATTATAATTTTCAAAATAAATTTTAAAAAATCTAAAAATATTCTAAATCGGTAACCCAACGGGTTTCGGGTTTCAACCCAACGGGTTTCGGGTTCTATCGGGTTCGGTTGATTTCGGGTTTCGGGTTCAAATTTTCGGGTCTTGCCCCTAAAATTATCGGCCAGTTCGGGCCAGGTTTGCGGGTTCAGTCATCTTTTGACAGCTACTGCGATAATGTATATTCATTAATTACCACGTTGATATTTTTTTAGAAAACAACGAAAATAGAGATGAAAAATATGCTAATATTAATTAATTTTTAAAATCAAGAGGGAGAATAAATATTAAAATTGTGACAAGGATAATTAATTAAAGAAATAAGGAAGAGAAAATAAAAAAAAATTGTATTAATATCCATATATATCTATTTAGTCTTTTTTGTTATTTTAATAAATTAACCATGAACCTATTTATATGGAAAGTAGGTTCCATGATCTTTCTATAACCAGCCCTATATTTCTCACCTTATTTTAATTAATATGAACCATCAAATCTCACCATTAATTCTCTTTAATCCGACGCCTCAAATTCACACTCACTTTCTACTACAATTAGCTTTCTACCGAAACCTCCCCCTATATATATATATGGTCGAGTTCAAGTAAATAGCCTTCTTATTGTAAATAGTGAGGAGCTATTAGAAGCGTCGAATTTTATATATTTAATGGTGTAGATTTGAAATAATAAATAACTTTTAAAAAGTTAAAAAAAATGGAGCGTAATTCGAGGGATAATGGTTGATTTAATTTAGGAAAATAATTACTCTAATATAAGCAAAAAAACAATCTGCGTAATTGCAGGAAGTTTTGTGTAATTTCTCTCTGCTTAGTTTTCATCGCTTCTATATAAGCGTTGATGAAAAAAAATCTCTCTCCTATAGTACACATTGAACAACTAAATATCACAAATGAACAACTACTTGTTCTCGAATGAAAAACTACAATCTCACACCTATTAATAAAAAACAATGAAAAACTACTTACTTATGAATGAACATTTAGATATAATCAGAAGAACAACTAGGGTAATATATTGAACACGGAACAAATAATAAGATATATTTACGAAGTTTTTTTCAATGAACAACTTATTTATTCTATTGAACAATTCTTTATTAATTGATGAACAATAACTCAACCCTAATATCGTGAACAATGAACAAATTAGTTCTATGTATGTAAATTTTTTTAATGAACAATTTCTTTATTGTAATGAACAACTCTATATTAATTGATGAACAATAACTCAACATAATATAGTGAACAAGGAACAAATTAGTTCAATGTACGAAGATTATTTTAATGAACAATTTCTTTATTGTAATGAACAACTCTATGTTAATTGATGAACAACTTATAATACGATGCAAATGTACGCTACTTTAAACATTACGCCAATAAAAAAGATAAAAAAAAGGAATAATTTTGGTAACTACCGTAATCTACGGGATATGTTTAGTGTTATTCTTTTTTCTTTTGAATCATTAATGCTATCAAATCAGTACCATTCATATCCCTGTATCTAACGCTCCTTTATTTCTCCTAACTATTTACACTAAATTACCTCATTACTTGAACTCAACACTAAATTAGGAGGAGCCTCAACCATTAGATCTGGCTTTTTAAAGGGATGAGATTAATTGCTAATTATGTTTTAAAAAAAATTAGATAATTGAAGTTACGTAATTCTAGGATCTGGCAGTTTTATTTATGGAAAAAATAAACGTGAGATCAACTTGTTCATTCTTTGTTAATCTCTTGAAAACTATTGATATCTTTCTATTTCTTCATATCTTATAAAAACAAACGAGTATTTGGCGATTGAAGGAGCAATGACCGAGTTGGCTGTATCAAATTCTAATGATCTGGATTGCTTAGTTGATGAAGAAGATTAGGGTTTTTGGTTAATTTCTTCAACAACGGATCGAATTGTGCAGCGTTATTTTTTTTCGTTATTTTTTACGCTTCACAATTATGCCGATTTTTTGTTCTTAGTATTTTACTAGTTCCTTACTATCTAGTTTAGGGTTTTTTTCTAATGTTATACTATTCCTTTACTAACTAGGTTAGGGCTCTTCTACGTCGTTAGTTTTTTGCGGCGTATGTGTTTGCAATGTCAGTTCATAGTATTGTTCATTGTAAGTTATATATTTGTTCATTTGGTATCATATGATTGTTCATTTGAACAATTCCATAATATCCAATTTTATTTGTTCGTGATTTATTAAATAGATGTTTATTTATGCGTAATACTTATTCATTGCATTTACTCAATCGAAATTAGATACTTATTCATCATTCAATAAACCTTATAATTTTGAACAACAGTATATAAACAACGGAAGTAATTTTTTTTTACTATGACCTAATACTTGAACAATATTGTGATGGCATATGAACAATAATTTATTATTCAGTGAACAAGTAAGTTTGAACAACAAAATAATGTGCTAGCATATGAATAATAGTATGTAATTCAATGAACAAGTAAGCTGATTGATATGAACAACAATTCATTATTCAATGAACCTTATCATTTTGAACAACAATATATGAACAACAAAAATAATTTTCTTACTATGGCATAACACTTGAACAATATTATGTTGGCTTATGAACAACAAATTATTATTTAGTGAACAAGTCAATTTGAACAACAATGTGTTGGTAGTTGATTTGAAAAGGAAGATACAGACGAGGCGAGTTCTCTCAAATCAGGAGAGACGATTGTTTAGACCGATGAACATTAGGGTTATTTGAATATTTGGTAAACTTAATGAAAAGCAAATCCCGTAATTTACGTTGTTACCAAAATTAATTAATTTTTAGATTTTTATTATATCTCAATGAAAAACTTCTTCCATCTTATTCCCTAAAAAGTCAGATCTAACGGTTGAGGATCCTCCTAATTATCTACGGTAAGAGTCCTCCTCACCTGATCTCAACCCTATATATATATCACCCAAAGATGCATACAATATAACTACATTCAAGCACAAAATCACTTAAAATACAAGCACAATAAATAAACAAAACAGAAAAAGCAACAATCCAACATTTAAAATGTCTTCCAAACCAACAAAAATAAGCTTAACTGGAACATAATTTAAGTTGAAAACAAAATACTAGTAAGTGCTTCAGAGATCAAACAACCCATTTCTTAAACTATCATTCTTCTTCTTCTAGTATTAAATCTCTCCTAGGTACGAACTGGATTGAGGAAGAAAGCCCAAATACGAATACAGAAAAATAGGAAGAAACCGACAACGTACTGATTGGAATTTGGAAAATAAAATAAGAGATAGCCGAGGGTTGAAGGTGTGGAAAATACGGACCAGAGAGGGGGGAAAATTGGAGGAATTGAGAAAATATGTAATCTCATATTCTAAATTAAAATAATTCCATATTCTAATATATGTTTAAAGTCAAGTGGCGGCCCAGATTGTTGATCCAAATATAGCCCATGTGGTGGAAGACTGTTCAAAATCAGAGACCCCTTGCCACTCGTTGTGGAAGATTAGCAGCACAAGTTAATGGTGGTCACTGTCCTAAAAATCTCTTCTAGGTCCCGTCTAGGCGCTGGAAAGTCCTAGCTCGCTTAACCGTCTAAACCGCCTAAGAACCCGTCTAGGACCGCTTAGGCCACTGTTGCGGTTGTCTAACGCTTCTAGGTCCCGTCTAGGCGCTGGAAGGTCCTAGCTCGCTTAGCCGTCTAAACCGCCTAAGCACCAGTCTAGGACCACCTAGGCCACCGTTGCGGCCGTTTAGACGCTAGACGGTCCCGCATTTAGCGTTTTTTAGAACATTGGATTGGTGGTTGGAGGCGGCGGCATATATACATGCTAAGCATCGTCTTCTTCTAGATGCATGCATGAGATTCAATCAAAATTTTCCACAAGTTAGAATTTTATTTACCCCCGGCCTGTCTCTACTAGGATACCTTATAAAAATGGGACATACTCCGTTATAAACACACGCTTATCAAGCTCGATCGATCGAGACCGCTTAAATATATATAATTAGCTCATCAAGAGAAATGGAGAAGAGAGAAGAAATGAACGGCGCCGAAGATGGGAAGTTGGTTTGCGTGACGGGAGCGTCAGGCTACATCGCGTCCTGGCTCGTCAAGGAGTTGCTCAAACGCGGTTACACCGTTAGAGCCTCCGTTCGTAGCCTCCGTCAGTATCGATCTCTCTAGCAAGTTTAATTAAATTAATAGTACTTTGCTTTAATTTTGATTAGCAAGTAGTCCTGAATCTTTCGTTTACCTACATTGATATATCTTGTGTGTGATTTTAATTAATTTGAAGATGACCCAAAGAAGACAGAGCACTTGCTCCAACTTGAAGAAGCCAAAGACCGCCTTCATCTGTTCGAAGCCGATATTCTGAAGGAGGGCTCTTTCGATTCCGCCGTTGAGGGTTGTGCCGGTGTTTTCCACACTGCGTCTCCGTGTTTAATGGAGTCTGAAGATCCCCAGGTACGTACGTACGTACGTACGTACGGAGAGATTTGATGGCATGGAGATTCATTAATTAACTCAATTGATCATTTATGCAGAGAGATTTGTTGGATCCAGCCATTAAAGGAACTCTGAATGTGCTTGGGTCTTGCGCCAAATCCTCGTCTGTAAAGAGAGTGGTCCTAACTTCATCAACCGCCGCCGTCATATACAATGACAAGCCTCAAAATCCTCAAGTCACGGTTGATGAAACCTGGTTTTCTGACCCTCAATATTGTCGAAACAAACAGGTGCGTACGTGATGAAACCTGGCTTGATCGAATTAGTCGTCATTATTAATTCATTTCATGGAAACTTGGCATATATCTATATCATATATATGTAAGCGCGCGCAGGCATGGTATGGGCTTTCAAAGACACTGGCAGAGGAATCGGCTTGGCAATTCGCACGGCAAAATGGTATTCATTTGATTTCTATGAATCCGGGGATAGTCATCGGCCCTCTCTTACAACCCACCTTGAATCTTAGTTCCGCTCTCGTGCTAAGCTTCATTCACGGTAAACCTACTTTTACTTCCCATCATGTTATCCTTTTTTTTTTATCCTTGATCGAACATATATATTGGATTGTAGTACTCCATACATGAATTAATTATCTGATGGCATGCAGGCTCCAAAACATATGACAATTATACCCATGGGTGGGTGCACGTGAAAGACGTGGTAGAAGCTCATATTCGAGCATATGAAATAGCATCGGCTAGTGGGAGGTATTGCTTGGTTCAAAGTGTTGCGCATATTTCCACAATCGTTGAGACTTTGAAGGAGCTTTATCCCTCTCTTCAACTCCCTAATAAGTAAGATTTTTTCTCTTCTTCTACTCGTCAGATTTAACATATAATAACAATTTCCCACTGAATATGTATTATCTGTTGTTAGATCCGGATGTGTTAGTAAAGAGTTTGGGAACATACGTTAGATTGTTTCTAAGGCAACGCAAGTAACAGAAAATCGCAAGTAATAAAATACATGGATACAGTTCCTTTATATGTATGTTAGTAATACACTACCCTATAGTTGACCGATCAAATTGGTTTAGCCATAGGTAAGACAAAAAAAAATATGTTTCGATTTCCATTTTTCTTGATAAATTGCGTAATTCTCAACTTAAAGATCCAATACTAACAAATTTCATGACTTCAAAATATTTGTATGAAAATGCAATTGATCACGGAAATTGAATTTGATGTGTTATCTCAACTCAAGACTTCTATATATGTTCTTGGAAATTTGCAATTTCTAATCCTAGAATTTAAATACATGTGTACGTGATACGAGCCCGGTGTGGACCGCGTATCGAACCCTTGTTGGTCAAGGGGTTTGAGCCTAATCCGGTGTGGATTCCGACTCGGGATAAACGTGGTTAGTAGCCACGGGAAGAAGAACGATAAATTTAGAGCAAAGGGATAAATTAATTGACTGATTTCTCATTCCTTGATAGCAGCCTAACAACTTAAGGGTATTTATAATAACCCTGATATTTAGATAAACTCTAATTGCTGAAATAAAAAAGATACTCTTAATAAAAATAAAATGAAATCTCTAAATAAAAGAAAAGCATAATTATCATAATATCCTGATATATTCTGCTAGCATAATTATAGCGTATCAATTCTCCCCCGTTGAGAATCGACTTGTCCTCAAGTCGGAAATCAGGAGGAGACTCATTAAACGGAACTTCGAGCTGAATCCGCCAGGATCCCATTGCACATGTAGCATGGCTTGATGCAACACCAGAAAAGCAAATTGGTTGTGAACCCCATAACTCCTAAACCAATACATGAAGATATCGCCTGCAAAAGCTGAAAACTCGGGTTCCACCAATTCATCCATAGAGTCTTTGAAGTTGTTGTCAATCGACTTAGTGCCAAAGATTTGCGGACTTGATTGGTGAGCCTGCATCTTCAAGTGCGGAGACGCAACTTTCTGCACAAACGGTTCAGATGTGGGAGAGGAAAGCGACGCCGGCGTCGGGTGCGGTGTGGCGGGAGCCACGGGCGCGGACTCAGGGACTACGGGCACCAGGACAGACGCCGCGGGCGCGGGGGAATGGGTCGCGGGCACTGGGGCATCGGCCGCGGGTGCTGGAGCATCGGCCGCGGGTGTCAGGGCATTGGCTGCGGGCGCGGACTCGTCCTCTTGAAGCAGAGTGTCAATCTCGCTTGATATGATACTAATTCGATCATCAAAGAACAACTCAATTCGACAATATCCCGCATAGATGTATCGTCCATTGAAGCGATTGAACGCCTCAAGGGTTGATGCACGACTTTGAAAACGGCCACGGAATTCAGTTTCGTCATCCAGCGGTATAATATCTTCGATGGTTCCGACGCTTGAGAACATTTGCGCCAAGACGGCACTAGAAACCCGATAGAATTGAGCATGGATCTTTACATACAGAATAGTTTGGAGGAGTTCTCGGAGATCCCGCAGAGCAGCAACTTCCGAAACCCTTTCCTCGTTATTCATGGCACGAAGAGTTCCGGGATGAAAGCACCAGTTGATACGAGCCCGGTGTGGACCGCGTATCGAACCCTTGTTGGTCAAGGTGTTTGAGCCTAATCCGGTGTGGATTCCGACTCGGGATAAACGTGGTTGGTAGCCACGGGAAGAAGAACGATAAATTTAGAGCAAAGGGATAAATTAATTGACTGATTTCTCATTCCTTGATAGCAGCCTAACAACTTAAGGGTATTTATAATAACCCTGATATCTAGATAAACTCTAATTGCTGAAATAAAAAAGATACTCTTAATAAAAATAAAATGAAATCTCTAAATAAAAGGAAAGCATAATTATTATAATATTCTGATATATTCTGCTAGCATAATTATAGCGTATCAGTACGTGTTTAACAATTGTTTTTTAGGTGTGCTGATGATAAGCCTTTCATGCCAACTTACCAAGTTTCTAAGGAGAAGGTGAAATCTTTGGGCATTGAATACATTCCTATCAAAATAGCTATTTTTGAGACCGTTGAGAGCTTGAAGGAAAAGAAGTTTGTTAGTTTTTGATGAGCCTGTTTTTGGCTTATATACCAGTTTTCTTGAATGGAATAAATGGCGGTCGGTGATCATGTTACACAAAGTTTATCTACTTGAATTGAATAAATTGTGGTTATACAAAATAAATTGTGGTCTGTGATTACATGTTACGTACACAAAATGCAATACAATTTCATAGGATTTGAAAATTGAAGACCGTTTCTATTCTACTTTTTTCGATTTCAATTATACTGGAAGGATTGTTTTAACAATATTTATATTTATGTTGATGCTGATCGTGGGGCCTAGATTGGTTTTACTCTAAATAAGCAATGACAAATCTATGCAATTCTATCAACTAACATGAGGGAGAGGGAGGGAGATTTATATGATTCGAGATTGAAACAATGCCAAAAAAAAAACATGCACAAGTCCCAGACAACCACACTAGGGCACACTCCATCAACCCTGAATCTAGTTGCATCCATATTCACTTTAAGACTTCCTTGAGGGTTGCGACCAACTCACAAGCACTTTTCGATCATTAGGTGGAAGCAACATAAATAGCCTCAATGGTACTCCTCTCCATTTCCTTACAACCAATAGAAAGTTGTTTAGCATTCCCATTTGTCCCTAGAAGACATTTTAATTCCTTAAGGTCCAAGCAACGTAAGATATAATTAAAAAAATATTAAGATGTTACACACCATGATTATCAAACACCAACATAGAAATCTCATGGAAATTTGAATTACTAAATCCGTTAGGGATCGACAACAAATTAGAAGCTTCACACACAAGTTGAGAGAATGAACAAGAAAGAGAGTGTGCCAAGTTGTTTAAGAACTACTATAGCATCAATCACACAATTCATTGGGTGTCACTTCCTAAATCATGAGATCTGTCTTAACACTTAGGGAGCCCGAGAGGGTATGCCAAGCAAAGACGCGCAACTTTGGCGACACGTTGAGTGCCAAAACATGACCTAGAACCGAATCCCACTTTGAGCATCCTAGGACTCCAAACCAATAACCCATCTAATGTAGTTTCATTTGTCTTTCAAATCTCTCCTTGATCTTCTATCATTGTCTTGTGTTGAAAACTTATCCCACATCTGAAATCCAAAAAAAAAACCATCCTAGTATATATATCATTGGGTTACTCCTTCTATTATCAATTTGCTTTAGGATAGAACCTCATGGGTTTATATGCTAGGATTGTCGCATATGTGCGCTAGGACAATTGAAATTAGTCATCCCAATTGCACTTGAGGGGGCGTCTGAGAATAAAACCTATCCTACATCTAAAATCCAAAGAAAATCGGTTTAATATATATACACTTAGATGTCTACCTTACTCAACTTACTGATGTCTAAGTGTCAATTAGTCATCCCAATTGCACTTGAGGGGGCGTGTGAGAATAAAACCTATCCTACATCTAAAATCCAAAGAAAATCAGTTTAATATATATACACTTAGATTAATTATATTTCCAATTGGTTTTAGGATGGAACCCCATGGGCTTATGTGTTACGCTTGTCGGCGACACGACCACTACCACTGTCGGTGACTCCGCTTCCGATGGCACCACCAACGCCGTCTGGAAGCCCGAGTTTCCACTCAACTTAATCTGTTACGAACATTCGTAACCAGATCTCGCTCATCCTCGATCTCCAAAAAGTGCAGTACCACACATGGGTCGAGCTCTTTCAGATTACCGCCCGCGCTCACAACGTCGTTGACCATATCAATAATCCTCGTGCGAAAGGTATTTCCGATGCCAAATGAGCACAATTGGATGCCATCGTCCTTAATTGGAATTATGGCACTATTAGCAAGGATCTTCTTCTCACATTCATCAAAATTGGCTCCACCGCTTGCGACGCTTGGCTGTAACACGGCCCCGGTAACAACCGTAGTCGTGATCGTAGCCGGCGTGGCAAGAATACCACTGGCGGCAACAACAAGTCGGAGCAACAACCCCAGCAAATATATTGCATTCGTCAGGGAACCACCGTCCCTCCGTAGTGGTTTCCGTCTCTACCAGGGTAATACTGGCCGTCGGGTTAGACATTGTCGTCGTTCCCCTACCCCATTGGCCCAACGCATCGCTCATACACACCTCCTCGTCCGCCCATGTTTGTGTTCAGGTGTATATTACGCCTCAACAATATGTCGACCCGTCTCATGCCTTTAGCACCATGACCCAAAGCAAGAAAAACAATAACAAATCTACCAAAAAGAAAAAGGACCAAAAGCTAAGTTACTAACCTTGGGTTGCCTCCCAAGAATCTCTTTGTTTAACGTCGATGGCTCGACCCGGCATGAATTCACAATATTAGATATTGTCAATGCCCTTAACGACCTTTCAAAAGCTTGTGAACACATCTCATAAAAACATAAGTATCACAATGATAAATTGAAATTGAATAAGAACCCATTCAAAATTCAACTTATCAAACATGTGAGAACAATTTTCATGAAATGGCATATGCTCAAAAAAATTCAACACAAGTGGTGATGTCAGAAAATACTTACAGTATGGGTCGAATTACTTGACATCATTACCACTTTCTTCAAAGATGAATTGTGAGTATTCTCTACTACCGACCTTAAGCTCACTTGGTTCTATAGGCTTCCTAGTGTCCTTGAGCGCCTTTGGAAATGGAGGAATTGGATTTTGAGAGCCAAGAAGGGGAAAGCCGGAATGCACATAATCATCATCAGTGTTTGGGGAAGATCCGCGATCACGGATGTCCAACCACAATTGCGGTTCTTCCGGTTTTCTGAGAGGTTCAGGATCATTGTCACCGTGGTCGCGGCCTCAGGGTCGCGGTTGTAGTTTTCATCCAGAATTTTTTCCTCGTCCTCAATTAACGATCCGCGGTCGTGGCTTGTGTCCCACGGTCGCGGTTTTTCACCAAAATTCATATCGTCTTTGATCAGGTCCTTCCAGCTCCTCAATGTAATGGCACTCACATTCTCCATCGGATGTATGGGTTGAGAAGGCAAATTCTCTGAGTCTCTTGCTTCCAGTCTACTCACAACAGTGGCCAGTTGACTGGTCTGAGTCTCTATGTTCTTGAAACTTACTTGTGTGCTTTGTCCCAACTGGTCCACTGTATTGGCAAGTGTTATGAACATCTCCTCAGAAGAAATTTTAAAAGTCTCAAATAGATGAAGTATCGGTGGATATAATGGCACTCACATTCCATCTCCTCATTGTAATGGCACTCATATTCTCCATCGGATGTATAGGTTGAGAAGGCAAATTCTCCGAGTCTCCTGCTTCCAATCTAATCACAACAGTGGCTAGTTGACTGGTTTGAGTCTCTATGTTCTTGAGACTTGTGTGCTTTGTCCCAACTGGTCCACTGTATTGGCAAGCCTTATGACCATCTCCTCAAAAGAAACTTCAAAAGTCTCAACTAGATGAGGTATCGGTGGATATAATTCAACTTGCTCACTCTGACAACTCATGAAGCAAAAGAAATCCCACCACTCTTCTAGTACCATACACCATAGCCTATAATTGCTCATGTACCCATCCAACTATAGAGTCTCAAAATTCATCCCATCTAGGAGGCACTGACATAATTCCCTCTCACAAGGTTGATAACCCCAAGTACCAAGTATATGAAAATATTATTTCACTCTAGAGAAATACACATGAAAATGTTCATCCTATAGTTGCCTACATTCAAACATAGCCATTGATTAGTAGCACAGGTGTGGACCGTAAGATAGTTCCACACAAAGATTGATAAAAATAAGAACTTAGAAATAAACAAAGATTCCTCGGAAACGATACCAAAATTTGACAGGCTTGTCGTGCCTAATCAAAAATAAATCCCTTTTACTAAACTTAGTATAGGCCTTGTTTCACTAGTACATGGAAAGTTGTTTTGGGGTGAAAGTTATTTTTTGTGTCTCAAAAAACGTAAAAAGTAGAAAAGGGTACATGGATTTCAAGATTGTTAAAAGTAAGTTTTGAAGAGAAAGTGATTTTTTGGGGGAAAAAGAACAAGGCCATAGTTAGTAAGTTAGGGTCGTACCCAAGAGAATCTTGTATTCCCAAGTTGTTATCTTTATCAACAAGAACAGTAAACAAAGGGGATTGTATATTGGTTTTTGACTCTAGGGAAAACAAACAATAAAAGTAATCAAAAGTTGAGTTTGTTTTCAGTTTAGGGAAACAGTTCTATTTAAGTATCCACTTAATTCATCAACTCTCCTATACTTGGCTCACAACCACAAAACAAATCAAGTAAAAATCTAATTTCCGGATGGGTCAAGCTTATATAAGACTCAGATTTATTTTGTGGAGCTTCCAAATAGAAGTCTATCTACCTTAATACATTATAAAGCAGAAACCATGTATGTTGTAAAAATTGCGCCACATGGCATTTTTTGAATAAATTAATGTCAAATTATTTTTTTAATAAATATACTATTCTTGCTATATATACTTAAATAGATAACATAATTATATAATTTTATATGTATATAATTTTCAATCTATGGGTTGATATTTTGTATATTAATTTAATGTATATTTTTTTATCTTTTCAAAATACTTGAGATCCAAGTATATAATTTCTATCTATATGTTCATATGTTTTAAAATAATGAAATAATTTTGATAAAAATAATTTTGATAAAAATATATGTTGAAAAAACTTGAATTGATTATAAAAAGAAAAGTACATGTACATTTAGCATCTATACAATTATGTGACAAATCAAAAAAAATTCTTATCGAAAAAAATATATATATAGGGCAACTGGGCAAGTAATTCGATTTTTACATTATAAATGATATGTTTATGTAATTTTGTATGTATATAATTAATTTTTTTAATATATTTTATAAAATATGTAACAAATTTATATAATTTTTTATGTATATAATTTTCTATCTATGAGTTGATATTTTCATATTAAATTAATGTATTTATTTTTACCTTTTAACATAACTTGAGCTCCAAATATATAATTTTCTATCTATGAGTTGATATTTTCTATACTAATTTAATGTATATTTTTTTTTATCTTTTAACATGATTTGGGTTCTAAGTATATAATTTCTATCTATATGATGATAATTTTGTATCTATGATTTGATATTTTCCATATTAATTTATTTGATGATATATTTTAAAATAATAAATTAATTTGAGAATATAAATTATATTTTAGTACATTGATATATTTTTTAGATGTTTATATATTTTAATTTTGAGAAAATATATATAATTCCCTATGTAATTTATTTTATATAAACCCTAAAAAACTCTTCATCCATTCACAGTGTGCAACTTATTTATGAAACATAATCTGAAAAAAATATTTTTTTATAAATTACATAATTTTATTACAAATTATATACATGTATTTTATATCATATATTAATATTATAATACACTATAATTTTTAGTGAAATTATCCCGCGAGTATCACGGGACTTACTCTAGCTAAGACTTAGAAAGGAGCTTCAAAAGAAGGAACATATGTAAGCATGGATAAGGGAATAATAGGCTGATACGTTAATTAGTATTTTTTTATTAATGTATTTTTTATAAATTATAGTTTATCTCTCTTCTCGGGTTTTCTTTACGGTTCTTTCCCGGACGCGTTTGTTGAACCGTTAGGGTTAGGGTTAGGATTTTTTTATTATTTATACTCCTGTATTGTATTCTAGGGAGGCAATGAATGAGAAATCAGAGATTAATTAGTTTAGCCCTAATTCTCCCCTACCCAATCTTCACTTTTTTATCCCCGGCTTTGGCCATTCACATCCAAAGGGCATATGCACTATTATCCTTCTTCCGTTCACCTGGTTACTTTGTTCATTGAATTCGATACGAGATGTATACGGTTTTGTATCATAGGCTAATAAAACAATGTCTCAATCATTTTAATGTCATATGCAAAAGTCATGAATGCAACCTCGAAAAAGATATCTAAACATAAGTTCTAGAGGAAGCAATCACAGTGGGAGCACACAACGAAAAAGAGGACTCGTGAAAGTATAGTCTTAGAAAGCCCAAAAATGATCTCACAAGGTCCATTTTCCTAGAACTAACTTCTATGTAACTTAGATGTCAAGGATATACATGCTCAATCAAATTATCAAACATGCTCTTAAATAAATAAACATTATCAAGCTTCAAGCAATTCAAGCAAGTTAAGGGGCAAAAATCATCATCAAATATATTAGAGGATAAGTGGTTTATTTACTTAGGGAAATATGACAATCCTAAAATGTATGGTATTTTTGGTATTTTTTTTAATTTTTTATGATTTTTTGATTTTTTTGTTTTGGGTTTTTTATGCAATTAGCAAAAAGTTAAATATGCATTTTAAGAATCATCAATATATATCTTCTAAACCTGAAGCACTTTTGGGCAGATTCGTCATTAAGAATTTATATTACAACCAACCTATTTCTAATAATGATTTTTTTAATTGATTATATATTATGTAATTCAATCACCTTATGGAATTTCCAATTTTGTACACTCACCTTATTTAATAATTTTTTTATCAATTATATGTGTGATTGGATAAATTTTTTATCTCTACTCATTATTGCATTATATTCTAATATTTAATTATGGTATGATTATCAATTTCCAAATTTTGTACGATAATTTTTTTTTGGAAAATTTTCATTATATTCTAATGTTTTTTTGTACATGTTCAACCTATTGTTAATTATGATTTTTTAAATCACATTATGGAATTATAATATTTAATTGCTTTTTAATGTTTTATGATTATATTCTTTTTATCATAAACGAATAAGTTGTCTTATTCATATAATTATCTTCAAACAAGACACGTGAAATTCACTAACAAATTTACTGAATCAAATTCATCATCTTAACAATAGCGTTGATTTAATAAAAAAAAAAACAATAGCGCTGATAAATGATTTTATTAAGCTTTTGTACGATGATTTTTTATACAAATAATATATTGCACATATTTATTATCATATACTACATCTTTCTTATATTTTTAAATGTTTCCATATATCTTAAATTTAATTTCTATCTTCTTTTTTTAGAAGAATCTTTATCTTCCTTATATTATATTATTTTTTATTTTAAAAATTTCTATCTATATCTATACTCTACCAACCCTATACAAGTTAATTGGCACATTTTTTCTTCTATCCTCACGTTTCTTTTTTCTATGTAATTTGGCAGTTTGGCACCCATTCAAGCATCTTCACCGCCAGGTTTCAATTTTTTTCATTTCATTAAAATTTACGATTAATTTAGTCAATTTATTGCAGTTTTTGTGCGGATTCAGGTCAACCCAATGAGTTAAGAACGTCAACTTTTATATGATTATTACATAAATATTATAAATAACATTTTTAAGAATGAGATAATATTTGTATTCATTTTAATAATAAGATATTATTATAATTAACTTAAATATTTATAATATTATTTTATTATATAAATTATAATAGCTATATCTTATTTAAATAATATATTATAATTTTTATTTTAAACAATCCCCGGGCAAGGCCCGGGTCATAAACTAATTTAAACTATATGCAATGCAAAACGATATTAACATGTAAACTATGCTAACATGCTTTAAAAGATGATGGATTGATATATAAAATCCTTGAAAAAAGATGATGGATTGAAATATAGCTGCAATACCAAAACTCGCGCGAAAAATCAACCAAACTGAACTAGTGGATCAATTAGAAATACACGAACAAAAAAGACAATTTGATCAGACAATTGAAACCGAGAATGCGATTGCATTATAAGATCGCAATTGAACTGATCAAGCAAATTCAAATAAACGTAACATAAAATCCTTGAGTCCAAAAGTGCCGTAGGGAGCAACAAATATCCACGGGCCAAATCTTCTTGTAAATAGTGTTGTTGTTACAGTACATTCAATCTTTCTCTATATCTTTTTATTTTAAATATTTTTTACAGGTCTTTGTTTATGAGTTGATCTGTAGATTTTTTTTTATTTTACCGAAACAACAGTAATCTGATGCTTGACTAGAGAGAGGTGTTTCCAACTTTACAGTTCTACACTGCAAGTCAAAAACCAATATAGAACATAATATCATAAATGAAATGGAATTTTTACCTTCTTGAATAGTACCTTTATCAAGTTAGCAACCTAAGAACAAACTAATAAGCAGCTTTTGCAACTATACTGCACTTCCTATTGCAACTGCATTACATATCACAACATACAATACAATGATGAGGAGAGATAGAACACAGGAAATTAATATTGTAAAGCCAAAGGTAAAAAGCAACACCTGGGATTGTGCATGAATTGAGAGCCTGAAAAAGGAAATTAATATTGTAAAGCCATCAAAATCAGTATGATAATCATAGTCAACAGAATTTTAAATGAGTGAAAAGTTGGGATTATATATAATATAAACACCTGAAAAAGATATTGATGTTGTAAAACCATCAGAACCAGTAAGAAGTGTGGTGGCCCGTGACTGGATACTCCTTGCACGTGGTGGAGAATTTGGGGGCGGAGCAGTACTGTGGGAAGGAGCAGGAACAGACACATTGGGCAAGGCAAGGGACAGTTCAAGGGGCTCTAAATTCATCTTTTCATTTTCTGCTTTAGTAAGGCGAGTTTTGGTTCCTTTCTCAGCTTTCAAACCGGCAGTTGAAGAAAACAACTCAAAACCCCTTATGCTAGGGCCTTCTGAGGAAACATCCCCAAAAGCAATGAAGCTCTGCTCCGTCAAAGAACCTTTTCCAGCAAACTCAGTCTCATCACTTGAGCAAACAGCCACACCCTTCCCTTTGTCCTTTCCAATATGCAAACTCAATTGATGCACGTGATGATGGTCTTCAACAACGTCTTTGGTTACTTGAGGCATGATATCAACATCTTTGGTTACCTGAGTTGGCTATCAATACGTTCAGTTACTTGAGGGATGATATCAGCATCTTTGGTTACTTGAGGCATGATATCAACATCTCTGGTCACTTGAGGCATGATAGCAACATCTCTGGATACTTGAGGCACAATTATATCTTCTGCAACAACTTCAAGATCTAAAACATTTTGCACTTTCTCTTCTACTATTGTGGGAGAAAGTGATTGAAGTTAGGTTGAGGAGAATAATCACGGTGTCAGACAACCAATTCGGATTTATGCCAGGGCGGTCATCCATTGAGGCTATTCACCTGATCAGAAGGTTGGTAGAGGCCTACAGAGAGAGGAGGAAAAATCTGCACATGATTTTTACTGATTTGGAAAAAGCGTATGATCGGGTGTCTAGGGAATTGCTTTGGAGGTGCTTGGAGACGAGAGAGGTTTCAGAGACTTATATCAGAATTTTGAAGGACATGTATAAAGGCTCGCTGACAAGTGTGTGCACCCCGGGAGGAAATACAGAGTTTTTTCAAGTAGGGGTCGACTTGCACCAGGGGTCGGCTTTGAGCCCGTTTCTGTTTGCTGTCATACTGGACGTGTTGACGAGGGGGATACAGGATGAGGTACCGTGGTGTATGATGTTCGCCGATGACATAGTGTTGGTGGACGAGTCTAGGGAGGGAGTAAGCGGAAAGCTAGAATCTTGGAGAGAGAAGCTTGAGACAGAGGGTTTTAAGCTGAGTTGAACCAAGACAGAGTATGTTGAGTTTAAGTTCAGTTAGGAGGCCGAGCCAGATGAGGAAGTCCGCTTGGGAGGAGAGGTCGTTGCGAAAAAGGAGATGTTCAGATATCTAGGCTCAGTCGTACAGAGTGACGGGAGCATCGAGGAGGACATTAGATACCGAATCCAGAGAGGTTGGCAGAAGTGGAGGGGCGCTTCCGGAGTGCTATGCGACAGAAAAGTCCCACTCAAACTAAAGGGAAAGTTCTACAAATTTGTGGTTAGACCAGCAATACTGTACGGGGCGGAGTGCTGGCCGACAATGAAGGCGCAGGAGCAGAAGTTGATGGTATTAGAGATGAGGATGCTGAGGTGGATGTGCGGGCACACGAGATTGGACAGGTGGGAGTGGCCAGTTTGGGTGAAAAGCTCAGAGAGTCGAGGCTGAGATGGTTCAGGCACATACAAAGGAGACCCTCAGATGCCCCAGTTCGGAGAATTGAGAGGTTGATCGGTAGCGACTTTCGCAGGGATAGAGGCAGACCGAAGAAGAGTTGGAAGGAAGTCATAAAACATGACCTTACCGTGATGGCGGTCTCAGTGGATTTGTCTTTATGTAGGGACCAATGGCGTCAGAAAATTACAGTGACAGAGCGGTAGCAAGGAGGACCTGGAGGGACTGCCCTGCTCTTTTCCTTATCTTTGTTCCTTAGTTTTGCTGTTTTCCTTTTCTGCGTGCTCTAGAGTACTTTTCGCTCTCGCTTCCTACTCCCCCGCTGGCTTTCTATCTTTTGTTTTGCCCGTCCTTTGTCCCTTTTTACTTTGGGCCCTCCTTAGATACCCTCTTGACGTTGAGTCAGGGTAAGGGTGCGTACAGCTCGACCCCCAGATCCCGTTCATACCGGGTTCCACCTGGGTAGATGTTGTTGTTGTTGTTGTGTCTTCTACTATTTGGCATCTTACCATATTATCATAAACTTCCACTTTAGGCTGGTAGTCAAGCCCATCATTGGCAGGGAGTGAACTCTCAGGATGATCGTCTCTTGTGCAACCTTTGGTTTCGTCTCGGGATGTCGGCGTCTTCCCTATGCTCGGGCTTTGTCGCTTTGACGGCGGTTGAATGTTGATTTGCGATTCGTGATCAAGTTTTCACTTTTGGGATATCGGGTGCGCACCCGAACCCAAATCGACGTGGTCGACTACCAATCTTGGGTGGGACTTTGTTGTGCTCACTACGATCGGCGTTGGCTTCGACCGCGGTCGAGGGTCACTGTCGGTCGCGATCGCGGTGACGTTCCGTGACCGCGGGCATGCCTAGGGTTCGCACAAATCCCAAGGTGACGATCTTCTTCTACTCTACTCACCGTAGCGAGTTATCGTGGATTTGAATCCTCGCTTCCCACAGACGGCGCCAATTGTTAGTGCAAAAAAATTGGCTTTAATGTACTGATTGAATGTTGCTCCTCTTGATTCTCCTCTCACCTTTCGTTCCAAGCTCTTTCTTCAACATAGAACCTGCAAAACAATGTACATAGAGGCAGGCCCGTAGATTGAGGGGTGCAACCAGCCCATTAGCACAAGGCCCCAAAAACATAAGGGCCCAATTTTTAAAAAAATCTATATTATAATAAATTAGGAAAATCACAATTAAATATGTTAATTATATAGAAGGAAGGAGAACGGCTTTTCTGAGCACTTCCCCCTTTCACGCATTAATTTTTACCTTAATTACTCCAATTTTCTATGTACAATTATTTTCAACTTTCCAACTACTCTCAAATCTCAATCAGAATCCGATATCTTCCCTATTTTCAAGCTATCAATTTTCCTTTCTACGCTTTAATTTCTTCAATTTTTCATCTTCTCCCATAAATTTCTCCTATTTTCTATGGACAATCTACCGATACTCTCTCAAATTTCAATTCTAGATTTCTCAATGGGAGAAATCATCAAGCTTCTTATTTATCATCAAACGGCTAATTCCCCTCCTATACGCTTATATAATGGAGTTTCTATTTAGTTTTTTCAATTATCTTTCATGTGTTGTTCTAATTAACTAATTCTCTTCAAGCAACTTATGCTATTTTTTCTTCTGTTTTGGTGTTTGCCAAAATTTTGTGGGGTTAAAATTCATACAAAATTGATTTGGATTTATGGTGCAACCACACACTTGATGAGTTGAAGGAGAAGCCCACTTATGGTAATTCTGAGATCTAGATTTTTTTTAATTTATTTGTTCATTTATCTTAATTCATGACTATTCCTCTATTTGTAAATTGTAATTAGGAATTAGCCTAATTTTGTTTGTTTAAGGAATTATCTAGATTAGTAGTTTAGCAAATTCTTGTTGTATTTGGCACCGGTTTTGATTTTTAAGTCTTTTAATTAGGAATTCTTGTTGTTAATTTGTTATGATCCGATTTGTTATATCTAGTTGCCCATTTACTGATTAAGTTATTAATTTGTTAATTTGGTTCTAAATTCTAGTGGGAGGCTGCATAGGTCCATTTGAACCGATTTTTTAAGTTTGTTTTGATTATGTATCTAGTTGTCAAATTTGTTTACAGGATATGCAATAGTGACTAATTTAGAATTGATTTTTTGCCAATTTTTTATGCAGCAGTACGGTTTATTTTTTTAACAGTATATATGCAAATTTTTTACAACTTCAAGGAGAACTGAGGTCCAAGACTCAAGAAAATATTAGGAGAATTAGAGATAAAATATTGGGAGAATTAGAGAGAAATCAATCTTCTTTTTCAAAGTTAAAGTTATTGAATTCCTATCTTCGCTCTACAATACTACAAGAAAGACTTAATGAATTGGCGTTGATAGCAATTGAGAATAATCTTTTGGAGAAAATAGAATATGAAGACTTGGTTGATGATTTTGTTTCAAAAAACGTTAGAAGAATGACACTTTTTAGATAGAAGGGTGATATATACATGCTTGAAGTTGTATTGAGATTCTATTAATATAAATAAAATATCATATTTTCACTTGTATATAGTGCTTATCCAAATTGTATGTCACCAAAATATTTACACCTTGTATTAATATGTATTAAATTTGTATAAATTTCTAACTTATGAGGGCCCAATTTTTGAAATAGAACAGGGCCTCCGAAATCTTTAAGACGGGCCTGCATAGAGGGCGGGGTACGGTCCCCCAGTTTGTCGATTGAACGTCGAGGTACAGGTACGCCTTGCTTGTGAGCTTAGTAAATATGAGTATGCTTTCCACCCATGGCGATCTCATGTATATAAAATAAAGGAAAGAGGGAGAATGCTGAAAATTCTTTCTCTAGGGCCGACCGAGATGTCTTGACACCCAAGGAATGGATATCTTACCCCAATCCATGCGGACATTCTATATTTTAATTAAGATAGATTTTTCCATTATAAGGATAATAAAAGTGATAATTGAATAAAGAAAATAATAAAAAAGATTTAAAAAATAACCCTATTTTTTACTAATATTTATACCCTCTTAGGAAATGAAATTGGTCCTGGTTTAAAGTCGGGGTATCTCATTCCAAGAAGCTAATCACATTTACATTAATAAATCATGTGTTGGAGTAGGTATGATGAGTTGAAGGAGGCGGCGGGACCGGATAGCACTCATTTGTATCTATTATTGCGCTTTGGCTTATTGTCAAGGAGTAAAGGACATCTATACCCTTGGAGTGGTAGATGAATCGTGACCAATTAATATTAATGGTGGTAGATGAATTAATATTAATTAATTAATATTAATGGTGGTAAAGGACATCTATACCTCAGTACGTTATGTATTTTTTATTATTTTATTTACTAATCTAGCTCTTAATTTGTCAATGATACATATACTTATTATTAACCCTGAAATTAAAGTGGTTGTATTTGTATACTCTCACATATATTATATATAGACGATGTGAAGAAAAGGGAGCACTTGCTTGCACTGGATGGAGCAAAGGAAAGGTTGCACTTGTTTGAAGCTGAGCTTCTCAAGGAAGGATCATTTGATTCCGCCATTGACGGGTGTGAGGGCGTTTTCCACACCGCTTCTCCCTGTCACTATGATTGCGAAGACCCACAGGTTAATAGTTACAGTACATGCATGCTTTATAAATATTCCATCATATATGCACTTGTTAAAATTAAGTCAAGTAGCATTAATTAATATACTACCTACATCTGATAGGCTGAGACTTAATATATTTCAGGCTGAATTAATTGATCCGGCTGTCAAAGGAACGATTAACGTCCTAAACTCGTGTGCCAAATCATCAACTTTAAAACGACTAGTTTTAACCTCTTCAGTAGCTGCCATGCTGTTCAATCCTAGGCCTATATTTCCTGATACGGTAGCCGATGAAACTTGGTTTTCTGACGCCCAATACTGCAGAGAAGCAAAGGTACGTAACTTGTGTAATAATGTTACTGTGTCTGTAATTTTTGATGAGAAAAGCCCTTTTAATTAGCTTATTTCTTTTTGTAAATTAAAGATATGTAAAAGTTTATGACTGAAACATTTGCCTAGCTTTCTGGTGCTCTATGTTATAGTAGTACATACTAAATATTTATAAAATTAATATTTATCATGCTAGACATATTAATCATGCATATGGAATTGAAACTTTTGTTACAAAGCAATGGTACCCGCTCTCAAAGACTTTGGCAGAGGAGGCTGCGTGGAAGTTGGCTAAAGAGAATGGTATCGACATGATTACTGCAAATCCTGGATTAATCGTAGGTCCTATGCTGCAGCCAACCCTAAATATCAGTTCTGCTGTAATTGCGAGTTTGATTAATAATGGTAAGCAGCTATATTTCTTTAATCAAGGATCCGTTTAATTAGATGATCCCCGAAGATATTAATGTATTGCATTATCTCGGAAACCCAAATGGGCCTTATATCGATCTGGTTCAATTCTTTTGCTATTAAATATTACCAAGTGGAGTACTTTAGCATTTTTATTAACTTAATTATATATGGATGGATATATAAGGGGCTTATGCTGATACAAGAATGGTGTGGATCAACGTGAAAGATGTGGCTCACGCCCATATACTGTTGTTCGAGACTCCCTCGGCCAGTGGAAGATACGCCTTGGTTGAAAGTACCGCCTACTTTTCTCAAGTTGTTAACTTGATAAGCGAACTTTACCCTAGTTTAACACTTCCAAACAAGTAAGAAGTTATATATATAGTCTTATGTCTTGTCCTGTTTTTAATTAGGTGATATTATTATATATGTGTGTGGACTTTGTTCATTCTGGTCCATCTTGAGGAAACGAATTGAATTAATGCCTAATGATATATTCATTTTTTCTAGGTCCGACGATGGTGGTTTGTCAGATGTGGCACAGGTTTCTAATGAAAAAATGAAGTCGTTGGGCATGGATTCTTACATCCCTTTGAAGGTGGGTCTCAAGGAGACAATTGAAAGCTTGAGGGAGAACAACTTTATTACTATTTAGATTAGCATTGATTTCGATCAGCGTTTTCTATTGCAGTTATCTTTTGTGTTTTGTAATAAGAACCAAACTTCCTATCTGTCGAATAGTCTGCACTCATCATCAAACATGGACTAATTATGTCACACTTCATGTGATGCGGTAGTACGGCCTAGGAATTATTGTCACTAATTGATTAATTAGTGTAATCTTTTAAACAGAGTTTTATGCTCCTTCGTGGGTTTTCTTTCCGGTTCTTTCCCATGACGCTTTTATTGAACCGGTAGGGTCTAGTATAAATATTCTTAAGTTGTTATGTTTTTAGTTAATGAGAAATTAATTATCTTCCCCTAATTCTCCTCTCGTCTCCCTCGTCTGTCTCTTTCCCCTGGCTTCGGCCCTCCACCTTCATTCATCGTTACAAATTCGGTTGATTACTTTGGTACGGGCTATTATAGTTCGTATCAATTGGTGCTTTCATTCTTGAACATCGCAATTACCATGTCCAATGACGCGGATCTCCGAGATATCCGGGCACTTCTTCAAAATCTGATGTTCCAGGAGCAAGAGGTTCAACGTCGAACTCTTTTCCTTAAGATTCATCTTGAAGTCTACTCAATTTCGTGTGCAGTGTTGACTGAAGTGTTTTCGAAAATCGGAAATTTGGAATTCATCGAAAAATTAGATATTGGATCAGAATTTCATTCAAGAATCGTTTTCCGAAATCGCAATTCGGCTTTCAAGGCAGTTGAATGTTATGACGACAGATGCATTTATGATGGATGCTGTCGAATGGAATTGTTCCATGATGACCGAATCAGCAACAAACGACATGAGAGGGCGACTCCTATTGAAGATGCGAGCGAACCTCCGCCAAACCCTATACCCTCGCCCGCGGCCGCTACTGCGGCGCCCACGGCTCCTTCGGTCTGGGATTATCAATCACGTGTTGAAGGTGCACAACGAAGTTCGATCGAGGAATTAAAGAATGATACTAATAACGGATTTGAGCAGCTCGTTGATACAATTAGGAGCATGATGTCACCGGATAACTCGTCGTCCCTTGCTACTCAGAGCCCTAAGTCCTCAAGCCCTAAAATTCCTGGATTCGGATTGAATTAAAAGGCAGGAGCTGTATCAACAGGGGAGCGATCGACACCATGAGACAATTCGAATTTCAAGACCAACTCATTTCTCGGAACCAAGTCTGAAAGGCAAATGGCTGATGAACTATAGATTCTTCGTGAGGAGAACGAGTCTTCAGAATCAGTTTTTGATCCTTGTGAGGGTATTAATTTCGGTACTCAACAGAAGCATGCTCATTTGCTTATGGGTAATTGGATTTATGATCCGGGAGTAGCTCATGACAACAAGAGGGATAACAAACAAATTTGTAAGGCATTCATTTGGGAAATGGAAGACGCCACATGGTGTTTGACGAAATGACAAACAAAGGCTATGGGGTGAATCTTGAAACAATTCTTTGTGTTGGTCCTTGTGAAAAAGCAAAGGAAGTTGCGAGTTCAAATCAGGGTTTGATCGATCAACTGCAAGAAAATAATGACAAGAGTTCTACTGAGCACTTGAAGGAAGCCACCCAGTCTGATTTTCTTGCTCGAGCTTGTGATGGGTTTGATGTGTTTGTTGGCTCGGTTTCTGATGGATTCTCGGTCGATTCTGAATTCAGAGGTGATACTTCTTCCTTAAATCTTGAACGGTCATCATTTGGACGCCAACCCAGATTCTCGATGAAAGGTGTGGAAATGGCTGATGAACGTTTGAAACACGCAACCTCGAGCCACGAAAACGCCATTGACGGGCCTTTCTCTGGTGAGTTTTTGATAGAATTCATTTCATCCAGTGATAGGCGTTTGAATTTTGATGCTTATACTAGTGATACATATCATGAATTCTCTAAAAGAGTGGATGAATTTGAGGGAATGTCAATGGGTTATTTGGGTATTCCTAATGAATACCATGTGTTTGTTGAAATGCCTAGACATGGGTTGTTTACTGATGAACTGCCTATTAGAGATTTCAAGGGTAATAATTTCAATCACGGACTTGCTAGCATGATTTTCGGAGACTCTTACGGATCAGTCGACTCGTTTCATTTAGCTCTAGAAGGTGCTCTGGGTGATGGGACATACTATGGTGAATCAACTTATGCAATTGTTTTGATTGAGACACATCAAAAATTCAATGTGTTAATTTTTGTTTTTGACCCGGGTAAAACCAAGATTCAAGAGCCCAAGTATTATGGGATCTTATCTGTTCCAATGTTAATGGGCAAAATTGGAGTATTGGCTTTGAATTGGACTTGTTGTGATGGTATTCCCAATCGACCCATAGCAAATGGAGAGCCTATTCTGATGCCCTTCGATAGAGGGAAATGGGTTTTTGGCCTACACTGGTCTGTTAGAATATGTTGGTTTCTGATGAGTTGTAGAATCGTTAGTGAGTTTACTGATGTGTTTTATGCTCATAACTGTCTTGGAAAAACAGATGAGGTCTGTGTTATAGAGGTTCTAGCTGCCTGTTGCACTATAGTGCTTGATAACATGATTTTAATTTTCGACCCAGGAGGTGTTTTGAATGTTGGTTTGGGCATGTCTAGGATTATTGGGACCGATGATTGCAACCAATATGAGTATGTCTGGCAAGCATTTGATGGTTTAAGCCTAAGGTCTCTTGATGCTTTGATGAGGAATTGTGACTCTCATTTGGCTGGCTTTGAAATTCAGAAAATTTGTGAATTCTTGTGGTTGACAGCACAATTTGATGGGGAAAATCCTAGGAAAAATCAGAGGCAAATCATTCTACAGGGGAATGTGCTTGGTAAAAGGTTACATAAGTGGCATAGGGAATTACGTAAGTTGTTGTTTGGGAAGACTTTAATGGTCTTAGTTTTGGCACCAAGGATATTATATAGATTGGATTTGCAAAGAGGTTTTTTATCCAAATTTCTATGGGATGAGTCCATAGCATTTACATTAGGGAAGTACAATTTCGATGCTTTAGTTTCAACTAAATTACAAGGTGCCATGGAATGGGAAGTATGGAGAAGTAGTAGTAATCAGAATGTCCTAAGTCTGCCTCTGGCTCCTAATCTAGAAGTTCACTCATTTGATCTGGGAAGGGATTGGGTGCAATTGCTAACTTTGTTCAGCAAAGGTGTTGACCTAGAAATATTGGGCTTCAAGGCTGATGTTTCTTGTATTATTTTCGGCATATGTTTTTGCATGAGGCAGGCTCGTACTTCAATTCCCTATGATAGAGGAAAATTTGTTCCAGTGCAGTTACATTGAATTAGGCTTTGGTCTTTGTTGGTCAAGCAAGAGCTGAGGTATTGTGAAAAGAAGGCTTGGATGCTGAATTTTTATGGACTATGCATTAAATACACATGCAGATGAGACAGGAGCACTAATTTAGCATATGTGGCTTCACAGTGTTCTTAGTTGGTTGAATAGAAGAAGGCCCAAGTATAATTCAATTTAGCAGCTCATATTTTCTCTTCCTGATTTCCGATTTGAGGACAAGTCGATTGTCAACAGGGGAGAATTGATACGGTAGTACGGCCTAGGAATTATTGTCACTAATTAATTAATTAATTAGTGTAATCTTTTAAACAGAGTTTTATGCTCATTTATGGGTTTTCTTTCCGGTTCTTTTCCATGACGCTTTTATTGAACCAGTAGGGTCTAGTATAAATATTCTTAAGTTGTTATGTTTTTAGTTAATGAGAAATTAATTATCTTGCCCTAATTCTCCTCTCTTCTCCCTCGTCTCTTTCGTCTGTCTCTTTCCCCTGGCTTCGGCCCTCCACCTTCATTCATCGTTATAAATTTGGTTGATTATTTTGGTACGGGCTATTATAGTTCGTATCATCATGGATTACGATGCTTGTTGTAACCTGCATGAAACCGTTGTAGCAATCGACATAATCACTGTCTTCTTTGTCGGATGACACACTTATATAAGCATGGGTCTGTTCGGATTTTGAATGATTTAAGCAATAAAAAATCAATCTCTTCTTTCGTTGAAATCATTTGTGTTCTAACGTTGCTGGAAACTCATGTTCTAATACATCGAAACAACGAGAAACACCAATTGGGAACTCATGTCGGATGACAAACTCTCCAATTTTGAATGACAAACTCATGTCGGATGACACACTCATGTTCTAATAAAAAATCAAACTCTCCAATTTTGATAATGAGAAACACCAATTGGGAACTAATGTGTTATGTACTAGCATTTTAAGAGAACTTTGGGTTTAACAGATATTCCCTCAAGGGAACTCAAGAGCACAACAATAATAAACTGCATGAAAAAACAGTTCCCGTCAAGGGAACTCATGAGAAACAAGTTCCCAAGACTAGGGAACTTACATGTGAAGACATATAGCTCAGCGTGAAATGCGGAAGCATGTCTCAGACAAAACAGAGGCGCAGTCTGTTCCTTAGACTGAGTCGATTGATCTAATGGTCCGATGAGCTTGAAGAGTTGACAAAATTCGAGTGGAATAACATGTGAAGAAAGTACACATACTTGTCTAACAAGAAAAGGGCATTTCAGACAAATTCACAACGTGAAGATTGAGCCCTAAGCATCAAATGCCTATATAAGCTCATGAAGTGTACTTGCACACCACTTCTCACAAAAGCCTCGAGTGATCCCTAAAGGAGCCAAGTCAAGAACGAAGAAGAAGTCCAAAGAAGTCCTTGGCGGCGAGTGTCTGATCGCAACGACGGTGAAGTGAGTCTTCCTAAGTGCCAGGGAACTGAGTAACAATACAAGCATAGAAGTGTAAGGTTTTGTTTCCTTATTTTAGTTAGTTGTTGCCCTAGTACTTAGCTTGAGAAAGTTCATTAGTGTTCCTAAAGTTTGGAGACTGTAAGGAACGAGGAAGGTTGAACTTTGTCTTCTAGTATGTTAGGAAACAATCAATAAAAGAAGGAAGTCATTCAAAAATTCTCCAAGCAGAGGTAGAGGTTTACCCATACAACTAGTTGGTTGTAGTGGGGTTCCTCTATAAAAGAACCGCGTCCCATCCTATTTATTTTCTTGTGTTTATCTTGTTTTCGCTGCCTTGGGAATAACCCAACGTCTGTTCCCAACTCTTAGCTAACACTCAAGATCTAAAAATTGATATCAGAGCAGTTCTGATGTGATCGCTCTCGGATGCGAGGGTCAAGAGATACAATTTATAACCCGACCCCGTTGTAGTACGTGGTGGGTGTCGAACACTCGGGAAGTCTACTCGATCGATGTGCCTAGAACTAGGGAGCTAGAAAGGAGAGCATAAAACAAAGGAAAACAGAGAAAACAGTCGGGACCGACACTGAGGTCACGTCGGGCCTGAAGTTGGCGACAAGAGGAAGTTGGGACCGACACTGGGTAAGTCGGGCCCGAGGTAGCTGGGGATGTCGAACTCAAAGATTTTAAAAGTAGATCTTGGGCTTTTGGGTTCCTTCTCTAGTAGATTAAGGCTTATCCACCCCAATTCAAGCAATGAGTGATGATCGGACTAGGATCGAGTGCTTTTGCCCTCGTTCCAACCACATCTACACCTCGATCCATGGGGAAATCCCCTTCGAAGCAAGGTCTTGAGATTGACACACGTTCACTTTCGCTACTTTGCCAATCTCAAGCCTTGATTCCCGACTTTCGCAAGGAATTGTAGCTCTATGTAGAGTGGGTTCCTTAGATCAAACACTCAAGGCTATGGAATTGGGGTTTCTAGCCCAAACCTAGTTAGGGTTTTCCCCCATAACCCAAGATCAAGGAGATCTACTCCATGTGACAAGCAAAGAAAGCAATCAAATCAAAAGGGAAAGCAATCATCATAATCAATCTCAAAACAAAGCAAAGTTTCATTCAAATCCCAAGCAATCCACAAATTCAAATCAAGGGTTTTCAAATCCACAAGAACAAAGCAAATCAAAGCAAATCTACCAACAAAACCTATCAAGACCTCCTCCCTTGGCCGATTCTCTCTCTCTTCCTTCTCCTCTCCTTCCTCCTTGCTCTCCAAGAATCCTCTTGGCTCCCTTGGAACCCCCTTTTTGTGTGTGTGTGAGGGAACCCCCCTTTTGGAACCCCTAAATTAGAAGACAAGAGGGCCTTTTATAGATTAGATGAGGGGCAAAAGTGGAAGTCCACAATTTCGTGCCTTGGAGCCCAAGTAGTCCGGTGACCGACTTAGACCGACACGGAGGACCTCGGGCCCGAGTTACTGTGCATGTCGGTCCGAGGTTGAAACTTCAAGTCGGGCCCGAGGTTGGTTGCAACTCGGTCCGAACCTCGTTCCACCTTCTTCTTGTTGGCTTTCCTCTTGTTCTTCTTCATGGCTTGCTCCTCTCTTTCCCTCTTTAGCTCGGGCCTTGCTCCATGTCTCGACTCTCCTTCAAAACGACCCTTGATCCATGCCAAATTACCTACAAAACACATAAAATGCGCATAGTCTCCGAATCTCATAGAAATACGGGAACTAAGCTAAAAAGGAACAAAACACACAAGAAAAGGGGAAAAAGAAACATATTTACAAAGGAAATCACATATAAAAACACCACCAAATAGAGAGACATCATGATGTCTTTTTAACTGAAGCAAGGGCTTTACTTTTTGGTATTTCTTCTGCATCTTCACTTGTATTGTCGAGTCATCGTACTCCTTGTCTTTAATTCAGAATCTTCGGGCTCTTGTATCTTTGCTTCTCTTATCTTGGTCTTTTAGTGTCAAATATCTTGTTTGCTGCTTCTAGTTTTTCTTCTTTGAGTTTTCAGCATGTTTCAAGGACATAAAATTGTGTCGCTCACCATAGCGCGAGGCTTGTTCTGATTAATGAGCTTACACAAATGTATGTTGATAATGTCCCTCATTTTTTTGATGAGGTAAGATTTCAGTTTACCAGATAAGCCTGGTACAACCGAGAGGTCGTGTAAAACGGAAGCCGAAACAAAGCGGCATGAACAAAATGCACAACGAAAAACACATACAAAGTAAGTACAACTGATGAAACAAGGAACAAGAACGAGGAGGGTAGTGGGAAGAGTGAAGGGCTAAAAACGACGTCTTTAGCATTCAGGTCAAAAGCGGACAACTGAATAAGAGCAAGTGGACTCCTGACGTTGCCTCCACCAGGATGAAGGATCTTCAGCAACCTCGAAAATGTCCAAGCGACCTCGCCAAACATAGACAAACCACAATCAATCCTAGAACCAAATTTCAAAAAAGTACAAACCATGCTCGAGGCAAACCGAAAAAACACAAAACAACACACAGGAGAAACACCAAACCTGAACAAACTTGCCAACAAGAGGAACAAAGCATACAGACCAAATCCAAGTGGGCCAAAAGCCCAACAGGACAACAACCAAGCCCAAAAAAACGATTAAAACAAAAAAGGGCTAAAGATGAAAACATGGAAGAAACTCGCTAGGAGCCTAGGAACGTCAAACAATTAGAAGAGAAGATAGTGGCCACAGCCTGCAAAAGGTGGGTTTCGATCGGAATAAAAACTCTAGAGAAAAATCTGATATAGAAAATACATCCCAACCAACAAGAATGGTTGATGATGAATTTTCGTAAAGAAATGGCACAAACGAGCCCACCAACCATCAAGCGAGGATGAAAAAGTGGAACTCGAACATTTTCAAACGAAGTAGGCAAGAAGGAAATCGAAAGAAAAGAAACCAAAAGGATAACAAAATCCAAAGATCAATCGAGAGATAATTCACTTAAACAATTTTAAAAAGGAGAGCTAAAGAAAAATCTCCCAAGAAATCACATGTGCTCTCGGGGAGGAAAAGGGATGGACCCTAACCAAAACCTTCAAACAAATCGATCAAGAATCTTTGATAAAATCATGAAACAGACTTACTCAAAGTTACATTTAAGGAAGATTTGCTAGACATTTCACCAATCCAACCAAGCTTTCGCAGCTCTAGGTTGAGATTAAATATAACAAGACCAAACTCGGCCTTCTCGGCCTTACGAGATTGATTGAAAATTCTATAATCATCTATTTGTATAAATTGTTGTAATATCTGGGGAAGAAGAGATCAGAAGATCTAAGTGAGTTTGGCTGGTAGTCCAACGTCTCAGTTTGTCTCTCATTTTCACGTGAAAAGGGAAAGTTAGAGAGAAGCTCTCTCACTAAGGCATTTAGTTAATATTGATTTAATATAATTTCTTGTTTCTTTTCAAAAAAAATACTCTTTGGGCTAGCCTTAGATCCGACCCAAAATGATTCGCCCGATCGAAGCGCCCATGTCAGGGCCTACGAGTGCCCCAGTCGGTCAGCTCGACCGACTACATGGGGCCTCGAAAAGTGGAATTTAGTCGGTCGAGGTGACCGACTAGTCGGTCCCTTCGACCGACTATCCACCCGTTGGAATTATTTCCGAACGGGTGGATTTCGTTCTCTATATATACCCATAAACCCCAACATATTTTCACATCTGAAAATACATTTCATTCTTCTCTAAGAAAATTCACTTTCAAAATTTTATCGAAATGGTGAATTGGTTGATTGCAATATTTAATGTAAGTTAAATACTTATTTTGAAGCAATTTGTTAAGTTTTTTCCGTTAAATTCATACGATTCGATATTATTTTCTAAATATTTCGTAATTTTACGTAGTCGTTGATGGTGGGAGGGTAAAAACCACCAGCTCCATTTGATTTAAACGAGGAGTACGTTGATGACAACGATGGAGGATATGAGATTTCAAATGAGCACAATTACGACGCCGTTTGTAATCTAGAATCAAATCAGGTATGTAATGTCATTTTATTAAGTTTAGAAATTAAGATAAAAAATTCTAATGTTTTTTTTTATTATTATAGGTTATTCAGTTTCCAGATTTTTCTAGTTATTTTGCAAATAATTGTGAGTGGGAGGAACGAGATCCTATGATAGAAGGGGCTCGTAAGATAGGGAGGGGGTTAAACATTGTACTCACCATCAAAAACTCATGGCCAGCAAAGATTAGTTTGGGATGTGTATTAGGCGGTGAGTACAAAGCGGGAAAAAAAGGCATACCGCGTAAAATGGTTAAGAATTTAGGTGTCGTTGATGAGCTTAAACCTCGTCCTCGTACTATAAAGAAGGGTTGCCCTTTCGAGTTGATAGGTTGGAGGGACAGAAAGACCCAGAAGTGGCACTTAAGGGTGGAATGTGGTAACCACAACCATGACCTTTCCACCAATCTAGAGGGCTATCCGTTTGCGGGCCGACTGACTAAGGAGCAAAAGATTGATGCAAGAAATATGCTTTGGCAGATATAGAACCTAGGCAATCCATGACATTCCTATTGGAAAAGTATCCAGATATGACCACATCAATGAAGCAGTTGTATGATTTTCAATACGAAGTGTTTAAAAAGGAGATGAACGGAAGGGGAGTGAGCGAATTTGCGATTCATTTCTTAGAGTCTAATCAATACTATGTCAACTATCGAACTGCGAAGGGTAGCCGTAAGGTACTAGACATCTTCTTTGCCCATCCGAAGTCGATCCAGTTGCTGAAGTTGTTCCCTTACGTCGTTGTGATGGACTCAATGTACAAAACAAACATGTAAGTCTTTTTATTACCTATGATGTAGTAGTAGATTGAAGTACACGCATTAAATCTCATTGAATTGACATTGTAGGTAAGACATGCCTTTGTGCGAAATGGTGGATTTACATGCACCGGGAAGACATTATGTATTGCTTCTGCGTTTATGACAAGGGAGATTCAAGACCACTACGAATGGGTGTTACTCCAATTGAGAGAGGTCTATAAGCTGGTTGGAAGAGAGCCAGAAGCCATACTGACTGATCGGGATACGGCTGAGGTGAATGTTGTCGATATCTTATTTCCCAAAGCTAAACATATGCTTTGTTGGGTGCACATCCAACGCAACTATAGGGCATACGCGTTGGGACATGGGTTCTCGGATAAGTCGGTGGACTTTTTTGCTAACAAAGCGTGGGAGCTATTTTGTTCGACGACCATGTGGGAGTACGAGACACGACTCCAATTGGTAAAAGAAGCCATGGAGCCAATTTTATTTACATATCTCCAGAAAACCTGGCTCACCCCTTGGCGCGATCGGATTGTGAGGGCATTCACCGACCACCGCTTCAACCTTTTTACGAGGACCACAAATAGGTAAAAATAAGTTACTTTTGCCACTCATTCCAATTTACAAAATTGGGTTTTAATTTCCAAATTTTTGTAGGGTCGAGTCACAACACTCCACGTTGAAGGATTACCTGGGATCATCTGTTGGAGGGTTCAGTACTATAGTGAGGAAGATACACAACACGATCAGAATCCAGACTATGACCGTACATGGGCAGATGGAGATGGATCGCACCACTATTCCACTTGCCATCTATCACATGGCCGAACCGCTCCGAACGGTATTCTCTCTCCTCTCAACAAAGGTATCCAACAGTTGTATAGGTCATTTGTTCGATCATATTAGAGCCCCTCTTAGTCCGGTATACGACGATCAATGGTGGACAACTGCCCCTGGGCTCCCGTGCCCTCACCAAGTCCATCAATGCATCGCCCAATGTATTTCTATTGAGCTTTTAATGATCCATCCTTTTTGGAAGCAATTGGTATGGGAAGGCCTTCCGACGACATCGCCCGAGGATGATTGCATAGAAGATGATGATTCTGAATGGGTGAAGATGATAGCAGACTGCAATGCAGGCACGATGCCCTAACGCGTGCAACGTGAGGTGATCCGCGAGTATCTTAAGATCAAGGATACTAGCACATTGGAGGAACCCGATTGTGACAAGAAGAAGGGAAGACCTAGGAAGAAATCGAAGGTTCAGCCAAGATGGTTGACTAGGTTGGAGCATCTACAACAACAACCTCCCTAGCGCAAAAGGGCTGTAAAAGGCACTCGTTCTATGTCAGGGACAGCATTTACATCGATCCCAACAGTTGATGAACAAGAGGAAGATGTTGAGACTGAGGAAGATGCAGAGCCGATTTTGCCTCCCACGTCGGGAATAGGGTTTATTCCACCCAAGGCCCCCCCTCTCACTAGCGACTTTGGAGGATTAGATCTCATACCTCATGTACCTCCTTTCATGATCTCATACATCGCCGCTGCGCATGATGTTCCAGGAGACGGTCATTGTGGATATAGGGCGCTCGCTTCTCAGATGGGGTGGAATGCGAATGATGGATGGATGCGTATGCGACGGGAGCTTGTCCAGGACCTGAGGACCCACCGCGAGATATATTCGACGATGGAGCACTGGGGCTTCACTCAGGTTGATGAGTTGATCTGTAAAGTCAACTGGTTGCACCCGTCTTGTCCAGTGGAGTACTGGATGGAGACACCTTCGATGGGAGTTGTATTTGCTACTAGATTTCAGTGTGCACTGATCACATTGGGTCGGGGTACTTCACACATGTTTCCCGATCACAGGAGACAGGGGTTATCAAAGCCCTCTTTGAGACAAGTTTGCATGTATTGCTTTGCTTGGGAACCACTAAGTTCCGGTAAGTCAATATCCTCATTATAGATAAATATTGTATTTTTATTTAGGACACTTAATAATTGTGTGTTTTGTTTAATATTGTAGGTTTCATTGCACGATGATTCTCTGATGCCCCCCGCTAAGAATGTGGAGGGAGTGTCATCATCCAACATTGGGCGGATATCTAGCCCGATATCATGATCGTATATATACGTTCGATCAGTATCAGATTGCAGAAAATTTGTCTCATCCTTATGGGCGGATATCTAGTCCTATCAGGTTTAGTGTATGAATGTTTAGTGTAATATCATCGTTTATGTACGTTCTTATGAATGGTTTAGTGTAATATCATGGTTTATGTACGTTCTTATGAATGGTTTAGTGTATGAATGTTTAGTGTAATATCATCGTTTATGTACGTTCTTATGAATGGTTTAGTGTAATATCATGGTTTATGTACGTTCTTATGAATGGTTTAGTGTATGAATGGTTTAGTGTAATATTATCATTTATGTAAGTTCGTATGAATGGTTTAGCTTGTATGGTTTAGTTTATGGAAAATTAAGCTACAAATATAAATAACAAAACCAACACAAATATAAGTAACAAAACCAACACAAATATAAGTACCCCGAAATACACATGTCCAACTAAGATAAGTAACCATTACACAACTACTACTACAACAAATTAAACTATCTATAGTGTCCTACATCGCTGTGGCGTGCCGGTTGTAAGGAGGGGGAGCGGCGACGGCGACCACTTACACGTGGCGGGATCGGTGGTGGAGGCCTCTCTCCAAACCATATGGCTTGTAATTGGCGAGCGACGTCGACCACTTCAGGATTCCTATGACCTTCTAGGGTTCTACTGAGCGCTTTCGTCAGTGTCATCCGCTGTCAAACCAACACAAATTTGTTATTTTACAATTTGAAGTTTTTTTACTAATACGAGAAAATCAATCAAGTGTCATCATACACGTACCGCATAAATATCCACCGCGGGTTGCGGCATCGCACGGTCGTTTGCCAATTCAACGGAGGATGTGTGCAACAAAAAAGGATGGGTTCGTCTCATATGCCATTGCACGTACTCGACATCCATAGAGTACATGTGTGGTGCAATTTCCCCCATAGGCACTAACGAGTTCCATCGATCTTCCCAGCGATCATCATTTGTTGAGTATTGCACATCACACTTCACATGCACGTTCGTCAATTTTTTTGGTCGGCATATACTGATTGGCTTGATAACGTCTAATTCAGGGATTGACTGGTGCCAACCAAATTGACGAGCGAACCTCTCGGGATGATATGCCTCCGTGATGTGGAGACATGTCAAGGTACCCCTATACCTCGACAAACTAAGATCGCCAGTGGAAAAGTTGATAAAATCCCGCCATGGCATCCAATTGACCTACACATAAACACAAATTTCTCATGTTATAGAATATATAAAAAAGCAAGTCGATAAAATTCTATGTTATATAATCTCTAAAAATGTTAGTTAAATTTGATGTTACTTACCTCTTCAACTTTTATCTTGTCTAAGTAGCGACGATAGTAGAGCATTGATTCATTCTTCCTGTTTCGAACTTTATCTGCTATGAAATTCTCCCCTGGTAATCGTGTGATATCGTGATTGATGTGACCTTGGAGTCTTGGAAAGTACCTCCAAATGAAGTTCTACAAAATAGAGAATATGTTAGATTCAAATAAAATCGGACTAGCAATTTAAAAAGAACAGGGCATCATCACTCACGTGTAACACATATGAGCACCCTACGATCTGCGCTCCTTCAGCCCGGGACGCCATTCCGAGCTGCCTGAGTAGCCATGCAAGTGTAGCGGCACACCATGAATACTCCATCACCTGATCGTGGTTCAACACGAGCTGCAACAATTTGAGGGGTAACCCATCACCTGACCTGTCCATTATCAAGGTGCTTCTCAACAGATCACACAAATATCCTGACGCTATCAACTCTGGGTTTCCTCCATTTTCTATCATGCTAAATAGGATCTCCTTCCAATGTTTGATGTTTATGCTGCCTCTGTTTACTAACCTTTTCATTTCAAGAGGACTAACGTTGTATGCACCACTGATATGATGCTTTACTTGTTCTTCGGAGTACGTCGAAACAGCCTTCATCACGTTCAGCGGTAGGCCCAAAATGTAGTGGACGTCATGGAGGGTGAATGATATTTCTCCCCAAGGAAAATGAAAACTGTTTGTTTCAGGATGCCATCTTTCGACAAAAGCCTGAATCAATGTTTCATCTGTTTGTTTGAACCTCCATTGTTGAAGGCACAATAATCCGCTCGCTGAGCACAGGTGACCCACGCACCTCCAACCGTCAACTTTTCGTTCCAATCCTTAAGGTTTCGCGTATGCACTCTCAAGAGTTTACTACTATGCTGAAACATTATTATCAAAATTATTAAGTACAATTATTTATGCATACATATAAGGTAAATTAATTAAACGTTCTTACCGTTTGATCTTCCCATAAGAGCTTCGCTATATGCGTCTCGTAACTGACCAACAAACTAGTATCGATTGGTCCGCCACCATATCCATCTTGGGTGTTGGGAGGATCTGGTGGAGCTTGGGAATATGAAGTCCCGACATGAGACCCAGCTTGGAAATAAGGTTGGGATGGTGGGGGTTGGGAATAAGAAGTCCCGACATGAGTCTCAGCTTGAAAATAAGGTTGGGATGGTGGAGGTTGGGAATAAGAAGTCCCTGCCTGATTCTCAGCTTGGAAATATATAAGGACTCAAGGAAGTAAAAGAAATTGTATCTTGCATCCACGTATCACCCTGTGGGCCAGTCTGTATGTCGTTCCGGGGAGTAAAAGCATTATTGAATTCAGTATACAAATTCCTAGTGGGGGTTAGGTTGGTGCTGTGTGGGGTGTGTTGGGAAGTGGATGACCCCCACAAATTCTGATAGTCGGGGGTTGTATATTGGGTGGGCAGTTGGTTAGGTGGAAACGGTGATCTAGTAAAATCGTGTGGTGGTTGGGGGTTCGTACCCCAGACGCATACCACTCCATATATCGGGGATCGTTCATAAGCGTCTCTACATAAATAATGTATGACCACTATCATATATAATGTATTAAATACTATAATTACTTATCAAATAAAAATACTATGAAATCAAATTAAGAAAATTCTAAAATGAATAATAAATTAAATTAAAATACTAACAAATAAAATTAAGATAATTCTAAAGTATTATTATAATATATGATCCGACTAAACTTGATGATTCAAAACGTAAATTATTAATTTACATACTGATAGCTTGCATATAGGAGTAGTTAAGATGCATGTTTTATATATGTTTTAGTTAGTTTTAGGTTAGCTTTTATGTAGTTTTTAGGTTTTTGTGTTATCGGGTATTATGCGCTGGTTTGCTCGGTGTTACAGGTTTTTAGGTTCAGGAGCAATAGCGGGGCGAGTACACATTGACCATGGCGGTGGTGGACGAGCCAAGGGAGCTAAGGAATGACTAGGATGTGCTAGGAGCATGGACCAAGACAAGAAAAATCAAGGCAGGGAAGAATCAAGTGCTCGGGATGAACCCGAGCAACGAATCCGCGCAATCCTAACTGATGGATGAAAGCGCGGGATGGACAATGCGCAACCGCACATTTCAGGTGCGATCCCGCGCAATCGGACTTCTACGCGGACGTGGTTTTTGGGCCGAAGTTTTGGATTGGGCTTTGATATTCTTGGTTTTTGGGCTATATTATATGCGAGTTTGTATGATTTAAGATAACTTTTGAGGGATATTTTTAGTATACATATAAATACTTTATGTTATTTTTATTTTCATAACTTTGATCATACTTTTTGGAGGCTAGGGTTTTTCTCTCAAGGAAGACTTTGAAACCTTTGTAAGTTTGATTTTAATTTCATTATGCATTGCTAATTTCTTTAGTGTTTGCTAGTTATTGAAGTCATGATTTGTATGCAGTTGTGAGGTTTGATTGATTCTCAACAAACTTGAATAGAGTTTATTCCATGTGCTTAATTGAATCAGAATTATTCTAGGGTTTTGTTAGATTAGCTACCTAATAGAATTTCTAGGTTAATTTACAACTGAATCTGATTAATTACCGGTTGGAGTTAATTAGATCAAGAGTAGACTTAAATTAATTTAGTACCGGTCGGACAAATTGATTAAAGTTGGGAATAAATTCACAAGTCACTTAGATGTCTGGTTGCTCTAAGTTGTTTGTTTCTATTGATAACTTGAATCGTCATGCTGTTATTTAATTGAATCTAAAAGGTCTTCTAGGTTATTATTTAATTAGGGTTGTTAGACTGGTTGTTCTGTCAACTATATATGAAGTTTGGATCTTAATCCTTAAAAGGGTCATTACCCACAATAGATTATTCAAGTGAGAAGAGAATCAAGAGAATCGATGATCAACGAATCAATATCATGATGGATCTAACTAGTTGAACACGTTTGTCTTTCATATATTCAAATCATCTTTTGCATTCATAGTTAGTTTTATTCTTGCATATTAGTTTAGATGATCATTCTGAAAACCCCCCATACTAGTTAGTTGGCACTTAAGCAATAAAACATTTACACGAGTCTCTGTGGGTTCGACCCTTACTTACCGCTCTACTGAGTTGGTTAAGCTAAGGATTCTTTGATAGGTATAAACGACCACGAAAAAAACCTCATCAAATTTGGCGTCGTTGTCGGGGACTCGTCGCTATTTGTGTTTATTACTTTCGTGCTGTTTTGGGTGTGAACCTGTTTTATGGTTCATACCCGTGCTACTAACTCATCTCCCCTGTTGTTTGATCCAGATATTGACAGGACACTCTTCAAGCTAAGGAAGGAAATCCGGAATCACTTTCAGGCCTTACCGTTCTTTCTTGAAGAATCTGACTCGGAATCTGAATCTGCTGAATCCGCCAAGATGGGTGACCGAACATTGAGAGGGTTGACTGCACCGAATCTGGCACAACAACCATTGGCGGTGTAATTCCCTGCTCTTGCGGATGGAGTCAAGTTTGAGCTGAAATCCGGGTTGATCCACCTTTTTCCTTCATTCCATGGGCATAGTGGTGAAGACCCCAACAAACATCTTTCTGAATTTCATGTTGTGTGCTCAAGCATGAAGCCTGCTGATGTGACTCATGATCAGATCGCGCTGAGAGCCTTTCCTTTTTCTCTCAAGGATCAGGCTAAAGACTGGCTTTACTACTTGGCTCCAGGAAGTATTAATACATGGGCTAAGATGAAAGAAGCTTTCCTGGAGAAGTACTTCCCTGCTACAAGGCTCAATGATCTGAAAAAGCGAATCAGTAATATTGAACAAGAAGCAAGTGAGTCCTTGTACAAATACTATGAGAGATTCAAGAGGTTGATAGCCAGTTGTCCTTTCCATGGCTACACTGATCAAGACTTGATTTTATATCTTTTCAATGGCCTTTTGGATGATGAGAGAAGAATGGTCAATGCAGCTTGCCAAGGTCACATTCTCAACAAAACTCCTGCTGCTGCGTTTGACCTGTTCACACAACTGTCTGAGGGCACAAGACAGTTCAGAAAAGAAACTAGCTCGAAAGCTGCAAACTCTGTGGTGGCTAACACAAGAATTCAAGATGAAGTCACAGAGTTGAAAATGATGATGAAGCAGCTTTTGCAACAAGGTGGTAGACAACAGGTGAAGTCCTGTGAAATTTGCTTTGATAACATGCATCCCACTGACTCTTGCCCTACACTTCAAGATCCAAATGCTGAGGTGAATGCAGTGGGAGGATATGGACCACCTAGGCCGAGGTATGATCCCTTCTCCAACACCTACAATCCAGGCTGGGGGGATCATCCTAATCTGAGGTATGGAAATTCCAACAACCAGCAATTCAATCAGCAGGGTGGTCAAGCTCCATACAAGCCACCTTTTCAATCCCGTCCTCAGGGAGCCAATCAGAATGCTATGTCTACTGAAGACATGATTCGGACTCTTGCACAAACTGTGACTACAATGCAAGGCTCAATGAGTCAATTTCAACAAGAGACCAAGTCTAGCATCCACAATCTGGAGACTCAAGTTAGTCAAATTGCCAATGCTGTAGGCAAACTGAAAGCTAGAGATTCAAGTAAGTTGCCATCGCAGACCGAGCTCAATCCAAAACAGAATGTCAATGCTATTACTTTGAGGAGTGGGCGAGAGCTGCAAGTAGAGCCCAGGGACGGGCAAGTACCAATCAGAAGGGGAGAGGCAGAAGAAGCTAAGGGCGAAACAGAGGAAATTCCAAGCAATTCAGTCGGTGACGAATTGCTCGGCCTGCCTGCTAAATGTGCGGCTGAGCAAATGCCACCCCGCGCAATACCATCTCAGTTGAGATTGTGCGGGGACGAGACGCCAAAAAGCGCGGCCGCGCATTTGCCAAGCCGCGCAATGTCGTCTCAGTCAGGATTGTGCGGCTTGGCTGACGAAAGCGCGGCCGCTCATTCGGGAGCAAAACCGAGCAATTCAGACGTTGTTGAAGATTCGTCTGAAGCCCCTCTGAAGTCTTATGCACCTGTTCCACCCTTCCCAGAGGCACTTAAAGAGACCCGAAAGCTGGAGAACGAGAAGGAATTATTCGAGACATTCAGCAAATGTGAGGTAAACATTCCTTTACTTAAACTGATTAAAAGCATTCCTAGATATGCTAAGTTTTTGAAAGAATTGTGCACCATCAAAAGAACTCAAAAGCTAAAAGGGAAACAGAAAATCTTTGTAAGTGAGCATGTGTCAGCTGTGTTTCAAAGGCGTATGCCTCAGAAAAGTGGCGACCCTGGCATGTTCACTATTCCCTGCATTATTGGTGACACAAAGATTGATAAAGCCATGCTAGATCTAGGAGCTTCAATTAATGTTCTACCTTACTCTGTGTACAAAATGCTTGAACTGGGTCCTTTGCAAGAAACTGGTGTGGTTATACAGTTAGTTGATAGGTCAAATGCTTACCCTAGAGGAATAGTTGAAGATGTGCTTGTAATGGTTGATAATCTGATATTTCCTGCTGATTTTTATGTCTTAGATATGGACCATGATAAGCATGTTGCACCTATTTTGCTAGGTAGACCTTTTCTGAAAACAGCTAAGACTAAGATTGATGTCTGTAGTGGTTCTCTGACTATGGAATTCGACGGGGAAAGGGTAGAGTATAATATTTATGATGCAATGAAATATCCTCCCGAAGACTCCTCGTTGTGCTTAGTTGATGTAGTAGAGCCACTTGCTTAAGACTGTTTCAATATTCATGAATCTGAAGCTTTAAGATCCACCTTTGAAAATGCTATTATGAATAATACTTCAGATTTGGATTTAAAGACTGACATGCAGGAAGTGGTGGCAGAGTTGAATGCTCACTATGAGCGTCCGCTAGTGCCACCGGGCTCAAAGCCCATACCACTAACCTTGCCAAGCAAGAAGCTTTTGCCATCTATTGTGCAGGCACCGGTGGTAGAACTGAAGCAACTTCCAGACCATCTCAAGTATGCTTTCTTAGGTGAAGGGGACACATTGCCGGTAATTATATCCAACAAGCTCAACAATGAGCAAGAAGGAAGATTAGTGGCAGTTCTGAGGGAGCATAAGACGGCCATAGGATGGACCATTGTTGACATTAAAGGGATTAGTCCCTCAACATGTATGCATCGGATTCTATTAGAAGATGAAGCTACACCGTCTAGACAGCCCCAAAGAAGGCTGAATCCCCCGATGATGGAGGTGGTAAAGAAGGAGGTGTTGAAGCTCCTTCAGGCAGGTATGATGTTTCCTATTTCTAATAGTAAATGGGTCAGCCCAACTCAGGTTGTCCCTAAAAAGGGTGGTATTACAGTGGTTGAGAATCACAAGGGTGATCTCATTCCCACAAGAGTCCAGACCGGGTGGCGGGTGTGTATTGATTATTGCAAGTTGAATGCGGTAACCCGGAAGGACCATTTCCCATTACCTTTCATTGATCAGATGCTGGAACGACTTGTCGGTCGTTCTTTCTATTGTTTCTTGGATGGGTATTCCGGATATTTTCAGGTAGCCATTGCACCAGAGGATCAGGAAAAGACAACATTCACTTGTCCTTTTGGCACCTTTGCATACCGAAGGATGCCTTTTGGACTGTGCAATGCCCCAGCTACATTCCAACGGTGTATGGTTAGTATCTTTTCTGAGTACATAGAGAAATTTATTGAGGTATTTATGGACGATTTTACCGTCCATGGGAATGACTTTGATTCATGCTTACCTCATTTGACACTAGTGCTTAAAAGATGTGAAGATACTAATCTTGTTCTAAACTATGAAAAATGTCATTTTATGGTAGAACAAGGTATAGTATTAGGCCATGTAGTGTCTTCTAGGGGTATTGAGGTCGATAAGGCTAAGGTTGAAGTAATTCAATCTTTGCCTTATCCTACTAATGTGCGTGAAGTGCGTTCTTTTTTAGGCCATGCAGGGTTTTACCGCAGGTTTATCAAAGACTTCTCAAAAATTACCTCCCCCTTATGTGAGTTGTTGAAGAAGGAAGCAATATTTGAGTTTGGTGATGCATGTAAGACAGCGTTTGATTAGCTAAAACTCCGCCTCACCACAGCTCCCATTATTCAAGCCCCAGATTGGTCTCTTCCTTTTGAGATCATGTGTGATGCTAGTGATTATGCAGTGGGGGCTGTTTTGGGACAAAAGAAGGGCAAAGCATCTCATGTGATTCACTACGCCTCTATGACATTGAATGAGGCCCAGAGGAACTACTACACCACAGAGAAGGAGCTCATAGCAGTTGTGTTTGCATTGGAGAAATTTCGCTCTTACTTGCTGGGAACAAGAGTGATTGTTTATACAGATCATGCAACACTCCGCTATATGTTGACGAAAAAGGAGGCCAAACCCAGGTTAATTAGGTGGATCTTACTGTTGAGTGAGTTCAACATTGAGATCAAAGACAAGAAGGGGGCTGAGAATGTGTTTGCTGATCATTTGAGTCGTTTGGTGATGGAAGAGCAAAAGAGGCCAGAGAGTTCACCCATTCAGGAGGAATTTCCAGACGATACCTTGTTTGCTATTAAGGTTGTAAAACCTTGGTATGCACACTTGGTTAATTTCCTATTTATGGGAGAGTTCCCACCAACATTCACAAAAGCTCAGAAGGACAAGTTAAGAAGTGAAGCAAGATACTACATCTGGGATGATCCATATTTGTGGAAACACTGCGCTGATCAGGTAATCCGACGATGTATCCCGGATAACGAGGTAACTTCTATCTTAACCTTCTGTCATAATTATGCATGTGGGGGCCATTTTAGTTCCAACAAAACAGCTAGGAAGGTATTGGATGCAGGATTCTACTGGCCTAGCATTTTTCGGGATGCTCATGGGTTTTGTAAATCCTGTGACCGATGTCAAAGAGTTGGGAATATGTCCCAAAAGAATGAGATGCCTCAATCTCCTATTATTTTCTGTGAAATCTTTGATGTATGGGGCATTGACTTTATGGGTCCATTTCCTAATTCTTCTGGGAACTATTATATTTTGCTTGCGGTGGACTACGTTTCCAAATGGGTGGAAGCGAAGGCCACCAGGACTGACGATTCTAAAGTGGTGACAGATTTCTTAAAGACCAACATTTTTACCAGATTTGGTGTCCCTAGAGCTTTAGTTAGTGACAAGGGATCCCACTTCTGTAATAGGATGGTGGGTGCATTGTTGAGAAAATATCATGTCACACACAAAGTCTCTACAGCATACCATCCTCAGATGAATGGCCAGGCAGAGGTGTCTAATAGGGAAATCAAGTCCATTCTAGAGAAGACAGTTGCACCAAACAGGAAAGACTGGAGTGCTCGGTTGGATGATGCACTATGGGCATACAGGACCGCTTTTAAAACACCAATTGGGATGTCACCATTCAGGTTGGTGTTTGGGAAAACTTGTCATTTACCGGTGGAAATTCAACATAAAGCATACTGGGCAGTCAAGAAGTGCAACATGCAAGAAAATGAGGTGGGCGAATTCAGGAAACTTCAACTCCAGGAATTGGAAGAAATCAGGCTTGAGTCTTATGACAATGCAGTAATTTACAAAGAAAAGACAAAATTCTGGCATGACAAGCACATTTGGAGGAAGAACTTCAAGGTTGGGGACAAAGTACTTTTGTTCCAATCACGCCTCAGACTATTTCCCGGGAAACTAAGTTCAAGATGGAGAGGTCCTTTTGTGGTAGCAAAGGTATACCCACATGGAGCAGTTGATATTTATGATGGAGTTTCTCATTCCGTCTTTAAGGTGAATGGTCAGAGGCTGAAGCCATATTATGAAGGGTTCAATGGTGCTACTTTGGAAGAAACGGCTCTACAAGAGCCGGAGCAAGAGCCTTGATATCCTTTTACGTCAAGCTAATGACGTTAAACAAGCGCTTCTTGGGAGGCAACCCATGTTTTAGGATAGATTTGCTTTGATTTTTGTTTTCTGTTTTAGTTTCTATTTTTATTAGTTAGTTTAGATAGAAATAATCCTCAAAATTTCAGATAACTCGGGAAAGCCTTGAATTACAGAAGGACTCGGAAGGGGGACAAAAATTGCATGGCCAAAAGAATATGAGCCAACCTGAGCAATGCAGGCTCAGAGGAAAAAGCGCGGCTTGGGCTGCTAAATGCGCGGCCACGCAATCAAAGCCCCGAAGCCGCGCAATTGCAACTGGGACATGAATGCGCGGGATCGCAAATGCGCGGCCGCGCATTTCAGTGCAATCCCGCGCAATTGGTCGTTTTTTCGGGAACCCTTCTTAAAATAAAACACGAGCCTTTCCTCATTCTTCCTCACTTCACCGCCCCTCCTTCCCCTTATTCCTCAAAAACTCCATTAAAGCCATCAAGCTCAAGCTTCACCCAAGCCATTCAAGTCGGATTTTCAAGCAATGAACTCACATTCAAGCGGAATTCAAGTAAGTTTTCTCAAATCTACTCTTAAATTTCGGTTTTTGATAGTTTAAATCTAGATCTAGGTTTGACTAAAAACCCGAATTTGACCCCTTTAGGCTCGGATTTAGGCTTAAGTCCTTTACAAAAGTTTGTTTATTGCATGATTCTAGTCTAGATTCGTGTTTTATTTGAACTTTGCATGCAAATCCGAAAACCACCTAGAATTTGATTAAAATTTTAATTCAATTTTGATTAAATTGCTCTAGGTAGTGGGGGAAGAGAGTGTTTGAGTGATTATTTGTGAAATATTGTTGTAGTTGTCCTTGCCGGGACAACGGAATTGCGCTTGTTTGTTTATTTGGTGGTGTTGTGCAGGCCGTTTTCTGAAATTCTGAATCATGGCTCCAAAAAGAAGTAGAACTGATGGTGCTTCATCATCCCGAGCTGCTTTAGCTCCCCCTGCTGTGGTGGGAGAGACCACCCAAGAGACTTTTGGGATCACTCTGACAAAGAATAATCATGTGATCAGGTTTGAGTTTCTGAAAGAAAGGGAATGGAAAGCAACTCGGTTCATAGACTGGGACCTGATGAACGAGATTGGGATAGCTCATCTGTTGAATGAGATGGGGGCATATTTGCATATGCGTGAGTTCTTGAAGCTGTGTGAACCCACCTTCAAGGGGTTAACACTGGAGTTTCTGAGCACTTTGTCCACTAATTTTAAAGGAGAAGGGGAGATCAAGTTTTGGCTAGGAGGAGTTAGAAGGAAGATGACCTTGAAAGAGGTCAACCGAGTGTTTGGTTTCTGCAATTTTCCTATTAATAGAGATTTAGTGCTTACTGAGGCAGGTGCTACATGGGCTGACAAGCACTTCTGGAAAGCCATTACAGGGAGACCCAAGTATGAGCCATCTAGAGAAAAAGCTTCTCCCATTACTCATCCCGCTATTAAAGTCTTCCAGCGGTTTATTGCTAGTACTCTGAATGGGAGAGGTGATGGGGGAAACAATTGTCCCAAGAAAGACGTCACTGTATTGGCTGCGAGTTTGAAGAGGAAGCCGTTGAATATGGGTGCTATGTTGATGCACCACATGGCTCATGTTGGGAACAAAGGCGGTGGAGCCATTTGTATTGGCGGGATTGTGACATTCCTAGCCAAGCACTTTGGAGTCGATCTTAGCAGGTTAAAGGTTGATATCCCGCCTTTGCCTATTGATTTCACTATGCTAAAGAAGATGGGCGCTCTCTATAAGTATAGGAACTCCTATTACTGGGTGATTGGTGATTCTGGGAGAGTAATGAAGCTTCCTGATGGACACCGAGTGCAGATTGGAGATAGTCCAGCTAACTGGTTCATTAAGGTTCAGGCTGAAGATTTAGATGTGGCTACCGTTAAGGGCCCAGTTAGGGGTAAAAAGACGGTTTCAGTTCCTATTGTGTTGGATTCTGATGAAGAGGAGATGGATGAGGATTTCACCATGGCTGAAGAAGAAGAAGAGGAAGAATCTGTTGAAGATGTAGACACTGATGAGGATGATGAGTTTGAGGAGGATGATCAACAGAGGCAGTTTGATCCGTCTCGACCTGCTGGAGGTGATCACCAGTATTCTGATGCACAATACAGCCAGATGATGGAGATGATGAGACAGATGCAGCTGGACAACACCCAGCGATACAATGACTTGTCTTCTCATATCGATCAGAGCTTTCAAGGCATGAGAGGTTATGTGGATCAGAGGTTCACATCATATCAGACTCATCAGGATCAGCAGCTTGCTGCTTTTCAGGCCCGCCAGGATGAGCAGTTCAGACTGCTCAACACTAGATTGGATGGATGGAGTTCAGCGGGCTATCCGCCTCATCAGTCATATCCTCAGTATGCCTTTCCCGATCCTCCGTATCCTCAGTTTCCACCATATCAGCCGCCACCAAGACAAGAGTTCCCGCCATATCAACCACCTCAGCCAGAGTATCCATCGGAGTACCAGCCACCGCCACCACAGGATTTTCCGCCTTACTACCCGGACAACTAGAGTTTTGTGAGTTTCTCTCTTTCCTTTGCCTTTTTACTATACTTTGGGGACAAAGTATGTTTTAAGCATGGGGGAAGGGAATTACTTGTTTGCATTGCATATAGTTGCATTAGAATAGGTCATATTTAAAAAATTTAGCAAGCATTGATTAAATTTTTGAAAAATGAAAAAAAAATCAGAAAAATTTGAAAAACACAAAAATATTACATTTAGGTTCTTATTTCCCCATTGTTTGATTCCTCTTGTGTTTCTAAGTTAAGTATAAGTTCTAACCCATGATTTGCATGATTTACTGAAGTTGATATGATATGAGCATGATCATTGATTAATTACCTTGATTATAGGATGGAGCATGTATTTAGCTTAAGTTTTTGATTCATTCTGAAGTTCTAGACAACAATTAGCCTTGTGAGATATTTTTGGCCTTTCATGATATATTTGTTCTTTACATTCTTGAGTGTATCACCATGATTATCTAGCTCTAGAACTTGCGTTAATACTCTTTGTCAAGGCTGCTTATATGATTGAATGCATGACATTAAAGTGATTGAGGCAATGTTTCTTATTAGCCTATTATTTCCCTTCCTACCCTACGAGATCCATGTTCTTGATACCCCACTTATTTGAGCCTTAAGCCTATTTTTATTAGCTCCACAAAATAATCCATAGCCGAATAAGCTTGACCCATAATCCGGGATTTAGGACTTTAGGTTTTGGTTGTTTTGTGTGAGTTTGATGTAAGTATGGGGGAGTTGGAGAAAAAGGTAGAAAAAGATGAAATAAAACTCTTGTGTTCAAAGTGAAAAAATGGAGGTGAATTATGTTGCAAAGCAAAAGAAAAAAATTGCTTGAATTGTTAATAGTCTTCATGAACAAAGCAAGAAAGAGTTGAAAAGAGGCAAAAGAAGAAAAAAAAAGAGAAGCAAAGTACTTAAGTGTAGATGTAAGGAGTTGGTAGAGTAAAGTTGGAAGTGTTATGAAAAAGTGTTGAGTTTTGGGTTTAGATTAGTTCTTTATCCCGGATTTAGCACCACAAGCCAAACATGATCCCTTCCAAATTTCTCTTTACCTTGGCCCCATTACAAGCCTTAAAAAGACCTCTTGATTTTTGTTATGTATTTGATTCCCAACGGTGGAGATTTAGAACTCTGATGCAAGCATATGGTAGTCTAGTTCTCATGGTTGATTTTGAGTGAAACACGTCCTTAAACACTTGAGAGTTGGAGTGCAAACACATTATCCTTGGTGAGGTCTAGAATGAATGAATGGTCTTTACTTTTTGCTTACCATAATGCATGCTAGGAAGTCTTGGTTGGGTTTTTGATTATATGTGAAATGCTTGTTTGACTTGAGATGGATGCAAGATTGCGTTTCTATGGTGTGATTGGATTTATGTCTTGCTTGAGGAAAAGCAAGGGTTAAGTATGGGGGAATTTGATAGCTTGCATATAGGAATAGTTAAGATGCATGTTTTATATATGTTTTAGTTAGTTTTAGGTTAGCTTTTATGTAGTTTTTAGGTTTTTGTGTTATCGGGTATTATGCGCTGGTTTTCTCGGTTTTACAGGTTTTTAGGTTCAAGAGCAACAGCGGGGCGAGTACAGATTGACCATGGCGGTGGTGGACGAGCCAAGGGAGCTAAGGAATGACTAGGATGTGCTAGGAGCATGGACCAAGACAAGAAAAACCAGGGCAAGGAAGAATCAAGTGCTCGGGATGAACCCGAGAAACGAAGCCACGCAATCCTAACTGATTGATGAAAGCGCAGGATGGACAATGCGCGGCCGCGCATTTCAGGTGCGATCCCGCGCAATCGGACTTCTACGCGGACGTGGTTTTTGGGCCGAAGTTTTGGATTGGGCTTTGATATTCTTGGTTTTTGGGCTATATTATATCCGAGTTTGTATGCTTTAAGATAGCTTTTGAGGGATATTTTTAGTATACATATAAATACTTTATGTTAGTTTTATTTTCATAACTTTGATCATACTTTTTGGAGGCTAGGGTTTTTCTCTCAAGGAAGACTTTGAAACCTTTGTAAGTTTGATTTTAATTTCATTATGCATTGCTAATTTCTTTAGTGTTTGGCTAGTTATTGAAGTCATGATTTGTATGTAGTTGTGAGGTTTGATTGATTCTCAACAAACTTGAATAGAGTTTATTCCCTGTGCTTAATTGAATCAGAATTATTCTAGGGTTTTGTTAGATTAGCTACCTAATAGAATTTCTAGGTTAATTTACAACTGAATCTGATTAATTACCGGTTGGAGTTAATTAGATCAAGAGTAGACTTTAATTAATTTAGCACCGGTCGGACAAGTTGATTAAAGTAGGGAATAAATTCACAAGTCACTTAGATGTCTGGTTGCTCTAAGTTGTTTGTTTCTATTGATAACTTGAATCGTCATGCTGTTATTTAATTGAATCTAGAAGGTCTTCTAGGTTATTATTTAATTAGGGTTGTTAGACTGGTTGTTCTGTCAACTATATATGAAGTTTGGATCATAATCCTTAGTAGGGTCATTATCCACAATAGATTATTCAAGTGAGAAGAGAATCAAGAGAATCAAGAGAATCGATGATCAATGAATCAATATCATGATGGATCTAACTAGTTGAACACGTTTGTCTTTCATATATTCAAATCATCTTTTGCATTCATAGTTAGTTTTATTCTTGCATATTAGTTTAGATGATCATTCTGAAAAACCCCCATACTAGTTACTTGGCACTTAAGCAATAACACATTTACACGAGTCTCTGTGGGTTCGACCCTTACTTACCGCTCTACTGAGTTGGTTAAGCTAAGGATTCTTTGATAGGTATAAACGACCACGAAAAATACCTCATCACATACCTAAACCAAACCCCCCGCTAAGTGGCGTAACTTCTTGATTTGTGAGGTCGAACTCGAACGCATTTGGAGCCGTTGGTTGGATCAGTACCTCCTCTTGCTCTACATTAGCTTGTATATCCTCAACGTTCGCCCCTTCATTCAAATCTATTTGCGATGATTGCCCATGTGAAGTTTTTGAACGGCTTTTGCTCTTAGACTTTCCTAAACCGAAAGACCACCCTTTTCTTATTTTCACACTTTTTTACTCTCGATTGTAATTTTTTTTAGCAATGGTGGTATGTGCTCCATGAAAGGAGTTGAGGGCTTTATATAGCCCTCAACGAACGGCTCTTTTGCGGCCGAAAAGAGCCGTTGCTCTTTCGGCCCCAGCGTGTTTTTTTTTTTTTTAAAAACCCAATGTAATCGGTCACCTTGACCGACTACATTGGGGCCCACACACTATTTGCAATTTAAAAAAAACCAATTGCAGATAGCGTGTTATTTAAATATATATATATATATATAGTCGGTCACCTCGACCGACTACAAGCGCGTCGGTCGCCTAAAAAAACATGGGCGCCCGTCATTTCTGACATAGGCGGCTCGTATTGGCCAAATGATTACTGCATGTATTTACATTAGGCCCAAATGCCAATAGAATTCATCAATGTCGAGCGGTCATGAAGAGATAAACTCCTCTCGAGAGTCGTGATCCATTAATAGATCGAAGCGGTGCTATAAGATAGGGACAACATAATTGATAATTTAAGCAGGAGGAGCAAAATTAAATAACTAGCACATCGATCGAGAGAAATGGACGGCGCCGGAGAGGGGAAGTTGGTTTGCGTGACGGGAGCATCAGGCCATCAAAGGAACTCTGAATGTGCCAAATCCCCATCTGTAAAGAGAGTGGTTCTAACTTCATCAATTGTCGCCGTCACAATCAATGACAAGCCTAAAAACGATCAAGTCACGGTTGATGAAACCTGGTTTTCCGACCCTCAATGCTGTCGAACCAGACAGGTGCGTGCTTTTCATACTTTACATTCAGTAATGTGACAACTTGTTCAAAATCAATAAATAAATAAAATATACAAACTACGTCCAGTTATATGTTTTAATTGTTATTGTTACTAGTTGTGACTGTTACTGCTTGACATGCTAAAAACTGCCTAATTGACTGACTATCGACATCAAATTTGATGGAAACCTAGCATGTAAGTGTAGTCATGGTATGGGCTTTCAAAGACACTGGCAGAGGAATCGGCTTGGCAATTCGCACGGCAAAATGGTATTCATTTGATTTCTATGAATCCGGGGATAGTCATCGGCCCTCTCTTACAACCCACCTTGAATCTTAGTTCCGCTCTCGTGCTAAGCTTCATTCACGGTAAACCTACTTTTACTTCCCATCATGTTATCCTTTTTTTTTTATCCTTGATCGAACATATATATTGGATTGTAGTACTCCATACATGAATTAATTATCTGATGGCATGCAGGCTCCAAAACATATGACAATTATACCCATGGGTGGGTGCACGTGAAAGACGTGGTAGAAGCTCATATTCGAGCATATGAAATAGCATCGGCTAGTGGGAGGTATTGCTTGGTTCAAAGTGTTGCGCATATTTCCACAATCGTTGAGACTTTGAAGGAGCTTTATCCCTCTCTTCAACTCCCTAATAAGTAAGATTTTTTCTCTTCTTCTACTCGTCAGATTTAACATATAATAACAATTTCCCACTGAATATGTATTATCTGTTGTTAGATCCGGATGTGTTAGTAAAGAGTTTGGGAACATACGTTAGATTGTTTCTAAGGCAACGCAAGTAACAGAAAATTGCAAGTAATAAAACACATGGATACAGTTCCTTTATATGTATGTTAGTAATACACTACCCTATAGTTGACCGATCAAATTGGTTTAGCCATAGGTAAGACAAAAAAAAATATGTTTTGATTTCCATTTTTCTTGATAAATTGCGTAATTCTCAACTTAAAGATCCAATACTAACAAATTTCATGACTTCAAAATATTTGTATGAAAATGCAATTGATCACGGAAATTGAATTTGATGTGTTATCTCAACTCAAGACTTCTATATATGTTCTTGGAAATTTGCAATTTCTAATCCTAGAATTTAAATACATGTGTACGTGATACGAGCCCGGTGTGGACCGCGTATCGAACCCTTGTTGGTCAAGGGGTTTGAGCCTAATCCGGTGTGGATTCCGACTCGGGATAAACGTGGTTAGTAGCCATGGGAAGAAGAACGATAAATTTAGAGCAAAGGGATAAATTAATTGACTGATTTCTCATTCCTTGATAGCAGCCTAACAACTTAAGGGTATTTATAATAACCCTGATATTTAGATAAACTCTAATTGCTGAAATAAAAAAGATACTCTTAATAAAAATAAAATGAAATCTCTAAATAAAAGAAAAGCATAATTATCATAATATCCTGATATATTCTGCTAGCATAATTATAGCGTATCAATTCTCCCCCGTTGAGAATCGACTTGTCCTCAAGTCGGAAATCAGGAGGAGACTCATTAAACGGAACTTCGAGCTGAATCCGCCAGGATCCCATTGCACATGTAGCATGGCTTGATGCAACACCAGAAAAGCAAATTGGTTGTGAACCCCATAACTCCTAAACCAATACATGAAGATATCGCCTGCAAAAGCTGAAAACTCGGGTTCCACCAATTCATCCATAGAGTCTTTGAAGTTGTTGTCAATCGACTTAGTGCCAAAGATTTGCGGACTTGATTGGTGAGCCTGCATCTTCAAGTGCGGAGACGCAACTTTCTGCACAAACGGTTCAGATGTGGGAGAGGAAAGCGACGCCGGCGTCGGGTGCGGTGTGGCGGGAGCCACGGGCGCGGACTCAGGGACTACGGGCACCAGGACAGACGCCGCGGGCGCGGGGGAATGGGTCGCGGGCGCTGGGGCATCGGCCGCGGGTGCTGGAGCATCGGCCGCGGGTGTCAGGGCATTGGATGCGGGCGCGGACTCGTCCTCTTGAAGCAGAGTGTCAATCTCGCTTGATATGATACTAATTCGATCATCAAAGAACAACTCAATTCGACAATATCCCGCATAGATGTATCGTCCATTGAAGCGATTGAACGCCTCAAGGGTTGATGCACGACTTTGAAAACGGCCACGGAATTCAGTTTCGTCATCCAGCGGTATAATATCTTCGATGGTTCCGACGCTTGAGAACATTTGCGCCAAGACGGCACTAGAAACCCGATAGAATTGAGCATGGATCTTTACATACAGAATAGTTTGGAGGAGTTCTCGGAGATCCCGCAGAGCAGCAACTTCCGAAACCCTTTCCTCGTTATTCATGGCACGAAGAGTTCCGGGATGAAAGCACCAGTTGATACGAGCCCGGTGTGGACCGCGTATCGAACCCTTGTTGGTCAAGGTGTTTGAGCCTAATCCGGTGTGGATTCCGACTCGGGATAAACGTGGTTGGTAGCCACGGGAAGAAGAACGATAAATTTAGAGCAAAGGGATAAATTAATTGACTGATTTCTCATTCCTTGATAGCAGCCTAACAACTTAAGGGTATTTATAATAACCCTGATATCTAGATAAACTCTAATTGCTGAAATAAAAAAGATACTCTTAATAAAAATAAAATGAAATCTCTAAATAAAAGGAAAGCATAATTATTATAATATTCTGATATATTCTGCTAGCATAATTATAGCGTATCAGTACGTGTTTAACAATTGTTTTTTAGGTGTGCTGATGATAAGCCTTTCATGCCAACTTACCAAGTTTCTAAGGAGAAGGTGAAATCTTTGGGCATTGAATACATTCCTATCAAAATAGCTATTTTTGAGACCGTTGAGAGCTTGAAGGAAAAGAAGTTTGTTAGTTTTTGATGAGCCTGTTTTTGGCTTATATACCAGTTTTCTTGAATGGAATAAATGGCGGTCGGTGATCATGTTACACAAAGTTTATCTACTTGAATTGAATAAATTGTGGTTATACAAAATAAATTGTGGTCTGTGATTACATGTTACGTACACAAAATGCAATACAATTTCATAGGATTTGAAAATTGAAGACCGTTTCTATTCTACTTTTTTCGATTTCAATTATACTGGAAGGATTGTTTTAACAATATTTATATTTATGTTGATGCTGATCGTGGGGCCTAGATTGGTTTTACTCTAAATAAGCAATGACAAATCTATGCAATTCTATCAACTAACATGAGGGAGAGGGAGGGAGATTTATATGATTCGAGATTGAAACAATGCCAAAAAAAAAACATGCACAAGTCCCAGACAACCACACTAGGGCACACTCCATCAACCCTGAATCTAGTTGCATCCATATTCACTTTAAGACTTCCTTGAGGGTTGCGACCAACTCACAAGCACTTTTCGATCATTAGGTGGAAGCAACATAAATAGCCTCAATGGTACTCCTCTCCATTTCCTTACAACCAATAGAAAGTTGTTTAGCATTCCCATTTGTCCCTAGAAGACATTTTAATTCCTTAAGGTCCAAGCAACGTAAGATATAATTAAAAAAATATTAAGATGTTACACACCATGATTATCAAACACCAACATAGAAATCTCATGGAAATTTGAATTACTAAATCCGTTAGGGATCGACAACAAATTAGAAGCTTCACACACAAGTTGAGAGAATGAACAAGAAAGAGAGTGTGCCAAGTTGTTTAAGAACTACTATAGCATCAATCACACAATTCATTGGGTGTCACTTCCTAAATCATGAGATCTGTCTTAACACTTAGGGAGCCCGAGAGGGTATGCCAAGCAAAGACGCGCAACTTTGGCGACACGTTGAGTGCCAAAACATGACCTAGAACCGAATCCCACTTTGAGCATCCTAGGACTCCAAACCAATAACCCATCTAATGTAGTTTCATTTGTCTTTCAAATCTCTCCTTGATCTTCTATCATTGTCTTGTGTTGAAAACTTATCCCACATCTGAAATCCAAAAAAAAAACCATCCTAGTATATATATCATTGGGTTACTCCTTCTATTATCAATTTGCTTTAGGATAGAACCTCATGGGTTTATATGCTAGGATTGTCGCATATGTGCGCTAGGACAATTGAAATTAGTCATCCCAATTGCACTTGAGGGGGCGTCTGAGAATAAAACCTATCCTACATCTAAAATCCAAAGAAAATCGGTTTAATATATATACACTTAGATGTCTACCTTACTCAACTTACTGATGTCTAAGTGTCAATTAGTCATCCCAATTGCACTTGAGGGGGCGTGTGAGAATAAAACCTATCCTACATCTAAAATCCAAAGAAAATCAGTTTAATATATATACACTTAGATTAATTATATTTCCAATTGGTTTTAGGATGGAACCCCATGGGCTTATGTGTTACGCTTGTCGGCGACACGACCACTACCACTGTCGGTGACTCCGCTTCCGATGGCACCACCAACGCCGTCTGGAAGCCCGAGTTTCCACTCAACTTAATCTGTTACGAACATTCGTAACCAGATCTCGCTCATCCTCGATCTCCAAAAAGTGCAGTACCACACATGGGTCGAGCTCTTTCAGATTACCGCCCGCGCTCACAACGTCGTTGACCATATCAATAATCCTCGTGCGAAAGGTATTTCCGATGCCAAATGAGCACAATTGGATGCCATCGTCCTTAATTGGAATTATGGCACTATTAGCAAGGATCTTCTTCTCACATTCATCAAAATTGGCTCCACCGCTTGCGACGCTTGGCTGTAACACGGCCCCGGTAACAACCGTAGTCGTGATCGTAGCCGGCGTGGCAAGAATACCACTGGCGGCAACAACAAGTCGGAGCAACAACCCCAGCAAATATATTGCATTCGTCAGGGAACCACCGTCCCTCCGTAGTGGTTTCCGTCTCTACCAGGGTAATACTGGCCGTCGGGTTAGACATTGTCGTCGTTCCCCTACCCCATTGGCCCAACGCATCGCTCATACACACCTCCTCGTCCGCCCATGTTTGTGTTCAGGTGTATATTACGCCTCAACAATATGTCGACCCGTCTCATGCCTTTAGCACCATGACCCAAAGCAAGAAAAACAATAACAAATCTACCAAAAAGAAAAAGGACCAAAAGCTAAGTTACTAACCTTGGGTTGCCTCCCAAGAATCTCTTTGTTTAACGTCGATGGCTCGACCCGGCATGAATTCACAATATTAGATATTGTCAATGCCCTTAACGACCTTTCAAAAGCTTGTGAACACATCTCATAAAAACATAAGTATCACAATGATAAATTGAAATTGAATAAGAACCCATTCAAAATTCAACTTATCAAACATGTGAGAACAATTTTCATGAAATGGCATATGCTCAAAAAAATTCAACACAAGTGGATCCCTTGTCAAAAAAAAAAAACATACAAACTATGTATAGTTATATGTTTTAGCTGTGACCATTACTACTTGACATGCCAAACACCGCCTAATTGACTATCGTGTCTACGACCCTAAGTCTATAGCAATCAAATTTGATGGAAACCTAGCATGTAAGTGTAGTCATGGTATGGGCTTTCAAAGACACTGGCAGAGGAATCGGCTTGGCAATTCGCACGGGAAAATGGCATTCATCTGATGTCTATCAATCCGGGGATGGTCGTCGGCCCTCTCTTGCAGCCCACCTTGAATAGTAGTTCTGCTGCCATTCTAAACTTGATTCATGGTAAACTTTTACTTCCTAATATTGATTCTTGATATTGCTACCTGTTAGAATATATACCTATTTGCACATGTGAAGTTGACGGATAAAAAAGACCTCCTATGGGTTACTTCTATTGACTATTTGTTTTAGGATGAAACTTCACTAGGCTTGTGTATTTGACTTACATATCTACGATGACCCTGTTATGACTCATGGACTTCCACAAATATATGAAAGGCTTTGTTTTAAAAGATTAGTATATATGCATTACAAAATTTATCCTTTTATCTATAAAGAGATAGGGTCTCTATGGGTCCCTAAAGATAATGTATTAAATTACATTATGTAATTTAAAATAATATAATTTAAAGCAATATCTTGGGAATCCAAACAGGCCTTTAACCTATTTTTTGAGCCTTGATCAAACGTATTATACTCCTTACATGAATTAAATAACCAATGTATCACAGGTTCAAAAACTTTTCAGAATTTTAGCCAAGGGTGGGTGCACATAAAAGACGTAGTAGAAGCTCATATTCGAGCATTTGAAATGGCATCGGCTAGTGGGAGATATTGCTTGGTTGAAAGAGTTGCACATTATTCTGAAATTGTTGACATATTGAAGGAGCTTTATCCCACTATGCACATTATTCTGAAATTGTTTTATTTGATATAAGAATATCATTTTGGATTATTGAATTGTCTATTATGTATCCTAGGTGGTATAGATACTTCAAAATCATTGGATATATATTTTATAATACCTTATTGTTTCTAAATTAGTAAAACATTTAGGATATATATCTTTTGGCAATAATTTCGAGCATTTGTCATCAAATAATTACCCTAAAGTTGGATTCTTTTTCACATATATATCGAAAAGTTAAATGTGTTTTAGCAATATTAATTTCGTTCTTGTTTTTCTAATGGAAAAAGAGAATTGATCATTGGGAAATAAGTGTCATTCTATCGTCGTTCACATTTTCTAAGAAGAGTAGCAGACTAACAAAATACTCTCTCCGTATAAGTCTATTTGTATTTTTAGATCTAAAATTTTGTTCAAAAAAACTTTTTTTTTCATATTTTAGATACAACTTTCCAACTTTAACCCTTAGATTTAATGAAAAGGTGAACTAAATTTGTACTATTTCTAATATACAAAGTAAATATTTAATTAAGGATGTTTTTCAATTTAAAATTTTCTTAATATATGTGTCCAACCTAAAAAGACAAATAGAATTGAACGGAAGGAGTATATATGCTATTATACCCTCATTTTTTTTTTTTTGAAAATCACTTCTAACAATCTACTAATTATTGCAAGGGTACGTAATATTGTAAAGTGGAGGCTAAATAGCTAGGATGACAAATATTTATGAACATAAATTGAAGTCTAAGATTACAATTATTATATGATGAACTGCAAGAGTGCATCATTAAGTTAAAATTTTGCTTTCATTTTCAAATTTTTGTGACAATTTGGATAATTCTCCACATTTTAGCAACTTTAGAGACCGAGTGCTAAAAATATTCATAATTCAAAATATTGGTATGAAAATCATTTGATCTCGAAATTAGACTGAATTTCTGCAAAAAAATGATGATGTCTCAATCTTCATTAATGTTCGTGAAATTTTACAATTTCTAACCCTACGAGCTAATTACATGTGTAAGTGTGTGACCATTGATTTTAGGTGTGCTGATGATAAGCCCTTTATGCCAACCTACCAAGTTTCCAAGGAGAAAGTGATCTAATGCAAAAATAGAGCTCAACAAAAATAATTTAAGTTATAACCTGAATAGTTCAACAAATCAGGCAAAGCTACTGAATGAACAAAAGTAATTTAAAACAAAAAATAGAGCTCCACATTCATGGGTTAATTAACAAAAGTAATCTAATGCAAAAATAGAGCTCCACATTCAGGCAATTTGCAATTTAACAAATAATATAGAGCTCCATTTTCATCCTCTACCAATTTGCAATTTGTGCTTATCCTTGATATATATCTTCTCAACGTAATTTGCAGCCTTATAAATCATGCCTTACAAATCATCATTCCAAATATACATCACGTACTTAATTAATTAATTGTGTCTATCAAGCTAGTTGAAATAGTATCTCTAAATCTAACTTTACATAAATATCTAGCATGTCTAGCATGTCAGGTTTTTTTAATTCAGGTTCAAATGGAACCAACCCAAATCATGAATATCTATAGAAACCATCAGCACATCATCAATTGGAACCAACACATAAGCACATGGAACCAACACATCAGCACATCAGCAATTGAGCCATAGAAACCAAACACATCAGCAATTGAGCTCCCAATTCCTCACAAATCCCCTCAAAAGCCATAGAAACCAAACACATCAACACATCAACAATTGAGCCATAGAAGCCATAGAAACCAAAACACATTTGCAATTGAGCTCCCAACTCCTCAAAAATACCCTCAAAAGCAAAGGAAAAAAGAGCAGAAATCAACAAGCGAGCGAGCAGAAAAGCAAAATCAAACCCTTGGTAGCCTGTAGCAATTGGAGTCCGATTGTGGCGAGCAGGCAAGCGAGCGAGTAGGTGAGCGGTCGAGCAGAGGAGGATCGGAGGTTGCTGGACGGACCAAGCATAGGAGGCGTTGGATTCGTTCACCATTTCCAGGAGGCTGTTGAGAGCCGTCGTTCAGTCTCTCGTTTCAGCAGCTCTCTTCTAAACCTAAAATAAAGTGTTTTTGTATATTTAAAAAAAAAATTAAATCTCAGTGGGGCTATAGCCCCCACTGGGCACTACAAAGATCTGCCCCTATCTACAATGTTCATGTTGATTTTGTGACCTAGCTTATAATTATGATTTTTGTTTTTCATTTTAAAGAAAAGAAAAGTCCATATTCGATTCATCCTTCGGAACCATATCACATCCCCAATCTGATAAAATAGGATGAATTGAGACGGTCTTTTAGAATGGAACTCGTTAGTTCAAGTGTTCGACCAATGGACAATAGGTTTATAGCCACTAAACTAACAAAGGGGAAAGTATGAAAGGGGGGAGAGGGAGAGGAAGGGTGATGAGTATCCAAATACGAATACAAAAATGCAGTACAAGATTATTAATTCACGCCTCAAGAGTTCCCCGTGTATGATAAATTAGATTGGAATTTCTTTAAATTAATCCTTATTAAACTCGGTTTTTATGATTATTGGGTTCATCTTGTAATGACTTGTATTACTATCTCTTCTACTACTGTTCTAGTTAATAAAGAACCTGAGAATGTTTTCTCCCCTCAATGTGGTATCCGGCAGGGTGATCCTATTGCTCGTTTTATTTTGTTATTGCAATGGAATATCTTGCTAGAACTCTGCAACATCAATCTTCTCTCAATTCAAAGTTTGTAGGAATTTGGATTGTTAAGAATGGCACTTGTTTACCTTTTCTTAGTTTTGCAGATGATACTATTATTTTTTGCAGAGGCTTCACACTCTAATATTAATTATATTAAATCTTTCCTTGATAATTTTTCTCGAATTTCTGGTTTGTCTATTAACTATCATAAGAGTTCTTTTCAAATCTCTGAGAATGTCTCCCGGATTTCTGCCCAATCATTACTAATGTTGTAAACATTCAAATCACTACCTTGATTGAAAAATATCTAGGAATTCCTATTTTAAAAATTAGGGTTCAGAATTCTGTTTTTTCAAAGTCTATTCTTAAACTAAAAAAATATGTCTCATAGGAAATCTAACTCTATTTCTCAGGCATGTCGTGCTGTCTTGATCCAATCTAATCTTTTAGGAGAAGTTAATTATCTTATGCAAAACTCCCGCCTAAAGTCCAAAAGTTCCTTTAGAAAGCCTGTGCAGATTGCCTTCCCACAACAGATCGTCTAAATCGGTTTTTTAACTATGTTCCTCATTGTTGTTCTTTGGTAGTTTTAATGATTATCTAATTGCTACTCTTGCTCTAGAGTGTCTTTAGCAGTCTCGACTTAGCTCTTTCGACTAGTCTCATGCACGAGTTAGCCTGATTGAAAGGTGGGGCCTATGTTTTGCCTGTAACGTCACAAGACATCCCTTGTTATTTGTGTAATTCTAGTATTCCAATTGTTTGTGTAACAACTTGTATATGTAATAATATTTATTGAGAAGGAAAAAGAATTTCGGATACCTTATTTTCTTGTCTTGAGGAAACACGTCTCGTAGAATCTTTAGAAATGATAAGGCTTCAAATCCATTGCATTCCAACTCTGTGGAAGATGCTTCCCTTCTACTGATACTAACTCGTAAGCTCCTTGTCTGACGACCTTAGTAATCTAATAGGGTCCTTCCCAATTTGCACCTATCTTTCCGACATTAGCTTCTTGAATATTTTGGAAGAAAAAATTCTTAACACCCAATCTCCTATTTGGAAAGATCTTTGTAGCGAACATTCTTGTTATAACTTTGTGCCATCCCCTACCCTTGATGTTGCCAAGTGAACGCCCGCATTATCCCGTAATTCGTCGATGGTATACAAATGGTGAACCATTTTGTCATGATTGGCTTCTTCAGTGGTCAAACCATATCGTGCAGTGGGGATTAATACTCCAACAAGGAGCACTGCTTCACCACCATAGAATAACGAGAAAGGAGTGTGACGGTAGAATCAGGGGTAACTCGTTTGTCCATCGCCCCTTCACTTCTTTAAGGCGCTTCTTTAGGTTGTTCATGATTACTTTGTTACTAGCTTCTGCCCGACCAGTCACTTGTGGATAACGCGGTGTTGACATTACTAGTTGGGATTGATACTTCAATTATGAGTAAGAGATCAAAGGAGATAATACCATAAATCCATTGCAGGATAATCGTTTCTTGATCCTAAAGATTGTCATCGATGTGGCCCGGTCTAGTAGCGACAAGATCAATCTGATCAAGGACCCTATACACCCTAGCGGTGACTATGAACAAGACAACCCATGAATTGTATTTTGTGTTGTTGACATCGAGAACTGGAGGGATATTATTCTTGATATTAGAGATGGTGAGAGTTGAGTGGAATGTTGACTTAGAGGAACTAGTCGTGCTAGTCATGTTGGAGCCCTAACCCGTTTTGATGGTGCTTGGTGTTTTGAGGGTTTTGGAACCCTTGGCGAACAACATTGTGGCGTCAATCATGATTAAGGTTGTTTTAGAGAGGGTCTAGATAATCTAAAGGTGGTGTAAGATGGGCAGTGAAACACTCTCGAGGAGTAAACCACGAGAAGAGATGTAAAAAGTGATTTGAATGGCCAATGAAAGGGGCAGCGGAAGAAACGACACATGAGGGAGTAGGGTTTAGGCAGGATACGCGTGTGATACCATATTAGAAATTGTAACACCCCCTTCCTACCCTGGAGGTATTACCGCCAGTAACCCTGATTAAGACTAAACTGAAGGTACCCAAGGCTTTAAACTGACTGAACAAACTAAAACAAGGTAAATGAAACGATTTAAAACCTAACAAAATTAAGTAAAACTTTACAGCGGAAAAGAGAATAAAAGGTCTTATACAAGCCTTAACTTAAAAAGAATTAGTAAATAAATAGAACAACCTTCTATTTAAACAAAATCTTCATCAAGTCTTCCTTAAGTTCTTATTTCTGAAACTCAGCTTCGTTTTGAAGTAGTTCAACCATGATCTTCACTCAAGTAGCCATTGGAAACCTTTCTTCAACTTCTGGAGCTTCAAACATCTGAATTCGCCTCTTGAATCAATTTTCAAGAAGAACCTGATGTATCGTAACCCAACGGTGGACACCAACCGACCATATAAAAGAAAAGAAGATGGACGGGTTAGTCTAATTAAAGACTAAGCAAGCGGAGAAACTAACTTGGTTCTTATGGTTGTAACTAAACATATTGGCATCCAAATCGGATTATACTCGGATTATGATCCAACAGTTAGCAGTCTTATAAAGAATAAGGAGACTTACATAACAAGAGAGAGAACACCACAACTTGTGGTTCCTTTAAGAAGCATAAATAATTGTTGGGAACTCATATTAATCACATAACGTCTTGAAAAGTCTCCATCGACTAATCAGATTGACTTAATCAAAGGTTGATTAAGAATCATTCATAACCGGAAGTAAGAATGGTTATCGAATAGACTAACCATCCGAGTACATTAATGTGCCTAACGCACTTATCTTATATTACTTTCAAAACTCTTTACAAACATATTGGTAACTTTTAATCGACTGAAACACCGAGAATCTACATGTACATGTGACGTCAAGATGAGAGGGATTATTTCATCCATGATCATTGACAAACAACTAGTACTAATTGCACTTAGCTAGAGTGCATAAACACCTCCTCCAGCGTTGAGTGAGGTATGAGTCATGACCCGAATGTTGGGATATGATAGCGAACTAAACCTCCTAACATAGACTATGTTATAAAGAGGTCATCGGAGACTCGGCTCCTACCCCTGGAAACTAACTTACTTCATAATAATGTCTCAGCATGAGACAACATGCAAGTTCACACATAACGGACTTAAATCTAGTTCTATCGCGAAACTGAATAAACAACCTGGTCATTATTTCTAACAAATATAACAACCTATCATATTTTAATAAGCACACAAGTTGTTCCCAACACAAATATTAAATGGGATCCAATTCCTCATTTAATAACCATAATGCAAGAGAGAATCGTCCACTTGCCTTAGAAGGCGTGCTAAACGTCCTTAGCAGTTCAACAGTAATCTTTATCATCCTTCTGACAAATATAACAAAAGGATTTCTCAACAACGAGCTCACAGAAACACTTCTTAGTTGTATTCTCAACTCCTACAACTTCCTAATCGATAAACGATTTAATTTCCGAATATCGATATATAATAAATCCTTCGTTATCATGCTTTAAGGAGCCATCTTGGCGGAATTATAGCTAATTATGCGCTTCACTTTTGAAACAATTTTCTAAATAAAAAATTTTCATTAGCAAAATTTCTTAAAGGTTACCAAATCTCGGATCAAACGGATTAACAACGAATCCCGAGTAATTATCCGAAGTCCTTTACCTGCCAATCGGTATCCAAAACTTGTATTCGCTATAACTGAAGATCTTGACGTTCGTTTCCCGAGCGGTTTAAACCTGTGGGACCGTATCAAGGTCAAGATTATAAAAACCATAAATTTAATTAGCAAAGCGGAACCGAAAGGCCCTTATGGTGGCTCCGTAATCAACCCGCTAATTAATTTCGATCGTATATACCTTCACTCGAGCCCATGGCTCCATAGTGGCTCGATCCCTGAGCCCAAGGGTGGTCGAGTATTGCCCGGTGACGGCCCTTGCTGTGGTTGGTGGTCGGAGGAGCTAGTGATCGCCGGCGACGTCGCATAACGAGGCGAGGAAGATGACCAGCGGTGACGTATTCTTCTCCCGAGCCAGCGTTCCGTCCTGCTTCGCTTGGCTTTGCCCCTTGGTGCAGCAGCAGCAAGTCCAAAAGAGGAAGTAGAAGAAGAGGTGGAAGGTGAAGATGGAGGTGGAAGGGTCTGAGAAGACGGAGAAGAAGATGAAGGCCGCCGGCGGTGAGAAAGGTTCGAATTCTTCAAGTCCGTCGCTCGTCTAATCTCTCCTCAGGCTTCCTTTGTTTTGATTAGGTTCGAATAAATAAATATGAAATCCAATCTCACTTCCTTCCTTTGTAAGCAATTAAGAGGCGGTTTAAAACAAAAATCCGTCTCGGAACAAGACTCGCGTTAAAGCGGTAAAATTATGTACCTCGGGTGGAAAAAATCACTAAATGAAAAACGTCCCGTAAATTATGTAGACCAATAAAACCAATTTTTCATGATTTTATCTTGCTACCTTCAATTTTTAGGGCTTCTGTTTCGTATTTTTAATCCTTTACAGAACTTTGTAGTACCCCCTTAAAAAAACATGTTGTACTTCTGCACCAGGCACAAAACAGCCATTGCTTAGTTACCAAACTTCTTCTTTCAGCGTTCATTAACTTTGGAAAATGACTCAGCATTTCCTGTCTAATCTCAAGTCTTTTCTTCACCTCCATTTTTAGACTAAAGTAGCCTAACCAAAGGTATCTTTCTTATTCACGATTCAACCTGACCTCTCTTCATAGGTGTCATTTGGTTGAATGTCCATCTTATTATTGTTGAGTATCAGAGATATATTGAACGCATACTATCAAGGAAAACATTACGGATAGAATGCACTGGAGGTGGCAATGCCAACTATTAAGCAAGCTTACCAGTTCTTTCCAGTATCTCAAAAGATCCAACATAGCGAGCATTTACGTTATCTCGCATTCCCCAGCGGAATATGCCTTTAAAGGCGGATACTAGAACAAAAACATTGTTCTTTACAATGAACTTAACATGCTCTCGCTTTAAAACAACATACGACTGTTGTTGCTTTTGAGCAGTTAACACCCTTGGTCGTGCTAGAGCGATATCAGCTGTTGTTCTCTTGGCCAAATCTGGCCCATGAAGAACCTTGTCAATGTTGTCATTCCAACAAATTGACAACCAACACTTCTGGCTTTATAAAGCCTTAAAAAGAGTCATTTTCTTTATCGTGTAATCAAAATTCTTGTGTGTGAAGTCACTCAAACTCAAGCTACCATTCCAACTCGTGTGGAATCCAGAATACATGTCCTCGGAAGTTTGAATTTGTTTCCTTGCATTGTTCATCAGTTTGATGAGGGAAGTAAGCGCTAAAATTCAATTCAATCCACAAAGCTTGTTGTTACTTCTTTCACGACTTTAGCATGAACCATCCATCTCAATCAGGGATAATAATTTTTGGAGTTTTATGAAGATGAAAACTTCATGCATGAACACCTCAACTAACTTATGTACTCTTTAAGTCATCATAAATGCATTAAAAAGAACACTCTAGATGAGTTTCTTAACAACCTCCATATTGCATTTTTCTTTCATTAAGTCTTGAACGACTAATGACAAGAATCCATTGTAACATCTTCCCACTTCCATTCTGAAACAGGAAGAGACTATAACATTTCATCTGGTCTTCTATACTCAATCAAGACTTCCAGACAAACCAAACATATCAAAACGAACTTGGTGACATTTCGCTTCATGTCAGACCATCATTATCTCAAATCCTTATACGTTTAATTGTTCCAGGATAAACTAATTAAGCAAACAATTATGCCTCCTTTGAAATAAGCTTTCAAAGCTCATCAACAACAGATACACATGAACAGTTTTGCAAACAAGCAATCCATAATCTTGAATAACAAATCCCAGTGTTTTACCTTCTTGATCTTCTCCATTGATCTTAAATAATATTACTTTCCCCATACATCTTTTCCTTGATCTGGTCAACAAATTCTGAATAAAATCCTAGGGTATTAACACAACCTTGTTGTCATCCAAACTAAACCTTTAGTCCTTCTCAAATTATTTTCTTTACAAGGATTACTTAAAATCCTTACTCGATTTCCTTTTTGAGATAAAATCTCAGTATTACTTTAACCAAGAATATGAGATTTATCCAATATATGACAAGATAATAACCTATCTTGTCAATCCTTTACATCCTTTTCTCAATCAAAACTCAGCTTGGGCATACTGACATTCAAAAGTAGTTATCTCTCTCAACTACTTCAAACTACACTCTTACGCATTACTATACCAACATATTGGACAATAATACCTTTAGTCCAATAATTTCCAACAAAATTGTCTCCATTGACAATTTTCAATCTTTTTCATCAAAGGACTGTTTAGACTTCACATAACATTCTGACTTGTTGAAAAACCTAACTCTCAGGATTAAAAACATATCCTCACGTGTCCACTCTCTATATCCAACAACTTATCATGATGAGATTGAATATCAATACTAATTTACATATCCAAACTCCAGAAAAATTGGAGTTCTGCTTAAAGTCCTCACTTGACTATCTTATCTCAAAAAGCTTTAAGTTTTCAAGACAACATGAAAACAAATAACAACTAATGGAGAAATTACTAGTACATCCTTTACTCCAAAGAAAGGATTATTACAATATCATTCCTTAGAAAGGGTTCCATCCCAGGAGTCCATATCAACTTACTTCCAAAGACAATTCCGCTAAAAAGGCAATGACTTTCTTAGGTCATGACGTCAACCAAGATGAACTACTAGCAAACTGCTTAGAGAATTCCAATAATCGTTGACTGAAAACAATCCCAAACTTTTAGAGAAGTATGAAGTTACTCCATGCTCTTCAGAGACTAACATAGATTTGTAAAAAATCTTACCAAATTTCTTTACTTATAATCGAACTGTTTTGGGAAGTTTGACCATACTCCTTAAATGGTATAGGATACCAAGGATATACTAACTCAAAGGATTTTTACAAAGTAGCTGAGATAGCAATTGCTATACAAGAAAACTCTCATCTTTGAATCTCAATAACTTCACTTGAGAGAAACTTATATGATTACCAAATCATACTAGAAACTATTCTTTAAAACCCAAGGAATTATGTGATCTTATTCCACCATGTGATCAGGATGGGGAGATAAAATAAATATAATCCTTTACTGCATTCTCATAGGAATAAGACATGTAATCTGGCCTTACCATGTGATCAACATGGAAGACAAAATACATTCTTACTCACCACCATGAAAACCGTAGAAAAACATATTCTCAATTCTTTATAATACACTAATATTGCTTTTTAAAAATTCATACTTGAATTCTATAAAGTCATAAGATTTTTCTCAAAAGAGAAAATCCCAAAACAATTTCAAATATCCCTTAAATCATAACAGCTTGATAGGAACTCGACATAGGTTACTAACATACTTGCTTTAACTTTGAATACTGTGGAAACAGAGATTGGCTACTCTCTTGAAGAATTGGACACGTCAAGCTATTGCATCAAATAAAATTGCTAACCTTATTTTCATGATGCTATTGATGCTTTGTTCTAATTTTGTGATGATACTTGCACATTAGCTGGCCTTACCAACTTGGCAAAAGTTTTGAATCAAAACTGAGCTTCAAAGGAGCTAATATACTCCAATTCACTTCTAAGTCCCACATTTCTCTTCGAATGTAACACTTCATTCCTTTCTCAAGGTAGAACCTGATTACATGCCTCGACTTTTTCTTACTTAGAACATACTGTCAGACTTTTCTATAATCCATAGTATTGAGAAATCTCTGCCTGATTTAACTCAATCTCAACCCAACTTGATTTCGCAAGTTCAATAAAAGAGTGGATCGCTTAAATCCACTTACTTGCAATCCTTAATAAAGATGTGGTTTCCACCACTTCTTACCCATGGAAGATTGTTCGAAGACCGTTCTCAACTTGTATGTTTCCTTGACATACTACTTTAAAGTTACGCAAATATGATCCATTGACAAAAATTTAATACTTCAGTTCATCCATTCACAAAACAACAAGCCTTCTGCAAGTTAATAGTCATTTAAATTCCGATATCCAAGAGTGACTATCAAACTCTTTTGACGATTTTAAGGACTTTCAATCCTCTTATAACTTAATCTTCTCGATATAAAAAAAATGAACTTTCAAACTATGCATCTAGTTCAAAACATTCAATCCATATACCTCTCTATATATAATGAAGGACCTTTAATTTCTAATTTCTGTTAACAGAAGAATGAATGCACATGGCCAAACAAAATATCCTTGAACCTATCCCAATTCAACATTGGTAAACAAACTAGACTTCTCCATCATTCTTGTCTTCTTACTTAACCATAAGGAGAAGACATATACCTTTTTATTAGCTCGAGTTCAAACCACATTGCAAAGGAAGAACTTGTGGTTAGGAGACTTGCCGACAACTTAATAGTTTCACCAGTACTACCTTAGGCATCAGATTTGACAGATATAAAACCTTCAAAACCCAAACACAACTGAAATTATTTTTCAGCGATAAGGTCTAAGCCTTATTGACCACAATATTGAATGATTGATATTTTTCTCCCAACTACTTGAAATATCAAAGACAAATATGCTAAGATCATTCCTTGCATGATCTTCTCAAAACTGAACTTTATCATTTCCATCCTTGAATAAACATAAGCCAATATCATTGGCAATTTAGAACATCTCAATCTTGATTCCCTTACTAGTCCATTATAGACCTCAAGTCTTTTCTCATTATCCCGAGTTGGGTATCATACAATGAAACTCCAATAACGTTGTCACATAGGTTAATCATCGGAATATCAACAACTCATGTAATCAATTAACACTTATACTAAGTAGTTAATTGAACATAAACACATTACTGGTGAACTTTTACCTGTTCAATCCATTTTGACAATCAACCTTATTCACAACAACGTTGATGATTAACCACTTGTTCACAACTTAAACTGAACCAACATTCTTCTTTTCTTTCTTACCATAATCATAAGAAATTTCCATTCCATTTAGAATTCTCAATCCTCTTAACTCAAAATATAACAACATATATGAAAATCCGAGTTTGAACACTATCGGTTAAAAATTGAATTGCATTTTCCAATAGTTTAATAATTCAATTGATCCAACACTTGATCACTTCAAAGCTCTTTAACTTCCCATTGGGCAAAGAAAAGTACATAATATCCATGATTCTATACTATAGAGTCACAAACATAGTTGTTGAAGAAAGTTTCCAAAGGTAATCCCTTTCTATTCAGGATTCTCTTACATCACTTCATGATCCATACTGATCTTTTAGAATCACCCAACACTCACAAGATTTTCCAAATCTTAATACTTAGAAGTAGAGGTTCCAACTCCAAACTTCTCTTGATACTCGAATTTCAAAATTCAAAAATTCCTATAAGAATATACTCGTGAAAACTCTTACCCTTCAAAGAAACTCACTTTAAAATCTCCTTTTTTAAAGACAACACTTGAGATTTCACATTTCAAGAAAGAAGTTCTTTCACACAAATTGAATCAAGATCCTTTCTAAACCAAAATTCTTAACTTGAAATCTTTCGTCATACAGGCTTAAAATAGGAAATCTTCAAACTAGAAAGTCTTTATGAAGTACAATACTTAACTTCAAAATCTCACAAGAAGTTTCCTAATATGGAAGACACAACGAGGGTACACCCAATTCAGACTCTCAAGAGAGAATAGGAATTCATTGAGAACTTGGTCTAGAACCGGTTCAACTTTAGGAATCTTCACCTAATCTTACTCTAGATCCTTCTCGGAATCCATTCCCATCTCCAGGGAATCAAATGTCCACTATAGGACCTTTTCACATAAACCATTACAAACTTATTACCTCATGTTCTCCAATTTCCTTTCCTCTTTCTATTTCTTCACGAGTCTGACCTCCAATCTTAACCACATTCCATAAATGGTTCTAAGATAACACCCATATAGAATTCTCCGTAATTCTATATAGAATATGAAAGTCTTAAGCAAGACTTAGGAACTTTTAGCTCTGATACCACTTCTGTAATACCCCTTTCCTACCTTGGAGGTATTACCGCCAGTAACCCCGATTAAGACTAAACCGAAGCTACCCAAGGCTTTAAACTGACTGAACAAACTAAAACAAGGTAAATGAAGCCATTTAAAACCTAACAAAATTAAGTAAAACTTTACAGCAGAAAAGAGAATAAAAGGTCTTATACAAGCCTTAACATAAAAAGAATTAGTAAATAAATAGAACAACCTTCTATTTAAACAAAATCTTCATCAAGTCTTCCTTAAGTTCTTATTTCTGAAACTCATCTTCGTTTTGAAGTAGTTCAACCATGATCTTCACTCAAGTATAGCCATTGGAAACCTTTCTTCAACTTCTGGAGCTTCAAACATCTGAATCTGCCTCTTAAATCAATTTTCAAGAAGAACCTGATGTATCGTAAACCAACGGTGGACACCAGCCGACCATATAAAAGAAAAGAAGATGGACGGGTTAGTCTAATTAAAGACTAAGCAAGCGGAGAAACTAACTTGGCTCTTATGGTTGAAACTAACTAAACCTCCCAACATAGATTGTGTTATAAAGAGGTCATCGGAGACTCGGCTCCTACCCCTGGAAACTAACTTATTTCATAATAATGTCTCAGCATGAGACAACATGCAAGGTCACACATAACGGACCTAAATCCAGTTCTATCCCGAAACTGAATAAACAACCTGGTCATTATTTCTAACAAATATAACAACCTATCATATTTTAATAAGCACACAAGTTGTTCCGAACACAAATATTAAATGAGATTCAATTCCTCATTTAATAACCATAATGCAAGAGAGAACCGTCCACTTGCCTTAGAAGGCGTGCTCAACGTCCTTAGCAATTCAACAGTAATCTTTATCATCCTTCTGACAAATATAACAAAAGGATTTCTCAACAACGAGCTCACAGAAACACTTATTAGTTGTATTCTCAACTCCTACAACTTCCTAATCGATAAACGATTTAATTTCCGAATATCGTTATTATAATAAATCCTTCGTTATCATGCTTTAAGGAGCCATCTTGGCGGAAATATAACTAATTATCCGCTTCACTTTTGAAACAATTTTCTAAATAAAAATTGTTCATTAGCAACAGTTCTTAAAGGTTACCAAATCTCGGATCAAACGAATTAACAACGAATCCCGAATAATTATCCGAAGTCCTTTACCTGCCAATCGGTATCCAAAACTTGTATTCGCTATAACTGAAGATCCTGACGTCCGTTTCCCGAGCGGTTTGAACCTGTGGGACCGTATCAACTTCAAGATTATAAAAACAATAAATTTAATTAGCAAAGCGCAACCAAAAGGCCCTTACGGTGGCTCCGTAATCAACCCGCTAATTAATTTCGATCGTATATACCTTCACTCGAGCCCATGGCTCGTTTGGCTCGATAGTGGCTCGACCCCCGAGCCCAAGGGTGGTCGAGTATTTTCCGGTGACGGCCCTTGTTGTGGTTGGTGGTCGGAGGAGCTAGCGATCGCCGGCGACGTCGCATAACGAGGCGAGGAAGATGACCGGCGAAGACGTATTCTTCTCCCGAGCCAGCGTTCCGTCCTGCTTCGCTTGGCTCTGCCCCCTGGTGCAGCAGCAGCAAGCCCAAAAGAGGAAGTAGAAGAAGAGGTGGAAGGTGAAGATGGAGGTGGAAGGGTCTGAGAAGACAGAGAAGAAAATGAAGGCCGTCGGCGGTGAGAAAGGTTCGAATTCTTCAAGTCCGTCGCTCGTCCAATCTCTCCTCTGGCTTCCTTTGTTTTGATTCGGTTCGAATAGATAAATATGAAATCCAATCTCACTTCCTTCCTTTGTAAGCAATTAAGAGGCGGTTTAAAACAAAAATCCGTCTCGGAACGAGACTCGCGTTAAAGCGGTAAAATTATGTACCTCGGGTGGAAAAACTCACTAAACGAAAAACGTCCGGTAAATTATGTAGACCAATAAAACCAATTTTTCATGATTTTATTTTGCTACCTTCAATTTTTAGGGCTTCCGTTTCGTATTTTAAATCATTTACAATACATAATTAAGAAGACGGCTTATCCAATAAATATTCTTTTTCCACTGAAAAAATCCTAGAATTCACACCGATCCATAAAATCATTTCTTTGTGAGTTTAGGATATCACCAAGAATTTTCTAGGATTTAAATTCCAACAAAAATATTGGATTAAGCGTTAAAACGGACAAAGAGGTTATAAGGATATCCGAGAAAAATTCAAAAATATCCTTAAAAACCGCAGTTATTATTAACCCCTTTGAAGGTTTCTCTCTTTCATTCATTATATATATCAAAAAGCCAATAAACACATCTATTCTCTTGTGAATAGTGCTCCATTTTACATAAGACCATTTACAAAGGTGAGCTTTTATTTTGGGTTTTTAACTTCTCTAAATCCATTTCTCACTCCTCCACCTCATTTAAAAACTCACTCACACTTTATTCCCACAACCCACATCCCCATTTTAATCTTTAAAATTCTTTTTTTTTTATTTTTTCATCTTTATTCACCCAAATACACTAATATATGATAGTACATTAATTAATCATGTTATTCTATATGATACATAAAATAAATTACACCTATAAAACACTAAGATTATTTTTTAAAATTATTTTACTTGTATTTCTTATTTATAACACATTTTTTTTTCAAATCGAAATATGTAACAAATCGATGTCTATGGATAGATGAAAATAAATTATAAATAATAAAAATATTATTTTGAATAAAAAATAATTTTATTGAGCTTAAAAATACCCTAAAAGAATGAAAATATACATATCTAACTAAATTTTTATAACCATTGATCACAATTTGATCCGTTGAGCTAGAAACAAACCACATGTACGAGGGGCCTTGGAAGGAGGTTTAAGAGCTCCAAATCTGGGTCTTGAAATAAGAGGCAGAAAGATGGATTTTTATTTCTCTTTTACTGTTTGTAGCAACTCTAATATTATTTTATTTTAAACACTCACCGTTGTGAGTAGTCTAAGCACCACTCCACCTCTTTATTAAATATAAAAAAAAATCTCGCTTCTACCTATTCTCTCTTTGTTCTTCCGCTTCACAGTCCTGTTGTTTACTCTCAACATCAAACAAAGAAATTAGGGTAGCCTCAATCAAACAAACCAACATTTTTGTTCGGCGATTCTCTTCTCCTACGGCCGCCCTCTCCACTGGTTCAAGCTTGTCCTTCGGGTGAGTCGAGGTCGTTGTACTATCTGAGATTTTGTAACCTTTAGGTCTTATTTGCAAGAGCTACCTATTTAACTATTTCGAATTTCGAATTGCATATAGGTCTCATTGTATCTTATGCTTTTTTGGCATCTTTTCTACCGCTTGTTGTTCTACTCAGGTTAGGGTTTTCATATTTTTCCCGTTTTCCTCTTCTTTCCTCTCCTTTGTTGCTGTTTGCCGGGTTTCTGTCTCTTAACCTTGATTGTATTTATTTACAGGCAAGGGTTGTTCATTTGTAGTGGTTTTGGTATTTCTTTCTTCCACTCCTTGCAATTTTTGCTTATATATTTGCTCTCCTTTGTTGCTAAATCTAAGGTTTAAGCCTTTTCAGCTCTCACCAGTCACAAAATTTCCATTGCATGTTTTATCATTTATATAAAAGCTTCTTTATTTTATTTTTTTACAAATAATAGCTCCACTCATGTAAGTAAGGCCCAGAATGTAAATGACAACGAAGATGAATCCTTTGAGTCCTTGATGGAATTGCAAACAATTTTAGCAGGTACTTGCATATATCTTTGGCTGCTAATGTTCTATAATGATTCAGCATTGATTATAAAAGATGACTTTTAAATTGTTGCTTTATTTTCACATAGATATTGTACTGGATGAAAAGGAGATGGTTCCAACTTCTAAAGCTATGAACTTGATAGGACCATCACCTCCTAGCAATTCAAAGAGAAAGCACATCAAATTCATTCCCCACAGAGAAAAGCCTAATCCGATGATTACAACATATCAAGAATCCCTCTTGCAGAAATCTCAGTGAGTGAACAAGACCATTCCTTGTGGCTCTTGGAAACAACCCCTCCCAAAACACCTTTTGTAGTGAACCGTGACAAGTTCCAAGATTTTGGCTCAACTCTGGATAAATTCCAAGTACGTAGTTGATGGCAGTGAACCACATCTTCTTACTTTATTTATTGCTTTTGTTTGGGCTTAAAACATATACAGCCCCTCGTACTTGTGCAAATTTGTCAGATAGATACCCCACATTTGATTTGGACCTATCGAACACTTAAACTTAACAATTTGGACCTATTAAACACCTGGTCGCTGACAATCTCGTTGAGTGTAACACACGCATGCTGACATATTCCAATTTTTTGTCCATATGTGTGCCACATAAGCTTATTTTGCCACATAAGATGCCACATAAGCCCAATCTTTAACACCATTATTTTAATAAAATCAGAAAATATAAAAAAAGAAAAAAAAAATTGCACAAGTACAAGGGGTTGTATATGTGCGTTTGACTTACACGTACTTCGCCACGTCAGCGATCAGGTGTTTAATAGGTCCAAATTGTTAAGTTTAAGTGTTCAATAGGTCCAAACCAAAGGTGGAGTGTCTATCTGACAAATTTGCACATGTACGAGGGGTTGTATTGTATGCGTTATGTGGGTGTGAACTTATATTGTTTAGTAAATTTTTCATAGAAAACAACTTAGGTTAATTTTCACTTGAACATAAAAAACAAAAACATCCGTGCGCGTGTCGAGCGCGGTCCTCCCCTAGTATGGTTATAAGATATACTTGGGCTGCAAGTTAGGTTTACAAAAATATTATATGTGCTAATATGATCAACAATACACATTTGAATTTTTTTAGACCACCTAGTTTCCTCTTTCCTGTGGTACACACCCACCTTAAGATTCATTCAAGGATACAATGGTAAAAAATCTAATGAACAAAACATAAATCTATAATGGCATTCAAAGAAGGCAAAATGGTTTGTGTCACTATATAGTTAGAGCCACAATTCTTAACCTCGATTAGGTTGCTTTTTATTTAATTGACTGAATCATCTTTGGTATCATATATAATTTCTTGCTTCTTGTCTAATTATGGAAATGAAATGTAACTTGATGATGAGAATAAAACTGGGTATTTGCTTGCATTGTATGATGCTAATTAAGCAAATTAGGGTTGCGCTTATTTGAAGCTCACCTTCTCAAAGAAGGCTCATTTGATTTTACAATTGATGGATCTCGAGGTGTTATTCACAAAACCTTGTTACATTTTTTGGATCAAGGTAAGGTTTAGGAAGAAAACAAATTTCATCTAAAGGCATTCTTATAAATGAGAATGTGAAGTGTTGTGCTTTGTTTGCTTTGATGGCAAGAGCAGAAATGTCAAAATCTAACCATGCATCAACAACAGAGTTACATTGACAAGGCATTGATAGGATTTGTATAGCCTCAAAATGTTGTAAACTCATAGGGCAGTTTGTTATGGTCATTTCTATTAGAAATGGGCATGATTTGTTTCCATTGATAGTGTTAAGGATAATGTAAAAATGTTAAATATATGTGATAAAGTCAGTGTGAAACTGTATTTAAAGCAATACAAAGGTACACAATAATATTTCAAGAAATCTAATCCTAGGCCTTGTTTGGTTCAATGTGGAAATTCATTTCCAGAGAACTTAACTTCCTAGAAAGTAATTTCCAAAGAATTGAAATTCATGGAAAGTAGAAAAATATGTTTGGTTTAAAGTTGTTTAATTTTGTATAAATTGAGGAATTGAGAAATTATAGCAATCCAAAGCCTAGAGGATAAAATCATACACGGTAATTTTTGAAGACATCTAATCCTAGGCCTCGTTTGGTTCGACGTGGGAATTCAATTCCTGAGAACTTAACTTCCTAAAACTTAATTTTCTTGAATTGAAATCTATGGAAAGTAGAAAAATATGTTATGTTTTTTCATCCTTTTATCTTACATTTGCTCCACATGGGGTGGTTTAGTGGTAAGAGGTATGGGGGTGTTAGGGTTCGATCCTTGCCTCCGCCCCTTCCACTTGGGTGAAAAACCAAGTCTCACCATTCTTCCTACCGCTAGGTCGAGCCGGTCGGTGCAAGCCGGTTTATCTGGTTCGTGCGCTTTGCCGGCTAGTTCACGGACCCGGGGTTTACCACCAAAGGTGGGTCCCTCGTTAAAAAAAACGTTTTGTTTAAAATTACTTGATTTTGTATAAATTGAGAAATAAAGAAATTGCCATTTAAAATCACACAAACAAAAAAGCAATTGAACCAATACCCTTGAAAAAAATGATGGAATGAAATATAAACCCCTTGAAAGAAATTTGATGGATTGAAAATTTGAAATATAGATGCAATACCAAAACTCACGCATGAACTAGTGGATCAATCAGAAACACGCAAACAAAAAAGACACTTGGACCCGAGAATGCGATTGCAACTGATCAAGCAAATTCAGTCCAAAAGCGTCGTAGAGAGCAACAAATGTCCACGGGCCAAATCTTCTTGTATTTTAGTGCTCTTACAATATTCAATGTCTCTCTCTCGATCTTTTTATTTTTTATAGGTCTCTCTCTTTAGCTCGAAACGTATAGGTCTCTCTCTTTAGTCTTTACGAGTATCTGTAGAGTTTTTTTTCACCGAAACAACAGTAATCAGATGCTCGACTAGAGAGAGGTGTTTCCAACTTTACAGTTCTACACTGCAAGTCAAAAACCAATATAGAAAATAATATCATAAAAGAAATGGAATTTTTACCTTCTTGAATAGTACCTTTATCAAGTTAGCAACCTAAGAACAAACTAATAAGCAGCTTTTGCAACTATACTGCACTTCCTATTGCAACTGCATTACATATCACAACATACAATACAATGATCAGGAGAGATAGAAACAGAGAGCAGGCTTTACAAAGTGGCCTCAGCCTCTAAATTCAAATCTCATCTACACAAATTTTGGTATGGTTAAACCACTAAGCTAAAAAACATCAGCCATGTCCTTTTTCCCCCAATCATCACCCATTAACCACATTCTTTTTTGCATCTTCCATTCTCAGCAACAACTCCTTAATATCCTCCTGCATCCTCGTTTTCATACTCACATACTCCTGGTGACTTCTCTCCAGGCCTTGCAATTCCTCCATCTTCTGCCTCCTCATCTCCTCCACCTGACCCAGCTGGAGCTTGGCCACCTTAGCGGAGTACTCTTCATCAATCTTCTCACTCTTAGAAATTGCAATGCGCTTCAGGCGATCGGCTTCTCTACGAGCGTCATCAGCACGTGACTGAAACATTTTAGACTCTGCCTGTTTAATTTTCACTAGGCTCTCCAGCTCGTCCGCCACAGGTGTGGGTGCAGCTGTAGGCGTCGGTTTTCTCTTACTGTCAGATGACATCATCATCCTTTGCATCTCATCAGAATCCCAAATGGATCTCCTGTTATTACCAGCTGAGCTCCCCTCTGTGCTAGGAATTATGGGTCCAATATTATTATTATTATCTGGCAGTGTAGAATCTTTAGAGGGCGCGGTTTTGAACCAAATTGGGTTTTCGGTTGATGCGGCCATCTCACCACTTCTGGCGATTCCTTTGTTTTTCATAAGTACTTGGAGATCACGTCCAGAAGATGCAGAAGCATTGCCCAACTTGGAATCACAGTCTGGGAAGACGAGAAATATTTTAGCACAAAGGTATTACTTAAACCTTTACAGGAGTCATTTGATAGGGGGTACCACAAAAACTTAATTTGCAGAAAATAAATGTACTATAGAGGACCAACCTAACCCCACAAACAAATACTAAAACAACCTGATATTTTCACTATTTAGCTTCCCTTGCAGTGCAAAAAACATCATTTATGCAGCAGTCACAATGAATGCATTTGAACTTGACTCTACAATGCTTCCTACCAAAGGGAAGCCAGCTTCCCTAGTCAACCAAAAAAAAAGTTTGTTCTCTTACTGGAAGGAAGCAAGACAGAATTCTGTGAAGCAAGTGTATTACTTTAGGAATGTAGCATGACAATAATGAAATTTGAAAAGAAGTAAATAATATATAAACATGAGCTCCAATTATGGACACAGGATGTAAGATTATCAAGAAAACCATGTATATAAGTACCAAACACCTTACCAATTGCAGCCAGCAATACAATGTAAAAACCAAATAAATGCAGCAGGAAATAGATTGATAGACTTGTGCAGAATTTCATGCAAATATTAGCATCACACAAATTACATGGCTAAGGCATTTAAATATTTAATCCACCATGCTGAATGAATTTATGCACGAGACAAAAAAAAGGAGCATAAGAGTCATAAGGCTATTAATGTTGACTCTTCGGACTGTTAAATTGGACATGCAACAAGTTTAAAGCACTGCATTGGATAACAAAAGGAAAGCTTACCTTTGAAGAAACCCATAATCTGATTGTAGATTTCCTGCAGGTTGCTCCCAGCTTTCAGCCGTATTAGTAGCTGACTGGCAATGCCATGCAAAACCTTTCCTCGCGGGTCATTGCTGGAAGTGAATATCCTCTTCACACACTCAAGTTCTTTAAGCATGTTATCAATTTTCCATTCTGCTGCACAATTTTTAAAAACATCCATCACAAAGCCATACATCTCCGATGGATGATCACATGCCATACAGTAGAATTGCATCTCAGACGTTCCCTGAGTTGAACTAACACTTTGACCATTCCTGATGTGGGATTTTTGCAAACCACAGTCAGTATGGCACCAATGGGAGCAAAAATCACATCCAACCCAACCACATGTGTTGGATGCTGTGTCAAACTTGGAACACACTAGACACATGCACATGCTACAGAAACCACTTTTCTTTGAGCAAAATTTACATTCACAATCATCAACAGGCAACGGACTTCCACAGTTGGGATTCCTGCACTTCAGGTTCAGAAAGATCTCAGCTAGATCTACTGAAGAAATACTTTCTCCTTGCCAAAGGTAAAAAGCAACACCTGTTTGTATGGCCACCAAAATTTCCAGCTGAACACGGTGACACTTCAACAGAGTCTCTAGCTTTAGGTCAGACCTACTGTTTAGTCGTCCCCGTAGTGAGTAGAGCTGCTGATGATGATCCTCCTTCAGTACCATTTCTTGGATTCCATCCTTCAAAAATCTGATACTCTCATCTGTCATCTCAGAGAATTTCCAAGCCACTGTTTGAACTGGCTCGCACACTATAAGTCCCACAATGCCGTTGATGAAATTGGATCCATGTGTAGCACTAGCTACTGGTTTCATCTGCCTATCACTGGTGCTTCTGAAAAGCCTATTTCCCTTTGCACGGTCCAACATAGTGCCTTGAGAACCAGCACTCTGTGCTGGTGTGGTGGAACCAACATCATCCTGGTTTCTCATCTTTATCTCAGAAAGTTGTCTCTGTAAACTCCCTGACCTATCCAGCATAGTAGAACTCCCGCGCACTGGCTGGCTGCTGCAATTACCCAGGGAAGAATTTGACAAACGAAGAGACCCGTCAACGTTTGATGATGTCTTTTGATACTTGAGAAGTTCTTTAGGCAAAGAATCGTTCATGGAAAGTGCCTGCCAATCAACACCCTGAAATAATGGGCGACTCTTGACAGATTGCTCACAGTCATAGTCAATAGAATTATGCGTAAGGGAGCAGCTGGGATTGTGCATGAATTGAGAGCCTGAAAAAGGAAATTAATATTGTAAAGCCATCAAAATCAGTATGATAATCATAGTCAACAGAATTTTAAATGAGTGAAAAGTTGGGATTATATATAATATAAACACCTGAAAAAGATATTGATGTTGTAAAACCATCAGAACCAGTAAGAAGTGTGGTGGCCCGTGACTGGATACTCCTTGCACGTGGTGGAGAATTTGGGGGCGGAGCAGTACTGTGGGAAGGAGCAGGAACAGACACATTGGGCAAGGCAAGGGACAGTTCAAGGGGCTCTAAATTCATCTTTTCATTTTCTGCTTTAGTAAGGCGAGTTTTGGTTCCTTTCTCAGCTTTCAAACCGGCAGTTGAAGAAAACAACTCAAAACCCCTTATGCTAGGGCCTTCTGAAGAAACATCCCCAAAAGCAATGAAGCTCTGCTCCGTCAAAGAACCTTTTCCAGCAAATTCAGTCTCATCACTTGAGCAAACAGCCACACCCTTCCCTTTGTCCTTTCCAATATGCAAACTCAATTGACGCTCATGATGATGGTCTTCAACAACGTCTTTGGTTACTTGAGGCATAATATCAACATCTTTGGTTACCTGAGGTGTGCTATCAACATGTTCAGTTACTTGAGGGATGATATCAGCATCTCTGGTTACTTGAGGCATGATATCAACATCTCTGGTTACTTGAGGCATGATATCAACATCTTTGGTCACTTGAGGCATGATAGCAACATCTCTGGATACTTGAGGCACAATTATATCTTCTGCATGAACTTCAAGATCTAAAACATTTTGCACTTTCTCTTCTACTATTTGGCATCTTACCATATTATCATAAACTTCCACTTTAGGCTGGTAGTCAAGCCCATCATTGGCAGGGAGTGAACTCTCAGGATGATCGTCTCTTAAACTTTCAGAAATTGAAGGCCTACTTCCACTAATGTCACAAACTTCAGGATTCATAGCATCTCGAACTTCACCTTCTCCTATTTGGCCTGTTCCTCTAGTATCATTAACCTCCACCTTAGCATGACAATCAAGCTTATCATTGGCAGAGACTTCACACTCGGGATGATCATCCCTCAAACTCTCAGAAACTGCAGATTTATCTCCATTGTTGACAGCATCGTCATATTTTATTTCCTCACTCTGACAAACTTTATTTGCACAGGTGCTTTCAATCCTATGCAGCTTCCCTTGCACAGGTGTAATTTCAGCTTCTGCAGCCTCTACGTGTACATACTGCTCTTTCTCATTGATATCGGGCTCATCAGCATTTTCAACCTTCTCTTTTTTGAATAATCTCACATCACCTGCTGAATCATGCCTACTAGACTCACTATCCAGAACAGATTCAGACTCATTCTGCTTCTTTTCGGTGTTGTTGCGTTCTACTTGGGCGTCTAATTGAGTTTGATTTTCAATTTCAGCAACATTTTTCACTTCCTTGACAGATATAGAGGTGGATGGAGATTCCTTGAGGGAATCTGGTTGAAGCTCACCTTCTTCAATCTCACACCCATTGCCACTCCTTCCACTCTCAACCACTGTGCTTTCACTTTTCTTGATATCTTTTAGAGGCTCAATAGAATCCTTTGAATCTTTGGACCAAGTTGGTGATTTGACATCCTTTGATCTGTGTGGCGACCTGAAACTCTCCCTACTGCTGCTGCCACCATCAACAAGTCCACCAGTCTTGCTGCTAATGCCAGCCCTCTCAGCAGTAAAAGCTTTTGAGTCTTCATCAGCCTCCCTCTTGCTTCTGCTGCCAAATCTCCTCCATGACGGGACACTGCCTTCTCTCTTAGACCAATCCCTCTCTGACCTGAAGCCTTTAGGGAAGAAATCCCCTCTCGACACACAAAAACTCTCTGAGCGGTGGATCCTATCCCTCTCTCTATCTCTGTACCTATCCCTCTCTCTCTCCCTTTCTCCGGAGACATAACCACCCCTAGGAGACACCAGTGGTGAAACATGACCGCCCCTGTGCATCCCATCTCGATCTCTATAGCGATCAAACCCTTTTCTCCTGTCAAAACCTTCAGTTTCATGCTCCAATCGCTTCCTCACACCTCTTGAACCCTCTCTATCATCGAAATTATCAGGCAGATCATGGTCTATTCTCTTTCTAAGGCCTCTGCCGCCTTCTCGATCATCAAAACCGTCCAAATCGTGGTCAATCCGCTTCCGTACACTCCTCCATGCCTCCCGATCTTCAGAGCCGTTCCCGAAATCGTGGTCAGTCCTCTTCCGGAACCCCCTGGGACCCTCACGATCATCAAAACCATCGAAATCGTGATCGAATCTCTTCCGCACGCCGCCCCTGGACATTTCCCGGTCGCGATCATCGTCCGCTACTCCTGGTCGGCTACGGCCGTTATCCGGAAACCTCCATCTCCGGTGATGAGACGATGAAGACAAGGACCCCGCCCCCGCCGCCGACAACGGCCGATCAATCTCCTTCTCCCCGGAGACGGAGCCCAAATCTTCCCCGTACGATCTCAGCCTCTTCATTAGAACTTCGAATAATATACAGACAACAAAGTTTTTACAACGGCATACAGCAAACCCTAGCTAGATCTGTAGAAATGAACAAAACCAGTCAAAAATGTCCCATGAGGTCAATCGATAAGAACCCTAGGCGAGAGAGAGTAAAAGCAGAAGTCATACCGGAGACCAGGTCAGTCCAGAGATGCAGAGACGTAGAACGGAGGATATGGAGAGGAGAGCCTGGGTGGAGGTCACGGCCATGAAAGGCTGATGAGAGAGAAAATCGGAAAAACATCCAAGAGAAGAGAGGGTTTGCTTTTACCACTTCGGATTGGGGGACTAGGGGCGATAAACTCACCCCCTTGTGTCACGGCCCATTAGATAAAACGGTGAATTGACTTGATTGAGTGCCCAACAGCCAATAGGATCGCACGGTGAGAGAAAATAGGTCACAGGTGGTGAGAATAGGTGCGACTAACCTTCGAAAAAGGAGTACAGCAGTCAACGAAGTTCAAAGGAATAGGAGGGCAGAGTGTCACGTGGTTAGGGTAGATAGTAGAACGCACGCGCCGTTGAGAGGTGACAAGAGGAGAGTGACCTGCACGTGGTTAGTAATGTTCGCTGTATTTTTATTTAAAATGTAATTGTCCGCTGCGGGTGCGTGGTGGTGAAAGTGAAAGTGGGTGGAGATTGTAAAATACGACACGTGTGTGATACGCAGCGCATCTGGAGTGGTGGTCCAATAGGATTAAGAGGGGTGCGTAATACGCACACGGTGTGGTGGTGGGTGGTGGGGAAGGAGTTTTGTCGTTGACGAAATTAGCTGACAAATCTTGGCCGTCCGTGGGGGCCAATCAAACAGAAAGGAAGCGGACTGCGAAATATTTTTTTTTCCTCTATTTTTATATGGAACTCGCGGTATTCGAGGCAGGCTGGTGTTTGACTGGTTTTGATGAATACTCCGTATAATACTAGAAAATCGAGAAATCGACCCGAACTGTTTGAAAATTTTAGGGTCAATACTAGAAAATTTAGGGTTTGTACATGATATTATGTACAATAATACATTTTCTTAAAGAAGAGATTGTGAGAACCAAACAAAAGTAAGTAAAAGATACTAACAAACAAAAAAGAGTGGGACCTTTTTAATCTATTTTAATGGTTGATATAAGGGATTGTTTGTTCTAGAAATCTCTTTGAAAAAATAATGCATTATTGTACAAAATGTGGGCTGTACCGAACAAAGCCTTAAACCCGAAATCTAAAATAAACCAAACTCGATGGCCCGAAACACGTTGGGTTCAAACCCGAAACACGTTGGGTTCAAACCCGAAACCCGTTGGGTTGACCCAATTTGTTATATTTTTAGAATATATAATATATTTTCAAAATAATAATATATTTTATTACTAAAATATATAAAAATAAAAGATTATTATCATTTTTTAAATAAAATAATATTTTAATAATTGTAAAAAAATTGATTCTCTTGACCTGTTGGGTCGACCCGACCCGCCCGAAAACCCGCAATGACCAGACCCGATTGGACCGGTGACCCATTACAACCCGAACCTGACTCAACCCGAACCCGAAATAACTGAACCTGAACCCAACCTGACCAACCCATTTGACACCTCTAGTTTCTACCAAAAACAAATACTGGTGTGTGTACGTTGGGAGCCTGGCTCTATTTTCGATGTTAATATGTCCTTTTTCTTCGCGCTTCTTGACTCCTTTCACATTGAAGTTGCGTAGCAGCCTCCACAACAACAATCCAAAACCTATACATTCCCATGTAAATTTGTCACATAAATACTCTTATCTTTGGTTTAATGAGCACTTAAACAGTAATTATGGTCTATTAAATACCTGGTGATAGGATCGTCCTTGGTTGATTCACGATGCGAGGGAATGGCTCCAAGAAACCAGCAACCTCGATTAGATGAATTGATCACAACTCGGATGAAATAGAAAGGGGGTCGGTAACAAGTGGTATGGGTCGGTAACGAGGGAGTCGAAGGGACTTGGATGAAAAGATGGACGGTTTTGATGGATGATTGAAGGGATATGGACTCTCAAAGTCGGATATAACTCACCGACGTTGAGAGAACTGGAGGACTTGGATGTGACACACCAAGCGTTGATGACGGAATCTTGATAGATCGATATGACTCAAATCAAATCAAGACAATGACCTTCAAATAGATGTGTTTTTGCTTCAGCAAAAAGAGAGAGTTTTTATCAAATTCAAAGGTAAAAATGAAACAAACACAAGGGGAGGCCTTTTAAAAAACACTCTAGGACCGGCCCCAAACTAAACAATCAATACTCGACATAAAAAAGTGTCTTAACTCCACTAAAAAGATGTTTATCCAACACGAGAGCAACTCTTGAGTTCCCGCAGAGGGTCGTTAACGAGGCTTGAGCTTGGTACCGAGGAAGCTGAAGTAGAGGGGCTGAACTTGGCTCAGTAACGAGGGCATGCTTGACTTGACGGTGAAGGGCCCTCTCCATTGAATGAGTAATACGCATCGTCGGCTCCTCTTGCTCTTGCTTCTCGTCCTTGATGTTCTCCTCGACATCCAGGCTTGGTTCGGTGAGATCTTGATGGGAAGGATTCACATCATCCTCCCCCCCCCCAAAAGGATTCGACCTCGAATCTTGCTCGTCATCCTCATCACCAGATTCGCCCACCAAGTATGGCCGAAGGTCAGCCACATTAAACACATCATGGACACCCATTTCCGATGGAAGTTCCAAACGGTAGGCATTGTTTTTGATCTTCTCAAGCACTTGAAATGGTCCATCCGCCCTTGGTTTCAACTTGGAGTTTCGACTTGAGGGAAATCGTTCCTTGCGGAGGTGCACCCACACCAAGTCACCGGGCTCTAAGATCAACTCCTTGCGACCCTTGTTGTGTTGTCGCTCATACTTCATCGTGCGCTTCTCAAGCTGCCTCCTAGTGTCCTCGTGCAAACGCTTCACATAATCCGCTAACTCCTTTCCCTTCTGGCTAAAACCATCAACAATAGGGTGAGCAACAAGGTCTAAAGGAGTGAGAGGGTTCTTACCGTAGGCGACTTCAAAAGGTGTCTTCTTGGTCGTTGAATGCGTAGTGCGGTTATATGCAAACTCAATATAAGGAAGACAATTTTCCCACCTGCGGAGGTTAGCTTTCAAAACAACACGGATTAAGGCGCCAAGCGACCTATTCACTACTTCGGTTTGACCATCCGTTTGCGGATGACAAGTAGTGGAATAAAGTAGCTTGGTGCCTAACTTAGCCCACAAGGTCCTCCAAAAATGGCTAAGGAATTTGACATCCCTATCCGACACTATAGTATTGGGAAGACCATGCAGACGCACAACATGATTGAAAAACAAGCACGCCACATTAGTAGCATCGTCGGTTTTGTGACACACAATGAAGTGTGCCATCTTACTAAACCGATCGACAACTACAAGAATGGAGTCCCTTCCCCGTTTAGTCCTAGGAATACCTAACACAAAGTCCATGGATAAGTCTTCCCAAGGTTGTTGGGGAATGGGTAAGGGAGCATACAACCCTTGGGGGCTAGTTCTAGACTTAGCTCTCGCACAAGTAGCACAAGAGGCACAAAGTTTTTCCATGTCCCTAAGCATGTGCGGCCAATAGAAGTGTTCCTTCAAGGCTTGCAAAGTCTTAGCAACGCCGAAATGACCCATAAGGCCACCACCATGTGCTTCTTGCACTAATAGGCGTCGGATTGAACCCCCAGGGATGCATAGTTTAGCACCCTTCATAAGATAACCGTCATGAAGGAAAAATTGATTTTTTCTTCCCAAAGTACTACACTCCTCATAGATATCCTTGAAATCAAGGTCTAAGGCATATAGTTCTTTAATGAAAGCAAAGCCCAACATTCTAGCATCCAAAGTGGAGATTAAGGTGTGCCTTCTTGACAAAGCATCCGACACAATATTGTCCTTTCCCTTTTTGTGTTTGATCACATAAGGGAAAGTTTCAATGAATTCCACCCACTTGGCATGACGTTTATTCAGCTTACTCTGACCTTTGAGAAACCTAAGCGCCTCATGGTCGGAGTGAATTACAAACTCTCTATGGAGGAGATAGTGAGACCATACCTTAAGCACCCTTACCAAAGCGAGAAGTTCCTTGTCACAAGTTGGGTGCTTGAGCTTGGCATCCTTCAAATTTTCACTAAAGTATGCAATCGGCCTCCCTCCTTGCATGAGAACACCTCCAAGCCATACTCCCGAAGCATCACACTCTATCTCAAAAGTCTTTGAGAAGTCCGGTAGGACGAGGAGAGGGGTGTGGGTGAGCTTGTACTTGATGGTAGTGAAAGCTTGCTCCTGTTTTGGAACCCATTGGAAAACCACCTTCTTCTTAGTAAGCTCGGTAAGAGGAGTAGCAATAGAGCTAAAATCCTTGACAAAGTGGCGGTAGAAACCAGCCAAGCCTAGGAAACTCCTCACTTGCGTCATGGTGGTAGGAACGGGCCACTCTTCAATCGCTTTCACCTTCTCCTTATCCACTTGAAGCCCTTCCTTGCTCACTACAAAACCAAGAAACAACACATTATCCGAACAAAAATGACATTTCTTAAAGTTAGCAAAGAGCTCTTCCCTCCTCAAAACTTCTAAAACCAATCGAACATGTCTAGTATGCTCATGCAAGCTATGGCTATAAATTAATATGTCATCAATATACACCACCACAAACTTGCCTAAAAATGCTCGTAACACATGGTTCATCAACCACATGAATGTGCTAGGTGCGTTAGTAAGACCGAATGGCATAACCAACCATTCATAAAGACCGTACTTGGTCTTGAATGCAATCTTCCATTCATCACCTTCCTTCATTTGAATTTGGTGATAGCCACTTTTGAGGTCCACCTTGGAAAATATGCATGAACCATAGAGCTCGTCCAACATATCATCAAGTCTAGGAATAGGATGCCTATACTTGATGGTAATATTGTTTATAGCTCTACAATCTACACACATTCGCCAAGTCCCATCGTTCTTAGGAACTAAGATGACGTGAACCGAACATGGACTCAAACTTTCACGCACATAACCATTAGAAAGAAGTTCAACAACCTGTTTTTGAAGCTCCTCCGCCTCCGATGGATTGGCTCGGTAGGCCGGCTTGTTGGGAATGGAGGCACCAGGCACAAATTCTATTTGGTGCTCTATTCCCTGAATTGGAGGCAACCCTTTTGACATCTCCTCGGGAAACACATCATTAAACTCCTTCAACAACAAAGCAATAAAAAAAGGTAAGTCATGTACATACTTTTCATTAAGTAATACATCTTAAACAACAAAAGAATGCAAGTATTACTCCCCTCCAAAGCTTTTCTAGCCTCTCGTGCCTTGGCTAGTAAAAGATTGCTAGGTGGCGCCGTCAGTAACCAGCTGCTGGCCCTCGGTACCAAGTTGTCTGCCTTCGGTACCGACCCCTTGGCATCATTAGCAGTTTGACGTCGTTGCTCATTTGCAATGTGGTCGGCCATGATTTCATGTGGCGCCATCGGGATCAAGGTGATCCTCTTACCACGGAGGTTGAAAGAGTACTCAGTCGTGACGCCTTGGTGAATAACGCCACGATCATATTACCACGGTCGTCCAAGTAGAATATGGCATTCCGTCATAGGAAGCACATCGCAAATCACCTCATCAGCATATCTATAACATCCCCGACCAAAGTGCATACGTCATTTTGCATTCGTATAATATAATAGCATATGCATAGCATATTGACATGATATATAGTGAACTTTTAAAAGTAATATTTATTTTCTAATTAAGTTTATTATATTTTAAAAGTTTTTAACTTAAAGTTAGTTAATAATTATTTCAGGGTAAAGTTTGTAGTAAAGAGGATTTGAGGGTGAAAAGTGTAATTTCTATAAAAAATTTATCGACTAATTTTGCCGACTTCGGCTTACATATATACATGACTATACCTTGAAATTCATCTATCTTTAAGTACGTAAGAAAATCGAGAAGATTTAGAGGAAATAAAGAGGAGAGGAAAAGTAGGAAAGTTTTTATTGGTGATTTTGATTTCGGTTCTTAGTTTTGGTACACAATCTCTTCTATCGGGTTTTAATCACGAAGTACAAGCGTGATTTGGTAAGTTTTAATTAGTTAATAGTTTATTTAGATTTCGCTGATTTTCCCAGATCTAGATCTATAGTTGCTTTTGATTCGAAAATCAGTCGATTTATAGTTCTCAGAGGGTGTTTTCGATATTGGATTTATATTCAGTAAAAGATTTCAGAGTATTTTTAGGGTTTCGTTTTGTAAGGATATTAGGGAGCCCTTTGATCGAGTTTTTCAAAAAGGTTTGAAATAGAAAAATGTTCTTCTATATATATATATATATTTTATTGATGTCAAGTTTTAAAGGATTTGGATTTATGCACAAGAAGTTATAATGCATACTGGCATTTCATTGCATTTGGGGTTAGAGTTTGTAAGAGTAAATAGCCTAATTTGCATTGGGTTACATATAGGAGCCCAAGTAATAGACCGTGGTCAGAGTCAAGGGGGAGAAATATAGTATCTGCCTTAAACAGGTGAGTATAGACCGGAGATTCAACCCTATGTGCTATATGTGAAATATGAATATATGGATATATGTGCTATATGAACTATATGAATATATGTGATATATGTGCTATATGCGCTATATGGGTATATGTTCTATATGAGTTATATGGATAGATGTGATAGCTCTGAAATTTCCAGAGTTGTTTGCACAGAAAGTTTGTTAACAGATGGCCTATGATATACGAATAAATGATGCATTTGATTGCATAGCATATTGCAATGAGATTAAAAGGACATGTGACTGTCTCGCCCTGAATTTGTATTACAGGACCTACGGGTCATACAAGATCTTCGGATCATACAAGATATTCGGATCAATATAGGATCTACGGATCATACAAGACCTACGGGTCATAGTTAAAGGGACCATAAGAGTCCATATACAGTAAACCCGGGGTAGATTCATGCTTGAATAGTTCACATAATAAAGAATCGAAAACATCAACATTTGCATTTGCATAGTAAATTCATATATGAAAATATATATATAATATGTATGAATATGTATATTGACCAATTGCTTGGAATTTTGTGAAATAATTGATGATGGTTTATATTCACTGAGTATGCGACTCACGTAAATCACAAAACAATTTTTTAGGTTCAGCTAGTTCTTACTGACGTGTGTCTCTTTTAGAGGTCACATTCATATAGGTCGGTCGGCTGAAGCTCAATGCAACCTTCTCCTCCTCATTTTGAATCTTAGACATATGGGCTGTAAATAGAAGTTAGAGTGAATGATGTTTTAGTATGACTAGTAACAGCATAGAACTGTGTGTGTGCGTGCAACCTTTTATGGTTGTTAATGTTTGCTATGTGCTTACGTGAATAATTGCTTATATGTGAATTATCTCTTTATATAAGAGATAAGTTTTACAAAGTATACGTCATAGGGTGTAAGGGTGTCACAATATCCCTCTATAGAAAACTTGACACAAGCTTGCTTATTCACGTTAAGAGGTGTGTTAGAATTCAGCCAACATAAAGTATAGGGTTGTACATGAGGGATAGTTTTAAGAGCAAACCTTTTGACCACTTTTTGGTCTATGATGTTGCAACAAGACCCTCCATCAATTATAAGATTGCAAATTTTACCTTGAATGAGGCACCTTGTATGAAAAGTGGTTTAGCTTTGATTAGGCGGTGCCAGAGCTTCAGTGGCAATAAGTGAACGCTTGACCACAAAGCACTCACCATTAGTCTTCGCTGCGACTTGCAGCTACACCACCTCTCCATCGCCTTCTTGTGGCTCCTCAATCTCGGCCTCCTCGTCCGACTCATACTCTCCAATGGTGTTGAGTAGGACTTGGCGCTTAGAAGGGCAATCCCGAGCCATGTGTCCACGCCCAAGGCATTTCAAGCACTTGATCTCACTCGAACGTTTCTCTCCTTCTCGCCGGCCACCTTGTGGAGTCCGAGATGGCTCGCGCCGTGTGGGCACGGTACTGACGTCTTGCTTGTTCTCGGGACGCCGGTTAGGGTAGCTAGAAGAGCTCCCACTTTAAGCATTCCACGACTTATGGTGGATGGGTAACTCTTCCGTTGAGGCAAGTTTTGATAGATATGATTGGTGTAGTGCAACACCTCCTCAATAGTAGTACCCATAACAAAGTGCTGCGTACTCACAATAGCCTTAAGGTCAGAATTTAAACCATTGATAAATTTAGAAATGACATACCCGTCGGGAAACCGTAGGCCGGATCTATAGACAAGGATCTTGAGTTCTTTGTAGTACTCATCTGGCGTCTTGGTTCCTTTCTTCAGCTGTTCCAACCTTGCGTGTAGACGGGCGGTAAAATCCTCGAGCACAAACCGGTGCCTTAGCGCAGCCTTGAGCTCCTCCCAAGTGTCGATGGCCGGGTAACCATTGTACTCCCTTTCTTCCTTGTCCTCTAACCACCAATGATAAGCGAAATCAATAAATTTAATGGTGGCAATGGCTACCTTTTGAGCTTCCGTGTAATGGTAGAAGTCAAAGACTTGTTCCGTCTTGTGCTCCCATTCCAAGTAGGACTCAGCATCGGTAGAACCTCCAAAAGGCTGCACTTCCAACTTCATGTTAGGGCCTCATCCATACCCTTGGTCCATGTCTTGACCTTGATAGCTCTGCATTGGTTGTGGAAGTTGTCTAGCCGCTCGGTGATTCACTTGCCCCGCCCTTCGGCCACCAGCCGGACGCCTCGGTTGCCATAGTGCCAATGGCACCCTTGGTTGGAAATCACCCACATGCTCTTGGTCTGGAAAGTTAGTGGGGCCCGAAGGAAAAGGCATAGTAGGGTAGCTAGCATAAGGAAAAGAATGAACAGAATTCATACCTGATTCTTCTCGGTGGGTACTCGTGAGTGCTCGGTAGGAAGTCGTTGGTGCCATAGAAAGGGTCGATACTGAGGTGTGTACGCCAATACCGAGGTATTCAAGCTCGGTAACGAGGTATGCAAGCTCGGTAATGAGGTATGCAAGCTCGGTAACGAGGTGCTCAGGCTCAGTAATGAGATATTGTGCGTTACATAGCCCATAAACTCACCTTCCTCTTGGGTCGTAGGAAGACCCCCGCTCGCTGGAAACGCGCCAATCCGAGCTTCCACCGTGTGCTTGAAAGCTTCCATCTCCCGTTGATGTTATTGCATCCTTTCCTCATTTTCCATTTTAAGACCTTGAATGGCTCGAAGTAAGTCAACCATGGTAACGGATGAAGGAGACACATCGTCGTCAACAACACCTTGTCCTTCTTGTTGCTTGGGTCGTCCATAGCGTTCCTAAAGCACAAACTCAACACACACAACTAGGACAAACTTGTCAATGGATCCCACACAAATGAGGGTCCTTAAACCGATTCTTAAGCAATAAAAATTGGTTACTAAAGGTTTTGGAAAGGACTCAAGGTAAGGTAGGAAATTAAGAAAAACGTAAACAACCAAGTAAGCTTAACACGCTCCAAATTGTGCAACACATAAAGTAAAAGCAAAGGTACTTGATTTTTTTTTATATAAAATTAACAACGAAACAATAGGAGTGTAGGTATCACCCTTGTGTTGCCTTACTTCTTCTCGGTCACTCCTCTTGTTTTACCAGTGACCGGATCTTTCTAAGAACAACCACTTTTTTCTCAAGGGTAGAGCCAAGAGAGGTTGGATTCAATACCAAGATCTCTCTCCTAGCATGTTTGATACTTTGAAGGAGGATGGTTATACTAACCAAATCTTCTCCTACTACACTCAATGACTCAAATAAAATAAAACATGACTTGATAACCTTTTTTTTTAAAATAAATTTCATTCCCTTAATCCTTTAAATCTTCATGTGAATTACACACAGCTTTTCGCATGCCAAACTCACTTAAAAGATAGAAATAAAGGCTAAGAACTCAAGGGTTGAAGTTGGCTATGAAGTGTGGAGTTATGAGGCCAAGTGTTTCAGTTTCAACTGGGGATTGTTCGTCTTCAACCTCAAGAACTCCAACAATTTTTGTTGACAACTCAAACAACAGAAACAAATCAGTTTTCTAGCACAAAAGATCGAATCAAAGAACAAGAAAACAAAAGGCTAAGTATTCCCGTTCGTAAACCAATTCTTATGTGCTTAAAACTCGAGTTTTAGGAGACAAACCTCGCATGGATCTGATACCACATGATAGGATCGTCATTGGTTGATTCACGGTGCGAGAGAATGGCTCCAAGAAACCAACAACCTTGATTAGATGAATTGATCACAACTCGGATGAAACAACAAGGGGGTCGGTAAAGAGTGGTATGGGTTGGTAACGAGGGAGTCGAAGGGACTTTGGATGAAGAAGATGGACAATTTTGATGGATGATTGAAGGGATATGGACTCTCAAAGTCGGAGATAACTCACCGGCGTTGAGAGAACTGGAGGACTTGGATGTGACACACCAAGCGTTGATGACGGAATCTTGATAGATCAATATGATTCACAATCAAATCAAGACAATGACCTTCAAATAGATGTGTTTTTGCTTCAGTAAAAAGAGAGAGTTTTTATCAAATTCAAAGGTAAAAACGAAACAAACACAAGGGGAGGCCTTTTAAACACTCTTGGGTCGGCCCCAAACTAAGCAATCAATACTCGAAATAAACAAGTGTCTTAACTCCACTAAAAAGATGTTTATCCAATACGAGAGCAACTCTTGAGTTCCTGCAGAGGGTCGTTCATGAGGCCTGCAGCTCGGTACCGAGGAAGCTGAAGTAGAGGGGTTGAACATGGCTCAGTAACGAGGACCGACAGTGCGGTACCGAACCCCTAAGGGTAGGTACCGAGGGTCCATGGCTCGGTAACGAGTGCATGTTGGACTTGACAGTGAAGGGCCCTCGACATTGAACGAGTAATACGCATCGCCGACTCCTCTTGCTCTTGCTTCTCGTCCTTGATGTTCTCCTCGGTGTCCAGGCTTGGTTCGGTGAGATCTTGATGGGAAGGATTCACATCACTTGGTCACTAATGTGGCAATGTGCGTGCAAGTGAAACGCTAATGGGTGAATGAAGCTCTTTCAATCCCATTTATATAAATCTGACATGGTATTAATATCAAAAAAACAAAACCCTTAGGATTTGAAGCCGCACGAACGACGACATAGCTCCACCGCCTCTGTAAATTCGTCTCCACTGCCTTTCTAGTGGATCCAACTCCTCGTCAGTGCGACGTCCACACTCCTCCTCTCTTTCTTGCACCTAAAATCGGAGGTGAAGATGTCCATTTTTGAGAATCTCCTCCTAACCCTAACGCTTGTCGTCGTCGCGCTCTTCTTCGTTGGCAGGAACAAGCAACTAATCGACAGATCAATCTTCTCCTTCAAGAAGCTCTGGTTCTCCAAGAACTGGTCCGGTTCATCGGTTGAGTGGTACATCGGTTGCGAGAATCGTGACAACATCTAAGCGGCATCACCATTGTTCTAGCTCTGGGTGTGGCTTGTTCCTCCCAGATCAGCTCTGAGCGACATCACCATTCTACTGGGATTTAGTTCATTCTTCTCGGTATGGCTTGTTCCTCCTAGAGCGGCGTCATCATTCTTCTGAGCGACATCACTAATCTTCGCCTTTAATCGCAACTGGGGCTAGTTTCGCCCAGATCCGCTCCATCTAGATCTGCATTCGACCCATCCAACTGCACAACCACCCCTCCAACGACGGATTTGGCCCCAATTTGATGATCTTAACCTTTTAATTCTTTTTTTTTCTTTTAATAAAACAATTTAATTCACCTTTTAAATTGTAAGTATTATTATGTGGCATACACGTGGCATATATGTGGCATTATGTTGAATAGACCCTTTGTAACACCCCGATAATTTATAAGGGATTGAGGTACTCCCCATGTCAACAAGAGCTCTTCCTTTTCTGAGTTCGAGTGAGGACAAAGAAATCAAAAGCTAAGAGTGTAGAGGCGAGAGTAGTACCAAGATGGGTGACCTCCTGGGAAGTCCTCGGGTTGGCATGGGATAGCGCTTCTAAAGCCTCGGGCTTTACAAATGCTATCAGAGCCGAGTCTAGGTTACGCGTGCACTTGGTCCAGAGGGCGGTGACTCGACCTAGAGGACGGTCCTTGGGCCTTGACGAGGACGTCAAGTGTTTAAGTGGGGGAGATTGTAACACCCCGATAATTTATAAGGGATTGAGGTGCTCCCCATGTCAACAAGAGCTCTTCCTTTTCTGAGTTCGAGTGAGGACAAAGAACTCAGAAGTTAAGCTTGCAGAGGCGAGAGTAGTACCAGGATGGGTGACCTCCTGGGAAGTCCTCGGGTTGGCATGGGATAGCGTTTCTAAAGCCTCGAGCTTTACAAGTAAAAATGAAAAGAAAAGACAAGAAAAGAATACTACTACTGCTGTTGATGTTATCCTAATCACTTTACTTTATTTTTTGATAAGGAAAGAATTAGGGGCTTCTATAAGAGTTGGATGGTCACTTTGCATTTTTACATATGGATGAGATACTTGGGCTCGATCTAGTGCACCGTGTGAGAAGACATGACCAATTTGAGCTAGTCTGTCGACCATTATATTCAATTCACTTCTCTAAATACATGGACAAAGTGAACAATGGAGAAAGCCAAAAAGTCACATAAGATGTCAACAATCATCATCTCGATCTCTCAAGGGCATGACTCGACAACAAAAACTGCATTAATAAGACATAAATTGTATTCTTCATCATAAGAATCTAATGTTCATTTGTTAAGCACCCAATACAATTTTTCGCGCTTCAATCATCAAGATTGTGTTTTTATTAGCATTTTCTCGTGCTCATCTTAACGGGTGTAGCCCGACTATATCTGATTATGTACTTGGTTGTGAAATCTCCGTTTTGGAGTTTAAAGTTGTCAAAGTTAATTTTGAAGTAGTTTAGAACCAATCGGTTTCATTTTAGATTATGAACTTTTCGTGATTGTTTGTGATGTTAATTTTGATGGAGTAGAGCATTGTGATGTTAGGTTGTATTATTGATTGAAAGAAAACATGTTTTAATCTTTTTATTTTCCTAAAAGGCTCAAAAGATATACAACCCCCTAAAGTTGTGTAAATTGGTCAGATAGACACCTCACATTTGGTTTGGACCTATGGAACAGTTAAACTTAATAATTGCATACGCGCTGATGTGTCAAGGATGTAAAGCCCGAGGCTTTAGAAGCGCTATCCCATGCCAACCCGATGACTTCCCAGGAGGTCACCCATCCTGGTACTACTCTCGCCTCTGCACGCTTAACTTCTGAGTTCTTTGTCCTCACTCGAACTCAGAAAAGGAAGAGCTCTTGTCGACATGGGGAGCACCTCAATCCCTTATAAATTATCGGGCTGTTACATTACTTTCCTCTTAGGCTTGGCAATTTCACCCGCACCCGATGAGTACCCGAAAAACCAACCCAAAAAACCCGATTAAATCCGGGTGAAAACGGGGTTCGGGTGATCGGGTGATGGAGCGGGTATGGTTTCGAGTATGGCCTCACCCGACCGACCCGAAAAAAACCAACCCGACCCGAACGAAAATCGACGGGTTTTGGGTGGAACCCGTCATGTGAAAATACCGGGTCGGGTGGACGGTTTACAAAGGCGGGTCAGGTGGTGAAATTAGTCCACCCGCACCCGACCCGACCCATTGCCATGCGTATTCCCTCTTTACCAAACAGTAGGGTTGTCAATGGATCGGGTTATGGGTGCGGTGGAGCACTTCCACCACCCGAACCGCAAGTTAAAACGCCTCACCCGACCCACCCATCACCCGTGAAATGTTCTACACGTCCCCAAACCACCCGTCACCCACTGGTTATATGGGTGACCCGTTCACCCGTATAATCGTTGTATAGTTGCTATATTTTATGTCTATAAATAAATTTTCTTACCTAAACTAAAATATCTTTATCAGGAGAGGTGGTGAGCGGCGAGAATATTATTATCATGTAAAATATATACTTGGGTTAGAATTACTTAGAAAGTAGAACGGAGGAAAATAAATGGGTTATCTAGGAAACAAATGGGCTCATTTATCGAAGTCCCAAAATGGGTTATACGGGTGACTTCAAAGGCCCACACACATATAGAACTATGGGCTGAAATGGGTTATATGGGTGGTTTGGGTGAAACGAGTGATGGGTCGGTTTGACGGGTCGATTGATGGGTCAGGTTATTCGGTGATAAAATCTCACCCTTATCCGACCCATAACCCGTTTCACCCATCACCCGAAACGCCCGTCATACGCTTTGTTTGGGTTTTCGCCCGTTTATTTCGGGTGGGTTAAACGGGTGGATCGGTCACCCGTGGGTGACAGCCCTACCAAACAGTAATAGAAAAATTTTCACAACCCAATGTCTGCACTCTACCGTCTATATTAGGTGGGCCAAGTGTCTGATTTAAGAAACTAATTGACGGCCCAATTATTGGGCTTATTCCCACTACTTGTTTCCTAATTATTCTCTTGCCGGGCAAGGTTGGGCGCATTTATAAACTCAAACTAGTAATTTGCAAGTCAGCAGCCTTCTTTATATATCATCTCATCGAAAGTTGGTTTGAAGATGCACTGAACAGATCCGTGAAGCATCTCGTCGTCTCAAGGTGATTCGCCGTGTAATTTCGCTCGATTTATATAATTCTCGCTCAAAATGTTGATAATCTGAGTTCAATTTCGGATGCTGAACTCATACATACATATACGCGTCGCCTGATTACTGGAGATCGGTCAAAGTTGTGTAGTGTGAGAAGTTCGGAATTCAATCATGGCATTCGGTCTTTGTGACTAGCTATTCACTGTCTTCTAAAACAATAGATTGTTTATCGCTGGTTTGATGGTAATAGTAGATTGGTGAAGTCTAGTAGTTCAAATTTGGGATTTTGAACTCGTATGGTTTTCAATGCTATAACTCGCCGGATTAGTGGATATTTGCCAGTGATGTGTGAAGCAAATGTATATAAAAAAAGTTATAAATAAAGCTGGGTATTTGGCTTTCCTTAGCAGCCTCTTTTCCTTGGATTACATCAACTATTCAACTGGTAATCAGGTGTTTACTGGTACCTGGACACTCTCATATTGCAAAAAAATTATTCAGCAAAAACCAATCAGGTGTTTACATGGTGCACAAAGGCCATCCCAGATCAAACTGCAAATCATGCGCAGGAGTAAGTTCATCTTTTTTCTTGAATTACTTTTCCATTTTCACATTTGTTTTGTTGAGATGAGTTCTTTATGAAATTGAAGGCCAAAACAGTCAGAAGTGGAACTAATTAATATGGAAAACTCCATCATTCTCCACTCTCATTATACAATAGTTACTAACATGTAACACATTAACCTTCCTAGTACAATTAACTACGGCTTAGGTTAAACTCAAAACTCTTTCAGATTGCTCATTCTGCCTCTTCTCCTGTCTTGCAAGTTTGCAACCATAAGGAAACCTGACACCTTCTTTATGTCATAAGCTTCTCTGCCTACCTATCAATTTAATGTCAAGGGCTTTGCAAAGGGAACACAGATCTTCTGCTGTTCTGCCTCACCAATGGTGACAAATTCCCTATATCCATGAATGGCAATCGACTTGGAGACGTAAACTTGTTTCTGCCCTTGCGTGTTGCTTTCTTTCCGTCATGTAAAGTGTCCCTTGTTTTCAAGCAATTCTCATTCGCACGACCTTTGTTTCCTTTCACTCGACATGTTAGGGCCTTATTTTCTTTCTCCTGTAATCTCGGTGCTGCCCTTTCTCTTTCAAGCTTTTCTTGCAACAACTTTACAAGATCCTCTAGTTGTCTCTCTTTCACTTCTAAGGAAACCGCTTTCTGTTTCCACTCTTGCACCTGTTTTTAAATGCCACCAGCAGTTAATATTGGATTTAGAAAGGGAATGAATGTATGGAGTAAGCAGGTGCAAGATTATTCAGATTACTGCAAAACTTACTTTTTTGTTCAAAGCTTTGATTCTGTAGTCAGAATCAAGTGCTTGATCTTCCCAGAAGTTTCTAGAGGCTTGCAATTCCTCCATCTCTTCTCTGACCTGGCCTAGCATCTCTTGCATCTGAGACCATTGTTCTGTTTCAGCTCTCACTTGCTCCATAATCTTCCTTACTAAGACTGTACAATGTCCTGCACATATGTTTTCCTCAGACACCTTTCCCTCCTGCAACAATTCATTTTGTTTCAGCAAACATTTTAAATATCAGTAATTTAATTTGATCAATTTAGCAAGACCAGAAAAATTACTTGTAATGGCTCTTGTACTGAAGAAGATAGCTTTGAAGTGGAAGCAGAGTTGGATGCTCCAGACTCCATCAATCCGTACTCCTCCTCCATCTTCTTCAACAGCTTCCCCTTAGATAGACCTTCCATTTTCCTTCTCAAGACCTCCACCTGGAAAAAAAAAACCAATTCCATGCTGACAAAAATGTTCATGAATGATTGGAGTTGAACAAAATAGGAGATTCTAAAGTTTGATTCATACATCGGCGAGCCTATTGCATGCTTCATTAGAGACAGATTCCTTGATCATCGATCCATCTTCTGCTCCAACTTTGAACAAACTAGCTTTAGCAATCTCTCTAAGATCCTTGCTACATTTCTGAGGAGAAAATCCACCAATCCTTTGGAGTTGCTTTTGAAGAAGCGTTGCTCCTTTGTCAAAGCTACTACTCTCCGACGACGCCGTCGATCTGTTTTCCTTGAGGAGCTCCGGATCTCTCCTGGTCGCCTTCTTAGATGACTTGTGAAGATCCGCTAGCTTCTTTTTGAGCTCTTCTATCTCCTCCTCCAACACCAAGCTCACATTTTCCGCTTCTCCAATCTTGCTCTTAGCCTGCACAAGCCATACAAATCCAAGAATGTCAAAAACTACTATCAAAATCGATTTTTTTTTGAAAATCAATTTTAAAAAAATAATTAATTAATAGTAATACTGACGGAGATTAGGGAGTGAATCGAAGACTTGAGCGTCCTCTCCATGAAAGCCCTTTCCCTCTCCAACCTCTTCGCAGAGATCTCTCTTTCCATTCGAAGAAATTTACACTCGGCTCTTAGCATCTCGGCTTGAAACCTCCATTTCTCCTCCCAAATCCCAAGCTCCTCTTCTCTCTCCTCCTCCACTCTCCCTCTCTCCTTGGAATTGAGAAGAAAGACGGGCGGAATGGTGTAGCAGAAAGTCCGTTCTTGGCCGAACAAGGTCTCCAGCTGCCCCGTGGGAGGTCGCCGGTGGTCGACGCCGGAGACCGATCTTCTTGTCGTCGGCCTCCGCCTGGTGGCCGGCCGCGGAAGGTGGAGGATCCGCGGCGTCTGCGGCGGAGGGGGCGGGTGCCATTTGGGCCTTCTCCCCGTCGCCATCGGATTGATCTCTATCGTTAATGTGGGGTTTTGTGCTGGTCGTGTATTGGGAGAGTTGCGGAGTCTTTTTGAGTTTGCAAAAATGGTGGGAGATTTTCCCCAAGTCCAACGGTTGTGATATAGACTGACTACAAAGAGCCCAGACTAGAGAGAGAGGGGGATCCGGTGGGGCCAGAGATGGACACGCTGGAGCCCACCTGGAATTAAAAGGAAAATGGAAATGATGGTTGTGGGTTGTAATTGGGGGATTGGGGGTGAATGAATGAAAGTAGGAAGGGAGGGGGACGGAGGGAAAAATCTTTGTTTACCCATGGGTAAATTTAGCCATTGACATGGCAATCTGAGGTGGATTACATGTCATTAATTTTTTTTAATATTAATTATTTTCACTTTATTAAAAAAAATGAAAAGGAGAATATAGCTTGGACGCATTTATTTCTGAAGGACGCATTGATTTTCAATTTTTCATCTCAATGGGCAAGTCCTTCTTCGGTTCTTCCTACTCCATATCTTCCTCACCAACTAACTCCATTGATTTTTCAGATGTAAGTCCTTCCTCTCTTCCTCTCAAGCCCTAAAACCTTCCTTTCTTCTCAAATTTATCCTAAATTAATTTTCATATCTCTTGCACGACACGACTCTCCCAAATTTATCCCAAATCAATTTAGGGTTTTCAATCTCTAATGGATTTCCTAAACCTGGAATTCTTCAAAACTGGATTAGAAAGGCGACCAAGATAAGGGGCCTACTCGGAGGGGAAGATGAAGAGGAGCGATAAGGGTCACATGAGCAAGGCCGTCGATTTGCCGTCTAGCATTGGCGTTCAAGATCGGTTGGGTTACGATCGGCCGAGCAAGGCCGTCGATTGGCCGTCGAGCACTGGCGTTCAAGACTGGTTGGACAACTTAAAGCTTTGAGTTCCTTATCTACACTTCTGCAGCAAAGATCTAGTAAATACATAATACCCATCATTGCCCGGTGGGTATGCAAGAGCTGATATTGAAGAATTGAAGACTTACATGAAAGAGCGCAACTCATATGTAGTGGTCATTTTGTTACACTTATTGGTACTCTGAAATATTGTATGAGGTGTTTTATTATATAAGGCTAAGTTGCAACTACTCTCTAGTTTTATGTAATGCTTTCTTGTAAGTACTCTCTAGTTTTATCTTCAATGTGTAGAAAATTATATCTTCAATGTGTAGAAGATAGCCTCTTGATGTTGCAAATCTGTTTTGGCTGTGATTTCTAACTGGCTGTGATTCCTGCTGTTGCAACTTAGCCTAATTGAAAGCACACTAAGCTTAATGTATTCTTACTGTTGCAACTGAATTTTAACACTTTCAATGAACTGAATTTTACCTTTATTATATGAGTCACATTTACTACTTAACAAACAATTTGCCCAAAAGGTGAGTGAGTTTCCTGTATCAACACCATATGCTACAATTACGGGTTTACTCACATCAAACAAAGTTACAAAAATGAAGGGCCAAAATACAGGACCTTCCTTAGAGTCGGCTTCCCATTTATTTATTTAACTGCCAACATGAAGAGACTCTTATAGCAAAAGGTATATTCCAAGGTCAATCCCAGCCAAGGCCCAAAATCCACAAGTAACCATACTGAAGACATTCAGTAACCATAAATCTTGCAAGATTATGAACTTCACGTTTTGGGTACCTATTCATTAACACCAGCATTACTCAAATCAGTAATATTCCGTTTTCTGCAGTGAACAAAACTGAAGACATTCAAGTTCAGACATTAAAAAGGATCAAAATATACAAGGGAGGCTATCACTTACTTTCCATGAATAAGACCAGACAAATAGAACAACTTTGCCCCATCATATATTTCAGTCCAGAAACGATGCTTAAGGCGCTTTTTTTTTCTCAGTTTTGATGCATCATTGAACTTATCAAGATGTGTAAGAACTCCCATTACCTTAGGGAATCCATGAACTTGCATTATATTTAGGAACTCAAATGTTTCCTGCAAGTAAAAGACCCAACTCCATTAGCTTAAGTGTTTTTTTTTCATTCAAAGAAGAGAAAGAAATATCATTGATGCATTATTCAACATTTGGTCAAACCGTAGCATCCTTCACATGAAGAATGACTACTTAACTGTTAGTCTGTTACTCACATAATCAGATTCTTGAGGACAAATTGAAAGAAAATAACATTTGAACAAATTTTGAATAAAATGAGAGATTGAGAGAAAAGGATAGCATTGATTATGCTAAAAAAGAAAAGTTAGGCTGAGAATATTTAGTTCTACTTAACCAATATATCAGAATCTGATTATGTGAGTAATCAGATTATATGACTTGAGAGCAAAATCCTACAGAACTATGTTATTACTAATCATCCTATCAATACTTAGTGAAGGAAGTAACAGAAATTGAAATTATAATTACTAATCAGAATCTGATTATATCAGAAAAGTAAAAGAAATTGATATAATCAGAATCTGATTATATCAGAAAAGTAACAGAAATTGAAATTATTATTACTAATCATCCTATCAATACTTAGTGAAGGAAGTATACATTCATTCATATGACTTGAGAGCAAAATCCTACAGAACTATGTTGTATGTACCTCCTCTGTATCACAACCAAGAAAGTTGCAGTTGCTGAAGCTGTGTTCATGGTCTGAATATTTTGGTGATAAGGTTTTGAATGCAAAGTAAAATCTGTGGCTTATCATTCTCAGCTTCTTTTATTTATAGCATTCCTATTTCCTTCCAATCCCCACAACTATACATAATCGTTGTTCAGCAGTAATAGCATTGCAACCTCGTACAAAGCTTCCATCGTGAACCCGAATCAGGCCACCCCCACTAGCGATGCCCACATTTGAACAATTAAACAACACATGAACACAATTTTTTGGGGGAAATGCTTCTCATTCAATTAAAAAGTTACATGATTATGCAGTTTCATAAACTGCAATTTAGGGAATTTTAAAAACAGACATAAATAAGTTGCAACTGAGGAATGAAAGATAAAAAAAACAGAAACAAAACCATATTGAAGCTTCCCCTAATCCTCTCATCCTAGCTGAGATCAATAAAATTGACACCTTCTATATTGGTCTTCGTAGGACGTCCCCTTTTCCTAGATGAACTCGGTGGGGTGCTCTTCTCCCCATTCTCTCCATTCTCTGGGATCTTGATAGGTGTGGTGTTGGGTTGATTCAAGACGCGTTGCTCCTGCTCAAAAATCATAATAAGATCAAGTAATGGAGGATCTTCAGCCAAAACTTGCCTTATGGTAGCACCCATTCCCCTTGTTATCACCCTCTTGTAGAACAATCTTGATTGAAGGGAGATATCAATGGCAGTCGTCTGCGCCTTCTCATACATGGAGAGAAGGCCGGTTTCAGAAACCGGTGTTGCCACCGCAATCTCAGAAGGTTGTTGGGCTATCGGAGTTCGTGGACTTCTCGCCATCTCAAAGCCTGGTTTAGTAAGAAAGTTTAAGATGAGAAGGAAGGAGAAGATGTGAAGAACTGTGGAACAAGTACGATGTATTTATACATCAAGAAGAAACTTGCGTGCGTAATCAAAGAAGAAGGGACCGAGCTCCAAGTTCTGGCAAAAATTAAAAGTGCCATAATTCCAAGGAAAAGCTCCAATTGAAAATTGAACTTCATAATTATGTGTGTCTCTTCCCTAGAGAGGGAGATGAAGAAAGAGTGCGTGTGTAATTCATACTAAACCCAGGCTGATTCGCAAAACATAAAAAGAGAGCAGGGGCGCAAAACATAAGAAGAGAGCAGGCGAAATAAAAAAACGCTAGCTATGCTTCGAACTCTCGACCATTAGGTATAAGGGAAGGCTGATGACCAAGTGGGATGGGATAACTTATTTGATTTTATTTAACAAAATTTACTTATTACTATATACTCTGAGTAAGCTTCGGTTAACTTGAGTTGTATACTAAGTAGTTTTATAGACATATTAAATATTCTTTGGACGAGATTTTATAGATAATACCCTAACTAAAAAATTATAAACTTCCCACATATACCCTAATTAAAAAAATTATAAACTTCCCACATATAGCTTAACTAAAAAAATTATAAACTTCCCACATATACCAAAAAAAAACATTTTTATAGAAAAAAATTATAAACTTCCCACATATACCCTAAAATGAAATTATTAAAATTTGTCTCTTGTTCCCCGATATTCCAACGATATCTAAAAACCAATAATTTACAACCCAACTTAACTAATAAAAATAATAATTATAGTTATTTTAAATTTAGGGTTTAGGGTTTAGGGTTTATAAATGGAGGGTTAGGATTAGGATTTGGCTAGGATTCATAAGGTTAGGATTGATCATCACAAGTGAAGGGATGTTTTATTTTAAGAAAATTGATCAATTGTCATTATAAGATAAAGGTTAACCCAAACAATCTTATTAGTTTATATGGTTTTGGTTTAAATTCGGTTTGTTTGAACTTCTTAAAGCATAACCTTGTATCCATCTCAACCCGGGAAAACCAAAATCGAACCATTAGTTAAAGGTGAACCCAACATCAATATTTGGTTTTCTTTTCGATTCGGTTTTCAATTGATGCTTTACCCTAGTTAGGGCTAGGGGGTTTATGGTTATGGTTTAATGTTTATATGGTTAAGGTTTAGGGTTTAGGGTTTAGGGTTTAGGGTTTAGGGTTTAGGGTTTAGGGTTTATAAATGGAGGGTTAGGATTAGGATTTGGCTAGGATTCATAAGGTTAGGATTGATCATCACAAGTGAAGGGATGTTTCATTTTAAGAAAATTGATCAATTGTCATTATAAGATAAAGGTTAACCCAAACAATCTTATTAGTTTATATGGATTTGGTTTAAATTCGGTTTGTTTGAACTTCTTAAAGCATAACCTTGTATCCATCTCAACCCGGGAAAATCAAAATCGAACCATTAGTTAAAGGTGAACCCAACATCAATATTTGGTTTTCTTTTCGATTCGGTTTTCAATTGATGCTTAACCCTAGTTAGGGCTAGGGGGTTTATGGTTATGGTTTAATGTTTATATGGTTAAGGTTTAGGGTTTAGGGTTTAGGGTTTAGGGTTTATAAATGGAGGGTTAGGATTAGGATTTGGCTAGGATTCATAAGGTTAGGATTGATCATCACAAGTGAAGGGATGTTTCATTTTAAGGGTTTAGGGTTTAGGGTTTAGGATTTAGGGTTTAGGATTTAGGGTTTAGGGTTTAGGGTTTAGGGTTTAGGGTTTAATGTTTATATGGTTAAGGTTTATGGATCCATTCACATTTTCGTATTCTCGAGTAACAAGTCAAATGAATTTTAGTTTATATGGTTTTGGTTTAAATTCGGTTTGGTTTGAACTTCTTAAAGCATAACCTTGTATCCATCTCAACCCGGGAAAATCAAAATCGAACCATTAGTTAAAGGTGAACCCAACATCAACATTAAACCCTAACCATAAACCCCCTAGCCCTAACTAGGGGGTTTATGGTTAGGGTTTAATGTTTATATGGTTAAGGTTTATGGATCCATTCACATTTTCGTATTCTCGAGTAACAAGTCATATCATTAGGGTTCTAATTTTTTTATTTAAATAATTATTTAGGGTTTTATTTTTTTTAAATAAATATTTGTATGTATCATTAGGGTTCTAGATTTATTTAATAAATATTTATATGTAAAATTAGTAACGTTATTTTTTTGAGCAGATTAGTAATGTTGTTGAAGTAGATAGGCACTAGATATTATTTTTGAATGGATAAAAAAAAAAGATAATTATCTTTATCACTGGCTAATTGCACTTTTAACGCAGTTGAGGATATTATCAAAAATTTTTGGGAGATTGGGGCGTAATAAATTGGTACGACGCGCATGGGAAGGATTCCGGTAAGCGAGGCGTCAATTTCCTGTTTCAGAGGCAAAAGGGGAACGACGCTTCTTAATTGGGCGTTCAGGTTGACGAATTGAAGCGAGGCGTCAATCCATGGCGTTGGGGTAGGTAATCCATGGCGTTGGCACTCTCAATCGGCCTTCTCTTTCCTCCTATCTGCTCTACTTCCTCTTCAGAACAATTTGGATTCGGTTTTCATTCCTCTTCAGAACAATTGATTAAACTCGGTCTTCCTTCCAGCTCGGCCCCAATTGTGGTGTGTATCGACGCATCTGCTTCAGAAGAAAAACGATCCAGATCCAGGTTCCTTTTATCGACGCATCTGTCAAATTCAGCATTATTTTTCTTCTACAATGGAAGATATCTCATCTGTCTTCTTTTTTTCTTTCCTTTTTTTTCAGTCCGAGGTCCAGAAATCTTCTCCAAAGCTCACTGGTGTAGTTCATTTATTAGGTATGTCGTCTGCGCCTTCTGAATTCTCAATGCTGATGTTTCTGGAAAAAAACCATAACTATATTTGAACCTTAAAATGACTCCAACCTTAAAATGTGACTGGATATTGCTATTTGCTGGTTGCTCTTGGTACATTTGTACTCGGTGAATGCTATATTTGAATGTGCAATGTGATTGGATATTGCTATTTGCTTCTGTTTGGAACTAAATGTGACTGGATATTGCTATTTACTTCTGTTTGGATATTGCTATTTGCAAGGGACACATGATTTCATGGTGAAGTTCAATAAAAGTACATAGCAATTTCTGATTCTGGATCATTGAAGTTCACTGCTTTCCTATAATCATTTATAGTAGACCTAAAAGTAGATAGTTTGGCTGGCCCCTTGATTTCATGGTGACGAAATATGTTTCAACTAGGCTTCTTTGTACTCAAACCAGGGCTCCTTTGTACTCAAACCAGGAATGTATTTAGCATTTGAACTTAAAACAAAATGAATATAACCAGGGCTTCTCTTCTTTAAAAAATAAAGGATACAAGGCTTCTTTGTACTCAAACCAGGAATGTATTTAGCATTTGTTCTAAAAATTCTTCTTTAGTGATACATACCATTAATTACATTGTCATTATCCACAGGCAACTTGATCTACATTACTTGACTTTTACCTCGAATCCTCAAAAGGGATGGATCATCACGGTTCGTCATCAAGTACAAGATCGCCTCTTAGAGCGAGTAATGTGTATTGTAGATGTCATCCACCTACAAGAGCTTCAATTAGGATATCCCAAACACGGAGAAACCCGAATAGGCTGTTCTACAAATGTGACAACTGCAGGTTCTTTCAATGGTTCGATGAGTCAACCGAGATAGACGAGGGTCTTGTTACAAGTACCTCTCAAAATGTCGTTATTTGTCCAGATGAAGAGCTGAGGAAAGATGTAAAAGACCTGATTTCATATGTCCATGGTCTAGTTAAAGTAGCAATCATCATGTATTTTGTTTTAATTTTCATTGTGTTATCCTAAAAATCTGATTGTGTAATGTGACCTTGTGTAATGTGACCTTGGTATTGAATTTGATATGAACCAACTGAGAAGCAGGCAACCTGCTGTATTTTGTTTTAAACCTTTTTGTTAATTATCTACAATAGGCTTTCTACATTTGCATTATCTGTGACTTAAGCATATATTGCTAAATACTGATGTTAAGCAGGCAACCTGACTTTTCTCTCAGTGATTTACTTGCCTGTTCTTTTTGTTTGCTATTATGCTTGATTTGCATGTTATCATTTGTAATATAGTGAGAGATGGGTCTGATAAATCCATCTAATACCCTCCTGGAGTTTTCTTGGGGATTCTAATACCTTGTTTTCTTCATTCAAATTAAATTGCTTACACTTTACTGGATATTTATATATGTACTAAATGTTTCTTCAATATTCTGTTTCAGTTCTACATGGCTAATTTTTCTGATTGACTTATAATCAGCATTCTGAACTGCTTGCTGGATACAAAATTTGACATATTTTTTCACCTGATACTTCTGATTTCTTGAATTACAATAGGGCTGGGCTAATACAAAATTTGACATATTTTTTCACCTGATACTTCTGATTTCTCATGCATTCTGAACTACTAGCCTTGCTGGTGCAGTCTAAAGTCCCATACTCCATCACAGACAGCTGAGATAAGCAGAATGCATGAGAAAGACGAAGAAACCAGCGAAATGGTGGAAGTGTTGCGTTCAGTTCTGGAAAAGGGAAAAGATGAAGCTGAACTTTCTGAGCTAACTAGAGAATTGTAACTCAGCTGAGCTACAATCCTCGTCTGTAGCTGAGTTGCAAACCTCAGCTACCTACAAAACAGCAGTGTTGTAAATTGTAACTCAGCTTTGGCTTTTTTTTAAAGTTAGCTAGAGCCATCACACATTGTTTAGATTGGAAATCCAATACAGAAATATTAACTATTTCATGTAGTAGAGTTCTTTGAGAGAAAAAACAGCATTAAGCATTCCTAAAATTAATCCAGAAGTTTGCATACATCCATAAAATTAGAATGGCAAAAACAGCATTCAAAATTCTCCAAAACAACATTTAGAATACACAAGTAATCCAGAAGTTTGCATACATCCATAAAATTAGAATGGCAAAAACAGCATTCAGCATCCAGACAGATGGAAACTGAAGCACAACCACTCCAAAAATAGCATTCAAAATTCAGAAATCAGGAAAACTTAAGCAACAGTCATAAACTGTTTGCCATTTTTCTCTTATAAATTTTCTGAACAGTCCTTCATTGCTACTACTGATGTGGTGTTGGATTTCCGTGAAATTGTTGAAACGGCGGGATGGAATAAGAGAACTGCACACATAAAATAAATTGTTCATTTATTAAATGAACTAAAATGAGTAAAAACACTATTTTGTTAATCCTTTTACCTGCGGAATCTGAAACGGAGGTCTAACTATTCCATTTGAAGGAAATGCATACGTCGGTATTATTCCCTTAACAAAATCATGTCAAATTGTAAGTAATAAGAATTCAAAGCGGCTTTATTAAATACTTAAGAAACATATCTTCCACATACCGAATGATAAAGCATGTTAGGATGGGGCGCGACGTTCATGTGATGGTATGCTGAACTCGTTTGTGCATGGCTCTCACTCACACTCGGTTTTGTAGCCTTTTTCTTCTTTCGACTCCCACTAGCACGGTCCCTTGCAAATCCGTATCTGCTTGTCCTAGCTCTTCCTCTTCTCCTTTGGTCAATTGGATCTCTTACTTGGGTCTCAGCATGTTCTTCTGGATCGCTCTCGTCATTGTTTTCAACACGATCAATCAACCGCTGCCTCCCATACACTTTGCCAATGTTTTTCAAAGTGTGTAAGTATAGACCTTGCTTCCCCTTTGCGGCGACCTTTATTTTAGTTTTCAATCCATCAAGTGTAGTCATCACCTCATTATACAATTCCTCATCATTCATCGCGAATCCTGCAAAAGAATCCAACAATTCATGCATATTCTCATTCCGTTGGATCCCCTCGGGCTTCTTCTCTAGCAATTTATAATAAGGGACCGAAACCTTCAAATGTTTCCTAGGCAAGTCTTTCCTCCACCTATCCAATATATATCTCTCCGGGACAAAATCCAACTCTTCTTCGTGAAACACACGCAACATATGTGTACATACAATCCCCCTAAACTCAAAATTTCTGCACTCACATTTCAAGTCCATTGTCGTTCTATCCATTGTGACCCTAAAGGTTTTGTTGTGTGGGCGGCCATGACTTGACTTTTTGACCACAATGTCGTACAAACACATTTTCCCATCATCATGCACCTTTGTTGCGTTATTGTACATCATATCTCGAACTTCCTTTTGAAACTCCTCAAGTTTTGATGAAGTGTATAATTTTTGAAATACAACCTCAAACACATGCTCGGTCATACATTGAATCGGCTTATGCAAGGATGTGAAGTTTGCCTTTTCCTCTTCCCTTACTCTTCTTGACAATGCAAGCCCATATTGCTCCACAAATTGTGTAAGAGAAGTGTTTGGATTGACGTACTTTTTGAAGAAATGGTTCATACCTTCGCTCCTTTGGGTGCTTGACATTCCGGCCCAAAAGTGATCCTTGAAGTAGATAGGCACCCAACGATGTCTCTTTTCATACATTTCGATTAACCATTTGTTGTCCTCCAAGCCATAGCATTCAACCATCTCCTTCCAAGCATTTTCAAACTCCGAGATACTCAACGAGTCGTGAAGGGCATTTTGGAGTGAGCTATGTATCTCTTTCCACTCCTTATTTTGCGACAAGTGTTTATATGCATTCTGCATTACATGCCATATGCACCATCTATGTGGAGTGTTGGGAAACACTTGTGCTATTGCATTCCCTGTCATAAATATAGGTAATGAGTAAGTGTGTAATAACGAATATCAATATATATAATGTCGTTAGGAACAAACCTATAGATCTGCATTGGTCAGTTAGAATTGCAGTTGGAGCCTTATTTGACATACATGTGAGCCAAGTACGAAACAACCATACGAAGTTCCCAATTTCTTCTCCGGCTAATAAAGCACACCCAAATAACACAGTCTGACCATGATTATTAACTCCAATAAAAGGAGCAAATGGTAACCTGTACATGTTTGCCACATATGTCGTATCAAAAGACAACACATCTCCAAACTCGAAGTACGCCGCTCTACTCCTTCCATCAGCCCAAAATACATTTCTCAACCTATTGTCTTCATCTAGATCATATGAGTAGAAAAAATCAGAGTTACTTGAACTCATCTCTTCAAAATGCTTTCTCATTGCATTGAAATCACCCTTCTTCATATGAAGTCTTCTAGACTTGGCAATTAAGTTGCGACAATCCCTCTCATCAAAAGGAACATTATCATGATTACCATGTTGCACAACAAAAGAACCATAGTTCTTGGCAATCGGTACACCCGCTCTGTCATTTTCCAAGATCCTTTTCTTATTAATTTCACTGATAAACCTATAGTTTGGAAGGAACTTTGAGTTTTTGGGGACACATTCATGGTTATGCTTTAGCTCCACTTTAGTCAACACCCAAAATCCATTGCTACGACGGCTTGCATTTACCTTGAACGGACATTCAATTGCACTAGAACTAGATCCTTTTCCTGGATTTTTTGTCTTCGAATCAAATATCCCAGCTCTTGAACATTCCAGCCTCAACCTCCTGTACCTCTCTACATGACCATCTACACCATCGACGTTTGCACCATCATCGAATGGGTCTGAACTTCTAATTCTTATTTGAAATCCATTTGCCTTTCCATAAGCATGACAATATTCCAACACTTCATCTCCACTTGTAAAGGTCAACTCGACATGTAGAGGAATAATATCATCATTATCAACATTGTGATCACCCTCTGAGAGCAACTCATCGTTCTGCGAATTTGGTGAGCCATCATCTTCCAAATTGACGACCGAGTTTTCTATTGAATCATTACCTACATTGCATAAATCTTAAAAATTGATTTATTTAACAATATTTGAAATTAATTGGCCACAATTTTATTTTTACAAGCATCTAACATACCTTTCTCAATATCAAACTCATCGTTGAGATCAAAGCTTCTCGTATAACTCATATGTAGTCTTTTGATTGATCCTGCTGCACCTATAAATAATAAAACGATATAATTTAAACGTCTAAGATACAGAATTGCAATTATTCAAATTAGATTTCTGATTTTACTTAACTAAAAAAATAAGTTACCATAGTCAGCCAAAATTAATCAACCACATCCAGATTTTTTATCAGCCATAGTTTGCCACATTCAGATTTTTTGATCAGTTGTAAACTGATATTAATAAACCATAGTCAGCCATAAGTAATCAGTTACCATAGTTTGCTAGTAAACAAATTCAAGTTTGAGGGTTCAACCAACCAACCAACCAACCATCTCCACTATGTTTGTTTACAAGTAAGCATATTACTCTAACAAAATTTACCTCAATGAGCTTACAACATCAGTCTCAGATAAAATATACAACCTACCAACACTCAAGAGAGATGATTAAACTGCATATGAGCAATTTTCAGCATATGCTTTCAGAACTGAATTTCAATTTCAAGCATATGATTCATCTTCCAATTCAGAACTGAATTTCGATTATATTAATATCATTTTACAACTGTTTGTTTACAAGTAAGCAAGTCATTCATTCATATGGTTTTATTAATTTCATTTTAAGTTCTGAATTTCGGCCATATGATTCAGTGTATGACTTACTACTCAGTATGCAAGTCATTTTAAGTAAGCAAGTCATTCTGATTTTCCAAGTTATCAATCAACGTAATTGCTGGCAAATTAATACCAGGTCAAGGTGGACATTCTACCAGGGGTCGAAGTTTACTAATGGCTTACTACTCAGTATCAATCAATGTAAGTATATCAAGAACAGGGTCGAAGTTTACTAACCCAATTAGAGAAGAGACTTCGATACAGGGGTCAAAGTTTGTAAACTCGAAAATTTGAAGCAGATTTTTTTTCGGTCGAGAATGGTAAACTTTACTGAAATAATGGATCGAGAATGGTCGAGAATGGATGATGAATGGAGTAGTTGATGAAGATGAACTCATTTCAAATCTTGTGCAATTGCTTCGAGTGGTCGAGAATGGATCGAGAATTAGACGCTTCGAATTCTCTGAGGAGGAAGACGGCAATTGCTTCTTTTGATGGATAATTTATTTCAGCCTAATAAATTCTTACTTTTGCCACATAGATAAATTCTTTTCTTTTTTAATTTTATTTATTGCCACTTCAGATTGCCATGTCAATGGGTAAACTTACCCATGGGTAAACAAAACAGCGTCCGGGACGGAGAGATGAGTGATGAGAGACGTGAGGTGTTTGTTGGGGGAGAGGGGCGGCGTGCAACCTCGGTTTTCAAAATCAGACACAGATTTGAAATGAAAGCAATCTCTCTCTCCGTGCTTCTTTGTTTGGGTAATTAAATGAGAGATTATTAATGACAATCAAGCCTTTAGCTTCTTGATCCTTGTTCTTTATTGATGCGCGAGTGGTAAGAAAAATTGTGACCCTCTTGTCTTCTTGTGGAGAAAAACAAAATCATCCGTACTTCTTTGCCGTTTTGTTTCCTCTCTGAATGTAAAATCTCTTGATTTTGTAGAGTTAATATTTGATTTGAAACTTTTTACCGCACTGTTTAAAAGAGTGGAAGAAATTTATACTGTTGGATTATTATTTCTTCTACCTCACTGAGAACTCTAAAAGTTATATATACCTTCCCTCGTACATATTTGTGGATTTTGGAGACATTAAGTTATTGTTTGTTTCTATACTCATGATATAGTAAATGGGGTTAGAAATGAGTCAAACCCATATCAATGTGTATTTTAATTAAGGGATGAAAATGAGTGATTCTCATACTACCAAAATACATTAGAGTTCATACCCAACCCAAAGTTAATGTATAGTTGATTCTTATCCCAACTCGATATCTCATTCCAATCCGATTCCCGGTATATAAATGTTGGATCAGTGTTAGGGAACTAATACTGGAACAATGATTTCTTTATTCGAGAAATCGAAGTTTTGATAATGACAAACAAATATGGAACTAATTCCTTTTATAAGTGATCTTAGGAAAGATAACAGGTTCATAGGAAAAGCAATGGAAACATTCCCCATGACCCCACCTGAGTACGTGGCAAGAGTCTTAAAGGATAATGAAGTCATTTCACTATTGTCTTGGGCGTCAAGCTAAAATCCGAGAAGAGAAAGATACAAAAGGGTACGCTGGTCTTTTGGAATAGTATCGTACTCCCCAAGACAAAAAGGGTAAAGGCGTCAAAGCTAAAAGTGGAAACCTCTATAAATAGTATGCGACGCCGCTAGGTCAAATTAAGCTCTCTAATGCAAAGTACCAGATCTGAAAAAGGAAAGTGAGAAAGTGAGAGCCCGAGTTGGACCAGTGAAGACGACGATCCAGAAGTCAAAGAAGGAAGCTCCGTGACCAAGCGATGGAGACTGCGTGAAGATCATCATCGGCTTGGAGAGTTGATTCCTGTGCTAAAGAGAACTGCACAGGAACGAGTCAGGTTCACCATCTAAATTCAATTGTGTTTAGATCTAGGAATCAATTTGACTTAGTCGTTAGTATTGTTTGTGAGTGGGATTGCGAACAATAGAGAAGTTCGACTTTGTATTGTGTATCTTGAGATCTATCAATAGTAATATAGAGTGTGTTCAAAATCCTCCAAGGGAGGTAGAGGTTTACTCTCCAGCTAGTTGGCTGTAGAGGTTCCTCTATAAGGAACCGTGTCCTTGTCTCTGTTTTACATTTTACTTTCTGTGTTGCTTTATTCCGCTGCGTAAGGGAACTCTCACTGGAACAATTCCCGACTTGTCTTAACTAACACAGATCTACGATCCTACAATTGGTATCAGAGTCTGGCTCTAGATTTTCTGTAAAAACTTGCAGGATGTCTACGGAACTGTATTCAGATCTTAGCACTGTTGGACACGGAAACAACAAACCACCTAGGCTGATTGAAGGGCGATTCGAGAGATGGCAAGGATTGATGAAGGACTGGATGCGGAGTCACTGTAATCGAGAGAGGGAACTTCGTCATCAACCCAAAAATCGAGAATGATCTTACCAAATGGGGTCCAAACGAATGGAAATGCATGGAGGCCAACTTCAAAGCAAAGATGTACCTCAACAATGCCATGAGTGAAATGGACTCAACCAAGGTTGGGAACCTGAAAACTACTAAGGAAATGTGGGCTGATATTGAGCAGATGCACATGGGAAGTTCAGATCTGAAGGAAGATCACCAGATGGACATTCGTCAGGAGTTCTACAACTTCAGGATGGAACCTGGAGAAACCGTATCATCGTATCAGTTCCGTTTTGAAGGACTACTGACTAAACTTGAGAATTTGGGAATCTCGGAGAGAGAAGTCACAGAACGGATGAAGGTCAAGAAGGTGATAGATGGTCTATCTGGAGAATGGACCCATGATCGAACAATGTTCAGGGAAAATCCATCCAACAAGAACCTCATGCTTCATGAGATCTTTGGGAAACTAAAGACTTATGAGAGAAGGAGGAACTCTGACAAAGCTCAAGACAAACCTGGAAAAGGAATAACACTTAAACTTGAGAAGGTGATTAAGTCTGTCCAAGAACTGTGTGAAGAATCTGAAGATGAGGAAGAGGATGACATAGTACTCATCACAAAAGCACTACGCAATCTCTACAAAAAGGGAAAATTCCAGAAGAATTATGGAGGAAGCAGTCACTCAAGAGATTACAACAAGTCTGGAGAAAAGGATTCCATGGATATTACATGCTTCAAGTGCTTCAAGAAGGGTCACTATGCTAAAGCTTGTCCTCTGGGAAACGACGAGAACAAGTCTGGGAACAAAGCTTACATAGCAACATGAGATGATTCAGATGATGAAGATCCTGAGGCTTGGGCTACACCAAACATGTGCGCTATGGCAATCAAAGGAGATCCGAAGGAACCACAAGAGAATGTAAGTATTTTAACTAGTTGCTTTGATAAATACTCTAAATCTGATCTCATTCGCATACTTTCTAAACTTGTTAAAGACACTATGAAACTTTAAAAGGAAATGAGTGAAACTGAAGACAATTGTCTCAAACTAGAAAGTGATGTAGCTGAAAAGGAACTTGAATTAAAAAACACGAAGCCTGTTGAATGTTCTGAGTGTGATAACCTTAGAAAGGAACTTGACTCTGTTATGACTGCTAAAAATGAGCTTATCTATGTGCTTGCTACTGTTACCTCTGAGAAGGAAACTCTCACCAAGAAGCTAGAGATAAACGAGGGAAAGAAAGTTTTTGAAATTCCTAAGGTCACATTTGTCCCATCTAGACATGGTATAGGATACTCTGAAATAGACTGGAAATGATCAAAAGGTCCTTACTCTAAGGGAACTAAGTGAAAGTAGAGCCCTAGAATTACAAAGTGAAAAAATAAAAAACTCCCATCTAGAAGAAAAGATTAGAGTTCTAGAGAGTGGAACTAAAGGGGAAAGGGGCTACACTGGGAATAACTCTCATAGGATATATGTCAAGATAGATAAGGGAAACGGTTCCAGAGGACCAAACAAGGAAATTGTTGAGAAAAATAGAATTCAGAGACCTCATTCTAAGTACTATCTAGGTGAATACTACAAAACTTGTTGGACATGTGGCAGTCATGGTCATTACAAGGAACAATGTCCTAAAGTCAGTTTCTCAGGAAGTCACACAGACAAGAACAACAACAGAATTTCACGTTCAAGATTCTACAGGAACTATAACTCTATTGATGTTAATATTGCAAATTATGTTGATTATTACCCATGTAAGGAACCAGGCAAGGAACACCTTGCCTGGGCAACCAAACATTAACTGTTTTGTAGGTAAAAGCGAGGGGGAACTGTATGTGGTTCATAGGCAGTGCATGCTCCAACCACATGACAGGAGACAGGAACAATCTAACCTCGCTTAACACCCAGGTCGAAAGAGGAAATGTTTCCTTCGGCAACAGGAACAAAGGAGCAATTCAAGGCTCAGGGGAAGTCAAGTCAACAAATCAATCAAAGTTAATAATGTAAATCTTGTGACAGATCTTGGGTATAACTTACTATGTGTGGCACAACTCTGTGATCAAGGGTGATACGTGATCGCCTCGGATTACTCCTCAGAAACCTCGTATTTGACCACACAGGAACCCGATCTTGCCAGCAAATCAATTCAATCCTACAAAGCTTTCAACTTTAGAACTCCTTGTGATGCAAGTAACAAACAGATTTGAATAATGGTAAACTGAATGAATCGAAATTGAAAGGATAGTTCAAATAGATAGTTCAATTGAATTGGCTCTAACGCTAAATTCAATTGATGAACTAGGATCGATCTTTAACAATCAACCTAGAACTAAACTAGATGAATAACACAATCTGAATTCCGAAATTAAGAACAAGAGAGAGAAATTTCGGCTGCTATGATGATGATGATCTCGAGATTGTAAACACACAAACACAATTGTAATTTTGAGCCCAAGGACTAGATAAACCAATTTGGGTTTATCTAATCTCAAGCTGATTTTTATTGAATGAAAATGCAAAGTATAAATAGAGAATACAAAAGCTAATCCTTGGAGAGCAAGGCAACTAGGAGGCTGGCCCTATAGATAGAAGATAGCCTCTTATCTTGCTTCCAAAGATATAATAAAATATCTAATTAAATCTATCTAGATTCCCTTAAATAAATCATAGCTGATTTATTTATTTAAGGAAACAACCTAACAAACTCAAAATATCTCTAACAAACTAAAAATATCTCTAATAACCAGGAGAGAGAATATTCAACCAACTAACATCAGCCTATTGATTGAATTTCTCTACATTATTTAAAAATAGAAAATCGTTCATAAATAAAATAAATAAAGATAGAAATTTAGAGTAAAGATAAGACTCCCGTAAGACTTGAACAGCTCTCAGTAAAACCCAGTTTTCGGCCCTTTACTGTTGGATTCTGAATTTGATGTAAACTACAAAGTTGTAGAACTTTTAATTATCTTTCCAACGAGTACTTAACGGACTTGAGATGAATTGTTTAGCCCAAGTTATGACCAATTTACTGAGCACTGTTTTCTATTTGACGGACTTCTTACTTTCCGAACTTTTGTGACTTGATTCTCTTCCTTGCTGGCCTTGGACGCCATGGATGGATATTTTGAAGAGATAGTATCAAGTCCATGAACACCTCTTTGAATTTGAACGCTCTTGACCTTGGGAAAGGTCTCGGTTTTGACCTTCTAGACACCTTCTTTTCAACTTTAATCTTCATGGTCCTTTTATCGCTATCATTCTCCCCCACTTGACCTCGAATCGTCCTCGATTCGAAGTTGCATGTAAGATTAAGAGGAGAAAAATCTTGAAATGTTGGAAATACTAAAGGCACCATGGTTAGTAAAGAAGGTTTTGGAGCAAACACAGTTGGTGGAAGACATTGAATCATCTCTTGGACATTAAGGCTCTCTTTGAATGAAACTCCATTTGAGACATCAACTTCTTCCTCCATGCTCGTCTCTTGAATGATTTCTTCAGCTGGCACCTCCTCCTTCAAACTTTCCTCATCAATATGGCTTTGAAGATCACATAGGAGGTTACTTTCTTCTTTAGAGGTCTCTTGGCTATGTGGGGTTATAACTTTCTCTTCTTGAGTGAACATTCCTGGTTTTGGTGAGTCAGAAACTCCCAATTCCTGCAAAAAGGAGTTAGGATCCAAAACAATGGAAGAAGAGTTAGAAATGTACCTCATTTGACTAGAATTAGCCAAAACCTCATTCTTTCGTTGGAGTTGATAAAAATACTTCTGAGCAGCTCGAACCAAGGCATCAACATCATTGTAGTCTGTATAGCTTTCAAGATGTTCTTGGAATTGGTAATTCAGTCCATCTAAGAATTGTAGACATATATACCTTGGTGATACATCAACTCCAGCAAAACACATCAATTCTTCAAGCTCCATGAAGAAGTCAAGTGGAGATCTAGAACCTTGCTTACAACTAGCCACTCTTTTCAACCGTTCAGAATGCTCATATGGAACAAACTTCTGGCGCATGTAGAATTTCAGTTGATGCCAAGTTGAAATGGGCTTAAGTCCTCGGTTCCAACGATCTCTTTGTACATGATCCCACCAAAAACGTGCAGCTCCCACAAGACAAGTTGTTACAGCATACAACTTCTCTTGTTCAGTGTAATTATGGTACTCAAGGAAAGAGTTGGTGTCTTCTTCCCATTCAAAATACCATGTAGGGTCAGTAATCCCATAAAAAGGCTCTATTCGGTGTGGAACATATTGTTGGGACATCCTGAAACAAGCAAGAAAGTAAAGAGAGTAGTGTGTTCTAAAGCAAATCACAACAAGCAATACCACACCTTAATCAAGCCAAAACTTGCCTCAAAGCAATCCAATCAACTTAATTCAGTTTTTGGGCTGTTTTGAGGGAGTAAAATGGTAGATATAGTGTAGGTATGGAATACTAATGATTTTTAGAGGAAATATGCAGCTTAAGCAAATGGCAATTATGCAATAAGACAAGCAATGCAAATAATCCCTCTATGAGCTCTAAAACACATGCAATCTCTCAATTGACTCTATGCAAGTTAATAAAGCCAAAATTCAGCATGCAAGGACAGAAAATATGGTAGGCTTAGTGACTTTTATTTCGTCACTCTTTTTCTTCAAAGTGATTTCTACTTAGCTATCTTTTTAAGCAAGCAGTCACTAGGGTTGAAAGTGGCTTAAACTAGCTGGGGTAGATCACTTTTTCTTTTCTTTTTTTTTTTTTTTTTTTTTGATTTTTATGCACAACTACTCTTGTGCTATAATGACGAAACAAGCAAAGCAATGCAACAATGCAAAGGACGAAATTAAAAAGGGTATACACGAACTGAATTTTTTTTTTTTAACTAAGTGACTTTTGCTACCAATGAAACCAACTAGAAGCCAAATTAACAAAAGAAGAAGGGGTAGGTCGAATTTGATGGGATGCAATGACAGAAATTAGCAAATATCAAACAAGCAATATGAATCTCTATTGATCATGCAACATGAAATAAAAAACTCATAAAAATTGTAGGAAGACAATTGCTACTCTTAATTGCAACAAAACTCAACCAATTCAACCAAAAGCATGCAACAAATCCCTTAAAATCTCCTAGATGGGTTATTACTTGGAGGGCAAGCAACAACAAGGAATTAGGGTTTGGTGATCTCGGCTGAGGGCTAGGGTTAGGGTTTGCGGGTATGGATCTAGGGTTTGGGTTCGAACTAGGGTTAGGGTTTGGGATTAGGTTTTGGGTTAGGGTTAGGGTTTGCGGATTTGGATCTAGGGTTTGGGTTCGAACTAGGTCTAGCCGCCAATTTAGGGTTAGGGTTACAAGGCTGGGGTGAGCGAACTAGGGTTAGGCTAGTCCGAATTGGATGGGAGTGGTGTGGTTAGGCTCGGCTGGTGGTGAGTGGTGGTGCGGTCCAGACGAGCGACACCAGTTTGGTGTTGTGGTGGTGGTTCGTGGTGGTTGGGTGGCGGAAATATGGTGGTGGTGGTGAAAAATTCAATCTTTTGGTCTCAAAAATTCAAACTTTAGGTAAAGGTGGGATTTTTGGGATCAAAAACTGAATCAAATCAATTAGAAAGCAAATTAAGGAAAGAAACAATTACTTGGCGAGACGCTGGATTATGATACCACTTGATACGTGATCGCCTCGGATTACTCCTCAGAAACCTCGTATTTGACCACACAGGAACCCGATCTTGCCAGCAAATCAATTCAATCCTACAAAGCTTTCAACTTTAGAACTCCTTGTGATGCAAGTAACAAACAGATTTGAATAATGGTAAACTGAATGAATCGAAATTGAAAGGATAGTTCAAATAGATAGTTCAATTGAATTGGCTCTAACGCTAAATTCAATTGATGAACTAGGATCGATCTTTAACAATCAACCTAGAACTAAACTAGATGAATAACACAATCTGAATTCCGAAATTAAGAACAAGAGAGAGAAATTTCGGCTGCTATGATGATGATGATCTCGAGATTGTAAACACACAAACACAATTGTAATTTTGAGCCCAAGGACTAGATAAACCAATTTGGGTTTATCTAATCTCAAGCTGATTTTTATTGAATGAAAATGCAAAGTATAAATAGAGAATACAAAAGCTAATCCTTGGAGAGCAAGGCAACTAGGAGGCTGGCCCTATAGATAGAAGATAGCCTCTTATCTTGCTTCCAAAGATATAATAAAATATCTAATTAAATCTATCTAGATTCCCTTAAATAAATCATAGCTGATTTATTTATTTAAGGAAACAACCTAACAAACTCAAAATATCTCTAACAAACTAAAAATATCTCTAACAACCAGGAGAGAGAATATTCAACCAACTAACATCAGCCTATTGATTGAATTTCTCTACATTATTTAAAAATAGAAAATCGTTCATAAATAAAATAAATAAAGATAGAAATTTAGAGTAAAGATAAGACTCCCGTAAGACTTGAACAGCTCTCAGTAAAACCCAGTTTTCGGCCCTTTACTGTTGGATTCTGAATTTGATGTAAACTACAAAGTTGTAGAACTTTTAATTATCTTTCCAACGAGTACTTAACGGACTTGAGATGAATTGTTTAGCCCAAGTTATGACCAATTTACTGAGCACTGTTTTCTATTTGACGGACTTCTTACTTTCCGAACTTTTGTGACTTGATTCTCTTCCTTGCTGGCCTTGGACGCCATGGATGGATATTTTGAAGAGATAGTATCAAGTCCATGAACACCTCTTTGAATTTGAACGCTCTTGACCTTGGGAAAGGTCTCGGTTTTGACCTTCTAGACACCTTCTTTTCAACTTTAATCTTCATGGTCCTTTTATCGCTATCATTCTCCCCCACTTGACCTCGAATCGTCCTCGATTCGAAGTTGCATGTAAGATTAAGAGGAGAAAAATCTTGAAATGTTGGAAATACTAAAGGCACCATGGTTAGTAAAGAAGGTTTTGGAGCAAACACAGTTGGTGGAAGACATTGAATCATCTCTTGGACATTAAGGCTCTCTTTGAATGAAACTCCATTTGAGACATCAACTTCTTCCTCCATGCTCGTCTCTTGAATGATTTCTTCAGCTGGCACCTCCTCCTTCAAACTTTCCTCATCAATATGGCTTTGAAGATCACATAGGAGGTTACTTTCTTCTTTAGAGGTCTCTTGGCTATGTGGGGTTATAACTTTCTCTTCTTGAGTGAACATTCCTGGTTTTGGTGAGTCAGAAACTCCCAATTCCTGCAAAAAGGAGTTAGGATCCAAAACAATGGAAGAAGAGTTAGAAATGTACCTCATTTGACTAGAATTAGCCAAAACCTCATTCTTTCGTTGGAGTTGATAAAAATACTTCTGAGCAGCTCGAACCAAGGCATCAACATCATTGTAGTCTGTATAGCTTTCAAGATGTTCTTGGAATTGGTAATTCAGTCCATCTAAGATGTTCTTGGAATTGGTAATTCTTGCAAGATCTTGTAATTGGTTTACCTAGGATACACCCAGACACAACAAAATTGTGTGATGCTTGTGCCAGAGGTAAGCAAACTCGAAGTTCCTTCAAACCAAAGAAGGTTGTCAGCACCTCCAAACCCTTGGAAATGTTACACATGGATCTATGTGGTCCAATGGACATATGTAGCTATGGTGGAAACAGGTACATGTTTGTTATAATCGATGATTATTCTCGTTTCACTTGGGTTATTTTCTTGTCTTCCAAAGGAACAGTGTTTAAGGAGTTTGAAGTCTTCATCAAAAGAACAGAAGTCGGTCTAGGAACCAAGCTGAAGTCCATACGCTCAGACCATGGAACAGAGTTTGATAATTCAGCTTTTCTCAACTTTTGCAATGAAAATGGAGTGTCTCACAATTTCTCTGCACCAAGAACTCCACAACAAAATGGAGTAGTAGAAAGAAAGAATCGCACCTTGGAGAATATGGCTCGAGCTATGATGCTCGAAAGTAGTGTTCCATCAAACTTCTGGGCAGAAGCTATCTCAACCTCAGCTTATATCCTTAACAGGGCTATGATTAGACCTTTGTTACTTAAAACTTCCTATGAACTAATCAAAGGCCGAAAGCCGAATATTTCCCATATCAGAGTTTTTGGTTGCAGGTGTTATATTCATAATAATGGGAAAGATGCTCTCGGAAAGTTTGACCCAAGAAGTGATGAAGGGATCTTCACTAGGTACTCCCTTCAAAGCAAAGCATACCGAGTCTACAACAAAAGAACTAAAAAGTTTGAAGAAAGTGTCCATGTCATCTTTGATGAGGAACCCATTCATCATGTAACTACCTTCATTAATCCATTCTCAAAGACAGGAGTGAAGCCCTTCATCATACCAAGGGAGACAACGAGGGAACCAACAGAAGAGGATGATGACTCGGATCATCGAAAGGATGACACTGACTATCTCAATGGAAATGAGTCTCAACACAAGAACTAACCAATGAAGATGATCATGGAGATGATGATACCACGGAGCACTTCGATGGAAATGAGTCTCAACACATGAACTAACCAATGAAGATGATCATGGAGATGATGATACCGCGGAGTACTTCGATGATCCCTTCACCAACTTCCCTGAAGAAGAGAACAATCCATCTGCACCATTATCCACCTCAGGGAACAATTCTGACACTGAGATTCAACAAAATCTACCTGAAACTAGTTCAAGCGCTCAGGGGGAACTTCAACCCAGGAACTATCATCAGAGAAAAGACCACCCTCTTGAGAACATCCTTACACCTCTAGAATAGGGAGTACAAACTCGCTCTTCTCTCCATAACTTTTGTGCTTTTAATGCATTTGTTTCTCTTGTTGAACCCAAAAGTATACAGGAAGCACTCAAAGATCCAGATTGGATTCAAGCAATGCAGGAAGAGCTCCATCAGTTTGAAAGACACCAGGTGTGGAAGCTAGTTCCAAGGCCATCAGACAAGAATGTCATTGGAACTAGATGGGTCTTTCGCAACAAACTTGATGAGTCAGGAAATGTGTCTCGAAACAAAGTCAGACTTGTGGCTCAAGGCTACAATCAAGAGGAAGGGATAGACTATGAAGAAACATTTGCACCAGTTGCTCGAATTGAAGCAATACGCTTGCTCATAGCATTTGCTACATACAAAGGGTTTAAGTTGTTCCAAATGGATGTCAAGACAGCTTTTCTGAATGGCTATCTCCAAGAAGAAGTCTATGTCAAACAACCACCAAGATTTGAAGACGAAAGCAAGCTAGATCATGTCTACTTTCTTGAAAGAGCTTTGTATGGCCTCAAACAAGCACCTCGAGCCTGGTATGATAGATTTGCTTCATTTATATTATCGAAAGGTTATCAAAGAGGATCAACCGACAAAACTCTTTCCTGAAGAAAGAATCAGGTGACATTTTAATTGTGCAAGTCTATGTTGATGATATAGTTTTCGGTTCCACTAACCCTGTGCTCACAGAAAAGTTTGAGAAACAAATGAGTAGTGAGTTCGAGATGAGTATGGTAGGAGAACTCAACTTCTTTCTAGGCCTTCAGATTTCTCAAACAAAGGAAGGAACCAAGATTCATCAACAAAAGTACATCAAGGAAATGTTGTCAAAGTATGGGATGGACACTCCAAAGCCCATCAACACTCTGATCTCACCTAGCACACGTCTTGACGCGGATGAGAATGGAACCAATGTCAATCAAAAACTCTTTCGAGGAATGATTGGTTCCCTCCTCTATCTCACTGCTAGCAGACCGGACATTATGTTTGTCGTCTGCCTCTGTGCACGGTTCCAAGCAAACCCTAAGGAGTCTCACTTAAAGGAAGTCAAAAGGATCTTTCGCTACCTCAAGGGAAGAGACAACTTGTGCTTATGGTATCCAAGGAGCAGTTCCTTTGAAGTGGTCTCCTTCACCGATGCTGACTTCGCTGGGCATCTAGTAGATCAGAAAAGCACTTCAGGCATGGCACAGTTCCTAGGAGATTTCCTTGTATCTTGGGGATCGAAGAAGCAATCCTCAGTGGCACTTTCTACTGCTGAAGCTGAATACATAGTCACTGCTGCTTGTTGTTCCCAAGTTCTATGGCTCAAGTATCAACTTCAAGATTACGGTATGTCTCTCGGAACTGTTCCTATTAGATGTGATATTACTAGTGCAATAAACATCTCCAAAAACCCTGTGCATCACTCTAGTACAAAGCACATAGAAGTTAGGCACCATTTCCTACGTGATCACGTAGAGAAAGGTTCCATTGAGATGGTACATTGCAGGAAAGATGAACAAGTTGCTGATATTTTCACTAAAGCTTTGGATAGACAACCTTTCGAGCATCTTCGAATGCTCTTAGGGATGATTCTCTTACATTGAACAAGTCCCGGTCCATCTTTTCCCTCAATGATTGACTAGTTAAGCAATTAGTATGACTAGGGAACTGCATGGTTTAGCAACTTTCATTTTAATAATTGCTCTTTGCATGAAATGTGTTTATTACTATATATGGAAACTACTTCTTAAGAGCACTTTGTTTCTTTTGGCCCAAAATGATCAACCTGATCTTATCTATCCCTGTAATATCCGCTAAATTCTAAATAAAATAAAATGAATAAATATCCCAATAATTTTTTTTCTCTAAAATAGAGAACTTAATAAACTTTATAATTTCATACTATGTTATGAAAGGATACAAAAGTTTACTACAATTACAATTAAGAATTTTATTAAGTATATTATGCAAGTCGGATACCTATCTAAATATTTTCTCTTGAATAAAGAGTTTAATTAATTGTATAATTGTCTCAATAAAAATATAAAAGTATTATAAATGTAATATCCGCAATATTCCAAGACGTTAAATCCAATAGAATATAATTTTATAATTCTTTCTCTTATAAAGGAGAATCTTAAATATATTTTATATATAACCCTTTTTCTCTTTAAAAAGAGGTTCGTACGTAAATTAAAATTAAATAAATTGCAAGAAGGCATTATAAGGGTTATGAATAAATAAAAGCATTTAAAAGTGCATCATAATTTCGGTTTTAGTAAATAAAAAGAGGTACAACAAGCTAGTAAAAATACAATGAAAATTCAATAAAAAGAATGCAAGAGCCGGAACTTGAACCCGAGACCTCTTGCAATTCCGCCTCACACGCCCCTCCCCTCTTCCGCTAGACCAATGTGACTTTCTTGCCATTTACCCCACTCTTTTAATTTTATATCAATTTTTAAGTCTTCTTCTCCAAACAAGTCAACTTGATGTGACTCCCTCCCAATGCATGTCCATGGAAGCTTCTTCCACCTTCCTCTCCCTTACTAGACACATCTCTTACCTCACCTTGCATCATCCATGAAGAAACACAACTTTGACCAATAGATGATCATCCTCTTCCTCTCCATTGGTGCAAACCAATTGCCATGGATCACCAAGTTGCACTCTCTTGCCTATATAAAGGCCTCCCCTTCACCATTTTACTCACACTTCAAACCATCCTTTTCCTTCTTGCTAGATTACTCTCAATTGTCAAAGAAAAATCAGCCCATTCAAAGTCTTTTTCCTCCATTAAAAACACCACCAAACACTCCTCTTCTTCCCCTTTGGAGACCGCCGGCGCCACCCCCACTTTCGCCTGCCTCCGCGCGCCGCCGACGCCCTCGCCGGAGCCACCGTACGCCATCGACGCCTTGGTGCCGCCGCCTCCATCACCGTCGGTTCCTCCCCCGCCCTCCTTCTCTATGTTCTGTATTACAGAAATCCAAAAACAAGTATATTCCTAAACTTTTAATATATGTTATCTTTATTAAATAAGTTAAATAAGTAGAAAAAGTATGTTAGTAAAATGAGAAAATTAAATAGGCTATTTTACCGGAAACCACCCTTACAATATGCCATATTAGCGTAAACCACCCTTTCAATGGCTATTTACCGAGAACCACCCCTAGAATGCCTTCCGTTACGTTTTGACCACCCAATTAAAATTTTCCGTTTGAAAACACGTTAAATCGTGCAATGACACTTTTGCCCCTCTTTTTTCCCCCAAATTACACCCCAATCTTCCTCTTTCTCCCTCTTTCTCTCTCTCGACTAGCATTTAGGGGTTGGCGGCCAGCGGACCGGAACTAGTCACAACGACGGCGAATCGGAGTATAATCCGGAAGATGGGTGCACTGAAAGGGCGAAAGCTGATTAAGGAAGACGAAGAAGCGGCGACGCGTTATTGGCCAGAAGAAGTGATTGAGGAGATCCTCGTTCGGCTTCCGCTGCAATCCATCCTCAAATTCAAATCGACCTGAAAAAATTGGTACTCTCTGATTGGATCCCGTTCATTCATCGAGTTCCACCGCAGACACCATCTCCACGACGATGACCGTCGGGACGAGCTATTCTTCTTTCGGAACCATGGCGAGCGAATTGTTTATACTACTACGGACGAACCCTACACATCTCTTGCTTAAAGTATTCCTCATCGTCCGGCTTAGAAAGGCAATCCAGGAAACTGTTTGATCTAGCAAACCTAAAACAGGCTCTGACCGGTGACAGAGTCGACCTTCCTTTCGCGAAAACGCCCGAAGGCGAGTCTGGTATCCACGTGCTCGGTCCCTTGAACAATGGGATCTGCTGTGTAATTTCTCAAGAGTTTGTAAAGAACACAAAATCGATTGAAATTTACGGCTACTGCAAGATTGCGTTTTGCAACCTTGGAACAAGGGAATTCGAGATCCTATGTGAGATCCCTTCCCTTTTATCATCACAGGTTGTGGATATCGGGATGGTTGTGGCTTGCTGTTAGATTTAAATCATGTCTACGGTTTTGGTAGCATTCAGAACAACAATGGTGTGGTGGTTGACTATAAGGTGGTCGCGATTGAGCAGAGCGAGGATATGAGTTTTCGAGCTGCCGTGTACAGCCTGCAACGCCGTTGCTGGAATCTGATTTGTGATTCTGATAACCCCTGGAGATTCTCCTCTCCCAATGTCCTGTCTGGATTAGTTGATGAACATGGTGGATTATAGGTTCCTAACATCACTCAGGATTTGCGTTGCTTTCCGGGGCAAGCATTGTTGAACGGTGGGCGACATGACTTGGATCGCCAGCTTGAAGAATCGTTTAAAGCTTGCTTCGAATCCCTAATGAATCTGAGCCCTAGGAATCTAAATGGGCAGTCGAGAGGGAGAAAGAGGAAGATTGGGGTGTAATTTGGGGAAAAAAAGAGGGGCAAAAGTGTCATTGCACGATTTAACGTGTTTTTAAACGGAAAATTTTAATTGGATGGTCAAAACGTAATGGAAGGCATTCTAGGGGTGGTTCTCGGTAAATAACCATTGAAAGGGTGATTTACGCTAATATGACATATTGTAAGGGTGGTTTCCGGTAAAAAAAGCCAATTAAATAAGGATAATTGCAAGTTTTAAATTTAGTAAAAGATATTATTTGAAGATCTTGTTAGTTGTAAAGTAGAATAAATAAAGTATTGAAGAAAATATGTTGTAATATTATGCAAGACATATTATATTCATAATATTAGAGGATTCTTATAAAAAAGTTATTTTATAACATTACTAGCATATGAAATGTAGTTCTTAATATTAAAAGTATCACTTTTATAAATAAATAAGATTTATATAAGATAATGATATTGCATGTCTCTAGTTATAGAGAAGTTGGAAGATATATGAAATTATTTATAATAATAATAATGATAATAAAATAAAATAAAATAAAATAAAATATTATTTAAAGTTGTCATGTCTCTAAGTGTAGAGAATTGTCATAGATATAATTTTACTAATAAAAATATGGCAGTAATGATAAACTCTTATGTCATATTATAATAATGACAAGACATAATTATCTTAAATAATTTATAAGGAACTCTTATAAAAATATTGTTACAAAATTTGTAGCACATGAATTATAGTTGATATTAAATATTGCTTCCATAACGAAGTAATATTAAATATATAAAACATTAGAACACCTAATTTAAAAAGTGTAGAGAATAACAAAGTCATGTGAATATCATTATATTAATGATAAGTTATATTACTAGAGTCTTCATTTAATAAAATATTAGTTGAGCCATCTGTAGGTGTAGAGAATTCCTACAAAACCTAAGTTCTAATATAAATATACCATTTGTGATCTTAAATTGATATATTGTGATATTATATAGTTATGAGGATTGCTTGCATGAAAAGAAATAATTAAGATATGGAAAAGATATTATTTTATAACCTAAAATATTATAATAATGAACTATAAGTATGAAGTAGGATATTTATAAGCCATGATTATATTTTATAAGCCATGATCATATATTATAAGCTATGATCATATATATTTTTATAAACCATATAATGTGAAAAGAACTATAAGAATAAAAATAAATAAGATTAATTTAATGTATGTTAATTTTAGGAAGTTACCTTATAAAGAAAATTAGAAATTTCTAATTACGGAAACTTCCAAGAAATTAGATTATAAGTCTACTAGCTTCATTTAAGGAGAATTATATGATTAAATAAAATTCAATTAAGGGGATATTATTAATAAAGTATTTTGATAAGGGAAATAATATTCTAAAGTTCACTAAGGAATAATTGGAAATTTAAAAGTAAGATTTTAATTAAGATAAATATGTCAAAAGGTTAAAGTAGATTCTTTAAAGCTTAATAAGAATTGTACATTTAAAAAAAAAATACCTTTTAGGTAAAGTATAGTATTTTATGAAATTATACTTCCTTAATTATATTAAGGAAATAACAAATAAAGTTAAAAAAGAATTATTTTAATAATATTGAATAAAGATTTTTATGGAATAAAAAGGATATTACAAAACCAAAATAATAATGAAGAAATATTATTATTTTAAATAATCTTCTAAATTATTATCATAATAATTTAGAATTCCATTTCTCTTTTATAAAGTATTATAAGAGAGAATCCAAACTAAGAAGAATTCGTATTTAAAATCCGCTCGTAATTTCCGTGTCATTAGGGCGGGATTCGTGCTCGAAGTTGCGAACCAAATATTCCGTCAAGACTCGATAGTATACGCGTGTAAGCTAAGGCAAGTGGAATTTCCCCTTGTGACCTTTCATATTCCGTCTACGTGAAAATTCTCGATGTTGGGAACAACTTGTATGCTTAAATAAAAATGAACCTAGGAAATACCGATTGCTAGAAATAACGACTATTGTTAGCATAGTACGCTTTGAATTCCTTTGTTAGGATTATATATGCGAGTGTGTTTGTTATCTTGATTGGTTACGATCTCGCTCAGAGATCAATCTCGAATAAGCTAGTGAGGGGCGCGGGTTAGCTGACGCCTCTATATAACCTTACTAAGTCGTACGTCCATACGACTTTCGGGATCATGATCCCCTCCACTCCGATTGCAAGGAGGGATGTGCGCACTCTAGCTAAGTGCCGGGAAACTGAAGTTCTCCCCCCGGGTGGCTCGGATTATCCGTGTCCCACCACCTTCTATTAAAAATCATTAACAAAGTCAAATATCTTTCGTCACTATATAAGATAAGTGCCTAGTGCACATTTAAGATACCAAAACCGGACCGTTCTCAAATGATCGATCCGGCTCTCAGTCCGCTCAGGGCGCGAGAGGTTTTTAACTTGTATGAAGTAATAATGTTCCCAACATACTTTCGATTCCTAAAGAAGTCTACAATCTAGTAGCTCTTCTATCGCTTATCGAGTTATCTTCGCTTAAGATATACTCTTCTTCGAACCATTAAAGCTCCACATAAACAAGCCCCATCGTAAACACAACCCCATTATCTCTTTCGATAAGAATTAAAAGTACCGAAATACCCTCGGGAAGTTCCATTCCCGCTTGCTTAGTCTCTTAGACTAATTCTTCTTTTCCGCATGTTTGCCTGGCATTCTATCGCCCCTCGCGAATTATGTCAGAGCCCAGGAACCCTAGCAAGGCGTAAGGCGAAGTGAAGTGAAGGAAGGTCAAGAATCATCAAGATGTATTTATCATTTCCTTTTGGTTTTAATAACGTTTTGTTTAACAAACAAGATACTTTTGTTATATGTTTTCGAAGACTTTAAGTTGAAGACAATGTAAGATGCTTTGTAAGAACCAAGTCTCCTTCGGGAGCACACTTTTCTATTTTAAGAATTATGTTTATTTCCGCATTTATTAATGTTCTATATCATTTTAAAAGCCTTGGGTGACTTTGGATGGAAAAGTCCGAGGTCACTGGCGGTAACACCCAATATTGTAAAATAGGGGTGTTACAATCCCTCTTTATAAGCCGAAAGGATGGTTGATCATAAGACTTGTACCCTAAAGCCAATCCAGGTAAACGTTTCCTATGAGCCTCAATTAATTGATAACCCCTTCCACGGGCTTCAATTACCTGGATATCAACAATTACTTCCTTACCCTTATTTTGTTTGGATACTACTATTTGTCTTTTCACAAAAAACCTTAAGTATCCAAATATGGCCTTCTGTTACTTGTTCATGGAAATGAGGTTGGAAAGGAAAGGAACTACTTCAAGCCACTAGGAAACTACAAGGATCTTTGCACTTGAGCGTCTCATAGCTGTATTATTGGAAAGAGAAAAGGCATTGAGAGCTGGGTATTTGAAGCGACAGGATAAAAAAGGAAAATTTGAATCTGCACCGTTTATCTTGCTACTTTGGCTAGTTATCCGCCACGTAGATACTGTTGATTTGGAAAGAATCTCTTAATGGAAGACAACAAATCTCTCCAGTTACCCTGGTAAGCCTTCCTCTCTCACCTTTTCAAATTCCTTCCCTTTCCTTACTTAACCCGTCTTCTACATTCGTTTCCAACTTCATCATCTTCATCTTTTCCCTCTACAAACCCTAATCTTCAATCTCCTCAATCTCAAACTTTCTTTCAACCATGGCCAACCAGAACCAACCCAAATACACAAGACTTCACCCAAATCCTCTCATTGAGCATCTTCTTCACAACGATCCAGTCTATCTTCAAGAAAAGCTTCTTACAAATCTGGATCTAGACCATCATGAACCCAAATATATCTACGATGTCAAGGAGCGCCTCTTCTCTCCTCTACGGAAGAAAGATGGTCAACCCCCTCTCACTCCTCAAAACTCTCCTCCCACAACTCCTCGATCTGAGATTCCAATTCTCACAACGAGACTGGATGGTTCTTCAACTCTAACTCTCAACATTGAGGATGTTCAAACCACAATCTCTGAAACAAACCCAAATACTCTCTGTCTCAAAGATTCTTCCCATTCCTCTCCAAAATACCACACTCAGATCTATGATAGTCTAAGCCCTAAAAGGACTGATCCCCTTGCTTCAACCTCTCAAAACCCTAACCCTCAAATCCAAAGTTCCAAAGAACCCTTCTCCTCCACAAAAGCTCCAATCATTCCTACTCCATCCCACAAAGATCTCACCCTCTCAAATCTTGGTCAAACTCTCTCCCAGTTCGAGAGAGAAGAGTTCTTCACCTCACAGGGAACTACATCTGTCCCACCTTCTTCTTCTACCAAAAAGACAACCCCCTCCAAAGACCCTCTCTTAAATGTGCCCACTGGTCAAAGATCAAAAAAGAGAAAGCACAGAAAGTTGGGTGAAGAAGAAGAAGAAGAAGAAGAAGAAGAAGAGGAACTCCAGCCTCTTCTCTCTGAGCAACTCCGAGCCCTCAATCAATCCACGAAAATAGTCACAGTTGAGGGAACTGATGAAGAGATAGAGGATTATATTGAGCCTGCTCTCCAAATCGGCTACAAGGAACCGCCATCTGGGCGTCCTTCAACTAGAGGCTCCAAAAAACAAAGGGTGGAGGAAAAGCAGGAAAAGGAGAAAAGGGAAAAGGAGAAGAAAGAAAAGAAGAAGAATGGAACAGCTACACCAGGGGAAAGGAAGTTGGTCATCCCTTTGGTCGTTACCGCTGAGTTCCTTCAAGAACATGAATTCAATGAGCTTCAAAAACTCATCCTGTTCCAAGGGTGGGAAAAGCTCTGCTCCGAACCAGCTAAGGTTGATCCAACTCAGATCAAGTTTTTCTACTCAAAGTTCACCTCTACAATGATCAAGAAAATACTCCTCGTTCCCGGAGAAGGCTTTGACACGCTTCCTCAACGGCCATGGCAAGACACTGATGGAAGGGAAGCCATCCTACAAAGGCTTCTAGGTCATGTGCCTGCTCAAGGAAAGGAGGTCTTGACTCATGGTTTGAGCCAACTGGGGAATATGGCACACCAGTATATCACTCGGGTAGTGATTCCGAGACAGGAGAAGCGAACAACGCTAAATTCAACTGACGCTATTCTCCTAGATTTGTTCCTACGCAAGGAAAGAATTAACCTGCCCAAGATAATGATCATGCACATGTGCAAATGTGTTGCCAAAGAGTCTCACACCCTTCCCTATGCTGCTGTTGTGAAGGCAATCATGAAGAGGAACGATGTCTATCATCCTCAAGAGGAAGAAGAGCTTGGACAAGAGATGGAAATGTCCAATATTCAGAAAATGAAGCACTCCTAGGAACCAACTGATGAAGTTCCTTCTACTGTGTTCATAGAACAGGGAGATTCAAAGACAGTTCTTCAAGCTCTCAATCGTCTGTGTGGGGTCAATGAGCGAATCCTTGATGTTCTTCTAGACATCTAACAGAAGTTGCCTTCCTCCTCCTCCTCTGATCCATGAACAAGCCCTCTACAAAACAAATCCCTTAGTTGTTTTCTCCCTCCTTCAATGCTTTAAACATGTCTGTTCCTGTATTTTGATAACATCGTTTCAATGAATGCTTTTTGCTATTATTCTGTAGTTATGATTGTGCTTTACCTACTTTTCCTTGCATGTCTATACTTCATTCTTTTCGATGATGTCAAAAGGGGGAAAAGTGGAAAATGCAGAGATGCGTTGTGTCTAAGAGAATACAGAAAAATTAGCCATAAGCTGAGGGGGAAGTATAAGCTTAAAAATCTTGAAAATTGAACTACTTGTCCATTCCAGGGGAACTAAGTATCTACAAAGTATCAACTGTGAATTTTGGTGTTTAAATTCTCTTATCTTTCCTGCATCCCTGACTTGCATTTTATAAAGGTTTGTCATCATCAAAAAGGGGAAAATTGTTGGATTAGTGTTAGGGAACTAACAGTGGAACAATGGTTTTTTTATTCGAGAAATCGAAGTTTTGATAATGACAAACAAATATGGAACTAATTCCTTTTACAAGTGATCTCAGGAAAGATAACAGGTTCACAGGAAAAGCAAGGGAAACATTCCCCATGACGCCACCTGAGTACGTGGCAAGAGTCTTACAGGATAATGAAGTCATTTCACTATTGTCTTGGGCGTCAAGCCAAAATACGAGAAGAGAAAGATACAAAAGGGTACGCTGGTCTTTTGGAATAGTATCGTACTCCCCAAGACAAAGGGTAAAGGCGTCAAAGCTAAAAGTGGAAACCTCTATAAATAGTATGCGACGCCGCTAGGTCAAATTAAACTCTCTAATGCAAAGTACCAAATCTGAAAAAGGAAAGTGAGAAAGTGAGAGCCCGAGTTGAACCAGTGAAGACGACGATCCAGAAGTCAAAGAAGGAAGCTCCGTGACCAAGCGATGGAGACTGCGTGAAGATCATCATCGGCTTGGAGATTTGGTTCCTGTGCTAAAGGGAACTGCACAGGAACGAGTCAGGCTCACCATCTATATTCAATTGTGTTTAGATCTAGGAATCACTTTGACTTAGTCGTTAGTATTGTTTGTGAGTGGGATTGCGAACAATAGAGAAGTTCGACTTTGTATTGTGTATCTTGAGATCTATCAATAGTAATATAGAGTGTGTTCAAAATCCTCCAAGGGAGGTAGAGGTTTACTCTCCAACTAGTTGGCTGTAAAGGTTCCTCTATAAGGAACCGTGTCCTTGTCTCTGTTTTACATTTTACTTTCTGTGTTGCTTTATTCCGTTGCGTAAGGGAACTGTCACTGGAACTGTTCCCGACTTGTCTTAACTAACACAGATCTACGATCCTACAATAAACAAACGGGACCTAAGTTCTATCTAGATGAATTCAACTCCCAAGAAACTAGTGCCAAACGGACCTTTAGTCTGCGAGTAATAAATACTTGTACTTTTGGTGAAAAGGGTAGTATATCAAATACTATAATCTTATGGAAAAAGCTCCAATTTGTAGAGTTGTAAAATTAAAATCGTTGATATATGATCTAACATATTATCAATAGAGTAACTCTTCCGCATCCAAATCCTGATCTTGTTCATTTAGATTCTTTGCTTGAGTGTATCATTATATCTAACATTATCTATTCTATTTTTATTGCTAATTTCTTATTCATGCTTTGTTTTAGTTCTCAACTTTTTGGGTTTTCATTTTAAACTTTTTGACATCTTATTAGAGTTATAGTTAATACTCGGTATGCGTGTATATTTCATGTTATCTTATATTGTATCTTATATAGTTAGGTCTTCTTGTCTTTTTGGGAGAACCCCAAAACGAGAAGAAGGCCTAAGATAGCATTGACTGACTAAAACATGGAGTTCAACGCGACCACGGTGGGGTTGACTTTAGGGGTTGTGGATGTTGTTCGTGATGGAGAATCTCGAGCCAAGGATGTTGAGCAATTGGTTCAGGAATGACAAGGATGGTGACTTTTACAAGCTCGTGTTTTGCCCGAGTGTGTGTGAGAATTGTAGGCCAAGATATGGGGAGTTGGGTGGATTGCAGGAGGATGTGAAGAGGTTTTTTTTGGCATAGGTAACAAGCGCTTCTCATGGGTGAGGAATGGGCTCGCTAATGGCTCATAATTTGGACACTCTTCAAGCTCGCACATAGGTTCGTTGAGTGCGGCTAATTAGGCAGGTACATGTATGTCAAACTCGCAATGGTCGACTCGGGTAAATTTATTTCAGTTAGTTAACACGGTCTCGCCTTCTAAACAGTTGACGAGTTAGCCTTTTGGAATGTCCTATATGTGCCAAAAAATTGACTTGCAATTAATTGATTGTTTAATCTTGCAAAATGTGTTATATGTACCAAAATTGACTTGCAATTTGATCTCTTTTGCTCAATTAATAAAGCATCAAAATTTAATGGTCACATTAACTGATAAATTACACATCGTACAAGACCAGATTTCAATGATGTTGATTGGGTCGAGTGAGGAATGAAACAAAGTCTATTGTCATTGTTTCGAGTGGCAACACCATTTGCACACATAGCTCATTTGGTGGTTCGGAGCATAATGAGGTCTAATGGTACCTGGTATAGTGTTGATCTTCTTGAAGGAAAGAAATTTATTGGTTGTAATTGGGTTTTCCGGATCAAGTGTAAACCTGATGGATCTATTGAGCACTACAAAGCTCATTTGGTGGTTCTTAGTAATAATTAGAAAGTTGGGATCGACTATAAGGAGACATTTGCCCCTATTGCTAAGATGGTGTCTGTTCGTACTTTCTTAGTTGTTGTTACTGCTCATAATTAGGAAATCCTTTAGATGGATGTTCACAATGCTTCCTTGCATGTTGATTTACATGAGGAGGTTTACATGAATCATCCTCCAAGATTTGTTGGTAACTCTGTAATATGATTTTATCATCTATATCGCTACTTGTATGGTTTGCAACAAGCTCCCCGGAATTGATTTGCTAAGTTGTTCTCTACTCTTCGCATGTTTGGTTTATTCAATCTCTTACTAATTATTCATATTTTCCTATATTCGTCTAGGTGTCTCTCTGCATATGCTTATATATATTGATGATTTGATCATTGTTGTTAACAATCCTACTATTATTGCTAGATTCAAAGGTCAATTGAGTTCTTGTTTTCACATGAAGGACTTAGGAACTTTGAAATATTTCTTAGATATTGAGATTGCTCGCTCTGCCAATGGACTGTTTCTATGTCAGCATAAGTATACCCTTGATAATTTATCTAATTATGAGCTTCTTATTGATAAGCCTAGTGATTTTCTATGGAATAAATTATGCAACTCTTTGTTTTGATGCCCTTGATAGGTATCGACGTTTGATTGTCCGATTGATATTATTTGAAAATTATCCGTCTTGAGATTTGTTATGTTGTTCATAGGCTCAGTTTATGCAGACACCTATTATTGATCACTATGATGTTGCAGTTTGTTTATTTGAAGGGTCATCTTGAACAAGGGTGTTTCTTTCTCGTTTTAGTAATCTGGAGCTTTACTTCTTATTGTGGTTTTGATTAAGTGTCATGTCCATTGAGCCATTGTTTAGTTGTTGGTTATTTTAATTTGTTTAACTCGAGTCTTTTTCAGCCTCATGGAAGACTAAGAAGCAACAAACAATCTCCAAGTCATTCTTTGTAGTTGAATATCACGCTATGGCTAGTGCGTGTTGTGAGTTGATTTGGTTGAAATCTTTATTCAGGTCTCTTCGTGTGATTCATTCTACTCCTATGCACTTATTTTTGGACAGTCAACCAGTGTTGCATATTGCTTTGAACCTTATTTTTCATGATCACCCCAAGGCACCAAGCATACTACGATTATTGTTATTTCATTTGGGATCTATTTCTCTCTAATCCAGTCAGTCAAGACCACTCATATATATTTGTACTCAGTCTTAACCGCCGGACATCTTGACAAAAACCCTTAGGTCGATCTCCCTAGTTTCATCATTTGTTGAGTAAGTTGGATATTTGTGATCTTCTTGCTCCAACTTAAGAAGTGTAGTAGAGATAGTAAATATTTGTGAGAGGGTAAAACAAACATAATTACCATAGTTATTTTCGCTATTAAAAAGGTATTTCTTAAATTACTGCGCAGTTATTTTTGTTATATTCTATATAAAATTATATGGCAGTTATGCAACTTAATGGGAGATCTTATCCTGCAAATATGATAAGATTAAATCCGGAGAAAGTGGGAATATTCCTAGCTTGGGCTTTAAGCAACCCTAGGAAATAATTAAATAAGACCCCCTGATCTCCCTCTTCCATTATAAATACACGCCCTAGGCGTGTAGGGAGAGACACATGTGCACATTGGCATATTCAGAAAACCTAGGCAGGCTAATACTCGCTTAGCTCGACTGCCCGGGGATTCACTGATCTCTTGTTGTACCTCGTCGCTCAAAACGACAATTGCTCTTCTGACTTAGGCATCGGAGGTGGATTAGGGGGTCCCCACCCCCTGTGTCCATTGTTTTGCAGGTTTTTAGGTCAAGAGATTGAAGACGGAGCGAAAGAAGAGGAGTTCTTAATTGGTGTATTCAAGACGAATTGAATGCGAGATTTTGTACACCAATAATATTTATGTATTTTTTATATTATCTTGTGTTCTATCTTATACTGCAAGTTAAATCTTGTTAACTACTTGTATAAATACTCTTTTATTAACGAGAGAAGACAAATTTTCAATCCCAAATAATTTTTTACATATTCCTTGTATTTCATTTTTGTTAAGGCATGAAAACTGAGACCATTAAAAAATATACTCCGTTTTGATCAAGAAATATGTATGTCTAGGAGCAATTATTAGGGAAAGTATTAATGAAATTTAATATTTTAATTTTTTTTTATCAACCTTATTCAGTACTCGTTTGAAAAGTGAATAAAGAGGTTGGATAAAAAATAGTCAATAAAAATTAATTTTCAATTGTACTCGCTCATAATTATTTGCCTTCAAAACATAGAAGTGAGTACAATATTATTTTCCTTCAAAAGCTCTAGAACGACCTATAAATTCTACTACAGTAAAATCTCTATAAATTAATAGGGTTGGAACCGTGGTATTTTATTATTTTATAGAGATATTAGTTAACCGATAAATTAATATTTATTAATTTAAAGAGATTTTTTGAAATAAGAGCTTTCAAAATGCACTATGGTAGAAGATTTTATTGTAAGATTTTAGAAGGATATGAGTTGGGACAATCTGATCTATGTAGGAGTAATGTTTTGGGTGTTATCAATCTTGCAGTCTCGGTTTGGATAGTTAATGTTGAGCAAGAGAAAATAGAAAATTGTTTAGACATTGCAAAATTCGTTCATGAGATGAAGTCTCAAGGAATTATAGTTGACATTGCAAAATTTGTTTTTAAAACAACGCTAGAAATGTTAGATCTAATAAAAAAATTAGAGAGGAACTCCAAATAGACCTAAGAAAAAACAAACAACACTACAATCATATTTCATTAGATTTTCTTAGTTATGACTACGTAACATTATATAATTATTAATTTATAATATTAATGGGCCCTTATATTTATATAGTAGTTTTTTGAAAATATGTTATCTTATTATCTTATCGAAATTTGTTAAATTTTGCATTGACCCAAGTCGGAACCGGAGAAAAATATTAATTTAGAGAGTTCATTAATTTACCGAGTATTAATTTAGGGAGGTTGTACTGTAGTAATTAAAAAGTACTAAGAGTTATGGATCAATTGAAAATTTAGGGTGTGTTTCACTTGTGGGTAGAAAGAGATTTTTAGGTGAAAAATAATTTTTAGTGTCTTGAAAAACGTAAAAAGTAGAGAGAGTTGCAAAGATTTCAAGAGTGTTAAAAGGGATTTTTGAGTAGAAAGGGATTTTGTAGGAAAAGTGAAACAAGGCCTAATGAAACACATGTAAGATAAAATAGTTACCCTTAATATATTCATTTCGGGTTGGGTTTGTTTAATGCAGAGCTAGTATAAAAAAGAAAGAAAAGAAAAGTTTAATTTTTGAATAATCACACTATAATGCTATTGGAAAGACAATTAGTCAGGTACTAATTCTGACAATTTGCCTTCAATTCTATGCATAGGTGGGAAATCCGAGTATTACATGTCTATAATACTCCGTATTAATTGCTGGAGTAGTACTAAGAAAGCAACGTGTTCTGATGATATACTTTTTTTTTAATAAGATCGCGTTTTATTATGAAGTAAACTTTTCTATTCATCAGTCATGAGTCATGATCATCACATTAATAATTGTCTTAAGGAGTTTGAACATTCTAAATACGAAGTACATTGCGGACACCTAATTTACTCATCATTTTTGATCGAAGTAACCTTAGCACGCTAAATAGCCTTCTATCTTAGTGCTAATATTTGATTTACTCCAGCTATTCCAGGTCGAAAAATGGAGAAAAAAAAGTTAGTTATTATATATATTTTTTGGAATATTATTCTTATTGCTAATTTATTTTAGGATAAAATTTCATGAACTTATATGCTGAATTTATCGTTCATGTGTCCTAGATGGACGCCTCTTTTATCAATACCCATGGACTTTGACACTTAAGAGCAAGCGTAAAGTTGACATTTAAATAATTCTAAAAAAAAACATAAGCAAGTTTAAGAAAAAAAAAATCATAATAGTACAATGAAGCTGGAGCTACTTTACTAGTATACTCAATTCAGTACTTGAGACTGGGCAGTTACTATAAGATGAATTCAATTCCATGGTTATTAATGTGACAAAGAAGGTACATGTATGTATGTATGATTTGAGTTAACACATTCAAATTGTGGGACGTACGTGAAAGGAAACAATGTGCAGTGACAAAGGATGTCTCCGTCTCAGTGTCTATCAGTCTATGTACGTACATTTTGCTCACTCCCAGTCCCAATTTGCGGTATTAAATTAGGTAATTCATACCCTTAAAATCAATCAGTAAAAAAAACAAAGTACTTGACTTCTACCTCTGGAGGTGGGTGACTGTCGGGTTTGAGAGAGTTATTATTAGTTACTATATACACCACTTGACAAAAAAACAACCTACTTGTTACTTCTAAAATTTTCAAAATGTTACGGAGGACTGGAGGGAGTATATTTTAAGACCAGCTGTAATTAACAATGTTTGTTGAATACTAGACGTTGATAATACTTTTTTTTTTTTTTTTTTGGTTTAGAGACGTTGATAATACTATATAGTAATTAACAGTATAGTAATTTAAAATTTTTGTGGAAGTTTCAGTCCTCTGACAAGCTGATTCCCCTGGGTCTGGGTGCTTGTTTCCATGGCTTGCCAATCACTCGATCCATGTCTGGCTTGGTGGAGAATAGACATGTCAAATGCTTGTTCTTTCTATTGGCTCTAACTTCTTATTGCTTCCTAATTAACTGTGTTCAACTTTCATAGATACAGCTAGTATTTAATTAATTTATTAGACAAGACAAATCACATTCCCCCTGTAAGAAAACGTTATATATAGTAATATAATATGATATGATATATAAATTCTATGCAATTGCTTTGCAGATATGGACTGGCCCTGCCCCTGCACTATCTGAAATCTGAACTGGGTTCGCTTTCTTTTGAATTGATTGGCATTTTGGATGGTGAGTTCCAGTTCACTCAACCATTCTTTCTTTCTTTTTTTTATTATTATAAAATATATACTCCTATATAGGAGTAATTCTTAGCAGGGATTATTGATTAGTGGGCATTAGTGCATTACTGTATCTTTTAGTATCTTATAAGTACCCACACACAAAAAAAAAATATCAATTTTAATGCAAGTCAAATATACAACACGTTCCATATGAAGTAGCCTAAGCTTAGGGATATTAGGAGGTCACATGTTGGATTCTAACTTTTATCTCTTAACTTTGGTGTTCCTACAACTTTACCAACTAGTACACGACTTGAAATTTATCAACAAACGACATGCCCTTGTAAAAAAAGAATATAATACTATAACCTCAATAATTGAATGTCCGCTATATATTGTCATGAATAAGAAGTCATTAACATTTTAACTTAAAATGAAAGTATATACGAAGTTTTTTCAATGGGTTCACTAACAACGATTAGGTTCCTTTAATAAATACTTATAAGTTCGAACAAATCTTCCTCATTATTATAGAATTCCAGGCCTTTCGTATGAACTAAAAAATATTATAGCTACTAGCCGTAGCATGTTGTGAATTATGAATTACATTTAAAGTGTATATATTCTTGCATATTGCTTTATCTACACTTCTTGAGCTCTTCTGGGGACTTGCACAAGATCGAGTTGCAATTTTTATTACTCCCTCCGATTCAAAAAAAAATTGTCGTTTAAATACTTTATTTTTTTATCTACTTTATGCGTAGTTTTAAGTTTTCTAGGTAATTGATTATGAGTGAGTTATGAGAATGCTTATTGAAATATATTTTTATTAACAAAAGCTATCTATTTATTGCTACAAAAAAGTGGTGAGTGATAAGATTGAGAAAAAGTTTAAAATTTTGAGTTTAATTAATACTTTTCTTAAAACTTGTGTTAAAAACTAAAACGACACTTATTTTGAATCGGATGGAGTATCGTTTTTATAATTCACATAAGTTATGCATAAAAGTTTATTCTTAATAATGACCATACACTCATTTGAAAGAAGTACTCCAATAATACTTGAAAGTAAAGATCAACTAAAAAAGAGAGCAAAGCATTAATTAAGGTAAGTAAACATTGAAGGATCAAGCATTATATACACTATACGTTTTAGATCCCACCAAACTTCAATTGGCTTCGTTATTTATCGTCTTCTGTATTCGTTCGCGATTTAATTTTATGAATTATGTTGTTTCCCTTTGGGTTTACGTTTAAGTAATTAAGATCATAGGTGATTGTCAATGATATTCAAACTCGAATTTTACCGTTGTAGTGGGCCCCGCTTGGTGAAACGCTTAAAACAAGTTTCTAATACATTATAGCTATCTTTTCTCTTTGTTAATCGAAATCAAGTTGTATTATTCAGTGCGAATTACAAGTTCCAATACCATGTTCGACGGAAACTTGCCTTTCATGGTAATTAGGAAGAATACTATACTAGCTAAACTTGCTAAAGAAATTGAAATTGATTTAACATTAGAAAGAATTTCAGAAGGACAAGTTTCAAATTGGATGCATATAAAAAAATAATAATTAAATGGGCCCCGATCAGGTGAGAATGAGCGCTCAAGTAAAAAATAAGAAAAAATAAAAGTCGTTGGATGGAAAAAAATCAAGGGCGGTGATCGTTTTACTTAAAAGGGGAAAAAGACACGTTCGAAATTTTGGCCTATTATTCGCATATTTTTGAAAAAAAAAACGGATATAGGGCTCGTGCCTAGATTGTTTATCAAAATTGTAACTTTGTTCATCAAAACTGTGATTTTGTTCATCAAAACCTATTGTTTGTGCATCGAAATTGTGATTTTGTTCATCAAAACTGTGATTTTGTGCATCAAAAACCTATTGTTTGTGCACACAAAATGGCCGAATGTGTATCGAAATTGTATGTGTTAATATATGTGTGTGCAGCATAATTAGTCATATGTGATACAAAATAAATTGTTTTGATGTCAGTTTTGGTATTCTCTTGCTTGACTCATTTGGATTCGTCATTGTTGTTGCTGTATGTGAAACATGTGGCTGCTTCTTGGAATCTGAACATAGCTAAGGCACAAGCACTCCTCTTCGGTTTGCAGCTGACTCGTTCTCTTAGCGTACATCATATTATTGCAAAGTTAGATTCTTTATCTATTATCCTTTATATTCAAGATTCTACATCAAACTTATCTTATTTACGTACTATATTATATGATATACGTTTATTGGGCACTTCATTTGATTTTGTTGTGTTCATATAGGTAGGCATGACAATTATGTAGCTCACTTTATCACATTTTTGTATCTTAATTCGGACATGAACAAGTCTCTATAATTGATATTTTGCCATGTATAATTGACCTGACTGAATTTGATATTTAATATATTTACACTTTGCTCTCAAAAAAAGGATATGTATAACAACTACAAAAACTAGATAAATATATGTGTGTATTAGAACTATTCTATGAGTATGTGAGTCAAAACTAGTTATATGAGTAAGGAAAAAAGATAACCTTAAAGCACAAAATAATGGAAAAATACACAAACAGATAGTCCTAACAAATGGATGGTATTGACGCACAAAAAAAGTTTATTTCAGTTCACAAACAAAAGGATATATTAATGAACAAAGTACTAGTAGTGATGAACAAAGTGCCACTAGTAATGCACAAAGTGATGATAGTAATGCACAAACTTCATATTCATTGATACATAATGAAAAGTTAATTTTTTGATGCACAAAGTGCTAGTAGTTATGCACAAACAAATAGTATTTATGAACAAACATGAATATATCAATGAACAAATAAGGATATAATAATGTACAAATAAGTGTATATCAATGAACAAATAGGGGTATATCAATGAATATGTAGGAGTATATTGAAACCAATTATATGTGCATAAAAAACTAGATAATATTGTATTAATACACATAAATAAGGTTAAAAATAAAATAAAATATTAAAAAAGTTTGAAATAGATGAACAATATGCATCAAAAACTCGATGCACAATTGGTCAGTATTGATGCACAATTGGTTAGTATTGATGCACAATTGGCCAGTATTGATGAACAAATTGCGCGCATCTCTCAGAAACGTATTTTTTAAAAAATACATGAATAATAAGGGAAAAATTCGCCAGTGCCGTTTTTATCCAAAAATACGCGAATAATATGAGAAAAATTCGTCCGTGCTGTTTTTTAAACTTTTTTTTTATGAATGTCTAATCAGAGACGTTGATTTTTTGGAGGAGACGATCGAGACTTATTCTTATATCTCACCTGAGCGTCCATTCTTACGTGACTCTTTCTCAAATTAAATACAGTACTAAACAAAAAATTGAGGTTATAACTAGGAAAAATAATGGAAAATAACATTATTCATTGAGTGGTATTTGAGATAGATTTATGGGCGTATTCTCATGTTCATTTACTTTTATATAGTGTCTTTGAGATGGATTTAACCCCTATATTAATTTTGGTATATTCTAACTAAATTTAGCTATTATTATCATATATGTAGCTAAATTTTAGTTTTTTTTTAAATTTATCAAGCACGTGTACATCTCCTGATAGGTCATGGGTGTCCCATCTTAACTCTCCAGATTCTGCTTGAGTGAGACTACAAGAAGATGACGTTGATGTTTAATGGTATTTGAGAGTACGAACCATCTAGCACACTACTTTTATGACGACATTTCCAGCAACTGATTTAAGAAAAAAAATTGGTTGTGTAATCATTGCAATTTACGGAATTAAATGCTTTGGTGAACAACGAAAATAAGGATTTATGCCAGTAAAAATCACTACCTCAAAACTAAGCAATTCATTTTGATGATAATTTTAATTTGCAACTCCAAACACTACTCAATGAAAGTTTGTACTATTGTTTACATCTATCTAATTAACACTTCTCCTATAAAATATAATACTAGTACATGCATATAATAGCACTTGAAGATTCTCCAGACTTGAGCTAATCATAGTGCTCCATTTTGAAAGGGTAAGGGAATCGGACGGGCATGGATTATCTTATCCGGTGGATCTTTGTGTATTATAAAATATAAAGCGTGTTCCAAACTTGCAATAATTAATTCCAAATGCGTATCAGCCATGCAATAGATTTGTCTGCACTTGATTGTTCTATAATCACAAGTGAATCCCAACATTGCTTTCTTTTTTGCTACATACAATACAACTGGGATTATCATAGCAGTAAAAAATCAGGCCTGTGAGGGGGTGTTCAGAAGAAAATATATATGCAACAAATCGTGATAGTGCATGTACTGATTGAGATTCAAATTTGATTTGATTGTCACGTTATAGATTGTACGTGAACAACTCCCAACTTTTTATTTTTGTAGTTATACCTGCTTTAATCGGAAAATTTCCTTATATATTACAACGGCTAACTAGCTAGCGTATGTAGATGATATTCAAAATCCAAGATCTTATAATATGCATACAAATCTTGATTTACATGTAGAACATTCATGTAGGTGACATGTTGTCATTGACTATAAGTTAAGTGATTTAGGCTCGTTTGGTGGTAAGTTACTCTTAGTGCACATATTCATCGGGATACATTAATTAAGATTTTCTCATACTCTTTTAATTTCTTCAAGGAACTCTCTAGCTAGCTAGCTCCTCTTCGATATATGCAAAATAATGGAAAATGGGGTGGACGCTCTTAATCCACTTCCGATGTCTAATTAGTTAGAAATGGCTGAAATTGTCGAGTTGTGTTGAGATCAAAGAATACAAGCAAGCAAAAGAACATACATTTCTAATTAAGGGGATGACTTACCGTATTTATAGGAGAGGAGGAGACATAGGCGCAACCCTAAGGCTAGGTGCTTGCTTATCCTCCAAGCAAGTCGATTACTTGCATTTTGGAGATAGAATCCTATAGCTTGCTGAGGCGGAGCCAGAAATTTACCCCAGTGGGGGCTAAATTCCTGGTTACAGAAAAAAAAAATTGTATTTTTCTATATAAAAAATTTTTTTGTACGGAAAAATTTGTATTTTTCTATATAAAAATTATTTTTTTGTATATGACACCCTTTTTTCATAAAAAAAATGTTTGCTAGTTGAAAGATGGGGACCGTTTGACTATATTTAGCAATATATAGTACATGTTCAATCACTGATATGTGTAATACTATTAATATTTGAACACTTCATACATTAATAATATTTTATATATTTTATTCCACCAAAAAAATATTTTATATATTAAATTTTTTTTAAATCCACTGGGGGCTACAACCCCCACTGGTCCCAACGTGCTTCCGCCAGTGGCTTGCTCTCCAATTCACATAAAGTCCATTATTTTAATAATTAAAGAAGCATAGTAAAATATAAATTACTCATCTTTATCTTAGGATAATAAATATTGTAAGATAATTATATCATACATGGCATATTAAATATTATGTAAAATAAATATAATAAAGATAAGAAGTACACAATATTTAATTACCAAAAATATCCACACATAACTATCCCTTTGAATCGTATTGTCGATTGCACACAACACAATACGATCAAATCCTTTAACTCTTACTGCAAGTATACATGTAGGATTAGGGGTGCCCAATTTATTCATATATTCATATATTTGTATATTCATACACCCATACCTTCGTATATATGGAGATTCTCAAAAGTACGTGTTGTACCCTTTTGACCATTTAAATAAATGCACAAAATTAAAATAAAGGATAAAAAATATTAAAACAGAGTTGGCGAGCCTCTTTTTGTAAAAAACATTATTTTTCAAAACATACAATGTCCTAGAAACGGTCTTAAGGGTATGACTTCTTAGAATGATCTTTTCTCGGTCTGGGGAATCGTCTACTCATTCTTCTGTTTGAGGGTACATGCCCCTATCGCGAGGGCACGTCGACAACTTGGAAAGGTCATTCCCAGTTAGGTCGAAGCTTTCCATCCATGAAATCTTTCGCACTTCCCATGACCCATCGAATTACTAGGCCTCCGACTCTAAAGATCCTTGGCCTTACCTGTTTGGAGAACTTCGCTAGGACTTGTGTTTTCAATGTTGCTATCATCGAAGAAGCCAGTGACTACCGTTGTTGAGCTTTGCACAAGATTCAAGGCTTATACTAGATCAAGACTTCATTTGTATGACAAGGTGTCCTAAAACACATCGTCATTTATCTAGATGGGACGTTGCCTATCGATTCTTAACAACCATATCGTGCACGTAGACGTCCATGCATGGTCTTTCTGTCGAGTCTCTCGGATAGAACCAGTCTCTAAAACGTAATATTAGATTTCCTTGGCTCAAAAGGCATCTCCTCTTAGCCATAGATCCTTTGAAACGTTATGAAAGCGGTCTTCTCCTGATCCTTCTCACACATGGAGTCATTTATCCTTCGACCTTTCATTTAGGTTCTATTTTTCTTTCCCCTATTTTTGTGCTCCGTTTCGACCTACTTTGAGCAGGATTCATCTTCAACTCTTGAAGAAAAAAAGTAGTTCGTCCTTTTAGGTTTCCAACACATCCTGAATCGCCTCGATCGGACAATTGGAACCTCGGAATGAGCCCTAATGTCATGGGAACGAGGCTACTCAGTCTTGAATTGCGATTTCGGCTCTACTCGAATACATTCCTGGTCTTTGCCAAAACATAAACCGTAGATAAACTCTTCAGATTTCCATCCATATAAGGCTCGTCTTCATCCGACTTTTGCAGTGCCTAAACAAAGTTCTAGAACTCAGCTCGGTAGTTTTGCGTATTGTGTGCGCAACAACCTTCAGACAATTTTCGACCCTTTTCGTGTGGGCTTCGAGTTCGGTACCTGAACATGAAATGAAGTACACTCGCTTTTCTTTCGAATTCTTCTTGAATAATCTCTAACTGGTAACCGTAGCCTCCAAATGAATCACTACAAGATTTCTAGGTCATACATTGATTCTTACGGATAATGTTTCTTGGCCTTTGATCTCGACTCGTTGCCCCGGTCGTTGTTCTAGCATCCCTTTTTCACCTACCCCTCTGTGCTTAAAGATGTGGGCCTTGATCATCCCGATCCTCACGTCGTCCATGGGTGTCCTCAACCTGATGGCATATCTTTTCTTTTGATCTCGTAGTTCCGAAGCATGCCCTACACATCCTTGTTTTCTCTTCAAGCGATGATGCTTGATCCGTAATAATGGCTCCATTGCCCTAATGACAAATGTTTGTAAGGATCCGTCCCATCTATCCTTTTGATGTCTAGGCTTAGACCCAACACCGACTAGTTTGAGGCGCCCAAGACCATAGCACCCTCCTTGGCATAGGACTTAGTTGAATTTATTTTATTTTATTTATATTTGAGTTTTTTCATATTTTAGCATTTTCCTTTTCAATTATTTGTATTTATAAGTGTGTGATTCTCTTATGCTTAAGAGGGTCGGTCCATTAGCTACAATGAGGCCCATTAGGTTTAGATTTTCTTTCGTGTTCTTCTATTTAAGTGCACTCTTATAATTCTTTTCCACCATGTCAAAATTAATGAAAGCCAAGCTTAAGTCGAGATGAGAGTTCCTCCTTCCTTGGCCCGACATCAATCTTTCTAAACCCTTTTCCAACTCTCTCTTACTCTAGTCCTTGTCTCACCTCACCCTCACCCAAGGCGAGCATTAGAGACCCATGAGTCATCTTAGGGTGGTTTCTACTTATCCAGGTTACCCTACGAAGAAGATAATGGTGCATCTAGCCAAGATTGGGTACCCTTGTGGACTGACCCCCTAGTTAGAATGCACCAATTGGTTATTAATTGATACGAACCAATTGATGCGATCACTCCTCAGAATCGAGGTTCAACCATGCCTTGACTCGAATCGTGGTCTTGTGGATGGGTCTTTCAACTATGATCTTAAAGAACTTAAGGAAGTGATGGGTAAACGATTCCTAGAAGACTCGAGGCCCTTGGATCTCCAATTGATGCGTCTGACTAGGAGTCAGTCAGCAAGGGTTCCCAATCTAAGCTAGAGGCGTTGGGATCTTTTCCTTAGGGTAACCGGGATAAGTACGAACCACCCTATGATGGCTGGTGGGTCTCTAATGCTCACTTTGAGCGATGGTGGGGCAAGACAAGGACTAGTATAAGAGAGAGTTGGAAAAGGTTTAGAAGGATTGACGCCGAGCCAAGGAAGGAGGAACTCTCATCTCGAATTAAGTTTGACATTCATTAATTTTGATGTGATTGAAAAGGATTAAAAGAGTGCGCTTAAATAGAAGAACAAGGAAGAAAAGCCAAGCCTAATGGGCCTTATTCTAGCTAATGGACCAACCCTCTTAAGCATAAGAGAGGCACACACCCATAAGTAGAAATAACTGAAAAGGGAATGCTAAAACAAGAAATAACTCAAATATATAAAAAACATAATAAATTCAACTAAGTCCTATGCTAAGAAAGGTGCCATGGTCTTGAGCGCCCCAATACTAGTCGGAGGTTGCGTTTATAAATTAGGGTTTAGGTTGCCCTAATATCTTCATCAATTTTTTAAATTAGGGTTTTGTTTAATCCTATTGGTTGTTAACTTATTTGACTCCTCATATCCGTAATATGGATATGGTCCGGCCTTTGCTCGAATTGTTGGGACCGAATCAGTACTTTTTTGAACCTCAATTGAACCCTAGTGAGGCCTTGGATCCCTTTTTCATGGTTTTCCAACCCATGGACTGCTCATGACTAAGGTTTGAGCATTCAGTCACGCGAGTCATGGTGAGTGCACCGTAACCCTTCACCAAAGTCACACTGAATAGAGTTTTGCAGGAGTTGATGCCTTTGACCTTGCGCGACATTGCATCAGGTGCGCTTTTGTCTAGGGCCCAAGTTGGACCTCCAAGCTGGCTGCTATTCACATTGCCTCATCCGAACAGGTATCGAGTGCCACTCTTGGGTTTTTGCTTGATCACAATTGAGATCGTCCTCTGACGCGTATCAATCGCACGAGAATGATTGTTCGCAGTCAATCATAGTCCTACAATTGCTCATGGGTGCGAGACCGCTCGTGGCCATGTAGCGTTCCTAGTGGAGTGAGAGCGACCGTGATCGATGGTTGTTGTGGGTTAGTTGTCACGCCGACATCCCTCGCGGTTGGTCACGGTCCATGGCGACGTAGGTGTCTTGTATCGACATCTCTTTAGGGTTGCGCTTTTTTATTGAATTTTTGTATGGGAAATTCATGGATCTCGTATTTGTTTCCCACAAACAGTGCAAATTATTAGTATACAATTTCGTCGGGATGCACTATTAAGATTCCCTCCAACCCTTCTCTTCTATGACCTCTCTAGCACCGCTTCTAGACCTACAAAACAATAAAAATGGGAGTGAGCCCCTTAATCCACCTCCGATGCCTAATTTAGAAAGGGCTGATATTGTCGAGATTAGAGAATTCAAGCAAATAAGAAAACATATCTTTCTAAGGGGATTGTTTACCGTATTTACAAGAGAGGAGGAGGAATAGGCACACCTCCTATGATTGACCGCTTTCTTATGCCTCAAGCAAGTTGAGATTCTATCTTTTTAGAGATATAATTCATGCTCTCCAATCCACTTACAACCCGTTATTTTAATAATTAAAGAAGCATAATAAAATATAAATAACTCAGGCTAGGGTAAAATAAATATTATGTAAAATAAATATAATGAAGATAAGAAGCACACAATATTTAATTATGAAAAATAACCACAGTCACCAAAAAACAAAACAAAAATAAAAACAAAAAAACTAAATGAACACCAAAAAAAACTCGCCTTCGGCGGATGCAGACCCTCTAATTCTACAACTAGTTGTCTACCACCTTGATCTTCTCCCTCCAACTGTCCTTGCGCTCTGCCAGCACAAATGAGAGCCCTAACTTGCTGTTATCCTATTTTATACTATCCATCCAACATTTCGTCGGTCAGTCCATACACCTCTGAAATTCTCCAAAAACCAAGCTCTCACACCTTCGAACCAGCGCGCTGGGACTCCACCTCTGTACATGCCCAAACCATCGAAGCCTCGATTCTTGCAACTTGTCCTCTATTGGCTACCCTCACTTCTCCATTAATCGATTCATTCCTAATCTTATCCAATCTCGTGTGGCCATACATCCATCTAAGCATTTACATCTTTGCTACCATTAACCTATGCTCTTGTGCCCTCGTGGTTAGCCAACATTTGACACCCTATAGGATAACAAGCCTAATAACTAATTTATAGAACTTGTTTGTGAGCTTGAGTAGGACCTTTTTGTCACATAGAACTATAGAACCCCCAATGCTGCCCTTTACTTTTGCCAACCTTTGAATTTCGGACCTAATATCCTCGTCAACACTTTCATTACTCTACATAACTGACCGTGGATACCTGAAGCTCACCTTCTTCATAACGATTTCTCCCCCCAAACGCACCCTAGACACCTAGAGCTCTACTTCACTTTTGAATGTGTAAATATAAATATATTCCTATAACATATACATTAATTTGAAATAGGTTAATAATTTACTTTTGAGATTTTTCTTTTGGCAGCCCTGAACTATTGACTTTCCTTTTAGTATCTGTGAGCGGGTAAAAAATCATAGCTACCATATTATTATTTTCGTTATCGCCATAAAGGTATTTCTTAATTATTATATATTTATTATCTTTTATCTATTTTCCTATTATATTAAATATGGTGGTTATGCAACTTAATGAGAGATTTTATCTTTCATTAAAGATAGAATTAAAGTTGGAGAAGGGGTGGAATATTCCTTGCTTGGGCTTTAAGGAATTTGTCTAGCCCTAGGAGGATAATATTTTCGGCCTTATTGATAAGAAATTCGCCCCCCTACCTCTCCTTCTTCCATTATAAATACACGTCTTCTCCGTGTAGGGAAAGCCACATGTTGCATATTGATTGATAGACTGATACTCGCTTAGTCTATTGAACACACCTATTGAGAGCTTGAACAGACTAATAATCGATTAGCTCGACTGTTCAGGAAGATCCATACTCGTTGGATCTCTCGCTTTCTTATTGTATCTCGACGTTCAATTCGACAAACTGCTCTTTTGACTTAGGCATTAGAGGTGGATTAGGGGGTCCCCGCCCCATGTGTCCATTGTTTTGCATGTTACAGGTTGAAGGAATCAGTTTGGAGCAGAAGAGGAAATGAGCATTCAATTAGTGCATTGAAGATAGATTTTTTGTGCACTAACAATTGGCGCCGTCTGTGGGAAACGAGGATTCAATCCATGAGTAATCGTTCCTAGAAGTAAAAGAAGTGATTTTTCGAAGCCCTAGGGCAACTGCGTAAAGCTAATCGATCGCAGTTGTCCTCAGCGAACAGATCTGCGACCGCGGAAGGGAGTTCCGCGCCCGAGGATGGCCGGAGTACGATTTCGGAAAATCACGACTCCGGATTTTCGAACGGAGTGCCCCTCCGGAAATTTGTGTTTTTTGGGTTTAAAGCGTCCCCAAAAATCAACAAAAGAGATCTGCTTTAGGATTCGAATGAACCCTAAACAAAATCATGATCGAATCACCATAACTAGTGTCGATCGTAGTGCGTGCTGTGAAATCGACGACACTGGGGGCAAGGGGCAACCTTGTTAGCCCCTTGTCAAATTCAATCCCGCCTAAGGTTGGTAGTCTACCAACAATTGACGGATTAGGCTCCGAGTGCGTGCCCGGTAGCCCAAAGGTAAAAACTTGATTGTGAATCAACATTCGAACCACAATCAAACTGAACAAAACCTAACAAGGGAAAAGTTGGCAATTTTCTAGAGCGGACCCGGGACCCTCATAAGCGGCAACGATCGATATTCGCTCGATCGGGCGCGTGTGGGTACCGGAATCGACCGCCATAAAGACCGCGATCGCGACCCGATAAACCGCGACCGCGACCAATGCCACCGCGACTGCGGCCCGGGTAATGGCAATCGCTGCATAGCTTTTTGAGATCCGTAAACCTTAAAAACGCTAGGGAAAACTCCGATCATCGCTCAGAGAACAATCAAGACTCACAGGGTGATCAAGCGAAACTCCGATATTCGCTCGGAGAATCAAACCCTAGAACGTACCAAGCAAGACAACTTGCTAAAAGATGATCAAATCCGTGACCCAACCTCACCCTCAAAGCATGGTTGCTTTTCATGCAAGCCAGCGAGGTTCAGATCAAACGATAGAATCAATGGTCACATACACAGTTTGATGAAGTTAATCATCACTGGGAATCAGCGATGCGCGTCGCTGAACCTGAACGCAATTAAGGTAGTAGGGCATCGACCGCCGCCAAGAATAAAGATGTGATTATGCTTATAACACACTCTAGCTTTTGCTTTAAACAAGCGAATTCAAGGCAAGCATAGTCGAATGTAGTCTTGCCTCTATCAAGCCTTGGATAAATCGCTAGGCTAAAGCGTTCTTTGTAAAGATCCAAGAGAAGCGCCTTACACTGTTGGAAAACGCGTCTGTAGCCAGAAAAATAGACACGATTTTCGTCACAAAAATAACCACGAAATCATGTTAGCCACAACATCCCCAACGGATTTCCCTTCGAAAGGTGCCCTGGGGCTAAAACGCGCGAGGCTAAATATCACTCTGGAAAAGAACCACAGAATTCTAGTTTTGTGGCTATTTAGCTGCAAATAATAGCCGCAAACTAGTTCATTGCTAAATGTGTGGCTATTGGCCACGAAAGTCACATTCAACCACATTAGCCAGAATTGAATTTCGTGGTTGGTTTTGAGTGCATCACCATCAAATTTTAGCTACAAATGTATTTTGTATCTAAATTCGAGTCGAATTTGAAATCATTATCGCCCCTAATTCGTGGCCATTTAGCCTTGAAATTTGCATTGAATCTTATTTTATTTCAAATTTCATGGTTAAATAATTACGCATTTAAAAAATCCAAAAAATATTATACTATAATATATATGCTAATTTCTCTCTAATGTTCTCTAGTTTAGTCAAAACAATAGTAAAGTATACATAAAGTAGGAAATCAATAGCAACAAAAGAATGAAAACAATGCAAGAAGCAATTAAAGATGACACAATACATCATTATCTCAGTCATAACACATTTCAGTAGCAGCCAACATATTTAGCAACAAACGAGTCATGTTGCTCAAGCTCAACCAAAACACCACAAAATTAGAGGTGTACAATTCGTATATTTGATACAAATATTTTCTAAAACTAAACCTAAGCAGAGTACAAAGATAACCACCTTCAACTTGCCAACGAAAACATTGAAAGGTGGAAGTAGCAAATCAACAAGAGAACCTGCACAAATATAAAGATTCAAATATGGTATAAGTACACTCTTCGAGTTAAGGAAATGTATATGAAACTAAGTTTAACAAACTTTAATGAGAGTTGAGGAAATTAATTAAATTTACCTCATGATCACTGCTTGTTGAATCTCTTCTAACATATCTCCTGGGTTTTCTTCCAAACCTCTTAATAGAATTGACCCTCAACATATCTTGCTCAGTTACTCTTCTAATTGGGATTGTTCCTTCTAGGCAAGCCTTTCCACTTTGTTTCCACAATGGAAAGTTTTCTTAAATGCCCTTTGGATTATCCCCTTTTGGCCTTTCTAGTGGATCCTGCAAGTTCCAAATTTCTATTAAGTATGAAACAGTTTTCTCTTTTTACAGCATTGAAAACATCATATACCCTGCAGAAATTGGCCTGAAATGAATTGGGAAATTTGGTGGGTACCGATGGGTTTTTCCTCTTAATTCAGGGTGATCAAAAGCTGGTTGCTGATGAGAAACTATGCAATTAGACCTGTCAAAATATGACCCGAACCGAAAAACCGACCCGATCCGTCCGAAATTTTTTGGGTCATAACCCGAAAAAATTAACCCGAAACCCGATTTTAACCGAACCCGATGACCCGAGAAATTTCTGGGTCAAACCCGACCGGGTTTGGTTCAACCCGTTGGGTCAAACTAAAAAGCGAGAATGGTGAAAAAAAATTCACACCAAGTCAAGTTTGGTTGCAGTCTCGTTCCTTCCTCTAATCAATAGTTGGACTTGACTCCAATCGATTGCTTGAAAAACTAATTTTCTAGATTATTAACATTAAACAAACCAATTAGTTGAAGATGTTATAAGTTAATATCTCCGATATATACTTCTCAAGGTTTGGGCAAACGATTAATAGTAACCAATTAAAATTATTAATAGCCAATCGATTAAAGATGCTCTAGGTTACATAAATGATTATGACTTTATCAAAGCTGAAATATATACAAAATGGGGGAATACCATACTTCTTAATAATACGTGGATTATAAGTTTTCCTATTCTAAATTGATATATGTTTCCTAGTATATGCATACAAGAACTCTATGAGGTCATGTGTTATTTTTTCTTCATAATCAATTTTGAATCTCTTACGATTTGAACTTTGAGGTCAATCATTTCTTGTTGAAATTCTTCTGCCACCAAGCACCATGAATGTGAAATTGGGACTTGTCATTGTGCTTATTCACCCCTTAGTCTAACACATGATTGGTTATAAAAATGTTCCTTTTTTTGAGCCAATACAAAAATGTTCCTAACATAGTGAGATACCACTTTATAATTAAATATTAATATTAATGAATACAAAATTTGAGCGTCTTGTTTCCAAAATCCAAATTCTTATATTTAGGCTCAAGTTAGATTATAGTATAACTTTTTAGGTAAATAAGCGAGAATGAAAAAAAATTAACTAAAAAATAACAAATAAACTGTTAAAATAAATAGGAAAACCCAGGTTATTTAACCCGTTGACCGACCCGAACCCGCAACAAACCCGTAGTGACCCGACCTGTTTGAACCCGATAAATTTGTGACCCGAAATGACCCGACCTGAAATTGACCCGAACCCGACATGCCGAAACCCGAACCCGACCTGCCCGACCCGATTGACAGGTCTATATGCAATCTATAAGATCACCATCCAAGCTCTGCCAATTCAACAACAAGCTTCAAAGTCAGTGAAATTTGAATCAAGATTTAATAAAAGAGAAGCAAGAAAAATGGTTGTGCATAAGAAACACTACTGGAAAACGCGTCTATAGCCAGGAAAATAGACACGACTTCCGCCACAAAAATAACCACGAAATCACGTTAGCCACGACATCCCTAATGGATTGCCCTACGAAAGGTGCCCTGGGGCTAAAACACGCGAGGCTAAATATTACTCTGAAAAAGAACCACATAATTCTAGTTTTTTTGGCTATTTAGCTGCAAATAATAGCCGCGAATTTGTTCATTGCTAAATGCGTGGCTATTGGCCACGAAAGTCACGTTCAACCATATTAGCCAGAATTGAATTTCGTGGTTGGTTTTGAGTGCATCACCATCAAATTTTAGCCACGAATGTATTTTGTATCTAAAGTCGAGTCGAATTTGAACTCATAATCGCACCCATTTCGTGGGCATTAGCCTTGAAATTTGCCATGAATCTATTTAGGGGGAAAATCCGTGGCCATTTAGCCTTAACATTTGCACTGAACGCATTTGGTAGGAAAACTGTGGCCATTTAGCCTTGACATTTGCATCGAATCTATTTGGTTGCAAAAGCTATTGGTATTTAACCTTGAAATTGGCTTTGAAAACATTTGGTTACAAATTTTGTGGTCAAATAAATAAGCATTAATAAAAACAAATTACGAAATATGCCATAATATATGCACTAATTGCATTATGATAATGCACCATAAACCTGCTAATATATGCTAATTGCATTATCATAATGCAATTAGCTAAAACATGCTAATGCAATTAGCTATAACCTGCTAACGGATAAAATAGCACTACAACCATTCAATATCTTCCCCTTAACATCCAAAATATCCACACATGCAACAACCATCAAAATATCCACACAGCAACCATCCAAAATATCCAGCCAAACAAACCATCCAAAAACACCACAATATCCATATAATTCATAGAGGGGTAAAAACAATTCAGAGAGTGACATTATCCATGTTGCCTCCAATGTGTTTAACCAACTGCTCAAGCATACCTTTGAGTGCCTTGTTCTTGGTTTGAATTTCCACATTTTGAGTTTGAAGAGTCTTCATCTCCTCTCGCATCTCCTTGATCTCATCCTTTAGAGGCTCAACAACTTGATGGGTGTGGAGAAGGCTGGAGGAGCGGGAAGGAGTCCTAGATTCAAGCTTTCCCGTGCGAAAGAGGGCGACACCTTCATCAGCCAATGCAAAAATCCTACGACTAGCAAAGCTGTCACAAGCTTTAATCCATAGCTCGGTCACCCTAGCACTTGAGATTGGTCCATCCCCACGCTCAGCAGCCACAAGGCGTTCAAATTCAGCCTAAAAACAATGCAAAACAACAACAAAAACATGAAGCAAGAATAATAGGTACTGGTGCATATCAATGCAAAAACATGAAGCAAGAATAATAGGGACTGGTGCTGTGGTGCATATCAATGCAAAAACATGAAACAAAGAGAAGCAAATTCACAAAACAGCAACATCAACAAAAACAACAATAGCAAGAGTCTGTGCACTGGTGCATATTTTTTATGGGATTTAGCAAATGGAAATTTAAGTTTTCATGTCTATTGATTCACAAGGAACCAAAGAGATGCAAATTCACATAAGGAGAAGCAAAAGAGAACCCTAAATATCAAAAAATCCAGATCATCACCATTCAAGTTCTCAAACACACATCTCGAACCAAACTTTCAAGTTGTCAATTTTTACACATAACATAGAGAGGAGAAGAACCAAACAAAGCCAAAGAGGGAGAGCCATCAAGGGGGGGGGGGAGAGAGAGAGAGAGAGAGAGAGAGAGAGAGAGAGAGAGAGAGAGAGAGAGAGAGAGAGAGAGAACCATAAGCACAAAATTCATCTAGGAGGTTCATGTGTATTTGATTCATTTGTCTGAATTTTGAACATGCAAAATATTTGAATATAATTTCCTATTTAAAGTAGCTATATCTTTGTACACATCAACAATCAAAATCACATAATATCATACAAAAAGAACTCAAATTCAATCAAACATGAATCCAAAACCACAAGCACAAAAAGAACAAAATACTTGAATAAACTTACAATGATTGCAGATGGTCGTTCCCCTAGTCCAGTCCCATCCTCCTTTGACCACAATTTTTTGACCACCTCAGAAATAAGCGGCATGCTCCCAGACTCCTTTTCCTTGCAAAAAAAAAAGAGTAAAGTCAAGTTAAATATATACTTCTTTTTAAAACAAAAAGATTTTTACTTAAATTTTTAAAAGTGAATGTACTGACCATAACTTCCATCCATTTTGTAAACTTTCGATAACCTCCTCGATAATTTCCAGCCTCTAATGACCTCTTTGATGACCGATTTTGCGCATTCACCTGAGCTTGTCTCACATAATTGGGATCCGTTTTCCTTATGGTGTTCATCCTCTCCCAATTCTTCTCGGAAACAAAGAAAGGTTTGGTCTTGTTTTCACGATGCTTCTTAAAGACATTGGTGATGTGTTTTCCGGCTTGGTGTAAAAAGACCTTTTGCATCAGTTCATCAGATTCCCTCCAATAAAAAAATTTCTGCATTGTTTACAAAAAGACAATCATATTGAAGCAAGGTCTAGCAATCCAACAAAAATAGCAACATCAAACGGTATTTAAAAATGCAGTTCATTTATAACAACCATTTCTAACAAATGGTACTTGAAAAAACAGATCCATCAATGGTTCTTTAAAAAAAACAGCAACCTTACGTTGGTACTTAGACAAAAAAAAACATGAACTTGTTTACAAAAAACAACAACATGAACTTAAAGCTAATCTTAGCAACATGTATAGAAATACTCATGTATAGAATTAGTAAATGTAAAAAACAACATCACCTTAAACTCTTCAAACCACAGCGTCTTATCTGGCCCCGACACTTTAGAAATACTTGTCGTCCATGGACCATTGTAGTAGCCATGCACGATTTCCTTTGTCTTGGAGTAGGCAGATTTGCGTGGTTCAAAATCACTACAAAGAAATGGATATAATTAGTAAATTTACAATGTAAATCACATTAATAAAAAGAAAGTTTGAAAGGTTACCGACCGGATTCCATCTCCTTTAATCCATATAAGCAGCTTTGGTTGAGTTGACTCTTCATCTTCTTCGTCATCTTCACCTTCCTCTTGTTCTTCTTCACGTTCCACTTGTTCTTCACCTTCCACTTGTTCTTTACCTTCCTCATCATTTTCCTCATCATCTTCCTTGTGCTCTTCCTCATATATGCTCTTCCTCAAGCTCTTCCTCGTGCTCTTCCTCGTGCTCTTCCTCCACTTCTTCACTGTAGTCTTCATGAACTTGTTCATTGTCTTATTCAAAGCCCTCTTCCATGTATGCCTCAGTGTTTGCTTCATTCACTTGTGAGGGTGTGAGAATGGGAGTAGGACTGGGATTGTTTGCAAGAGCTCTTTGTTGTGAGGAAACTTGGAGTGATTGAGGTTCTTGAGTGAGCTTAGGGCTGGGATTTCTTGAAAGAACCCTTTCCTTAGAGAGAACCTGTTTTGAATGAGGTGCTTGAGTGAGTTTAGGGCTGGGATTTCTTGAAGGAACCCTTTCCTTAGAGAGAACTTGTTGTGGACGAAGTGTTGGACTATTATTAGGGGTAGGAGTTCTTGAAGGGTCAAGAACTTGTTGTGAAGAAGATGCTAGAGTAAGGTTAGGCTTGGTTTTCTTCAAAGAAGTGCTTGAAGCACGAGGAACTTGGATTGGAGAAGGGATGACATGTTGTGGAGCAACTTGTTGGTTGGCAACTTTTTTAAATCTTGGGCTACTACGAACCGGGAGGGTTGGTTGTAACCGAGGAGGTCTCTTAGGACTTTGAAGCTGCTGCTCCGAAGAAGTACGAGGAGCACGAGCGAAGTTGCAATTGAGATTTTGGGCTCGCCCTCGTGCTGTGCTTCTAAGGTGACGCATGATTCAACCAAACCTTGCAAAACAATATACCAAAAACAACAACCAAAGCTGTTTTAATAGCCACACACCAACAAATTAATCATGAAACTTAAAAATGAATGACAAGCAAAGAGAAGCAAGAAGAATCAAGGAGAAGTAAAGACAAGCAAGGAGAATCAAGACAAACAACACCAATTTCATATGAGTTGAGCACATGCAAGACAAGCAACACCATTTCGAACCATAAAGCATGAAAATCGTATGCTTCTAGACATACACCAACAAATTAATCATGAAACTAAAAACGAATAACAAGCAAGGAGAAGCAAGAAGAAGCAAGGAGAAGCAAAGACAAGCAAGGAGAAGCAAGACAAGCAACACCAATTTCATATGAGTTGAGCAAATGAGTTGAGCACATGCAAGACAAGCAACACCATTTCGAACCCTAAAGCATGAAATCTGTTGTAATTGACACACAACAACAAATTAAACCCTAAGTCTAAGAAAATGAAATACAAGCAAGGAGAAGCAAGAAGAAAGACATGCAAATTGGTAGAAGTCTCCAAATCGAGTTGAAAGAGAAGCTGTTTCACATAGGAAGAAGCAAAATCACCATTCAATCTCAAAATCCTAAACAAATAGCCACACACCAACAAATTAAACACTCCAAATCGAGTTCAAAGAGAAGCTATTTCACATAAGGAGAAGCAAAATCACCATTCAATCTCAAAATTCCAGCCCAATAACATACATCAAGGGAGGGAGAGAGAACTTGAGAGATCTCGAAGCAGATCCTTCTTGAGTGTCGGTGAACCAAAGAGGGGAGGCGTCTGGAAAGAGAGGCGCAAATGAGAGGATTCAAGTTAGCAAATGAGGGATAGGGTTAGCAAATGAGACGCGCAAATGAGGGATAGGGTTAGCAAGCGTGCTTCCAAATGAGAGAAAAGTGATGGGCTTGGGTGTATTTTGGCCCAAACTCACTAAATTTTCCCTAAATTTCTAGCCCACCAAACTCACTCAAATTTTCCCTCCTTAATTTCAACCGAGATCTTCTATTTCCCTCCTTAATGAACTTCCCCTCCCTCCTTAGATGAACTTTCCCTCATAGATGAATTGTCCATTCTAGTATGATTTTCACTCCTAATAGAAAAATAAAATTGGTAGAAAATAAATTATAAAGCATGTTTTGCAAAAGGATACTCATGTTGATATAAAATAAATGAAACTATGATAAGATGAATTACCACTCATAATTTTCGGAACTTGAATCTGAAGGAAAATCATCTTCTTCGTCATCATTTGCAATGTCCGAGTTATCCTCGTCGGTTTGAACATCGTATGCTTCTTCATGCTGAGAAAGTGGATCATTAAGATGTAACGGTAATGAGTGAATTGACGACCCTGCAAATCCATCAATCTCAAATTCCTCCGTTTGTAATGGATCTAAATCATTTGGCTCGTCCTCCTTTCTCTTTGTCCATCTGTAACACCCCGTTTTTCGACAGGACGCTACGTGGTAGTAGACCTTACTAGGTACTACTTAGGTGGGTTGACAACAACACTTTAGGATCTTACAACGCGGGCACGACGAGAAAACAAGTAAAAACATCCAACTTCCAGATTTATAAAACTGAATATAAAACATTTTTGAGTGCCCAAATGCATAAACAAAATTATCAAGTAACCCTTCCCGATTTTTTTCCTCAAAATATACCAAACAACACTTCCTAAATTAGACGGTTAGTCACAGATAAGCCAAACACACATACACAGAATCGAACAATTAAAGCAACATAACTCATTCTCCATCTCATATTCCAATCCACAGTGCAGAGGCAGGCCCTCCCACTCCTCACATCACGTCTTCCTTCTAACCCCGGCTAAGCCTCCACTGGAGCACTTGCCAAATCACATAGATAGCATTTTCTTTTGAAGGGGCACGATTTCTCTGTCATGCGGACCATACATAGGCAACCCGTCCTCTACGCCAGCTACGATGGCCGTGCCGAAAACGGTACCAACACAGAGAAAACGTTCAAAACTTATTTCCGATAAAACTTATTTAAACCCAAGTTGCACACAACATCACAAGCAAGTCCAAAACATTTCAACAAGATATTCGGGACTAGTTCCCAAAACCAATCCTATAATAACGACACAAAATCTAACAAGATAGAAAAGAACCGAGCAAGTCGAAAACGACTTACCTTAAAGGATGAACTCTTCGATAGTATAACCCCCAAAAGATCAACCTCGATCGATAGTAAACACCTAAAACGTTATCAGAAAATTTATTAAACCAATTAACTAAACCACTACGTCCTCTTCCAATACCTACTAGCTAATAATGATGTCAAGTTTAACCCGTTTAAACCTACTAACTAGACTTCCTAATTAACAAACAATGATGCGTTTGAGTCTTGATCCCCAACTAACTATCCAATACCATACTAATTAATCAATTTAAACTCGATCCCAGCTTACAACTCAGCCCCCCCTATTTACCAATAACCGAAATAACCTACCAATTAACAAAAGTCTAATTATATGGAAATAAGTAATCGGCCTACATTACCTAAATCAATACAAGTTAAACAAAACTAACTAACACCTACATATCTAATTATAAATAGTCTATTCCATAAACGTTACTAACCAAAACTCACGAATTCATTTTTTTAATCTAACTACTAATTACAAGCATCAACCATTACTTCACTATATATGTAAATATAAATGATTTGCACAGCTTACACCTATAATATGATTATAAATAGCCAACGTATGACCCAACATCAGTAAAATTACAACGATTGTTGCATTGCACTGATGAACAACATTACTAAGTGAAATTTATTTCTTCTTCTTCTTCTGTTGTTTTTTTTTATTAAAAATTCGAACCTCCCAAAACCAGTCATGCACATGCCCAAACAACTAAAAACATCCTCTTCAGGAAACCATGATCCGATTACCAGACACAACCTAAAAAAATTACTCACGATCGATAACTCTATAAGAAGAGTACCCCCCCTTGAATCGTTTTCCAGAAATTGTACCGACCCCAACTCAGAACTAACCATCGAGCAACAGATTTCGATCGACCCACCCCGTAAAGACGAGATTACCGCTTGTGGAAAGAAAAGCTTGTACCTTTATCTTATACAAGGGAGTAGAATGCTCGCCGGAACGAGGAGACGACAAGCAAGAGTGGACGAAGAGAAGGAAGGCCTGGTCAATTTGCAGCGACGAACTCCGAGATTGGCGGTGCCGGCGTACCCTCCAAGAAGGAGGAGAAACAGAGGCGGAGGTTTTTAAATATAGTGGGTAAAAGAAAGGATAAGAGAAAAAAAAAGAAAAGGATAGAAAAAGGAGTTGGGCTTTGGCTGATCTAGCCCCAACTCGGCTTCATGCCTAAAATAAATAAATCAAAGGATAGAACTTCTCAGCCCAAATCCGAAAAAAAAAATAAAAATAAAATAGGAACAGAACATCTACCGGGTTCTCTGAAAAATTGGGCATTACATCGTTGCTCAACTCTAGCTCGAGGTTTTGTCTTACACACATATCTCTAATCTGCACGGCTCCGGGGTGCGCCGGGGAAGTCTGCGTAGTAAACTTGGATGCATTGTTGCGCAAAGACAAAAGGATCGTGGTTGTTATATCGCCTATTCACATTAATCTCCTGAAAATGGTATTCTGGATGGACTTTCGTCCCTCTCGCAGTAGGGTCAAACCACAAACACTTGAACATGACAATCTTCTACATGGCAATCCGGTGAACTCAAACTCAAAAATTTGTTCTATTAACCCGAAGAAATCAGATTGTGTATCACCGTTAGAAGCTTGTACACACACCACTATTCATGGTTAATTTGCCTTCACAACGTTCCAAAGTTTCAAATTTATAACCATTGATGAAATATACGGGCCATGACACAACATTTTTGGATGGGCCCCAAGCCAAACTATGTATCAACACATGATCCTCTTCTGGGGGGTGTAGGACATTTCTATTCAAAACCTGTAATATTGTTAATGAAACTTTTATATGTATATATATGTAATACATAATAACATCCCAAAGATATTCAATGTGCATTTAAACTTACGTAATCATGAAACCAATCACAAAAGCAGTTGGCAATAGCAGTCGGATCTCCTTGTCCTACCGTATTTTGAAACTCTCTGCATGTGAAAATGAACAACAATTAATAGTGGAATATTAATCGTATTGACATGTATTTATATATTATAAGTTAAAGTCACTTACTCGACGTAAGAGTCAACCTCTCTACAATTAGTAGGATATACGTCCACGTCACGTGAAAATCTCTCCCCTTGGTCATCCATACAACCTTACATTTTCCGCTTGCACGCCCTGGATGGTTGAAAATGGAAATTTGAGGATGAGTGGAATTGGTTTCCTCCTCCATGGTAGTTTTCTTTCTCTTATACAAGTCTTGAGGCTGGGGATAATGTCGAGTAAATGTCGTTATCTCCTCAAACAAATATGATTCCACTATGGATGCCTCCACCTTTTGTGGATTCATCATGTTCCCTTTCAACTTGAATAAGAAGCGCTCAGGTGGATACATCCATCGGTATTGTACTGGACCCCCTAATTTTGCCTCATATGCTAAATGTACAATGAGATGCTCCATACAATCAAAGAAAGATGGTGGAAATATCCTTTCCAACTGGCACAATATAAGAGGTGCGGAACATTCTAAATCCTCAAGACATTTCATCTCAAGTGTGGATGAACATAATGATTGGAAAAATAAGCTCAATTCTGTCAATGGCCCCCCCACACCCACGGGTAGAAGTTCCTTGAAAGCAATTGCATGAACACATGACAATCATGACTTTTCATTCCGATTAGTCTACCCTCTTGCAATTGCGCACATCGACCAATATTGGAGACATACCCATCCGGAAATATCAAGCGCCTTAACCAATTAATCAAGGTTGTCTTTTTTATCTCTATCTAATGCATATACTGTTTTGGTTTAGGGCCCTTATGGTTATCCTCCACCTGAAGCTCTAGGCGATTACAATATAGGCGCAAGTCCTTCCTCGAGCTGATGTTGTCTTTTGTCTTCCCCTTAACATCCATTACAGTGTTAATCAAGTTCTCAAACACATTTTTCTCAATGTGCATGACATCAAGGTTGTGTCAAAGCAAATTATTCTTCCAATAAGGAAGCATCCAGAAAATGCTTTTCTTTGTGAACTTATGAGTTACACCATAGCCATCTGGATATTCACGTGGAGACTCCATGGCGGTCGGCAAACCTTGAACACGTTCCCACATCTCTCAACTTGATAAATATGGAATAGGAGGATCATCCTCAGTTCTCCCTTTGTAAAAGTTTCTCCTATCGTTCCTGAATGGGGGATCTAATTCCAACAAGCACCGATGGCAATCAAACCATGAAGCCTTCCGTCTATTTTGTAAACGAATGGCTTTTTTGTTCTCCATGCAATGAGGAGAAGAATACATACAAGCAGTACTCCACCCAGATAACATGCCATACGCAGGGAAATCATTCACTGTCCACATAAGAGCTGCACGCATCCTAAATTTTTTCCAGTAGAAACATCAAATGTTGGCACACCCTCTCTCCACAACAAAAGCAACTCATCAATCAATGGTTGCATAAAAATATCTATTAACTTCTTTGGATTCTGTGGACCTGGAACAATGGTACTTAAGAATAAATAAGGAGCTTTCATGCACATATCTGGAGGTAGGTTGTTGGGGGTGACAATCACTGGCCAAGTTGAATATGTCTTGCCAAACTTACCAAATGGGGAAAATCCATCTGAACACAAACATAATCTCACATTACGAATCTCTGATGCAAACCTTGGAAAGGTTCTATCAAAATGCTTCCAAGCCTCAGCATCCGATGGGTGACTCATATACCCTTCATCTGTTTGGTGTTCAGCATGCCAACGCATCTTTGAAGTTGTTTCCTCCATAGCATACAATCGCTGCAAACGTGGGATCAATGGCAAATACCGCAACACCTTATTAGGTATTGGCTTTACTTTTTGAGACAAACAAGGTCGATACCTTGGACTATTGCAAAAATTACACTCAGTGGCATCATCATCATCCTTCCAAAACAACATACAACCTTGGGGGCAAAGGTGTATCTTTTGCTGGGGCAACCCCAACTCTTTAGTCAACCTCTTTTGTTCATAGAAACTTTTTGGAAAGTTGTTGTCTTTTGGCAATACATCATTGACTTTCTGGAGTAGTGCACTATATCCAGCCCGTGACATATTGTATTTGGTCTTTAACTCCATAAAAGAACCAACTGCAGCTAACTGTGACACATGAGAACCGTCATATAATGGTTGATTTGCTGCCCTCAAAACATCATTGAAGCGCTCAGATAAGAAGGACATTTCCTCATGAACATGGTTGAGCGGTTGTTCCATGCTAATTTCTTCTTCTTGAACATGGTTGATCGGTTGGTCCATGTTAATTTCTTCTTCTTCATGAACAGGGTTTTCGAACTCTACATGACGACTACTACTTGGCTCATTCACATAATTGTTAAGGTCAAACCACGAAGGTGGAACAAAACTTGGACCAACTGCGTCAAAAACCATTCCTTGAGTAGGATTCAAGTTATCAAATAAATGCATCCCAATCCCAAAGAAATCCATATCATTGGGATTTGAAGTAGGATTCAAGTCTTCCAAGGGAGGTGATGAGTTGACAAAAGGTGATTCTCCGTGTGCGGTCCACCAATAATAACTGTCAATAAAACCTTTTCTGAATAGATGAAGGCGAACAGTGTCTTTATCTTGAAATTTTCCATTCTTGCAAAGGAAACAAGGACATTTGATCTTCTCCCCATCCATGAAATTCGGTTGAGCTGTTGCAAACTGAATGAATGTTTCAACGCCATCATAAAATTCGCTTCTCAAACCTTCACCAGTAGGAAGACATCTATCATACATCCACTCACAATTATCCATGTTATATATGGTACCTATATTCAAATAAGTAATATATAATCACTAGATCAAAAACAAGAAATTTTTTAGGAACGAATTAAAGAACATGTGGCTAATTTTGTGGTTAATTTTGAATATTTTGGCACTTAAAATAGTTACAATCACCAATCTATGTTGTTATTGTAAAGAAATATAAACATAACCATAACACACGTATCAGATTCAACCATAACCCACTCAGTTAGCCCAAAAACGAAGAACTCGTTCCAAACTTCGTGGCTACTCTCGTGGCTACTTCTGAATATTTCCCAAAAGCAAGAACCTTTCTTGCACCAACAAAAGCAAGAACCTTTCTTGCACCAAAAATGGAAGAGAAATTGACCACTTGAACAAGTATGTACCAGATTCAAAAGAAGAAATCAATGAAACTTGGTTTCCATGTGTTTTGTTTACTTGAGACAAATTGAAATGAGATCGAACAAGAGACAAAAATGTGTGATAAAAGTGATATTGCAAGAGAATGTGAAGAAAGGTAGGGTAAAGAGATCGAGTTCATACGATTGTTGGTGTAGATTATTAAATGAAGGTTGGTATGGATCATTTAATGAGCTGCTGGATTACCTTTTTTTTACCCACAAATTTAACCACGAAAATAGCCACAAGTAATCAATGTAGGAGACGACTTGAACGTTGGGGGCTATTAATGGGCTCTTTCAAAAAAAATTTGGGCTCGTGAGCCTTATTTGTCTTCAGGCCCACAACCGAACTTGATCTCATCAGACTCTTTGAGCTTGTCTTTTAGGGTTTTGGGACCACACAACCGATCTTCATCTCCATTCATCCCATTTTGCTCTTGCCTTCCTTCTTGCCTCCACAACCGATCGAACTACTCCCTCCCATATCCCCCGCCGGCTTGGCTTGCCCTGTTCATCGGCGTCGAATCGTCCTCTCTCCACCAGCTTCTACGATCCTCCAGGTAAACCCCCGAATCGGCTTAGCTTGCTCCCATTCCCCCCTACCGGCTTGGCTGCCTCCATTCCTCTAATTTTTGGCTTAGATTTGCTATCCCACACCTTTTCTCTTTGTGGATCTGATGTTTAATTCATTTAAGTTGCAAATATCTCCACAATTCATTTAGATTTGCATGTCTCTTGCCTCCATCTCTCTCCACCCTTTCTCTCGATGGTTTGTGCATGTCAATCTGAAACTGAAACTGATTGGCATGGCTTACATGTCTTTTGAATGATTTCAATGTCTTAAACCCCTAAAAATGTTTTTGCATTTAGATCTGCATGTCTTTTGGATCTAAGGTTTATTTTTGTCTACATGTTCACTTAGAACAAACATCTCAACGAATCATGAATATTCTGAAACTGATTGGATTTTAACAAATATAATTGTTGTTGAGTACATGTTGTTTACATTTATTTGGTATAGCAAATTGACTGTCAATCTGATTGGCTTATAACTGATTCGTAACAGAATTACAAATGTCTGGCATGCATTTATTTGGAATAGCAAAAGTAGAAGTAGTTTTTTTAAGTAGGTTGATGTGTGTGTTGCAACATAAATAGGATAAGAATGTTTTGAAGTGCATTTTGAGCAGGTTTGGTAAGATAAGAATGTTTATGTCACTTGAGGTTTGGATCATGATTGTTTAAATGAGAATGGGTGAATTTATGCCTTTTAGTAACAATTTATTTGATTGCTCTACTTATTTTCTCAAAACACTTTTTCTATTTGTCAAATACTTCAATGCTCTATTTGATTGCTCTACTTAAACTGGTGCATTTCTTTTCTTCCCAGTTTGTGGAAATGCCAAGGAAGTGGACACATGAGGAAGAGTTGATATTCCTCAAGATTGTTCGAGAGCTTAGTCCTCCCTTGGGTGATACCCAGTGCCCTAACTGGGTTGATGTGAATGAGCGTTTTCGGGCGGAGTGTAGGTTCTCGTGTACAAGAATCACTGCTCGATCAAGGTACTATCACTTTTACAGGCTTTGGAAGATATGGTGGGATTTCCGCCACACCAAGGGGGGCGTTATGTGGGATTCAACTACTTGGAAATTTATTGGTCATGACGGGTGGTGGGCGGGGAAGTTCAAAGTAAGTGTTTTATTTCTATTGTACAATACTACAATGTGAGAGTGCTTGCTTAGTTAATTAATCTGATTTCCTCTTTTTTGTTGTCATGTATTGATTCTAATTCCTAAAACACCCAACATTGTTCATTAGAAAACATCATGTCATCATTATGTGTTTTCTGCCTTAGAGAAGATCATGTTGTTATTTAAGAACATCATTACATAATATTCTAGGGGTACCTAACTTATAAATTTGCACCATATAATAGAAATTCATGATTTCTATCACTTTTGTTCGCATAACACCTTTTCCTTCACTGCTTATGTTTTGTTTTTATTATTTAAGCTTTGCACTTCTCTTGTTTGTTAGGAATGCCGCTATTTCAAGCATTTCAGAACTCATGGCATGGACCCCAATATGAGTCGTCTTTTGGACGGTATTTGGAATGGTCGACTCATGGATGATGAAGGGATGGCGTTCTACCTGAGTAGTGACGATGAGGAAGAGGAGGAAGACGTCAGTTGTAGCAAACAAGAGGAAGAGGAAGAGGAAGAGGAAGAGGAAGAGGAAGAGGAAGAGGAAGAGGAAGAAGAAGAGGAAGAGGAAGAGGAGGAAGACGAAGAGTAAGAGTAAGAGTAAGTTTAAGTGTAATGGTAAGTGTTAAGAGTAGGAGTAGGAGAATTGACGTTTAGGGTTTTATGTGATCTTTCCTATGGATTTTATGTAGCAAACAATGTTGGATGAATGTTGACATTGACAATTATGTTGGGATAAGCAGGTTTATGTAAGTTTGGGCAAGTTTAGGCAGGTTTATGTGCATTTTGAGGGAGGATCTGCCCAAATTTTATTTGTTTTTTCAGCAGGGTTATGACATTCAATTGTGAACATTTTATGTGTTTGCCCAAATGCATGTTGATGTCTCTCTATTTGGTGGTGTTTTTATATGTGATTTCCTTTGTAAATATGTTTCTTTTTCCCCTTTTCTTGTGTGTTTTGTTCCTTTTTAGCTTAGTTCCCGTATTTCTATGAGATTCGGAGACTATGCGCATTTTATGTGTTTTGTAGGTAATTTGGCATGGATCAAGGGTCGTTTTGAAGGAGAGTCGAGACATGGAGCAAGGCCCGAGCTAAAGAGGGAAAGAGAGGAGCAAGCCATGAAGAAGAATAAGAGGAAAACCAACAAGAAGAAGGTGGAACGAGGTTCGGACCGAGTTGCAACCAACCTCGGGCCCGACTTTGAAGTCTCCAACCTCGGACCGAGATGCACAGTAACTCGGGCCCGAGGTCCTCCGTGTCGATCCGAGTCGGTCACCGAACTACTTGGGCTCCAAGGCACGGAATTGTGGACTTCCACTTTTGCCCCTCATTTAATCCATAAAAGGCCCTCTTGTCTTCTAAGGAAAGGTTCCCCCACATACACACAAAAAAGGGGGCTCTCTCACAAAGGGGGGGGGGGGGGTTCCAAGGGAGCCAAGAGGATTCTTGGAGAGCAAGGAGGAAGGAGAGGAGAAGGAGAAGAGAGAGAATCGGCCAAGGGAGAGGAAGATTGATAGGTTTGGTTGATAGATTAGCTTTGCTTTGTTTTGATCTTGTGGATTTGGAAACCCTTGATTGGAATTTGTGGATTGCTTTTGATTTGAATGAAACTTTGCTTTGTTTTGAGATTGATGATGTTGATTGCTTTCCCTTTTGATTTGTTTGCTTTCTTTGTTTGCCACATGGAGTAGATCTCCTTGATCTTGGGTTATGGGGGAAAACCCTAGCTAGGTTTGGGCTAGAAACCCCAATTCCATAGCCTTGAGTGATTGATCTAAGGAACCCACTCTACATAGAGCTACAATTCCTTGCGAAAGTCGGGAATCAAGGCTTGAGATTGGCAAAGTAGCGAAAGTGAACATGTGTCAATCTCAAGACCTTGCTTCGAAGGGGATTTCCCCAATGATCGATGTGTAGAAGTGGTTGGAACGAGGGCGAAAGCACTCGATCCTAGTCCGATCATCACTCATTGCTTGAATTGGGGTGGATAAGCCTTAATCTACTAGAGAAGGAACCCAAAAGCCCAAGATCTACTTTTAATCTTTGAAGTTCGACAAACCCAGTTACCTCGGGCCCGACTTACCCTACGTCGGTCCCGACTTCCTCTTGTCGCCAACATCGGGCCCGACGTGACCTCTGTGTCGGTCCCGACTGTTTTCTTTGTTTTCCTTTGTTTTATGCTCTCCTTTCTATCTCCCTAGTATCTAGGCACATCGATCGAGTAGACTTCCCGAGTGTTCGACACCCACCACGTACTACAACGGGGTCGGGTTATAAATTGTATCTCTTGACCCTCGCACACCGAGAGAGGCGATCAAAAGAATGGCGCCGTTGCCGGGGAAGTCTAAGTGCATTGAGTGCCAATTTGGTGAGTTTCTTGTGTTTTGGTAGTGATTTGGGTGAGGGAATAGCCCAAACCCTTTGTTTGTTTTTGATTTGTTTTGGTTTGTGTCTTTGTTTCGTAGGTGTATGCTAGCTCGTTCCTACCGAGGAACACTTGAGCTTGAGTTTGTAAGTGATCCGGAAAGTATTCTCAAGGAAGCCCGAAGAAGGAAAAGGATGGAGAATCAAGCTCTCCATGTTGATGAGGAGTTGGCTCAACTTAGGGCCGAAATGGCTAGATTGCAACTCGAGAAGGACAATCAAGAGGCGGTGGCAAGAAGAGAAAGGGAGCAACGGATGAGAGCCGAGGCTCAACTCAACGCTCTACCCCGGAATGCACGCCAATACATGCATCCGGAGTTGAGGGTACCCGAGCCGGCTATTGTGCTTCCCGAGGTTGCCAAGAATTTTGAGATCAAGACGCAATTCATCTCCCTCATCAAGCGTGATCAATTCGAGGGCCGTCCACATGAGTGTCCCATAGAGCACATCAAACGCTTTGTGGATATGTGTGAGACGATCTCCACCGACGAGGAGACATTGGAGTATGTGCTTCTAAAGGCGTTCAAATGGTCACTTGGGGGCAAGGCCACACATTGGCTCGAGAGCCAAACTCCTAGGTCAATCACAACTTGGAAGACACTCTATGACGCTTTCTTGATGAAGTTCTTCCCGCCCTCAAAGACAACCGAGTTAAGAAGGAAGATTGCAAGCTTTCAACAAGGTCCGAATGAGCCCCTCTTCGAAGCATGGGACCGTTTCAAGGAGATGTTGTACGAATGTCCTACTCATGGCCAACAACCATATGTGCTTCAAGACATCTTTTTCCAAGGCATCAATCCGGTAACGAAGGACAAGCTCAATCTCCACACCGATTGTGGGTTCATAGACTTGACACCGGATCAAGCTTGGGAGCTACTTGACAAGCTATCCGATTATGAGGCCATGTATGGGGTGAGTCAAGCTAGCAAGGAGGTGAAAGTTCAAGGTGAAGGTGCAAGGAAGTTATATGATCCAAAGGGAGAAGACATTGATAGGGATGTGAAGCTCCAATTCCTTGAAGGTGAAGTGAGCAAGCTTAAGAGGCAAGTCCACTACTACAAGCAAAATGCTAGAGCTTGTGAGGAGTGTGGATCCTTTGCACATGCTACACAAGTTTGTCCGAATGAGAGCCAAGTGCGCTTGGCCGAGCGAATTGAGGAGGCAAACTATGTTCGAGGAAATTTCGGTGGAAGAGGCAACTTCAACAATGGTGGTAATGGCCGGTGGAACAACGGTCAAGCTCAAGGTTACAACAACAACTTCAACCAAAACGAGCCAAGGGCGCCACCACCACCATATAGACCACCGGGATTCAATGAGTTACAAACATTTGCTCAAGAGATGAGAGATGGGTTCAAGGAGATGAGGACCCAATTCAATGAGTTTGGTGCATGGAGGAGGCAAGTCGACAATCAATTTGCTCAAATTGCGACTCAAGCCCAGAGAGAGAATGGGAGACTTCCGGGCCGACCCGAGGAGAATCCTCGAGCTCAAAACAATCAAAATGAAGTCCGGGCAATTGGATTGAGAAGTGGCCGAAACCTATCCGAGCCACACGTGCCTAAGAAGAATGAAGAGAGTCGGACCAACTTACCCAGCAAGTCGGGTCCGACATTCCCCGAAGTCGACCCAGCAAGAAGATCGACTCCTTCACCACGGACCAAGGTCGAGAGCAACTCGGGACCGACGTACACAGACCTCGATCCAACTCCTCTGTCCAGGACCGAGATTCACAACATCGGGCCCGACATGGTGCCCAAGTCGGTCCAACCAGGAAGTGTTGCAAATGAAGTAGGGAAGTCCAAAGAAGTTGATCCAAGCAAGATTCAAGGTTCAACAATTCTTCCATATCCCTCGAAGAAGCCGAAAGATGTTGTTGAGAACAAGTTCAAGAGGTTTCTCAAACTCTTGCAAGGCTTGAACATCTCTATCCCGTTCACCGATGCATTGAGTGAGATGCCATCTTATGCCAAGTTTTTAAAGGAGATTTTGAGCAAGAAGAGGTCCATAGTTGAAATGCAAGATGAGGTCAAGATCTTGGAGTTACCGCAAAAGCTAGGAGATCCCGGTCGTTTTGCTATAACCATTGGTGTGGGGTCTCAAAATTTCCAAGTCTTATGTGACCTTGGGGCAAGTGTTTCGGTGATGCCCGCTAGCATTTGGAGAAGAGAAAATTTGGGTGAAATGGAGCCGGCCGATATGTCCCTAACTATAGCCGACGGTTCCATCATCAAGGCTAAGGGAATATTGGATGACGTTCCGGTGAGAGTTGGAAAGTACTTTGTCCCCGATGATTTCGTGATCCTAGACATGCACGAGGACCCCTTGGTCCCAATAATCTTAGGAAGACCATTCTTAGCTACGGAGGGGGCAAGGTTTGATGTCAAAAACGGCAAGGTTTCCTTTGAGATTGGTGAAGAAAAGGTCGATTTTCACTTCAACAAGGCCTTGAATGAGCCGGACGCCTTGGCTATCCTCAAACTTGAAGAGAGTGCTAAGAGAAAAGGAGAAGAAGTGGAAGTTGCTAGAGAGGTGATTGTGTTGAGAAGTGATGAAAGGTTGAATAAACAAATACAAGCAAGGGAGTTGTTGGAGCAAATTGAGGATCAAGATGAGTCAAGGATCAATGCTAGCCCAAGGAGAAATGAAGAGTATCCTTACTTATATCCTTTTGATGTTGGTGATGACCACAATTCTTCCCAAACTTTTGATTCCTACATTTGTTTAAGTGATTTGAAAGATGACTCAAGAGACTCCTACATTTGCATTAGTGACTTGAAAGATGAATTGGTAGAATCTCCTAGGAATTCTTTGGATAACTTTGGTGTAGGAAAAGAGGAACATGATGGAGCAAGTAAGGAGAAGAAATCTCATCCGTTGGAGGAGTATGATGAGATAGGCCCGAGATCGGAGAGCCATGCCTATGTAGACCATCGTTGGTGGTTTTATGGGTATGAAGGCAATGGGCATAACAATGGCGAGCAATTCACCGTGTTTCACCCGCCATGAGGTTGAGGTTAGGAAGTCAAGCTAGTGACTCTAAACGAGCGCTTCTCGGGAGGCAACCCGAGCTAGTAGCTTTCTTTTCGTAATTTTAGTTTGATTTTTCTTAGTTTAGCTTAGCTTTTCTCTAACCAATCCCTATCTAGTGTTTTGTGGATTTATGGTGTTGTGCATCCTTCAAAGTTGTGTAGGATTTGAGGTGAAATATTTAAATGGAAATATGGGAAAGAAGTTGCATGAGGATGGAGTAAGATTGGTGACCCGAATACTCCCACATCGAGCCCAGGTAAGTCGGGCCCGACATAGGGACGTCGGTCCATGAAGTCGGTCCAACTTGATTCGACTAGTTGGAATGCCAATTTTGCCCTTGACCTAATTTGTCCCTTTCCCCCATTAAATACCACCCCCCACCTACCTATCATCTTCATATCAACCACCACCACAAGACTTCTACCAAGAACAAGTGTACGAGAGGGAGCGGCAAGCAAGGCTCCAAAGAGGACGTAGACGTGACAACCCCTTCGATTGATCCTATACATGCCATTGAAGAATAAGAAATTGTGAGCTTTTCATACTCTTCTCTCTTGCTTTTAAGTTTTGATTTCCTTGTTTGATGGGGACATCAAAATTTTAAGTATGAGGTGGGGGTAAGTGTGTTCATGATTTCACTTGTTTATGTTTGTTTATTATTTTGAGGATATTTAGTTTGTGTTTCTAGTTTGTATTTGGGATTTTTGCTTATTGGTTTGTGTAATGACACGGATGATTAATTTGGTCTTGAATGGATTAGCTTTTGGTTTTAGAGAAATTTTTGCAAAAAATCCATAAAAATTGAAAAATTGTGTTAAAAAACAACAAAAAGATTTTGTGTTTTGTAGGTTTTGGACTAGAAATTCCCATCTTAGATTCCCAAAATAAAAGTTAATGATGATGTGAGCATGTAAATTCCTTTGCATATTTTTGGATAGTTTAGCCTCTAAAATGATGTTGCTTTTGATGTGATCATGATATCTTGCTTGTTTTATTGAACATGTGAGTTCTAGGATGAGTTCTTATGCAACTAAGTATGAGTGACCCTTGTGAGATTGATTTTTGGCCATTTTAGGGATGCTTGTTCATATTTGCATATCCCTCATTTTTCTTGTGTGATTAGCTCATTCATGCTTAGTAAAACTTGCTATTGCGGTGTTTATCTATTTTCCAAGACCGTCATGAGATTTGTCCTAGCATGGTCACATTGATTTTGAACTTTGTTCTTCTAGTCACATAAATGTTCCAAATCCTACCATGAAGATAATCCTTTGTTTGTAGCCCCGTTCTAGCCTAAGCCTTTGTTTGAAACTCCTCAAAAATATTATTCCTAGCCTTATATGACTTGACCCTTATGGGATTGGACTTTAGAAGAGAGGTTTGGATTGTATTTGAAGAGTTGAGATTCTCTTGGGTTTAAGGGCAAAAGAATGGTGTTATGAATCATGTGGGTAGTGCATCTTTGTTGTACAAAAATGAAAAAAAAAGAAAGAAAAGGAAGAAAGAAAATGTTGGAAATGTAAAGTGGAAAAAAGCAAGGAGCTTAAGTGAAGAAAATGGTTCGACCGAGTTACAAGCAACATCGGGCCCGATGTCATAAGAAAGTCGGTCCAAATGTAGAAAGTGTTGAAAATCCAACAAAAAGCATAAGAGCAAAGATGAAGTGGAATGTTAAGTGAAATTTTGGGTTGAAAGGAAAATGTTAAGTCTTTTGGGTGAGTGTGAAAGTAATTGTGGAATTTTGGTGAAGTTGGTGAGAGTTTAGGTTGTTCAATCCCCATTGTAAGCACCACAAGACCAAATAATTCCCACCTTGAAAAAATACCAAAAGCCCCATTACAACCCGGCCGAATGGAACCTCTTTCAGGACCTCCATTGAGCCAAGTTCGAAAGTCTTTGTGTACTTTGCATTAGGCATCTCTAGGTGGAGGAATTGGTGATATTAGCTTCAATAGTAAAGTCTTTACTTGCATGATTTTTGAGCTTGAGTGTTCATTGCTAAACCCAAACACATGATGAGTGATACACATTCACATATCCCTAAAGTGAGGCTTAGTTGCATTAACTTTATTCCTTGGAACACTTAATCAGGTGTGATGATGTAATCTTGCTTGAATATCGATCACTTGTGCTTAAAATGTGTTTTCATACGAGGCTTTACTTGCAGATTATGTTTCCCCCACATACACACAAAAAAGGGGGCTCTCTCACAAAGGGGGGGGGGTTTCCAAGGGAGCCAAGAGGATTCTTGGAGAGCAAGGAGGAAGGAGAGGAGAAGGAGAAGAGAGAGAATCGGCCAAGGGAGAGGAAGATTGATAGGTTTGGTTGATAGATTAGCTTTGCTTTGTTTTGATCTTGTGGATTTGGAAACCCTTGATTGGAATTTGTGGATTGCCTTTGATTTGAATGAAACTTTGCTTTGTTTTTAGATTGATGATGTTGATTGCTTTCCCTTTTGATTTGTTTGCTTTCTTTGTTTGCCACATGGAGTAGATCTCCTTGATCTTGGGTTATGGGGGAAAACCCTAGCTAGGTTTGGGCTAGAAACCCCAATTCCATAGCCTTGAGTGATTGATCTAAGGAACCCACTCTACATAGAGCTACAATTCCTTGCGAAAGTCGGGAATCAAAGCTTGAGATTGGCAAAGTAGCGAAAGTGAACATGTGTCAATCTCAAGACCTTGCTTCGAAGGGGATTTCCCCAATGATCGATGTGTAGATGTGGTTGGAACGAGGGCGAAAGCACTCGATCCTAGTCCGATCATCACTCATTGCTTGAATTGGGGTGGATAAGCCTTAATCTACTAGAGAAGGAACCCAAAAGCCCAAGATCTACTTTTAATCTTTGAAGTTCGACAAACCCAGCTACCTCGGGCCCGACTTACCCTTCGTCGGTCCCGACTTCCTCTTGTCGCCAACATTGGGCCCGACGTGACCTCTGTGTCGGTCCCGACTGTTTTCTTTGTTTTCCTTTGTTTTATGCTCTCCTTTTTAGCTCCCTAGTATCTAGGCACATCGATCGAGTAGACTTCCCGAGTGTTCGACACCCACCAAGTACTACAACGGGGTCGGGTTATAAATTGTATCTCTTGACCCTCGCACACCGAGAGAGGCGATCACATGTTTGGACCTCTTTAAATACAGTATGTATAATTAAGGTCTATGGTGTTTGGAACATACATTTGAGGCATGTTTGTGCAAGATGGTGTTTAGAACAGATATTAAGTGCATTTTGAGCAAGTTTTCATGAATGAAAAGTACTTGGGCTAGTCTTGTGACTATTTTTGCATATTTGTCTCGAAATGAAGAACTCGTGGATAATGTCGATGTTATTTTTGCAGATTTCTCACGAAACGAAGAACTCGTGGTTAATATCGTGACTGTTTCTGCAAAATTTTCCAAACAAACAAAATTAGACACGAAACGAAGAACTCGAGACTAGTCTCGTGGTTATTTCTGCAGATTTCTCACGAAATAAAGAACTCGTGGATAATCTCGTGACTGCTATCGCAGATGTTTCCAAACTAACTATGTTAGACATGAAAATAAGAACTCGTGGCTAGTTTTGTGGCTATTTCTAAAAATTCAAACGAAATGGAGGACCATTTAGGAGTCAATGATTCAAATTACCCACATAAATATCCACAAACCTAGCCACGACTAGTATGTGGGTACTTAGCTCCAAACTTTGTCTTGAATATACACACGAATCTTTTTTCGCGGCTAATTAGCTACTACTCTAGAAGTGAATCTAGTTGCGGAAGAAATTCGTGTCCATTGGGCCTTAACGTTAGCCACGACCTTGTTTTCATGACAATATGGCAAGAAATCTACAACCAAATCTAGTCGCGCTCACGTTTTGGAGCTGTTCGGCCCCAAAATTAGCCACAACGCTATATTTCATGGCCATATTACCGCAAACTGAAATATTTGTGGTTAAACTTATGGTCGTTGCCACCCAATTTACCCTCGACAAAATTCATGGCTAAAAATTTTCTGGCTACAGACGCGTTTTCCAGCAGTGAAATGTAAGAATGAGTTTACTTGGATTGTCTTGATAGGAGACTTTAACAGCCAATTGATGTTGCTCAAAAGTCATCTTCCAACACATATCATTCGAGGTAAACCAGTAGAAATTACACAGTCATCTTCCAACAAAACAGAAAGTTTAGAGGGGAAAGAAAACTTCTGTAGAATAAGAACAAGGGAGGAGGGTTTCCAATTGGCCAGACAGTGAACATTTTGATATTTCTCAACAGCTCGTCAAAAGTTTGACGGTGTTAATGAGATACGCAACACCCACAAGGTCCAAGAAGTTGTTACTAATCTATTGATTTAGGTCAACGTGAAAAGAAATTTAACAATAGTAAAATATTGAATCGATTTTGCTGAGTAGAAAACCAATTAATTAAAACCTAGACAATGATAATTTAATGATCCATTGAACCCCTAAATTGAAGTTCATCAATGAAGATTGAAGCATATCACATAATCCATTGTACTAGTAGAAAAAATAACACATCAAATAGACTAGAAATCATCACCTTCACAAAATTTGTTGGCAACTCGTCGAAAGTTCTCATCAACACAAAAAAGTGAAAATTTGGATATTTCTCAATTGAGAAATAAGAACCACGGTTGATCTTATAAAGACATTAGAAAACAAAATTCAATTGAGAAGGACAAGCTCAAACCGATCAATTTGGAGACAAATTTTTAGACTTTGACGAGGCAGAGAAGATATGCAGGCGGTGAAGAAGCTGAATTCTTTCTCATGCCTGAGTCCGTCGTTCCTTCCTGATTCTCTCTCTCTTGGGTTCCTTTCAATTTGGAGACAAATTTGTAAACATTGACGAGGTGGAGAAGACATGCTGATGGTGAAGAAGCTGAATTCTTTCTCCTGCCTGAGTCCGTCGTTCCTTCCTGATTCTCTCTCTCTCGAGTTCCTTTAAATTTGGAGACAATTTGTAGACTTTGAAGAGGTGGAGAAGGCATGTCGGTGATGAAGAAGCTGAATTCTTTCTCCTGCCTGAGTCCGTCGTTCCATCCTGGTTCTCTCTCGTGTTCCAGCTAGGGTTTGTTTATCAGTTGAATGAACTTGACAATTGAGCCCCCACATTAGCAAATAGGGTTTGAGCCCGCCAAGAATTTAGCCTAAAATTTCGTTTTCCCTCCAAGCCCGCCAATAATTTAGCCCAAATTTTATTTTCCCTCTTTTAAATTAACATTACCTTCTATTAAACCCGCCAATAATTTTTTGCACACATTTTTAACAATTTTTTTTTAAAAGTTGAATAATTTTTAGACAATTAGAATTATGATAAGTTATAAAATCATATTCACACATTTTTAGAATAACTCTTAATATAATTTAAAATTCTAGATGATAAAATTAGCAAATAATTTAAAAAAAAATTATTTACAAACTAATTTATAAACCCTGAAACATAAATAATATAATTTTGGTCAATATTGTCAAAATAATAAAATTAGGAAAAGATGAGTTACATATCATATTTTTCAAAATTATAGGTCGTTAGTCCAAACAGATCACGATAAACCCACCGTGTCTAAAGATAATGAAAATATTCTTAATCATGTTTAACTATGTCACTTTGTATACTATATAAGAATGAACGATTCTAAGCGAACGATTCTTATAAGAATGAACGGTTCTAAAGAAAAATAATGTTTTCTTATAAGAATGATCAATTCGAAAGGAATATAACACTTCCTTATAGTAATGATCGATTCTAAATGAATGTAACGCTTTCTTATAAGAATAATCGATTCTAAAGGAATATAACGCTTTCTTATAAGAATGATCGATTCTAAAGGAATATAACACTTTCTTATATGAATGATCAATTCGAAAGGAATATAATGCTGTCTTATAAGAATGATCCATTCTAAATGAATGTGACACTTTCTTATAAGAATGATCGATTATAAAGGAATATAATTCTTTCTTATAAGAATGATCGATTTTAAAAGAATTAATATAACGCTTTCTTATATGAATGATCGATCCTAAACCCTAAAGCCTAAACCCTAAGCGGTATAACACTTTCTTATAAGAATGAACCATTTTAATGGAATATAGCGATTTCTTATAAGAATGATCGATTCTAAAGAAGTATAACGATTTCTTATAAGAATGATCGATTCTAAAGGAATTAATATAAAGCTTTCTTATATGAATGATCGATCCTAAACCCTAAACCCTAAACCCTAAACCCTAAGGGGTATAACACTTTCTTATAAGAATGAACCATTTTAAAGGAATATAGCGATTTCTTATAAGAATGAACGATTCTAAAGAACTATAATGATTTCCTACAAGAATGAACGGTTCTAAATGAATATAACGATTTATTATAAGAATGAACAGTTCTAAAGGAATATAGTGATTTCTTATAAGAATGAATGGTTCTAAACCCTAAACCCTAAAACCTAAACCCTAAAGGGGTATAACACTTTCTTATAAGAATGATCGATTCGAAATGAATATAACGTTTTCTTATAAGAATGAACGATTCTAAAGGAATATAACGATTTCTTATAAGAATGAAGGACTCTAAAGGACTATAACGATTTCTTACAAGAATGAACGATTCTAAATGAATATAATGATTTCTCATAAGAATGAACCATTCTAAATGAATATAACAATGTCTTATAAGAATGAACGATTCTAAAGGAATATAACGATTTCTCATAAGAATGAACGATTATAAAGGAATATAACGATTTCTCATAAGAATGAACGATTCTAAATGAATATAACGATTTCTTATAAGAATGAACGATTATAAAGGAATATAACGATTTCTCATAAGAATGAACGATTCTGAATGAATATAACGATTTCTTATAAGAATGAACGATTCTAAAGGAATATAACAATTTCTTATAAGAATGAACGATTTCTAAAGGAAATTATTTTAAATTATTATTCTCGAATAATTTAGTCTTAAACATGCATAATAATATTATTCTCATAAATATAATTATTCTAGGAAGTCATTTATAATTTATTAAAAATTATTAATTTCCTAGGTGAGCATGATTGATATTTTATTTTAATAAATATTTTTTATAAAGGCCTATGGGTAATATTTATTAAAAATTTAAAATAATTATTATTTATAGCGGAAATAAATTAACAAATAATAAAAATTAATTAGGAATGGGCTTGTGAGGTAATAGAAAATTTTATGGGCTTGGGAGTCAACAGAAATGGGCCCGTTTTTGGATCACCCTACTCGGCCCAGATGGAGGAGCAGCCAAATCCAAACTCTTCTCCTCTTCCTTCGTTGAAATCTTGTGGTTATTTCTGAAGATTTACAACGAAATGAAGAACTCGTGGCTAATCTCGTGACTGTTTCTGCAAATTTTTCCAAACAAACAAAGTTAGACACGAAATGAAGAACTCGTGACTAGTCTCGTGGTTATTTTTGCAAATTTCTCACAAAATGAAGAACTCGTGGCTAATCTCATGATTGTTTTTGCACATTTTTCCAAACAAACAAAGTTAGACACGAAATGAAGAACTTGTGACTAGTCTCGTGGTTATTTCTTGAGATTTCTCACGAAATAAAGAACTCGTGGCTATTCCCGTGATTGTTATCGCAGATTTTTCCAAACAAACTAAGTTAGACATGAAAATAAGAGCTCGTGGCTAGTTTTGTGGTTATTTCTAAAAATTCTAACGAAATGAAGGACAATTTATGAGTCAATGATTCAAATTACCGACACAAATAACCACAAAACTAGCCATAAATATTATGTGGGTACTTAGCTCCAGATTTTTCCGTGAATATACACTCGAATCCTTTTTCGTTGCTAATTAGCTACTACACTAGAAATGAATCTTGCCGCACGAGATATTCGCGTCAATTTGGCCTAAACTTTAGCCACGAGCATGTTTTCATGACAATATGGCCAAAAATCTACAACCAAGTTTAGTCGCGTGCTCTTTTCGCGGCGATTCAGCCTCAAAAATAGCATCAACTGTATTTTTCATGGCAATATAACCACAAACGTAAATATTTGTGGTTAAACTTGTGGCCGTTGCCACCCAAATTAACCTCGACAATATTCGTAGCTAAATATTTTCTGGCTATAGACGCGTTTTTCAACAGTGTTAGCGGCGATCGGAAGGACCAATCGACGGATCGTTAGCGTTATCGGATTCACCGATAACTGCCGCGGTCCTGAGCCGGTAAACACTAATGAGAATATCAAAGGAGTACAAGTCAGCTACAAAACAAACGCTGAAATCGCAAACATCCAAACGATCAGCGAAGACCGCGATCGCGGCCAGCGAGACCGTGGTCGCGACCAGGGATTCCGCGGTCGCAGACAGTCCTCAGAAAGCGAAACAATGCCTCAGTTGATGGGGGTCGTGGGTGCGGGTAGCGAAACCACAACCGAAGTTCACCCCGGTGAGCTTCTAATCGAGATAAATCCTTGAAATCATACGACGCATGTCGGAATCAAGGATATGAAGACTAAGTGTTGGGGTATTGTAAAACCGATACGTCAAACAAACGCTCATATATGATAGAAGTCAAAGTTGGTCAAGATCGGAAAATGATCAAGCGATCAAAACGAGTCCATTGATGCCTTAGCGACGTTAGCCACTCGTGCAAAGATCTCTTAAGACCTCGATGCTAATCGAGGCAACGGGTTGTCCAACAAGTTGGCATCTGAATCGAAATTGTGTGCAATAACATGCTTGTAATTGTGATCGTGATCACAAGAAGCGAAACTACGTAGGATCTCAAATGGCGAACACCCTTGATGCGTAACTTGAATGAGAACATTTAGCCCTCGGATATCGCCGGGGCATAAGAGGTTCTCTTAAGGGCTCATAGATTTTGGCTATCGTCGGAAAAGATTTTTTATCATCATTATTTTTTCGGGCCAAATTTGAGAAGCATACCCCCAAGCAAGATTGAGCCTACATTTTACGAGATCCGTGAAAGCATGCACAAAATGTACGCCGGAGATTGCATTTTGGCTCTCCAAGCTCGTTTGCAAAAATATTGGTGGCCTTTCATGTGAAAAGTGCCTCGAGAAAACCAATAAAAGAATCATCTTGCTCTTTCTGAACACCTCGTCTTCGACGAGGATCGTCGATACGCTGCCGCTGCACAAATCACATCCTACCAATGAGCAGCCGTAACCCAACACGTGGAGGCCTATACGTCAGAAGGTCATGGAAAAACATGCGCATATGGTATAGCTCGGCCCGAATTGGAAGGGATCATAATAGGTGGCTGCAGCGCAAAGTCGGATATCACAATCGTTCAAGAGTCTTGATTGGAATATCGTCCCTCGGACTTGGGATATTGCCCATCTTGAAAAGGCTCCTCGCATGGATGTTGTGTTAAGAATAAAGTTTATTGGACAAGCACCTCATTTTTGTTTTCTTTGTTTTCTAAAACAAAATCCCCGCCCGAGAACCTTTTTAATGTTCCGTTCTCCCTTCTCTGTTTTGCTTGTTCCAATGGGTCTACCATAAACCTGAACAAATGACACGCTTAAGAGTGAGAAAGATTTCTATGATATTCGCTCATAGAAATAAAACTATGATATTCACTCATAGGTAAATTTATGGTATTCGCTCATAAATTTAGAACCCCATGATATTCGCTCATGGACAAACTCGCACGCACGCACGTTAGAGGAACCCAATAGACTAATCCGCATGGCCACTTCGAATAAGAGACCTTTGTACCCTACGTCACTGTATAGGAGAAAACGTATACAACGCCGTAGGTGGGGCACTTGTGAGCGGGTAAAAAATCATAGCTACCATATTATTATTTTCGTTATCGCCATAAAGGTATTTCTTAATTATTACGTATTTATTATCTTTTATCTATTTTTCTATTATATTAAATACGATGATTATGCAACTTAATGGGAGATTTTATCTTTCATTAAAGATAGAATTAAAGTTGGAGAAGGGGTGGAATATTCCTTGCTTGGGCTTTAAGGCATTTGACCAGCCCTAGGAGGATAATATTTTCGGCCTTATTGATAAGAATTCGGCCCCCTACCTCTCCTTCTTCCATTATAAATACACGTCTTCGCCGTGTAGGGAAAGCCACATGTTGCATATTGATTGATAGACTGGTACTCGCTCAGTCTATTGAATACACCTATTGAGAGCTTGGACATGCTAATATTCGCGTAACTCGACTGTTCAGGAATATTTATACTCGCTGGATCTCTCGCTTTCTTATTGCACCTCGACGTTCAATTCGACAGACTGCTCTTTTGACTTAGGCATCGGAGGTGGATTGGAGCAGAAGAGGAAATGAGCATTCAATTAGTGTATTGAAGATGGAATTTTTGTGCACTAACAATTGGCGCCGTCTGTGGGAAACGAGGAACTCCAATTTCAACAATTGGAAGTTAAAAACCCTAGTTTTCAATTTCCTTAACCAACAAAATTACCCAACTTGGAACTCCAATTTCAGCTTCACTTTGTCAAAATTCGGACAAGGGTTTTGTTGATTAATTCGGACCCAACCCCGGATTACCAAAATTTGTGGCCGTCATCTAGTTCCCAACCCACACCAAATCCACATCTTGATTTAGGGCCTACTTGAAATTTACAATTAGGATTCGACAATGTCGTGACTCCAGGGACTGACACACGTTCTGACCCATTTTTCCCTAATATGATTTTATACATCCCTCTCTCAGTCCCGTCCGACCCCCACCATGCCCGACCTTCCTACCAAGGTGCCGAACCTTCCCACTTTCTACCTGAGCCCACCCACTATTAGGCCGATCCGTCTTATCATGAGGCTTATCATTCAGCACACCGCGAGGCCGAGCCTTCCTACCACACTGCACCCCCTTTTGACGCTAAGGTCGAGCCTGTACAAGAGGAATATGGTGGTGGACCTATTGATACGAGTCTATTGACCGACTTCAACAATCATATTGCGAATGATTTATGGAAGACCCGAGCAAGGTAAGAATGATCAGGAAATATTAAATAAACTAACCTTTTTTTAACTTGATTTTACAATGATTTATTATTTGCAATTGTTTCAGTTGAATCGAAAACCGTTAAAGTTACACAAGCGAGGAGGGATTTCTTGGTGGGAGGGTAAGATGCCCCCTATGGCAGAGTGGGTTGGCATTGTGAACCGTAGCGGATTAATGCACTTACAGAACTGGAAGTTTGACGAAACAGATGAAGCATTGGTTACGGCGTTCGTCGAGAGGTGGCATCCGGAAACGAATAGTTTCCATTTTCCTTGGGGGCGAGATAACGATCACTCTCCATGATGTGAATTTCATTTTGGGATTGCCGCTGGACGGGAGAAAGGCTGTAAAGACTCATGATGATATTGAGCTCAAGAATTGGATAATGCAAACCTACCAATTGATGCCAGAGCAAATGGATGGGCTGATTTTTAGGTAAAGTGTTTCCATGAAGCGTTGACATGCTATCATGGAGAACCTGATAGCTAAGGGAGGAAACCCGGATTTGTTGGCGACAGGGTATCTATTCGAGTTGTTAGGATGTACTTTATTTATTGATAAGGCAGGCGATGGGGCATTGCTGAAAGTGATGCAGTTGGTGATGAACCCTAATTTGACACGTGAGTATTCATGGTGCTCCGCGACACTCTCATACTTATACCACAACCTTGGAATGGGAACCCGTACTAGTGCTTCACAAATAGGAGGTTGCTTATATGTCCTACATAACTTGGATCTCCAATTTCAACTTCACTTTGTGAAAATTCGGACTAGGGTTTTGTTGATTAATTCGGACTTGGAGCATGAATTAATCAGTTAATTTGAACTCCAATTTCAACTTGGAGCGTGAATTCGGACTTCAAGTTGAAATTCACCGGGCTTCCTCCACAACCGTAATCTCCGGCCGCATATCCTCGTTGGCAGCTCGTAGCCAGTCCCCTTTGCTCACCGAGTGGCGCTCGTCGACCCCTTGTCACAGTCCCCTTTACTCTCCGACCGCTCATCACTAGTTCCCTTCGCTTGCCGAAATCGTGCTCGCCGGCCGCTGGAGTCTTGTTGAAGTCATCTTTAGGAATTTCGTTTCAATTAATTTTGTTTCATTTTTTAATTTTTTTTACATGGACGAAAGTTATGTAAAAAACTAGTCATACCCGTTGTGCCATGAACGACTATATTAATTTAATACTTTTATGTATTTAATAAATAAGATTAATAAAAACAATTTTTTATTAGAAAAATTTTATATAAAATTTTACAATTGATATATTGTGAGACGAAGCCAAAATTATTAAGGTGAGCTCAATATGTCTTTGGTAGCTAAATTCTAATTTATTTATGGAAAAATATAAATAACTTTATTTATTTTTTTGATAAGGAAAGGGGTTAGGGAACCACTAGTAGGCTAGTGGTCGCCCTAGAGCATCCTGTCGGATGAGGGTCAACAAACCCGGATCAACTGCGAGTGAGATGGAGGAGACACGTCGGAAGGAACCAGCGATGAAGTCCGCCGCAGAATTGCACTTCCGATAGACATGCGAGATACTCCAATCCTGGAAGTGGGCTAGCAAGCAATGGATGTCCGAACACAACAACTCAATTTCCCACGGGCAGTGCCAGTCCCCAAGAACGGCCTTGACCAGCTGAACGTTATCGCCTTCAATCTGAATCCGGGAAAAGCCACGACGAATGGCTTCGAGAAGTCCCTGACGTAAGGCGATGGTCTCGGAGATCAGAACAGACTGTCGACCGATCAGTCCTCCGTCAAAAGAGATGGGGGAGCCAGCAGAGTCCCTGAGAATGAACCCGAACGAGGCTACACCATCTGCACACACAACACCATCAAAATTAAGTTTAATGTAATCTCTCTTGGGTTTTTCCCATTTAGCACGTTTTCTTCTTGTTTTTCCGCGCCCTTTGACAATGTGGGAACCTGAAGGATCGGGTGCTCCTGCGAGATTCCAATCTTTGATTTGTTTTTGGGTAAATTCGCTTATGTTACTCGCGTTGTTTAGGTTTGTTCCATTGTTGTTGTAAAAAACTTTATTATTTCTGGCGTACCAAAGGCACCACCAGGTGTAGATGAGGAGTTCCAATTCCTCCTTCTTTGTTATTGCCCAAATTTCATCCAGGACCTGGTGTGGTTTTTTTATCGTCTGGTGAGATTTGATTGATGATCCTACTTAATTTTGGTTTTATGGAATTGAGGGTTTCCTTTGTGAGGGGGCATGAGAGTAGAAATTGGTTTGTGTCTTCGACCTGGTTGTTACATGCTCTACAACCTTGAGGTACGGGTATGTGGTTCACAGCAAGCCTCGATTTGGTTGGAAGCCCATTTCGTGCCACTTTCCATAGGAAATTTTTCAGTTTGGGAGGGATGTTAAGTTTGTTGATCCATTCAAGGTTAACTTTGGGTTCGCTTTTCGCAAGGTTGATCCATTGCATGGTTGAGTAGGTAGAGTACCAACCATTATTACTTGGTTGCCAGTATAGTGTGTCTTGGATTTTGTTGACCGGGTTAATAATTTTGGAAATGTTTTCAAGGTCATCGGGTTTGACTACCTCTCTCAACTTATCAATGTTCCATGAGTTGTCCTCTTGGAGGTAAGAATCAACACGTTCCTCCCAATTAATGCGAGTCTCAGTCCCGGGTTTTGGGTGAATAGGACCATAGCCAATCCAGTTGTCTTTCCAAAATCGAATGGTTTTCCCGTCCCCCACTTGCCAAATGAGCCTAGAAGCAAACATGTCTCTAAGACCCATTAGCTTGGACCACTGCCAAGATGTGTTGTGTTTTTTCTTATAGTTTAGGATGTTGTCTATTTTGAGGTATTTTTTTGTTACTATTTTAACCCGAAGGTTATTTGGTTCTGCTAATATTTTCCAAAGCAATTTCATTTGGAGTGCTTGATTCATATCTTCCGCTTTGGCAATTCCAGCTCCTCCATGAGCAGGAGGCCGACAGATGGAATTCCAACTAATAAGGGGTTTGTAGTTGTTATCTTTGTTCCAAAAGAAGTTTTTGTTGATTTGGTCTAGTTCTTTTAGTGTTGATTGGGGTAGCATAAATTATTGCATGATATAGTTTGGTTGTGCAGAGAGGTTCGCTTTGATAAGGGTTTTACGCCCCTCTTGCGATAGGGTGTTTGCTTTCCATTTTGATAGTTGGGTTCTGGTTCGCATAATCAGGGGTTTGAACGTGTTTTGCGTTATTTTTCCATTGATGATAGTGCACCCCAGATATTTGTCTAGGGCAACTGTATTTGTTATTTAGAGGATCTGTTTTATTTGCTCCTTCGTGTTGTTGTTAGTGTTTTTTGTGACTTGGAATGCAGATTTGTTAAAGTTGACTTTCTGGCCAGAAATCTGGCAATAATCATCAATAGTTTCTTTGATATTTTTGCATGTGTGACTATTAGCTTTCACAAAAATGATGATATCATCAGCAAAAGCTAGGAACGAAATTTTTGTTCCGTTTCTTGAGATTTGGATCCCGATTCCACTCTTTGGTTTGGTGGTCACCAGGTTGAGCTGTCTAGCCAGAATTTCGGTAGCGAGAATGAATAAATATGGTGATAGGGGGTCCCCTTGCCTAAGGCCCCGCTGGGGATAGAATTGTTCTGTTGGTCCATTATTCACAAGGATTGAAAAAGATACGGTTTCGACGCATTCACGGATCCAACCCAGGAATTTTCCGTGGAAATCGAACTTGTGAAGTATTGCAGCTAGGAACTCCCAGCTAACACGGTCGTAGGCTTTTTCCATATCAAGTTTGATTGCAATCCACCCCTCCCGCCCTTATTTGTGGCAAAAGGAGTGGAAAATCTCATGTGCGATTAGGGTATTGTCGTGGATACTGCGGTTTTGGATGAATGCACCTTGCATTGGGTAGATGAGTTTGTTTAAGAGGTTTTTTAATCGGTTTGTTAGTATCTTTGAGATTACTTTATATATATTGTTGCATAGGCTGATCGGCCTATAATGATTAGTGGAGTTGGGGGTTTCACATTTGGGCAGTAGGGTCATGAATGTGTGGTTAATTTGTTTTAGGATTTTACCATTGTGAAAGAAGCTTTTGACAACTTTGATAACATCCGGCCCCACAATGTGCCAGTATTTTTTATAGAAGCACGCCGGCATTCCGTCCGGGCAGGGAGATTTGTCATCCCCAATGTCGAAAAGAGCATTCTTGATTTCAGCATTGGAAACTGGTTTGATGAGTTATAAGTTTTCGGCATCGGTTATTTCTTTTTGGACGGTTTTAATCATGTTTTGGAGTTTACCATGGTTAATTTCTTGGGCTCTGAATCGATTTTGGAAATCTCTTTTGATTTCGGTTCTGATATTGTCCACACGAGTGATTTCCGTTCCCTCCGTTGTTCGGATTTCTTTGATATTTGTTCTATTTCTTCTGCCAGAAGAAATACGGTGGAAATATTTGGTGTTTTTATCATTTAGTTTTATTCGTATGTTTTTGCTCTTTGTTTCCAGTAGGAATTGTGGAAGTCCAAGAGGCACGACCGTTTCCTTGACAACCTCTCTTGTTTTTGTTTTAGTTGTATGTTAGAGTGTTCGATGATTTCTCTTTGCAGATGGATAATTTCATTGTCCAGTTTCTTGATTTGTTCAAAGATGTTTCCAAAAGTTTGTTTGTTCCACGCCTTTGCTTTCATTTTTAGCATTTGAGTTTTTTTATAAGGTTGTACATGTGGGAGCCGCCCGCATTGTGGCGACATGCTTGTTTAATGACGTTTTGGAAGTCCTTCCTAGAGGTCCACATCATCTCAAATTTGAACAGTTGCGCTTTGAATTGTGCGCCGGTGGGTAGGTCGCATGATATAAGACAGTGATCGGAGGATGAGAATGTATGGTTTTTCGTTGCAATGGATGGGTACCATTGGATGAATTGATTGCTTACAAGTGTGCGGTCCAGTTTTTCAAGGGTGGTGTTATCAAGGTTTTTTGATTTCCTCCAGGTGAATTTATTTCCAATGGTAGGGATGTCGCATTCATTTTTGAAGTTGATGAGCCGTTCGAATCGGGTTTGGGAAGGGATGGCACCCCCCAGTTTCTAATCAGGGTGTTGAATTTCGTTTAGGTCCCCCATTAGTAAACATGGTAGATTACAGTTTTGAATGAAGTCCTTCAACTTCGTCCAAAATTGGTCTTTTTCATGCGCCCTTGGCGGCGCATAAGCAAATATTAGGATCATTTCCCTATTGTTTTCGAGGTCCGTGTAGTGGAAACCAATAAATCGGTTATCTTTATGGATGGTTTTGATGGTTTCGTTCAAAAGCAAAGTTCCCTTCCATAGGACACAAATTCCGCCCGATAACCCATTAGTCGGGATGAATTCAATGGAATCGAAACCCGCTTTTTGCCATTGATTACAATCGGGTGGTTCTTGGGTTTTTGTTTCCATAAGAGCAAGGAGGTTAATATGCTCAAGGGGACAAAACGCATTCACTTCGGTCCAAAACGACCTGCGTTTAGTGCCCCTACAATTCCATGTGATGATTTTCATAAGCGACCGGACTTGATGTGGCTTTTGGCCTTGGTGAGGTGGGTGATAATCCGATGTTTTTGTATGTTCTTGTTTCTTGCTGAAGCGTTTTTAACTTGAAGACGTTTGGTGTCCATGTGTTGTGTGATTTATTTAATTTTGGTTAATTTATTTGTGCCTTTAGTGTCATTTGGATCGCATCTTCTAGTTTGAATGTAGTGTTCACGTAAAGAGTGACGTTACGCGTGGGTGTGAATTGTGCCCAGGTGGGGACCCGACCCATATTGGTAATGGTAATTAAGTGGGTTCTCCCCACTAGTAATTAGTTGGAAAATGTTTATTTTGGTAAATATGGGTTGGTATGTTATTTTCTTTTTGCTAGCATTAAAAATAAGGTCCGGATGGGTAGTACTGATTATGACATAAGCCATGTACAAAATCGGGAGCCACGGGAGGTGGTGCACAGGGGGTTTGAATTATCCAAGGATTTGGTTAGGAGCTGTAGGACCCGTGAAGGTAAGGAGTTGTATCCTTATAAAGATTGAGATTTCTAGTATGTTGGTCCACATATCAACGGTTTTTCCGTTCGGGGTATTGGGGTAAGCACTAACAATTGCTATTCCAAGTGTGAGAGTGTTTGTTGGGGATTTGAACCCTGCGTGAGTATTTAATTCTTGTTTTACACATGTTTTTTGAAAGCCTTAAGCTTCCACCAACACAACATGTTACTATCAGATTGGAAATTATTACCATAAGTGGTAAACACAGATGGGTTAAGATCCACCACGACAACGTTAACCATGAAAGCCTTAAGCTGTAATGAAGATTCCAACCGTTTGTAATAAGCACCACAAGGACCAAAGTAATATATGGTGTTGAAACCATTTTGTGGATGGATTTGATCCATAGAAGAAATGGTATTTTGACACAAATAGTTTTGGAGTCTATTAAAGGTAAGAAACGCCATTTTGGTTCCAATGGTGCGTTTGGTGTGAGTTTGTTAGTTGGGTCTGCCAGTACCTGCATCAAAGGAGGCAGCAAAGGAACAATACATAAGTGACCGGTAATGAAATTCAGAAAAAAATTCAGAAGACGGACTAGAAACCCCCTGTAAGCAGGCAAGTCGGTTAGACATCAGAAGTAAAGTTAGAGATGTTTTCTTAGTGTTGATTGTCACAACCAGCATCAGCGGGAGCAACAAAAGAACACAATAAATAAATTTATTTTAATTCCAATAATTCAATTTTAAAAATGTTTTACAAAAATAGATAAAAAGGTAAAAATAATGTAAATGCTTATAATTTTTTTAATCAAATTCAATTAATTAAAAATCATTTTAAAGTGAAACATATAATTCATAAGAACAGATGAAAAATATGAATAAAGATTTAATATTTAAAGATAAAAAACTTGAATATTTACACGAATAAGTCAAAAAGAAAATTAAGGAAAAGATATTGTAATTTTTTTTATGAAAATTCAATTTAGGCAAATAATTTTCTAGATATTGAAAAGAATTTAATTGAAAAAAATATAATTTTTAATATAAGGTGGGGCCATAATTATAATATTTTAGAGAATTATAACTGAAATACATTATATAACATAAATTTAGTATTAATATTTAATATTTCTATAGTTTTACTTTAGATAGAATTTTTTAACTAAAGTAAATTATCATAAAAAATATTTAGCATTAATATTAATGTTCATATATTTTATTTTATTTTAGATAGAATATTTTCAACATATTTAAATTGTCAAAAATACAAAATCCTAGATGACATGAAAAATCTTAGATGGCACATTCTAAGATCCTACGTAGCATGTAGTTTATAATGTGGTAGAAAAAATAACTTAATTAAATTATTATAAAAAATATTTAGCATTAATATGTAACGTTTCTATAATTTATTTTATTTTAGATAGAATCTTTTTAAGTTCAATAAATTATCATATAAATATTTAATATTAATACTTAATATTTAACATTAGATTAAATCTTTATTTTATATAGAATCTTTCGTAGATAAATTTATTTTATTTTTTCTATTATCCTAAAATAATATCAACCTATATAAAATAGCAAAAATACAATCCTATGTGGCAAAATCCTAGTTGGCTTAACGTGGAAACGACACATAGGAAAATCCTAGGTGGCGCAACGTGGTGGCTTTATTCCTAGCTATACCCGTCGTGCCATGCACGACTACATGATTTAATACTTAATTTATTTAATGAATATGATTTTAATTTAATATAAAAAACTTATTTATTAAAAAAAATTATATAAAATTTTACAATTGGTGTCATAGTGTCATGTGAAATAGGGGACAAAATTATTAAGGTGAGCCCACTATAATTTTGATGGCTTAATGATAATTTATTTATGCAAAAATATAAATAAAAATTATTTGAATTAGAATCATTTAATTTTAAAAATATTTTACAAAAAAAATAAAAAGGTAAAAATAATCTAAATTCTTGTAAATTTGTTTTTATCAAATTAATTCTTAAAGAAATTTGAATAAATATTAAAAATATACTTAAAAAGAAACAATGAGAAAATATAAATAAAGAATTAATTTTTAATGATAAGAAAATCATTTATTTTTATTTAAATAATTCAAAAACAAAATTAAGAAAAAGATAACGTAATTTTTTTATTATCAAAAGTCAATTTAGGCAACTAATTATCTAGATTTAAAGTTCTATTTTTTATCAAAATTTTATTCATTTTAATGATAAGAATATCATTTATATTTACATAAATAATTCAAAAAGAAAATTAAGAAAAAGATAACATAATTTTTTTTATTATCAAAATTCAATTTAGGTAAGTAATTATCTATATTGAAAGTTCTATTTTCTTATCAAAATTTTATTTAGGATAAATATTTTAAAATAAATAGATAAAAAAAGATAAAATTATTTCATTTCATTTTAAATAAAATTCTAATTTTTTCCATATAAATAGATAGAAATTTAATTGGAAAAAGTAAATTAATATATCTATCTTAATATATAATATCTAATGCTCTATAGTTTATTTCAATTTTAGATAAAATCTTTTAGATCTAATCTAATTCTTAATATATAATAGATAACATATTTATTTTATATAGAACTTTTCCGAGAATAATTTATCCTATTTCTATATTATCCTAAAATGATATCAACATATATAAATTTCCTAAATAAAAAATCCTATGTGGCGAAATCCTAGGTGGCTCAACGTGAGAACGACACATAGGAAAATCTTAGGTGGCGCAACATGGTGACCTTATTCATTGCGTCTTTTATATATATATATACATAGATTGGACGGAAATTGGTTTTGTTAGTAATTAGGTTAAGGTGAAAATTTTGCACAAAATAGAAGGGTACCAAGTGGAATAATTTTTTTTATGGACACCAAAAAGAAAACTCAATAGTTTAAGGGTACCAAAAGGAAAATCCCTTTATTTTTAAAATTATATCTAGTCTAATTAATTAATTATATTATTTTAATGATATGTAAAATAGAACTAAAATGGTCACATATAATTTTTTTGGGTTGTTTTGGTTTGATTGGACATGAGCTCTCTTGTGGCCGAATCTCCAAAGCTTGCCCATGTTGTCTCTCCTCTCTTCTTGTGGACTTTTGCAGGTTGAGTAATGGTTTGGCCATGTCAACTTGATGGTGTTTCGGGACTTTGTTTCCCATAAGGTGGAGTTATAATTTGGCAAGGTTGTTGATTAGCTTTTTTTTCGAGTTGGTTCGTGGTGGCCGGGAGTTTTCTTTCAGACTTCAGCGTTCTTGTGCTAGTTTTCTCTTGTACAATGCCACTTGTTTGGACACCAGTTAACTTGGTCTCTCGATTACACCTTGTTTGTCTCATGAATCAAATTTTTACCTCTTTAAAAAAAATAAGGAAACATATTAATTATAAATACATTATCATATTTTTTGAGAAAATATTTAGAAAAATCGATATAAAAATTAAAAAATATCACTTACTTCAAAAATAATTATTGTATTAGACTTTAATACTTTTATAAAATGATTATCATATTATGTATTTTTTTCAATGTTGTCATCGTTGGGATAATAGTGAATTGCTTGTGTTATATTTGAATTTACTTGACTTTTCTCATCGTAACCTTTTACTTTAATTTTGATTTTAGGGGATTTTTTTTGAAACGGTAAATATTAAAACACCTCTACGGGGGGCGTCTTAGGGCATTCATTCGGATGAGAGTTAGAAGCTCTAGATTATCAAGAAAGAGGTTGGTAGGGATGTTGTGGCCCAACATAGAGATTTTATCGGCAAGAACATTACAATCCCTACCCACATGTCAAACCGAAACAAATGTGAATTGTTGTAAGGAGATTAAGATGTCCGATATTAGCATTTCGATTTCCCATGGACATCTTCCATTGTTTTTAATGGCATTAATAACAGTGAGATTATCACCTTCAATTTCAATATTTTCTATATCTAATCTCCGTGCTTCCATAATCCCTTCCCTGAGTGTAATCGTTTCCGCTTTTAAAATAGAGATAGCTTCTTGTTTCTTTGTACCTATACCAACAACTTCTGCATTGTGATCTCGAATTACAAATCCTGAAGTTGCTAGATTAGAATTGAGTTTGGGCCCATCAAAATTTAATTCCAGGTGATTATTTGGCGGTTTGATCCACTTCTACTTTCTTCTTTTTTTCCTAGCGTGTTCATTTTTTCTTTTCTGTTCTAATTTTTCTTCATATTCTTCCCATTTTTTTGATCTGTTCAATTGAGTAATTTGTTTTTTTGTGTATTGTTCTGAATTTAATTAAGATGAAGTCATCAAGGGTTTGTTGGAAAACTAATTTGTTTCTTTGATGTCAAACACACCACCAGCATACATCCAGCTCTATAAATTCATTGTTATCCATGACTGTAATTAGTTCATTAATGATCACCCTAGCTGATTTATTCCTTATATCCCAATTTATGATAATGGCTTCTGTTTTTATGTTGATTGTCTTAACTAAAATCTTCGTGTGCGGACATTCTATGAGCAAATGACCAATGTCTTCATGTGTACAATTGCACATTAGGCATCCTGGAGGGGTGTTAACACCTTTCTCTTGTAGTCTTGCTTTCGTAGGAAGCCCATTTTGAACAACTTTCAATAAGAAAATTTTGACTTTAGGGTAAACATCAAGTATCCATATCTAATTATTTGGATGTGGGGTTTGCTGGTAAATTCTCGAAATTAGTTCTATGGCCAAAGCTGTCGAAAACCCCCCATTTTTGCTAGGGGCCCAATATAGTCGATCACGAATCCAGTTATCCAGTATTGGAACTTCATCGATTTGGTTGACTATGTGTATTGGAAGCATGTGTTTTAATACATCAATCCTCCATTTCCTATCATTGGTAATAAATTCTTCAACTAGAGTAGATTCATTCACCAAATCCGGGAATAACACAAACTTATCAAGCGACTCGGACATGAGCCATTTATCTTTACAAATTCTTATAGTCTGCCCATCACCAATTTGCCAAGTAAGGCCTTTAAAGAATTCTCCCCTTAGATTCATTAATTTTGTCCATTGCCAAGACGTGTTTGTCTGTTTCTTATAGGTAAGGATTGATGTACCTTTAAGGTATTTTTTGTTCATTAGCTTAACCCACATATTGTCTGGTTCTGTCAATAATTTCCAAAGAAGTTTCATTTGCATGGCTTGGTTTACATGGTCAGTTTTCTGGATTCCTAGCCCTCCATACGTCTTTGGTTTATAAATTTTATCCCACCCAATCAGAGGTTTATAATGGATATCCTTATTCTAGAAAAAAGTTCTATTGATTTGGTCCAATTCCTTATGAACATTTTTTGGAAGCATGCAACTTTTGCATAATGAAATTTGGCTTTGTAGCCAGGTTGGCTCTAATAAGAGTCGTTCGTCCTTCTTGAGACAAAGTGTTAGCTTTCCATTTAGCTAGTTGTGCTCTAGTTTTCCCTATCGTATCCTTACAAGTATCTCGATGAACCCGTCCATTGATGATTGGGCATCCCAGATATGTTTCCAAATCAATCATTCCTGTTATGCCTAAAGTTTGAATTCTATTCTTTTGGGAATTATCCACGTTTCATGATGCTTGTAATGCATATTTATGATAGTTTACTCTTTGTCTCAATATCACACATGATTTTAAAGGATTTATAATGACTTCAGAGGTGGTAAAATACTAAAATTGCTTTAGTTATTCATTAAAATGAGAATTACTTTTTACGATTGTTATTCGGAGGGAGAACGAGTATTGATAGGGTGGAAAGTAGGGGTGAGCAAAATCACCCGATCCATTGATCCAATCCGAATTTATTCGTAACCAAAATTATCTGTTTAAAATTGATCTGTATCCGATCCGATCCGGCTGATTTTTCCGGATACTCGGACCGGATACGGATCGGGGTTTTAAGGTAAACGGATATCCAAAATATCCGGTACTATTGATATAGATTATATGTTTTTGGATATGGAAACTAATATTTAAGTAGCATAGATATGGTATTAACACTTTAATGGGTCTTTTTTCAAGACTACATATTATCATGACCCATTGACCCATGACTTTGCTGAACATTATACTCAGTAGTCATTCGTGTTTAATTATATTTTTCAAAAGAATTTTTTTAAAGAAATCTAACACTAACCTCTAAATAATATTGTTAAGTAGGTTTTTGGCTTAGATTAGCGAATATCCTAATCGGATATCCGTTGATCTGCCTCGTTTTGAATCAAAATAGGAATAGTTTACAAAATGGATATTTTGGGTATCAGTTCCCGGATATCCGATCGAATCGGATATTTCTTACCGAATATCCGACACATAATGAATCGGATATGGATCGAAATTTTATGAAAAAAAATTACCGATATCTGGTATATCGGATAAGATCGAATCGGATATATCCGTTTTCTCAGCCCAGTGGAAAGTCACTCAATGCTAGGGGGAATGTGTCCTGGTCTATCTGCAATGCTCTGCCAATTGTACACCTGCCCTATCACCTTCTGACACATGTCACCTGACCAAATTGTTAGGGCCTATGAGAAGGAAAAGGCTACGCTTACACTAAGTGTAAGCCAAAATCTTACATTGAGGGAATCTTGTACCAGAGCCTTACACGTAAGGCATCACATGATGCATCTTTATATAATAAAAAAAATGATAGAAAAGAGTTTGAGCGGGCAATCTTTTGATTTAGGCGGGGAGAGCGGGAAAGTGCAAATGGGTGAACAGTAAAAAGGGGTAAAAGTACATAAATAAATACAGAGTAAATTTAGGATTAAAATGTAATATGTTTCCAGTCACCCACCATTCTTAATCTCCATCTCCGTCGAACACGATGGCTCTCATGTTTCTTCGGCCATTCTTCTCAAATTCCGACGAGGTGCGTTAGGATTTAAAGTATAATCTGCTGCCAGTCGATTCTCCAACCAGTCTTCTTCTCCTTCTCCGGCGAATACGATCATTCTCCTCTTTGTCCGGCCAATCTTCTCGAAATCCGACGAGGTGCGTTATGGTTTACTATGATCGGAGATAAAGAGAGTAAATTGAGAAATAATTTTTTACTTTTCCGTAATTGTATCCTGATTTATATGTGGCATGATCAGTTGTGCAAATAGTTGTGTTGATGATCTTCAAGTGTGCAATCGATTACTTTGATAATTGGAAGTTGAAAATTGTGCGCAATGGAGTACTCTGAAAATTGGGAGTTGAAAAATGTGTGCAATCGATACTACGATAGTGTGCATTCGGTTATTATTAGAATTATAGCATGATATTTTGGTGTATAAGCTTATGGTATTATCAATGATTACGATAGCAAGCATTCGGCTAATCTGTTATGATATTGTCAACGACTTATTATAGTGTGCATTTGATTAGAATTTGTGAATTCGGCTATTTGGATAATGATCGTATGGTTTTTGATCGATTTGTTGTTGTGAATTGTAATGTATTCATATTCCTTGATCGATTTATTGCTTTGACCTTAATTTCAAAATTTATTTGAAGGGCTATCGACCTAAACGAAGTGTGTGACGGGGACAAGTGTCTTGACGTAAATGAAGAGCTCCCACCAGTCTCACGTGAAATGGTTGATGAGAGTGTCGCACCTCCTAGGAAAGCCGAAACTCCAAGGGCGGGGCGCACCTTTGATAGTGGACAAGAACTTGCCGATGCGTGTCATAGGTACGCATTTGAAGCTGGTTTTCAGTTGCTACACGCACCAGCGCCTTGCTGTCGGAGTTCAAGCAGCAAGGTCATGGAAGAAAAAAGGGACAGAAGGAAACCCAATATCACATGTTCAAGAAACTGAGATTCGAGTGTGTAAGGGCGGGTAATGGAAAGGCATACAAAAAATCTCAAGCAGCCGGTTGTAAAGCAGCCGTGGAAGCTAAGATTTCTATGGGCATGATGACAATTATGACATCTAATTTGGAACACAATCATCCAATGGATCCACAGAATAGCCGGCTGATGATTAACTACAAGTACATGACCTCCTACTACAAGTGGAGGATTTTGACCAATGATGCAGCCAGAGTTCCAGTGACGAAGAATTTTAATTCGCTTGTTGTCGAAAGCAGAGGGAACGAGAACCTATCATTCACTGAATGAGATATGAGGAACGTGATATCGATGGAGCGTCGCTGTTCGAAATTGAAGGGTGATGTCGCGACGGTGGAGGCCTTCTATAAAAAGATGAAAGATGATAACCCAAACTTCTTCAGTTCAATCCAGCAAGATTCGGCCGGAGCAGTACTTAATATGTTTTGGTCGGACGCAAGGTGTCGGGCGGCGGCTAAGGATTTCGGTGATGTGGTGACATTCAACACGACTCACCTGACGAATAGGTATAAGATGCCGTTTGCGCCTTTTATTGGAGATAATCACCACGACTCGTCTGTGGTGCTTGTTGCTGGGTTAATATCGCATGAAGACACGGATACATTCGTTTGGTTATTCAACTGCTGGATTGAGTGCATGGGAAGGGCCCCTAATGCGATTTTGACGGATCAGGACAAGCCATCAATAAGGCAGTTGAAATCGTCTTCTCTAGAGCTAGGCACAGACTAAGCCTCTTTCATATGTTGCAAAATGCAAATCGGAACCTAGGGAAACATGAATATTATAACAAAATACACGATCGATTGATGGTTGTTATTCATGATTCACTCAGCTTAGAGGAGTTTGAGGATGCGTGGAGGGAAATGCTGGACATTTTTAAGATAGGTCACTATACCTGGATATAAGACGCTTACAAGGATCGAAAAAAGTGGGCTCCGGGGTATTGGAGGGATTCCTTTTGGGCCGGAATGGCCTCCACACAAAGGAGTGAAGGAATGAATTTCTTTTTCAAGGGGTACTTGTCTCTTCAGAGTGGGCTGACAGATTTAGTGATTCAATACAACACCGGTCTTGCCAAACTAGTTGAGGAAGAAAAGAAGTTAAATGCGAGTACTATGGAGAGGCCCTACATCTGCGTTGGAACCATTTTAGCCGAAGATGTTTTCCACAAGGCGTATACCAACGAAAAATTTAGAGAAGTGAAGGATGAGGTAAACGCAAAAACATACACCTTATAGATTTATATTCATCCGCTGTTATATTTGATTCGGATGGTGTTACAAACTTACAATTCTGAATTACAGTTCCAGGGCCTCTTGCACACAAATGCAAGGTGGTCTAGCACTGATGGAGATAAGATAACATATGATGTGGATGAGAAAATAGTCAAACCTGTGTGGCGCACAAAGTGGAAGTCCTTCAAGACGACCATCGATAAAGTTGGTATGGTCTTCACTTGCTCTTGTAATCTATTTGAATTCAGAGGCATTTTATGCAGGCACATTATTAAAGTGACGGAGATCGAAGAGATACCTTGTATCCCCGAGAGGTATGTGTTGGATCGCTGGAGGAAGAATATTGTAAGATAATATGAGCGCATCAAAGTTGATTACTACGATCCACGCAATGCGCCACGAGTAAAGAGGTTCACCGAGCTCACTATCAGGAATGACTACTTGGTCGATTTGGCACTCCACAACGATGATACGTACGGAACATATGTGTGAGGACTGGACAAGTTAAAAAAACGTTGGAGTCCATGGTAGGCGTTGTTAGCGCTGATCATTCTACCAGGAACTTTGGGAGGAACAGGTTGCAAAGTAGGGAAAACAATGAAAGGCACATTAAAAGAGCAAAACTGGATGACACCGCCGACGACTGTCTGAAGGATCTTCCAGATCGTAGGGGTAAAGGTCGAGCGCAAATAGGAAGGACCCTGCATGTATCGGAGAAAATTAATCCCAATAAGGTTTCACCCGGGAGAACGAAACAGAAGAAAGGGAAGCGTAATACTACTCCCAAGAAGAAGGTGAAGAAGGTAGCATCTCTTCTGCACGCAATGGTTTTCATTATTTATCGATGTTCCTATAATACTATATGTAGGAGTTGCATTAAACTTTTGGGTGCCAAAATATTAAATTTTTGCCAGGCGACAACCGAAGAAACTGTCTCGCTCGAGCATGATACATGTAGCCTTCCAACTGCGTTAAGAGATCAGCATGTGTCGCATAGCCTTCCAAACGCTATAAGTGCCCATGATCAACACCTCATCTCATTTAATTTAACTAATTATCGAAGTTAGGTTACTATTAAAGACCAACAGCCCTTGCGGGGTCCTTCTAATGTACTGTACGTATGTATCTCACGCAGCATCATGGCCTGGCTTTTGGAGGAGGTCCATCACAAAGTGGCTACATACCTCCTCAACCCGGTCCTACGACTCCCTTCGATTCCAGGGCTATCGTACATGAATCACATGTGAGTCTTTGACACCCGTATAAACGGGATTCTTTCAAAAAAATAAACGAGATTATTTCAATGTAAAATTTATAGACGTTTCGTATTTATTGCGGTTGCCTCACAACTTAGCTCTAGTGGGTGGTATCCTCATCCACCTAGGGAGACGTACAAGGTTAGCACATTTGTTGTTGTTGCCAGTGGCAAACCCATTGTCGCGGGTGGAGGTGGTGCTATTACGGGCACGTATGGTGCAGTATCGAAGTGCTATGTCTACCATATGGAACGAGGCCACCGTCCTGCCGATCCGGAACTTATTGTGGCATTGTGGGGGATTTACTACGGGATATGTATGGCAAGGTCGATGGGGTTGGGCAAATTCGTGGTAGAAACTAATTCCCGTGCAGCATCTCAAGTCTTGAATGGTAGGTCCCAATGGAAGAATAATGCACCTAACGTGCTCCATCAATGTCATCAGAGTATGCCGAAGATCAGTTGGCGGCCGCTCTTGCCAATCATGCACTGCGAGTACTGCATCAGAATGCAGGCAAGGATTACGAGGAGTACGATGAAGTCCCCTTGCCGGTTATTCACGCACTGCGTGCAGCTCCCAAACCCTTGTAAGCTATCTCTATTGGTAGATGTTGTGATTATACAGACATGCATTTTGTGACAGTTTGCTCGTGATGTAAAAGTGAAACGAAAACGACATGCATTTTGACAGCAACCAGGGCCCGGGCAATCTAACATACAAATCGAATGCACACTAAAAAAAGCTATAAAATGCTGAACTAGAAGAACCCCAAAAACACAAAACAAAATAGTATAACCTTGTCCTCCTAGTCGTTGTCGGGGGTATGTGCAGCCATCGGTGAATCGGGGAAACCGTCCCTAGTCCGGCAAGCGACTCTAGAGAGATAGAGAAGGAAGAGCCTGACCCGTCGTATCCCGATAAGCATTGCTCGAACACCCCCTTCGGCGCTGCCCACTGATGACCGCAAGGTTTGCTGTTGGCCGTGGCGTGGGGGTCGGGAAGGCGCTCGTGAAGCGCGTGAGTGGCATTGGGTGTATGCGAGCTGCTGGGCATATTAGCCCATCAGGGTTCCATCCTAAAACCAATTGGTAATAGGAGGATTAACCCGCTGAGTTACATATTAGTCCAATTTACTCCTCGCATTCAGATGTGGGGTGGACATATTCTGCAGACCTTGCATGTTTTAGGTAGAATTAGTTTGTTACATAAAGGAATACATGTTTTATTACAATGACATACTAATATTTTAATCGATTTTGTGTTTATGAGATTTTCGCCAAAAGCCCAATTTTTTTTGTAGAACAAAAGCCCAATACTTGAAAAGGTTTTACTGTATCCTACCAAAAAAAAGAAAAGGTTTTAATGTACCCTTTTTTGTAAAAAAAGGTAAATATATTTTACTGTACCCTTTTTAGTCTTTTACCCATTTGAGTAAAGTTACCCTTTCTGGCTTTATCGACACACCAATGGAAGCAGCGGTCGTACTCCACCCGCCAACGGTCCCACTACACTGTTCATCCAGTTTCGGCCTCTCGATTGTCGATAGCCTCCGGATTCGCGACGGCATAGTGGTTAGGCTCCTCAAATTTGCTTGATTTTTCATGCAGTGAGGGTTTTAATCTTTCACTTCTGAAATCCGGCATTATATTTATACGATTTTACTCACTGAATTGGATTGAGATTATGATTAGTTGTTTATTCATCGAGTTCAATTTGTATTTAATTTGTGTTTCTAGGGTTTAGGATTTGGGTAGCTGGGTGTATGTTGTGTTTCTAGGGTTTAGGGTTATCTGGATGGATTTTGGGTTTCTAAGGTTGATGGTTTCTGGATAGACATTTTTGTATTGGAGTTGAGATGAAATTGTGCATTGGTTATGTTGATGAGTGTGTTATAAAGTTTTGTTACTCCGGTGAAACAAACTACAATCGATTCCAGATTCTGTATATTTGGCTTTGCAAAAGTACTCCAATTGTGGTGCATAGGAAGATGGCAAAATTAGGAAGTCATTCATCTTGAATGCATCTTGAGTGTGCAATGCGTGCATAGTGAGACTGCAATCTTGAATGTGCAAGTCATGCATCTTGAGTGTGCCTTGCATGCGTCTTGAGTTTGTGTTTCTGGAATCTGTGTTGCATTGTTTTTAGGCAACTGATATAGTGGGACCTACAACTTCATAGATGATGTTTATGACAGGAAGATGGAAAAGGATAATCACAGGTGCAATACACGGTTCGCGAGAGTTATTGTAAGCGAAGGTTCATTGTCCAAAATGGTAAGAAAATATTGGAACAACAATAGAATGCATATATATTCACCATATTCGTATTTTTGTTTCATTGATTGCTGCTGAACATGTTGGACACACAGCCCTTGCCCCTTGCGTTTGTGAAGGAATACAAGCGGTCGATACCAGACATTGGATTCATTGTGTGTCAAACCAAGAAATGGCCAGTAAAGCTCTCCAAGGGTTAGGGAATAAAAATAACCACTGGATGGGCGGAATTTGCAAGAAGCTATTCCCTTTCTCTAGGGTACATTTTGTGCTTCAGGTTCGACTTGAAAGAAAGGTTCTATGTCCGCATATTTGGAAGAGGAGGCAATTAATTGAATTATGCTGAATGGCTTAAACGTACGAAATTTAAGAGTTTGCAAAGCAATCGGGTGTTCAATAAACTACGAACGATCAAGGAAGAGGATGAAGTGATAATACCTGTTGTTGAGGGGTCCTTGGGTAAGTACTTCACCACAGACTTTTAGATTAAGCTTTTTCTATTGTTTGCAAAAGCGTTGAAAATTGTATGGTACAAACCAACTTATACACAATCTTACCGTGTAATGTACACATAATTAAATGACATGATACCACTTGTTATATGACAGGATACAATTTGTTGTACGTACGAGAAGATAATGTTTTTATGACAAGATATCATTCTGTGTGTGACAGTATATGGTTTACTTAATATTTGGAGATTGATGCATATTATATCGTACAGAGCCAACTGATACACCATCTTTCCTTGTAATTATAGGTCCAACTGTTTATAAAGGGCCGGGTGAAGTATGCATACTGACGGTGGATGAGCAGCATGTACATGCTGACAACAGTTCGCTAATTACGTTGATATATGCACCACACTGAACACAACGTATGTATTATGTACACATGCACCTAAAGACTTTATTGACGATTTGACAGATAATTCCCACGCCCTTCAGTCGAGCCAATTTCGGTCAAAAGAAACACCAACAGGTCAGAGATATGATTCTTCATGTCGAAAACAAGACGTACTTGTTGAAGTACAAGTTTGTAAGAGGGAGGGGTTGCCGTGTTCAACTGAAGACCGAATGGCGTGAGTTTGTGCAGGCCCACAAATTGGTGAAAGGAGATGGATGCATGCTCACACCCATCGATTCAGAGCTTCAGAAGTATGCGGTGGACATTATTAGGGGATGACCTCATGGATGCATGTAAATGTGTATTTTTTTGGTTAATTTTCGGCGAATTGCGAATGAAATGGTTTGTGGGTAATTGAACTCCTGTTAACTTAACATGGAAATTAACTCTCTTTTGGGTTTGTGAACTTTGTGGGAAGATGTATCCATGGATAGCTATGATGTTTTAAGTTACTATGTAAAGGGACGTATGACATTTAATCGTATTTGGTGAACCTATGTTGTGGCAAATATTGATGTTGGGTACATAATAACTCTCTTTTAGGCAATATTTAAATAATCCCTCTGTTTCACAATACTTGTTCTTAGACAAAATTTCAAGCATATTAAGGAAATTTTTTTTTCCCAAATTGCCCTATTAAATACTCTTTCTTTTTGGGAGATTCAACCGAAAAAAAATTTGGGAGAAGTGTAATGTGGGGTATACACCAAGGGTATAAATGGGTAAAACTTTACATGAACATCTATTTTGAAACAAAAAAACTTTAAGAACAAGTATTGTGAAACGGAGGGAGTATTGATATTTATGATGAAAATTGTGATGTCCTTGGATTTTATCCAGGACTCCCTTGGATGATAACTTGTTGTGCATTCCATGAAACCTGTGTGCATTCCATGAAACATCCATGCAAGTCAAAATATACACGTTGAGTACTACACCTAATACTCGTGTAACAGACTAAACATTCTCTCACACTATTAATGACGAACAAATTAGGAAGTGGGTTGTCAACATTTTAATACTCCTCAAGTTGTCGACGTCGGTCAACGAGATCTTGAGGGCTATATATAGTTATACTATAGCTAAAGCGAGCAAGATGAACATATATACTGAACATGGCCGTACCACAAGCGTATATGGTCTACGAATGTCCCAATTGATCTGCAAAGTTGAAGACAATGCAGACATGACATAATTGTACAAATGTTATCAATTATTTATATTTAATGAACGTTATTAGTTGAACTAAGTAATGAAGTGGTTCTACGTATTTAGTACGTGACGAGATCAATTAACTGCATGAAGTGATTAATTAAATGAAAACTTTTTATTTTTGAAAAGAATATTGTGTTATTATTATATCTGTTCGTATCCCATAAAGGGCTTAAAACGAGTTACAAAAAAGAGTCACAACATTCTCATGTCTAGTGACATGTTTGAAAACATGTTAATAGTGCCATATGACTCTTCCGACCAGATGCTCGTGCAAGTTTGCCTTTACCTTTGCGAAAATATCAGTTTTTGTTGAACATTCGTGCAAGTTTGCCTTTGCGAAAAGTAAGTCATCAACAACGAAATGGAGTTGTGGTATCGGAGAGGTCGTACCAAATACCCGAAAACCATTAAGTGCATTGAAGAACATAGTAATAGCAAAATTATAGTGATACTCGGTACATGAATCGAGTGGTGTGTCACCAAAAGCAGCCCACAAATCAAAATACCAATCAACTTGATAAAGAAATGCAGGAGACAGTAGCAAATATCAGAAATTTAGAATATATACACCAACTTAAAACGCACAAATTCAGAATTTCAAAAAAAATTACAACCAATATCACAAAAAATAAACTAACCACCAAACCGTCTAACATTATTTTTAGGTACAACAACCAAACCGTCTATAAGGAACGATTATTTTGATCCAAAAAGTCCCCCCCTCACACGGTTTAATTAGTCTAATCCGATCCCAACACCCGCGTGTAACAGTAACTCCCTCGTTCCCAACATGTTCTATAAATAATGAGGACTTGGTATTGCTCTCCTTACTAATCTCATATTCTTCTGTATCGCAAAACCGTCTATAATAGGGACTTGTTTCGCTTAGCAATCATGTCCCATAGGTACGTCCAAACATGTCCCCAAACTTACCTCCCGAATGAGATTCGAGACGAGATATTACTCCACATGTCGGTTGAGGATCTTGTACGATCTCAAATTGTATGCACTGAGTGGATGGCTGATGAGGTATTTTCGGTGGTCGTTTATACCTATCAAAGAAACCTAACTTAACCAACTCAGTAGAGCGGTAAGCAAGGGTCGATCCCACAAAGACTCGTGTAAATGTGTTATTGCTTAAGTGCCAAGTAACTAATATGGGGGGTTTGTAATTGTAAATTCTAAACTACTATGCAAAACAGAAGTAAATATGAATGCAGAAGATGGTTTATATCAATAAGAGACAAACGTGTTCAACTAGTTAAATTCATCATGATATTGATTCGTTGATCATTGATTCTCTTCTCACTTGAATAATCTATTGTGGATAATGACCCTACTAAGGATTAAGATCCAAACTTCATATATAGTTGATAGAACTACCAGTCTAACAACCCTAATTAAATAATAACCTAGAAGACCTTCTAGATTCAATTAAATAACAGCATGACGATTCAAGTTATCAATAGAAACAAACAACTTAGAGCAACCATACATCTAAGTGACTTGTGAATTTATTCCCTTCTTCAACCAACTTGTCCAACCGGTACTAAATTGATTAAAGTATACTCTTGATCTAATTAACTCCAACCAGTAATTAAGCATAGGGAATAATTTCTATTCAAGTTTGTTGAGAATCAATCAAACCTCACAACTACATACAAATCACGACTTCAATAACTAGCCAAACACAAGAGAAATTAGCAATGCATAATTGAATTAAAATCAAACATACAAAGGTTCAAAGTCTGCCTCCAAAGAGAAAAACCCTAGCCTCCAAAGTTAATCAAAAGTTAAGATAATTAAACTAACATAAAGTATTTATATGTCTACTAAAAATATCCCTCAAAATATCATATCTTCAACATACATCTCGGCCAAAATACAAGCCCATAAACCCAAATATCAAAGCCCAAAACCAAGACTCGGCCCAAAACCACGTTCGCTGAAAACTCCAGATTGCACGACTTCGACACCGAATTGCGCGGCCGCGCAATCTTACTACCCCGCGCAATTCCCATTCAGTTGGGATTGCTCGACATCATTGCTCGGGATCGATCCCGAGCATTCCCTTTGTTCTTGCCTTGTTTTTTTCTTGGTTTAGCTCTTCTCCATCTATGCTCCTAGCACGTCCACCACCGCCATGGTTAATCTATACTCGCCCCGCTGTTGCTCCTGAACCTAAAAACCTACAAAACCAAGCAAACCAGCGCATAATACCCAACAACACCAACACCTAAAAACTACATACAAACTAACCTAAAACTAACTAAAATATATATAAAACATGCATCTAAACTACTCCTATATGCAAGCTATCAATGGCCATAATCAAGAGTAGTCGGTTTGTCCAACTTCATCTAAGAAGGTCACAAGCAACTATTCACCGACGCATGCTTATGATGGTACAAGGTCCGGTCCAGGATTGTGTGACTCGACAAAAAACGACAATGAACCCAACTTCCGGTTCACTCCTTGCGCTTGGTGATCCAGGTGTTATGGAATCTTCGTTCATAAGCTCTTCTATGGATGGCGTGTTTCTCTTGAGACAGGGTACTTTCAGGGAGGAATCCGCACCATTACATCTCCAGAATCCCGCCCTCAAAAAATTTCGCTCATTGCGGGAATACCCGGGTGTAACGACGACCCATTTGTACGGGCAGAAGTTGCCGACCTTGGGATCGGATACGACTCGGAGAACGACAATTACAAGATCGTTAAATTCATTTTCTGCGCGTATACGCTGCAGTATGTGACTGTTTTTAGCGTGAAGACCTTTGCATGGACGGTGCAGCCAGTCTCCCGTCACGATATCAAGTGGAATTATTGTATGTGGTATATCAATCCATGCTTCTTAAAGGGGGCATTATACTTCGTGTGCTATAATTACTTTGATGGTGTAACAACGTGGAAGTTGGTTTCGTTCGAGGTGTCAACGGGAATGATCAACACAACGGTTCTGCCACAAGAGTTGAACGCATCAATGGGTTGGATGAGCAGAGCTATAGTAATTGACGATGGCTCCACATTAGCTATCTTAGATTTCATGAATTCCATGTGGGTTTTTTAACGAGTCAAATGTGGGATGGATCAAGAAATAAACTTTTGATCTCCCAAGTGCACGGGCTGTACACGTCAAGCGAAACAATGACGTAGTAATACACCCAGACGATCCCCGTAACAGTGGGGACCTGTGCTTTATCGTTTATAACCTTGATTCCAAAATGTGTAAGTCATTTAGGTGGCTAGATGTGGATTACATTCATCACATTTGTGAATACGTTCCAAGTTTGCTGCTTCTTTAGGAAAGTACATGTTGGTGGGTCGTCTACCTTTGTGTACAATGTTACATGTGTAATGTTGATAAAACAATAATTCTATATGTACTAATAGCACATTTGATACGTTATCATTATCCTTGTTGTTTAAGAATACTTACTACGTAAATTTAAGAACCGTCTTCCCTAGATCTCTTTCTTTCCCCTTTTTGGATCCGAATCTATATTTTGGCAATTGATTCACATAGGGTTTCTACCGTTCGGTTAGGGTAATCGACATTCACATCAGTGGTTTTCTTGCCATTGATGACTCTAGCCGAATCCTTTTGGATTCTGTTTTATGTATATGGGTGATTACTGCTGTTTCTAAGGCTATGTTGAGAGGCACTCGCATCTCTGTTGCAATCCGAAAGGTCCGTCAATCTCGTATTCAAATTTCACTGCAGTTTAATGTTGTTGCTAAAGATGGGTATTCATGTGATTCCATTGGTGTTTCTACTCCGATGATCGACTATGTTTCCCTCATTGATTGCAATCTTGGTTGTTGATGCTAACTTACTTTCCACTAATGCAAACTTGAATGAATGCTCCACGCTAACTGAACTTCTCAGTAATTATGAACGAGCATCCGATCGGAAACGTCATATGGCACCTTCACATGTTTGTTTAAGCCTTAATGTATTAGCTTATCGACATTCTCTTACTTTTGTGTAACTGTGTATATTGGATATAGTATATGCAGTTCTTTATTATGTATCTACTTTGTTTTATAGTTTGTTTATGGTCCGAGTTGAGACATGAACAACTATTTGATACTATATAAGAATAATAATACAATATTCTTTCTTTAAAAAAGGTAATATTATAATATGCGAAAGGAAAAGTTAGGCCATGTGAACTTCAAGAAACGTCTTCCTAAGAGATGGATGAGAATCACTTGAATGCACCTGAGATGCTCTCGTCTGATGAGCATTTTAAATCACTGAGAGAAAGTGTACGGGCGTTTAGGGCTGAAACTGAGAGGCAAAGTGAAGAACAACTAGTGAATATGAAGAGCCTGATGGAGATGGGTCTAAGTTATATCTGAACAAGATCGTCCGAGGATTTACCCATTAATAAAAGTAGTTTCAAACAAGATCATCCAATACAAGAAGAGTACACGACATTAAACAACTAGCTACAAGATCATAGTTTCAACAACATTATTATTACTAAAACTAACACCACAGTAACTAACACTTTCAACACTGAATATTCTTGTCGCACATTCGTAAGCGCTTGAACCAAATCTTCAAGATTGCGTGTATATGCATGTTCAGCAAATCCCTCATTCAAAGGCACCGATTCTTCATTAGCATTCACCCATTTGAAATATCCACATCCTTGTCCATGCTGCAATTCAAAGGGAATCAAGCAAATATCAATACATAAAGAATGAATATGTTTTGTCCTTTAACATGCTAAGATAAATGAATTCGAAAAAGTGTATCTTCACTCAAAAACCTTTTACTCTAGGAAGATTATTTAACTTGGAAACCATAGCCTGTTTAAATAGTATGTGGATTGGTTCAGCTGAAGTTCCCACTGAAACTTCATTAAAATCAGTAAAATCATGTATATCAGCAATAGAACTGCAGACCAAAAATTCAACCTTGAAGGAGAAGACTTCAAAAACTGATACCCAATCTAGATCCCACCTATCAGAAGACTTCAATACGATCATTCTCCGACTTAAACCTTTAAAAGTCTTCCAAAGTTCGTATTCGACGATATCGCCATGCGATCCTACTATGTAAACTATGAAATGCACAGTAAAATATGAAATGCCCGCCCCGTTGTTTCCGGAAAGTGGATGAGTCCATGATTCCCTCCACAAAGAGGCAACCCCGTACGGGCTGTGGAAATGGTTTTGCACGTTACGGGTCCACGTCCATTAGCTTCCATAATAACTATAATAGTAGAGGTGCGGGCACACTATGATAATTAATGATCATATATATCTTTCCCCTCTCTAAATGAATCCAATATTGCTTGTGTTTCTTCACACTTCTATTTCTCCCCTTTATCTACGTAGACCAATTATCTTTCATAATTATGGATCGCATCAAGTTGAATTATGATATTAGTCCAAACTCTCAAAGAAAACCAGAAACTATATTGTGTAAGTTATTAATTATTCACGTAGAAGCTGACATCTTTTTGTATGAGTGAACAAAAAAGATTGCAATCTCATGCTGAACTTCTCATAATTACCCAAACAATGAAAACCATGCGTTCTTTCAAAATTACAGCCACAATTTTCTCCCCATTCAAACACCAACAAAGCTGACTCCCTATTATCCCTCAACACACAACAAGCCGAACCCACAACACTCCAGCTAGCGGCAAGACCAGATTCATGAACAAAAGCAACGACACACGCATAAAATTTAAAATATCGCAACTTAAAGATGAAATTAAGTAATTAAAGCCGAAATTTGGAGCAACTTACCTTCCACATTGTACAGTCATAAAATTGCTTCCCAAAATTTGGAAGTTTTTGCAAGTTACCAAACTTGCAGGGATATCATGGTAGCACTTTGCAGAAAACGATTCGGAAATCCCTCTTTGCGAGAGTTTGAAGAGCTAAACGAAGATCCTAGACGCCTTTCTTCGATTGTCATTTTTTCGGAGTGGTAGCAATTAGATATTTTTTTTCTATTCTACAATCCCCAGTTGTCTCCTGGATTAAAATATAAGATAGACATATTTTTGGGTGAGAAATCAAGGCGGTAACTTAGTAACCTATTCTCATTAATCCAGTCCAAGGCAACAATTGAGTATTTAGAAAATAAAGAGAAATAACTAAAACTCTGACTAAAGGCCAATCGATTTATGAACATAAGCAAAGAATAAACTTTTAAATCCAACGAGAGGATTATAGAGATGTTTGAATGATCAGATTTATTACGAACAAACAATGTTTAAATGGTCGGATTGAATTAGCCTAAGTCATTTTCAAGATTTAGGGCTCTACAATTTGGGGTTTACATGACAGAATTGGAGGCCTAATTTATTCTAGACTTTAGGGTTGAACAATTTGGGGGTCGACATACATTTAGCGTTCTTCAAATTGGGGCCAGAATACTTACCCTCTAGCTTTGACTGGCGCTGGAGTGGACGGAGAGCGGCGCGCTGGACGGACGAGGGTAGGTGACCCAGAGACGATCGCCTGTTGATGGACGGGCGCCAAACGAAGGAGTTGTGCAGATCTGGTTATTGGAGGTACCCGGACCGGGCCGGACGAGCGCTCGGGAGATGGTCGGGAGCCGGACTGGTCGTTGATGGAGCGCCGCCAGATGGGCGGCTATCGGCCGGATGTTTGGGTCATCAAATTTGGTCAGTTGTCGGACGAACTCCTCACTTCCTCAGATCTGAAAATATGAGAATGGGAGGGAGGGAGACTTTAAGTCGGATCATCACTTAAATAAATTATACCCTAAAGTCCATTAAAAAATTATATATATATATATATATATAAATTACTCGGTTAAGTAAAAAAAACAAAAGAGGAAAAGCCTTTTGGGGTTCTTTTGGCGAGACATCGGGCTATAAAAAGGGTGTAGGGTTCCCAACAGTTCCCCATCTTCCCACTTTCCATCGAGGGAAGAAAACCTATTTGCAATCTCTCTTGTCTGTAATCACTCTCTTTCGTCTCCATTTTCTTTCCTCTCACCATGGACGCAGGGTGTGGATGCGATTCAGGGTGTGGATGCGATTCTGATGGACCAGATTCGCGCTTTGCTGCACGTTGGAGAGCTGATTGCTTCGACATGAACGCAACGTATGAGGCCGAGTTAAAAAAAGAAGCCGATTTGGAGAGGAAACTGTGTCGACAACAACTGCAATTGCGTTGGGCGAGGGCGAAAATCGAGGAGCTTGAGGCTGAAGAATTGAAAATAAAAATCATGTTCACATGCTTAGGACGCGTGGAGGGCCTGACGGATTTGAGCTATCCTTCTCCTTCGGAGAAGGAAGAACCTAAGCCGCCGTCACAACAACCTGATCAAGGTTCTTTTGGTAAATCATCTGTTCAGTGGCTTGTTAGGGCGGTTTAGGGTTTAGTACTTATGATTGTTACTTTTGCCCATTTGGGTCCTTTTCGCATCCGACATCCTTTTTGATAAAGGGTTTTCTTTATTTATTGTATTTGTTATTTTCGATGACCTTTTATTGAATCAGGTCAGGGAGTAGTGTTTGGCACAGTTGTTTTATCCGACGACGAAGACCAGGATGAACAACCGAATACAGAGCCTATAATGGATTTGTATGGAAAGGTAGCCAGACTGGAGCATATTGTATTTGGCACTCAAAGCTTAGAGTATTCCAAAGCAAAATATGAGCAATTACTACATAGCTACGAGTTAGGGTTCCAAAGGACTTCGCATCTGGACACTCGAGTGCTGGAAACAGAGTCCTTTCTGGCCGAAGCTGAGTCAATATTGCGCGGTGCGGATACTTCACGAGCGAAGGTTCAAGATTACTACAGAAGGTTGGGCCGTATCCAGGTATTGTAGGAGTGCATTGAGCCTTTTGATGTGGAGAAGGCGAAATTGGATGTTGATTATCCAGTCCCGCCTAGTATGACAACTGCTCTGTAACTGTAATGGTAGAAATTTTTTGATTATCTGGTACATGTCGAGAACTATGAAGGTTTTTCTTTGGTTTTGCTGTTTAGGGTATTTGTTGTGATTTGGGAACTATGCATGTGTTTGGGAGTTGGGACATTGGAGGACATGATCTTGGTTCATAAGGAGTAGAAGCAGGAGGAAGACTTCAGACTAGTAGAACTATAGAAGAATGAAGTTTTTTCTATTTTGGTTGAAGGTTTAGGAATGATGATGGTTTAGGGTCAATATGTTTAGGAATGAAGTTATTGTTAATATGTTGTTTGAACTTGAAGAAGAATGCATACTAGGAGAACAATGTTAGTAATGGTGATGGTTTATGATTAAAAGGTTGTTCGATCTTTTGGCATGTTTCAGTGCTTTGTCCTAAGAATTACGGATAAGGTTTATGACTTTATGTTAACAGACTTGTTATCTTGCACAACCTAAGGGAGATGTCAATATTTCACACGCATTAGTGTATAGGTACCCACACCCATAGCAGGCCTCTTCGTGTACATGTTGAATCTAATAACCATGAGCTATCTTAAGGATATATATTCAAGCCAATAATAACTATTTAAGATCAGTAATTATATAATTTCAACAGTACAATAATCAATAACACATGTCACGCTAAACAATGACATATTGCTACAGTCAATGGATCCCCGTGATCTTAGGCTAGAAGTGGAGGTGCTGGTACTATGTAACCTTGGTCATCCGTTCACTCGTAGCGTGGTGATCAGGCCAAATCTGACGCGCCAAATTGATTATATCTCTGAATATGTTCCAAGTCTGTTGGTGCTGTAGGAAAGTATGTTTCTCCTTGCAGCTGGATGTGGGATTCTTGACTGTCATCCCCTTTTGTCGGTCAGTTTTTGTGAGGGCTTCCTTTGGGATTGTTAATGTTTTTGTGGTTTCTCCTTTCGAACTTTTTTCAGTTGTAGGTCCCATTCTTTCTCTGATGATATTATTAGGTTGTGAACTGTTTTTAGCTGTTTTTCCCCTCCTTCGGGTTGTTTCAATGTCCGAAACTTCCTCAATAACGGTAAATCTGGGCCGAAAATTATACTAGACCATGCGAACTATGTGAATCCGGGCTGAAAATTAAACTAGACCATGCCAACTATGTGATTCCAGGAAATACCTGGACAGTGTTTGTATTGGACTCATATGTTACTAGACTTACAACGATTGGAAGAAAACCGATCGCTTGGCTCCGATCCACTCTCACCCGAAAACTAGTCCCATCTAGGGATCGGGAAACTAATTGTTATGTCGTATTGACATCCGATTAAGTTCCATAAGGGTATAATTAATTGGATATAAGTACTGGAGAGTGGAAACCTTACCGTGGGGCCACTCAAACTCATGAAATGCACCCTATATTACATGAAATGCACACTACACCGTCTACACTTGTGTACGTTTTTTTGGAACAGACCCTACCTTGGATTGAAGATCCTATTAGTAGGATCATGAATAATTTCAGGATCGATATCATGGATCATTAGTAGCATACGAAAAAATATAGCATAGGGTAAGATCCTATAAGTAGGATCGTCGATCATACTTTTTGGAACAACCCTTTTTTATAAATATTTTAATATATACTCCACCTTAGTACAATATAGGATATGGTGGGGTGAAAAAAATATAGCATATGAGCTATTTTTGTCTTCTAGCATGATGGAATGCTAAAATTTGAAATATAGCATACGAAATTTACTTTATCAATTACTATATCTCTTTCACTTTTCTTTAATTCCATTCATACCCTTTTGTAAACAACTAACAAACAAGTTATTCTATATATACCCTTTTTAATTTTTGTTCGAATTTAAAATTATCCTTTAATTTGATGTTAATAAAAATTTTCAATGATAAAAATTATACCATTATAAAAGTTATAACAAAATTGTTAATTTGAGCTTAATATTTAATATAATTGGATCAATTTTTAATTTAATACATACGTATTAATTAAGGTTGCATAAGAACAACATATATTGTACATTATAAGATATGGTAATGGCCTGTTCAAACCCTTCTTGGAGATCAACTCCGAGCTCGGAAAGTGGTGATGGGTGTCATCTGATCTATAGGGTTAGAAAAATAGCCGTTATAAATACCCGGAAAAAAACTCAAAAAATATATATGTAATAGTGCATTTTAAACTGGTAAAAATACCATTGAACACTAGTCACTATTATGCTAAAAACTAACCTTCTACATATTTAAATATACCTTAACATGTGGGAAGCTAAAATATAGCCTATTGTGCTATTTTGTATTTTATCTCTATTTGCATGACCGCCAAATAATTTAAACCAAATGAGGCTCTGGGGGTTCCATTTATTACTGAAGTGATTGTGTTGCGTGAATTGATTGATTGACTTGGGGGTTCCATTATTACGTTTGCAGACTGCTGTTCACCGAGCCTCAAAAACCATTATTACCGGGGTTCCATTATTTACCCCCATGCCATTTAGTCCGATTGTAACCACGTCTCGTAAGGGCAATAATGGAATTAAGGAAAAAGTTCACAGTTTCATTAAATTATTTAAGTCATCTTATATTTACTTTGAAAAATTTTTTGGGTAAAATTGTTACTTGAAAATTTTAATTGTGAAGAAACATTAGAGAATGGAAAAATATTTAAGATACAGTAAAACTATTGGGGCTCCGTTTTATACTCCGAAAAGGAAGACTTTCACGACAAGCCATTAATAAAAAATTATTTAGACCCTTTTTCAAAAAAAATTATTTAGACCCGTTCCGTCTCCTCTATATATTCTAGACTGAAACTCTGAGTAGTCCCTGTTCACTCCCCAAAAAGGCAAAAACCTTTTTTTGCCGTCAAGCCAGTCCCCAAAAACCTTGTGGGTTTCGTTCATGGCTTCTTCCTCAAGGCGCCTTAAAAACTGCGATTGCGATGAATGTGGAACCCGAATTGACGTGATACAACAAGGTTATCTCAGTCTCAGTCGCGCGTACGTTGCTCTCCAAAGTCATTATCGGGACGCTATCACGCAGATCGAAACTAAAGATCGTAAACTGAAGGCTATGGAGGCAGAAGAGCCAAAGCTGAAGGATTATTACAGGAGGTTAGGCCGACTGCAAGTCATTGAACAGTACAAGTTCGTCCTGGATGAGGAGAAGGCTTCGCTGGAGGAGAAATATCCTTCCCCACCTGACTTGCGCGTTGTTCTGGGAAAAGAGTACACAGTTCCTACCCCTTATTTTGCCGTAATCAATTCAATTATATATGCTTATTAATCCTTTGCTTATAACACATTATGCCGCACCCATGTTTAAGTTTGGGTATTTGGACGTCTTTGTTTGCACTTGGGCAATCAATTTTGTTTTGGGCGGTGGTTTTGGGAAAACAATTGTATGTTGAAAGATCACACAGAAGCTTTCAAAACCACAAACCCTCAACATTACACAAAAAAACCCAGTCGGATTGACGTTTCTACTGTGCATGCAATAACCCAGCAATCAAAAATAGATTCTCAACTTCCAATTTAGTAATGGGTGTTCAAGGATAGAGATGTTGTAGCACAACAAAAGTTTTTAGTATGAGAGAAAAATGTATCTTATCTAATTAATACATAAAAGAAGGAATTGAATTTGAAAGGTTGATTGTAAAAATTAATTCTTATTAATATGATAAGGTGGTTAGCTATACAAATGGTTAGGTAAGAAATACATTTAATTAAGAATTCCAAATGTTAGGTGTATATCTTCTAAATCAATTTCTTATTATTAATATATTTGAATTTAAAAAAGAATTGAAAATTAGCAAAATTGAAGTGAATGTATTAGGCATTTATTTTACCATGAGGATAACTTTTATAGTTGTAAGATTAACTATTCTGATTAGTTATTATTGGCTTGACTAAATATCATTTAGATAGCTCATGGTTATTATCTTAAACATGTACACGCTGATATTTTAACATAAACATGGTTATTTGAAAAACATATATTGTACTGCTTATCTGTTTGGGTTTTGATGTAATGAAAATATGAAATGCACCGTATGGTGTTTCAATACATATACATAATTAACGTGTGTGAAATATTGAAGTATATACATATCTTAATTAGTTATGATTGGCTTGATTATAGATCCTTTTGATTCGATGTACATGTTGTTATTTTAACTCAAACATGGTTATTGTCTTATATGTTGCGTATCCGATTGCCTTTTGATGTAATGAAATGCACCCTATAGTGTTTTCATACTTATACATAATTAATGTGTGTGAATTATACACATCTTCGATAGGTGGTGGACGACAACAAGTATACCAAACCCTGCTAACCACCTACCGACTGAGATGCGAACCGACATACTACTACTGCTGTTGCCAGAGGATTTAGTGCGCTGCCAGGCCGTATGCTACGAGTGGATGGTCCTGATAAGGAATAGAAAATTTATTCAACGACATATACGCAGATCAAAGGAAAATCCTAAAAGACGCGTTCTGATGACGGTCCAGGGTGCCGACTATGATTGTGTGATCCTAGATGGAACTCATTTTTCCGAAACTTCCGTTACAATTCGGCGACTAAGTGAAGTCAGTTCAGTTTTTGACATGTGGTGCATTATCTCTTACATAGACGGGTTGTTCCTCCTCAGACGGGGTCATAACAGCGATGCTGAAATTGCGACCTTACAGTTGTGAAACGCCGCAATCAAAAAGAAGCGGACATTGCCAGGTGTTCCGGATTGTCCTCCCGGATTGCCTTTTGGGGTAAAAAACTTTGATCTAGGCCTGGGGTATGTGATGTTCGTGTTTTTAGTATAGTTTTTAGTATGTTTTCTTAGTTTGATAGGTTTAGTTTTAGTAGTTTTAGGGTTAGTTTCGTGTGTTTTTGGATGGTTTTGCATATTTTGTGAAAAGTATGGAAGCTACTCCGTTTTGTGTCTTTTTATAGGTTTTAGAAAGGAAATGGTGCTTTTTGGAAGCTGAATAGAGTGTTATGGTGAAGGACGGAAGAATACGAGATAAAGAGAAGTCGAAGTCAAGTTTTCTAGAGAAGAAGTGTTGAGGAAGCCAACTCCAGGCTCGTTAACGAGGCTGTAAAGGGTGGTTAACGAGGCTACAAGATAGAGTTTTTTTAGAGTTCGATCTTATGATTACCGACCCTGTGCGGAAATTTGTTCCGTGTCGGTAGGGTTTTTAATGAGTTTTTAGGGTTATTATATTTTGTATTTTAGGTTTTTTTATCTTTTAGGTTTTACTTCTATCTTTTTAGGGTTAGTTTAGGGTTTTATAGACTTGAAGGTTGATATTTTTCGACAACGAAAGTTTCGAGCTTTAGACCCAAAACAAGTGATTAGGTGAATTAGTTTATGAGAATGAATTGATTTGCTTGCTAATCAGCGAAAGTTGATGAAATTATCTATTTAAAGGCATGATCTTTATCTTCTTACGAGTTTATATGCATGGCTATGTTGTGGTGACCCTTGTCCTAGATACTTGTTTTTATTTGAGTTGTTATTCGATTATATTCGTTAACAAGTTCACTGCCTCGGTACCGAATCTGTTTTAGGTTGTTAGTGTGTGTTAGTAGTTTATCCAGGTTCGTTAACGACCCTGACAAATTCGTTAACGAGGTTGGTCGTGTGTGTAATTGTGTTGCTTTATTTGTTTAATTTTTGTTTAGTAGTTCGATAAACAAACAGTCGTGCTTCCCTTGGAACGATCCTGACTCCCCTATACTCAGCGAGGTCTTGACTACAAATTTATTTGTTGTTAAGTAAATCCTTATCAACAGTATGACGCCGAACGCGATGATTACAAGATGGTCAAGTTCCAATTTTATCAGACCAAGTTGCGTCGGGTCGTTGTGTTCAGCCTCAGGACATTTTCATGGACGGTGCAGGACGCAGACGTACAACTCCGATGGACACCAATCTTGAGCTGTCAAGAGGCCTGCTATTTCAATGGGGCACTGAACTTTATACACCAGGACATTTCTTGTGACACCGACCCCCACAAGTACATTCTGGTTTCCTACACTTTGTCGACGGGGGCGATCGACTATACCGAATTGCCAACTGATATTTACAGTTCACTTGGTGTCTTTGGCGAGGTTGTAGTTATCGACAATGGGTCGACTTTGGCGGTCTCTAACTTCACCTCTTGCTTGTGGGTTATGAGAGAGTCGGACGGGAATGTAGGCTGGGTAAAGCAATACACCTTTGAACTCCCATGGGCAAGCGTTGTACATGTCACGCCAAACAATTGCATATTGCTTTACCCATTGGACCGCAGCTATTATGGTGATGCGGCGCTGGTTGTTTATGACCTTGATATGCCTACCGATTATAGATGTGTGACGAGGCCAAATCTGGCGAGCCAAATTCATTACATCTCTGAGTACGTTCCAAGTCTGTTGTTGTTGTAGGAAAGTGTTTTGCTTCTTGCTGCTGGATGTGGGATTCTTGACTGTCGCCCCCTTTTGTGCATCTTTGTTGTGTGGGCTGCCTTCAGGATCTTTGAAGTCCCTCCAAAATGGTTTCTCCTTTAGAGTTGTTTTCAGCTGTACACATCCCCTCCTTTCTCTAAGGATACTATGTTTGATGCTTATCTGGGTGTTGTAAACTCTTATTTTGCTTGAAATATGGGTATTGTGTAGTTCGTCGTCGTTCAATGTGTTTGGGTGCAAACTGCAACGCCTTTTAATGCAATACCTTTTGTGCACCCTATATTACTCACCTTCTCCATTATCAAGTTAAAATAACAGTATAAGACTAGGTGAAAGGACCCAATAAACCCAATTAGATTAAATAGGAATGACAAAATTAATATCATAGTATTATTTGTACAGGTTGATTTAGTATTTAATATAATATATAGAGCACATAAATGCTACTTTGCCATCGTGAGCAATAAACCCATATAGATTAGGAAATGGGGTTAGGAATGATCATTTTTGTAGTTTAACTACTCTAGTGCCAGAATTTGATTTATCCCAATGTTTGTTTAAACTTTTAACTAGGGGATGAGAATGAGTGATTCTCATCTCCCATACCAACAAAATACACTAAAATTCATACCCATCCCAAAAAATTACTGTCTCGGTGATCCCTAATCAAACCCGAAACCTTATTCCAACCCTATTCCTACTATAGGAAATTAGAAATGAACAATTTAATATTATACTCCCTCCGTTAAGTCAAAACATGATGTCTGGCCACATAAAATCTGACTCAAATTAAACACCCCTTTTTTCAATTTGTTTCTACTTTTTATCAAATAGGCAGTAGCGGAGCATTTGTTACTATATTTTTAGGGTTTGGTGGAAAGTTCATGAAAGCGAAACTTTCTCTGCAGAACTGGGGAGACGATTTCGAGAATCGGGCTTGTGTCGTTTTTGCTCCGATCAAGCGCTCAATGGAGGACGCCTCTGGGGTTGCGCGCGGTGCTTCGCGGTCGCGACCGTCGTCCCGGATAGATGAGGTATAGTCTTCATTTACCCCCTTTGGCTTGGCAACTTATAAGTACAAGCTGTACAATTTGTTGGATTGCCTTCTTAATTTTGCAACCAGCTTTCCACTCTCGGAGTACTCTGCCTTGTTGCCATTCTGGTCTAACCAGTTGTAGGGTTCAAAAAAGTTGTTATATCTAGACACCACTTTTAACGAAATTCACTTCTGTTTTGTCTTCTTTGGTCTCTTCTTTTACTATGGCTCCTCTTCACCATAGTGTCTTCCCAAATCAAGTTAGCCTTGTCTTCCTTTTCCCTAGAGTCACTTTAAGAAAACAAATGCCACCCCGACTGGGAATTAAATAAATAATTTTTTGTTTTTTAAAACTTGATTTTTTAGGGTGAACTGTTGCTAGAATATGAGGTCAGCTGTTACTTAATTCTAAATCTAAATTGGATTGTAAGAGTATCAAATCCAAATTGTTGTTGTTGTTGTTGTTGTTGTTGTTGTTGTTGTTGTTGTTGTTGTTGTTGTTGTTGTTGTTGTTGTTGTTGTTGTTTTTGAACAATTAAAACCCATTTCCTATAAAACTTGGCATATAGTCTTGACTGCATTTCTCATTTGTTATAGTAACACTTACCATTTCTTAATTTGGACCTATTCTTACTACTTTTTTGTGTTGCTGCGTTGTGCTTTTGAGGGTCATGGATCTGCATTGGTTCTATTTAATCGGATGTTTTTGACAGGTTTCGGTCACATCTGCCGCAATCGAGCCCGTTTTTTCCCTAACCTCTTCCACTGTTGACCGCAACTCCATCTCCTTAGTCTGCAAACACTGGCATTCAGTGGAGCGGCACAGCCAACACCGAGTATTCGTCAAGAATATTGACGCTCTCACCCCTCTAATGATAAGCCGACGGTTCCCTAATGTCCGATCCCTCCTAATCAATGGGGATCTTTCTCGGATCTACTATGCGGATGCGCAGCCGTGGGTTAATATGATTGTGAGCGGCCATCCAAAAATGGAGGAGATAACGATGAGTGGTCTGCGGGTGTGTGATTCGGATTTGGTGTTGCTTGGGAAATCTCTTCCGAATTTGACAGTTCTGGTTCTTCCCTACTATCTTATGCCTTCCGCTTCTAGCTTGTGCTCCATTGCTACCGGGTGCAGGTACGGTTCATCTTTCTCTTGTTAATGAACAGAGCATTGATTCTTCACATTAGGAGATATTTGATTTGGGTTCTCATATTTTCTTCCATTTTGTTGTAGGAACCTGAGAAAGCTCCAGATACCAGCCATCCACTATGATGATTCTGACCTCTTTCAGGTACTTTGTCTGCCGTGTAAGGAACTGCAAGAGCTGAGCATCAAGGACCCCCAGGATGGTTACACATTAAGCACAATAAGTCTTGTTGTTGTTGCCAATTCCGGTCCTAAGCTTCACTCTATAGACTACGAATGTAGGACAATGTCAAATGCAGCTTTTTTTATAGTTGCATTACGATTCCCAAATCTTCACTCTTTAGAAAATTGCCGTTCAATTATGGGGTTTCAACCATTATTGAGTACTGCACGAACCTAAAGCATCTCGCGTTGCAGGCTCTATGCATTACAGAGCACCTATTAGAACACATTGGGGCTCATGGCAAGAAACTCGAGACGCTTAAAATTACTTATGCTACATCTCTTGAATCAGTGCTTGATCATATTCTCATGGGATGCACTAATCTTAGATCATTGGTTATTGAGGATTGTGAATTTCAGGACGAAGCATTGCTAGCAATAGGCATTGGGCCGGAGACATTCGAGTCATTTAAGATGTCCCCAACTGAAGTGTCATATGGACCGTGTAAGCTATTTAAAGGAAAGGAATCCAACACCGGTTTTCGAGGTCAATGATGAGTTAATGATGCCTTTAGAAGACGATTTGGAAGATGACCATCTTGTGGATTCACTACATATATAGGCCTCGTAATGTGTGAGCTTTTGTGGTCTTGGTATCAAGGTTGTAGAATTGACAATGGTGAACACTTTCAAATTCCAATATGGCATTTGTTGGGATAATAAATAACCTTATTTGTATAACCTTATTTGTAGACTGTAGTTACTAGTAGTAGGCGCTCTGTATGGGTGTATTTAGAAATGGAACCAATTTTGTAATGGGCATGTCCAACTGATATTCGTAAGTTAGTGTGTGGAAAGGATTTTGGTGGGTTCGTCATGTTGACTACTATAACTCGCTTTAAAACTGAATACGAAAGTAAGATTTCTCAGCTACCGTTCCTTTCTAAACTTGAAGTCTTAGAATCAATTTCAGAGTACTAATTTCGGGGTAGAGTGGGCGCACTGTTTGCATTCGATGAAATGCACACCAAGACTCCGAGTTATTTTTTGTTTATTTTGGGTGTGTTTGAGGATGTTTGGAACTGAATACGGAAGTAAGATTGCTACTCTACCATTCCTTTCTAAGCCTGAAGTCTTAGAATCAAATATGATGTTTTAGGATTTGTCTTAACTAAATTTAAGGGGCCACAAAATTTGACTCAAATACCCTTTTTATCAATTTGTTTTTACTTTTTATGAAATAGGCAGTGGAGCATATCTTGTTGTATTGGTGGAAAAGGAGAAAACACTTGATTTAAAGGTCTTATCATTATCCTTGTTTACGTCTTAAGCAAAATTGTCAGGAGAGGTCATTATATAGTTGCTATATAATGAACTAGATATGCCTGAGAGGTCAATTTCTGTTGGGTTATTCGTTTTTCGGTCCACCTAGAATTCAGTTAAGTCGGGTTTTTGAGTGTAATCATATTTCGGATTTATTCGCGTTTCGGGTTTTTCGGATTTTAGGTGAATCGGATTTCGAGTTTGGAAGGCTTTCGGGTTAATTGAATGTAAGGTGAGCCAGATTTTTATTTAGACCATTTTCTAGACATGATTTCGATTAATAATTTAATATTATACTCCCTCCGTTCAGTCAAAACAATGAAAACATGATGTAATAGGCCACATAAAATATTAATCAAATTAAATACGCTTTTTATCAATTTGTTTCTACTTTTTATCAAATAGGCAACAGCGCATTTATTACTATTTTTAGGGTTTGGTGGAAAGTTCATGAAAGCGAAAGTACTTTCTCTATAGAAACAGGGAGGCGATTCCGAGAATCGGGCTTGTGTCTTTTCTGCTACAATCAAGCGCTCAATGGAGGACGCCGTTGGGGTTGCGCGCGGTGCTTCGTCCCGGATAGATGAGGTACTATAGTCTTCATTTACCCCCTTTGGCTTGGCAACTTGTAAGTACAAAGTGTACAATCTGTTGGATTGCCTTCTTAATTTTGCTACCAGCTTTCCCCTCTCGGAGTACTCTTCCTTGTTGCCATTCTGGTCTAACCAGTTGTATGGTTCAAAAAGCTGTTGTATCTAGACACCACTTTTAACGAAATTCACTTCTAGTTTGTCTTCTTTGGTCTCTTCTTTTACTATGGCTCCTCTTCACCATAGTGACTTCCCAAATCAAGTTAGCCTTGTCTTCCTTTTCCCTTGAGTCACTTTCAGAAGAGAAATGCCGCCCCCACTGGAATTAAATAAATAATTTTTTGTTAGTTAAAACTTAATTTTTTTAGGGTGAATTGTTGCTGGAAATTGAGGTCAGTTGTTGCTTAATTCCAAATCTAAAGTGGATTGTACGAGTATCAAATCCAAATGGTTGTTGTTGTTGTTGTTGTAATTGTTGTTGTTGAACAATTAAGCCCCATTTGCTATAAAACCTGGCTTATTATAGTCTTGACTGCATTGCTCATTTGTTATAGTAACACTTACCATTTCTTAATTTGGACCTATTCTTACTACTTTGTTGTGTTGCTGCATTGTGCTTTTGAGGGTCATGGATCTGCATTGCTTCTATTTAATCGGATGTTTTTGACAGGTTTCGGTCCCATCTGCCGATCTCGTGCCCATTTTTTCGCTAATCTCTTCCACTGCTGACCGCAACTCCATCTTCGTAGTCTGCAAACACTGGTATTCAGTGGCGCGGCACGACATGCACCGAGTATTCGTCCAGAATTGAGATGCTCTCACCCCTCTAATCATAAGCGGACGATTCCCCAATGTCCGATCCCTCCTAATCAACGGGGTTGCTTATGGGACCCACTTAAACCACTTAATGGATGCGCAGCCGTGGGTTACTATGATTGTGAGCAACTATCCGCGAATGGAGGAGATCACAATGAAAAGTATGCGGGTGTATGATTTGGATTGTGAGTTGCTTGGGAACTCTCTTCCGAATTTGACAGTACTGGTTCTCTCTGAATGTTTCATTCCTTCCGCTGATGGCTTGCGCTCCATTGCTTCCGGGTGCATGTACGTTTCATTTTTCTTTTGATAATGAACAGAGGATTGACTCTTTGCATTAGGAGAAATTTGATTTGGGTTCTCATATTTTCTTCCATTTGGCTCTAGGAAACTGAGAAAGCTCCACATACCAGTCATCGAGTTAGAGGATTCTGACTTATTTCGGATATTTCGTCAAAAGCGAGAATGCCATGAACTGCAAGAGCTGAGCATTAAGTTCTGGGGTGAGTGTAGGACAATAAGCGGAGTGGGTCTTCTTTGTGTTATTGCTGGTTGTCCTAAACTTCACTCCATCGAGTTCGAATGCAAAGAGATGACAAATGCAGCTCTGCGGAAAGTTGCTGAATTTCTCCCAAATCTTCACTCTTTTGGCATAATCGTTGCTGAGGCCGGTCCCGACAACTTTACCCTCGAACCGTTCGACTCTAGCGTTACATCCATTATTAAGGGTTGCAAGAACTTAAAGCATCTCACGATGGACGGTCTTTGCATTACCGAGCGGCTATTAGAACACATTGGGGCCCATGGCAAGAAACTCGAGACACTTAAAATAGCTAATGCTACGTCGTCTCTTTGATCAGGGCTCCATCATATTCTCCTGGGATGCACTAGTCTTAGATCCTTGGTTATTGTGCAATGTGAAATTCAGGACGAAGCACTGCTAGCAATAGGCGGTTGGCCGGAGGCATTGGAGTCATTTAAGTTGCATGAAACTGAGGTGACATATGGACCGTGTAAGCTATTCAAAGAAAGGTATCCAAGACTGATTTTCGAGGTCCAAGATGAAATAATGCCTTTAGAACAAGATTTGGAAGATGACGAATTCGTGGCCTCACTACATATATATAGGCCACGTAATGTGTGAGCGTTTGTTGTCTTGGTACGTATTAGCCTTAGAATTGACATTGGTGAACACTTTTAATTTCTAATATGTCATTTTATTGTCTTGGTATCAAACTTGTGTGGTCTTGGTAGCAACATAAGAATTCACATTTTGTGGCAGCGTCGGGTATGTTATTGCGGCCTAATATCTTTTATTGTATTGGTGTTTTTGTTGGTTGATGGTACACATGCTAGAAAATAGTTCATGAAGTTATGTGTAAGTAATGTATGACAAGATTCTATCGGAATTCAAGTGGATAACCTAGATTTTTCTCGGTGTCGCTTTAAAGATATTTTCATTATCCATGTTTACGTCTTATGCAAACGGTTTATACATGGTGCAAGATTGCTTGAGAGGTCAATTTCTGTTGGGTTATTCGGTTTTTTATCCACCTAAATTTCGGTTGAGTCGAGTTCTTACTCCATTGTATGATAACGATGATTTCATATTTCTTTACTTTTTTAATCATTATTTCCTAATTAATAATAAGATTGCAAATGTGAGGTTAAGATATTCTTAGATTAGTTCTACAAAAAAAAGATATTCTTAGATTAGATTGTATCAATCAGATTAAATATGAGTTTAAGATATTTCTTTTTTTTCCTTTTTATCATCATTTTTCATTTATCAATTTTTTATATATGGAACGGTTTTTCCATATTTTCTATAGCAATTTTTTTTGTTTTATAAATTAGTAGTAAATGGGATGCATGGATGATGTGGAGAGAGAAAAGTGGGATGCATGGATGTGGGTATAAAAATTAAAATGGGATGCATGGATGATGTGGCAGAGAGAGAAATGGAAAAATATTGTAGCAGGTGCATAATACTGTAGCAGGTGCATGGATGCACATGGTCTAAGGAGCTTTCCATTGCTATGAAGGAGTGTCTCGGGTGGGGTACACACAAATTAGTATATTAATTTTCTAATTGAATAAAATTTAATGAAAATATGAATTTAATTTGTTTTCGAAAAAAAATGGAAATTTGAGAATCTGGGCATTGCCTACAATTTAATCGGGTATTTTGTTATTTTTTTGGATATTAATGCAATTGTAAGAAAATGAAGACATTTTTGTCATTTTGAACTTTTTTGGGGGCATAGACCACCATTAACACTTAAGAATATATTAGGGCCCCTAAAAAGTAAAAACTAAAATTAAACCTTCAGTCTCCTCTATCTTATTGTAAATAATATTAGGGCTCCATTTATATATTTTATACTCCCTAAAAAGTAAAAAGTAAAGACTATAAACAAGAAGACTCGTACACCACAAGCCAAAAAAAACGTTCAGTCTCCTCTATCTTCTTCTAGCCTGAAACTCTCGAGTCTCTGAGTACTCAGTCCATGTTCACTCCCAAAAACCTTTTGGATTTCGTTAATGGTTTCTTCCTCAATGCGCCCTAGTTTGTGCGACAACGATGATTGTGAACGCCGATTTGTCCGGCAACAAGAAGGTTATCTCAATCTCTCTCGCGCGTACCATTCTCTCCAGCATCGTTTTCAGTCCATTTACACGGCGATCCAAACAACAGATCTAAAAGTGAAAGGGTTGGAGGCGGAAGAGGCGAAGCTGAAGCATTATTACACGCGGTTAGGCCGTTTGCAAGTCCTTGATGAGTACAAATTGGGCCATGATGAAGAGAAGGCTTCTCTAGACAAGGACTATCCATCCCCTCCTGAATTGCATGTTGTTCTGAACAAAGAGTACAAACTCCCTAACCCTTAATTTGCAATTTTTTCGGTTCAATTACACGATTGTGTTGTTGGGCATCTATGTTTGCACATTGGGCAGTTAATTTGATTTGGGAGGTGGTTGTTTAAAACAATTGAAGTTTTTTTTTGGTAGAATAAAACAATTGAAGTTTAAATATTAGGAAAGAAGACGGAAAAGTAGTATCGAATACGGGTCTAAATTGCGGGTATTTTGAAAATCTGGTCAAAATCGTATATTTTTGATTTTTTATGGTTTAATTTTATTGATAAATTGGAGCGAACAATTTTTATAGCAAATTTAGGGAGTTGTAGGTACAAATATATATAGTATATAGTGAACAGATGTTATTCAAATAACCCGAATTCACGGACAATTGAATTGATTGCCCGTTACCACAAGAGTCTTGCGAGCCTTTTTGTGGATGAGAATTTAGAAGCCTGTTGCTTGAACCGGAGAATTGAATTGATTGCCCTTATAGTTATTGATTATTGTACTGTTGACATTATATAATTACTGATCTTAAATAGTTATTATTGGCTTGAATATATATATCCTTAAGATAGCTCCTGGTTATTAGATTCAACATGTACACGAAGAGACCTGCTATGGGTGTGGATACCTATACACTAATGCGTGTGAAATATTGACATCTCCCTTAGGTGGTGCAAGATAACAAGTCTGTCAAATCCGGATCAGCACCTACCGGACGACATTCTAAGAGACATACTACTCCAGTTGTAGCTTGAGGACTTAGTGCGCTGCCAGGTCGTATCCATCGTGTGGATGGCCATGATAAGGAGTAGCGTATTTGTGCTAGAACACGTACATAGGACGAAGGCAACGCTTGAAAAACGCATGGTAATGACGGTCCAGGGCACCAGCCCTGTGTGTGTGACCTGATGAAGTATTTTCGTGGTCGTTTATACCTATCAAAGAATCCTTAGCTTAACCAACTCAGTAGAGCGGCAAGTAAGGGTCAATCCCGCAGAAACACTTCTATTGGTGCTATTACTTGTATGCTAAGTAACCAAAAGGGGGGTTTTAAGAATGATTATCTAACTACTATGCAAGAATTAAAATAAATATGAATGCAAGGATAATTTGAATATATGAGAGACAAACGTGTTCAACTAGTTAAATCCATCATGATATTGATTTGTTGATCATCGATTCTCTTGATTCTCTTCTCACTTGAATAATCTATTGTGGATAATGATCCTACTAAGGATTAAAACCCAAACTTCATATTTAGTTGATAGAACTACCAGTCTAACAACCCTAATTAAATAATAACCTAGAAGACCTTCTAGATTCAATTAAATAACATCATAACGATTCAAGCTATCAATAGAAACAAACACTTAGGGCAACTAGACATCTAAATAACTTGTGAATTTATTCCCTTCTTTAACCAACTTGTCCAACCGGTACTAAATTGATTAAAGTATACTCTTGATCAAATTAACTCCAACCGATAATTAATAAGATTCAGTTATAATTAGAAATTCAATTAGGTAGCTAATCTAACAAAACCCTAGTTTAGATTCAATTAAGCACAGGGTAATTTCTATTCAAGTTTGTTGAGAATCAATCAAACCTCACAACTATATACAAATCATGACTTCAATAACTAGCCAAACACAATAAATTTAGCAATGCATAATTAAATTGAAATCAAACTTACAAAGGTTTCAAAGTCTGCCTCCAAAGAGAAAAACCCTAGCCTCCAAAAGTTGATCAAAAGTTATGAGAAAATAAACTAACATAAGGTATATATATGTCTCTAAAAAATAACCCTCAAAAGATATATCATTAACATTCTACTCGGATGACACATTAAAAACCCAAAAATCACAAGCCTGGCCCAACTCTTCGGCCCAAAATCATGTCCGCGTGAAAACACCGAATGCGCGATTTTACAATATTGCGCGGCCACGCTTTATACCATCCCCGCGCAATTGCCTTCAGTTGAGAATGCGCGGCTTCATTGCTCGGCTTAGCATCCCGCGTCTTCCATCTTGCCTTGGCTCTTCATTTGTACTTCTCCAATCTTCATTCCTAGCATCAACCTTAGCTTCTTCAAGTCATCCATCACCGCCATGATCAATCCAAATCTCACCCCGTTGTTGCTCCTGAACCTAAAAACCTGCAAAACCGAGCAAACTAGCGCATAATACCCGACAACACAAAAACCTAAAAAAAACTACATAAAAACCAACCTAAAACTAACTAAAACATATATAAAACATGCATCTAAACTACTCCTATATGCAAGCTATCAAATTCCCGCATGCTTAACCCTTGCTTGTCCTCAAGCAAGACATAAATCCAAATCACACCATAGAAATGCAATCATACATCCATCTCAAGTCAAACAAGCATTTCACACATGTTTAAAAACTCGACCAAGACTTCCTAGCATGCATTATGATAAGCAACAAGTAAAGACCATTCATTCATTCTAGACCTCACTAAGGTAATTCTGTTTGCACTCAAACTCTCAAGTGTTTAGGGGACGTGTTTCACTCAAAATCACCCATGAAAACTAGACTACCATATGCTTGCATCAGAGTTCTAAATCTCCACCGCTGGGTATCAAATACATAACAAAAATCAAGAGGTCTTTTTAAGGCTTGTAATGAGGCCAAGGTAAAGAGAAATTAGGACGGGATCATATTTGGCCTGTGGTGCTAAATCCGGGATAAAGAACTAATCCTAACCCAAAATTCAACACTTTTTCTCATAACACTTCCCAACTTCCACTCTCTCAACTCCTTAAATTTACATTCAAAGACTTTGCTTCTCTTTTTTTCTTCTTTTCTTGCCTCTTCTTCAACTCTTTTCTTTCACACTAATGAAGACTATTAACAATTAAGCTCAAATTTACTTTCTTTTGCTTTACACAAACTTTTCATCTTCATTTTTTTTCACTTTGCTCACACAAGAGTTTTATTTCCTCTTTTTCCATCTTTCCTCCAACTCCCCCATACTTACATCAAACTCACACAAAACACAATCACAAACTAAAGTCCTAAGTCCCGGATTATGGGTCAAGCTTATTAGGCTAGGGATCATTTTGTGGATCTAATAAAAACAGGCTTAAAGCTCAAAGAAATAGGGGTGTCAAGAACATGGATCTTGTAAGGTAGGAAGGGAAATAATAGGCTGTAAAGAAACATTGCCTCAATCACTTTAATGTCATGCATTCAATCATATAAAGCAGTCTTGACAATGAGTCATAACGCAAGTTCTAGAGCTAGATAATCATGGTGATACACTCAAGAATGTAGAGAACAAATATACAATGAAAACAAAAAATATCTCACAAGGCTAATTTTTGTCTAGAATTTCAAAATGAATAAAATACTCAAGCTAAATACATGCTCCATCCTATAGTCAAAGTAAATAATCAATGATCATGCTCACATCATATCAACTTCAACAAATCATGCAAATCATGGGTTAGAACTTATACTTAGCATAAAAACACAAGTGGTATTAAACAATGGGGAAATAAGAACCTAAATGCAATATTTTTGTATTTTTTTCAAATTTTTCTGATTTTTCAGGATTTTAATCAATGCATGCAAAAATTTTAAATATGATTTAATCTAATGCAACTACATGAAATGCAAAAGTAATTCCCTTCCCCCATGCTTAAAACATACTTTGTCCCCAAAGTATAGTAAAAAGGTAAGGAAAGAGAAAAACTCACAAAACCTAGTTGCCTGGCGGGTAGTAGGGCGGAAAATCTGAAGGTGGTGCCGGTGGATACTCTGTAGGAGGTGGCTGGTACGGCGGAAACTGAGGGTATGGCGGGTCAGGGAAAGCATACTAAGGGTATGACTGGGAGGTGGATAACCCGCTGAACTCCATCCATTAAGTCTAGTGTTGAGCAGTCTGAACTGCTCATCCTGGCGGGCCTGAAAAGCAGCAAGTTGTTGATCCTGACGAGTCTGGTAAGCAGTGAACCTCTGATCCACATAACCCCTCATACTCTGAAAGCTCTGATCGATGTGAGACGATATATCATTGTATCGCTACGTGTTGTCCAGCTGCATCTGTCTCATCATATCCATCATCTGACTGTATTGCGTATCAGAATACTGGGGACCACCTCCAGCAAGTAGAGATGGATCAAATTGTCTTTGCTGATCTTCTTCCTCAAACTCATCCTCCTCATCAGTTTCTTCATCCTCATTAGACTCTTCTTCTTCTTCTTCTTCATCCATAACAAAATCCTCATCCATCTCCTCTTCATCAGACTCCACCTCAATAGCAACTGGAGCCTTCTTTTTACCCCTAATCGGGCCCTTGACATCATTCACGTCCAAATTTCCAGCCCGAACTTTAATGAACCAATTACTCTGGCTATCCCCAATCTTCACTCGGCTCCCATCGGGAAGCTTCATTACTTTCTTGGAATCCCCAAGCACCCAGAAATAAGAATTTATGTACTTGTAGAGAGCACCAATCTTCTTAAGCATGGTGAAGTCTATAGCCAAGGGTGGAATGTCAACCTGTAACCTGTCAAGATCAACTCCAAAGTGCTTGGCTGGATGGGTCACAATCCCACCAATGCAGATAGCTCCTCCTCCCTTGTTTCCAACATGCTACATATGGTGCATCAACATAGCACCCAAATTCAGCTTCTTCCTTAATAAACAAGCGCCCAACACAACAACATCTTTCTTGATGTAGTTGTTTCCACCCTCACCCCGCCCATTCAGCGTACAAGCAATAAACCTCTGGAAGACTCTAATGGCAGGGTGAGTAATGGGAGAGGCCTTTTCTCGGGTAGGCTCATATTTGGTTCTCCCGGTGATGGACCTCCAGAAATTTATATCAGCCCATGTAGCACCAGTCTCAGTCAATACTATATCATTACCGGGAAAGTTACAGAACCCAAACTCAGGGTTGACCTCTTTTAAGGTCATCTTCCTCCTTATACCTCCTAGCCAAAATTTGCACTCTCCTTCTCCTTTGAATTCAGTGGACAAAGTGCTCAAAAACTCAAGTGTTAACCCCTTGAAAGTGGGTTCACACAGCTGCAGGAATTTCCTCATCTCAAGATATGCCCCTATCTCCCTCAAAAGATGTGTTAAACCGAGCTCATTCATCAGATGCCATTCTATAAACCTGGTTGCTTTCCACTCCCTGTCCTTCAGTGTATCAAACCGGGCTATGTGGTCAAGTTTTGTAAAACTAATCCCATAGTGCTCTGGAGTGGTTTCTCCCTCCACATTAGGGGGAACCAGGTGAACACCCTGACTAGCAGTACGAGATGAAGACGCACCATCCGTTCTACTTCTTTTTGGAGCCATTATTTCAGAATATCAACACAACCTGCACAAACCCCCCAAACAAACGCAATTATGTTGTCCCGGTAAGGACAACCACAGCAGTATATAGAATTTAGCAACTAAATCCCTCAATCACTCTCTTCCCCCACTACCTAGAACAATTTAATCAAAAATTAATCAAAATTCTAAGTCAAATTCGGATTTTCATGCAAAGCTCAAATAAAACACGAATCTAGGCTAGAATCATGCAATAAACGAACTTTTGTGAAGGACTTAAGCCTAAATCCGAGCCTAAAGGGGTGAATTTCGGATTTTTAGAATAAAACCTAAATCTAGATTCAATCTAAAAAAACCGAAAAATAAGGACTTTGAGAAAAATTACTTGAATCCCGCTTGAATGTGAGTTCCTTGCTTGATTTTGGTTGAAAATCCGATTGAAAGAGCTTGAATGGAGCTTTGATGGTGGAGCTTCAATGGAGGCTTGAGAGAGGAAGGAGGAGGTGTGGGAAGAATGAAAAAGAGGCTCGAGTTTTCTTTAATTGGGTTCGCTGAAGACGGTCAAAAGCGCGACATCGACAAGAATTGTGCGGCCGCGCAATTGCGAAGCCGCGTAACACCCTCTCAGTCGCGATTGCGCGGGATGGGGTCCGGGATTGCGCGGCCGTGCATTTAGCACCAAGCCGCGTAATCTCCTCTGAGCTTGTATTGCTCGGGTTGGCTCCAGATTACTTGACCACGCAATTTTAGTCCCCAATCCGAGTTTTTTAGCTACTGTAACTCAAAGCTTGTTCGAGCTATCTGTAGGTTTGAGGATTATTTCTACCTAAACTAAACGAACTAAACAAAACAAAAGCAAAAACTTTAAAACTTAAAACAAAAGTCAAAGCAAAACTAAACTAAACTAAACCTTGGGTTGCCTCCCAAGAAGCGCTTATTTAACATCTTTAGCTTGACGTAAAAAGGATATCAAGAAGGATACGAGCTATGGAATTCGATCTCCTTTCCATCGAACCCCATCTTTAATGTGCCTTGTGGAATGTCAATCCTCGTATTAGTTGTCTTCAAGAATGGTCGTCCTAGCAGCATAGACGTTTTTCCAGCTCCCGGTCCCATGTCCATTACCAGAAAATCAACCGGAAATTTCAAGGAGTCCACTGTAACCCATACATCTTCAATTTTTCCCTTGGGTCGCATAGTGGAATGATCAGCCAACTCAACTATGGTTCGGGTCTCTTTCAACGGTCCCATACCGAGTTTCTCATATAAGGAGGAAGATAGAACATTAACAGATGCACCTAAATCAATTAGAGCCTCATTCACCTTGGTGCTTCCGATCATACAAGGAATGGTGAACATGCCAGGGTCACTGCACTTCTCAGGCAAACGCTTTTGAAACCCAACTGACACATGTTCTTTCTCTTTAACTTGCTTTTGACTTTTCTCCTTTTGTCCCCTTTTTAAAGTGCATAACTCCTTCAAAAACTTGGCATACCGAGGTACACTCTTGATCCGTTTCGATAACGGGACGTTTACGATGCATGAACTAAAGACCTTGAACAGCTCCTTGTCACTCTTTAGTTTTCGGGTTTCTTTTAAGGCTTCAGGAAATGGTGGAACAGGTACATAAGCCTCCATAGGAGTTTTAGAAGAAACGTTGCCCTCGCCCAGATTGCTCGGTTTGGCACCAGATTGTGCGGGCGCGCTTTCCACTCCTACCCCGCGCAATGTCAACTGAGATGTTGTTGCGCTGTTTGCACATTGCGCGGCCGCGCTTTCGGAGCCTAACCCGCGTAATTCATTTTCGACTCGTTTCTCCATTTCATCAACCTTGTTCAACGTGCACACCTGTCCTACCTTAAGGCCATCATAACTAGAGATAAAGCTCACATTCGCCCTCGGGTTGAGCTCTGTTTATGATGGCAATTTGCTGGATTCTCTGGCTTCTAACTTGCTTACCGCACCAGCAATTTGACTAACTTGGCTCTCCAAGTTCTTAATACTAGACTCGTTCTCTTGTTGAAGCTGAGTTAGAGAGCCATGCATTATCGAAACAGTCTGAGTCAGATTTCTGATCATCTCTTCAATGGACATAGAATTCTGATTCACTCCTTGAGCTTGGGGTTCGAAAGGCGGTCTGCACTGAGCTTGGCCACCTTGATGGTCAAATTGTTGATTTCTAGAATTGTCATACCTCAAGTTAGTATGATCCCTCCACCCCGGATTGTAGGTGTTGGAGAAGGGGTCATACCTAGGCCTTTGTTGACCATAATTGCACACCATATTAACTTCAGCTTGGGGCTCTTGGAGTATGGGGCAGGAATCAGTAGAATTCATATTATCAGAGCAAATTCCACAGGCTTTCACTTGTTGTCTCCCACCTTGCTGTAGAAACTGTTTCATCATGGTTTTCAGCTCAGATACTTCTTCATGCAACAATGAATTGGCGACTACAGTGTTGGCAACCTTAGAACCAGATTCCTTCCTGAACTGTCTTGTGCCCTCTGACAGTTGTGTGAATAGTTCAAACGCAGCAGCAGGAGTTTTGTTGAGAATGTTACCTTGGCAAGCTGCATTAGCCATTCTTCTCTCATCATCCAAGAGGCCATTAAAAAGATATAAAATCAGATCTTGATCAGTGTAGCCATGAAAAGGACAGCTGGCTATCAACCTCTTGAATCTCTCATAGTATTCGTACAAGGACTCATTAGCTTCTTGTTCAATATTACTAATTCGCTTTTTTAGATCATTGAGCTTTGTAGCAGGGAAGTACTTCTCTAAAAAATCTTGCTTCATCTTAGCCCATGTATCAATACTTCCTGGAGCCAAGTAATAAAACCAATCTTTAGCCTGGTCCTTCAGAGAGAAAGGAAAGGCTCTCAGCGCGATCTGGTCGTGAGTCACATCAGCAGGCTTCATCCTTGAGCACACAACATGAAATTCAGAAAGATGCTTGTTGGGGTCTTCACCACTAAGCCCATGAAATGAAGGCAAGAGGTGAATCAACCCAAATTTCAGCTCGAACTTGACTCCTTCAGCAAGAGCAGGAAATTGCACCGCCAACGGTTGTTGTGCCAGATTTGGTGCAGTTAGCTGTCTCAATGTTTGGTCACCCATCTCAGCAGATTCAGCAGATTCAAATTCAGAGTCAGATTCTTCAAGAAAGAACGGTAAGACCTGAAAGTGATTCCGGATTTCCTTCCTTAACTTGAAGAGGGTCCTGTCAATATCTGGATCAAAAAGCCGGGGAGATGAGTTAGTAGCACGGGTATGAACCATATAACAGGTTCACACCCAAAAACAGCACAAAAGTAAGAACACAAATAGTGACGCGTCCCCGGCAACGGCGCCAAATTTGATGAAGAATTTTCGTGGTCGTTTATACCTATCAAAGAATCCTTAGCTTAACCAACTCAATAGAGCGGCAAGTAAGGGTCGATCCCACAGAGACTCTTGTATTTGTGTTATTACTTGTATGCCAAGTAACCAAAAGGGGGGTTTTAAGAATGATTATCTAACTACTATGCAAGAACTAAAATAAATATGAATGCAAGGATAATTTGAATATATGAGAGACAAACGTGTTCAACTAGTTAAATCCATCATGATATTGATTTGTTGATCATCGATTCTCTTGATTCTCTTCTCACTTGAATAATCTATTGTCAATAATGATCCTACTAAGGATTAAAACCCAAACTTCATATTTAGTTGATAGAACTACCAGTCTAACAACCCTAATTAAATAATAACCTAGAAGACCTTCTAGATTCAATTAAATAACAGCATAACTATTCAAGTTATCAATAGAAACAAACACTTAGGGCAACCAGACATCTTAATAACTTGTGAATTTATTCCCTTCTTTAACCAACTTGTCCAACCGGTACTAAATTGATTAAAGTATACTCTTGATCAAATTAACTCCAACCGGTAATTAATAAGATTTAGTTATAACTAGAAATTCAATTAGGTAGCTAATCTAACAAAACCCTAGTTTAGATTCAATTAAGCACAGGGTAATTTCTATTCAAGTTTGTTGAGAATCAATAAAACCTCACAACTATATACAAATCATGACTTCAATAACTAGCCAAACACAATAAATTTAGCAATGCATAATTAAATTGAAATCAAACTTACAAAGGTTTCAAAGTCTGCCTCTAAAGAGAAAAACCCTAGCCTCCAAAAGTTGATCAAAAGTTATGAGAAAATAAACTAACATAAGGTATATATATGTCTCTAAAAATAACCCTCAAAAGATATATCAAAGGGGATCTGATATTCTTCTGCCACGACCTTTCTAGTGATGTACACACGATCATCCTGATTTCCTACACATTGTCAACGGGGGTGATCGAGATAAAATCTTTGCCGAAAAAAGTTTGCAGTCCACCAGTGGGCTTCCGCAAGGTTGTAGTTATTGACAATGGGTCGACATTGGCGATTACTAGTTTCTTTGCTGAAATGTGGGTTATGCAAGAGTCGTCGGACGGGATGTCGAATGGGTAAGGCAATACAACGGCATCCCATTGGCACATGCCATACATGTCACGCCAAACAATGACGTATTGCTACAGCCAATGGATCCCCGTGATCTTAGTCGAGAAGTGGCGACATTGGTCCTACATAAACTTGGTCAGCCGTTCACTCGTAGAGTGGTGATCAGGCCAAATCTATCGCGGAAAATTCATTATATATATATCTGAATATGTTCCAAGTCTGCTGCTGATGTAGGAATGTATGTTGCTCCTTGCTGCTGGATGTGGGATTCTTGACTGTCGTCCCCTTTTGTCGGTCATTTTTTTGCGGGCTTCCTTTGGGATTGTTAATGTTTTTGTGGTTTGTCCTTTTGAACTTTTTCCAACTGTACGTCCCCTTCTTTCTCTAATGATATTATTAGGATGTGAATTGTCTTCAGTTTTTTTTTCCCTCCTTCAGGTTGTTTCAAAGGCCAAAACTTCCTCAACAACGGTAAGTCCGGGCCGAAAATTAAACTAGACCATGCGAATTATGTTAATCCGGTCTGAAAATTAAACTAGACCATGCCAACTATGTGAATCCAGATTCCAGGCAATACCTTGGAGATGTTTGCATTGGACTCATATGTTACTGGACTCATATCTACGGTTGACAAGGCTGTTCTCGATGCTTACAATGAGTGGAAGAAAACCAATCGCTTGGCTCCGATCCACTCTCACCCGAAAACTAGTCCCATCTAGGGATCGGGCAACTAATTATTATGATGTATTTTAATTGAATATTAGTACTGGAGAGTGGAAACCTTACCGTGGGGCCACTAAAACTAATGAAATGCACCCCATATTACATGAAATGCACACTACACCGTCTACACATGTGTACGTTTTTTTGGAACAGACCCTACCTAGGATTGAAGATGCTATAAGTAGGATCGTGAATATTTTCAACTTACCCTGACTTATTAGGATCGATATCGTAGGGGAGTAGAATGGGGATTATGATAACCTTGACTAAAACGGAAAAGTAAGGTTACAAATAAATTACCGTGTTCCAATTTTTGCTACAATAGAATCCGATGAAGCACGTCCCTAAATTTAGTTTAAAATTAGGGTATTGATTATCACCAATTTTAATGCAAGTAAAACGAGTTGCGGGTCGGGTCAGGTCGGGTCGGGTCAATTTATTGTAGTGCTTGAGCAAATGCCATGCTAAGGTAAATTTCGTATGCTATATTTCAAATTTTAGCATTCCACCATGCTAGAAGACAAAAATAGCTCATATGCTATATGAGCTATATGAGACAAAAATGCCATGGTTTTAATTTGATGCAATGCCTTTAATTTGAATATATACAACCGCCATAATTTGAATTTATATGCAACGGCTAGTTTCCAACGGTAATATTTTTTCGGGCTTTTCACAACAGCTATTTTGTCAACCCTCTATATAAGGTGGCCACCATCACCATTTTCATCACACCATATTCTTAAAACCCTCCAATCTTTTCTTTGTGAAACTCCCACCATGAATAATTCTCATATCTCATCATCCTCTTTGTCATCATCAAATCAAACTGATGAATATTACTATCAGGTCATGGCTTCCTTTGATCAAGAGCAAAATTTATTGTGATTCGCACTTACGCGAATAATAATCAACTATAAGCGGAGTTGGATGGCGACGGGGACGTCGACGAGGCTGAATCGAGTCGGAGAGGAGCAGTTCCTAGGCATGTAACTTATTTTGTAAAGTTCAGTCGAATGCACACAAGACATCCATGAAATGCACAACTAATATCTTAATGTATAATATATGTTTTTTTATGCAACCTTAATTAATGCTTATGTATTACGTTGAAAATTAATCCGATTTATGTTCAATATAACTTACGCTGGCATAAGCTATATTTTGAAATTTGAATTATACCTTACAAAATATAACTTACGCTGGCATATGCTTATTTTGCATGACCGCCAAATAATTTAAACCAAATGAGGCTCTAAAACCATTATTACGTTTGCAGACTGGGGTTCCATTTACTACTGAAGTGATTGCGTTGCGTGAATTGATTGATTGACTTGGGGGTTCCATTATTACGTTTGCAAACTGCTGTTCACTAAGCCTCAAAAACCATTATTACTTGGGGTTCCATTTTTTTTTGGCAGCTTTTGTGTTAAAACGACGAGTTCCAGCCCATGAAAAATCAAAATGGTGCATTTTGGCCACTCCAAGCAGTTGCCCGATTGGCAAAGGATCTCATGTTTATCATATATTCTGATTTTAGGGACAGTTGGATTGAATGCCCTTATGGAAAGTTGATTATTATCCTAATTAACTATTCGGATTAGTTATTATTGGCTTGATTAAATATCCTTTAGATAGTTCATGGTTATTGTTTTAAACATGTACATGTTGTTATTTTAACATAAACATGGTTAAAATATCAGCATGTACATGTTTAATTGTTTATGTCTTATGCAAACAATTTATACATGGTGCAAGATTGCCTGAGAGGTCAATTTTTGTAACATTTAATGGGCCAATGTTTGTTAATGGGCCTGTCCACTTAGAAAATTATAAGTAGGGTTCAGGAAAGGGTCCAATCGTTATTTTTCTATACTACTATAAATTCCATGATTGTCGAGATTCACAGAGCTTTGTGGGCGGCTCTTCGTTTCAGTATTCAATGTATTCATACTCTCTAAACGATTGAGCTCCGTCCGTTGCTTCTTTCATGCATCTATCATCGCCCTCATTTTCAGGTTAAAATCGCTTCTCTAGTCACTACTGTCTTTTGTTCGATGAATTTTAGAATATAGCTTCGTTGTTGATGTGATTATATATGTTTATTGTATACCTGGAATCGGGAATGGGTATGGGATTGGGAATGGGGTTATTTCATACCTAAATATGGTGTTTGGTGTTTTATTGGAATAGGGATTGGTAATGAGCTTCTTCTCTACTCCCATGGCTTCTAGTCATTGAAAGCTTCTTCTTCCAGTGTCAACCCCATGGTTTCTAGTCATTCAATGAAAGTAAAAATTATGGCAGTGGAAGAGCTTCTTCTCTACTTCCATGGCTTCTTCAGCAAATTGGTCTTATAGATAAATATTAGGCAATTTTCAGATTCGAGTTGGTAAAATTAGAGAAGAATGAAGCGATGATTATTTCATTTGAGAGTTAGTCTCGGAGGCTTTCCGAAAGGAGTGAATATGCGTTATATGTTCTATTAGTTATGCTAGGATTTATCCAATTTCGACATTCTGATATATTATGCGTATTTGATGCTATTTACTTTGTGCATTTTTTTATATGAGACTAATATAAATAACAGAATTAGAGTGACGGAAATGTATAGTTTAGTTTGTTCCATGCATTGTCCACCCTATGTGTACATAATCTTACTGGCAAGGTGCCTTTACAATCTTTGTTTGTTGCATTGATTTAGGATTACAAATAGTTACCATTTTGATCCGTATTGATTCAGTTATCACTAGGCCAAGACTAAGGAAGACTAGAGAGTGAAATGTTAGCAGCTTAAAGAGAGTTGAGAAGGAAAATGCTCAAAACTCAAAGAAGGCTTGGGAAGGAAATGCTGAGCAACGTCAAAGATTAGGACTTTAGACGGAGGTTCCCAATTCTAAGAAGAATGAAGAAAGCACGAAGATGTAAATTCGGACCTTGGAAGACGACTTAAAGAAAACTGAGCTGACCAAAGTGAAAAGACTACGAAACTTAAATGGAGTTGTCAAAGGCAAAGGATAAGAGAAAAAATGAGTTTCTCAACTCTAAGAGAAATGAATGCGGTACGAATAAGCAAATTCTGAGCTTAAAAGATAATGTTAAATCTTTTTTTATTTATTATTATCAAATAACAAATATCATACATTGACCAAGATTGCTATATTGTTTAGGAGGTAAGATCTGTCATTATCTCATCTGATGTGAATTTGGTCTGTGAATCAAGAACGTGAGCACTGCCGCACAATTGAAACCTTTTATAGCAAATCCACTGCACTGTCTGGTGTTGGACAGGTAAGAGTACTATGAATCTACCTAATTATTTGCTTTTTAATAATATTTAACTATGAAAGTTAGAGAAGGTTCATTCGAATAAGATTGTTATCATTAGTATTTTTAGGTTGCATTTCATAATGTAATCTGATTCTTAATTGGATTTGACATGCCCTTGGTCATGTAAGAATGTGATCTCGTGATTAGTAAGTAGCTTATAGTGGACAAATAATCTAATTAAGAGACTTCCCATACTTATTAGTAAAGTGTTAATACAGTTCTGCCTAAAATAATTAGGTATGGGTTGATATTAAAGTTGCACACATAATTCGTCTTCTTTAAGTAGGCACCTACACTTTTCTAATACGTAGCCATGCATAGCACTAAGGATAACCAAAAAAAATTATCTTTGCAGGGCATGAGTTACAAAAATAACACTCGCAAACTCTCCACTATAATTAACTGATTTGGTTAACAGCTCTTTTTCACTCATTGTTTGTCTTCTTCCTACTCATTTGACTAGCATTGAAGAAAGCACATTGTTTTACTAAAAACAGCTTTGTTGTGTTTAGGCTGACATTGTTCAATTTACAAGAATCATCAGGAACAGAACTACTATTATGTACCATAATAAGGATATGTTTGGATTACACAATAATTCACAGTTTAATGCAGCTAAATGCTATATAGTAAATTATTGGTTGTAATCCCAACGGAACTAGATTTACTACACTCTCGCGAATCTTGGGTTCTACTAATTTAAATTAATATTGTTATCCTTTGTCTTTTATGTTAGGGTAAAACGATAAGCGTAACAAACATTGTTGATTCACGTATTGTTCAAACTACTGCATCAGAAGATGGCAGTTTAGTAGTTGTTCAGTTCACTGTTGATTTCAAGCCCAATCTACCTGGTAATTAAGTTCACCACTTTCTTTGTTTCTCTTAGAGTTGAAAAACCCCTCTTTTCTCTTATCTTTTTCATTTGACGGCTCCATCTTAAGTTCCGTAAATGTCTCACTTTGCTCAGTCAGTTTTCTTTAAGTCGTCTTCTAAGCTCCGAATTTACTTCTTCGTGCTTTCTTCATTTTGCTTAGAAATGGGAAACTCTGTCTCAAGTTCCATAATCTTTTGACGTTGCTCGGCATTTTTCCCCGAGTGTTCTGTTGAGAGGGTATTCTTGACAACAAATAAATTTATAATTCAAGACCCCGCTGAGTATAGCAAAGTCAGGATCGTTCCACGGGAAGCACGGTTGTTTGTCTATCAACTACTAAAAAACAAAGCAAAACAACACAAAATACGTTTGACCAACCTCGTTAACGACTTTGTCAGGGTCGTTAACGAACCTGGATGACTCTACGAAAACACACACTAACGACCTAACTCAGGTTCGGTACCGAGGTAAGTAACTCGATAACAAATATAACAAATGCAAACTCAGATAAGAATAAAAATCTAGGACAAGCGTTACCACAACATAGCAATGCATAAAAACTCATAAGAAGATAAAGATCATGCCTTTAAATAGATAAATTCATCAACTTTCGCTGACTAGCAAACAAATCAATCAATTCTCATCAATTAATTCACTCCATCACTTGTTTTGGATCCAAAGCTCGAAAATTTCGTAATCGAACAATATCAACCTTCAAGTTGACAACTTTCTCTTTCGATCAAATTGCAAACTCAAATTACTTCGATTATCGCCCAAGAATAAGCACAACAAGCAATTTAAAAATAGATAAAAGGCATTCAAAACATCAACTTACTCATCAAACATGCATAACTATGCCGGGCTTCAACCCCGACCCTAGATAAGAAAACTACTCACTACTCATATTAATAAAGTAAACAACTTCAACAAAAGAAAACATTGAAAACAAAACAAACTTACTTCAAATTAATAAGAAAAATATCGTCTTACAAACTTCAGAAGAAACCGAAAATACAGAAATACCGAATAGAAAAACCTGACTCTTCGACCCCGGTTCGTTACTCTCCTCTTACTCTCGACCTCTACAATCGGTTCTCCTAAAAAATAATCGAATCCCTCTCCCCTAAGCTAGAAAGAAGGGTATTTATACTAATAAAGCTATCTATTAAAACCTTAAAAGATAGAAACTAACTCTAAAAAGATAACAAGATATAAGATAGAAGATATAACAACCCTAAAAATCACTTAAAATCAACACGGAATCATCATCAATGACTTCCGTACAGGGTCGGTAGGAATCACAAAATCCATCCTAAAAATTCTATCTTTATGACTTGTTAACGACCCTTCACAACCTCGTTAATGAGCCTGAGATTTGGCTTCTTCAACTCTTCTTGACTTAACAGCTTGGACTTCAATCCCCTTTATCTTCATATTCTTCCGACTTCCACCATAGCACTCCAATTCATACTTTTCACAAAATATGCAAACTCATCCAAAAACACACCAAACTAACTATAAAAACTACTAAAACTAAACCTAAACAAACCAAAAACTAGACTAAAAACATGAATATCAAAATACCCCATACTTAGACTTGCTTCTCCTCAAGCAATCACTAAACACTAATCAAAACCAAACAACCATACTCATCAAGCAAATAGCCATCAACTCCAAAAGCAACTTCTAAACCATAGAAGAAATTAGCAAATGACTATTAACGTCATCACACATATATACACCAAATAGACACAAGCAAAATACAATCCAACCTCTCAAGGGATATATGTGTTTCACTCAACTCTCAAGTGTTTAGGCTTATAAATTCAACTCTCAATTCATCTTATATACAAAAACTCATAGAAATTGGAACTTATATCACCAAACTCTCCACCTAAGATTTGTCAAAACACATAAAAATCATCAAGAGAACTTAGGCTCAATGAAAAACTTCATACAAGCTTCCATTCGGCCGGGTTGTAATGGGGCTTTGTAAAAACAATAAGGCGTGGAAATATTTTGGTTATGTGGTGCTAATAATATCCGGGAATCAAAGACTCCTAAAAAAACTCACACATACCAAAACTCTCATAAGATAACATCGTACCAAACTCACTCTTCTTTAAGCACTTTTCCTTTCGCTCACCCAACATATACTAAAAAGTCTCATAAAACAACTCAAAAGAATCTTCGGCTTATCTATTAAACACAAATGCACATCTTACTTCTCTTCATTTTCATATTGCTTTTTCTCTCCTTTTTTCTTCTCTCCTTTCTTTTCTCAGCCTCGTTAACGAACCAACTAGGTCATTAACGAGCTTCATCATGTACACTTTCTCCTCTTTTTCTTTTCTTCAATTTTTTCCTTTTTTGTGCATTCTTTCTTACCAAGAGATCTTTCTTTTACAAATCAACACAAGAGACTTCCAGTCTACCCTTCAAAAACCCTTTCAAACCAAACAAATCTTTTCACTCAATAAAACAAAACAAACCTCTCCAATCTAAGTCCTAATCCCCGGATAAGGTCAAGCTTATCATGGCTAGGGAATAATTTTGTGGAGCTATAAATAAAAAGGCTATAAGGCTCAAATTGGCTTCAAAAGAAGGATAATGATAAGGTAGGATAAGGATAAATAGGGCTTATAGAAATAAGTTCTCTATCATATGATTTCACGTGCAATGAACTATAACTCTTATATAGGTCTCAAGTAATAGATAACCATCACAATTCCAAGAGATAATATGCATATAGAGAGTAAATCACACAAGAAAAGAAGAGGGATTTTTGATGTTCTCCCTATAAAGCCAAAAATAACTCACAAGGTAATTTTTGTGTTGGATTGCATCACTTCTACCAAAGATTATATGTGCTCAATTTCATCACATGCTATTATAAAATAATTTCACATCAAGAATCACGCAATACTATCAAAGACATGCTTGCAAGGATTTACATGATCATGCTAGCAACTACTATCATAAAACCATAAGAAAAGGGTATCTATCTATTCTAACAACTCTTTTTTTTTTTGAATTTTTCAAATTTTTTTGTGATTTTTTTTATGAAACAAAGAACTACATAAAACACACAAAACACATAAAACAAACAAGACACAAAAACACACAAGACACAAACTTTCTACCCTTTCCCACCCCATACTTAAAATTACAGTGTCCCCACTATAATAAAAATAAGCAGAAGAAAAGAATAGAAAAGAAAAGAAAAAGAAAAACTTACAAGACTTTTAAAGCAGAAAAGAAACTACTCAAACTGAATCAGCGCCCTGGTGGTGGGAATTGGTGCTCGAAGTTCCTCATGAAGTCATACATTGTCCTCTAGCGCTTTGCATCATCCACCTCTCTCTGTTGATGTCTCGCATCATCCAACACCATACGAGTAGAATAGACACTCTCCCACCTATCCATCCTCTGGTGAATGTGTGTCTACCAAAGGTTAAGCTGCTGCATCTGAGACGAAAGATCTTCGGCCCATGGAGGCGGGATACTCGATCCAGTGTAATCGGGCTGAGGTGGTGGTTGATATTGGTTGTGAGGCTGAAAGTGGTCTTGAAAAATTACCGGATTGTAGGGCATAAGACCACAGGAATGTGCCTCGGCAGGTTGTTGCGGGGGGGGGGGGGGGGGGGGGGGGGGGGGGGGGGTCGTTACCGAAGTTGTGGGCCTCGGTAGTAGCCTCGAAGTGGTCGTTAACGACCCTGGTGGGCTCGTTAACGAAGTTGTTGTTGCCCAGAATCTCTGTGTCGAGGTCATCTTCCCCGATGTCGAGCTCTTCCGTGCCTGCCTCTGTAGCTGCCTCAGTCTCTTCATCATCTTCGTCCATAGCTTCTTCCTCCCTCTCGAACCGGGACTCACATGGCATGAGCGTCAGCTCATCTTGCGGCTTGGGCTCTAATGCGAATGCATGCCCTGTCCATGCCTCGTACCAGTTCGGTACATAAAGCAGCTCAATTTAGCCACGGTGGGTACGACATCTTGGCCTTGAACTTTTGTAGTGTACCCATCCCGAACCTGAGTAAAAATGCCGGAGCTAAACCAGTAGTTCCTGTTGAGCAATTGGGCGTGGGCCGGTGTGTAGAGGGAGAGATCGACTCCAAGATTGGTTGCCAAGAGACTAACCAAGTTCTCGCACCATACTTCCTTTGACTTCATTCCTTGCTTCTCCGCATATAGTAGCCATTCATACCCCAAGTTCAATGGGGCGGGATCCTCAAATAGTATGGTTCGGAGGCATGCAACTTCCATCCTCGTTGACCTATTCAACTCTCTCTTGGGCCAAAATGTAGCTGCTAGGACTCGGAGAATAATCCGGAAAATGGGGTTGATGATGCTTGCCCCGGAAAGTGTTGCAGCGGAAGGCTCTACTTCCCCGGTGATGTAGCTCCAAGTCCTTATCACCTTGTAGTCCTTGATGTTGTAATCCCGAGAAGGATTAGGGAGATCGAGAATAGCATTAAACTCCGCCATGGTGTACTCGTGACTGACATTACCGAGCCCGAATCTAATCCGTCCTTCTGAAGTCTTTGTCGGGAATCTTATCTCCAGTGTGGCCAAGAATTCAGAAGTGAGAGCCGGGAAGTGTGGTACCGCTTCTTTCTTCTACAAGTGAGGTAAGCCAAGAATAGAAAAGGCCTCTTTGACATCATCATAAAGCCTCATCACCTTAGCCCTTGACCTTGAAAACCACCTAGTGTAGTGGTCCTTGTCTAATAGGGCATTTTATCGGTCGGCTTGTGCTTGGGTGCGCAAGATCACATTATCCATGCACGGAGGAGATGGGGACCACTGAGTCCTCTTAATCTTGTCGGCTCTTGTTGTAGCTCGGCTAGAACTTGCCATATGGACCTATAAAAAAAAATGAATTGACAAAAGATTAGATCCATACAAATCAATAGAAAAGGGACCCCATACTTGGTCTCGAAATTGCTCTTGAAGTGCCTCGTTAACCACCCATCTGGGGTCGGTAACGATCCTGGACTGGTGTTTTTGACTATTAAATCTGCAGGGTCGTTAACAAGCCTGGGCAGGTCGTTAACGAGTCTGTGCGAGAACCAGTTCACAGTTTCCGAGTGCAAAATACTCCAAAATTAAGCAATGCATCAAGCATGCATTACACACAATCCTACATAAGACACACACTCGGGTATATGCACCCCATACTTGCTCGATTACCCATCCCGAACATGCTATAATTGCCCAAAAATTCATGGTGAAGATCACTCAATTCTAGAACAAGGTAATTCATGCTTTTCCTAATCAAATTTCAATGGAGAATCAAGCAAGAATAAACCAACATAGATCAAGATCAACCACCAATAAATCTAGCACAGAAATCATTGAGAAAAAATAAACATGCCATTCGATCCACTATACAAACAAAATCAGGTTATGAAATTTCGACCCTATAAACCATGAATCATGCAAATAGAGAGTTAGGGTTTAGAAATCATACCGTTAGATCGAGAATTTGAAGAACGAAATTTAAATTAAGAGTGGTTAACGAGCTTGGTTCTCACCGGTAACGAATGCAAGGGTTGGTGGTTCGTTAACGGGGTAAAATCCGGGGGTAGGGCGGTGGTGCAATTTCCGATCGGTAGCGAGAAAAACCGGTAGGGTTTTGGGAGTTTAAGCTTTGGATTGAGAATTTGAGGGTGGGATTTTTGGAATTTTGGAAGGGTTTTATAGGAGAGGGCTAGGGGTAGGTGAAGAAGGTATGAAGGGCGGCACTAGTGGTAAAAGATATAAGATAGATTAGGTTAAAAAAAAACTTACCTGCCCGTTTCTATTTCGGGTCGCAAAACTGGGTCGTTAACGACCCTGGGTGGGGTCGTTAACGAGCCTGCGTATCCTCTTTAGAGTGATTTTTCAAGCCCAACTCCTGTTTCAGGTTAGCCTAAAAACAACTCCATCTTTCTACCTTAAAACTACTACTAAAACTCAAAAGAAATCTAGGAAAAAGATCTAAAAGAAAGGGAAAAAAGTAAACTATACTAAAAACCGGGTTGCCTCCCGTAAGCACTATTTTTAACGTCGTCAGTCCGACGTACTTACCTTGGTTCAAGGTGGTTCTCCTGTAGCTAGGTCGGGGTTTTAAGGGACCCCATACTTAGCCTTGTAAACATTATCGGATCTTGTCACTAAATTTGGTCCTCTATCTTCTAGTAATATGCCCGGTATTCCTACACAAGGGTTAGTGAAATTCGAAACCCAATGGGGCTTGGACTCCTCTATTGCATAAATAGTGGGGTACGGTGTAGGAATAGGATATGAAGAAGAATTATAACCAGTACTAGTGAATTCATAGTTAGAGTACTCACCTTGATTTATTGGAAAAGATGCTGATACTGAGGTCGTTGGAACCATTGTCGACCCTGTGCTAACGATCTTGTCATTATAGCTTTGCATAGGGGACTCGGAGCTGGGCCATGATGAAACCCGAAATAAATCGCGCTATAAACGGGAATTAAATAAATACTAACTCTCGGGATTCGTACAACCAAACGGTTTTCGTACGTGAATTATTCCTCCTCCCCACCCCTCAGTCGATTGTTTTTGTGCTCTTTACGAATAAAGCCTATAGACTTTATACCGTTTATAGCGCGATCTCACTCGAAGATCAAACACATCGAGCTTTGGCAAACGAGATAGTTCTCGAGCCAGAGAGGATTTTCGACCTTTTTTACTATCTCATTCTTTCTCAATATATAGTGTGATGAGCTGCATGCTTATATATTGTGTGATCGATGCGGGAGACGATTTAATTCAAATCTAGCTCGTTTGGCTTTTTTGGCCGATGTGGGACGAGCCCCATTTGAGAAATGATAGGATGATTGCTGACGTAAAGCACATGCATAGATTTGATCATATTGCCTATGATATCTTTGCATGAGATGGCTAATCCACGTGGCCTTTACATGACAATCCTTATGAGAATTCAATCAACACATATATGTTGATTATCTTGTTGAGTGGGCCGAACCATAAGATGGACCAGAAGATGTGATCCGGCCCAAAATCCACGAATGTGAGTTTGTGTAAGAAAATATCAACTCCTCGACCTCTAGACAATTATTTCTTCTCGTTTTACCTTCAATACTTATGATTTTTACCACTAATTATTTAGCGGTTATTTCGCGCACCATCAGGCCAAGGAGGGTCGGTAGGGATTTATGTGAAATTCTCGTCCTCTTTGGTAATTGGAGGGTCGTTAGGAACAGCTATGTCGAGTTTTGGCTGGGTCAACTCGATTTGTGCAGCTGTAGTTGGGTCATTTGCGTTTTGGTCAAGGGTGAATTCCACGCATTCCTCTCCAATATCAAAAGTGAGGAGTCCTTTCCGCACATCTACCCTAGCACCTACTATAGCTAGGAATGGCCTACCTAAGATAATGGGGACGTGAGGGTCCTCAGGCATGTCGAGAACGATGAAATCATTTGGAATAAAGAATTTCCCAACTTGAATGGGATAATCGTCCACGACTTCTGTAGCTTTTACGCTTGATCCGTCTTCCATGTAGAGATTCATGTCTACAGGCTCCAGTGGTCCCATGTTTGCTTTTGACCAGATTGAAAGAGGGAGTAAACTAGCACTGGCTCCCAAATGACATAAAGCCTTGAATTTATGGTTGCTTATGCCAATTGTTATGGCAAATCTCCCTGGATCGCCTAGTTTCTCTGGTAGAGCGATGGATCGGACCTCGTCTTGCAGCTCTGGAATGGATCGTTTCCAGCTAAGAATATCTTTCAAGAATTTTATGTAAGCGGGCATTTCGCTTAGGGCCTCAGCGAATGGGGTTGAAATATTAATGCCCTGGAGAATCCTTAGACTTCTTAGTGGGGAAAAGAAGAGAATTCACCTTTCTCGGAACCAATGCAGGCTCGAGAGGTGATGCTACCGGGTCGACATTAGGGTCGATTGGTATGCTCGGAGGATCGTTACCAACACTGATGGGGTCGTTAACGAGCTTGGGATTGGGAGAGGGGCTCGGAATAGGAAACTTACCTGGGTTGGGGTCGTTAACGACCCTGGGAGCATCGTCACCATGGTGTGCAGGTTCGATAACGACTCTCTCTGGCTCGTTACCGAGCTGAGCCGTAGCTTCCTCATCAGTCGTGGCGCTCTTCTCCTTAGCTTGGACACGCTCCAATAGTGTCTTTCCACTCCTAAGGTGCACCGCTGCTATTTTTCCTCTCGGGTTCTCCTCGGGTCGGCCCGGGAGTTGCCCTTGTGGCCGTGGAATCTGTGCAGCAAGGTTCCCTAGTTGGGAGTCGACATTCTTCTTTCACACATCGAACTCTCCCCATCTTTTGTTTTGATTGTTAAGGTTGTCTTGGATTCCATCAATCTTGCTATGCACTTCATTAAATTTATTATGGACTCCGTTAATGCCTTCCTGTAACCCTTGTGCCCATGACGGTGGCTCTTGGTACCTTGGAGGTCGATATGGTGCAGGTCGTCTATCCGGTGGAGGCTCTGCATAGTTTGAATTCGGATTTTGATTGCCCCATGTTGGATAATTGTTTGACCTGTCAAAATTACTAGACTGGTTTTTGTATGGGCCTCTCATATAGTTCACTTCAGCATATATCTCAACGGCTCTTACCTGCTCTATGTTAGTACAAGAAAAGGTAGTATGGGCAGAAGAGCCACATTCTTGACAAGATTGAGAGGATTTCAGAAAACTTACCTGCTTCTTCAAGCGGTTGACCTCGTCTTGCAAAATTGATTTTTGATATCTGGGTCAACTTCCTCCTTGTTAGGCATGTAGAGACGCCTCTGGGGCTGGGGAGATTGCTGGGTACAATACATGGCATCATAGTTGGACAGCTTGTCCAGCAATTCCCATGCAGCCGTGGGATCCATCTCTATAAAACCGCACGATGTAAGCGTGTTGATGCGGTTCTTCGTCTCTGCATTAATACCCTGGAAAAAGATTTCTTGGAGAACATATAAAGGTTGCCCATGAGTAGGGCACTGTCTAAGCATTTCCTTAAATCTTTCCCATGTTTCTACAAAGGTCTCATTAGGCAGCTGGTGATAGGAGGTGATACGTTTTCTCAACTCCGTTATCTTGGCAGGAAGGAAAAACTTTGTAAGAAATTGATCATACAAAGCCTTCCAAGTCCTGATAGACTTAGGAGGTAAGCTCTCCAACCAGCTCAAGTCCTTTCCAGTAAGAGACCACCTAAAAGCTTTTAACAGAACATATTCAAGTGAGACAACTTCAGCAGCTATAGTGTCACATAAATCAAGAAAATTTCTAATATGTTCCATAGGGCACTCAGTAGGTTTCCCTTCAAACTGAGCCCTTTTTATCAAGGATATAAATTGAGACTTAATCTCAAAAGGCTTCTCTATCTCCGGAAGCACAATTGGAGACTCCGGCACCCTTAGTTCTGAATGCATATATTGCTTGGCATTCTTCGGATAGGCATTCAACTCTTCCTGTAGACGAGTGTTGTTGACTCCTTGACGTTCAGCTTCAGTGGCAACGGCATCTCTATCAGCTTTTAGCTCCTCCATCCGCTTTTGGAGGACTTCCATCTGACGAGCCATCTCTTCCTGTGTAGCCATGGCTTGGTTTTCTCTGCGTCTACGATGTAGAGTACGTTCAGGTTCTGAATAATAACCGATGTTGTCAAATTCGAGCCTACAACGTCCAACTGGCGTACGCTGAGAAAACAAACAAAGAAAACGAAATTAAAACAAAAAACGGGGTCGGGCTATTCCCAGACCCACAGATAAACAAACAAACTATTGCCTCCCCGGCAACGGCACCAATTTGTTGAGAGGGTATTCTTGACAACAAATAAATTTATAAGTCAAGACCCCGCTGAGTATAGCGAAGTCATGATCGTTCCACGGGAAGCACGGTTGTTTGTCTATCAACTACTAAAAACAAAGCAAAACAACACAAAATACTTACGACCAACCTCGTTAACGACTTTGTCAGGGTCGTTACCGAACCTGGATGACTCTACGAAAACACACACTAACGAGCTAACTTAGGTTCTGTACCGAGGCAAGTAACTCGATAACGAATATAACGAATGCAAACTCAAATAAGAATAAAAATATAGGACAAGGGTTAACACAACAAAGCAATGCATAAAAACTCATAAGAAGATAAAGATCATGCCTTTAAATAGATAAATTCATCAACTTTCGCTGACTAGCAAGCAAATCAATCAATTCTCATCAATTAATTCACTCAATCACTTGTTTTGGATCCAAAGCTCGAAACTTACGTAATCGAACAATATCAACCTTCAAGTTGACAACTTTCTCTTTCGATCAAATTGCAAACTCAAATTACTTCGACTATCGCCCAAGCATAAGCACAACAAGCAATCTAAAAATAGATAAAAGGCATTCAAAACATCAACTTACTCATCAAACATGCATAACTATTCCGGGCTTCAACCCCGACCCTAGATAAGAAAACTACTCACTACTAATATTAATAAGGCAAACAACTTCAAGTAAAGAAAACATTGAAAACAAAACAAACTTACTTCAAATTAATAAGAATTATATCGTCTTACAAACTTCAGAAGAAACCGAAAATACAGAAATACCGAATAGAAAAACCTGACTAACGACCCAAGCTTCTCTCTCTCGATCGACCTCGGTTCGTTACTCTCCTCTCTACTCTCGACCTCTACAATCGGTTCTCCTAAAAAAATAATCGAATCCCTCTCCCCTAATCTAGAAAGAAGGGTATTTATACTAATAAAGCTATCTATTAAAACCTTAAAAGATAGAAACTAACTCTAAAAAGATAACAAGATATAAGATAGAAGATATAACAACCCTAAAAATCACTTAAAACCCTAAAATCACTTAAAACCTCTACCGACACGGAATCATCATCAACGACTTCCGCACTGGGTCGGTAGGAATCACAAAATCCATCCAAAAAATTCTATCTTTATGACTCGTTAACAACCCTTCACAACCTCGTTAACGAGCTTGAGATTTGGCTTCTTCAACTCTTCTTCACTTAACAGCTTGGACTTCAATCCCCTTTATCTTCATATTCTTCCGACTTCCACCATAGTACTCCAATTCTGCTCCAAAAACACTCTTTCCTGCTAAAAATCTACAAAAAGACACAAAGCGGAGTAGCTTCCATACTTTTCACAAAATATGCAAACTCATCCAAAAACACACCAAACTAACTCTAAAAACTACTAAAACTAAACCTAAACAAACTAAGAAACAAACCAAAAACTAGACTAAAAGCATGAATATCATGTTCTTTGAGTTTTCAGCATTTTCCTTCCTTAACTCTCTTTAAGTTGCGAGCATTTTGCTCTTCAGTCTTCCTCAGTTTCCTGGTGACTTTATCTTTTCTTTTTTGTTTATCACTTTGAGAACTAGATTCTTCAACAAAGGAGTTATGTAACATTCCGGTCATGCAGAAATGAAATTGTTTGTATCCATGGATAAGCTATACTATACCTTTTGGCGATAAAAAGTAATATGTCATATGTGTGAGTGCATTATTTGAGTACGCAAACATTCGTTCAGACAACAGCAATCGAGGCATCCAGTGTATTTACTGATTTGCAATTACTTACTCATGATATTACTTTTTATCAGGACTAAGGCATATGCTTTCCTCATTGATTAGGAACTCCATGCCAAATGTTTCACATGCTACACTTGATCTAATACGTGTTTCTTTTTCTTTATTGCGAATGACGTTTATTATTGCGTGTTCTACATGATGTGTTGCAATACTTTGTTCCGTGCACTTATGAACTCTGTAGTATAAAAAACAAAAAGATATCGCATAGTTACGAACATAGACGTGACAAATGACTAATACGAGGTAATGATGAATGATGTGTACCGAAACATAGCTCCATTCATTCATACTTACCACAAAATAAGAACATAGTATACTATTATTTTTGTCATGGAATGTAATTAATACCTTTAATTGTACTAGTATACATACATAGCTTCTTTCGTATCTTAATTTATATCACAACAGAGGCATAGAAGTATGCTACAGTTTAGCATTTAATGAATCAGAAATGTGAGACGGTAATAGGATCAAAGCGTGTAATTGGGTTCTAATTTCGAATCACTGTCACTATAAACCAATACTATACAAAAACGCCAACAACATTACCCAGGTTCGGTACCTCCAAAGTAAGTATCTGGGAGGTTGGTGTAAGGGGCCACCCCTGACTTAGAGCCGCATAAGGGCAACTGCTAGATCAAATGATACAGGACATCCACGATAGTTGTAATAAGCAGATAGCGCGAAAAAAAACAATATGAGCACGAAAATTTAGTAAAAGAAAATAACCGAAGACATAAAGAAAAAAAAAGAAAAAAACACGAAATCAAGATCAATGTGCTTCATTATGCGACTAATAAAACTAATGCTACTTAAACCCACGACTGTTGTAGTAATTAAGTTCAAATTAAACCAACACTTAAAAACAAAAAACAGTATTGTGATAATTCGACGAGACAGACCCATGTCTTCTATTTACGATTTGTAAACGGTACTACAACATTGAGATTATACTCTAGATCGCCTTACACAAAATTCAAGGTCTCTCCTTTTCGAATACGAATGCAAATCGCTGTCAAATGCAGCACTTGTTGTAGTTGCAGAACGATTGCCAAATCTTCACTCTGTGGGCATAATCCTCACTCATGGCCGGAGGCGTTGGAGTCATTTGAGTTGGTGACATGTGAGTTGACATATGGATTCTGTAAGTTGTTCAAGGAAAGGCATCCATGCATGATTTTCAAGATCGATGGTTTAGGAGAAGATTTGGAAGATGATGAATTTCGTGGCCTCACTACATATATATAGGCCACATAATGTGTGAGCGTTTGTTGTCTTGGTACGTATCAACCTTAGAATTGACATTGGTGAACCTAGCTTAGTAATGTATGACAAGATTCTATCGGAATTCGGGTGTATAACCTAGCTTTTTTTCGGTTTCGCTTTAAGAGTATTACCATTATCCATGTTTACATCTTATGCAAAAGTGCGTGGGGGAGTTCATTATATAGTTGCTATTTTCCTTGACGTGATTGGTTTATACATGGTGCAAGATTGCCTGAGAGGTCAATTTCTGTTGTGTTATTCGGTTTTCGGTCCACCAAGATTTCGGTTAAGTCGGGTTTTTGAGTGTAGTCATATTTCGGATTTATTCGCGTTTCAGGTTTTTCAGATTTTAGTGAATCAGATTTCGAGTTTGGCAGGCTTCCGGGTTAATCGAATTTAATGTGAGCCGGATTTTGATTTATACTACATAAAATTTAGATTAATAATTGGTCATTTGTAATGATTTCGATTAATAATTTAATATTATACTCCTTCCGTTCAGTCAAAACATGATGTCTTAAGAGGCCACAAAAATTTGACTCAAATTAAATACCCTTTTTATCAATTTCTGTTGGGTCATTCGGTTTTATGTCCAACTAGATTTCGGATAAGTCGAGTTTAGTCATATTTCGCATATCGGATTTTGAGTTTGGCAGGATTTTGGGTTAATCGAATTTCGGGTGAACCGGATTGTGATTTAGACGAGACATCGAACGATGATAAAACATAATTATAATAAATATTCACTATTATTAATTTTTTGTAACATAGAGTAATTTTCGATGGTTCGGTCGGGTAATTTTCTTAGTACCTCACGGGAAATGTAATAGAATTATGTACTTGGTGGTATCTCGTTTTCAGATCCAGGTAAGAAAACATTCTAATATCACAGAGTTCAGAATTCCAGTTTTCTAACGGAAAATTTTACGGAATTGTTGAGTTCGGTGGTCTTTTGCAAACAGAACATTTTTATGGGTGGTTTTGTTGCAAATGGAATATATTTGCGGGTGTTTTTTTGAAATTTCAATTTTTTCGGGTGGTTTTGTGCACAGACCTATAATTCGCTGGTGGTTTTGTGAAATTCACCCAATAAATTTAAATTTTGTTAATTGAAGTCTTGGGAGGTTTTGCCTCGCCTATTCGTTCATTTCGTTCCACTGTTTCGTTCAGTGAAATTCACCCATTGTTTCCCTCCATTTCCTCGCTGATCGATTCGCCAGCACCTCCTCTAAAATCTCTCTAACATCTCTCCCCGGCACCTCTCAATCGATTAGCTGGTTTCTGGTAAAAAATAAGTCCCAACTGCTCAGCATGTGGAAACAACGACGACGGTATGTTCATGGTCTTATTCACTCGATTATTTGTGCATTAGTGTTTTGATTCTTCAAATGTTCGACTTTAGAAATCGATTGTGGGCATTGGTTTTTTGGTTGCTTGTGTGAACTTCAGTTGAGCGCAAGGCGTTCGATGAAATGCACACCAAGACCTATTTTCATAAAATTTTGGGCGTGTTTTAGGGTTATGTTTAGAACTGAATACGGAAGTAAGATTTCTCATCTACCGCTCATTTCCAAACTTGAAGTCATTTGGGGTACTAATTTCGGGGTTGAATGGTCGCACTTGTTGCGTTTCATGAAATGCACACCAAGACCAATCGGCTTTGTTAGAAGATCTGCTAACTGGTCATTTGTCCTGACATACTCCACCTTGATAACATTCTTTTCAACACAATCTCTTATAAAATGCATCTTGGTGTCAATATGGTTACTCTTGTCATGAAACACTGGATTTCTTGCTAATCAATTGTTGATTTATAGAGAACTGGCATGAATATATCTTTATCTTCCAATGTTTCTAGAATTCCTTTTAACCAAATACCTTGAAATGTTCCTGCTGTAGCAGAGATGTATTCGGCCTCACAAGAGGACAAAGCCACCACCCTTTGCTTCCTAGAAGTCCATGTTATAGGATTCTTTCCTAAGAAAAACATGACTCCACTGGTGCTTTTCCTATCATCAAGATCCCCTGCAAGATCACTATTTGTATATCCAACCAGAGACATATATGCAGGATTCCTTTTATATACACACCCTTGTTTGATGGTACCCTTGAGATATCTCACAATCTTCTTATGAGCTTCCATATGGGATGTTCTTGAATTTTCCATAGACCTACTTAAAACTCCCACACTAAAACACAGATCATTCCAAGCCTCATAAGGTGTCATATCATCTAAACTTCTAGTTGTTGATCTGTTCAAAACATACACAGCCGTGCTCACAGCTTCACCCCAGAAAGTTGATGGAACACCTTTACTTTTGAGCATACAACTGGCAGTCTCCACGATGGTTTGGTTTCTTCTTTCTACTACCCATTCAGTTGAGGGGAGTAGGGGGCAGTTAAGTGTCTTTTCATCCCTTCCTTCTCACAGTACTCCTTAAACCTGTTTGATGTGAACTCTCCTCCACGATTTGTTCTAAGCACCTTAATTTTCATATCTTTTTCAAGTTCAACACCAGTTTTAAATGCCATAAAACCAGCAAGTGCTTCATCTTTACTTTTCAACAGTTTAATCCACATGAATCTAGAGTAATCATCAACTAGGAGAAGAAAATATATTTTACCTCTAACAGTGGATGGAGTAATTGGGCCACACAAATCACCATGTATAAGCTCCATTGGTTTGCTTGCTCTATAAGATGATGAGTGAGGAAATGAACTTCTATGAAATTTTCCCACAAGACATCCATCACAGTACTTGTTTACTTCCTCAATATCTGGTAGTACAATCACCATGTCCTTCTTAGCCATTTTCCTGAGTGTGTTGAAGTTGACATGTCCATACCTCGCGTGCCAGATCCAACTTGAGTCATTCAGGTGCAACAGTAAGCACTCTTGTTTCACCACTTTCAAGTAGAGAATGTACAGCTTGTTCATTTGCCTCCTTACCTTAGCAATTAGCCTGCCATCTTTAAAATATATGCACATTTCTCCATCTTTTATAATTGATTTATTTCCATTGACATCTATTTGACCAATGCTTATAATGTTTGCTTTAAGCTTTGGAATATAGTAGACATCAGTTAGAGGAATATGCTCTCATGTTGTACTTGAAAAAAGTATGGTACCTTTTCCATGTATGTCTACAGAAGATTTATCTTGTTTCATGTGTTGTCTGTTTTTGTGTCACTTCCAGACATATTCTTCTATTTCGCTCTGATACCAATTGAAGTAATCTCTCTCTCTCTCTCTCTCTCTCTCTCTCTCTCTCTCTACTGATTAAAGATAAACACAGAAGTATTAACCCTATTACATTGTACGACACACATGACAGGATAAGACAGTTGTATCCAGATAGACAGTTAAGAAACTAACTTGTAGGCGCCAGTTTCCTGCCTGTTACATGACCCTTAAAAACATACTAGAACAATATAGACCTTTACATGATACTATATTGTAAATATCAAGCTTAACATCATCAGGTTGTATCTATAACATGACAGGATACTTAATTCAGTGAAGACAAATTAGTAACTGTCATGTCAGATGTCAAACAGTTAATTAGTCAGAATGTCAGACAATTAAGTCAGTTATGTGTGTAATGTATATAAGGGTGTTGTGTGGAATGTAATAGGGCGGCCTCTTGTTCATAGTAACTGTCATAACAAGTTTTTCATATTAAACAAATGTATTCTTTTACAGAAATTTGATTTCACTTATTTTGTTGATCTGTATCACCTAAAATCTACACACAAATTTCTGGAAGATGGGGTCAGAAGAGGAGAAAACACTTGGTTGTTCAAACATCTCGGCATGCCGCTGTTGAGAGTAATAAAAAGCGCAGGTTGGCAGATAATGGCAACAAGATATGCGTTGAACAAGAAGCCCCAACACCATTTGTCCCAAATTGTTCTGGTCCTCAAGAGGCGGTGTCTGCGAGGAAAAGGCCTCATCCCTCAGTTAAAACTCGGCATAGGCATGCTGTTGTTGAGAGTAATAAAAAGCGCAGATTGGCAGATGATGGCAATATATCTTGCAATGAACAAGAAGCCCCGGCACCATTTGTCTTGAATTGTTCTGGTCCATCAGGAAGGCTTAAGACTCCTCAAGAGGGGTGTCTGCGATGAAAAGGCCACATCCCACAATTTTATGCAGAACAAGTCCTAAACCATTCATGGAAACCATAAAGCGGCAATCACCCTCCTAGAAAGAGGCACTGCGGCGTGCCAGATTTGGTTGCTTCCTCGATTGGACCATTACTTTTAACCCCCTGACGCTTGGGTATTGGCTTCTATAGAAGTTTAATCCAAAAGATTGTTGCATACAAGTGTCTGAAGGGAAGAGTGTGGAGATTACAACGTCGGATGTGCTTCGGTATTTAGGTCTACCAAACGGCCGCAAACCTGTCCAAGTTCCAGCCCGCGCATCAGATACACCTCTAGCTAAAAAATTCAGAAGACAATTCAACGGGAAGACACCCACTCCCAACCAACTTGCGGGTTACATTGAAAAGAACAAGACGCAGGATGGCCCCATGTTTATTACAAATGTCATGATGCTCTTCAACGTTCGTATAGTCGAGTGCGTCCATAACGGGGGCATGAACCTGGGTTTGCTCGAACTTCTTGAAGATGTGAAAGGTATCCGTAAGTATAACTGGTGTGAGTACGTTTTACAAAAACTCATCGATAGCAGGGTTTCTTGGAAAGGGACTCCGGGGAGTCAATTTCGAGGTCCTCTTATGTTGCTGATTGTAAGTATTGCCCTGATGTTAACTTATGGCATTTTCATCTTGTGTTTGTCCATATTGTTTATGATCATTTTGCGATTACATTTTCAACAATTGATGTATGTTGACCGCTTCTCTACACCGGGTTCCTCACCCCAAAGAAAGAATCCAATCATTAAGGGGTGGACTCGAAGGATGGTCCGAGACCGGGAACTTCAAGAGCTAGACTTGGGCGGATTTGGAAAAGGGAAGCTCCTCCCCCTGCCTACCGGTGAAGAAGAAGACGAAGTGGCTGGAAACGAGGGGCGTGATCTGTCTACCGGTGAAGAACAAGACAATGTTGTTGGACTAGAGGAGACAGTACCCAATGGAGAAGAAGCAGACGCTGCTACCAGTGAAGTGGAAGGTGATGTTTTTCGCCTAGAGGGGCAGGAGCCGGTACCCGGTGATGTTCTTGCCGATGCAGCTTGTAGAGAGGGGCAAGAGCCGCCTAGCGGTGAAGAAGAAGAAGAAGAGGATGATTATGCCAACGACGATCACAAGCCTATAACACCCCTATTTTACAACATTGGGTATTACCGCCAGTGACCTCGGACTTTACCATCCAAACTCACCCAAGGCTTTTAGAATGATATAGAACAATAATGATGCGGAAATAAACATAATTTATGAAATAGAAAGGGTGCTCCCGAAGGAGACTTTGTTTGTACAAAACATCTTACATTGCTTTTCAAACATAAGGTTGTTCGGAATTGAAATGCAAAACCACTTGTCCTTGAAACATAATGAAACTAAAGCCAAAATGACATGAAAGATACATCTTGAAAATCCTTGTTCTTCCTTCGCCTTCACTTCACGCCTTGTTAGGGTTCCTGGATTCTAACATAATTCACGAGGGGCGATAGAATGCCAGGCAAACATGCGGAAAAGAAGAATTAGTCTAAGAGACTAAGCAAGCGGGAATGGAACTTCCCGAGGGTATTTTGGTAATTTCAAGTATTATCGAAAGTGATATTAGGGTTGTGTTTACGATGAGGCTTATTTATGTGGGGCTTAAGTAATATGAAGGAGAGCATATCATAAGCGAAGATAGCTCGATAACGGGAGAAGAGCTACTAGATTGTAGACTTCTTTTGGAATCGAAAGTATGTTGGGAACGTTATTAATTCATACAAGTTAAAGACCTCTCGCGCCCTGAGCGGACCGAGAGCCGGATCGATCATTTGAGACCGGTCCAGTTTTGGTATCTTAAATGTGCATTGGGCACTTATCTTGTAGAGTGACGAAAGGTATTCGACTTCGTTAATGATTTTTAATAGAAAGTGGTGGGACTCGGATGACCCGAGCCACCGAGGGAAAAACTTAGTTTCCCGGCACTTAGCTAGAGTGCGCTCATCACTCCTTGCAACCGGAGCGGATGGGATCATGATCCCGAAAGTCGTACTTCAAACATGTAGGCACTTACGACTTAGTAGGGTTATATAGAGGCGTCGGCTATTCTGCGCCCCTCACTAGTTCGTTCGACGTTGATCTCTGAACGAGACCATAATAATCAAGGCCACAACCATACTAGCATAAATAGTCCTATCAAATAATAATAACGAACTATACTAACAATGGTCGTTATATCTAGCAATCGATATTTCCTAGGTTCATTCGTTACTTAGCACACAAGTCGTTCCCAACATCGAGAATTTTACGGAAATGAAATATAAAGGTCACAAGGGGAAATTCCACTTGTCTTAGCTTTGACGATTGTGTATGAACGAACGAACGGAAATCGTTGACTTTACTCGGAACGGAGACTCGACCTATCGACACGAGAGGTACGAACGAACTTTAGTAAGAATTTCTTTAATTTTTCAAAAGTTTTAAATATCTCTTATATTCTTTTTATAAGAGAATAAATTTCCAAATTATTATAATAATAATTTAGGTGGAGATGAATAAAATAATAATATTCCTTATTATTATTTTATATTGGTAATATCCTTGTATTTCTTATAAATTCTTATTCTTAATATTTAAACATTTTCATTCTTGAAAACCAATAATTTTCTTATTTAATTTATTAAAATATTCTTTTAATTTCACTTGCTAACTTCTTAAAATAATTAAGCAAGTATAACTCATGAAAGTTTATTATATTATAATTTACCAAAAGGGTATCTTGAGTTTATACAACCCTAAGATTATGAAAATTCTATTATATCCTTGTTGAAATATTCCAACTTAGTGTCATTATAATATTATTTTATTTTTCAATAATAATCATAAAAATACTTAAAGATTCATTTTCTCACCAAAGCACATTTTATTAATAATATTATCTTAATAAAATATTATTTGACCATATAGTCCATATTAAACAAAGATAGAATAATAATAAATCACTTTCTTGGAAATTTCCATAATTAGGACTTTCTACTTAATTTATAAAGTAACTTTCCAAAAACTAACATAGCATTAAATTAAACTTATTTATTTTATTCCCCTGTTTCTTTCCATATCTTAAAGTTTATAAAAATACACGATCATGGCTTAAAATATCTTACTTTAAACTTAAAGTATATTATTATGATATCTTAGGTCACAAAAATAATATCTTTTTATTTCTTATCATACCTTTTCATGCAAGGCGTCCTTTATCTCTTAGCCATATTAATAACATAATATATATATATCATCTCATTACTACTACTTCCATATTTTTATTATTAGAAGATTATATCTATAGAAATCTCTACACCTAGAGATATGTCAACTAATATTTTATTACTTAACAATTTTATTAACATATCTATTATGATTATAAATACTCTCATATATTTTTAAATTCTCTACACTTAGAAATATGCAACATAATTATCTTCTACAAATAAACCTATTCCTCTATTAAAATAATAATCTTAATATAAAAGTTACAAACTTTCACTAGTAACTTTATATAAAATACTTTTGCATGAGTTCTTATTATTATATTCTCCTCTTATCACCAAATCTTTTTAAAGGCATGTAACCACTTTATGATATAAAAGGTATTAATATATCATATTATATTATACTTATTCTAGTACTTTATTTATTTAATAAATTCCCAAGTATTATGTTAAACAAATTATCTCATACTTTTCCATATGAATATCTTATCAAGATAATTTCCTTATCTTATTAAAAAGGTTTTCCATGTCAAAAGATTTATAAATATTTTATTTGTAAAAATATTATAATATTGCTAGTATATCTTTCCTAGCAACTTAGGTCTTTTTGTTATAATAATAACTTCAAAATAGGGAAGTCATAATGTTTATATTATATTTCTCATTTATATAAATTTCATAATCCAATCCCATGACTTTATTTAATACTTTTTTTTCATGTCTATTATAATATATTTCTTTAAATAGAAATACATGCAAAATATTTAACATATCTTTTTAGTCTTCAATTTAATCATATAAAATTCTTATGATAAGAATATCTTATCCATATTATTTATATTCTAAATTGGTTATAAAAACAATACTCTCATGGTGGAAAAATCACTAAAGTTCTTATCATATGATATCTTTAGTCTTTTTCCCTTATATCTTTTTTATTCCATAATACTCATAAATTATATATTATTACTAGCACATCATATCAACATATATTTAAGTTTATAATATGATTTTGAAAGAAATGTTAGTATTTTTCTATTAATAAATTCTTAACTTATTAAATCCCTTTATCTAGTTCTATTTAAATTATTATAATACATATCCAAGCAAGGTAAATATATTATTAAAACACACTTTTTAATCTTAGAAGTTTTATATTATACTTTCATAATTTATTAAAAATATTCCATGTCTTACCATATTTTGTTTCCTTTTTATTTAAGTTTACATGCATGTTCATAAATCCATTTGTTCACAAGTAAATGATAATAATAAATAAATAAAATCTGATTTTTAATGTTTAGGAAATTAATATGGGTCAAATCTAATTTTAAATTAATAATTTGGGCCTAAAATTTTAAGCCCAAGCTTAATTAAAAATTACCCATAATTATAGGTCCACCACTTCTTCATTGCTCCTTCTTCTGCTTCTACACTAAACCAGAGAGATCATCAAGACGTGAACGACGGACGTACTGCAGGCGGTGGAAGCGAGCAGGACGCCGGTGGTGGCTGCAGGCGGCGCTCCTCCAGGCCGGCCGTGGTGCGCGCGGTGGTCCGGCGTCGCTCCAATGGTGGCCCGGTGGCTTGAAACTAGGGTTTGAGGCTTTTTTGTGGGGTTTTTGTAAAAAAATTCAGCAAGTATAACTATGGCTTCTTGGTTGATTTTTGAATTGAAAGAGAGCAATTTCACTAGAGGAAGGGGAAGAGAAGAGTTGTGTGAGTTTCTATTGAGAAAATCAGCCCTTTAAATAGCCAAATTTGAGGCCCCTAGTGATCCATGGCAATGAGAATTAACCAATGGAGGAGGGGATGATTGATGGGGATTGGAGGAGGTTGTGCTTGTTGAAGATGACAAAGGGTGATGCACTTGTTTTGGTGGTCAATGGAAGCAACAAAGAGGATTGGGAGGCCATTGATAGAGATACTGATTTAATGTCAATTCAATCAGGCACATAAGCAGGCACATATCAGACTTTTGAAGAAGAAGAATTTATAGAGTTTATAATTAAAAGAGTGGGGTTATGAGTAGTTGAATTACATTAGCATAGCGGGAATGAGTGTTTGTTAGTTTATGAAGGGTGCAAGAGGTCTCGGGTTCGAGCCTCGGCCCTTGCCCCTTTTTTTTATTTGTCTCCTTTTTAATTTTTGTTAGCCTTGTATTCATATATTGATTATAAAATCCGAATTTACTATAATTCATATTTTTTGACGTTTTATTTGCCACTTTAATAATTCTCTTAAAATATTTTTATAATTTATTAATAAAATTATAAAAATAATTAGACTCTCTTTTCAAGAGAAAATATTTAAATAAATACTTGACTTGCCTAATATATTTAAATAAATTGTTAATTGACATTGTAGTAACCTTTCATAATATAATATGAAATTATAAATTTTATTAAATTCTCTTCTTGCATCTGCAAGAGAACACGAGGGATTGTCAGAAAAAACCGCACAAGAACAAGATGTTTCCAGTACTGATGGTCATTTTGCTTTAACACTGTACTCTCAACCCTGTTCAGTAGCACAAACTTATGACTCACTACCCTGTTCTGTCCCACAACATTGTGAGGTTCCTGACAATGCACAACCACTTGAACAGCCCGTTAAGGAATGTTATGCACAAACTCCTGAAAAAAAAATTGGTGTATAGGTGTGTGACAATCGATTTCAAAGCTCGTCCAAGTATGCAAAGGATTCTTTGTAACTATCTGCGGTATGCACCTGAAGAGTAAGTACAATGATTATCCTTTCAAGTGCTTCATTCATTTTTTGCTTACCATATTTCAGCTTCGTAATGAATCCTTTTTGTTTTGGGGGTTTCAGCTTGGTAGTTTTCAGGCAACGTGGATGTGATGGTGACCCTCAGCGGGTGATTCGTAAATCGGATTTCATTTGTCTACTGTCACCTTATTCGAAAATATTCAATCAAATTCTAGACTGGTTCGCTCTGATCTTGAATTACAATGAAGTACCCGTAAATGGTCGTTGCCCATGAGATTCTTTGTTCCCACAGACATAAGTGTATGCATATTTTACCTTCTCTCTGTTCTTTTTTCCATGCAGTGTAACGAGGGAAAGTGTTCACCCTCGGATTATGTTGGTTTTTTTGCCCTCTTCATTCTTACAGGGGCCAACTACACTTTATACCAAAATCGTTTTTAGTAAGGAGTTGTTCCGTGAGGATGAAAGCGTCGCTACGCTGTCACGTACGTTCAATAATATGATGAATAGTGCCCTGGGTTGAATGGATAACACCAAAGCATCGGATGTCGATCTGGTACGAATTAAACACTCTCATGCCAGTTATCATATTTTTATGGATTTAGAGCAGCTCGACTTGATTTGTTGCCTTGTGTTATTTTTGTTGTCTTACACAGTGGTGCTTCCCGCTTTGTAAGCCGGAGCTACTTTTCTGTGTCACCTTTAACATGAAGCACCCAAGGATTGATATCATCCAATTGGGTCACCCAGATCGTGGGGGAGATATGCGCCAGTGTACTCATAACTTGGTGAGTTAATTGTCCTTTGTTTTTCAAATTTCAAGTTTACACAAGTCTTATTTATAGTGAACTTCATTTTTCCCAACTGCAGAGATTCCTACTTGTGTGCTGGTATAAAAGCTTGGGTTTGAAGGACAAATGGGAGATGCTTAGCTCTGAAAGTTTGGTTGCCATGGAAATGAAATTGCCTAATAATGTCCAATATCTCAACAAAGCGGACCTGGGTATCGGTCTCATGTACCACATGCACACATATATGGGCAACGGTCCCCCCCGGCGACAGGACAAGGTGGAAGTATCAGCTCGATGATTTCTCAAGGGACCCTGCGATGCATCTCAGAGAGATGTACACGAGAATGATCATACAGAGCCCCCTCAATGAGCCCGGAGTCCGAAAGCTTGTTGTACATAGAGCAAACTATTTTAAACATCGTGCTGAACAAGGGCTTGATATTGATAGTGTGAGAGAGTGATTAGTCTTACGTACAGGAGTATTAGGTGTAGTACTCAACGTGTATACTTTGACTTGCACGGATGTTTCATGGAATGCACACAGGTTTCACGGAATGCACAGGAAGTTATCATCCAAGGGAGTCTTGGATAAAATCCAAGGACATCACAATTTTCAGCATAAATATCAAATTTAAATACTGCCTAAAAGAGAGTTAGTACGTACCGAACATCAAACTGAATTGGTTTGAAGCGGCTGCGGAATTCATGGGTCCATACGCGTTTCAGAAATGTGTGCAACCTATTACGATGGGTGACAATTCCTTTTCCAGTGCAAGCCTTGACTCCACTGATGAGTTGTATACCTCTGTGCTTCTCATTTTCAGGCTTGCAACATAGTAAGATGAGACCCAACACATAAGTCGTAGTCTTGTGTCCCAAGTGTGCTGCTTTGTCTAAGTTCTTCATCCCTTCTCGTTCTTGCATTTCAATAAAATATTGAGTCTGTATGGAAACGGAAAAAGATTAAGAAAGGTGGTATATGTATAAAACAGTACTCAAATTAAAGCAGGTAAATGAATGGAAAAATCAATATTGCCATACCATTCCTTGGAGGAATAATGCTCCAGGATTGTCGCAGGATGCACATTGTTGTGTGTAGGTCAAGGCAGCGTGCAAGTGATGACGTTCATGGTAGGTGAAGCAGCTGAAATTGAAGTTCTCAATGTCCACTCGACAAAGCACAGATTCTTCCTTGCCAATTTAGTCTTAAGGCTTTACAACTAAACAACCAATGAAAAGGGGAAATAGATAAATTTATATGTAAACAATACTATGAAACATTATAAACATTATCTAGTTATGAAATTATTCTTATAATATATATGGCATATAAAAATTGTATCTTTTAATAATATTGACACATAAAATTAGTAATAGAATCTGAGTTTATTTCAAGCATGCAAAATAGAGTAAACAAGCACTGACTCGGCTAAAGTCGTTGTTGCCAAGATCAAAAAATAAATAACCCTATTCTACTAACTAGTATAGTAAGCAAGAAAGGGGTCGAACCCAAGAGAATCGGTTTTCTGGTCAATCAACAAAGAGCAAAGACGGGGTTTTGGGATTTAGGCAAGCAAATAAATTCAAGTAATAAATCAATTAAGGAAAAGCAGAGTTCATTCAATCAATTCCACCTTTTTAATCATTCGATCATCAATTCATCCACTTTTCTATTAATTCCTAGGTTAATTCCAATCCTTATAAAAGATTTCCGCTTGTCCACGGTCCAAGCGGAATTATGATTTGAACAAGAACGCTTAATTCAAATCATGCAAAGTATTAAAGATAGAAGGATATTAAATCATGCAATCAAGCTACGAGTCTCATGCATAAAATAACAATCAAATACTCTTTCTCAACTCTAGTCCACGGTCTAAGAAAAGAGTTGTTTCAAGGATAAATAAGATTGCACAGACAACAATAAAACTAATCCAAACAGTAGATCTAAGTCAATCAAACAAGTTGATCAGGCTTATCAAATCACACATAGATCATATAAATAAAAACAAGAGTTTTGATATTAACCAAGGGATAGAAAAGTTACCAGAATCTCACGAATTACATAAAAAGGGTTCCTTGATCAAACAAACTCCAAAGGAAATTAGTTCTCCATAATAAAACTAAAAACTGGAATAATCTCTGAAAGTGTGCTAGAATGTGTAACCCTAAAGTGAAAACGAAACAAAGCTTAAATAGTAGAAATAAATATGAAACCTAAAGATATAATAACACTAAAAAGATAGAAAATAACGAAAGGAGTCGGCGCTGAAACGCCTCGATTCGCGGGCGCGGATCCAAACCGCGAGCGCGAATCCAAACCGCGAGCGCGGATCCACTCGTTCTCCTCGGCCGCGGATGCTCAATGAACTGCGAGCGCGGACTCAAGTCGCGGGCGCGGTTCCTTCGATATTTCACTCTCTCAAATCTTTTGCCACCGCGGTCTCGGGTCCAATCCGAGGGCACGGGTCTTGACTTCTGTAAACTCTTCAACTCGATCTTTAGGACTTCTGTCTTCCAAATCTTCAATTGTAGGCTCTTCTGCTATTACAGATAAACATCCTATTCTAGCCTAAAACACTCAGAAAATCCAAATAAAAATACTGAATTACGCTGTACTAAAACCAGCGTATCAGATTCCCCCATACTTAGATCTTGCTCGTCCTCGAGTAAGCTCAAAATAAATCTAACAATAAAGATCGACAGGAAGTAAAGGGGAATATGAAAAATCTAACTCTCAACTCACAACCCGAACCAATGTAGAGAAATAATGAGCAAAAGACATGAAAGCTCAAATCACACACCTCACCAATACAAGATATAGCACTCAAGCTCTTAAAAAGTGTAGAGTTACCTAGGATCTACCCAACATCTAAAGTGTAATCCCCAAACCCCAAAGTAGAATATGATCCTAAACACTCTGATTTTACCACTCATTCTTTTAAGGCGCCCTTTCGGGTTTTCACCTAATCACTCTTTTCATTTTTCTTTAGGTGTGCTCACAAATACTCACATGTCTCATAAAGCTCTTATTACCCCAGCCTAATGCTGGTCCGGGTTACCTGCTTATTACATGAGCCGCCCTTTCGGGTTTTCAGCTCATCCTAGGATTTTATATGCCTTTTTTATATTTTTTATGGCTTTTTCATTTTTTTATTTTTTTTATTATTTTTTTTTTAAATAACTGAATCAAATGACAGAAATAGAATGCAACTGTACATATGATACAAATATAGCAGTGAATTCCTTCCCCCATACTTAAACCCTTCATTGTCCCCAATGAAGCTAAGAAATAAAGAAAAAAGTATAGAAGAAGGAATCAGAAGACTCACTGCTGATCTGGTGGAGAGAATGATGGATAACCTGGCCACTGTGTCTGCCAGAAAACAGCAGCCCGCCTCTGATGCTCATAAAATGCCTCCAATGAACGATCCATAGCATTCTGGCGTACAAACAAAGCATCCTGACGAATAGACAAATGTTGAATCCTACTCAACATACGCTCCTCAAAACTCATACCATCAGTCCAAGGCAAACTAGAGGAAGCAGAAGTAGAAGCAGAAGTGGATGCACGAGTAGCTGGGTTAGGTACACCCCAACCAGTTGCACTCTGTGGACCAGGAGCCCATCCAGATCACTCTGAATAAAATCTAGCATGAAATGCCTCAGCCTGCTCATCCCATCCTGCACCATCATCCTCATAATCATCTCCAACATCCTCTACAGAGGCGTCTACATCAAGTTGTAAATGAAATGAATATACAGTATCTCCATACTGTAAATGTGCAGGTAGACGCAGAAAATTTGTAGCAGGGTGCCCATGCAACCAAGTCCAACCTCCCTCAGCTGAACCTCTCAAACAGTTAGCCCTAACTAATGCTTGATGCGTATATCTATACCCATCAGTCAAACATCCTCCAAACTAGGCCTCAATCTGCTCTATAGTAACAAATCTGGTGGCTAAGATAGTAACCATACCACCCAAACCTATATGCCCTCCCCTCGTCGGATACTTCTTAGCAGAGGCAACAAATAACCCAAACCAATCAGGGCATTCAGATGGAAGAGGGAACAAGCATCTAATAATCCTCATATTGCGTGCACGAACCTTGTTCGGCTCTCCCTGCCCTAAAAAGGCCATAGCTAGGACCTTGTGACACAGACGGACACAAGGGTGGGGAATCTTACTGTTAGTCTCCCCAAAACGAGTGTTAAAAGGGGAGCTAGTAAGAGTATGCCAGAAATCAAAAAATGTAGCATCCGTCAGTATACTCGTCCACCCATCAGTAGGTGGTGAAGTAATCCCAAAACTAAGACAAACCTCCTCACGGGTCAAACTACATAATCTATCACATGCATGGAAGCTCAGGACCCCATCAGAAAAGCGGAAAGTGGACAGAAACTCAATGGTAAGGCCTTTGTAGGTAGGCATAGATAGAGTACTGAAACTACCTAAACCCCCAGTCTCAAGCAATTGCTTTGTACACTCCCTAAATCCCAAGTCTATCAGTGTAGGGACATCAAAGAATTTAATGCTAACAAACTCCCTATCCTCATACTTATCCCAGAGCTCCCTCTGTCCCTCAGTCAGATGCTGTAAACCATAATACTCCACACTGATAAAACAAAACAGATCTGAGCGAAAAGAATTACCCGACTGCTGAATCGCGGCCTCGGACAGAACAGAAGGTGTGGACTGAAAAACTCAAATCCGCGGGCGCGAAATTCTACGGCGAGCGCGGAACTGGTCTGCTGAATCCGGGGGCGCATATAGAATCCGGGGGCGCGGATCGGTGATTTTCCAGATCTAAATTTCGCCGTCAACGATGGTGACCCGATCTTCCTTAAATCCTCAGATTCTCCTCAAACAACAGCAAATCGACCTCAATACAGCAGGAATCAAACTCCAAAGGCAGGAATAAGGACTAACCGTTCTAGATCTGGCTCGATTTTTCCCAAACTTCAAAACAAGCAAACCGACCTCCAACTATTGAAGACGACCGGGCTGGACACGTACCGCGGGCGTGGATGGGTTCCGAGGGCGCGGATCTTCCTGGTGCGCGGAAGTAGTAGTGGTCCGCGGGTGGTTGTTTGGTGGTGGAGGTTTGGTTATGGAGTTTGGTTATTTTGGGAATGAGGAGGAGTTTGACAAGTGGGGTGATATGAGGAGGAGGAGACAAAGTTAGGTGGGGGTTATAATTTTTTTGGGAAAGAAAAGGGCTTTTGTATTATTTTTTTGGGCTCGGGTTGAACTGGTTCGGGCTTTTTCGGGGATTTCACCCGAAAACCTTTTATTTCAGGGGTTTCACTTGAAAGCCCTTTTATTTCGAGGGTTTCACCCGAAAACCTTTTATTTTTAATTTATTTATTTTTCTTCAAAAACGGAAATTAAATTCGTCACGGCCGATCCGCGGGCGCAGATTGCGGTCGCGGGCGCGGTTCGAGCAGTAGGCCCGTCCTCACCTCGGGTCTACTTCTTTTTTATGGAAAAAAATTCTACCTACAAGTTAGCCCGACAAAACCAAAACGAATACTAAAACTAAAACTAAAATAAAAAGATAAAAAGAAAAGAAAAGAAACACTTACCTCGGGTTGCCTCCTGAGCAGCGCCTTTGTTTAACGTCGTTTGGCCCGACGTCCTTTATGCTCAGAATGGATCATCATCAATTTGAAACTGGACCTTTTTCCCTTCATGTGCCATAGATAATAGGCCCTTTGAAACATCAATTACCGCGCTCGCCGTCTTCATAAATGGACGACCCAACAGCAAAATTGGGTCGTATCTCCACTTACCGATCTCTAGGACATAAAAGTCCGTCGGAAAAATTAAGCCACCACCTGCACTAACACATCTTCCAAAAATCCTTTCGGATGCACATTAGAGTGATCGGCTAGTTCAATAGTAATATTAGAATCCTGTAATGGCCTTAGACCTAACCGCTCATATATGCTCAGTGGCATGACATTAATAGATGCACCTAGATCAAGCATAGAATGCTCAATTTTGGCCTCACCAATTGTAACGGGAATAGTAAACCTCCCTGGATCTCCATACTTCTTAGGCAATTGCCTTTGAAGCATGGAAGATACATTTTCAGTATTTTCAACAAGATTAACTTTTGTAACCTTCCCCTTTTCTTTCTGTTTCCTCTTTATAGTACATAATTCTTTCAGAAATATAGCAAAACGAGGAATACTTTGAACAAGTTTAAGTAAAGGGACATTTACCTCAAACTTGGAGAAGGTTTCAAAAATTTCCTTGTCATTGGCTGGCCTCCTGGTGTCCTTCAGTGCCTCAGGAAATGGTGGAGCGGGCTTTTGAGACCATGGGCAGAAACGAAGGCCTGACGTAATCGTCATATTCTGTCAGAGGGGCGATCCGCGAGCGCGGATTGGGACCCGCGCTCGCGGATGATCCGCGGGAGCGGTTTTGGTTCGCAGGTGCGGATTCTGGCTGAATCTCAGTTTCTGCCTCCATTTCTGTTCCGTGATCGAAATTGTCCTCCGGCGAGCTCGGTGGGTTTCTGCTGGCTGGGATTTCAATATTCAGCTCTTTCCCACTCCTTAATGTTATTGCACTCACATTCTCTCTCGGGTTAATGATCTGAGATGGAAGTTTTCCCGAGTCCTTAGCTTCTAGACGGTTCAGAATGGTTGCAATCTGACTTAATTGATTCTCCATGCTTTTCACTACAGCCTTAGTCTCTTGGTTCTCCTTCATTAACTGATTGATAATGGCTGAATTTTCATGAGGAGTCTGGGGCCTTGGCACATAATTAGGCCTGGGAACATAGTTGGGTTGACCTCCCTGTGGTGGAAAAGGTTGTTGATTCCACCTAAAGTTAGGATGGTTTGCCCACCCCGGGCTGTAGGTATTTGAATATGGGTCATTCCGGGGCCTTGGTTCATAGTTCCCTATAGCATTCACATCAGTTGTTGGCTATTGCATGATAGGGCATGCATCAGAAGGGTGGCTAGATTCACCACAGATTCCACAAGCCCTTGAACTTGAAGCTCCATGGCCCACCAACAGTTGCTTCATCATAGTTTTTAACTCCCTTACTTCAGCATTCAGGGAATCATTAATAGAATTACAGACCTACTGTTGGACCTCTTTCTCTGATTTCTGCATTGCTCTGCTAAAGTTTCCAACTTCTCAAACGCCTGCCTAGAAGTGAGATTCTCATAAGAACCTCCACAAGAAGCATTCACCAAGCGCCTATCAGCATCACAGAGACCTTCAATAATATAACAGATCAGATCTTCAATAATATAACGCTCATAGTACTCATACAAGTTCTCATCATCTCCCTGCTCCAGGCTACTCAGCTGCTTTTTGATAGACGTTTGCTTGGCAGCAGGGAAATATTTTTCTCCAGAAAAGCACCCTTCATCTGAGCCCAAGTAGTGATCGTCTCAGGTGCTAAGTACAGATACCATTCCTTAGCTGCATCAGCCAAGGAAAATTGGAAAGCCCTCAACATAAGTTGATCTTCAGTCACATCAGTTGGCTTCATTCCCAAGCAGACAGAATGGAACTCTGCAAGGTGTTTATTCGGATCCTCCCCACTCAGCCCATGGAACTTAGGCAAATAATGGAGAAGACCAGATTTAAGCTCAAACTTCACTCCTTCTCCCAGGGCGGGAAATTGAAGACCAAGCTGTTGCTGCTCTAAATTAGGCGCAGTCAGTTGCCTAATAGTGAGATCTACCATGGTTACTAGCTGCTCATCAACCTCTAAATCAGATGAAGAAGAAGAAGAAACTGGATCAAACTGTATGCCTAGCACTTGAGCCTAAACTTGACGTCTCAACTGTCTTAGAGTCTTGTTAATTTCTGGATCAAACGGAACAACAGGTGAATTATCAGTAGAACGGGTAAGAACCATAAGATAGGTTCTTACCAATTCGGGGGTTCTGGACGAACGAACCGCGGGCGCGGAAAATATCCGAGGGCGCGGTTCTGCCGCGGGCGCGGAAATAATCCGAGAGCGCGGATTCGTCAGAACGCCGATTAAACAGAAAATAAAAAACTGATTCCCCGGCAACGGTGCCAAAATTTGACTCGGCTAAAGTCGTTGTTGCCAAGATCAAAAAATAAATAACCCTATTCTACTAACTAGTAGAGTAAGCAAGCAAGGGGTCGAACCCAAGAGAATCGGTTTTCTGGTCAATCAGCAAAGAGCAAAGATGGGGTTTTGGGATTTAGGCAAGCAAATAAATTCAAGTAATAAATCAATTAAGGAAAAGCAGAGTTCATTCAATCAATTCCACCTTTTTAATCATTCGATCATCAATTCATCCACTTTTCTATTAATTCCCACGTTAATTCCAATCCTTATAAAAGATTTCCGCTTGTCCACGGTCCAAGCGGAATTATGATATGAACAAGAACGCTTAATTCAAATCATGCAAAGTATTAAGGATAGAAGGATATTAAATCATGCAATCAAGCTACGAGTCTCATGCATAAAATAACAATCAAATACTCTTTCTCAATTCTAGTCCACGGTCCTAGAAAAGAGTTGTTTCAAGGATAAATAAGATTGCACAGACAACAATCAAACTAATCCAAACAGTAGATCTAAGTCAATCAAACAAGTTGATCTGGCTTATCAAATCACACATAGATCATATAAATAACAACAAGAGTTTTGATATTAACCAAGGGATAGAAAAGTTACCCTAATAATACTAAAAAGATAGAAAATAACGAAAGGAGTCGGCGCTGAAACGCCTCGATCTGCGGGCGTTGATCCAAACCGCGAGCGCGGATCCACTCGTTCTCCTTGGCCGCGGATGCTCAATGAACCGCGAGCGCGGACTCAGGCCGCGGGCGCGGTTCCTTCGGTACTTCACTCTCTCGATTCTTTCACCACCGCGGTCTCGGGTCCAATCCGAGGGCGCGGGTCTTGACTTTTGTAAACTCTTCAACTCGATCTTTAGGACTTCTGTCTTCCAAATCTTCAACTGTAGGCTCTTCTGATATTACAGATAAACATCCTAATCTAGCCTTAAACACTCAGAAAATCCTAATAAAAATACAGAATTACGTTGAACTAAAACCAGCGTATCAAGCACACATATGACTTTGTTCTATTAAATATGTTGATATAATTGTAGGAAAGTATGTGCTAATATCATAGTATAATACAAGTAATAGCAAAAACTAATAAGAAATGCTAAAAACTAACAAGAAATACAGGATGTTAACTTACCTGAGTCTGCAACTACATAGATCAGTTACGGATGAAGAGGCAACTCTAATAACAACCTCAACAATTATATCACGTGGTAAAGCTTCTAAGAAATTTTATTTCTTTGTCTTCTTAAAGCTTCTTTGCTTTGCCCTTATTATAGATCTCTTTGCCATTGCTATAGCAATCTTACCCATTGTTATTAGAGGAGAGAATAGAGAGGACAGAAAAAAGTAGCCAAAGTAGAAACACGTTATTGGTAACACTGAAAGGGTTGTGTGATTTTGAGTTTATTTTATAGTACTGGTGGAGTTAAGTTCACGGGTGGAGAAACGAACAGTCTCAGCTTTCACAAATAATTGCATACACGCTATAGGCACGCTTGTACAACTCTTCTACCGTTTTGATTTCCTTCTCATCAATAATTGGAAAATAAATCTGATACTTTCAATGCAACTCTTCTTTTTTTCGTAAAAGACTACAAAAAGACATGACTTAAAAATTTGCATTGAACAATAAAAAGGACAACAACTATCGATCTAAAATTGCATCCGGCTAGTCCATTCGGGTATAATCGGTTTTGGGCCAACTCCGTTCGGGTAAAACATGTCTCAGGAATGCAAATTTTTTTGTTATTTTCGGGTCTCGGGTCGGGTACAGTTTCGGGCAGGTCGGA